>JALPQD010000195.1:901963-3576530 GCA_023101885.1 Typhlomys cinereus
AATCGTAAGCCACTGTGACTTTGCCAAAATCAGGACAAGAATCAAGACGGAGCCAGAAACACTTTCCCAAGACCTTCCTCTCCTGCTACCCTGTGCTGCCCTCTCTAGCGCTCTAATCTTGTTGAGACCACCCAGAGAGTGCCCACACGACACAGGCAACCAGGCTGTGAGAAGGAAAGACGGTCTGCGAATGAAGAAGGACATACTTGAGGCGGGGCCAAAGGACACAAACATCATGGGTGTGAAGAGAAGCACGGGGGAGGGGGGAGTGTGTGAGGGGAGGGAGGGGAGGGAGGCCGTGGACATCAGGGAAGACTGGGAAGGCCCAGGTCTTCCTGGACCACAGGCCCCACCGAGCTCAGCTAAAAACAGCAGGGATCCTGTGTGGGAGAAGACTCAAGAACCATGCCTTCTGGATCCAGCCCGAGCTTTTTACGACACATTATCTGGTTTGTCCAAAACACATGTTTTATTCCATGAGAAAGAAAAACTTTGGCTGGGTTGCCTGAGTTATGAAGCTCAGTCCAGCTTTCCAGGGCCTTTTGAACTTCGTTCTTTTACGGCTTTTAATCCGCCCTTTTCTAAGCTCTTCGCATTTTCGCCAGCACAATCGCGGGTGGATGCCGTTCCAAGACGCTTTTATGACAAGGTGATTTCCTCCAGGGTAAGCGATGAGCTGAGATCGCGGGGCGTCATGTGCCTCTCGTATTTCATATTCAGAGGGACCTGCACCATCTTCAAGGCATTTAGTCCCCTTTTCTCATTTCAACCCTCCCCCCAACACATGAGGCCAGCCTGGAAACCCGGGCTGTCTTGCTCTGTGCTTCAGAATCGAGACACAAAGCAGCAGTGACTTTCTAGATTCCACCAGCCAAGAATCGTTTCTGGGATCAAACAAGACCGCCTGCCTTCCCACAGCAGTCAGGGTGGACCTCCTGGCGCAAGCCTCCCCAGATTTTCCTGGGGAAAGGTTGAATTCCCCTTATCCAGGGGCTCGGAGATGATTCAGTGGTTAAAATGTCTCACTGAGCCGTATGAAGACCAGGGTTCAGATCCCCAGAATCCACATAATGTCAATAGGCAGCCAGCTTGTAATCCCTGCCTCAAGACAGACAAGGGACGCCCAGGCAAGCGGGCTTAGACTCGCCTATCCATGGCTCTAGGTTTGATTGAGGGCCCTGCTTCAAAGAATAAGGTGAATGAGAGATGGAGGAAAGATTCCTGATGTCAACCATCAGCTAGTACACGCCTGTGCACACACACATATGCATTTGCACACACGTGCACATGCATGTACACACCATATATTCACATACACTACAAAATGAAAGAAAACCCCCCGGTCCTACACCCAGTCCCCAGCATTGCAGAACTGGGCTCCACCTGTCCACACGGGTAGGGTTCTCTGCTGTCACAGCACCCAAGCCCTGGCTCTCATCCCTTGGGACCCGTTGGTCAGGCCTCCAGCTGCTGTGTCCCCTTGAGAGCCCCCAGGGCTATGGGTCTGGACTGTGCTACCTTACTGCTTGAGAAGGGGGAACATGTACTGAGCCCAGGTGGGCATCAGCACTCGCCTGGCGTCATCTTACTCCTCGTCTCCGCTTCCCCACCTTGAAGCTTCAGTCGGGGGAGTCTGCGAAGGGATGTGTGGGGTTTCTCGACCTGCACGCTTACCTCTCAGTCCTGACCATAGGCGTACCAGAGTGGGGTCAGCAAGAATGAAATCAGGCTGGGTCAAGAGTGGATTTTGGAAAAGCGGAAAACCAAGTCAAGTTTATTATGAAATCTAATCCCTTATATGCCATGAAACAAGGGTTGACATCTGTATCCTGCGCAGCGATGACGTCAATAGTGGCAGACAGACTACCCCAGCAATGTCAACAACAATACGGTCCTATGGTAACAGGCCCTAATGGTCTCATACATGGTGGAGGAAGGACAGACTGCTGATAGGTCAGGAACAAGTGTATGCAATTACAGTGATAAAGCTCTGAGCCCATCCTTTACGTATGCTAATCAGTGTCTACAAGGCTTCCAAAGACAGGAAGGAATATGTAGAAAACACCTCTGCCCGTATCCCAATTCGAGACAGGACAAGATCCCTCACTCCCTGCCCCTTGCGGGAAGGTCAACTCCAGTCGGCCTACGACTACACCACATAGGCTGGCATCTATGCTGGCATAGGCTGGCATCTGTGCTGGCATAGGCACAGAGCGATGCTGGAATAGGAGCACACTGCAACTGAGACCGCGAGGGATGCCCTTGGCGTCCATGCATCTCGAGTTGAGTGTGCCCTGCAGTGATGCCTGAGAGTGGACCAGCAAACTACAAACAGTGACCCGGGGAGGTCCTGCGGGGGGAGCGCGTGCGATGGGTGCAATGGGTGCTATGGTGCGATGGGTGCTGCGGGTGCTCGGGCATCTGGGAGGCAGGGGACGGATCGCCTCTGGAGACTTGGATTCCTGGGGACTGGAGTGAGATTGGGGCCAGCCTGCTCCCGTTTCCTCTTTCCAACCTCCTTCAGCAGGGACCATCTCCAATTTCTCTCATTGCTAACCTAGAAGGGGGTCAATGAAACGCCCCGATTCGACCCGTGCAAAAATAGAAAGGCAGTGTGGTGACGCTGAAGGCACAAAGAGCCCCCATTACCTTCGTTCAGAGGACAAGAAAATGAGGGGAAATAAGACCACATTAGGAAAAGTGTTATATTCTATTACGGGTTTATAGCGACATATAAAACCCAAGCACACTGCTCCCAGCTCCCGCCCTCTCCCGTTCCAACGCTAAAATGGAGAATTCCTTTCGTTTAAAGATTGTGAGTCTCACCTTTTAACTCTCATAACTGTTGGAAGAGAGGAAAATTTAAACTACATAATCCCAGCTTTTCTCTTTCACAAAGGACACACACACACAACACACACACACACACACACACAAAGTCAATGAGATCTGAATCTTTGCAAAGATGAGGAAATGTATTTGCTGAGCCGGCACAGGTAAATAAATCGCTCCTCCTCAGGAAGGCCACCCCACACCTTATTTTGGAAGTCTTGTCAGAGCGCCAGGCTGGGGCTCAGACGAGCTAGAAGGGCTGACCCAGGACACAAGGATTGGGCTGACGGGACCACATCACTTGCAAACAAGACCCTTCAGTATACCAAACAAATTAGACCACCAAGAAAAAAATTTTTTTCTTGTTCCTAACTTTCCCATAAAAAGATTCAGGTAAATGTAGCATGACGAACCAATTTGAGCCAATTTCAAAGTTATTTGAGTAATTGGTTATTAAGATAACAGTCTCAAATTTCAATTCAGCAATTATTGTCTTAAGACACAGAGCTGGGAATCAAGAGAAAAGCGTGCTCTGTGTCACAGGGAAACAGTCTCAGGTTTCCGGGGACCCAGCAGTCCCCAGGGCGCATGGGACACCAGTCCAGACGCCACCTTCCTCTCTCCACAAGGGTGTCACATGTCCAAGTGAGCGATGTTCCCAACATGACAGGCTTCCGAGCTAAGAGACCAAGATGCAAGCTTGCGGTTATCACAGACAAACATTGGCAGCATCTCAGGGTCTGTCTGTCTGTCTTCTGTCTGTCTCTCTCTCTCTCTTCACACACACCACACCCACGGGTCCTCACCCCAAGCTGAGACTCACAGAGGGTTCCTGCCTATCTCCCTGGGACCCAGCGCAGCCTCGCCACATCTCCTGGAGGAAGATGCCATCCACAGGAGTTTCTGGTGAAAGGCCAAATTCGTTTTTCTAACGATGGGTGACATTACCTCCGAAAAGCCTGACAGCAAAGCAATCCAAAGTGCACCGTGGATTCCCTGCTAAACGACCCCAGGGGATGGCAGTGCTGGAAATCGACGAGCCCATCCGTGAGCCCAGGCTGCGTGCTACAAGGGGCTCCAAGGTTGCGAACAAACAGAAATCCTCAAACCTGGGGAGATGACCCTCAAAGAAGCAGACCACCTCCAAGAAAGCAGTGGAGCGCCGCGCTGACCGTAGTGGGTGGCGGGTGGCGGGATCCCCGCGTTCCAGGCGGGTGGTTCTTGGGACACCGACTCAGGTACTTCTGACCCGAGCCCTGCGCTGGGCCAGAGGGGAGGACGCGACGAGGAACTTTCCATCTGGCCGCGTCTGGACGGGTGCAGCACATGCTCTGCTGAGCATCACATTCAGAGTCTCAGGTCAGCCGCGGCTGGGGCGAAGAGTAAACAGCAAGCCAGAGGGGTCTCAGCCATCACAGACGACCCTCGGCCTGAGCAGACGGTGTCTGTGCCCGTATTGAGGGAAGACAGCTCCCTCCCCAGTATGCGAACCCTACCGGGGGTCCACCTGATTCAAGTGAAGACCTACGGGAGGACGATGTCGGGGTCAGCCGGGCTCTGGGGCTTACATGTAACTCTACGCTGTGCCGAGAATCTCTCCAAGATGGGGTCTCCTGAGCCTCAAACTGGGGTAACCCGTGTTTCCTCCACACTCTCCACATGGGTCACCCCCCAATCCCCAGTGACTGCCCAGTGGCTTCTACAGAAAGGGACAGACACTGCCAGCTGACCCGGACACACGGGGTCCATCCGGCCTCGGTTCTGCCTCTCGTGGACGACCAGAATGGGGATGCCGGGGCGGCTGGCAACAGAGCCTCCCACCTCCTTTCCCCGGCCTGGGAGCCAGCACGTGCTGCGTTGGGTTCAGGGAGAACTTCTCACACGGACACTGAGCTTGGACGTGGGGTGCATCCCAGTGCGGGCCTCGTGGACACCCTGTGCTTTCCTATTCCGAGCTTAGGGAATTTCTCTTCTGACTGAAACCGGGAGCGTAGGCATGAGAAGCACAGGTTCCCCCACAAGGGAACCAGTAGAGAAGACGGGCTCGGAGGAAGGCTTCGGTCAGCTGGTCGGCAGTGTGAGGCCTTGTGTGGTTTTCAGAGGTGGTTTGTCCCTCGCTGCTGAAGTCCCATTTGAAATCATGTTCCAAGAGAAATCACAATGAGGATACCCTTCAGTACCATGGACGCGCTCTGTGGCTTCCCACGGCCAGGACAATGTCTTCTGCAAAGAGCAGGAAAACACAGTGCAGTGCGGCTGGCTGCCTCTCCGTGGTCTCCTTGTCCACGTCTCACTGACTCGATGATGCAGAAGACGTGTCTGCCTTGAACCCGTGTGAGCCTCGCTCCTCCCACCCTCCCTGAGCCGCTGACTGAGCCTCGCTCCCCCCACCCTCCCTGAGCCACTGACTGAGCCTCGCTCCTCCCACCCTCCCTGAGCCACTGACTGAGCCTCGCTCCCCCCACCCTCCCTGAGCCGCTGACTGAGCCTCGCTCCCCCCATCTTTCCCTGAGCCGCTGACTGAGCCTCGCTCCTCCCACCCTCCCTGAGCCGCTGACTGAGCCTCGCTCCCCCTACCCTCCTGAGCCGCTGACTGAGCCTTGCTCCCCCCACCCTCCCTGAGCCACTGACTGAGCCTCGCTCCCCTCATCTTTCCCTGAGCTGCTGACTGAGCCTCGCTCCTCCCCACCCTCCCTGAGCCGCTAACTGAGCCTCGCTCCCCCCACCCTCCCTGAGCCGCTGACTGAGCCTCACTCCCCCCCATCCTTCCCTGAGCCGCTGACTGAGCCTCGCCCCCCTCCCTGAGCCACACAGTACAGCAAGCCTGTGACCAGTGTGCAAGTGGAAGGACTCGCAGGTCAACTAGAGATGCCCTCAAGGACCCAGGGGGAGACTGTGGTTTCCATGAAGATACCGAGTCATTGGTTTCGGGGACTTGAGCACCTGTGGGCATCTGTATCTGATGGAGGTTCTGTAGCCAGACCCCACGGATACCAAAAGGCAGCCGTGAACACACACGCACAGCACACACATGCACGCGTAGACATATGTGTGTGCCTGTGGATGTGCGCACACACGTGCAGCACATATGCACACACAGGCACATGTGTTTGCACACAGACACGTGTGTGCACACGTGTACACCCTTACAGACACACATACACATGCATGCCCTGTCTCTCATATGCAAACCCAAAGTAACTCTGGACGAGGAAATGCAGGCCTCTCCTGTTCATCTCCTGAGGTCCACGGAGGTCCACGCCCCTCCGCCTGAGACTCCTGGGGTCGCGCTCACCTCCTTATCTTGAGTGAGGCCAGGAACACTCAGAGAGGGAAAGCCACGGTGCCAACCCAGGCAGCCAGGACAGCTGTGCTGGGGACTGGCTGGGGGAAGCGTCCCAGCCGGGCCGGGGGTGTCAGCAGTCCCTGGCTCAGGATTCTTTCCCCCTGGTTCTCAGACTGTGGCCTGCTTGCAGCTGCAAAGCACACTCCAGACTGGCCCGCACCCCAACTATCCCACAAAGCACACTCCGGGGTGGCCAGCACCCTAACCCTCACCATGGGCCTCGGTTTCCTGCCTGATCCCGGAAGCCCAGTACCCATGGCATGTGCTCCCCAAGACTCTCAGGCCAGTGCTCATTCCTGTCTCTGTCCTCCCCATGATGCAGAATAATCGGAATTGTCCCATCTGGGTCGCCAAATGATGCGGGGGCAGGAAACAACCATCCCAATGTCGTAGGGTTCTTGTGGTCCGGAGTCGAAGATTGAAACCAGAACATGTGTAGAGGATTAAGGTAGAGTTTATTAAAGGAGAGAAAGAGAAAGGTTGGAACTCATGGACTCCAGATGGAATGCCATGAGGGGCTGGGATGCCGGAGAACTCGTGAGAAGTGGGCAGCTGGAAAAGAACTCATGGCACCTTGAGTACCATGAGGGGCTAGGGCGTCAAAGATGGCTGCCAGGGCCGGGCATATTTATACACCTAGACGAGCCCAGGAAATTGACTTTTTCTCATTGGTTAATTCCCATTGGGGCCCAACCCAGTTGCTCTTGGGCCTATGTGGGCTAGAGGTCAAGTTGGTTGTTTGGTATGGCGAGCTCATCTCCATAACCTTCATGGGGAAGTTGGCCATCTTATCTCTGGGAGTCAGTTCCTCAGCAGGGGTGCTCCTTCAGGGTGATCCCAGCAGTGGGGAATGACCTTCAGAAGTTCCAACGACCTTCAAAGACCTGGAGAGACCATCCCAGCATGGCTGCTCAATCCTGCCTCGCCCAGGACCTGACCTCAGCCCTCCGCACCCTCTCCTGCACCCCCTTCTCAGGAGGAGCCTGCATCCATGCGGCGCCCCCTCAGGCCACTTGCACAGAGATGGTGCCCGTTTGAATGCGGTGCTGGCACAGGATGCCAAGCAGCCGTGAGGGTTGGTCTGTCCGTCTGCCAGGCTCTGCAGCTGACCCTATCCTGGGCTTGGCCGCTTCTCAGTCTTCGGAAGTAAAACTAGGCAGCTTGCAGGACTTCCGAGCACATCCAGGTACCGCATCTCCTCGAGGCCTCATTAAATGCCATTGAATTCAGTTTATTTTTATTACCACTTTCAAATGTGGAAAATGAGGCTCTGAGCAGAGGTGGAGACACACTTGGGGGGGAGGAGCCAGCAGGCGGGGTCAGGGGTCAGGGAAGAGGCCGGTGCTCTTGGTAGACAGGAAGCTTCCTCAGCTTGTCCTGAGGGTCGAGACCAGGACCCTCTGCCAGAGCAGGGGAACCCCAGCCTCCTACCTGTCCTCCATCAAGGCCCCCTGCTTGATTCTGCAGAGCCTGCTTTGCTCTGCCCACCGCACACAGGCCTCCCAGGGGACCCATCTGACCAGTCACTGGCTGAGAAGCAACTGGGGATCCACAGCAGACCCAGCCCCCTGGGCAGGGGCCCATGCAGCGCTGGGTAGTGGGGGACACAATTGAAATGAACATCAAATCATTAGACTCTGCGCTTGGGCTTTCCTTCAGTTATTGTTTTTCTTTTTAAATTTTGAACGTAGTGATGATTTACACACAGGTGGAAGAAACAATACAGAGAGGTTCCCTGTGCCTTTGCCTGGGACCCTGCACAGGAACATCTTGTAGAACCACGCAGCACCACTCTGGGAGACAGACGCGGGGCACGGGTTCTGAGCTCTGTACAATTCTATCACATACGCATCTGGCCAGTCGACAAGGTCCCTTCTAGCCAGAGTCAACTGTGAGTCATCTACACCGTTTGAGGAACATCCACAGACTCCTGGGAGTAGGGGGGCAGGAGGAAGGTGTCTCTCCAAGTCTCTGGAGTTTGGTGCGATTCTTCCTCAAGAGACGGGGCACGTAAGACTCTCTGCTTCTGCCTCCTCGGACGGCGGATTCAGACTGTCAGCAGTTAGACGGTGCTGCCCTGTGTACCAGAGCCCGGGGGACAACGCGGAGACCTCTAAGGCTGTATTCCAGGGAGGGGCGAGAGCCACCGACAGGAAGCCAGGCACCAGCCCCAGGAGGACAGTCGCATCCCCTTTACCCATTCAGAGGCAGAGCCCGTCAAACAGCAACACGCAGCTTAGATCCACAGTGTCAGACCAAGCAGACGAGGGCAGATCAAACCTGAGGCCTGCGGGCTAAGGCCAGAGGAACACGCCAGGACCTGGCAGCACAAGGGGCAGCTCTGTTCTGCTCTTGGGCTAGGAAGGTCCCCGAGCTGTGGCTGGGAGAAATCAGAGACCCCAGAATCCTCCTGAAGCTTCCAGATCTCTCCCAGCCCCTTCCTCACAGACAAAGCGCCTGCTCACAAGTCTAGCGACCTGTTGATTCCCAGAAGCCCACGTGGTATGTGCGTGGTTCTCTCTCGTCGCTCTCTCTCACTCTCGCTCTCGCTCTGTCTTTCTTGCCCTCTTGCTCTCTCTCACTCTTGTAAATAACTATAATATTTTTAGAATAGTCCCCAGAAGGATGCCAGGAAGCCACCGACTGTGCACGTGATAATTCTGTTCACCAACGGACAGGCACCCAGCCCTTTACTTGAGCCTGGGAGGGCCTGATCCTCTTGGCCGTGTAACTCCAGCTCCAAGGCCTTTGTGGCTGGTCCCTCCTCCCCACAGCAAAGATAACTCCTCCCACCAACACAAAAACTTTTAGAAACAAACTCCCCCAAGTCCTCACCCCAGGGTCCCATGGGCCCAAACCCTCTGTTCTCACGGCCCAGCGTTCCCTTAGCGACCAGAGTGAGGCGTGGCTCTCTGCAGCCCAGGGTGCCTGGTACCTTCAGCAACGCAAGGAGCTGGGGCTGGCACCTGGACCATGTGCCCCCTGCTCCTCTCTGCCCCAGCCCTACCCGCCCACTGCAGATGCTCCTCAAGGCAGGCAGGTGCACCTGGCATTGACGGGCAGGAGAAACTGCCAGGGACCAGAGCACTGGGAGCCCCGGGCCGGGGAAGGAGCCCACGCTGGGTCCCCGCTGGGCTGCTGGGGGCTAATTGGTCCCTTGGTGGTCTGAGGAGCGCAGCCCTGCCCCGAAGCTGGCCAGGGGAGCCCCAGGGGGCAGCCCCCAGCAGCCCCAGGCCTCCCTCTTTGCCAGGTGTTCGGGGCCCAGGTGACAGCCCCAGGGAGCAAAGAAAATTACAAAATTGTTGCTGCTAAATCAACCCCATTAAAAACGGCAATTATCCCAGCTTCGTTGTGGGCAGCAACTCTCCAGGCCGCCTAATGAGAAAGCCCCTCTCTTCTGACCAGTCCTCCACCCCACCCTCTGCGACGGTTTCAAGGCCCACCAGAGTTACCGGGAGACCTGGGGAGGGAGGAATGAAGAGAGTCCATTGGCTCGAACCACATGGGTGATGCCGGCGTCCTTTCTGGTTCCAGGTGTTTCTAGAGGGCGATCGGGCTGCACAGCAGGGCCTGAGGCCACCAAGTCAGAGTTCCTGACACGGCTCCACCCGGGCCAGCTCTGGGCTGTCTTGACATCTGTGACACCAGGACTGTCCTCCTCGCGCAGAGGCGCCTGCCCTCCAGGTGCCTGACTCCAGGGAGCACACAGATCTCCTGACCCGCCTGCAGCATCTTCAGGGGGCTCTGGTCCTTGCTTTGTCACCGGTGGGATCCGCTGGGCCTCCTATAAACAGCTGGGAGTCAAATGGATGGCGGGTCATACGGGAGAACATTCCCTGTCATTCAAACTTGGCTTCCTCAGACTGTAGACGATGTGCAATCGCGTGCCCATCGTCACAGGCTAGCTTCCACGGGATGGAATAATCCTGCAGGTCCTTTATTCAGACCATTTTCAGGGGCCAAAAACACACCTTTCCTGCTGGTGAAGCCGGGGTCCGGTGTGAAGGGGTTAAATCAAGAGATCAGGGAAGCCTCAAGCATTTTGGTTTAACCAGAAGCGATGTCCCCACCAGACACAGGTCAGAGTGGGTGTGGTGAAGTCATTCATCCCCAAGGCGTGAGATGTTATAACTTGGGCAAGTCCTTCCGGAGGTTTCTGTGGTGACTTCTAAAATCCTGAAAGTCGTGACAGCCATTGCCCTAAGAATTCCAACCTCTAAGGTTTTACTAAATTTAAAAAACTCTGCACATACTCATTGCTGACGCTTCATTGACAAAGAAGAGCAACCTGCTCATGGCCGCTTCTCATGGCACTGCGCACCACGTGCTGGCGGCTTGTCCACAGGAAAGCCTGGCCCGCGGCGCAGCCTCAGATTGCCAAGGCGCCCGAGTCGTCTCACTGCATTTCGCTAATTCAGAGCTTAGCTTTCTCGTGGATGGGAAAGAAGATGGGTGCTGGGGGCATGACTGGGGGGTAAGAGCGCTTGCTGGCCAAGCATGGGGACCCCAGTTCAAGTCTCGGCACCCATCTAGACAGACGGGGCAGCTACTTGGAACTCCACAGCTCTGGTGGGTGCGGGGGCAGGAGTAGGGATGGATGGATGGGGCTTGTTGACCACCAGCTCGGCTCAAGCTCAGAGAGAGACCCCATCTCAAAGAACAGAGAGAGAGAGAGAGACAGAGAGACAGAGAGAGAGAGAGTCAGAGAAAGAGACAGAGAGACAGAGAGACGGAAGGCAGAGGACAAGAGAAGAGAAAGAGAGAGAGCGAGAGAGAGAGAGAGGAGAGAGAGAGACCAAAGACAGACGAGAGACAGAGACAGAGCAGAAGAAGAGAGAGACTGAAAGACAGAGAGAAGGCAGGAGAGAGAGAAACAGAGAGAGAGAGCAGAGAGACAGAGAGACGAGAGTACAGAGAGAGCAGAGAAAGAGACAGAGACAGAAAGAGACGACACGAGAAAGAGACAGAGAGACAAAGACAGAGAGGAAGTAGAAGAGAGAGCAGAGAGAGAAACCGAGCAGAGAAGAGAATGCAGAGGACGGCAGAGAGAGTGGACGAGAGAGAGGAGAGAGAGACAGAGCAGAGAGAGATCAACAGAGAGCAGACAGAGAGAGAGTCAGAGAAAGAGCGACAAGGAGACAAGAGGCCAGAGCGCAGAGGCAGGAGACAGAGGAGAGAGACGCAGAGACAGAGACAGAGAGCGAGAGAGAGACAGAGAAAGAGAGACAGAAAGCAGAGAGAGTCAAACACGAGATTCAGAGAAAGAGACAGAGACAGAGAGACAGACCGCAGAGAGAGAGAGACTGAAAGACAGAGAGAGACACGAGAGAGAAAACAGCGGAGAGAGAAAGATGAGAGAGAGAGCAGAGACCAGAGAGAGAGGGAGAGAGACCAGGACAGCAGAGAGAGACCAGAGAGAACGAAAGAGAGAGGGTGGGAGGAGCGAGGCTCACACAGGTTCAAGGCAGACACGTCTTCTGCATCATCGAGTCAGTGAGACGTGGACAAGGAGACCACGGAGAGGCAGCCAGCCGCACTGCACTGTGTTTTCCTGCTCTTTGCAGAAGACATTGTCCTGGCCGTTGGAAGCCACAGAGCGCGTCCATGGTACTGAAGGGTATCCTCATTGTGATTTCTCTTGGAGACATGATTTCAAATGGGACTTCAGCAGCGAGGGACAAACCACCTCTGAAAACCACACAAGGCCTTCACACTGCCGACCAGCTGACCGAAGCCTTCCTCCGAGCCCGTCTTCTCTACTGGTTCCCTTTGTGGGGGAACCCTGTGCTTCTCATGCCTACGCTCCCTGGTTTCAGTCAGAAGAGAAATTCCCTAAGCTCTGGAATAAGGAAAGCACAGGGTGTCCACGAGGCCCGCACTGGGATGCACCTCCACGTCCAAGCTCAGCTGTCCGTGTGAGAAGTTCTCCCTGAACCCAACGCAGCACGTGCTGGCTCCCAGGCCGGGGAAAAGGAGGTGGGAGGCTCTGTTGCCAGCCGCCCCCGGCATCCCCATTCTGGTCTGCACGAGAGGCAGAACCGAGGCCGGATGGACCCCGTGTGTCCGGGTCAGCTGGCACTGTGTCTGTCCCTTTCTGTAGAGAAGCCCACTGGGCAGTCACTGGGGATTGGGGGGTGACCCATGTGGAGAGTGTGGAGGAAACACGGGTTACCCCAGTTTGAGGCTCAGGAGACCCCATCTTGGAGAGATTCTCGGCACAGCGTAGAGTTACATGTAAGCCCCAGAGCCCGGCTGACCCCCGACATCGTCCTCCCCGTAGGTCTTCATCTTGAATCAGGTGGACCCCCGGTAGGGTTCGCATACTGGGGAGGGAGCTGTCTTCCCTCAATACGGGCACAGACACCGTCTGCTCAGGCCGAGGGTCGTCTGTGATGGCTGAGACCCCTCTGGCTTGCTTGTTACTCTTCGCCCCCAGCCGCGGCTTGACCTGAGACTCTGAATGTGATGCTTCAGCAGGAGCATGTGCTGCTACCCGTCCAGACGCGGCCAGATGGAAAGTCTCCTCGTCGCGTCCTCCCCTCTGGCCCAGCGCAGGGCTCTGGTCAGAAGTACCTGAGTCGTGTCCCAAGAAACCACCCGCCTGGAACGCGGGGGATCCCGCCACCCGCCACCCACTACGGTCAGCGCGGCGCTCCCACTGCTTTGCTTGGAGGGTGGTCTTGCTTCTTTGAGGGTCATCTCCCCAGGGTTGAGGATTTCTGTTTGTTCGCAACCTTGGAGCCCCTTGTAGCACGCAGCCTGGGCTCACGGATGGGCTCGTCGATTTCCAGCACTGCCATCCCCTGGGGTCGTTTAGCAGGGAATCCACGGTGCACTTTGGATTGCTTTGCTGTCAGGCTTTTCGGAGGTAATGTCACCCATCGTTAGAAAAACGAATTTGGCCTTTCACCAGAAACTCCTGTGGATGGCATCTTTCCTCCAGGAGATGGTGCGAGGCTGCGCTGGGTCTCCAGGGAGATAGGCAGGAATCCCTCTGTGAGTCTCAGCTTGGGGTGAGGACCCGTGGGGTGTGTGTGTGAGAGAGAGAGAGAGAGACAGACAGACAGACAGACAGACAGACCCTGAGATGCTGCCAATGTTTGTCTGTGATAACCTGCAAGCTTGCATCTTGGTCTCTTAGCTCGGAAGCCTGTCATGTTGGGAACATGCTCCATCTTGGACATGTGACACCCTTGTGGAGAGAGGAAGGTGGCGTCTGGACTGGTGTCCCATGCGCCCTGGGGACTGCTGTGTCCCCGGAAACCTGAGACTGTTTCCCTGTGACACAGAGCACGCTTTTCTCTTGATTCCCAGCTCTGTGTCTTTAAGACAATAATTGCTGAATTGAAATTTGAGACTGTTATCTTAATAACCAATTACTCAAATAACTTTGAAATTGGCTCAAATTGGTTCGTCATGCTACATTTACCTGAATCTTTTTATGGGAAAGTTAGGAACAAGAAAAAAATTTTTTTTCTTGGTGGTCTAATTTGTTTGGTATTACTGAAGGGTCTTGTTTGCAAGTGACTGTGGTCCCTGTCAGCCCATATCCTTGTGTCCTGGGTCAGCCCTTCTAGCTCGTCTGAGCCCCAGCCTGGCGCTCTGACAAGACTTCCCAAAATAAGGTGTGGGGTGGCCTTCCTGAGGAGGAGCGATTTATTTACCTGTGCCGTGCTCAGCAAATACATTTCCTCATCTTTGCAAAAGATTCAGATCTCATTGACTTTGTGTGTGTGTGTGTGTGTATGTGTGTGTGTGTGTCCTTTTGAAAGAGAAAAGCTGGGATTATGTAGTTTTAATTTTCCTCTCTTCCAACAGTTATGAGAGTTAAAAGGTGAGACTCACAATCTTTAAACGAAAGGAATTCTCCATTTATTAGCGTTGGAACGGGAGAGGGCGCGGAGCTGGGAGCAGTGTGCTTGGGTTTTATATGTCGCTATAAACCCGTAATAGAATATTACATCTTTTCTCTAATGTGGTCTTATTTCCCCTCATTTTTCTTGTCCTCTGAACGAAGGTAATGGGGGCTCTTTGTGCCTTCAGCGTCACCACACTGCCTTTCTATTTTTGCACGGGTCGAATCGGGGCGTTTCATTGACCCCCTTCTAGGTTAGCAATGAGAGAAATCATGGAGATGGTCCCTGCTGAAGGAGGTTCTGGAAAGAGGAAACGGGAGCAGGCTGGCCCCAATCTCACTCCAGTCCCCAGGAATCCAAGTCTCCAGAGGCAGATCCGTCCCCTGCTCTCCCAGATGCCCGGAGCACCCGCAGCACCCATCGCACTCATAGCACCCATTGCACCCATCGCACGCGCTCCTCCCGCAGGACTCTCCCCGGGTCACTGTTTGTAGTTGCTGGTCCACTCTCAGGCATCACTGCAGGGCACACTCAACTCGAGATCGCATGGACGCCAAGGGCATCCCTCGCGGTCTCAGTTGCAGTGTGCCTCCTATTCCAGCATCGCTCTGTGCCTATGCCAGCACAGATGCCAGCCTATGCCAGCATAGATGCCAGCCTATGTGGTGTAGTCGTAGGCCGACTGGAGTTGACCTTCCCGCAAGGGGCAGGGATGATGGATCTTGTCCTGTCTCGAATTGGGATCACGGGCAGAGGTGTTTTCTACATATTCCTTCCTGTTCTTTGGAAGCCTTGTAGACATTGATTAGCATACGTAAAGGATGGGCTCAGAGCTTTATCACTGTAATTGCATCACTTGTTCCTGACCTATCAGCAGTCTGTCCTTCCTCCACCATGTATGAGACCATTAGGGCCTGTTACCATAGGACCGTATTGTTGTTGACATTGCTGGGGTAGTCTGTCTGCCACTATTGACGTCATCGCTCTGCGCAGGATACAGATGTCAACCCTTGTTTCATGGCATATAAGGGATTAGATTTCATAATAAACTTGACTTGGTTTTCCGCTTTTCCAAAATCCACTCTTGACCCAGCCTGATTTCATTCTTGCTGACCCCACTCTGGTACGCCTATGGTCAGGACTGAGAGGTAAGCGTGCAGGTCGAGAAACCCCACACATCCCCTTCGCAGACTCCTCCGACTGAAGCTTCAAGGTGGGGAAGCTGGAGACGAGGAGTAAGATGACGCCAGGCGAGTGCTGATGCCCACCTGGGCTCAGTACATGTTCCCCCCCTTCTCAAGCAGTAAGGTAGCACAGTCCAGACCCATAGCCCTGGGGGCTCTCAAGGGGACACAGCAGCTGGAGGCCTGACCAACGGGTCCCAAGGGATGAGAGCCAGGGCTTGGGTGCTGTGACAGCAGAGAACCCTACCCGTGTGGGCAGGTGGAGCCCAGTTCTGCAATGCTGGGGACTCGGGTGTAGGACCGGGGGGGTTTTCTTTCATTTTGTATGTGTATGTGAATATATGGTATGTACATGCATGTGCACGTGTGTGCAAATGCATATGTGTGTGTGCACAGGCGTGTACTAGCTGATGGTTGACATCAGGAATCTTTCTCCATCTCTCATTCACCTTATTCTTTGAAGCAAGGCCTCTCAATCAAACCTAGAGCTCATGGATACGGCGAGTCTATAGCCCGCTTGCCTGGGCGTCCCTTGTCTGTCTTTGAGGCAGGGATTACAAGCTGGCTGCCTATTGACATTTATGTGGATTCTGGGGATCTGAACCCTGGTCTTCATACGTGCTCAGTGAGCACTTTAACCACTGAATCATCTCCGAGCCCCTGGATAAGGGGAATTTCAACCTTTCCCCAGGAAAATCTGGGAGGCTTGCGCCAGGAGGTCCACCCTGACTGCTGTGGGAAGGCAGGCGGTCTTGTTTGTATCCCAGAAACGAGTCTTGGCTGGTGGAATCTAGAAAGTCACTGCTGCCTTGTGTCTCGATTCTGAAGCACAGAGCAAAGACAGCCCGGGTTTCCAGGCTGGCCTCATGTGTTGGGGGGAGGGTTGAAATGAGAAAAGGGGACTAAATGCCTTGAAGATGGTGCAGGTCCCTCTGAATATGAAATACGAGAGGCACATGACGCCCCGCGATCTCTAGCTCATCGCTTACCCTGGAGGAAATCACCTTGTCATAAAAGCGTCTTGGAACGGCAATCCATCCCGCGATTGTGCTGGCGGAAAATGCGAAGAGCTTAGAAAAGGGCCGGATTATAAAGCCGTAAAAGAACTGAAGTTCAAAAGGCCCATGGAAACTGCTGGACTGAGCTTCATAACTCAGGCAACCCAGCCAAAGTTTTTCTTTCTCATGGAATAAAACATGTGTTTTGGACAAACCAGATAATGTGTCGTAAAAAGCTCGGGCTGGATCCAGAAGGCATGGTTCTTGAGTCTTCTCCCACACAGGACTCCCTGCTGGTTTTAGCTGATGCTCGGTGGGGCCTGTGGTCCAGGAAGACCCTGGGCCTTCCCAGTCTTCCCTGATGTCCACGGCCTCCCTCCCCTCCCGTCCCCTCACACACTCCCCCCTCCCCCGTGCTTCTCTTCACACCCATGATGTTCTGTGTCCTTTGGCCCCGCCCTCAAGTAGTCCTTCTTCATTCGCAGACCGTCTTTCCTTCTCACAGCCTGGTTGCCTGTGTCGTGTGGGCACCTGTCTCTGGGTGGTCTCAACAAGATTAGAGCGCTAGAGAGGGCAGCACAGGGTAGCAGGAGAGGAAGGTCTTGGGAAAGTGTTTCTGGCTCCGTCTTGATTCTTGTCCTGATTTTGGCAAAGTCACAGTGGCTTACGATTTGCAAGAGAACACAGTTACTTTTCTTCCTCAAAAAATTTAATATAAAAAACCGTCTGGCAATTCTATTTGTAATCCAGATGGAGAGACGGAAACTATGCCAGGAAGGGCAGTACCAAAGAATGTGGGCAAATCGAGCTTCTTAGATAATAAAGTTGTGATACTTTTCCATCCAGAGAAAGACAATATTGAAGCACATGGCAATGTCTATTCGATGATTAAAACCCTTTAAATTTTTGCTTTCAGTTTAATTGGAAAGACTGACGAAGGGGACAGATGGGTTCGATGTCATTTGGGGGATTCCTGAGTGGCTGTGTCCAGAATCATGACTCTATGTCACGGAGGTGAGGGAGAATCTGTGGCTGAAAAAGACAAACAGCTGTGCTGGAGTGAACTGGGCAGGGCCGTAGCACCAGCTGTGGACCCCCGGGGTTCCGGCCCCTGGGGGGTCACTGTGCCCAAGGCCTGACAGAACGATGGTTCCATCTAGAGGTGAAGCTGGAAGGTCAATACGCTGAGGGGTCAGTGTGGCTACGAGGCCATCTTTGCCTCACACCTTGCGGCTCTTGGATTCAAGGTCCCCTCCTCCCCCAGCTATGAAGTCAGAAACAAAAGAGAATGTCACTATTTTATTCGGGTTCATTTCTCACCCAAGAGCTGTTACAACGCTTAGGATTGTCTGGAAATCCCCTCACATTCTGGAAACTGGAGCAGTCCTGCAAGTCTGCGATTTGTCTTGTGGCCGTCTCTTGGAGAAGATTGTTTTCTCCCTTGGGGGAATCTTGGGGGCCCCTGTGAGCACTAATGTGAGTAATACTCATATCACACTCGTGTTCTTATTCTCTTCTCTCTTAGCCTGTGTACGTAGATATGGGCGCACATGTGCGCGTGGAGGAGCACTGAGCACTGCAGGGTACTGACGCTGACGCTTCTGAAGTATGTGCACGGAGTACCAAGTCCTGCTGGGTGCTGACACTGGTGCTTCCTGTGTATGTGTGCAGGAGCACTGAGCACGGCCGAGTACTGATGCTGGTGCTGCCCAGGAATGTCCAGCATTGGAGAGTACAGATGCTCATGCGCCTTGTCAGGGCTTGAACATGAGCGTCCCCCACGAGCTCGTGTGTTTGCATCTTGGTTGTGTGAGAGGATCATGGCCCCCTTAGGAGGTGCAGCCTTGCTGGGGAGGCGTCACAGAAGGTGGGCTTGAGGTAGGTTAGCCCCGCCCTGCCCGAGCCAGTGAGTCTGCTGTGGAGCTTGCAGCAGCCGCTCTCAGCCTCCATGATGTCTGCAGTGACTTCGGCTGCCTCCAGCCATGTCTGCCATAAAGGACTGTATGAGAGAATAAACTCGGGAACCGCAAGCTGAATAGATCTCCTTTAAGCTGTTTGAGCCTCAACGGTCTCTCACGTCAGCAGAGAAGAGTAGCCAGGACACTTCTGGCGTATGTGCGCAGCAGCGCCAAGGCCTTCAGGGTACTGACACGGCTTCTTCCCGTGTATGTGTCCAGGAGCACGAAGCCCTGCAGGGCACTGGTACTGGCTGTCATTTCCAGCATATGTGCACAGTCCTGCCCACAGCTTGCCTAGATGACACTACTCAGTGTGCCACGGACATGCCCAGGCCCTCCGCCGCCGTAAGCTACACCTCACGTTGGGTCACCTCCACAAGAGGGGAGGCTTTTGTTCTGTGAAAGACTGGAGAGGTGGTAAGGAGGACGCAGGTGTGCTTTGTGAGGATACTTGGGCTCATGCTTGGCATAAGTGCAGCTGGACATCAGCAGGTCTGCACTGGTACCAGATGCAGTCAGCTGTCCTAATGAGGCTCATTACCCTGTACAATTACTGGCACGCTGATAAAAATAACTTTCGGATGACCAGGAACCGTCACTTCCACATCTCTGACTCTGGCTGAGCTACGGAAGGTGAAATGTCCACATCACCCCAAAGACAATGTGGAGGCTGCTTTGCTCCACAGTGTCGCCCAGAAGGATGCGGGTGGGGGGAGCAGGATGAGTTAACAGTGTCTGACACCCTGTGGTTGTGCCCACAGACACACTTGCGGTGGTTTGCTCCATTGCTCTGCCATCTGAGTGGCAGGAGCCCAGGACGTCGTGGAGGAGGAGGGGAGACCACCACATGACCTGTGGTGGGCTAGCTCAGTCACCGATCTCGAAAGGACCAAGCTCCAGTCAAAGCATGCGGATGGCCAGTTTGCCTCTCCTGCACCTGATGATTGGGTTACAGGCTCTCAAAAGAGCTTGGTGGCCAGATCCGATCTTACAAACCTGAGCCTAAAGGCTGAGACTCAAGTACATAAAATGTTGGATTTTTTCCTGGGGTGCAGGAGAATGTAGTCGGGAATGGGCTAATGATCCATTCACCATTCTCTCTCTAGGTGAAAGATGATTTCCCCTCCAGCTGTTGATTAAAATGCACTCCTCAAAGCAACTGGCCAAGGAACTGCGGTTCTCCTTCCGTCACTCGGCCCACATAGATTTCTAGGTTCACATTCACTCCAAATGTCGAGAACCAAAAAAATCTGACAATCCCCAAAATAGAATTTTCTAAGTTGGTGGTCGGGAAGGTGAAGGTCAACGCTTGTCCCCGCTGCTTCAGGACATCTCTGAAAGCTCGTGAGGAGCCAACGTCCTCCCTGGCCCAGAATGATGTCTTTAACCCTCTCTTCAAGAGTGTAGTTGCAAATAAACCCATCTGCATGTGGAGGGAGGTGGGAACAGCGCTGCTCACTGGTACCATTAAATCTCCGTGAGTAATGGCGGGCTGTCTGCAGACGCACACGCTTCTTGAAGCAGAAGAGACATGCTGCAAAGGAAACTAATAATAATCGTGAAATAAAGTAGTAAATTACCCCAGCAATGCCGGGAGTGAGGGGGGTTGATGGGGAGGGCTGGAAAAGGGGAATAAGACCTTTACACGGCCTCATGTGAGCACAAGAGAGGAGGGAATGGAAGGCAAGTCATGGGTAGATATGGAGTCTCAGGACTAGAAGAGGGTACAACTGAGCCCCCAAGGACGTGAGCCTCTCCCCAGTTCCCAAGACAAGCCTATTTGGTGAGGGCTAGAACCCCATAAGTGGGATTTGTCCGGGGCCTGTGATGAGCACAGGACTCAGGGGCCTGGAATCCGACAGTGGAGACAGACTTGGGGCCATTCTGAAGCAGTAGGAGCAGGTAGACGTTCAGACCAGGAGCGCAGCATGGGGGTGAAGAGACAGGACACAGCTACAAGGACACTGGGGATGAGGACGATTCATGCAAAGTCGACAGACGAGGTGTTTGTGACAACAGGTGGCCTGGTGCCTTCCTGGGGGATGGAGGAAGAGGAAGGTGAGTGGACACTGAGGGTGCCTAGTTCTGGTTGTTGTTTAGGATTCTTAGTAATACTGAGGTTGTACAAGGAAGTACTCACGTCCTTCCAGAAGTTTCCAGAAACTGAATGAAGCCTGACCAAGCAAGGGTCTTTGTCACCAAATAGCTGGAGCAAGGAAGCCTGGCCACAAGGTGACCCACGGGGCAGGCAGACTGGTTGAGGTGGGTCTTGAGGTCAACGGGAGATGTCTGGCACAAAAGGTGAGTGACCGTGGAGTTAACTTGCATAGTCATGGTCTAGGAAGAGGCTCAGTTAGCAGGGGGCTTGCTCAGTGGGCATGAGACGGGCTAGAGATGAGCTCAGTTAGCAGGAGGCTTGCTCAGTGGGCATGAGACGGGCTAGAGATGAGGCTCAGTTAGCAGGAGGCTTGCTCAGTGGGCTTGAGGCCTAAGTTTGAATCAGAGCATGATAATGGTTGTCACGCCTGTAACCTCAGCTCTCAGGCAAAAGGATCAGAAGTTCAAGGTCATTCTTGGTTATAAAACAAGTCCAAGGTCGGTCTGGGATAAATGAGACTGTCTCAAAAGAAAAAAATATATAGTCCAAAGGTCCAAAGAAGAGGAAAATAATCAGCCAGTTGGTGAACAAGTCAGTAGAAATGAAGGAAAGACGAAGTAACAATGTATAAAGAAACCTATGTGCTAATTCCAAGTAAATCAAGATTCACTTGACATTAGTGCTCACCAGTTAAATACAAGAAACGCCTGCTTGTCAGAGCCAGCCAGATGGGCACGTGAGCTTGGCCGTGGTGGTCGTCCTCGGGCGTAGAAGGGGGCGCGTGGTCGCTGGGCGTCTTGGTGCACATCTGAACCCAGCTCCTCTGCTCATGGCATCGATAATGGCTTTGACATAATCGAATTAAGTTCCTGAGTTCTGGCTCTTTCCTAAGGCGCCTTCCATCCGGCTAGTGTTTCCACGTGGTCCCCGAGGAAACAAGCTGGACAGACCGACAGTGTCCTGGCCTGTGAAGTTATCCTAGAACGTGAGCTAGCACGCTCCCGTGAAGAGAAACCAAACCTTCCTTTGGCACTGAATACATCTGGCTTTGCCTGACTCTTCTTGCCCATTGGCTCGGCTGGGGGCGGGAGTAGCTAGACAACTGGTCTGATTTTAACCTTGTCCAGACCCAGTGAGGCGAAGATATCTGCATGCAGTTCTCAGCTCTCTTGGAGAAGAGGAGCCATTGCGTCTGGGCCGGTCTGCGGGAGTGTGTGGTGGGGGAGGCGAGTGGGAGGAGGTGCAGGGTGTAGGGGAGGCTCTAGGCTTCGGCTTTGACTCTGGCAGCTGCTGTGGTCTGCAGGGCAACCAGCTCCATCGGCTGCAGCTGGGGGTCTCTAAGCTACTGAGGTACCAGAAGCCAATGGCCACACTAAGCGCCTGTCATGGCGTGAAATGTGAGAGTCCCTCACAGGCCTTTAGATCTTTAGTTGTTTGGGAAGTCTGAGCATCTCTAGAAGGTGGAGGCCAGTCACAGGGGCCTTGAGGTTGGTTAGCCCCACTCTGCTTCCAGGAGACACCTGCTCTTGCAGCTTGCAGTTTTGCAGCTCTCAGTCTCCATGATGAATGTGGCTTAGGCCGCCTCCAGCCTCAGCCTGCCAACTACACCTTTTCTGCCATAAAGGGCTCTATCTCCATTCTGGAACTGTCAGCTGAGTAAACCTCCCTTTTCTTGCTTAAGTTGCTTGACTTTGAGTGTGTCTCGCAGCCGCAGAGACGAGTACAGCTCCCAGTCAGAACAGAGGACAGCAGTCCCTCCTCTAGGGCGTCTCGCTTCTCTCAGTGTTGGGGGGCAGACCCCACCCCACGGGCTGTCCTGTGTAGTCGCCTCCGAGCTGCGGCAGGACCACCCTTTCCTTCCGCTCCACCTCCTCTGGGTTCACACCCACCGTGGTGTTGCCGTGGCTGGTCACGGGAAGGTGGATGAGTCCTTCAGAGGAGTGTGAATTGGCGGGAAGCAGGCGACAATTTTAGGCATCTTTCCTCCTCTGCTTCTGGCTCTTGCCTGGCTACCTCATCATCCCATGCCACCCGGTTTTGGCCTGTCCACCTCTGGGTGACCAGCCCTGGAGAGCCACGGGTGGTGGGTGGGAACATGAGAGAGGATGGCAGAGAGGCATGTCCCACGAGCTAGGTCAGGATGTCCCTCATCGTGGCTGGGCTTGGGAAGGACACGGCCTGGCCTTCTCCTTCACAGTCCCCTTCTGGTTTGCAGAATTACGGTTCACAGACAGCCACTGAACTCGCCGCTACCGGAGTCCCGTGCAGGCCTGGGAGCAATGGGAAGGGGGGAAGGTCTGCAGCGAGCTGTTCCTGTCTTGTGTTGCCCACCCATGAGCTCCTTGAGGCAGCCCTCTGGAGGTTAAGAACTTGATTCTCAAAGGGATACGCGGCTCCTTCGTTCACTGCGGAACTATGCGCAACAAGCAAGATGTGCAGACGGAGGAAGTGAGCAACAGTGGGTGGGTCTCCGAGCCTGGACGTTTCTCGGCTCTTAAAAGATGAACAAGGCTAGCGAGAAATGCCAGCGGGCAGATACCTGGTCACAAACCTGGGGACCTGAGTTCAATGCATAGAAGCCTACATGGTAGAGAAACTGACTTCTGACAGTTGTCCTCAGACCTCCATTGTGTGTACATGCTGGCCCTCCCACCCCCAGCTTCCTGTCTCCTCTCTGTTCCCCGTCTCCCTGTCCCAGCCTCCTGTCTCCTCTCTGTTCCCCGGCTCCCTGTCCCAGCTTCCTGTCTCCTCTCTGTTCCCCGTCTCCCTGTCTCAGCTTCCTGTCTCCTCTCTGTTCCCGGTCTCCCTGTCTCAGCTTCCTGTCGCCTCTCTGTTCCCCGTCTCCCTGTCTCAGCTTCCTGTCGCCTCTCTGTTCCCTGTCTCCCTGTCTCAGCTTCCTGTCTCCTCTCTATTCCTTGTCTCCCTGTCTCAGCTTCCTGTCGCCTCTCTGTATCCCGGCTCCCTGTCTCAGCTTCCTGTCTCCTCTCTCTACATCCCGTCTTCCTCTCTTGTGAGCACCTGGAGGCAGCACGCATACAGTGAACCTTTACAAGCAGTGCGCTCGTGCAGTTCTTTCCTCCTTTAAAGTGTTTCCCTCAGGTACAATGTTAGGAGCAGCACACGAGCAGTAGACACATCACGTGCCATGGGGTCAAGGGCAATGACTGTAATGCGCAGTCCTTCTCGCCTCGTGCAAGCCTGTCCATCTGCTGACGGAGCCAAGTGACCTCGGACCAAAGGCCCAAAACACAGACCCTCAGAAACGCAGGGAGCAGAGGGTTAAAAAATTACAAGGGGGGATCCTCTAGGGAAAAAGAAAAAAAGAAGCAAGCAAGGCTTGCTGCCTGCAAGTTTAAGCAATGAACACAAGATTTTGTTACTGATTTAAAGACAAAGAAAATGGGAAAGGAAGCGAGGCTTTCCCTGGAAGAAGTGACCCCCGCCGCTGCCCATCTGGGGGGTGTTAATACGAGGGGCCTGCCACAGGGATGCCAAGCAGCTCTCTCCTGCCACAGACTTGGATTTGGACAGGGATTTTGCCTGTCTGTCTTGCGGGCACTCAGCCTCTCCCCGGGCCCTGGGTGGCACTCTGCCTTGCATAGGGGACCTGCTTGCTCCTCTGCCTTATCCCGAGCATCATGGACAGGACTTTATGTGACACGGTAGTGGTCTAAACAACACTGATGCCCACGTCCGCAGTGATGAGGCTATGAATGCTTCAGCCGCACTGGAAGGACGGCCACGTGCCCCCCTGCCCCACAACACGGACAACGATGTTCGCAATCCGACACAGGCTCACGAGCGTCTGTGTTTAATTTTCGCTGGGAGCACCGTTTTCTTTTTTTGAGCTGCAAAACTTCCGTATGCTCCTGGCCCCAACGATGTCAGGAGAGCGGTGGCAGATCGCAGAGCTATTAATAATTTGCTCTATGTCTTACAGATGTTGCATAAATGAACGCTGCTCCTCTCACCGTTTGCTGACACTGGGGCCCTTGGGGTGGCAGGCTAAGACCCAGATCTGTCTACAACCTGCCCGTTCTGGGAAAAAGAGGGGGGGCCAGGGTGGCCTCTTGAAGCAGAATCACATTCCAGCTTGCAGAGCCAATTTTTCAGACGTCCGCTCCTTCCTGCGCCCTGTCCCCCATTCCTCCCTCATCTGGCTGCTGTGAAGGATGATGTGCTGCAATTTTTTATTCTCTGCTTGACACTTTTGCACAAGGCAATGTACTGCAGTGATTCCAAGCTGCAACAAGGTCAAGAAATGAGGAACTCCGTTTTTCTGGAAGGAGCCCAGGAGAAACTTTCAACTTGGAGCCCGTCGAGTCAGGAAAACAGAACTGCTAATTGCTGGCCCTTCTGTGAGTCTGTGTTTCCTGTGTGTGGACTTTCACATTAAAACACGGTCAGCCACGAGACGAAAAGTGCATTAAGTGCCCAGCTGAAATGGACAGTGGACTTAAGCTTTGACAGCCAACAGCTGTAGGATTTCTTCAACCTAATTCAAATAATGAAATCAATAGGTTATGCTACAGTTTTAAGTTTCCCCAAACAAATTTATATGAAAAATGATCTTAATTTATCTGAGATTACTTCAGTCAAGAAAGAGATTTTTCTCTGTCACTTCAGAAGGGTAAGGGAATTAAAAAAAAAGCAGTCTGAACTATTACAAAAAATAAAAGCTGGCCACTTTAGAGATCTCATATTAAAAATGAGACTTTTCAATTTAGATTAATCACAATGGTCTTGTTTACTCTGTGGCCAAGAGGAGTTTTTGAAATGCTAATAAATGAGGTATTCTTCCATCCCCCACGTTCGTTCGGGAATGCCCTTCCAAACCTAATACATGTGTAGGCAGGCTGCCCGAATCTTTCTTTTTCATATACACTTTTTAAAAAAATGCCACCCGGCAGTGAGCCCTCTGCGGAATATTCCAGCATTCGGAAAACATGAATGTTAGCCATCCAAATTTAAGCCAAGTGGTGCCAGATAAAATTCCAGTTTAGACATGGTTCCAATTCCCACTGCTTGCAGCCTGTAACCTTCCCTGCGAACCAGGGG
Source organism: Typhlomys cinereus (assembly GCA_023101885.1). Lineage (NCBI taxonomy): Eukaryota > Metazoa > Chordata > Mammalia > Rodentia > Platacanthomyidae > Typhlomys > Typhlomys cinereus. The sequence continues at coordinate 927,294 of JALPQD010000195.1, forward strand.
GCCAAAAGATTTCAAAGTGTCGCCTTCAGGGCCCCCATAGAGAGCAACTTTCATGGCCCACTGTTTCTGGAAACATCAAGAAGGCGGCAACATGGCTCTGGTGCACACATCGTTCGCTCTGTGCCCCGAGCTGGATCTTGGAGCATGGTTCTTATTGTGATGTGCTGATTTCCACGTGAAAAGCTTTTTCCCCTGTGACACTGCCCAGGTGGGCCCCGGCAACAGATTTCCCAGCAGTAGCAGTGCATTTCCCCTGAGACCTCTGCGGCCCCATGTGTGTTCCATCGCTCTAAGACACACTGGGGTCTGCTCTCAGAGGTGTGAAGAGTTTGCGGGGCGCCCTGCACAGGAGGGCTATTCTGACAGGAATGGGGCGTCTAGGCCTGAGACAGACAGAAAGATGTTGATCTTGGGACAACGGGGTGAATGGGCAGGTAGGAGTGGGAGTCGGGGGTCCACACGTGGACGATCTTCAGAAGGCCTCTGTCACCCTGTTCCGAGCTTCAAGCCACCCCGGGCTCAGGCCGCACAGAGACGCTTTGTAGAGAAGCTGTGGGTGCATTTCACTCTCTGTGACAAATTAAGACGCCCTCCACCCATCCCCCAAAAGGTCCAGGAGCAGAGGGGCGTTAGCCTGGGCGAGTGCCACCTGTGGTCGCCCTCACTTCCTGGAGCCCGGGGCCCCCACATCCCAGGAGACTCTGTGGTGTGGGCCAAGGGGTCCAGCTCTCCTGAGTCCGCCGTGCACCTCAGCGGCCCGTAGTTGGCTCAGTCAGGTGATCTCCACACGGGGGGGGGGGCAGCCTTCTTCCATCAGGATTCCTGTCGCCCTCCCCGCTTCCTAGTGACCCACTCAATCACATTAGCTGTCAGAAGGTGTTTGACCCTGGTACAGTGCCTCCTTCCATGTGCTGCCCAGCTGCTCGGGACCCTGCGTGCCTCTCTCAGGGCTTGCGTGGGGGGGCGGGAGGTGCCCTCTCCTCGTGGCCTGCTGTGAAGGACCTGCCAGGAACACCAGGTCAGCCAGGACAAGGGGGGAGAATGCTCAGTGAAGACAAAAACTCTTCACTGTCGCTGCCTTGACCAAGTCGACCCCCCAAAGACTTCCTGGAGCATAAGACCCACCAGAAGGGAAGTCCAGCTTGCTGGAGGAAGATCTGAGCACTCTCTCCTATTGCAAACCAGCTCTTCCTCTTTTTCATTTATTGGTGACTTTAACAAATGTTTTAAAGCAAATTCGGAACAGCTGGGTTTCTAGAAACTGTGGGAACAGAAAGAAAATGCTTCATTTGGTGTGGCACCCAAGTAAATGGACACTTCAACCCAACAGCCTGGCCTGGTGCAAGGCAGACTGACCTGGTCACACTGGACACACGAGAGCACGTGGCACAGCGTGTGGAGGTGCGAGGCGATGCCCATGTCCAGACCTAGACAGACCACAAAGCACTTAGGACTGCAGCATAAAAATGATAAAAATGCCACAGACACAGGATCTGTGCCACTCGCCAAGGTCTCCAGACAAGACAGTCACTCGTGTTTTCTTTTCAAGAGGAGGAAAAAAAGAAAAGGAAGGGGAAGCCCCTCCACTTCCCATCAGGCGTGAGGGGCGACTGATTGTAAAATCTATGCCTGGTGTGAGTTCTTTCTAGGTGTCTCCAGCTTATCAATTGCTTGTCATCTGATTCTGTGGCTTTTAAATGGCATCCAGAGCACCCCATTTCGTCTCTAGAGGTGAACCCTATGCTCTGAAATGTACCCCATAATGCTGAGGAGGCCAGGGCTGCGCATGGCTTCTGTGTTTATCATAATGAGAAACTAGCTTGCAGTCATGAAAGGCAAAGGGCTCCCTGACATGTGATTTCTGGTGGAACCATTCAGGCCTCTATCCCTGAAGAACTTCCTCATTGATTTGCCAGCTATCGGAATCAGGGTCACCAAAAACACATGCTTAATAATGTATTAGAGTCAGAGTAGGGACGGGGACCCACACTCTCCTGACAACAGAAACTTGACTGCTAAACGCAGTCCACAAGACCAGGCCTACCCTGAGAACTACAGTGCTAGAGGCAGGGAACCCTCAAACAGTAAGCTACAGAAATGTGTGAAATGCCCACTTAAAACCCGTTCCGAGTGCATGCTTCTGCAGCTGCACAGATACATGGATAAATCCAGTCCAACGAGCATCCTTCCAAGCAGGATACAGGCTGCTGCAGGGACCTGAGTCTGGTCTCATCCATGACCCCACTGTGCCCTGTGGACCAGTAGTCAGAGTCGCAGCGAAATCAGAAATAGCCCCCAGCCTGGTGGCTTTGAGTTGAAAGGACAGGCTAACGTGAGATTTCCCTGTGAACACAGGTCCCCTCACCTCTGAGCAAAATCTCCACCTTGGCGAAGCGTGGTCCACACAGCAGAGAGATGACCTTCCTGGGACCCTTCTCTCCCCTCGCTGGCTGAGGTCTACGATCTGCAAAAGGTCAGCCTGTCATTTACAACAGAACTCCTAGTGCATGGATGCGAGCCACGCCCAGCGCAAGTGGCCGTTTGTGCTATGGCTCTTGCATCCTCCTAGCCGAGGACCACGAGACACTTCTCAGTTTCTGCTGTTTGTCCTGGACAACCATTTAGTGTCTCCCTCCTTGATACCCCCATTCAAATGAGGGTAAAGGCCAGCCAGGCCTGAGAGGGCCCTGTGTGTGGCGAGACGCCTTGCAGACTGGCTTGTCTGGAAGTTCTGCTGTGCGGGACTCAGAAAGGAAGATGGGGTGATAAGGGGGACCTGCCTTGTCCTCACCTCGGTGAATTCAAGGGGCAGCACCTCGGAGTCTTCAAACTTCTCCACTCCAGCCCTAGAGTCCGAGCTAGTTGGAAGCTCTGGCTTTGCTGCGGGGTGTCCATGGGCCGCAGAGAAGTGGACGGGCGAGGGAGCCATCTGAGGGTGTGCATGTCCTCCCCAGTCCTTCAGGCAGGTGGCACGAGAAATGAGCACCGCAGAGGTCAGGATGTAGAGTCCGTGGTCCTCAGTAACCAGAGGGAGGAGGCTGCTGCCAGCCCTGACGGCCAGGTGGCTGTGGGCAAATCACTAAGCCATACAGAAGCCATTTCCTCATCTGCGGGTCATCACAGGGACACATCTGCTCACATCTGTCAGGCCTGGGGCTGTGGCCTTACCACGCCCCCGTGCCCCGTGGAGGCGCACAGCAGGCGGAACACCCTGAGGCTAAGGAGCCCTGTGTGGATGAAGCACACTGTGTCTAGCCAGCCTTGGTCAGGCACCCATACCTGAGGAGGGCCTGAGGCACACAGCAGTCTGGACCGGATAGATTAGGAAGTGGAGTAGGTGGGCGTATAGGTGGGCGTCTGCGGGAATCGCGGCTGTGCACAGCTGGCTGGACACCTAGGCTCCTGGAGTTGTTCTCTCTCTCTCTCTCTTTCCCCCTTACTCTCCCCCTCCCTCTCCCTTTTTCTCTTTCTCTCCCTCTTCCCCCAGATCCTGCAAAGACATCAAGTCCTACTTCCATGCCTGGGTGGCTGAGCATGTCAGCCATCTACAGCAGCCCCTCTCACTCCCAGCCACAAATAGCGCCCACATGCTTCTCCATGTGCCGCTCTTCTCCTGTGGTGTCACTCAAGGGCGTGGGAAGCCTCCTGAGGGCGTGGGACAGCTGGCGCAGTCCCAGGGGGTCGTCTTTCCTTCCTTTGGAAACCTGAGCCTTCAAGTGCCCTTTATGAAATGAGCGTGCACTCTCCCTATTTCGCGGCAGAAATGAACATGGCTTTCTCGCAATTGCACTTGACATTTTAGACTCTGCAGCTTCGTGACATTTTGCTGCCCTGTCTTGGAAAGTTCCCACTCCATAACCGGGTGCAACAGAGCTTTTGAAATCACTGCAAGGTCGAGGGGCGCTGTGCACACGTGCCGCGGCAGGCGCTCTTGACACCCCGTGCTCCTGAGGAAACCACTGACCTGCCCCGCGGCCACGCGACCCAAGGCCTCGGAGCGACTTGTGGACAGCACGGTGTCTCTGCTGCGCACCCGCAGGAGGCCCCTCTGCAGGGAGAGACGGGTCCTCAGTCAGCCATGGTTTTCTAGAACAGAACCTGCTAGGACTTGTGTGTATCTCGGAAGGGGATTCTTGGGTTGGCTTCCACGGCAGGGGTTGAATGGCCATTTGCCGCCAGAGAAACCAGAACTTGGCAGCTGCTCAGTCCACAAGCTGGATGTCACTACAGGCACAATTTTGGCCCTGGAGTTCTAGAGGATTCCTGGCGAGCCGCTGATTTTCAGTTCACATTGGAAGCCAATGAAGCTGGGTTCTGACGTCAGCAGAGGAAGGTGGCAGCAGCAGCAGGACACAGGCCGGCAGCTCCGTGTTTCTCTAATGCTCCTTGCAAGTGTCTCGTCAACCAGCTAGAGGAGTGTCTGTCAGTGCCACATTCAACCAGCTCAGAGCCGTGTCTGTCAGTTCCACATTCAGTTGGGTTGACAAGAGAGTCATCAGGCACCCCAATCTTGTCATCAGGCACCCCAAGACTGCTTTTCCACAAGTCTCTGCCAGAGCCTCAGAGGTCACTTGCTGTGCTTTGGACTGCAGAGAACAGACAGGAAGGAATCAGGACGCCCCACCCAGAGGCCAGAGACACCTGTCTGAGGGGCTCTCTGAGATCACACACAGGTATCCATTGTCTCGACACAGAGCCAATACTCTTGAGTGTGTGTGTGTGTGTGTGTGTGTACATCTGTAAATTCCTCTAATTTACCAAGTATACCACAGTCATCTGTCCCATCATGAGATTTATTGTGCATCTTCATGCACAGATGCAAGGTACCATTGTATATATGTGCATGCATGGAATTGACATGTCAGTCTGTGTCACATGTCATTAAATACAGCATACAGCATATTTATTATGTATAAGTATGTGCATATCTACCCTTGTAGTCATGTGTAAAGATTATAAATTACACCATATATATGCATATCATGACAGCAGGTGCATGTAGTATATGTGTTATGTTTATATAAACACAAGAGCAATGTGCGAAAGTGACTGTGCATGTATCAGAACTCATCCATATGTGCTTCTGCACACACACATACACACACACACACACAAGCCTTCAGGTTACTAACACAGATGGGGAGCACTTGGGTCTCCAGCACCCATCTGTCTTCCTGCAACTACACCACACTTATCCATCCATTCCCATAAAAACTACAGCTCCCCAAGGGAAGCTACAGCTCAGTTACAACATGATATATACCGTGCGACACATGACTGATATACAACACGCAATGCATATACAGACACACAAATATATAGTTATAATTAATAATTAACCTATCAGTAGCATAATTTATATATATGCAATAATAATTTATATGTATATAATTTCCATTACAATGCGTGCACCAGAGGAGTGCATTTGGAACTGAATTTCCATGGAGAGAAGTTGACATTATGGCTGAGAAGGGAGATTAATATTCTTTAATAGAATAAAATAGCATATGTAAAACCACAGGGATTAAAAGGAATTCGGGAAGCTCAGGAAGTGGTAAATACATTCAAACCAAAAACAATCCTTATTAATTATCAGAGGTTTGGCTTGGGAACCAGCCAAGATGAGTCAGGCCTGAGAACTTGGGGCTAAATGTGCCGAAGCCTGTCGTGTGGCCCAGGCTCCTGCGGGCAGAGAGCCACCCCAACCACGTGTTAGAAAGAAGATGCCCAAGAAGGTGCCAAGCTGACCCGCAGGCCCTGTGAGCTTCCCCCAGCATGGCAAGGGTGAGGGCACGCATGGTGCCAGCCTGTGTCACACTGCTCGAGTGCCAGTTCACGGGCACTTGCACTTGCTCCTGTGCGGTTCCAGCATGTGGTGTCTTGGTTGGTGGAGCCACTTGGTTCGTGCGACACTTTCGTTCACTCCCCTTTGCTGTGGCTCCACATTGAGCTTTCCTAGTGGGCGAGGATGTTGCATGTATCTTATTTCATTATGTGCATGCTATGTAATGTGTGTTTGTGTGCACGTGTCTGTGTGTGCCGGTGCACATGGAGACCAGAGGCTGACGGTAGTTGTCTCTCTACCTTCTTTTCTCTGAGGCAGAGTCTCTCTCTGAATCTGATGCTCATCGACTTTCTGGATAGGCTCATCGATGGGCTCTGGGCATCCACCTGCCTCTTGCTTGTGTGTTAGGGTTACGGACATGCATAACACATCTGGCTTTTTCATACGGGCTCTTTGGCTTTGAACTCAGGTCTTTATGACTGTGTGATAGGCCCCTTATCAACTGGGCCACGTCCCCAGTCCCTGCTGGGGATGTTTCGACGTGCCTATCTGCTGTCTACGAATCTGCTCTGAGGATCAATCTATCTCTGGACGTTTTTGCCTCACGATGCTTGTATTTATACTGTGGAGCTTGAGAATCTGTGAGTCATCCACCAGATTCTTGATTTGAAAATATTTTGTCTTCTTGAAATTCTAGCTGAGGAACTACTTTCATAACAAAATTTAATATTTTAATATTATCCAACATATCCACGTTTTCACTTGGAGTTCATGTCTTCAGTGTGTGAGCTCACGCTCTCAGTGGCCTCTGTCCTAAGAGAACTTTTGTTTCTTGGGCTCTTTGTTGTTCTATGCTGTGCAGTGTCTCTGGGACCCAAATATCCAAAACATGCAGGAGGTGAAACGAAAAGCAGGACTACTGCTGTCGCTCCAGCTCCTTCACATCCGCCCCACACATCACACTCACACATATATGCACTCACATGTGCACAAACACACACATACACACGTGTATGCACACTCACATACTAACATTCACACACACGCATGCATGCATGTACACTCACAATCATACACACACGTGTGTACACACACTATTACATGTATGTAATAACCGCCCCAGCTCAGCATTCTCTGTGACCCCCCCACTGGTCATCAAAGGTACCCTGGAGATGAACTGCAAGCTGTAAGACACCCAAGAGTCCCAGATGTCCAGCCTACTTCAACCTTCTTTGCTTAAAGTCAGAAATAACAGCAGTTTGACCGGTGCAGACCAGTTCCTGAGGATGTGGGTGGGGGCTGACTACACTATCCAACTGCCAAGCTCACCCACTGTCTGCTTGGTGCTACCTAGCTTGGCACTAGAGATTGCTTTTTCCAGTACACATGCATACATATGCATATGCACACACACATGTTCACACATGCACATGCCTATATACACACAGGCACACATGCATATATACATGCACACCAGCACACGTACCCATGCACACTTCAGGAAGTGTTAGCACCCTTTACTGAAAATATGAAGATTAAAATATGCAATTATTTTTGCACGTGCAGATGTGGGTGTGGTGTGGATGTAGCAAGGAGCCCTTGTGTGTCCCTTGGAGGCCCAGAGGTGACACTGGGAATCGTCCTGGCTTGCTCCACCTCCCCATTGCTTTGCTCTGGGGTTTTCCAGGTTCTGTCTTTCAGGGTCAGAATGGCAGGTCGCTACCATATCTGTCCAGCATTTTTGTGTGGGATCTGCTATTGCAGACTCAGATCCTTCCCCTTGCGAGACAAAAGCTTGACCCCCAAGCATCTCCCCAGCCCTTGAACATTTTGGAAGGGGTGAAAGTGCACAGGTCAAAGGGCATCTGTGCTTTGCTGCTTTGAGACACTCTTCACTTACACCATCTTACGGAGCGTGGGAAAGGTGCATGGGAGAACAGCTAGTGGAACCACATCATTCTTTATTGGGTGACGTGCTGCAGGGACTTGGAATGAAAGATAAGCTATACAGGTCCCTGGTTACTAGTCCCTCCACACGCATGCCATTTATGTGCATTTCCTGGTCTGAGAAATGGGGACAATCACTTGAGCCTACTTGCTTCCCAGAGTCACGAGAACCGAGTGAGAAAACCCGGGCAGCTGTGCAAACGTGAGTTGCGGTGTTTGCATTCACCAATTCCTTGAGGAAACCAGGCCAGAGCTGAGGGGAGCCCAGCCCGCCATGCACGAGCTTCACGGCCCAGCGCTGGGATGCAGTATGCTGGAAACACAGTGTGCAGAAAGGAAATGCCTTTTCAATATGCTGAGGCTCCTCTGGCAGCTTCCTGGGGAGACCCTAACTGCAAACAGCCGCGGCAGGACGGGAGGGAGACGGCACACAGCACGCTAGAGCAACCTGGGGACCTCGAGGGATAAGCGCACTGACGCCCACCAGAACCCTCGAGGGCATACCAGGCACGCTGACGGCCACCGGGACCTCTAGGGCATATCAGGCGCACTGACGCCCACCGGGACCTCGAGAGCATACCAGGCACACTGACGGTCAATTGCATATGCACCCAGACCACCTAGGCCTGAGCTGTGACCTCATAGCTTGCTGGCAGCCTAAGGACAAGGACATGATACCACCCAACTCCCTCCATTCCCAAGAGTCACCAAAGGCCACGTTCCCAGCCTTCTGGACATGTAATGTGGTGGCAGGGGGACCCAGGTGCCCGCCCCTGCCCACGCGCCTGCCCCTGCTGGGTAGCAACCCAGCCACGCAGAAATTCTGAAAGGAAGATTCCCTAGGGAAGGAGACTCTGTCCCAGGGGTGCGGGTTCTTGCCGTCTCTAGCCCCACCCTTGCGCGCTGGATGACGGAGGGGGTGCTCCCTGGCCACGCACATCATCTCGGGGCAGAGGGCTGTGCTGCTGCCAGTGCCCACAAGAACATTCTCAGCTCAGCTGAGAGTCAGTTTTCAGCCCATGACTTCATGAGTGACCCATACGGACCAGGGCTGTGCACATGACCTGCTTCCTCAGGCGACCGAAGCCAGGACAACAGCGCGGCGAGAGTCGGAGGGGTTCCTTAGCAGCAGGCTGCGCTGGGGGACCCCGCGCCAATGCAGAGGTGTCTCTGGGGCAGGAAAGAAGCCTGCCTTTGTCCTGGGCTCTGCTTCTGAGACTGCGACACTCTGCTTCCCAAGATGCACCAGGAGAGGAGCGTGGAGAAGAACCGGGATCCCCATAGCAGGCGGGAGAATCGCCTTCGTTGGGCATTCGATTGTCTTTGCTCCAGATGATATTCCTGGGAATTTTGCCTCAAATCATTTTGCACTGTATCTTGATACAGCAACAAAAACAAAACCAAGCCTTAAACTCATCTCGGCCGATTGCTCCTGGCAGACGCCTGTGTTTTAATCCAGTATCGGGCGGAGGGGTCTGAATTCTAAGTTGGTTTGTAGAAGGCTATATTTATAAATCAATTTTAAAATGCAAATGCTTCATTCTGAATATGAATGAACTAGTTAGAACCCGAAAAATCAGAAACAAAACCCAAATAGCTTGAGACAGTCATTGCATAGTCAGATACGAACGCAGTATAAGTTAGTTTCAAATTCAAGAAAACGAGTCCAAATTAGTGTGCGTCTTGCCTGTGAAATGTGGGGGTCCTTTTGCTTTCCTTTAGCTCAGCAGCCTCCTCTGTGTTTCCAACCTTTTCCTGGCCTTCTCTTCTATTTGGATCTCTCCTCCCACCCTCTCCCTTCCCCCCTACATACTTCTCCCATCCTGCATTGAAATTAGACTTTTAAAATCTGCAAGGAAAACTAGTTTTTCATCTGCATAGGGTATCATTTGCAGAGTGGGAGTACACTTACTGGAAGAAAGGAGCTACAAAGTCCACATGCTGTTTTGGAACAAAACCCAGGACCCCCCTCCCCTTGCCCCCAGACCAATTGTCCCAATTCCATTGGGAGAGGGTCTTCCCTTTCCTCTTCTTTTCCCCTCTGGGCCTTCCCCATTCACAACCTTGCCTGCCCATTGAGCTGTCTCTGAATCAGGCTACGTCTCAAGGATCTAGGTACATGCTTGACTCCCCTAAACGTTTCACCACAAGACTGGACAACACTAGGTTCAAATTCAAGTCGGCAGGTTTCCCTGAGCAATGGAGTGTCTGAGATCTGGGCCTGGGGCTGTTTGCTTCAAGTTGATGCAGGTAGATTGTTCTAAGCAATGAGAATAGAGAGGCGACCAGAGGAAATTAAGCAAGGCCACAAGCCCATGTGAGACAGCACATACACCGGGAAAGCTGGCCTGAAGCCGGCCCTGAATTCAGCACAGACCAACCAACCAGGGGTCTACCACAAAGCCCACCAGCAGGACTTTCACACCTGGGCCCACCAGGGACCACCAATCAAAGGTCAGAGAGGAAACGAATAGAAAGTTTCAATTTTTGATTCCCCCAAAGTTCACAAAAGGGACACCCAGGGTCCAGAGCTTTGGAGCAAGACTTTGAGTTGTCTTCTCTCTGGCTCCCCCAAATAGCTAGAAACTACTTCTTGCTCCCCCTGCTTCTCCTGTATAATCAGGTATCCCTCCCTTTCCTGCTTTTCAATAAATTTTACTTACACCTTCAGTGGCATCCTGGCTTCATTCTTCAAGTCTGGGTGGGATGTAAGAACCTGAATACAGAAATCCCACAACAAGTAACAGTGTTCAACCAGAGACAGACGCCCGGCAGAACCGGCAGCTTGGCTGGCATGCCTAGACACGCATGTGTCACTGCCACTGAACTTCCGTGCGCCTCCGTCTCCTGGGTGGTAGGAAGGACACGTGCCTACTTGCCGGCCCTCTCCAAAGCTCATTGCAAAGACCAAAATGGCCTCACTGTTGCTCACTGGCCAGTCTCCTCACTGCAAGTTAGGAATACCTGGAGCCCAGACAGGATAGTCTGTGACCGTGTTTCTTATGAAAGCAGCTGAAGCTAGCCACCATGAGCCCTCACAGGCATCCGAGGAATGACTAAGTACTATGCTGTCATTTCCATATCTTCTTTCTACAGACAACGCGTCCCACGCTGTTACCATGTGCCAGTCAATTTCACTCACTACAGAAGGTCTCTGACCAACTTGTGGTCAGTGGTAACTTCATCCCTTTGCAGTAGCTGGAGATGTCTTGGAGCTGACAGCACCAAGAGCTACCCTAGGCCGACCCGGGCCAGCCCAGGCCAGCCCAGAGACCATTTGTAAAACAATAGGAAGAAGGAAGCTACTTTGGAGACATTCCTCAATGTTGTGACCACACGCCCAAGGGGAAGCCCTCTAAGCAGCAAGGGTCACAGTTCAAGAGTCCAGTCCATCATGCTGGGAGATTTGGCGGGAGGAGCCTGAGGCAGCTGGTCACGTGGCACCCACAGTCAGGAAGTGAGAGAGATGAATATAAATGCTCAGCTGTCTTCCTCCTTTCAAGCCAGTGTAGGACCCCGGATTGTTGCCACCCACATTCACAGTAGGTCTCCTGACACGATTCTAAATCTGATCAAGGTCAGATTCAAGACCAGCAGTCACGGAAGCCCATGGTGGGTGCTTGGAGTTGCAGGGAGAGCCAGTCAGAGGCTGGTTCAGCTTCCACGGTGACGTAGACACAAGCTCCTACCTAGACCCCAGGCTGGTCCTCAGTCCCTTGAGGGACACGTGACCTGGCCAGACATGTGAGTCCTACTCTGCCCACCGGACCAGGCAGACAGTGGAAGATACCCTCCTGCTCTCAACTCCCCTCCCCCCATTGTCACCTAGTGAGGACTGAGCTTTCTGTCCTGATTGCCGGACTCCTTCAGTATTTGGCTTGGAACATCTTCTGCCTCTTGGCAACTGGGAATAAGTCTGAGAATTCCAAGGAAAGGGTTTCCATGGCAACACCAATCTCATGGAAGGTTTCAGAACTTTTGCCTCCTACTCCTGGTACTGCGGAAATGCAGAAAGCGCAAGGCATACAGACAGGCGCTAATTACCTGACCTGAATTTGCTGTGTTGGGCAGAAGAGACCGAGCACAGGACTGGCAGGCGCTCCTCGGCACGGGTCCAAATCACTTTCTGGAAGCGACTCATTGTCACATCACACAAGGTTCTGTCAGAGGCGACACAGGTATCAAGCCGAGGGCCGTTTGCCTTGTGCTGTGAAAGGCTTGTCTGCTGTCCCTTGGAGAGCGTGGTGTGGGGTGGTGGCATGGCCTCTGGTCAGCCTGACGGTAATGATGACCCCACGGGGAACAATCTCTCTGTCCCCGAGCTGTAGAAGAACGGAATTCGTCCGGGAAAACCACTTAACGTTGAAACGCAGGTCACCGAAGTCCCCAGCGCTGGTCTCCTTGGACCGTGGCGCCTCCAGGTAGACGTGGCTGATGGACCTGTTCTCAGGGGACTAACAGCCATTAGTCCACTTTAGGGACAGCAGATTCTTTCTTCTGCAAGACTCTTCTGGAAAGCCTGCTCTGCAAACAGGTGTTCCATTGTCCGTTCTTGGGGCCCTCTGGGTGGTCCCAGCTCTGCTCAGCACCAAGGTCACCTGCTTCTAGGACAGGCGGCGTCAGGGATGGCAGAGACTCAGGAACCAAAGCATGCCAGCAGAGCAATTGTGAGTGAGATGCCGACTTCAGCTCCCTATCACCTAAAGATCGTCATTCCATGCCTGTCCTTGGAACGCCGACATCCAACATGTCATGCGGAAAGGCAGCCTTTCAAGAGCGGCCCCGGGTAATGCTTCTCAGTGTGCAGTTGCATGCTGGAAATCATTCACCCCGTGATCAGAGGCTCAGATGCTCGGTGAGTCTGACCTTGATTGCATGGACATGTCTAGGCTCCACGCAGGAAGTTCATCCCCATCTGGTGGGTCACATCCCCACGACAGCCACAGGTCTGTCGTGACTACGCCGAGACCGGGTCAGCAAGGAGGGGCCTGCTGGCGAGGCAGGCTGGGCTGAAGGCAGGCGCTCGTGGCACTGGCACCCCTTCTGCCTTCTCTGCCCTCCCTCTGCAGGCTGCCAATCTCCATCACACGTGCTCCCCTCCATTGCCTGTCTTCTTTGTTCCCAAGCCTGTAGCATCACCGCCTTGAGCCTCTGTGCCTTTCCTTCCTTCAGAAGACACTCCGTTCTCTGCTGGGTGACCTGTGCCCGGCAACATCGCCTCCTTTGATTGGATGCCAGTGCAGATGTAGATGAAACCTTGCATTGGTAGCTGTCCTTCCTTCCCTCGCACCGTGCAGGGATTTTCCCGTCCAACCTGGCTGGTGACATCTACTGTCGGGTCGCGGCCACGCAGCTTGGCAGTGGCTGTGCAGCAGGACCCACGGTCTCTCAGCTGACCCATCCCCCGGGACAAACGCCTCTGGTGGAAGGACCCCTCAGGTTGACATTAGGCTGTAGCAACCACTCGTGTTTGAGACAGCTCCGTGGATAACAGATGCAATCAGGCATCAGAGATTCCCCCACGTTCCAGGGCTGTTCGTGCACCGACCCGCCAGCTCCTCCCCCCGCCCCTCGCAGATGTTACAATAATGGTGTCAACACTTTTATTTCTTTGTCCATAAGCTGAAAATTATGGCTGTTTCATAAATTGCTAGCGTGCCTGGAAGATGGAGGCCCAGCTGCAGAACACATGCGCAGACGCCGGCCGAGCCTCGTGTTTCACGATGACCTCAGCTTCCTGTGCTGAATGGGAACCCGGGCGACTAAGTACTTGTAAAACTGTTTCTGAAGAGGGAAGTTATGAAGAGGTGCTGCTGTGTCAAACATCTGCTCCGTCCATTACACGCGGGCGGGAGCTGGGAACGTACAGTGGGGGCAGACACATCAATAAATTAAAATTCTCCAGTGCACACACTTTCCAAGCCGTGCCCATTGGAACCCTGAAGAAGGAGACGGAGATGCTGAACAGGAAAAGGGAGACAGGCTCATTCTTCAGGGGCCGGGGCAGCAGGAGTCGCACACGGGTTTTGCCTGGGCACTGGTGTGCTCCACGCCTGGACGGACGCCGTGCTCAATGGCTGATTTGTGCAAAGTCAGGGAACAATGAGATCCCAATCCCTCGGGAAGCCACGTTCTATTTTTCATCATTTTGATGATATATTGTTTGCCAAAACCCTGGAAGGAAGAAAGGAAATAAATAAAGTGTCATCTCAAGCTAATGTGCTACAGAGCACCCGAACGTGTAGTATTTATTGGACCTAGAATTTGATACCATTGGTCCCCTAGGGCTGTATAGCCACGTTATCTTGTTAGGATTGACATGGGCAGTAATTAATATCAGGGAAGTATGGAGAGATATAATAAAGGTTAATGTGGTAACGTCAGTGCTCCAAACAATCAGGTGGGCAGCGTCCCACCTACCACTCACCCACCTGCGCTCGCCACCCTGGCACATCTCAAGGCGGATGTACACACGGCAAGATGAGGGAGTCAGGAAATTGGAAATGCAATGCTGGATAATCCTTCCCACCTCCCCCTTTTCCGGGCCTCTTCCCCTCACATCATATATCAGAAGCCGTCCTGTTTGCTCAGAGGCCCGCCTCGTTCGTGGTGCCCCAGACTAGGGCTGAGCGTGCTAGGCAAGGACAGGAGCCGTTATAGAAACCACGTGCAGGGTTGTGTTGCGTGTGTGCAGCCGGGAGTGGAGACAGCCGTGTGTGACTGGCAGACGGATTCTTACAGAGCCCTCTAGGCTCAGCACCAGCCGCCTCAGGACCGGCCGCGGTGACCTGCCCGGCAGTCAGACGGCACATCCGCAGAGGGCCCGGGGTGACCCCACAGAGGGCCTGTGCTATATGGCATCGTGCTTAAGCTAGAATTCTCATACACGGTACTGTGGCTCCCCCACGCCCGGGCCCTGAGTGTTTGCCTCATGTCTCCCCTAAATAAAAGTTATGAGGGTGGAAAAATAAAGTGTCTACTTCAGCTTCTCTTCTGTTTGAAATGAGTCCTGTAAAGATGATTGGCGAAGACTGGACCCAGGTACTAATCCAAGATGATAAATTAGAAAGCTTATTCACATTATGCAAAATTATTCAAAGCAGATGACATCTATTTAAATGCTACGTCCCCCTACTTCTCTCCCAGAGAAGAAAGGCTACCTTAGGTGAGGCAAAAGAGATTCCAGCCCGTTTGCCCCTGGGATGCTCAGGGCCACTTCATCCGGTGCCCTGGACTGTGGTCCTGGGAGGCTGTTGGCTGTGCCGCCGGCTACATGCAGAGCCAGTGCGAGCCCACGTGCCTTTCTGGCTTCTCACTGGATGTTAAGTCAAGTGACGGTTCAGTCATAACCGCCACCTCCAAATGAAACTCATCCAGGAGACCTGGGTTCGAATGACAAAGCTTCTATTCGCTGGCAGGCTCACACGGCGACCTCCTCAGGGGCAATACTCACTCTTGTTGTCCTTGCTAATATTTAATGATGAGAAATATCAGATTTTTGATACTTTCCCTCTCTCCCTTGTCTACCTGCCTCGGTGTACTCACGGTCAGCTAATGTGTCTTTGGCAGTTAGAGAGAAATCTGAAGCTTGCCCTGGGGGAAGTACATGCAGCTGATTTGCTTCGAGTTGCTATTTTGTACCATTATTCGTCATTTGACGTGGTTAATGTTTGGTTCTTTCATGGCATATGCCCATATGTTTATGGGCAGAGAAAATTTGTGCCAGGTTGGTGATGGTGCAGGATGTGATCGATATGCAAGGAAAGGCACAAGTAAGCGGAAGAGAGCTGGTGACTCCTTGGGTTCCACAGGAGGGAGAAGGATTGGGGCAGCTGTTATGGGCTAATGATTCCTGATGTCTGTCTGCCTCAAACCTGGTGTTCTCTGTTGTGACATTTGGTGGAGCTGCACAAACACGCATCTGAAGATTCACACCAGGTATGGGAGATGAGTCCCAACTCCTACTGGATGGTGTGAGGGTTCTCGGAGGGCAGTGGGAAGAACTTGCAAAGAAGAAACTCAAACGAAAGGCAAACCTACTCATTTCTCACCCAATTCTCCCAGTTGAATTACACGTTATTAAGTAGTTATGTGCTTGGCGATGTTTTCACAGCACCATTATTTCTTTGTTATTCGCAGTCTCCATATGTCCCTGATGATATTCCTCACTAAATTCTGCTCTGATATTCACATAGCCAATCCAGATGTGTGTGTGTGTGTGTATGCCAGAGGGCACTTGAATGCACATGCCTGTGGAGACCCAAGGGTGACATCAAGAATCACCTGGCCAATGCAGATTTTTAAATAAATGTTTCTGGGTATATATTTTGTCTTTTCTTTGACCTATATTTATCTTATGTAAAATCAGCCTTTTATATATGGCATATTGTTAGGATTTGTTTTTTGGACAATTGAAAACCAAAATCTCTGCCTTTCAATAGGTAAGTATAAGCCGTTTATATTTAGTGTAATTACTCTTACGGTTGGGTTTAAACATACATGTTGAATTTTTAAATCTATCCCACTCCATTTTTCTTCTTTTTCATATATTCACTGGGATATTCTTTATGGTTATGCTTTATTGCTATTGGTTTTATCATGTTTATACATTCTATTAAATGATCAAAAAATATAAGGAAGTTGTTGAGAATTTAGTAGCAAAATTGCTTTAAAAAGAAAATAAAATCTTCTGTCTGGCTGCTCCAGGATTTGTAATACACATCTTTTACCCTATCCATGACCTCTTATGATATTGAGTGTTATCTATTAATTTTATGATGTACACTTCTGATTGATGTACACCTATGTTGTACACTTTCCTTATATAGCAAGTGTACGATGTCTTCAAATGTCTCCTCTGTGCACTACCTACGTAATCAGCAAAAGTCCACCTCTCACCTCCGTCAAAGGCTCTCCATGATTCTTAATGCTGTGCTTGTTGACCGAAGGCCCCCTTTTTCTTCTGTGCACAAAATCCTGGAACCTTCGTGCAGGGTGTGTGTGTGTGGTGGAGTCAAGAAGGCATCTCACTCCCCTTCATGTTCTCTCACCTGTTGTGACATGTCGTGCCCACGTGAGACAGACGGTGACTGTCGTGTGTGCACATGGCCTGAAGGAATGCATGCTCCTGAGATCACAATAACAGAGTGCAAGTAGGAGATGATTTGGGATAAGACTGGAAGAGGGGGCTGGAAAGAAGAGGATGTGACATGGACAGGCTTCCAGAGCCTTCCCCCAGCTCTGCAGAATGGGACTGAAGTAAGGAGCATGTGTGAGTCCTTGCTAGACTGTACCTCTGCCGCCCTCATGCTCTGGGCCTGCGCATCCCGAGCCCTTCCGGCGTGGACTGTCCATGGACGTCCCTGCCTTCCAGGCCTTCCACGCAGGAGGCAGACCTGCTCACACAGGCCCCAAGCCTTCCTCCCACCCCAGGCCCCTCCTGCGTCTCTGAAGGCTTCCTGGACAGATGTGGGGGTGTCGATCCCTGGACAACACCCCATCTGGGACTTCCTTTTCCTTCCTGTCCCCCCCCATCACCCCAGGGCTCCTGCCTGGTCGGGGCTCAAGTCACCACCACTAGCTCCCTGAGCACATCCAGACCCCCTTGGCCTTTCCTTTCGGCACTTTGCTCTGTCACTTGAGCCCCCTCTGGGTCTGTCTCCCCCCCAAGGGAGTTCTCAGCTTTGCCCCTTGTCTGGCAGATTCCAGCGGCCAAATCGATGCCTGCCTTCCACCAGCAACATGCACGGTGTCTACCTGAACCCAGGCTCCTGCCGTGCATCCCACCCCCCAGGTGGTCGCATGTGCCCCTGCGTGCAGCCCCCCAGGTGGTCGCATGTGCCCCTGCGTGCAGCCCCCCAGGTGGTCGCATGTGCCCCTGCGTGCAGCCCCCAGGTGGTCGCATGTGCCCCTGCGTGCAGCCCTCCAGGTGGTCGCATGTGCCCCTGCGTGCAGCCCTCCAGGTGGTCGCATGTGCCCCTGCGTGCAGCCCCCCAGGTGGTCGCATGTGCCCCTGTGTGCAGCCCTGAGCAGAGCTGAGCTGCGTCCTTCTCTCTTCCCAAGCCGAGGTTGGGCCTCAGAGCTCGCTGAACCAGAAACTCCCTCGGCCTCAGAAACTCTGGCCCCACATTTAACATCCTGCCGAATGGCTCCCGCTGCTCCCTCACAGAGTCTGCCGGGTGCCGGGCAACATGCACGCAGGCCTATGGCGTGGATTTCACACTATTGCAATTGCCCACCCTGCCGGGGAAATGGCTGAAGGCAGCGGCTGTGTCTTGCAGCCCGGGTCTCTTGCTGCCTCGCACAAAGCCTGATGATCACAGATGCTCAGATACCCGACACATGTATGAATTAGGAAGGTCAGAGGTGGCGGCTGCAGACACTCACGGCCTAGCGATGAGGAGGAAAGAGCAGAGACCGTGGATGACCTTGTGTCCGTGTTTGTTTTGGACAATAAAACACTGGGAGAAGGGTGATAACTGCTCACCTTTTCCTGGTGGTCCTCTGCCTGGGAACAGAGCCAAGGCTTGCTTCCAGGGGTCTAAAGTGTCTCAGTACAGTTTATGATTCTAGGGCAGCCCAAGAAGACCCGTGTACCGCAATGTGACATTTTTTCTCCCAAGCTCTGGCTTGACAATTACTCAGGAATCCTCAAGGACACCTTCAGTTCCAAGATTCTGCAGAATAGTCTCGAGTAAGGCTTTGAAATGGCGTGGTCCAAGACAAGATGTCGCTTTTCAGGGCGTGAAGGAGCCCATACAAACGCACGCACTGTGGACGGCCTGCGACAAGCCCGTGGCTGCCTGATAAACTCCCTCGGCCGCCCCCAAGGACAGCGGAGAAGGAGCCCAAGCCAAAGGAGGCAGGGGCTGGAACCCAGAACCAAAGTCATGTGCAAAAGAAAGCTCTGAAAAGAAGAGCATCGCGGCTCAGCCTTTCTTCTCCCTTCACGCAGCCTGGCACCTTGGAAGAAACAAAACCCCGCAGAGAAAAGGCCGGCTTGGCAACAGCCGCCCCTCCTGCACACCGTATTCGGGGCCCTCTGCTGGAAGGAGGTGTCTCCAGGGCGCCTTTCCCGCGTCTTCCCTCTTCCCATTCTTTCACAATTCTCGGATGGAAAGACCAATAATGCACGTCACTGTGCATGGTGCTTAGCTAGACTGCATTTGTCTCCAATAGTGGTCCGTGCCTCTCTTCCCCCTCTCTCTCGCTCTCATCCTTTTCCTCCCTCTTTCTCTCTATCTCCCGTCTCCTCTCCATTTCCCTCCTCCTCCCATCTCCCTCCTTACCTTCAACTCTCCATCCTTTCCTTCCTTCCCTGTCTCCCTTTTCCCTTCCTCCTCTTTCTCTCTACCCTCCCCTCCCCATCCTATCATCTTCTTCCTCCCTCTCTCCTCCTTTCCATCCTCCCTCCTTCCTGCCTCTCTCCTCCCTGCCCACATTTTTGACCTCCCTTTCCTTCCTTCTCTCTCTTCCCTTCTCTCCCCTGTAAAACCTCTGAGTATGTCTGATTTCAGCTGTCCTCCCCTTAAAGCAAAAAGCAAGCCAAGGAATATTCTGGAAAACCATCTCAATGTCATTCCTAAAGCCGCGTTTTGTTCCAGCAGCTTCTTTTGGATCCAGGATTGTGCAAGTCTTAACTATTTCCCTGGCTTGGAGGATCAAATTTCCAGTTCGGTCCTGGCCATTTTTCACAAAACAGCATTTGAAATCTGCACGCAGGCCAAATCATTTGGGCAGGACACAGACCGCTGCTCGCCGCTGAACTAAGTCAGGGACCAGCCTGTCTAATTTGATGATTTGTTCACTTTGGCCCAAATGAATTTCTGGATAAACAGTATTTATGAAGAAATCTTTGAATAATTCGATAAAGTGAAGGAGTGGGTTTTGCTTCCTGTTTTATTGTATTTTCTTCACACTGTGTGTTCTAATATCGAAGTATTTTGTTCTCAGGCTCTGTAGAAAGTGCTGCTTGGCAAACCTCTGAAGAATTGAAGGGTGAGTTCATAAGTGAATACGAATCCAGCGGCATTTATCCCAAGTTTGTTTAACTATCCTAACCTCGTGGGCGCGCGAGGATCCAGCTGAGAGTCACGGAGAAGTGGCTGTCTCCGAAGAGTGCTTGGCACTTGCTACTTCCGCTTGGGTCAGCAACGCCAGGAGAGCATCTATCCCCTGGTTCCATTTCAACACTCCTGCCTTCACTCGCAGCCAGAGAGGAAGGAGAGAAAAACACAGTTGAACTTTTCTTAACCTAGAAGTTATTGCAGCTTTTACACAAAGTTGTGGGCCAGCGTTCCTTGGCAAAGACGACTGCCTTGTGCTAGGAAACTACCCAGGGACACCCTGCCCACACCGAGTTCCTGCGGCAGACAGCTATTTCCAGTCACATGTAGGAAATCCTGCCTTTGGGGTTCAGGCTCTGGTCTGCCACTCCTGCATTTGTCTCACTCCTTAACCAGCCTAACAGAAATTAAGTCTCCAACCAGACCGCGAGCAATTGCTCACAGAACTGTGTGTTTCGCATCGGCCCTTGGAAAGGGGTGCTGAGCAAATCTGTTACAACGGTAGCTGCGGTCTTTGTGTCCTGGAGCTGGAAAGTAGATCACATTCCTCGGATTGGGGCAGGCAGGGCAATGGGAAGTGACTGCTCATGGCTGCGGAGCTTCCCTCTGGGTTAGAGAAACGCTCTAGCGTTGGCTATGGCCATGAATGCGTGTAATCCGCGGATCGAACCCTTTATGTGGGTGACATGACATGCACAGCACGTGGATTTCACTCATTATGCGATTACACTGAGAAGTAAAGGGCAAACGTCACCCAGGGTCTCCACACCTCTGGGTTCCAGCCTTCGCAACAGGCTCGGTAGCTCCGCCCAGGAAGACCTCCCCTCCTGCCTGCTCTAACTGCCTGAGACCTGCCTGTCTTGACTCATAGAAGTGAGACTGCAGAGACGGCTCAGCTGGCGGCTTTGCCAAACAAACACGAGGATCTGAATTCAGTCCCCAGAACCCATTAAAAAGAAGTCAAGTCAGCGTGGGGGCACACATTTGCAATCCCAGCGCTGGGGAGGCGGACGCAGACAGGTTCCTGGGATCCTCTGGCCGACCAGTGTAGCCTACTTAGTGAGTTCAAAACACCCTATGCACAAGGCATGGCAGAACAGGATTAAATGAGAGAGACAGGGAGGGAGAGAGCAAGTAGTCACAGAATTGGTGGGACATTTTCAGCCCTTCATCTCGAAAAAATGCCTTGGTAACATTTTGAAGAACGATTACTTACATTTGAGACTTCTGAATTCCTAACTGGTAAATCAAAACATTCAAAGAAGTCTCTCCATTCCACTGCCTGGCAAGTTTTATTTTTCTGTTCTCACTGAAGATGATGTAATTGTGGCTTAATAAGAATAATTATTACAGGGTTTATGAGCTTTCAGGGGCAAAACCCAGAGAGAAAAGGTCAATAAGAATTCCCCCTGCAAATCTCTGATGTATTTGAATTGAAAATGAATCTTGATATACAAGGGGGGGGGGGAAGTAAAATGGAGAAGACAGGAAGCATCCCACTGGAAAAGAGGGGGATGGGAAGAAAACCTTAATTTATGTTGACTTCATTATTCTCTAGATTAAAAGCTGCTCCACATTAAATGAGGACTTCCAGTCCAAAGTTTTAAGGAATTCACGCACTTGCATCAATTTTTAAAAGGTTTTATAACTAATGAACTTGGATTTCTTTTGGCATGGCAGGAAATCCATTTGTACAGTTTTTAATTAAGAGTGCGGCTTATGCAATTAAAATGAAGGGAAGGGACTCTGTCTGCCATCCTAAGAGAACCGGAGTCTTGGGCGTTACCGTAATGCTGTGTGTCCTCCAGCCTTCTCTGAGTGTTGCTCACAAGCGTCACGGCCTGGCCCCTGCCGCGCACAGAGGATCTGTGTAAAGTTGATCATTAGGAACATTTAATCATGATTCCGTCCAGGTCTTCTTCACCACTAATCTCCCAGCATTTGTCTGGGGCCTGAGAACAGCAAGAGGATCATCTAAAATTGAGTTCAGAAAATAGAGACTGGGTCAAACTCCCAATCCGTAATGCAAATCCTGCATAGATGGGGGACTTCCTAATGTGGATTTTAATATTTAAGTTGCCAGTGCCCTTACTAAGACTGTGAGACGCCTTCATGGCCAACTGATTAAAATTACATTTGGAATAATGAATGGTATGTAAAGTACAAACACCCGTCTTACCTTCCCCCTGGTTTTTAACATGAAAAGTATAACTGTAATGGAAAGTGGATTGAGGGGTACTACAGAGACAGTCGGGGAAGGGGACCGATACCTGGGCCAGCATGTAGGAAGAGGGTCCAACCCAGCCCAGAGAAACTGTGTACTCTGTGCATGTGAGGGGAGCCCCAGTGCCCCCTGCCTTCCTGACCTGTGCGTGAAGATTCCTATGGAAATAGTTCTCGCCTCCACGAGGGTCCCTTGGAGTGAGTCAGATCCTGCTCTCTCTTATTTGGCATTCCGGGCAGAGTACCCAACGCGTGTGTGTTTGCAGGAGCCCCATGGGGACAGCACCGCAACCTCTCTGGCTTTCCAGAGCAAAGGCCACATCCAGCGGCTCTGAATGTGGACCCCACAGCAGAGTGCCCCTCCAGGAGGGGACGGTCACTGCGGATTCTCACTTGCCAGGACCCCGCACCAGCAGGTGGGGGCGCATGGTAACTGCCCCCGCTGCAGGGAACACGCCAAGTAGGGCACCTGAACACTGGGCGTTGGGACGGATGGGCTGAGCCCCCCGGGATGGATGCCTCTGAACTCAAAGTGACCCAGGCGTGTGAGAGGGCCGTCATCAGTGCCTGCCAACCTCCGAGTTCTCGCTTACCACGAGACAGCTTTTATTTATTTATTTTTATTTTTATTTATTTATTATTTATTCAATTGTGCATATATACGTGTGTGCACATGTGTGTATGTATGTGTGCATGTGTGTGTAGAACCATGGACGAATTCGGGAACCACCATGGACGCCTCCGGGAATCACAGGCTCCGCGCTACCAGGACCGGAAACGCAGGCCGCCCCCGCTTCCGCTGGCATCTATACGTGGGGTCTAGGATCCGAACTCAGGACCTTCCGCCTGCAAGGCAGAGGCTTAACCCCTGAGCCACCTCTCCAGCCCCGACAGCTTTTATTTAAAAAATAGATTTTTATCTTTGACAAACAGTTCTAGCTTTTGAGAAAAAATAATTGGTCGCTGTAATATTGAGCATGGGGGTCCTTCAGCCTTCCACCTTGGATCTCCTCTGGCGACTACTTCCATTGCAGGGGACATCTGTAGCAAGGGATGATCTGGTGAACCAAAATCCACAGTTGACGAGTGTTCTCCCTGCAGGGTGCATCTATGGGTGTTGAAAAGCCCTCCCAGCATCACTTACAGCACTTACTTGCCCTAAGATCCGCGCCCCCCCAAGCTCCATCTAGCCACCCACCCTCCCTCTAAGAATAGGAACAGGATCATGATATTCCCGCTTACAATTATTAAATTAAAACAAATCCCAGAGCTTGCAAACCACACCCCAGTCTATTAATGGCTGCCTGGCTCCTTCAGCGCCAGGACTAAAAGTTCTGCTCTTGGCTGTGGGCACCGAAACCTCATGTTCTGCTTCCCACAACCCGCCCATCCAGCCCACCAGCCTACATGACTCCGTGCAGCATCTCCCCTTCTCATGGGGAGATATCTCACAGGAGCCCACTCGCCAGACTAAAAATGCTGCTCCGTCAGTCAGTCCATCGCAACACCAAAGTACACTGGAGACATGGACAACGACAGTAAGAAATTCATGAGTGGAAGTCTCTGGGAGAGCTCTGGTCACATTTCCTTTGCATGGCATGTGTGTGCTGAGTGCCAGCATGCATATGCTAAGTGCCAGCCTGCTAAGTACCAGCACACGCATGCTAAATGCCAGCACAGAAGCACCATGAGGGGTTTATATTGCACAAAAGATCAGTATTTATTTGTTTTTGGCGTGTGTGTGCGTGTGCGTGTGCGTGTGTGTCAGAAGTCACTTCTGTGTGCCTGTGGAAGCCCAAGGGTGACTTCCAGAATCATCCTAGATTGCTCTACTTTCTTAGCACTTTGCACTTGCATTTCCTGCATTGCACCTTTTAGGGCCAGAATTGCAGGCCACTGCCATTTCCACATAGTGTTTATGCGTGGGATTCAGGATCCAAACTTAGATCCTTCTGCTTTTGAAGCAGAGTCTTAGCCCTTGAGTCACCTGTCTTACCCCCCAAAAATCAGTACTTATAAGTTGCTTTCCAGAAAGGCCACCCTAACTGAACACCTGCCAGAAAGAACTTGTAGCCCATCTCAAGCTTCACTGACCGACTCTGACATGTGTTGTGGGAGTATTTGTTTATAATAGAAATGCCAGGATGTTTTGTTTGGATTACCATTTGGTAGATGACAAGTGATTGTGTGTGGTGATTACCACCTGCCCCTTTCCCGTGGACTGCATGAAATGTGACTGGAGACAGCAGTGGCACTTAGTGGTCCCTGCATTTTAAACTCCGTTTTCTTATCTTCTTGTGTTGGCTGCAGAATCCAGCATGTACTGACCATCCCAGCAGACTTTGCTCATAGCTGCAAAGAGTCTCCTGCCAAAGCGTCTCCACTGAGCCCCAGGCTGGTGTGGGGTGCCAGTTCGCTTCCCATGAGCCGTGGCTTCCTCTTTTCTGAATTCACTATGATGACCACGTGGATATACCTTTAATTCCCTGCTGGTTTCTCAGTGCAAGATACAGACACGTGTTCACATCAACCTGGAGCTGGGTTGATGTGTTCATTGTTTTCTAGTCTTCATGATGTCTGACCTGTTCTTGCAGGTTTGAGATTTTCCATGCACCAGGTTTACAGTCAGATTCTTGGTATTTACCAATGAGATCTTTGCTTCATATGCTGCCCATACCTTCTAGAAAATGCTTGTTTCCCTTAACTTTCCAGGTTAGTTGACTGTAGGTCGCTTCAAGCCTGCAGTGTTCGAGGTAACCATTGGTTACTTGGATGATCTGTTTAATGAGCCTTTAGATTTTTACTTATTTCAGCTACTTTTGCTCTTGACATGACCACTTCTTCAATCTTCTTTCCATCATTTCAATCTTCCTTTGATTATTTATTCATAATTATTGATGATGTATTATCGTACTTGCAGGGGTAAGACGCATGATATGTGTGTATGAAATGTGTGTGATATGTTTATGTGATGATGTCTCTAAAGCTATCTTGTTTTGTATTATATTGCATTCTGTCTGAGGTGTATATGACTGCAGGGCTCTTGCTTGGTACACTTGCTGTACCACTGTATATTCTGGTGAAAACTTAGCTTCCTTTAAGTTTTTACTTTGAACTGGACTCTGGATAAGTTACCTAAGCTGACCTTGAACTTGGGATCATCGTGCCAAAGCCTCCCAAGCATCTGTGCATATGATATGTATGTGTATGTTGTGTGTATGTATGTGTAATATATTGGCACATGTGCATATATATGACATATATGCATGACAGATGTATATGATGGGTATGCATGTAACAAGTGTGTATGATGTACGTATGTGATATATGTATGAAATATACATAAATGATGTGTATATGATATGCACATGTGTAAAAGACATGTGTGCACATGATGTATATGTATGATGAGTATGTACATGAGTATGTATGATATATGTAAATGATGTGTGCATGATGTGTGTAAAGTATGTGTGTATGAAGTGTGTGGGATGTGTGCATATGATGTATATGTATGTGTGTGCATATGATGAGTGTGTATGATATATTTGTAAATGATGTATTTGTGTAAGACATGTATGCATGATGCATGTGTGATATGTGTATATGACAAGAGTGTGATGTGTGTTATGCATGATGCATGTGTGATGTGTGCATATGACAGACAGTGTGTGATGTGTTTTATATGTGATGCTGTGTGTTTGAGTGCATGAGACCCTTGCTTCCGTCCTCAGCACCACAATAAAACAATGAAGTGAAGTAACTAGGGAGAACTTCATACCTGCATTTAGCTTCTATAGAGGACTCGGGCAAGTGTGTCAACAACAGCCGACAGCCTCCGCCTCACTCTGTCTTCTCTGTTTCTCTCTGAGGTGGAGTTCACTGCATAAACACACACAATTAATTATGAGCCCTCCTCGTCGATAATTAATTAAACCTACCAGTGTATTTTGGTCGATCCTTCTTGCACCCACCTTTTCCCCTGGGCTTGATTTCATTCTTGCTGAAGTAAGACTTCCAACACTTCAGGGGGGGCTTTGAGTGATGTTTTCATCCTTAATTATCTGGCATTCTTCCTCCTCCTCAGGCTTGCTACAGGGCTGACCTCATGTAGCCCAGGCTAGCCCAGTCACACAGACTGGCTGACTTTGAACCCCTGATCCTCCTGTGTCTACCTCCCAACTCCTGTGTCGTGTTTTTCTTTCTTTTCCTTTATTCCTTTCTTTTTCTCTCTTTAACCTTCCCTGCTCCTGAATCATATTGAGCTGGCTATAGAAGTTGAGGTTTATAATTTTTCCCTCATGTCTTTGGGACTTGTTTTCTGCAACCAACATAAGGAAAAGTTTGCAAAAGCAAGACCCGACCTCGACAGGTTCAGAGGGCGCTTCGTGGAAAGGCAGACGGCGCGGCGCAGTTGTCCTGACTGTGAGAACAGTGATGGAAACTTCGCAGGCTGGATTTTTTTCTTCTGGCAGTGGGGAGCACTGCCGGGGTAGAAGGAGGCAGAGAAGCTGAGCTGAGTTGGGGTGATGTCAAGTGGTGAAAACCATCTTGAGGCCGTGGGGGGCCATGGGCACTGTTCTCGGGCACCGGATGTTCTGGGGTGCTGGCTGTTCTCGGGCGCTGGATGTTCTAAGGTGCTGGCTGTTCTCGGGTGCTGGCTGTTCATGGGTGCCGGTGTTCTCGGGATTCTTTTGCAAGTGCGCATGCTTTGGGGTACCCTGAGAGAGGAGCTACGATTTCTGTGGATTTCTTTGTAGCTACCGGACATCTCTGTCCACTCCGCTCTTTCCTGCTAGTTAACGTCTCAGAAGAGGAAGGTCCTCTGGAAGCTTCTCAGACACGTGCAGCCCCACGGATGGGCTGAAATTTCTGCCGTATACTATTGATTTGTGTCGTTGCGTGAGCTCTCAAACTGCCCTTTAGATCCAGAGACTTTTGTGGGCCTTTGACTTCGGGCGCTGGCCATCACCAGATGCTCGCCCATGACGTCATCTATTCTTCGAGTTTCAAGTGATGCGTCCATTTGGAGTCTCCTTTCCACCTGCCCTGCCTGACTTCAGCCCTTTGCTTCTTCCTGCTGTTCTCGTAGTACTCATCCTATTCCCCAGCTTGCTTTCCATCCGAGCTGGCACGGCAGCCTCTGGGCTGTCCTGGTTGGAATGCAAACTGCCTGTTTGCATCTTTGGCTGGTGGTGTTCATGTTTGGGGAGGTTGTGGGACCTTTAAGAGGTGGAGCCTTGTTGAAGGAAGGCGTGTCCCATAGGGTGAGCCTTGAGGTTGGGGGCCCATCCCTACTCCCTCTCAGTTTGCTCTTGCTCTCTCTGCCTCTGGCTGAGTGACCTCAAGTGGCCTCCTCTGCCTCCAGACATGCTTTCTGAGATTCCACCGTAACGGACTCCATCTCTCCTGAATCCATAAACATCCTTGGTCCATAACCTGCTGGAGGCTGAGCACTATTTCGCAGCACAAGATATGTAACTGCTATTTCCGTGCCCTTTTCCGTGGCTTGCCATCTTCTTTGTTCACACTTAACACTTCTTCAGGGCTGCATGGCCGAGTCGAGGTCTTCCTCTGTATCCCCTATTCCTCATCTTTCAATGGAGGTGCTATTTTTCATCCTGTCTGAGGACTTCCAAGATGCTCTTGTTTTGACTTCCTTTGGAGTAAGCTCGTCCGCAGAGTGACAACTGCATGTGCATTGTGACTCCAGGTCTCTGCAGACTCGCTCGCAAGCTCTGCTTCTGCAGCAAGCTGTGCTTCTGGTTCGCAAAGAGACGCGTCCCTGAGCAGTCCTGCTCTTGCCCTGACCCGGCTAGTCCCTTGTCACCATGTGACTCCCTGACCCTGGCCAACTTTCAACCCTGCAGAAGTGGAGGACAACACAGCAGGGTCTTTGGCTGCCTTCACTAAGGTGGGTGGGCTCTGGGGACAAAGCTGTCTTCCCTCTCCCTCAGAGGCGCTTCCTGTAAATGGTCAGCATCCGAGGCCTGAGCAGCCTCTTTTCAGGAACGGGCCCTTTCTGTGTGGTTCCGCAGTGACCCCCGCGGCCTCCAACGTGGTCAGTGGGTTCCACAGTGACCCCCGCGGCCCCCATCATGGTCAGAGGGTTCCGCAGTGACCCCTGCGGCCCCCAGCGTGGTCAGTGGGTTCCGCAGTGACCCCCGTGGCCCCCAGCGTGGTCAGAGGGTTCCGCAGTGACCCCCGTGGCCCCCAGCGTGGTCAGAGGGTTCCGCAGTGACCCCCGTGGCCCCCAGCGTGGTCAGTGGGTTCCGCAGTGACCCCCGCGGCCCCCAGCGTGGTCAACAGCCACGGCCACAGCTTCCGCAGGCCTGAGTTGAGGCCTCGGCCTGAGCACCGTCATCAGCTGGGCCCTGTCCTCAGGAATCTGGGGAGGGCTGACTTTGCTCCATGTGTGGCGGTGGGCGGTGGGCTTGGTGTTGCATTTCGCTCTTGACTGGACCTAGTGCTCTATGTATTTATATTAGGAGGAGAGACAGGCCACACCGAAAACCATCAAGCTGTTTTTTTCTTTTCTTTCCCTCTCCCCTTTCTTCCTCCCTCCCTCCCTCCCTTCCTTCCTTCCTTCCTTTCTCCTTCCCTCCCTCACTCCCTCTCTTCCTCCCTCCCTCGTTCTTTTCTTCCTTTCCTTCCTTCTTTCCTTTCCCCTTCCTTTCATCTTCACTTCCTTTTTTCCCTTCCTCTCTTCCTTCCTTTCTTCTTCCTTCCTCAAAAGCTAGCCAGAGGCTTGAAGGGTTCCTGTCGACAAAGAGTCTCTTATGACAGGATCTGAGTATGAACAGCTCTGTGGAAAAGGGTCCCAGTGGACCTCAAGACCCTGAGGGTCACGTGAGAGGTGACAGCGCCTGCCCGATGTGAGAAGATTCATGACCAGAAGGCATCTCCGGAGGGGCAGCAGTTTCCCAGAGTGCACTTGCCCAGCGGAGGCTGCACAGGGAGGGAGGCGGCAGTGGGATGCCAGAGTTGCTAAAACTTGGGTGGGCGACTGGGACTCGTCCTTGAGAAATGTCATGGTGCGGTAAAGCCCGCGAGCTGGGGGTTCATAGGATCCATCCAGGCAGGGGGACGCTTGAGGTTTGCAAAACTTAGCTTGGAATGGCCTAGAAGGAAGAAGACAGGCTGGGGTCCCCCAGGAGCCCATGGGAGTATCTGTCTGGTGGGCTCACTCCATGTCGAGTTTGGAGGCCCTCGGGATGCAGAAGGGAACCCAGAGCTGTTGGGAAGCTCAGCTATACCAGACGGTAGAAGCCAGACTGGAAAGAGGAGAAAGGGAAGAGTGGAAGGAGGAAGTAGAAGGAGGAAGTAGAAGGAGGAAAGTAGGAGGAGGAAGTAGAAGGAGGAAGTAAAAGGAGGAAGTAGAAGGAGGAAAGTAGGAGGAGGAAGTAGAAGGAGGAAATAGAAAGAGGAAGTAGGAGGAGGAAAGTAGGAGGAGGAAGTAGAAGGAGGAAATAGAAAGAGGAAGTAGGAGGAGGAAGTAGAAGAGTCTCCTGTGATAAAGAGCAGAGGCCACAGCATGGGCCCCATGCCCCACCTGAGCCACCCCATGCCCCTGAAGTGCCCCTGCCCTTGGCCCCCGAAGTGCCCTCCCACCCCCGAAGTGCCCTCCATGTGGGACGAGGCCTCACAGAGATCACCAAGCCCAGAGAGGAGACGCCAGCTCAGTGCTGTAAGCAGAGACAGGCTCCCACCCAGACTGCATCACGCCGACTCCACGGGATGGGGCTCACGTCAGTCACAGGATTAGGACCCCTGGTCCTTTGAGATCTGGATGCCCGTCGGGGGCGAGTCAGGGACCCTCAGCACAGCGGCCAGCTGACCGCAGACAGCAGGGCTAGGTGGCAGCTGGAGGCTGGTCCAAGCGCCCCTTTGTGCCTTGCCACCCCGGCTAGGAGGCAGCTGGAGCCAAGCCCAGGCGTCCCTCTCTGCCTTCCAGAAGGAGCCCTCAGGCACGAGTACAAAGGAATGCAAATTAGAAGCCTAGTGGCTGGCGACAGCAGGTGCCCAGTGCCCCAGGCTGGTCCAGGGTCCCCGGAGGCTCCTTGTGGCAGGCCTCCCGCACACTGGCTGCATCTGCACCGTGGTGAATGGTTGCAGCATCGCGCCACCACCTAGAATGGAGGCAAACTGTAAATCTAAAGCATAAAATATATGAATGGAGGGAAAATGCACTTGGACTGTAAGAAGAGACATCTGCTGGGCTCCATATAATATAATTAACAACTGGAACCAAGTGGAAGTGGAGGAGGGCTTGAAGCCCCCTGGGAAGACGCGGCTGTTTATCGGCATGACCTCATGAGGCCCGGGAAGGAATTTACAGGGTCACCCGAGACCACCGTGTGGGAGAGCGCTCGCTGCTCACTGGTGCTGGGGAGAGGATGCCTGGGGCTTGAGGATAAGCCTGCAGGGCTGAGAAGTGAAGCCGGCTGGGCTGGCTCCTGAGTCACCCACCCAGCGCATAACCCACATTTTCCACGATGGAACTTCCGTGACCCCACACCTCCTGCCTCCCCAAAGCTCAGCTGTTCTGCCCCAAGCCACCGTGAGTCGTCCACTTCGATCAGATCAAACTGCGTAGCGACAGGAGGGCACAGAACAGCCTTCCACTGTCAAGAAGTTGGAGGGACCAGCAGAGGCCCCTGCTGACTGCGGTGGGGTCGCCCGCAGCCCAGCCTTGGGAGGCGCTCTTGAGTACACACCATGGCCTCCATGCACAAGTCAGGCTCCTGAAGAGACACGCTGCTTCCCAACTGCAAAGGGATTTTGAGGCGAGAAATTGGCTTCTGGAGACTGTGACATTGCCATGACCTTTGAGACGTGAGCTCTTGCAACGTGACCCCCACACATGTAAACAGATCGAAGTGGTCTTTTTCTGTCTTCACGCCTTCGATGATTATAACTACTGGTGGGTTGGAAGGTTTTGTGAGGAACGACTCCACCTGCCCCCCACTTTCTGAGCTCTCCTCCACCAGCAGACATGTTCGTGTCCCCCTTTCTAGGCAGCCAGGAACCCGCTCTTCTGGGGCATTCCTGACTGGTCATCCCCATCTCTTTGAACTTCCTTTGTCAAGTGTGGGCAGACTGAGTTCCTTCCTTCTCATTGGGCCATGGTGGCCGAGTGGCATTGGATGCTAGCGTAAACATAAGAGGCACCAACCAGAAAGCACAGAAAGCGCGTTGCTTGACAACCGGGATCGTTGCAGCTCTAGCTGAGCGAGGTTACTATGGCCACGAGTGACTGATACGCAGCGAATCACAGCCCCATGACTGACCGCAATGCCTGCACAGACCCGGAACCAACGGGACTCTTCCAAGTCCAAGGTGTCCAGCAGGTCACATCTGTCCCACTTCCCACAGGTCAGCTGCCTGTTCCTCGGGCTTCGATCATCTCCTGGAATCTCAAAGATCTCCACATCCCAAGTGCTGGCCCCCATCCCTGTGACACACAGTGTTTCCAGCTGGAGTCCCCAAAGACCCAGACGTGTGTGTGTGTGTGTGTGTGTGTGTGTGTGTGTGTGTGTGTGTGCCTTTGCGCGCGTGGACCACAGCCGTGTCTCCTTCTAGGAAGGTGTTCTCAGTCAAGGTCGCCTGGACCACCTGGCTAAGTGTCTCTTGTGGGCCAACCTTGAAGTCCCGATCCCCCTCCCGCCTCCTGAGTGCCAGTGTGTCTTTGCAGCGAATCGTCACGAGTGTGGCATCCTAACCCCCTCCACATCCTGGGCATCCATGTGAGTGGAACATGCGCGGCTGTCCTGCAGGCTGGGGGCCCTGGAGCATCCTTGACTCTGCCCTTCAGAATGGAGAAGTTTACCTCCGCCTACTGGAGCCTACTGGCCAGTGGGCACTCTTAATTAATGTCCTTACTCTGCATAAAAGTAGCCCTCCCTTCCTAGACAGCTTCCTGGCTTCCAGCCCATCTGAGGCTCCGGTCCTCTGTTACTGTGATAGAAAACCCAATGCTCAGAGGCCTAGAGACATGGGGACCTTTGGCCCATGGTTCTGGAGGCCAGGAAGTTTGAGAGCACGGTGCTGGCCAGCAGGAAGCTGCACACTGAGTCATGCGGGCTGGACCCATAAGATGAGCGAGAGAAGCGTGAGCAGTGAGTGAGGGGTGACATTCACCCTGTTGGTAACCAACCACCCGTGAGCCAGGTGTAGCCCTCTACGCGACCAGACATAGCCCTCTACGCAACCAGACATAGCCCTCTACACGGCCAGACATAGCCCCCTACACGGCCAGACATAGCCCCCTACGCGGCCAGACATAGCCCCCTACGCGGCCAGACATAGCCCCCTACGCGGCCAGACATAGCCCCCTACGCGGCCAGACATAGCCCCCTACGCGGCCAGACATAGCCCCCTACGCGGCCAGACATAGCCTCCTACCTACACGAGCAGACACAGCCCCCTACACGAGCAGACACAGCCCCCTACACGAGCAGACATAGCCCCCTACGCGGCCAGACATAACCTCCTACACGAGCAGACATAGCCCCCTACACGAGCAGACATAGCCCCCTACACGAGCAGACACAGCCCCCTTCACGGCCAGACATAGCCCCCTACACGAGCAGACATAGCCCCCTGCACGAGCAGACACAGCCCCCTACACGAGCAGACACAGCCCTCTGACATGATCCTCTTCATCCCAGTGCTGTTACATTGGGGTTTGGCCTGTAACCTGTGAACTTGAGGGTGCACCCTCAAATCATAGCACACGCCACAGACTGCTCTGACATCTGTGATGACACATTGCCTCCTGTGTCCTGCTGCCCCCACACTGCACCTTTCTCTTCCCTTTCTCCCCACTCCCTTCTTACCAGCTGCTGCTTCCACAGCCCAAGAACCTTCTAGCTTAGCCATCTCCTTCCAGGCTCAGGATATCTTCACCGTGCCCACCACCACTACACCCAGCCAGCGTCCAGTCATCCTTTGCCGTGCATGTCCTGATACCACCTCAGTGCCCACCATACCTCAGGGACTTGAAGGGCCCAGTGGGTGTGTCATTTACTCTTCCCATTGCGTTGACTCATAGGCGTCTCTTCCCCTGTCTGACTACCAAGGATAAAGTGCTACCCCCCAGGATAAGATCCAGATCAGAGGCCCGTGGGAAGCTTCAGTCAATGACACTGAACGGACTAGTGAAGATACAATGTCTTCCAAACACGAGCCAGGTAGACGCCTTGCTTAGTCTTTGCTGAGTCGAGGGTGTGTCTCCTTCCCACGCTTCTCCTCCCAGCTCCACATCTGTTTTCCAGCTGGCGTCTCATCCAGGGCAACAGCTTCCATGCCAAGGCAAGGACAAACCAAAGTCATTCTCGGGGCCTTTCTTCCAGCCCTCGCTTGCTTCTTTCCAACCCTTCAACGCTCTGAGAAAACACTCTCGTTTGCTCCTCTAGGGCACATTCATACTGCTGATGTCCGTTGTATGTCCAGCTCCGCTCTGGGCCTTGGGAATTCAATGGCGAACAAGACAAGCAGGATTCCTCGTCTCCTGGCTTTTCATGAGGCAGACACTTCCTCTTCATGAGGAAGACACTTCCCCTTCATGAGGCAGACACTTCCCCTTCATGAGGCAGACACTTCCCCTTCATGAGGCAGACACTTCCCCTTCATGAGGCAGACACTTCCCCTTCATGAGGAAGACACTTCCCCTTCATGAGGAAGACACTTCCCCTTCATGAGGAAGACACTTCCCCTTCATGAGGAAAACACTTCCCCTTCATGAGGAAGACACTTCCCCTTCATGAGGCAGACACTTCCTCTTCATGAGGCAGACACTTCCTCTTCATGAGGAAGACACTTCCCCTTCATGAGGAAGACACTTCCCCTTCATGAGGCAGACACTTCCTCTTCATGAGGAAGACACTTCCTCTTCATGAGGCAGACACTTCCTCTTCATGAGGCAGACACTTCCTCTTCATGAGGCAGACACTTCCTCTTCATGAGGCAGACACTTCCTCTTCATGAGGCAGACACTTCCTCTTCATGAGGAAGACACTCATGAGCCAGCCACAAATGCCTCCGTGAGTCTATCACGTGGTGCCTGGAGAGCGCAGTGCAATGGAAACTTTCGCTTGCTTGCCCCAGAAGTATTTTCTCTCTTTTTGCTAATAAAAAAAAAATCTTGGTCTACCTGAGGCAGCAGTACATCTCGCACAACCAAATACAACCAAAGCAAAATAAAACCCCAGAAACAGTATGAACCACAAAGTTCTCTGGTCAACATCCTGCCCTTCAGGTGGTCTCCGATACTGTTCTAGTGACTGAGATGAAGAGAACAGGAGCTGGGGTCTTGCGTGACTTTTCAGGTGCCTGTCATCTCGTGGATCCTCCATCTGTTTCTCTGGGACGTGAATAGGAGGCTCGAGTGGCCTCTAGTGGTCATGAGTGACCACAAGCAGGTCTCAGACAAGCGTGGCAAGAAGGGAGATGAGCACGTGGTTCTCAGACCCAAATGACCTTCCTGAGAGCAACTTGGGTTCTTCCCGCTTTTGGCGTCTGATGAACCCCAGTTATAGGCCGTATCGCTTGTCACTGAAGACCACCCAGAATGAACCTGTAGCCTCGTCCTGACTAGCTGCATGATCGAGCCTCTCCCCCTCATGCTCCTACACCACTGTGTTCTAGGGGGCCAGCGTTGGGTGCGATTCTCCTCTCCACATAACACAGTTCCACCCTGGATCTTGCCTAACTGAAAGAGATTCTTGTGCAGCAACCGGAAGTGTTCCATCCTGAAGGAGGCTCATGAGACCCAGCTAGCAGCTCACAAGTCTCAGGAAGTCCTGAAACTAACAAGATTCAGGGTGCACGTGTGTGTGCACGTGTATGTGCATGTGCATGTGTGTATGCGTGCGTGCGCATGCGTGTGTGCGTGCATGTACGTGTGGGCGTGTGTGTGTGTGTGTGTGTGTGTGTGTGTGTGTGTGTGTATGAATCCTCCCCAAGGTAAAGAAAGGCAGCCGCCAAAGCTGAGGGAAGGGACACTCTGGACAAACAGGCAGGCAGCACGTCGTGCAAAGAGCCCCAGGGTTGCAACTGATATGAAGTTCAGCCACGTTTAGAGATCTTGCTAGTGATGGAGTTGATCAGTCACTCCATGTTGATGTCAGAAACTCAGCTATACTCCTGTAAGTAACGCCAAGAAATTCATGGGTAGATAACCCCAAAAAACTCCTTGGTTCACCAGGGCAGACTTCCTTGTAATCGTGCTTTGGTCTGAGTTGATTTCGTGTCGGGTGAACAGATGTGTGAGTGGCACCTCACCAAGAAGAATATCGCGCAGGGTCCAGGGTCCCGACAGGGTACATGGGAAGAGCTGTGTCTACACACAAGCTTGATAGTATACCATGCCCTCTGCAGATGTCAGCCTCTCCTGAGGCCTGTGTGGCTCTGCAGAGCTGGAGCCCACCCCGGCCCTGCTAGGTCTCAGCACTGCAGGAGCCCACCCCGGCCCTGCTAGGTCTCAGCACTGCAGGAGCCCACCCCGGCCCTGCTAGGTCTCAGCACTGCAGGAGCCCACCCCGGCCCTGCTAGGTCTCACTCCGCCTCCCCAGCCTCCTCCCCAGCCTGCTGCTTGCCTGGATCCCTGACCTGGCTTCCTCGCTCTCAGTTCTCCGCCGCTTTGTCTCAGCACGCACTGCCAGGAACCCTTGCCACCTGACAGGCAGGGGAACCTCCCCTTTTACATCTCTGGTCCACCCAACTCCACGTGCTCCATGCGTTGACCCACACCTGATTCACCACATGAGTGTTGGAATGGATCCTATTCCTGACCCTAACAATAACCCAGGAGTGAGCATACTGCTGGCATACACCCAGTACACACACACCCATGGCACACGCGCACATGGTACACGCACACACGGTACACACACATACACACCCCCATACACAGGTCAGCAAGCACGTTGCCCTCTTCCCTATTTCTAGTGTCCTTCTGCTTCCAAGGAGTTAAAGCTCTTGCTCTGAGACTAAGGGACTGTGAGTGCTTTCACGAAGCCAGTGAGCTGATGTCAATTCTATTTAATGCAGGGTCCAACATGGTGAACCCTCAATAAATACTAGCCACCAACAGCAGCTGTTACCCTCCCTTTCGGGCCCATCCTCTCCGGGCAGAATTGTATCTTTCCACTTTGTGTGTGTACTTCCTGGCCTGCACACGTGTAGGGTGTGTCCATATTGAGACATGTTGATAGAGACACTCTACCTTTCACTGGACTGCAAGCCACTGCAGGGGTTGAATTCATCCTACGCCATTGCTTTAGAACACTAAGAACGTTCTCAGTTGATGGGGGTCAATGAGTTTGGCCTAGAAGAAAGCAAAAGCTCGAAATTACCGAGTAAAAGTGGGACGGGACACCGGGGGAATGAGTCCAATTCGGGCTTCGACTCTGGCCCATCTTCGCGGCCCACAAATCCTTCAAGAAGAAACAGGAAGCCATGAAAATCCCCATCTGTGTCCCCTCTCCTTGGGGAGATGGCGGGGACTTGCCTCTTGGTGACCTCAGTCGTCATGTTCTAGACAATCAAACCCCTAGACTAGCAGACCTACCTTTCCCCAGTGGTATCAGTCCTTTAAATAGTTAGAATCCCTTCGAGGTATCTGTGGGTATGAGACAGTGGCGCGCGTGGAAGCCAAGCAACCATTGTTCTCTACAGCCTGTTGACCGGCCTGGGCTCCTCGCCGTCAACAGAAATCCAGCTAACAGATTTCGAGATGTGTATGTGTGGGGGGAGGAATGAGGCCACCCGGCAGAGCAGCCTCTTTGGCCCGCGGGTGCCAAGGAGACGCGCGCGCGGCCATCTTGAGCCCACGTCTCCTCCTTGCTGCCCGTGCCAGTTTGCGCATTCACTCCTGTGTCCCAATGAATTCTGACTCACCGCCATTAACCGCGTGACAGGGTCTCACAAATATCAGCACTCTGCCAGGTTCAATAAACACCTTCTTCAGGGTAATGGTCTTTAATGAGGACACCAGCCATCAGCAAGGTTGGGAACACACTATAATTATGACTGGGCAAAGGCGTCTGTCTGGAAAGAGACCTGCAAGAATGAGGATCGGCATGACGTGGGGGAGGGGCGCGCTGAACCGAGTGCCGGTGGGAGGAAGAGGGATTCTGACTCAAGTTTTAGGGACGATTTCCAAAATAATGTCAACTGTTTATCTAGGGATCCAGGGGTTAAATAGTCACCCATGTAATCCGTGCCAAATTTTATGTGTCTATAATTAAGCCAAGGAGAGAATCGGTACATTGCTTGATAGAGCACTTGGCTAAATTGGATCTATTACATGGAGCGAGGGGCACCTTCCATCAAAATAATCCTTTAGGGTCTGCGGCGAATGTCATGGACGCTTCCATCATAGCGGCTGAGACAGCCTTTGCCCCCAAGGAGCGCAATATATTATGGAGTGTTTGTGTATAGCTCATCTTCCCAATTAAAAGACCGAAAGGTTAGACACCACCTTAAAGCTGCAGCCCCGGAGCGTGGAGGGGCCGCGCTGCTTCGGGATGGGGAGGTAGGTATGGCTCCTCGGAGGAGCTGCGCTGCATTTATTCGTGGAAGGCTAATTTGTCGAGTGCACCCGCCGTTCAGGGGATGTGCTGGCCCCGGGGAAGCAGAGGTGACTGAGACCCAGCCCTTTCCAGTCAATGACAAAGTCAAGTGTGGGAGTCTTAATGGATAGGTCGGCTATGGGCAGGATTTTGACAGGTGAGTGAGGCGGGGGAGAGCGTTCTAGAAACTGTCACGATATGAGTTGCTGAGATGTTGGCAGGCTGTGTGTGGAAGGGAAAGTCCAGATGAAGAGAGACAGGTTTACGTGGAGCACCCACTGTGGGCAAACTTTCCACCGAGGACCTACTGTGTGCCTTGGGCATTGCACCAGGAGCTTTGTACATTTTGCCTTGAGAAGGACTCACGCCCATCCCAGGTGGCAGGGACTATTTTTATCTAAGTTCACAGTGGTAGGAATAGATACTCAGAGGACCTAGCAAATCTCCCAGATGCATGTGGCAGGTTAGCGCGGGTTGGGGAGGGGCTCATACCAGATCGTTCTGGTTGGTTTCATTACGGCGGTTGATAAGGTCTCCAGCTTGCCAAAGATGTGGATGATGTACAAAGAGAAGATACCATTGGCCAGGACGTGTCTGAGACGGGGCTGGACAGGGTCTTGAGCGCTAGAATCTGATGGGTCGACTGACAGGTGTGGCAGAAAGAGTAGTCAAGCAGTACGGGTGGCAATCGAGGGAGATGGCTGGGAGAGGGGGCGTCAGATGGAGGGTGGGAGGGACAGCCTGGGGTTGGGCCAGGGCAAGGGGCAAGGGTAGGGAGACACAGCATACTGTCTGGGTCTGGTTCTCTTTCAGCGTCTCAGCAGTTACCTCTTGTGTTAAGAGCCAGTGGGTCTTCCAGAGAGACACGTGCCGTCATCTCTTGCTTGCTTGCAAATGGCAGATGAGCTTTTTGCTAGCCCAGCCCCCATGTCCTACAGTATGAAAGCTTGGAAGTACAATCTGCCTCTTTCGCAGTGTTCACTGGTGAATTGGGGGGGTGTGCAGTGGGGGTGGGAGGGAGCATAAGTCACAAGTAAGAAGTACGGTGGAAGCTTCCAGGGTCTCATTGCTTTGGTCAGCATGGAGGGGAGGGTGAGGTGCAGTGGCCAGCAGCCGGTGGAAGCTGCCCTGGGTGGACAGCGTGGTAGGTGCAGCTTCTCTTGTGAGTGCTTCAAACCAAGTGGTCTGGTCTCCTGTTGTGGGGATGAATCTTCCCTTGGACTCCAAGTTCCCCCCATGGTATAGATGTTGAGAAGGTGGGTGTAAGTCAAAGGGTCCCGCTGTTAGAAAAACCTTCTAAAGTCAACAGTGCATAGAATGTGCCCAGGGCTCAACAGAGACTCAGACAAGTCCTTTGTTTATCAAATGAATTGAGAAGCAGAGTGGTAACACCCTTTCAGGCCGTGCGCCCCGCTCTGCACAAGCACTTGGCACTTTGGACGTAAGTTCAGTGATCGACCTTAGGGTTTTCTTTAAACTCGGACTTTTAAAAATGTTTCATTATTTATTTATCTACTTATTTATTTATTTGTGAGTGAGGAGGGAAAGAGAGAGAAAGGAGGGGAGAGTCTAGAAAGTATGCATGCGGAAGAAGTCAGAGGTCAACTTGTATAAACCAGATGTTCCACTATGTGGGGCCTGAACTCACATCCTCAGGGTTGTGTGCACGCACCTTTACCTGCTGAGCCATCTTGCTGGCTATAAACTCAGACACTTCCAGCCGGAGTGAATTAACAAGAGCTCCACAGAAATGTCTGCCTCATGCAGTCATTATCAACACACGTGAGGCTGAGGTGGGATTGCTAGTACCACACACAAAGAATAAGGGGAAAATGAAAGAAAAGAAAACCTACAATAGTGGATCTTGATTCAATGACACAGAGCATAATTACAGGTATGCTCCACTGTGACAGCTGTCCATCTTGAATCATCAGCAGATCCTTGATTACAAGTCATGGAAGAGTCTCCAGTTTGACATTGAAATCATATGTCTCTGGTTTCTGAATAAAGGTTCATTACTTTAAGAGAACTTAGCATAACACCTCACAAATAATCTTATCTGTGGTCTGCGAGGTCTTTAGTTCATCCATTTTTATGAGCTGTTGTTTAATGGATCACATCCTGATGGATAATCGTCCCTTTATTTTGGAATTCTACAGGTGGTTTTAATTTTAGTGACATTGGGATCCTATCATAATTTTTGACTCTTCCACAGGGAGCATTTCCCTATTGAGATAAGCTCTCCATTTCTCATAATTATGTACCCCATAGCATTGATCATCATCATTATGTTTTACCACATTAAAGAGTAAAATAAGTTTGTGCCACAATGAATCCAGCAGATGCGAACAACAGAGAGAGGGAGCAAGTGGCTATGTTCGCAGCCGTGGGACATCAGACAAGAAAAAAAAATGCTAAAATAAGCAAGGGAGAAGAAGAGGTTTTATCACGAAGAACTTCCAAGACAGACAGTGAGCTCAACACCTAACCACACAGATCGATTCCTTCGGAAACAGACAGCCGGCACGAAACACGAGGAACAATTAAAAGACGGTGGTTGTTTGTAAATTACTCCCCAAAGAAATCTTGGAAATCTTTCATGTTAGTCATTTCGGTCCAATGAACCATAAAGCCACAATGAAGGAGCAAACATACTAGGAAGAACACTGAAATACAAAGTAATTAACAACGTGGGCATATCAAAAGCGAATGGAAGGATGGCCACAATGCACTCAACCTAAAACGGAAATGTTAAAATGTTCTCCAAATAGGTCTTAGAGCGGATACTTGAAGTACAGGCAGGTGAACCTCAGGCCTCTCCCAGGCTGTCCAAAGAAGGCTGCTTCTTAGAAAACGTGTAACAATTCTTCAGAGGCTCGCTTGCTTTTCGTAATTTTAAAATCACCCTTCTTCCTAAAACACTCACAGGCATGAAGGCACATTTCCTGTTGACCTAAGGTTGTAGCTAGCCACCCCCTTCTTAGATTTTCCACCTTTTGCTTTACCTACCTAATGCCAACAAAGAATAATCAAGACAAAACAAAACAAAACAAACACCAAAACCCTGGGAAAGGAACCCCGAACACAAACACAGAGCTCCCTGTGGGTTCTCTGATACTTTACAGACAAATGTTAAAGATTTATCGCTCGTGAACATCAAACGTGGTTTTACCACAGATCTCATTTGGATCAAATTGACACATTTTACACTCATTTTAGCCTAACGAGATTCTCTCACTGCACATTATATTCCAGGTGACCCTGTACATGAAATTTGTGGCATGGAACAAACTCATGACCTAACAAAGCCCCATTCTTACAGATTTCTTAATTTACAAATACCCGTTTGGATCAACGTTCACCAGCCAACATGGGCACCTCATGCCAACCTTCCTACCAGGCAAGAGGCTTTAATTCGGCATCAGCAGCTCAACTTCCCTCTAATTCCGTTTTCATTCGAATATGTGACAGTTTGCCACGTTTCATAATTCAGATTGAGGGACTCAGGAAAGACAGAGTTGCAGTCATAACAGGCATAGAAAAGTAGATTTGAAATTCGTTTATTAAATCTTTGTTAAGAGGCTGTCAGGGTTCGATATTTACTCTTGTGCACAATTACTTTATTCTTATAAAAGCCAGTCTTATAAAACATCCTCCTTGCATAATCCTGAGGACAAGGCCTGAGCCGGAGTTGTAACGCACAGCTGCGGAGCCACAGTTCCGGCAGCGGGCGACCTTGAGGAGAGGTGAAAGGAAACTAGAAAATGTTAATTAAAATTATTAGGGCTCTTTGAGCGCTTATCTTGTTTACTGCAAAGGTGTTGCTCCCCTCTGCATAATTACGGGTAATTTTACCTACTTTCAAGTCTGTAGTTTTAAATATCACAAAGGTTTATCTTCTGGCATGAGGTAATTCATTATTAGTTTGTATGGAAGGGCCTGATGTTTTAATCAATACATGTGACTTCCACAAGTCTGTTATAATTTATCCTGAGGTTTATATACTTTTTGTAGTGGCAGATTGTGAGTGGCACATGAATTGGAAATCTTTCTTTTTGCTTTATTTTTGTTGGAATTTCAACATTGCTTTAGGTTTTTTGATGTGGGGAAAGATTTGTCTTGACCGCTCTTTCTGTGTTTCTTTGTGTGCATGAGCTTGTAGCCAGCAGTATGGATAAGATAAAGTTCTGTGAAGTCCATTTGGAAACAAAATATTGTTGTCACTTAATCCAAATAAAAGCAAAGTATATTTTTGCAAGTACTAAATAATGTGACTTTGATACTATCCATGTATTCTAAGTCTAAACCGTCTCTGATTAGCCATCAGTAGAAATTTCCATTGCAGCTTCATTTCATACAAAAGTTAGGTCTCGGCGCTTGGAGCACACAGAAAATGGCTGTCATGATTTTACTTCCAATTATACTTTCAAAGTCACTTTTCCTGCAAAATCATCTGGCATCTGGTTTTGAAAAGTTATTTTTTTTTCTCATTGGAAAGCAGAGAAGCATCTAGGCTGGAATTGTTTGAACATTTCATTATTTTGTGTGTTTGTTTTGTTTTTGCTTGTTTATCAGAGATCGAGGGTTTTTTTTTTTTTCTTTCTCTTTCAAGCAACCCAGGAAAAGACTGTAAAAGCTAAATTTTCTGTGTTGATCTGTGAAAACAGTCACTTTAGCTAAGGCACAGGAGGGCGACTTCACCATACAGTGTTGGGTGTCAATATGAAAAGCATCTTCAACTGCCTCTGCGTTTCTAACTCGGCTCTGCCTGGGGTTCAGGTGTTAGGAAGTCAAACCAAGATGTACCGAGCGACATTTTAAGGAACCGTCCCGCGTCCCTGAGAGTGTCATCCCGCCTCTGTTTAGAAGAGCCTCACAGTGAAATCCAAGATGGAATATTCTAGAACAGGTTAAAGATTTTGTTTCTTCAGTTCTGCAGGGAATGTGGCGAGTGACTCCTCTAGGATAAATTAGCGCTAGATGGGGTTCGCGCCCTCAGCTGGAGCTGGATTTGAGGGCTGCTCCCTAAGGGTGCTGAATGGCCCCTCAAGGCTCCAAGTTAATAACCTTCCCAAAGAACTTCCTGAAGGAGGCAGGATGCTGGCCCAGATTAAGACCCCCTGATGTTCCTTTACCACGTGGTGCAATCAGGGGGCTCCATGACCCCAGTTGTGCAGTCCCGTCTCCCAAAGCTCTACAGAAGCAATGTCAGGAGTCTAACAAACATGATGCTACTTCTGTGAAGCGGTGGCACCATGGAGACTTGGGTGCTGACCCTGACTCTCCAGGGTCTCCTCGACTGTACTAGTGGCCACCAGCATCCGGTCACACTGCATGTCAGAGGTCACCCGGTCAGGACTGGCCCACAGCACGTCCCTCTGCAAACCTGTTCCCCTTTCCTCTGTTTCTTAGTAGCCGTTCCTTCAGTGACAAAGGAGCCCAAAGCTCCCCAGAATCTCATGTACTCTCTCACAGCTCTGTCCACCACGGGAGGCCGTGCCTGCTCCCTCCGTGAGGACTGCCAAGCCCCACCATGTCTGTGGCCCCTGGACACAGCTCCTGCCTCCATCTTCAACACAGAGCTTTGCTCCTGGAATGGCAGCCACGGGACCATCAGTCAGAAAAATCCAGGCCCAACTGTATTTCACCAGCGGATGGATACTCTTGTTTCAGACGAGGAATTCTAAGGATGCAAGCAGTGATTAAAAATATATACTAGGAAATCTGAGAATGGTAGAAATAGTCACGTCCTCAGCCTCTGGGGACAGAATCCCATTCACAGCCAGACGGTTACCAGCGATGAATGGGATCCCAAGGCTGCTCTGCCGGGACCCGCGACCACCGACTTTTCTTGGCCAGCATGACACCATCTTGTCAGAGGCAGCAGTATCGGCTGATGTGGAGAAACGTGAGACTATCCAGGCTCCCGGGCCTTTCGTCTCCTCGCCATCTAACCCCCCTGCGGGTGCAATGCTCATCAGTGCGAGGACAAGGCAGCCTGGCTTGTTCATTTTTGACTCCATGGTATGTTTGCTCGGAGCCAAAGGCCAAGGGGATTTATATGGTTGTTGGAAGTATTTTCCCTGAGGAGTTAGAAAGTATTCTGCTATAGCCAGTTTTTTAATAAACCCTGAGATTGATTCACTTCCAACTTGTACCCTGCTTATCTTAACCGTTCACTGTTAATGGTCCCCGGGGAACCCAGAAAGACTGGGGGACGATGGTGGATGGAGGAGGCGGAGGGAAGTTTTAGAAGGAGACAGTACTGACCTTGACCTCGAGCCTCTGAAAACATTTGTGAGAAGTTGTACTCGGTGACCCCACTTTCTGTGCCCCCCATCCTCGGCCACTGAGAACCACAGCCTCAATATTTTCTGAGAACCCAACAGAAAAATCGTTTTCCTCCTGGGTCGCTGCCGCTCCTTCCCCGCGCTGTCAGCGGAGGGTCTCAAGAGCGATGGTGGCCTCCCCGTGACCGTGCTTGGCTCCCAGGCGCCTGTGCGTGAAGGATGAGGTTCTTGGACCCCGATTAAAGAAGAGCTTTGGCTGCAGAGCCGGGAGGATTCCTGACCTCAGCCAAGAGCGTCCACTTCCTTCTCCAAATGGAGGCAGGGTTGGGACTTACCCAGGGTTATGGGGCAAGACACTCTGATTCCTGCCCTCCGCCCATGGATGGGGTTTTTTCCTACAACTCTCATCCCATCTGTGGCTTTGGATATTCTGTGTGGCATGACCTTCAAGGTACCGACTCAGTCTTGATTTTTCTGCCTATCAAAAGAGCCTTCAGCCCACCTTTGACCCTGTTGTCTGAGGAGCATCTGCGAAGCCATCCAACCTGCCCGCCCAGAGAGACC
Organism: Typhlomys cinereus; assembly: GCA_023101885.1. Classification (NCBI taxonomy): domain Eukaryota; kingdom Metazoa; phylum Chordata; class Mammalia; order Rodentia; family Platacanthomyidae; genus Typhlomys; species Typhlomys cinereus. The sequence goes on from JALPQD010000195.1 coordinate 971,743, forward strand.
TGAGCTTTGGCTTCCCTCTCCACACGCTCCCATCTTTCGTTCCCGCCCTCCCAGGAGCTGATAGTCTCCTGCCCATCGGCAATCTGGAATCTAGGGTGTGGGCTCCTTGGTCTCACTCGAGTTCCCATCCATGGCCAGTCTTGGGGTTCAGCCACTGTACCTGGGACCCCGATGCCAGCCACGCACTCTCTGAGCCTTTGAACTGGTCGTGTTCCTCCTGAGACCCTGCGTCCGTCGCTGCAGTAAGGCCCCAGTGGCCTTTCCTACACACAGCCATGCTCCGGCCTCCTGCCTTGCGCAGCCCACGGCAGGTCCAGCAGGGAGGCTGGTCTGGCTCACCCCAATCCAGGCGTGGCCGTCTCCCTGGGGCTCCCCATGCTCAGCCCCACAGGCACGGCGTGCGTTGTTCTCAAGCACAAACATCCACTGTGTTTCTTGGTCCGCCGAGCCTCCTCTCTCTGGACCTTGCTGTGACCAGTTCTTCTTTCTCAGGCAAGTGGCATCTTGGATGAACATCTGACAGTCACGCCCTGACCACAGGGTTCTCGAGTCCCTTTGTGTCCAATTAGCGTCTATTCATCTACAGCAACAGGTGTCCTTGGCGCCCACCACATCCTTGGACCACCTCATTCTTCCACTCCTGACTCCTCCCCACTGCTCATCCCTTGTTTCCCCAGACAACGTCGCTTTCCCTTTCATGTCTCATACATACCTGTGAGACACAAAAGCAGAGAGAGAACTGACAGAAGGAAGGGAGATCACATGAGAATGGAGGAGAGAAAAGAGGGTACTGCAAAACCTGTGAGGGGAGGGGACCAACAGTGGGGAGAGGGGAGCAGGAGGAAGAAGGGGTAAGAAGAGGGGAAGAGGCAAAGAGAGTAACAAGGGAAGGATGAGTAAGGACAAAATCACGTGTGTGTGCACACGCACACATACATACACATACATGCATACATACATACACATACATGCACACTTGCACCACACATGCACACATACACATACCTGCACATATGCACATATATTGCACATACATCCACATATATCCATATGCATGCACACATACAGGTACACATATGTGCACACATGCACATACACCCACATCACACATACACACATCACACATACATGCACACACACATGCACATGCACATACATGCACACATACACGCACATACATGCACACATACATACATACATGCGCACATACATGCACACATACACGCACATACATGCACACACACATACATGCATACATACACACATACATGCACATATACATACACGCACACACACAAAGGTGTCGTGATGAAACCATGCCAACTTAAAATTATCTTAAAAAACTAAAAATAAATATCATTGCAGAACACCTCAATCATAGAGACCTGGAATCAGCTCCAGCACCTGTCAGTCAGACAGCTAGGAGAAGCTCAGCCCACCCATATGGGAAGCTCCATGGGACACGGCCATAAAGAGGGTGAGTCTCCTGCTGTTTCCAATGACAGCAGACCATCATGCTAAATGCAACACGCCAGAGCAGAATCCAAGCGCCTGGCAGAGCTGGAACAGCTGCCTTTGCAGGAGGTGGGAGTGAATGTCCTTCTTCATCCTGTCCTGATTCCATCCTTGAAACAGACAAATGGACGAAAAACTCTAAGTGACTGAAATTTACTTTGTAATGAAGAAACCCCCTCTCAGTATCAAGTTGCAAGAAGACGGGGCTCCCGTGGTCTCCCTGTACAAACCAGGCTCCACAAGTGTGTTTGCACTGTGGTAAAATGCAGGACTCGGGCTGGCAGGAAAGGTCTCCAAGTCACCGAGCTACATATGAAATGGTCAAATGCCAAACCGAATGCTATGTCACCGTAAGGAAAGCTAAACCTTCCTAGAGTGTTTCTTGGGAAGGCTCAGGGTGGCAGCAATGGGAGAGAGAAGGAGAATCAGCTCTGGCCACTGAAGTGTGTCTTGAAACACAGCTGCGTGCTGGTCCTACACAACAGGCCACTTTCACATGAGCAAACAAGCCGGAGGACTGCGGGCATGTGCAGCGCATGTGCAGCGCATGGGTCCCACTCCTGTGTTTCAGACTGTTCCCGCATCACTATAGAATGGATGAGCAGCATGCATAGGATTAATGGGAACCGATGTCTGACACTGGGCTTCCAAGCAGGGGGGAGCACCAGCTTGCTTGATGTATTACTGCATCGTCTTGGCGTCACAGCGGAGCTGGGCAATGAAGGCAAGTGAAGAGCTGTGAGGAGTGAGAGTGTGTGCAGTCTGCAGCTGAGACCAAGGCTTGCAGGTGCCCCCAGTCCTGCCATCTGCTCTACGTGCCCCCCAGTGTGTGGCTCTGCCCTAAAGTTCTTATAGCTATGGCTGAAATGAAGAGTGGGGGGGGGGGCAAGAACTCTTAAGTTATTCTTCATTTGTTTTTCATGCGCTTAGAAAACATCTAGAATTGTATGCGCTGCAGTTTTCAAGAGCATCCTACTTGGTCCCCGCGGGCGTAAAGATTAAAATCGGCAGTTGGTCTCCGACGTAAGGTAGTGAAGACTTTCCCAAGGATATTTTTCATGTTCACAGCTTTTCCCATTTAGAGACCCAGAAAGCAGACTTTAAGCAGCCATCTGAAGATAAGCAAAGTTGCAGGTGCTAGAGAATCCTGGGTAATTCACAAGTTTCATAAGAACCCCAGTTATGAATTCCTTCCCTCCAACCACATCCCTGCGCCTCTGGGGATAGAAAACTCCACGTCTTTGGTGCTATCAGCATAAGATTGTTTCCAAATGGAGTTTACAAGCAGGCCATCTATTTAGATGGCTGGTGGAAATCAGGAGCTGTGCACAGTCTAAGTTGTATTTGCCACTAGAGCACAGCTGGGCAGAGCAGGCCAGATGTGTCTGAAATGTTGATCCTCGAAGCTGGCTGAGTGCACCCAGCGGCCCGAGGAGCACAGGGGCACAATTGCTGTGCTGCAGCTAAGACTGAACCTGGGATGCAGAAGGCAGCATGTTGAAATCATGGAGCATCTCACCGCATCAGAATTCATCCTTTCTCTCTCCTTTTAATAAGTTAATTCCATTCAAGACGGGGAGTCAGAACTGTGCTAAACTCCAGGTGCTGGAGAAGCACAGTTGAATTGGGCATTGGTGGTGGGCGCTTTGCCCCTCCAGCCTGAGAAATGCTTCTTGCCAAAGCCAAAACTTCTGCATGCAAATGATGCCATTTCCAGAGCTGACTCCCCTTGGAAGTGAGGGTTCTACTGTCAGAAGACCTGACGGGTCAAGAGCTGGTCATTTAGGAGGGGGCGATGTTCTCGGCAAAGGCAGAGAAGGGTAAAGGACCAAAGGCAAATGCATGCACTCCTGCCATATTGTTGTTGGCTGTAGCAGTCTCGAATATCTGTGCATTTGGCTCTAGTGGAGAGAGAATCCAAAGCAGTGATGTCAGGTGGCACTTTGGGAGGAAGAGACCAGGAAGCACTCTGCAGTGCATGCGGCTGCGCAGAGACGTCAGCATGTGCCTGTTGCATGCTTCATGTGCCTGCAGCATGCTTCATGTGGCTGCTGGTGCCAGCAAGAGTCCAGTTGCAGGTCTTAGCGGGTCTCAGCTGAGCGAAGTGCTGCTCTGTTGACTCTTTCTAAGACGTCTTCCTCCTGTGGCTTGAGAGTAAGGAAAATGTAGACACAGGCCTGCAGAGTGAGGCTCAGCAGATCCTGTCTGTGGTTTGCAATGGGGGAGCAGCTCGCCCTCCACAGGCCAGAGAGCAGCCAGCGCTCTGCATGGCTCCCTGGGGCGCGCGGTCAGGGAGCCCGGGACAGTCTCTTCCTTGTCTGGAGCTGCGGGGGCTGTCACAAAGGCGCCCCCCCCAACAGGAAGGGGTTTCCTTACCACGTGGATGTTGCAAGTCCGCCTGCGAGCCCTCGCGTTTCCGCAGATGCTTCCCCCCCACCTGGTCTGTGTAGCTGAGACCCTCTCCTCTGGCCCCAGCAGGCCAGTCTCCTCCATTTGCCCAGACTGGACCTTGGCAGGAATCCTGCCAAGTCAGGTTGCCAAGATCCCCAGAGGCTCCTGCTACCTGAAAACCCTTCTTATCTCGTGCCCTTCATCTCCTTCAATTTTATCAGATCGGTCTGGCCAGAATCCTCTCATCTCTGAGATTTCCATTCATGGATCCACATCCACGCTGGTCCTGTGAAACAAAGAGGTCCTGTGAAACAAAGAGAAGTCCAATCTCACCCACCACAAGTCCTCTAACAGCACCCGTCCCTGCGCCCACCTCCCACGAAGGAAGTGACTGCATTTGGCAAGTGCGTGGATGAGCCTTTTCGTGAACAGCAGCTGTGCCCAGCGTTCCCCGCCCCGGGGCTGACACCGCCATGCAGGGCTACCCTGGGGACGCAGCGTCCAGCGAGCTGCCCTTGGGAGGGTCTGTCCTAGAGCAGCAGCCACACAGAGCAGCAGCCACACAAGAGGAGCCCGTGGAATGGAGGAAGACGAGCCCAGGACGCCTTGCAGCCCGTCTTCCCTGCCGTGGACGCCGCCCTGCTCCCCAGCAGGCTCCTCCTTGCGTCTGCTTGGATGGTCTCTTCCTGAGGACATTTTATGCCCTTCACTTTTTTCTTAAACTACATGGGCTCTGTTTTCCATCTCCTTCCTCGCACTGAGCCCTCCCTCTAACGCATTCCATCGTGGGTGCCTGGGGGCCCACGTAAGCGATCATGAGGGCAAACCAGCAGCGATAAGCCAGAGGGTAAGAACACGACACACAAGGCAGTGCTCCCTTTGCTCAGCGACAGTAGAGGGGACAGCGCGGGGCTCGCAGGCAGCGAAGGAGCGGGGCTTGGCCCGGGAAGGGAGGAGAAGCTGGCCTCTGAGAACCAGCGACGTCGACCCTGAGAGGAAGGGATGCTGCAGGGCCTCGTGGCATCTTTCCACCTGGAGAATCGGGGACTGTACTGTGAGGAGGCACTTCCAGTCCTAAGACCCAACCTTTGTCCGCCTTGAATCCACCCCTGACGCATGGCTGTGACCTCCCGTGTCTGCAGGTCACCATCCAACCTGAGCTCTCCATGGCCCCCTCAGAACAGGGGGTGTCGTGTTTGTTCTGCTCACTCCTGTGGCTTTGGGCGTCCTCTTCAAGTTGGAGCAGGGTCCGGGGCTCCTCTGCGGCAGCCCCCACACTTCGCTTCTCCCCATGTGCTCAGCACGGCCACCCGCTCTGGCTTCCTCACCTCGCCGTGAGTTACGATCTCCATGGTCTTCGTTTGGCCGTGAGTTTTGGAGGTAATTTCCTAAATGGTTTCTGTCTGCAGTCATAAATATTGCAGATTAATCTTTTTAATTTTAATTGGAAAATTAATGTATGCACATGTGAAGAAGACATGAAACCCAACAGGGGCCAGATCCCGCCCGGTACCCCGAGACATCTCCTCTTAGAAGCTGCCAGTTTCTGACACAGGCCTTATCTTCTGAACAAAGCAGGAGGAGCCCTTGGCTGTTTAGGGTACTGCTCGTGAGTAGACACATCCTCCGGATGATATTCATCCCTAGCTCATGTGCAGAGCTCTCCGCTACCCATGTTTTTATTTTTTACCAGAAAAAACATGGGTAAGTGTTCTCCATCTACTTGGACTTTCAAATCCTTTCACCAAAGCACGCCTCGGAGCCAAGCCAATGGAACCCTGAGGATCGACGCTCTTCAAGCCAGAGAAGTCGCCTCCCCGGCCGCTCTGTTCCACCTCGCCTCTTTCTGGTTTAGACCACCTTTCTCGTAGGTGGCTTCCCTCTTGCTGTCCCCACTTGCTTGTGTCTGAGGGCCCTGAGTCTTCTTTCAGCTCCAGCAGCGCCGGTCGCCGGCAGTCTCTGGAGGGCGCGGTCTCTGGAGGGCTCGGTCTCTGGAGGGCTCAGTGAGCAAGCTGAAGTGTGGATGCCGATCACCCCAAGTGCCCAGGCCTGCACACACTGTCCCGTGCACTCCGTACCTGGCTTTCATTTTATGGGGTCACGTATGGAGGCTCCTTGCTGCTGTGACAGCCTGGTGGCAGCAACTTAAGGAAGAAAAGAACTGATTTGCCCAGAGGGTGGGTCGCCGTCCGCCAGGGTGGGGCGGATGCAGCAGCAGGAACTCAAGGCAGCTCACCCCACTTCCTCACCAGGGACAGAGAGGTGAATGTGGGCGCTCAGCCCTCTTTCTCCTTTGTTTTGTTCTGGAGGTGGGGGGCTCTCGGCACAGGGGGTGGGGACGTCCACCTTTGAGGTGGCTGTTCCCTCCTCAGTTAAACCTCTCTGAGGCACAGACAAGCTGGCACACGCCTCTCAGGAGACATTCCAGGTCTACCCAAGTTGACGACGCGCATAGATCATCAGAAAGACACAGGGAAGCGGAACCGGGGCGAGTCACCGAAGCCACTGGGGAGGATGCCGGGGATTTCTGACGGCCCCGGCATGGGGCAGAAGAGGAAGCTGAGCGCTCGCAGAGGAAGATGGAGCAGCTCTGTGCCCACAGCAGCCTGGCATCCACCTGGCACAGCCTTCCGGGTAGAGAGGAGACGGGAGACTGAGCCCTGTGACCCTCAACAGGGCAGCGGGCCATGAGTCTAGGGGCCAACAGGAAAGTCGGGGAGCTCTGGAGACCCCACCAGAGAGAGGGAGAGCGACCCAATGTCCTGGATGTGGGGAGGGAAAGAGATGCCATCTGGTCTCGTCCACCGCGGTCCTAGTGCAGCCCCGCGCGCCCGCCACGGCCCTGCGCTCCGCTCAGCCCAGGGCTGTCCGTGCACACTCCTGAGCTGACCTGGACTGACCGGTGGGCGGGGCCTCCTCTGTCCCAGGGTCCTCACTGGCAGCTCAACATGGTGTCCAGGAGGTAGAGGACGCTGGCTTTTCCCTACCAACATTCGCCTCCGGTGTGGCCCAGGAATCTTGGGTCTCCTCCTGTGGCCTCCTGGGTTCCTGACTGCACGGGGCAGAGTGGAAGTTGCAGGAGGAAAGGGGACGGGGGCAGGAGAGTGGTTCCTTTCCATGACGCTTGGAGGGTCCACAAGAGTAACATAAAAAATGCTGTGGAAAAAAATTTATTTTTTGCCAGCAATCAACCAGAGAAAATGAATAAATGGTCCACATCTACTCGGACCTTCACATCCTTTCACCAAATCAGCTGAGCAACGCCACCCCGAGGACCGATGCTCCTGCAAGCTGCAGGCCTGAGAAGCGGCCTCGGGATCAAGGTTCCCAGACTTTGCTCAGCCTCACTCCAGCCAAGGAGCCGGAAGACTCTGGAAGAGCCTCGCCTAGCCAAGGGCAAGGCGAGCCGTGGCCTGACGCCTCGAGAGGAGGGAGGGTGACTAAGCGAAGTCCCCGGACCCCTGGTCCTGGGGCAGAGGGCAGCTGTGCTCCCGGGCTGCAGGCAAAGCTGACCTGGGAGACCACCGCACAGCAGGGCGTCTCCATTTCTTCCCTGCTCCCAGGGGGACACCCTGCTGCCCCCCTCTCCAGCTGATGTCCTACTTGGCACCTCAGGATGTTATTTATGCCACCCCCCACTGCCTGGGCTTGGTGGGGGCGGGGTGGGGACAGTCACGCTTTGTGCCTGACTCCTGCAGGCCGGTTCCCTGGGCACAGAGATGATTCTACTGTCTCCTATGAAGCTGCCCGTCATTGGCTCACCTCAGGGAATCACTAGAAACCGGAGCCGTCACCCCTATGCATGATCGGTGGCTGGTCTGGATTCTCTTTCAGTCCTCAGCTAAGGGTGGGGAGGACAAAGAGACAGAAACTCAGACTTGAGCTTGACAGATGTGAGTAAAGGTAATCATGGTGTCCCAGGGAGACCGTAGGGTGTGTCCAGCACTGGAGCATCATGCATTGGGCAGATGTCTTCACCTCGCAGGAGCATTATACGCTGTGTTGGGGGGTCTCCATTGTCCTGAGGTCTCCGCTATCCTTGAGTGTCTTTACTGTGCAAGGTGCTGTCTTCTCTGCCTGCCAAGCCCAGGCAGTGGTGTGTGTGTGGGGGAGAATACCCCTGAGGTGCTCTGACACCTCCTGGTAACCTAATACTGTGGACGAGCTAGATGGAGACAGAAGCATCTGCTTCGCAGCCATCTGTCAGCATCATTGGAGGCGGGCGGAACACTGGAAAGGCCAGTAGTCACCCTCTAAAGCTGTGGTTTTTCAAAAGAAGAGGGTGAAATCAACATGAGACGCCACACTCACGCACACACACTCACACACACACAAAGATTCTTTCACTTTAGCCTTATGGTAAGAGAGAATAGAGAGTCCCCTGTTTGCCCGTCCAAGGAAATGCCAGCACGGTGGAGTGGAGCTGGGGAAGGGGTAGCAACGGGGTGAGGGGGTCTCAGTTGTGTATGCACCTTGAGGAAGGTCTGCAGGGTGGAGCTGGTGGGCCACTGTCTGAAGAAGCCTTGCGTCCGGCCATGTGGCCCCTGGACCTGTGGAGGGCCGTGCTGTTCCCCCACCCCTTTGCTCTCCGGAAGCCACGCCTCTCAGGACCCACCTTCCCGGGACGGGCTCGCCCAGCAGCTTCGCTGCCTCCTGGGCAGTACCCAGGATCCCCACCTGGGCTTTGCGGAAGCTCCTGGGTTCCCACCTGGGGGGGGCTGAGGATCCCGACTCCTCGGGCTGTGACCACAGCTCCCTGTGTGACGTGGAGAGCCGCGAGCCCTGCCAAGAACCACCCAAAGGCCTCTGAAACGTGGCCCTCAGCCTGCGTCCTCCTACGTGGCTGTGCTGCGGGGTCTCCGCACACTGCGAGGATCAGCCTCCTCTCCATGCTCTACACCCTTTCCAGAATCTTCTTCCTGGTCATGCCTGTTCCGCGCAGCCGCTTGGCAGACCTGACAAGAGCCGGGGCCAAGATGAAGGGACAGTCTGTGGGTTCCCAAAGCCCCAACCTTTCAAATCCTTTTGGAGATTTGTGATTTAATTAAGTGCTGTGCACTTGAAACCGGTTCAGACCAGTTTATCCATGAGAGTCTTTTCCCACGTGAAGGAACACTGTGGAGTGCAGGAACCTCAAGCATGCTGCCGATGAAATACTCTTATGCTATTTAGGATTTTTAAAAAGTAAATAAATGAAATGACTGCCCTTAAATTGGTAAACCAATTCCAGCCACCATCAGGTCTTAAAAAGCCAGACGTCTTCTAAAACTCTTTTACGGGCACACATGGAGAAACTGTTGCAAATATTATTGTTTGTGAATAAAATGTAAATTAGGGCTTTTGTGTTCACCTGTAAGTTGTTCTCCAAAGCCAGTGATTGCATTTGAAACCTGCAATTCTCAACAAAAAGAGAAAAGCCCAGTGCTGATTGCTGGATATTTGGACCTCCCAGTGCAAACATTACTGGCGAGAGCCCCTCTGGAATGTAATGAAAGGAACAATGTCGGGCTGGGAGCCAAGCCCGCGATGCTGGCGCCGGGAACCCAGGGATTTGCCTCCTGGTAATGGGAGCTGAGCGAGGGCCAGCACTTCTGTGGGGTTGGAAATGACAGACTGCAAGCAGGATCTTCGATGGAGGGAGAACAGGGCATTTTCCCCGTGTTTTCTAAAAGAAGCCGAGGGAATCAGGAGAAAAGACGGAGCCCATTACAGCTGATCCGGGCCGAGTCCACAGCACAGCTTTTTAACTGCTATTTATTATTATTATTATTATTATTATTACTATTATTACTTCCTTCTCATCCTGCCCCACCACCCAGAAAGCAGAGCCGTAAAGTGGAAACTTGAGCCAGCTCGCACTGCAGCGAGAGGGCACCGGCAAGGGATGCTACTAACAGGAGGTCTGCAAACACAAAGCTACAGGAATCCTGCAGTTGAAGTTCAGTTCCCCGGCCGGCCACGTAGGGAACAATATATGGGCGGTATTAATTCGGTTTGGAATTGTCAAAATAAGAAAAGGTCCCAGGCTGAGGTAGGGTCGTGTCTTTTCTTCCTGCGAACAAAGGCGTACCTTGTATCTTGCCTTGGTGTCCTTGAAATGCCATTCCCAACCTTTTGAAACGGTATCTGATTCCCCGGGTGGCAATTAATCATCATTAAGCAGGCCCGAGGTTTGGATTGGTGCAAAGAAGGTAGCTGGGAGCTAGCTGGCTGGGGTCCGGCGCGGCCCCCTTTCTGTTGGGCTGCAGAACCTCTGCTTTGAGCACGGCAGCCGGGGAGGTGAAATCAGGGAGGGGTGCTCTGCAGAAAATCCACAGGGGACAACTGGGCACACCCCCCACCCCCGCGCGCCAGCTTCTGCCCCATTCCTTTTCCTCAACGGTCCTTGCTCCTTTCCGGGTTCCAACACGCTGGAAGCCAGGTAACGAATTCCCTTTTTAATGCCAAGTGATTTGGATCCATTCGCACAAACCAGACTTTTTCAATTTATTGCAGGAAAACATTCAGTCATTATACCCTGGCGCTGGATCAGGGCACATGGAATTCTCCTCTACCCACTCCGCCCCCAATGAGCATTTTAAAAGCTTAGCAAGCCCAGAATACCGTCTTATTAAAATTTTTTATATATTTATAATTAAAATACAGGGCTGGCATTTGAATCGTTTTAACAGATGTAATCGGACACGCACGGCTTTCCCGAGCCCAGGTCAGGCGAGAAACAAGGGCCGCTTTAACTGGGGCTCGGCTCAGGTTTCTGTCTGCACATGGGCCCAATTTGTACCATTTATGATTAGGTTTAAGTCAGTTGATGTGCTATTTGCTTAGGAGAATTGCCATTTCAGAATATCACTGTATCCCCCTACCAGCCCCCTGGCCGGCCTTGTGGCCGCCACTTGTCCTAGCTGGGGCTGGACTTTGCCTTGCGGATCGGGGTCTATTCGTCCCAGAAGACCCCTGCCTGGGACCTGGCTTCCCCGCGGCTCGGCAAGGCATTTGACTGCTGCTTGAATAGAGCACATGGCAATATTACCGTGACTCTGAGACGTGTGTGCGCTGAGCGGGCACAGAGGAGGCGAGAGCCCCCTCCCCCCAAGGCCAAGCACCCTCTGCTGATGTCGCAGGGGACCCAATCCCCGCAGAGTCCTGGCCTTCCAGGTCCCCAGGGAGATGACCCCCAGCACAGGCTCAGAGGTCCTCCTGAGGGTTAGCTTTCCTCCACACCACGTCAGGCAGGGGGCATGTGGAACGCCACAGTGCCACCCGGAGGGCAGCTGTCTGGCATCCCCGTGGGATGAGAAAGGCCCTGGGTTCAATGCTACTGTAGAGAACAACTCCAAGGCTGGGGAGACGGCTCGGGAGATGCCATGCCACGACCTGAGCGAGAATCACAGAACGGCCTGAGGACGCCGGATGCAGAGCGCCGATGTCTGCCACCCTCCTGCGGGAGAAGGGAAGTGGAGACGGGAGACCCCCCAGCGGTGGAGACGGGAGACCCCCCAGCAGTGGAGACGGGAGACCCCCCAGCTTACAGGCCGGCCGGGCTGGTGCGCAGCAGACAGCGAAGACTCTCAGACAAGATGGAAGACCAGGACCAACGCTGAGTTGACCTCAGACTTTCACACATGTGTGCACATTCATACACAGGGGTGGATGGATGGACGGACAGACAGAGAGATAGATGGTAGATAAATAGATGGTAGATAGATGATAGATGGTAAGTAGATAGGTGATAGATGATAGATGATAGATGATAGGTGATAGATAGATAGATAGATAGATAGATAGATAGATAGATAGATGGTAAATAGGTGATAGATGATAAGTGATAGATAGATAGATGATAGATAGATGGTAAATAGATAAGTGATAGATAGATGATAGGTGATAGATAGATAGATAGTAGATAGATAGATAGATAGATAGATAGATAGATAGATAGATGGTAGATAGATAGATGATAGATGGTAGATAGACAGATAGATAGTAGATAGATAGACAGACATACAGATAGATAGATAGATAAATAGATGGTAGATAGATAGATAGATAGATAGATAGATAGATGATAGATAGATAGATAGATAGATAGATAGACGGTAGGTAGACAGGTGATAGAACCTGAAACATTATTCCTTGGCAGCCTGTCCATGCCATGTGGGGTGATCATCCTATTACTTGGTGCCCTTTCCTAGGAACAGTTCCATCTCTGGGTTCCTGGTAGCCCCTCATTGCTTCCAGTATCCCCTAGTTTTCCTTCTTGGAAGGGAAATCCCTGGTTCACACCTCTGTGGGCCCTTCAGGTGTGGGTGCTGATATACCAGCTGTCTATGGAAGAGGTCTTTCTTCCCTGTCCCCCTAAATATGGACCTCCTGCCTCCAGGGGAATTCTGGGTACTCCTCCATTCACCCCATCCTTGACCTCTAGCGATGACTAAATCTCTGGTACTAATTCACCATAAGACTGAGTCTCCTGGGGCAATGCTTTGAAAGAGCAGACAGTAGCCAGGGTGTGCTGAGGGGCGACCCTGGGTCTTTGAGCAACAGCTCTTGGCAAACTCCCTCGTGCTGCCTGAGCTGTGTGAGGAGGTCTGGGCCCACAGGACACCTCGTATGAAAAGCCAACCTTGGACGAGAAGCCCCCTGCCGCCCACGGCTTCCCCTTCCTGACACATCTGGAACCAGTACTGACCCCATCCCCACCCCACAGCTTCCCAGCTCTTTGTCCTGGGGACGAATCCCTTTTCTGACCCGCAACCTTTCCTACATGGTGGGCAAGGCAGTTTCTGGGCACAGGACAGAAGCTGTCAGGTGGGTGTCTGGGTTTGGGAATTAAAGAAACAAAACAGTCTGTGGAGTGGAAGCTCCGCTGCCATTGCTTCCGTCTCTATCTGGTTTAACACGTGATCAGCGGCTGGAAATCCCATAAAGATGAATTAACAACCACAACTCCAGAGCCTTGCGAAGAAGCAGTTACAGAAGGAAACAGAAAACAGAGACCTGGTGACTCATTCTTGGGTTCCTCCTCTTTCCTGAGGATAGTCATGGCGTGAAGAATAGACAGATAAACTGTTGGGGGGCGGGGGAAGGATTTGAAAGGGACTCTGTGCTTCACGATAACCTCCACTTTGTTGCAGATTTATTTTTTCTATTTTTTGCATGTATGTGTGGTGTGTGGTGTGCGTGTGCGTGTGCGCGTGTGTGGTGTGTGTGTGCGCGTGTGTGGTGTGTGTGTGCGCGTGTGTGGTGTGCGTGAATGTGGGTGTGTATAGACAAGGGCACCGTGTGGGCCTGTGGAGGCCCAGGGGTGACTCTGGGGATCATCCTGAGTTGCTCTATTGCTTTGCTCTGGAGTTTCCAGGGCTCTACCTGCCAGGGCTGGACTTGCAGGCTGATGCCACTTCTGCCTGGCATTTTTGCGTGGGATCTGAACTCAGGTCACTTTGCTTTCAAGTCAAAGGCCTTAACTGTTGAGTGATCTCCCAGCTCCTGTGGATTTTTTTAAATTTACTCAATTGTGCATATGTGAGTGTGTGGTGTGTGTGTGTGTGTGTGTGTGTGTGTGTGTGTGTGTGTGTGTATGTATGTAAAACCACGGACAAATTCTGGAACCACCATGGACGCCTCTACTTCCTCCTTGTTTTCTCTGCCCTGGGATTCACAGGCTCCGCCCTACCAGGGCCAGAAACGCAGGCCGCCCTCGCTTCCGCCCGGCGTCTATACGTGGGGTCTAGGATCCGAACTCAGGACCTTCCACCTGCAAAGCAGGGGCTTAAGCCCTGAGCCACCTCTCCAGCCCCCTGTGGATTCATTTTTAATGACATCCTGGCAGATCCAGGCGCTGGGAAGCCTGGGCACGGGATGACAGAGCCGCCCCCACTCGGGCCCCCTGTGGCCCCTGTGTGACCAAGGGCTAGCAGCAACCCAGTGAATGTGCTCCACCCAACCTTCCCAGTGGAGTCAAATCGCACTTTTCAGATCAGCGAGGAGTTTCTTGGGATCTGGGAGCCAATCAATTGCTTCTCTTTTCACCAATCAGTTGCCCCCAAATCTGGACCCCACCCTGAGGGCTTCTTCCTTATCTCTGAGATTTGAGAAAATTGCTCCCAGAAGAAAGAGATGGAGAAAGGGATCACTCCTGTCTGCACAGACTTGACCTCTCCTGTCTTGGCCTGGAAACAGCCCACTCCGAGGACCTCCAGAAGCAGCTGCATCTCACGTGGGATGTCAGCTGCTCCTTGCAGGGATCTGTGGATGACTGGATATGTGGCAGGGAGTTCTAGAATCTTTGTAGCCCCTAGAAAACTGAATGCAGAACCCTGGGGGGCGGGGGACCCTCTCCAGTGTCTGCCTCAGCTGGCCACGCGATGGCTACTGCCTGCTCAGACATTTGTCTCCGAGTCTATTACAGAAGCAGAAGCTCCTTGATGCAGCGCCGTCATCCTCAGAGTCAGCGTCAGGATCGGGATTTTCAGCCTTGTGGCTCCCCCATGCTGCCTTACCCCAGGGGCAGCTACCAGGGAGGGGGTGCTGGGACACAGCCTTCCTCTCCTCCTGTGAGGCCCGGACACTGAAGACCGATCGCGCTCGCCAAGCACAACTTTCTTTCCGTGCGACGTCTCACCGCACTCGGCAGGTGCTTGGGAGGCCCCATGAGGCAGCTGGCATGACGCAGACACGTCGAGCACCCAAGGGTCGGGGGAGGAGACAGAGCATTTGAGGAGCGCACACTGGACTCCTTCGAAGTCCTTGGCTGTTCTCAGACTACCACCAGGTGACCAGCGCTCAGAAGTAGACTGAGGCACGGAGCACCTGACCAGGGGCCAGAGGCGGGAACAAGCCAGCGCCAGGCCGGGCTGGAAGCGGCTCCATTCTGCTGCTCCACGGGACGGAGAAAATTCTACTGGTTCCCATGGTGACTTTTATGAGTCTCGTCTGTGTGTTTCCAGTATCAGCTGGATATTTTTGCATTATTGGTATTAAATTCAAGTAAATATATCTACCATTATTGCTAAAAAATGGATAAATCACCGGTGGGATCAGAACGAGTAAAAATGATTGGGGGTGGTGGGAAAGAAGCCAGTTTGGGGGAGGGGTGGGTTTGATCGCACTTGCGCCCCTTTCCGTCCTCCTCCTTCCGACTTCATCCTGCCCCCCGCCCCACTCTCAATTTGAAGTCAGCTTACCCCCACTTCTCTACTCTGAGAAAGAGCAAAGAAGGAAGGAGAAAGAAAAGCAAGGCCGGCCGTGAGCTGACATGATTGACACTTCCCCAGGCCGAGTCAGCAGGCGGACGCGAGGTCCTGGAGTCCTTCCACTGCCTGCATCCAGCTGGCCCGTGGGCTGTGCGTGTCCCCAGGGCGCCGTGACTGTGGAGATGATGACACCCCGTCACGACAGCCTCAGGTTGGCGTCCCCTGTGCCGGCCTTCCGGGGTTCCAGGTGCATCCAACTTTGAACAAGCAGAACTTTTTGTCTGAGAGGGAACCGCAGGAAGGATGAGCCCTAGTGCGTCAGAACAGAAGGCTCCCATCTTCTGGGAAGGCCCAGAAGTGATGCAGATGCCATGCTGATGTGGTTAGCCGACCGGCAACGCACCGCAGCGTTTTTTTCTATGGTGAGTTTTTTCAGGAGAGTGTCTGGGGAAATCCCCGTGTGGTGTTAGTGTAGGTGCCCTCTGAGCTGCCCGGTCCACAGAGCACCCAGGGCCGCTCCCCGCTCTTCCTCTGCAGATGGGAAGCTTTTCTATTCGAAAGTCAAGATGCAGCGCAGATGCACCCCGAAGACTGGCACCGTGTGCCCACAACAATATGCAAACTTCATCTTACCAGGAAGTTATGCTCCAAGTAAGATGCGGGTGGCCTGGCTGCGTCTTCGGGGCGAGGACAAGCTCCGGAACTCTTCACGCCTTCGCAACCATCCTGCAGTATATTAGGAGGAAAGTACAAAAACATATGTGGAGAGAGGCGGGTTCCCTAACCCGTCCATTCATCACCGCCGACCCCCATACCCCGGGGGGACCCCTGGCCACTGGGGCCTGCCAAGGTCTCCGAGTGACCGAGTCATTTCCCACAGTCCCCTCCTCTCATTTGCAGTATGAAATCAGCCTGGAAAGTTCTCTGGATCAGAAGGCAGGAGAGGAAATTGGCTTGAGCTGTCTGGATTTGGGATTGATTTGGTTTTAGCGCACAGGACAGTTGGGCGAAGGAAAGTGTCCAAGAATCACAGAACATGTGCGCTTTGCTTTGGGGGCGTGCAAGCTGCACCTGGGAATGTGGCAGGAGGAGTCGTGAACCCGAGATGGGAGCAGGCAGCGTGTGCGGAGGGTCCAGCAAGACTGAGGGTACAGATGTAGACCGTGCAGGAAGCCCTGGAGCCCGGAGCAGCTCCTTTCCTGTGACATGTTGGGCCGATGCAGTGCGCAGAATTCATACCAGTAAAAGCAGGTCTCTTCATCCCCTATTATTCAGGGTCTTGAGATGGACCCCTGCTAAGGGGCCCCTTTGACCGTTTGCACATGTCCATAGATAGATAGACTGACAGTCCTCTGAAGAGGAGGGGGAGGCTGAGTGTAACGTACACAGAACTTCCTTCTTGCCCAGTGCCTGGCAGTTCGTGGGCACACCCAGCAGGTGTTGGGAACAGGTGACTTTGGGTGATTCTCAGGGGATGGCTCTCTCAGGGACCTTTGTCCTCCTAGGAAGTATTGGGTGCTCTTTGCCTGTGATGGGTGTGTGAGTCGCTGGCTCTCTGACACGGTATGAGAAGAAAAAGAGCGAAACAAACAAGAAAACCAAAGGGAAAGCAAGCTGGCTCACACACCTGGTAAGTTGCACACTGTTTTAGTTTCCTTTTCGTAAGACTGCTATGATAACTACTCCGACAAAGGGAATTTAAGAGACAAAGATTTATCCCAGCTTATGATTCCAGTCACTGTCCAGCCTGGCAAAGGAGTTGCTGCAGTGGGAGCCTGAGGGGTGGGGGGCGGGGACTGGTCACATGGCGTCCACAGTCAGGAGCAGAAAGCCCTTCATCCTTAGCGGCTCCTGGGCCATCCGCCTGGGGAATGGGCCACCTAGCAAAGGGGGATCTTCCTGCATCAGTCACAACCTTTCATCGCAAGCTAGGAAGCCCTGTTCCCAGGCCATGACCGTGGGTCCTGTCAAGTGGACATCGGAATCACTCGCATGCGGCACGGAGGGCTGCGGCGGCCAGCGGCTGTCTGCTACGAATGAGCCCACGTTACTACCAGTCCGTCTCTGGTTTAACCTTCATCAATTTCCAGCCATCAGAATAAATCTTTGAGAAGCTCTGGGCATGAGACCATAGTCACGCCAAACACGCGGCCAGCTTGGCGGGGCAGTGGTCAGGTATTTCCTTGGTCTGGATTTGTCTTAAGAAGGACTCATCATGAATGCTGGGCTCCGTGTGCCCTCGTGTGTTTGCAGAAGGTTGGCTGGAAGCCTTGTGGGGGTCTTTCTTCCCTTCTCTACCCCTGACTGCTGGAACTAGAAACCCATGCTGCTTTGAAACGGACACTCTGGGCGTCGAATAAAAGAACTCGAAGCATCTGCTGCAGCAGTCGCCAGATCCTCGAGGCCGACTCCCCCCCCCCCCCCGGTGTCGCTGTCCGTGCTTGATGACGTCAGGACACACACACCTTGCAGTCCCCTCTTTTGCTGTCCTTTGCAGGGTCCTTGCACTCCCACTGACCCACACCCCCTCATGGGACGGAAGACAGTTATCAGCCCCACCCAAGGCGGAGAACCAGCTCCGGAAAGACAGGGTCTCCTCTCGCACAGCCGGGTCCAGGCCGCCCTGGACCAAGCAGGGTGGCTGGGAGGCTCCTGTGTGCTGGTGAGCCAGGCCAGGCGTGTGCCCGGCAGCCGGGAGGCAGAGCTCAGCGCCGCTGCAGCAGACGCACGCGAGGGTGAGAGTAGGCGGGTCTCTGAAATATCCGGGTGGGGTTTGCAAAAACTCAAAACCTAGAGCTGTGGAGGTATTTTGTTTAATTGTTTGCTTTACTGAAAGTCCAGATTGTACCTGTGTGTGTGTGTGTGTGTGTGTGTGTGTGTGTGTGTGTGTGTGTGTGTACAAGAGGGCATTTGAATGTGTGTGCATGTGGAGGCCCAACGGTGAATTCAGGAATCACCCTAGATTGCTCCGTCTTCTTATTGTGCTGCTGAGGGTTCCCAGGCTCCACCTTCCCAGGCTGGAAGTGGCAGAAAGTTTTGTTTGGATTAAAATTGTACCATCAATGTCTCCCACAAGCAATGAGAACTCTCTTCTCTCGTCCGCATCTTCATCAGCACTTAATGTTGCTCATCTTTCTAACTTTAGCTGCTCCGACAGCTGCGGGCTGTCATTTCACACCAAATTAGCACTAGCGCATCTGTGGCTGGCAGGACACTGGGCACATTTATGACTGGCATGAGGTTAGCACTCAGCACATCTGTGACTGGCAGGGTGGGGGCTTCCTTTCAGATGCTCAGTGGCCATTCTGAGAGCTTCAAGTGAGATATTTAATATTTTGCACTTTAAGTGTTGTCTTTTTATTTCTGGATTTTGGGGAACTCTCTGCATGTCTCACGGAGAGGCGGTTCGCAGAGCTGTGTCTGTGTTTATGCTTCCAGCACTTTCCCCAGGCTGTGGCTGGCCTCTTGCTTTCTTAATAGAGTCTGGGAGCAGACAGATACTGTCAAGATGATATCCGATGTATGAATTATTTTTTGCATGCGCGGGTGTGTACGTGTGCGGGTAGTTGTCGGTGCACAGCAGGGCACTGTGTGTGCCTGCAGAGGGTGGCTTCGGGAATCATCCTGATTGCTCTATCTCCTTGCTGCTTGGCTCTGGGTTTCCCAGGCTCTGTCTTCCAGGGCAGAAGTGCAGGCTGCTGTCATTTCCACCTGGGATTTTTACAGGGGACCTGGGGATCTGAACACAGGTCCTTTTGCCTGTGAGGCAGAGGCTTTAACTCCTGAGCTTCTCCTCAGCCCTATATCTTTAGCCAGCCTGGAACTTGTGGCTATCCTCCTGCCTCAGCTTTCCTGGGATTATGTGTGAGCCCCAGGCGTGAATCGTCTATAGTGAGCCTCCACGCCGGCTTCCCCGGCGTCTCTTACATGGCAAGTACCAGGCGTGACTCACGTGCAGACGAGCCTCCACGCCCTTCTTTGAAGCACTTTTGCCTCCTGCTTGTTGAGCTCTCTCTACTAAAATTTTCCCTCCACTCAGGGTGCGCGATACAATTTCCCTTCCGGACACCTTGCAGGCTTAGCATCCGTGACTGGGCCTCTAACCCGCCTAACAGAGGGACCCAAGTCGCCCGTTTGTGTGCTGCTTCTCTTGCAGCTCCAGCACTGCTAGACAGGAGGTGACGCTTCCCCGTGCGCTTCCTCCAAAGTCACCTGGATGCACATTTGGAGGCTGCTGCGCTTCTCAGGCTTCATCTAAAGTCACCCGGCTGTCAGCCCGTCCCTCAAAGCCAAGGACTATAACAATGAGCCGGAAACAAGTCTCCATCTTCCTCACCTCCTGTCTGTGGATTGTTTCATTAATCCTGATTTTTTTCAATTACCATGTATACTTGGTAGCATCCTCATGGTAGATTTTGAGAAGCCTCTGCAGGAACTTGGACCGGGGCTATACTGAATACAGAGATCAAGGGGGAAACATGGTGGTGGTCTTAGGGCTGAGTTCCTAAGCCACGAAATGCATCTCTCCATTTATTAAGTTGGTTACACTCTCTGTTGAAACAGTCTTTTTAGTTTCTTCATAAATACCTGGCATGGCTTTGGGGGCTTTTATTGTTAGCTCCTCAGTCTCTTGCTCTCTGGATGCTGCGGTGAAGGGTGGGACTTGTAGGGTCCCCTAGGCATGTGTTGATATCATGGCCAACCTTGGTGCAGCCCACTCACTCTGTTTCCTAGAACATCATCAGGTGGGCACTTAAAGCTATTTTGCTGCCTTTCTGAGTGTGTGGTCTGTACAGCTCTAACTTTCTCTTGCTCTGCTTGCTGGAAGCGGAAGGAACAGACGTGGCTCTCCAGAGCAATCTCCATGTCATGTGGGATGGAGAGGCCAAGGTATTGGTGATGTCCTTTAATACAAGGATTTCGTGCCTTCAATTCATAGTTTCCACAGTTCTTCTATTATACCATGCAGGAACTTAGTGTGTAATAAATACGGCACCACAATCAGTGAGAACATCACGGACTATGCTAGAAGTCAAGATAAGCAATTGTCAAAAATCTACGGTCTAGATCCTCAGCTGCTTCCATTTCCACCACCATAAGTGTTACACAAAGAGGTGTAGAGTTCAAAGTGTAAAAATTTCAGCCTTCAGAATACTAGAACAGAGCTGTATTTATCTAATTTCAAAGTAGGAAAGAGGTTAACAAGAAGGATTTACAAGCCACAATTTAAAAGCCACACAGCCTCCTCTAGGCATGGACGATTACAAGTAGAGGAAAAAGAATTTGTCCATTGGTGACAAACGTGCCCTTCCCTCCGGGTGTGTGGAGGTCCCCGCAGGTCAGGTAGAGAGTCAGCTGGAGGCTTGGGCTTCTGCAAAAGGCTTGAGTGAAAGGCGCTGACGAAGAAATGCAAAGAGCTGTTTGACTCTGGGTGACAGCGCTGAGCCAGGTTCTCGATGAACCAGGTGGAGAAGCTGGCGGCTGACAGACGTCCTGAGTCCACTCGGTCCTGCTGCATGAGAAGCCCACAGGCTGGACATCGGTGGAGAAGGAGGGGCTCCACTCACGGTCCAGCGTTCATCCTGCGCCTGCATGGGCCAGGGGACTCCAGCTGCATCCTAGTAAGTGGGCGGCGTGGGCATGGTGAGGGCGTGACCTGAGGCATGGGGGCGTGGCAGGAAGTGGGAGGAGGATATGCACTCAAGTGTGTGGTGGACACAGAGGTGATTTGAGACAGAGCCTCCTTCCACATCGAGAGCCCTCGGCTCACTGTCCCCCCACCAGTCTCCCGAGGCTGAGGTCATGCCTCCAGGCCCCAGTCACATGACCCTGCGTTACAGCTTATAATAACTGAATCCTTCCATGACAGCAGCTTTTGCCACCAGAAGAGCAAACCTTCTTGATCTCCTTGCTTTTATTATCTATCTATCTATCTATCTATCTATCTATCTATCTATCTATCTATCTATCTATCTTCTATCATCCATCTATTTATATCTATCTGTCTATCATCATCATTATCTTTCTATATCACTATCTATCTAACTCTCAGCTATTTATGCCTATCTAACATCTGTGGTCTATATCTATCTCTTTATCTTCTGTCTTCCATCTATCTATCTGTCACCTGTCATCTGTCTATGATTTGTTTATCACCTATTTATACCTATTATCTCTATCTATCCCTCTATTATCTATTTGTCATCTGTCCATCTATCAGTCATCTCCTTTTCTATCATCTGTTTATCCATCCATCCATCTATCTGTCCATCTCTTAGCTCTCTATCTATCTAAACAGGGTCTCATGCATCCCAGACAGACCTTGAATTTGCTACATAACTAAAGATGGTCTTGAATTCCTGATTCTCCTGCCACCGTGTCCCAAGGCTAAACACTGTCCAAGGCCATATCTCCCAATTCCATTACACTAACAATTACATTTGAACATAGATTTTGGAAAGTGACATCTCAACCACAGCAGGCATTATTACCATCTGTGTAGAAAAAAAATCGGATCTTCTTATACTGTGGAGGTAAAGCTAAATGAAAACATACATTTTATTATATAGCTATAAATTTATTACATAGCTTTATTTGGGGAGTAATTTGATAATTATCTGTATATTTTTACTTTGGACATCCATTTAAATGTATCTTATTTATGGGGATGGACTTTCAAACACCATGGTGACTATAAAGGGAAACTTTTCTAAGTCTGTTCTTTCCTCTACTGTGTGGGCTCTAGGGATCAGAGATCACAGGTTTGCATACTGGTGACTTTACCTGCTGAGCCATCTCTTCAGCCCTTTGGTCATAGATTTCATAAAGATATATTCACATATTTGTGAGTGTGTGTGTGTGTGTGTGTGTGTGTGTGTGTGTGTGTGTGTGTGTGTATACCAGAGGACACTCAAATGTGTGTGTCTATGGAGGTTAAAGAGTGACATCAGGAATCATCCTGGATTGTTCAACCTCCTAAATGGGGTTTTCCAGGCTCTGGCTTATAGGGCCAGAAATGCAGACTGCCGCCATTTCAGCGGCATTTTTACATGGGATCTAGAGATCTGAACTCAGGTCTTTTGCTCGGGAGGCAAAGGCTTTAACCTCTAAGGCAGCCCTCAGCTCTCATATGCTTATCTTAATACAAACAAAAGAACAGGGAAAAAAAAAACAATGTAAGGAACTCATTAAAAATTGTTTATCCACAAAACAGAATAGAAAAACAAGCATTGAAAGAGTGAATTCTGTTGTGATCAAGAACAAGTCTCCAAATTGCATTTTTAATTGAAACAATCAAGACATACTAAAGCACGCATAATCAACACCACTTGTGTAAACAAAGACGTGCTCATTTGCATGTGTTTGAAGACTAGAAGGGGGCACTGGCTGCAGATGGTCATGTCTTCGAGGGCTGGGGGAGGGGACAAGGTCTGCTTCTGCTGCACGGCCTGTCAATTCTGTTCTCCACTTTAATTTTTGGTAATGTGCATAAATTACTTTTTATTAAGCACTTTAAAGCATTATTTATGGATGCTCCAAGAGGGTCCCTCTGCAGTGCTGAGGAATCAGGAAGAGAAGGTTCCAGGTTGCAGGTCAGTGCACCAGAAACTGGACGTGGAGGGGTGAGACGGTGCCGCGGAGTGGTGGAAAGTGGGCGTGGAGGGTCCCAGTGGTTGGAGTGATGGCTGTGCAGCCAGAAGACCCCGAGTCTGGATACCCAGCAACCGCGTTAAGTGACAGTGAGGAAGCACAAGGGGGGGCATCCCAGACGAGCACAGGTGCAATAGAGACTCCATCTGATATCGTGAGGTGCGGAGCAGTGGGGCGCACAGCTGGTCTTGACCTCTGGCTTCCACACAAGCACATGTCGGTGCACACACACATGAACGCACGCATGCACACACATACAGTACACGCACACATGCACACATGCGTGCACATAGATACACTACACACACATGCACGCACACACTATACACACATGCATGCACGCACTCCTCACAAGTGCACACACATTCCTTACATGTGCAAGCACACAACACACATACATGTACATATATATGCCACACACAGACCACACATACATGCACACTCCTCACATGTGTGCACACACACCACACATACATTCACACACTCCTCACATGTGCACACACACCACACATACATGCACACACATATGCCACATATACATGCAGACACTCCTCACGCGTGCACACACACCACACACACATGTGCATACACATTCACAGACAACACATGCATGTGTGCACACATTCACCATACATGCACACACACATGCATCACATACACATACACATATGGGTGCACAAACTCATGCACTGATACATGCACACACATCCATGTACACATAAACCACACACATACACCACACATACATGCACATATACTGCACACACGTTCACAGACCAGACACATGTTCACAAATAACACACATTCTACACATGCACACATACATGCATGCACATACACACTACACATTCACACACACATATGCCACACATATGCACATACATGTTTCACACATACACTACACACATACAAGCACATGTGTTCACAGATACCACACACATGTATGTATCCATACACCATACATGCATCCATCCATACTATACATACATGTATACATGCATTCAACACAGACACATGCATGCATGCAAGCATACCTCCAACACAGACACATGCATGCATGCAAGCATACCTCCACACACACAGCACATACTGAGGCACATGCACAGGTGCTACTAACAAATTCAAAACACTGCAAGTATAGAGTATTTGCTTACTATGGCTGTAAGATGAGCAGTTCTTGTGACAAAGAATGAGTCCAAGGTTTGGCGCATGGGAGTGCACTACTGCAGACCATGTCTTCCTATTTGGTCTCACTGGTAACATGCTGATGCTAACACAGTGTAAACTCTTTTTCAGTCTTTAATGAGCCTGGTTATTTTCCTTTTCTGTCCCACAGTCCTTATCCTGCTGTTCTTTCTTTCTCTTCTGAACTGGGCCAATGGAATGGAAGGATGTTACAAATTCACACAGAGCACCGTTCGACTCTCTGATTAAAACACATTAAGTGCAAAGCATTGTATGACAGTTCAAGAACCCTCGATTAATCTTTACTCTGGACAAGGGGACATATTCTATGACATCCAGTACATCTCTGTATAGGTTACTCTTCTCTGTTGCTATGAGACAACACTCAAACTCATGCAACTTAAGGGGAGAAAAGGAGATTTATTCAGGTTGTTTCCCGAGGGGAGACACCGTCAGTCACATGGCAGGAAAGGCATGTTGGCTGGCAGAAGCTGGAGGCGGCCTCGGTCACATCCATCATGGAGCTGAGAGCTGCAGAGCCGCCAGCTGCAAGAGCAGCCCACTCCCGGAACCAGGGTGCAGCGAACCAGCCTCAAGGCCCAACCTGTCCCACTCCTTCCTCCAGCCAGGTTCCTCATGCTAAAAACTGCCATGACCTTCCCAAATAACTAACGGTTCAAACACAGGAGCCTGTGGGGGACCCTCGCATTTCACACATGACACTGCCCAAGACCCGTGTTGAGCACCGCAGTGGTCTTTTTCTCCTGCATTTCCGGCCCCGTCACCCGAGGCCTTTCTGGTCTCAACTGTCAAATTCACACTCAGCGCGCTGTCCAGACATCACTTCCCAGGATGCACGTGACTGACTGTCCGCCAACTTCAGATTGCCAATCCATGGGTACCTGCGGTGGACTTGCTGGACTCCAGAGACGGTGGGGTGCCTCTCGGTTGCAGGGCGAGTGGCCCCTAGCCTCAGGGGGTGCTCATCGAGGCGAGGTGCTGAGTACCAGTCAGAGCTTAGGAACCAGGCTGTGCTCGGCGTCTACGCCAGGAAGACACGGCGCTGGCTCGGCTCTGCCAGGGGATGCTGAGGGACCCTGGGCCCATCCAGGGGGCCACTCTGGCCTGAGCCTCTGGCGTGCTCAGTTCAAGATGAGGCCACTGACCATTTTAGAGGCCTCCTAGGGGTTGGAGGTCTGGTAGCCTAAAGGGGCAGGGAGGGGGTCAGATGGACCGTGAGGCCTGTCTCGAGCCCTGGGTCTCTGGTCCTGGAGGCTGAAGAAGGGCGTCTTCCTCTACGAGCACCGAGAGTGACCATTCTGGAGAGATGCCCCAGTCTGACACAGAAGCTAGGGGGGTCAGATACAAGGAGTTCACCCTCAGAGGTCAGAGACCTCAGGTCAGGGGGAGTTAGCTTTTGTAGCCCGGGCTCAAGGGGCGTCTGGTGAAATCTCATCCCCGGGGAAGTCGTCCCTCGGGAGAGACCAGTCACAGCATTGGTCAGCTGAGAGTCGTACCCGCCCCTGCGTGGGCACAGAAGGGTTTCACGCTCAGCTGCAGACCCTCCGCTGATAAGCGGGCCGTGCTCGGATGGAGAAGTGCTCAGTGGGAGCCTTTCCAACATCGGCAGAGGACGCCGGTAGAACGGTGAGGGATGAGCCCGGATGCTTGTGCCCGGGACTCACGTCAACAGGGCACTACTGGTGCCAGGCAACTTTGACACAGCCAAGAGCATGTCCGCAATGCCCAGAGTCCCTGTGCCTTGACTTGCTTCTTCTAGAGGCCTCGAGATCCCCCCCCTGCCTGGCCCACAGGCATGCTTTCCTGCTCTGAGCTGAGTCCCTGGGCCAAGTCGGTCTTTCTCCCCTTTCTCTATTTTTTTTTTCTGCTTTTGCCGCTGCCCCTCCAAGTGTCACTTGGACAGTAGAGGACCATGTAGGATTCCTTCCAGGTCATTTGGAATTCGTCCCGGGCTTGCTCCAGACAGATTCCCATTTTTGCACGGTGCTGCAAACGTGGAGAGCGTGCAGGAAGGCTCGCTGACTTCCATGTCTGAACAATCATCTGCAAACTTAATGTTCTCTAAGTGTGCCAGGGCCCAGCGCGCAGGCGTCTGCTTTGAGGGGCAGTCAGCTCTCCCGGGAAGAATGCAAAACTAACGCAAGTGCACTGCTCCGAGTACACGGTGAAGCCCTGTCAGCTGTTTGTCCAGCTCTGGGGCTGGCTGGCTGCAGCTGACCCCAGGCTGGCCTGCAGGGGTGGCACGCCAACACCGAGGGTTCCTTCCACTCCTGACCAGCTGCTTGGCGCGCTCTCTCCTTGTGTCCCCAAGACGGCTCGAGCATAGACATTGCCAGTCACACTTGGCCAAGTGGCTCTGACTGCTGATGTAACCCAATCATCAACGTCACCATCACCATCCAGGGACGTGTCGCGCCTGCCTCTTGCCAACGGCTGACGGTTCCACTAGCAGTCCTTTCCCGCCTGGCGTGTGCCAGGCCCTGTGCTAAATGCTGGGCACGGGGCCACACGCAGCATCCTGGCTTCGTAAGAGAGCAGAGACGTGCCTGCAGATCAGGGCACGCTGAGCTGTCCCACAGGGGACGCTGCGGGCACGCAGGGGGGTACTTTGTCCAGGCATGGCAGAGACTTGCAGAAGGACTTCCAGAGCTACTGCGACTAGTCACGTTGAGCAGGGAAAAAGGAAGAGCGCAGTTTAGGAAGCTCTCCAAGGAGCGGCCAAGCTCGGATGCTGGCATCACCCCGGGTCAAAGCTCCAGCTGACATCTGGCTGGGTCCTGGGCGTCCTCCCCCGGGAGCAGTGGAGATGAAGGCCTGCGCTTTCTTCGTGTCCTCTCGGGAGGACAGTCCCCTCACTCCCTCAAACCACCTTCTGCTCTTATCTATTTCTTCCTGTTCTACCAGGGACCCCCCTCCCCCCCCCAAAAAAGAATAAACAGTCTGTGCCCATCTGCTAGATGTCAGGGATCCAAAATTCCCTCTGGGTCAGCTTGGCTTCAATACAGTAACTGGCTATTCATCTGCCCCATTTCTCCTGAGCACTCATTCGCCACCCACCAACCCTGCTTGTGAAGACAGTGCAACAGAGGGGCGATGGCCGGAGAGACAGAGGGGCAGCAGGACCTGAACCCCTTCGTATGAAGGCACCAGCCCTGCTGGACACACACCGTGGTCTGAAGTAGACGCTTCTATGTAGTTTACAGGACGTCCAAGCTTTGAGAGGTCCGGCGACTTCCCTGCATGTCAAGACAGCCCAACAGTCTAAGTGTGGGACGTTACCTCTGGAAAGGTGGAATCTGGCCTCTATTCAAGGGCAAACACGCCAAGGCATAGAAACTGAATTTGGAAGAGCAGTGAGTGGCCCACAAGACCAGCTACAGAGCCCAAGGAGGAGGAACAGAACCAGGATGGAGGCTCGCGGCAGACGAGGCGGGCTTAGACTACAGCAGGAATTGTTTATATCATCTGAGAAGGCTTTGGAGAGCCACTGTTTCTTGCGTTGGACCCAGAACTAAGTAAGGGTTAGGAAGTTGAATACTGCCACATGGTAAGGGTGGGGTTTTGTGAAGACACTTGATACCAAAGTTATTATAAACTAAGTAGGGTGTCTGTCTCTCTCTCTCTCTCTCTCTGACTTGATTTATCATTATTTATTATTTTCATGATCATTTTTTATGTCCACACGGCACAACTGTCCCAAAAGTAACCCATGAGACGTGTTTCCTTCCAGGCCACCCGTTAGTTTCGATGCCATCTTTACCTCCACGTGATGCTTTCTTTCTCCATGACATTCTCTTGCCCCAAACTGGGGTAACACTCTAGACTCCCCTTGCAGTGACGTCTGTGTGCTCACCCTATCTCTCAGGCCTTGCCTTCGGGTTCCTGGTGGATAAGTTATGATTCACGCTAATATTTCAGTTCAACCTTTACATTTCAGGAGGTTCTTTCCATCCTTGCTATTTTAATTAGGTATATTTGCTTTTACATGAAAAAATTTTCATCCTTTGTTTTTGCTTTACCCTAGACTATAATCACATGACTCCATTCTTTTGCTGGGAGATACAGCACAATGTAAGAAAGCTCATGATCTCTTGTGTGTGTCTTATGTCTAAGAGGGCAAGGGATTGTGCTGGTCGATTCTCCGAATGTCTCTCTAGTCTGTGCGATATACAACTAGGTTCATTTAGTTGGGCTTACATTCAGTATGTTTAATTTATATTTAAATGTGTAAATGGCATGCATGGTTTAGAATTGAAAAATGTATAGAAAGGCTCTTCAGAGAGTCCTCACAATCATACCCTCTCTGTTAGCATGGACTCTTAGCTCTAGAGAAGGTTCTCGCATATTCTTCTACTATTGCATTTGTGAAAAACCATACACACACATACATACATGCATATCTTCATACATATACACACACATACACACACACTCTGGAAGTTGTGCAAACTGACTAATGATGTTTTATTTCTATTCATTTTTAAGGCTAGCATAGTTTTCCACTGAATGGATATACCACAGATTTTCCATACCTGGCTGTTTGATGGCTTTTCTATCTTGTGCAATGCTACGGAGATTGACCAAGTTCTGTTATTTTACCTTCATAACTGTGACTCTTCCACATGTATCCCCAGGAGCAACACATGTGTGTGTGTGTGTGTGTATGTGTGTGTGTGTGCGATTTGAAGGCTGCAGCTTGTGTTCCCAGGGAAGTGTAATGGTGTGCACATTTTCTTCCCATCACTAATTGTTGAGAAATGCACTTCAGAATGGTTTCAATTTGTCTTCATTTTCCTTTCTGGTCTGATGAATTACTTGCTCATGTCTTTCGCTCACCTCTATAGCTTTGGTCACACTTTTTCTGTTTTTAGGAATGCCATACATTAGGGAACTGCCTCCCATTTTTTAACATGTCATATGTTTTCCCACAGTCTCCTGCTGTTTGCATTTGCCTACAGCTTTTCATTCCATGTTAAAAACAAGCAGTGTGGTTGCTGGTGAAACGCTATCTGACTCTACAGTGTCCTTCCGACGTGGTGCCCACCGAAGAGGACAAACGCCGGAAGCAGCTCCTTGTTGCTCTTGGAGCTCGCCAAGCGGGTGGCTCACGTGTTTGAAAGTTCCTTGCCAGATTCCAGCCAGCGCCTGGGCTTATTCCATAGCAAGGTGTCGTCGTCACACCTGGAGGCTATTCCCTGGTCCACCTGCCTGTTTCAGGGGGAATTCTGGTTTTTAACCATGGAAACAACCAGTTATGCCCTTGGAAAGCAGCCAAGTGAAAACCTTATAGAGACTAATAGCAAGTCAGTTAAAAACTTGAGGGCCGGACTGCCCTAAATTCACAGAAAAGGTTTTCTAGAACCCTGACCAGGGAATCCAGGCCTTGGTCTGCCTCTCACTTCCAACAGCAGGGCACACTTACAAAAAGACATTAGGGAAGGGGGCTTAAGGAGGGGGGCTCAGAGAAACGACCCATAGAATGAATCTCTTATTGGACTTGAATTCAGGTCCCTTTGCTTTTCTGCAATGGACATTAGTTTTTGCCTTTGAGGATGTCCCTTCCGGTAGGTCGCTCTGTAGGTGCTGTCCAGACCCTGGGGTGGGGCAGTAGCAATGTTCCCACAGCTGTTCTGTAGTCAGGACGACCAACAGCAGTATAGACTCAAGGAGGTTTAGACTCCTGTTGCAGTCTGCCTGCATGGTTGCTGATAAATGATCATCAAACAGCTTAAGGAACAAAAGGTTTATTTCCTTATGATTACTGGTTACAGTTCTTTAATCCAGCTTGATGGGAGAGCACGCACCAACACCAGGGCCGAGGGAACCGGCCACACCATCACCACATAACAGATGGACAATCCTTACTTGCCAGACCAGCATGTCTGGCCAAGTGAACAGAAGGATGCCAACTCTCTCAACCAGCTCTCTGTGATTTATCCAGGGCCTAATCCCACCCACCATGGGCTGGGCCTTCCCCATCAGCTAGACAATCTCCTTCAGGTTTGCTTTGGGCTTAACTCAACCATCAACTCTCTACAATTATGCCCAGATCTCAAACCCTCAACAGTCAAGTTGACACCTGTGCTGACACCTTCCTTCCATTAAATTCCTGGGATGGAGATGCTGGGAAACAGAAGCCAGGGTGTCTCCAGGCCCCGCCCCTTACAGTACTGCTCAGAACAACTTAGAAAGGCCTGGGGACATGTCAACAAATATGTGTTCTCCTTTCCGTTCCCCTTTTCTTGTTTGAGAATTATTTTTTACCAATCTGCAGTCAGGGCTTAAAATTAAATGCTTCTACATTATTCAGTCGAGTCTTTGGCTTAATATTTTAAAATCTGAGGTCAGTTGAGGCCCAGAAGCACTGCATCAGAGCTTGTCGTGCCTGTAGAAATGAAAGCATCGCCAGAGCTGGTGGATGACCGTGGAGTGGTCCCCAGTGGCGCCGGTGGGTTCATGGGCTCCGAGCATCTCTCTGAGAGTTCAGCGCCTGCGCTCACGGGGCCATCTAGCGCATTCACCCACATGGACTGGCGGCATCATGCCCCAACTGGGACGCATCTCTGATTCCCCGATTCTCTTCCCCGTGCTCGCTAACGCCTGCTCTTTAGACGTCTCCTACACCCTCTCCCTTGAAGAGTGTGCAGAGATGGCAGTGGACACGCGTGGAACCTTCTCTCGGTGTTCCCACCATTCCGTCTGTTCTCGGATGTGGGGACGTGCACATTTCCTGCTGCCGTGGCTTCTCTCCAACATAAGTCAGACAGGAACCTTCATGATGTCCCCTTTAGACGCTGCTGCAGGGCTCCCAGAGCAGACACAAGGCTGCCTCTCTTACAGATGCTTCGTGCTTCAGAGCGCGGTCCTGTGTCCAGTTCCCGTGATGTGTCAGTCTTATGTCTAATTTTTATAACTTGGATCTGCTACTCCACAGATCTA
This sequence comes from Typhlomys cinereus, assembly GCA_023101885.1. Taxonomy (NCBI): domain Eukaryota; kingdom Metazoa; phylum Chordata; class Mammalia; order Rodentia; family Platacanthomyidae; genus Typhlomys; species Typhlomys cinereus. The sequence goes on from JALPQD010000195.1 coordinate 1,002,636, forward strand.
CCCGATCTCAGGAGATCTGCTGCTCCACGGATCTATCTGATCGCAGGAGATCTGCTGCTCCACACACCTACCCGATCTCAGTAGATCTGCTGCTCCACAGATCTACCCAGTCACAGGAGATCTGCTGCTCCACCATCTACCTGATGGCAGGAGATCTCCTTGTCTGTTTGCTCAGCATGTTCACTTCATCTCTTTGCACATGGCTTTTCCTTCTCTGTTCTAGCAGCACATGTTCGAGTGAACTTGGCATGCTCGCTGATGTCACTGTGGGCACAAAGGCAGGTGTGTTACTCCTCCAAGTAGATGGAGAAGGTTCTGTGGCCTTCACGATCATTCACCGCCCCGGCAGAAGCACAGCTGGATGGAAGGGAACAGTCTCAGCTGTAGTCATGTGGTCCTTATGTGCCCCAAGCTCTGTGAGCCATTTGGTGAGCTCAGTTAGTACAGCGCTTGCCACACAAGCATTAGGACGTGAGTTCGATCCCCAGCTGTAGTGACATGCACTTGTGACTCCAGCTCTGGGAGGCAGAGACAGGTGACTCCCCGGGACTGACTGGTCAGCCAGCCTAGCCAAGTCAGTGACCTCTAGACCAGTAAGAGACCCTGTCCCCAAAAATCGAGGTATAAGAGCATCTGGAGGATGGCCTCCAGGTGGGCACATGCAGTTGGCACAGATGAACATGAGCACACATTAAAAACATGGTTGGCACAGATGAACATGTGCACACATTAAAAACATGGTCAGCTCTGAACAGCACTGGGAAGACATTCATCTAAAATTAAAAGAAAATTAAAGATCCAACCTCACAATGTAGATTTTACTTGTGCACGGATTAAGCCAGTATGTAGTTAGTGGTCCAGTGTGAAGTCTGCCCATCAACTGGAGGTCCTGGCAGGTGGCACAGCTGCCTGAGGTCACGTGCAGGCGAGGACCTGTTTCTAGGCCGCTTACACAGTGACTAGCTTCATGCCCGGGGAGCTCTCCCAAGCTCTAAGATAGCAACGGAAGCTCTACCCAGCTGTGGGCGCCCATCTGAGCGTGTAATCGGCTTAGGTTTCTGACTATAGCAGGAATGCAGGTTCAAAGGTGGAAAACACAGAGGAGTAGTGAAGAGACATGAAAATACTGCCAGACCTGAGGATGTAGGCCTGAGGAGACCGCCTGTTAAATGACAGCCCGCAGTGTAGACGAGTTGAAGGTCGCTGTGGGCAGCTCAGAGGGATTTGTCTCTAAGTAAAAGAAAAAGAAAAGAAAAGAAAAGAAAAGAAAAGAAAAGAAAAGAAAAGAAAAGAAAAGAAAAGAAAAGAAAAGAAAAGAAAAGAAAAAGAAAAGAAAAGAAAGAGAGTAGGGCATGTAGCTCGGTGGTGGAGCCCCTGCCTAGCATGTGTACAGCCTTGAGTTCAAGTCCCATCACTTCCCACAAAAGATGGACACAGCTGGGCGCGGTGCCCTAGGCCTCCATTTGAGCTATCTCTGGACATGCGATCTTGCCTCCATTTTTGCACAGGCCTATTTCGCTTGCCCTTCCACATTCCCTGGGAAGATTCTTTTCCTATGGCCCAGTGTTTTCGTCCTTTGGATTCACCACAGCCAGTGCAGTCAGCTGGGCTCTGAGGTACACGCACGTGGCTGTCACTTCTCTTCCCACGGACTTGCTGTGACAGGCGGAACCCTCCTTGAAGGCCCCGCCCCCCGCGCGTGAGCACCGCGGCAGCCCCGCACCTCAGGCAGAGTTCGCTCTGCCAGAGGAACACTCGAGAACCGTGTCCTGTGGCGGTTGTGACAGCAGAGCTCGTGCCAACTCTACGGGACACTCTCACCAAGCCATCAAAAATACTAAGCATATTGTTTAATATTCTCTCAAAACTGTCAGTTAAGCTGAACAGATTCTTGCCATAATCATTTGCAGTGCACTTGAGCCTTTGCAATGCTTTATTGACCACCTATGGTTTTCATTTGTGAATCAACTGTCCATTTATTTCAAAGCGTAATTCATCTTTTCTCTTGTTAGTTTGGCCTGAGTCTCGAGCCAGAGCCGTAGACTGCTGATCTCTAGGTTAGTTGCGGAACGTGACTCTACACACAGACCTAGTGCATCCGTCTTTATGACACAGTGCCTGGGAAAACAATTCAAGCAAGAAGAGTTAATTTGGGCTCACAGCTTCAGAAGTTCCCCTTCGCAGTCAGCTGGTGAGGGGGGAAGCACAGCTGCTGGTGGAAAGGGGTGGACAGAGCAGGTAGCAGAAAGACGGACAAGACGTACCCAGAGGCAGGAGCCCAGCTTGGGGCTTCTGCCCCTCCCAGTTTCCACTACCTCTCAATAACACCAGCAACTGAGCCAGAGAAATGGCTCAGGGATTAAGACTCTGACTCCCAAGCAGAAGGTCCCGAGTTCAAATCTCAGATCCCATGTAAAAACACCAGGTGGAAACGGCAGCGGCCTGCACTTCAGGCCCTGTTGGGCAGAGCCTAGGAAGTCCTAGAAAGAAGCAAAAAGGAGGTAGAAGCCATCCAGGACGATTTCAAGAGAAATCACACAGTGCCCACTCTCTCTCTCCCTCTCTCTCTCTCTTTCTCTCTCTCCCACACACTAAATAAATAAAGCTTAAAAAAGTAATGCCAGAAATTCAGAAATTATGAATCCATTGGTGGATTTGATCAGCTCTGCACCCGATAAGCTGATCACTTCCCCAAAGCATCTCTGAGCCTTCCCTGGGTGAGGAGTCCTCGCTGCAAGACGAGGAGGAAGAGCATTTGTGCAGGGATGTAATCGATGTCTGCCAAGTGAGTTTACACGTGATTTAACTCAGAGCCTGAGAAATCTAGACGTGCATTCCTCCCGAGCACTTAACAAGATTTACCTGTTTCCTCTTCGATATTCTCAAAAGAAGATAATAGACCAGTTTCCCTCCTCATCCAGTTGGCTTATGCAGGGATAGCTGAACTCACAGCTTCAGAGACAATGAAAATCAGTGTAAGTCAATTCAACCACTGATTATCAAAAACCTTATTAAAACACTAGAACAAGAAATGATGCAAATAGAAATGAATCACTAACATTGCAACTGCACAGCCCCTTTGTTTGCTTCTCTGCTCCAAGGTCCTGCAGACAGTCTAATGTTTCCACGTCGACCACTAAGGTAAGTGATCACAGGCAAGCCCTCCGAGGGATCATTTGCAATTTTAGTGTATATTACATCATCTTGATGTAAGGCAAGGTATGAGCACACACACACGCTCTCTTATATACATACTCACACTCAAACACACACATTCATACCTCTATGCATTCATATAATCTCACACACATATACACACTCTCACAAACACATATGCACACTCTCACATACACTCACATGTGTACTCACTCTCATATGCATTTTCTTATCACACATACATATATCCACATGCCTACATGTATACTCACATACACACTCTCCCATATACTCATATACATATTTACACTCAAACATACAAATTCATACCCATACACATTCATACAGTCTCACACATATATATGTACATACTGTCACATGAATATACACACAAACACACTCCTATACACTATCATCACATTTATACATACACTCAGTCATGCATATACACTCACATACATACACTCAAACATACACATTTATACCCACATATACGATCACACACATTTATATGTACATATGCTCACACACATATACACACTCACAAACACACATGTACATGCTCTCACATATGCTCACACATATACTCTCATCATATACATATACTCACACTCTCATACATATACACTCACATACACACACTGTCACACACACTGACATACATACTCACATGTGATACATACATTTTTACACACACACAAATCACATACACACTCTCACCCACACTCTCACATAGTGCTTATGTGATTTGTATTTTACTTGTCTTTTTGAGATTCCATGTCTCGTGCCACCCTCCGGGATGTTATACACGGGAGTGAGGCTCTCGCCCCAGCGGCTCTGCCCGGCACGCTGGAGGGCCGAGTCATCCGCGTGGACTCAGGCTGCAGGCACGCGGCCTCCTTCAGCGGGGACTGGACTTCTCTGCAGCCTTGGTTCACCGGCAGAACGTGTTTTCTGTTTTCTTTCCCACACTACGTCCTCCAGGCTCCACTTGGCAATGGGAGACCCGCTTTGGCGTCCATCCAGGCAATTTCGTAGCGCGAGTTTCTCATTATGAGCCGGGCTCACCTGTAGGCTGGTCCCATGGTCTGCACACCGAGCTGCCATTATTAGTATTAAGACTCTCTGCTGTACAACACGTGTTCTCCGCGTAGGCTGTTAATTTCTCCGAATACCCGTCTAGAGAGGCTCCTCGAGGGCGGCTGCTTTTTTTGTTCTGGTTGGGAATTGGGAGAGCGGCTGAATTCCAGCGGTCCGGCTCACGCTGCCATTGAGAGTCGAGATGACAGCGACGGCAATGACAAGCACAATCGCCAGTGAGTCTCTTCCGTAGGCCGCGGAAGGGTCTTTCGGAGGGTCTGCCTCTCAGGGCCAGAACTTTAATTTTGCGTGGTCGTGCCACCCTGATGCTGGTGTTAAAGGAAGCATGTGCTGCCTCAGCCCATTTGCAGTTCAGGCTTCCAGAGTTGCTCTTTTCTTGAGTTCACACAGACCGGTCATCCGCTGGGTCACGCTGCAAGCGTGCTGTATCTGTACAGAGCTCGTCTTCGTGTACTGAGAGCGTGGGCACCCACGACGCCGTCGCCAGCCAGGCTGCTGGGAGCGCTAAATCAATCCGTCGTACGCACAAAGCCAAGTAATGTATCTGTCAGATGGTATTTCATTCAAAACATATTTCCATGCAAAATGAAATACGTAAAACCGTCCATTTCCACATGCAGGTCTAGCGGCTCCCATTATTTCGCCGATAAAATTGTCTTTTTAATGAAGCAAGAAGGTCCTGAGGCCTCCCTCTGAAAGGAAAGGCTTCCATTTGCATTATGCAAATGTCCATTGACAGTTGGGAGAAGAGCGGGCCCTCCTTTGGTTAGCAGGTCTCTTCCGGCCTCTGCCATGAACACCAGAGCCAGGTCAGCTGAGATTTTCCATGATGGCTTCATGACAAAGTACCAGTCCGTTATCCAATTTGACACAGTCAGAAGCCAGCGCTCGATTTCATAGCTTTATACTGGGGGCCGAGCAAGCTTTATGAGGCTTGGGTTTAATCTCCTGCTCAGATTTATGCCCTCTGCTCTCCAAATGTAGACGAACCTTCCAGCATGCCTTCACTCCTCTCCCGTCAGGCTTGCCCAATGGGAAGCCTGCCTGCCTTGTGGCCATGCATGTACCTGTTTAGCTAGAGCTTTCCGTTTCTCAATCGTAAAAACCAAGCAGGGGTTGGACGAAAAACAACTGGCTGCCTTCCACCCTTCCTGTGTTTTTCTTTCTCTGTGAATAAATGAATCATTCTGAAGCTGATGTGTTTAATATGGGGACCCCAGTCTGGTGTCATTTTCCTGAGACCTGAGGGCTGATTAATGACACACCATTGCAGCTGGATTTATGTTCCCAGCCACCTGAGGGAAATGCAGTTCGCTCTTCTTCCCCAACGGATAGGAAGCATGTAGAATCCAGTGTCTTGTACCTGAGCAAGCCAGTGTGGAGCTGAGGCAGGCTGCGGAATCCATCCCAGAGAAGCCTGCTTGGGAGGAGAAAAGAACATGCGTCCACTTGGAAATCTTATTGGAGCCAAGAGCCTGACTCCTCCTGGGTAACTCCAGCGCTGTGGATCTGCAACTTCTCAGAATCGCTCTGCATATGAAGATGTCCGGGCACTTACCAGCCAAGCTGCCAGGTCAAAATGTGCATGACCACCAATGTCCCTGCTCCTCCAAGTCCTGTGAACTCTCCCTGTTCCCCACAGGTCAGCCACATTTGGTGGACACTCTCCATTAAGCTTCTGGAGATAATAAGACTTAACTACTTGAGTACCTAGAATTGTAGATTTGGGGCTGGTCAGGTGGCTCAACAGATAATACATTTTTCTCCAAGCCCGAGGACTGAGATTGAGCCCCAATACTCATGTGATGGAAGGTGATGACTGACTTCAGCAAGTTGTCCTCTGATCTCCACATATGTGCTATGGAACATGCATATGTACACACACATATGCACACACGTACACATGCACGCACCATGGGTACACACACGCACACATGCACACACCGCGGGTACACACATGCACACATGCACACGCACATATCACGTGTGCACACATGTGCATACAAGCATACCACGTGTGCACACACATGCATACAGGTATGCATGCACATACCATGTGTGCACACGCATACATGTACATGTGCACATACATGTATGTATGCACATACGTGTGTGCACGCATATGTATACTCATGCACACACCCGCACACACACACAAAATAAATGTATAAAAGGCAGGTTCTACACAGACGAGTGCCAGATTTCCTCCCATTCCGTCAATGTTTCCACGTGCCAGAAAGAGCCCTAACTCTAGAGCTTCATCCAGACACACTGGCCAAACCTAGGGACACCTCGAGGCTGGGGGAGGGCGGAGAGGGGAGGACAGACCCCCCCAGCTCCCCACACAATGATTTGGTGATAACAGTCAAAATATCATCCAGGGTCATCATTCCCTTGAGAACATGAGGCACAAAGCAGGCAAAGTGAGCGGCCGAGCACGCAGCCGCGCCCCTGGTATGTTCTGTGACCCTGGTCGAGGGGTGCGCAGGGTCCTTCCCCTTCCTCTCGGCGCTTGCTCCTTGCCTCTCTGAGGTCTCCCGGGCAAGCAGCAGCGCCTCTTGCTTTGCTTGCACTGAGCCCCTCGCAGTCCCCTGGTCTGGTGGTACCAGGTGAGCACTAGGTCTCTTCCCGCCCAACATCTCAGACCTCTGATGCATCACATGGGCTGCGTGTCCCGTGGGCAGCTTGGCACACCAGTCTCCATCTTGCTGCCTTTGGGACCCTGACGGCGCCGGTTCCCGTGGTCCTTGGGGCCCCGCAGCCTGACTGCTCGAGCCCTCCCTGCGATGGGTCGTTTTTATCCCAGGGGGGAGCCTGAAACAGGCGGCGGGAGATGGAAACATGGTGAGGCCCAGCTGCCTGGAACGTTCCCAGCCACTCAACCCGAGGGACGGAACGAACTGCTTTTCCTTCCAACAAACACAAAACGCAGCTCAGGACCACCTGCCTGTCACGGGTCTCATCAAAGCCAGTCTCCCAAGACCCCGTTAGCAGGAAATAGCCAAATCAAGCCAGTTCTGTCCACCTGGGAGCCGGGGCCGTGAGGTCTGCCCTCCTGGCTTGTGTTCGGGGTAATGGTCCTCCAAGCGGTGGCAAGGCCACTCATTGGAACCGACACCCATGATGGGCCCGGCTGGCCTCCCGGAGCGGGCTATGGGGGTAACCCCGCCCCGGTGTCATTTGATTGAAGCCGTCAGCTCAGTTCCCATAGGCCGCGGCACACCAGCAAGCTCCAAATCGGAACAGACTGGGCCTCATTGCCTGATTACCACCAGCCGCCCCCGGGGAGCTCCCGGGAGGTGGACAGTCAGGGCTGCTTCCCGCCATGTGGCCAGGAGCACAGAAGGAAGCCCTTCCCTTTGTGTCTGTCAGCCTAGACCCCCAAGGGTCAGCAGGGATCCCGGGGGCAGGGTGCCCTGCAGAGGTGCGGTGGGGGGTTCAGTCTCAGGCCGTGACCTCTGTGAGCGTCTGCTGAACACTTGGCCGTGGAGAAGAGCCCTGCAGGCCTCTGCATCGGGACCCCTCACCATCCGTCACTGCCTTCCAGTTACAGAGGCCAGATGCTCAGTGGGGGGCCTTAGAGCCCGGGGCGTCGCTGCCTTGGAGAGGCGTCAGTACAGATGCAGCCTGGGCCCTGTCCCTCAGTCTTGAGGGCTCTTGGGTCTGCACTGCGTCTTGCCCGATCCCGTGTCTCTATTGGGCTCCAAATATCCCCTTCCCGCCCATGCACAGAGCAGGGCTGGGGTCTCCCTTCTAGACGCATGTGCCTTGGTCACTAAGAGAAAGATCCTACTTCCAAATCCAGCGGCGTCTTGAGGTACAAATCACAGTGACAGACCCATCGCACACCGTGGGGCGCCCCGTGCCTGCTTCTAGCCCCGCCTCCACTCCCCTCCTTGCTCGCCCCGCTCTCCACTTTGCCAAGTAGCCTTCTCTCACAGCGTTCCCACACAGTGACCTTTTCCAGCAGATGCTCCCAAGACAGACCTTCTGCAATAGAGGATGAACTGTGGAGGTCACAATACGGCCGTCGGAACCCACCTGTGGCACGCAGCTTACCCTGGCCACCCACCATGGCCACTTCTACCTCTCCCGAGTCTTCCTCGCCAGCACCAGAAAGACCCTCTCGGGCAGAGGGAAGTGGAAGTCCCCCCGGCGCTGACCTGACCTCCTCAGGGTTCTCTCACGACACCGTGCCTGTAACCCCTCACATCCTCACTCAACCCAGCAGCGCCCTTGGGGGGACTGTGGGCATCGCGGGTTTGAAGTCATTTTTCCTCCTTCCGATCCAGGCTTGCAGGCTCTGAGGGGTTGGGGGACAGGGACTGCATGTGACCCCACAGAGAGTGAGTCCCCAAGGAGGATGTTAAAGTTCTCCTGTGGGCCTCCTGGGCGCATCTTGCCCCTAGATGCCCATCAGCAGGAGGGGGGTGGAGGAAACGGGCTTTCTGGATGTAGCTTCACAAAGAATGAAGCCAAGCCATGCACAGGGAGGCAGACGTGTGACGCATTGAAAGGATGTAGGTCACTGCCGCTACAGAGAAAAACATGAACTGGACTCTGGGCTTCTCCTGACCAGAAGTGGTGATCTTGAGCAAACAGATCCACGGGATTTGCGCTGTCAAGAACGCATTTGGGGAAGGAGGGAAGGAAAGAAACAGAGTGGAAGGAGGAGGAGAGTGATAGATGAGCAAATCAGCCCACAGGTTCCTGTCCTGAGCACCCACCTTCGCCTTCCAGCCCAGCTCGGGGTCACACTGCACTGAAAGCTATGTGCTGTGTGGCACCGTGCCAGTTCTGGGGCCCGGGGAGAAGCCCCCCAGCCTCACCCTTCCTTGAGGCGCTGGGCTAGCCCCACACATCTTCACAGTCAGAGGAGAAGAGGAAGCCCACCGGGCTGCCTCTCCCTCATCTCTGCTGTGAGTGGGCGTCGCACACCCCATCGCACTCCTCTCGACTCCGTCGCTGGTGATGGAGGATCACAGCATCACGACGAGGTGCTCACGACGCTTTGCTTTACAGCAGACGCTGGTCAGATCCTGATTTCAGAAAGACAGGACGGGGGGCGACAGGAAGCAGGTGAGGCTGAGGGAGCCCGGCAGCGCCCCTGCAATCTCAGCGCTCAGAGGGCCACTACCTCCCCCCCCAATGCCCTCAGTTTCAGGGGACGTTACCAAGCATCTTTGAGCCAGAGCTGGGCTTGCAAAGAAAGTGCGCCCCTGGAAATGACTTGTTCCTTCCCGTAGGCCGATTTCAGCTGAGCCGGCTCGGGGGTCTGTTTGTAGCAGCCGCTCAAATGCTCTTTGCTTCTGTGTCACTGAACCGCCCCCAGGTCTGCCGTCTCAAGTGTGGGTGCTGTGTGAGAGGTGGCTCTGCAGTCCCCGCTTGTTGGCTTCAGCACAAAGGGGTCTTCTGCTGTCTGGTGTCTTCGGGGGCCAGGCCTTCGTGGAAGCACGTTGTCCATGACTGGCAAGCCCACCAGCACCGCAGACAGACCCCCGAAGCCACTGCTGCTGCCCCGTGGCTCTGCCTTCTTGGCTTCATGTTCCTGGGACCAAATGGGGCTCAGAACAGGCCTGAAAAATCTGCATGTTGGAAGCCAGGAGCTAAGCTGTCCTGGATAGAAAAGAGAATTTGCACAACACTCCCACATACGTGCATCAGAAGCTCCCGAGACAGCCCTCTGCAACCTGGCTGCAGGGCACACAGAGCCAGGGCTGCTGTGGCCCGTCTCTCCTGGGTGGTGGTGGGACCCTTCCTCCCACAGCTGAGAACACAAAGACGTGTCTGTCACTCATGGGGCTGGTACAAGGGGGCGATCTGGCTGCATCGAAGTCCCGAGGGACAGGAGTAACCATGGTCACAGTGGACCGAGGGCTTTGGAAAACACCCAGGTGGGTCCCTTTGAGCAAGGATGGCAGCAGGAGGAGGCTCTGCCCGTCGGGCCGTTTCATTTCCCTGACAGTTCAAACCTAAGCCATCTTCGTTTCCAGATAACGCGGTGGAACCCTGGAAAATAATAAAGGTATTTTGTGGAAAAGTCCTTAGTCTGTGGGATCAACCCGGAGCACTGACACGTATAGCTGGAGGCTTATTTTTAGATCCTCCTGAGAGGGAGCGCGTGAGAGAGAGAGCGAGGGAGGGTGATGGAGAGAGAACGGTTTAAATCATAATAACTTCATAAAACAGAGTTTTCTTGTAATATTCTTTGGTAATGTTGAGCTGAAAATAGATTTACAATCAAAATGGGCTTAATCTGATATTAAAGAACTCTCTTAAAATCCCCCAACCAATTGAGAATGTTTCCCCCTCGGTTTGTTTTGCTTGAGCTCCTCCAAGAGGCTGTGGATATGAAAAAACACCCCGACATTCATTAAGGTGCATTTCGGGTTGCCTGGCTGGGGCAGTTTTGGTGCCGGATTATCCCGTGTAAATAAGGCTCCTGGTTAGCGGGGATGGCGCCAATCGTCCCACCGGACACATGGCTCCTTGGGGGGCAGGATTCAGAGTGACGGGGGTTTTGTGCGGCAACACATTGTCTTATGGATGTGCCCAGAGTGATCTGCATATCAGAGTCAAAACCCAGCGGAAACAAAAGGATTACAGTCTAAGTCTCTCCCCGGAGCCTGGCCCTGGGGTGGACCCCAAATCCCAGACCAATCCCCCAGCTGCTCAGGCCAGAGACTGGGAAGTGAGCAGGTGTTGGAGAAAGGACCCCCCCACCCCCCGCCAAGGCCACCCCTGTCTCTCACTCCTCAGCGTACATCCAGGTATCATCTCTGAGGCAGTAAAGACGTGTAGCTTTTCCTAGGCATTTTGTCTTAATAAAGACTCCTTCATACAGGGGGAGCGAATCTATTTCACAGCACGTCCATGACTTCGGCTGATGAGGTCTAATAAAAATTCTTAATTAAAAATAATTGTATTGATGATAATATAATCAGAGCCGTAATTCCTATTTTTGCATATAAAATCATTTGATTCTGAAACAAATCACCGACCAGCTCTTACGTATTGACCAAATGAGTGAAACAGATGGATGCTTCAAGGCAAGTCACTATGCCGGCCTTGAGGACTAGCTGTTGCTGTCAATCTGAATGGAACTGTGACATGTCCACCCCCTTTCCACACGCTGCATCCCGGCTCCACCAGGCGTGTCGCCCCCGACCTTTGGATTGGTTATCAGGCACGTGCGTTTCCAATGAGACTCTGCCCCGACCCACGAAGCTGCAGCCTGCCCTGTGTCTTTGTCACTCAGGTTCGTAGGTGCAACAGACAATGAATCCCTGTGATTTGGCCAATATGACCAGGGACACATGGCTAGAAAAGCCTCATCCTTTCCCAAGATGCTCCAGGCTCTGACCCCCACAGCCCGCACCCAGTGACAGGCGGGAGGTGAGATGTCTGAGTTCTCAGCGGTGGGTGCTCTAGCCTGAGCATTCATAGTCACATGTGCGGCGCCTGCTGTAGTGGTTTTCAAAGTAAATCATGACTTCAGAGGTGTGTCACCCGTGATTGATGAGCCCCACAAGTGAAAGGCGAAGAGGAAATGAGTGATAAGCCAAATACACCAGGCAGCAGGCTGAATTTTTTTAAAATTCTAATGATTTCATGTAAATCCGTCTTGGCTGTACAGGTTTATGAATCAACTCAGGGCCAAATTCTTAGTCACTCAAAGGTCCTCCGTGTTCAAATTGGATGAATTCTGAGAGGCAAATGCTTTATAGCTTCTGGAGCCTGCTTCTGCCCCGTCCTTTATTACACTTGGCGGATGACCACAGTGAGAGGTGCTTGGAAAGGCTTGGGAAGCTTGTGTCTTACAAAAGCCTGTGTGGGGAGCAGGGGGAGGAAGCCGTGGGCCCTCGTAAGACTGGGAAAGGATCCCGATGATCAAAGTACAAGAGGTAGGTAGTCATGGCCCCGACGCGTCTGCCTGAACCCATGACCTTATCTGGAAGAGGGTCTTTGTAAACGGAGTTGAATCAAAACTCTTGAAATGAGTCCTGATAGTTTTGAAGGTAAGTCACGATCCCAATGGCCGGGGTCTTCATAGGAAAGGGGGAGACAAAGGACAGACAGGAAGATCACGAGGGACTGAAGTGCACGTTGGGGTACCGAGGGTCAGGGGACAGCAAGGCCGTGGCAGCGGATGGAGGGACAGGTTCTTTCAGACCCTAGGCAGAGCCAGCCCCCCTCACCCGTGACTGATGATCCAGGCAGCAGAGCTCTGGGGTTCTGTGTGGGAGACGTAATGAACCAAGGCTGCCTGTGGCATTTTATCTGCACAGAGATGATACTCAGACATTCAGCCAGCAAAATGGCGCAGCAGGAAGAGGTGCTTGCAGCTTAGCCTGACAACCTGGGTTTGATTCCTGGAACCCACCTGGTGAAGGGAGAGAACCTTTCTGCAAGCTGCCCTTTGACCTTCACACGTGCTCCTCGGCCAGTACCTTAACTCAAGACAGATAAAGAAACAGAAAATTAAAGAAATTATAAGCAAACATTTCACCTTAAATATGTGGCGGATCAGAGAGGAGGACCCAGAGGAAAGTTTGATGTGCACATTAAAGGATGCTTCAGAGATGGGGGAGGGGGCACTGGGAGAAAGGGAGGGAGGGGGGAAAGGCAGGGGAAAAGGGAGGAGCGAACAGGGAGGCCCAGGGTGGGGTAGAGGAAGGGAGGGGACAGAGGTACCTATTACGTTTGTATGAGCAGAAAAATAAAAAAAAAAAAAAAAGAGTAGATTTCAGCAGGTCCCATCTGTCGACCTATCTACAGCAAGCAGACCTCAGGAACGCCCTCCTGCGGCCCCTGCCTTGGTTCAGGCTTCCCCAGGCAGCGCCCCGAGGCAGGATCTGGACTCACGCAGCTGAATCAATGTGCGGCAGGAGCCTTAACAGGAACAAGACAAGCAGGCTGGAGAAGGGAAGAGCCCAGAAAGGATGAAGTCTGGGCCGAAGTCTGCCCTTGGCTTGATCCAGGTCTGGGGTTCAGGCCGGCTGAGGAACACGCACTCATCACAAGACAGCTGAGCCTTTTACCTCCGTGTCTGCCACTCAGAGGCTGTGGCTGGGGAGTCAGAGCGGTGGTTCCTCGTGAGTGTAGCAGCCAGGAAACGGGGACTTGGATGGATCTTGGTAGTGCCCGCCTTAGGCCTTCCCATGGCGGGGGCTCCTGGAAGGCACCCCGTGCCCCTGTGTCTCTGAGTCATTAAAAACCAGGACCAAGCTGTCAGTACCCCCGACAGATTGAATCCACCTCAGCTCCCCTCCCCTCGCTACAGCGTGCGGTGCACTTGTGTTGATTCCCTACAGGACATATCAGGACCTTGTTGCAGTGGAGCCTCACGGACTCTCCTCATGTGTCTTCAGGGCCCCTTGGATGTGGCGGAGGAAGAGGCAGGGCAGCAGTGAGCAGCAGGCACGGGGACAGGACGGCCCGTGAGTGGGTGAGACGACTGACCATGCAGAACCAGTTTGAAAGCCGTGGGTCTAGAATGCTTGAAGGTCCCAGCTCTGGCGTGCAGGACGGGCTGGGCAGGCTGGGCAGGACCTCACCACATGAAGAAGGGGAACATGACTGTTCAGGGGTCCCATGGCGCCGCCTCGAGACTCCTGGGGTCCAGCTGGCGTGGGCACGGCTGGGCCGGCACCCACTGAAGGCAGCTAGCTTGGGGGCTGGGTTGCTGTTAGGTTAGCAGTTAGCTTGGCAGCATCACTGTTTCTGTTGCAATGGGCCAAGAGCGACAAGAAGAGGTCTACATTTCCCTGCATCGTTAGGCAGGGCACCCCAAGGTCAGAGCCCAGATTCTCTGGACAGTCTCTCTGTCCTCTGGAGGCAGAGTGGCTCTCGTCCAAAGCTGCTGAAGATGGCTCTTCTCTGTGGACACTGCACGGGAAAAATGTCTTTCCCTTGTGTAGTCCTCATGACAGTTGTGTGAGCACAGGAAAATGGTCCGAGCAGTGACCGGCACAAAGCATGCGTGGCACATGGAAGCTGGGAAGAGCCTAGAATCATGCCTTGTCAGGGCTGGGGCACAGCAGAAGTCTCTGGAGCAAACCCTGCATTTCTTTGAGGATCCCAGGCCTAGACCATTTCACGTTGTGTTTGCATAGACAGAAGATGATGTGCTTCCATTCTGGCAGCTGTGCTGTTGCTCAGGGGTGTGTGTGTGGCTTGGGTTCGGGTGCCGCAGCCACTGAGGATCTGGGGTCTGGATGTAGGCTAAGGGCAGCCCACGGCTGAACCCCCAGGGAACTCAGCAGAGGTGGCAGACTGACCACTGTGGGCACGGCGGGTTGGGAAATGGTGCTGTGTGTTGCTCTGATCCCGGCTCACCCCTCTGAAAATATCACTCAGTGGACTCAGCAGGGTGGACTTTATTGATAACATTCACTTAACAAACAGGACCCTGTTCAGGCCAGCACAGAATGAAGTGGGTATATAAGACACTGCTAGATTCCAGCTACCAAAGGAGAGGGGCTCAAAGTTCTGGGACAGATGATGGCGGCTGAGAGGAGGAGGTGACAGACCCTTTGAACTTCTGAGAGCTACTCTGGGTGGGGGGAGGTGCTGATAAGTCGTAATCCCTTCATGTTGCTATGGTGTCCTTAAAATACCACACATGCTGCATATCTTGTGTGTTATGGTGAAATCACATAAGATAAGGCTCCTTGTAAATCTGTGTAATGGAATAGAGAAAGTTTACGTTCTTGAGAGACCCTTAAGGGCGGCCAGTACTGAATGTGGCTGCTTCCTTCCCTTACCCCAGCATCATAGCTCCCTGGAGATCTGTTGGAAGAGGACCTCTCGCCCTGGAAATGATAGTCAGCTGTGACCGTCCTTCCTTTCTGCAGGGAGGGTCTTGGGACTTCCAAATGTTGCTCTTCAGAAGGCCCGAGGAGTCCAAGGGTCGAGGGCGAAGGCTCTGGAATGGCCACAGTTCTCCAGAAACGTCTAAATCGCTGCTTCTCAAGTTGCTGAAGGTGTGACGGGTCCACCCTGGAGACAGGAGCATCAGTGCAGTTAGTAAAGAGACTCGCCGAAGCCCCGGCCACTCCTCAGTGACCATCGGCCGGCTGGTGCCTGCTGGAGCCACGAATGCCTCTAGACGGGTCCCGCCTGTCCTGTCCCATTACGTATCTCAGGTACCACTTGTTCCAGCACTTTAACATCCCTGGTCCAGAACCAATGCGGAGCCCGACTGCTGGGCGAGTTGCAGTATTCGGAGAGGGATTCCAGTAGCATTCAGAGGCGGCCCTGATATCCCAGGAGAGGCATGGGGAGTTGACCGACTCATGAGCCACCTTTGGGAGCGTATGAGTTACTTGGTTCTCTGAGAACGCAGCCCAAAGTCCTGATGGGAAGAGTCTCATGCGCCAGAGGTGCAGCTGAGAAGTAATGAACCGAAACGCACCCTAGGGTGTTCTGATGATGGGAGCACAAATAATAAACTGAAACGCACCCTAGGGTGTTCTGACGACGGGAGCATGAAGTGTCCAGAAGGAGGCACGCAGGCCCAGCATCAGAGTGAGGCAGCCAAAGGCTCCGGAGCACACGTGTGCACAGGACACACACATGTGCTCTTACACGGAACCCACATACACGTGGACAGGACCACACGCGTGCACTTACATGGGACCCACACGTGTGCACAGGCCCCACGCGCCTGCACTTACACAGGCCCTGTACACGTGTGCACAGGACACACACACATGCACTTACACGGGGCCGGTGGTGGTAGGTGTGCAAGTTCCGACAGCCCCTTTCTTGCTCTGTTAGTGTTTGCCGCCCACCTGAACGAGCGAGAGCAAGCGAGTGGGAATCCCTCTGCGGGCCTAAAGAAGTGAAGTTTAATAGGTTGAGGCTGTAGCTGGCCGCGCGCTCCAGCCGCTTTGCACGCTTTGCCACTGCGGCTCAGTTTGATAAGTTTCAACTGTTTGCCGGTTGCAGGCGAGCCATCTGCTGTCCAGTGGGGCGTCCACCAATCTAGCCCCCGCCCGGACAAAGTGCAGGAAGGAGATCTGAGGAAAGAGCGAAAGAACCTGGCTTTGTGGGTGGTTAAAGCTGACTAAATCCCCAGTCTGGCGGAAAGGGAGCCTTCTGGGCTTCTAGAAGAACCAGTGCAAGAGAGCTGAGTAAGGCGGGAAACTCCAGACACAGGTGGAATCAGAGGCTGAGTGCAGGCTCATTACGCCTGACCGACCCTTGGGGCAGTGGGTGGCCAGGAGGAAGAGGGCACCTAGTGGAATTAAGGAATTCTAGATTCCTAAGGGGCTGCTTTGCCTCCCGTCTAGCTTCCATGTGGAGCAGAACATCTCAAGTGATAAAGACCATTGGCACGTGCAAAGTACCGGATTTCCAGCAGGCTAGTCTCTACTCTACTCCCACACGTAGAATCACCTCCAATGCTTTGCAACGAAAAGTAATTTGAGGGTTGGGAAGACAGCCCCGTGGATAAGGCACTTGCCTTACAAGGGTGAAGACCAGAGTTCAGATCCCCAGAACCCAAGTAAAAGCCAGCAGGCGTGGGGCCGTTCATTATTCCGGCCCTCGAGAGCCGGAGACAAGGAATCCCTAGAGCAAGCCGGCGAGCTAGCCTAGCTCACGGGCGAGCTCTGCGCGCAATGGAGAGACCCTGCCTTAACAAAAGTGGAGAATGAGCAAAGAAGACCTTGCAAGCATCTCCAGGCCTTCACACATACGTGCGTGCATGCATGTGCACCTGCACACATGTAAACGGGCACACATACCCCTATACACATACACATGCAGAAAGGGATAATTTGAAAAAAGACTTGAATTAGGTGCATCTTCTCGGGTGGTTTGTGGTGCTTGGATAAGGAGGCGTCGCCTAGGAGACAGGCTCTCTGTGCCTTCTAGGAGTAGATGTTTGCCTACGTGGGCCCATTACGGCGGTCTCAGGGAAGGGAAGTGGGCCACAGTGGTCTCAGGAGGTGACAAGAAGGAAGGAAGTTTGATACCTGCTTCTTAGAAGACTGCAGCCCCCCGCACGCCTACATGTGCCCCCTTCGACAATGTCCCTTGTCCTCACATCTTGCCTCTCAGAGGGTGGGCCAGGGGCTCCAGCCATCATCAGGAGGTAAATTCACACTCACATACTCCATGGCTTGCCATCCTCGTGATCCCCTCCCAGCCTCCGAGGATGCGGCAGGTAGAACCTTCTCTCTGAAGACAAGACCAGCTCCTCAGTCTGCCCTCCACGAGGCCCCAAAATAGAGGAGCTGAGATTCGGGCTTTACCCTCATGAGAGAGACTATCACATTCTTGAGACATCAACCAGACCTATCTCTGTTCTTCTCCAAGAAAACCATCTTGAAGGGCTGGGCATCCCCCTACCCCGCCCGAGACACTCTCCCCAGACAGGGGCCAGGGAGCCCAAGCGTCCTGAGTCGCTCAGAACTGGGCCCCACAATAATCAAACAGACCTGTACTCAGCGTGGTCAGCCTTTCCCTTGGGGTCTCTTGACCTGTAGCTTCAGACCCCAAGGCTTGGGCGTGGCACAGGTCCGCACACCTGGGAGTGTCCCCAGCCAGCCTCTTCAAACAGAAGAGGTGAGCTAGCCGTCCGCCCCCACCCCAGTGCACCACACTCTTTCATTCCCTGTGATGACTCGGAGACGCCGGCGAGCGGCGCGTGCTGGTACAGTGGTTATTTCTCCGGATTCCGGGGCTGAATTAATTGCGTGCACCTAGAGGAGACAATAGGCAGGCTTCCTTTAAAGTCATCTTGTTAAGGGAAAAGCATCCTGGCCTCTCTCTCGAAGGGAGCCCCACTCTGCCTTATCAAACGGGAGGTGCCGGCGAGATGCAACAGGTTCCTTCCTCCAGAGCTGTGTTCTCACATGCTCGCGCCCCCGTAGGCTTTGAAATCAGTGTTCAAAGTGGACTTTCTGAATTCATGAAAACCCACAGGTCTGTAATCCATCCCTAATGGAAGTCAAACATGACACCGGCAAGATGAAACGCCCCGGCCCTCCCCTCTGTTCACAGTGGGTGTCTGCGGATAATAAATATTTTATTTTACTACAAAAACAAATAACTAAACATACCCCCTGTGTTTGTTCTGAACTCCACAGTAGCTTTTGTGAGTTTACGGTATTTCAAAGCCGAGCGAGGAAACCATAGTGTCATGTCGGAAACTGGGTGAGCGCGTTCAAAGGGAAGCCAAAGCTCTTTCATTCCCTACAAACCGCGTATTACAGGGATGCCAGCCAGTGCCCTCTGCTGAGGGACCTGATGGCACATCCTCCAAGCCTCGGTGTGGGGCTGGCAGGAGCCCCCCCCCAAAAAGAAAAAAAAGCACAGGCACTTGGAGCTGGCCATTGTCCCACCTCGAGGCTCCGTCTACTCTCCCTCGTCAACCTTTGAGAAAACCCACCCACCGAGGCCCGTGCTGACCAATCAGCTGCCCTCAGACCCGCGCCTTCACAGCCTTGGGAGACCCTGCCTGGAGTCTTTGGGGTCCTGCCAAGGGAGAACAATATTCACTCAATAATAAGGCTTCCATCCACCAGGAAACTCAACGTCAACTTGGATGAAAGATACTCCCTTCAGAAATCATCCTCAGCCTGCGGAAATCTCGGGGTTCGGCACCGTCTGGTCTTGGGAACCTGCTGTTGACGTGCTGCAGTCTTTAAAATCATTAGCTCCTTGGGTGAGTCAACGGTGACATCAGACACCCTCGTTTATGTCATGGGGCTCAGGGGTGATGGGTTCAGACACGGATCGGCTTGTGTGATGAGAGACGCTGATGATTCTCTGGCTACTGTTTGCCCCTCCGCTTCTTCCTGGCCACGCTCCTGCGAGTCAGGCTCCAGGGGTGGATGTCCGTGTCCTGTCCCCCCCTACAATCCAGAGGCCAGAAGGCCAGTGCCCCAGAGCTCAGTGTGGCAGTGACCAGAGCGAGGGACTGATGAAGCCACCCGGGATGAGTCGTGCCACTTAGATTCATGCCAGCTTGCCGCCCACACCTCTGTTTAGGTTTTCAAAAGACAGGGATGCATCTGCACCAAGGGTGGTCCCTATGGAGTTTACTGAGAATGCCAACTTAACCTCTGGGATGGCCGAGTGTGTGCCATCCTGGAGGGGGCTGGTGGACGATGTTAACATTGAATGCAGTGACCACCGAGACAAGCCAGCTGTCCACTATGATGTGAACGGGCTTCATTCATTCACCTGATAGCATTTCTACCGCAAACCCTTGACAGAGCAGGAAAGAATTTCCCAGAGCATTTGTGGGGCTAAAACTGCAGACCTGCAAGCTCTCCTGGTGTCCAACCTTGGGAACTCACCAAAGATTCAGAACTACCAACCTCCATGATCCTGGGGAGTCAATCTGTGGAGTATATGGCTTTTCTTTACCTAGCATCTATCTATCATTTTCTTTCTATCTATCTATCTATCTATCTATCTATCTATCTATCTATCTATCTATCAATCATCTATCTACAATCTATCATTTATCATTATCCTCTATCTTTCATCTATCATTTATCATCTATATACCTATATCTATCATTCATCTATCACAATCATCTATTATCTAGCCATCATTTATCTGTCTATCATCTGTCTATCATTTGATGGAGCTTGTATGCATACTGGCGATAGATTATGACCAAGTACCCTAGGAGAACAAGGTGTTTTATTCTTGCTTACGATTCTCTGTCACAGGTCATAGTCCAGCTTGACAGGAGAATCCGTACCAGCCCCAAAAGCCAGGCGAACTGGCCACACCATATCTATAGGATTGCTGAGAGAGGAGCCAACTTCGCTTGCCAAACTGCAAGTCACGAAAATCTGCGAAGTACTAGAGCAGCCCCCTCCATCTTCCCAGGGAATGATCCTACCCCCTGTGGGAGGGATAGTCCTATATCGGTTAGACAATCCCTATAGGTTTGCCCCACCACCAGGTCTTCACACATGTGCTAAAGCTGAGCCTTCTATTGGCAAGTTGGCATCTGCATCTAACTGGTACATTATCTGTCTTTTATCTATCATCTGTCTTCATCTATCGTATATTCATATATTACCATTCCATTGTCTATTATTTATCATCTATCTTCTAGGTATCTGTCTACCTATTTACTGTGTGACAATCCTCTCTCTTCCCACCCCCCCCCACACACATACACACACACAGAAGTGATAGAGCTAGTTCATACGCCAACACACACCTTTGTTTTGTTTCCGTCTTCTCTGAAAACCCTGACTAGTCCCGCCTCTTAAGCAAACCCAACAAGAGCAAGTGCGTGTGGTCTGGTGAGGAAGCGAGCAAAGTGTGGAAGGGCTGCTTCTCTTCAGGCAGATTCCACCCACAGAGATGGGGTGCTCAAGAAATCAGGGTGCTCCTCTCCTTGGTGGGCTGTGTCAGGGCTGCCCACAGCTGTCGCAGTAACACAGGGTCTCTGGATCCCTGGCTCTCAGCCACCACCAGCCCCTGGCCCATGGTCGTCTCGTTCTCTCTTCATGAGACAGTCGCGAGCTTGGATCTCTTAGGGCCAAGGACGCGCGGAGCCTGAGATCCTTCCAGCACTGCGGAGCTTCAGCTCCTCCTGAACCTGCTTCTCCAGAGCTCGGCTTCGCACCCGGAGGCTCATATCCGCCTCCCCTTTTCCTCGTCCTCCTGTCTCCCTTGTCTGTTTCCTGGCAGCTGGACCTCAGTTCAGAGAATGGGGCTCAGGATGATCCCATCATCCTCTTCAAGCTCCTTCTCGCCCTGGAAGGACCGCGATGGGCTCTATCCCTGGGTTCCACCCACCGGAGCCCGCGGGAGAAGGAGAGCGCGGTTAGAAGTGGATGCACGTGTTCGTGTCCCCGTGAGACGCCTTTGGCCAGCTGTGTCCAGGGAAGTGGTTCCTTCCTCCCCCAGGACCGAGCGGCTCGGCCCTCCTCCCTCCGCCAGCCTAGCTCTGGCCACCCTCCCTCGCCCTCTCCCTCGGGGCCCAAGAGAAGTACTGGCTCCTTTGTGGGGAGCCCTGGAGCTGTCTCTCGTGGGTTCCTGCCCCCTCCCCACGTGCCCCTGTAATTAGATCCTTTGTAAATGAGCTCTCCTTGAGTTGTTCTTTGTGAGTGCGCCATCTGTTTCCTACGGGACCGGGCTAATCCCCAGTGGGGATTTATGTTTTTAATGTTTGAGGATATTTTTTTTGTCTGTTTGTATGACTAGAAAATGGCTTAAGGTTGAGGCATTAACCACGGAAGGTCTAAGTAGCATTTGGAGGAAGCTGGTCATGCTCTGAATGTGCTGGACAGATACAGCAAGAAGACAGAACTGTGTACCGAGAGAGAGAGAGAGAGAGAGAGAGAGAGAGAGAGAGAGAGAGAGAGAGAGACAGAGACAGAGAGACACAGAGAGACACAGAGAGAGAGAGAGAGACAGAGAGAGACAGAGAGAGACAGAGACAGAGAGAGACAGAAAGACACACACAGAGAGAGAGAGCGCGCCTCACACCTGCCTTGGTCCTGTGTGCAGGCGCACCCTGTGCACCCTCACAGCGCCCGCGCTGGATGATCCCACAAGCTCCACTGGCCCTGTCATTGCAAGCGTAGGCGAAGCAGAAAAGCACTGGAGCTGGTGACACTTTGTAACCCAAGGACACTCAGACTTCTGGGAGAGTGGAAGTGACGTCATGAACTAAGGACAAAGGGCAGCACAGTGGGGTTCTCAAGGTCAGTTTCCAGGCCCAGCTGTCACAGTCGCAGGGAAGTCTGTCGTGGGTGCCCCAGATGGCTGAGGCCCATGGAAGACACCTGCTGGGTGGTCCTGGGCCCAGACAGCTGGGGACATCATGAGCCTCCCCACGCCTTAGTAGGGTGGGGCTTGTCCCATGTGGTCAGAGAGAACATTCCCTTCCCGGTCTCCAAATCAGAACAAGTCTCTTTTTGAGACTTTGTTCACGTTGGTCCCTTCCGCCAAGAGGGAAGGGAGGGTCAGCACCAGCTGCCTTGATGCCCCTTGCTCTTGGGGGAGCCAAACATCTGCACTCCAGGAGCACGCGCACACACACGCACACACACACGCACCTACAGATGTGCTCACGGAGGTACAGATGCACACACTTCCATCACTCACCTACAAATGTGTACGTTCCTCGCATGATGTACAGACACGTGTCCCTTCTGCATGCATGTGCAGATGTTTGTGATGATTCATAGATGTGCAGATGAGCTTGCTCCACAGACCTGCCGATGTACGTCCTTGTTTCACAGTTACCGATGTGTGTGTTTCCGTCATACACCGACGGATGTGTGTGTGTGTGTGTGTGTGTGTGTGTGTGTGTGTGCGTGCTGCATGCACGTGCGGATACGTGCATTTGCTCCATGGGCGCACATGTATGTACATTTAGTTCATGAACATAAGAAAACACAGTGGCTGCCCAGAGATAAGGAAACCTGTCCTGCAGGGTTGAGGGTCGGAAGTGGACATGTCACTGCTCCAGGTCACAGCACACAGCGCACCTGGCCCTGAGGTCAGAAGACATTCTGCCCTTTCAGCCTCTGTGGTGGGCACGACGGCCGTCCAGCCTCTGCGTGACCATGCAGCCGCGTCCCGGTGACCACACAGCTCTCCTGCCGGGCTCCTCTTGCAGAGATCCTGTGGTTGCACTGGGGTCCACCAGGAACACTGGGGACCACACTGCTGCCTCAAGAACCAAAACATCTGCAAAGTCTTTGCCACACAAGACAAAGCCCCCAGGCCTGGGAACCAGGACCCCCACAGTGTGCGTGCACACGCAGTTTTTTACATACCACGTGGATTGGCAACACATGCATAGATGCTGAGGATAGGGGTATATTTCACATATAAATATGAATGTTTGGACTGAGATTCTCCAAAAGAACTGTCTCCTGTGGCTCAGGAACCACTGTCGCCTCTGTTGTTCCGTGCGTGGGAGTGAGCGTCATAAAGCTACGTGTGAACATGGCCGGCTCCCTGCCCACTCAGCTCACGTCTTGAAAACCTTTCTGTTACTCTTCGCTTGCTGGAGAAGCTCCTGTCTGTGCTGTGGGCCCGGAGCACGGCTGAGCTCACTTCTCTCTTTCCCTGAAAGCAGCTGCCTGTTGGGGCGTCATCAAGCGGGGCTCCGCATGGCTGTGTCACGGGAGATTCTGCCCTCCATTCTGTCTGGGTTTGGACCCCGCAGGGTGCAAAGCTCCAGTCAAGGTGAGACATGAAATTGCCATCCCAAGTGCATTCGTGGTGGCATCTCTACTGAAGTTGGATCGTGTATTTTGGTCCCCTGTCCCAGGCAGGTTGCATGTAAATACAATGTCACCATCATCCCACATGACCAGGACGGGGATGAATTCGGTCTCCAGGGACAGGTGAGGCTGAGACACAAGCCACCCCCACAAGCTGGGCTGCACAGAGTACAGAGTGCAGCCGGCCTGTGAGCAGTCATGGATTCTGTCCTCCGAAGCGTCAGAGAAGTCACCTCTGTTCTCTTGAGCCACCCAGTCTGTGACTTCAGCGCAGCCCTGGGATGCTGATGCCTGGGACGAGGGGTGATAGAGGGGCTGGCACTGAGACCAGAACCAGCTTGGACATCACAGGCACCAGTCGTCAGAGCATTTCCGCTGCGGTCTGATCTCCAAGAAGACTGCAGGCCAAGCTTGCTGCAGATGTGGGTGTTCAAGTCCCACACCCAGCAGGTGCGGAAAGTGCACCCTCGGTGACTGCTATGCCCATCCGTGGCTCTCCACGTGGCCCCGCACGTGGCTCTCCATGTGGCTCTCCACGTGGCTCTCCGCATGGTTCCAGCACAAAGCCCTTGACCTGGCTTTCACAGGAGAATAGTCTCTTCGGCACACACACTTGGAGGAGTCCCCCTTTAGGATCTGTCCCTCCAGCCAAATGTTCCATGGTCCGGGCTCAATCTGGGTGTGTACACGGCCACCTGCCTGGATGCCAACTTTATTCCTTGTCTGGATTGGTTACTTTGCACCTTGCTGTGGTAATTATACAAGTCCTCCATGTTTTTTGCTGGTCAACACACCCTCTACGATGTAATTACACAATTCCTCCATGTTCAGTAGTCTACCCAGCCAGATTTCGGGCTCTGTACATTAAAATCAGACCCTAAATGTTCCTTTGGTGCAGTTTGGGGAACTTTTTTTTATGTGTTCCAGTGGTTTATATCATCATTGTTACTGCACTAAAATTTACATGCCCTTTTCTTTA
Source organism: Typhlomys cinereus (assembly GCA_023101885.1). NCBI lineage: Eukaryota > Metazoa > Chordata > Mammalia > Rodentia > Platacanthomyidae > Typhlomys > Typhlomys cinereus. The sequence continues at coordinate 1,027,099 of JALPQD010000195.1, forward strand.
AAAAAATTATCATGTAAATTTTTGTAAGCCCTAGGTTTATTTTATGACCCATAAACTTAGACAATATATTAAAAATCTTGGAAGAATTTAATATCGGCAGCAGATTATCCTTAAAAAAACCACCCACACCTAATTCATGGGTCTTATAGAGACAGAGGCATATCAAGTATGTTAAAAGGCTTAATAGTGGTTAGTAAATTTTATGGCTGCTGCCAATAACTCCATAATATATTGGACTAGTTAATAGGTCACTGTAATGTATTTATATCACGCTATAAACTGTTTACCCAAGAACAAACTAATTTCTAATGATAATGAAACATGGAGCCAATAAATATTAATTTTTGCATTTCTAATTTGAATGCGATTTTTTTCACATGTGCAATAAATGTTGAAACATCATTGACCAAGCGTAGCATAGGTGACTGTGTTAAGAACATGCCACAAGAGTCAGCGGCAGAGCAATGTTTGCTAGTGACACAGTCTTCAAGGCTCGTGGTCTTCATTTTGCTCTCAAAACTATGGACTTGCCAAGGGGTCATCAGAAATATCTATTCAGTTGCTGTATGACATGTTCATATGTTTTTAAAAAATATTTTAAAAGTATACTTACTTGTCTTGAGAGAGAGAGGAAAGGGGGGTAGAACGGTTAGATGTGCGTGTTCACTTGGCAATAGAGGATTGAGCTCTGGGCCTGTCTGTGAGGAATTCGTAGGTAAGTCCCTAAGGACGTCCTCAGATTGTCTAACTGATGGGGAAGGCCCCACCCACGGTGGGTAGGACACGTCTCTGGGCGCATGGATAAGACGGGAGGAGCCCTGTGCAGTAGCCTGGAATTCTCCAATAGACGTGCAGTCGGCAAGTGAGGTTTGCTCCTCTCTCAGCCACCCCAGTGGATGTGGTATGGCCGGTTCCCTCAGCCCCTAATGTAAGCGGGACCCCTTCTTCCATGCTGGACCCTAAAGTGTAACAGAGAATATAAGCAAGAATAAAGTCCCTTGTTCTCTTAAGTTGTTTGATCATAAATATATCGGGAATATGCAGAACAATGTATATGCACATGTGCAAGTGTGTGTGTGTGTCTTAAGTTTTGAGGATTTAAAATAAGTGTATTTCAGAGAAGCGTTTGCACACAGAAACCAAGATCTGTAGCCCTAGTGTTTTTGACATTTGGGGTTTGTAATGCTGTTTGTGGAGCCGTTTTATACATGTAACATCAAGAACATCCCCGGCTCCACCCCCTAGCTGCCAGAAGCATTCTCCATTAGAACAAATCAAACATTTCCACCACTCACGGTGGAGGCAGAGGAAGAAAACCACCCTGGCTGAGCTCTGCGGCTCTGCCTGCGGTGACACGCTTCCTGTCACGCGTGTCCACACGGAGGGGTCTGCCTGCGCGGCTCGCAGAGGGAAGGCCAGTAGAAGTCTCTGCACCCAGCCTGGGCCCTTCATCCTTCACTTGAGGTTGTAGAGCCAGCAGGAAAGACCTTACCCATGAGCACCGGGGCCGGGGGCAGGTGACGGTACTGCTTATAGCTGTGCAGAGCGGGTCATCTCTCTCCTGACTCCAAGGAAGGGCAGGGTAGGTGCAGGCTGCGGGCAGTGCGGCCTCTAGGACAGGTTTGCAACACCACAGGACCCAGTGGCCCGGGACTCACCCATCCTCAGTGCCAGGGCTGTTTTATTCTTTGCAGTGAGGGGTAGTCCTGCGCTGCTCTCCTTCCTGATGCTTCTAACACCAGTGTGCTGCACAGCAAAGATGAGTAGCGTCGCGGTTACTATCTCGGCTGCTGTGAGAGAACCTCAGACGCCAGCAGTTTAAGGGGAGGAAAGGACAGAAGAGAGAAAAGGCTTACCGTTCCAGAGAGAGAGACATAATCCACTATGGTAGAAGAGTCTTAGTGTCAGAAGCTAGAGCCGACCCAGGTCATCACAGACATCAAGGAGGCCGAAAGTGGAAAGTGCAGACTGCTAGATCAGACCGCTAGAGGACGTGGAATGGGGCTTTCCACCCTCGAGGCCCATCCCCTGTGACGCCCCTTCCTCCGGCAGGCTCCACCTCCTGAAGATGCAGTGACCTTCCCAAACATGAAACACACAAGAGCCGTCGGGACAACTCGCACTCAGCCCCCAGCAGGTAGTGAGAGTCGGCACGGCACGCAGGTGATAGAGGGGGGCTTCGCCCTTCTATTTTCATGCCTGTTGCTTTACACATGCAGGTTCCTGCCCTGGCCCCAGGGACGGGCCTCCTCATCCCCAAACTTGATACCACTTTACCCCACGCTATCAGCTAAGCAGGGCAAAGGGAGGGGCTGACAGAGGCGCTAAAGAAGACAGAGTCAAGATGCAGATGCCCGTGTCCTTGCTGGCAGACGTGGATGGGCTGTGAGTTCACCCCTGGTCTCCCTAGGGTCCTTCTCTGTGGCCCACAGCCCCGTGGCTCAGATGCCACAATTCCATCTCCACTTGCCCCAACCCCCGGCCTGCCTGGGCTCTGTGTTGCTTGCTGACGACATCTGTGCCCCTACGTGAGGACAAAGGCCTTCATCTGAAGCTTCGAGCTGTCCTGGGGGTCCTGGCCCTGGTGACCCCTCCCTGACAAGAGGTCAGGGCGGAGCCTCTCTGGCTGCTCTTACAGTCACCCTGCTGTGCATAGCCCACTGCAGTCTTCTGCTTTATCTTTTATGCCTAAACTGACACGATCCCCCCAATTAATGTGTTGTATTAAATATTAGACTTTAATAATCTAATATTTTATTAATATGTGTTAATATTTAATGCTAACATTTATGTGGAGTTCTTAGTCATATTAATCTAGTAAATTTTGCCAATAAAATTAAATTATTTTCCTATTTTTACTTTTTGAATTGTAAAGATTACGGGAGAGTAAAAATAATTAGATTTCTTTGGGGTGAGTGATGGGGGGATTTATTTTCCTAAAAGCAATTCTAGCTTCTCCTTGCCACCTGATCTTCATCTCCTGAAGGTATCATGTGCAGATAGATGGGCACCTTGCCACGTGCTCCTTGGCCATGTTTGGAGTTTCAGAATTGGAAAATCCATGGAGAAAAATGATCCAATGGTCCCTCAGGCTTGTGCATTGGAACCCTGGGAAGGTAGAGAGCCTAGGGCAGCTCAGTCAATGAGACGCACTGTAGTGGCCTGTGCTTGTCGTGTCTGTACTGGGGAGGCGGCACCAGCAGACCTGGAGGTTCTCTGGCCAGCCGGCCCACATGGCACCAAGCCCAGGCCCCAGTAACAGACTGTCCCCAGAAGCAAGGTGACGCCAGAGAGCAGCTCCTGACCTCCACACACACGCACATGCTCTCAATGTGCAGATGCACTGATGCACACATGTGCACATACATATATAAATGCACACACACACACACACACACACACACACACACACACATGCATGGATACACACACACATGCACACATGCACACATATGCATGCACACACACACGCACACGCACACATACGCATGCACACACACACGCACGCACACACACACACACACACACATTCGCACACACACGCATGCGAGCGCACGTGCAGATCCCCCATCATCTCCTAGGCAAGGGCCCATGTTCTCCAGCCCCCTCCCTGTGTGACGTTAGTTATGACATCTTTGGGGGCATCTCACCTCCCGATCAGCAGACTGGTCACATTAGTGGCTGGGAACACACCCCACCGACCACCGATGGCCAGTGCCTTCTCCGCCCTGCAGTGCAATGTGCCTTCCTTCATGGTCTGGGCCATCCATCCTATGCGATCTGGGATTTTTCTCTCCCGCCTGCTTTCCCTAGGGAATGGATGCCTTCTCGCGTCCTAGAAAACAGACTTATGTTTAGGAACATTTGGAGTTGGGCAACATGTACGAAGATGTCACCCCTGAAGTCCTCCCCACCCCACCCCGCCTCTGGGCCGCCTCGGCCATCTTGCTTATATCATAACTGATCAGCATTCCAGGGCCCCCACACCCCCATCAACCACCTCCACATTCACCCCTGGCTGCTGCTGTCACCAGCCCAGGCTCGGCCTCCAGCCCCTTCAAAAGTCCAGAGCTCCAGCCCCTGCACTGTGTCCTTCCTGCATGCACATCTCATTGCCATCTCCTGCCCACGTTGCTGTCTCGCTTATAGTTCATTTTCCTTTGCACGAGTGAATCCTAAAGAGCGTGCACTGACCGCACGCCAACCCCCAGCATCCTGTTTAGCACCTTTGCTTCTGCCCTTTGCTCTGGCGAAGTCCTCGTGTTGTCTCTGTTTCTGTTGGCGTTCACGCTCAGAACTGGTTCTTTGAAGCAAACGAGGCTTAAACCTTGGGGCCTGACCTGTTCTCCTGGCTCCTCCCCTCACCAGTGATTTTTTTTTTTATCTTGTCTCAGAGGCCACACGGGCCACCCATGTGGGCAGTACCTGGATCTGCCCCGTGACTTGTGAATTTCCCACAGCACTGGAAGCTCTTTGAACGTAGGATTCTGGAAGATGTAGCGCTGGGCAAGACTCCCTTGGTGTGAGATCTTCCATAGGACACCGCTTCCACCTCACACAGCAAGCGCGTGTGTGCATTACCCGTGGTCCTCGGAACAGCCTCCTAGGAGTGAGGGGCTGGACGAGAGAAGGTCCCTGGCACACTGCCTCCCCCAAGGCGCGGTGGGCAGTGGAGGATTCACCCCGATCGTGGCTTTGAAATCCCTGTCTAGTCCATGGCTCCTTTCGTCATTGTCTAACTGTCACACTTGACTTTTGAGTCTTAGCTAGTCTTCATCTTTTTGCAAATGTCCTGCTTGGTGTCTTTGAGTCTGTCCTTGAGCACAGGTGCATTTTGGCTATTAGAGATCTAACCTGTGCACTGCACGGAGCTTCCCAGGCGAGGCGCGACTTTCAGAGTTTCAATGCCAGGACTATGTGTTTTGAAGCATGTGGTCACTTCGTTGATGATCTTTATTTCTTCTCTCTCTCTCTCTCTCTCTCTCTCTCTGTGTATATGTGTGTGTGTGTGTGTGTGTGTGTGTGTGTGTGTGTGTTCAGTGAGTGAGCGTGTATGTGTAAACAAAGGACAGTGTCACCCTCAGGAACCCATCCACCTCCTTTGAGACAGGCTCTCTCAATGGCCTGGTGCTCAACAAGTAGACTAAGCCGGCTGGTCAGCGAGCCCCAGGGCTCCCCGTTTCCCGCCCTCCAGCACTGAGGTTACATGATGTTTTTCTTCCGTCCCTCTTTACTTACAAGGCTGTCTTAGCTCCAGATGTCAAGTTGCATTAATTGTCCTGTGGTTTTATGATCAGCATATCAGCCTGTCCAGCGACGGCCTTGTGCAAAATGTGAACGAAATGTGTAGTTCTGTAGTTTTCTACTGACTTACCAGTTATCACATGACCTGCCTCCCTTCCATCCATCACTACTTAGGCGTGGCCGCCAAGTGATCTCTCCTGTCCTGTTCCTGGACGCTGCTTCTGTTGTCACGGCTCTGTCACGCACGCTAACCTGTGGGGTATAGGCGCATGCTCACTGCGCTTGACAAATTTATTCTTTTCTGAAAGTTCTCGTTTTCCTTAAAGGTTTTATTATGAAACATAATACACTTGTTAAAAATGCATGAAGCCATAAATGTAGAACTTACCAAATTATTAAAAAATAAGCACCCACATAAATACTGTCCAGGTCGGGGTGACTGGATTCCTCAAGGCATAGCCCCAGGCCCAAGAGCCAGCTGCCCGCTGAGGGGGCACCGCGCTGACTCTGAAGGGTCTCAGAAAAGCTGTGTCTATCTAAGATGTATTCTGTGTCCATGTTCTCTAATGGGCTGTGTCTAAGCACGTGCTCTGCATCTGTGTTCTGTGATGGGCTGTGTCTATCTAAGCATGTATTCTGTGCCTGTGCTCTGTAATGGGCTGTGTCTAAGTGTGTACTTTACATCCATGTAGTGTGACAGATTATGTGTATCTAAGTATGTGTTCTTCATCCATGCACATGTACTGTGGTGGGCTGTGTCTTGGCACATGCTTTGCATCCATGTTCTGTGCCAGTTTGTAACTAAGCATGTACCCTGCATCTATGTACTGTGATGGGGTGTGTCTAAGCATTCGCTCTACATCCGTGAACGGTGCCTATCTAAAGTAGACATGAGCTGTGTCTACCTAAGCAGTGTTCTTTGTCTATGTGCTATGACAGACTGTGTCTAAGCATGAGTTCTCATCCGTGTATTATGACAGATTGTATCTATGGAAGCATGCACCCTGTCCATGTACTGTTGCAGGCTGTGCGCATCTAAGCATGCACTCTGTCCAGGCCGTGTTGCATCTAAGCATGCACTCTGTTCATGTACTGTGGCAGGCCGCGTGCGTCTAAGCATGCACTCTGCATCTACGTACTGTTGCAGGCCATGTGCATCTAAGCATTCACTCTGCATCTATGTACTGTGGCAGGCCGTGCGCGTCTAAGCATGCACTCTGTTCATGTACTGTTGCAGGCCGTGCGTGTCTAAGCATGCACTCTGCATCTACGCACTGTTGCAGGCCACGTGCATCTAAGCATGCACTCTGCATCTACGTACTGTGGCAGGCTGTGTGCATCTAAGCATGCACTCTGCATCTATGTACTGTGTTAGGCCGTGCGCGTCTAAGCATGCACTCTGCATCTATGTACTGTGTTAGGCCGTGCGCGTCTAAGCATGCACTCTGCATCTATGTACTGTGGCAGGCTGTGTGCATCTAAGCATGCACTCTGTTCATGTACTGTTGCAGGCCGTGCGCATCTAAGCATGCACTCTGCATCTACGTACTGTGGTAGGCTGTGCGCATCTAAGCACGCACTCTGTTCATGTACTGTGGCAGGCCGTGTGCATCTAAACATGCACTCTGCATCTACGTACTGTGGCAAGCCATGTATGTCTAAGCATGCACTCTGTTCATGTACTGTGGCAGGCTGTGCGCATCTAAGCATGCACTCTGCATCTACGTACTGTGGCAGGCCGTGTGTGTCTAAGCATGCACTCTGTTCATGTACTGTGGCAGGCTGTGTGCATCTAAGCATGCACTCTGCATCTACGTACTGTGGCAGGTCGTGCGCATCTAAGCATGCACTCTGCATCTACGTACTGTGGCAGGCCGTGCGCATCTAAGCATGCACTCTGCATCTACGTACTGTGTTAGGCTGTGCGCATCTAAGCATGCACTCTGCATCTATGTACTGTTGCAGGCTGTGTGCATCTAAGCATGCACTCTGCATCTACGTACTGTGTTAGGCTGTGTGCATCTAAGCATGCACTCTGCATCTACGTACTGTTGCAGGCCGTGTGCATCTAAGCATGCACTCTGCATCTACGTACTGTGGCAGGCTGTGTGCATCTAAGCATGCACTCTGCGTTTACGTACTGTTGCAGGCCGTGTGCATCTAAGCATGCACTCTGTCCGTGTACATAACGGGCATGTTTTGAATTTCCAATAAAAGGGACTTCTATGTGAATGGACTTTCTATGAAAGGGCTTAACTGCTCTTTGGCCTCCGACTTCTGCCATCCACCCATCATTGCCAAGCCTTTCGACCCAGCCAGGTGCAAATGCTGCACAGCACCCAGGCGATCCTGGGCACCTGCCTTCTGTGGCTGAGACCCGGAGCTGCTCCTGACTGGGGGCTCTGTGATCAGTGCAGCTGGGAGCCCCTGTTCGCGTCTTCCAGAGCACATGCTTGAGGAGTACACCCGAGACTACATCCCATGTCATGCTTCATGCTGCAGAATATGAAAAGTGGCTTTCAGGACATCAGATGAAATACCCTCCCAGCATCAAGGTATTTTCAAGATTACACAACAGGAGAGAAGGAAAGTATCTGATAAGCGGGAAAAGAAAGGCTGGACATCCTTGTGACAGAGCTCTGCTGTAGACAGTAGCAGCCATATAATAAAGTTGTAGTGTAACGGAGAGTTGCCTCAAATTGCTAAGGTAGATAGGTCAAATTCAAGTCAAAAAGAAAATTTTGGACTAATGAACCATAGTGTCACCTTTGGGCTTCCACAGGTATACACGCCTGCACACACACGTATACCCACGGTAGTAACACGCGGTAGGATGTGTGTTTCCTCACGATAGCCTGTCTTCCTCATAAGACCTAGTGGTGGTGGTGAGCTTCAGGGGGGCGCAGTGCTGCCTGGCCCTTCGAAGGGGTCTGTTCGCTATCTGTCGGCTTTGTTTGTACCTTTCTCGTGACACGCTAAGGCATTTTGCTGTGTTCCTCCTCGGTTGACACCTGCTTGTCACGCGGTGCTGCGGTGGAGCTCGGGGTAGCTCAGTCATGTAAAGCAGACAGCACAGCCATCATGGGGCGTCTATGGTAACGGTGTTGCAGCTGCTAGTGTCCCTCTCAGAACAGGAGAGGGCCAGCCCCAGCTGCCAGCAGTCTTGGGCAGTGCTACAGTGTGCTGGAGGCAGGAGGTCATCTGTGGTGGGACTCCAGTGTGGTGTTGCTCCAGGGGGGCTTTGGGGGCTAAGCTCCTGTGAGTGGTCCTGGAGAACCCACTAATTCAACAGGCTGGTCTGGGATGGAATCCTTTCCTTGGTCTGCTGCTGTCCCATCCGGGTCAATCCTCATGGCTCTGCAGGAAATCAGCCAGCATAGGCGTCCACAAGAACATCTCTTTTTTTGCATGCGTGCATGTGTGTGTGTGTATGTGTATGTTGCATGTGGGTGGGTATACGTGTGTGTGCAGGCGTGTATACCTGTGGAAGCCCAAAGGTGACATCGACGTCCTTCTTGATTTGCTCTGGGGTTTCCCAGAACTGGAATTATAAGCTGCCAGCATATCACTAGTCATTTCTTTTACATGGGATCTGGGGATCTGAACTGCAGTCCTTGGTGTGGGAGGCAAAGACTTCAGCCACTAAGCCATCTCCCCAAACCCCACACTGACATCTTGTCAGCGGCAGCACCATGTCTGCCCCACATCACCAGGGCCAACACTGGCAGCCAGTCGCTCCAGCAACTCCTGGGCCTGTACCAGGCCCCCAGTGGAATGCATCTTCAGCTCTCTCATCGGATCACGAGGACACTAGATGTGCGACGGGAAACATGGAGACACACAGCTCGCAGAGTGTCTGCGCTGGACGCCGGCGAGCATCCTTTGTGGGCTGCGGAGGCGTCCGGCTTCTCTCCCAACACGCTGCACTAGGGAGGGGGGTGAGGGGGCGCCCGCCCCTGGCAGAAGGAAGGAGGGCTCCAGAGAATCTCTCTGCCTTGTAACTGCTCCCACCTCATTGGCCCAATGAAGTCACATGAGCAGCCTGCTGCCAACCCTTTCGACTTTGCTGGGAAGAGTGAACAGGAGGTCATGGGCACAGTATCCAACACTTCGATAATAGCTGGATAGACCGTCACATCCACCCATGATACACAACTCTGGTCTGCAGGAAGTGGAAAGATGAACAACACTTAGGAATAGGGGTTTGCTTGGTCAGAGTGGGTCAAAGTACAGAGCGGCATAGAGACAGTTGATCAGAATGGGCATAAAATCAAACGATGAAGCGTTGCTCATGTGCTACGGGCAGTAGTGAGGAAGATGCTGTGTGTGAAGATGCTGTAGTCGGACATACGCTGCACGTGTGTGACATGGGCATGCAGACATGGGCAGGTACAGACGCGTGTAACTACCCGCACATGAATGGACGTCGTTTAGAATCTGCCCGCAGCCCACCCTCCTCAGCATCTTTATCAAAAGACCTGCTCCGTGCACGCAGCATTCTTTCTGGCCGCCGTCCCTCTGCCCACTGAACAGAAACACTGAACACATGTCCACTGAAGAGTAGTAGCAAAGGAGAAGAAAGAGGAAGAATCAGGATACTGGGGGGTGAGCGGGAGTCGGGCTCTGACCTCCACAGGCCGCTCACCCCAACTCCACGATGGCTCCAGTGAGCAGGAAAACCAGCCGCATCTGGCCTTTCTCGCTTTCTTCATTTGGAGCCTTCACTGTGAGCGAGGAAACATGGTGAGCTTTGACTCGCCCAAGGAGCAGACACTGGGACATGGTAGGAGCAAGAAGACCGAGGGGATGTGGGGCGTGGGACATCTGAGGACACCCCGATACATTTGCTTAAAGGCAGCGAGTGCGAAGGGTGGCGTGTGAGTCCTGCAGCCACAGGGAGAACTCAGGATCACGCTGCACCTCATGCGTAACCAACCACCAGGGAGACCCAGCGTGTTCTCCTGTCACACGCGGCCCGAGGAGTGACAGGGACCATCTCTACAGCCGGTCATGAAGGGTTCCCGCAGGCCTCCCTGGCGATGCCTCCCTGCACCAGGACTCCCCGCTGGCAAGGTGCCCGTCCGTCCCGGACTAGCATCCTCTGCCCAAGAAGTCTGCACAGCTGGACCTAAATCTTTTTTAAGCCCCGCTTTTAAATCCAACTCTGTTTCTACACCGGCCAAATTGAAAACATCAGTCCACCCTCCAGAGCTATCCTACTTTATCATGATTTATTCGTGGGAACTTGAGCCTCGCCAAGAAGCACAGGACCTCTGCCCGGTATTAATAACCAGCAGTCTGGACATGAAGCTCATTACATGAGATGATCGTCCGGGGCGGAAGGTACTTAAAGAGGAAAACGATGAGCCGCTGGGATGAAATGGGGTCTGACAGATGTGGACAGGCCCAGGGTTCAGAGGGAGTGTGAGTATCGAAAGCCTTCCTGAGAGTTTCTCAAAGACCCTGCAGCAGGAGCCGATGCCAAGCTGAGGGGCAGGGTGGTGACCAAAGCCCCGGATCCCAGCGTCTGACAAAACCAGTACCCTGTGCGCCCACTTTCACACCCCACGTGAAGTGGGTCTAATTAGCTTTAAAAAGAGCATAAAAATGTAATAAAGGGGCTGGAGAGATGGCTCAGGGATAAGACTCTGCCTTGCAAGCAAGAAGGTCCTGAGTTTGGATCCCAGGTCCCACCTAAAAACGCCAGACGCAAAGTGGTCGCCTGAACTTCCAGCCCTGGTTGATGGAGCCTGGGAAATCACAGAGCTAAGCAATCCAGGATTCCTGAACTCACACACACACACACACACACACACACACACACACACACACACACACACACAATAAATAAATAAATAATCTACAAGTTTATTTAAAAATATAATAAAATATCAGAAGGTTATTCGTTTGAATGGTATTTATACATTTCTAAACATGCAATTTTGTACGAGTTTGTGTGAGCTGGTGTGTATATAAAAGGGCACTTTGAGTATATATACCTGTGGAAGCTCAAGGGTAATATTGGGGTTCATCCTTCACTGTTCTACCTTATTACTTTGCCCTGAGGATTCTCAGGCTTCTAGAAATAGTTTGCCACCATATCTACATGACTTTTCTTTCAATGTGAGACCCTGGGAGATGAACTTGGGTCTTCTTGCTTGAGAGGCAAAGACTTTAACCATTAAGCCACAGCCCCAACCCCTAAGCATACAATTTTTGTAACTTTAAGTTCATATGATTGAATATTTACAGTGACTGCGTTTAGCAACTGGCTCACAAGGTCCTAAGACTTCTGCATCCAGGACTTGTCCTTACCACACTTTCATAATGACTGACATACCGACATGCCCCTATAGACTATGAGAAAATCAAGAGAGAGAAGAGCTTACAGTGGAAACCTTGGGGAATAAAACTGGATGAGTGAAGGGAAGTGCTCCTATCACTGGGGTGTCCTCAGGAGGGGCAACTTGGTATACCACAGAAGCCTGAACCCCCACAAGAGTAGACAAGCCAGAGGGAGCCCTGGGGTCTGTAGAAGCAGCCAGGCAGGAGAGTAGGAGGAAGTGGAATGGATTGATGAAGGGAAGGGAGAGGGAAGCAGGGATGAATACTCAATATGTTTGTAAAAGTAGAAAAGTGAATTAATTTTAAAAAAGATCCTGAGACTTCAATGGTGACTGCAGTGCTGGGCTGTGGCAGCGTGCACACAGTCCAAAGGTGCTTAAGGAAAATAATTCACAGGCTGATGGGTACGGGTCATGGCCACAGAAGGCTTTCTGAGGTCAGGCTGCCGCTCAGGCGGGAAGGAACTCAGCCAGGGACGTCTCTGCATTGGCAACCCTTGCAAGCAGGAGAGCAAGGCCGCATGGACTCTACGTCCACCCTCCGACATGTCCATCTCCTACGTCCAAACATGACTGGTGGAGAATCCAGCCCCCAACGACTCCATCCTGTGCATCCAAACTGATTGGTGGAGAGTCCAGCCTCGGGCCTGTCCGTCCCCTGCGTCCAAACACGACTGGTGGAGCGTCCAGGGAGGGAGCACGTGTCTGCTCAGTGCTCGCGCATGGGAGGAAAGACGTTCCCGCCACCGGCTTATTTCCTCGCGCTGGAGGGAGAGAGCAGGCAGGCTCAGCCGGCCGAGTCTCCGTGCTGCCTAAATTTGTCTCACAAAGGCCCAAGTTCGCAGTCCAGATGGGAATTTGGAAGCAGCAACAAACTCACAATGGGCTTTGGGGTGATCGGATTCAACCCCAACACCGAGCTCCTGTTTGAACAGTAAGAGAGCCCCGGGCTGAGCGAGTCCTTCCTGACCAGCTTCTCTCAGACGCTCCGGGTGGTGGCGCCTGTGGAGCGGGGATGGTGCCTCGCTGAGGGTCCCAGGGGGCGGGGGGGTCGAGTCTGAAGGTCACGTCTAGATGACCAGCTGCAAGTGGCGCCATGTTTGCTGATCTGTTAGACGGTGGACTTGAGGTCAGCTGTCTGCAGTTGTCCTCAGCATGGGACCCTCTGAGACTTCTTATGCCCACCAAGGGATGCAGGAGCAGTCAGCTAGTGGAAGGAAAGGAGATTTTGGTTTGTGGGTGATGGAGACCCCCAGGCGACCAGTGCTCTGCTGTGGAGATGCTAAAGCAATCCAAAGGCAAGGGAGCCCCTTTGCGTTTGTGTTTGGAAGTATTGTGATATTTGTGTTAGTTATTTATCCATTTAGTGTGTGTGGCGTCTCCATGTGCTATTTTCATGTATGTGCTCACGTGTGCATGGGTGGGCAAACATGCGCCTGTGCGTGGGGAAACAGGTCAATGTCAGCCGTCCTCAACTCATCTCCACCGCATCTTGAGACAGGGTCTCTCCTGAACCTGAGCCCACCGATTCGTCAGGACTGACTGGAAGCCAGTGCTGGGAGCCACCTATGCCCACCCATCCGGCAGCAGGATCGCAGCGTCGCTCTGGACCCTGTGAAGTTATTTTAATGCATATCCATGGGAAACGATGACTAGTCAGGGACAGGACCATATCCATTCTCTGTGTCATTAGCTGGTGTGTGTGTGAGTGTGTGTGCGTGCATGGGTGTGTGTGTGTGTGTGTGCGTGTGTGTGCGTGTGCGTGTGTGTGTGCGCGTGCGTGGGTGCGTGTGTGTGCGTGCGTGTGCGTGTGTGTGTGCGCGTGCGTGTGCGTGTGCGTGTGTGTGCGTGTGTGTGTGTGTGTTGGGAAGGAAAGGCTCTATTGTCAAGCTTCCAGCACGCAGTGCGTGAGGACTCAGCAGCTTCACGCTCCGTGCAGACCTCTGATCTCCCATCCCAAAAAGGGCAGGTTTTATCCTTTGACCTCCTGCCCTGTTCTGGCAACTGCTCTTCTGTTTCTGGGTGTTTGACTATTTCTTTAAAATTCTGTGGATAAGTGAGATCAGTGGTATCTTTCTGTGTCTGGTTTTTATTTCACTTAGCACAATAGCTTCTGGGGTAAAAAAAATTTTTCACAAATGACAAAATTCCCTTACTTTTTAAGACTAAATGACAGTCTGAGAGAGAGAGAGAGAGAGAGAGAGAGAGAGAGAGAGAGACTATCCATGCATTAGTCCATGGGGACTCGGTTGTCTTTATCTTTTTTGAGTACTGGTAATAATGTTGCCAAGAAGGTGGGGTGACACTCTTTCCACAGAGGGCTGATGTGGTTCCCTTGGGTATTTCCTCTCTGAGGACAGACTGCCAGCTTGTGCGCTACTAAAGCTCGTTTTGAAGAATGACTTCCATCCTTCTGAGCTCTGTGTTCAGGAGACACTTTCCAAGAGCTCTTCTGCTGGGTTGGACACATCTGCAGCTCTTGGCTCAGCTCGAAGCATCAAAGCTATGAGGCTTCTGATGGGAGGCTGTGCGGCCGTCCCTAGAAATTCAGTCCCTTCTGCATCTGCACGCACAGCAGACATCATGGGCAGACTCGTGATCAATGAAGAACCAGCAAAAGCATGGGTGCAATTGACCTGCTCTGTGACAGAGAAACGTGCGCAGTCAGGGAAAGAATGGGGGAAAGTCTATTCCACCTCCGACAATCTGTCAGCTTAATTAAAATACAGTGCAGGCCAGGAGAGCTAATTACTCTCCTCAGCCTCTCTCTTGTCCTCGGCCCTTCTCTCGCCAGCCCCTCCCTCACCCACATTCAGGGCTCTCTGCTTTTGCCTGATGAGAAAGTTTAGCACCAAGTAGCGTGAGGTAAACTGACATGAGCAATTAGTGTCTGCTTCTAGAACAAATAGAAGCCAACTGCCTGTTAATGCTGTCATTTTTAATCCTCTTAAATGATTTGATTAAAATAGAAACACAAGAGTTTAAAGACGAAATCACTTTTTATTGCCATAAATGATCTTGTAAATTGTCCTGTCTTGTTTTGCATATTGTCAAAAACAACGCGATTCTCACACAAAGACATTTGTAGAAATTACTGAAACTATGGCACTAAATTACCTGAGCCATTGCGCCAGGACGCGTGACTGGTTCTCCTGTCAACACGCAGGACACTTCTACTATGGTTGTTAACCATTCTTGATTAGCTAAGACAGCCCCGCTTCCCAAGGGGAAACTTTTAGGATGAAAAAGTGTAATCAGAGGGGACCCTTGGAAGACAGAAGTCAAAAGGATTCCGAAGTGGACCACCATGGGCGGGGCTGTTTGTGAGTGTGCCCGCGGCCTGCCAAGTTACCTGTCCCTAGCAATTATTTTGATAAATTTGCTAGAGAGATGCCTGGTGACACTTGTGTGCTTTCACAGCATGTTACTGAGGGGCACAGGCCTCTGTCTGGGTTCTACAGAAGCCCAGTGAGGAAGAGGAGGAGAAGCATGTGGCTTTACACGCCCGGGGTCTATTGGAAGAAGTCCCCAAGGTTCCGACCGTGGGCTAGTGCCTGTGTGAACATGGGGACTCAGTCTGTTTGCCTATGGGACAGTTGTCGTTCCATGCACAGCACCTCTGGTATCTCTGTGTCTTCACCAAGAGAATGATGGGCGCTCTGCCCACCTGAAGCACTTTGCCACCATGGCATCCTTTGCGCCATGATGAACATTGTGTCTTCTACCCCTACGGCGACGGTGACAGTTTCTCTTCTTGTTACTGACAAACACACGGACAAGCAACCTGGGAACAAGGGAACTGATTCTTTCTTGTGATTCTGTTACAATTCATAGCCCATCCTGGCAGGAGAGCTCATACCAACACCAGGAGCCAAGAACCAGACATACGATATTCTCAGGAACTGCCGAGAGGAGAAATCTCTTGACTTCGCAGTCTGTGAGTCTCCATCTTATCCCACCTGCCCAGGAAATAGTCCCACCTACCATGGGCTAGATCCTCCCACATCACTAGATCATCCCCCACGGGCTTGTTCAGGACTCGTCTTGACTATCGGTTCTTCAGAGATGGGCCTAAGGCCTTAGCCTTTGAGTTCCCAGTGGACACCCGCGTCTAACTGGTACAATGTCCCACCTCACCACAGGAGGCCTCTCGTCACCTTTGACCTTCCCCAACAGTAAACATCTTCCAGCCTTCGCTGACCAAACATCTTCACCGGAATGAGACCTTTGCCAGTAGAAAGTATTTTTGCCATCATGACACGCAGCTTCCTCTAGCAAGTAAACGGGTCCATCATCTTCAAATTCAACTTCACCAAAGCCTTTGTTCCCTACATCACAAACTGGCTCAAACAATCCACAACTCTCTCAGCATTTCCATTATACAAATAGCCCACTAAACTCTGCGGGAGCAGTATTTGTAATCCTAAGCTCAAAATCTTCAAACATTTCAAACTTTGTCCATCAAAATCATCCAAAATCCAATATACTTATCAGCAACACCCCACTTGTCTGGTACAATTTATGCAGTAGTTCACCGGCATGGTTGCTGATAAAATCATCATCAAACAGCTTAAGGGAACAAGGGGTTTATTCTCTTACGATAGACTGGTCACCGTTCCTCGTCCAGCTTGGTAGGAGAGCTCACACCAACACCAGGGCCGAGGGAATGGCCCACACCGTTTCCACATAGTGGCCGAGAGAAGGGCAATCCTTACTTGCCAGACCAGCATGTCTGGCCAAGTGTACCCCCTTTCTCAAACAGTTCCCTCCATTTTATTCATCCTTACCCAGGGCCTAGTCCCACCCATCATGGGCTGGGCTTTCCCCATCCATTAGACAATCTCGTGCAGGTTTGCTCTGGGCTTAGCTCAACCACTAATTCTCTACAAATGTGCCCAGAGCTCAAACCCTCAACCATCAAGTTGATACCTGTGCCCAACTATGACAAACAACATGGGAACCTTGCTAACATCGCATCACGACCTTCACCAGTGTCAAGCTTTATCGCCAATGTGATGACCTCCTGCACCATTAAACATCTTCGTCATCTTCACCAATAGGAAGCACTGTCACCGACATCACCCCCCCCACGCATCAAGTATCCTATCTCCCTGATGACTATCCTACCTCCCTGATGACCCAGCCAACATCTTCATCACCATGGAGACCAATGTACATCTTCCACAAGCACAGCAGATGCTGCTTCGAATCATACACTAATCTCGGCAAATTAAAAAGAACTGTGGGAAGGCTCCCTTTCGGCAACTGGAAACAACTTACATCTTAAAGGGCCTGGTTAAGAGAGCCGCTGAGGAGAATAATGAGCTGGTCATGGAGCAGGCAGAATGTTTACACGACCACTCAGCACGAGCATGAACTGTGTGACTCCCCCATGCCTCGAGCGACCCAGGTCACCCCGGTGCAGGGCTGATCCTTCCCACGTCATGCTCCCGCTGTAAACTGTGGGGTTTGTATAGTTTGTTGATTCCCAAAAAGGCACATGTTCACCCCCAAATAGTCGCCTCTTGCTAATTATGGATACGCCAGAAGAACAAAGGGGCCAAACCCTGAGTCTAATGGCTCTGCTGCTCTCATTATAGATGACACTTAGAGACCACACAGAGGGGCTGCTGAGAAGGTGCAAAGGAGGGCCTCGTGTGGTGAAGCCCCCTTGCCAGGAGCCCTCCCGAGACTTGGGGGAGGCAAGCATGCAGCAAGAACATGCTAGCGAGACTCAGGCCTGGTCCCAGAACCACTGGACCCGTGGAGGCTGAGATAGACGGAGGACCCTGGCTGCTGTCTGACTGATCTCAGGCCACTAATTACAGGCTGACTTGTGCCAAGGGACTAACACCTGGTTCTGGTTTCTTTCCCTGCAAATGGATGCAAAGGGTTTAGAGGAAACTTGTTAGGAAGAGAAGGGGAGCTAAAGCCAGGGAACTACTTAGGCCAGATCAGCTGCAGAATCGTGGCCCTAATGAACTGGGGCAAGAGCTCAGCCCACAGGCAGCCGAGGTCCCAGGACCACGAAGCAGCCGTCCAGCAGCGGCTTAGCTGGCCAGTCGGTCACTCCACCCGTGAGACTCAGCTCAGAGACCCCCATTGCTCAGCTGCTCAGGGAGGTTCCCAGGCTGGCTGTCCAGCTGGGGCCAGGGCTCAGGACTGGAGGTGCCTTCTGCTCCAGCCGGCAGGCCACACCTGGACAGAGCAGACCGTGCTGCCAGGTGGGTCTGGTCTCAGCATTCACAGGCAAGAAACGGCCCATGCCTCCATGTTCGTCCTGACCTCTAACCCCACCTGACCCTTCCATACCTCTGTCTAGACTCTGCTGCAGGTGGCTGCGGCTTCCCTCCTGGTCTCTCTGTGGGACTTTCCTGACTGCCCAGGGGAAGTGCCCTATCCTGAAGGAAGACCACTCACCTTCTCTTTGGGCCTGAGCCTGCCCATTTGCCCACCTGAGCAGCGGGAGCCAGAACCGTCTCTGTGGTCCGTCCTGCCTGCTTTTCTAGTCACATGACTGGACCCAAGTGGGTAACCGGGGACTCAGATGCTGCGGAAGCCGGGTGGACTCTGGCCCTGCTGACCTTGACCTAACTTCTCAGAAGTTCTAATCTCCTTACAATATCCAGCTCTACACTGACCCTACATGTGACCTGCCAGCCAAGCGGGCTGACCTGTGGCCAGTACAATGTTTGGGGTCCTTACAGTCCTGGGGAGTAACCTGTCTTGGGTTCTGGTTACCAGAGACAGAGAGATACTCCAGCAGTCTCCACAGCCGTGGATGATGGTCTAGCTCAGGAGGTCGTGTAGGTCCAGAGGAGGGGAGACCCAGCAGAAACCATGTGACTTCCATGGTTGGTGATGCCGTGGTAAGCCCCTCCTGGACTCTGGGGAGAGGTGGCCAGCGGTCCGTGGCTGCCCTTCCTCTACTGCCCACCCAGCTCTGTCTCGACCAGGGGCTCAGCTCTGAGCTATTCCCACAGGCGCTGTGGCCACGCCCTTCCCAGGAGCATGACTTTCCCAAGTGGAGCGCTGCCTCTCTGGGCGATGAATGTTTATTTTCTGCTTTCCACAGGTGGCTTGGGAGGGAGGGGGTGCATTGGGCCGGTGCTTTAATATTCTACGGGAACATGTAGAAAGACGGGAGGCGATGCTTTTGTTGGAAGCCTTCAGATGCACAAGCGAGGCTGCAGGGCATCTCAGACGGTATAATCCCTTTGGCTCCTGCTTCCGCCTCTGCGGAAAAAGTTGGTCCTGCCGTGGGGGATAAAGACGTCACCTAGAGGAATCTGGTTTCTTTCCTTTCCGGTTTTTGCTTCTCCTCCGTTAGGTTCACTTCCTCATTCGTGCATTGGGGGCTACGCTCTCCCCTGCCATGCCTGGCCTTGGGGATTCACTAGGCCTCATCACACTTCTTCTTTCTGGGGTGGCTTGTTGTAGTCCGCCTGCATTGCTGCTGATAAATTACTGCTCAACAACTTAAGGGAACAAGGGGTTTATTTTCTCTTACGATTCCTTGTTACAGTTGTTTGTCCAGCTTAGCCGGAGGCCTCATGCCAACACCAGGGCCGAGGCAACTGGCTACACAGTATCCACGTAGCAGTGAGAAAGGGAAGATCTACACCTGCCAGACCAGCGTATCTGGCCAAGTATACAGAAGGATGCCTAATTTCTCAAACAGCTCCGTCCATTTTATTCACCTGCCCGGGGACTAGTCCCACCCACCATGGGCTGGGACTTTTCCATCCACTAGACAATCTCCTGCAGGTTCACTCTGGGTTTAACTCAACTACCAATTCTCTATAAATGTGCCCAGAGTTCAAACCCTCAACCACCAAGCTGACACCTATATCCAGCTACAGCAGAGCTCTTCAAGGGCACAGGGAGGGGCTTTGGCTTTCCCACCCACTGCCTACTGACATTTAGAGCAAAGCACATGCATTTCACCCTTGGTTGAATGCGTCCAGAAGTGTGGCTGCGTCCTTGACCTTTGAAGGCCGAGTGAGGGCGTTTTGGTGGGAAAGCTGAAAACACAAAGGTTCCCCTGGTACAACAATGTGATACGTGGCAAGATAGTTGCCTGTAAAGAATCAGATGGGATGGGCAAAGAGTGAGGCTCTGTCGGCTGCCACCAGGCAACGGGGCCACATGAAGCAAGCCACCCTCTGTGGGCTGCACCAGATGCCATCTAGGCGAACGTCTCACCTCGTTCTGCCATTCTTGGCACTTCACATTCCTCTGAAGTCAGCCAGAGCCGGTTTCCAAACAAAGCGCATGCCCAAGGCCCTCAGAACCCGAGGCTGGCGCCTTCAGCCTCCGACTCTCAGGAGCACCATGTCCTGCCACCCCACGCGTCACACACGGGTGGGTTCTCATCCTGGATGTGCCACCGAGTTGGCCGAGGAGGCCCACGGAGGAGACGGCTGAGCCCCTCACCGCCCAGGGGTGTTGACTTTATCCTGGTGTTCCCGGCAATTAAAGCAGTATATTTGGGTAGGGAATTTTAATTGAAGAAATATAAAATGTTCATTGGTGTAATGTGCACATTAATTTAATATAATGTGAATAAGAAGTCGCTGGAGACGGGAGCCGCAAACAGCCCCCGCAGGGCTATTGCTGTGACGGGCGACAGAGGCTAGGCCTTGTTAACCCGGTACAAGGAGGCTCCCCGCTGCCAGGGGAAGAGGCGGGGTGGCGGGGTAGCCAGCCGGGATGCCAGCATTTCAGTTAAGAGCAGCATCGCAGAAGTCACGGCCATTCTTAAACACTCTAAGGGACAGCGCCAGCCAGTGAGGGCTTCTAAGACGGAAAGGCTGTTCTGCTGGGTGGGAGAGTGTGGTCATAGTTAGAGCTTGGCAACCAAAAGCTCAGCTCTGGCCACCGTTGTGAGAAATGAGTAGTTGAGTTAATGCCTGCACAAGCCTGCAGGATGAGGAGGTTCAGTCCACGGTGCGTGGGGCGAATCCTTGGACAGGTGAATAAGGTGGGGAGAGCTGGGAAAGGAACTCGGCATCCTTGTGTACACCTGGCCAGACATGCTGGTGTGGCAAGTACTGGTTGTTGCTCTCAGGTCCTGTGGGTTGGGTGTGGCCGGCTCCTCCGGCCTTTGGTGCCTGTGTGTGCTCTCCTCCAAACTGGACAAGGAACTGGAGCTGGACAGTCAAGCTAGATTAGAAGTCCTTATTCCTGTAAGTCATTGGTGGTGAATTTATCGGCAATGATGCAGAGTGACCTTGGCAGGTGGGATTCACCTGTACAGCAGACACTGCTTCATGCAGTAAAAGCAGTGGTACAGTAAGGAAAGTACTTCAGAAGTCTGGAATCGGACCATCCCAGAGAGCTACGGTGCTTTCTCCATATTACACTGGCGGACATGCTATTGCTGAAGCAAAAACGAATGGCTTTATCATACAGCTTGTTCTGGAAGCATCTAGAAAGCATGCTGGACTTTTACAGACTCCCAAGCGCTAGCCTGGCTGGGACCAGCACATCCCTGGCTCAGGGGAGCAGTGGCGGGCCGTGAGCCCCTCTGCCTGGCTGCTTTCTCTTGGCCATCGACAGGCACTAACCTCTGTTCACGGCCTCACCAATGGCAGAGTCTGTGCTCATTGGGAGTTTGTCCGCAGGGATGAGTGGGCTTTTCCTAGAAGGTTCGGGTTACTCTCATTTTTGCGTGTTAAGAACGAGATATTGAGTCAGCCTCCATCCCTCCCAACCACGTGTGAAGCGCATTCATTTACCGGCACAACGAGTAAGCAATATCAGGAGGTCGCTGTGCCAGTCTGCTGGAGACGTCTCCTGAAGGGCACGCTTCGTCCTCCAGTCCTCCAAGACATGCTTGGCGTGACGAAGCAGTCTTCATCACCGTAGGGCCCGCCGTGCTACTCGCTTCTCGTCTTGCTGTTGTGACAAAGACCTGACTGGAAGCAACCTTAGGGGAGGAAGGCTTGGATGGGTTCACCAGGCCTCCCTGGCAAGAGGTCACGGCGGCAGGGTCTCGTGGCAGCGGGACATGTCGCATCCACGGCAGGAGCAGTCCACGCCGTGTGTCCACGCACACGTTCTTGCTCAGTGATGGACCCCGTGCCCGGGCAATGGTTCCACCCACCATGCACTGATCTTCCCACATCAATTATGCAAGCGCGATCCTGCCTCACACAGGCATGCCGGAGGCCAGCCTGGATCCAGACCGTTCCTCTCAGGCATGCCTGCAGGCTGCCTCTAGGTGTCAATACTAAGCATCGCGGATGGCTGTGGCTGAATCTCTCCCGCCTCTTTGGTGCACTGTGCACCCTCTATGGCCGCGGCTGGAGGCTGGGGAGATAGACGCATGTGTTCTGCCTTCCTGCCTCATTGTGCGGTGCACCTCTGAACTCTGTCCTGAGACTTATTCTGCAGCTTCCCAGCTCCTCTGGGCTTCATGCTCTTGTTTGTTTTTCCATATGTGTTTTAAACTTTAGTCCCACAAATCGCTATGCTAACGGCAGGGGAAATGCCTTCGGGGATCAGTGAAGATCTTGGGCGTCGATGGTTTAGTCCTGGAGGGAAATGGGTTGGAGCAAGTCCTCACGAGCAGGCCGTGATCCTGGACTCGGGCTGAAAAGCAAGTGCGTCTCACTGTCCTCACATTCCCTGACCTGCCGCAGTGCATGGAGGACGGCAGTGCAGGGAGGATGGCAGTGCACGGAGGATGGCGGGCTGGTCAGAGGGCGGCGGGCGGGTCAGAGGGCGGTGGGCTGGTCAGAGGGCGGCGGGCTGGTCAGAGGGTGACCTTTTCAGTGGCAGCCAGGGCTGGCTTCATGGGTGTGTGACCTGCCATAATCCCGGAGCCTCCTCCAGCCCAGAATGTTGCCATTTGTTTTCATTAATGCGGTTGCTGCTTGAAGATCACAGTAAGTTTTTTAAAGGGGCAAAAGCACCTTCTGATTTTGTCTTTAGGAAACTATGACATAAATGGTCCTGCGACCAGATTCCTGTGATCACAGTGGATGGCCTTCCCTGCGTTTTGATACATCTTTTTATCTTTATGCGGGGTGTTTTACTTGTGTGTGCATGTGCACATGCCTGTGCATATGTACATGTGTGTTCTTAGTGTGAAGCAAGTGTGTATGTGTGTTCTTGTATGTATCTCTGTGTTTATTGTGATGCATGTATACACAAGTGCTCTCGTGTGTATCTCCATGTCTATATGTTTACTTGATTCATGTATATGTGTGTGTGTATTCTTTATGTATGCATTTGTGTCTCTGTTTTGTGATGCATGTGCATATATATGTATGGTTGTGTGTGTTCTTTATGTATGCATTCGTGTCTCTATGTTGTGATGCATGTGTATATATGTGTGTGTTCTTTATGTATATGTTCGTCTCTGTATGTGTTGTGTGCATGCATATATATGTGTGTATGTGTTCTTTATATATATGTTCGTGTCTCTGTGTGTGTTCTGATGCATGTATATATGTGTGTGTGTATGTGTTCTTTATATATATGTTCGTGTCTCTGTGTGTGTTGATACATGTATATGTGTGTATGTCCTTTATGTATACGTTTGTGTCTCTGTGTGTGTCATTCGTGATGCATGTGTACATGTATGTGCATTCTTTATATACGCACCGTGTCCCTGTGTGTGTTAATGCATGCATATATGTACCCTTGAATGCACGTACATGTGTCTGTGCATATGGAACCCAGAGGTCATGGGGCGTCTTCCTTAGTTGCTCTCCTCTCTGTTTTTGAGCCAGCATCTCACTGAGCCTGGCGCTTACTGATTTGCTGGGCAGGCTGACAAGTGAGGTCCAGGTATGTGCCTGCCTACACCTTCCCAATGCTGGCATTACAGGGGCACATGTGCCCAGCTTTCCATATGGGTGCTAGGGTCTGAACTTCTATTCTCATGGTTACGCACCAAGACTTTACCACATCCAAAGACATTTTACTTTCACTGCAAGCCATTAGTGTTGTATTATCGCCACAAGACACAGAGCATTCCTAGAAACGGGTGCTAGCAACCTGGGAGGACCCCCCCATTTGCTTCGCTATGTGGACATGACATAGGAATGCTCTTTCTAATGAGAGTGTCTTCCTTGGCTTCCTACTTGGAAGACAAGAGCAAGCCCGTCCAGTCCCTCAGATGGACGCCAGTGATATGAAGAAAAGGAAAACGTCTGTTAGGTGATAGACGGAAGGAGACTGAGAAGGACCTCTGAAGGAAGCCCACCCAGGACAGGCAGCCAGAATGGTACCAGGACAAGGAGCCAGAGTAGTACCCAGCGCCAGTATTGATCTGGTTACGCTAGACCTGGGGGATACCAGAGTGCCCCCTGACCTCCACCTCAGCTGATCATGGGCCCCAGAAAGGTTAGGGACCCTCTTACCTCCCTAGTCCTCAGTTCTGCCTTGGCATAGGATGCCCCCCGTCTATGAAGGGCTGATCCTTGGGATGGGCAGGGATTGTGGCAAGACAGCCAGGTAATGAGGGAGATGGGAGCCCAAGGTTCTAGGGGTATCCTAGTTCCATAACGCTGCCCTCTGCCTGTGGGCAGCTGGTCCTTGTGAGGAAAATTTCCAAGGGTGATGAAGTTCTGTTGCCAACGCCCAAAGGGCCTACTTCTCCACAGACACGCCTAGTGGTGGTGGACAGGGGCCCCTTCCTCTGCCAACCTCCTCACAGACATGCCCAGTAGTGGTGGATAGGAGGCTCCTTCCTCTGCCAACCTCCTCACAGACATGCCCAGTAGTGGTGGACAGGGGGCCCTTCCTCTGCCAACCTCCTCACAGATATGCCCAGTAGTGGTGGACAGGGGGCCCTTCCTCTGCGTCCTCCATCTTCAGAAACCTTTTCCTGAAGCTCTGATGACCTCTCTTTTGACAATTTCAACTGGAAAATGCACTCAGTTTCTTCTTTCAAGCGTCAGTTGAGGTGGGGGGGTGGAGAGAGAGAGAGAGAGCGCGCTAAACCTCAGAGTCCAGCAAGGCTGCGTGCCTCAGCTCTTGGGGGCAAGGCTCAACCTGCAGCCCATGCTGCTGAGTCCCGCCCTGGTCACACTTGGGGGCAGAGGAAGGAGAGAAGGTCAAGCTGGGCACGTCTGCAGTCATCAGTCCACCACTTATCAAATTCTGTGCTGCACACCAACAATCCCCGGCAAGTCCTAGGCACCAAGTAGGCTATTATTAACGCTGACTTCCAAGACTGCGGGACAGACTCCAGAGCTGGGCCCCTGGGGAAAAGTGATGGAAAACTGACTGGATGTAAACACAGACAACAGAGTGTATTTGCAATTGTAACCATGTGCTATCAGAAGGAGCGTGTCCGTGTGTGGTGGTGGGGAGTATGTGGTGTCTGTGTCTGTGTCTGTGTGTGGTGTCTGCGTGTCTGTGTGTCTGTGTGTGGTGTCTGTGTGTCTGTGTGTGGTATATGTGTGTCTGTGTGTGGTGTCTGTGTGTCTGTGTGTCTGTGTATCTGTGTGGTGTCTGTGTGTCTGTGTGTGGTGTCTGTGTGTCTATGTGTGGTGTCTGTGTATATCTGTGTGGTGTCTGTGTGTCTGTGTGTGGTGTCTGTGTGTCTATGTGTGGTGTCTGTGTGTCTGTGTATATCTGTGTGGTGTCTGTGTGTGGTGTCTGTGTGTCTCTGTGTGTCTGTGTGTGGTGTCTGTGTGTCTGTGTGTCTCTGTGTGTCTGTGTGTGGTGTCTGTGTGTAGTATCTAGTGTCTGTGTGTCTGTGTGTGGTGTCTAGTGTCTGTGTGTCTGTGTGTCTGTGTGTCTCTGTGTGTCTGTGTGTGGTATATGTGTATCTGTGTGTGGTGTCTGTGTGTCTGTGTGGTATATGTGTATCTGTGCGTGGTATATGTGTATCTGTGTGTGGTGTCTGTGTGTCTGTGTGTGGTATATGTATATCTGTGTGTGGTGTCTGTGTGTGGTGTCTGTATGTCTGTGTGTGGTATATGTGTGTCTGTGTGTGGTGTCTGTGTGTCTGTGTGTCTCTGTGTGTCTGTGTGTGGTATATGTGTATCTGTGTGTGGTGTCTGTGTGTGGTGTCTGTATGTCTGTGTATGGTATATGTGTATCTGTGTGTGGTGTCTGTGTGTCTGTGTGTCTCTGTGTGTCTGTGTGTGGTATATGTGTATCTGTGTGTGGTGTCTGTGTGTCTGTGTGTGGTGTCTGTGTATCTGTGTGTGGTGTCTGTGTGTCTGTGTGTGGTATACGTGTGTCTGTGTGTGGTGTCTATGGGTCTGTGTGTGGTGTCTGTGTGTCTGTGTGTGGTGTCTGTGTGTCTATGTGTGGTATATGTGTATCTGTGTGTGGTATATGTGTATCTGTGTGTGGTGTCTGTGTGTCTGTGTGTATGTGGTGTCTGTGTGTCTGTGTGGAATGTAAAGAAGACCGAGAATTGCAGACCCCGTGAAGGAGCTGCCGTCGTCCGTGGCCAATGCGACTCTCTCTCTGCCCAGCACTAGAAGGCTCTGCAGGAGTGAGCGCTGCTGAGAAAAACCAAAGATGTAAGTAAGCGGAGCAGAATCCAGAACTCAGTGCCCAGCCAGCCGCTCATTTTCAAGCGTGTTCGCAACAGTGACTCCCCGGCATGAAATACAGTTGATTTTCTCATTGTTTCTGGTAATTTTCTTTTTCGAACCATTGGTAACATGGCGAGAGCCGGCTTGCAACACGTTCCAGCTGAATCCACAGCAATGGCGGCGCCGTCATGAGGTCCTTTGGTGTTCTGGCCGCACTGCCGAGAGGGACTTCGGCACAGCCTGTCCCGCCGATGCTTTGAGAGCTGCGGGCTACGTCATCCTTCCTTCCACTGTAGCTGGGCCTTTGTCTCTCCTCTGCTAGGCACCGAGGAACATTCTGGTACAAGGAACACCTCCTGCATCACAGACAAGCCCCACTCAAGTCTTGCAAGAACCGCGAGCCCCCATCCACCCTTCACTAGTACCTGGTTGGCTCGTGGCATATTATGAAGCCCTAAACATCAGTTGTTGGGTACAGACCAGGAAGACTTTCCACTGGGCATGCTCAGGACAAGAAGGCCAGGTGAGGCCCTGCGCTTTTCCTGAATGGCCGAGACGAGGACCCGCCTTTCATCACCATGATGCGCTATGATGTACTGGCTTGTGGTAGAGATGCTCTTGGGTGCCGAATCCAGAAGATGGAAGCGTGGCCTGCCAGGGCTTCTTGCTGGTGCAGCACAGGGACAGAGCCGCATGTGTTTTCCGGTGCAGAGTAGCCATTCCGTTCTCCACATGCTTGACAATCCCGAGAGACGCCTGTGGTCTGCTCCACTCTGTGACGGGGAAATGTTAGACTCGCAAAAGCTGGGCGCTGAGCCGGGGGCGAGGTTCTGCTGCCAGAGCGCTTGTCCAAGCATGCACGAGTCCCTAAGACAATTCCCAGCGCCGCATGAGCCTGGGGCTGCCTGTCAGCCCAGCCCTCGGGGCGGAGGCCGGAGCCTCAGAAACTGAAGGTCATGGTGGCTGCATAGCAAGTTCGACCAAGTTCGACCAACCTGCGCTACGTGCAAGTGGGAGGACCAAGACTTAGTGGTTAAAAGGCTTGTGCAGCTCTGGGGCCCAAGGAAAAATGGACTCTACAGCTTCACAGTGACCCCAGAACTGGTGGGAAGATGAGTTTCTTCGGCATCCCTCTCCGGTCCTCAAGGAGTGGTTCTCGGTGGACCTCGTGCATCCAGCAGCCCGAGAAAACCAGCTTGTGCAGCCAGGACTGGATGTCCTCAGGGAGAAGACCACATGGCAGGGGACCACACGCACAGGGGACTCCTCCGCACCACCACACCGTGATCTCTGATGTTCCCCCCCTTAATCAGATGCATTATCACATATTTAGCTTAATTACCATATCGGATGGAAAACTCATTTTTACTGATACAATTAAAAGACAGGCAAACAGCATATTACAAGGGGCTCCGAGTCAGGTGAACAAAACGGGAAGGTAATTGATGTGATACTCACAAGCTCTGATAGAAAAGCTGATTATTTTAATTGTCTCGGGAGGACTTCTCGGCTCGCCTCTTCTGAGCTGCCCCCACCACACACATCAGCCAAATGACAGACAATACACACATTGTATATGGAGAGCGAGGCAAATCCACCGGCTGGGTGGGCGCCCAGACTCCAGCAAAGGCCCAGAGAAGCTGCTGCACCCAGCCTGGAATTGTCCTAGTTCTTGTCTGGCAACGTGATTGCTACTCAGAAAACATTTTATTTGGATTAGTTAAGAATGTATCAAGCTCATTCCTGACCAATGAGGATGTTTCAAGGATGTTTCCGATCTTTGCGGGGTGGTTTGGTCCATTTTGCCTTGCAAGATAGCTGGGAAGCCCTGTTTAGCTTTTCCCATCATTATGAATTAAAGCTTTTCTATATCAGTCCCTTCAAATCAAGAGCTGCTCAAGACTGTACCAAGTATCAATCAAGTGACCCAAAAACGGGCCCTCTCTCCACACGTCAAGTTGGCTATTAATTTCTTCACAAAACTACCTGAATAGGATTTTTCAATTAGTTGTCTCCTGTTGCGTGCACCTCCACCTGACATGGCAGATGTGATGTTGTCTGGGGGCACAGCAGGAGACCACTAAGCTGCCTCTGGGAGAGCAGGGACAGAGGCATCGAAAGCACAAGACGCCTCCGTGCAGCCTGAAACTTTGCCCTTTCCCCACGCTCCTTCCCAGCGCATCCAGACGGTGTCTGCAGATTCCTGACCTGTCAATTAGTTCTCAAGCGAGCAGGTTGGAAAACTACCTGGGTCACATCCACGGTTAATACCTCTCACTTGCGGGACCTTGCCCTGCGTCAGGCAGATTCTCCACGTGATGAATAGTTACACACTGGACTAATTGCGGCTCGTATGCTAATTCCCCACCAGGGCATCCTCTCTCCATCCTGCAACATCTCAACCCAGACACCTGCAGTCTGCAGAACAAAGCTTTGTATGCACCTATGTCCACTCACTCACATGCGTGTGCATCCACACCAAACATCTCTGGTGAAGGCACCCCCCCTTCTCAGGCAGCCATGTTTGTAACAACAGCCTATGCCTTTATCCATGTCACGGTGAGATGGTATAGTCCCTGCACTCGTCTATCTGTGTCTGCAAAGCTTCCAAGCGTGGTAAGGAAATAAATCCACGAGAGCGCTGCCTATGTACTGGGAGGAAAGTCGACTCTCTGGATTTAATTCATTCAACTTTTGACTAGTGCCCAACTTCCTAAGTGTTTGTGCTCACACGTGAATCATGCAAGAACCGAAAGCTAATTCCACATCAAACATGTCATGACTCCCGGGCGTTTCTGCCAGCTCACCCCAGCATCATGCCCACGGCTTCTGGGCAGCCTTGGCTCTGAGCACACAGTGTGCGCGGGGCACGTGCTTTGCGCTACGCACGTGCTTTGCGCTACGCATGCTGACACGCCGCACAGCGCTAGGAGCTCTGCCTGAACCGATTAGCTGTGCACTGTAATCTACAGTATTTGCACGGCACATACAGAGCTTCCTGCTCGCAGAGAAACATAATTGTATTAGGAAAACAAGGACTTGAAATTTCCCTGCCACATTCCTCTGCATGTGTCACCTTAGCATAGCTTCGGATTGGATCATGTGAGAAGGCTTGGTTTTAAAATGGCTGGTTGAGCTGCCAAATCGAGTCTCATTTAAAAAAAAATTGTTAAGTGAATTTTTCCTTGGAATCAGAATAGAACGTACAGCAGCCTCTGAAATGGTCCTCAACATGCTTCTGCCATGCCATACACTGTATTCATGCGAGGCAGCTTTCTCGGCATTGGTGAGTGTGGTAAGACGACATCGAGTCCTGTAGCACCGAATATCTATCCAGGACTTAACTCTCTGCATGAAGATGAACAAGCACATCATCTCTTTAGTATGCAAATTTGCTTTTGTCTCTAATGAGTGATAAAATGATGTGTATACCAAAGGATTGCTTCACAAATGAATTTCTTTATGATTTATTATAGGTAACCTATGGTCAAAGGTGGAAAAGCTCAGGAAGCCACACTTCTAAGTGACTTGCTGATAGTTGAAGTCCACAACCCTCTTAGCAGGGACGGTGCTGGGCGTTGGTCCATACAGGGCCCTTCATCTCCCAGCTACTCTCTGTAGAGGTCCTGGGCCTCCTGCCCTCACTCAGACCCTGCAATGGCACGGGGCTCCAGCCACTAGAATGGATGGTGGGTTCCCAGTGTCTCTGATGCAGAGGGGCCTATGGGAAGCCAAGGACTGTGCCACCGCGTGTACTTCCTGAGGTGACAGAGCCGCTCCCCAGTGACATGGGAGGTGCTTTCCACACATGCAATGCCAAACACCTCCAAAATCATGCCACGACTTTCCCTTCGGCCAGGACGCCAACACACAGGAAGTGCTCAGGAGGAGTTTACATGCCAGTGGTGGAGGCCACTTTGCCAAGCTGAAGTCCTTCGGAGCGGGTATGACCGGGGCAGGCTGTCTGTGAGAGCAGTGTGGAAACGCAAAGGTTTTCTTGGTGAGTTCACAGTCACACAGTCTCTGCGTGATTTCGACCCTTAGCTTTCCTGAGGTAACCAACCCCTGACCAGCTCTGCTGTGAACAGCAGTGGACGCATGCTATAGAATCAGCCGCAGCCATACGGCCCCGTCACACATACAGGACAAAACACAGGGCTCTGCCGAGGAACGAGACTAAGTTCAACCACTGCTGATCACTGCGCAGTCATTGTACATGTCTGCACCCTGCTGAGTATCTCGGGGGGGGGGCTACCCAACCAGACAAGCCTTCTCTGTGTCCTCCGCCAGCACCAATCCCTCTGGCTTCTTCCTCCAAGAGCTGTGCGATCTCGTGTCCCGTTACCGCCTGCAGGATTTCCTGCTAAGGTGGTCAAACGTCTCATCCCCCTCATCCTGGTTATTCTCAGGTTAAATGTTCCCAAAGGCTGGAGTTTGCTGCCCCTCCGTCTCTCGGGGTCTCTCACCTGCAGCACACTGTTTGAAAATACCTATTCCTAACAGAGACATTGCCCTGCTGGCTAGGAACGGCCTGAGTGGGAGTTCCACTCTCCTTGCAAGCTCACGGCTGCCTTCCTGCGCCAGCACACGCCCTGGCTTTGTCCGCTTTGCAGGAAATGTTCGTCTTTGCTCGTTCAGAGCATTTCTCTCTGCCACTTCTGCAGAAGTCCCCAGCGCACAGGCCGCAGCACCCTGAGCAGCCTCTTATCCTACGCTGCCGTTTTTCTCTTGTGTCCTATTGAATCCAAGGCAGAAAAACCGCAGGAGCCGAGCTGTGCTTGTGCACGAGCGAACTCGCATCTGGGGCCCTACAGTCTGCATCGGGGCCTTTTCTTTCTCTTGAGATCCCCGAGCTTCCTGGGTCAGCCCCTTTTGCCCTCTGAGTCTGTGCTGGAGAAAGCCTCTTTGTCTCACTGCTGTCCTGGAACAGTGCAGCCTGGGTGTCCGTGTGGTGCATCTGCTCCCATGTGTGCAGACAGCCCAGCCATGCCGGGGACCCACCTAACGCATACCATGGCATCTGGAGCTCATGCTGCCCTGGGGTCTCTACTTGCTGCCAAGAACTTGTGTGTGTGTGTGTGTGTGTGTGTGTGAAGAAGGCACTTGAGTGTGTGTACTTGTGGCGGCCCAAAGGTGACACTGGAATCGTCCCAGATTGTTTTCCTTATTGCTTTGCTCTGGGGTTTCCCAGGCTCCGCCTTCCAGGGCTGAACTTGCAGGCTGCCCCTATATTCACTGGGCATTTTTACATGGGATCAGGGGATTCAAACTCAGGTCCTTTTGGTCGGGAGGCAAAGTTTTAACCACTGAGTCATCTCTGCAGCCCCAAGCCAGTCCTTTTCAGGTCCTTCATCATCTTCTGCAGCGGGGGCAGACACAGCTTGCTCCCCTGCCATGTCTTGACCAATGTGTCTGCAACATTGTATCAAGGGGAAGAGTCACCCCAGAGCCGGTGCCCGGCTGCTCAGGCCTGATGGGTCTAAACCCAGCCCCACCAGGGAACACCAGCCCGACTGAGCTGGCTGACTGTTTCAAGGGAGTTATATTTGTCCATTATCTTCATGTTGAGACTACTTTCTTACTACCCCTCCCCGCCAAAAAACATGTTTCTGAAGCAAGTACTACACTCCTCTGGCTTCCCAAGCGGACCCCACATTTGCAAGGCCGCGCCACGGGGTCTGTTCTCAGAGCCAGGGGCTTGCGACGCCTCCTCGCCCAGCACCCATCCAGACCGCACTTTCTGTTCTCATGAGAGCTGCTCTCTCCTCCGAGAGTGTCGCTCTAATTACACAAATGATCTGCTCCGCTGTCACCTCTAGTCAAAGGTGCCATCTAAAATTAAAAATTCATGTAAAATCTAGAGAAGCAACTGTAAAGCCCACAGCGGGAGCGGATCTGACTCACAATGCTTCGCTCAAGCCTTTCCTGGAGTCGGGTGACGGACAGCACGCGGCCCCAGAGGGGTCCTGAGCCCAGCACCACAACCTGCGCTTAGCAGACAAGACACCCCTTGTCTCCTCTCCCTCCGGCTGAGATCCCACATCAAAGTTCTGGTCTCTTCCAGGGCGCTCTCCTTGGCTGGCAGATGGCTGCCTCCCCCTCCGTCCACTTGTGATCGTCTGCATTCAAACTTCCTCTTCCCCTAAGGAAACCAGTCTCATGGGTTGGCGCCCACCCTAGCGACCTCTTATGGCCTCCAGCCACCTCTCTGAGCAGCCGCTGCATTGCCCCGCTCGGAAGAGCTGGAAGGGGTAGTGGGAGTTGTCAAGGGGTGGGCTCTAGCTTACCTGGAGACAAGACTTCAGGCTCCTGTGGCGTAGGATCTGCAGCCTGTGAGTGAGATGCTGATAGACCCACTGAGGTGGGAGACCCTCCCTGAAGTGGGTGGGGACATCCCCTGGGATTGGTTCCTGGACAGCAAAAAAAAGCAAGGGGAGGCCTGGCCTGGGTTTCTGCTTCCTGAGGTTCCCGCTGCTTAGTGCTCCTGCGCCTCCGGCTCCTGCGCCTTCCCACTCCTGTGGCCTCCCTGCCCCAATGGGCTGGACTCTCCAGCTGTCTGACTGGGAACCACCATTAGCCCCTTTCCTTGGCCAGGGCTTTTATCGCAGCAGCAGGTAAAGAAACTTAGATAAGCCTCAGCACGCTAAGGCGAGCACAGCGTAGGAACAGCAGGTCAGGCCAATTCGGGGACGTCACTCTTCTTCCCGGGATCCAGCATTACAGCCGGTCTCCAGAAAGTATATCTCCGCTACTCTTCTAAATCCTGTGTGTGCGCACGTGCACGTGTGCATGTTCCGCGATATTCCGGTGTATGAGCGGGAACATGCTTCTCACTGTGCATATCTGTGTGGGTATTTACTTCTCAAGGTGTGTGTGGGGGGTGCGTGGCTTGTCATGATGCATGCGCGTCGTTGGGTACATGCTTCTCACAGTACATGGATGTGAGTGGGCACATGCTTGTCAGTGCATGTGTGGAGGTCTGAGGATATCCTAAGTGTCAGTTCTCACTTGCCACCTTGTTTGAGACAGGGCTTCTTTGTTGATTACCACTCTGCACCCCAAGGGAGCTGCCTCCCCTAGGCCTCCAGGGATCCTTCCATCTCAAAATAGGAACACTGGGTTTGATAGTTAGATACAGGTGTCAAATTTACAATTGAAGGATTGGGCTCTGGGCACAGTTGTGAGGAATTAGTAGCTGCGTTAAGCCGCGAGCAGGCCTGCAGGAGATTGTCTAATTGACGGGGAAGCCCAGCCCACGGTGGGCGGGACTTTTGCCTGGGCATGTGTGTTATGCAGTAATTGACCAGGAATGAACTCCACATGTGAATTAAGCTGAATAAAAGGCTGATTCTTTATTCACTGTCTGGTGGACCCTCGCTAGAGGACACCGAGTCCAAAAGCAAAGAATACTGGACAGCGTTTTGAGCGAGTTGTTATAGATTCTTACGTCAAAAGTCCTTTCTGACAATGATGTACTAAAGAACTAAGAACTCAGGATAACCAGTGCATGGGGACATCTGGTGTTTGCTGAGGACAGTTCTGGGGACAGTCATTAAGCCCTGGCCTTTAGAGCCATGTCCTCTCGTAAACAACTGGGTTAAAATAAATCACAGCTTCAGTGGGGTTGATCCTGGTTTGCAAGAGGGGCTTCCTTTGTTGTCCTACCACAGGCAGATAAGATGGAAGCGTCGGGGGAGGGATTCAGGGAATTGCTGTCCTTTGGCATACGTGGCCAGACACGCTGGTCTGGCCAGCGAGGGTTGTCCTTCTCTCAGCAGGGGTTGGAGATGCCCAGCTGCCTTGGCTCTGAGGCTGGTATGAGCTCTCCTGCCAAGCTGGGCCAACAGATGTGGCAGGATGATCATTTAAAAAAATAACCTTATTTGCCCTTAAGCCATTTTGGTAGTGAATATATTGGCAACAACGCAGGAAGATTACAGCACTTGGATTCTAGACACATACTGCGGCGTCTGGCCACACAGGTGGTGGGGATTGAAGCTCAGATCCTCATGCTTACACATGTGCAAGCATGTTGCCCACGCAGCTCTCTCCCTAGCTAGAGAGAGTGTATTTCTAACTATGGTGAGAAAGGAGCAGAGTCTGAAAAACTTGTCGGACATCTTAAATATTTGTAGTTGAAAGTCAATGGAAGACCAACCAGGACCGAACTTTGTAACAACTTCCATTTACTTAGGCTTTGAAATATCAAGCAGAGTAAATACACAAGCAAGTAGAGAAAGTAACGGTATTTTCTTACTTTTAAAATGTTTAAAGCATTTATGCTTACACAGGATATAATTAACTTTCTTAGGTTCCTGGTGTATACTTCTACACGTTTTGACATACATAGCGTCATGCAGCCACACCCACCTCCGGGACTCACCCCAGGTGGTATCCTAGGAACCTTACACACATCCCTGAACCCTTGGCAATCGTCGATCGCTTGCCTGAGGTTTAGTCTTTTGAGACTGTCATACACATGGAATGATGTAATGCATTGACTGGCGGGGTCACTTTGCACAGTGTGGTTCCCTGAACATTCATCCGTGCTGGGTGGATTGAGAGTTCTTTCCTTTTATCTGCTCCACTGCATGGAGGGCCCCGTGTTCATCCTTGACTCACGGAGACAGATTCCGGCCTCTTGGAGTTTGATGGGTTTGGAATGGGACTGCCTGGACTGTTCGTGTGTAAGCTGGGGTGTGAATGCGTGTTCTCAGTCCTCGACAGTGAGCAAGTGGGAAGTGGATAGCTGGTCCTGGGAAAGTGTGCTTCACTTTGCAAGAAGATGTCCATCGTCCCCAGAGTAGGTGGCCGTTTACATCGACACTGGGAACAGATAAGTGTTCTGTTGTAGGTGCGCCTGGCTGTCTGTAGGCACACCCAGCTGTCACTCCTGCCCATGGACATGCCTATTAAAAAGATGACCATTGCTTCTTCACTTCGCACCTTGGTCATCAATCAGCTGACTCCATTGCTCCAGGTCCACTTCTAGACTTTCAGTTCTGTGTTCCAGTTATGTCCCAGCAAGCAATGTGTCTACCACCTCCTTGAGGCTGTATCTTTTTGAGTTGTAAGCTGTCTATGAAGGTTCAAGATTGGGAATTATGAGCTTTGTAATTTCATTTTTCAAAGTTATTTTGGCTACTTGGGTTCATTTGCCTTTCTATATTTATTTTAGGCAACTTGTCAATGTCTCCTCAAAGCTTGTTGGATTTATTAGACATATGTGATATCTACAGCCTAATGAAGTCAAAGAGCCTTACCAACTTTCATGACTCCCATTCATGAACATGGCGTCCCTTGCTGGCAACTTCTTTACATGTGTCATTATAGTCCCTAGTTATCATGACCATCTCTGTTACATGTTTGTTCTCATTACAGCTGAACATTTTATTTTGGGGGACTATTGTAAGTTTTTTTAATATTGGTTTCTAGTTATTGATTACTCAGACACAAATGTGATTGGTGCTAAGGAAGGGATCTTAAGTGGGAGACAGAGGAACGTCAGATATACGTGGCACAAGGAAGTAGAGCCATCTGAGGGGCGTGAGGCACAAAGTGGGCTTTGAGGGAGGAAAGCAATGTAGATGACAGTTTAATGCGCGCGTGTGGAAATGCCAGCATTGGTCGCATCAGGTTCATGCTAATTTATGAAAATGTAATGAACCATCTGGAGATGGTTCAGCAGTTGAAGAACTTGCCAGACAAATGCCAGAGCTTGAGTTGGGACCCCCAGATCCCACATAAAATCTCAGATGGAGGTGGGAGTTTACCTATAGTTCCATCCTTGGGAAGTGAAGATGTCCCAAGGCCTCCACACACATGTAATACATGTGGACATGTACCCATGTATGCATGTGAGTCCACACATGCAAATGTGCATACTCATGCAAGCACACCAAACACAAATATCTGCAAAAAAAAAAAAAAAGAAAAAGTTTCAGAAGGATTTGCATTGCCTTATTTCTGCAGCTTCACATTGATTTAACTTTATTGGTTGATGCATGGGGGAGGAGTGCGAGAGACATTGCTGTCTCCTCTCTTGAACAAGCCCTTAAATCTGAGAGGAGCTTGAGAAGTTTCTAGCAAGGAATCCAGAGCCGTCACGGAAGGTGTCAGGCTGTCGATGTTCCCTAAATGCTCGTGAACAGAGGATGTCGGCAAGCGGCGGCACCATTATTAAACCCTTGTTTGCCGTGACAGTGACGGGGCAGCTGCTGCCCGCCTGAGCTCTTGGCAGTGAAACAGAAAGAGCGGCAACATCCCGACTCGCACTTGTTGCTCGTGTGTCGCTCATGAGGGTGGTGAGAGGAAGCTTCTCTGTGAAACCTGGAGCCAGACTCTGTGAGCAGGATGTGTTCTGGGCTCCCCAACATTGGGGGCATCTAAGGGGCTCCTTCTTTCCTAATGTCCTAATGTCAATGGGGTCTCCCCTTCCGGTTAGCCAAGCCCCCTGACCAGGTGTCATTCGGAACAGGCTGGTATTTCCCAAGTGACTTTGACCTTCTAGATACCAGCAAACCGATGGGTGGGATGAACTGCACCCCTGAGACTTCAGTTACTAGGCAGCAGTGGCATATGGCCAACATGGGTGACGTGGGACTCGTAGGCCCACTGGTGATGTTAGGACATGTAGAAATAATACCACCCCTGTCGGGTCTTGTGACGTCACAAGAATTCGAGGCACTTCATAGATGGTGATACTTTAGGTTTCTATGATTTCCTCAGCCGTTCCAGGCAGACTGAGACCCTTGCTCAGCCGGTGCTTCTGAAGAGTTCTGGGCTTGCTCTGCAGCTGAGAGGGAGACAGAAGCTGCATGTGCCACCTGGGCTGGATGCCTGCTTGCTGCACATCCCGGGACCCTCTTTATGCAAATGTCATTCAAATGAGATGACAGCGGAGAGGGCTGCTGGGATGATGGCTGGGTTGGCGCTGTTCTGGCTGCACAGGGCTGAGGACCCGAGTTCTATCCCAGCACCCATACATGTGCTATGGGGTGACATGCGCCTGTGACATCAGTGCAGGGGGCGCAGAGTCAGGTTCCCTGGGGACTGATGGCCAGAAAGTCTAGGCAACTCAGAAAGCTTCAGGTTCAGTGGGAGACCTCATCGCAAAAAATAAGGTGGATTCCTCACATCAGCTCAGGCTTCCTCCAATGCACGTGCGCACCCAGGTGATATGCACTCCACACAATGAATGGATGAGCACAACTAAGTAAACGATGCATAGAACAATGAAATACTGAAATCATAGCTAAAATGTTACTGTTTTGTTGTGTGCACGTGAGTATGTGTGTATATACAAATGCATATGTGCGTGGGTGAGTATGCTCTGTATGTGTGTTTATGTGTATGTATGAGTGTGCATATGTGTTTGCATATACATGTATAGACATGTATTTGCACTTTGTGTGCATGAGTGTATCATATATATGTGAGTATATGTTTGCATGTGTTCGTGCATGTGTTTGTGTTGTACGTATGTGAAAATATGTGTGTATATATGTGCATGTGAATGTGTGTCCATTTGTAAGTGTGCATACAAGTGTTCATGCATGTGTAAGTGTGCGCATGTGAGTGCACATGCGTATACGTGTGTGCATCAGTGTACATGTGGCTGTGGATCCAGGAAGGTGTGTACCATGCTGTGGGTGTGTTGGTAGATGACACCCTCCGGGTGTTTTTTGAGACCAGGCTCCTCACTGCTGCTTCAGACACCTGGTGAGTGTCAGTTCTCTCCCCATCTCCATGCGAGGGTGCGGCATATCAGCGTCTGGCACCGTTATTAAACCCTTGTTTGCCGTGACAATGATGGAGGGCAGCTGCTGCCCGCCTGAGCTCTTAGCAATGAAACAGAAAGTGTGGCAACATCCTGCGCTTTTTAGACATTGAAGTATCTGGCATTTTCCTTGGATCTGGGGAGAACTGGCTTCTAGTCCTCACACGTGCACACTTTACCTACTGAGCTATGTCCCCAGCCTTGCTTCTGTTTGCAAACAGCACATCTGCTGAGGTCCAGGGATCTTGTCACCCATTTATGGCAGATGTGGCCTTGGACTGAGGGCATGAATGACTTGCAGTCACACTGTGGTATTTAACTGAAAGGGTCCTGGACAGGCCCTCTAGAGGAACACACCTGGGACGAGGAGCTGGGCTGCGGGTGGGCGCTCAGTGGGCAGCAGGGGGTACAGGGTGGACTGAGCCAAGCTCTGCACAGCAGTGGCATGAGTGTGCGCCCGGCTGGCAGTGACTTAGCCTTCGCTTGGGCCATCTGATGTCACGGGGAGCCACAGGGCTTTCCCTGGGTGTCCATGCAAACCTCTCCCGCTTGTCACCCAGAGGATCACGTTGAGTCTCCAGCACCCGTCACCTGTCTCCTGAGTGTCACAGACAGCTCCATGTTGCCCTTCCATCAAGATGTGTCTCCTGGGAGAGCGCCCTGCTTCATGGTGGGCGACACCACTGATCTGCTGGTGACTCTAGACTCTCTTTCTGCATTGCAACAGGTGACAGACAGACACCACGTGCCCCGGAAAGCAGGGGGCAAAAATGAACTTGTGACCTTTCCACAAAAATCCCTTTTCTTCAAGCAACATCTGCAGATCATTTCTGATGGCAGCGGCTCTGCGGGCGGCACCCAAGTGCAGAGAGAAGAGGGAGCAGAGACCGCAGGAGGCGGGAAGACTCCTTCACCTGTCGATACTGTCATAGTTAGGTTAACTTGACAGTTGAGGGTTTGAGCTCTGGGAACATTTGTGGAGAATTAGTGGTTGGGTTAAGCCCAGAGCAAACCTGAGGAGATTGTCTGGGTGATGGGGAAGGCCCAGCCCATGGTGAAATTAGGCCCTGGAATAAAATAGAGACAGCTGGTTGAGAGAGTCGACATCCTTGTGCACACTTGGCCTGACATGCTTGTCTGGCAAATAAGGATTGTCCTTCTCTCAGCCATTGCGTGATAATAGTGTGGCCAGTTCCGTTGGCCTTGGTGTTAGTCCGTGCTCTCCTGTCAAGCTGGACTAAGCACTGTAACCAGTAATCGTAAGCCATTGATGGCCATGAATCAGCAACCATGCAGGCTGACTGCAGCAGATGCCTAAGTGGTGCCCAGCCTCCCTACACAGGACTTTTCTGCTTCTGAGCGCCTCTTCTCCTCGTTGACCAGCAACCCCATCCCTCAAGGTGGCCCCCAGGGCCCTTCACCAGCCCAGGTAGGCACAGGCTGGGTTCACTGCCCACTCAGCTCACAGCCTGGAGAGCCATTGCAGGGAAAGAGTCTCCTGGATGCTCTGCTCTCCCCGTGTGAGCGCAGGGAGGGCACCGCGTGGGCGCAGGGAGGGCACCGCGTGGGCGCAGGGAGGGCACCGCGTGGGCGCAGGGAGGGCACCGCGTGGGCGCAGGGAGGGCACCGCGTGGGCGCAGGCGAGGGCATCTGAACGCTTTTCTCCTCCACTCAGCTTTCTCCAGTGCTCCCACTCTTCTTGGCCCCACTGCGTTCTCTGCAGGAAGATTGAGGGGAGAAGTGCTCAGTGCCGGTGCTACATGATCCCCTCTGTCCCCACGTCACCACTACCCTGCACCTGGCCAGAACCTTCAGCACAGAGCCTCCCACCAACCCGTGATGGCAGCGGATGGGAGGACGATGCATTCAGATGCCACGCAGCGAGCCATTTGCTGCATGTTTGCCAGTGGGATGTGGGGCTGATTCGTCAAGTGACCATCTACGTGAAAAGCTGAGACCCACCAGAGCCAATAGGAGCTTTCTCTCAGACGAGGTGCCACAGACAGGATGGGGAGGGAAGAGTGACTGGGATTTCCGCAGTTAACTAATGATGATGTAGGTACTGCTAGAACACATGGGAAAAGATGCTGCGTGCCTGTCTCTGACAGCTTTCATGGTTAAAACTGGCTTTTGATTTTTTTAAATTTTTTTTATTATTATTATTATTTATTCAATTGTGCGTGTGTGTGTATGTATGTGCGCGCATGTGTGTATGTGTGTGTGTAGAATCACGGACGAATTCACGAACCACCATGGACCCTCCACCTCCTTCTGCCCCGGGATTCACAGGCTCCGCCCTACCAGGACCAGAAGCACAGGCCGCCCCCGCTTCTGCCTGGCGTCTGCACGTGGGATCTGGGATCCGAACTCAGGACCTTCCGCCTGCAAGGTGGAAGTTTAACTCCTGAGCCACCTCTCCAGCCCCTGGCTTTTGATTTTTAGGGCAGAAGGGTACAGGGTTTTAGGCAGCCTAGCCTGTTCTGACACTTCCTGTCTGAGGATAGACTTTGCTTCTTGATGGATCTTGCTCCCTCCACCTCCCCAATGCTGGGATTCCAGGAATGCGCTGCCACCTCTGGCTTCCGGGTGCTGGGGATGGAACCCAAGCTCAAGGGCAGACTAAGCAGACACTTTACCAACCGAGCCATGCTACCAGCATTGCTTTCAGGTTAGTATGCAAGGTTGCAGGAAAAACATTTGAGGGCTGTTCGTGTTTGTGTGTATGTGTGCTTGCATAGGCTGTGCCTGCCTGTGTGCACATGTGTGTGCCTGCGTATTTGAATACGTGTATGTGGGCATGTGTTTGCAAGGATGTGTGTGCATGTATGGATACATGCATGTGTGCATATACACATGCAAACGTATGTACGTGTGGGTGAATGTGTGCATGTAGATGTGTACACAGATGTGTGTGTGCTTGCATATGTGTTTGCATGTATGTTTGTATAAGCATGTGCATGTGTGGGTATGAAAGTATGTGCATATGTGGGCACAGATATAGATGCGTATGTGCATGTATGGGTGTGGATGTATGTGCATATATAGGTGCATGTGTGGGTATGTATGTGATGCACATGCATGTGTAGTTGTGGATGTAGGTGCCATGTGGATGTGGGTACATGTGTACATGGGCATGTCTGGGTACATGTGTGGGTGTGGATATGTGGGTGCAGATGCATGTGCATGTGTGGATGTGTGCGCAGGTATGGTACAGACATATGTCCAGTATGGGTGCATTGTGTGTGCATATGTATGTGAAGATGAGTGGGGGCGTGTATATGTGCTTGTGTGGGTGTGTATGTGGAGGCCAGAGGTTGGGTGTCTTTCTCAGTCATATTCCACCTTAGTTTTTAGACAGAGTCTCCCGCTGAAACCGAGTTCACTATTTGGTTAGTCTGGCCAGTGAGCAAACCTTAGGGATCTTCTTGTCTGCAACACCCCAGCCCTGAGACCCCAGATCCACGCTGCCCAGCTCAGCTTCCCATCAGTTCTGGAGAGCACGCTTTGCCAGCCACGCCACCTTGCCAGCCCAGGCACCTGGAATTCTTCACTGAAAATCTGTGCTTTGCATAACAACAGGAAACCACCTGGCAAGAACAGAGAAGGTTTCATGGCACTGAAAAAAAAATCACCCTGATTTAGTTGAATGCCCATCCTCAGATGTGGCAGGGAAGACCTCTGCCCACTTCCCCATAGGGCACCATGGGCTTGTCCCGAGCCTGTGGTCTTCCTGGCCCTGCCCCCTGCTCCAGGGGCCAGTCAGTCATCCCGGGGTCGATCAGCCTTGACTCGCGCTGCGCTTCCTCCTGCAGGTGCAGTGGGCACTTGGCAGGACCTGACTGGTCAAGCCTTAGCATCTTCTTCAATGGCCCCAGCCAAGCCTCAAGCTCCCTAGTGTGTTTAAGGGACCCCATGGTGCATATCCGTTTCCGTGGTCTTCGAGGCTGCCGTAACTTCCTAGATACCTGTCAGATCTGCAGTGGCCTCTGCAACCTACATGTCATGGCACCTCTACATCAACTGTGATGCCCATGTAGATCGGGAGCCTGGAAGGCTGCATCTTTGCGACCTTTGTCAAACATGGAACAAAAGGCACCGTAGCTTCCTGTGCGAAGGACGACTCAGCAGCCCCTTGAGCTGCTAGACACGCGCAGAAGTTTCCTCTCAGGTCTTGGAGTCAGCCACCTTGTGTGGACTGAATTGAGTCAATTTCTTCAGAATTGAAGAGGCAGTTGTGCGTGCAGATATGGTCTCTGGTGGTGAATTGAATCAAACCCAAATGTCACATCTTGAGGGACAAACCACACCACCAATTTTATCTTTACTGCCAATTCCAGACTTGGCCAATCCAGGCTTGCCTATTTTTTTTTTCAATCTGGGGGTCTTAGCCAGTTTATCTTCCTTGTCTTAGGTTCTAAGAGCAGGTCTCTTCATCAAGGGCAAAGGAATTATCCCACCAACACCCACGGGTGGACCATAACTTTAAGGGGCTTAGTTAATGCACCCTCTTAACAACCTAATGCTTCAGCCTGACCCAGTACTAAATGCCAATGTGCAAACCTGTCTCTTAGGAGAGGAGGTTTTGCAGTTGTAGGTGCCATTGGAGTGGAGAGAAGGGGAAATTTCCCTGCTGGGCCAACGGAGCATGAAGGAAGGGGATGGTCCGTCCTGACTCCATCTTAGACAGCACTTCCCAAGTTACGTGGGAGGCACGGAACCTTCTTTGCTTCCAGGGCTGTTCCCCCAGTGTTGGACAGACAGTCCAGGGCAGCACGAAGTTTGAAGATCAGTGCTTCCTGCAGTCATGTGCTAACAACATCCCTCAGTATGCAGTTGTGTCCAATCTTGCTCTGCAGCCTCTGCGGACATTTACCTGATAATGCAAAGAGCGGCCTTTCATGATCTGAGCAAGCCTCATCGGCTAAATCCATGTTAGGGCTGTGTGAGTGTGTACATGTGTGCACGTGTGTTTTTTTGAGTACAAGCACACCTGCAATGTGTGCATGAGCCTGTGCAGGCACAGGTTACAAAGCATGCTCACACTTCCAAAAGTGTGAACGCACATGTGTGCACAAGTATGTGCATGTGTGCAAGTCTGTACATGTGTGTGAAAGCATACAAGAGTGCATGCATGCACAGGTGCAAGTGTGTATGTGAATATGCTTAAGTGTGCATGTGCATATGTGTGTCTATAAGTGTGTGCATGCAAGTGCATGCATGCACGTGTGTGTGTGTGTGTGTCTGCTTCCAAGCAACACCCCCACAGTGTGGCCAAGCGATCCCATCCTAGGTGCCTCTAGTATTTGTCTTTCCTAAATGGACTCCATGTGCTAGACGATGGAATTACTAGATTTGTATTAAACTGTAGCTCTGGGACCCATCGCTGTGTGATGCCAGATACTTCTCTCTTCCTTTGTTTATCACAGAGAGGAGAACTGAATTAGCATAAATGCTACAACATAGTAAACAGGATCATAAGCACCTATCTCTCTGACCTGCTGCTGACCTGGTCTAATTCGAATTCTCTCTGGGATGTTTTAACAAATCATTTTCCTTGTTAAAATTAGGTCGGATTAAAGAATTATAACCCACCATTTATTGTGCTTAAAAGACAGTCATTTTTACCTCCAAATAATAACCTTGTCTTTGCTGAGATCTCTCTTGTTAAGTAGAAACACAGACTTCCTTTGCCTCGACAATTACTAACTGCAGAGCTGCCTTCCATGAACTGTGGTTACTGGTAGATCAGTATTTGCCCAGTGCTACTTTTTTCAACCCTGGGAATGATACCAATCATTCATAAATTGCCTGTCAGTTGGTTTCAATTGGAAGTGAGACCCAAAACTTTGAAAGGAATTGTTGGATTTTGAGTAGCATTTGTACCAGAATGTTCAGAGGTCTCAGTCCAAATAGTTAACAGAAGGCATTTGGCTAACTCTTATCCCCTGGCCTTCACCCACCTCTACCAGCCTCTACCAGCCTCCACCAGCTTCCAACCTCATGTGGGACCTATTTCAGGGAAACAATTTACAAAATGGTTTAACAAAAGGCATGATCATGATTTATGATCTGTTTCATGTTTAGACACTGGGTAATTTTATAATTGATGCAGTGCGCTAGCCTTTGTGTGTGTTTTGTAAACACAACTTCAGTCATTTTCCTGGCACGTGCATGCACACACACACACAGGAAAGCTGGCTGGTCATCCTGTCAGTGTGGGTGTGGGACTGGGTGTGTCATAGGTGTG
This sequence comes from Typhlomys cinereus, assembly GCA_023101885.1. Taxonomy (NCBI): domain Eukaryota; kingdom Metazoa; phylum Chordata; class Mammalia; order Rodentia; family Platacanthomyidae; genus Typhlomys; species Typhlomys cinereus. The sequence continues at coordinate 1,071,223 of JALPQD010000195.1, forward strand.
CGTATTTGCACAATCGAGGATGGAACCACATCGCAAGGCTTCACTATCCCTTTAAAAATAAAAAAAGAGGGAAACGCACTACCGCAAGGGCTCTGCAGAACCCCAAACAGATTAATTGCAATGCCAAACAGCTTTATTCTGCTTAATAAGAAATCAGATCGCAATGGGGATTTGCAGAAATTACCCTGAAATGTTTGTGTGTTTGAATGATTGAACAATTTGTGCTAAAAATTACATTCCCAGGTCTGACTCCAGAGTCTGTGAGCAAATGCTTGCTGGGCTAATCAGAATTCCAGAAGGGAAGCCATCCTGGCTCTCGGCCTGGGTCGATGAGGAGGGGACAGACTCGCAGGTGGCCGCCAGTCTGCAGACAGCTCCACTGACCACCAGTCTGGATGGACAGCCATGGGTTCCCTGGGGATGAGTCACATCTTAACGCTCACCTTGGATAAGTTCTGAGCCTGGGATGGCATCGTTTCATTACACGACCACTTTGTAGGATGGGGTCACGGGCAGTGTCCAGCCCATAATAACCCTCGTGTATTGAACCCACTGGTGGCTGTGGGAGCTCAAGGGTGCCACTCGGTTTCATTAGGATATGGAAACCCAGCCTCACACGCAGCTCCTTGAGCAACTTCTGCAAATCTTTTAAGTCAACCTTGTACTTCAGTCAACAAGGGAGGTTTGACCCCTAACCCCCCAACAACCACCCGTTTCATTATTTATCTGAGAGAATCGGTCGCTTTTTGTTCTCTCACGAAAGTCCCTGACACCGGGATATTTTTAATAGTGGGAATTTTTCATTCTTGTCACTGAGCCTTTTGAAAATGCAGGTATTTTCAACATTGCGTGGCTAATGAGTGGGACTTCAGACCCCAGTCCTTGCTCATCACGACGGCGCGGGCCTGCGGAAGGCGCACTGGTGGGGATCGGGAAAATTAATTATTGAGCTCCTTGTTGTACGCGTGTCTGTTTGATATTCTCCTGCACAGAAGGAGTCAGACAATTAAATCACTCCTCCCTCCGCTGAACTGCGGTGCTCCCCGAGACTCTGGAGACTGGGAGACCGTCTGCCCCACAAAGGGCCCATGTGGGGAGAGGTGGGGGGGGCTGGAGAGGAGCTTGGGACTCAAACAGAAAAGACAGTGTCCTTTCCTCCAAGCAAGGCATTCTGAAAAGCCCCCAAAACACCCCTTCGCACGGCTGCTCTTCAAAATGCTCCCTGGGCTCGCGGGTGGCCAAGTTGAAGGTTCTCCCAGGAAAGGGCGGACTCCGAGGCGGGCGCAGCAGCTTGCCTCGCGCAGGACTTTCCCACACCAGCATTTCACTGTCTCAGGGACGTCCTGCGAGTGAGGACGGCCACAGCGGCTAACTTGTCCATTGGACAACCAAGCCGCCTCGCTCTGGATTAGGGTGGTTGCATCTAAATCTAAGGGTGGGATGAAGCATATTGGACCCTGTGCTTGGGAGACAGGGCCCACGTGTGTGGTGCGCATACCGTGCTCCTGTGAGTGCGTAAGTTTGGCCTTCTGCTGTGCACTGGGATGGTGGCTGTTTGTTCAGCTTTGATACACAAAGGGAGAGAGCAAGACGATTCCATCGGAGAAAGTTGCACTGAGTTCTTCCCCTCCACGGTATGATGTCACTACAATTGGGGGGGGATGTGTCTTCTGCAGAGCTCAGAAAAGCCAGTGGCTGCAGGTGCAGTGGGCCCTCAGGACGCATGGGGTCACACGTAAAGATCCATCATCTTCCACTGGCAAATATTCCCAAGCCCTGTGTCTGCGCTGAGCATATGTCTGTCATTATACCCCGAACAGCCAGTGTGGCCAGCACATGGTGCTAGGTACTTCAAGGACTCTGGGGATGACGTAAGGGGCGTGGAAGGCTGTGTGTAGCTGCAGTCAGGCGGGGTTGCACAGGGACCTGACCAACACTGGGGTCCTGGGGCCAATCTCTACTCAGATCAGAACCTGACACCCAGAGACTCCGCTGAGAAGAGGGGACTTGCTTTGATCAAATGGAGACAAGGGCCTGTGACCCCTTCAATCCCCTGGGACCTCCGGTCAGCCACGGTTCCCCTGTTCTCAGGATCTTCAGAGGACAGCTTGGTGCCAGAGTCTGGTCTGTGGTCAGAGGTCAGAGGTCAGAGGTCAGCCTGCTTTGCCAGCCCACAGAACTCCCTGAGGCAGATGTCCAGCTTTCAACCTGGAAACCCAGAATCTTAGCAGCCCTGTCAGGTTGTCAATCAAGCCAGAGATTAGATTTCAGGGGGACACTCCCATCTCACACTGCGCTGATCCTGCAGGACCACTTGGAGTCATGGATGCTGACACAGCCAGACCCTCTTGCTGTGGGATCTGCACTGTTTCCGTGGTCTGTTGGCCACAAGCAGAGGTGACATCGAGGTGGGAGGTGGCACCCGGCTTCCCCTTTAAATTCAGACTCCGTCATGTGAGAAACCTTGTCACAAGCCTTCAGTGAAACCCCGAGAAAACAGATCTGTCCTGAGGAACATGACATTATGCTCTACAGCAGAAGAGAAAGACGAGAGGAGAGAAAAAGACACGGTGAGACAAGACGAGGCGGGGAGGGCGGGGCAGGGCCGGGTGGAGCAAAAGGGGAACCCGGCCTCACGCCCAGCATTGCTGTGCACTATGTCCAGGCCCAGCCACGCAGAATTCCCACATCTGGCCTCCTGAGTCGGGCAGAGAACATCGAAGCTCTGAGGACAGATGTGACAGAGCCCATCCTTGTTCTTGGCGGGCCAGAGTGGCACGGGCATGTGTCTCTGGGGGTCCAGAATACGAACCCAGCTCTCCCTGCACCCGGTGTTCTCTGAGCCCTGTGCACCCAGCCACCCACACTCTGACGGTGCCCGGCATTCCTCTAGCGCTCATCCTTCACCCCGCTGCCCCCGGATCCATGGCCCTTCTGGGAGCGGCTGGTGTCTCCTTGGGTCTTTAGGGGGTTCTCAACCTCATGGTTAGTTCTGAATCTCTGGTGAAAACTCCTTTGGAGGCCAGGACAATACCCTCAAATGCACGACCCATGGGGCATGGGCCGCTTGGCACGCCACAGCCACAACCTACCTAATACTCATGACGATGTCCCCAGAGAGGGGAAGTCACTGGCTCTGTGTGTGCAGATGCACGTGAGGCCCAGATTCCATCTCCGCTTCGCACCTGTTCACCCAGAACTTCTAAGAGCAACACGTTGTGGTTTGCTTCTCGTGGAGCACCCACAGGCTGCTGGGGTGCGGGCGCCTGCTGCTTTGTGGGTCCCTCTACAGAACTGTGCAGGCCAGGGTCACCCTCCCATGTCCATGGCCCTTCTTCCCACCGCCCCAGACACCCAGCGCCCACAACAGGCACTCAGTCACATTGCCAGGTGTACACGCATGTGAGCCTTCACATGCAGCACACCCCCTCACACACAGACGCAGACACACACATACACAGACATACACACAGACACACAGATACACACAATACACAGACAGACACACGCTTACACAGACATACACACAGACACACGGATACACACAATACACAGACAGACACACACTTACACAGACATACACACAGACACACGGATACACACAATACACAGACAGACACACACTTACACAGACATACACACAGACACACGGATACACACAATACACAGACAGACACACACTTACACAGACATACACACAGACACACGGATACACACAATACACAGACACACACTTACACAGACATACACACAGACACACGGATACACACAATACACAGACAGACACACACTTACACAGACATACACACAGACACACGGATACACACAATACACAGACAGACACACACTTACACAGACAGACACACAGACACACAGATACACACAATATACAGACAGACATACACTTACACAGACACACACACAGACACACAGATACACACAATACACAGACAGACACACAGACACACAGATACACACAATACACACACACACACACACACACACACACAGTGCCTCCCAACAAGCACTCGCTCACATGGCCATGTATACACACACCAGACAACTCAAGTGAGCCTTTGAATGTGGCACACACATAAACAGACACACAAGGATACACACACTTACAGACACACAGACAAGGACACTCATACACTCACTCATGCAAACTCGTGTAAATCCATGTTCACACATGCAGGACCCCACCGTAGCACACTCCTGTCTGTCGACTTCCTTGCTTCAAGCCCCCATTCATTTCGGTCCCTCCACCCTGACACTCCACCCAGGTCAAGGAGACGTGACACAGGGCCGGCAGCTGGCAGGTGGCTAGTGTGGATCTGTAGGAGCGATGCGTGAATTCCCAGTGCATCTTGGAGATGAGGGAAGGGGAACCCTTCTGGGCCGTGGTGGGCTGGAGGCCCCTGGCTGTGCCCAGTGTGGGCAGGAACTGCAGCCTGCACCGCACTCGGCGCCGGGGAGGTTTTCACAGTCTAAGCCTGTTTCCACCTGACTCGCCTCTCCTTCCCGGGAAGAAGAGGAAATGAAGGCAAGGAAAGGAAAAGGAGCGCAAATAAGAAAATTCCCTAGAGTCGTCTGCCCTGACACAGATACACTATACACATGTACATGTACACACATACACACACATGTACACACGTACACGAACACACACATGTACACACGTACACGAACACACACATGTACACACATACACGAACACACACACACGTACACGAACACACACAGTACACACATGTACACACGTACATGAACACACACATGTACACACGTACATGAACACACACAGTACACACATGTACACACGTACATGAACACACACATGTACACACGTACACGAACACACACGTACACGTACATGAAAACACACATGTACACACGTACATGAATACACACACATGTACACACGTACATGAACACACACATACACACATGTACACATACATGAACACACACATACACACATGAACACACACATGTACATATGTACATGAACACACACATACACACATGTACACACACAAACACACATGTACACACGTACACGAACACACACACATACACACGTACACGAACACACACATGTACACACGTACACGAACACACACATGAACACACGTACACGAACACACACATGCACACACGTACACGAATACACACACATGTACACATGTACATGAACACACACATGAACACACGTACATGAACACACACACATACACACATGTACACACGTACATGAACACACACACCCGTACACACATACATGAACACACACATACACACATGTACACATGTGCATGAACACACACGTACACGAACACACACATGTACACACGTACATGAACACACACACATGTACACACGTACATGAACACACACATACACACATGTACACATGTACACGAACACACACACGTACATGAACACACACGTACACACGTACATGAACACACACATGTACACACATCTACACCCATACACATGCACACACGTACACAAGCACACACATACACATGTACACACGTACACGAACACACACATGTACACACGTCTACACACATACACATGTACACAACACATATGCATGTATACCCATGTACATGTACACATGTATATACATACACACGTACACACTCAGACACTCAGCAGGGAAAGGGCAGTTTTTCTGCCACTGCTGTCCTGTCCCCCAGGCCTTGTGATGGCAGCACGTCAGAGAGAGCACTCTGCCCCAGGGAGCACCTCTGCCCCAGGGAGCACCTCTGCCCCAGGGAGCACCTCTGCCCCAGGGAGCACCTCTACCCCAGGGAGCATCTCTGAGCGACAGCTGCATGGGGAGGGGAGGAAGCCAGAGATGGTTCTTCTATAAGGGCCACATCTACCCAGCTGCCACGGCTCCTTATACCCACCTGCCCTCCCTCTGGGGACGGTGAGAGCCGGGTGTGCTGGCGGCCACGGGCTGGCCGTGTCCTCCGAGGCTCTGGGACGCGGGTCAGGGCAGCGGATCTTCCTTCCCTTTACCTCCAGGATGCCAAGTGTCTGCATCCTGCTCTTGCTCCTGCGACCTGCTCCCCCTCCCTGGTTAGTACCTGGAATCCGCCCCGTCGCGGGACAGAGCCGTGGGCCTGGCTCATACATCGGGAGAGGAGAGTTGTTCTTGGGAAGGGCGGCAAAAGTGTGTCTCCCCAACTGTGCTCCTGCGTTGCCCAGAACATCAGTGAGGTGACTAGGGGCAGGTTGGAGGGTGTCTGGGTCCTGCAATAGCAAGAGACAAAGCCCCATATTCAAGCTAAGGTCGTGTCAGCAGCCGGCTCGCTCAGCAGCGGGGGTCTGTTGGTGGGAACGTGAGTGGTGCGTCAAGGACCCACACGCTCTTGATTATTCTAGGTCAGCGAGGAAGGACAGAGGGCCCAGGCCTGAACTGGGGGACATGAAGACCCCTCCTCCGCCCACCACAGCGGCCTTGGACACTAAGGGGCCTGTGACTGGGTTCAGCCTTCACCGGCAGGACCAGGATTAGTCCTGGATGTTTGCAGGGACGCACCGCCACCCTCAGTACGAAGACAGTTCGGCTATGTGGTACCAAGGAGAGCTTCAAGAAGACACGACACAGTGACACTTTCCGTGGGACGTGACACTTTCCGTGGGACGGCTTGCTGCATGCAGATGAAGCTGCAGCTCTAAGACCTGCATATACCAGAACACAAAGCTGATGGAAGCTAAACACACAGAAACCCGTGGCTGTGGCGACATGAAGAGGAGCCATGGTGACCGCCAAGCGTCTACCTTGTCTCCTGCCTCTTCCCGCCAAGCCTGCAGTAACTTGGGGCCGCTGAGGCATGGCGCCCGCCATTTGTATCAGGGAGACCCCAGGGAGCCGGAAAGGCTTCCTGCAACCCCACCTCCCCACCCACCAGTCCTCAGGGAGCCCCTGCAACCCCAGCTCTGTGCCCAACAACCTCTCCACCCGTGTGACAGCCACCGAGGTGAGTTTTGCTGATAGAAATATCAAGGAAGATGATGGAATGGATTGAGAGATTAAATTGTAAAAAAGTGGCCAAGCCAGATGGTATTCTTCTGAGAGTTGTGGGAAACGAGAGAAAGCACAAGCCACTAATAAAAATATGTAACTCAGCCTTTTGGGAGGCAGTGGTTACCCAAGGCTCGCCGGGCACAGAGGAAAGCATCCAGGGCAATGCACAGGCCAACACAGGCATGGGGGCCTCATTGTTAGGTTTCTATCAATGATGCAAAGTCAACATAGAAATGCCCCTAAGTTCATGTGTTAATAGCACAGAAGAAATGACAAATGTTCACCAAATTATGTGCGTTGGCAGAAAAAACCAGAGGGAATGGTAGCCGGGTCACCCTGTAGAAACTTCACGCACAGGAAAACATTCACAACCTGCATGTCCACCGAAGTCCAGGTCACTCACAGAAGACAATATCGGGAATTGAGTTCCCCAAACTCTGTCCTCCCCACTTCCCAAAGGGCATTGCCACTCTGCTAGATCTTATTCTTTTGGACACATGTCTAACACCCCAGCCCGGCTTCGACAGCAAATACATAAAAATGTCTTTAAAAGTCAGGGCCGGTGAGGTGGTTGGAAGGTAAAGCCACTTGCTATGCATATCCAAGATCTGACTTCGATTCCTGGACCTCACATAAAGGTAGAAGAAGAGAACCCACTTGCCACAGATGTCCTTTAACCTCTCATGCATATAATGGCACACACGTGTGTGCACACACATCATCATACACAAAGACATCACAAAAATACATATACAAAGAACAAATATGGAAATTCGGTGAAAATAATTGCATTAAGTATGACCAAACATTAATCTCATCATGTAAAGGGCAGTTACAAATCAACAAGAAAATGAATATTTCACCCAAAATATGCAAAGAATGTAGACAATTCAGTAACTGGGAGAGAAAGCCCCCCCATCCACACACCCCCCAAAAAAACTAACATGTCGAGAAATTCCCAGACACAGTGATCACCTGTGTACCAATGAGACACAGCTGGTAACATGTCCGGCCGACAGGTGAAGGAGGCAGTTGGCTCTCTCTAAGGATGCTGGGACATCAGGGTGGACACTTGACAGGAAGTTTCCAGAGTCTGCAAGTCAGAATGGAAGGAAAGGCCTACGGGCAGCTGACCCAAGAGCAGATGCTTTCTATACAAAGCTGTCCTCACACAAATGGAAACCACTTTGCTCGCACTCAAAATAAGCAGCTGCGAACAGAGCCTGCCCAGGGCACCGCATGTCCGTTAGCCTTGCAAAACACAAAGCCACAGAGCCAAGCATGAGGGGCCCATCTCAGGCCAACGTGGGCATGGGAGACGGCTCAGTCAGTAAGTGCTTCCCTTGCAAGCAGGAGGACCTGCGTTCGAGGCCTGGAACCCACATGAAAAGGCCGGATGTCGTCCCACTTGCTCTCAATCTCAGCTGTTGGCAGGCAGAGCGGGCCTGACCTCTGACCTCACTGGCCGGCCAGCCTAGTGTACTCAACAAAGTCCTGTCCGATGAGAGTCACCATCCAAAAAAGAAAGATGGACAGAAGCTAAAGAGCAATGTGAAGCTTCCTCTGACCTCCACATACATGCACACCTACCTGCACGCACACATCTGAACATGCACACCTGCACGCACACATCTGAACATGCACACCTGCACATGCATACATGCACATGCACACATGTAAACATGCACATACATTTGAACATGCACATATGTGAACACACACACTACTAAGCAAACAGTGATAGATTCAGCTTGGGTGAGGTGACCTCGCTGTCCACCTCTGGGCCCCCTTTCTTCTCTGGGGCTTTCTTTTTTTTTTATTTATTCAATTGTGCGTGTGTGCGTATGTATGTGTGTGTGTGTGTGTGTGTCTGTGTATGTGTAGAACCACGAACGAATTCGGGAACCACCATGGACGCCTCCACTTCCTCCACCCCGGGATTCACAGGCTCCGCCCTACCAGGACCAGAAGCGCAGGCCGCCCCCACTTCTGCCTGGCGTCTATACGTGGGATCTGGGATCCGAACTCAGGACCTTCCGCCTGCAAGGCAGAGGCTTAACCCCTGAGCCACCTCTCCAGCCCCTCTGGGGCTTTCTTACCTCTTGCTATTATCCATGAATAACAGGAGTTGGTTTGACCCTAATGCCAGCAACTGGTCTGACGCCTTGAATTCTCCGCTTTCTGTGGCAAACTAAACCACCTGTTTTGCGGGGCCTTGGCTCTCAGAGGAAGCTGCCACCCAACACAGAGCACGTCAGCCACCAGCCGGGTGTTGTATCTCTCCACACTCTGTACCTTGCTGGCCAGATTTTGTAACCACTTGGCAGATGTTCGCTAAGTGCTAGCTACTTAAATGCTTTTAAGATTCTCAGCCCAGTCGTGCAAACCAGGTTCATCCCGACTGTCTAGCAAAGACTATCGAAGCTTGGAAGAGAAAGTGAATGTCTGGGTTTGGGGGTAGAGTTGTCTTTATATGGTTCTCAGCTGGCCACTGCCCCTCTACAGAGCACGGGACAGCCACAGCCAGGCTTCCAGACAGAGCACTATGCTGGCAGCCAGGAGTTCTGAGGAAAGGCGCGTCCTCCATGCGCAAGCGCCTCCCATTTGAGGCCTTTGAGGAATGTCCTGCCGCGACGGAGCAGTGTTTGGGTGACTTACACTGTGCATCTGAGGAAAGGATTTCACCTGGCTGTCTCCATCAGCGCCCAGGTGAGGGGCGGCAGCTGGGGAGAAGACGGGGCCGCAGGAAAAGGAGGTCCACCCCTGTTTCAGCCGTGCCTGTGAATGCAGAGAAAAAAGCTGCCGCCTGGCAGACGAGGCCTCGGCATGCGCGGCACCCGGAACCTGCACAGCGGAAGACGCTTCGGTATGCGTATTTTTAGACATGCGCTCTGCATGGTTTCCCCAAAGAGCTTTGCTCCGGGGACTGGCTGGCAGCCCAGGCTTCGATCCCGCTGACCCCCCTGGTCACCGCTCCGCGAAGGATGGGCCCTACAGACTGCCAGCCCGCTGGAGGATGAGGGCCACCGCCGCCAGGTGACTTGCAAGCCCAGGCTCTGCCGCCGCTGCCCTTGCTGTCCGATGGGCAAGCACACAACTAGTTAACTCCTCTCTTTCTTGCTCCTTTTCTCCCAGACTCCGCTTGAGGCAATTACAGCAATCCTGAATTTGTCAATCACATTCACTCGTGCACAGTTTCCTGAAATAATTATCAGGTGAGTGGCATCTCAGCGCCTAGAGAGCCGGCTTGGAAACCACAAGCCCCAGAGTATTAATTACTGAGCGCAAAAATCTGCGGAGAAGCAAGTCTTTTAATGGCAGAACTGACGTAACATGATTGTTTTGATTTTTTTTACTAACATGACAATCATCGCTGTCCCTCCGGTCATCACAGCAGATCAGCTTGAATTATCTGGGGAGGCCATTACCAGGCCGGGCACCATTTGATAAGACGAGGTGCATGTTTCTCGGCACTGTGTTTGTTGATTTTCAGAACACAACCGAGCCCGAGAGTCAACAACAGGAATGAAAGTGGACTCTTGCCGAGTGGGCCAGAGGGGCGCTCTGGCGTGGCAGAGCGAGGCTTTGGTGGCGCCACTTTGCCGCAAGAGACACTTTCAGAGGGTGTCTTCTCGCTCTTTGTAGCTGCGCCGCCTTCCACGGGGCCCTGGATCCTGGTTTAGGGGAACACAGGGCATCAGCATTTCGTTAGATTGCACATGAAAAGCGTGTTCCGCCTCTGCCAGAGCCCTGTCCGTGTCAACAAAACCTGCGTGCCACCATGTGTGTGGCTGGTGCACAGCTGTGATCCCGGCGCTCGAGGGGCTGAGGCAGGAGAATTGCTACAACCTCAAGGCTGCCCAGAGAGTTTGGGGACAGCCTGGACTGGGAGACCCTGTGTCCAAATGGAGCACGTTGCAATGCCCACGTGACGATAGCGAATCCTTCACTAGAGAGGGGACTGTGCACGTTACAATCCCCCACGTGACGATAGCGAATCCCTCACGAGAGAGGGGACTGTTTTCCCGGTTGTGTTTTGCCCTCGGGAACGGGAATCCAATCCATGTAGAAAAGTCAGGAAGAAACGTGAAAGGGGTGGATTGGATTCTGGCATCTGTTGCAAACTGGGGGAAGGAGGAGACTATCTAGGCTGATCCTTGGTATAATCACTTCACGTTGCCTCTCTGGCCTCCGTCCCTTGGTCTCTACAAATCCTTTTTCCACTCTTCACTCTCAGATTCTCTGTCTCATTCTCCCCTCCTCCCTTTTCCTCTCTTCATATTTCCTAGTCTCAAAATAGACGCTTATTCCCTGGATGCTAATCTGACTTTCCAGAGTCTGGATCCCATTCAGCAGGTCCTTAGGGTGTTTCCCCAAACGTCCCCACTGAGTGGCCTCTTTCTTTCCTGGGTTTTATTTTTGAGGGTTCTCTACAAGAGGAGATGTCAGAGACAGCTCAGCGCGTGCAGGGTGATGGCTTAGTATGTGCAGAGTGATAGCTCAGTGTGTGCAGAGTGATAGCTCGGTGTGTGCAGGGTGATAACTCAAGTGACGGCTCAGTGTGTACAGGGTGACGGCTCAGCGTGTGCAGGGTGACGGCTCAGCGTGTGCAGAGCTGCCTCTGCACATAGTAACTGCCGCTAATCAGCACCCCCATCACCCACCAGCACCCCTCCATCAGCCTCTGAACAGGGAAGCAGAGACCCGCGACCTGCCACCCCACCCAGCTCCAGCTGCCAGAATCCCTCCTTCGTGTGTCACAACTTCACTTTTTTGTTACAACAAAAGACAGTTTTCATTTGAAGGTCTTTTGTCCTTATCAGAATCTCTACATTCTTATTGGCTATTTTTTACTTTTTTGCACGTGTGTAGGTGCCGCAGACCAGAGTCGCGGCCTCGAGACCAGGGCTCCCCAGGACCAGGTGGAGAACAGAACACACGCAGCTCCCTCTCGTCCGAGTGAATTCTGAACCCGTTTATTGAAACTTTCGTGACGACTTTTATACAGAAAATTTTGGGGTAAAGAATGTTGCACCTATATACAATTTTCTAGTCAGCAAAGTCACCTTCAGGGTGGACATTTTTTCAAGAACCTAACCCATTGCTTCAGGGCAAAGGCACTTAACAGAAACATTCTCTCAGAATTTCCAAACTTATCTAATCTGTAATGCTTCACTGGATAGCTATGGGGCTGATCCTACATAGTTGGCAATTTTAACAGAGACTGCTTTCTGAAATACACAGAGGCAGAATGATCTCCTTTTGATTTTAGCAAGGAACATACTTTACAATTAACTATAGAAGTCCCCAACACCCCCATAAGTCCCAGCGTGAGCTTTGGCTGTTGTCCTCTCCAGGTTGATACTCTCAGTCAGGCAGGTCGACATAGGCACCAGGCATGGCAGCAGGTTCTAACTTGGGAAGATGTATGCAGCTCATGTAGTCTCTACTATCCAAGCTTAAACTACATCTCTAAGGGGGCCTTGACTTGGATACTCAAAGCCCATAAGCTATAGCTGGTTCTGTCGATGGAGCACTGAGGTATGCACTGAAGAAAACACTTAAGCAATATAATTATTAAAAGAATAACTTCTATAATAGCATCCTTCTATTCCTTTAATAGTAAGGTTGCTTATGTCTTCCTTTGAGGAATTCCAGAAGTGTATTGCCATCAGTTAGATGACCCATCTGTGAACCATGCATACTCCAAACCTGCGGTCCAGTCAGGCCCCATATGCCAAGGATGTCTCTTTCGGGGCGGAGGCGATCATCGGTGGGAGTGCACTCAGATGGTCCATCTCTGTGATTTCTCATAAGAGTGCTGTTTGGGATAGGAAAGACATGGCCCCCTTTGCTTCTGACATGGATTCTCCCAGTTTGGATTGCAAATACCATCTCCAGGGGCAGCATCTAGACTTTGTGGCATGATGGTCTCTTCCTTGGCCTTCAGCCAGGGTAAGAGGGTATCACAGTTTCTTTTAAGGTTCTAATGGACTGATAGCATAGTCTTACACTTCTGGAATTTCTGAGTTAGTACATAGATGGGAATCTTACCCAACCTATGTTTTAAGACTCTAGAAGTTATTCTCTAATTTCCTTAAAATCACTGCACACATTCTGGCTAACAAGTCTACTTATTATAAGTGACTAGACATGAAATTTCTATTTAGTATTTGACTAAAACTTAAAAAGCAGGCTTCTCTAGAATAGAGAGCAGGAAGCTAGTTCCAAAAAAAACCTAAGGGGAGGTAAAGGGCACTTCTAATTCCCAGAATTCTTCCTGCCTGAGGCAAAACCCAAAGCCCCTGTTCATGGGCGTTACTGTGACCTTCCTCAGGGAACAGGCTTTAGGCCTGACCTGGGAAGAAACACCAAGGCCTGACAATTCCCATATTTTTCCTTATTTTTCTTAAATAAAGCCATGTCCTTATCCCAAAACATGTTACTTTGAATCCATCTTTTCCAAACTGAGACATATTCTACTAGATTAGTTGGATAGGGACGCAGCATGTAGGGGTGTGTGTGTGTGTGTGTGTGTGTGTGTGTGTGTGTGTGTGTGTGTACAAGGTAGCACCCTGTGAGCTTGCGTGGAGCCGGGGTGGCATCAGGAATGACCCTGCATTGCTCCGTCTCCTTGCTGTTTTGCTCTGGGGTTTCTCAGGCTCTGCTCTCCACCATTTCTATCCAATATTTTTATGTCGGATCCAGGATCCAAACTCAAGTCCTTCTGCTTGCGAGGTAAAGACAGAAGCCCTGAGCCACCTCTCCAGCCTCCCTCTCACACATATACTTTTTAACTGGGAGAAAATATCATCTTTTGGTCCAATGTGTTCGATGCTAGTTACAAATAAGCCATTAGCCCTGGATCACCCTTCAGATCCCCTAACTCAGTGGCATCATGTCATCAGGACCCATTGGGCACAGAAAGTACATCTCCCTGGGCAAAGGTAGTGCCAACGCTGCAGTGGCTTCCTGTAGGCAACTCCACAGTCTCACACACTTGCCAGGGTTTGGATGCCAGCGCCATCAATGCTGGCTGGTATAACCTGCTGAGCCCAAGGTTCTGGGAGAAGCATGATTGGACACATAAGAAGAATTCTGTCCAACTAATAGAGATTAGGTCCACGCATTGTTTAATCGTCCTCCCCAGTTACACAGGTCCTCGCTGGGAAAATTAACTTGAAACCCCTCATTCCTGCATTCATGCTTGTTGCCAAACTTGTTTACCAAATAATGCTCCCTGTGAACCAACCACAGGGGGCACTACGGTTCTCCCAGAGCTGTGACCACTGGGTCTGTCTTTCAACAGAATGTCCTGCTTGTTATTTCCCAGATGCAAGAGTTGTGTGCACTGGGGTTCTGTCGAACGACAGACCGAGATCACAGTCCACTGGCAAAACCCTTTGTGATTAGGAAGAGAAACAGGAGCTGGAGAGATGGCAGACATTCTGATGAAGAGTGGGCACCGTGACCAAGGAGTCCCCGTCCTCCCTTCCTAGCCTTTAGCTCACACATCCCACTCTGGAAGGATCCAGGTCTTGGACTTTTTTGACCCCATGCAAAAGGTCCAGCCTACCCCCCCGTGCACTCAGTGGGCACTGGTTGGGAGTCTGGCATCAGGTCTCCCAAACAGGAAATTGATTACGTGTCCATTGGTTAAGTGACAACTTATTGCAACTTAGATAAGCAGGAAGTAAAGGGACTTCGATTGTATCCAGCATCACAGGGGCGCAATGCTTTCCTACGGGTCTGACGTCATGCAGCTTTGAAGGGGCTGCTTCTCTCCTGTGAGTATGTGTGGGGGCATGGGTGTGTACACATGTGTACACATGTGAGTGCATGAGTATACACATATGCAGGTGTATCCATGCATGAGGAGTGTATCTGCACGTGTGTGCATACGTGTGGGTGCGTACATACTTGAGTGGATATATATACACATATGTACAGACATGAGTACGTTGTGTACACATGTGAGTATATTGTGTGCGTGCATGTGTATACACGTGTTCACACAGTTTTCTTTTTACATGATGGATAATGATTTGAGCTTTGAGACTGTTCATCTTTTTGAGAATGGTGTCCTTGAAGTCTTACAAAGCAAATTATAAATAGCATTTAATTTTTTAAAAGTTTTTTTTAAACTTTATTCATTCATTGTATGTGTGTGTGTGTGTGTACAAGCGCACGAGAGAAAAGAGAGAGAGAGAGAGGGCACTGTGTCTCCCTGTGGAAGACCAAGGGTGACTTTTCAAATCATCGTGGATTACTTTTACCTCCTTTTGTTTCACTCAGGGGTTTCCTAGGCTCTGCACAGCAGGGCTGAAGTGCAGGCTGCCGTCGTTTCCTCCTGGCATTTTTACATGGGACCTGGGATCTGAACTCAGGACCTTCTGCTTGCAAGGCAGAGTCTTAATCCCTGAGCTATCATTTCAGTACTGCATTTGATTTTTTTTTTAACTATATGCTTAGTAACAGACAAAGGGACCCAGGAAAGATGAGAAGAAATGGTTGACTTCGCTAAAGAGCAGAGTATGTGTGGCGTTCCGAGAGCATTTTCAAGTCCATCTGGAAGTAGATTTGCGTTGATGGCTTCCATGCAGAGTGAGGTGGGTGGAATCAGAAGGAACCAGGGTTGGCTTCTTTCTTTTTTCCTCTGGGGCTCTGGAGGGGACACGATCCAACCCATGACCAGCCCTCAGCAGTCACCAACCTGTGGTCCCCAGTTTCTGCTCTGAACAGACCCAGGAGAGGCTCCTTGGCTTCTCCTGGCCTAGCTCTGCCTTCCCCTCCTGGGGGACCAGAATGAGGAGACCACCAAGTCACGAGTTCTGGGACTTGCCCCGTGTACCCTCAGATGCACACACACCTGTGAAAACATGCAAACTCCCTGCCGCTGCCAGGCTGCCCCCCAGCCTCAGGGCTTCAGCTCGGGGTTGCCCAGGCCGTTGCCTCTCTGTGGTGGGGGCAGGACGGTGGGTGATCTCAGCCCACAGGCCACGCCCAGCTCCGCGCGCGCTCCCACAGCCGCTCTGCTTGTTGGCCCCTTACCATAAGATGACTGCGGTGAGCTCCTAGAGGGATGGAGGGGCTGGCCGCTCCCCGGCCCCCATCAGCCCTGGGGGAATGAATCCCAGTTACTCTGACTGCCCACCTTCCTGACCGGGCAGCTGCCCCCTGGGAGCTTCACTAGGACACTCACCACGTGTCCTGGTCCCTTGGGTACGTCTGACCTGCAGGGATGGCGAGTTGGACATTCGTTCAAGGAACCAATTCAGGCTCATGTGACAGAAGGGACTCTGGTGGCAAAGGCAGAACATATACCACCACCGCTCCTAGCAACAGCTCCTGCAGGACGCGCATCCCACACAAAAGCAGTCAGCGTTGGCAGCCTTACCAGCTAGGAAAGCGTTTGACTAATCATAACCAAGAGAATTAGAGATGCTCTTAGAGTTTGCTCCGGGCCGGTGACCAGTGTGTACTTAGCCCTGGCACTTCAAAGTGATGTATCGGCACATTAGGCTGGAGTGTACCGCCAGGATGACACGGGACCCCTGGAAACTGCACCCACAGACCTAAGTAACAACAGCAGCATCCTAAAGGATCCAGCCCAGCTGCATCCTGACCACAGGCCAGGGTCTTCCCAGAGCCTAGAGGGACGGGGGTCTGAGAGTAGAAGCTGCCCATTTCCAAAGACTGCCGTGGAAACAAAGAATGGCTTGTGAATAACTTTTATGTCAATTAAATGTTGGCCGTATAGTAAAATCTTCCCTGCAGGAATTAATAAAATCTAAAATTATTGTCGACTTTTGCTTTTATTCTTTGCATAGTAGTTCATAAAAATATATGAAATTGTGTAATTGTATAGATCGCTCATGTCACCTTTACCAATATCTGCTCAATTTCTTTTATTTGAGACACAGTCTAGCTGTGTACCCCAGGCTAATCTGCAGCTTGCTGTGTAGCTAGCCCGGGCTGCTCTCAAGGTCATGATCCCCCTGCCTGTCCCCTGCACTTCCACATCGTGGTGTCTTTTTACTGGACGGTGCTACTCTGGCCTTGAGCCTTCTGTTCTCGGGCTCGCCCCTGGCATGACTGGATCTGACTGAGAAGAAACAGGAGCCCTGGGTCACTCCCCAAATCGCTCCAGCGCAGAAGTTCTGGTACAGGAGCCCTGGATCCTTCCACCTCCGAAACCATCACAGCACAGAGTCCTCGGGCCCCTGAGAGCGCAGAAATTCCTGCTGTCCAGGAACCTAGAGGGAGTCCTGGGGCTCTGGTCTGAATCTGTCCCGGGGGCTTCTGATGCCTTAGCAGCTCTGGGTGTGTCCTCAGGCCAAGGGTGGGACTATTACACAGCCATGGCAGTGAGTGCTCAGGCCGTGGGTTGGGCTGTTTCCCAGTCATGGCTTTGGAGAAGAAGCTACACTCTCTGTAACCTCTACAGGCCACACGCCCACCTGGGTTCCTTGAACGTTCCCACCCACTAAGGTCTTTGAACACAGCTTTCAAAGTTCTCGGCTGCAGTTTCTCATCATGTCTCAGGGGACATCGCTGAGAGAGGTCTGGCCTGTGTGCGACCTTGTGAGAAAGAAATCATGGTTCTCTCTCTCTCTCTCTCTCTCTCTCTCTCTCTCTCTCTCTCTCTCTCTCTCTCTTTCTCTCTCTCTCTCTCATCTTGCAATGACTAATGAAGACTAGCATGAGAGTGGAGACAGATGAAAGGCCAGGCAAGGATCTGCTGCAAAATGACCCCAGGTGACAAATGGCGGTCAGTCCCTGAGACCCACAGGAACAAGCACGGCGCGGCTCACGGTCCTGGTAGCCGCACTAGCTGGAGCAAAGTCCACGGCTGCCATAAGTCACGGCTCTGCCTGAAAGTGGAAGTGTCCCTCGTAGCTCCCCAAGAGTCCAGGTGGAACACGGGGCTGCTAGGGGCGTGCTCCTGTCATCCGGGCTTGCCAAGGACCAGGATTGTCTGGGACCTTCCGCTCTGCTCCGGGCAGGCTGCGCCCACACTCTTGCGGGAGACTGGAGTCCAGTCCTTGGCTGGGGCAGCAGACAGCTTTGTGTTCTCTTCTGCAGTTCATCGGTGCCCGTGTGTGCCCATCACCTGAAGGGGCTCTCTGCTCCCCACTGTAGTCAGGGTCTCTGACCTAACTGCAGAGCTTCAGACCATAAGAGACTCTGTCTCAGGAAAGGAGTCACTGTTCCTATGGATGACAGTTGAGAGCATGCACCTGCACGTGTCCACACACGGGCACACATGCGCACGCACACACACATGCATGCACGCACACGAGCACATGCACACACGTGCGTGCGCACAAACTAATGCACACACGTGCACACATGCATGCATACGCACATGTGCGCACATCCATAAAAATGAAAAGAACAGCCATGAGAGATTTAGAACTAGTGCTGCCCCTCAAAGGACGTGAACACCTGCCCAGGGAGAAGCCTCACGTGGCAATGAGGAGGGAAAGAAGGGGGTATGGGGGGGGGGGAGAAGGAAGATGAAAAAGAGAAAAAGAAGGAGGTGGAAGAAGAGGAGTCAGAGAAAGATGAAAAAGAAGAGGGGGGAAGAGGAGAAGCAGAAGGAAGAAGGATGATGAGAGGAAGATGAGAAAGGCAGAATTAGAGGACTAGGAGGAGGAGGAGGAAGCCACCACCGCTGTCACCAGGCATGGTGACATCTCACTCTTCCTTCAGCATTGAGCTAGGTGCCTGCTCCCCACACCTGCCTGCTCCCCACACCTGCCTGCTCCCCACACCACCTGCTCCCCACACCACCTGCTCCCCACACCTGCCTGCTCCCCACACCTGCCTGCTCCCCACACCTGCCTGCTCCTCACACCTGCCTGCTCCCCACACCTGCCTGCTCCCCACACCACCTGCTCCCCACATCACCTGCTCCCCACACCACCTGCTCCCCACACCTGCCTGCTCCCCACAACATCTGCTCCCCACACCATCAGCCCTGATGGGCCACAGGCCCATCTGCTCCCAAAACAGCAGCGTCTTCACCCAAGGTCAAGGTGAACCTGAAAGCTAACCATAGTCTTCTCCTGCTTTGGCTGCACCAAGAGCAGATCTATAGGAACCAAGGCCAGAGGCTGTGAAAGATGTCACAGCACCCACGGACAAGATGACATCATAGCAACCAGGGGAAAGATGATGTCACGGCACCTGTGAGCTGCATTCACCTGGCCCCTTTTGCTACTCACATCAATATTTCCTTCAATCTAATGTCCTATACTATTTTTTTGCTTACCTAATTATTTGTGTGACCTTAGATTAGTTACTTTTTTCATTTCCTAATAGCAACTCATCTAGGTTTAAATGAGTCTTGTGCATGCATTCCTGTGCGTCCCTTTCAGAGTTTGTGCATGTTTGGTGTGTGTGTGTGTGTTTGTGTGTGTTGGCAGGTATATGTATTTTCATCAGAGTATGTTTTGTGTTTGGGTGTAACTGTGTCAATGAGAGTGTCAGGGAGTATGTGTGGTGCTTATCAGTGAATAAGGCACAGTCATTATCAAAACCAAAGAGTGCAGCCTGCCCCCCCCCCCCCCCCCGCACACCCCGGCAGGCGACAGGGCTGGTGGAGGATGAGTTAGTCATGACTCCCCTGTGCGGAGAGGAGACCCCCCTGTGCGGAGAGGAGACCCCCCTGTGCGGAGAGATCCCCTGTGCGGACATGCCCACCGGTACGGACACCTTGTGGACACGCCCACCTTGCGGACACGCCCACCGGCACGGACACCTTGTGGACACGCCCACCTTGCGGACACGCCCACCGGTACGGACACCTTGTGGACACGCCCACCTTGCGCACACGCCCACCTGTGGAAGGGGTTAGAAAAGTTAGAGAAGCCTCAGACTACTCGCTGGCAGAAAGTGCTTGTAATGAATTTAGAGACACGGGAGCAGAGGTCACGACCTCCCCAGGTCGCCCGTTGTAAGCTGGTCCCCCATGCCAAGCGCAGGAGAAGCCCCGGCCAAGGATCAGGAGGCCCAACAGTTCCTTCACTCTCCTGGGAGGTGGGCGGTGCGGATGGCCGTCAAGGGCGTGGCTTTCAGGTGATAATGTGGCCACTTTCACAGGGCTGCTCACCCGTGGTCTGCAGTCCTGCCCCTCATGCTGCTCTGAGAGACCAGAAGAGGAAGCCAGCTTGGCCCATCTGCCCCAGGGTCTACACAGCCCAGCCATGGCATCCACCCATGCCACCTGAGAAAGGAAGGCCCCAAGGTGGGCTGTGGCTCCCAGAGAGCACCACTCTGAACAGCCATGCACAGCCCCACGCGGCTCCCGACCACCCATGCACAGCCCCATGTGGCTCTCGACCAGCCATGCACAGCTCCACATGGTCCCTGGTTCACGGTCATCCAGGCTGAGTCGGAATTCACATGCACACTTACCCTCACACACACACACATACACACACACACACACACACACACACACACACACACACACACCCCTCACTCCAAAAGCCCAACAGCAAGAAGGTGACCTCACCCTAAACTCTGCTAAAGGAAGAGACTCATCCACAGAGGGTCCAAGGGAGTCAAAGTCCCAGAGTCAAAGGCAGTGATTGCAACATGTCCTTACAAGGATGTCAGGCCCCAAGAGATGGCACGGAGCCCAGAATCCCAACGCCCAGGAGGCTGAGGCAGGAACGGGCGCCGCTGTGTGAAGGACAGTCCTCAGCCAACCGCATCTGAAGAGAGTGGCCTTGCCGTTATCTGTCAGTGCTGCTGCTTCTTACTGCGGAGCCGCGTTCTCTCCACCCCTCGGTCTGCTTTCCTGTCCATAGTAACTTCTTAGTTTTGCTCCTTACAGATAATGCAGATAAAAATGCAGATACAGCTACATTTTTAAAATTTCTCTTTTTGGAAAAATAATCTTGAGAGAACAAGAAAAAAGAGAAAAAGAAGCCCTGCTTCAGGCCTGGACCAAACACCTCCCCGAACTGACCCCGTTTGCAGCTAAGAAAAGGAGGCGCTGCTGAGACAGCCACGGAGCTAGATCACCCGGGTCATGTATAATTGATGCGGCGTCCGTGTGGCCTTGAGAACAGGCCCAGCATAATCTAGAAAGTGAGCCGGACGTGCTGGACTGGGATGCCCGCGGGTATCGTTCCTGCCAGGGAGCCTGTCCAGCTGCTCTGAGCCACCGTGACTCAGTTTCCCCTTCTGCCCCACCAGTCCTGCTGGTGTTGGCTGCATCAGCAGCTCCTACTGGACATTCCACCTTCGTGTGGACAGTGGTCGCCTCCTGAGCCGTTACAAACAAAGCTTTGTGCCTTTAAGAAGCCAAAATGAATGCAAAGCTTATTATGATCCTGGTGGTTGCTAACACACACACACACTCTCTCTCTTCCACTGCCCAAGTGTCTGAATTTCAGCTGCAGATGAGTGTAGCCTGCTGGGATTTGAGCTGCCAGTTTAATTAGTGTTCAGTAATTTCAATAATGAGTGACAATTCTTTGGGGCTTTTAGGTTGGTCTGTTCAGAAGCAAATCAATAATGCACAGTTTTTCCCCTTCTTTAAAGACAAGAAAGTAACACGTGAGTTACATGGGATGAGAGAAAATAAACGGGGAGCCCCTCAGTAACTCAGGAGGCAATTGGTTTGAGCGGTGTGGCCGGCCTCTCCCGCCCACTCGCGTTGGAGGAGCAGAAAGGTCATTAGGAGCTGGGAAAAGGCAGCAGCGTCCTTCCAGTAAACAGTTCGCCCTGGCTGTAACCATAGTGATTTGGGTAAATGAACACACGTATACAGATCACTACCCTATTCCCCAGGCTGCATGTATTATTGCCTCTGAAGATATAAAAACAATTGAGGCTAATTGTATGAGAGTGAGTTTATTACAAACATAAATGGAAAAGGAAAAGGAAAGTCAGACAGGGCTTTCGCGGGCTTCCCACCTCGCATCCGCACCTCCATCTGCCACCCAAGTCTGCCCTTCTGCTGCGTCTTCTCTCTGCTCACTGCAGAAGGGTCCTGAAGGTGGGCGGGGTGGGGGGCTGCAGGGTTTCTTTCCCTGGCTTTGGGGATCCAGCTTGCAGCTTGCGTGGGCCGTCCTGGGCTTAGAAGCATGATCAGAACTCTGCAAGTTCTTGTTTTGCTCCGCAGAGCCCAGGCGCTTCAAAGCCAGGGGAAGACATTTATCTCAGCTACGACGACGTGGGGGTGCACCGCTGCCCAGCCAGTGGCTGAGAAGTTCCCCCACATTATGGCGGGGACCCCGGCAGCCAGCAGGAGCCTAGGCTTTTTCTGTAAACTCGCATGCTCTCTTTTGTTGCTGCTACAAAGACTCGTCTTCATAAGGTGTTGTGATTTGCGGTATACAAACCCATTAAAAAAACACCAATGGAATCCCCAGCTGGGAAGGTCAAGTCTAATGAGGTGGGCTGTCGCGAGGAGAGGGGCTCACAGCATCCCCCGTGTCGGCCGAGGTGCTCCAAATGAACAGCCGCTTGTAATTACGATCGGCCCACACTTCCCACTCACCTCAGGTGCTAGTTCTTTCTCGCAAGAGAACAGATTAATTGTATATCAACTGATATACATAAAAGGAGCTTGATAGAAGGCTTAATAAAGTAACATTAAATAGGCAATCCCACGGAAATTCTAATGTGTATATTCTTAATTAAATCCCTTGCTCCGACGGTAGAGCCGATTGGGCGCATTCCCGTTTCTTCTGCACCCACAGAATGGAAAGAAAACCCTGGCAAGATGGGAGGGTGGCAGCCATGAGGAGACCACCCTGTTCTCCTTCGCCTGCACACTCGGGAGCCGGCTGAGCAGAGGACCAGAGGGCACATAGGACGTCTACATCTGTGCCCTCCGAGTGCCACTCAGTGTCTGGTGACGGGCAGCTGCTGAAATAACGGTAGCTGTGAAAGAGGAGGAGGAGTCATAGAGAAGGAGGAGGAGTCATTGAGAAAGAGGAGGAGTCAAAGAGGGGGAGGAGTCTAAAGGGGAGGAGTCAGAAGAGGAGGAGGAGTCAGAGGAGGAGGAGTCAGAGGAGGAGGAGTCAGAGGAGGAGGAGTCACAAAGGGAGGAAGAGTCAGAGGAGGAGGATTCAGAGGAGGAGGAGTCAGAAGAGGGGGAGGAATCAGAAGAGGAGGAGGAATCAGAAGAGGAGGAGGAGTCAGAGGAGGAGGAAGAGTCAGAGGAGGAGTCAGAGGAGGAGGGGGAGTCAGAAGAGGAGGAGGAATCAGAAGAGGAGGAGGAATCAGAAGAGGAGGAGGAGTCAGAGGAGGAGGAAGAGTCAGAGGAGGAGTCAGAGGAGGAGGGGGAGTCAGAAGAGGAGGAGGAGTCAGAGGAGGAGGAGTCAGAAGGAGGAGGTATCAGAAGAGGAGGAGTCAGAAGAGGAGTCAGAAAAGGAGGAAGAGTCAGAGGGGGAGGAGTCATAAGAGGGGGAGGAGTCAGAGGAGGAGTAAGAAGAGGAGGAGTCAGAAGAGGAGGAGTCAGTAAAGGAGGAAGAGTCAGAAGAGGAGGAGTCAGAAGAGGAGGAGGAGTCAGAGGAGGAGGAGGAGTCAGAAGAGGAGGAGTCAGAAGAGGAGGAGTCAGAAGAGGAGGAGTCAGAAGAGGAGAAGGAGGAGGACAAGGAGGAGGACAAGGAGGAGGAGGAAGAGAAGGAGGAGGAAGAGGAGGAGGAGGAGTCCCAAGAAGAAGAGGAGGTGACAGAGAGGAGGAAGAGTCAGAAGAATAGGCAAAAGAGGAAGAAGAAGAGTTAGCGGAGAAAATGGAAGAGGAATTAGAGGAGGAGGAAGGAAGGAAGGAGATTGAAGAGATGCTGGAGGAAGATCGGGATTAGAGGAGGATCTAGATGAGGAAGAGGAGTTATAGAAGGAAGAGCGGGAGGAAGAAGGTTTTGGAGAAAGGAGCAGTCAGAGGAGAAAGAGAAACTAGAGGAAGAAAAGGAGAAATGTTGGAAGAGGAAGGGAGAAGGCTACAGGAGAAAGGAGTTAGAGGAAGAGGAAAAAGTTACAGGGGTGAAGAGGAGGAGGAGTTATAGGGGTGAAGAGGAGGAGGAGACAAAATTACACTAGAGGAACAGGAGTGTGGCACTTCCTGATAAAATGTTGGTCAGAGAGGTCTCAAAGATCCCCGAAACATTACAGGCTTTTGCTATTACTCTTGGCTGCTCCCCCAAAACTGTCATTAAAACCCATTACTGAAGATGCAATGGATCAGAGAACATGGACAAAATACATCAACTGGAACTGGTCTGAGGACTCTCTCCTTGCTGGACAGCTTACACAGTACTAAGAATACTGTAGAAGCTGCTAGGGGAGGGAAATAACCACAAACCTCATCAACAGCATGAGATCTGTAGTTCCAATATAAATCACCATGGCAACAGATGACCACAGTGTATTAGTGGCATGAGTACCAAGGAGACAACCAACAGCTTTCTGATTGGACTCAAGACCTGCTTGTCAGAATGGTACACATCCCTGTTACTGTAAACTAGAACAAGAACCCAAAAAAGGGAAGGAAATAGATCAATAGAGAAGACAGCCAATAAACTATAGGTAGGAAGACAGTTCTGTGGGCAGCTGTTATACCCACAGAATGGGCACTTGCAGGGGAAACCTTTGGGTCTAAAGCTGGATTATTGAAGGGAAATGCACATATCAGTGGGGTGACCTGAAGAGAGGTAACTTGACATATCGCAGAGGCCCGACACCCACAGGAGTAGAGAGGTCAGAGTGAATCTTGGGGTCCATAGAGGCACAGAGGCAGAAGAGTGGGAGGGAGGGGGAGGGACTGGTGAGTGGAAGGGAGGAGACAGAAGAGAGGGAGGTGGGAGGGAAGCTTGGATGAATACTCAATGCGATTGTAAAAGTAGAAAAATTAAATAATAAATAAATAATGAAAAAAAGGAAAAGAAGGAGTTGCAGGGAATGAAGAAGGGGAGGAAGAGAAGTTACAGGGGATGAAAAAGAAGAGAAAGAGGAGGTGAAAGTAGAGAGATGAAGGAGAAAAAGCGGATAAGGAAGAGGATACAGAGAAGGAGGAAGAGGAGGAGGAGGAAGAGCAGAAGGAGGAGGAGCAGGAGGAGGAGGAGCAGGAGGAGGAAGAGCAGGAGGAAGAGACAGCCACGTTGGGTCGTGTCTGAGCAGCCTGGCCGCGGAGAGCTGCTGCTGCCTGGCGCCGCGGAGAGCTCCTGAGTGGCACCAGGACGGCCACAGAGGCGTCACGATGGGACGCGACTCCTTCGCTCTCCGGCGGTCAGCTAAGCCTCTCCTCCCTCCTCCCCGTGCCAGAGCAGCTGGCGGGCAGCTTCCCAGTGCTGCTGCTGCCACCGTCAATGAGCAGCTCTTCCCCGCGGCCGGCAGAACCCATGTGCCCCGAGAGAAAGGGGGTTGAAATGAGGCAGGGGACGCAGCGTGCTTTTCTCCAGCCACCCGCTGGGAAGCCAGCATAAGCCCGAGAAGGGTGGAAGGCACCAACCGCTGCTGTGCCAGGAGGCGGGGTGGGCTGCAGTCCTGCTCCGGGTTATGCCTCGATGCGAGAAGTACATTGTGAGACCAGCCACGCGCCTGCCTCGCGTGCTTCCCTGTATGTGACCGAGGACTCTTCTAGAAAGAACTGGGCTGGAGGCTCCGGGGAGCACTTAGGAATTCTTCTGGAGGGACCACAGCTTCTGGAGCCACCCTGCAAGCTGAATGCCACCAACAGGGAGAACATTCTAGAACCTTCCATCGACACTGCATGGCATTGTCAAGTGGAGCACTGATCTCGTAGCACAAAAACCCATTACAACGGGAATCTGAAGGTGGAAGCTGTGAAGCCAAGGGAAGACACTGAACCTAGCTGTGCCTCTGTTTCCCTTTTTGTAGAAGAATAAGCCCCTTCTTCTTCGAGGATGGCTCACCCCTCCCACAGCCCACTCACCCGCACACCCTGCCACGTGCTGCCTGACCCCTGGGGAGGCCGCGGTGAACTGGGCAGTTCTCTGGAACTAGAGAAGCAGCTTCATGTCAGAACCCGCAATTCACACCCAAACTGGTGACTCGGCGTGGAGGCTGGGCAGGAGCTGCGCTGAGTTCCAGACTCGTAGTGGTGAATAGAAGTCAAGCCAACCAAGAAACACAGGAGCCACCAACCCAAAACCTAAACAAGAAGCCAGCAGTGTGGGGTCCTGGCTGCAGAGCAAAGAGGGAGGGTTCAAGGGACGATGTCATCAGGGGCCCTGGAGATGCCAGGGACGCTTCATCATGGTGCAGTGGGATGTCTGCGGGCAAAGCCGGATCTGGGGCATCGGCGGGCAGGGACTGAGCTGGCTCCTTGGGAGGGTCGCGCAGAGCCTCGGCTGAGCTGCGCTGGAAGGAGAGGGAGGGAATGGGGAGGGAACGGTGGGCATGCTCTGGTTTGGCTAGAGACGCCTGGGAGATGCAGGAGGGCGGGGACACATGGCTAAATGAGTCACCACTCAGCAAATGCTAGTGGAAATAAAGAATAAAAGACAAGAATACAAACATCGTGGGTCTAGAGCATGCTAGAATATTCTAATATTCCTGTGACAGACCAGTGTGAAACCAAGCAGAGAACCTCACAGTGCGACGGTGAAACTTTTGAAATAAACAAGCACAGGAATACCTGAAAACACACAGACAGGCACGCAAACATTCATGTGCACATGATGACACACACGTGTTCTGAGACCAGGCGTCCAGAAGCAGCCACCAGACTGAGGTCTGCGTCATACCAGGCCGAGTGGAGCTCATCCATCTGCAGAGATCCGAGATACGCTGCTCCATATGACCAGACAGTCAACCTCAGGAGAAAGATAAGGAGGGCGGCTCAGGACCATCCTGTGAAGGGCAATTGTCTCTGTAGATGGTTCTCCAGGGAGTTGGGACTTAGAACAAACCAGACTGCGGGATGCACCTGTGTCCAGAGGCAGATTTGGCTTTGAGAGCCCCACTTGCCCATGAGCATGGCGTGCTCTTGACGTAGCTACTGCCCAGAGCTTCTGTCTGCTCTGACGTAGAGCCGTGCCCAAGACAGAGGCGACCACGGCTGGGTTGGTCCTCCTCCCATCCAACCCATGGGCCCTGGGCCCGAGGGGCGAACATCAACGTGATGTGACTGTCCGGTTCTTCTGGGGACCTGCGCTCACGCAGAGCAGAGAAGCTGCCCTGAGGCCCCCAGCTGGGAAGTGGTGGGGCCTGGACATGGGGCTCAGTGTTCTCTGAGAATGGGCCAGGGACCCCGCCATGAAGCACACAGAAGCTTGCTGTGCACTGTGAAGTACAGATGTGAGGTATTTACCTCAAAAACGCACCACACTTCGGACTAGATTGAGGTTTTTAACGGAGTTCTAGAACCAGCAGGCCCATCATAGGAAGAGAGGAAGAAAGAAAGAAAGAAAGAAAGAAAGAAAGAAAGAAAGAAGAGAAGGAAGGAAGGAAAGGAAGGAAGGAAGGAAGAAAGGAAGAAGGAAAGAAAGAAAGAAAGAAAGAGGAAGGAAGGAAGAAGGAAAGAGGAAGAAAGAAGAGAAGGAAGAAGAAAGAAAGAAGAAGAAAGAAAGAGAAAGAAAGAAGAAGAAGAAAGAAAGAGAAAGAAAGAAAAAGAAAGAAGGAAAGAAAGAAAGAAAGGAAGGAAGAAAGAAAGAAAGAAAGAAAGAAAGAAAGAAAGAAAGAAAGAAAGAAAGAAAGAAAGAAAGAAAGAAAGAAAGAGAAGAAAGAAAAAGTGGGAAAAAAGGAGGCCTGGAAGAAGGGAAAGGCAAGTTTATACCCTCGGGCTTGGTGGGTGGGCTGAAGGGGCAGGGTCTGGAGGTGATTTCCGGGACCTTTGCCCAGCCCAGAAAGTGTGTTCAGGATCAGTCTTTGAGCTTGGCTCCTCTAGCAGTAAGGGTGTGAGACGTCTGTGTTCCTCCCGGAGCCAACTATTAGGGGGGTCCGTAATCACGAAGCAGAAGCTCTGTCTGAGTGTGGGGGGATGGAAGAGTGGGGATCCCATCATCCACTGACTTTTTAAATCTTTTTAATCCTCGCACCTGCTAAACAAGGACCACTGATTTTGAGACAGGGTCTAAGTTGCTCAGGCTGACCTTGAACTCAATTCCCGTCCCAGGTGGCCTTCAACCTTGGATTCTCCTGCCTCGGCCTCCAGGTGGATGGGATGACTGGCTTGGAACACTAGGCCAGAAAAATTAGTTCACGCAGCAAACCTAAGTGAAGAGCGAGAAAAGGAACATCCACAATGGCGCGTGTCTTAGGAGGGTTGGCCGTGAAGGGTCGGAAGCCGGCAGTGCTGGCTGGTGTGGGCTCATGGCCGTCAGACCTGCAGGGGCCTCCTCTGAGTCCGCCAACATGTTCATGCGGCAGTCAAGGGCAGGATCCGGCACAGCAGCCCAGTGTCCTGCAGCTCATGGAGACCTGGAAGGGCAGCCGCCCACGGGCACCAAGACACTCTGCTGTCACTATCCGAGCCTTTGTGAAAGGGCCCAACCCACAGTGCTGTTCACCTTGCAGGCTACCCTTCTAGTCGGGCTGCCTGGCTCTTTGCTCAACAGGATAATGACAGAATCTGCTGACTCTGCTCACCATCACGCCCTCCTGTGAAGCAGGACTGTGACACACACAGGTCTCAATAAGGGAGCAGCAGTGTGCTCAGATCCATTCTGTAAACCCTGGGCACTGTTCCTGCCTTCAAGACAGCGGGTACTGAGCTGTGTCCAGGGTGCTAGAGTGTGAGGAAAAAGCACCCACTGTGTGTGAGGAAGAGCACCCACTGTGTGCAGTGCCCTGTATCTGTATGTATGAGAGAGCTATACTGACTGAGTGAATTATCAGCACTCACTGTGTGCAGTGCCCTGTGCCTGCATGCAGGACACGTGTACCTGAGTGCGAAAGCAAAGCACCCACTGTGTGCAAGGACCAACTGGGTGCCCACTGTGCACGAGGCTGTAGGCGCATTGCCAAGGCATGAGGCAGACAGGCAGCGGCTGCCCGGGCAACCTCTGAATATCCTTCTCTTCAGGACTGTCTTCCCTTCGCACCCTTCTCTAGGAGACAGGAAATTCTAGAGAAGTTTCTAGAAGGAATGCCTAGAGCTTCAACCCTGGTCCTGGGCCTCATCGCTTCAATAGTGGACCAGAGGCAGGACAGGGAAGCAGGGCGTGGGCTCTGCACCCATCACATGTGGAGGGGGCCTAGGCCTCTCAGCCTCCCACCCTTCCCGCGCCAGGCTCCAGTTCCCACCCTGTTTGTACTGACAGGCTTTTTCCTGGTGGCATCTGGGCTACAGGCAGCAATCCCCCCAACCCCCCAGGAAGGTCTCCAAGCAAGGCTGGGCAGGGACCCCAGCAGGTGAGTCTGAGTTGGGGGAGGGGATGATGGAGCGCTCGGGCCAGAGGGAGGGAAGCAGTGACCAGGGTCTTTGTTTGGAATCTGCCCCCTGGGGTTGGGCGGCTGGGCAGGGCGAAGCTGCAGCTGGAGGGGAAGGGCAAGAGTCACTTAGACATTTTGAAAACTGTCACTTTAAAATATAGGGGCCCCTTGGGTGTCCAGGCAGGGTCAGTCTCCTGCTGATGAGGAAAGGGGCTGGCGGAAAAGAAACCCCCCCAAGAAGCCAGAATGAGACTGGCGTCACCCGGGGACGTGGGCTTGTTTTCAGAAAAGAGAACCGCAGCTCTGAAGCCTTCCTCCTCCCTCCTCCTCCTCCCTCCTCCTCTCTCTCTTCCTCCTCCTCTTCCCTTCTCCTCTCTCCTCCTCTCTCTCCTCACTCCTCCTCTCTCTTCTCCCTCTTCCCCTCCTCTTTTCCCTCCTCCTCCTCTTCCCTCCCCTCTCCTCCTCTCTATCTCCATCTCTCCTCTCTTCCCTTCTCCTCTCCTTTTCTCCCTCTTTCTCCCTCCTCCCTTTTTCTTTGCTCCATACTCCACCTCCTTTGTCTTTCTCCTCCCTCTCCCTCCTCGCTCCCCTTCTCCTTCTCTCTCCTCCCTCTGCCTTTTCCCCCTCTCTCCCCTCTTCTCTCTCCTCTCTTATTCCCCTGCTCCTCCCCCACTGCGAACCCAAACATGTTAGCACGTGCACGCCCTCGCACACACACCTTCCTCTAAGCAGCTTCGTTTCCTTAGAAACACAAAACAAACCAGTCTCTCTGCACTTGAACTGTGATTTCAAAAGTCCATCTCCGACCTCCAGTCTCGGGCTCAAATCTGGCCAGCAATGGCGGTCAGGTGATTAAGTTTCATGAGCTGACTTGCACTGAGCTCATACGAATGTGACTCTCGAAACCCAAAAGAGTTTGAAATGTGGTTTTTTTTTTAATATCTACTAAACAGAACAATGAGACCCTTTGAGATGTCCCAGAGGGCAGCCACGGAAACCACAATTTACAACTGCACATCTCTTCTAACGTGTTAACCAGGTGTTCCATGTTATTGTTTGAAACTCTACCTTGGTTTAAATCAAACGAAGAAAAGCCCAAAGCCCAATTAAAGCCCCGTGTCGCCTCTCGAGGAGAGAGGCGAAAGACATTCCTTGCAGAGTTAATGGCAGGACCAAGACCATCTTTTCTGTTTTTCTTTCCCGTTTCCTATTTCTCGCTTAAATTCTCACAACTTGCTGGAGTTTCCTGTTCTTCCTTTCAGGAGGGGGAGGGAAACCTAGAACGAAGCCAGGAATTTCTGGCTTAATCTTCGTAGCATCCCAGACCCTCTAGCCGAAGCTGACAACCGAGTGTTGTCATGGGATAATCAAATCGCGCAGGGGCCCACTTGAGCTATTTTTGCATGCACTGTCTCTTAATAAGTTCCAGGCCTGGGCTGCGCCCTTCCTGCCAACACGTGTCCACTGTAGTCAATAGATCAGGGACAACAAATTGATGCTGCTCACAAGAGTCGAGCCCACCACAGGAATCCTCCACCCGCCTGCACCACCTCTGCAGACGATGGCCGTGGGAAGGTGGACAGGGTGCCTTTGCCCGCCCATCATGCCTCACGGACTGAAGGCCGTCTGTCTCGGCCGCTCTTCCCACCGCACGTGACCCTGAGCTGCTGGCCTCCCTCTGCCTGTCCCGGCTGGCTGTGCAAATGTCCTCGTCACACTCCTCCCGTCCGTATCTTCCCCGGACCTGTATCATTGGCTGGGTCCCTTCGCTCCCCAACTCTCAGCGGCAGCCTGGCTGCATGAACGCATGCTCACCCCTTCAGAAGAGATGGGGTGAGCCGCAGGGATTCCCTTGACTCTCTCTGCGCTAAGTAAGATAATCTGATAAATCAGGTCAGTTTTTCTCTTTTCGCAGAATTCATGAGACTGGGGGAAAGAAAGTGTCAGTTACCACACATCTGTTCCCCTTTACGCCTTATTTGAGAAATAATTCTTGCCAGGTTTTTACCCACCCATGATAATTACGCCATTTTTACAGATGTGGTTTTTAACAGCTTCGTCTTGGCCCCAGAACTTTCATACGATTTGCATTTGCCTCTTGGCTCACAGTTCCTCGCAGGCTGGCATAAAGGGGAGAGAAGGAACCTGTCTCCAAATCTGCACTTTCCAGTTTCCCAACCTCAGACGGTGAGGACAGAGCTGGCAGCCATCACTCTTGTCATGAGCAGACGCTGCTTGAAGAGATGCACCCGAGCGTGTCATGGCACGGTCACCCGAGACCCTGTGTGACTCCCCAGCTGCTCCTCAGCCCAGAGACAACCCGTGCAGGTCCCTGGACGCAGCCAAGGAAGCGGGGGCTTCTCTCACAGATGCACCCCACCACCCCAGCATCCTGTGCTCCCGGGAGACCGAGAGGACACAGTTGCTGAATAGTGCTGACCAGCGCCTGGTGCTAGACTCCGCGCGCTGACCAGCGCCTGGTGCTAGACTCCGCGCGCTGACCAGCGCCTGGTGCTAGACTCCGCGCGCTGACCAGCGCCTGGTGCTAGACTCCGCGCGCTGACCAGCGCCTGGTGCTAGACTCCGCGCGCTGACCAGCGCCTGGTGCTAGACTCCGCGCGCTGACCAGCGCCTGGTGCTAGACTCCGCGCTGACCAGCGCCTGGTGCTAGACTCCGCGCGCTGACCAGCGCCTGGTGCTAGACTCCGCGCGCTGACCAGCGCCTGGTGCTAGACTCCGCGCGCTGACCAGCGCCTGGTGCTAGACTCCGCGCGCTGACCAGCGCCTGGTGCTAGACTCCGCGCGCTGACCAGCGCCTGGTTCTAGACTCCGCGCGCTGACCAGCGCCTGGTTCTAGACTCCGCGCGCTGACCAGCGCCTGGTACCAGACTCCATATGCCAAGTAAAGTCTATTTGGAAGCCAGCTAAGAACCCATCAAAGTACCCCAGCCAGCCTTCATGACAGAGGGGGCAGAAGCCTTGAGCCGAAGACATCACAAATAACACAGAGTTTTTATAAGACTGGGAGCTTCTCAAACTTGTAGTAAAGGTTCATGGCTCTAGAAACCGGCATCAAAGAAGATTGTCCCTGCGATTCAAGGGGTGGGGTGGAGGCAGGTCTCCTGCCCTCTCTGTGTGTCATATCTCCCCAGAGACTCCACCTGGGTCCTGGTAGAAGCTTTGTGAGTCACACTTGGTGGTGGGAGGTGCGGAGCGCTGAGAACCCTCAGAATGTGTGTGAACTCCCCACCTGCCCTGAAGACAGGAAGGCCCTAGAGGCAATAGACCTCCCCAGAGGGTCAGCACCCTTCCCCCATCTGCTTCCCCCAAGGTCCCTGATGGCCCCAGCCAGGCCTGAAGTTCCTGCTGCCTCTGGATTCTAATCCTCATGTTATGCTACATGTTAAAACAGATGTGGAAAGTATTCATTTTCTTTATTTTTCTCACTGAGTGAAATAAAGATGAAAATGTCATGTAAGCCCACAAAACTCAGGAGAAAGTCAGACTTTCTTGAGTTGAGGGGCTTGGACTGGGTGTATCCATCATCCTGCAATAGGAAGGGATGACTAGAAGTGGAATTCCAAAATCCCTTCGCTTTCTCTGTGTGTGTGTGTGTGTGTGTGTGTGTGTGTGTGTGTGTGTGTGTGTGCGTGCACGCATGCACGCACTGTGTATGTCTTTGTGTATGTTTCTGTTTATGCATCTCTGCATTTGTGTGTCTTTGTGCATGTTTCTGTATATGCATCTCTGCATTTGTGTGTATATATGTGTCTTTTTGTGCATGTTTCTGCATGTGCATTTCTGCATTTGTGTTTGTGTCTCTGTGTGTGTACGCATTTTGTGTGCCTGTGTTTATGTGTTTCATGTGTGTGTTTGTGGAATATTCCTCTGCATGTTGTTTGTGTGTATCTGTGTGTGTATCTGTGCTTATGTGTGCACATGCACCTCTGTGTGCAATTTGCATATATGTGTCTCTGTGTTTGTGTCTGCGGGTATGTCCTGTATGTATATCTGTGCATATGTTCGTGCATGTGAATGTGTGTATGTTTTGTGTGTGTGTCTGTGTGTTATATGTCTTACGTGTGTTTTGTGTGTGTCTCTGTGTTTGTGTATACATGTGTGTCTGTGTGTGTTTGTGTATCTGTGTGTGTATGTCTGTATGTGTTATGTATTGCATGTGTGTATGATGTATGTGTGTGTTGTATGTGTTGTGGGTTGTGTTTTGCGCGTGTGTCTGTGTGTGTTGCGCGTGTGTCTGTGTGTGTCGTGAGCCTGTATGTGCAGGGTGGGCACATCCGTCTATGCGCATGGAGGGGCCCCAGCAGGACAGCTCGATGGCGCCCGTCCTCTCCCTGTCTTGAGACTGAGCCTCTCACGCAAGCGGAAGCTCAGCATCGCAGCATCTCAGTTTCTTACGTGCATGCTGGGAATTTGCACTCAGGTCCTCACTCCTGAAGAGCAAGGTTTCTTACCCTGGGAACCATCTGGAAGGCAAGCATTCCCTCAAATCCTTCAAACATTTATCTTGGCTCAGGCCTGCCTCCTTCACACTGGGATCTGAGCACTGTACCTTCTCCCTCTCACGATGTCGACTGAACCCCACAGTTTGCCCACTCTGCCTGCTTGGGTCTTTATCAGCAGCCTCTGCAAAGCTGACTCCAGCCTCCCAGGAGGAAGCTTAGAAGTCAAGTTCTGCCAGTCTCCTGTTCCCGGGCTTGACCTGGGCCAGGGTGATAGCGTTTCCCCAGTTAGGAAAGGATCCTGCAGCACGGGCGAGCAGGTGGTGTACTGCCAGACCCTCCGCCGTAGCAGGGCGGTGGACCCCAACGTCGATGGCGGGCACTCCTAGATCCTCTGCAAGGTGCCTTCCGCAGAATGTGCTGTCTCCCCAGAACCTGAATGGGGGGTCTCCAGACAGTGCAGAGCTAATGAGAAAGACCTTGGAGAAGAGCCCACACCCTGCTCTCAATGCCCCATGTTTTCTGACACACGACGTTTTGGGGGGGTTGTTTACTTGTGTTTGTTTTTCATTTCTGCTCAGGTTAAGTAACTACATAGGAGGTGGTTACACCAAGGGTCCACGTGATTCTTGTTTACGCAGCTCCCGATGGTCCAGAACCCCAACATCTGATGCCACAACCCCAAACACCACATGCCCACGACCCCCGGCATCTGATGCCCATGACCCCCGGCACCACATGCCCACGACCCCTGGCATCTGATGCCCACGACCCTGAACACCACATGCCCACGACCCCCGGCATCTGATGCCCACGACCCCAAACACCACATGCCCACGACTCCGAGCACCACATGCCCATGACCCCGGGCACCACATGCCCACGACCCAAGCACCACATGCCCACGACCCCCAGCACCACATGCCCATGACCCCCAGCATCTGATGCCCATGACCCCCAGCATCTGATGCCCACGACCCCCAGCATTAGGTGCCCACGACCCCCAGCATCGGGTGCCCACGACCCCCAGCATCGGTGCCCTGCTCAGGCTGTGCCAGGGGAACCATCCCGCAAAGCGGGAGCTCCGAGTGCCGACATCCCCCGCTGGCCAGGGCAGGGCCGGAGGCTTCCAGAAAGCACAGAGCTGCAGAGCCGCGTCCTGCTGGCCCGAAGCGCTGCCTGCACCTGCCTGGGCCTAAGTGCCTCCGACGGGGCCGGTCCCCAAGCATCACCACCCGGCCCGGCCCAGGGACTGCGCGCTAAGGGGCCACCAGGGTTCTCCTCACTGGGGTCTTCCAAGGACGGTCTGTGCAGCTTCCAGACAGACCGGCCACCTGCAGGAAGGTTCCGGACCAGAGACCGCTTTGCCGTGGCACTGAGAGGCTCGGCACAACCCCAGGCTGAAGTCACGGGCCTGCGCCCCAAAGGCTCAGCCACTGGCCTGCCCGAGGCTTGGTCTGGCTTGGTACTCCCACTCCGGAGGGGCTCTCAGGGTGCTGCAAGGGATGCCTGGCCTGGCCAGGGCCAGCCTGGGACCCCCCGCACCAGGCTGTGAGCATCCAGAGATGGGGCTGGGCAGGAGCCCCCTTCTCCTCGCTAATGAATTTAGATGATATTCAGTTGCCTCTGCTGTTTAATTCACTCAGCGGCCTTGGCGTTGCCAGAGCCGCGCAGAGGGACCCCAGTAAATCTCGTCGACCCCTGTCAGAGTCACCCGAAGACAGGCAGGCCCGGCCCGGACCTCAGCCGGGCTGGGGTCCCTGGGGCCCCGGGGTTCCTGCCCAACATGGCCAAGAGCAGCCAGCAGACTGCCGTGCCCGCGCCCTGCTCTGGGTGGTCTGGGCACGGGGCTGCTTCCCTGCTCATTTGCCGGCACACGCCCTCACCTTGTCAGCCCCAATAATTATCCAGCCGGAGCGCCTCAGAGCTGCCATTCCTTAAGATTGGATTAGATTGAAGAGGCTGCGGCCTGGTTCCTTTGTGCATTTCCTCGTCAGTTAGCATAACCACTGGGGGCCCCGGCAAGGCCTACAGCAGAGCTACACTAACTTTCTCTCCCCTTCCTTATTACGGATCTTAATAACAGCAGGCAGTGTATTAATATGTAAGAGATCAAGAGATTATTGATTAGAGTCACTTGCCTAATATCCCCTGTCCGTCATGTAGCTCAGCAACCCCTTTCATGATTTTTGTGTCAGGCCATTTAAATATTCATGACCGAGTTGCTTTGTACCTCCACGGTTGAATTTCTAATTAATCTGTCAAAAGAAATACAATATGCCCGGCAGCCTTATTATTATAAGGGTCAGCTGAAACAGAGCTGGCCGGGCGAGGCCTAAGGGGTAATTAATTATAACAATGCACTGTTTACCTTGTGTGGTGCTTGCGGCCTAAATGAGCGCTAAATTAGACTCAAGCCACTCCAGTGCGCGTTTGAAGACTCCTGGATGTGCCAGACGAGATCATAATGATGGGAGGAGAGAGAGGAGAGCCTCGGCTATGTTACAACATAATCAGCAATTATAGCTGGGAAATGGGGAGAAGGGGGAATTTTATCTCATTAGAAGGCCCAAGCAGAAAGGTTTTTTTCCCTGTCAGTAGCTCTGTTCTTTAGAATTCAAATGATTCCACTCTAAAGGTGAGGGATCTCAAATCTAATTCCGGAGCAGAGAGCCGGTCTAATTAGTGGTATACTTTGGCTAAAATATGAATGGCATTTGTCTTGCTTGCGGAGGCCTATTAATAGAGGGTGTCACCGAGAAACATTGAGTGTATCATTCTTCTGTCAATTTATTTCTGTCATTATTGTTTCTTTATTTCCTCTGCCAGATTATGGTCACTAATTTCTTTTCACTTTTATGAGATGCTTAATGTGGGCCTTTAATGAACTCCAAAAACTCATCCAAACTCTAAAATTAAAACGCGAGGCTCCTGTCAGAGAAGCTCGGCTGGGTAAAACTTGAATAGTATCATTCTTCTGTCAATTTATTTCCGTCATGATTTTTCTTTACAACCTGCCGCATTATGCCACTAGTTTAATTCCATTTTTATGTGACTTGTTAATGTGAATTTTAGGTGGCTTTTAATCACCTCCAAATTTGTAGAATATCACAATAAATCATAACTGTGTCCCCTCTTATGACAATTTATTTCTGTCATTATTTTTTATTTCTCCTTCCTTATTACAACCCGGGGTTTCATCTCCTACTCTGTGACCTTTACATTGTTGCGTGTGAAAAAGAAGCTCCCTGGAAAGTTTGCTCTTTCTGGGACACCGGAAGAGGGGTGCATCGTGTGGGCTGCGGCGCCGTGTCTCAGCTGTCGGGGGCTGGCTGGGTCTGGGACGATGGGTTGTTAACTCCAGCAGGAGGAAGACATGGGTATGCACCTCGGCGAGGCGGCAGCGCGAGGTCATGCGATGGTCACGGATCCTGGAATAGCTCCGTTAAGTCCACGTCTGAATGCAGAGACAGGCCAAGCCCGGCCCAGAATCGAATCCTGCTTTGGCCAGACCGTGGTTAGGACTCAAATCCAAAGGGTTGCGGGAAAAGCAGAGAGTGAGTCATAGCTCGTGGCCTGTGGAAGCTGCAGGGCGCTTGGGCAGCCCTGCCCATTAGAACGCCGCGGCTGTTCACGCGCGCTCTGCCTCTAGCTGCGTGGGCAGGCGGGGAAGCGCTGGGCCCAGAGGGAGCCGCCTGGCCTCTCTCAGAGAACTGGAGAGTGTCTTGCTCAGCGCTCCCAAGTGTCCTGTTTGCTTGACGCCTCTAGAGACAGGGTCTTGCGGTAGCCCAGGCTGGCTGGGATATCACAGTCTCCCCCCTCTCACCTTCCAAAGTTCTGGGATTACAGGCACCATGGTGCCGGGCTTCAGAGAGGGTCCTCAGTACCTGGCACATGGGACTCCCCACCGGCCTAGTAAGGAGAATGCAGGACTCCCAACGGTCACAGACGAGGCAGCCAAGCCCACGCCGTGGAAGAACTTCTATTATTTGCTTTATCTCTAAACATACTTTCTGGGTTTCACAGACTATATTCGGGCATTTCCTTGAGAAATAAGGGGGTCGAGGGCAAGGGCCCTGCCTTTGTAACTGAGTTCCACTCTGCTGCAGGAAGTGAAAGTTTAAATCTCCCACGAGAGGAAGACTCCCAGACAGCTCTTCTTAGATGAGCCAAGACTCTGGACAGAAGAAGGTTCACAAGTCTTCTGCTGAACAGACTCGTGGAGTACTGGACTTGTTCAGGTAGTTCCGTTGAGAATGAGGATTCTACAATGTGTGCTTTTTTAAAATTTTTTTATTATTATTTATTCAACTGTGTGCATGTGTGCGCGCGTGTGTGTGTGTCTGTGTGTGTGTGTGTGTCTGTGTATGTGTAGAACCACGGACGAATTCGCGAACCACCACGGACGCCTCCACCTCCTTCTGCCCCGGGATTCACAGGCTCCGCCCTACCAGGACCAGAAGCACAGGCCGCCCCCGCTTCCGCCCGGCGTCTATACGTGGGATCTGGGATCCGAACTCAGGACCCTCCGCCTGCAAGGCGGAAGCTTAACCCCTGAGCCACCTCTCCAGCCCTACAATGTGTGCTTAAAGACACCCCTCCTCCTGAAAACTCAGAACTCATGGACCCCCACAGTCCTTCCTGCACACTCTCCTCTGTCCTTGTATTGGTAGGAAAGGGAAGATTTAACACAGTACTAACCAGTTCTCTGGTGTCATGGAAACCATGATTTTCTAGACACAGTGCCCTTTGGCACCCAAAACATGCGATACTAACCACCTGCAGGCTCACGTTCACACCGTGCCCGAGCGCACGGCACAGGACGACCCCCATCACGTTCACACGGTGCCCGAGCGCACGGCACAGGACGACCCCCATCACGTTCACACCGTGCCCGAGCACACGCACAGAAGGACTCCATCAAACCTCACTCTCACCACTGACCACACACTTCCCTCTGCCCTGCAGTGCGTGAGCCTCGCTGCCCTCTACCATGCTCGCTGCGGGATTTGGGGTGCCTCCTCTTCCAGGATGCCCTCTGGGGCTCCGGCCACTCGGAATATAGTCACACAGCTTGGCTGCCTGAAGACACTGTCGCTCCTCTAAGCAAAGCAGTTGTGTTTGCTGTGGCTTTACAGCAATTCTCTGCTTCTAACAAGGAACTTCATCTGCTCCCTTCTCAGAAAACACAGGAAATTAACAAGACACTGGTATGGATACCCAACCGTCCACCCTGGACACTGGCCGGCACATGACCTTCCCCAATGGACACTGGACAGCACGTGACCTTCCCCCCTGGACACTGGAAGCACGTGACCTTCCCTACTGGACACTGGACAGCACGTGACCTTCCCCCTGGACACTGGCCGGCACGTGACCTTCCCCAATGGACACTGGACAGCACGTGACCTTCCCCCCTGGACACTGGACAGCACGTGACCTTCCCCCCTGGACACTGGCCGGCACGTGACCTTCCCCCCTGGACACTGGACAGCACGTGACCTTCCCCCCTGGACACTGGCCGGCACATGACCTTCCCCACTGGACACTGGTTGGCATCCACAACCTTCCCAGCTATTTAGACAGCATTGGTTCCTGTCGGTTTCCCTCCCTGCTTCTCTCCATTCATAATTAAAACCTGAAGAATTATTTTAATTTTAAATGACATACTTAATATTGTATTAGACACGTTCCATCATCATGTCGGGAAAAGGCTGCTCCTAACATGTCAATGACAAGACACTCAACAAATGAAGGCCAAGAGGAAGACCTTCGCCACCGTGGGCAGGGCACCCGCCAGAGACCCCCACGGACATCATGCTCAGTGCTAAATGACCAAGAGCTTGCCCTCAGTTTAGACCAGGAGGACGATCCAAAGTGCCCTCCCTCCTGCCAGTCATGCATCACCGCAGGGCCAGTCGGGATCGTAGGTGAGGGCACGGAAGGACAAGGTAGCTCTGCCTCTACCTGAAGCCAGTGGCCTTGGATCTAGAAGGCTTTGAGAATCAGTGGACAGATGCCAAGCTAAGAGCCAAGCTCAGCGCCCCAGACGGAGATGAAGCACCAAATGTGTTTTATTCTTAGATCCGATGGGTTTTCCTGCTTTTCTGTGTCATATTAGTGTCAAACAACCTGGAAAATTGAAAGACAAACCCCACTTACAACAGTATCAACCAGAGAAGAAATACACAAGGACAAATGTAACGAAGGAAATGGAAGGCATAATGACAATATCCACTCAACAATATCAAAGCAGACCCAAGGTATGTCAAGAAATTCATGTTGCTGGGCCAAAAGACATAACATGCTAGAACGTCCCCACATTCCCTAGTCGATTGACAGAGTAAGATCTATAGAATCTAATCACAATTCTCACTAGGTTTTTTTTGTTTTTTTGTTTTTGTGTTTTTTCAGAAACTGGTCCACTGATCAATCCACATGGGAATTCAAGGGACCCGAAATACTCGGCATTGGACAGAACAGGGTTGGGAGAGGGTCTCGGTCCCTCACAAAGCCCAGGATACAGACAGTATCCACATAAAGTAAGAACCGGCAGAAGGATTAGTGGAATCATATCTGGGCTCCAAAAGTAACCGCAGGCATTCACGCTCAGCCGATGTGCAGAGGTGCTGCTCCGTCTCAACAGAGGAGAACGGCCGTCTTAACAGAGGTCGTGGAGGATGTCAAGAGTGTCACGGCCACCTGCTTTCTACCGAGACTAACCCGGATGGTCCTGAGCCCAGAAACAAAGGGCTCAAAGCTCAAAGGTCCAAGAAAACTGTACATTTTTGTGATCTTGGACAAGAAGTAAACTCTAAGACTTGTATGTCCTCACTTGATACCACTGTGAGTGGAATTCCCTTTCATTTTGTTTTCAGCCTGTTTATCACCAGTGTGATATGGACAGATAACGAAACCTGGATATAAAACATGAGATACAGTCAACATTCCCTCTGAAGGCCCCAACAATAAAGAAAAATAGTTTGATTTTTATTAAAACTTCTATTCTCCAAGAGATAGTGGCAATTGGTAATTCATGTATTATATCTGGAATATATGAGAACTTTCAACTCAGGAATATAATGCCTGTAATCTAATTCAAGCATGCAATGGGTTTGCATAGAGGTTCTCTACAGAATGCGAGAGAATGGCCCGGCAGAAGGCAAAGCAGATTGCGGCCATGGAGATCCAGGCTCTGGGGGAAAAACACTCGCCACATAAGCCTGGTGCTCTGAATTCGGATCCCAGGTCACGTAAAACCTGGACGCAATTCAAGCATTTATGATCCCTGTGCGCTTACAACAAAGGGGCGGCGAGATCTGAGGATCTCCAGGGGCCGCAGGCTCGGCTCCCACAGTGGAAAAGGGACCCAACTAAACAAGGGAAAAGATGAGTTCTGAGCCCCAAACATGTCGAGTCCTGACCCCAAAAAGTGCCCCTCTGACCAACCAGTGCATGTCCTTGCACCAGCACATACAACTATCACACACACACACACACACACGCACACCACCACCCCGCACAGTACTGAAAACAGACCAGATCTGTTGACTTGTGCTAATCTCAGCACTAGGGAGACCAAGGAGGGACGATCTTAAGTTGAAGGGCAGCCAGGACCACATCTCTAGCTAGACTTTGTTCTTGCCGAAACAAAAGGGATGAGAAATATCCCACAATGTGAGGTGTTAATCACACATGCCCATACTGACATGTGCACATCAATATTTATTTAAAAATCTTTCCCAATTTGTTGTGGGCATTTCCAAACAACAAAATGAAGAAGGAAAGAAGAGAGACAGAGAGAGAGAGAGAGAGAGAGAGAGAGAGAGAGAGAGAGAGAGAGAGAGAGAGAAAGGGAGGGAGGGAGAGAGAGGGAGGGAAGGAGAGAGAGGGAGGGAGGGAGGGAGGGAGGGAAGAAGGAAGGAAGAGAGAAGAGAAGAAAGAAGAAAGAAAGAAAGAAAGAAAGAAAGAAAGAAAGAAAGAAAGAAAGAAAGAAAGAAGAAGAAAGAAAGAAAGAAGAAAGAAAGAAAGGAAGAAGGAAGGAAGGAAGGAAGGAAGGAAGGAAGGAAGGAAGGAAGGAAGGAAGGAAGGAAGGAAGGAAGGAAGGAAGGAAGGAAGGAAAAGAAGGGAGCGAGGGAGGGAGGGAGGGAGAAAAGAAAGGAAAGAAGAGAAAAATACAATAATACTTTTGTGCCTGCTTCTGTAATTTCTCCAGATGTGCTGTTTTTTGTTGCGTGTGTTTTCACATAGGATCGTTCCCTGTAGTATCTGAAAGTTGGTAGCCTCATCATGCCTGAGCTATGTGTATTCTGAATGTGTTGGTTCACACAGCCATGACATCTAAACTCAATGAAAACAAACATATGCAACTGTAGTATCATCGGACATCCAGAGAAATGTCACAAAATCTTGTTTCTGCCAAGGACGTCCTTACGTGGCCTGTGCTTTTGGATGCTGCTAAGCTGCTTTGGTCTCCCTTAGTCTGAAGAAAGAAATCTACCCTGTTGTTTTTCTCTACAGCAAAGTCTTGCTGAAGGATGATCCCTTTTGGGTTCATCTGCTTCTTAGAGTTACTGTCACTCGGCCCCCCAGTCTGTGCTGCATACTTTAGAAAAGTCTGACTTACAGTTGAAATACATTTTAATGGTTTTTAAATGTTAAATTCACAGAATTTTAAAAGCATGTTTGGAAAGGAGTGAAAAATGTTGAGTCGCTCGTTCTCTTTCCCCTGGGAATTATTTTCCTCGTTTCCATGCAGGTTTTGTGTATATTCTCTTGGTCATTTCGTCCATCTGCTCACTCGCGAGATGTCTCGTTGATGACTGAGTGCCTGATGCGTGCTTGACTGACTGTGTCTCTGTGGTTATCCAGCACATGAATACAGCATAATTCTGTTTTTCTCATTACAGCTGCATGTCAGCACCTTCCGAACTCACTGCCTTTAGTTAATATAGTCTATATCAATTACTTGCAGTTGTAACTTGACAACTGAGAAGTGAGTCTAGTATTTACTGAAAGCAAGTCCTGAGCAGGCCTGCAGAGCTTATCTCACTGATGTGGTAAGATCCAGCCCATGGTCGATGGGAACTGCTGAGCGGGAAAATCCTGGATAGGTAGACTGGATGGAGAGAGCCGGTTTAGTCATTTGGCAGGCTGGCGAGAGAGAGCGTGCCCCCCTCAGGCCTTCTGTGGGTACAACGTGGCCAGTTCCCTCGGCTCTTCACGTTGCCATGACCTCCCTGACATTCTGATGAACTATAAGCAGCAGCTACAGGCGGGAGCCAACCCTCGTTGTCCCAGAACAAGGTCATAGATTCTTATCGATGATAGAAAAGTAACTGGAACACCATTTTAACCCCTGTGACCTTCCAAGATTAAAAGAAAGAACATTATCTCCATGGCTGGCATAGCATTGTGGAGATGCTGGGGTAACAGGCAAAGTACTGCGGAGATGCTGGGGTGACGGGAAAGTACTGCGGAGATGCTGGGGTGACGGGAAAGTACTGCGGAGATGCTGGGGTGATGGGAAAGTACTGTAGAGATGCTGGGGTAACAGGAAAGTACTGTAGAGATGCTGGGGTGACGGGAAAGTACTGCGGAGATGCTGGGGTAACAGGAAAGTACTGTAGAGATGCTGGGGTGACGGGACAGTACTGCAGAGATGCTGGGGTGACAGGACAGTACTGCAGAGATGCTGGGGTGACGGGACAGTACTGCGGAGATGTTAGGGTAACAGGAAAGTACTGCGGAGATGCTGGGGTGATGGGAAAGTACTGCGGAGATGTTGGGGTAACGGGAAAGTACTGCGGAGATGCTGGGGTGACGGGACAGTGCTGCGGAGGTGCTGGGGTGAGGGGACAGTGCTGCGGCGGTGCTGGGTGATGGAATCGCTGTCTCTGTTCAGCCCCCAGCACCTTGGGGCAGCACATCCTCAGGTCTGGTATCCGCTCCCGCCTCTCTGCAGCTGCAGAAACGAGATGTGCCCCCTCAGTAGTCCACGGGGACAGCAGAGGTGATGGGGCAGAGGGGAGCCTGGCACGCGAGCTCCATCTCTGTCATGGGCTTTTACTTTGATGCAGCAGTGGGAAGACCACCTGCGTCTACTGAGTCAGCTTCCTCTCAACGTGTCTGATGCGGCCGGGGAAGGGCGACTTCAGAGAATGAACCAGGCTCAAGAGATCGGGCGTCTGTTTCTCCAAGCCCAGCACGCTGCCTCCGTCTGACATCATTTAATCAAGGGGCTCCTCCCCCCATGCCACCGAGCAGCAGTGCTAAAGGTCTGCCCACCTGGACACACCAGACTCAAGTAGCTTCCTGTGACCCTTGAAGAGCTTACGAGACAAAGGGAGCCCACCAGCCTCAGACCCACAGAGCCAGCTTTGAAAAGCTCTGCCCAGGGGCCTGGGACTAAGCATTGCAAACCAGCTCCGCCCGACAGAGCTGCAGTGTTCACCTTCCATACAGACCCCCTGTGAGCCACCGAAATGAAAGGTTGGGCCAGTCCAGCCTGGGCGCAGATGTCAATTACTGAAGGAGAGACCAGATCATTAATGACTTCTACTTCCGGTGGGCAAGGACTCCACACCCCACTGTCAGCACTTGGGCCACGCATCCCTCTGCCCCTCACATTGCTGGGCACTGAGGCTCACACCGCATGATTTTGGGTAGCAGCTGAAAACATAGCTGCCTCTTAAATGGATAGTGTCATTCTAGAATCTTCTAACAGATTTGTTGCCAGCACCCCTCACAGAGTTGTTGGGTGTCTCTGGGTTTTAGTTGCTGAGAATGGCATGCTAGTTTTATCAGGACAGGAATCGTTTCTTCAAAGAGAAACGTACAATATTTTCTGGTTAGAAAGAAACTCGTGCCCTTTAACAAGCCATTCAGCCAGGCAGAAACACACACTAATTTTTTGATGTATGTAATTGCAGTGTTTATATGATTCTTGTGTTTGTGTGTATTCAAATATGTAGAATGCAAGAAGGAGTTTCAGGATAGTGACTGTAAATCCACATCATTATTTTAATGGCGACACCGTATTTTATTTTATGATCCTTTAATAATTTAGCTCAGCAATCCTTTGCTATGCAAAGTTTAAGTTGTTTAGCAT
Source organism: Typhlomys cinereus (assembly GCA_023101885.1). Taxonomy (NCBI): domain Eukaryota; kingdom Metazoa; phylum Chordata; class Mammalia; order Rodentia; family Platacanthomyidae; genus Typhlomys; species Typhlomys cinereus. The sequence continues at coordinate 1,116,203 of JALPQD010000195.1, forward strand.
ATTTCTCCTTCTACAAACAACTAAGGAAAAATGCTTTCGTATTATCTGCCATTAATTCCTTTATATTAGAAAATGAGGCACGACTTATTTAGAAGTATGCACGTTATTAAAGTTTTTACAGTATTTCAGTGATTCGTCTCAAAACTGCACAAATTCCTCCCGACAGCTTGGAGCACTGTTCCCATGAGCCACTTCAATGCCACTGACACTTTTATTATTCTGATGACATTTTGTTGGTTTGGCGAATTGCCTCATGCTTTTACTTCTCCTGCTCTAACAGGCACACAGGCATCTCAAGTTGGTTTTCAGCGTCTCATGGGGAATGGGAGTCAGAATCTCTTGCCCTGTCCAGAGCGACTGTCCTCAAGCACGCGCTCTGTCGAGGCTTTCCACTCCCTTCTCTGGACCACTGTCTCTGATGGCCCGTCACATGACTTTTTCTTTGCGGACTTTAGCCTTAACTTTGTTGAACCTGATTTTGTTTAAATTTTCTCTCTTTCTTTTCTCTTTCTCTCTCGCACTCACACACACACACACACACACACACACACACACAAACATATCACTCTTCCTACAAGTTAAATTTTTTCATCAAAAATTTTTTAGCACTGCTTCTGACTTAGTCTTGGAAGTCTTTCTCCATCCCCAAGATTCTTCACTTATTTTTCTACTTCATTTGAAGCTTCGTTTCTCGTGTCCGTTGAGGCCGGCGCACCCCGTGTCTGGGGATACTTTGGTGCATGTTATGAGAAAGAAGCAGTGTGGTGTGAGCGTACAGGACGCCCTTGTGAACAGAAGACACACAAGCCCTTTCCTGGGAGGAAAGGCGTTAGTTGGCATCTAATTCCTCAGACATAACGACCAGAGCAGATTGTTGTGATTCCCTCAGATTCCCTCAGAACCACTAGGTCTCTGGGATCTGCGCATTGCTGAACCAGCTCTCCCACCCAGCATGCGCACAAGGCTACATCTCAACCGTGTCTGAGCCAAGCACTTGAGTTTCACACACTGGAAAATCATCATCATAAACTAACATGTTCAAGTGTGATTCTCCCACCATCCACTAGAAAGCTGTCAAAGATAGGCCCGCCGAGCGTCCCTGCCGGGACTCCACAGAGCCATCCCACCGCCGCGGAACCTTCCATCCCACCGCCTCGGAACCTTCCATCCCACAGCCGCGGAACCTTCCATCCCACAGCCGCGGAACCTTCCATCCCACCGCTGCGAACCGCTTTTGTGACTATGGAATGACCAGTGTGGGAAAGGCGGCTTCTTCCTGGGGGCGGGGGGGGACTTCCTTCCTGGAGGGAGCGCACATTACTAAGAGGTCCCGGCTTGGGCCGCTCCGTGCCTGCCCCCAGCACCTGATGTGGCCGGCCAGGAGTCCGTCATGTGTCAGGACACACCTCGGCTCACACCTTCATGTAAAGCACATCCTGAGACGCACTGCGTCACACTGCTTCCTGGGGTGTCGACTGCAGACTTCCTCCTCTGCTCACTTGGTCTGCTTGTAACTGCACAATGACTGGGCATCTTGTTCATTACACAATGGAATTATTCATATTGCTTTTTCTCAGGAAATTTATTTCTATCTTAAACTTTGAAACCCCTGTCTCTTTGTCTCTGTCTTTCTCTGTCTCTGTCTCTCTCTTTCTTTCTTTCTCTCTCTCTCTCTCTCTCTCTCTCTCTCTCTCTCTCTCACACACACACACACACAAACTCATATGCACTCACACACATATACATTCACCCTGATGGAATTTTACTGGGATAAGATTTAGCATAAAAAATAATCTGGGTTTTCCTGCTATTTGCCCGTGTAAAGTCGTCCTGCACACACGACTTACCTCCACTTACTCAAATCTTCTTTTCTGTCCCTTATTAGATTTTTATAGTTTCTTCATAAACTTTTCCTCTGCATTTCTTGGCAACTATTCCTAGGTATTTTATGGAATGGTTTTGCAATTGCCTGTGGAATCGTAGCCATTTTATTATTAAAATGATTGTCGTTGGAGTAGAAGAAAGCAATTTATTTTTATTTCTTTGTTTCAAACTATGCATGTCACTGAAATCTTTAATACCAGGAGTGATGCTTTCAAATGTTTTAAATTTCCCAAATAAACCCTTATCATTTTGGCAAAAAAAAGACAAATATTCTCCTTGTGTCCAACATCCATACCTTTCTGTTTCTGGTCTGACTGCATCGCGCTAGCGAACATCGTCCCCAGTGAGACCCTCTGCAGTCTGTACCTTGAGGACGAGCCAAAGTCGGCTGGAGGCGGAGGCAAACCTGGCTGTTATGTAGACCTAAAACCCCAGAGCTTGCAAGTCATCAAGCAGTTTGGGAACACAAGGGGCACGATCTGCTATTTGGAGGAGGGCTTCAGAGGTGTGGGGTGGGCATCGGGATGCACTGGCAGCAGAGACCCCGACTCTGGCTGGTAAACCGCGAGCCTCCAGACGGACGGCTTGTGGCCAGGGCTGCGCTGCCCTGAGCACCTGCTACAAAGGCTTGCGACGGCTCCTCCCCACACGGGCCTGACCTTGCACCTTAAGTGCACAACAGGCTGCTGCTATAATGCTAGCTCCCCCACCCCCGATATCTGGTGGTGATCTCTACCGCACAACCCTCCAATGCTAAGTTCTAAAGGCTAGTTTCTCTGGCAACCTCTCAAATTCTCCCGAAGCCACGGCTCCCGGGGAGTCGGGCTGGAAGCTGGAAGCTGGAAGATGAGGAGCGGTATGAACACCCGCGCCATCTCTGAAACTCTGTACCCACACAGACTAGTTCCTTTAACTAACTCTGGCTAATGACTGTGAACAGATTTAAAGCCCCTCGTTTTAAGGAAAGACCGCTTCCCATTTGAATTACTTTTAAACACACCACTTTGCCTCTAATTTAAGATGAATGATAGGCTTAGAGCAGACAACAGGAGATGATTAACCTCGCAAGAGAAAGCGCCAGGAAGCTGTTTCGGAGCAGTGGTGTAGATAGGCAGAGGTGTTGCTAATGTGCAGCCTGGCTTTTTTTTAAGCATCATTATCTAGAGGACATCTTTTTTGGTTTTCAAATAAGAAAAGTAGATTCTCTTCAATGCCCACTTGGGCTTTTCTTCTTCCCTAATTGAAAGCAGATTCGTTCTCTGCAAAGTGATCCTTGCAGATGTGAGGTTCAGGGTGGGCTTAAAGAAATTAATCATGTTTTTCTTTTCTTTTTTCTTTTTGGCTGAGAACAATTAGACGAGAGCTTTGGTTTTGCTTCTTGCCCTTTTATTTCATTTTCTGCCTTCATAAAAGAGTCATCTCACAGTCCCGGATTTTTCCAATGAAAATTAAAAAAAAATACAAAGAGAGAGAGAGAGAGAGAACTGAATGCAGCATAGTTTGGAATGAAAGTTGGAGATGTTCTTTTTCTCTAAACAAGTGCTTTTAGAAAACATCTAATCTTCACAAATACTTTTGATATATTTCTATATACCATGCTTCCATGAACGGGAAGAAGAGCTGGTTCATGGAAACAAAAATAGAAGTAGGTAAAGACAGTGGGAAAGGTGGGGGGGGGGTCAAGGTTATATGTATTTCTAGAAGCTTCCAGCCTTACAGAGAAGGGTGTTCACAGCAACTGTGGCCCCGCCATGGGCTGCTCTAGCCATGGTCCCCTCCCTGGTGTGGGGAGCTCCCTCTTCTTGCTCAGCCATGGGCTGCACAGGGTGGTGGGTTCCTGAGCTTGCCTGTCTCCAAGAAGAGGCCAGAGGCCATGGCTGCCCAGGGGTGCCGGGTGGGCGGGGCTGCCCAGGGCTGAGCTGCGGCTCTGCTGGGCTTTCAGACACTCTTGTCAGCTGGCTGCCCACTTCTTAATGCACACTCTTCTGATTCTTAATTAGAGCGACATGGCTAATTAATAAGTTTTTTCCAATTATAAATTAACTTAGGATCAGAACTCTGGCTTTGCATGTAATTTCCTGTAATCGCTAAAGCTACTGCAAAAACATGCCCTCCTGCCAACCGTAACTTTTTTATTTAACACAGACAGACAAGTTCTCACTGGGTTTACGTTTTACAGCAAATTATCTCTGTTGGGATTTATGAAGAGAAATTTAAAACAAAATTATCAGAGGGTTTTTCCTCCCCTTCTATTCCTCTCTCTCTCTCTCTCTCTCTCTCTCTCTCTCTCTCCCTCTCTTTCTTATTCTCTCTTTCTCCCTTCCTCCCTCTTCACAAAATAGCATCCCAAAAGGATGATTTCTCATTGAGACCTGGTGGACTCAGTCTGAATATTTTCCATGATATTGCGGGGTGGGGAAAGATGAAGGGCAGGTGATAATTCGTTTTTGTTCATAACCATTCCCACCTTTTCAAGGCTCCTGCAAAAATGATTTGGGAGGCGCTGGCATGCTGCTCATTTACAGAATATTAACTGAAAAGACACTTATCTCTTTAGTAACGAAGGAGTGTAATTAAAGGTGGGCTGGTGGACCAGGCACCAGCCCCGGCGACATGTCACATCCTTGGCTGCCACAATTCCTCTGTGGCTTATCAAAGACGCCCCCTTTAATGTGGAGATTACACTTATGTACTTGTCTGAACTTGAAAGGCATTTGCCTAATTTACGTATTAATGAGATGTAAATCTATTTGTGTGGTGCGTCACAAGTTTCTCTGAAATCACTGCTACTTAACCGGTGATAAACCCTGTGATTTAAACGAAAAATAATACATTTAGCTTTCCACATTCATTCTGTTAAAAATTGATACAGTCTATGTTAAATTTATTAATATTGCTCGCTGTCATTCAGCTTTCAGCTCTTGCTGAAATACGACTTGACAGTGGCCGCATTAAAGATGTATGCCATTGTATTCAACAAAGATTAATGAAGCCCGGTAAAAATAGCTGTAAAAGAGGAAGTGATCCGAATGGGAAATCAGTGCATTAAATGAGGCCGCGCATACATTTGTTAATATGCATGAGGAAGGAGGCAGCGAATGAAATGTCTTCTGCAAAGTTCATTTGGGAGCGTTCCGATATTGTCTGAGTCTCCCCCAACTATTCAGGAGCGGCCTGCAGGAGACTGGGGTCCCACACAGACCTTCTAGGGGCAACAGGCGGGGACGCAGCGGAAGCGCAGAGTCTGCTGCTTTTCTGGAAGTCTCGCTTGTGGGCGCATCCTCCGCCATAGCACCTGCCTGGATGGGCCTCTGTCAAGGTGGAACCAAACGCGTGCTTATTTCTGGCTTTGGGCTTCCAGTTCTAGGGCTGGACCTGGAGACTTGGACAGGCTTTTATAGAGCAGAGACTGGACCTTTCCCAATCCTGATTCCCTCCTTCCCAGGTGGGAAAGGGGGTAGGTTGGCCCTCTTGGTCCAAGCACTGGGACAAGACTGTGGCCCCTGCTCTGGCGAAGCGCCTTCTCCCAGGGGTGTCCCTCCTGCGGGCCCCTCTGCCAATGGACCCGCTTCCTCCGGCGCCCACCCGTGCTGAACGACTGGGTGGTGCTTTTTCTTTGTAGGGTTTGGAGGCGATGATTTATTTCCACAGGTCTCATTATAAAATACTGCTGGTGTCATATCCTGCCAGGTTAAGACTTTCAAATAAATTAACACTGACAGAAAATTGTACGCAGTAATCATAATATAAACCCGGCATGTTTATCAATCAAGAAGGTGTTTTGGTAGATTTAAGCCTCTGACGGGAGTGATTTCTCCCGAGGGTCGCCGCCACGGAGGTCAAAGGCTGTCCAGAAGGAGAAGAATATGAAGCGCCTAGCTTCTCTGGGATGTGCTGGTGGGCGGGGGCGGTGCTTGCTATTTGTGCACGTGTCACCCACTCAAGAAAGATGCTCTAGCTTGTGCTGCCGCCCCCCTCCACTTCCAGGCTTGTGGTGGAGGGGAGGGTGGGGGGCCTTGGGGGCATGGAGATTGAGGGTGACATCCCCGTAGAAGGCGCTGCCTAGAGCAGAGACTTTCCCAAAGGCCTGAATACAGTCGTTCTCACTCAGAGAGTTGAGGGGATCGTTGTTCCGCAGCTCAGCAAATGCCAGCTGTCTAATAGGTACTGAGGCTGCTCACGCTCCCCGGGCTGTGGGGATACAGAGTGGGGGGCCAGGTGCGTGGGAGGGGCTCAGCCTTCTGAGAAAGCACCCGCCTCCACAGGAGCCGCAGCCGAAGGGCTGCGATGCGTCGCCTCTGTGATGCTCCATCGCTGAAGACTTGTTGGATGGTGGAGAGCTGAGAGAGTTAATTACGGCTCTGATTAAAGGCCACGAGTGGAAGGATGTGGAGGAGGAAGGGCTTGACGACTGACTTCAGGCTTTGATTCCGTGCAGAGCTGACCCTGGCCCCCGGCTCCAGGTGACCCCAGCCCCAGCTCCAGTGACCCCACACCATCCTCACCTGGGCTGAGTCTGAGGGACCGTCAGCTCACACTGCTGTGTGGGCCCCACATGCCAACATGTACTTTGTGCTGTTGGTCTGCCCAGTTCCCCTCCGACCCCGCCTGCAGGCGTCCTCTGAGGACACCCCTAGACGCCACGCTTCCCATGAAGGAGTCCTGCTACGGCCCCTTGCCAGAGTGGGGCACACACTGCTGTACAAGATCTAACCGCGGTCACCGTGACACGGTGGCAGAGGCTCTCACAGGCAGCGGAGCCCCCCACAACTGCCAAGGAATGAGACACTGAGGATGGAGTCTTGGGCCCACAAGGACCTTAAAAGTCACTTGATGGCTTCCCTTCATCTTCACTCCACACCCTGGCCAGGTGGAGTTTTCTGACTGGAAGCCATCTTCTAGGACAAGAAAGGCCATTTTACTATGGAAGCAAAGAGACGCTGGATCGGCCTGAAATGCCTCGGGCTGGCCCAGTTGGGGGGTGCTCTCTTCCAAGTTACTTTGAGCACTGTTTGAAGAGCAGCCTCATTTTGGACCATGCACAACTGCCACAAGAGCCCCGGGCTTAAGACCAGTGTGACTCGGTGAGAACGCTCAGCTCCTCTCACTGCAAAGCCCTCCGAATCTCCTCTGAATGATGCTCTTGGAAATCGCCCAAGCAGACTGGGAAGTCAGGGGCTCCTGCTGTCCACGGAGAGCAGATCCTGGATTCTGGACTCCAATCCCAGAAGAAAACGTCCAAGTCTGCAGAAACCAGCATGCAGCACCCCCAAGCTCCCGTTGCATTCCTTGTCCAGGGGTGCAGCGCCGGGGCTTCGGGCCAGCTCTGCCCCGTGGATGATGTCAACACTCCTCCCTTCCACCTTCTAGACCAAGACTCCCAGCTTACCGTCCTAAGTGGGACAAAGGTGTAGCTAGTGGTCTGTTCTGAAGTTAAGAAGACTAAAGCAGAAGGGTCTGAGATGTACTTGAGGCTTTGCGGTGAATTTCTCCAGCCCACTGGCCCATGTGTGAAGTCTTCACCAGCCAGGATTTGTAGGGATGGGCCAAGTTGGACACTCTCTCTTTGCCTGGCCCGGGCAAGTGAGAGGGTCATGGAGAAGAAGGGCAAAAGTGGAAGGTTTTCCCTGTGTGCCCTAAACCTCATACACAACCTGCAGGGGTTTGGTGACTTGCTTCAATAACCCCTGTTAAGGAAAAACATCAGAAGTGAGCAAAGATTCAGGTGACACGCAAGTTCCACAAAGCACGTGGCATAGGAATTTGTCAGAATGGATCCCACCAGCGCAGAGAAGACCTCAGGTAACTAGTGACAAGTCCTGCGTTAGGATAGAAAGGCAGCTGGGGGGGCTTCGTCAGCCAGCTCCTCAGATGCGCCCCCTGCACATCCTGTTGGCTTTGTGACTAGGGCATTAATTAATGACCAAGCAGAGAGTGTTTGCATGCCCAGCAGATGGTGAGTCTACCTCAGAACACATCGCGCTCCGAATTGCTAAGAAGGTTGCCTGCTCCCTCTCCCACGCAAGGCTGGCAGCTTCTAGCCTGCCTGGAAGCCTGGCCCCTGTCTCTCCGGCTGACTCTAAAGCTGCCTAGGACCAAGGATCCTAGATATTTAAAAATCCAGATCCAGATCTAGAGCGCAGAAAGGAGAGGTCGCCCCTAATCCAGGACGTTGAGTTATCAGCTTCGATTTCTCATCTTCTTTAATTTTAAACCTTGAGAAGTGTCAGGCTATGAGAACCAGGCTACCGTCTCCCTGAGCTCTGGGCTTTGCCACTAATGAGGTGGAGAAACCCGGCAGGGTGGGAATGTTGATTCCAAGGACTCACCAGGAGCCACTGAGGGCTGCTGAGCATCCGGTTCTTCACAACTTCCACCCCCACCCCCAAAAGCTAGTAAGGCCCATCGAGGGCAGGACCAGGCTGCCAGAGGCAGGGCAGTGTCCTCTGTCCAGGGGACGACCATCTGCACAAGGGGCAGGGCTTGGAGACCAGCCACCACGGTTCCAAGCTAACATGGCAGGCACAGCGGAATCAGGGGTAGCGTGTGCGTGTTATCAGTGCTAAGAAGGCTGCAGATGGTCTCAGTCTGGCTTTGTTGTTCTGGGTGGATGTAAGGAACCCACAATCAGAAGGGTGAGAGTCTCTCATCCTTGCCAAGGCTAAGACAGACATCCTTCTCTCTCTCTCGGTTACCCCCACGTCCGAGTGAATGTCTTGTTTACTCTTTCAATGACTTGCTTTGCTAAGAGAAACCTGACCACAAACATGTCACTTTGCCACCTACACAGACCTGGGAATCTGGGTTCTGGTTAAAACTAGTTGAAGAAGCATGGGAGAGAAGCATTAACTAGAGGATTCAGATTGTGGGCAGACGCGCCTCTGTTCCGAGCTCCACAGACCCGGTCTTCCTGATTTAGGCCTTTCTGAGATCCAGCCGCTTGAACTGGTTGCATCTCTATTTATTTCCAAATATTTGCATTTCTTGACTTTTAGAAACTGAAACAACAGCAGTGTTTTTAAAAGAGCACTTTGGTGTGGTTAGACATAGAAATGTATTAATAATTAAAGTCAAGCATTAGGTATAGTCAGGAGTAATAAGGACAAACATTTTAAAGCTCCAAAGCAAATAGGGAGGGAGAGGGAGGGAGGAAGAGAGGGAGGGATGGAGGGAGGGAGGGAGAAAAGACAGGGAGGGAGGAAGGAAGAAAGAAAGAGAAGGAGGGAAGGAGGGAAGGAGTAGAGAAAGAGAATTAAAGAGGTCTAGAAATGTCTGGAAGGGGCAGGAAGCAAGGCCATGGGGCAGGGCTGCTGCTGGAAGCTGGGCCAGGGTCCCCTCGCCTGTTTGCTGAAGACAACAGGACACAGCGTGAGTCAGAGTGTCCTACGGGGTCAGTTACTGCTCAGCGACCCCGGCTCCGTGCTCACAGAAAGATTCCCCCACACGGCGCCGTCTTTCCTCCCCTGTGGGTGGCTCTTACTGTTACTGATGGAGCATCTAAGCCTCTTTCCTAGACGGCGCCATTGTGGCATCGCTACTTGGGTACCAAGCCACGCAACACAGAGACAGCAGCGCTGCCCCTGCAGGCCGGGGCTGGAACTGCGGCCACTCCCGAGCAGGTTCCCGGGGACTGTGACACTCCTTCCTTGCAGGATCCAGGACCCCAAGGGACTCTGCAGCAGAGGGCCAGGTGTGCCTGCAGGAGCTTCTGTCCCCACCCCAAAGAGTCAGAGGCCAAACCGGAGTCTTTTGTCTTTTGACAGAACATCTCTTATTCACAGCGACTCCAAATCCCAAGGGAGTGGACGGGTTTCAGCGCTGCCTACCCGGACGTGCTGATGTGGTGCATTAGATGTCCGGGTACTTGTTGAGCAGCATCTCATCTCACCCGTGCAGCAGCCCTCGTGGTGGTGGTCCCAGCCCTGCGGCACGTGAGCGTTCTCTTCTTGTTAGACAGGTGTAATCACTTGACGGGAATTGACTAGGGAAATGCTCAGCAGCGAAAGCGCTCGCTGCACAAGTAGATGGACGGACCCCGAGTGAAGAGCTGTCATTGCAGCCCCAGAGCATGGAGCCTGAAGACCCCAGAGAGCTAGCTGGACAGATGGCCCGCTCTGGGGTAGAGACCCTGACTCAAAGGAATGAAGTGGAAGAGCAACTGAGGACAATTCCCAACAGCAACCTCAAGCCTCGCGTGGACGTGTATTCATGTACACGCACACACATATGCACACACGCACACACGCACACACATACACACACGCGCACATATGCATACATATGCACACATACAGACGCACACACGCGCACACACGCACACATGCACACACGCACACATGCACACACATACACACATGCACACACGCATACACACACACGCACACACACGCACATGCACACACACGCACACATGCACACATACGCACATACATACATGCACACACATACACACACACACGCACATACGCATACACACGCACACATACACATGCACACACGCACACAGAGACACACGCACACACATGCATACACAACACACACGCACACACACAACACACACGTACATACATGCATATACAACACACACGTACACACACATGCACACACACATGCACACACACGCACACACGCAGATGCTCCCAACCACGTACAAACATGCATATGCACATACACTCCTCCTACACACATACGAAAAATATTAAAAAGGAAGTTAAAATATCTTATTTTTCTGCTGACTCTCCTTTGATCCTTTGAACACTCTAAATTTGTTAAATAATAATGAAAATACTGCAAACTAGTCCAGTGACTCAGAACAGCATAAGGTGTGAGGAAATAACCAGCAGGTGATTTTGGAAGGAGACAAGTCATGGCACACGTAACACTTAGCATAGACGCGAGCCTTTCTGGAGACCGTTAACCTCCAAAGACAAGGCCTGTCAGTCTATCATCCTGACTGACAGAGGGCGAGGAGGAACCTCACTAGCCTCCACTGTGGCACCATTGCTTTGGCTAGGGTGATGAGGGGGCTGTGGGATGCATCAGGAGGGCTGTGGGATGCATCAGGGGGACATGGGATGGATGGGGGGCTGTGGGATGGATCAGGAGGGCTGTGGGATGGATCGGGTGGGACATTAAATGGATCATGTAGGCCGTGAAATGGATTCGATGGCCATGAGATGGATCAGGTAGACCGTGGGTGGAGCGACATCCACCTTTACGTCTCCTCTCCTGGCCCTGGCTACACTGACAGAGCCAGACAGAGCCATGGACGGCAGGTTCTGCATCCCGAAGGCTGTGCTGAGCAGACTTCTCCACACTGCAGCCCCGGCTCAGCTGGGACGAATGGGAAGCACAGAGCAGGGACAGCTCAGTTGACGGGTTTGAGCCTGGCATGGGGGAGGCCCAGGATCCCCCCAGCAGCATGAGCAAGGCACTGTGGGCAAGACCTGTCCTCCCAGCACTCGGAGGTTGGTCATGCTTGGCCAGTCAGCAAGTTTAGACCTGTCTTAGGAAAGGGTGTAGGGAAATGCAGTGAGATGGCTCAGCGGGTGGGGGGCTTGCCACCAAGCCTGGGGACCCCAGCATGATCCCCAGAACCATAAAGTGGAAGGAGAGAGAAATGACTCCCATGAATTCTCTTGCAACCTCCATTGTGTACTGAGGTATAAGTACACACACAACAGTGTGTACACAACACAAGTGCACACACAACAGTGTGCACACAACACAAGTGCACACACATATAAGTACACACACAACAGTGTGCACACAACACAAGTGCACACACATATAAGTACACACAACAGTGTGCACACAACACAAGTGCACACACATATAAGTACACACACAACAGTGTGCACACAACACAAGTGCACACATATAAGTACGCACACAACAGTGTGCACACAACACAAGTGCACACACATATAAGTACACACAACAGTGTGCACACAACACAAGTGCACACACATATAAGTACACACACAACAGTGTGCACACAACACAAGTGCACACACATATAAGTACACACAACAGTGTGCACACAACACAAGTGCACACACATATAAGTACACACACAACAGTGTGCAGACAACACAAGTGCACACACATATAAGTACACACAACAGTGTGCACACAACACAAGTGCACACATATAAGTACACACACAACAGTGTGCACACAACACAAGTGCACACATAAGTACACACGTAGAAGTGCACACATACACAAGTGCACACACACAACAGTGTGCACACATGCACAGGTGCACATACACAAGTGCCCATATATACACACAAAAGTAAATATGCAGACACACACAAACACACAGATATAAATCAACACACAAATGCAAACATTTAAGTAAATATGCAGACATGCACATTAAACACATAAACAGATACAAATAAACACATGTGCGCAAGCATATAAGTAAATATCCTGACACAAACACACAAACACACACAGATAAAAAATAAGCACACTTACAAACACACAAGCAAATATGCAAACACAAATAGATACACAATATTTAAAAAATAAAGACAAAAAAAAAAGAAACACATATTGGTGACATTCAAGTAAGAGTTGACCACTCAGGCAGAAAGGGGGGCCCAGCAGCGAGGGAAAACTATTCCTTGAGCCACAGATCAAGCCCTGGGGAAGGAGGAGTGAGCCGACACCAAGGATGAACACAGATAATCACAGTCAGTCAGCAACGCATGTGACTTGGTGTGACAGAGATTTGAATGCAGCGTAGAACCCGTGATGAGAAGGAGCACGTATCTGCTCGCTGCTGTGACCCACGTGTACTTGATGCGGCACACAGTAGGCCTGCTCCCTGCTGTAACCCACCTGTACTTGATGCGGCACACAGTAGGCCTGCTCCCTGCTGTAACCCACGTGTACTTGATGCGGCACACAGTAGGCCTGCTCCCTGCTGTAACCCACCTGTACTTGATGCGGCACACAGTAGGCCTGCTCCCTGCTGTAACCCACGTGTACTTGATGCGGCACACAGTAGGCCTGCTCCCTGCTGTAACCCACGTGTACTTGATGCGGCACACAGTAGGCCTGCTCCCTGCTGTAAACCACCTGTACTTGATGCGGCACACAGTAGGCCTGCTCCCTGCTGTAACCCACGTGTACTTGATGCGGCACACAGTAGGCCTGCTCCCTGCTGTAAACCACGTGTACTTGATGCGGCATACGGTAGGTCAGTTCCCTATTGTAACCCGTATGCACTTTATACAGCACACAGTAGGCCTGTTCCCTGCTGTAACCCATGTACTTGTAACCCATGTACTTAACACAACACACAGTAGGCCCTCAACAAGCACCTGTTTGGTGAGTCATTGCCCATCACCAATCCACAGTCCCCCGTGGGAGGCTCACTCGTCCTGTCTGAACGGCTTTGCTACCAGCGTCCCACCCCTGCTTGCCCACATGTATCCGGAGCCCAGGCAGTGCGGAGCAGAGCGGGGCACTCGACATGCCCAGCGGCCTCCGTGTGGCCACACGCGGGCACTGGAACCTTCCACGGGGCGCCTCTCGGCTGCCCGCGATTTCTCTTCCCACCAGTTTGGAAGCAATCCACTGTGAAATGTGGCCCGTGCCCTGCCCCAACAATAAATCAAAGCCAATGAAATTCCCAGGCACACTTTTGCCAACACTGCACTTGCCCTCTGTGGGCAGAGGTCGCTGGCTGCCACTTGATGGAAACCACGCTCTCAATCTCAGACTTTTCTGGAAGCCCTGCCCAGCTACCATTTGTGGGAGAGAGCAGGCGAGTCCTGCATCCACATTTACACCTGGGATGCGGAGATAAATCATTTTTATGTCCCTCGTCATCAGTAGAAGCCCCCAGGACTCCTTCCTCCCTCTCCCCCTCCCCCTCCCCCTCCCCTTCCTGCCACCTTCGTTCCCAAGAAACACAACAGCAGACTTTGGCCCAGATGAACGCAGACTGCACTTCCGCTGGACATTTTCCTCACAGAATCAGGAACTGCGGTTCCAGCAGCTTCTAGAAAGGACGATACCAGCTCGTGTGTGTGGTTTCCATTTTCGATGCTCTGCCGTTTACCGTGGTCACAGAGGCCTAGATCCACCCGAGGAGGCGACGCCCACACTTTCCACGGCTAAGACAACTGAGACTCGGGGCCGGCCAGGCACCTGAAGAGCCGAGGGGCTGTCGCGGAAGAACTAGAGAAGAGGTTGAGGAAGCAGTTTCTCCTGCCTCCTGGTTGCCCATGGCCCCCCCCCCTTGGAAAAATCCATGGTGTCCCCACCCTGGGGAGAATTGGCGGCACCCCACCCTCAGAAGAACTGAACTTTCAGTTAAAAACCTGACGACATTCAGCTTGCCTGGGCTTCTTTGGAGAAGCCCCTCCTAGAAGCTCAGCCTTTTAGGGTACCAGCTCCCCGCACCCAGTCCTCTCTGAGACACAGGGTCCCCATCCCAGAGCCAAAGCTGCTTGGCATGACAGCATTCCACTGGGACTGACAGAGCCGAGGATCCCAGATAAATCACACTTCCGCTGCTTGAGGTGGTTCCCAGGGTGGCCGTCAGGGCTGCAGGGAGCGATGCCACCCACTCCTTCCCGCATCCTGACCCACCCAAGAAGACCCAAAGGCCTGGCTCACTTGACCCCACCGACCATGGATCTCAGGGGAGTTCTGACTCCAAAGCCAACTCAGGGGTCTACAAAGACACTGGTCCACCCTCAGAGCGCCCCTTCTTCCCTGCCCAGTCCTGCTTTCTCCTCCCCCCCACTGCACCCCTCACCACCACCATGAGAGACGAACTCACTGAAAAGTCTTCCTAGGGTCCCGAACCAAGGGGCATCCTTGGGATCACAACTGACTAGCCGTTGGCCAGCCAGGATAGCTAGCACCCGCGATCCCACACTGACACAGGCGAGCGCGTCCGTTTCTGGACGGTGCTTGTACGTGCGCATGAGAACCTCTCTATTGCAGCAATGCGTTTGCACCAAGAGGACCATCAGATTCCCAGCGCAGAGAACTTGACTAAGCCGGAGGCCACTTCCTCTGCAACAGGCCCCCTTAGTCTCCACTTCTTCCTCTCCCAGCACGCCTCCACGGTGGGAGGAGCCGCCCACACACCCATGTGGAAGGGAGATTGACAGGTCACGGGGCCACAATGCCTGCTTTGGAGGAGGCAAAGCGCACCAAGACCCAAGCATTCCACGAATCCTGGAGCTGACTGCAGAGGTGTCCACACCTCTCATCCTGATTCCAGCCCTGAGCCCACCCACCAGGTGATGTTGCCGCCCTCCTGGAATTCTGGACTCGGGGCACGGGCTGGCAAGATGGGCAAAGAGGAGCTGTGCATATGCCAGAGGCCCGGCTGAGAGACCCAAGAAGCACAGCGAGAAAGGAGCACAGTTGGTGTCTGGTCTCCTGCCACTATTTCAGGAGGTGTAGATCTGCTCACTCTTGGCCCTTCGAGTCTTGTTCTACATTTAGTTACAACTCACAGAGGGTCTTAGGAAGGGCCTGTCAATCGCAGGGAAAAACAAGGCTTCCCGAAGTGGATAAGAACCCAACGCGCATAAAGGAAGATGTTGCCGGAGCGACTCTCCCAGCTCGGCTGAATGAACTCCAAAGATGGCCAGCGCAGGAAGGGGGGTCCACCCAAGGTGCTCTGGCCACAGCAAGCACCCCCATTGACCACAGATTTCAGGACGCTGCTGAGCTGACCGTGGGGGTCGGCGCTGGGCCGCCCTGTATTCACAACGGTCCCATCACATGCTCGTCACCACTGATTCTCGTCCTGATGTGCGTATCAGAAACCTCCACGTGGTTCTGTCACTAGAAATCACAAACGAAGGGAATTTAGTGGGTCAAGTTTGGGTTCCAGGCTGAACACAGTAGTTACTGGAGTTGAAACTTGGACAGGAGGGTGTTGTGGGTGACAGGCCGGAAGGGGTGTAGCTGAAGAGAAAGGGGACCCAAGCCCACCAAAGACACTGACTGGAACAGTGGTGTGGAACCGCCTGCGCCTAGCCCGAGTGTCCTGGCAGCCTAGCACAGGCCACCCGCGCAAAGTCCTTGCAGCTCCACGTTAAAAGGTGCGTATGCTGGGGGCTCACCGGCTCCACACCCACTGTGGGTCTTTGCTTAAAGACTTACAGGCAAAGCACTTACAGCCCCAACCCGTGACATTTGCAGCTCACTGTAATTTATTGAACATTGTCCAAAGAGCAAACACAGGGTTTATCTGGTGGCGTTACAGTTGGGTTGTAAATGTTTGCCATGTACCAAGAATAGAAAGAGAGGGTGAGGCTGGGACACAGAGAGAGACTGAACGAGAGAGGGAGCGATGTAGAGACACAAGAAGACGGGCTGCCTTCGCTGACTCTAGGCTCTGCCTCGTGTTAACCTTCAACTCTGCTGCTCACAAAGACTTGGGGTGAACACGTGTGCATCCGTCAAGTCACCCTAGCCTCTCCCATTCCTCCCTCAGGAGGGTCCCCAAAAGACCTGGCACAGAGACGCTTGTTGCTACAGCCCAGAGGAGGAAGACCCCCTGGAATGTTCTGCTCCCCTCACCCTTCAGACAGAGCATTTATGAGAACTAGGCATCATTGGGAAGAATGGGGAGAGGCTAACTGAGCTCATCTTGATTTATCTACAAGATGGATTATTTGATAAAGTTGAAAAGAAATCTCCATCACCATTAGCCATTTGGGAAATGTGAATTAAAGCTAAACTGGAGAGATGGTTCAAGGGTTAAGCCTTTGCCTCACAAGCAGAAGGTCCTAAGTTCAGATCTCGATCCCACGTAAAAACATTACGTACTTCCAAAATTGTAAGGCAGAGCCTGGGTAACTTCAGAGCAGAACAAAGAGAAGGTAGCACAATCCAGGGTGATTCCCAAAGTCACACTTGGGTCTCCATAAGCTTGCACAGTACCCTCTGATATAGACAGACAGACAGACAGACACACACACACACACACACACACACACAAATAAATAAATAAATACCATTGCACACCTATCATAACCTATAGTTAAACTAGACAAGCATCGATCACTTCAAATGCTGGCACAGGTGCCCAGCAAACAGATCGCCTGTATCTCCTGAATGCGAATACAGAATGGTACCACGCCTGAGAAAGCCCCCTCGAAGATTTCCTCGAAACCCCACCCGGCAGCTCTACAGAAGGTTGCTCTCCCAAAGAAACGGACGCTGAGACACACGCAAGACTCGTGAGCAAATGTTTATAGCAGATTTAGTTGTGAGAATCAAAGCCGAGACTCCCACTCTCCTTCAGCAGACACGTGGTTAAACGGAGTGCCGTGCACGGAGCGCTACTGAACAAAGGTAAAGTACCGACTCATGAAAAGTCCAGATCAAACTCAAGAGAACTGGGTTCAGCGGGAAACAAAACCAATCTCACCAGGTGGCCTGGAGGTGTTCCCGTATATTGTAGAGAGGGTGGATCGTCATCAGTCAGGGATGGAGAAGAGCCATGCTTGTAGGCGACAGAGACAGGACATGGCCACAAAAGAGCAGCGGAAAGAGGCCTGGAAGCTTCTGCGTCATCTGCGTGGTTATCATGTGAGTCTCTGCTCAGCCCTTTCCGCACACGCATGAGTGCAGCGTGGGATTCTGTCAAACCTCGAGAACGGCATCAAGAAGGTCATTTCAACCTCCACTTTTCTGCAGGAAAGAGGTTGCAAGCTCCCGTGTGACAGCGTCCTCTTTGGGCCACGCTGAGGATGAGGAGGCTTAGCAGAGAGATCTGTGCAGCCCACCAGATGCACATAACGCTCCGGTCAGGACTGCAGGTGACGCCAGAGGCAGATCCGTCCCCTAGTGTGCATTCAGCCTAGTGTGTCTCCGGCCCTGGACACGGGTATTCATTAGGTAACTGGCACCTGGCTCCCGAGACCCCACCCCTAGCCCTTGCCTGAGACGGGCAGCTCTGGCCCAGGCTTCTCTTGGTTTAACCCGGCGCTTCCTTTAGCCACTTCTTGGGGCCGCCTTCTCCTTATCAGGGCCCCCATTTCCCGTAAACTGTTGCTTCGGTTATTTTTTTTTTCTTGTTAATCTATCTCATGTCAATTACATTCTCCAGCCAGATAAAGAAAAAAGGAATTATGTCGTTTGCTGGAAAATGGATGAAACTGGAAATCGTCATGTTGATTGAGATGAACCAGATGTAGAAAGACAAGCTCCTCCTGTCTCTTCGCTAGGTGAGATCTAGGCTATGTTGTAACAGAAAGTAGAAAGAGAACTGGTTCTCAGTGGACAGAACCAGTTGGGGGCGGTGGGCATGATTCTAACACAGTATGTAAATGTCTCAAAACGTCAAATGAAACATAACTACTTTCTATAATTAATATATGCTGATAAAATAAAATGTTTCTTAGCCCCTAAAAAACCAGCCCAGGGAGATATGAAGAAATGATATTTTGAGGGTTTCCATGAACATTGTTCTGTAGCTTCCTGGGCATCTGTTATTAGCTAAAATAGAAAAGTGAATGAGGAGAATAAAGAAAAAGAGAGAGAGAGAGCATAAGAGAGGGAAAGAGGAGAAAGAAGAGGATTAAGAAGGAGGGGAGGAAGAAGGAGGAGAGGAAGGAGGAAGGGAGGACAAAGACGAAGGAAAAGAGGCCGGAGAAGGACGAGAGGAAGAGGGGGAAAGGGGAAAGCAAGGAGAAAGGAGAGACAGGGAAGGGGAGGAGAGGGGAGAGAAGAAGAGGGGAGAGGAGGGGAGGAGAGGGAAGAGGAGAGGAAGAAGAGGGAGAGGAGGAAGGGGAAGGAAAGGGAGGAGGAGAGGGGAGGGAAGGGAAGGGAAGGAGAGGGAGGCGAGGGAGGGGAAAGAGAGGGAGGCAAGGCGAGGGAGGGGAAGAAGAGGGAGGGGAGGGAGGGAGGCAAGGCGAGGGAGGGGAAGAAGAGGAAGGGGAGGGAGGGAGGGGAGGCAGTGGCTGGCCCGGGGAAGGCCATCCGGGGCTGGCCCCGGCCTGCTACAGGAATGAGCCTGTGGCGCACACAGGAAGCATGCACCAGACCTGTTTGCTTACACACAGCTGTGACCTCACCAAACATTTCCATTTGCTCACTACGTAATTATCAAGAATTGATATCACATAGTCCCCAAAAAGTCACTAGTGAGCAGAGAGTAAGAGATCCCTTGGCTGTAACAGAAGAGGACTCAAGCACAAAATGATGGCAGCTGGAGAGATACACATCTCCAACACCAGGTTTGGGGTGCTGGGTGGGGCAGGGGGACTGTGAGCTTTAGATGGACCTGGCCTCAGAGTGAGTTCTGGACCAGCCCAGACTTCAAGAGAGTGCTCTGTCTTGAGAATAGAAGGAAGGGGCTGGAGAGATGGCTCAGAGATTAGGACTCCCTCCCAAACAGAAGGTCCTGAGTTCAGATCCTAGGTCCCATGTAAAGACACCAGGCAGCTTGTACTTCCGACCCTGGTGGGCGGAGTCTGGGAAATGCCAGAGAGAAGCAAGGTGGTAGAAGCAATCCAGGATGATTCCTAAACTCACCCTTGGTCCACCATAGGGACACACAGTGCCCTCTGATACACACACACACACACACACATATAAAATAAATAAAATATTTAAAAAAGAATAGACAGATGGAAGGAAGGAGGGAGGGAGGGAGGGAGAGAAGAAAGCATTTTGGTTCAAGGGAAATAGGATTCAACTTACGTGGGATAAATAAAACCTGGAACTTTCCCAATTGGCACAGCACCCCAGCTCACGATATGTCACTGTCTACTAAGGATCCCATGGATTCTCTCCCAACCCCATGGTTGAATGTGAATTAGCCCCTGGAGACTTGTATATGGACACTTGGCGCAGCGTTGGAAGCTCGTAGAACCTCTATGAGGCTGGGCCCTTGAGAAAGCAGATCACTAGGGGAGAGACAGAGGGTTTTCCAGCCTGGCCATTACAAAGGAGATGTGGCCAACTTCTCGGCTCCTACCACCATGCTTCCCCACCGTGATGGGGGGACGAAGCACCGTATCTTTGGGGAACTGTAAGCCCCACAAAGCCTTTCTCCTTCATTGACTTTGGACCAATATTTCATCAAGAAAAGTCGCTACTCTACCCCTCCCCCACCCCGCACCGGCAACCATCATCCCTACTTGGCTGTTGGTGGAGGCGAGGGTCTCGGCACATGCGTCCCTCCTCACTGTGGAGTTTCCCCATGTCAGTCACGCCTCTGGCAGTGTTGTGGAGGAAATGGGTCAGATTAAGGATGGCCGGCAGTCTCCTCAGGGGCGACAGTGGAACTGTGGCCTACGGAGAATTCTGACCCAGTGTGTGGACCGAGCCACGGCCGACCCAGCGTGTGGACTGAGCCACTCCCACAGTGCAAGTTACTAGCTTTGGACAGCTTGAGGAGTCACAACCGCCAAGTATTACTTCTCAAGTCCAGGCAGGGAAGGTGAGGGTTTAATGCATGCTTTGAACTTCCATGTGTAACATTGTGTTTCAGCACAAAGTATCGAGAAAAGGAGAAATAAGCCCACAGTTTGAAGGATATCCATACGGAGGACTAGAGGGACCAGAGCTCGCTGGGCAAGCAGGATCTGAGTTCAGATCCCAGCACGTTAAGTCTGGAATGTACTTGTAAAGAAGCCAGATGTTCACAGAGACGGAAGAGGAGCCCAGGAGATCGTTCAGTGGGGAAGGTGCTAACCACAAACCTGGTGACCCGAATTCAACCCCAAGAAGCCCACATGGTGGAAGGAGAGCACCGAGACCCAGAGGCTATCCCCCAACCTCCACCCGCATGCCATGGCATGGTGGGTACTCACCCTTCTTTCCCTCAAACCCATAAATAAAATACTTTAGAAGGAAAGAGAAGGGAAGAGGTGTAGGCTGTGGGTGTGACCCACACGCACGATGATGCTGCTTCAGTGAGATCTCGGGGCTGGGTGGGTGTGGCTGTTGGCTGGGCCAGTCACGGAGACAAGGCCAAAAGGAGCCATCCCATAAAGTCCTTTTCTGTGTCTTTCAGGAGCTGTGAGGAGGGAGGGGATACACACTGTGCCTAACAGCCAGCATGCGCTCCAGCGTGAGCGGCCACAGTTGTGGGGCGGGGGGATGCTGAAGGTGTTACTTAAAGTCTTGCTCTGCAGGCTGGGAGCTAAGCACGTCCCCTAGTCGGTCTGCATGGGCCACAACATCTACAGATTGTAATTAACTAGGAAGAGCGGGTGCTGGGCCTCCAAACCCCACACTGGTGAGGAGGAGGCAGGAGGATCAAGAGTTCAGAAGTCCGAGGTCATCCTCAACCTCATGAAGACTGAGGCCAGCTTGAGATGCATGATGAGAGAGAGAGAGTGAGAGAGAATGCTGCAGAATAAACAAGTGTATTTCAATAAGCAGATTAATGACCTCCCATATATTTAATTCAGTTCAACTCTGAATTTAAATTTCCCAACCCAATATGCTCATGTTAGCATATTAAATATTGAGCTTGAAGATTCTCAAGCATGTTAGACGTGGTGTTTATAAAAGTGCTTTGTAAACTCTAAAGCCCAGCCAGATGGGAGGATTCTGCCGCAGACCTGCGGGAGAGCCCAGGGCTTTCTAAAGGCCAGTGCTTCCCAGCACCTCGGAGCCTTGTCGGAGTCAGGCCCGAGGGAGCAGGTGCCGGGGAGCTGGGGGAGTTCGGCCCGAGTCTCCATCGAGTGGGCTCGGCCGGAGTCTCCAGCAGGTCACGTCACAGTCACAGCTCGGCCAGCAGCTGGTCTGTCTCTGACCCTGACCCGGGACCTTACTGTCAACTCCCGCCAGTATCATGGCTTCCGCGTGCTTCTGACATAATCCCCCCAGCCCCGCAGACATTGGACAAATGAGGTTTGGCAGAGAATTGACGGTGCTTCTCCATGGCTAGGGCCCACACGGTGTCTGCCAGCCCAGCAGGATGTCAGCCCTGGGCAGCCATGGCACCAAGGCCAGACAAGCACTCACCTTGGCCTGGAATGCTGGGGAGATGGAACACGTTTTAGTTTCATTGCAGGTGACTGCAACAAAATGCCTGACTCCAGCAACTAGGGAGAGGGCGGGGTTAACTGGCTCCCGGGTCCAGCCCCGGCCCATCCTTGGCGGGAAGTGGCAGCAGCAGAAGCAACTAAGCGCTCAGCTTGCATTTTCCATAAACCAGAATGGGAAGCCCAGAGACTAGCTCTGCCCACTTCTGGGCTGGGTCTTCCCGGATCAATTACGGCCAGGAAGACACCCCTTGCAGACATGCCCAGAGGCCAACGTTAATCTAGAGAATGCTATGTAGACCTGGGTATCTGTCTTCTAGGTGTCAGGTGGACAATTACTACCAGGCATTATGGGCAGAGGGAGGAGAAGAGAAAAGTCTCCTGGGTGATTACAGGCTCTTGTGAGAGGGAAACTTGGCATGTCCTGTCTAAGAGGATGGCAGCACACATTGGGCCAATACTCTCAGAAGCTTCCACCTCACCAGGTTGCTACTGGCAGGCAAAATGGTGGCTGTCCTCCTGCTTGAAAAGGGGTGGTTAAGGTCCAGAGAGACGGGCAGTGCCCCCATCACAGAACCCACAGATGGCCATGTTCAAGTGGAAACTGGATGTCCCGCCCCCACATCCGACCCGATAAGCCAAGGTCTGGGCGTCATTGTGAACACTACCTGGAGGTCTTGGTAAGCAAAGGGCATGGCAACCTGCCTCTGGATGCCCACAGGGCCAAGGCAACACAGCAATCCCAGCCGTTTAAGGAAACCAAGCACATAATTTCAAAGACCTCAGGTCCACATCTGCCGAGTTGCTACCATGCAACTTCCAAGGCCTTGGGAAGGTCAAACTTCAGACTCATGTTTGAAGGAGAAGAACCAGGTGTGACTGAAGCGACATCCCATGCGAGCCCAGGAAGAGGAAGCAGGAAGAGGAAGCAGGAAGAGGAAGCAGGAAGAGGAAGAGGAAGCAGGAAACAGGCCAGAGCAGCTCAGATACAGATCCTAGCGCAGAAACATAACAGAGGAGTCCCTACTCCTCCCCGGCTGTCTCATTTCCGCTTTGAGCCTAACAGACCCCTGCAGACCCCTGCGTCTAAGAGACACATATCACTCCAGGGGTGGACACGCTGCCCACTGCAAGCATGCGTGCCTCAGGGGGCTGGACATGCACAGACGGCAGGCCTCGGATCCTGGCTTCCTGCCCGCCCAGCACGGCCCCGCCATTCTAGATAAGCAGGGTGCTGGGGCGGCTCTGGAGGAGGAAGGTGCAGAGAGCGGGTGGAGTTTCTACCTCTCACTGAGGTGGGATGTGGAGCTGAAGATGCGCTGGCCCCGTGCGTGTGCAGGGTTTGCAGAGTGCAGCATCTCCCGGTGGAGCGGGGTCTCTCCCCAGCTGACATTCACGGCTGTGTCAGGCGTGCGAGGCCCAGGCTCGCTCTAACTTGCTCGCCGCCTGTCCACAGGTTCATTCGCACCGGCCCGAGTCCGCTCACGATGCTGCTCTGAGGCTCAGTGTTCATGGATTTTGGGAGACGCCATGATTTCTGCTGACGGTGGAATCCGTTGGCGTAGAAACTATGAACAGCACCGGAAGGTCACAGAGGTTCTCTGGGACACAACTGCAGAGGCCCCGGCTCTTGGCAGTGAGACACGGGTCCATCCTCTCCGGGGGCGTCACACGGGGTGAGCTTACTTCGCCCCTGAAACTCTCTGTGCACAATAGCATTTCCTTCTAGTGGATCCAGTGTGAGATCATGCAAGCAATGCTCATTGGGGGGGTGTCCCCTGGAAATGGGGGCATCCATTAGCAGAGCAGTGGGTGGAATTCCTGCCCTCTGCCCAGGTCCTAGTCACAGCTGTGATGTTACCAAGCTGTGAGACTTGCCGTGGGTGACCACGTGGTGGCACCAAGACGAACCCAGTGGCGACCACCCTGCCTGCCAACGCCTGAGCCCGGCTCCCTTGTAGGACGACGGAGGACGACGGAGGACGCCCCGCGCGGCGCTCACTGCAGGTGTGCCGCCTGCCTCTGGCAGCCTGTGTCCTTGTTCCCGGGAACATGGGAGCGCAGCGGCGATGGGAGGCGCCCGCCCTCTTGACGTTCACCCTTGATCTGTTTTCCAAACTTCACAACAAAACTTCAGGAAAAAAAAAAAAAAAAAAAAAAAACGATTAGCAGCAAATTACATATTCTGGTGGAGGCCTAGAATTATTTTTCAGGACGGAGGGCTCAATTTCCCACTCTCAGGTGTATGATTAAAATCAATTAAATCACTCTTCCGATGTCAGCCGCAAGATTCTCCTGACAAATGAAATTATGCGGCGCCGGCGCTCGCCCCTCTCCTCAGCCTCGCTCTCGCCACAGACGAGATCAAACTGCTCAGCCCGGGGATTTCCAAGGTACTTTCCCGAAGAACAGGAGCAATCTCGGGACTCCTAGGTAAGTAGCCGAGGAGGTCTCAGGTGGCCAGATTTGATGGCCTCGGAGCGCTTGGAAACGTTCTCTCGACTAACGAACAGGAAGAGCTGCGAGGGGAAATCTAACGACGGGGAGGGGAGGCGAGGCTGCGCCAGGCTTCTTTACATAAATTAATGTTTTCTTGGCAGGGACGTGACAGAGCTCTTCGAGCTGGGGTGTAACCTCTGCATGTCTCTCTATGCACCCGACAGTCCTCTGTGCGTTTTACCTGGTGAGCAGGCTCTGCCGGCTCAGCCCCTGGAGGACCAGGCGGGATGCTCGGCCAATGGCAGTGCCAGCTGATAGCTGCTCAGCCTTCGGGAGGGTTTCCGGTGCCGCCAGGCCAGCGGCTCTTCACGGGGAGAAGCGCAAAGCAATCACAGTGCATGGCTGCCGGACAAAGGGACCTGGGCCGGGGCTCCAGGGACCCTCAGCCAGCTGTTCACCTCTTGGTTTGTTGAAACAGAGGCGCTTAGGTGCGACCGTTGCCCAAGAGATGTTTATCGACACTGTAGGGTCTTTGAGGTTGGCTTGCCCCCGCCCTGCATTGAGGACTGACCTCATGTTTGTTTTCTTCTAGAAGTTTCTCTCCCTCTCTGGCTGCCCCCTTCCTCTCCCCTTCCCTGGGATCATGGGGAAAATGACATGTCCTCTGTGTCCTCTCTGCCTCCAGTTGAATCGCGAGCCCCTGGGCTCCGGCCGGCTTGTCCCTCTACGGGGGTCCTTGGTGAGTAGCGCCTGCCATGATCTGGTGCAGACATGGTTCACACCACGGCCTCCTGGTCATGCCCCAAAGACGTTCACCCCACCTGCCACTCCTGCTTGCCCTCGGGGGACTCGCTAGATCTCAAGCCGGGGAACCCCTCTCCACAGTGCTGTCTGAGCCACACCACCCTCATACAGTCTCCCAACGTCCACTGGGACCCTCTCGGGCGTCCACCCTGCGGTCCGTCCTCAGGGCTCCTGGACCTTACGGAAGGACACTGCAATGTGAGAGCTGAGGTCTGAGGGACCAGCTCCCGCGTCTGCCCATGGCGGCTCCCAACTCTGGACCTCACGGGTTTCCACCTTGGACGTGTCATTCAGCCTCCCGAAGTCTCATCAGTGTCACCATATCTCAGCTCGCACTGACCAGGTTGAGTGCTGGCCCTCCTCTGGAGACTCGGGCTAGTGCCATTGGAGACTGGCCACCCCCCAAGGGTGCCCTCCCTGGCAGTGGGGCAGGCAGGCGCCTCGTCAAGCAATAGCACCAGTGCTCTCCTGCAGGCCCCTGGGGGGCTTCTCAGGGCAGGGGGTTTTGTTGCACGCACATGCATCCTGTGTAGTGCCTGACACCCGGTTAATACGCACAGACCTCCTCTCAAGGGAAACAGTGAAATCAATGTCTAAAAGATCCACAGCTCCACTGGCAAAGTGAGAATTATCTAATGTCCTACAGAAGCTGCCTAGGAGGTCAGAATGTCTCTAGAATGCTTTGTTTGCGTCTTTGTTTGTTTGTTTGTTTGTTTGTTTGCTTCTTTGTTTGTTTGTTTGTTTGTTAGCAGAAGCCCAGCTCAAGGCGCTGGAGAGTTGGATTCGTCCTATCAAGTCCCTGGTGAGTGTAGGGCAGGCCCTCTGTCTACGAGGATCAAGGTCTGTCAGTCAGAGCTTGAGGAGAGAAGGGCAGAGTGTCCATCGCTGATGACCACGTCCAGCACACCATGCTCTCAGCCCTCCTGCAACATTTGCTTCTAATCTATGGCACTTCAGCTGCAGACAGCAGGCGCGACTTTCCCAGTCTCCAGTGGATCTCAGTAAGAGCCCTCCCACGGCACGCTCCACTGCAAGGATCCACACCCCCAGAAGCCCCTTGGCTTGCCTCAGCCCCTAAGTGACCCCCAAATCATTGGATGGCCATGACTTTGGGTGTCTTTCATCTCCTCGCTTACACACTTTGCATTCTCTTCCACGTGAACAATGTTCCACGTGCATGCTCATGCGTGTTAAGACACATCCCTTTGCAGGGCTCAGGGACACGACTTGGCACTAGAGCCCATGTCCAGATGCACAAGCTGGGCTTGACTCACATGTAGACACGGAAGCACTCCAGGTCACCAGGAGTGGTCAAACGAGCAGTTTTGAGGTTTTCATTTTTTTCTGAGGTTATAGCTTCCATTCTTTTTCTGTTGGGCTTTTGCCCGACAATTGGCTACATATTTAGAGAGTTTCCAGATGCTTAAGGAGTTAAGAAAATATTGCCTGTGTGATGCTATCATGGTTTTATATTTGATGATTTATACATGTGTGTATGTCAACTAGTTGTTATAACAGTGTCTGTTACATAAACTGTCCTTGAAAACATGTTGACTGAAAATTCCTCTTCAGCAGCTCAATTTTCATTTTCGGTTTTTTACATCTCTTGACAGTTTTTACATGTAGACAGTGAATTTAAATCATTTCACTCCACATTACACAGTGCCACGTCCCTCCTGCGCCACTGAAAACATCTTCCTAACTAGCCTCCCTTTTAACTTTGTGTCTATGTGTGTGTATGGAGGGTGTGTGTGTGTGTGTGCGTGGGGGGGTAATGTGTGCATGTGTGTGTGTATGTGTGTGTATGTGTGCATGTGTGTGTGTATGTGTGTGTAGGAGTGTGTGTGCATGTATGTGCATGTGGGGGGAGTATGTGCACGTGTGTGTATGTGTGCCTGTGTATGGAGGGGTGAATGTGTGTGCATGTGTGTGTATGTGTGCATATGTGGGGGTGAATATGTGTGTATGTATGTGTGTGAGAGAGTGAATGTGTGTACATGTATGTGTATGTGTGTGAGGGGGTGAATATGTGTGTATGTATGCATGTTTATATGTATGCATGTGTGTATGTGTGCATGTGTGTACACATATGTATGTGTGTATGAATGTGGGGGGTGAATGTGTGTGTGTGTGAATATGTGTGTATGTATGTGTGTGGGGGTGAATGTATGTGTATTCCTGTGTGTATGTGTGTATGCATGTGTCTCGGTGTGTACACATGCGTATATGCATGTGTATACGTATGCATGAGCGTATGCGTGTGTATACACATGTGTATATGTATGCATGTGTGTATGCATGTGCGTAGGCATGTATATGTATGCATATCTGTGTTGTCTACTGATTTTCTTTGGGGTTGCCTGCATGTGCCTGGGCACTTGCTGGAATCTGAACAGCATGTCCACGGCTACACCCCTGAAGAAAGGAGCGTCCCTTCCCAGGGCAGCACTAATCCCCAATAGTCCCTCGGGAATGTAGGGAGTGTCACGTGACCTTTCCTCCTCGACACAGACGCTACCGCCAGGTGTCTTTATGTTGCCCATCTATGGTCAGGGTCGATGTGTCCACTTTGCCAGATCATCTGTGAGCAGCAACCTTAGTTCTCTCTTCTCTGTCCTCAGTCCTGGGAGATCAGGACTGATCAGGGGAGGCAAGACCACCGAGCTCCTCCCGGGGTCACCGTCTCCTGGGGGCAGATCTGACCTCACGTGTGCCTCCCCTGCCTTCCTTAGTCAGGCGGTGGTGGGTTTTATCACGCGTGGCGGCTTGGTGCGGGTGACTTGCAAAAACACCTCCGGGAGGCTCCCGAGAGACTCTCAAAGACCTTCCCAGGAAAATGGAAATCTTGGGAAGACCTCCGTGGACTCCAAGGCCTGGGAGAGTTTGAAGCCTCTAGGAAAAGTGGCAGGAAGTGACTTGGGGCAGGAAACACGACCTGCCCATGTAGCAGCTTAGCGAGAGTGAGAGTCTTTTTATTTTTCCCACCGGGTGACTGGGAAAATCAGAAGGGACACGAGCCATGCCATAAATAGATGCTCAGTACTCGGGGACTGGCGGGAAAAGCAGGTCACGCAGAATCACAGGGAGGTGCCACGGGCAGCCACTGTGTAGCCACGGAAGCTGGGCTACGAGAACGTGTCCAATCTGCTCATATTGTAGAAGCGAAGCAACAGGATTAGAATTGGGGGGAGAAGGCAAGAATCAAGGGTGGCCGTCGGCTCTCACATGGGCAGTGGGCAAGCAGCCCCGAACCTCAGATGCCTTCTCTGGGCATATGTGACATTTACTCCCTGCTTAGAAAGCCACCTCTGCCTTCCAGGCTGCGAGCATTCTCCTGCCTCATGTGCGGAAGGAGGATAGCTTGGGGTTTAGGGCTGCAGGGATCAGACTTTATTTATTTATATTTGCGTGTGTGTGTGTGTGTGTGTGTGTGTGTGTGTGTGTGTGTGTGTGTATCAGAATCAGAGGGCACTGTATGTTCTTCTAGAGGGCCAAGGATGAATCCAAGAATCATCCTGGATTGTTTCTACCTCCCTTTTGCTTCACTCTGGGATTTCCCAGGCTCTGCCCACCAGGGCCGGAAGTGAAGGTCACTGCCATTTCCACCTGGCATTTTTATGTGAGACCTGGGATCTGAACTCAGGACCTTCTGCTTGCAAGGCAGAGTCTTAACCCCTGAGCCATCTCTCCAGCCTGGTACCATTTATTTTAAAGTCATCAGTTCTCTCAGTCCTTGTGCCACAAAGCCACACAGTGACTATTAAATAGTAGCCCAACACACGTGTACTTTTCAAATTCTATTTTGTACCTCCTCCTCCTCTTCCTCCTATTCCTCCTGCTCCTTCTTTTCTTCCTCCTCTTTATCCTCCCCCTACACCTCCCCCTCCTCTTTTTCTCCTCCTCCTCTTCTTCTTCTCTTTCTTCTCCTTCTCCTCCTCTTCCTCTCCCTTCTTCTCCTTTCCCTTCCTTGTTTGGGGGGTATCATGAAGACAAAGCTGGTCTTACACTTGCTACAAAGCCGAGGACAGCCCTGACCTTTGGCTCTTCCTGCTCCCACCTCCTGGATGCCAAGGCAACAGGATGTCTTGGTTTTGGAAGATGCTGGGTATTGACTGTGAATGCTAGGCAAGCACTCCACTCACTGAGCTACAGCCCAGACGGCTGTTTCTCTATCTTTACACAAATAATATGTCTGAGTGCTCTCAGGCAAATACCTGTTCAAAATGATCGCAATCGCTGACCTCGACAAACGCATCACTGATTCTTACAGTTTTAGGCTTGTGAGGAAAACCGCCTTGGGGATTTCTGTTGAAAGTAAAGGACTTTGACGTGCCAGGATTTGGCTTCTGAGACTCTGTTTTCCTCCATGAAGTTTCCACTGTCCCATTCGCTGCGCCCAGCTCCTTGATGTAGTTCTACATCTTCCCCCAAAGGCCCGAGAACCCTTTGGTTCAAGTCTAGACATCACGCAGATTTAGTTGCTCTCTCAAAAGGGCTGGTGTTGTCTTACTTATGCTTGCTCGGCAAAGGGAAAACGGGAATTATCATGTGGGGGAAGAAATGGTAATTCTCGTAACTTCCCAATCTCCGGTTGGTTCTAGTACCGTCTGAAGTAAGTAGGGCTGCGCCGCTTCTTCCGTGTCCTTAAGTTGCCCCCCCAGCCTCTCCTCGCCCGGCCCAGTGCGCTGGCTGAGACCTCCGTACAAAGGTGTTGCATCAAGCATCTGCCTTTGTGCTGCGCCCTCTGCTCTAAGTGTGATCACTTGCTGCAGAGCTCAGGGTAGTGAGAGGAAGAAATAGATCTTTTCTCTTCACAGATGGCTCCGTTTCTGTTCTCCAAGGTGGGGACTCACCCGCGCTTTCCTTCCCTGAGCACAGAGTTCAGCCAAGTGTCTTCACAGCTGTAGCCCACGGCCGTGCCACGCTCAAGGAACCTCCGAGAACCCCCCTGAGGGTGGAGTCCTGCCTCTTCCCAACAGTGCACTTAGGATTTTACAATCTGTGCTTTAAATTAGCAAGATGTAAACTAAACTTTTTCTTTTCCTTCCTTCCTTTCTTTCCTCTTCCTCCTCCTCCTCTTTCTTCTTTCCTTCCTTTCTTTCCCCTCCCTTCCTCCCTCTCTTCCTTCTTCCCTCTTTCCTTCTTTCCTCTGCTTTCTTCCTTTTTTGCTTTCCTTCTCTTTATTTCTTTCCTCATTACTGAGAATTGACCCCCCAGATTTTGGGCAAGGTTCGATCTCTTTCCTCATCTCACTTACTTGGAGACAAGGCCTCCCTCTGATCTCCAGACTGAGCTAGAAGCCACTCCGCAGCCCGTGGAGACCTTGAACTTACAAACTCAGTGTCGCTGTGATTGTGGCCTGTCTCTGACCTTAACACGCTTCCTTCACCCCATGATTCTTGCCCTGCTTCTGGCCTCTGTTGAGCACCAGCTTTATGAAATGCGCTCTGAGGGGTCCTGGTGCAACGCCGTGACGGAGACGCTGTGTAAAGGAGGAATGAGTTTTCCTTGAGATTCTGAGATATTTACATTCACCTGCCAAGCCACCTACGGCTCGTGGCATGGTCCAAGAGCAGACTTTCAAGACTTAACAATGATAGATCCATCTGGTTTCTATTCGCCTCTATTTTTAATTTTTTTAGGCAAGAATCTTTATTCATTGGAACCACGTTGGTAAGCATTATTTGAGAAATGAGAAGAGTCTCCATTGCGTATACTAGGATATACATATTACATAATTACATGTACATATACATAGCTACACTGGGATGTGCCAGTAGGGCCTGTGTCTGGGGAGAGTTTGTCTCAACTCCACTGAGCCAGATGCACAGCTCCCTGGTTCTTTAGGAGCAACTGTTTGTGGCAAGAGGGGAAGTTGAGGTTCCCTAATAAAATATCTCTGGAGATAACAGGACATTTTCAAAGGTTTTGAAATAAATCAAAATCACAGCTACACACATAAAAGTGGCCCAAGAACCAAGTGATTTCACAAAAATGAAAAAGGAAAAACACCTAGAGTTTTATATCATGAGATGAGGGAATTTTCCCCCAGTACTAGAGATGATACATGAGCTCTATCCCAAGCCTTCCTTTACTTTTTGAGACGGGGACTATCCAAGTCGCCCAGGTTGACCTTGAATTACTCTTTAACCTGCACAAATACATTGATTTCTACAATTTATTTCTATGAAGCCTATAACTAAATATGGTAGAGGTGGATGCCTCTCCCTTTGCCTTGTTTAATGTGAATCTCCAGGAGAAGCCAGCCACATTGATCCCATCTCTTACATATTTGGAATTTCTACCATATGTGTGTGTGTGTGTGTGTGTGTGTGTGTGTGTGTGTGTGTGTGTGTGTGTTTTAGGATATGTATTTGTCATATTTCTCTTTTCCTTTTGTGATTGAGGTCAACAACTTTCCTTACTCTTCCTCTTTTTCTTCTTTCCTAATTTCCACAATAGATAGAGATTTTTATTGCCATTTTTTGGGGTAGTTGCACTACACTTTTGATACACCTGATCAAAGCACAAAAATTAAAAATAACATCAATGCTTCTGGTTCTCGTCAGATGGGGCTCTTGGTCAGAACATCCCAGTGACTTCCCTGTTAGCGTTCACCATACCTCAGTACAACCTAAAAATTCCACCAGAAAGGGAGAGCTGCTAAGCAAATGCAGTGAAGTTGTAGGTTAAAAGTCTGCACACAGAAGCAGTAGTGTTTCTGCACAACGGTACAAACTTACTAAAGAAAAGCGAAGTCTCTTCTTCCACCACGTGGGCTCCAGACTGAACCTGGTCTCCAGGGAAGTTGGACTGTTGCCAACAAGGTACAACTTCATCTAGAAGTTTCACTTGGTGTCTCTGGACTGAAGACAGGAAGTTGGGGAGCACCCAGCATGGAGAACAGAGGGACGACGAAGAAATTTGGGGTAACCAGTGTACCCCAAGATCAGTTACTCCCGGCTCAGAATTCCAAGAACAGAATCCAAGCTCATGGGGCCACAGCCTGGGCAGGGACGCTGAGTGGAGATGTGAGCAGGATCTTGTGACGCCTCGACAGACAGGGCAGTAGTGAGAGACCACCAGAGAAGGGCCCACAGCAAGTGAGAAAGACCACCAGAGGAGGGCCCACAGCAAGTGAGAAAGACCACCAGAGGAGGGCCCACAGCAAGCCCCGGAGACCACTGCGGGGGGGGGGGGATGCTCACAGCATGGGCTAGAAACCACTTAGCATGGGCTCACAGCAAGTGAGAAAGACCACCAGAGGAGGGCCCACAGCAAGCCCCGGAGACCACTGCGGAAGCCCACAGCCTTCTCTAGACACGTCTACCATGCGTAAATATCCTGCCATGGTCTCTCCTGCTGCCCTTGGTGCTTTGGGCCCCAGTCAACCTCTCAGCCTCTAAACGAAAGTTTACACGAGGACACTGCCAGCCAGAAACTGTCAAACTCCCAGGCGGGGAATTGTACGACTTCCTCACGCATGTTCAGTCTTTTCTTTTGGTTTTGAGGAAAAGCAAGAAAATTTTATTTCTTTGCACTTGACTTCAAGAACTTGCAATCCGGGGGTGTGGGGAGGGGGTAGAAAACTCACCATGGGGAGCTCGGAGTGGGTAAGTAGCCTTGAGCTTGCTTCCTCCCCTCCCCCTTCCCCCCCAGTCTTCCTCCCTCCTTCCTTCTTCTCAGAAGTCAACATCTCAAAGATCTCAAAGACTTGGCTTCCACTATTTTGATAGCAGTAAATATTTTATTACTTGAAGAGGAAGGCAGCATTCGCCCTTAATTGTTTTTGATTAAATATGCTAATTACCTTTTTGGAATACTAATGACACATGGTACTAAGTATTTTAATAATGCAGTGATACAACTGCAAATAAACAAGAAATTAACCTGAAATGTACACAGCTTTCCTCATTTCAAATGCAATAACACCATACAGAAGAAAATGTCAGAATTGTGCCATGGTGTGAGGAGGAAAGAGAAGGAAATTTTATTAACAAATTTGAGTATGCTGTATTTTTTTCTCTTTGAAAGAATTCTTGAAAAAAGTAATACTTTTTACAACAGTGACCTAACAATATCAACTTCTTTTTTCTTTAGTTTTTAAATATTTTACTTATTTATTTGAGAGAGAGAGAAAGAGAGAGAATATCCTAAGGGCCTTGAGTGGGGGGTCAAAGGACAACTTTCAGAAATTAGATGTTTCTTCACACCATGTGGGCATGTGGCGATCAACTCAGATCACCAGATTTGGGAGCAGGCACCTTACCAGCCGAGCTATCTGACTTGCCCCAAATATGTGTCATAATTTATTTTTCACAGGTCAGGAAAGCCTTTTCACACAGGTGGTGATCCAAAGCATCTCTCTCCTTCCATAGCCCTAAGGAGTCATCTCATCCCACTGTCCGTGACCAGAGAGGTGTGGAAGCCCACACCGTGCAGCTGCCAGAAGATGCCAGAAACAGCAGCAAAGAAGAACATGGAGCGCGATGGAGCCGCTCGACCACGCCCAGGGCAGGGAGCTGGGAGGGAGGAGGGAAGAGAAGAGGAGGGAGAGGAGAAGAGAGAGGAGGCAAAAGAGGACTTCACTCAAAGCAGCTGATAGCAATGCCTGCATTTTATTTATCTAATTTACTCCTGGCTGAATTGAACAATAGGCTATAAAACTTATCAAGTTGCCAAGAAACTATAAATTCTATAATTACTTAATATTAGTATTATCGCAAAAATTTCACGGTATTATGAGTAGAAATGATGCTAGGTGATAGAAAACTAGGTAGATGACAGATTAGAGGTGATAGGTGATAGAAGATAGATGATAGACAGATAGAGGAGGCATAGATGATGAATGACAGATGTTTGAAGATGATAGACAACAGATGAGAGATTATTGAGATGATAAATGGATAGATGATTGATAGATGATAGATAATGATATGATAACTGTTATAGATGATTAAGGAGGTTATATATAAGTGATTTGATAGACAATGACAGCTGGATTATTAGATAGGTAGATAGATGATAGATAGATAGATGATAGATAGATGATAGATGATAGATAGATAGATAGATAATAGATAGATAGATAGATAGATGATAGACGATAGATAGATGATAGATGATCGATAGATGATATATGACAGATGATAGATGATAGATAGATGATAGATGATAGATAGATGATAGATGATAGATGAGAGATAGATAGATGATAGATGATAGATAGATAGATAGATAGATAGATAGATAGATAGATAGATAGATAGATAGACTGTAGATGATGCATAGATGATGACACATAACTGGTGATAGATGATAGGTAGGTAGAGAAATGATAGATGATAGGTGGATGGCAGACAGATTATAGATGATGATAGGTGATAGATGACAGGTAGCTGATTTTAAAAAACTATTTCTCTAGGGATTTTATCCTGAAAATCCGATGAGCCCAATGTCTCAGATCATCTAAGGAGAGGGGGTGTGAGACGCAGGGGGAGATGCGGGGTGCCCATGAAATGAGTTTCATGGCCGACATGTGAGGCTACTTCCTCACAATGTCTTTGTGTAACAGTTACTCTGAACTATTGCGGTGAGAGAACACTCAAAGTCAAGCAACTTAAGGGAGAAAGGGAGGTTTATTCAGCTTACGGTTCCAGAGGGAAGGGACAGTCTCTCAAAGCAGAGGCAGCATGGCTGGCTGGCCAAAGCTGGAGGAGGCTAAGTCACCGCAGACATCTTGGAACCTGAGAGCTGCAGACTGCTTGCTGCAAAGGCAGACTTCTCCTGGAGGTAGGGTGGGACTAATCCACCTCAAGACGAAGGCTCCACCTCTCAAGGTGCCATGACCTTGCCAGACACATGAGACTATGAGGGACACATTTCAAACCAAACCATGACACTGTAAAGCTTTAAGAACTCTTACGATGATTTAAAGAGGACTTTGTCAATGCAGCCTTGGACACACCTCCCGTGCACACCTCCCGGATGTCACGAACACGCTCACCCAACCTCATTTGTCTGCAGGACTGAACACGCCACATACACGCTTTTCTCACAAAGCGAAGACGTTTCTAGCTGAACATTAATGTTCTTTTTCCCTCGTTAAGCTCCTTTGACATGTCTCTTGAAACCTCCATGAGAACAATCAAGACATTTCAAAGCCACAGCTCATGCCAGCGTCCCCAGACCAGGCTGGTGGGGACCCGAGCAAGGGGCACAGCACTTCCAAGGGGTCCGGGAAGTGATTCAGCCTGCCGCAAAGCAAGAGAGGATGACCCTGTGTGCTGCGGGCAGGGCCACCGCGTGAAAGGGCCCATTCATCCACAGCGGAGGAGCCCCGGCCTCTCCCTCCCGACTCCTGGGGCCCCGAGGTGTTTGCAAGGTGCCAAAGAAAAGACGCACTCCAGTCGCTGCAATAAAACAGCCGTTTTACTAGTGCACCCCTGTGATTCGGTTACAGGGAAAACATCCCCTCATGGCCCACAAGCCCATACCCCCTCGCCCCCCAATCCACTCTTCCTTGGGGTCCCTGGGGTGCCCCAGGTGTGCCTCAGGGAGCTCCTGAAAGGTCACGCCCTACAGCTGGGCAGAAGGAGGTAGTGAGAGATGAAGGTCTCCGCGCACACCACGACATAGACACGGTGTTTCTTCCACTGCAGCTCATTAATGCGTCTAATCAAGCACGAATATCGAATATTCAATTTTATAAATTTCTTCTTTTACATTTAGTGATATGATCACATAGTTTTATTTCGTTTTGTAATGAATAATGCTGGTTGATTACTGACAGTTGAAGAGGCTTTATTTTACATTTTTATCATTTTGTAAGAGCAACCCCACTTTCCTGTGATGGCCATCTTTAATACATTAGATTATCTCATTTTGCAGAATTTTCCTGTACTAGTTTTTATGTCATGGGATCATCTCGTCTTTTTTCCCTTGGTATCAGGGTAAATACTCACTTCATCAAACCAGTATCTGAAAGATTTTATTAACGTGATAACATGCCTGTTTGTGCAGATTTGACAGAGTTCCATGACGAACGTCCCCTGCCAAGGCCCTTGCTGTACGCATGTCACATTCACAGAATGGAATGTTTCTTCTTGCCTTGGTTTTGCTAAGCCGTGGTTTCCAAGGAGTTTTTAGTTTGACGGGGTGGCTGTTTTTTTTTAACAGCTTGCTTGGGATATCACGGATTCACAAATAGTGCATACTTACATACATCAGGAGTACGGATATCTGCACGCGCCCGTGACACGGCGAACACAGAAAGTAAAGAATATGCCCATCAAGTAGCATCTTCCTCACGTCCCTTTGTCTTTGACGTTTTACGTTTTGGTAAAAGGGCAGTTGAGACCTGCTCTTCTAATCAGACTTCCACGTGTTCAGTTCAGACTTTTCAAACTAATTTTATGTTACAAGGAAAGGACTGGAACACATTTGTCTTGCATGCTGATCTTTCACCCCACTGGACATTGCCCCCTCTTCCCTCTCTTGCCCCTTGAGGCCACCATTCTCTCCTCTTAGCTTCTGTTAGATGTTTCACAGGAGTGCGGTCACCCTATTTTACTCAGGATGGTCAAATATCTTTCATATCCTTGTACGAGATATGCACTTGATAAGGGATTAATGGAAACAAGATAAAAGTGACTTATCCAGTTCATAAGCGCACATACGACCCAATTAAAAACGACCAAATGACTATATAGATATTCAAATGGCCGATGAGCACGTCGCAGAATACTCAGTTGCTTAGCCGTTAGGAAAGCGTGGATTCAGACCGCAGTTAAAAATCCTCTGAGAACTGCAAGGATGGCACACGTGAAGAGTAAGGTAAAGGCTGGCGAGATGGCTTGGTGGGTCAGGGAGCTGCGCCTCAGCCTGGGGACCTGAGTTCTAGGCCAGAAGTCCACATGGTAGGAGGAGAAAACACTTTGGAAAGCTGTTCTCTAAGCGTCCCACGCGTGCGCTGGCACGTTCTCTCTCCCTCTCTCTCTCTCTCTCTCCCCTCTGTCTTTCATAAACAAATAAATATTTAAAAATAAAATAGATTAGACAAGTAGTGTTGACACAAAAATGCAGAGTCATTCAAACCCGCTGACGCTGTCAGCATAGGCGGATTGTGCAGGCCGCACAGAGAGGGCTGTGGTGGTGTCTGCAAAGAACCAACTAGAAGCTGTGAGCGTGCCTGCGAGTCGGCACCGTGGACGCAGGGAAGCATCAGAGCTCCCACGCCCACTGCAGAATCCCCGCAGCAGTCGAGAGATGGATGCCCCTGAATCCCTCCAGTGGGCGAAAGAAGAAAGACAACGTGATGAGACGCTGGACGACGAGTCGTTGCTCCAGACTGTGAAGGAAGGGGTCTGCACCTGTGGCAGATGCGGTGCTTTTTTATTTTTTATCTCTTCTATTTTCCTAGGGTTTAATGTATTGTTTTCTGGCTGAAACTTCAATGGCTGTTTCTGACTTAGAGACAGGTCTGCACATGTGCACGCATGCACGCATGCATCCAGTATATGTTTACCTCAAGTCTGTGTGTTCACGTGTTCATACACTCGTGTGCATGCATGCATGCATGCATCCAGTATGTTTGCCTCAGGTCTCTGTGTGTACACGTGTTCATGCGCACATGTGTTCATGCACGCATGTGTACATGCATGCATGTATGCATCTAGTATGTTTGCCTCGAGTCTGTGTGTGTGTACAAGTATTCATGGCCAGAGAAAACTCACAGTTAAGGTTTCAGTGTTGGGAAGTGAGCCTAGAATTGTTAAGTGTAAACTTAAAATTTCAGCCCTGAAGCTGCTGAGGGAGGAGGGTTGCCCTGAGTCCTGAGCTAGCCTGAGCTACATGGTAGCTAAGGATGCCCTAGGCTGCAGTGTAAAAGCCGCCTCTCTCTGGCTTTTTGCTCACAGCCCTGGCCCTGGGGTGCCAGCCTCTCGTGGGCCACGATCTATCTTCCAGCCAATGCTGTGCGTTGACATTCCTGTGCCTGTGTTTCTAACAGTCTCCCGCAAACAACACAGAGAGAGGAAGCTGGCAGCCCACCCCCCCAGCGCCGTTCTCTCAGAGGGGCCCGAGCCTGCAGAAAGCCCATTTAAGAAAGCCGAGGGGTGAGCAGGTCTCAGCAAAGCTGCATGTTCCCCAGCAGCGAGCAGCGTGGCCAGGCCGGCAGTGGGCTCTCACCCAGCAACGGGACCCCTAAGGGCCGGGCCAGTGGTCTGTACAGAACCACAGCTACAGAAGACAGGCACAGAGTGGGCAGGGATAGGGACACCCAGAAAGGGCAGTCTGTGGGCTCACTGGGTTCCAGGCAAGAACCCGGTGCTATTTTCTAGCTGGTGCAACCAAGCTGATGGACGAGAGCCCTCGCTCGGCCCAGCCGGGCACCATTTGGCCTCTGCTGGGCTTTGAGGTATTTTTGTTACTAGGGATACTTGTGGGTCACACTACCTGGTGAGGGAGAGGAAATATGGGTCTTCCCAATTTGGGGGGCTGCAAAGACTACCTGGTGGGGGAGAGGAAATAGGGGTCTTCCCAACTTTTGGGAGCCGCCAAGCCTGGGGCAAGCTTTTCTACACGTCCTGCTGGAATGAAGAAGGAGAAGCTCCTGGATTTATGTCTCCCCCACCCTCACTCTCTAGCCCCAGGGCCTGTGTACCCCCCACTCTCCAGCCTTGGGGGGCCGAGGAAACCCAGCGGTCCTTGCACACACGCCTGGACTCCATGTGCAGTGAGCGAAGGAGTCAGGGCTGAAATGGTCATTTCTCTGAGGACCCTCTGATACCACAGACCAAGCTCTTTCCAGAACGTTCTTGCCCCTGTGCTCCCTCTCATAAGAACTCCAAGAAGAGCCCCGCCCTCCAGGAATCCC
The DNA here is from genome assembly GCA_023101885.1 of Typhlomys cinereus. Classification (NCBI taxonomy): domain Eukaryota; kingdom Metazoa; phylum Chordata; class Mammalia; order Rodentia; family Platacanthomyidae; genus Typhlomys; species Typhlomys cinereus. Next base: position 1,155,203 of record JALPQD010000195.1, read on the forward strand.
AAGAGCTCGTGTTCCTCGGGAAAGCAAGGTGGCAGGAGAAGGGGAGGGGTTGAAGTCAGATTCGAGTCGTCAAGTCCGTGTGTTATTCTAAATTGAATTGAGCCCCGGTGGCTTCTGAACACCTCATATAAATTAGGACAACAGGGGCCCTCTGCTCCCTGCGGCTCATACAGGAAGCACTGCCAAAGCCTCTATTGATCGTGTGTCGCCGTGCCTCACTTGCCTCCCCCCAGGAAGCCGCACAGTCTCCTGGGCTTGGGGCATCTCCACCCACCTTCTTCATGGCCCCTTCTCTGTCACAGAGCGTGACCGGCGACGTCCCTTGCTGACTGTGCAGCAGCACCAACTGGGACGGTGCTGAGAACTCAGTCCTTCAGAAGGCTGTGGCTCTTTAGGCTGCTCCGGGCCCCACTAGAGGGCCGTGGGTGTCCCACCGTCAGCCGAAAGCCACATCTGTGCTCTGCAAGCTGCAGAAATAGAGCATTAACTGCAGAATTAACCGGGACCTTCTAACACGTTCATTCTGTGGACTTCGTAACACAGCAGGAGACAAGACAACTCACCCTCAGAATTAAAGATGGTCATTAATGTTCCTACACTCCTTCTGACTCCCCTGGGTAGATTCAGCGTGGCCTCTTAATTTCTCACTAGAAAACATCAGACCCTGGACATCGCTGAGTCTCCAGCAGCACCTGTTGCTACAGCCTCAACATTACACGACCCTAAATCCACTCGCTGAAACCTCGGTCTATCTGTTGTGTTTTCCTGAGCTGGAACTTTGGAGGTCAGCACCCTAGTCTTGGAGTTAGCCCCCTGATAAGTGGCCCAAGTCGCGCCTCACCCCTTCACCAGCTGAAGACGAAGAGCAGGTATGTGTGGTGAGCCAGGTGCAATCCAACACGTGCCGCCAGGTGCCTTGACCATGGGCCTCCCAGTCTGCAGAAATGTGGGCGGCACATTTGGGCTGTGATGATTCTTTGTCACAATAGCCAAGGACACCTGGTGCCAAAGCATCTCCCCCAAACGATTACTGATTCCTTCTCCAATAATCCTGCCCAGATCTGGGTAAATGAAAGGAAATCAAATCCTATAACCAAAACCAACGGCTTCTTTGTCATATAATTCATATTTACAGATTTCAAAAGTTGCACATAAAGAGACAGGCAGAGGTGGTCCTGGGTGACCATAAGGCAGGAAGCTGTTCCGGATTCTCGGGTACTAAGGACAGCCCCCCACACACAGCTGGAAAGACACAATGCCAAATTTTTGTGGTGGTTCTGCCCACCTGGTGAGACGTGCAGACACTTCTCCCTCCCCCAGGGTTGGGGAGCAGCAGTGTGACCACAGAGGAGCACCCCCTCTTTCTCTCTGTGTCTCTCTCTAGTGGTCCACACTGGAACAGAGTGGAGGGAGGAGGCAGGAGGAGAGAGAGGCCTTCTCGCTCTAGCATCTCCCAGAAAAACCAGTACCAAGCCTCTATGGCGAAAGTCCCGGGCACCATGAGGGCTCCGTGCTGCCAACACCCACCCAGACAAAGAGATTTCACCACTTTCATAGAAATGTTAGTGATCATTGAAAACCAAAAACTGAAAGAAGAATTTAGCTGCCTCTAGGGGCCGTGAGTAATAGGCATGAACTGTAGGACTTGGGGAATGGCACGCTCTCACCCCCTCAGAGTGCACCCCAAAGTATGCCTTTGGAACCAGCCACTCTCATGGACTCCCCCAATGTGACCATGGTCAGCCTGTTCATTTCTCACGTGAACTAAATAAGACTCCCACGGTGGGCGGGTGGTGGTCCCCAAATATCTGCATGTCCAGATCCCTGGCTGCTTTGAATCAGTTCATATGGGGAAAAAAAGTTCATAGGTGCGTGAGCAGGGATCTGGAGGTGTGAAGGACAGGGTCCTCGGGGCTGTGCTGGCCGGGGCTCGGGGGAGTCCTTCCTGCCTCTTCCAGCCGCTGGTCTAGCAATCCAGGATCCAGAGGAATGAATTCTTTTTGAAGTGCTCACAGCCTTCTAGAGACAGCACTGTGCGATGCAGCAAAACCTAAGTATAATAGCACAGGGTCTTCCTTCCACAATGTTCCTCTAGAAGTTCATTTCCTGGACCCCAGAAATGACCTTCATCCCGAGTTATTTCTCTAGGATGCGGTCATGGTTTCTGCACATGTTGCTGATAAATGCACGACGAAGTCCACCCAGGAAAGAGTCCCATCACCATGGATTGGGTCTTCCCCAACCATCAGTCTCCTGCAAGTTTGCTTAGGGCTCGTCCTAACTATCAACTCTTCACACGTGAGCCCAAAGCTCACCTGCAACTGTCACGTTGACGCCCAGATCTCTCACACGTCACCCCTTGCGTGCTTGTGACACAAAAATGCATTGCTTTTGAAACTCTCCAATGTTTGTCCTCACAGATGTGGATTTCCCCAGTAGCACAGCTGCCCCACCATCTGCTGTCTTTTCATCCAAAACTTCAAGGCTGCACACACGGCTCCCCTTTATCAAGCAAACCAGTCTTTCATCTTTAAACTCTACTTGTTCCTCCATCACAAACTGGACCCAAGCAATTGATAACTCTCTCAGCATCACTATTTTCCAAATGGTCCACTATGCTCTACTCAATGGTTTTGTAGTCACAAAAGTCTTCACACAAGTCCATATTTCACTTAAAAAATTCAAAATACACAAAAGTCATATGGCCATATTTATCAGCACCAAATTCTGTTGCAGTTTTACCACATGTTGCTAGTAAATTCATAGAGCAAAAAAAAAAAAAAAAAAACAAAAAAAAACCCACCAGATTATCTGGTTACATTTCTTAGTCCAGCTTGGCAGGAAATCTTTTATCAACGCCAAGAGCCAAAGGAACCAATCACACCACATCCATTGCTTAGAGAAGAACAAAGCTCACTGCCAGAAGTACAAGTCTGTCCAACGATGGCAAAGAATGCCAACCCACCAGACCACCTACAGAGCACAGCCGTGGGCTCACGCTATGGAATTTACTGGTCTTACCGACTTCCCCCAGCTCATCCATCCACCCAGGGAATGGTCCTGCCGCCATCACCTCCATCTTCCCCATCGATGAGACCATCTCCCGCAGGTTTGCCTAGGGTTTGCCTTCACTGCCAGTTTGCACAGATGTGCCCGAAGCTGAGCCTGCAGCTGTCATGCTGATGACCCCAGCGAGTTGTGTGCCTTTCTTTTCTTTGTATGCATACATGCACATGCATATAAACGTGTGTGCATGTGTGTGCGTGTGCTTGTGTGTGCGCGCGCGTGCGTGTGTGTGTGTGTGTGTGTGTGTGTGTGTGTGTGTGTGTGTGTTTACACCATTGATTGGCTCTACCTGTTTCTACAGCGGACAGACTCTGGGTCTAATCCCTGCCCTGTTCTAGGATTTTCTGAGTTTACATTTCTAGGATTCAACCTGTTCTGTACCGTTGCTCTCTCTTGCTTATAAGGGTCCATCTGAAGACCACTGTTAATATTTCTTCATGCCTTGAAGAATTCAGGCCAGTTCCCGGCTTTGTTATCACGATTACTTCTTTTAGGGGCACTCACACACACGTGTCTGGGTTCACATGTGCCAAGGGCTCTGTTAACAGCTGGGAGTAACGTTACTTGCTCAAGTAATCACACTTATAACATCATGTTACGTCATTTTTCAAAGCAGTTGCCCATCCCATCCGGTGGGGACCAGAAAGCCCTGTTGAATCCTGGCTTTACCAACGTCGTAAAACATTCCAACTTGTGTCTAGGTGGGAAATGGAAAATGACGCTTGGCTGTGGTTTTTGAACCTTCCATGTTCTGACCTCTAATGGGAAGGATTGCTTCACTCCATGTTTGAGCTTCCTCTTCAGGAACACGCGTCTTCGGATCTTCCAGCACTTTCCTTGGTGTGCAGACCCTCTTCATTTGGTTGTGTGAGCCGTGGCCATCCAGCATCTGTGTCTGGCAACACATTCATGTTCTTTTGTGCATTTTCCTGAACAAAGCTTCCTAATGGAAATAGGAAAATCCATTTGTTTTCCTTTATGGCAGACACAGTTTGCGCTTTAAAAGTTCTCGTCTACCCCCAGGTCACCCATGTGAAAGGTCGCCCTAAAACAACTTTCGGGAGACAGGGGGACTGTCCCTGAGTCTGCGAGCCACCTGGAGTTGATTTCTGAGCTGGACCTGAGGTAGCAAGGTGGGAATCAAGTTTCACTGTTTTCCATAAAAACAACAGCCGGCCCTGCTAGCTATACCCACAGCCCCCTCCGGCTGCCATCAAGAACTCTCCGGGGGTGGCTTCCGGACCCTCAGTTCTCTCGACAGCTTTTCAAGGGCCACTGGTATCGGCCCCTCACTACAAAAACACTTAATTCTGGCACTTTCTCATGGGTCATATTTGGCACGTAGAATAGCAAATATCCTTTACAAATTAAGTCATAGCAAGCTAATTATACAAACTTTACCCAACAACGACTAATCCAATGTGCAAGTATTATTCTTACAAAGCACATTCAAACATTTTTATATCCAGTATTACCAAAAAAGCAAGCAATAACTGGGAAATGCACACAATTGTCAGGTTGTGATATATACAGTTAACTTGTAGAAAAAATTCCTTTGAACTTAGAGATCAATGTATGCATATTTCATACCTTTATCCTAGTGAGTCTTTCTGTACAAATGCTCACAGCTATCGTTTTATTTATAGTTTTGATGTCCAAGATTAGGGTTTATAAGTGTTTCCATAAAAAAGTGTTCATGGAGCTTTTGTAACTGAAAATTACATCTAAAAATATATTTTATATGTGACTATATCTGTTGTGTATACATATATTTTGCTTTCAATTTCCCATTTAGGCAATTGTCTCAAGAACTATTGAAACCACCCTTTCTTCCCACTGCTGTCATCTCTCTTTGCTTTTTTTGTTTTGGCACAATGGCTAGTCTTCACATAAAATACTTGACCACTTATAAAATAGCAAGTATTTTCTTTTTTTCTAATATTAAGGTTAATGTTTTCAAATAGTCATCATTAAATGTTCACTGCAAATTACTGTGATTTTAACCAGAAAAGTTTACTCTCCTATTTTGCTCAGATATTTTGAAACAATCAACTTCATTAATCATTTGCATTCTCTTTATTAAAACAGAATTGTATTTCTAGTATAAATCCAAGTTATTTGAAATGTTTTATCTTCGACTGTGTTGCTGAGTTATATTTGCTGATATTTGAACATTTGAACTTCTGTGCTGGTATGAGAAACAGAATGTAATTTTTCTTTTTCATATTATATTTTGTACACCTCTGGCCTCAGCTTCAAGGAGCTGCTAACCCAGGAGGTGAATGAAGACACACTGCTTTCTGTCTCTGTTCTTTGAGAGTGTGTTGTGTACGTGGGGGATATGGTATGTGTTGCAGTGTTGTGTATGTTGTGTTTAGATCAAGTTGGCTACCCACGTTGTATAGGTTCTGTTCTAGTGACCTTTGAAGAACAGGCTGAAAGTCTCTTTTTCCTTGACTTTACTAAAATTTATTTAATGAGGCTGGAGAGATGGCTCAGGGATTAAACCTCTATTTCAAAAGCAGAAGGACCCGTGTTCAGATCCCCGTTCCTGTGTAAAAATACTAGGCGAAAATGGCGGGAGCCAGCATAGCATGTCCATTCTGGAAGGCAGAGCCTGGGAAACCTCAGAGCAAAGCAATCTAGGGTGATTCCCGAAGTCACCCTCGTACTTCCCCAGGGACACATAGTGCCTTCTGATACACACGGACACATCTACGCCACACACACAAACGATAAATAAAATAAATAAATAAAACTTATTTGTGGAGTGATCTTGGCTTCACATTTTTTATTTGGGAAAAAATTAGTTTTCTTAGTGACTCTGGGACTATTTAGAGTTGCTAGTTTTCCTCTTGCATGTTTTGATAAATTATTTTTCTTGGATTTTCTCCATTTTATCTAACATTCCGATTTTTACATGGACGTTTTCATACCGTTCATTTAATCATTTATTTAATCTCTGCAGTGCCTAATCCTATGCCCCATTAATTCCTAATATTAACCATGCCTTCTTCCTTTTTATTAATCTCCATTGATTCTGTCATTCTTTTTCTATGACCTTAAAATAAGTTCTTAGTCTTTCGTTCTTTCTGAGCATCTTTGGATTTCTGCTTTTGATATATCTAATACATTTTACATGAGTAATATATTCAGTATGTATAGTCACTGTATATATTTGAGTTCTAAATATTTTTTAATTGTTTTGACCATAGATTGTTTGAAAGATTAAAAATATGCGTTTTCCAGGAGTGTTGGGTTTTATGTCAAGCATACATAAAGTGTCCTCGAAACCTGCTGTCTGCTTTAACCACCTTCTGAAATTCCTGAGATTGACGTCATAGCCTAGAAAGGGATCAGTTTTAGCAAATGTTTAGTCTGCTTTTATCTTTATTATCCTCTCCATTTTACTTGATGTCATTTCAGCTTGTCCTTTTTCTAGTTAATAAGGTAGAAAATTAGGCTCCTGATTATTAAAATTATTGTTGATTTAAGAACTTCCTTCTTTTGCATGGTCAATGCCACACTTAACTGGCCCTATCAACTGCTGCCTTTGCCAGATTCTGTAAGCTGTATTTTAATTTTTATTCCATTCGAAATATTCTTAATCATCCTTGGGACTTCTTCATTGAACCATGGAATTTTAGAAATGTGCTGTCTAGTTTGCAAACATTTTCCTGATGTTAGTTTATAATGGAATCGTTTTGTGGTCAGAGAATATATTTTGTATGATATGAATCTGCTTATGCTGTGACTGTTTATTCTGAGCACATAACATGTGGGGTCTTTTGAAGATTGGTCCAAGCTCTGCTTTTCGTGGGTGAAGCGAGTGGAGATTTGGGTTTGGTCTTCAAGTCTCTTCTGTCCTTACGGATTCGGTCCCTGCTTATGCTGCTGGTCCCTGGACAGAAGCGCAGGTATCCAGCTGTCGACGACACTGGTCTGTCTTTCCAACCAAGCCAGCTTGGCTTCATGTTGGGTGTGTGAACCTCGGTGGATCTTTCTTGGGAATGCGCCATTCTGTGATGCTTCCTCACAAGTTCCTTTCCTGGCTGCAAGCTTATCTTGTGTATCGCTCTCCATGCTGTTCTGTCCTTCTCTGGTTCATATTTGCCCCGCACAGCTCTCCCCACCTTCCATTTGGTCCCTCTTAAGAGTTGTATTTGAAGCTGATTTTCTGTTAAGGTGTGTACGTGGCCAAGGACATTATTCCAAACCAACAAGGAGAATACATATTATATTAGTCATTTTCAAGTCATTTTCAACACTCTCTGCCATTTCTAAAAGTTTCAGATTTCTCAAATTACTGGTTGTTTTTTGGTCATTTTTTTTTTTCAGAGTCTTTGATTGTAGTCATTGAAAAGTTTGGTTACAGTTACATCTCCAAGTTGACTTCACTGAGTTTTAAATCAGTCCCCAGTTAGTAAGGAGGCATAAACTTTATAGTTTCGGACCTTTAAAACTTGGTGGCACTTACTTGTGTCCTAAAATATAGGCACATATTTTGATAAATGTTCTAAAAGAACTTTCAAAGAAGGTATTGTATGTGTGTTTTGTTTTGTGCATTGTGTATGTGTGTTGGACTGTTGTATGTTCTATATGTGTGTACTGTATTGCATATGTGTGTTATGTGTGGGGTGCCTAAACCAAAGCGGTTACTCACATAAGTCCTTGTAGAATTTTTCTGGCCTACTGTTGTTTGCAAGAAGAGTATTGAAAATCTCACTGCTAACTATGGACTTGGATTATCCTATTCCTTAAGCCTGCCAAATTTCATTTTTTAATCTTGAGACTGAGTTATGACAAGTAAGCAGATATGGAGTTCTAATGTCATACTCATAATTGACAACTTTTATTAATGTTATTGATGTCTACCTTTATCCTTTATAGTACTTCTTACACTTATAATGTGTGGTACTAACATGACCGTATTGCCTTTCCTTAGTGTTTTAACTGGAATACACTCTACATCTTTTCTATTCTGCTTTGAATCTTTTCTTATCCTTACAATTGATGTCTGTCTTGTGATTGCATTTGCTTGTGTTTATTGCTTTTTTAAATTACTTTTTTGTTGCATTGTGTTGAGATAAGATCTTATTTGGTAGCCCAGGCTGGCCTTGAAAGTATAACAATCCTCCTGCCGTGGCCTCCTGCGACTGGGATTGGCAGCTTCTCTTACTTCCTGCATCCACAGTCTTCTCTGGAGTGCTGACTACAGTTCCCATCGTGCCCTTTGATTTCTAGCTGACCTGACTACAGTTCCCATCGTGCCCTTTGATTTCTAGCTGACCTGACTACAGTTCCCATCGTGCTCTTTGATTTCTAGCTGGCCTTTTGCACTCTGTCCTTTGCTGCCTTCACTTTTGCTCTTAGATGAAGCACCTCATTGCTGCTTCTTCCCTTTATACGTGGGTTTAGGCCGCACGTTCTTTTTCTCTGGCGGTGCCGCAGGGCCGCTCTATCCCTTCATGCACTGCACTCCCTCTTGAATAGCTGGAGCGTGGGGGGCGGTGGCCTCCTCTGGTCTTGGGTTCTTAGGCTCCTGTGCTAAGCTGACCCCACAATGCACCGCTGTTGCCTATACACTGTGTTGGCCCCTTTTCTCCTCATTGTGACCAGTACTTGACCAGGAGTCGCCTAAGGGAGGAGGGTTTCTTCTGCCCCGTGGTTTGGGGGTGCGGCGCATCATAGTGGGGAAGGCTGAGCCGGAGTAGTTTGCAGCTGTGACAGCAGCTGACCCACATCCTGCGAAACCAGGAAGGAGCTGGAGGTAGGGCCGGGAGCCAAGCAGCCTGTAACCCCAAAGACCACACTATGCCTTCTCCCGCAGGGGCCGCTACCTCTCTATCCAGGACCCGGCTAGAGCCTGGGCGGAGGGGGCGGGATTTCACACACAAGCCGCGCATGACGCTTCTCTGACTCTTGCTCTTTCTACTTCAGAAAGACTTCTGCCCAAAGACAAGTACATTTTTCACTTCTAATTTCATGCGTTTTTGTACAGTTGATATTTTAATGGTAACTTTTTCCCCAAAACATCTTTATTTTGACACTGTAGGTCCTCAATCACACTTCTCCACTCTGCTCCTCTTTTCTTCTCCTCCCCCTTTTAAAAATGTTTGCACACGCATGCGTGTGCGTATGTGCGTGTGCGTGATGTGTGTGTGTGTGTGTGTGTGTCTACCAGAGGCCACTTGGGCGCGTCCTGCAGGGCTCCGGGGTGACGATGGAATCATCTTGGATGGCTGGGTCTTCTTATTGCTTGCTGTGGAATTCCTCCGGTTCTGCCTTCCAGGCCTGGAATCTCAGGCCACCGCCATATCTGCTTGGTATTCGTACAAGGCTCTGGGGATCCAAAGTCGGGTCTTATTGCTTGCAAGACAAAGGCTTCAACTCCTAAGCCATCTCCCCAGCCCTCTTTCGTGAGACAGGATCTCGTGTCCACCAGGCTGGCCTCAAACGCACTATGTGCCCCGGATGACTTGATCTCCTGAGCCCCCCCCCATGTGCAGCAGGACAGGCGTGTGTCTGCCCATCGCTTACCACCCGCCTCACACACTTCCTGCTGGGCCTCAAACTTCCATAAATAACAGGTCCCTTCTTCCTCTTCTGGTCATCTTTTTCTTTTCCTTGATTTTCAGCAGTCGGGCTGTGATATGTATGATGACAGATCCCATTGGATCTGAAGGGTTCTGATTGCAGATTTGTACTTAATTCAAAGTTTCTGGGCACATGAACTTGACCTCATTCCCACATATCCTAGGGACATCTCAAGAAAGGGAGCCAGGGCTGGAGAGATGGCTCAGGGATTAAGACTCTGCCTCGAAAGCAGAAGGTCCTGAGTTTGGATCCCAGGACCCGCGTCAAAAAAACAGAGGCCCTGATGGGTGGAGCCTGGAAAATCCCACAGTGAAACAGAGGAGGTAGAAGCAATCCTGGATGATTCCTGAAGTTACCCTTAGGCCTGCACAGGAACAAATAGTGCCCTCTGACAATCAATCAATCAATCAATCAATCAATCAACTTTAAAAAAGAAAGGAAGGGAGCCAAGCTCCTGCCCACCAGGCATCTCACGACCATGGGCCGGTCGACTGTGGTGTAGACACTTCCTCAGAGGGTGAGGGATGATGCTGGAGAGGCCAGGGGACAGTCAGGGGTGGGAAGGAAGTTGTTCAGGCATCGGAAAACACAAGGACGATAGAAATCGAAGGGGAGCTCAGCCCAGCCCCCCTTTCCATAAACACAGCGGCGATTTTGCAGTTGCTGACTGGACACATGAGGACCACTGAGGACTCAGACGGATAGAGGAACAGAGGAGAGACGAGGAGAGAGAGAGGGGGAGGAGGGGAGAGAGGCGTGGGGAGGCGGGGTGGTTCTGGGCTTGCTAATGTCCAGCTCCTTCTCTTTCAAGCAGGTCCCCTGAACTGGGCTCCCCAAATTCAGAGATATTGCAGCTTAAACAATGGATGTTTGAAATTGTCTACTTCTACTTTTCTGACACTTGTAAATAAGCTACAGAACTGCTGTGGGACTTTAATACAGGCATGTAGTTTAAGAAAAGGATCACAATAAAAAAGTCCAATGAGACAATTCCTGTCCTTCCCACGTGGGCCTGGCCTTTCTTACAGAGGTGCCTGCTGTCAGCTCTGACTTTGGGGGCTGCCAGCAAATCCCCCACTTCCACGCAGATAAGAAAACACTCGACACACTGCTTTCAGAATTTTTTCCGCTTGGGAAATGCCGTCAAGGTCACTCGGGTCATCTTGAGGAATAACCAGCTAGTCCACCCCGTGGCTGTTCTGATCCTGTCTTAACTGATATACTGTGTTTAATCTAAGAGTCCCGATTGATTCTAAGTTATTTCCCATTTAAACTTTTCCCTCCTCTAGCAAACCTTTTGAAAGAGGACAATTTCTTAAAGTTCTCCTGCAAAATAACTCTACAAAGTAAAATTTTACACGAATGCAGACAGGCCTCCACGGCGATGTTGTAGGAGACCACCCAAGCCACTTTCTGTCTCTGGAGAACCCTGGCGTTACGTCACAGGTCACATAACCTATACAGGCCACTGGGCCTGCCTTTGGAAGCGGAAGTCAAGAGCAGTGCCGTCTACACAGCGCGTCCGCCCCTTGCCAGAGGAAGAACAGTTGTGTATTCCTTGGGCGAGCACATCCAGAGCCAATTTTCTGTATCCTGTTCCTGAAAAAGAGTAATAAGCAAACTCCCCCTACAGGCGCTTTGTGGTTACTGCAGAGTAAACAGAGAATTGTCTTGCAAAATACTTGCCCATCTCTCGGGTCCAACAGTGTTTTCCTTCCACGTCTCAGAAACAAACCTGCCCCTCAAGCATCAGCACCCCAATATCTCTTTTTCTCAGGAAGATGAACAAAGCAGGGAGAGCGCTTCGCCCCTCCCCCCAAGCCCTCAGGCCACAGCTGCCTCAAGTTTTCTTTTTTTTTTTCTTTTTTTTTTCCTTTTTTTTTTTTTTTTCCTGGCAAAGAGCTGAAAATGACGCACGAGCTTTTATTCCTAGTTTCATAAATTTCCCCGACAAACGAACGCATTTCAAGGGGGAATGTCTGATTGCTCCTAACTCAAAAAAAGGGGAATGGAAGCGGGAGGATGTCAAATAAAGGTCTCTTGTCACCACGTCTCCCTTGACCTTGGGCAACAAAACACGTAACTGATAAATTCGCACAAGAGACTCACCTTCTGACTGGATGTAGCACAACATGTCTTCGTTTCTTTGCTCTTTTTTTTTTTAAATTGCTCAGATTTTGCTATCACAATAAAAATAGATCTGCAGTGCTTTAAGATTTCCAGATAGAGTTTAAATATTTGGTTCCAAATGAGAAAGGGATGGGGGGGGGGCGCGAAAAAAAATCTCACCAAATTAGATAAAAACCACGTCTTATGAGAACAGGGCCCAGTCACAACCAGGCAAAAATCCACTGCTCCCCAGGGGGCCTGGCACCACCCCATCTAGAAATTACCTGTCCAGTTAAGTCTCTGGGTGGGTGGGACAGGAAGTCCACACTATGGTCACCCCAGGGGTTGGGGGTGGGGGAGAAGGGTTCCCCCCTTCACAAAGAGAGTATTGTCCCCCTTCTGAGCTCTTACCTGGCAGTTATATATTATGAGTCTGAAGGTCACAAAAGCCCTTGGTTTTTGTTAACGTGCTCTCAAACCACTAATTATTTCCTGCTGTCTGGAGGTGTTAAATACATAAACACATGGGCTACTCAGCTTAAAAAATTAGGGCTTCATGCCTCTCCAGATGAGCTGGTGCGAAGGACTGCCTCCGCCAACCTCCGAGAGCAACTGGCCACATGGGAATCTGACAAAGCTGGCCAGGCCACCTTTTGGGGTTGGCACCCCCAAAGTTCTGAGCACACAGGTCGTGGGAAAACCCTCTTTGTCCTTGGAAAGTCAGACCACAGTGCGCCAAGCTAACAGGGCCCTGGGCCAGCAGGCAGGAAATCAGCTCATCGTCCCCTAAGGAGGTGGACTGTGCTGTGCGAGAGCCCGGCTGACCAATGATGCCCAAGCCCCACAGACTGCAGCCACGAGGTGTGGTAAGAGTTTTGCCCATTTGACTAACTGCGCATCTTCATCTCCAAAGAAGGCCTTGTGATGAGGTCTTGGGGTCAGAAGCAACGCACCCCAAATGGCGGTGAGTTCAGTTTTCCAGTGTTAAACATCGGCACTTGGTGGCAAGCTTAAAGATGGCACCAGAATCTAGGAACCTTCATGCCAGATCTGAGGAGCCCAGGCCGGCACAGCAGAGCAGGACGGAGTAGACCTCAAGATCTTGGAGCTCCCGCTTGTGCTGCAGACCGGGCTGGCCAGAGACGGGCTGGCGGGGGGGGGGGGGTACCCATCAAGGCATCAGCTTCCAGGACTGAGCCGGTCAAGGCTCTGGGGCATGAGCACCCGGTCCTCACGGGCTAGAAAGGATGGTGGCCCAGAGAGGCCACAGCCTGGTCCTTGGAGTCAGACACCTGGAGCAGAGCCAGGTGGCCCAAGGGGCTTGGCCACGGGTCAGCGCAGGACAACTGCACCGAGGGAAGGAGCCGGGAGCTGTGACTGCCTCGCCCAGCGGCTGTGGGAAATGAGGCTCTTCACTTGGTCAGATCTTCTAAGACAACGGCTGCCCCTCTCTGCAGCCCCTCTCCCACCTCTCTGGAGGGAGGAGACCCTACTCTGCTCACAGGTTCCCCAGGGTCAGATGAGATTTGTGATTCAAGGGAAAAGACAAGACAGGGTCCTTTCCTCTTCCTGTGAAAGCAGATGTGCCCAGCAGGCCCACGCAAGGATGCTCAGCATCTCTATTCCCAGGGACGAGAGAATAAAACCACGCCCGGGTACCGCCTCCCCTCCACTAGGAGACCTATAATCCCAACTCTGGAAATCAATTTTCAAATAGGAGATGGTACCACCGACTTTGCACACTGATTACAGAACAGCAGTAGTAGTAACAAATAAGAAACTGTCAGAGCGGCTATCTGCACTGTACTAAAATGTTAATAAGAAATAAAAAGGAAAATGCCCCACCCCGGGCCAGCGCTTCATTCATTAGGGTGGCCGCAGTGATCAGTCACCTGCCCTGCCGATGTGCGTCAGGAGTCACCTAGGAGACGCGGCTCTGGGCCTGCCTCTGGGCGCCTCTCCAGAAGTTGGCCGAAGAAAAGGAAACAAAGTCGGTATATAAGGAAAACTGTGTGGCTCTGCGGGGCGGCTGGAAGTTGCGAGTGCTGTGCCCTCTCAGACCCCTTCTTCTGAGCCCACCCTCTCTTAGCTGCACTCATCACCCCCCAAGCCTGGATACAGCTCCTCACATTGAAAGGAGGAAAGGGGGTTCCCCTGGGGCGCAGGGATCTTGCCCAAGGTTAAGATGCTACGGTGACTGGAGGCTCCTCCTCCCCTGCGTGTGGAGGACGAGGAGGAGGCGGGGCCTGGAGCACATGGAGGAGGACGAGGAGGAGGCGGGGCCTGGAGCACGTGGAGGAGGAGGAGGAGGCGGGGCCTGGAGCACATGGAGGAGGAGGAGGAGGAGGAGGCGGGGCCTGGAGCACATGGAGGAGGAGGAGGAGGAGGAGGCGGGGCCTGGAGCACATGGAGGAGGAGGAGGAGGAGGAGGCGGGGCCTGGAGCACGTGGAGGACCAGATGGAGGAGGAGAAGGTGGAGGAGGAGGAGGATGTGGAGGAGGAAGAGGAGGGAGAGCGTGGGAACCACAGGTCCAAGGTTTTGTTTGCTTCCAGCACAACAGTGGACGCATCTGTCCCCATTCTGATCTCCATAATCAAAGGCTCTGATTATGCCAACTTAAAATCAGCCTTTGCTCTTACTGAATCTTCATCCCTGAAACATTTGTGGCAAGAAATCTCAACACTTCCGCGAGCCAGGCCAGCGGAGACATGTGAACTGTCCCAAACCAACAGCTCTGCAAAGTGCCACGTGCTAAAAGACGTCAAATAGTTAGTGGTATTCAAAACAATTTTAAAAATTATCCCAAAATTTAACAAGTGTTCACCATTTCCTTAGATTCACAGCCGACCTTGCAAACAGAAAAATCCATCATGTCTAAATGCACCAACTGACTTTTCTAGCAATTCTAGAAGCTACTTTCCAGATGTTAAGTGCCTTTGTGGGACACTTAACATTGCTCACAGAATGAGACTGTTCACTGTGAGATAATGTGTGTGTGCTTGTGTGTGTCTATGTGTGCTTGTGTGTATGTTTGTGTAGATGTGTGTATGTGTGTTGATGTATAATGTGTATACATGTATATCTGTGTGTGGAAACATGTTTGCATAGATGTGTATATGTGTGTGTGTGTACTATGAACATTCACATAATAGAATGGTGTGTATCATACACATCTACATGAGAGTGTGATTATTAGTAGGTGAATTTCAAAAGGTATAATGTGCTTCCATGTCATAACACAGAAGTACCACATCAAGTGAGTTTTCTGTTTTCCCATCAGTAAGTGGCACCCGGATGGATAATAGCAGAGTCACATGAAGTAATGTCTATTTTCCATTTTGTCCTTCTGTTTCTAATACTAATTTATCAGTTCTAAGGAAGTGCATATATATTTTGGGTTCCTGACTTACTTTGGTGAGTGGTTTATCTTGTCAGCTGTTTATTTGAAAGTCTAGCGAGTATATTTCAGTCCTATTTTCTTCCTTATTTCTTCTGTTTCTCTAATTCTACAATTTCTCCTTTCAATGGTATTACTTTTACTCTTCAGCTTTCTTTAGATAACAGTAGCTTCTTCAGCTCATGGCTACTGTGTTAATATCTGTCTTCTTTGTACAAGTAAAGGACTAGACAGTCTGACTTGGTCTCTGAACACAGCTTTGGTCACACTGATATCTTTACGTGCTGTGTTCTGGTCCTTAATAGAATCTATAGTGATTCCATACAGCACGGGTCTACTTCATCTTTCTTCATTGGCCACTGAGGCATTTCAGAAATCGCTTATTTATTTAATTTTCTAGCAGATGTTTTGTTTGCTCATAACTGTCTTTCTCATCTATACCACTGAACTTTGGACAGAAACTCACAACTGAACTTCTCTGAAGTTTTAACATCACTGAACGCTCCATAAGGATGGATTGATACTCCCCAGGGTGTAGGCTCTGTGGCAATATTTACTGGTTTGCATCTTTACTAATTATAGCACTGAATTATTTTTATGCCTTTTGGTTTATTTATATATCAGGAGGGTACTGATTTGCATTTATTTCCTTTATATCTGTTTGCACGACTTACCTGTTAAACATTTGGCTCAGATAGAATTAAAATGGAAGTGTGAGTTCTCTTATTGAGGGTTTCTCTTTAGAAGCCACCTGTCTCCTCACTGATGCTCACTTCACATAGGCCTTGACCTCGGGGCTCTCTCTTCCAGCGCTTTCTTGCGGTGTGGATTTCACTGTGGTCTTAGATCCTTCTTTAAGGTAGATCAAGTGACTTCTTCGTTGTATCAATACTGACTTTGGCAACTTGAAACCTTGCGCTGAAATCTGTCCTCTCTTGACAGGGTCCTGGAATTGGCAGAAGGCCTGGTGTCTCTGCGGCTGGAAGAGAAGCAGCTATGGACTGACTTTATCACAGCCTCTGACTGTACTTCCAGGCGACACAGAGAGGCAAAAGTAGTTGTCCCCCACTTTCATAATTACATCACCATGCTTACACATGACGTCACTTTCCTTTGGGAATCCCAACATTAAAACGGGTTTACAATCCCATTAGAGCTATTAATATTTGATTTTATATTTTTAAAGACTCCATCCGTTATTACCAGTGACTCACCCTATTCGGGAGGTTCCTGTAATTTGCTTTACTCAGTGAATAAGATTACCTCTCGGAGTCAAATTTCCAGAAGTGTTTACTCCGTAAATATTTATTGAATCAATAATTAATTAATCCACCTCAAGAGTTCATACATATTTAAGCATTTTTCATACATAAGCAATATGTCTGGGATTAACATTTGAGGCTCAGATGCCATCTTTTTCTGGGAAAATGGAGTGTTTTCTCCGTTGTGGGCTGGCGTCTAATTGAGATAAGGAGACACCCCAGTGACACTGTTCCCTGCTCTGCTTTGAGACTGTAGCTGCTGCTATTTCCTCTGTAGAAAAATTCATTTTCTCCTTCTTTCCTCTCTCTTCTCTGCTCAGCTCCTCCTCTTCTTTCTGCCTTCTCTCTCTCTCTCTGTTTCTCTCTCTCTTTCTCGATATTTATGAAACTCTCATACCACAAGTTTGTCTAGAGTCTCTGAGTCAACTTTTTCTGGTTTCTCTCCTTGCACACAGTGAGTATTTTTCTGGTTTCTCTCCTTGCACACAGTGAGTATTTTTCTGGTTTATCTCCTCGCACACAGTATTTTTGAACAATCAGGTCTATAATCCCAGCTCCTCAGAGAAGCCGAGGTAGATGATGAATTCAAGGACTACCTGGATATAAGGTCTGTCTGACCAACTTAGCCAGACTCTGTCTCAAATAACATGCTTGAGAAAGAGGG
Source organism: Typhlomys cinereus (assembly GCA_023101885.1). Taxonomy (NCBI): domain Eukaryota; kingdom Metazoa; phylum Chordata; class Mammalia; order Rodentia; family Platacanthomyidae; genus Typhlomys; species Typhlomys cinereus. The sequence goes on from JALPQD010000195.1 coordinate 1,172,299, forward strand.
CTGGAAATACACTTTAGAAGGAAAGCACTTGGGGCTGGAGAGGTGGCTCAGGGGTTAAGCCTCTGCCTTGCAGGCAGAAGGTCCTGAGTTCGGATCCTAGACCCCAGTATAGACGTCAGACGGAAGCAGGGGCGGCCTGCGTTTCCAGTCCTGGTAGGGCGGAGCCTGTGAATCCTGGGGCCTGGTAGGGCGGAGCCTGTGAATCCCGGGGCAGAGTAAACAAGGAGGAGGTGGAGGCGGTCCATGGTGGTTCCCGAATTCACCCATGGTTCTATACACACACACACACATATACACACACGCGCACACACATACATGCACAAATGAATAAATAATAAATTAAAAAAAATTAGAAGGAAAGCACTTGCTTGCTTAGCATTACAAACTCCCTGAATCCAATCCCTGGTACCATGAAATCCTTTTTTTTTTTTTTTTCTTTTTTTAATCCCTTGCTACTTTCTTTTTTCTTTGTGTGTGTGTGTGTGTGTGTGTGTGTGAGTGGATACTGTGTGTCCTATGGGGGACCAACGGTGACTTTGGGAATCATCTCAGGTTGCTCTACCCCTCTTTGCTTCACTCGGATTTCCCAGGTTCTGCCTTCTGGAGCCACAAGTACAGGCGGCCGCCATTTCTGCCTGGTGTGTTTACATGGGATCTGGGTTTTCCCTGCTTGCCGGGCAGAGTCTTAACCACTGAGCCATCTCACAAGCCCCAAAATACACTACTTAACCAACATGACCCATGTATTTGCTCTTTCCCGCCAGAATACCAGCCCTCCATCTGCACCCAGCTCTCTTCTGTTCATTGCTTCGTGGAGTGAAGTAAAGCGGGTGGGGACGGGGCGGGGGAGGGGGCATTGCTTAGCGTGTCACTAGTGTGTCTTGCCCTGTTGCCAGTGCTGCTCCTGGTGTCACGTCACACTTTAGTAAATGGCGCCAGGCGCTCAGAGTTCCCTAGTCTGTGGTCTCGAGCGCTGCCTGGTTTTCGTGCTGGCCATCTGATCTTCATGTCTCCTTGGCAGAGTTCGTGTTTCCTTAGCCTGCATGAGAACTCAAGACCATGGATGACGCAGGGCCGGCTGCAGACTGTGTCGTCCCTCTGAGTCATGTGCATTGCTGGCTGCGCACAGGTGTTGCTGGGAGCTCCTGGGCTGCTACATGACCACCTTGAGTAGAGTTTCCTGCTGAGCTCCGCCTGTTTAGACGGCCAGTACGTCCCGACCACCCTCCCTATTCCCAGAGGTGGCTCAATCCACCTTTCTAAACCCTCAGCCCAAAGCCCTCCCACTCTGGCTGTCTAACTTTAAGTACTAGGCTGCTGGGACGAGCTGGCAGGGACTGTGGCTACGGACTGGCTGAGTGCTATAACTCCAAAGTCCTTCAAGAACAGAGCTGCTGCAGCCAGGCTTTCCAAGGCAGGCTGATTCCCCTCCCACATACCCATACGGGGTGTGTCCTGCTTCTCCAAGGCAGGCTGATCCCCCCCATACGGGGTGTGTCCTTGGTTCTGGGTTATGTCTCTGGAGGGAGGCTGCACTGGGGGTAAGTGCTCTGCATAGCAATGCTGTCTTCCTGCTGAGCGTCCCAGCCGTCCGCGTGTGAGGCTGCTGACCACTGACCTACCGAAGACAGTCACTCTCTGGGTATTTCTCACTCTCCAGGAAAATGATGCTCAGAGACAGGACAGCCGGGAATGATGCAGGACAGCTCTGTAGGCCCAGCTGAATCGGACGCCTGTTAGAGAGCAGGAGCTCAATAAATACTGAAAACATTCGAGCAGCTTCTCGGATTTGTGCAGAGTCCTGCACCATCACCCTGAGGGGCACGGGGATGGCCTGGGCTCGGGTGACAGGCCTTGGCGGGCTGCAGACATGTGTGTCACGCCCGAAGCGCGGGCTGACATGGTTTCAGCATGTTTAGCGACTCGTGGAGGGGTTGAGGGGTAGATGAGCCCAGGCTGCCGGCTCCTAGCCAGGGCTGCCGCAGTGCACCCTGGGAGATCAGCGGTCTGACCGCTTGAGCTGCTTTGCATGTCGATGGCCTGGAAGAAGTCAGGTGGCTGGTTTTGGTGATTCTCAGAGCCAAAGACGCAGAAGACAAGGGTCTCCTCTGGCACCAGGACATTCAAGGGCCCAGATGTTCTCTGTCTGAATGGCCAACAGAAGACTAGGGCAGGCAGACCAGCAAACCAGGGCCACTTAGTCCTTCCCACCCAGGTCCACCCTGCGAGGCCCCTGCCACCCTGCGAGGCCCCTGCCACCCTGCGAGTCCCCTGCCACCCTGCGAGGCCCCTGCCACCCTGTGAGGCCCCTGCCACCCTGAGAGGCCCCTGCCACTATGCAAGGCCTTCAGGCTCAGGGAGGCCCTGCCCCCTACCCCCTCCCTCCCTGAGGGCTCCCAGTAGCTGATTCTGCCACCAGGAGTACTGACTTTCAGGAGTGTCTCAGTGAGACCCTCCTGAACTAGACCCCAGAGAAGCCGGCTTCTGTTTCCTCTTGCAGGCAAGCCGCCAGTCCCCACTGCCCTGGCCACCCGAGTGCACATCTGAATTTGATCTTGACTTTCTTGACCCAGGCGTAAACTCAAGAGTCTTCAAAGGACGAGTTGGCTCTTGCAGATCCGCTTGGGCCTCAGCCCCTAGTCAGACACAGAGGCAGAAGGTCTCCGCAGGGAGCTGGGATTCAGGCGGTCCTGTAGGGGAAGAGCCCCAGACCGTGACCTTTGCACTGCCGCCCAGATCCAGGGGACACACACTCACAGTTGTGATCAGAACTGAGCTTCCAGGAGAGGACTGGGCCATCAGAGCCCTAATCACAGGCAAGGGTCTCGGGCCACCGGCCCCTCTTGAGCAGCGATGGTCTGGGGCAGTGCCCCGGGCCCAGTGCCTCCTAACTAGAGCCTCAGAGAGGGAGTTCATCGGAATCGGGGTCTCTGCAGACGTAGTCTGCTGTGATAAAGTCACACTGGAATGCACGGGCCTGTTCTAGCTTCTTTTCCTTGCTGGGCTAAAATATCCTGGCAAGGACAACTTAAAGGACAGAGGCTCTATTTTGGTTCATAGCTGCAGGACACGGTCCATCTTGGCTGGGAGTTAAGTCAGCAGAGCCCAAAGCACGTGACCACGTCCAACCAGAAAACAGGAAGCACGTGACCACGTCCAACCAGAAAACAGGAAGCACGTGATCACGTCCAACCAGAAAACAGGAAGCACGTGACCACGTCCAACCAGAAAACAGGAAGCACGTGACCACGTCCAACCAGAAAACAGGAAGTGCATGTTGACATCCAACCAGAAAACACAGCTGTGGCTCCTGTGCTCAACTCACTTTCTGCTTTTTTTTTTTTTTAATTGGAGTCCAGGCCCTAAGCACAGGGAATGGCACTGCCCACTTTTATTGCAGGTCTTGCCACCTCGATTAGCATAAGCAGCATAAGCCCTCACAGATACATCCATCCCCTTGCAGGTAGGTGTACCTGAAGGCTTGTCTCCTAGGAGATTTCCGATCTCGTCAAGTTGCTAATTAACACTAAACATCACGAGACCCTAAATTCCAGTTGTTGGACCAGAGGCCCCCATGGAAACAGAGGCAGATGTTAGAAGGTACAGTCTACAAACCCAGAGTTACCACGGGTTGTCGGTCAGCACCAGGAGCTGGAAGGGCACGTCTATAAGGCTGGAGTTGCCACAGAGTCCAAGCCAACACCAGGAGTGGAAGAGGACATGAAAAGATCGCTTCCTCCCTCCAGAGAGTGACATTGCCCACTCCATGATCTCGGAGGACTACTCCTCCCCCAGAGAGGTGACAGAGAAAAGGACACAGCTTAACGTCCCCAGCTTGTGAGATGCTTTAGAACAGCCTTGGGAGGCAAAGGGACCTCCACCAACTCCCCCAAACATTAGAAGTCACGATGCCATGCCGTCCATCGACACCCAAACTCAAAGTCATGTGTAATGTCCAGTGACACATCTGTGATTACTTCTCAGGCCCGATTCCTAAGTAAACCCATCCAAATGTTTCTTCTGTAATTCTCCCCCCAAACAGCAAGTTCTTAAGGAAGACTGACATGGACAGATGTCCTCAGATGTTCTGTGGCCTTTCACACTCCTAAGGACCAAGTGGTCAGTTCGAAGCTCCGCGGCTATCAGAGTGGAAGAATCTCTCCGCCAGCCTGTGGCAGTCACGATGCCGAGTCAGAGCTGCCTGGGAGGAGCCGTGTGCATCTTGCCTTTTTCCTCTTCTGTCATGACGCCTCGGCTGGAGAAAAGCCGTGACGACAGTTCCTCTTGTGGGGCACCCTGAGCAATGCCGGTTTTCTCTCGGACACTGTCCCCAGCACTGTGAGCGTGGCCAGGGAGCTTCTGGGAAAAGGGCTTAGAATGCTGAAGCTCTTGTTTCCCCTCTGCTCTGCGTGTGCCCATGTGTGTGCTCATGTGTATACATGTATGTGTGCATGCGTATCTATGTATGTGTGCCCATTTGTGCTTACACGTGCATGTGTGTGCTTATGTGTATACATGTGTGTATGTACACGTGTACATTTGTGCACGGAATGCATGTGAATGTGCATGTATGTGCCCATGTGTGCATGCATGAATGTGCACATGTGTGACCATGTGTGTGTATGCATACACATGTCTGTGCATGTGTGCCCATATGTACATGTGTATAGTATATTCCATGTATGCATGCATGAATATGTGTGTGCGCATGTATGCATGCATGTGCATATATGTGTCAGGGTGGGGCACAGGTTAGCAAGCAACCTGAGTTAGGATCGTCATGTGGCTGTCCCTATTCCCTTCTCCAGAGAAACCTCATCCCCTGGTGGGGGTGGGGTTTGGGGGGCATCCGTGACTGGGCTTCTTGGGAACCCTCACACTGAATTCTTTCTCCACCCTCAAGTCCAGATGCCATGGCCCAGCCACGCACTCCCTGTGTTTCATGGGTGTTACAGAGCACAGCTGGGGAACTTTGGAGTGTCTAGTGTAGTCTAAGGGGCTCCCCCATCTCACAGTCTTCCTGTACTCTGTGGGGCAACCCATATATACTGTGCTCCTAGGTTTGCAGCAACCTGAAGCCAACCCAAGGAGAACAGTATAGCAGACCATGATGACTTGCTCTAAATCCCATCCCGTCCCATCCCATGTTCCTTCACACCATCACAGCTGCATGCTAAGTGCATGCAAGGGAGGAAGCCAGCTGTGGCATCCAGTGCCCTCTGCCCTCCCCGTCTGCTTCAGCCCCAGAGGGAAGCCTTTCTGAGGGTAAAGATCCCCAGAGCTTGCTCCAAGCCTATAGTCAACCCCAGATACACTCTAGGAGGTCACCCCCTTTGTGGGGGCCTGAAGGAATTCAGTTTCCCCCGATTAAGCAGATTTTCCAACATCCTTGCTTGCTGGGATTTACAAATGGCATTTACCAGTCAAAACTAGAACGACTTTGTTTTCCTGCTGGTTTCTGTGTGTTCCCCTTTTCCCCAGCTCTAGAGCCCCTGCTTCACCCCTCAGAGCCCCAAAGCCCCTGCTTCACCCCTCAGAGCCCCAAAGCCCCTGCTTCACCCCTCAGAGCCCCAAAGCCCCTGCTTCACCCCTCAGAGCCCCAAAGCCCCTGCTTCACCCCTCAGAGCCCCAAAGCCCCTGCTTCACCCCTCAGAGCCCCAAAGCCCCTGCTTCACCCCTCAGAGCCCTAAAGCCCCTGCTTCAGAAGGAAAGGAGGCTGAGTACAGCAGGATTTACGTTCGCACTTATCGTCCCCATCATCCGCTCCCTCAAGCAGGCTCCTCACCGGGCAGGCATGGCGTCTAGGTCCCTCCGTTCCCAGGGCTGCTTTGAATCCTTGACTGACAGCTTAGGAGGAGCTGTTTTCCAGCCACAGGGCAGCTCCTAGCTCCCAGATTTTCTGACATGGATGAAGTTAGAAGGTCAGGAGGACACGGGAGAGGGGCCAGCACCCAGACCTGTGGGCTGTGTGAACACACGTGGGCTGTGGCTTCCCGTCCATGTGGACTGAGTTGGCAGCTCCTGTCCTGTGCCCCTGTCCCTTGCAGCCTAGCAGAAAGACCTCCTGGTGTTCAAAGCCAAGAAGCCAGCCCGGACGACCTGCCTACTCTGCCTGGTGCGCGAGCCCTGGGGGAAGCAGGTAACCCCGAATCTCCAGTAGAAACACAGTCCTTAAGGAAGGAGGTCGGAGCAGAGCGTGTCACCCAAGGGTCCAGGAAATAGCAAACTCTTCAGCATGAGAAATGCCTTGGGAAGTTAAGTGTCCAGAGAACAATACCAATAATGAGGTAAGGCACTCACGCCTGCAACAAGGAAGGGTCCCCCTAGAACACCTCAGAAAACAGCAAAGGGCAGCTGGCCTTTGCATTGGTTACTTAAATGGTCATTGGTGATCTGGAAGTCAGACTACAGAACAATTTAATGATTCCAAATAACACTGGCTTTTTGCTCGTAAATGAGGTCCGCTTATTTATTTGGCAGCAGACGCACGGAATGAGAGATTTTTGTAATGGACTTTCTCTGATAGCAGTGGTGCTTCTGGCCTTAGGACCCAGAAATATCTTTTTTTTAAAGCAAGGACCAGCAACTCTGACTTCTCTGAGCAGATTTCTCATTTCTTTAAAATGCTGCCCAGGCCCATGTCTGTGCTGGCGTGCAAACAGGGTGTCTTCCGCAAGAACGCAGCCCTTGTGAAGTTCTAAGCCAGAGGGGTTAAACTAGACAAAGTTACTTGTCCCTTTCAACAGAACAAAAGCCCAGGAGGTCTCCAAATGTAATCCGCAGCCCCCGGCGGGCTGCGCGGCTGCCAGCAACCCAACTTCACACGGAGCGTGGCTGGCCGGGTTCTTTGATTCTTGGGGTACAGAAAGCAAAAACCAAAATTATTCCTCATCTGCTAAGTATCGTAGATCGCCTCTTTTTTTTTTTTTCCTCTTCCTTTTTTCTTCCTTTTTGTTTGCCTCTTGTTTTGTTTTGTTTTGCTGTTGTCGTGGGAGTTAGCCAGACGGAAAAGACATTACTGTTGTTTGATTCTGTAAATTTCACCAGCTTGGTAGGACGGAGGCGTCGGCTAGAGAGCCGCGGACTTCAGCAGATGGGGTGGGGATGGCTCGCGCCTCCTGGGAATGGCCTTCAGACCACAGGCCCTTGGCACAACAGCCTGATTGCCTCCACCGGTCTTTGCATCCCCCGTGAGCTGTGCCTTGGACTCACCGGTCCATTGCAGTGTCCTTCGTGGACTTAGTATCCTTCCTTCTAGAGCAAGAAGAAAGCTGGCGGGCATGTCCACTTTGACAGCAACCCTGCTGCACCCCTCAACGCGGTGACCTATACAATGTCAAGGTCCCTCCACACTAAGGGGCCCGCCAGAGCTTGCTGCCTGGGATACAGGTGTCTCCCCAACCGCCGATGATTTCAGGGTGCTCTGACTGTCTCAAGCCTAGTGTGGCCACATCTCGTGGCTGAGCCCTCACGGTCCACGCCGGCCTTGGGGGTACCAGCTTGCAATCCTGTTTCACCGTTTGGTCCCCGCCATCCAAGCGCCTTGCCCGCACTACACCCCAGGTCTCTGCATGGTGCAAATGCAGGCCCAGCAGCAGCGCTCACTCTGCCCAGGAGGCCAAATTAATTAGCCCTCCAATTAGTGGGGAGCGGCGAACCCCTCTCTCATTCCCAGTGGTGTCTTGGGCTTTTGCGACCATCTGCAGCTGTGAAAATCAGAGGCTCTGTGACACGGTGGGGGCCACGAGCTGCAGGAACCTTCAAGGGGTCTGCACTGCCTTTGTCACGTGGTCTCCCATTGCCTCGCTCCCGCGCAACTCATGGCTTCCCTGTAAATGGTCCCGCGACGGAGCTTTCTGCTGTCCTTGATGAGGGGCTCTGACTTCTGGGCCATCACCCCTCTGTCCCTGTGAAGCACCCTGAAGCCCACCGTGCAGCCCACCGTGACTCAGCCACTTTGCTCCACGAGCTGACAGTGCCGCGTTCTTGCTCAGCGGCGAGGCTAGCGACTCTGCTCAGCTTAAGATCACAAAGACAGGACACTCTGGAGGGGTCAGGAGGACCCGATGCTGGCCCCAGGCTCCCAGAGCAAGCGAACGTTCAGCCAGACGCAGGAGCGGGAGGTGAGGATGAAGCCAAAACTTACTGTGTGCACAGCTCGGCCCTGTGGAGTCCAGGGTGCCCTGCCCAACTGAGGGAAGGAATCAAATGGTAAGCCTCCCCAAGGGGGTCCAGGCAGGACAGCCTGACTAGAAGGGTTCACATGAACTATGAACACACCCGAGACACGCATACCCCCGCTGTAGGTGGCTGCACTGTGTAGGAAGCTTAAGGCAAGAGATTGTATTAGTGCCAATCTGTGCCCATCAGATGCCAGCGATCTTGCCATGGAAGCCAAGATCGAGATGCTGGCTAGAAAGCTTGTTTACAAAAAAATACAGCTTTCTCTGCACACCATGCTGGAATCAGGTAAATGTTATTTCTGCAACCACACAGAAAGCGTGGGGGGGACACTGGGCATCTGGAAACCACGTGATATGCTTTGCTCTGGCGTCTTTGAGATGCATTTCTCCTAAATATTTTTTGCGGAGTGCAGACTTAGGGAGAACCAAGGTGCTTCCTCAAGGTCTGTCCCCAGATGTTCCCCATGGGGTGACCCAGGCCGAGGTGAGTTTCTTGTCAAAAGCCCATGGTGGTGTTTGGATCCTCTGGGGGAGGGAACCCACGTTGCCTCGACTTTGTGAGCACTCGGATGAAAGACCGTAATAATAACGGCTTACTGTAAAATGAAAACAACCCTAATGATCATGCTCATTAGCAAAATGATATTTGCTGGACGAGCATTAGCAGTTATCAGATTGCAGGTGATAATAGGAATGTGAAATTAATTTCATTGAAGGAATTGAAGAATGATTTATTTAAAGCGAATATCCATTCTCTGTGAGACTTCACTGACTCCATTAAAGAACGACTGCTGTATCCTCTCCAGAATGTGTGGCTCAGAGCTAACAGTTGCAGATCTCATTACGTGGTGTGTGTTGAAAAGAAAACAGACCCTCTGTCCCCTGCGTCACGTGGGCACTTCCACTCATGTGAGGAGCTGCTGCTAAAATGGTGGCTTCACGGTGTGGCTCTGCTCGCCCTGAAGGCAGGCGTCGTTTCTAAAATGTGAACAGTGTCGAGGTAGAATAAGGAGAAGTGGGCAAGATTAGGCGTAGAGCACAACGGGTCTTTGTCTTAGCATTACGAGCTTGCCGCCACACCCGGATCAAGGCAGCCTGCCGGCCCCTCAGGTGGTTTCCCAACCTTTTAGTGGATCATGCACCCCAGAGACCCGCCGTGATACTGTGCCCCCGCGGTCCCCCTCTGCGCCTCGGCCCTATGTGATCCTTGGCATCGGCTTCCTCACTCCAATGCGGTATCTTCGCACTTCCTCCGTGGGGTGTCATGGGACGCCGACTCGAGTCATGTCGGTCTCTACCGCTCGCTCTGACTCTGTTCCTGGCTGACTTCTGACCACGTAGCTGTCTACAGTAGGGAATCCAGTCAACTGGTCCGTTCGGATATAGTCTGGGTGAGGCCAGGCAGCGGGTGACGTGGCTGTCAGCCAGGGCCCAGAGCCTGCAGTGGTGGCCACAGCAGGCAGGCCTCCACTCAGCTCCGACGTCGGGGCTCTGTGGAAACCCCTACGAGGTAACTTAAAAGCGCTGCCTTGGGGGTGGGGGTGTAACATACAAAGCTTCCTAGTTGCAACTCGGCTGTGTGCCGGGTTCTGTGTTTGCCATTCGTCACCCGCCTTTGTGAACTCGATTCTAAGACAAAGTCTCCCTCGCAGCTCTGTGACATGCTGGGTCTCAGATCGGCTCTGGAGCTGGCAATCTCACATCACAGACTCCTACTCCTCACTGACGGGGCTCCTGCTCCTCTCTAAGGGCTTATTATCTCACTGGGGGTCTCTCGGGGGACATGTCCCCCCAATAGTCTCCCTGCCTGTATTTATTTATTAATTAGCTGACTGGTGGAAAACTGTGCCCTTGCCTTATGCATTATTTGTAAGGATTTTGGCTGATTATCTAAATAAATGGCCCTTACAATTTTCCCTCAAGTGGGATTGCTAACCCCACTTCACACTTCTGCTCAAATAGTCCGGTCCCATCTCCCTCTAAAAAGTTCTTTCTGTCTAGCCCCGTGTGACCACAGACAGCTGAGAATTCTTAAAGACTGATACCCCAAGTCCAATCTCATTTCCGGGGGGAAATGCTGGGGAAGCCTGCTTGCTCTGCAACGAACAGGTGTGAAGGGTTTTAAAGACCTGCCTGTCAAGGATCAATGCAAAGCTGCTTAAAAACAGAAAGTGCACTTTCAAGTCTGTTTGCCAGCTTAAGGCCCTCAGGGGAACTGGCCTGGGCATCCCACTGTGGAGATGCCGCAGCGGTGACGTCACATTTGTCAGGCAAGCATGAGGCACCCGCACATTTGGTATGTGCTGGCCCCTAATTCACATCTATCAAGGTTTGAATGTGACTTTTTCCCCACAGGCTCATCTGTGTGTATCCTCAGCCGATGCTAATGTCTGGAAAGGCCGTGGTCCTTCCTGGAAGAAAGGACGTCACGGGGGAGGGGCCGACTTGAGGTTGAGCAGCCCCACCCTGTCTCCACTTGCCCGCTGCCCTAGCAGTCTGCAGCTTCTCTCCTTGGCCTCCATGATGTCTGCAGTGACCTGAGCGGCCTCCAGCTTCTGTCCCTGCCGAGTCTTCTCCACCATAACAGGCCATGTCTCCCTTCTGGAAGCTTCCCTCTGGAACCGAAAGCCCAATACATCTCCTTTTCTCCCCTTCAGTTGCCGGCTGCTGTGGGTTGGGTCATCACAGCAGCAGAAAGAGCTGCTGCTGCAATATCACAATAAGAAATGAAGACACGGAGAGGGCTTGGGGGCTGCTCTGCTGAGGAGACCGTGTGTGCTGGCTGCCAGGAGACCCCGTAGAAGGATGCCCATCCTGAAAGGCCTCCCTGGATAAGGGACCCAGTGAGGGTGGCAGGTGGCGGCCGCCAGGCGAGCGGCTGGCTGATTATCAGGCACCAGGCCACAGTCTCAGAAGAGACACTGGGGTAGAAAGGGATGAGGGTGTTGTGTGCAGAAGGCAGGCAGACCAAGGAGGGCCGGGCAGGGGCCGCCTGCCTCCCCTCACCTGCCTGAGGGCCTCGCGGATGCAATGGGCCCCAAATGAGGCCCTGTCTGTTACCACTTGGCCCAAGGGGCTCTACTTGGTGGGCGTGGCCTCCCACCAATCCTGCTGCCCCCGAAGAACCAGGAATGACACGGCATCTGAGCGCCTGAGAGTCTGTGTGTGCACTCCCCCGAGCAGGATCTTTGCAGATCTTTGGAGAAGACACCGTCCTGTAGGTGGGCTGGGCCCCCAAGCCAGGGAAAATGTCCTCCCGGGAGAAGAATGACAGATCAGGATCACAGAGACATGCACAAGAGAGGCCACAAAGAGCCTGGAGACAGGGATGAAGAAGCCGGAACCTGGGAAAGCCAACTGTGACCAGAAGCCAGAAGCACGGCGTAGGGCGCGTCATCTCCGGGAGCCTCCAGCAGGATCGCTGTGTGAACACTTTTCTCAAGACATCATGCGCCAAAACATGGAGAGAAGCCTTTTTTAAGTCACCCCATTTGTGGTGATTTTTATTTTAATGCTGCCAAAAAAACAAACACTCGGATCACGTCAGACCACGGAAGGACATGCGGTCGGTCACTGAGTCTCGCTGAGCCCTGAGCCCCAGTCCCGGGGCTTGCCGCTCCGGCGCCGCCAGGCCTGCTGTGCAGATTGAACCCTGCGCGAGCATGGTGGACAGACAGCAGGAGTGGGCGGAACGTGAGCACCGTGGTCTCAGTATGCACAGATTCAAGACGGCCTTTGATCTCTGTAGACAAAGCGAGGCAGATCTGGCTGAGCAGTCTGAAGGCTAAGTTAAAACGTTCTGCCAGCCTGGCCTGGGCTAAAGAACTTGAGGTAGGAAATCATCTCACCTCAGTGCTATAAGCAGGTAAGGAAGTTTCAAAGTGACCCACGGAAGGCGACTCTGAGGGTCCCTGCAGAGGGCCTCTTCCATGGCTAGCGCAGGCACTGAGAGGGGCTGGGGGTGGATTGGCTCCCATCTTCTGGAACTTCTCATTGGTCATCTGCTGCTATTCCCCAGAGAGTTTCCATGAGGGACTCGTTAATCATTGCATCTGAGATGAAAAGCACCATTGATTGAGTTTCCAAATAAGCCAGTACATTAATATTTCACTAATAATGATTAACACCTGCTAAAGACAACCTGATTATACCAGGCAGCAAAATGATGAGGAATTATTGAGCACCAGTGGAACATCGAAGCTGCAGATCTCTAACAACCTGAGCGTGTAGCAAAGACTCCAAGGGAACCTGGATTGTGAACTCTGAGTTCCTTAGACGCGACCCCTACTAAGGTGAGGGGTCAGATGGAAGAGGCGGGGTGACGCCCCGTCCTCTGCAGAGCAGAGCTTCCAAGGGCTGCAGGCATCTTGCCCAGGACAAGCTGCCTCAGTTTCCTTGGCTCCTGAGACTCTGCATTCAACCTGAATGTCTAGTATCTGCTGCAGCTGCAAAGCAAAGAAGGGAGAAGGAAGGAGGGGAGAAGAAGGAAGGAAAGAAGGAGGGAGGGAGAAAGGGAGAAAGGAGGGAAAAAAGAAGAGGAGAGATAAAGGGAAGGAGAGAGGGAAGAAGGAAGGAAGGAAGGAAGGAAGGAAGGAAGGAAGGAAGGAAGGAAGGAAGAAGGAGGGAGGGAAGGAGGAAAGGAGGAAGGGAGGAAAAGAAAGAAAGAAAGAAAGAAAGAAAGAGAAAGAAGAAAGAGGAGAGGAAAGAGAAAGAGAAAGAGAGAGGGAAAAAAAGAAAGGGAGAAAGAAGGAAAGAAAGAAAGAAAGAAGAAAGAAAGAAATAAAGAAGAAAAAGGGAGGAAGGAAGGAGAGGGAAAGAGAAAGGAAGAAAGGAAAGAAAGAGATAGAAAAAGAGGGAAACGAAAGAAAGGAGAAAGAAGGAAAGAAAAGCAGAACAAACGAAAGAGAGAAAAAGGAAAGAAATGAAAGGAAGGAAGGAAGGAAGGAAGGAAGAAAGAAAGAAAGAAAGAAAGAAAGAAAGAAAGAAAGAAAGAAAGAAAGAAAGAAAGAAAGAAAGAAAGAAAGAAAGAAAAAGAAAGTCCCAGGGAACCTGGGCCCAGTCTTACTTGCACCCCCAGAGCTTCTCTTCCACCCACTTCCCCCGCACCCACCCCCGTCTTCCTGGTCTGGCCGCCCATCACTGGACAAGGTCTCTTTAAGCTGCCCGTGAAATGCCCTCGCCTCGCCAGGGAGGAAATGTCAGATTCTTCATCAGAAGCCGGTTTCCCTGCACTGTGAAACACTAGTCAAAACGCCAGACGCGCTTGGCTTTAACCCACGCCCCGCAGCCCCCAGTCACCGGCGCTTTGCAAGCCCCCAGGTCAGTCCTGAAATCCTCACGTCACCTTCCCCCAAACAGCGGGGTTCGCCGGGCCTCTCATGAACTCACAGGTCCAGCTGTACCCTCAGAACCAAAGGCAAATGGCCACCCGTGCGCAGAATCTGACTTTAGTTCTTGAAATGCCAGGTTATGTGAGTCGGAAAGCAAAGACCTTGGGCAACCTCTGGCAGAGTTACACCCGTGCTCGCAATATGCTGCGGAAAAGGGATGATGGCTACAAACCTCCGGACCCAGGGCTCACGGCCCACCTGGGGCACGTGGGAGCAAGGCGGGGCCTCGTGGTGCCCCTGAGACTGCCAGGGACCCGCCGCGCTGTAACTTCCCTTTGCTCTTGTTGTCCCTAACTTTGCTCCGCGACCTTGTTCTCTGGAACGGAGCAGCTCTCAAGCAGAGACAGGCCGGGCTCTCTACGGCTGGAGTTGGGGGACTTGAGCTCTGTCTGGGACCCCAGAGTGCAGGGGCAGAACCTCGTGGGCTGTGAGGGGACAGAATGTTCGGTACATTTTTTTTTTCTAGAAGGATGTTCAATATTGTAAGTGGCATGTGGGTCTCCCTGGGGCGTTCTCATCCACCTCAGTCCATCAGCTTCAATAAATGCCAACTTACAAGGAAGGAAGAAAGTGTGTGTGTGTGTGTGTGCGTGCGCGAGTGTGTGTGTGCACGAGCTCACGCAGGTGTACACACGCAAGTGCTGCAGAATGCAAACTTTGAAACTAACCACAAAGGCAGGTAACAAAGCAAGGAGGCAGAAAGCAAAAGGAAGAAGTGAGAGGTCTCGGCTGGTCCCCAGGCTGCTGAGTGCTCAACGAAGGACCCCATCCTCCTCTCTTCCCCTCCCCCCACATTGCCTTCATATTTCCTGTGTCTTCTTGTCAAGACAATTAAGTGTCCCTGTTCCCAAAGGTGAGGACACCCTATCCTTCAAATCTCTTACCTTATATGGCAAGAAGGGCTTTGCTGAGGTGACTAGGTTGAGTATACTGAGATGGGGGTGCAACCTGGGGGCCGCGGGCATCACAAGGGAAGGGTAGTTATAGAAACAGGGTGCAGAACACAGAAGCCAAAGACTGAGGTGGGACCCAAATCCAGGAGTGTGGGCATCTTCCAGGAAGGTCTGGATGGCTCTGTTTTTTGGGACACAACTCAGAGTGCTAGAAGCAAGAGGAGTAGCATGGGGTCCAGGCTGAGCAGGGCAGGGGGCCCCCAAGAGCACCCTGGGCTGAGAAGCCCCACGAGGACCCTGTGTGCCTCCTTTTCTCTCTGGATCTGCTTCCTGGGTCGCCCTCAGTCACCTTTCCAACCCTTGCTTTCCTGGCCAGGGGAAGCAACAGCTGTGTCTCTCTTCCGTCAAAGGGCAGCCGTTGGCTTAGATTTTTCTGGCCAGCAAGAGACGCGCTGGAGCGCGGAGACCTTCCACGTGGGCACCTGGGTTGCGCTGTGGTCCAGATGGCGAGCCGAGGTCTTTCGTCAGCACTGGATCAGCGAGGAAGGACCAGAGAAGCCAAGAGAGACTGCGAGGGCACATGGGCAGCTGCAGGGCAGACGGCAGCATGACACCGTGCATGAAATGCACTGTTCCCTTCGAGTCGCTGATCCTCCACCCACAGCATGGCCACACTCGTGGGAGACACGAGCTCTCACAAATAACGGGGCAGGAAAGGACACCCACACTCAGATTGCCGGGAAAGAGGAACAGAAGGAACGACCCACAGTTCCCTGTGCTGGACACTCCAGGGTCAGCGCAGGAAGGATGCCACCTGCCACACCCATCCGGACACCTCTGGGAGATAGACGCATTGGACTGGAACCTCTTCCCAGGCTGCATTGGTTCTCAGCATCATGCTGCAAGCTGAAGCTCGAGGGGGGCGTGGGGAGAGGGCGTGAGGAGGGGGGCACACCGTCAGCCTTAAGTCAATACATCTCTCTTTTCCCCTTAAGTTCCTTGAGACTGAATATTGTCTCACAGCAACAGAAAAGGTAGCCACAGCATTCCTGTTCTAGAAAGATCTTTCCCTTTCAGGTGCCTCTCACACCCAGCCTTAGGTTTCTGTCAGCAATGCACTCAGCTGGGCATGGGTTTCCAGTCGGGGGTCCTGGCCAGGTGTCCTTCTAGCCTGTTTCTGGCTGTCTCTATTCATGGTGTGGGCCCAAGACCTTCAAAGAGACACAGGATAGGACAGGAATCAGGATGGGCATCTATGCCTGACCAAACCAATGAAAGGAACAGGAAGAGGTTTAGCGAATCCACACCCCGAGGACATTGTCTTAACCAGCAGCTGAACAGCCCAGTGGAGTTCCGTAGATGCCTCTCTGACACCCAGAGTAGATACCTCACCAGCCAGATCCACAGGAAAGAGAAGGGACTCATGCGCCACGTAATTACCAGGAAGGGAAATGAACAAGACTAAGCTTGCAACTGACTAGAAGAATCAAACGTGTTGCCTAAGGTAAAAAAAAAAAAAAAAAAAAAAAACACATTTGAAGTAGTTTTAATTGATAAAAGTCACATGGAAGATGATCACATAGGTAACAGTTCCAGAAGGTAATTCTTTTTTTCTGGAATCTTCTTTCTGAAGAACCATTACCGCTGAGAGCCAAAGGATGGGTGTCAGGGCTACCCGGCATCGGAGCTGGGACCCATACAGGGTCTTCTCTCCCGAGAGACTCTTTCCACCTTGGGTACATGTCAGGGACTCCATTTTACAGCAAACATCTCAATGAACTGGAGTTCCAGTCTTGTCGCTGCCCCCCGAAAGCTAGACATAAATTATCGAAATACCCTTTGAACGTTGGCCCATTAGATGCATCAAAGAGAATCCAGAATGCTTAGAAAAAGTGGGAGATTACCAAAGACCAAGACGGCGGGATGCAGGCTGCATTCTTGGCCGGCTTGACTCTGCACACTTAGTCACGAAATGGTGCACTTAGTAAGGGCCCAGCACGCCTCGCGCGGGTGAGCAGAGGGAGTTTTGTGAACATTAGTACAGATGCATCCGAGAGCCTCCTACTGGGCCCCAGGAATCCCCCACGTGTCTCTAAGCAGCACGATTGGATCTTTTTTTTCTCCGAGTCTCCGACTGGGTGGTGGGAACCTCCTGCTGTCTGTGTGGCCCAGGGGGCCTCCTCTAGCTCAGCTGGCCTGCACAGTTCCTAGAACATGGATATGGAATTGATGTCCATCAGCGACTGCCCCGGAAGCGGGTCTCCCACACTCTCCCTCCCCTGGCCGGTGAATTCTCTCCTAAAGAGGCAATAGAATGAGAAAAGCAGAAGGAAATTGGCTTCTGATCCACCAGTTTCCTGAGGGGGTGGGCGGATCCGTGGCCTGGACAGTCCCCCAGCCTGGCGCCTCTGTGGAGAGGTGTGGGTGACCTCACGGGCCCCAGGGAGCTGCGGATGAAGTGCGAGGCTCAGAAGCAGACACCGGCTTGGCTCCCCTGAAGGGGGAAGGGGGCTCAGGAGCCCCAAGTGAACGTGTCTAGAAGCTGAAAGTTCCTGTGATAAGTTTGACCCTCAGCCCCCTTACTGATCACAGGCATGCGTGGACTTGACGTCTGCTCCACATGGCCCATGCATCGGAGGAAATGCAGACCTCAGTTTGGAGCACGGGCAAGTTGATTCTCCAGAACAAGCCTTTGCACTTAATGATGAAAAGCGCAATGCCTCCCACACAGGTGGCTGTCGGCGTCCTGAGCCAGCCCTCAAGTTGATGGGGGTGGGACGGGAGCAGCCAGGATACTGGACGTCACAGCCCCAAATGCCCACCACGTCAGATACCCAGTGCCACCCGCTGACCGCGGATCAGTGAAATGCAGGTTGTGATTTGGATGGTCACAGCAACCAATGCAGATTGTCAAGTTATTGTTCTTATTATTAATTTACTGATATGGCTGAATTACTAAGATGCAAATCATCATCATCATTACTGTCCTGTGAGATCTTTCCCAGTCTCTTGGAGTTTTAGTCTGTCTTTAAAAAAATGACGAGAGTAACTGATTATGAAACTCAGGTGTATTGACAAATTGCCAATGCATGTGCTTTGTCCATTTTCATTCTGGATGATCTGTCATTCTCTCTGTGCTCTGTGGGATTTCCTAGCATAGTCTAGAATCTAAGCATTTGGAAGTTATATATGTGTGTGTGTGTGTGTGTGTGTGTGTGTGTGTGTGTGTGTGTGTGTGTGTGTGTAGCTTTTAAACCCAATAGATGTAAAAATGGCAAGGAAATGTCTATTTGTAAAATCAACAGCTATCTTATAAATAGCCAACTTGGAAATAAAATACAGAATAACTGGAAAATAAAATATAAGTGAAAAAATAAACTGCTAGGAAATAAAACGATACGGTAGATGACAAGAACACTATTGGCAAGAGAGTTCGAAATAAAAAAATGTAAACCACTGGGAGTCACATGAGAACCTCAAACACATCTAAAGTCTCCTGTACAGTCAACCAGAAAGATTCAGCACAGTGACTCGAGTTCCTTCCACTCAACGCTTGCTCATCCCAGTCAAAAACCACTGAGGGCTTTGAAGGAACGAAGGCGAACAATTCTAAAGTTCATAGAAAAAAGCCAAAGTGTAAGGCCAGCTAGAGAAATTCTCCAAAACCTCGATAACAGATGGGAAAAGGTACCTGACAAGTACGAAAATTCATAGTGCTGTGGGGACCCGGAAAGCAATGAGGGGCTGCAAGACGAGGCTTCCAAACGTTGAGCGGGCACAAGCAAGACACACCAGGGGTTTTAAATCCCATAAAGGCGGCATTTCTGGTCCCCATGGAAAAGATTGAAGAACAGACCTTCGGAAGTCTTACCTTTCTCTTTTTTGCCAAAATGATTTCCAGAGAAACCAAACTTCTAAATGTAAAAAATGAGAGTGTTAACTTATTAGAGGCAAAAGGATAGGCATGTTATCATTGGTAGAATCTGAAAGCAAGTGGTCAAGACCTTTGCAAAACAGGAAATTCAGAAGCAGAAAAGACAAGTTCAAGCCACCCAATCAGGCATCTTATGATATAGAAAATGAAACAGCTTTTAAAAAATAGAATAAAGGGAAACACCAGTGTAAGCAAAAACTCTTTTGAAGCAAAGCTTTGTAAGTATCTGTAAGAAAAGGTTGCACAAATTATTAGGAAAAATAATCCTTGGAAAAAGTAAGTGTTGGCTACAGACAAAACTACACAGTGAACAGAGCCTGAAATCTTCAACTTACTGTGCAATTAATAAATGCAAATCGAAACCGTACTTAAAAAACAAGTGTTAAGCATCTGTGCCAGGCGCTTGAGAAAGAGGCACGGAGGGTTAGGTGGATGGAATTAACGGGATTATGAAAATGGGATTATTGTCCTCAAATGAAATTAGCCCATCCGTTCCACTTTCAGGATTCTACTTTACAGATGAAGGTTCACACACACATGCATTTGGAAGTCCGCAGCAGTATTGATGGAAAGTAAAATCAAGAAAATACTAAAAGGCAAAATGCTGAATACATCATGCTTGGCTTGACATTCTGGTCAGTAAAACTGTTTGAATAGACAGGAAGTCTCGTGAATCAAGATACGAAGATTCCCACACCATGACGTTAGATCGAAGGGAAATTTCCAGTTGGTTAAAATTTATGCTATTGTTTCTCTCAAAACAGACCAAAAAGAATGTGTGTGTGTGTGTGTGTGTGTGTGTGTGTGTGTGTGTGTGTGTGTGTGTCTACCTGTGTATATATCCACATAAGAAAATAAAATTATGCAAGGAACAAGACTAGAGATATACAAGGGTAGTTTAAAGAATGGGGATCTAGATATAAAACTGGAATCTTTATTTTAGGGCTTTTGCTTCAAGTTGATTTCTGAGCCACATTCTTATATTACTTTTACAAAATAAATTAGCAATGAAGCAATTGTAAAACCAGGAGACATAGAGTAAAGAAGACGGATTTATTCAAGCTTTGAAAAGTGATCTTGGAGATGAACTTCCCTAATTTAAAGCATATTTTGGCTCCGTACATCCCCTGCCCAACTGATCTTATTCCCAAATGTCTCTATTTATCTGTCTGTGCTGCAAGCAGACATTCCACATGCTGCCTTCTAGAACACTGGAAGAGATTAGGCTCTGTTTCCTGGTTCTGCTGCGAAGCAGACCCTGTGCTGTGCGCAGAAGGCCCAGGGCGGGCGATAAGGCCGCAGCCAACTCTCACCTGCACAGCGTCCTGTGGCCCTGAATGCTTATCATGTTTGCAGATAGGTGCTTCTGGGAAACGTCTGCTCACACCTTCCCATACCTGTCCCCAGTTTATCGATGGAAACCCACAGTGGCTGCTGGCTTACCAAAACTCAGAAAAATATGTGTGTGTGTGGAGAGAGAGAGAGAGAGAGAGAGAGATTGAAGAAGATGGCCCCTGCGGAATGTACCCGGGAACTTCCCAAGCAGAAAATCTACAGAAAAACTTAATTTATTCCAGCATGCATGTGGTTCTGTCTGGTGATTTGGCTTTCTGTCTGTCTCTTGCTCATCTTGAATGGTACACGTCAAGGCTGGCCATGACACGGAGAAGACGACCCACTCTCAAGACCATGCTGTTCCGGGAGCTTTGGTCTGTCCTTTAAAGACAACACTCCCTCAGCCGGCCACTCAGGCAACGGAACTAGAAAAAAAAAAACAGGAGGGACTGGCTGAGAACAAGAAGGATTGCAATGAGAAGAGGAGAGGAGATGTGAAGGGGGATTCACCACATTCACTAGATTCATGGATGCAGCACTAAAATAATAATTAATTAATTAAAAAAATACACAGGTTGCACCCACCGTCATCCACAATTCTGCCAGCAGCATGCGGCTTCTGCTGACATTCATGCCATTTTCCCAGCCTGGCCTCCACCTGTTACAAGGAACACATGGATAACTGAGGTGCCTTCCAGACATGACCAAGTTCACGTAATAGCACAGCCATGACACCAACGGCCTCCAGAAGGCTAAATGCTGATGGAGGTCTGACCATCCTGGAGAATGGCTATTTTCCCTGAGAAAGACACAGAGTTTTGTCTCTCTCCCTTGCTAAAATAAAGGCAAGTGTAGATGCAGGCTTTGTTTGGAATGTGTGCAGGAAAAAAATGTGTCTTTGATTTCACTATCAGAATTACACGGGTTTGTCCCTCCAGGATTATTCTCATCAACCCCCAATGGATTTTACAGTTTCCTAAAGTCAGATTCCCCCTGCAATAAGTATCTATAAAGTTGCCCTTTTCCCCCCTCTTCAGAACTATTGGAAGGATTTTATGATTCTCTCCATCGAGTGGAAAAGAAACTCGGGGAGGAAAGATCACGCATTCTAAATTTCAGCATAAATGTCAAGGTGAAAGGAACGGCAAACCTAACAAGCGCCTAATAAAGCCGGAAAAGGCGCCGGTTTTATCTCGGTGACAACCTGCACGTCCCACCAACTTTAGACCGTAAACATTGATGTCACGTTAAAGACCAAGTCACTGACCGCGGAGCCGGAGAATAAACCTCTCGGCGCGCCAGACGGAGCCTCTAAACTGCACAGTCCTGGCTTAGCCCGATTGCCCACTGTCCCTGCCAAGGACAGACCCACAGTAAAAGGCATTTCTAATTGATTCTTCATCCTTTTTATTACTATTCCAGAGGCAACCGGAAGAGGGAGAAACCAGGCAGCGTCCAGGAGAGAGGTGCGAGGAGCTGGGAAGGATGGGCGGGGGTTCACCCCGCCTGCGTCTTCCTGCTGAGATGCGATGCATCCAGCTAATGCTTTTTGTGTTTCCTGAAAGCTAGATGTTTGTCAGGTGCTTAGCTGGCTGGTGGGCTTCGTGGAAATACGTGAGGCTGTGCTGACATGACGGCATGTCACAGAGATCTGCGCTAAGAGATGGGGGGTACCTCTCACTGAGAAGCACTCACATTGATGACAGGGGCGCTCACGCTGATGACGGGGCGCTCACGCTGACGGAAGCTCACATGGACGGAGCGCTTCTCAAGTACATAGAATTGGGTTCCGGTTCTTTAAGAGCCTGTCTCATCTTCTGAACGGCAAGTTAGTTCAGGCCAACGTCTGCCTTAGGTCTAAGGCTAAGACTCAAAAATCACTGATTACTGACAGGGCATCTGCCCAATTGGGCTGCAGCCTGGTTCATCCAGCGAGATGCTGGAGGGGTGAGCATGCCCGAGGTACGAGGCCTCCCTGCTCTTTGGAAAGGACCAGCGCACAGGGAGTACTAGCGATTCAGCGTCAAGCATTATATGGGGGCTGGGACATAGTGTAGGAGGTAAGCGTCCACCATGAAGTATAAAGATGGAAACAGACAGCTATTTGGCCATAGAGTTCTAAATTTCAAGTAATGCCCACACGCTATGCTGTGCGCCACGCGACGAAGAGGCAGGACAAGATGACCACCTTCCACCAGGAGCATTCGTACACCAGGAAGTAGATGGGCAGCACTTAGTGACCAATCAGATCACAGAAAGACTCTGACGTTAAGTCTTTCTGCTAACTCAGCTCCCATGAAGGAGCGACGTGGAGCGGTTTCTGTGGCTTTGCTTCTTTGAAAGGTACCACTTAAGTACTGTAGCTATCCTCTGATTTCTAGTTTTCTCCCTCACACCTGCTGCCTTCACTTTAGATACAGTCAGGAACTGAGCTTACGTCCTTCCAGTGCCTTCGCTGCCTTTCCTGCTGCCAGTGATTCTTCTAGAAGACACATCAATGACTTCCCCCAAAATAATCTACATCCTGCTATTCACCATGAGATAAAATCTACTGCACTCTACTGCTTGGAAAAGCAAAAAGTAAATTGCCCATCTCTATCACAACCTCCAAAATGTTATGAAATTGTTTTCTACATATCAACATTGTCAATAGTAATTTTGTCATATTTAGGCACAAGTATCAATTTGACAATTGAGGGTTTGAGCTCTGGACACATTTGTAGAGAATTAGTGGTAAGTTAAGCCCAGAGCAAACCTGCAGGAGATTGTCTAGCTGATGGGGAAGTCCCAGCCCATGGTGGGTAGGATTAGGCCCTGGAATAAATCACAGAGAACTGATTGAGAAAATTGGCATCCTTGTGTACACGTGGCCAGACATGCTGGTCTGACGAGTAAGGATCGTCCCTCTCTCAGCTGTTATGTAGAGATGATATGGCCAGTTCCCTTGGCCCTGGTGTTGGTGTGAGCTCTCCTGCAAAGATGGACTGAGAACTGTAATCAGACAATCATAGAAGAAATAAACCCCTTGTTCCCTTAAGCCATTTGATGGTGATTTATCAGCAACAATGCAGGCAAACTGCAACAAATGTCCTTTTGTATATATAATTGCCTTTTGTGTTTTATCTATATTTATACCTGCTTTCAAACTTCAGTGTCCACATACTTAGAAAATTATTCTAAGATATTTAGGCTCATAAGCTGCCAGTTGGACCAGAACAACTGATACCAAGTACCTCTGTACTCAGCAAAAGCTACCCAGTACCCAGAAGCAGCCGCCCTGCTTCACGGAGCATCGGGAGGCAGATACTGGCTCTCAGGCCCTACACACAGGCAGCAACTAGCGATGGCCCCTCCACGCAGAGTCTCAGGAAGATGTGTTGCGGTTGCCCTGATGCCACTGAAGCCACCTGGCCAACCCTGAGGGCCAGCAGGAGGCTAGGTCAGGGGGTAGAGTCAGGCGAGGGGAAGGTGTATGAGGAGAGAGCCCCGCAACACACAGGGGACCCCTGCAAGTCTGCGTGTGAAAGCAAGAAAACCAGTGAACTGTCAACGTCAGATGAAATGGGACCAGGCACACGGCAGAGTTGCTAGTGATCCTTGGTGAGAGGAAGGCTCCTGAGAACACTGTAGCCCGACCCTCCCGGAGCCGAGGACAACTGACCACGTCTCCGGTGGCCCGGGCATTCTTGCAGAGTGATGTGCATATGGCTACGTCTCCAGTGCTGCAGACCTTCCTAGCAGAAAGCAGGCACCACATGACCACGCCCGCTGGAGTGTGGTCTTGCAAACACAGTTAAGGAACCACACGATTGAGTCTCCGATGGTGGGCATTCCTGGCAGAGTGAAACCATTTTGTGGCCACATCCACAACGCTGTGGTCATTCAACCGAGAACCACAGGAACCTCGGGTGTGAACAAAGCCTTTGTCCTAGGGTAACAGCGGTTCTAGATCATTCCAAGAAAACTTCAGACCAAATTCAGGTATTAGCTGAATCAGGAGGACAGTGTTTAGATATCAATTCCAACAAGTTAGCCAGGCTATAGCTCAGTGGTAGAGTATTTGCCTACCATTTATCAGTCCCTGGTTTGATCTCCAGCATTGCAAATAAACATATAAATTCTGGCCAGTTAGACCCCCTCAGAAATACCACATGGTTTTCCCTGTTCTGTGTAAACAAAGCACAAAACCAAATCTGCCCAAGTTGACATAATCCAACAACTAAACTTCCTGCTAGATCTAGCCAATTCTCTTTAGAAAAATCCAGCAGAATCTAGAGTGGCTAAGTAAATACAATGTCCAAAGTTTAATCAAAATCACTGGATATGGGGAGAAATAGGAAAATCTGATTACAAGCAGTAGAAACCAAGTCTGAGATGATCTCAATTCTGATTTTAGGAGATGAACTCTTACTATGCGATACACTATTTAATTATTAGTGTAAATGTACTCAAAGGCTCTAATCAAATATGGTCAGTAATTAAAGTAAAAGGTGGTCTACATGACAGAAGAGATAAAAAAATAAGCAGTGAAATGGAAACCGTAAGATGGAACCAAATGGAAAAATCTAGACTGAAAAGTATTTGAAATATAAAAGTCTTTGCCTGTGTCTCTGGCAGATTAGTGGAGGGTCCAAGTAGAAATTCCGTCTTATGATAGAAGAAGGAAGTCTCACTACAGTTGGATGTGAAATGGCCTCCACAGGTCTTGAGTGTTCGGACATGCAGTTCTCAGTTGGCAATGCTATTTTGGGAGATTTCTGAAACTTTCCAAGGGAAGGTCTGTTAGAGGAAGTGGGCCGCTGGAGGGTCGGCCTTAGACCTACAGAACAGCCCTCTGTCCTGTCCTGTCCTGTGCCCTGATGCACCCAGACATGAGCCAGCAGATTCACACTCCTTCTGCCTCAGCGGAGCGCCGTGGCCCCCATCCTCATGGACTGGACCCTCAAACCATAAGCCCACATAAGTCCGTCCCCAGTAAGTGTTCCTTGTCAGACATCTGATCCCAGCAGTGAGAGAGGTAACTAATATACATTCTTAAAATAAAAAGCCAACCCGGACCTTTGGAGTTCTATAGGATAATTCTAATTCTGGCCCTGGAAGGCAGAGCGTGGGAATCCCTAGAGCAAAGCAATAAGGAGGCGGAGCAATCCAGGATGATTCCCGAAGTCACCCTTGGGCCCCCACAGGGACACACATTGAAAGTTCTTGTGCCAAAGTGACACCTTATACACAAACCACACCTGCACACATTTATACACATGAGCACGTGCATGCACGCATACACATGCATATATACACACCCACATGCATACATACATGAAAAAGAAAAATATCCTTGTGACAAAAAAGAAGCAAGCCGAACAGTGAGTACAAATCAGAGATCCAAATGTGGCAGACAGGGAAACATTTCTGAATTATACTTTCAAAGTTACTATAATTTACTTAAAGCAAAACTGAGCATTTATAACCAGTATAAAAATTTTACACATAATATTTATAATGTAAAGGCAGGTAAAAAAAATGGTAGCAGAGTCTGGAGTAGAATCTAAGTGTGCTGCTGTGTGAGGGGGAATATCTCCAAGGGAAAAAAAGAAATGCAAAATAAAAACAACAAACATTAGCTACCAAGGAAAAAAGTGAAATGTGAAAAAGTTTTCTAAATATGGCAGACTATATAAATAGTCAGGGGCTTAGCCACACATATCATTAGCAGCATTAAAATGCTTAAAGAAACTAAAAAACAAAATAAAATAGTTAATATTCTATTACTGCAAAAGACAAAAAGGCAAAATATAAAGGAACTGATTGACGAATCTAACTTCTATGATAATTATACTAAAAGTAAATGAGTTAAATGCCTCTAAGCAAAAAACAGAACATGTCAAGCTTGATAGAAAAAAATAACACATGTGTGCAATCTATACAAGAGAATTTGTGTTAAGTACAAAGAAAGGACAATTGAAAGCAAGTGGAAGGAAGAAAGGATGAGCAAAGATATCTTAAGGCCAAGGGTGCGAGAAGATATCACATGATAAGAGATTATGTGATGAGATAATATGCCTCTGGAATAATATGCATCTGGAAGGTGCAAAAGTCTTGACTATTGTGCACATAACAGAATATCCAAATTTACAAGTCGACGGAAGCAAAGATAGAAAGAGACACGTCCTATTCCTATTCACAGCTCCAGGTGACTAGGTTCGCATTACTCCAGGAAGGAAAGGGGTAAAGTAATGAACTATGTCTTTGTTTTCTCCCAGGGCCACTTTTCTTATAATTATTTTCCTGAGCATTTTCTTAAGAACTTGGCTGCAGGGAGGAGCCTAGTATCTATCCATAGTCTACGGATTTCTTTGCCACGTTCAACTCTTGCCATGAAATACTCCGCTGGTGGATTTTCCTACCGACAGATGGTTTCCGTTGGGCAACTGTTTCTCACGTTGTCTGGTGGCCATCTGGGGGTATCCCGGAAGTCAGGTGATGGCTGCTGAGTGATGGCGGTACCTTACCTGTGGTCATGATGGCCGACTGAGCAGCAGACTTTCTTAATCACGTTGTCCTGGAAGCTGGTGGCCGGACTCCTGTACTGGACTCCACTCTCTGGAATGTGAATGGCCATAAAAATATTGACATGTGGTTTCTAGCTTTGCCTTCTCATATGAAATGCCCCACCTCTCACGGCTTCTAATATTTTTAATAATCTACTGACCATAGGGCAGTGGACACCTTTACTGATTACTATATCCTGGGCATATAACTAGCATAAATAATACCAATGGCCAGACACTGTTACCTGATACATATTTTAATTCCCACCAAAATTCCCAGGTTACATTTATAGACAAGACAGTCCAAAAATTTAGAAGACAAGTCTTTAATTTTTTCCATTAGCATTTAAACCCTTTTCAGTGTATCCATTATTCCTCTATGTATCAATTTTATCATACTTTGTCTTAAAATTCTCTCTGCCGGCTGCATTTAAAGACGCAAAGCAAATATAATAAAGCCTGACTTCCTAAGGCACTTGAAAGGCAAAACACTGTTTGAATCATGCTATGAGGAGACACAGAAAAGGGGCGCTGATTAAATCTACTTTTGCCTGAAAATTTCTAAGCATTATATTAATGACCTTGAAGATTGTCCAGTAGCAATATGCTGGGTATGAATTTCTTCAAAGGTTGAAATATAGGTTAGAAACCTCCGGAGGCTGCTGTGATATCAAATAAAAAGCTTAATCAATTTGTAGAAGCAAAAAGGTGGACATGCTTTGGAGCACCAGAAATTGATACTGTGAAATCTACAATTATTGGAACTGAAAGTAACGAACCCGTAGTCTGATAAGATTTCTTTCTGCTGGAGTCTCTCTAGCCTGAACAGACAGGAAAGGAAAAACAAATTTCAATGGATCTGAAACCAGCAGGATTTTGTACATGTGTCAAAAATCTCTGTGCTATAAAAAGTCGTCTTATCTGGGCCAAAGGTTAAATCTTTCATCCTGGTAAATACACCCGTGTAGAGATCCCTTCCGTTATCAACCACTATAACCTCTTCTGGAGACCTAAAAGATTAAACCTCGGCAGAGTTTATCTGGTTGAATCCACACCTGCCAGTTGATTGACCCAAGAAAAGGCCACAGGCCTGTGTCTTTCCGTGGGCACGCCACAGTGCATAAACCTGAAGCCTCCTAGATTGAAGGAGCCCTGCGCGTGCCTTCGGTCCCCTGTGTCTGTCGTGGAGAGAATCACTGGCATGCGCTGCTTCCATCTCCCCTCCCCCTCGCCATGGGGTCAGGAACCAGGGAACCCACTGAGTTTTCTCCATGGAAGCGAATGCAGAGAACTGTTTCCGGTGGGGAGAGAAGCGTGGATCAGCGGACTCCTGGTGGTCTTAAGCTTGGAAAGAGACTGACCCGCTCCATCTTGCCATAATGGGCAAAGTCTTGTCTCTCCCAGGCTTCCACTGCAATGTGAGATCTGAACCGACTTCCAAGGCCTCACTGAAGCTCAGAACTAGCTGCCCAAGCCCCCCACCCAAAGAGTCTGCACAGGTGTGTGTGGTGGGTGTGGGTCTGAACTGTGGCTTGGTGGGAACTCCACCAGAGCGGCCCTTCCTCCGGAGACCAAGTCACCTTCGCTTAGCGCTCAGCCCACTGTGCTGAGGAGACAAGAGCGTCCTGGTCCTGCTGGTTAAACCCCACGTGGTCTGTGGCTGAGGTCACAAGTCAATCACCATCCTTCAGGGTCTTGCTCTAGCACAGCCCTCCGGGCTGGAGAATGCCATGCCATCCCGTGCCACCCCAGGGCACCCCGTGCCACCCCTAGGGCACGGTGTCCCCTTGATTATGACCCTCCAGTAAATGAACACATGAGGGTCAAGGCGAACAGAAGGAAGGATAACCCAGCGTTTTCTTCTTTCTGCTTTTAAGGAATCAGTTCTCCAGTCACCCACTAATGGCTGCCAAAACTGAAAGCATTGCGCCCACTAAAGGTTTCAATACCTCTAGTCAGGCGAAATGTCCCAACCATTTATGCAATGCTTGCCACCCACCAGTTTGTGTTTTCAATTATTTTTAAAACATTTACTATAGTTCTAATTGTCCTAATTATTCTTATGCCCCAAGCTGGAATACCAAAAGCATCATTAAAACACACACACACACACACACACACACACACACACACACACGCACACACACACACGAGTGAGAGGAAAAATAGTTCAAGTGTCTCCCTTGAAAGTTACCAGCAATCGGAATCCAAAGAGTGATAATGTGGAATGTGTATTACATCTTTGTTATAAACAATTTAAACACTAATTATTTATTTTTCAAGTATGTGTGTTTGCCTGTCTGTGTGCGCATGAATGCACTCTGTGAATGACAGAGAAAGGGGAGGGAGGGGATGTTTGGGGGGAGATACACATGCCAGAGCGTACATGTGGAGGTAAAGAATGGCCTCGAAGTTTTGTTCCTTGACTTTCTATCTTGTCCCTTCACCACGCGGCATAAGCCAGGGTGGGCCTGAGTTTCAGGACAGTCTCAGGTCTCTGCCTCCCATTTCCTAAGTAGTACGTGCATATGGATGCACTATGTGTATGCATGGGCATGAGGTACATGTGTGTATGTGGGTGCGTGCGTGCGTGTGTGTGTGTGTGTGATATGTATGTGTGTGTGGCATATATGTATGATGTGGTATGTGTGATGTGGTATATCTATATGATATATGTGCATATGCATATGTATGTGCACTTGTTTGTTTGTGTATGAAGACATTAGAGGTCAACATTGTGTCTCCCTCAGCCCTGAGCCCTGCCCATCCCAGGTGTCCAAACCCTTAGTCCTACATAGGGGGATGCGATAGAGGTGTCTGTGTGGCTGAGCATGATTCCAGGTGTGTGTGACAGTGTGAGCTGTCCTCCTGCAAAGGACAAGCAAGGAGCACGCTGGATGGGCAGGGAGCACAGTGGACATGTAGGGAGCACGCTGGACGGGCAGGGAGCACAGTGGACGGGCAGGGAGCACAGTGGATGGGCAAGGAGCACGCCAGATGGGCAGGGAGCACAGTGGACGGGAGGGGAGCACACTGGACAGGCAGAGAGCACAGTGGACGGGCAGGGAGCACACTGGACGGGCAGGGAGCACAGTGGACGGGCAGGGAGCACGCTGGATGGGCAGGGAGCACAGTGGACGGGCAGGGAGCACGCTGGATGGGCAGGGAGCACACTGGACGGGCAGGGAGCACACTGGACAGGCAGAGAGCACAGTGGACGGGAGGGGAGCACACTGGATAGGCAGGGAGCACACTGGACGGGCAGGGAGCACACTGGACGGGCATGGAGCACGCTGGATGGGCGGGGAGCACACTGGATGGGTGGGGAGCACGCTGCACAGTCTAGCACATAGACCGGATGCCTCCCCTTTACCTTCCCAGAGCCCAGAGCGTAAAGCAAGGAAGACAGAGCTGACTGTGTGACAAGAGCAGTGTCCATGTGCGTGACCCGGAGCCTCTGCTCCAGGCCTGTGAGCACAGAGGAAGTACTTACTGCGCAAGGGCGAGTCTAGTTACACAACTTCCCTTCCCCTCAACAGAAGTTTTTACATAGAATGAACTCTCAGTGCTCAACAATAATGAGTGATCTACATAAACATACTGGTATGAAAATAATAAATCCACCTGTCTTCCAGTCTGTGAGAAAAAGAATATCACTTACACCATTATTACTTATTACTAATAGTAAATCAGCTTGTATTCAAATACACTAAATGTAGATCACAGAAGACATCATTTGCAAAATTTGAGGAAACTTATATTAGTACTCAACTCCTTCTTTTTTTTTTTTTTTTAGCAGAGGGGTTGGAATGGGCTGTCACAGTGTAGGGTAGACGGGCCCAGACTCCACTACTCAGCCCAGGCTGAAAATTCTCCTGCCTTGGCCTCCCAAGTACTGGGATGACAGACATGGGCCTCTGCATCTGGCTGATCATTTTTAGGAGGTAGAATGATACTTGTTCTGCACCATGCTGACAGGACATTCATTGACTGAGCTTCAGAACACCTTGCAGGGAGAAGTCAAACAGGACGCCATAATGGCAGCAGAGAGAGCAAGCTAGACTGGACAGGCTGAGGATGATAAATGAATAGGCGTGTGCAAAGCCAAAAACAGAGGCCAACATGCTTTATGCTGCGGGTCAGACAGAAATTTTAACCAGACACTCATGCCGAAGAGCTAAAGAAAGCAGCGTGCAAACAGCTATGAAGGTTTAACTATAAAGACATTGTATAAAACTGCTTTGACACATAACTCAGATGTTTCCCTTCGCAATGGAAGGTGTTTGCTACAGAAACAGTGCAACTGCCCAAAGGGCGTAAAATAAGTTACTGCTGACTTCTCAGTTCTAGGCAGGATGTCTAAACCAATCCCCCACCCCAAGTTTCAGGAAACATGGTGGAAGAGGGGGCAGTGAGACTATAAGAGCCTGGAGGGGAGAGATGTGGCCAGACATGATCATCTGGACATAACAAGACATTTGTAAACGTACTGCAGCTATGTATATTTCTATAAGACCTGCATGCTTATATATACACAAATACATCATAATCACACATATGTATATGTCACACATGTTATGTTCACATACAAATGCACACATATACATCAGCCTCACACAAACATGCATATTCTCATCACGAACATCATACCCATACATATATGTATCACATGCACACAGAGCCCATATAGTTAAAGATGTGAATTTAAACATAGCAAAGCACATGCATAGTAGTCCATTACAACAGTAAATGCTGGGGCTAGGGAGATGGCTCAATGGTTAAAGCCTTTGTCTTGTAAGCAAAAGAACCTGAGTTCAAATCCCCAGATCCCATTAAAAATGCCTGGTGGATAAGGCAGCTCTCTACAATCCTGGCTCTAGAAGGCAGAGCCTGGGAAAACTCAGAGCAATCTCAGATGAGTCTCAGTGTCACCCTCGGGCCTCCACAGGCGCACGCATGCAAGCGCCCTCTTGTACACATGCTCACACACATGCACACCCACCCACATGCAAAACACACACACACACACACACACACACACACACACACACACACACACAGTGGCAAGTATTCAATAGAGATGGCTAAATGTTCAGAAAAACAGATAGATTGATGACTGATAGATTAAGTAGATGATATCTATGATAGGTAGATGGTCGATAGAGGTAACAGATAGATGGATAGACAAACATTGGGTAATTAGGATAATGGTTCAGGGAAAGAACATTCTAGCTCATTGCTATTGTCAAAGCAAGATGATCCCCTTACTCGGAGACATTTTGGCAAGAAAGATCAAGGATAATTTTAATTTTCACAATTCATATATTTTAATATGAAATACAAATTTTTATCAAAGCGAAGAAGCATGACCACACATGCGCATTTAGTCCAAATGATCTCCCTCAGAGGGATCTGCATAAGAATAAAAACGCAGTGGCGAGAAAAGGCCGAGATAATAAACAATATGGGAGTTCGGAAATAGCAGTGGCATAGAGACAGCTGGTCCGCTTCCAGGACAGACCTCGTAAGGAACTCATGTGTTGGATCTCACCTCGGTAGAGTCAGAGAGGATTATCTTCGTAGAAAGCAAGCAGTACACTGTGCTTTGTTCTTTGACCCTCTTGAAATGTTCATAAGGATTTAAGTCTCAGCAGAGTAGAGGAAGCTCATACCCCCCCCCCACCACCATCTTGGGACGCAGCAGTGAGCCCAGGAAATCCTGCTCATGGGGAACACTCCCTGCTTGGGGTCCCACAGTCTCAGCAGCGGGCAAGTTTGCCAGGAGCAGAGAGCTGCCTGTGTGTCTTCAGGAGCACGAAGCACCCACACCTGTCACCCAGACACAACTCTGACTGCATTCGGCGCGCTCAGCCCACGCCTAAACTATCCCAAAGACACTGCGACCAAGAAAAAGTAGTTTGCAAATGGTGCGGGGACAGGTCACGCTTGGCTGCTAATGCCAACTGGCGGAATGAGTGCAATTTTTAAAATATGAAATACAAATTTTTATCAAAGGAGAAGTAAAACATTACAGCTTTAGGTTCATTAAACCCGGCTCACATTCCGGGATTCCAAAAATAAAGCACTGGCTATTTAAAATTGCAGCTTGACGAAATTGCTGCGGATAAAACCCTGGAGACCAGGGAAACAGCTCATGCAGGGCCGCCATGTCCCTCCTCCGGGCTGGCGGGGCTAGAGCAAGGAAGGCCATCTCCTCACCTCCCGCCCGGGGAGGTGGATGCCCACTGCTACCTGACTTCCTCAAGCTTCCCTTGCGACCCTCCACCCTGCACCAAGGTGTGTTCCCTTCTAAACGAGACCCTTGGGGCTTGCACTTTGGTGTGCACCCTCTGTCCTTGCAGACTGACCCTGGGCAGCTTCGTGCAGTGGTCAGCTCCCACAGACTGAAGGAGACTTTGGAACGGTGCATATAAGCGGGAGTCACGCTGTCAAGGAAGAATCCAGGACGCTGAGCGGGGAGGAGCCGGGCAACTGACTGCACCTTCCTCTCTGGGATGCATGGCTGCTTGAGCAGCTGCGTTTGCTGTGGGGGTCCCCTCACCAGAGAAGCGGGTACCTGTGCAGACCCCGCCCAGCATCAGCGCCTTCTTTGCCTCTCTCCCGCTTCTGCCAAACACTGTCGGACTCTCCCAGCTGGACTTTGATTGTGAATTGTCCCCCCCACCTACTAGCTCACGGGTCTGAATACTTGGCTCTCAGAGAGTAGCACTGTTTGGGAAAGTTATGGAATCTATAGGAGGTGGTGCCTTGCTAGAGGAAGTAGATCACTGGGTATCTGGGGGGGGGGTTCCTTGAGGTTTTATAGCCCCACCCTACTTTCTGTTTGCAGTCTGCGTGCAACCTAGAGACACAGTATGACCACTGCCCTCTGCTCCTGCCCCCAGCTTTCTCTGTCATGGGGGACTATGTGGTAAGATAAACCTTTCCTTTGTTCATTGCTATTGGTGATCTGACTGTGGAAATGAGAAGTAATAATCAAGCACGGGCCCTTAGTTGGAACGAGCCTCAGGTCCCTGCCTCACCTTTAGCACCAAACTCCTGAAGGGGCCCTTTCATCTGTGAACTGCCCACAACCAATGTCCAAATGCCCTGAAGTCATCTTGGCCTTGTTCTCCAAGAAGTCTTTAGCAACTGGCTTCTGGGATATGATGGAAATATGATGACCATTTTAAGATTTACTTTTAAAATAAATTACAGGTACCATTCACTCAAATGGAACTGGCCAAATGAACATTGCATTTCCCTACTTGCGACGATATATTATTTTGTTATTGATCAACAGAAGTCAGGATTCTACAAGACAGAAAATTACATCGCCAATAAAATCTGAATAGCAGCCTTTGTAATGAGTCAAATCACGAGAAGACCGTGTGGCCACACGGGAAGTGCTTGTGCTCTCCCTGCATCTAGGGTGCTCTGGGCTCTGGGACGCTCAGCCCTCCTTCCCTTCTCCTTTCTGACCCAGCTTCTCACTTTGCTGTGAGAGGGCAGGTTACTTTTATAACCAGCTCCTCTTCTTTTCTTGGCGAGGAGAGCTGTGATTAAATAAAATTAGCAGCGAGGCAGCGAGACAAGGTTTATAAGTCGGCGTTCTGCACGCAGCAAAGGCTGTCTCCGCTGAGAACCACTTCCTATCCATGTAGAACTGATCTTGTAATTCAAACACAGCCTGGCTGTGAAGCCCTTGCGAGCCACATCATCTTAAATGCAGGCAGGAGAAACCGGGGAGATAGTGCTCAGAATGGCGCTGCATTAATTAATTGCTATAAAATTTGCGAAATAAAAAGAACATTGGGAACAAAGCGATATCATATTTACCAGTGCTGAAAATTAGAAATAAATATTCAGCATGGCCTTTTGACTCATACAAGCAAGCCGTTTTGAATAATCAGGCAGGACAAAGTCTTTTACACGGAAAAAAAGCTAATGATTGCTGCCTCTTGCTTCCGGTGAAGAATTGAAGCTTGGCCGATTTGAATCTTCCTTCAATCTTCCATCAATAAAACAGAGACAAGGTAGGGAGAAAGCTGATCTGCGAGAGTCATGTTTTTATAATTGCTTTTTACCCTCCGGCATTTGAAATCCAGAGGGCCATGGTTCTTGTGAGGAGGCAGGAGGAGCTAAGGGCCTGGTGGAAACCCTGAGACACAAATTAATTTGTTTGTGGGGCTCCGGTCTCATTTGTGGAAAGAGAATGCGGCGTGGCGCTTTCTAATGTTATAACCTAATTAAAGATGGATCCGTGTAAAATATTTATGCAAACTTTACCAAACCCAAAGATTTTAATCTCATTTGAGAGGTTGGCTGACTTGAGGGAGCAGAAGCAATTCCTAAAACAAGCTTTGGCACTAGGAAACTGGAAGGCAAACTGTAAAATTAACTATTACTGAATTT
This sequence comes from Typhlomys cinereus, assembly GCA_023101885.1. NCBI lineage: Eukaryota > Metazoa > Chordata > Mammalia > Rodentia > Platacanthomyidae > Typhlomys > Typhlomys cinereus. The sequence continues at coordinate 1,206,997 of JALPQD010000195.1, forward strand.
AAGTCATTTCAATATCGGTCATTGTAATTAAAGAGACTTACTCAATCTCTTGCCACATTGTCTGAATGGGTTTGGTTACTGGCTAAGTCAGATTTCTTTATTCAAATCGTATGAAGCTCTTTCTTTTCTCTTTTTCTTTCTTTCTTTTCTCTAAGATGGAAACCCAGAATCAAAACGTGCATTTCTTAGCATTTTGCAGCGAGCCACGGACAAGTGCACCTGAGATGATTTCAGCCCCATAATAAGTTTTCAGTGACGCACCTGCAGAAAGCCACTGACCAGAGGAAGGCTGGAAGGACGCAAGCGAGTGAGCGGAGTCCTCCCTATGGGGGGACTTGTCCCGGGCTGTTTCTAGAGCCCCAAAGCCCACCATCCAGATGCAACGGATCCAGGATCAGCTGCCCACAACACCAACATGAGAGACAAACCCGACAGAACATCACCTGCACCTGACCTTAGCACCTGCCCTGCCAATTCATCTGCACCAGACTGCCTGCCCACTCCACCGGACCTGGCTCCTCTTCGTTTGACAGTAGCTTCTACTGGCCCCTCGAGGACCACCCAGAAGGTTCTTCCACCCTCAACATCAGCTGAGAGAGTGGACTCCACCATGCAATCCCCCCACCCTGGGCTGGGCCTGACCCCACAGGCTGGGTTAGGGCCTGTCACTGCTTAGGGATGGGTGGGGAGGGGGGTGGAGAGGACGGAGGGGAGGGGAGAGGAGGGGAAGGGAGGGGAAGGGAGGGGGAGGGGTGGGGAAGGGAGGGGGAGGGGAGGGGGAGGGCTGTGCTTGCTTTGAGATCTGGAGGGAACAGATGTGCTGCTTCCCTCCAGGGCCTGGGGAGGACTGGGGTCTAAAGTCAGGGACTGTGGATCGAAGACTTAGGAGCTCACGCTGTACATACTTAAAAAAAACCCTTATTTTATTAGGAGATTATATACCTGTATTTCCCATTTACACGTGTATTTCATCATCACTAATTACATTCATAATCTTGCAAAACCACAGGCTTATCCATTTCCAAAAGCTGCCTAAACCAAGTGGTGGGATCTATAAGGAATATTTCCATGTCTAGCTCCCTGGTCCCGGGTGACCTCCAATCCAAGTTCTATCCCACTTTTGGGGTACACTTTTTGGGCATCTCCTGCTTCCCATCCTGCCGTTTGGCTGTCAAGGAGAGGGAGGAGGGTGGATGGAGGCTGTTTCCCATGAATGAAGCAGCAACAACTATCAGCAGCCCTGAGAAGCAGCCTGTGGGTCCCCGAGAAGCAGCCGTCCAGGGCTGGCGCCTGGCAGGAAGACAGCTGGACGTTTCCAGCAGGAAACGTCCAGCTGGATGGAATGTGGCTACGGACCGCAGGGGCCGCTGAGAGGAGACCTCGCGGCTCTCTCCTGCTCGGCCCACAGAAGTGGAAGCTTCAGTGCTTCTTACCCAAACATCCCTGCGTGGGATGGCCAGACACAGCGGAGGCAGGAGGCGGCCCCGGGAAGGGTCTCCGGCATGCTGGGCTCTTGGCTCCTGGCTGAAGGGTGAATTTTTGGCCATTTGACTGCAGTTCTGGAGACGGAGTCCTGAAGCTTGCTGAGGACCATTCAGTGTGATCCTGCTCAGCCAGGGTTCCGAAAGCAAATGAGGAAAGGTTCCTGATAGAGACAGAATTCATGCATTAATTTCCTGGAAGCCCCCATTTGCAGTCCACGCAGGCACGTACCCAAGAGCACTGGGAACATGCCCAGCCCAGCACCCAAGTGACCCTGAAATTTTAGAAGTACCTGCCCCCCTGTGCCCAGGAAGTGCCCCCGCGTAATTAGGCGACAGTCTTCAGGAAGGTAGACTTCTCCACGGGCTCTGATCCGTGATCGTGGACGTGCGAGAAAATGTCTCTATCATGTCTTGTTTCAGAACTACATCCGCCCAGTTCCGAGGGCCCCAGCGTTGCATAAAGTACTTGCCTCCTAAGGAAGAACTTAACAGAAGTGGCCATAAATCCCCGTATGTGGCATTTGTTTGTTTACTCGGCTCTGGTCTAAAGCTGCTGCCGCTTGACCTTGGTTGACGCTGTTGGGACGTTTGGCTCCCTGAGTGACTCTGGGGCACCAGCCGTGGCTGCTATCTGGAGACCACCATGAACCCCTCCCAGCAAAGATCATGCGAAATGTCACTTTTGAGGAATCAAGGATCTCAAGAGAAGTAACGGGAACAAACATTCTAGGCTTTTCCATGTGTGTTAAGTAAAGGAGAGGAGAGAGAAGAGGGAAGGGGAGGCGGAGGGGGAGGGGGAGGGAAATGATGTCAGAGGGTCCTTCCCTGGGCAGTGAAGTTCGCCAGTTTGATTGCCAAGAAGTGTTAGGCAGCTGTTGTCCACCAAGAGGGAGCCCCCCCCCCCGTAATTTGTATTCGATCTCAACTGTCTCTCCAGCAAGTGTGAACCCTACAGTTAATTTGTACTCAGTTTACACGGCTCTAAACCTTCAGATTTTCACACTGACCAGCTATTAAGGGTGCGTCGTGGGACAGATGTTATGATATGGAGACCTCCCCACAGTGAGGCATCAGGATAACCCAGGCCGTGGGGTCTGTGGGAGAGGAAGGCACATGGGTAGTGGGGAGCTACGCTGTCCCCAAACTTCACTTGCAGTCATACGTGATATATCCTCTTATTAGTTATGGGGTGGGGGAGAAAAATGTAATCCAACGTCAGAGGACGGACTGAAAGGCAGGGAGAGAAGTGGAAGGAAATGAAAAAACGGAAGTCAGGGAGCTGGACATCCCAGGAAAAGGACGTGGCGTTCATGAAAAAGCCTTTCAGGGTAGCAGTTGTCCTCTTTCTAGAACACCACAACAGAAAACCCAGTGCGGGTATCGGAGAATTTTTGTGTGTGCATCTGTGTTCTGTGTTCCCTTGGGAAAGTACCCTCGTGTACGTGGCAAAGGTTCTATTTTAGATTTTTAAATGTGTAATCACCTCACAGCCTGTTGTTCATTGAAAAACAAGTCACGGCCAGCTGCTGACTGGTCTCTGTATCAGGTCTTGTCCCAACTTTACACCAGGCCTTGGGGGTGGAGGGAAGGAAACAACAACTGTGCGTTGTTATGATTCTGCAGAATAAATGAGGCTCACTTCAAGCCATCTTGTACCACCAGGAAAATTTAACTCTCTAGGAAATAAATTAATCGATACTCGAACTAGAGTTGGAATTGGACCCTGGGCATATAGCCGGGTCCTCTTAAAAATAAAAACTTAACATTAATGTCTAGAGGTGACATGCATGCTGCCTGATTATTCAGACACAGGGAGGGTTTTGGAAAATGAATCTCTTTCCCAGGGACCATAACGTTTTACTCACACCATTCATAAGGTGGCTCTGGAAATCAACAATAAAACAAAAACCCCATAACAGACTTAAAGAGCCAGAGAGAACCAGTGTGGGGGACACCAGGCCAGATCACAGCCCCCGGCTGCGGGGCTCCCAGGCCCCTGAAGATGGACTTTTCCTGCTGATATCTTATTCAGGATGGAGCAGGTCATGCGAGTATCCTGAGATTTCCTGGGTGTCTGTCTACACTGGCCTGCTCTGTCAGTCCCCATCTGCATGGGATCAGGAGCTCAGTGGAAGGTCAGACAAAGTGGGGGATGCCAGGACCCACTCCTTGCATCGGGGCCATCCGCTCCGCAGGGTGACTGCGTGCTGAGGTCTTTCTCTTGCCTGCGCCACTTCGAAAGGCATCTGGGAACAGCCTTGCAGATGGCCTCTTGTGTTTTACAGGAAATATTACTTACACATTGAGAAGGATCACATTTCTCCGGTTAGGAATTACAGACCTGGATCTCATTTTCTCTCACTTTTTTTTTCCCTTCTCAGAACCCTGGGAAAAAAATGTTAGTGTTATATATGACACACAGGAAGCTTTTTTTTTTTTTTCTTTCAGTACACCTAGCATTTGCTGGGTCTCCCCCTTGGACACACTTACACACACACGTACCTGCAAGATATAGTTTCTGGCCCGTGACCCACATACTCACATTTATATTATAAGTAAACATGTTACACGGGTGTAAGAAGCCTGCTTATAACCTGCCTTATCTCTTCGTTCCTCTCTTTTCAAATCTTTCGCAGCCCAAGAAGCAAATCACCGCACCACTTCCTTGGATCAGAAGGGCTGGCTCTCCTTGCTTCCAGAAATGCGGAAGACCAAGGCAGTGCCCGTTGCTGATCACAGGCTGGCACGAACAGTTGACGAGGCGATGCCCAGGACGGCCGAACAGAAGCCAAACTCTTCTTCCTCAGGCTGCGTCCACGCCCTGGGGAATCTCCGGGTGGGAAAACGTTGGCTAAGTCTATGACCAGAAAATCAGACCTGGGGTTTTCATTTTAAAGACCATTCCCCCAGAAAGGGAGGCATGTCAAGGTTTCCGCTGAATGAGGAAATCCTGCCGTAGGCAAGGTAAGCAAAGCTGTCAGTCCCATGTTGGGACACAAAGGGGCTGGGCGGGTGTGTTCTGTGTGCCAGGCTCTGCACAGTGGGTCCACAGGGACCCGTCCGCCCGAGATCGAAAGGTGAAGTCTCAAATACTCAGAGCAACTCGGCCCTGGTTTGAGTTTCGGTATTTCTCCTGCGAACCCAGAGGGGGAGGAAAGGACCCGCCGGTCAGTGGCCTGGTCCCTCATCGCCACTCCAGAGCCTCTCAGAAGGGCCATCCGATGCACACGCCGCTTCTCCAGGCCCAGCTGCGAATCCTGTGCTGGGGAAAGCAAGCTGAGCATCAGGCTTTCACTAGCCACGTGCCTTCAAGTGCTCTGGCTCCAACAGCGCCAGGCGCGCACACTGCCCGGCTGGACAGGCCCCTGCGTCCACGCGCAGTAGGCAGCAGGCCGCTGGCTCTTCTCCTCGGGGATTCCACAGCTCAGCGGGTGACCGATCCCTGGCAGCCCACTGTCCCCACCCTGCTGACCCTCCCCCACTGTCCCTCCCCCAGCCTCTAAAGCACAGGCGCCTCGCAGGCCTCTGAGACCACCCCCGGGGCTCTACCTCATTAACTCTCATGTTTGGTTCATATTCTCATATTTCTCTGGGACTCTCTCTCCTTTCTCTCTCTCTCTCCCCATCTATAATCTTCCTCCCTTTTTCGCCCTCTCTCCTCTCTCCTTCTCTCTGCTCTCTCTTTCTGTATTTCTCCTCTCTCCTCTTTCTCTTTCCCTCCTCTTTCTCTTTCTATCTCTCCCTTCCTTCTTCCCTCTCTCCTTTGCTCCCTCCCTCTCTCCTTCTCTCTCCTCTTTCCCTCTATTTCTCCTTCTCTCTCTTCTCTTTCTCCTTTCTCCCATTTATCTTTCCTCTCTCTCCTCTGTGTCTGCTCTCTCTCCCTCCTCTCTCCTTTCCTCCCTCACTCTCTGCTTTCCTCTTTCCCTCTCTCCTTTTCTCCCTCACCTTTCTCCATGACTTAAGACACACCTGCTTCCTTAACTAGTCTGCAGTCCCGAGGTGACCAATGGGGTCCCCACCTAGAGTCCTGGCAGAGCCATCAGGCCTTTCCTAGGGAGGAGTGCTCCATGCCACCTCCCCTCTTTCTTTTGTTTTTTTAATTTTTTTATTTATTCAATTGTGTGCGTGTGTGTATTTATGTATGTGTGTGTGTAGAACCACAGGCGAATTCGGGAACCACATGGACCACCTCTACCTCCTCCTTGTTTACTCTGCTCCAGGATTCACAGGCTCCGCCCTACCAGGACAGAAACACAGGCTGCCTCTGCTTTCCATCTGGTGTCTGTACGTGGGGTCTAGGATCCGAACTCAAGACCCTCCGCCTGCAAGGCAGAGGCTTAACCCCTGAGCCACCTCTCCAGCCCCACCTCCCCTCTTTCTGTTCTGTTGCCCCCGTCCTCTGGTCACCTGGCAGATAAAGTGCCAGGAACAGTCCTGGCCAGGGCCACCATGGCTTGGCCCCTGGATTGGCTCCACCCCAGCCAAGCTCACCTAAGACCACTCCTTGCTGTACTGGAGAAGAGAGGGAGGTCTTGAGAACTTGCAGGGCAGAAGTCAGGCCACATCAGCTTGGCCATTGTCCGTGTGCTGTGCTACACCCAGAAACCAAAGTAATGGAGAAGGCTGGGTGAGGAGGAGAGGAGGCGAGGCCCCAATCGGCTGCCCTCTCTGGAAGCCCATCACATTGGCGCTATAAACCAGCATGTGCTGGATCGAGTGTGGAGGGCACTCGCCAGGGCTGGGGATGGGCAGAGCATCATGCTCACCGCATGGCAGAGGAGGAGGGGAGATGGGCTCCCTCCTGTCCCCACCCTACACTTCATCCTCCTCGTCAGTGAATGGTATTGCGAGCCCTGCCACATCCTACTTGCCCCCTGGAAGGGGCAGGCAGCAGAGATGCCCTCGCCAGCTGAGCTCCGGAGCCGCACGGCCGCACAGCATCCCTCGAAGGATGCCTGACTTCCCACGGCAGCTCTGAGGTGCCACCTCAGACAAGCAATGCTCCCCAACAGTTCTGCCTCGTGCTTACTCCGGAACCTTCTGACCCGCAGAAGAACTTGCAAGGTGCATTCTGGGCCAGAAAGATCACGGCCAGAGCGGGTATGGTGGCCTTGCAAAGAGGAAGCAGAGCAAAGCAATGATCCCAACGCACCTTTATTGCAAACGTGCTTCTGGTCATACATGACAGACCTGGATCATACATGACAGACCTGGGGAAGCAAATGGTGTTTACATGCAGCCATGGCATGTGCAGAGAACCTGTGCATGCAAACCTTGCTGTGATGCATGTCTGCACGGATCTGACACAAACCAGATGTTGAGGGAGTCCTTCTTGAGTGAATGCATGGAAGAATGAACGAGTGTCTCATTGTATTGTAGTGCCATTGGTTTGCAGTCGACGAATTCCTGGGAATTCATTTTCGTGTTGCAGGACCAACTCGAGGCCCTCCTTGCTCCCACCCCACTTTGAACTTCACTTTGGAACTTCCTTAGTTATTTTATCATCCAGAGCCAGGATGGGCTCTTCCAAGACACTTGCACTGTTAGTCTTCGGTGTGGGGGCGCTATAGCAGCAGCAGCTCCCACCTAATTGTACCCCCCACCCCTTGCTTGGAAGAACAGTGCCCTTTCCTTTCCTAGTCCACCTGGGGGAGAAAAGACAGTAAAAGTAGCATCATGAACACAGGGCAGAACTTCACCCCAACTTCATTTCCCTGTCATTTGTCTGAGCTCTAGCCTCAGTGAACCCTGCTTCTGGAATATGCCGGGAAGATGTAGCCTATAAAGCAAGTAAAATATTATACCTGAGTCTGAGAGACGCGGCTCAGTGAGTCAGGATGCTTGTAGCCAATGAGTGAGAAGAGTCTTAGAATCCACATGATAGGAGGAGAGAACTGAGTCCTGTGAGTTGCAAGTTGTCCTTTGGCTCTGCACGTGTTCCATGGCTCCTGGGTGCACAGAGACAATAAACACACGTAGAGGAAGTGTTATTATTATTATTGTTGTTGTCGTCGTCGTTGTTGTTGCCAGGTCAACAGGAAGTGGCAGGCAGGGCGAGGACCCCCGTTTAGGAAAGTGACTTGTGTGGACTCAGCCCACCTCTCTGGCATTACCCGTCCCGGCCCCGGGTCATGGCCACACAGTTCAGGGTCAGTTGGCGGGAGTTTCCCAGCAGAATACTTCTGTCTTTGGTGCAGTGGTGAAGACGCTCCTGTGTGCTCCTGAGAGTGGGGGGTCCTCGCCCTGCCTGAGCCAGCACCTCCACAGCACCCAGGCACTGTGAGGCAAAGCACGCGATTTTAGACAGCAAGACAGACTTGGCCCTACACAAAAGAGGCCAGGACGTGCACAGAGGCAGTGAGGACTGCAGAACCATCTAGAAGCAGCGCAGCCACGTTGTCACGCATCCAGGAAAGCCGACGGGTGCTTCATGCCAACCTTCTTTGCCAATCACCCCAGCAGATATCAGATCCTGGCTCTGACACCCCCTCGATCTGCAAGCCATGTGCTTCTGAGGCACAAATCGGATGCCCCCGCCCTGTGCTGACAGCAGCGTGGACCCTCCGTGAGCTCCATACCCTCGGGTGCCCTGTCTCCCACCCTGAATCCCACTGGTGTTGTTCGGCAGAGGCACGTGGGTCTCTGCAAGTCTGACATCCACACACAGGGCACGGCTGCACTGAGCAAACGGATTCTCCTGCGCAGGACCCCCATGTGCCCTCCCACAACACAGGCTGCAGCCTGAAGCCCAGCTGTTCGGACCACTGGCCTCCGAAGGTGTGAGGCAAGGAAGGAAGGAATTTCTTCATAAAGAGCCGAAAGGTGTTTGGAGCGTGGCTCGCGGCTGGGTGTTTGTCTAGACTTCTGGCTGAAGACGCGCAGGTCGGCCACAAGGAACCTGCCCCACGCTGAGATCCCTTTCTGGCAGGAGCCGGGTGGACATGCACAGCTCCGGCCGGGTCTTTTCACCAGGCCAGGGGAAATCGCTGCAGCAAGCTCATCGGAGCAAATTCCAGACACAGAACAGCCGTAGGCTAGTTGGCAGAGCCGACACAGGAGATGCCACATGCCCTGGAAAGAGGACTTTTGGGCAGACGGCAACGGCTTTTTCCCTCCTCTAACACAGCTTCCCTCCTGCAGAACTCAATGGGCAGTTCCATCAACGGTAGTTTCTCTCTGCAATCATTTACAGGAAAATTCCGAGATGCAAGATAAATTATTGAAAAGAACACAACCGTAGTTATTCACTGTCGAAAAAGCTCATCTTTGAGGGAAAAAACTCTATTTTGGTTTCATCATTTTTACATCCTTCCCAAACACCCCACATTCTTTTACATTAAAAAAAAATGCTGATCTTCCTCATTAATGATGGCAAGATTCGAGTGTCGAATACTCCCTAATAATGATTATTATTAACCCCTCTGTGGTTCTTGTCGCCCATGCCACTGTGGGGCTGGGATTACCAGGGTTTCAGAGTTTCAGTAAGCCAAACGCAAGGGAGGGGATTTTTGTTTCCTACCTAAGCAGGCACATTTGGCGCGGTAGGGGCGGGCGCCGTGGAGAGGAAGGTGGGCCGCAAGGCCCGGTGGCTGCTTTGTCGGGCTGGTCTTTGTGTACGATGCAGGCAACGCGTTCCTGGCACGGGCGCGGTGGACCCGGCCTGCTGCCTTGCACGGTGCCTACCTGGGGGACGACGAGGTGACTCGACCCTGGACATCTCACAAAAGGGGCCGTGCCCCCCACTCCTCCCCGACAGCCCGCCTCCTCGGTGCTCGGAAATACTCTTTGTTCCTCCGCCCAGTCCCCTCCCACCGGCTTGCTGTGGAAGAATGCGGCCGGGCGGCCCTCCCAGACGCCGCTATCTGCTTGGCACAGGCCGGGCTCAGCTGGGACTTCCCTAAGAATCTCTCTTTCCTGGGCAAACACAGCTTCACCTGCCCTCCACATCCCTTCTCCTCCTCCTTCCCGGGCCCTCCCAGCTGAGCTATGTTAATCAGGTGGGGGACACAAGGTAACATTGAAGTAATTCAGCCAATTAGGCTCTGAATTGTTCGCACCCAACAGCATTTTGTATTTCTGCAAATGTGTGAAATGCAAAATGTGCCCTCCAGCGAAAACGACAGCAGCCATGTATTGGCGGCTTGTCAACAGATCCTGGGAGCGGCGGCCCTGTCGGCTAATAGCGACGCCCGCATATGCTTGCGAAGGCTGGCCTTCTTTATGTGCGGCTCTCTGCGAGGGAGGCAGAGCTGGGGGTCTTGGTGGCAGATGGGCAAGGGTAACAGGGATTGGTTAATCCCAGATCTGCATTCTCTTCTTCACGGAGCAACTGGGGAAAGATGGGGCCAGCTGTCAAATGGACGACTTTCATGGTCCCCTGCACACAACAGCTGCGCAGGCCCTGCCTGCTTGCTTCTAAATTATTAAACATCTTTTTAGTTTGTTCCAGCTGCAGGCATCAGTGTGTTTATGCAGCCTTTGTGCATTTTACATATGATTCCTTCTCTCCTCCTCTCATCAAAATGCTGTTTGTAAAAGTCATTACCCCATCTGTGCCCCAGTTTGGCCAAACAGCCGAAGACAAATCCGCCGCCTTTCTCCTTTCACGACGATTTGGGGTGGGTGACGACTTCTGCACTTGACACTTCAGGGCTCATCTCATCCTCTCTGCCACCTGTGAGAAGCGACGTGGTCTCCCCGCAGCTTCGGGGGACTGGCGCGTAATGGGGCTCTCTGTGAGAAACAGCCTCGTCTTTATGGCTGCAGAGAAAACCTGGCGTCCACATCTGGGGGGCTCCTCCAGAGCCCCGTTACAGATGAAGGGGTTCAGGCAAGCCTTCCCTCAATCCCCCCAAGACTCCCACAACCATAATACGTGATTATTTGTGATCAACATGAATATTCACGGGCAGGTATCATGGGCGGCCCGTTAAGTGGACTTCTTTGGCAAGGACGTCCTGGGCCCCCATCTCCTGCATGGGCCTGAAGCATCGTTGGGAAAGGGAGAATGTCATCTCACGCCCTTGGCAGGCCAGAGTCTGACCTGATGTGTTCATTACGTCTCCCAACCCAGAATTGATGGTTGGTCGCGGCTGCTTCCTGCAGGACTTAACCGCGCGGAAGCAGCCAGATTCCAGCACAAAACAAGAGTCGCCAGCCACGGTCGCTGCTAGCAGCCAACGTGAACGCGTCCATCCACAGCGCACAGTGTGCTCTCCAAGTAGAGGCAGCCATTTGGGGGACAGCCTGGCTGCTCCATCTGCCCCTTCTAGCTGTCCCCAGGCCCAGCCCCTGTCCGAGGTCCACAGCTCCGTCTCCAGCTTGGCCTAGATCCTTCTTTCCTTGTTGCTCCCTCCCCTGGCACGGCTGGTTGTTCGTAACATAGCAACAAATGCTTTGAACGGCTTTCATGGCACTTCTAATATTGCATCTCCCAGGAAGTCGCTATCGAAAAGCAGGCTTCCTTCTCTGTTAGGTAAGAGGGCGATTAGCAATGTGCCAAGTGCAGTCAATAGGTGACCTCCCTTGAGCTTCCAAATTGCCGTCAGACACACCTCTAAACTAGGGGACGGGGAGAGACACCAGCCACCAACCAGACCTGGAACCTTCCCAGACCTGGCACCACTCGCCACGAAGGTGCCAGCAATGCCAGTGAGAAGCCAGATTGTAGCCTTGGTGGGTCAGGAGTCTAGGGGTGTGGGACGGGCGCAAGGGCAGCACTGCGGAAGCCTGGGGAAGACACGCGCACGTCCAACCCTGAGGTCGGGACACACTGTGGGACTCTTGTGTCAACAAACGGGCTCTTGGGGTTTTCATGGGTCCCAGAAATGTGTCTCTCCCCATGTCTCGGGCTCAGTCCTTTGGCAAAAGCATCCTGCCCTGAGAAGAGAAGTCAGGGTCTTGTTACCGCTTCTGCCCCTTTAGCCCATTGGTGCAGCGGGGCAGGATTGTCCTTGCGGTGCAGGGCTGAGCGACCTTCACCATTGACTGCAAAATATCACTTAGAGAAACGCCTTAATGAAGAACTAGGCATTTATCGGACTTCACTTGCTTTAACTGCAGTCGGAAAAAAGTCTCCAAGGGCAAGGAGGAAACCAAAATTTCCAGGGAATGTAAATTCCAGCTTCGGCTAATTTTGAGGACAATGATTTCTCTCCTTTACGAGGTGCATAATGAGGCAGCCCACGGCCTCAGCTGAGCAGGCAGGGGAGGGAGGGTGGGGGAAGATGGGGGGGCTCCATCCCCAGGGCTGGGAGCCAGCCCCGGGAAGAGCAGGCGCTGCACCAGACAAATGACTCTTTTGTTTTACTTCATTTTTAATTAGCCTCCTTTTTAATGACCTAAGTTAATAAGTGTCAAAAGGTGCAAAACACAGCTTGGCTTTATTTTTAAAGTAGGAATTTGCCTTTAATCTTCCAGGCAAAGCTCAGCCCTGAGCGGGTCTCGCCTGCAGAGGCTGCGGCCGCTCCCCTGTCTCTGGCTTGTCATGCCTGGACTCTTTGGCACCGGGGACCCCGGGAATCATGCTGATGGACTGGGGAACCCACGAGCCCTACACCCCAGCAGCCGCCAACACATCTCACAGGCGCTCCCGGTGGGTCACACCTCGTGTGAGCTCACTCCTGGCTTTCCTGCGGCGCAGCCTCCGAGCTGCCCGGGGTTGCAATGGAGAGTTGGGGGGGGGCGCATGAGAGCCGTGGGGTGACAGGTGGCAAGACCCCAGCAGCCTGGGGGAGGGCCGTGATGCACTCCCAGGGACCCTCCTTCCTGTCGCCCCTCCCCACCCCTCTGTGGGGCGCTGTGTGACACCCCCATTCTCTTCCACTTCTTCAAAGCAGCCCCAATCAGAGGGTGAATCGTGGGCTCTGGGACTCGGCTCCCCGCACATCCCATGAGTACGAAGGGCACCGCACATGTCTCCTCGTTGCGCACACACGTGTTCCCAGTCCCGGCTTCTGCTGGGGCCCTAAAGACACGCTCTGTTTTGCATACGTATGGGTCCCACTCCATTAGGCCGCTCCAGCACACAGCAACCACAGGAGGGAAAGACGCTCCCAGTGAGGGAAGAGATGGTATTGCTCCGGAGCTCCCTAGACCAGATGCCACAGGTGGGGGGAGGAGCCGTGACTCGGGGCTCCCAGGGCGTCTCAGGCTGGAGGCCTCACTGGAGAGAGCAGCATTCACTGGGTGGCATTTTATAGCCTGGATAAACATTCCCCCAAGGCCGGGCTCCCAGCACAGCGCTGGTGTTCGTTCATGATCAAACGGAGTTGTGCACTCGTAGAGGTGAACAGAGGTGAAGCGCTCCTGAGGCGACCGGCCCCGCCCAGGCCCTTGACCAAATGTACCAGCCACGGAAACAGTCTGAGTTCAAGGTTGCTTTTACCAACGGCATCCGAACAAGTACCCTGGGTGGGCTCACTGTCAGCCATACTGTCTCTCTCCTAGAGCAGGTCGTTTGGAGACTATAAGCCCACCAAGGAAAGTGTGTGTGTGTGTGTGTGTGTGTGTGTGTGTGTGTGTGTGTGTGTGTGTATGGCGGGTGCGCACGTGTGTGCCTGTCTTTGTGCATGTGTACATGCATGCATGTGTGCACACGCCTGCGTGAGTGTGTGCCTGTGCTCACTGGGCAGCGATCTGGGGCTTGGTTCTGCAAGGTTCTATCTCCAGCCGCTTCCTGACACATTCCCAGATGATTAGGGGTCGCTCCACTCTGCTCCATTTCACATTTTAAAAAGTGAAGCCCGACATAACTATTGAACGTCCCTTAAGAACCCACTGTGACAGATTTCCAGGTGGACTTATTAAAATACATCCCAAAATACATATATGGAAATACAAGCAGGCTCATGGCTAAGGTTTGCTGGGGCAGGTAATTTCCATAAAAATTAATATTCTTGACTTTACTGGAACTAAATAATTAAGGAAGAAAGTATATTACAATAATAAAATTATCAACAGAGTTTTGACAAGCAGTCATGTGCTTGTAAATGAAATTTATTTAGGTGCCACTCAAAACACTGTAATTAAGAGGTACAGAATGCATCACCAGATGGCTCCTGTTTAGTGTCTATTTCCTTTAGAGAACAAGGAGATCAGAATGAGCACTAACTAGCACCCCAAGTGCCCAGGTACCCTGAGCCTCGAGCCTGCACCCCATCAAACTCCTGTTTTTCACATGTGCACGCTGCAAAGCCAGGTGAATAAGGTACAAGTCCTTACCTCAGAAGAATGGCGAGAGATGATCATGTAAAACTACCAAGGGCTTGGGTATCAGATTGAAGAAGTTAATGAAACCCTCGGCGTGTGGAATCCTCCCACGCTGTCCCACAGTCACCTGCAGTCACAGGTGCCTGTGACTAGTCTGGGAGTGCCGTGATCCGCGGATGCCTTCATTCCGAGCGCAGTGACGCTCCTATCTTCCTGGGATTGTTGAAGCAGCAGCCAGGTGCTGTACGGGGCGAACCCTCAGCCACTAAAGACATCACAGCTTGCCGGATACAAATTCCTACTGCACGGATCAATTCTCCGAGGCTCAGAGATGTTGAGTAAGGCCCAAGATCACTCGGGGTCTGTGCCATGTGCGTCTGCTCAGGCAGCCTTAACAGAGCAGCCCAGGCAGAGCAGCTCGGCCAGCTGTTGTGCATTCACCTGATTCTGGGGGACTCATCCCAGGTCGGTATCAGTGCAGGCTGCCTTCCTCTGCCGTCTCCCTGCCTCTGCCGTCTCCCTGCCCGCCTCATGGATGGTCATTTCTCTCTAGGCCTTTGAAAGACCATCCTGTGCATCTGTGATCTCATCTATTTCCTTTCTCTTTATTCTCCTTGTGTGTGTGTGTGTGTGTGTGTGTGTGTGTGTGTGTGTGTGTTCATACATGTTTTGTTCATGTTTGAGTTGCATGTGATTGTGGAGGCCAAAAGGGCCGATACTATGTTTTCCTCAATTGCTTTTCTACCGTATGTTTTAAAACAGCATCTTTCCCTGTTTGGCTAGACCGTCTGGCTCTAGGGATCCACCTGCCTCTGCGTGCCGAGTGCCAGGGTTACAGACACAGGCTATAAGCTGACTTTTTCACGTGGGTGCCAGGGATCGAACTTAGGTCCTCAGGCTTGTGTGGCAAGCCCTCTACTGACCAAGCCACCCCCAGCCCCTCCTGCCCTCCTCTAGCAAGAACACCAGTTGCACTGCATCACGACCCTCTTGGATGAACTGGCTTAGCACATTCTGGAGGCTGAGCTCAGGGCTTCCACACAGGCATTAAGGGGACAGTGGCCCCTGGGACCCCCCCATCCTTTGAGAGCTCTGTCCAAGTTTGGTCATTCTCTTCTTGGGGTGGAGAGGTCTCTATGCATGGTTGAGCCAAGACCCTGTGGCATGCATGCCTCAGTGAGTGCTTTCCTGTCTCTGGAGAGTTGGGGTGCGGAGAGAGGTGCTCTGTGGTCAGCAGCGGCCCAGCGTTGCTAACAGAGGCCGTTGTTCTTGTGGGGGCACACAGCGCGAAAACCCACAGTCCTGAGCCCGCGAGTGGCAGGCTGGGGCTCGGGATGCCTCTTCAGGTTAGGCGGAAGGCGGAGCCCAGCCTCCCCACTTAGCCCGCGTGGCTGAGTGCTGCACAAGCTCAGCCTGCTCTGCTGGTGGCAAGTGACAGTTCATACGCGTCACAGTCAGCAAACACATCACCTAATCCAAACTTTCATGAAGGGTTTGCTATGCGCTGGCCGGCACCCTACGTGCTTGGTTGCGTTTGCCGACTTCGTTCTCACATCGCCGTGACTCCCACTGACAGACGAAAATGTGCTAACGGCGCGCAGAAGAAACTTGTTCAAGTCACACAGCTCATGTAGCAGCTCTGGGTGCCGTTACTAAGGTGCATTTTGTGCAGCGGGCAGCAGCCAGGGTTCTCCCAACCAGCCGTGGCAGCTGATCAGCCCCTTTCCTCTGCCCTCTTCATCTTTCCTTCCTGGTTGATGGTCAGGTGGCTAACAGCAGCTAGAGCCAGCCTGCCAGCAACGTGGCCAGACTGAGGGACCAGCACACAAGACGGAAATGCACCTGACCGACAAGAACTGGCTTCTCTCGGGCTGGAGAGGTGGCTCAGGGGTTAAGCCTCCGCCTTGCAGGCGGAAGGTCCTGAGTTCGGATCCCAGATCCCACGTATAGACGCCAGGCGGAAGCGGGGGCGGCCTGCGCTTCTGGTCCTGGTAGGGCGGAGCCTGTGAATCCTGGGGCAGAAGGAGGTGGAGGCGTCCATGGTGGTTCCCGAATTCGTCCGTGGTTCTACACACACACACACACACACACACACACACACACACACACACGTGTGCGCGCGCACAGTTGAATAAATAATAACAAAAAAAAAAAAAAAAGAACTGGCTTCTCACCGTGCGCCGAGAAAGAACTTTCCAGCAAGGGAGCATGAGAGCTCAGAGCGCTGCTTTCAGCATCGGGTTCTGACTGAACAGATGCAGCCCTGAGGTCCTGTGAACAGAAGCCCGGAGCAGCCGCACCCCAGAAGCACCCCCCCTCCGTGTTGGCACGTGGCCTCCAAGTACCATTCTTTTCCAGAACAGCACCTTCCCACACAACTGGCTGGTTCCATGTTGGGTCAGAGAAAGAGGAACACCATCCTGAAATAACTACAAGAGCTAGGGAGTCAGGAAGCGCTACCGGGCACCAGAGGACCCGTCTGAAGGTCAAAGGAGAAGCTTCCGGGGCTTTTGGGGGCTTAACCTGGGAGAATTTGATCTGCAAAATAAGCCGTAAGAATAAATGCATCGTAGCCTGAGGGAGAAAGTAGTGGCTTGGGGCTCCGCTCGCAGACAAGCGACAGAAAGGAACCGTTGAGGTGGATGCCAGCGACCCACGCAGAAGAAATGACAGTAGAATCCCACGCAGAAGAAATGACAGTAGAATCCCACGCAGAAGAAATGACAGTAGAATCCCACCACCAGAAATGCACCTGATGGTAACTCACAGAGGAGAGTAACACGTGGCACTGAGACTGTGGGTAAGGGGTCGGCAAAATGACTCACCCAGAAGGAACCTCCTGGCAAGCCTGGTGGCCTGTGTTCGAGTCCCAGAAGCCCACACTGGAAAGAGACAACTGGTTTCTAAAAGTTGTCCTCTGACCTCTACGTGTGCACCATGACACGTATGCATACACCTTCTCTCTCTCAAAAATAAAAGTAATTGCTAAATCCATGGGTGAAAATGAAAGAGAAAAGGGATGTCTTGCGTGGCTAAGGCATGCCCATCCTTGGGAAGGAGTCACTCCCCAGAGGAGAGCCCCAGCAGATGCCACCCCAGTCAGACCTCCCAGACTAATGCCAGGTGCCACGATGGCCAGGACGTGGTCCGGGGAAGAACTGCAACGCGTATGCACGAGGAAACACTTGTGAAAGAAATGCAACTCGTGAACATAAGGAAACGTGGAGGAAATGCAATGTGCGCACACAAGGAAACACGCGTGGAGGAAATGCAACGTGTGCACATAAGGAAACACACGTGGAAGGCTACTGTCCACACAGGAGAGTGTTGAATTTGCAAAGTCAGGGCCAAGGAGGGGTCCCAGGGCCTCTGCAGGAAGAGCCTTGGCACTGGCAGTCCTGCCCCAACCCCCACTTCTGCCCTATCAGTTCAGTTCCCAGAGAACAGACAGGAAGTAGGAGAAGGCCATGAGGAAGATATTTGTACTTGAAATAATTTTAAAAGAAACATTAAATAATTATTCTTAAAATAATTTTTCAACTTCCAGGAGAGAAAAACAAACTGTTAGCTGACCTCCCAGCGAGGTGTGGCAAGGTTCTAGAAACACACAGAACTGCCGAGGTGCGTCCCGCAGAAGGCTCCGCCTGTCCCACACAAAGGAATTCAAGCTGACAAAGCTGCCTGTGGTACCACCTCCTTCTCCAAATGCACTTTAGCACTTGAAGATCGAAAGTACCTTTAACCTATTTATTTATCTATCTATCTATTTGCTTTGGTCTGCCTGGGAAGCGGTCTCATGGAAATCACCTGAAATCTGGAGGGAAAAAAAAGTCTCCCTCCGAATCTGGTCATTACAAAGCTATAGTAAAAGCACAAGTCTGGCAGGACCCTCCTGATCAACCCGCGGACCAACGGCTCGTGGACGCAGAACATCTCGCCAGGGGAAGGGTGCGGACGCACCTAAAAACAATGATGGATTCTAGGATCCAAGCAAAGGCTGATGATGTTTGAAAAGAAAAGAAGTGAAATTTGGACTCTGTATTTTCGTTTGTTTGTTTGTTTGTTCTTCCACCAAATCCTTAAAGATCAGGGAAAATAAAGTTCTCATTGGTGAGTAACAATATCGACAATTTTTTTCTCCTTTCCTGGACTTGCCACAAAAGTGAGGGCAAATATATTTTACCTTTGTGATGATAAACCCAGGTAACTGCAAATTAGAGAATTCGTTTTTCTTTTTTCTCTCCCCTTAGTCCCCTTTCCCATCCCCTCTCCTTTTCCCCTGACCCCCTTCATCTCCCCTGTCACACTCCCCCTTATTTTCGGGTCTCATCACTTGTGTGGCCCACTGAGCTTCATCTAGTTTGTCTTGGATATCATCCACCCCACACCAAGACTCAAGGAACACAATGGAAGAGAGGGCAGTAAGATCATATGAGCGTAGGCGGGACAGCGAGGAGCCAGATATTATCTCCTCGGTACGTATAACCGGACTGCGGCGTAGGTGATTTCATGGCATGAAATCATATATATGGGGATATACACACACACAATCACAAGCACTGTATAGGCCCGTCCTATCAACATCTCCCCAGAAAAGGGGCGGGATCTCAAGAAGCGCCACAGCTCCCTAAGAGACCCGTGAGAACAGGGAGGAAGCGGGGTGCTCGCAATAGTACACCCACCATCTGTGACGCTTGTTGGAGCATGAATCGCGTCTGACATGCGTTATCAGAACAGAACTTCTTAAGGTCAGAAAGTGCAGAGACTAAAGGCCCCAGGGAGGCTGCATGGAGGAAGTGCTGGGGTGAACCTCCGTCCCCACCCCTCAATGCACCCGCACTCTGAGCGCACTCACTCTCTGGGTCCCCAAAGACCCCACGGCTGGCATGGCTCTGCCTTAGGAGCGTTGGACTGAGCAGCTCATCAGCTTCCCGTGACCCGGCTCCCTGGTTCCGGGCTGAGCAGAAGACTCACCCCAGAAGCGAGTGGTCTCCCTCATTCCGAACAGCGCTTCTGCATTGAGGGGGTGTCAAAATACAAAAGCTCCTGAAGCAGAAAGAGAAGGGGTGCCTTTCAAGAAACAGTGGGGGCGCTGGGTGGAGGGATGAGGGTGGGTTTCGTCAGATCCCGTCCCAAAGGCTCCTCCAACCTACGGAAGTTCTTGTTCATGGGGCGAATGAATGAAGGAAAAGCAGTTACTGCGGAAGTCGGTCTCGGAGCTTCCTCTAGGGGGGCGTACAGGGACCCCTGAGAGAGGAGTGGGGTGTACAGGGTCACAGACCGCTTCCTGTCAGCACACTCACCCGTGAGAGGCATGGCTCAGCACGGTCCCGGGCATATGTCACCCCAGATGCCACCTGTCTCAGGCCCCGGGTGAAAGGGTAGGAGGAGGCCCAGCCGGCAGGGCAAGGACCTGAGGAGCAGGTGCCCATGGGCAAAGGGATCCAACGGAGAGGAGAGAGACGGGATTCTGAGCCGCCCTGGAGACGGCACCCCCAGACTCCTGAACTCTGAGAGGAGAGGCTGAAGGCTTTCTATGATACTCGGCCTTTCACAAGACATTTAAGTAGACCTGGCTTTGCTAGGTGTATTGTGCCACCAGATCGAAAACGTCACGGGATGGTTCTCTTAGGGTCTAAATACGAAGTGGAACCACACAGGTGTGGGAACCTTGGTCCCCAGGGGTGGCTCTCTGGAGAGGTGACGGGATCGAAGGGCGCTGATCCCACCATAGCGGAATGCGCATGAGGGGGCGGGGCCTGCAGGAGGACACAGGTCACCGGTATCTCCTGCTCTGCTCCTGTCTTCCTACTGCCTCTTGACCTCCTGCTATTAGCATTACCTTCCTGCCGCCATGATATTCTGTCCGAAGCAATGGGGCAGCCCAGCGTGGGCAGAAACCCCTGGAACTATGAGCCAAAAACACAGTCTCCCTTTCCATGAAGTAAGCTGTCTCTGGGGTATGTCGTCGCAACAAGGGGAAGTGACTCACACAGAGCCTAGCCCTTGTCTCTCATGGGACAGAGACGAGCACTCACCTTTCACTTCAAGAAGCTGGTTACACTGAACAGACCGGTACCCTCACACAGACGGAAACGTCGGTTGTACCTACGAAGTTCTCTAGAGAAAGAAGCAACTAAAACTAAAAGACTGAGCCACAATCCCTGAGCCGTGGCTGTCGTGCAGTGAGTTCACGGGACATGAGCAGCGGCCCTCAGTGAGGTCTCGTCTCCACGTTTCTGTCCCGCGAACAAGGAGGCTTCTGCCCAGGAGAACAAGGCGGCCATCACCGCGCTGCCAGCCAGACGGAGGCGGAAGCGCTGCGCAGACGTCCCGGTGTCTGACGCTCAGTAGCTCCGCCTGCTCTAAGGCACAAGTGGGATCCGGGGGCGGCCGAGGGGATGATCGTCATCTCTTAGGTGCTGAGCTGCAGGGAGAGAGGCTGGGCGGGCTGCCGCATGCGCTGCCCTCCATGTGGGTCCCAGCAGCTCTAGGGAAGCCTGCCGGCTCCTTCGCGGTTGACACGCTGTCTCTTCAAGGGATCCCACAGCAAACTGGCCACCTGGACTAGAGGAGTTGGCAAGTTGTGGGTTCAAGCGACAGATCCTGTCTCCACTGCTGAGGTGGAAGCAACTGAGACAGCTCTGGCCTCCACATGTATGTACATTGTCTGTGTGCACCCACACATGTGCACGCGTAGGTGTGCACCTGCATGCGTGTACATGCCAGTGTTCACCTACGTGTGTGTACATGCCAGTGTGCACCCACGTGTGTACATGCCAGTGTGCACCTACATGTGTGTACATGCCAGTGTGCACCCACGTGTGTGTACAGGCCAGTGTTCACCCACGTGTGTACATGCCAGTGTGCACCCACGTGTGTGTACAGGCCAGTGTGCACCTACGTGTGTGTACAGGCCAGTGTGCACCCACGTGTGTGTACAGGCCAGTGTGCACCCACGTGTGTACAGGCCAGTGTGCACCCACGTGTGTACAGGCCAGTGTGCACCTACATGCGTGTACATGCCAGTGTGCACCCACATGTATGAACATGTCCGTGTGCGCCCACATGTATGTGCATGCAGGTGTGTACCCACATGTATGTTCGCATCCATGTGCACCCACGTGTATGTTCGCATCCATGTGCACCCACGTGTATGTTCGCATCCATGTGCACCCACGTGTATGTTCGCATCCATGTGCACCCACGTGTATGTTCACATCCATGTGCACCCACACGTACGTGCACACAGGTGTGCACCAATGTGTATACACACTGGTGTGCACCACTTGTATGCACGTGTCCGTGTGCACCCACATGTATGTGCACACAGGCGTGCACCCACATATATGTTCGCATCCGTGTGCACCCATACGTATGTGCATGCAGGTGTGCACCAATGTGTATACACACTGGCGTGCACCCACTTGTATGAACATGTCCGTGTGCGCCCACATGTATGTGCACGCAGGTGTGCACCCACATGTATGCACGTGTCAGTGGGCACCCACACGTATGCACACGCCGGTGGGCACCCTCACGTGCGAGAGCATGCACACAATACACACACACCATAGAGAAGCTGCCTCCTCACCCTCACGGTAAGGGCAGAACACGCGGTTCCCTCCACTCACTTACCAATCGGTTCCAGTGCCTGCTGCCAGCCACTGTAATGGGCTTAAAGGACGTGGTTGCCATGGTTGCTCGCTCCTCCTTCAACTGCAGAACTAACAAATCAACTCTAGTCCCATGAGAACCAACATCCGATGTCCCCTGAGCATGCGGGCAAACGCCCCTGCCCTCGTGAATCAGTTGATAGAGGGGCAGTACCGCTGGGCTTCCTCAGAGTGCCCAGACCAGCTTTGCTGTGCCGCCCATGCAGACCAGCATCAGCTCGTCCCTGTAGCCCTCCCCCCATGCATGTCTAAAGCTCGGAACACTCTCCTTGTCGCCGTGAAAGTCCCAGCAAATTCCAATTTGTTGTTCTCGTCCATCAAATTATATCCAGTTCCAGCTTGTCGGCTGGATGTCATCACTTACTTCTCTCTATGCTCAACGCCACTTACCCGCGGCTTCATTGGAGAACAATTACTCACATATTAATCTTTCACCACGAAGTATGCGGCAATTCTGGGCGCCAGGGGGAACTGTGGTGGTGTCCATTCGCCCCGAGCCTAGGCGACTGCTGGCCGCCACACGCATCTTCAGGCCACTCCCCATTGTGGCCGTTTTGTGGGTGTAGGGAACATCTTCAGGGTGGCGTGTATAGGAAGTCGCAGCTGGCAGTAAGGTAGAGGTGATCTGAGGGCAACAAGGCTCCAGATACACAAAGTGGACCATCTCGCCCAGAAACTGACCAGATCAACAGTCACCAAGCAGTCCGCCCACTGCCCGGCATGCGTGATTGACAGTCGATCTGTAGCTGCCAATCTTCAGTTCTTCTCCGCCCCATCGCAGGTGCCTCCTGCTCAAGTTGGTCAACAGGCAAAGGAAGATTCTTCCAGAAGCTTCCCTGAGCTCCTCTCTGGAAGCAGGCTGTTAGCTGCCTTTCACTTTAAAGCGGCTGCCACCGCCGTCCCCACCCCTCCGCCGTGCGCACCGTGGAGAGAGAGGTCAGAGAGCAGCAGTTGTGCATGAAAGATGTGAAAATTTACTGCAAATGAGATAAGAGCAGTAAATTCATTTTTATTCAAATTACTGTCATCAGACATTACCACGTCTCCTGTAAACACCGTGCTTCACACGGCGTGACAGCATATTATTATTTGTGAGATTATATTATTATTAAGCTATTAGCATGACACCCGCGCTTGAAACCATGACTCAGCGCAGTTCTGCATAATAGGACAAGTGAGGGGGACAAGTAGGGGTGACAGGAAGGTTTTAGGACAGCAGACTGGGTGTAGGATGGCAATTGGGACTTACGGGCCCAGGCAATGAAGGAGCTGTGCATTTTTATGTGGGGTTTTCCACAACCTGTCAAAGCACCAACACCTTGTTCCATTTCCCTCACCAGACTCCCTACCCAAACGTCATGCACAAATCCAAATGCTTACTTTGATACGCCAAGCAAGAGGAACCTGGGGGAGAATCGTGTTCTTGGCAAAGCTGCCCTGTGTGGGGTAGATCCCCCCACCCGGGACTGCCTGTAACTGCCACCGTGCAGTGGTTTTCAGAAGGAAAGATTACGAGCGCTGACCACCAGTTACACAGATAGGAGATGGACACCTCCTGGCATCTCATCACCCCCCTACCCCCGATGCCTGCCTGAGAAGGCTCAGCTCCTATGACTCCTAGCTTTGGTTCTCATGGGCTTGGAAGGATGAAATTTTAGCTTTGGAGACCACGTTGCAACCCCAGGTTCCTGGCACATGAAAAGTTTGTGTGGGGCAGTTCCTCCTAGCCAAGAAACACACACACGCGCACATGCACAGGCACACGCACGCATGCACATGCATACGCATGCATACATACAAACGCACATATGCGTGCATACACATGCACGCACGCACATACATGCACCACAACAACACTTGCCACCATTGCAGACCCACCTCCAGGGCCATCTCAGAATTGCCCCCCTAACTGTTCCTGTCTCCACTGCAGCTGTTCCAAGCCAGAAGACAAAGCGCAGCTCATCTCTGCGGTAACCTCTGCTAGAGGACTTTCCTTGTGGCTCCAGAACATTCCCATTGCCCTGGAGAGCTGAGGAGACACCTCATGGAGGACGGGGAGGAGGAGGAGAAGGAGGAAGAGGACAAAGAGAGGGAGGAAGAGGGGAAGAAAGAAGAGCAGGAAGAACAGGTGGTAGAGGAGAACGAACAGGAGGAGAAAAGAAGAGGAGAAGAAAGCGCAGGAGAAAGAGGAGAAAGAAGAGGAGGAGGAAAAGAAGGAGAAAGAGGAAAAGAGAAGGGAAGAAAGAGAGGGAGGAAGAGGAGAAGGAGGAAGAACAGAAAGAGAAAGGAGAGGAGGAGAATGAGGAAGAGGAGGAAGAGAAAAAGAAGCAGGAGAAGAGGAGGAAGAAGAGGACGAACTCACACCCTGGTGGTCGTGCAGGAATTACTCCACAGGCTGAGCAGCCTCACACCCGAGGCCCCGCTGGCGGCTCCGGGTCTCAGGCGCAGACTCCTTTATGCCTTTGGCTAAATCGCTCGTGGAGCAGACACGGAAGGGCATCCATATCTCCCTGTTCCGTGTCAGAGTTTCGAAAATTCTTTTTAGCTAAAAAATGGTATTTTATGAAATCAAACAGAGAGCAAATGTTGGACAAGATGTTTTTTTCCTTTTCTAAATGAGTTGGGAAGAATGTTGTTAAACAGAACGAATGTAAGGAGCGTAGCAGCGTGTTACTAATGATCACATTTTGGGCTTGATGAACAACTAAAAAGGAAAGGAATAGCTCAGAAGGTTTTGAGCCTCAAAGGCTGTGTCTTGCCTGGAATTCGAGCCAGCTGCACCCCGGCCCTGGCTCCTCGGGCTCACGTTAGAAGTGCCTTTTGAAAGCTGGCACCTAGGCGGCCGGAGCAGAACTTTGATATCTTAAAAGCTCTGAGCTGCACAGTCCTGTCAAATTGTCCTTAAACAATTAAGAAACTGAGAAACTGGCCAATGTGTGCATGTGTGTGTGCGTGCATATTTGTATGCATACATACATGTGTGTGCATGCATACATGTGTGTGCACATGTGTGCACATGCGTACATGTGTGTACTTGTCTTCTGAAGGTGTGTGCATATGTGAGTGTGTGCATTCATGTGTGTATGCATACGTGCATGCACATGCATATGTGTGTATATGCTTTCATGAAGATGTGTGTGCACCTATGTGTCTGTGTGTGTGTGTGTGTGTGTGTGTCCAAAGGTCAACCTTGGGTATTGTCCCTTAGATGTTATCCACCTATGTGTTTTTGACACAAGGTCTCTTGCTAACCTGTAGCTCTTGGAATAAGTCAGGCTGACCAGCTATTGGGCCTTGGGGTTCTTCCCATCTCCACCCCCAGAGATTACAAAGGTACCATTGCACCTACCAGTTTTTCATGAGGGTCTCAGGATTGATCTCAAGCACTCGTTCTTGCGTTCCAAGCCTCCACCAGCCCAGCTGTATCCCCGGGTCACTTTACTATGCTGAAAGCACTAAGCTTTGCAGGTTGTATTGCTGATGTGTCTTCAAAAAACGAAGCTGAGAAACAGACAAATATGAGTCTTCACTGCATCTTTCCCCAGTTTGTGAAACTAGTTCCACTGCCCCAAACTCCTCGTGGGCACCTGAGGACCAAAGGCCCCCTTCACCCTCCCAGGGCTGGGTTTTTCTCTCCTTCCTGTGAAGAGAGTCTCTGCTCCCAAGGGCCGTCTTAGGGGCAGACGCCGCTTTCCCCAGCATCTCCTCATCTGGCTCGCACAGCTCTGCAGATGAGCCTTCCGGCCAGCTCCGCACACCAGCCCCAGCCTCCACGTGCCCCCCTCCTAGCAGCCTCCTCGCAAAGCGACTTCTGTCCGTGATCCGTCTCCCATCTCACTGGGGCACATCCTCAGCAGGCCAAACTTTCTTCCTAAGCCTAAACCTAAGCCTCGTTCCTCTCCCTGCTGACTGACATCAGGGACTTCTGTACTCAGGGTTGGATGCAGCAGTTTTCTTCCACGCCTGCTCTGGATCACAGCGATAACCATCGCGCAGAGAGAGAGAGAGAGAGAGAGAGAGAGTTGAAAGCA
This sequence comes from Typhlomys cinereus, assembly GCA_023101885.1. Taxonomy (NCBI): domain Eukaryota; kingdom Metazoa; phylum Chordata; class Mammalia; order Rodentia; family Platacanthomyidae; genus Typhlomys; species Typhlomys cinereus. The sequence continues at coordinate 1,232,398 of JALPQD010000195.1, forward strand.
TTCTGGAGATTGAATTAAGGGAAGGCTGGCGGAGATACTGTGCATGCATCTTGCTATAGACTTGCAGGCTAGAAAGGCATGCTGCCACGTGTCCCAATGCGATGTGTCTTGCTGCGATGTGCCCGCCCTCCAACACATGGTGTTCTCTGTGTTTCCAGGGCTAGGACGAGGGCCACAGAGGTACAGTGTGGGGAAGCGCACCAGCCCCGTGGGCAGTGGTCTCGAGGCGTGAGTGACTGCAGACGCGGCTACAGCTGTTCGCCCACCCTGCCACCAGGCTGGGAGGGAAGTGCTCAGCTTCTCCATTCCCTGTGGCCCCTCTGCCAGGGGACCTGGGAAAAGCTAATCTAGTTCCCGGAGCATGCGGCATTCTGGGATGTATGGAAGGAGAGCGGGCCTTACCCCACCTCGCCTCGCACCTCTCCGCACCAGCATCACCAGCAAGAGACCCCTTGGGAAAGATGGAGAACGGTGAAGGCCGCACCACAGAGCCGCAGGGCCAAGCGTGGCTGGTGGAGACACCAGACGGTCTTCACGAACTGTTGAGGCAGGAGAACACAGCCTCCATGTGGGGCAGAGGAAAGAGGGGTCCAGCCATGAGCAGGGTGAACAGATCGGCCATGGGGTCAGAGAGAAGAACTGTTTGGCATCAGCGCCCCTGAACCAGACGACGGGCTTGGCGTATTTGTTACTTCATTCAATGCTGTGAGCAGATGCCTGAGAGGAAGCAACTTACAGGAGGAAGTTTATCGTGGCTCAGGGTTCAAGTCCATCATGGCCAGGATGACGTGGCAGCAGGAGCAGAAGGTTGCGCAGAGTCTGCAGTCAGGAAGCAGGCAGAAGACAGAACACGAGACTGTGAGCCACGAAGAATAAGCCCCTGTAAAGGTCTGCCACCTTGTAAGACTTAGGCGAGTCCTTCGAACACCTCAGCCACACTCATCTGCCTAATATCCCCTCAGGAGGGTGTCGCCAACGTCCACTTCTGGCCTGGGAGGACTCTGAGTTGCTCAGAAAGACATGCCGGAGTGCCGGAGTGAAAGGACAACAGAAATGGGGCAGAGCCCGGCCCAGAGCTTCCAGCCCCGTGGTAGACACTGGCATTGCAGGACTAGGAGCACCAAGGCAGGGTCCCATCGTCTCAGCCACATCTGCAGACAGGGGACTCCGTGTGGTCTCCACCTCCCTCAACTCCCCTTAAAAAAAGGCAGGTATGTTTTAAAATGATAGACAGGATTGGCATTCTATATCAAAAACTCTTGTTTAGAAACTAGTAATCTGGGGCTGGAGAGATGGCTCAGGGGTCAAGGTTCTGTGTCAAGGTTTGTGTTCTAAGTCTGGAGTTCGGATCCCAGGTCCCACGTAAAAACGCTAGGCAGAAATGGTGGCAGCCTGCACTTCTGGCCCTGGTAGGTGAGCCTGGGAAATCCCAGAGCAAAGCAAAAGGGAGGTAGAAGCAATCCAGGATGATTCCCAAAGTCACCCTGGGTCCTCCAAAAGGACACACAGTGCCCTCTGATAAACACACACACACACACACACACAATTCGCATACACACACAATAATAAATAAAAATAAAGTTAAAAAAATAGTGATCTGGTACAGAGAAATTGGTTTTAGAGCAAATAAAAATTGTTCCAAATGTTTACAGAGAGAGTGAGGAGCGCTGCGGATTGACCCTCGGACCTTACACCCCCGTGGCAAGCACCCCACCGGTGAGTTGTGCCTCCTCTCTTTACGTCTTGCTCTCAGATGGGCTCTCACTAGCCTGGCCAAGCGAGGCTTGCACTCGTTCTGGGCTTCAGTCCACAAAGCCTCGGACCTGCGATCGTACGCTGTGACCTCCTGAGGAGCGGGGATCACAGATCTAAGCCACAGGCCTGGTTCAATAAGAAAACATCAATAAAGGACGAACTGACTCCTTCCATCTTTCCTTCCTTCCCTTCTGTTCTTCCTTCCTCCCTTCTCTCCTCCCACCTACCTGCCCGGCGACATGCCCACACACTGTGTGCAAGTAGAGGCAGCTGGTCCGAGAAGCAGGCCCCATGTGACACAGGGACAGGGAGAAGGAAATGGCCAGCAGCGTGGACACGGAGGAGCCTGGGCAGTCTGTCAGCACGGGAGCCCTCTTGCTATGCCAGGTCGGCCTCCTTCTTCAATGAGCCCCCACCCCCTTCTCTGACCTCAGAGCGGGGACCCCAGGGAGCCGAGCATGCGTCATCAACAACTTACCAGGGGTCTAATCTGTGCACAGACAGCCTTGGCGTTGACCTGGACAAGGGGACCCGCCGCGTGGGCACACGAGCCTGGGCATGATGTCCACTCTCAGCAAGCTTGGTGAGGACCACCTAAGGTGGCATGCACACGTCACCTATCTTTAGACCCCAAGAGGGTGAGAGGCGCCCTCCTCAACACACGCACGCTGAACGACGTCACCCAGCTGCTCATTTGCTTCTGCAGGCGTTCAGAGTCCAGCCTCAATACTGTGCGAAGCTCTTCCTCACTGAGCCTGCTGGCGAGGAGCCTTGCAACCCAGTTCTAGAAAAGTCTGCCTCTGGGGCTGCAGAGATGGCTCGGGGATTAAAGCCTTTGCTTCACAAGCCAAAGGTCCTGAGTTCAGATCCCATATTCTACGTAAAGATACCAGGCAGATACCGTACGTCCTGTACTTCTGGCCCTGGTCTCGGAGTCTAGGAAACCCAGAGCAGAGCCCTAAGGAAGTAGAGCAATCTAGAGTGATTCCTGATGTCACCCGTGGGCTCCACGGGCACACACAGCCCTCTTCTACACATGTACACACTTGCACACATACAGCCCCACACACACGAGCATACACATGCACATACACACATGCACACACATGCATGCCTACACACGTGCACGCATCCAAGCGCACACACACGCAACACATTCGTGCACACACATACACATGTATATGCACGCTCACACACATACACGCATGCACACGCGTGCACACACACACACACACACACAATCCACCCCTACTGTTTTTCTTCTCTGTGTGGAAGGAAACCCCTCTCCAACCAGCAGGACCCTCCTTGGGCCACGACGCTGTGATGAGGTGTAAGCCACAGACCTGAAGGGAGAGGCAGACATGCAGGACCAAGCTCAGACAGAGCTCGGGTGTGGGCCGAGCACGGGGCACGGCAGAGGAGCTGGGTCAGGAAGGATGAGGTCAAAGCCAGCTCAGGCCCTCGGATCCACCCTGGGAGGCCTTGAACTTGGGAGTGTGGCTCTTTGCACCAGCGGTAGGGTACACGATACTGACCCCAGGCTGACTGTGGACACACTGAGGCCAAGCTAAAGCCCTTGACTTTAGACAATAGGTAGGTTCCACTCAGAGCCGGCCTGAGGGACTCACAGAGTTTGTAGAACCTTCTAGACTGGCTAACTCGGACCCAACTGCAGCTCCACAAAGTGGCACCACCACAAGGTCACCTTGCAACAGGCTCAGTAAGCCTGCAGCAGAGACTGATGGGCGCCTCGCCCTGCCCAGACTCGCTGAGACAAACTTAAGCTATCTATCCCACCAATTTCCTATCAGCAAGACGCCAGCCTCCCCTGGCTCCCCCAGAGGACGTGGTGGCGAGTGGGGAAGCTTCTGTGCCAGGGGTGGTGTGGCCTCAGCTCTTCCCTCTTGCCACCATCATGCCTCGGGGTGTGTGGGGCAGCTCCCAGGGCTCCTGGCACTTGCTAAGCTCCGTTAGGAACGGGGGGTCTCCAGTGTTCACAGCTGATTAGACAGTGGTGTTTCTAGCATCCTGTTGGGCTCACGCGAGGAGTCCAGGCACTTGTCTTGATTTGAAACTCACAGACACCAGGAGAATTGGCTGATTGCTAATGAGAAAGTCAGGGTTTGGCGGATGCCATGTGGGCCCTGTTGCTGTGGGCTGCTCGGAGGACGAGGCGCTTGACATAACACACCACATTAGGCAGGCGGTGACTTGGTTATGGGCTCCGTATAACTCCCCATGTCTGCTGTACACCAAGAGCTTCGCCCCAAACACCTTTTTCCAGAATATGAAACGTAATCTCTCCATGCTCGCTGTATTATTTAAAAAGGGGCAATGTGGTTCATAACTTCCCATTTATTGCATACTTTTAAGCCACTTGACCCGTATAAATATTGCTATAGAGTTGCCCTCAGTTATTAAATTCTTATTGCTTATAAAACAGGCAACAGGAAGTATGTAACCTCCAGTCCAAGGTGTGGGGAGGGATGTGGGGGACCCAGGACCCCAAGCGGGGGGTGTCAGGGGACGTGGAGTGGTTGCAGAAAGCAAATCAGTTTCAATTCTGCCCTCTGCTTTTGAGTCTGCGTTTTTATTATACTTTACGTCTTTCTTAGTTGTAGGCAGCAAGTCCTTTTACTTTGGTTCAAAGAATTACATATTGACATGGCAGTGACATTTTGCCTTTCTCCTAATTAAAATAGAACCCTACTCTTAAAAGAAATTGGATGAAATAATATTGTTTAAAAAAAAATTAGCTGCAACAGCGGGGCCAGATAGAAACAGGTCGTGAACATTTATCAGAGTTCAAAGTCGAGTCTCCTCTCTGTTCATGGGCAGCCTCTGCCCCCATCCCTGCCCTCTTCCTCTTCCTCTTCCTGGGACACACACCAGCTCCCTGGACCAGGCAGACCTGTTGGGTCTAAGGGCACCCCCCCACCCCTCACATTAGTCAGAGGATGTCTCCTCCTGGTGTGCAAGTGACCATAAGCACTTAAGACACCGCAAAGCGTTTCTAGAGAGGACTCAAGCAAGGTCCTTTCCACGCCAGCGTCTGGGTGAGGGAGCTCAGCCCAAGGCTAGAGGACGGAGGAGCGGGAGGGAGAGCGTTTGGCCACCCTGGCAGAGCAGAGGCGGAAACAACAGGAACCCCAAACTGGTACAGAAATGAGTATAGTAAAGTTCATCCTGGGTCCGAGGCGCCACCAGGATCACGGGGTACGCTCGCTTCTCTTTCCCTTGCACATTCAGGACGGGCCCCCGACAGGTTAGGATGGTCATTTCTCTCACGTGACTCGGGGCAGGACTGTAAACTGCTGTCAGCCTGAGACCTTTACCTTCCTGCTGCTTTCTGCAGAAATTAAGGGCAAGATTTCCCTCGGCCGACAGCATTTAGCTTGCAAGCCTTCCGCCAGCGCGCCACAAGCCGCAGAAAAAGCAGGAGACGGCGACCTTCCAGTTCGGTGACAGGACAGGAATCCCACGAGCTGCGGTTGTCTCCTCTGATATTTGGAAAAGTGTCATGTTTTCTTTACGGACAGAACTGTCAGGCTGGTGCCTGCATAGAATCCAACACTTGCTGGGTTGTGATTTCCTTGTTTGCTACAAAATGTCACCTGGCCACATGACATGTTTGTATTTTGCTCACAGCCACACTATTTTAAGATATTCAAATGTTGCAGAGAGCCAGCCGGGCAGTGTCTGTGCCTCCAGTCACATCTCTGCATAACGACAGACATCAGACTCCATGGCAGACACCCATGTAAGAGAGTAGGTTTGGTGTGTCTTGCTTGCTTGTTTGGGCTGTGGCAACCCTGGACAAACCCCTGTTTGCCCCGTTCCCATGCTCTTCAGAGAGCCTTCCCCACAAAGACACGATTACTCGCCACAGCTGGCCGTGCTGTTTAGAAAGAACTAGAAGCTTCACTATAAAAGGCCACCAGCAGCCAGCTGCCCAAAGCAACCAAGAGCCGGACTGTGTCCCTGACCAGGGACAGTTGCTGGAGACCCCGGGTGCCAGGGGAATCCTGCCTGAGTTTTGTGGGCAACCTTACTCTCCCTTCCTGGATAACAGCTATTTGTAAACCTTCCCTTCCCTCCCACTTCAAGGGACCACTCTTGGAAGCATGCTACCAGCTTTATACTGAATAAACGGTGGGTGATTTAGTGGCATCCTCGCTATTTATGCTCATTTTGTTCTTTGAAGACCAGAAATAGGAAAAATGTGTGCCTTTGAATCCTATGTCTGCTAACAGAGGTACAGACATTTGAATAATGTCTTTTTTTTACTGTTGCGAATTTTGCATATAAAATCAAAGCAAGCTATCAATGATAGGAAGAAGGGGTTGGGCCAAGTCCACCCGAATATCTGAGGGTTATACTGATCCTTGGAGAGAATGTCCTCTCCAGCCAGCTGTAACTCTAACTGCTTGGCTAAAGGGTCTCCTCTGAGGCCCCAACACAGCGCAGTTTGATCTCGGGGTCACTTGGACTGCTGGAGGATTTTTGCAATGAGGGGTCAGAGTCCACTGAAATAATAGAAAAAAGACACAGTAAGCTGACACCCCCTACACGATATGGGGGGGGCACAGTGAAAAGCACACCTGGTCTCATCGCTGCCACAACAAGGTGGTCTCTTTCAGCTGCTGGCACGCAGGCACGAGGGAGAAGGAAGAGCCAGCCGCAGCCACACGGGCCTGCAAAGGTATTCGGTTTCTGTTCTAGCAGTTCGTATGATTTGAAAAATATGTCATGCGAACCGAAGAACAGATTCCTTAATTACCACTAAGTGCGTGGGGTCTGCGGGGGGCGCAGCTGGAAAGCTCTGTGTCTCCGCGGTGAGAGCAGGCTGGAGACTTACCCTCCTCTTCATCAACTCTTTGTGCCAAATAGACTGGGGGGGGGTCACAGAACATGTTATCATGCCTTTCTCCAGGAATAGGAAACTAATTGCTTGCCGTTGTAGAGCCAGGCATATCGGGGCTGTGGACACCTGTCTTTCAAGATCTCACCTCTGGATTGGTGAAAAATAGCCGCTTCTGCCCGATGGATTCAAATGGAGAACACAAAGAATAGAGACTCTGCTTACAGAGGCGCGTGTCGTCCTTTTCTTGGGTGGTTTCTGTTTTTGTTCTGTTTTGTGCCTTTTCCATTTATGCTGTTGTTTTTTTCTCTAGTATCCAGTTGCAACTGCTTCATCTGGGAATCCCACAGCTGGCTGAATGTTTGGAAGGCGAAACGCCCGCAACGTTACAGAGAACCGTAACTCTGCCCTGCTGAGTGACAGCCGCTGGCCCGCAACAGTGGTGATGGAAGGCGCCAGGAGCCCTGCGTGCCCAGCACCAGGTCCCGGGGCATCGGAGGAGGCTCTGAGCAGGACTGGAGGGACGAGCTTTACCCCGAGGGTCAGCTGGCTGCTTGCTCCTGGGCACAGACACTATCTCCAGAACAGATTCCATGTTCCACCTTCGAGTCACAGGAGAGCTGAACGGGACAGGGGACCTGCGTGGAGGACCCCTCTGACTCATGAGCGAATCTTAAGGGGCGGGGGCGCTCTCCATTTCATGCCCCTGAATTCTGGACAATCCGCCAGCCCCTGGCAACCTCACATGAACTTCTTCCCTACCGGAAGCTCTGAACCTAGGATCAGTGAAGCTCAGAGCGTTCACACTGCTCACGACCACGCAGAGAAAAATACCTGCGCCGTAGCAGCTAGGCGCGCCCCTAACAGAGAGGCACAGAATCCTTTCTATATCTGGCAAGTTGAAAATTTCTGACACGTTACGCTGTGCTTAGCTGGCCTGGCTGTTAACCCACTTCATACTTCAGAAAAAAAAATTTTTTTTTCAAGAAAAAAAAATGAACTATTTTTTTTCCTTGAACACACTACCTTCTGACGAGGAGACTTTATTTTCTTCCTTGTCGTAATATATAGTACAGAAATTCCAAAGGCTTCTGCGGCTCTTCAGCTGCCACCTCAAGCCCAAACCTTAGAGTTCAGCTATAAAAGAATATAATAAATCGAGTCTGACCCACCTGGGAATTTTTAAGCAGTCATTTTTTAAAAATTGTGTATCTACGAGGTACATTCCCCGTTCCCACACATGAATGGGTTTTGTTGTTGTTAGTTTTTTTTCCCCATAGTTCTTTTTTTTTTTTCTTTTAGACTTAGAGCTTGTGTACATTCCTGAAATTACCTGGGCTGAATGAAGTGGTGTCTGAGGGTGCTGCCTGACCTTGGAAGAGAAAGTCCAGGAAAGGGGGCTTGAAGGGGGGTATTCCAACTTAACCTTGCCTAGTGACAACACCAAACTATCTAGGTGATTATCTTGGGGGGGGCTGGCCTGGGGGAATCTTCTTGTTTGGGTCTTCTATCTGTCCCTAGTCCACTGAGGCGAGATCCCCCCAGCCACTGACTATTTTCCACTTAGGAGCTGAAATGTGTTCTGTACACCGTGGCAAACTTCCACACTCCCGGTTCAAATGTAATCAATGTTTTTGTTTTGCAGTCTTTGTAGAGTGAGTCTTTGTTAGGCAAGCACATCTTGTTTTTCCCCAACACCCAAGGAGATCCCCGGCATCAGAGTGCCCCCAAAAGGCAGTCTGGGAAATGAGCAGGGGCGCTCTGACCTTTAGCTAGACAGCCAAGGTTATGCACATAACATTTGCTTGTTTACATTGCAAAATAAGCAAGGAGTTGGAAACTCGGAGCTTTGCAGCGCCTCCGCACACTTAAAAAACAACCGCGCGAACCCGAAGCTGCCGGGGCTTTCCAGCTCCTTTGCGCTTGTTGTTAACTGCTTTGCTCGGTTTCTATACTGATGCAACTTTAATAACGTTAGCCAAGGCTGCTCAGAGAAAAAAAAATCACAGCTGCAGCTGGAGGCCAGAAAAGGGGGGAAAAAACGCGGTGCCCCCACAGCCTCACCTAGGAGCCCGGTTGGGCCGGTGGGCGCGGGCAGGGGCCACCCGATCGATGGCTGCAGCGGGCGGACGGCCACTGGGCGTTTTGATGGATATGACTGTTAAGGGGAAAAAAAAAGGAGTCCAGCTCGGCTCGGGCGGACCTCAAACCATGTCAGCTAAAACCAAAGAGACAAAAGACTGACAGCTGGGGGATGAGCGCACTCGGGGCGGCTGCGGCGCCCGTGATTTATCGCTCCATCTGCCTCTCCGCTGTGAGGACAAGTTCCCCCTGATTTGGTTAAAATGAAAAGGACCTCAGAGAACGCAACGTGGGTTTTGAAAATGTGCAGAAACTATTTTTTTTTTTTTGTTTCCTGATTTATGTCCCTTTTCCCTTTCAGAAAGTCTGCCTGCCCTAGAGGAAGCTCGGTGGGGAAAAGGGTTGTGTGCCCCCCACCCCCATCCCGCAGGGCCGGTGTGCAGGAGGCTGCAGGTTTGGGGGGGGCATAGCACCCCAATCAATCGTCGCGTGCAGGGCATCCTACAGTTGTTCCGCATGGCTGGGGACCCCTGAGCGTCAGGCCAGGCTGGGGAGAGGTCTTGGGGCCACCATGCATGCTTGGGGCCCGGGCCGGCTGCATGTTGGCTCCCCAGCTGATCCACACGCTGGACCCCTGGCCGTGCCTGCACCCCCTGCTCTGGGATTCTAATAAAAGTTTTATGCCGGTCAGCACATTTCCAACCAGTTTCCCATGACGGGGCCTGTGGGTTTCGATGGTGCATGGAAACTTCAGCGCTCTCCGGCCTGGCGGGGTCTCAGGGGTGCTGACCCCCGGGCAAGCACTTCCTGGCTGGAGGATTTAGGCCTGGCAGGTCCAACCTGGTGTCAAAAGCCCGCCTGTCTTGTCTCACCATGCGGGTCTTACCTCTCAAGTGTTTCCTGAATCTGTGAAAATTCTTTCTCTAGCCGCTTGTCCATAGTGGCTTGGTGCTCAAAAACATATTTACTTTTTTTTTTTCTTAGAGAAAAAGAAAGAGGGTTCAGGGGGGCGGGTAGTGAGAAAAGGAGAAAAAGCCAGGCTTGGCAGCTACTGTGAGACTCAGCCTCCCCCGGGGGCCAGCTCTGCTTTTGGCCCATGTTCCTGTCAGGCTGGGGTCAATGTCGTTTACCTCTTTTTTCCATTATTCCAAATAAGTATTGATGTTATGTTTTAGCTATTTAAAAGCCAAGCTGCCCGGCTCATTTGGGATCCTTTTCCTGGTCTGATTGTATGTGGTAATAGCGCGCCTGTGTCTTGTCTTTCACAAAGTCTTGCCTTTCAGAGTCTCGGTCTTCAAATGGTATCAATCAAAAGGTATGTTCGCCATCCACATGAGCCGGGTTCCAGCTCACCTCGCTTAATGACAGTAGGAAACCACATGTTGTGGACATGTCTGAGACACTTTTCTCCTTCTTGGCTGTGGTCACCCCTGGGGCACCCGGCCGCATACAGCTTGCCCGGCGGCATGGCAGAACACATTGATTAATACTTGCCAACAGCGGAAACCTTGAATAATAAAATGGTGAGCGAGGTAAACGCGGCCTCATAAAACAAGGAGCGTGTCAATAATATTCGAAGATGTATGTTAATATAAACAACCTGGCAGTTACCAGGGGGCTGGGAAAACCAGTTAATCCCGGTGTGGGGATCAGCTCTTATGAACCTTCTTAAAGCTGATCTTCACGCAAAAGAGGTGTAGTGGCGTGTGGAAAATGAGAGGTGTGGTCTGGCTGGGTAAAGAGGGGGAACCTCTGCCCCTCACCCTAACCAGAGGAGCTCCAGAGGTAGACCCTGTTGCTTCTGCCTTTGTGCTTTGAGCAGAGGGTGGGCAAGGGAAGGGGATCCTTTCAGAAACAAGTCCATTACCAACATACCTAGGTGGGAAAAAAAATTGAAATGGAATGTTAGCCAGATCATTTGCATAATAACTCTGAAGCCTGGTCCCACAATGCTTGGTTTTGTTGTTGTTGTCTCTTTCTTTTCTTTCTTCTTTTGAGAAATACCTAAGTAGTTTGATAAGGTTTGCTCATTCTGCACCTTAGCTTCTGTGCAGAGTGTTTTAACCACACAGAGAGACGAGTTCTTGAGATAGGGAAACCTTCCGGGGGTCCGCTGGTGCCTGTTGGTAGCTACATGACAGTTTCGGCCTCTAACGGGATACATTTTTTATTCCAGGGTTAATAGACATTACGAATAAGATTTACTTTCATGGAAAAACGTTAAACACTTGGCCAGGAGAGAGCGGAACATTTTCCTTAATTTGTTTTGGCAAATCTGAAAAATAGAGGTCGTTACACACACTTCTGCATTCCAGAAACTGAGCACGGAACCAATATTTTAAGAAAATTGCAATTATAATTAAAAATACCACAATGTGTCAGGGACCTAAGAAGGCACGAGGCTGTGTCTATCACTCTGGGGACTGGAGTGCTGGCGGGACTTAGGGGAGAGTGAGGGGGGCGGCGGGGGGGCTGGGGTGAGTTTTACAAAGAACAGAAAATTGGAGGCGCCAGATCTAAAAGCATTTCTTTTGGAAATCTTTAAAACCAGGAGGCGACATCAATTATTCAACATTGGATGCAACGGCTTCCTCTTTCTCCCCCCACCCCCAAAACAAGCCTTTTTGGAGGCGTACCCACATGTTCACGTGTATTTCTGCCACAGGTTATTGAAGGTCCACATGTATGCTCATGCTGAAAAATTAAGCACACTTTTGTTTTGATTAACTGCGACCCGTTCGGAAAGCCACAAGGTAAAAGGGAGCTCGACACTGGCCACATCTGTGTCTTTCCTCCCCACCAGCCAAATGAGCCAGCAAAGCAGCAAAGCTGTCGACAAATTAATACTTTAAGAAAATAAACTATGGTCATGTTCAACATAGAGCAACTTTATCCTGATTAATTTGTGTTGGAGACCCTCCAGCCCCATTTACAAAGCCCCGCAGTTTGTACAAATGTAATTTCCTCATATTTACGCGAGGAAAGCCTCGGCGGTTAGCTCTGCCTCCAGTGTGAGTTTTGTGGTTTGTAAAAAGACAATAAAAATACAGAGAGGTAATTGTAAGCACATTTGAAAAAGAAAGGGAAAAGAAAGGATTTTCCCCCTTCCCTCTCCTCCTTCTGGCACGGTCCTATAAAAACAGGCTGTGTGTTCAGCCATCGAAGTTTTAAGTAACATAACACCTAATTCTTAATAACGGATCCTCGCAACCGAGTACAGCTAAGGGGCTCACAGAACACCCAGGCTTGTTCTTAACCCGATCTTCTGCTTCCGACACAATCCATCTTCGTCCATCTGCGGGCTCGTTGTTTCGTGCTTTTATTTATATCGAATGTTAGGCACTTGTCTGATTTAATAAATATGAAAAAAAGAAAAAATGCGGGTGTAATGTGTCGCTTTGTTCTGAGAATATTAAAGAAATAACCTTTAGTTTTAATGAGATTTTCCCCCCATCAGTTTACACAATTTTCCAGATGTAAAATGAGCTTTGGGCTGTAAAATATTTTATCACATTGTCTTACACAATAAAGATTAGATGTTTTCTCTCTCTCAAATGCACTGCAATTATTTTTTAGTGTTTGCAAATCATAATATCATTTAAAAACCATATTTTATACCTCATCTAAAATACTTTTATAGCTGTATGATGAAAAACCTAGCGTCTATTTAAATACTCTTTTTAACTGGCTGTTATGGACCTTAGTACAGTTTTCTAAGGAAAAGCAAAACGAAGAAAACTTAGCTCTCCTTGAAAACAGTCTCCCAAGCAACATCTTTGCAAAACACCCCCCAGACTTTAATTCCCCAGACCGGAAAGCCCAGAGAGCCAGATGTAAAAATAGTAGCCTTGTCATTTCACATTCATTAAGTGTGAAACTCAGAAATTAATAATGTAAAAATATGCTTTTTAATTAGTCTTACATTCTGCCCAATGTACTTAAATGGGATCAGCGGCTCCCTAATGATTTTTTTCTTAATAAAGTATTAGCCTGTGATGCACTGGGCCTGACAGGTATGATAAACTGGAAAGTGCTTTTGGAGGCGTATGAATGAATGATACCAAAATAGTACTCGCCCATTTAAATGTAATTAACATCAGGGAGCAATATTACAAGAGAAGCCTGCAAGATTTTTATTTCAGGATTTTTTTCATTTCTTATTTTATGAGTAGTTTGATGATTTCAGTAGTGATTTTATAATTTAATTACCTTTGCTGAAAGCTAAGCTTCCACTAATAGCAGGTCAACAGGATCATAAAGCAGCCCACAAAAACATTAAAAAGAGGGTAAATCCCAAGCTGGGCTCCAAAAGCACCGTGTGTGTGTGTGTGTGTGTGTGTGTGTGTGTGTGTGTGTGTGCAGGCATATGTGTAAGCATGTGTGTGTAGGCATGTACATGTATATACACATGTGTATGTTTAAACGTGTACGTGTGTGCATGTGAGTATGTGTGCGCACATGTGTGCATATGCATGCTTGTGTGTGTGCATGCACATGTATACAGGCGTATGTGTGCACGCACTTGTGTATACATATGTGTTGCATACAAGTAGAGACTATGACTATAGAGATGTCTGTATCCATAAAAGAGAAGATGTGCAGATCTAGGTAGGTAAGAATGTGTAGATGATTCATAGAGGATGTCTGTCTTCACAGATTGGCTCAGGATGTCCTTCCTATGTGAGCGTAAGGACCATTGGAAGATTCTGGCTGCTTGTGCTCTAGGAAGAATTAAGGTAAGGAATTCTCGGATACTCTTATTTGGAAAAAAGACAAAAGATACTCCAGTCAGTATCGAACAACCCACCAAATTAAAAGCCAACACTGACTAAGACTCAAGTCACCTGTCACCTTGCTTTTTTCACTGAGTACGAATCTCCTTAAGACAGTGGCATCCGACTCCACTGTCTTAACTCACCAGGAAGAGACAGAAGGTTTCTCAGCTCCCAGGCATGTGGCCTGACCATGGTACTTGCTCCAGGACTCGTGTCTGAACTCAAGAACTGAGTCGCAGGCGAAGGTCCTTTCAGCTCAGTGCATGTGGCAAACAGGAGCCAGGAGCACCCATGGTGAGTGAGCTCTTCCTGAGGGCCCGGCTGCAAGGATCCCAGAAGTGTGCAGAAGGCAGGAGCACCACCGCAGGCGTCTGAAGGACAGTCCTGGGCGGTGGAGGCCAGACACAGCCGAGGGACCTCCACAGAGACCGGGCCGGAGCCAGCACCCCTGATCCTAACGGGTCCTCCAAAGACTCATTTTCAATTTGCTCAAGAAGAAAAGACAGGACAGAGCTGTGTGCGCTCGGTCACACGCAAGGCTAAGGCCTGTGGGCGTCCTGAGCGCACCAAGCAAGACCAGCTAGAGAATGAAGACCAGCGCTTTGCCCGCAGCTGTGGGCGCTCACTGGTCACAAGGCCGGTACCTCTGGCTGACAACTAGACCGACTTAGCTCTGAATCTACAGGAAGCGATCCTCATCGATCTACCCTCCCCACACAGTAGAATCACACGGCTTTCCAAGGTGGGTTAGAAATTCCTTAAAGAAAACACCCAGAGGGCTGGAGAGATGGCTCAGGGGTTAAGACTCTGCCTTGCAAGCAGAAGGTCCTGAGTTCAGATTCCGAGTCCCGTGTAAAAATGCCAGGAGGAAATGGTGGCAGCCTGCACTTCTAGTCTGGTGGGTGGAGCCTGGGAAATCCCAGATGGAAGCAAGAAGAAGGTCGAAGCAATCCAGGATGATTCCCCAAGTCATCCTTAGTCTTCTACAAGGACACATGTGCCTTCTGACACACACACACACACACACACACACACACACACACACACACACAATGAATGAATGAATAAATAAAATTTAAAAGAAAAAAGAAAACACAGAAACCATGGTATGAGAATGTTAGATGACTTGGTCGTGGGGTGTCACCTGCATTTTAACAATCCTATGTCACGCTATCAATCATTGATATCTCTCTATTAGGAAAAAAAGAGATTTTTAGGAAGTACCCCTGTATTTCCTTAAAATCCAGGAGACAGTGCGCCCACCTTAGGGTCCAAGTGGGCAGGGCAGTGGCTTCTCACATTGTGTGACATGAATGTCTCTGGATGCGGGAGATGTCTTGGCTCCTGGCACATGCAGAGGCTGCCAGAATTCCAAGAAACCCACAAGTGGGGGTCCGGAGTGCAGACCAGTCTGAGGCCTTTGCCTTGCAGACCCCCTGGGGTCCCAAGCCCTGCTGTTGGACCTCTAAAAAAGCTCTCTCCTGGAGTTTCATTATTGGGTAGCTCCCATGGCGGACAGTTAGCGCTATGAATCAGGTTAGATTTCCCAAGACTTCCTTAAAGGCAGGACAGGTGATTTTTCTTTTGCTTCTACTTTTTTTTGGTCTATTTTTGTTAAAGAAGTGCATCAAAATATTAGTTCACTGAGGGATCAAGAATAATTTAATTTTACTTATTATATTTCATGAAGAATTATGTAAAAATGAATGTATGTATTTCATGTATTTGGGACATTTATAAAAATCTCACTGAATCCAAACTTTTCAGGGGACTATTGAGAGCCTCGTGTTATTAAAACGGATCCTGCAATTACATTCCCTACCAAATAAAATCCATTAAGTTAGGATACCTTTGAGTAGCTCAGGTGGTAACCCTGTGCATATTTTTAAGACAGGGCAGTGGCCTGCATAGCCACATGAACTGTTTATTGAGCATGTATTATGACATCATTAGTAGATGAGGACAGATTTTGGGGGTCTCAGGAGTGTTCCCAAAGCTGTGTTTCACTGTAAGAAGTTCAGAAGAGGTAATACTGGATGTCAACAGAAGGGAGTAGGTTGAGGGTGATAATGTCTTGTAGTCTCCCTGAGGATGCTGCGGGTGGTCCATGAGTCTCCCCAGGATGTTGTGGGTGGTCCATGAGACTCCCGAGGATGCTGTGGGTGGTTCAGGGGCTCAGCCTGCAAGAACCTGCTGGTACGCACTCGGGTCCAGAACAGAGGTCTGTGAATAGTCTAGTTCTGAAAACAGTTGTGGCCCCGTCTTCGGAGTGTGGGTTGACACTGTCGTGCAATCATGAGGCTCTGTGGGACATCATTAGGGCCACGTTGACCTGTGTGACTTTGATACAAACCTCAGTAAGGAGAGAGCAGGAGGCCAAGGCTAGCGTCTGTCTGAAGAAAGATATGCACAGGAGAAGGAGAACGTGACAGTGCTGATATGTCCCCCGGCTCCTTTGACCTTGTCTTCCTTCCCCTTCCTGCCTCCTTCTCTTCCTGTCCTTTCTTTCTTCATTTCCGCTTGTCGTCCTTCCAATCCTCAAGCCCCTGTGTGAGGCTCAGTTGGTTTCCTTCAATGGAGTGTCACGTCATTCTTTCTCTTGGAAAATATGTCTCCGGCTATGTTCGTTGAAGAATTTCATTTCTGTTCTAAATAAAGGCTTCTCCGGGCAACTTTGACTTAAGCCAAGAGAACCAGCTCTCATGCATCACTCCGATTCTGAGGACCAGATCTGGAAGCTTCAGTGTCAGATAATAGTCACCAGGGTCTCTACAGGGGTGGACAGTCCATGAATCCCAGAGGATTGCTGAGTTCTCCATTTCCCTGTGACTGGCCCGTGGCCACTGTTCCCACCCCCTCCCCCAATCCCAACAACTTCTTACAGTCCCAGGTGTCCACGCCCTGCCTGGCTTCACCTCCCGCATCGCTCCAGTGGCCCGGCTGCGAGCGCCCCAGGGCACGCCCTCCTCTTTCTCTGGTCGCCAAGGCGTTCAGATTGCTTGAGTGCGAGGTCAATTCAGGGTAAGCCACCGATGCAGCCATGACACAAGCCAGAGAAGCCGAGGGCCTGGTTCTTGGGACCACAGGGGTCCCAACCATGGACAAGGGGGCAGAGGACGCTGTACTGGGGATGTGCTTCCTCCCCTAACAGCCTCTCTTAATGGGAGCCACAGGGTCCGCTTATTTACCAACGAGCAGGCCGCAGGGTTGGGAAACACCAGACAAGAAACTTGAGCGCTCCATCACGCACGAGCAAGACACAAACCATTGCAATGGGCCGAGGAAGGATTTCCAGCATCCAATTACCCTGAACCTTTGCGGAGTCCCGAGAAAACAGCAAGACATAGGACCAAGATGCAGTCAGCTCACTGGGATTCTATGAAGACTGGACCTGTCCCCAGACATGGTGAAGGCAACACTCTCCTTGGCTCCAAAGTGTAATAACGGGCCCGGGATTTCAAATGGAAGTCCAATCTGAATATGCAAAATGGCATTCTGTTGAGAAAACACATTTATTATTTTACTTCCTGACTGACTAAAGGACACGGGGGTGAGGAGAAGTTACACAACTATTTCACTGAGGACACGGCTAGCGAGGTGGAGGATATGTCATGGATTAATAAATGCAGATTTGCGCATGCATGTGCACGCACACAGACCAATTCTGTAATGATCTCTTGAGAGCGTTGTAAGAAATAATTTCTCCCAGACCTGTGTTTCGCCAATGAGCATTCCTAGTCTTCATCCTCATTGCATCCTATCTTCCCAATCTGACTATGGACACTGAGACTTAAATTCCTCCCAGAACACTCGCGAATCAGGGGAGACTGAGCTGAGCTAGGATGTTTCTGAATTGGCAAGAGGACTTGAAATCACAGTGTAAGTGGAAACTAGCAAAAGTACTGTGGGGTAGGAGATCCCTTCATTAAGGAACCCAAATATATATATAAGCATTAGTGTAGGGTGGACCCACTGTCTCCCCGTATCCTCTCAGGATTCCTTTCCCGCTGCCTGTTGGCTTTACGTGCAGGATCGCAGCTCTCTAAAAAGCATATGCAATCGTCGAGTCCGACGTGTGCGGGGAATGCAGCCTGCCTGCTGGACTGCGGCTGTGCCTTGGAGGCAGGCTGTCCAGCGGCTGCCCATCAGTCTAAAGTCCAGTCCATTCAAGTATTGCCAAAGGAAGCGGCACTTGGAACTGAGCCCAAGTAATCCTGACTGGGTTGCGGGCCAAATAAGGGTGCCACGTCTTTGATCAGAGGTACGATGGGCATGGCAGCCCGTCGTGCTGCTGGAAACTCTCCCGGGCAGTGGAGCAGTGACAGCAGGTGGCCAGGGATGGCGCCAAAGGAAGGGGCAACTGGGGGCCATGGGGCTCATCTCTAGAGAGCCACCACCCTGCAGCGGTGTGGCCATGTCCCGCCGAGGATCCGGTCATCCTGGAGGATGTGGGCAAGGCAAGTACCAGCCTGCACCCAAAGGTCTCGAGCCAGAGCATGGCCATCCCCCTGGGGGGATGGGACACCCATCGCCCACACGCAGATGACGGAGGGCTCCAGTTCACACTTAACACGCCACAGATTTGGGGACTCCCGGGTTCCTCCCTCCCCAAAGCTGTTCTCGCCTCAGCTCCCTGTGGTGTGGTCATCCCCAGGGTACTTGCTCGTGCCTCTTCATAGCGAAAAGCCAAAATGCTTAATGGGAGTAACGGAGGGAAAAAAATGACAGGAAACCTTTCGCCATCCTTAACTAGACACTTCCACTAATGAACAGCAGATGGGGCTGCCAAAAACATTAGATTAAACACAAGGAAGAAAAGAGCCTTTTAACCTACAAACCAATCCATTCAGAACCATTTCAAAATATAAGTAGGCCTCGCTTCTGTGGTTTAAAGTGCCAGAGGGTCTATTTTCTGGAGCTTTCAAAGGGCGTCCCAGGTATACTCAGGAACTAAAAAACGAAGTTGCTTTTTAACATTAACATGGTAGATTAAACACTTCCCGTCCTGTGTTTCTCCAAGCATGCTACCATACAATCTTCCAGAAGACAGAAATTATCGTCCCATTATTGACTTAATCGTGGCAGCCCCGCCCACTGGATATGTGGGACGGAGAGCAAGCCAGCCACGGGGAAGGTTGACACACACATTCACACGCACGAATTATTTCCCCTTGGATTTTGTAGCCCGTGCCATGGCAATTTCAAGAAATTCACGTGTCAAGCTTCAGGCCACGCACAGACTTGGGAGAAAATGAACCACAGAGCAGAGGAAGCAGAGGAGTGGGTAAAGAGAGTGTCTCCTTCAAAGTGCACGCCAAACCAGGAAATCAATTTCTCCCACTTCACTTGCAAGGCAAGAAAACCGTCCTGGGGTGTCCTCTTGGGAACGGGCGCGAGCCAGCCGGCAGCAGCCGCTGAAGCTGGGCTGTGTCTCTTGCACGCGGCTCACCTGATGGCCAGGCGTTCTCTGAACCACCCGAGGGACCGGAGCCAGGAGAGCGACGGGCACAGAGCAGATGGACAGATGCCACTTCTGGACGGGCCCAGTCCACGAGTGTGTCAGTGACTTGGAAGCAGCTGGGCAGTGGGGTCCAACCATTACCCAGACAAGGAGGGCAGGAGCCCCCTCGGCTGGCACAAAGGTCCAGGCTGCCAGACCGGAGCGGCGAGTTCCTGCCTGCGATAAAGATTGAAGCAATTAACAAGTATAAGTTGTTTCGAAATAAGCTTAAATCTGCATTTTATGTGTGCGAGTTCCGGCTGCAATGGGGCTACGATGTCAGCGGAGGGAGAGGAGCGCAGCTGCAGGGGGCGCGGGAGGTAGCTGGCAGCTGTTAAAATAGAGAAGGGATGGTGATTAATTCTTATTATGTGTTTGAAGATTTCACAAGGAGTTCAAGACCCAGCCTTTCCCTCGGGGCCTGAAGTGGGAGGGCTGAGTGGCCTAGACGGTCACATTTGCCAACCCAGGTTTTTAATTCGATTCAGAGTTTCTACTGTCTCTGATGCACGGAATGTCTGCAAGGTCACACTTAAATAAGTTTGTGTGGAATAGAGCTTGTTCATCCCATTCACAAGTTCCTTATTTATTTGGAAAGGGCAGCTCTGGGTTTCAGGGGGCCTGGCATCTCACCAACAGCCCTGGTAGAGCTTAGAGACTTCCTGGCTTCCTGGTAGCTAACCAGATAAACCAAGCCCTCACACACCATTAATTAAAAAAAAAAAAAACTTGCTCCAAATTTAATTTCACCTGCATCTCTAACCAAGCCATATGGGCATGTCTGGAGTCAGGGTCCTGGGGTAGGAAGATGCTGATCCACTTCGTGCGTGACCTGCGTTGGGTGCCCTGTGGATCTGGGCACAAATCTCTTAAGCAAGAAAAACATCAAGGATGCTCTAGCCTAAGAAGATGCATAGAATTTAGCCGAAAGGATGTCTAAACTTTACAATAAGAGCAATCTAAACACGAGAGGGGAAAATGTTCTCATAAACTTTCATGCAAAATACCATTGGGAAAAAGCATTGTGAGATACAAATTGAAGTTGAGAAGTGCAGTTCCAAAGCAAAGCACTTGGAAGTTCTCAGCCGGCGGTTAACAGCCAGACTGATTGTGCTGAAAAGTGTCCCTTCCTGTTTGGAAAATAAAGATCTCTGTCACAGAAGGTTCTAAGTTCCACGACTTCAGAGAGACAGGCACAGTCTTGGCAGGGATCTAGCGAAGTCTGGCCTCTGAAACCTGCCAAGCAGCTGACCGTGCCCAGCAAGGCTTCGGAGAACCCCTTCCCACACTTGAAGGAAGTTAACCTTGAGTGGGTTTGTAGATGGAACTGCTAAACAGGGACAGGAGCAGCCACGGAGCCAGTGACTCAGAGCAGGGGAGATGGCACAGGCGAGGAACATGCTAGAAACAGCGCTGAGCCATGGATGGGGAATGAAGGAAACCCCCAGGCTCGGCGCTCTAACAGGACCTATTATTTCTGTTTGTATGGAATAGTGTTCTTCTCTGCACAGGTCAGAAGACAGACAGGCCGAGATGTAAATGAGGCAGAGTAATACTGCACCATTTCCAGCCCGCCTTCTGGCTTTGACATAAGTCCCAGAGCGTCGGGGAGGGAAACAAAGAGCCCTTGTATCCCGTTTCCTATCTCTGGGAAGATCACGTTGCTCAGTCTTCCCTGTTTCTTTATTTTTTAAAAAATAGAGGAATTACAGAGCTCACGCCAGACAGAACGCTTGAAGCCCCAGCAACACGCGTGGGGTGCAGGGGAGGATGCGGAGCTGGGATGCACGGGAATTCTGTTGCGGGCAGCCGCTGTGTGGTGGACCTGTAATCCCCCACGGCTTTGTAAGCTGTCCAGTTTCCCGAACCAACGCTCTGCGCTCACCTGACATTCCACCCAGCCTCGCCTGCACCTCACCTGCACACGGTGCAGCCAGGATCTATCTTCTCCTTCCTCGTTTGGGATCTGAACCAAATTCGAACACACGTCCACCCAGAGCGGCAGGCATGCCGCGTGCCTTTCCCTTGAAGGTGACGACTGAGCAAAAGTTGTCACCACCCGGAGGCACCTGATTTTGAGTTTCACTTACAGGGAGAGGCCTCAGCCTTCGGGGGAGGTTGGGACTCAGGAGTGACACTGTGGCAGCCTTGCAGATCGCCCAGTCTCCCCGCTGCCCGTGGGCCCTGGAGCCCTGAATTGGCTCGCAGACCCCCGGCATATGCATGCGGGTCTCCCCCGTGCATTGCAAGCTGGAGCGGCCCAGTGTCAGGGCCCAGCTGAGTAGCGGTCACAGCTGCTGCTCACCGAAACTCTAACAGCCAAAGGTAGGGGGTCTTGGAGGGGCGCCAGGAACTGCCTGAGAGGTCAGAGGAAGGGGGGGAGGCCGTGGAGCTGGAAGGGGGAGAGAGCGGAAGGAGGCTGTAATGGGATGGCAGGATGCCCGGGTTTCATGGGGCATGAAGATGGGGAGGCAGGGCGGGGGGAGTGAAGGATTGTGGGGAGGCAGCACCAGGCGGCAGAAGCCCAGAGAAAGCTAGGAATCACTGCCTAGAGCGGCCAAGAAAGGCAGGTCAGATGGAATGGATGCAGCACGGAAACACACTTTGTAATCTGGCTGTAAAATCCCAACAAAAATCTAGTAGTGTGTCTTAAATAATACATTGCAAAATGCTGACTGGGTATCGAGGCACCCGGGTCTCCATAAAGCAGACTCTCAGTCTATACAGATCTACAAACCGAGACGTGCTGATACCAAGCCCACAAGGAAATCCAGAGCCACGTCCGGTGTCATGTGTTTTAACAAGATCCGTTCACATTTCTAACTTGCGTGGCTGCTTCCAGAACCCACAAAGTTTGTCGAAAGCGTTCACTGCAGTTTCTAGCCCTCTTATTTCTGTGAGGAAAAAAACTCTTTGATAACAATGGAAGGCAAACCTTGCTGTTAGATTGGTTCATGAGAGGCCTGAAATTCGTTCTGTTTGTTGGACGAATGAGAGACTAAAATCTCCCGCCTGAGCAAGGGTGAGTGACAGAAGAGATGTCCGTGGGCACCCAGAGAACAGGAACAAACACAGAGCTCAGAAGAGGAGGAAGAAAGCAGGACTAGACCGGGGAGAAGGATGCTAGAGGCTAAGGGATAGGATGAAGGATGGGCCAAAACGGTACCAAGCGCTGGTGCTCTTTGTCCACGCGGAGTGACAGCCCAAGGCACTGCGGTCCGACCCCAGGACGAGAAAGATGTTCTTCTCACACACCAGGACCTGTTCTTTTTATCCTGGTCACACTCCACCTTCTGCAAACCCCACGTGTTTGTTCTCAACCACATCAGCATCTTAAAGGCTTTGTGTGTCTTCTGACCTGTTCAGTGACGGAGCCCTCAGCAGAGACTGATAAACAACGAGCGCTTCGGCAACGTGAACCATGAGAGACCTGAGTCACACGTTAGAAGCACGAAATACACAGCGCTCCTGAGATTCCAAAGTACTGCATGGTTTGATTCACATGCACCAAAAAAAAAAAGCAGAGAAGGCAGAAACTCGAGATCTCAGAAACGGTCACATCTCCCCCAAAATGTCAGGTGACGCCTCAAGGTAACTCTGGGAATTTGAGCCAGCCAAGTTTATTGTGTGTCACCAGCAAGAAGTACCTTTGGGGACCCAGGGAATTAGCAAACAAATTCCACAAACAGAGAGTGTTATTTTTAGCCAGGTAGTGGGAAATGAGAGCCAAGGAGAAATAGCAAGAACGAATGTGAAAGCCGTTCTTTTTTTTAACTCAAAAAGAAGATTGATCCTGATTTTTACCATCTGGGAGCTAACCTAAACCCCTAGGAAAATAAGACTCCCTCAAGCCAAGGCAAAATTAAAGAGACATAGCAATCAGCACTCATTAAGAGCCCCGAAAAGCATGGGGAAGGTCCAGCTTTCCTGGCGGCTCGTGTGCACTGCCCACAATGGAGCGCAGTAAATATATTTGCATTGTTTATGAGCCTTGATGGAAGCTAATCCCTGCTGGTTGGTATAAAAAATGGTTGTTCCGAGCCTGAAACCATATCTGAGTGATGACAAATTGGATTTACCGATTTGGGGGGCGCTGGCCTGTGCAGTGGGGGTGCATGAAAAATACATGGGCGGCTGGGACAGCAAAGCAGGTGAGTGATTGAGGGCAGCTTTGGGGGTAGTTTGCTGAAAGTGAGCTGTGTGGTAGAAATGCCCAGCCTGGTGGTCAGAAGCGACCCCTGGCTCCAACCCTCAGGATGCAGCCGCAGTGCTGCTCAACTCTCCTGTCCCTGCTCTGGATCTTCCCATCCCTATCCCCAAAGGTCACGGCTGGCTCCGCTCCTCAAGGCTCTAGGGGTGAATCTTCATTTCCGTGTGTGTGTGTGTGTGTGTGTGTGTGTGTGTGTGTGTGTGCGCATATGTGCATGTGCGTTTTGCATGTAGACAGGTTACATGTGCATGTGGGCATGTGTACAAAAGGACACTTAAGTGTGCATTCCTCTAGAGGCCCAAGGGTGACATTGGGAATCATCCTGGATTGTGCTTTTATCTTACTGCTTTTCCTGGGGTTTCCTAGGCTCGACCTTCTAAGGCTGTAATTACATGCCACCACCGTATCCATCAGGCATTTATTTTATGTGGGATATGGGGATCTGAAAGCAAGTCCTTTTGTTTGCAGGGCAAAGGCTTTAACCATTGAGCCACCTCCCCAACCCACGAATCATTATTTTCAATTTGACTGGCTATAGAGAGAGAGAGAGAGTGTGTGTGTGTGTGTGTGTGTGTGTGTGTGTGTGTGTTGTGGTGAGTGTGTGTATATATATATATATATATATGTATATATATAGTATGTGTGTTGTGGTGAGTGTATATGTGTATATATACATATATGTGATATGTGTGTGTATAAATACATATATATATATATATATATATATATATATATATATATATATAGTGTGTGTGTGTGTGTGTGTGTGTGTGTGTGTGTGTGTATGATTTCCAAAAAAGATCTACTAAGGAGGAAGACCACCTTGAGCATGGTGGACCACCCCATATGGCAGGACTCAGAATGAATAAAAGGGAAACAGGTCAGTCAGCCGAGTGCCGGCATCCCAGCTCTGTGCTTTCTGGTCCCCTGAGATGTGAGCAAACAGCCCCACATTCTCACAGTCACTTCACCCCGTGGCTCCCTTCGCCATGCTTTTCCTGCCCTGTTGAGCTGTCTCCTCCAACCACCAGCTAAACCAAACTCTTCCTCCTTTAATTGCGGCCCACCAGGGACCTGGTCACAGCAACGAGGAGAGATGTGAGCATCAGGGGTCTTCACATTTATAAGTGGTCCAAACCCTCGGACCGCAGGTGGGAAGATCTCAGAGAGCTTGGCCCAGTGCTGACCAGGAGCCAGAGGAGTGCACGACTCTCTCTCTCTCTCTCTCTCTCTCTCCATTAGGATTACCAGAAAACAGAGAAAGAAGGAGGTTTGGAAACTCGCCCTGGGCCCACCGCTGGAGGTAGTGTGGGTTCCCACGGAGCATTTGCTAGACTGGTAAAGGAAGCAACTTGGATCCAGAACCCATAGATTCAGTGACACAGCAGGGCCAAGAGTGAGGGAAACTGGGTGTAAACCAGGCCGAGGAAGCCATGGGACTGGGATCAGCAGTGTCCTCATGCCCCGTGCCTCGAGATGAGCCCTGCAGAGGAGACGCGGCATGGCCTCACAGCTCCGCTGGCTTCCCAAGCGGTCTGCGGACGCTGCGGGCCTCCTGGTCTTTGTCTTGCTACACCCCGCTGCTTCCCGATCCTTAGGGCCCCAGCTTTGTCTCTCCTGATCTTCCAAAGTGGTTGTCTTGTTGGTTGTAAACTACCTGTCAGCAGCTTTTCCCTCCACGCTTGAAGCCGACATAAGGATAGATAGTTCTGGAATCTAAGACTGGCATCTGGAAATGCACTGTGGGCTCCGTGGGCTCTGGATCTCCTACTTCCCAGGTGTGTCTTCTACTTCTTTGAGCAGCAGAGCCCCAGGATTAGGTGGCCTGGGCCTGGCCGCACCTGGGCACTAAGAGTTTGGTTACACTGCTGGCCACAGGCAGGTTCTTCTGCCCAGGGCTTGACCGAAGGACTGGACATAGTAGAGAAGCCTGCTTTCTTGGAAAGGATACTGCTAAGTGTCCATCAAGGAACTGCATCCTGGGGGATGTAAAAGACTGACTTTCCGTGTGTGTGTGTGTGTGTGTGTGTGTGCGCGCGCGTGTGTGTATGTGTGTGCCTGTGAGGCCCAAAGGCGACATTGAGAATCATCCTGATTGCTCTTCCTCCTTATTGCTTTGCTCTGGTCTTTCAGGCCAGAATTGCAGGCTGCCATCTTGGCCCAGCATTTTTACGTGCGATCTGGGGAGCTGAACTCAGGTCTTTTTGTTTGTGAGGCAAAGGCGTTAACCCCCAAGCAATCACCCCGGCCCCCACGATTTTTGCATTCTGGTCTTCCCTTCTTCCCCCACCTAGCTTCTCCTCAGAAAGTGGCGTTTGCAATTACCCACGTGACCTTCAGAGGAAGCTGCCGCTGTGTAAGAGGCGAGGTGGGGTGAGCCCGTGGGAGGAATTTCAGCACAAACAAGCCACACAGTCCAGTGTGAGCTGCAGAGTCGGGGCCCCAGGCAGTTTCCTGCGGGCTGCTGCTGGCCAGACTTTTCGTAAACTCTACTCCGTGAGTAACAAAGCAGAACATCAAACTCGAGCAGGAGACCAAACTGCAGACAGCAACGGTTTTGACTTCAGATTAAAAAAAAAAAAATCATTGTTGTGCTGGAGTTTCACAACAAATCCCTGGTCCTCAGGAAACTTCAGGAAATGGGCTGGGCTGGCGGATGACTGAGCGCGCGGTGACTCAGCCTGGGCAGAGGGTCTCAGACAGAGACGGGCAAGGCTCAAAGCGCAGCCGCGACAGGGGAGGAAGAGAGAAAACAAGCAGAATCTAGACTAGGGGGCCAATGGTCCTGTGTGTGTGTGTGTGTGTGTGTGTGTGTGTGTGTGTCTGTGTGTGTCTGTGTGTCTGTGTGTGTCTGTGTGTGTCTGTGTGTGTCTTTGTATATACAGAGGGCCTCTGTGTGTCTCTGAGTGTGTGGGTGTGTCTATATGTCTATGCATATGTATGAAGGGAGCTGAGAGTCTCCTGTATGTATATATCCTCACACGTGTGTATGTCTACATATCTGTGTGTATGTCTCCATGTCTCTGTGTATGTAGATCTGTGTGTGCTCATGAGGGTATCTCTGTGTGTATCTGTGTGTGTGAATATTATATTGCTGTATGGCCAGTGTACACCCTTGCGGGTATGCATCCCTGTGTGCATGCAGTAGCTAGAGGAAGGTTCCAGGCATCCTGCTCTATCACTCTCTGCCTTATTCCCTTGAGCCGGGAGTCTTGTGGAGCTTGAAGCTGGCTGGTTGTCTGTAAGTCCCAGCAATCCTCCTGTCTCTGCCACCCCCTCTGATTAAGCCCTGGGGCCACAGGGTCACATGATTCTTCTATCTCTGCCCCCACCACACCACCCCGGAGCTACAGGCACACGCGACCTTCCAGTCCTTCTCCCAGCCCCCAGTGCTGAGACCACAGGCACACACAACCCTCCTATCATACACACACACACACACACACATATGTACACACACACACACACACATATACACACACACATATATGCACACACACACACACACACACACACATAGAGTGCTGGGGCCACAGGCACACACAACCCTTCTATTACACACACATATATATGCACACACACACATATATACACACACACATATATACACACACACATATATACACACACACATATATACACACACACATATATGCACACACACACACACATAGAGTGCTGGGGCCACAGGCACACACAACCCTCCTATTACACACACACACACACACCAGTGCTAGGGCCACAAGTACACACAACCCTCCTATTATACACACAGACACACACAGGTACACATACATGTATACACACAACACACACACAGCAGTTCTGGGGCCATAGGCACATACAACTAACTCTCCTATTATATACACATAGACACACACACACACACACACACACACACACACACACACACACATACACACACACAGAGTGCTGGGGCCACAGGTACATCCAACCCTCTTATTATACACACACATACACACAACACACACACACACACACACACACGCAGTGCTAGTGTAACCTCATTCAGCTTCTTAGGCAGGTTCTGGGCCTCGGGTCCCAATGTGTGTGTAGCCATTAAGCCACCTCCCCAGCCTCAAAGTCACCAGAGACGGCTCAGGGTTTAAGTCTCTGCCTCAAAAGCAAAAGGTCCTGAGTTTGGATACTGAATTCCATGGCCTGTGCTTCAGGTCCCGGAAGGCGGAGCCTGGAAAACTCAAGAGCAACGCAAAGAGAAAGTAGAGCAGTACAGGGTGATTCCTAAAGTCACACTTGAACCTTCACAGAAACACACAGTGCCCTCTGACACACACGCACACACACACACACACACACACACACACACACACACACACACACAAATATTTATTTAAAAGAAGTAAGTCTCCCTTGTAATTCCAGCACTCAAGGCAAGAAGATGAGTCAATTTCAGGCCAGCCCGGCCTACAAAGTGATGAAAGGTCTCAAATAAATAAATAGCCAAACCCAACGAAAATCGAGCCTTACTTCCATTCTACAGAAACAAAAAAGAACCCGGCTTTGAGGATCCACTGGGGTTTGCTTTCTTAGGACAACAGGGATTCTTTCAAGGGACAAACCACTGTTTTCAACTTTTGTGTCAAAGTGGAAACGGTAAACCTCACACTGCAGGCCAGGCTATCAGATGGCCGAGGTCACATCGCGCCACAACTGTCACAGGAAATGGGGCCTCCTGCCCTCGTCCACCCTTGTCTACTCTTCTCGTTCATTCATTCGAACGCAAGTATCTTGCGCGTTGGCTTTTCCCTTTCCCCGCAGAGACCCAGGATGCCTCTTCCTCCACACCCCTTATTTCCCTGCCTCATGATCAGAATAATGGATGTGGCCGCCCTTTGGGCTGGGCCCCGTGGACAGAGATCACCTCACACGTGCATGCAGCTCCCCAGGGCCCTGGATCCCACAGTGTCTGACACCCACAGCACCTAGTTTCCTGACGCTCCTGAAAGAGGGAATTCTCTGAAACTTTGCAAGGCGTGTGCACCCTGGGACAGCAGGACCCCCTTCCATCAGTAAGAGCATACATGGCCAGAGTGCCGTGGACCAGAGCCTCAAGGGGCGCAGCTAAGCAAATGGGCCGTGGAAAGGTGGGGTGCTGCTTCCGGGACTCAGAGAAGCCGCGGGAGAAGGCCTTTGTGTGTCACTCTGTCCCAGACCCGCATTGGTTGACCTGTGCAGGCCGCTGGGTGCCAAGGAGAATCGAGCTGCCCAGGACGCTGGAGGTTGCTTCTGGAGGTCGACCCACGTGGAGGTGGTCCAGAGCCAACCACCAGACACGCTGCAGAGCTTTAGGGATAAAACAGAGAGAGGGTGCTGGGCACATGAGGCGGCTCCCCAGGCAACTCTGAGAGGAAGGAGGCCTGTCGGCAAAGACACTGTCAAATAGGAACCAAAGCTGGGGGGAGGCGCTTGGGAGGGGATCTGCAGGCAGATCCCTTGCTGGACAGCAAGGGCCAGTGGGCACGTGGGTCACAGGTCGGTGCAGAGCAGGCGAAACCTGGATGCTTGAATGCCATCTGCACACGTCTGAGCAGGAAACGCCCTCATGAACAAGGCAGAAAGAGGTGGAAGAACAAGTTCTCACGCCAGAGCTTCCCAAGGACAGGACGCTGCCTGCGTGATACGATGTCACCAACGCCTCGGCGGCCTCAGGGGACAGGACGCCACTCCACGACACGCCCCACAGGCAGACAGGAGTCCTGTTTGGGACACTGGGGGGCACCACAGGGGCGTGGGCTCCCATTGACCTTGGCCGTTCCCGGCCCCTGACCCCTCTGAGCTTCAACCTCGTCATCTTCCAACCACAGGACATCCCAATGGATCCTGAATATCTCCACAGCCCGTGTCCTGTGGGGCAGGGAGTCGCCATGCAGGGCATGGTGAGACCTCAGTGGAGGAGAGCCAGAGGGCTCCGTACCTGCAGGAGGCTTAGCAAAGCATGCCCCAGGTGCAGGGCGCCCACTGTGAGGAAGGGTAGGCATGGCTGTGGGGTGTCCCCGCCACAGCTCCTTCAGGGTGGTCTCCCAATCTCTACACTGCTAGCAGAGACACCTCTGGACTCTCCAACCCAGAAACAGAAAGGTTTTTGCAAACCAAACCTTAAGTGTGCAGAAAGAGGGACGTGCCAGAGAATGCTGGCGTCCACAGCACACAGTCAGACCACATGCACTGGGATCTTAGACACTTTAGGGAGCTGGGGCACCCATCTTTGTAGAGATGGATCCTGCGATGCCCATGCCCAGGCTGCCAGTCATTGCACAGGGAAGGGTCACGTGTACCCGCTTCAATGTGGCTTCTCGTCTTAACATCGGGCTTCCTTAGAGTCTATAGTCGAAGCTGACTTCAAACTATGGAAATCCTCCTGCCTCGGTCTCCCAAGCTCTGGGATTATTACATGCCTACACTGTACCCGGTTGGGTTTCTCAGAGCAGTCAGGATGAATAGTTTCTCTGATCCACTAAGCCAACCCTTGTTTGGCTGGGTGCAAGCCAGAGACACCCCAGAACCATCACCTTGGGGTGCCGGTATAGGCTGGCAGAATGCTGCTTGGTTTCCTTGGTCATTTTCTATGCGTCAAAGGAAATGCTGCCATCAAAGGCAATACCAGCCTTGCAACAAGATCTGCCCCCTCCGGAGGAAAGCTCTTAGAAACAGTTTATTTCTTGTGTCTCACATAAAGACCAAGGTTTGGGGGCTGGGGAGGTGGCCCAGAAGTTAAAACACTTGCCAAGCATGAGAACTAGAGTCAGATCCCTAGAATCCAAGGAAGTGCCAGGGGGTGTGGCAGCCCACTTCTAATTCTAGACTTGGAAGGTAGAGACAGGGAATCCTTGGAGCAAACGAACTAGGGCAAGAAGCCATGTGCAAGCTCTTGCTTCTAGTGAGAGACCTGATTCCATGAATAAGATGGACGGTGATCAGAATGATTCCCAGGATCAGCCTCGGGAATCTCTGCAGGCATGTGCATACATGTGCGTACATGTACACACAAACATACACGTGTGCATCCTCAAGTATGCATAACACACATGCGCACGCACACACACACATGCACACACGCGCACACGCACACACACACACACGCACAAGAGGCCAGTGTTCCGTAGATGCCCACGCAGACTACATGCCAGCTCAACCTCATCCAAGGAGCCTTCCACGCAGGGTGCTCCGCAGCCTTTCTTTCTATTCAGCCTCCCACGGCCTCTGCTACCTGGGAACCTGACAGGAGACGGGCAGCACAGAGAGAGAGAGAGAGAGAGAGAGAGAGAGAGACCTGGGGTGGGCATAGTCTGAAGACAGAAGCTAAAAGGAATCAGGCAACCCCTCCACAAAGCAAAACAGTCCTGCCGGTTGCCCCGTCCTTCCCGCCCTCTGGTTTACATCACGGGAAGAAATCAAAAGCAGCCAGCAGCGGCTTTGTGACGCGCTTTTGAGCAGAGAGCAACCGGCCCCTGACAATCTCCACATGGCTCCCGCCAGCCCAGCCCTCTCCTGTGACTTCTCCCCCATACGAATCACCTTGTCTGTGGCTGGCTCTGCCTGCACTTTGTTACTGCGCACATCTTCCCAAGAGAAGTGTGAGGCAGCTAAAAGCATTCCTTTGGAGATGCTATCTAGCTAGCCCGGGAGCTGCAGACATCTCAGAGGAATGCGGGGTGTGTGTGTGCGTGCGTGTTATGCACTGCACATGCATAACCGCCTCCCCTGTGGGTCCAGAGACTGGCAGGCTGGTCCATCCCGCCTCATATAGCAGGACTGTCAGATAGTTGTGTGACTTTCCCTTCAACCGTGTGGCCTTTACGACCATTGGTCTTGAACGTGTGACAGTGCTGCAGTTTTAATTATGATGATGTTAAGTGGATTTAATGGATGACATTCTCCCGACTCGCAGAGCATTTTTATAACATTTATTAAAAAAGGCCAAAGTTTATTTTACAATCAGTAATAAACAGAAACACAAAAATGCGGCCGTTGGCACGATGGCCCTCGCACGCTCCTCTTGCCCGCAGCCCGCATATTATTCCTGCTCCATAAGTGACGGGAAAAGCGAAATTGAAGTCCTAGTCAACATTTGATCGTCTTACTTAATAACAACAGATGCTCCGAGCGGTGGCATTTGAGAAGCGCTCTGTCTGCTGCTGCTTATGAAATGGCGGGACATTTGGCATCCTCCTGCATCGCACCATTTGAAGACCGCAGAGTCACATCAAGGGCCAATGAGAGGTGGGAAATGCGGCCCTCGTCCGCCTGGCACAGACCATTTCACACCACTGATGCAAAGCAGCAGAGCTGCCTTTCAAAAGAAGAGTCTGCAAAGACGCTGGCCTGACTTCTTTTCATCTTGGGAAGGCCAGTGTGTGCAGAGACACGCAGACACATGGACACACACAGATGCACACAGATGCACACAGATACACAGACCACACAGGTCACGGACATGCACGAATACACCAAGATACACAGACACACACAGAAACATACAGATGCACAGAGATATACACAGATATACAAAAATAATACAGATATATAGACACACACAGATATACAGACACATATAATTCAGATAATTATACATGTAGACACACACATACATATACAGATACACACTGGACCTACATGGACAGATACATACATAGATATACATACATATGCAGATATATACACAGAAATACATATACAAACATACACAGACATGCACACAAGTATACATACACAGATATATATATTCAGACACACCCAGATATACTTACACACAAACATAGATCTACACATATAGATACACACACATAGGTATACACAGACATACATGCAGGTATGCACATAGAAATACACAGGCACACAATGTAGCTACACATGTAAACACACAGAGATTTACAGACACAATTACAAATATTTACACAGACACAACTATAGATATGTATGCATACAGACAATGCACACAAATGTACACAGAGATACATATACATATAGACACAAACGTACTTAAACACACATGGTCACACAAACAGATATACATATAGATAC
The DNA here is from genome assembly GCA_023101885.1 of Typhlomys cinereus. NCBI lineage: Eukaryota > Metazoa > Chordata > Mammalia > Rodentia > Platacanthomyidae > Typhlomys > Typhlomys cinereus. The sequence continues at coordinate 1,264,644 of JALPQD010000195.1, forward strand.
ACACAGACACACACACAGATGTATACACACTGAGACACACACTCACAGACATACACACACTCGCAATACGGATGAGAGGGAAATTTAATGTTGCAGTTCGTCTGCATGGTTGCTTACAAATGACCATCAAATGGCTTAAGGGAACAAGGAGTTTATTTTCTTACAATAGTCCAGTTACAGTCTGTCCAGCTCGACAGGAGAGCATGCACTAACACCAGGGCCGAGGGAACTGGCCACACCATCTCTACCTAATGACAGAGAGAGAGAGAGAGAGAGACAATCCTTATTTGCCCAACCAGCATGTCTGGCCAAGTGTACACAAGGATGCCGACTCTCTCAATCAGCTCTCTATATTTTATTCCAGGGCCTAATCCTACCCACGGGGGCCTTCCCCATCAGCTAGACAATCTCCTACAGGTTTGTTCTGGGCTTAACACAACCACTAATTAATTCTCCACAAATGTGCCCAGAACTCAAACCCTCAACTGTCATTTTGACACCTGTGCCCAACTATGACACTTAACATGGTACTTTTAAGAAAGAAATGTGATTTTCTCATCTAGGATTGTGTCATATCTTTAGGAAGAGCAAGGAGAGACCCGACCAATGAAAGAGGTTCTCAGGAGCCAGGTAGAAAGTCTCTCTGGGGAAGCTGGACACACAAGCGGAAGCCACGGACACAATGAGAAGTCACGGACACAAGCAGATGCCACGAGGTCCACAGGGGTCGGCGTGTCGGCTTCAGAAGCCCGTGGGCAACTGATCTTCCCTTTGTCCAGGGCAGTGGTGGCTTCTGTAGCTTTGAGACAGGGACCTTCGAGCAGCCAAATGGTTGGTCCATTCATATTGCCGATATGAATACAGAACCCGAGCAGCTTGGGGGCTTCGATTCTTCCTTATGTGCCTGTGGCCATTCAGCAGCACAGTAGGACAGTTCACACCTACATCAGGTACTGAGAGCACTGGCTACATCATAGGCACAGAAAGAGGGTCCAAGGCCTCACCTGCCAGCATGCCCGTATGCCAGGCACCGCACCGGCTCAGTCGTATCCAGGCACCGGGCTGGGCCCCGCCCACTGGGGCTGGCTTAGATAATCTCCCACAGGCTTGCTCAGGGTTTCCCTTAACTATGTGAATCTTCACAGGTCTGCCCAAAGGCTCAGCCTTCGATTGCGAAGCTGGCACATGCATTTCGCTGGCACAGTGGACTGCCTTCCTGCAGAGCTGAGATCATCTCCAAGAACAGTCGCTAGGAGGGAGTTGTCCAAAGCTCCTGTGAGACGCCCCCTTCCACCTGACCCGTGGAGCATGCGCAAGCCTGCTGGGAAGCCTCCAGCCCCTCAGGCCCCTCTGTGGCCCTTCATGAAGGAAGTGGCCCTCAGCTGGGGGGGGTTCTCCTTCGTGAAATGCGTGGAGCAGAGTGAACTGCCAAAGTTAACACCAGCTGGCCATCTCGCGGGGGGGGGGGGGGCTATGCGATGTCTTGGGTTTCCCAGCTCAACACTGCTTCCTCTGCATCCGACTACTAAGCCCTTGAATCTGCTTCTGAGCATCTCAGGCCAGCCCAGGACTTGCTGTCCCACACTGCGGGGGACCAGACAAAGCCCACAGGCAGCCCAGCTCCCGACTTTGGGCAGCTAGGATTCCCAAAACAGCTGGCAGAACCACAAGGCTGAAGAAGAATCTCAGCACAGGAAAAGGGTAAGTGATGGATGCCGAAAGCAGCAGACAGCTGCATAGAGCCTGGCGTGGCAAATCCCACCCCACGGAGTGCATTGAACCATCAGGTTCTTGACAGTGTGGTGCGTGGGGGTCCCAGATACAGCAAAGACCAGAAGCACTGCCGTCAGAACCAAGCACAGGCCGGCAAGGTCCAGTCCACAGACAGAATGCTGCCTCCTGAGAGAGTGCCAACGCACGCCGTCTCGGTCCTGGTCTCTGAATGACTGAGAATTGCAGTGTTGGACCCCTGATTGCTTCTTTGTCCTCAGATTTCAGGCAGAATACTCAAGCCAGGTTCTCCTCCTATTCTGTGAGTCTACCTCTCTTGGGTTAGCCCCAGTCAGTAGAAACAGCATCTATCTTCAGCGGTAGACAGATCAATGAACAGTAGTGGAATGTACCAGTTTCCCGTGATTACCTCGCCAGGCTGGGCGACTTGGACTGTTTTGGAGGATTAAGGCGTGGCACCGTAGCAGCTCAGCTCTGGCAAAGGGGCCTCGCTGCGTGTTTGTTCCCCAGAGATGCTGAACATAAACCTTCATGGCTGCGAGCGGATTGGTGGGGTTTTATTTCGGCCCAGAGCGATTTTTTTAAATGACTAATTTCTAAAAATCTTTGTAAGTTAAGAGTTTCTAATGGAAGCACTTCCACAGCCCATTCTGGGTGGCAAACGGTGCCTCTGTCCTTAAAGGCTCGTGTTGCTGTTTGTTTTATGTTAATCTGGCTTCTTCGTGACAGACTGTCACCTGCGTGGGGGGTAACGTTCTGCTCGATATTAGCCCATATGGCTCGAGCTAAATTGTATCGGAGCGATGGGCTAATTACGGATGAGTTAATAAAGCCAGGCAGAGCGAGCCTGGCCACCTCGCCCGTCCTTGGAGGCCCCCTTACTCCCCAAAGTGAATTAGACGGGGGTCTGCCAGCCTGAACGCAGAGCCACACAGCTCCATTTCTGATGTAGCTTTTATTCTCTCAAAATTCCCATCGTTTTGATGCTAGCTTGAGAAACCACTTTGAGGCCCTTGACACTTTGTCTAATAACTGGTTTTCTGAATAATTTAAGTCTCGGGCTAAGAAGAGTCCACTCAGCAAGGGAGACAGGCACAAGAGCCACTTAGACTGTCCAGTTGCTTCTGAGAAGGAAAAATGAGTGTGTGTCAAGTGAGCTGTCTCGGCGTGGGGGACTCAGGCCATGGAGCATACTTAAAGCAGGGATGATAAACTAGCCACTCAGGGAAACGTGCCCACCAGGTGTGTGAATGTATGGCTTTCAAAAGCATTCTTTTGGAGAAGGGCGATGCGGGTTTCCCGGCACGCTCTCCCCAGCTCATCGCCCATGTCGGCAGGGCCGGGGGCAGAGATACCACGTCCCACCATCCATTTCTCCAGCTCCGCCCCTGCCACCAGTGCTGCCGGCGGCTGCGCCCCACGAGCCCGTCCTCAGAGACCTGCTCACGCTGCTCCGTTAATCAGCTGGCACAAGGAACATGGCTCGCATTTGGTTTCTCCTTCCCCCGGCTCGCCCAGCCTGCTCGGGATATGCCAGCCTGGGGAGTCGGATTTCTTGGGTGACGCCCTCAGCGTCTCCCTTCGTGGTCTTTAGATGTCTCAATTAACTGGGACAGTGACTCGCAAAACACAGCAATCTGCCACTTTCCCGATATTTGCCAATAATTGTATTTTACTTTGGAAAAGTCGGCTTGGGGAAGGGAAGCCTAGCTGCCAGGCCTCCTGCTACTTCTTGACGCTTGGGAGGATTTTTCACACTAGCACATCCCTCTCACTGGTATTTTTTTTTAAAAAAATCAAACGTATACCTTTATTTTGATTCTCATTCTATATTCCCAGTTAGGTCACTGAGATCTAAAATTTAAAAATATAAATGTAAAAAAATAACAAAAGGGCAAAATGTCAATCATATTTGTGCACAAGAAAGTCCAGCCCTTCCCACCTCAGCCAGATGATACAGGTGTCCCTTGGCTCCACTACCCCATGTCTAAGAAGGGGGCCCAACAGTACTCACCCATGAATGGTGGGACACGCAGGCCAGGGGTACCAAGAGAGGAAAATATACAATTATGTCAGTACAGACCCAGGAATATCAAAGAACAATGCCAAGTACAGCCCCAAGTACAGTATCTAAGTTGGGGACCAGATCTGAGACAAAGAGGCAGAAGGAGGCGTCCCGGCTCTGGCCAGCCCAGAGTCGATCCATTCCACCCGCAGCCTGAACCGCAGACTTCCCCAACATAAGGGTTTCTGCCAGCAGCCACGATGTAGCCCTCTCCCCTTCTTGGTCTCCTTTCTGTGGCTAATCCACATCTAGGACTAAAGAGTTCTTAGGCAGAGAGGATTATGGAGTTCAAGATGGGGTAGTGCACTGTCTTCTGGGGGAGAGACCCTCGAGCTTCCCCACGAGAGGGGGAGGAACAGAGGGAGGAAAAGCAAAGGCACTGACGAGCATTTTCCCTGTTGAGCGACTCCATTTGCACGCCTAGGGAATCAAACTCTACTAATAATGCATCAAAAGGCGTATGCTCGGGCTGCGCAGACGGCTCAGTGCATAAAGCCTTTGCCTCTCAAGATAAAGGATCTGAGTTCAGATCCCCAGATCCCAGGTGAAAAATGCCAGGCGGATGTGGCACCCACCTGTGATTCTAGCCGGAAGTCAGTGGCTGGGAACCACCGGCCAAGCAGCTCCTCCGCAGACGAGCCCTTGCAGTGTGTTCTGGGTTTAATTAGAGACCCAGTGTCACAACAATAAGGGACAAAAAAGACAGAAAATGATTCCTTGAGACTCCTAGGCACACACATTCAAAGGAATTTGTGAACATCCACCCATCCTCATGCAAACACACACACACATACACACACACACACACACACACACACACACACAAAGTAAGGACAAAAACATATCTTCAAACAATGCTTCAACAGTCATATAATTTTACCATTTCTTTTGTTTTTACTTTAATTTTTATTTTTTATTTTAACTTTATTATTACAAAGAAAAATTTAAAATAGGAGTAGATTTCACAGCCTTGTATAGGAAACAAAATTCCCAAGCCAGAAATGGAAATGCAACATCACAGCGCATTCCACAACACACAGGACAGAAATGCAAAGGACCCCACTCCATCCAAAAACGCAGCCAAAGCCACAGTTTCCAGATATGTGGACCACAGCAGTACCCAACTATGCGCGATTATCACTCTCTACCAAAACCTTGGCCGTCGCTGCTGCCAACACACCAAACCAGCCAACCCTCAGACTCCTACGCCACCAAATGTGTCAGCTGACCCAGGCATCGCAGGCCTCAGTGGCAGCTGGGAGCCTGGTCCCCTATCATCTTCTCGGCTCACACCTGTCTGTGTTCCCGAGGTTAGCCCAGCTCAGCATACTTAGCTACAATTGGACTACCACGTTTTGTTTTTGCTTGGTTGGATGGCTGAATTAGTGTGTGTGTGTGTGTGTGTGTGTGTGTGTGTGTGTGTGTGTGCTTGAAATAGGGTCCCATGTAATCCAGGCTGGATTACCTGGAGCTAAAGATGACCACCATTTTCCTGCCTCTACTTCTCAAGTGCTGGGAACACAGACATGCTACCACACCCAGCTCCATCTTGGTTCCCAAGCCATTTTCTCTACAGAGCGTGGCCTGGCAGCATGTGCTCTGTAACGTCCTGCAGACCTTGGTTGGCTTGAATGAGCTGCTCCTGACGCCCACTTCGGGCTGCCTTAGCTGCCCTTCCTTGATGCTTCAAAGCCATCTGAGGCCCGGATCATTTAACCGTTCACATCAGCTATACAAACTATTGATTGTCTCATCCGAAACCATTTTTTTCATACCACCTGCTCGGAGTGGAAAATGGAGTTCCACGTGCCACATGCCACATGCCACGTGCCACGTGCCACATGCCACATGCACCTTTTCTCAAGTTCAGCCACCAAAACACTTCTGTGCTACAAGACTCTTTGAATATTCTTGTCTTTCTCTTATTTCTTCCTGGAGAGACTGCTATGCCCCAACATGAGTGCATGTGTTAAGCTAGCTGGACTTTTCCAGTGGTATGCCAGGGCATAGATACAGGATGGAAACTGAGCTCCTTACACGGGGTCGGGAGAACCAACTTAGCTTCTTAGCGCTTACCCATGACCAAGGCAGCACCAGCAGCCAATGGCCAGCCAGCTGTGGACACAGGACGATTGCGTGGTTCCTTTTGGGAAGGTCTTACACACATCTTTTACCATCCTGAGCTGAGACTGGGAATTTCCCAGAGGGCTCATCGGCGACAGCAGATTGATTTATATTTACAATTGCAAAGGTAGAAAGGAGGGCAAACACTAATGGGCAGGCGCCAGGGGCAAGAGAGTGATGGTGCATGTATGTGTGTGTGTGTGTGTGTGTGTGTGTGTGTGTGTGTGTGTCGGGGGATCAGGCAGTGATGGGCTAGCTTGGAGATGAATGCTTTTTTCTAAGCATTTGGAACTTCGCATGTATCCAGACGTTTTGAGTCATAAAGTTGGCCGACTGCCTCGGAGCCAGACTGAAGTTGGCCATTGTCTCTAGAAGTTGGGGGTCCTGGTGACGAAACCAGCCCATGGGTAGGTGCCTGAGATGAATGCGTCTGCATGGGATTTGCAGGTCACATTGGCTAATTTAATTTTACCACGAATTGTTATCATACCAAAAACATTACAGCTGGTGTTTTGCAAAGAAAAATAATATTCGAAAACACGCTGGCCTTCCTGAGGTGCACGTCCATCAAGTCTCTCAACTGTTTCACGACCTACTAATTAGATTAAGCCAATTTAATGAGTCAGGCATATAAAATGCCTTACCTTGCCTCTCCCCCCTTCACTAATGCATACAAAGACAGAGAATTAGGTGGGATAATTTTAAGGCCAGACCCATATAAGCTGGAGATTCAAATTAAGGTTTAATTAACCTGCTTAGTACAAGAATCTCTGAACAGCGGGAGATTTCACACACTGTTACGTGTGATCTGTAATAACTGGGCACAACAGGCCCCTCTGTCAATATGTATGGGGTATCTGTCTTGGCTGGTGTGTTCTACCAAACACCTAGACCCTGCCAGTTCCGGAAGGAAAAGCTTCGGAGACAGCTTCGTACATCATTCTTAGACCTCCTGTGCACAGACCTATCTGGGAAGTGAGGCTGCGTTCAGCCAAGCTGTCTGTGATGGTGTAAGTAACTGAGGGACCAGCAAACCATGGGCAGGCAGGTGCGTCTTGCATGACAACCAAGGCGAGTGGAGGCCGGAGTCGCCTCTCACCTGCTCCGGCTGAACATGCAGAAGGTACACAGGCCATGTCAGAGCGTTTGTTTTTTGCCCTTCAGAGACAGAATAAAAAGAATCTGTTTACATTGCTAGGGATCTGTCACGGTTTGAAATGTGTCCGCCACAGTCTCATGTGTTTGGGAAGATCACGGCATCTTTGAGAGGTGGAGCCTTGGAGAAAGGCGGTCACAGGGGCTGGGCCTTGAGGTGGATGATTCTCCCTGCCTCTGGGAGAGGTCTGCTCCGTAGCTCTCAGCCTCCAAGACGTTTGCAGTGACTTAGCCTGCCTCTAGCTTCTGCCGGCCAGCCATGACACAGCCTCTATGACAAGACTGTTCCCCCCTGGAAACGTAAGCTGAATAAATCTCCCTTTCTCCCATCGAGTGGCTCGATTTTAAATGCTCTCTCACAGCAATGGCAAAGAGGAACCAGTACAGGGTCTTTCTAACAGGTCAGGGTGCCGGTTTTTGGTGAGTCAATCGACAAGCAGAAGAGGCGCACACAGACAGTTTTCAGAACTTTAGAACAGAGAAAGAACATTAGCAGGCGGACACGGTGTAGGGGAGCTGTGGGCCCCAGGATGTGTCCGTACAAGTCCTGATTTTTTCCGGACTTCCCACCACGGGTCCTAGAGGAGGACTTGGCTGCCTGGGGCAGGACACGGCGGCTCTTCTTTCTGCCAAATAAGATTCTGGTTGTGCATTTTATTCACTACACATGTTGGTTCCCACAATGCATCACCTGCATGGCTAGTCATGCACAGGTATTTCCCTAAAAGCTCATTCCCAGGGCCCAGTCTGTTTTTTAGCATATGCACCTAAAACCAGTTCAGGCTGGTTTGACTCGCTACCTCTAGTTGCAGGTTGTGTTGACAGGATGTGTTTAGAGGCACACTAACTACAAGGGAGAGCGGTTAAGGTGCCGTCCAGGGTTGGTCATTTAGCATCACCAAAAACACCCTCATAGTATTTCCAAGGTGCCTCTTTTATATATATATAATATCTAAAATATATATTTACTTTTTTCTTTTTTTGTTTGATTATCAGTTCATTATTTTATTGCCTTCATAACAACATCTGCTTAGAACTGGATCACTTGGCTCTTTCTCTTCTTGTCGCCTCCCAGTTCAAAATGCTTGCATCTCTTAATAGCCAGCATTCGCTTAGATCTGCAGTTTGACTCAACACACTCCAGCCTCAGCACCATCTTCTTTGTCGTTTTAGCCTCTTTCCGGAATATAGGCTTGGTCTGCCCACCATAGCCACTCTGCTTTCTGTCACAACGCCGCTTTCCTTGGGCACAGAGAGTCCCTGCCCTTCTTGTGCTGGGTCACGCTGTGGGGTTTGGTGCTGCCACATTTCTTGCAGCAAGTCCGGCCAGTTTTAGGAACGTTCACCATGTTTGCTGGCAGCGGAGAAAGAAGGGTATTTGCTTTTTTCTAGTTTTGCAAGCCTACCAAGTAATTATCCCTGCCCTCCTCTTCTCTCCCTCCTTTCTCCTTCCCCTCCCTGTCCTTCATCAAGCCATCCCACTCCCTTCCATCCGTTTGTTTCTTTGGGTCCCAGGGTTCCCTCTGGATCATCTGCTCCAATGCGGGTTCAGGCCTTTGTAGCAGACCAGGTATCCCCTCTTTGGGCATTCTGCCTCACTGTCTAGAACTAAACTTCAAGGTTTCCACTGCATTTGGTGATTTCTCCTGAGATCCTCGCTAGTCTGGTGTGTCAGTCACTGTGCCGGTCTGGTAAGGACAGGTCTGATCACACCAAAGTGATCCTTAAATTAGTCAAGTTAATAATGCAGACTAAGCTTCAGAAATACTCCAGAAAAAAACCAGTTAAGCAAAAACACTGGTAACTATTGCCTTCTGGCTGATAAATACCACAGACTTTATCACAGAGTTTTCTCCACGGGTGTGTCCATTTGCCCTGTTCTTGAAAATGAGCAGAGGCTGGGTTGGATGGGCTTGGATTCTGTCTCAATATTTCATGTGCATATTCTCTCTGCATTTCCCTAAGTCAGGCAATGACTTGCGTAAGTTCTGCTGCCAGGCCAGACGCTGGCCAACCACTGTATTGGTGGGAATTTCATCCGGCTCAGACTTTGTTGCTGCGGGAGGATCGTGTTGGAAAATGAGAGTTCAGCAGGGACTCACGAGTCTGCATTTCCTTGGACTTGATCTTGGTTAATCACAAAAAGGCAAGAAGCTTGTCCAAGGATGCCTGTTAGTCGGCTGTAGCTGACTCAGAAGCATCCATAGGAGGCAAATACACTCCAATGTGTCTAGTAATAAATCTACTTTCAAGAACAGCCCCCTGAGTCCCACTTTCCTACAGCGGCCCTTGGTCTCAATTCTGGGTCCTTAGGCATATTTGAAAAACAGAGAAGGGGAATGGATGTTGCTCAAGCACAGTGAACGATTGTGGAATCAGCCTAATGGGGTCACAGGTCATGGTCAGGATTTAAGAACGCAGCAACGGAACAGCCAGAATCAAACCCATTTCATACACAGGCTGTCTTCTCAAACGCCTGTGTCCGTGATGTAAACATGCGGGCTTAGGATGCGAAATGTGTCTCAGCTGGTGTTCTTAAAAAGGTCTGCCAGCCACATTTCTAGAAATAAGCAGGCTCCATGCTGGTTACTCTTCACTATCTGTGAAATGTCATTTCAAAGGCCGCACAAAGCTCAAGTACAGAACGCAGAGTACAAAGCTCAAGTTCTTCAAAATTTCAATGGCCTGCTCCGCTCTGGACTTGTGGAGGGAACCGTGTGCACTGGGAAGACGAACTCTGAGCGTCCTGCAGAGTGGAAGGTGGGTTTTAAATGCCTGGCATCCCTTCGGCTAATGCCAGGCAAGCCATCCGCAGTATCGCGCACAAGACCAACTGTGCGCTTCAGGGGAGTGCAGATTCTGCACTCAGGACGAGGGTCGGGAAGAAGGGTACTCTGGTGGGTCAGGAGCCTCTTTCTCTGACAACCCTGGGCTGTGACGTCACCATGCACATCCCTTGCCTCTGGAACCTCTGTGGCCATCTGCTTTGTCAACTCCAGCCAGCCTCATCTGACCGGACTTGCCGCCGGACTTAGCATCATCCTCCTGTGCATCCTGGGAGTGCCACATCTGAGTGTGGTTGGTATCTTGGTGGCATTACAACGGGCCCACACTGAGATTCCAGAGGCTGCAAAGATGGTTCAGCATGGGCTGGAGAGATGGTTCAGGGGTTAAGACTCTGCCTTACAAGCATAAGGTTCTGAGTTTGGATCCCACATAAAAATGTTAGGTGGAAATAGCAGCAGTTGTACTTCCAGCCCTGGAAGGTGGAGACTGAAAAACTCCAGAGCAAAGCAAAGAGGAGGTAACGCAATGCAGGTGATTCCCGAAGTCACCTTGGGCCTCTACAGGCACACACAGTCCCCTCTGATATACACAGATACATACACATGCACAGAAGCACACACATACAGACACACATGATAAAAAAAATGTGACAGCATTTCATCCTTTGAACCAGACAGTTCAGGAGAGCCACGGGCCAGGGAGAGCAGAGAAGCGGGGCCCAGAACTCACTCTCATGTGACTCCCCGTCCCTTCCAAGGACAAGGAAGAGGGGATCCTGGGCCAGCTCCCTGAGACACGCCTCGCATCTCTTCCTTGGGTGCTGCTTGTCGTGACTAGGCTCTTCTCAGGCTTGCCTTTCCACACCAAACAGGCCAGCAGAGGGTCTGCTGCACGCCATGGGAGTTGTTCTCATGAACTCCCACACTCGGATCTAGTAAGTTCCGTGGCGTGTAGTGCTCAGCTTGTGGTCATACAGTGTTGCCAACGGACTAATGCTAGAATTAGGAACATGGGATAGCAACCAGGCAAACATAGGCGCAGCACCTGCCCTGCAGGTGCTCAGCTGCCAGGCCCGGGAATTGAAGCAGCTTCTCTTCTCAATCTACTCGGTTTTTATAGGCAATAGAGTTTCCCCTAGATGAGGATCACCTTGGCTGTTAGCATTAAGTCAGGACATTACATCTACTGTTCGTTGTGTGTGTGTGTCTGTGTACACATGAAAGTGCACATGTGCGTGTGCATGGCCTATGCACGTGTATGAACTTATACATATGTATATGCACATATATATGTATGGTATATGTGTGTACATGCTTGTGCACATTTATGTGTGTGCATGTGTGTACATGTGCGCTTTTACATGCATGTGTCTGTTGTGTGCATGTTGTGAACTCATGTATGTGCATATGTGTACAACATGTGTATGAACTCATGGTGTGTATATGAGATGTATATGATATACATGCATGGTATATGTGTGTGCATGTGTACATTTATGTGTGTGTACATGTACACAGTGTATATTTATGTTCCCATTGTGTGCATGCTGTGTGAATTCATGTATGTGTTTATGAATATGTATGTGTATGCATGTGTACATTTTGTGCATGTGTGCACATGTTCACATATACATTTATATGCCCATTGTTTACATGCATATGTGTATGCATGGTGTATATGCATGCATAAATGCATATGTGTGCATGTGTATGTGTACTCATGACATACGTGTGTGTGCATGCATGAGCTCTTATGCGTTCTCAGGGAGAAACCCATACTGGGTTTTGGAGAAGCAAGTAATACAAGAGAATCTGATGAACCAGAGAGACCAACAGTTGGCCCACGGCCACGCACAATCCTGGGTGTTGGGTGCTGAGGCGTCTGCGGGTACCTCTGTAGTTCTGCCTGCCGTGTATGTTCTTGTAGAGACCCCCTGAGGACCACAGCATGCTCAGAACTAAGGAGAAGTCAGAAGAGGGATGCTGAGAACGGTCGTGTGCATGGAGGCCCGCCCTGCCCCAGTCCTACTCGGCCAGCAGACCAGGGCAAGAGACAAGTCAGGGACCATGAACAGCAACTGTTTGGGGCGAAGGCAAACGCTGTACACACAAGCCAGCCCACACGTAGAGGGGATTTCTAGGCACGGAGGCTCCCAGGCACTGGCAACCAGTAGGGAATGTGCATTTCTTGCCATCTTCACAGCACTTTTGTTTCTCATTTGTTCAGCTGCCGGGTCAGTAAAGATGAGGCCCGAGGCTTCAGGACAGGAAGTACTGCCCCCAAGCTCATCTACGGACAAAGGGGTTATCTGTGGGCACAGAAACTGGACTTCTCTAAGTCAATCAGTCATGTGTCATGGTTGCTGAGGTAGCGAAGACACCAGTCAGGCTTGCTTTACAGGGTGCATGGGGAGAAAGGCCCACCCACAACCCACGCATATGGTGTCAACACCCACACAACATGAGCAGCTCCCAGCTCAGACCGCTGCTCCGACAGCCTGCTGCTGTCGCTTCTCTGATCGCGTGTATTCTTCCAGAGCCACACTCATGTGCCCTGAAACATACACACCACACACAGCAATGCACACGCACTCAATGTACAGAGGTTCCAGTCCCATATACCTAGCCACACTCCCCAGTAGTGCACACATGCCCACACAGTGCATATCACCCAATATGTGCATGAGCTCAGATCTTTAGACGTGACACACAACCTACGTTAAAACGTGCGCTCATGTGCGCAACAGCACAGCAGCGTGTGTGTGTGTGTGTGTGTGTGTGTGTGTGTGTGTGTGTGTGATCTTAAGTTTTCTCAGGCACACACAAAGACACAGACGCTGACACGCACGGCATCGGAGAGGGTGGGCACACACACCCGGACAGGTGGACCCTGCAGGAGGTTTCATTAGCTCATGTATCTCTCGCCTCTCCCCACAGGTGGCTCTGCCTGGAAGACAGTCGGCTGAGAAGCAGTTTCTGGGCCTTGTGGGCACGAGGAGCCCCAAGTTCATGATTGATTTTTTGCCTTTCACTTGGAATCAGCACCAGCTCATCAGAGAGTACACCGGTGCAGCCCGTCGGCGGTCCTGCATACGGGAAGCCGGGAGCCGGCAGTTTGCAGAGAGCAGAGGTTACCAGAGACAAGGGCTTGCTAAGAGGGGTAGACCTCCCTCCAGTCAGACCCCTGCCCGGCCAGGGCAAGCAGGTGAGGGCAGGGCAGCCAGCCAGGGAAAGAAGCCTCCGGAAGCGAAGCAGAGCCGACACGCCACGTCAGACTCTTGCGGAGCGGACCTGGGAGGCGGCGTCCTGCAGCGGCCAAGAGCCTCTCAGACCTCCGCTGCCTGACCTCAATCCCCATCAACCTTCTTCCTCCTGTCAGTCCTGCGTCCTTCCTCAGGCTGATGCCCTTCCTGCGCCCCTACCCTCATCTTCAAAGCAGGATGAGACCAGGGTTGCATGAGTATGGGGTGAGGAATGATGCCAGGCCACGGGAGGAGGGCAAAGGCAGCTGAGACCCTTCTGGAATTTCCTCTTGTCCCTCTGCACCCCCACGTGAAATCTAAAATTCCGCTTGCACTTCCAAATGGAATTTTTAAAAGTGAAAAATCAATGTGCTCCAACAGAAAGCACAAATGTTCAATTACAAGATAAATGGAGCAGCAAAGAACACATTACGTAACATGATTGGTTAATTGTGCAGGCGTTAAATATCCAGAAATGCCAGCAGACCTTCGGATACGTACTGAGGCATGGCCGCCTCGGGTAAGAACAGACCCACAAGGCCACTCAGAAGATCCAGGAAACAAACGCCTGCTACCCACCAATTCAGTCTGCAGGGAAGGAAATGAATCCCCACGCTCCCATCCCAACCGGTCCCCAGGGGCGTCTGACTCGATTATTGCTTACCTTAGAGACCGCCTCCCCGTCGTTGGTAGGGCCTAGTAATTCAGTCCCACCGCCTCGAGGATGGCCCCTCTATGCATCACCCATATCCTTTATCACAAGTGAGAGGCAAAGGGGCAAGTATGCAAGGCACAGGGAAAGCGTGGGGGCTGCTTGGACCAGGATGCCATCTTCTGCACTTGGCTTTGCACCAGTTGAGCCTCGTGCACCTTCTTTCCAATCAGTTCTGACTGACCTCCAGGTAGTTTGCAAGCACTGATTAATTGCTTCCTTTTGGGGTGCCAATTCAGAGTCTGTGGAAGCACCCACTTGCTACATGGCATTTACACTTTGGGGGGTGTTGTGTACTGACATGGGTCCCTGAATACTGTCCCTAGCTGTGGAGTGGACAGTGTGCTCCAAGGGTCCCACAGACAGCAGAACCTGGATGTCTCTGGGGGTGGCTGTGGTCGGGATGGCACCAGCAGGAGCTGGGTGCGAGTGTGTGTGTCACCTCCCGTCCTGTGCATTGGAGCAGCAGCAATGCCAGGGTCTCGCTCATGGAGAGACACACGTGTCAACCTCATCGTTGAAGGCTTGAGTTCTGAGCACAGCTGTGAAGAATTAGTAGCTGAGCCCTGGGCAAGCCTGTGAGAACTGGTCTAGCGGATGGGGAAGGCCCAGCCCCTCCGCCGCTGTCCAGGGCACACCCACAGGCCTCGCTCGCTCCATCTCACACGCACTGTTCTCCCTTCGAGGGTCCAGGGCTGGTGGGTGCAGGAGGTCAGTCAGCACCATACCTCCCAGGATTCCTTCTCGCACCCTTGCCGCTGGGCCAGCCCTGGGGGTTGGAGGGACCGTATTGACGGCACCTCACAAGCTCACGGCACACACGTGTCAGGCCACACGTGCAGGCTGGGGGGGGGGGTGAAGACTTCTCTCAAGGAAGGAAACAAATGGCTGGGTTTCATCAGCAAGTTAAGATGCTCATTTGAAAGAATGACTCCCACTTCACACCTTACTGTAATTTTCCAATCAATCGTGATTTAAATATGTTAATGCAACTAACTAGGTTGAGCACCAGCCTAGAGACTTTCCGAACGATGAAGCAAGAACTCCTGGTGCACAAGGAAGGTAGAAACTCCAGGAAACAGCTCCAGAACGGAGACAGGACACACGCGCGGTAGAGGCCACTTAGGCTGTTTGTACGAGAGTGGGCAGTGGTCATTTAAGACCCCGGTGACATGCCTTGGGATAGGGGACGTAGGGGACGTTCCCAGCCGGGTCTTTCCTGGAGAGGGTCAGGCAGGCTCCCTTCATGGTGCCTTGGAAGAGTCTGGTCCCAACACCTCATTTCCAGTCCTACGACCTTTTTCCATCTTATGTCTCCTGACTCTAAACTCAAAGTGTCTACCTAGGTGACGGGCAGGTCGACTACTAGAAAGAGGGCGCACTCTGGCCCACCCCTCAGAGCACAGTGCACGGGGTTCTGAGGCAGACTGGGGATTCTGTCTCCTTCCTCTAGGTGAGAAAAGCCCAAGGACCCAGGGCAGTTTCCGAGTGGAAGAAGCCCACGCATGCCACCTGGCTGCCTGTGCCCACCCAGGACATCCACCAGAGCAGCCTCCACCCCTCGGGCTATGTCTGGAGGCTTCCACAGGAATCCGGCTGGATCTCTCACCATACTCCTTGCCAGAGTTCTGTCCTCCATCTGGCTCTACCTCCTGTTTGGTAAGTTGGTGATAAAGATGCTGAGCCCAAGGGGGAGGTGTCCAAACTAAACAGAATCAAGCACGCAGGCATCAATCAGGTGGGCCGCGCCCTGGCTGCATGTTCTGCCACTAGCTGTTCCTCGTGTCTCCATGTGACCTTCTCTCTGAGCACTTAGGAGTCACCTGTCCCTCCTTCTCTCCACGTCCCCGTCTGCTCCCTGGGTAAGGACACGGGAATCACCACAGCTCCTCAAGCTTCCCACTTGCACACAGCTGCATTCTGAAGTATCAGCAGCTCTGATTTCAATCCAGAATTTGGGATCACAGTTCGCGGTATGTCACAAAGAATCGCCCATCAAGCCAGGGTTGATTTTCTGTTCATTTGTGACTACGTTCATTGTGAATGGATGGAACGCATACCACAAGCTGGAGGGTCTGAGCCAGGGTACCATCGGCAGTGGGTGAAAAATCCTGCCCAGGACCCAGCATTTTGGGGGGAGTGCATAAGCAAACATACACCACACATGGTGTGTCAGGTGACATTTGGAAAACTGAATTGCTCATAATGGGCTTGGAAGTTTGGCTCACTCATTCGGCAGGTGGACCTGTAGGAACTCCAAGATGCATGCCACATCCGGGTGTCCAGATGGGGCTGGACAGGTCCCTCTTCTTGGAACCTCGACTCTGCTCCACGCCGACAGTTCTCTAATGATGCCTCTGTGTCGCTGGGCATTAATGGGTCATTTATCTGAATTTTGTCTCCCCGCTACAGATTGGAGAGCTCCTTCAGACTTTGCCAGTCACTGTCGATTTAAGGAGGCCACCGTGATGAATGTGCAGATTAACTGTGGAAATTTACTTACTTGGTCATTACATTTAGCGCGCGGCAGCCTCTCAGTGCCATAATTAAGTAAGGAAGTAAGAAGAATTCTGTGTGTCAGTACAGAAGGAAGCATCTAACCACAGGAGGAGCCGCCGTGGCTGACAGCACCAAGGAGAGCCTTCCGCGCTCTGCAGAGGTAAGACTGGAGGTGCAGAATCAGAGACAAAGGATTGCCAGCCCTACCCCCGCATTGAGACAGAACCTCCATTTCCCTACTACTCCTTGGGACCTGAGCAGGGAAACCCTGGAGCAGCTGCCCTGTGCATGTCATTCCTTGGTCCTTCAGACCCCCATGTTATGCTGTCAGTCCACCCGACAATGGACAAGGGACCCTAGGTCTCTAGAGGACGGTCAATGCCATTGCCTCGTCCTGGGGTGGGATCCCTAGGGTATAGGCCAAGGCGACTCAGGCCTGGGCCCTTTAAGAGGCTCCATTCACAGACAGGTCATCTCTGGTGATAAGCGGCTCTCGCCCCTCACCTTGAGTGGATTTACATGCATCTTCTCTGCTCAGTGTCCACCCTACCACAGCCAGGGATGTGGGGGGACACCCTCCCGGCCTCCAGAGAATTTGGCATCCAGCAGGCTGGGCCCAGGTCTGGTTTATTCTTGGGTTTACACCACCCCCGGTGGAAAGAACGCGGTCATACTGGTTCATGGGGAACACAAGGATGCAACGGGGGAGGGTGGCCAGTCACTATCGGTACCTGACAGACAGATAGGACAGTGTCCTAGACAGGCAGAGCAAAGGTACCATCACGACATGACAAGTGGCCAAATGACTTGGCATCAACATGGTCAGGCAATCCTTGTGCCCATTGCAGCCTTTGAAAACCAAGCTCATGTTCAAGACTCCAAGAACACATTGGGACAGTTTCGATGACCTGGAAATTTACAGTTAAAACCCACAAGCTGTAAGGTTTTGAGCTGCGGCCCGCTGGGTCCGTGCAGAGCGGCTGCTGGGTCCATGCAGAGCGGCTGCTGGGTCCGTGCAGAGCGGCTGCTGGGTCCGTGCAGTGCTTCCAAGGCAGGCAAAGGGCCTGAGTTTGAGCCTCCAGAACCCCCTTATTAAATCAGCCAGCTCAGCCCGCCCGTGCTCACTCATGATCCCCGTGCTGAGGGGACAGAGACAGGCAGACCCCCAGGGCCTACCGCCCAGCAGCCAGACCTACTTGGTGAGTTCGAGGCCAGTGAGACAGGTCAGGGACAGGTCAGGAGTGACATCATGTGCACGCCCCGGGGTGCTCAGAAGCAAGTGGCTTTTCTGCATCTGCAAAGCTGATTTCCATATTCAGACTCCTCAAGTGCCCACATCACTCACTCACAATCTACGTTTCGGTGTAACTGTTCCCGTCTTGAGTCGTTCCATGGCTTGTGTGGAACGAGGCATCTTGACCACATAGGCCGAGCAGACCCGACTCCTCTTGGTGCTTTGGACCATCCTGCCCCTGTTTTCTATCTCCCCACTCAGAAGCTGCCATTTCCACTTCAGCATTTGTTCAGCTGATCTCAACTTCACGCCAGAGACCGTCACAAACGGTGCTGGGAAAGGGTCTTCCTTGACCCTGGCTCCTCAAGCCCCGCGCTTCCTTCTCTGAGCGTCTCTACATGTGAGGACCCCCTGCCTACACTGACCTTCCACAACGTGAGGCTCCTTCTGTCTTGTCTGCTTTTACAAAGGTTACCACAACACTGGCCCAGAGAAAGCCCCTCCTCACCATCTCTACAAAGGATGAATAAGCAGAACAATTAAAATCGAGCACTCCGCTGGGCAGTCTGCATCTTCTCCTTCCGCGTTTTTCATGAGAAGACACGGCCTCCCTTGCTTGCTAGCGAGGATGCAGCTTCTAAGAGACAAGGGATTCTAGCCTTGCCTTCCTCCCTCTTTCTCCACAGGGCGAACGTGGCGTGGGATGCAGCCGCCCCATCTCCACTACAGACGCGTCGGGATGCTTCTCGCTTAGGTCACACTGACAGTCATTGGATGTGGCACATTTAAAGGCAAAAAGCGCAAGGCATTAGCAGATTCGGCCGCTCAGGGCCCCGCACCCTTGACAGGAAAAGCCCTTAAACAAACATAACAGGCCTAAACTGTGTAAATGCCAGGGCTTGGGGAGGAACCCGCTCCCACGCCCTTGATGGAGTCGGTCCAGGACGCAGCGGGACGGGTAGGACTCGGGCATCCTGGTATTTGTGTGGCCTCAGATCCGAGCAAGCCTGGAGGGAATGGAAGAGTGGCCCCAAGCCGCACTTCTGTGGATTACACCTGCTAAAAGCTGTGCTCACACACGTGTTGGCTTGTATCCGACAGACGGGGGCTGCCTCCACCGTCTGTTGTGCATCTCAGCTCGCTTTCACTTCAGAAAGCTCCTTCGGCTAACTGAGGCCCCTCTGGGGGGGGGGGTTCGTGCCCAACACCCTGCACCCACACTGGCACCATCCTCCCCTGGATCTGTTTGATGCACATCTCATCGTGATCCCTAAAGTTCAGCTGGGCACATCAAAGTTCAGCACAGTTTCCTGGTTGTTCAGGCTTCCTAAGTCAGGGGAGCCCCGTAAGTTCAGCCCCTGCCTGAGAGGCCCTGCCCCATGAAGCCCTTGGGCTCTTGGCCTGGTTTTATATCTGGTTTTGGTGCCAAGACCATAGCTGGTCCTCCAGGCCCGCGGAGCGATAGATGCGCTGCATAAAGTATGCAGCTCTGCGAATGGCCGATAGTCATTTTTAGGACAAATACATTGTTGTAGGCACAGGTGTCGACTTGATGGTTCAGGGTGGGCTCTGGACACATGTGCAGAGAATTAGCAGCTAAGCTTTGAGGGAGCCTGTAGGAGACTGTGTGGTGATGGGAAAGATGCAGCCCACGGGGTGGGAATAGTCCCCGGACAGCTAACTGTGGTGGAGGGAACCGGCTGAGAAAGTTGGCACCCTTCAGAATACTGGCCCGACACGCTGCTCTGACAAGTAAGAACTGTCCATCTCTCAGTAGTCCTGTGGATATACGAACATGGTGTAGCCAGTTCCCTTGGCCCTTGGGTTGGTGCGAGCTCTCCTGCCAAGCATAAGGAACCGTAACCAAGACTCACAAGAGAAAATAAAATCCCTTGTTCCCTGAAGTTGTTTTGTCATGACTTTATCAACAACAAAACAGGTAAATGGCGACAGACCGCTGTCCCTGAAAGTTAGTACCACTATTGACCAGTCGAAGAACTGAAGAGAAAGGGAACTTTCCGGGCTTGGAACCAACATTCTCAGGGGTGCCCGTGCCGTAGGACCATGCTTGAAGAGCACCAGGGGGAAGCTGTGCATCCGCATTCATGGCCTCTCCAGGGCTCCGGTGACCAGCACAGAGATGCTCCGAACTCACCTCTGCCCCCGCTCTCGGCATCAGCCTGCAGCCAGCCGGGCACCAAAGCCACCATGTTTATAAATAGCATCCAGGGAGGACAGCCAGACCCACTCTCTCCCAGACATGAAAAGTGGGTCCCACCACTCCACGAGTCATGGACCAAAGCCAGGAAGTACACTGCTGCCAGTCTCTCCTGGTGAACTAGAATCCTTCCCGCCAAACCCCAGAGCCCGCATGTGAATGTGGCGTTGCTCGATAATGGGATATTGCAAATATGATGACGTTCAGATGAGTTCATATTGGGTCAAGGTAAATCCCACAGGACATACAACTAGTGTCCTGACACAAGGAGAAAAACTAGGACCGGACACAGAATCCCAGGAAGAGAACCAGGCAGAGCACTGGCTCGCTGGGTCTATAACAAAGGCACTGAAGAAGCTGGAAAGAATCTCTCTGAGCTTCTAAAGGAACCATGCTGCCCAGTGCCTCCAGCTGACACGCTGAACCTTCTGAACTACAAGGGCAGCAACTTCTGTTGTAAGCGGCCGCATTCGGTGCTTTGTGGTGCGGACTCTGGGAAACTCACACAAGGCCCTTGAGGGTGCCCTGCATGGGCGTGCATCTCGTGGGCCACAGGGATCATGCCAAGCACTCCAGAACACCAGAAGACATGGATCTCTGCTCGGTGTAAAACCACACCTGCCTTACTCTTGCTGCGAAGGGGTGAGTGGACAAGGTCGCAGAGACAGGGTCCCCATGGCTTTGGGCGCAGCCCCATCTCACCCTCCAAGTCAGGCAACTGGCTCTAGACCTGTTCTCCAGATGGCAGGGGCTCAGGCCCCCCCAGCTGTCCACGGCTGGCACTCGAGTGCCTGCGCGGGTAATTGCCCCAGAACCGCAGCCAGCTTTCCGGGGCTGAACATCACTCGGCAGACGGGCGCTGCCCTGCCCCCGTGGCCCTCATTAGCATAATGGTCTTTGTCCAGAAGGAGCGAGGCCAGGGGAGAAGGAGAGCAGCTGCTGCTTGCACTGCTCCCGCGGCCTGGGCAGGGCATCGGGCGCCATCTGTCCTGGGGCTAGGCCACTGTCCAAGGGGGACACGCGTTCCAAAACTCCAGGCGCAAGTGTTAGGGATGATTTCTCTGGGACATGACTCGGATTTGGGTGTCACCCTGCGGGTGGAGGTGGCTGGATCCAAGGTCATTCTAGGCGAAGGTCTTCTGGAAGATTCCACAAGTGCCCACTTAGTGCTTAGGAAGCTGCTCTGGACAGCGGCCACATTTGAACCCTCATCCAGCTCATGGCCCCACCTCGGGGCATCAGTTTGAAGGCATTTCCTCTCCCATAAGGCTTCAGGCCAGGCCCGGGCACAGGGTCCCAAAACCTGGAAGGGATCTGGCTCCAAGCATAGAAGCCTGTTGAGAGGTTAACAGCCAAACTGAGCAAATCCTGCTGAAGGCTGCTAGGCCAGAGGGTGGAGGTGGGTACATGGAGCAAGGCAGGTGTAACACACAGTCAGTCAGCATGTGTAGCCAGAAGTCTTTGGATAAGAACTGTCTGACACATCCCTGGGTCTGGCACGTGGTAGGGAGGATCTCCCTGACCCAGCCTGCCCTGTGGGCTTGGCCCTCTGACTGTAGCCAACCACAACACAGGCTCAGCGCCCACCTTCCTTGGCCCGCAGTACTAGGGCAACCCAGAGGGCAGGGTGAACCTCTCCTCGACTTTGCCCACCAGAGCCCTGCTCGTCGCTGGGGTCGCTGGAGTCTGGGTTTCAGGTCTGAGGTTTCAGATGACCCCATTGGGCTGGATGTCTTGGGTTTGCAGGGCCTGTAGCTGGATTTTTCTAGGGACAACAGAGAGTGTGTGTGTGTGTGTGTGTGTGTGTGTGTGTGTGTGTGTATGTGTGCGTGTGTAGTGTGAACTCCTGACCCTCTGTCTCTGCCTCCCGAGTGCTGGTACTCCATGCGTGGGCCTCCACTCGTGGCTGACGGTGGGGTGCTTCTAAACGCCGCGCTCGCTTCTGGAGTGAGCACGGTCCGGCCTCAGGAGTGGCCGGGGACAGTCAGAGCTTAGCTGGTGGCAGGAAAGGCTCTCAGCCGCAGTCTGCTGAGTCTCTGCGCGCCTTCTCTGTGGGGAGGGACAGCTGCAAAGCCCTCTTGGGGTACAGGCGCTCTGTGCAGACACAGACATTGTCCGCTGACAATGTGCCCCCCACTCACCTCGACCTCTGGGGAGCCTGCTCATCTGGGCAAATAGAAGCCCAGGAACTTAGCTTCGTCCCCGGGGATGCCAGCACACAGCCGTGGTGTGCCCTCTGTGCCCTGCAGCAGGTTGGCCGACAGAAGCCTCACGCATGAAATTTCTCCCCCGTCCTTTACCTGTCACCTGTGCTTGACTCAGTAAAGGTTTAACAAAAGCATCCAAAATGGCTCTATGGGCCACGGGCGGCTTCACCGCTCTTCATTGCTGCTCGCTCGCTAGACGGCAGGACGCTGCTCGGGCATACCGTGGGACCCTCTGTCTTATCCCCTCGTGAGGTGCCGACTCACCCTCCCCCCAAACCCCTGGTGGAAGCTCTGAAGGCTGCTGGGGTGGTATCTGGAGCTGGACCATTGGAGGGAGAGGAGGGTTGGCAGCGGCCCGAGGCGAGGGGCCCCAGCAACGTGACTTATGTCCTTGAGAGGAAAAACACTAGGAAGCCGACCGGTGGCTTTCTTTGGGGTGCACTGAAGTCAGGTCGTGGGGCACATGATGAGAAAGCGGCCACCACACCCTCAGGCTCATTCCGAGACTTGCTGGTCCTTGGCACGCTACACGTGCCAGGACCACCAGAAGTCAGTCTGCCGTCCAAGCCACTCCACGGTGTGGCGTTTGGTCACAGCAGCCCGGGAAGATCTACCTGGGACCCTTTCTTGCCATCTGCAACTGACGACACTCAGGTCTATTTGCTGCACTGCTGGGTTCCCAGGGCAGCCAGAAACCTGGTCCAGGTCTGAATCTATGGACGGTTCCAGGGGCTGCCAACACCTCTGTGGTCACCCACAGTCCGTGCGCGTGTGCTCCTGACCCGTCTCACCCACAGCCCACGGGTGTTCACTCCTGATCCACGCCCACAGCTCATGCACGCACACACACTCGGTCCAGCGCCCACACTTCTGAGCCCCGGTGCTCTCAGGACGGGCGGTCCACCTGGGTAACGACCCCTGCAGGACTTTGTCTTCCTTGCCACAGGTCCCTTCCCCACAGCCAGACGCACTCTGTTCCAGCTGCAGCCTCAGCAGCAGCAGCCTTGAGGAAGTGAGGTCCACGCCCCGGGAGGCCAGAGCACATTAAGGCATGCATGCCCTGTGTGCCCCTGCGCGCCCCTGGTACAGCTGAGGTACCAGCTGCAGCCCACAGTGTCATCTGACATTCTAACACAGCCGCGCATTGGGAGCCAGGAGGCCTGGGCGGCTCTGTCACTCTCTCCATCACACCCGGAACCCGGGGCCCGGCTTCCAGCTAAACAGGTGTAGGACAGCCTGTTGCCCATCTTCGGAGGAGGCCCGGGGGCTCCAGAGAGGCCTCCGAGGGGAGAACAGTTGGAAAGAACAAAGGAGGTTAGACCTCGGCTTGACAAGCTTATTGATGGCAGAGCAGACCTGCTGGCGAGAAGGAAAGGCTCCTAACGGCTTTGCCACCTGCAGGTCCCTGTCACAGAGAACCGGCTGAGGGGCTATGCGGAGCACGAGCCGCCCTCTGCAGAGAGAGCTGGCCCACTCCTGCCTGTCCCCAGAGCTTGCCCTTGTGGGGCTTCATGCCCTGGCGCGCATAACAAGGTGCCCACCCTGGACGCTCCCCCGTCACAGGTGAAGCGCCCACCCTGGA
Source organism: Typhlomys cinereus (assembly GCA_023101885.1). Lineage (NCBI taxonomy): Eukaryota > Metazoa > Chordata > Mammalia > Rodentia > Platacanthomyidae > Typhlomys > Typhlomys cinereus. Next base: position 1,288,199 of record JALPQD010000195.1, read on the forward strand.
CGTGCCCCCGGTCAGAGAGGAGAGGGGGGCAGAGCCCAGGCTCACGCTCAGCTTGGCCCAACTCCAAAGCCAAGCCTGCGCCACTACAGGGTCTGTCTGTGTGTTAGAAGGGGGGCCGAGGGCATGAGATCCCTATTTCCCCAAGTTCAGGAAGTAGCTGGGGAGGGATGCGCAGAGAAGGATGGGGCGCTCAGGACCTGTTTCCCGGAAATACCATCAGATGCCTTCTTTGGGGAAAATGACAAGTCATAGCCCACAGGACGGACATGAGCCAGAGGCTGGGGCCAATGGCCACAGAGAGCCTGGTTCTCAGGTGTTGGCTGGACAATGGGGCCCGATCTCTTCACAGGGATTTGCTCTAAGTCGAGCCTGCCTGCCTCCCCCCCGCCTCCCCCCAGCCTTCCCCCCCAGCTGCCTTCTCCCCCAGCTGCCTTCTCCCCCACCTGCCTTCTCCCCTACCTGCCTTCTCCCCCACCTGCCTTCTCCCCCACCTGCCTTCTCCCCTACCTGCCTTCTCCCCCACCTGCCTTCTCCCCCAGCTGCCTTCTCCAACCCCCCGCTCCACCTTCTCTACCCGCGCCTGTGTTCTCCTCTTCGCTCCGTGGAAGGAAATCCAAAGCAGTCATGCCACGTGCAGGACACTCGAGGGTCTGACTTGAAGTTCAAGTCAGCGGCTACCAGTGTCTAGTGAGCAACTGGCCCTGAGAAGAGTCTCCACCGTGCCTAGGCATTGAGGGGTCACCCACAGCTCTCCCCATCGAGCAGACGCCGAGTCAAGGCAGACGACTGTCCCAGCAGGGCAGGCTTCCCCGGGGCAGTGAGGCGCCATCAGAGCAGGGGACAGCGGACGCTGGAAGTCCAGAGACTTTGCTCATTCGGTAGACACTGCGGCTGCAGACGTGACAGAAGCACGCGTCCCTGGCTGGCCAAGGCACGCCGGCTGAAAGCCAACCACGTCACCGCCAGGAGACGACGCAACATCACACGCGTTGAAACGGAAACTTCCTGTGCTCACAACCAGTTCACCTGCTCAGTCTCACTGCTCGCCTGGCCACGCGCGGCCCTGAAGCAGGTCTTGGTCCCTGCTTCTGTTAGTCAGGATTTTCTCTGCGACGATATTCTTCAAAGACAGGACCCCCAGCTGGGGACCAAGCTGCCAACACACTGGCCTTGGGGGACACTTTGCAGCCAATCCACAGCAAGCATGGGTGAATGAATGCCACACTAGTGAATACTGTAGTCACCTAGCGTACTCTGTGGCTGCTGCAACAATGGCCACGGTCGTGGGGGCTTAATACCCAACCCCTGGGCTGGGGACACGGCTCAGAGGGCAAGGGGCCTGCCAACAAAGCTGGTGACCTGAGTTCAAATCCCCAGATCACACATAAAAGCCCAATACAGTTGTGTCGGGGTCTAGAATCCCAGTCTACAGGAAGTGGGAAGTGGAAGACTGACGAGTTCCAGAAGCTGGCGGGTCGCCCTGGCTCACACAGCACTGGAGAAGCGAGTCTCAGGGAAGGTGGAGAGGGAGGAACAACACCCGCAGGTTACCCGAAACCTCCACATGCGCGCCATGAACGTGCATGGCTGCACTCACACATGCACGCGCGCGCGCACACACACACATGTCCATGTCTGCACTCACACACACACACATGTTCATTCCTGCACTCACACACACATATGTTCATTTCTGCACTCACACACACATATGTTCATGCCTGCACTCACAAGCATGCACTCACATGTGCACACACATGTATGCATGACTGCACTCACATGCACACACACATGCATACATATGCACACAATGCACATGCACGCATACACGCATATACATACAACACACTCATATATCACACATACACATACACTCACTCATTACAACTCACAAATGCACACTCATACACTCACAAATACTATGCTTACCCATCTCTTCTTACACACCCATCTCTCCTTTTCGATCTCTCTCACACACACACAGATACACCCATCTCTCACACACACATACTCATACGCTTCTCATACACACTCACCTAACCTTCACACATACTCACCCCTCACATATACACTCTCTCACCACACACAAAAGCACACCCACGCACATGCATGCAGATACATGCACACACACGCACATTCATACATGCACATGCACATGTACATGCGCGCGCACACATACACACACACACCAGATTCTTAAGCTTCAGTTTCATGGACTAGAATGTAGAGTTGGGAACGTGACTCACTCCCCATACCACGATGCTAAGAAATGCAGCCTGATCCTCGTGGGCTCCGGTCTTACATGACGGTGGTGTAATTGCCTGCAACGGTTCAGGTCTCACATGGCATGTGGAGTGTGACATGCGGTGTGACCGCATCAGCTCAGGTCTCGCATGGCGTATAGTGTGAACTACAGCTATTGCTGTCCACACACGGTTTTCTGTTCCTTTAGAATCATAATGACTTAATTGTAGACAGTGAAGACTTAACATTTCCCTACCATCATTTCTCAGCATGTTATCAAATTAGTGTAATTTTTGGGTTATATTGTGACAGGTATGAATTTTTAGAATTGAGTTATTGACTCATTTCATTTAAAAAAATTCAATGAATTTTCAACAGCTTCCAAAATGGCCCTGAATCGACTTCTGCCACGTACAACATGAGATGGGAACCACGGTATCGACATTCATAAAATCAGAATACCCACCCGCTCAGAGGACCCCCGAAGATGCTCTGGGTCCTGCAGCCCCCAACGGGCAGTCAAGATCTCATTCCTTATGCAAACGCGAGAAAACACCATTGGTATGCAGATTTTCTTGAGTCTTTAGTAAATGGCAAAAGTATATGTCTCCCAAATAAGTGCTTTAAAATTAATTTCTTTGGGATTATCAGTAAATAGTTCCACTGCACACCTGTTTCGTGACCTCTCTACCCAAGACTGAAGACGAAATCTCAGGAAGGAGTTGTGAATGGAAAGGTTCTTTTCAATACGGCGAGTGGGCTCAGGACCTCACCCAGGAGGGTCCCAGAAGCCCTGCTGTCCCCATTTCCCACTGTGCCCCATTGTGCCCTGTTGCGCCCCGCTGTGCCCCGGTGTCCCACTGTGCTATGCCATGCTACGCTGTGCCTACTTTGTCCCCCTGTCCCCCCTTGTAGCTCCCTGGTCTCCCCTGTGTACCGTTGTATTCCACGGTGCCCCGCTACATGGCGGTCTGGGTGACCCTGTAGGGCTGGGTGCTGCGTTCCCCCTACACCCATCCTTACACTCCAGGCCTCCTCAGCGGGGTGGGAGAGCTGGTCTGTGCTTGCTGACGTTTGTGGTCGCCATGACAACGACCAAGCCCTTCCCTCAGCAGCAGGGACCACTATTGTCACCTGTGAGCTGAGCTGAGCACACCTTGGCCTCCCCCCCCCCCCCCGAGAGCAGGAAGAAGGGTGCTGTGGGCCCCTCTGCAGCTGCAGAAATCGAGGTTTTCTCGACTTGCCTAACGCCACTCCGCGGATAAGCAGCCTGGCTGGGATGTGAACTGAACTTCCCAGGCAGGAAACCAGGGCGAGGCCCTGAGCCCACAGACCGGCTCACCTGAGAAGTGCAGTTTTTACCGGTCTGTTTTGTTTTCATTATCTAAAGCAATCGAACAAGTAGAACTGGGGGGGGGGAACCCTGTTGCTCTTCAAGAGGATTAGACTGTCCCCCCGCCGTGCCAGGAGCCAGGCGAAACCCGTGGCGTCCCGGCCCCTCCGCAGCCTGCCGCCCCGAGGCCCAGCTATTACACTCTTTGGGGCCCCACGTTTGCTCTCCTGATTTTGTTCATCAATTTCATTCAATGTGGGTCCCTCAGAACAAAGCTCATTCAGAGATTTTTCCCGTCTGGGCTGCACCCGGCAGGGACAGAGCTTCATGGGTACCGCCAGGCTCCAGCAGGCCTCTGCAGAGCCCCGGGTTCAGCCCACTGTTGGCTGGTTGCATGCCGGAGCCTGCCATTTGGCGCCTCCGCCTGTGCCCGGGAGAGCCGCGTAGAGTGTACCCTGATGCACGGGTGCAGCCAGGACGGGGCATCTGCCCAAGCACCCTGGCACAACCCAGGCTGCTGCCTAGAAGCCGAATGCTCCCTTCGAGGTTCTCTGTCTCATGTCCTGTAAGAGCACTTAATTCACCCTGAGAGTGAAGTGGGTTATTTAGGACCCCCGGCATCCATCAAGGGGGCTGCGAGGTGCCAGTCCGCAGATGACTGTTCTTGGCACTGTGATTGTCGATGATGTCCGCGGATGGCATTAAGCTGAAATATCATTTTCTGGGGATCGCTGCCCATCAGGCTCTTAATTACACACCAGATGAGATCCCCTTATGGGGCCACCCAAAGCCCAGGGCATTAGGACAATCACTTAGAGAAAAGATAAAGATGCGGACGAGTCCCTGGCGCCCTCTGCCAAGTAGCGCTGAGCCAGGAACCCGGTGCTGCCTCCCTCCCTCGCAAAGCACATCTCCGAGTCGAGGCATGTGGTTGGGCCCTCACCCCCAACACTGGGGGGGGTCTCAGAGCAGCACGGATGACTCTCATTACCCAGCTCGGAAGACTCAGAACCTTCTGTGAGTCTCCCACGCCCTGCATGGTCGTGGTTCTCTGCTGGAGGCTCTCCAAAGCAAGACACTGCTCCACTCCACCGTGTGGGATTTATATTGTTATTGTGTAAGACAGAAACGAGGCCGGCACTGTATTATAGAACTTGAGACGCAAAAAGACCTTGCTCACAAAGTGGCCGTGGGAGAGCGCTTCACTCACCAGGCCTCTGGCACTGATCTGTTCCCCTGCGGACCTTGTGTGAACCTAGGCGGGTTGCACAGATGTGGGGACAGGACGACCACCACTCGTGCAGGGTGATACTGGATGCAGGGCTTCCTGGGCCCCCTCCGGGCTGGGGGCCGAGTGCCCACTTGTGCATCCACGAGTGTGTGTGTTCTGCACAGGGCACGGGGAGGGGTGGGGGGAGCTGGGCATTGGCTCCCAGCCTCTCGGTGAAACGGGAGAAAATGGGGTGGGAAAGATCTCCCCACTTGAGACCCAAATCCAGGGCTCCCCGGCTCCGCGTGAACTAGTTTCCCCGCTTGAGGGGGGCCATGAACGAGGACAGGGGACGCTGCAGCTGTGAAGATGGCGTGGTGACGGGTAGCCTCCCCCCAGCGACTACTCCCTGTCTCTGTCCGTTACCTTCTGGAAGCTTCCATGGATGGAGGCAGGCTTCTGAGAGGAGCAGGACAGTAGCGCTGCCCTCCTCCGTGTCCAGGACCAGAGAAGGGTCAGCCGAGGCTAAATGCAGTCGAAGGACCAACCTGGACTTCCAGCAGAGCAAGGAAGCACGCTGCCCCCGGAAGGCTGGCGGCAAGATTCATCTGTCACCATGTCACCAAGCTGAAGCTTGTCTTGTTTACCGGATAAAGGTTTCCCACTGTGTCAACGTTCTGCCAGAAGCCGCCATTAAAATGAGCAGTTAGTACAAGTCTGCCATAAACATGGCAGAACCGAGAGCCGGGCAGAAGCCACGCGGCTCCCTGGTGCAGCTTTTAAAGCACTTGGCATGCTTGCTGGCTCCGACTGGCGAGGGGGCTGCGCGCATCATTTGGGCCCGGGTGCAACACACTTGAAATAATTACTTTAATCAGCAAAAGTTAATTACTTTAAATCATAAATTAATAGCAGAGCAGTTGGCAGAGCCTGACGTGTGCGGCGAGGCTGTCAGCGGAAAACCCAGGTGAACCCACGACCCTGCCTGGTGCCGCTGCCGACGCCGGAGCCCACCCACCGCGCACGCCACTTCTGCGGGTGAGGAGGAACTCTTTGTAACCGGAGAAGCGCCACCTTAAGCTGTCACCTATAAAAAAGGGGGGCTATAAACAAGCAGACTGCTATAAGCAGGTGCTGCTGGAGAAGCCGGCCCTTGACAATAATAAGATCCTAAAACGGCATCTGCCTTTATTTTACAGCACAATTGCAAAGATGGTTAAAAGTAATAAACCCAGCTTATACGTTTTACGAGTTGCTAGTTAGCGGTGTTTACCGGGGAAGAAGATTTGGAGAAGATGCTGTCACCCACAAATGCAGTCCCCCTGAACTTTGGCACCCAGAGAGACAAACCGCTGGAAGCTGCAGGGACCCCAGCTGGAAGGGATGAGTCCTGCCCTCCCGCGTCAGCAGCTCCAGGAGGCAGCCAGGGTGACGGGCAGGGGCAAGGGTGGCTCTTGGAAAGAGCTGGAGCCCTCGTGGCTGGCGCTCAGCACGACCCGCCGCAGTGTATCAGCGCGGGCATCCCTCAGAGCGCCGCAGGTGAGACAAGCCACTGCCGTCGTCGGACGCCGCGCGCTGCTCGCAAGGCTTCCAGACGCAGGAGACAAAGAGGCAGCCCAGGGGCAGCATTTGCCAGGTGACTGTGGAGGGCTGGCCCAGCCCGGGAGGTCGGGGAAGGCTTCAGGTCAGAGACAGGGTTGTCAGAGCATGAGACAGCACAGGGGGTGACCTTCTCCCCAGGGACTGTGGGGGGGCGGGTGGCAAGACAGCCATTTGCCCGCTCACTGAGTACAGGCAGCACTCTGTGTGCAGAGACAACGTGGAAATTGAGGCAGGTCAGAACCAAGCCTCGGCCTCCAGACCCTGATGGCCCAGTGACAGGCAACACTATGCCAACGGGTTCTGATAAGACAGAGCCCCACTGGTGCCCACACGGGAGGCCAGCTTTGTTTCATGGGCAGCACATAAACGCTTCAGCCAACAGTTTGGGAGGCATTCAAAGCCCTCAGCTGTATGCACACACTGGCCAGCACAGTTAGACCAAGCGCAGCATGAGGGACCCCACGTGCATAAGCAATCTGTCTTCCCCTGCACGAGAGCTTCAAAATAAGGGCAAAGCGAAGCACAGAAGTGGGTGTCTGGTGCCATGATGCAGGCTGATTGGTCCTTGGCTTTCCCCATAGCCAGGGGAACCCTCAGCACTGGCGGACCCTGCTTCCACTGAGGGGCTGTGCTTCCCAAGAGCTCCACGGCCTGGCTGGGCTCAGAAGCTTGGAGGTCAAGTTCTCCCTGAGGCCCCCACGGCCTCGTCTTCCAGGGACCTCGAGTCCTTGTCAGTCCACGTGGAGGCAGGTGTCCTCCTCTCGAGGGCCAGGATGTAACTGGTGGCAGCTTTGGTTCCCAGAGGAGCTGCCCATAAGCTCACTGCCCACAGGAGGGTCGAGCTTTGCTTCTGCCTCTGGGTGACGCTGGCCAGTCATGATCTCCTGCTGTGGGTGACGGATCCCCCCACCAAAGAGACGGAACGGGACGCTCCTCAGGGTTGTCTCGGGGCCACCGCGTCTCCTCCGCGAGTACTAAGATGGACCAGCACTGTTTTGCCTCAGTTTCTGAGCTCACGTGATGTGATCGTGCTGAGGTCGGAGGTCACGTGTAATGCCGTGGCCTGTGGGCTTCTGTGACTCATCCTAGGTCTCGGGAAGCCCCGGATAGCCCCTCTGCTCTCCAAGCACCTGGCTCTGCTGAGGGAGACGGGGTTCAGGTCTTCATCCAGCAGCTCTCCTGAGCTGCACGCTTGCAAACTCCCGTCGCCCCCTCGGCTCCTGCTGCCCCACTGGAGGCGACGGTGCTGAACCAGGCTTCAGGCTACACCGGAAGCAGAGCCAAGAACACTTCCGGGAACATGGCAGACCCTGCAACGTCACATCCAGGGGGTGCCAGCCACATGGTCCCTTACTTTGCTGGGCACTTGTCTTCACTGTCTACATGTTCTGCTGGCCAAGAGGTCCCTGCTCTGACCTCTTGTTCTAAGACAGCGAAGAGCAAAAGGGGCCCTTAGAGACCCAAGGTAGTAGAGGATGGATTTAACACTAGAACGCACTTGCACCAGACCTCTCCCCAAGTCTGTTGGCTTTGAGATGAGCAAGGAGTTGCGAGGTGGGCTGCCAGGACTCTTGGTGGGTTCTGTGCATAAAAAGTGACCCCTTAGCACAGGCTCGCTGCCTTGAGAAAGTGTAGTTTCTAGAAACACACTTCTGTGAAAGTTGGGATGTGAAGTGGGCTCACGGGTGCCCATCATTGTCAGCATGCAGGGTGCTGGACCCTACAGATTCAGACTTCCCTAGATGCAGCACACAGACGCACTTAGCAAGAAATAGCTAAGAGTTATCAAATGAAAAATAACATTGCGGAAAATGAGAAACATTTTTCCTGCATTCCTGGCGTCAGCGACTTGAGTACCTGAGTACCTGGAATATTGCGACTGTTCAGAATCCCATTCTGTCCCTATCAGTCACGGGGGCTTTGGCAGAACCATCGTTAGCCTCGCTCATCTTCAGAACACCCGAGGTCGGAGTTAGTCTTTGTTCCCACTTGGGAAATTTCCACTTTCATCAAAGGTTGTCAGCGGCTCGTGGGTCCATTCTCACACCTCGGGGTTTCAATTAACTTTGGTCCGGAGTTGAGACCACATCTCCTTCTTGGCTTTTTTAGAATCATGATAAAGCTGGCAATGTCTGCTAGAACTTTCTACAGTGATGGAAATGGTCTCTATCTGAGTTTTCCAATATGGGAGCTGCCCACCATCTCCTGACACATTGCCAGCGCGGCTGATGAAACTGGGTTTTAATTTTTATTTCATCTATTTAAATTTGCACAGCCACACGTGGCAGTGGCTATAGTATAGGACATGACAGTGCTTACCAAAGTCCTTGTAATTCACATCAGGAATGATATGCACAGAGCCTCGGGCTTCTTGCCATGGTCACAAAGGAAATGAGGACATAACACTGTCTAAGTAGGAAATTAGCAGGAAGTGGCCTCCTGCCACAAGGTCACTTATTTTTGATACTGGCACTGTGCGGTTCTGAGTCTATCACAAATGGACACTGGAACTTGGGCTGCAGCGTGGCTTGGTTGCTATAGTCTAGTCTAGTCTAGTATAGTATAGTGTATAGTATAGTAAAGTAGACTAGCACACAAGGTTCCGGTTTAATCCCTAGCAGTGTATGAAACAGGAGGTACAAATCTATAATCCTAGCATTTGGAGGTGGAGACAGGAAAATTAGGAATTTAAGACCAGCCTGGGCTACATGATGTGCTGTCTTAAATAAATATAAACAATGCTTTTTAAGCAAAGAGCGGGTAACTAATAACCAGGGGCAAGAGAGATCTCTTTAATTCCAGCACATAGGCATGCTCTGCCCTTTACATTAGACATGGTCTGTCATGGGTATACCAGTAGAGGTCACGTCTTCATGCATTCTAAACCAAAGTAAGTTCTGGTTATCCTCAAATAAAAAGCAAAAGACTCAACAAACTTTTGCATTGAATTAAATGCACAAAGACTATTTTCACAACTTTTAAGGGATCAGAGGAACTTTGCATTCACAACAGTTCAACATTCGCTATACCCCAGAAACACTTGCAAATGAATGTCTGGCTCCTGGGGGTACCCACCCTCCCGAGGGTTTAGCTCTAATTTTTTTTCCACTGAAAATCCCATAATAGCTTTGGATGAATAAGTGATTAGGGGAAACACTTTTTTGTCTCCCACCTGGGAGAATTCTGGCACAGAAGTTGAAGTAGTATCGTCTGTCTTTTTCCCATGAACATCCATGAGGAGTTTAGGACACGGGGAAGATGCTCAGTGGTTAAAGCGCTTGCTGCACAAGCAGGAGGACCAAGGTTCAGATCTCCAGGTCTCCGCTAAAGTGCTGGGTGGGTGTGGCAGCCTGTCTGCAAGTCTGTCCTCAGAAGGTGGAATCTGAACCCGCGCAGAACAAGCTGGCTACCCAGGCCGGCCCTGCCAACGAGTCCTGGATTTGATTAGAGACACTGTCTCCAAATAATAAGGTCTTCGATTAATCCAGGATGATTACTGGTATCAATCTTGGCCCTCCATGTGCATTCACACACGTGTGCACATCCACAAACACACACATTCACACACACACACAAAGAAACCACACATCCACACATACCCACACACATGCAGACACACACACACATGAACTCTGCACATGCATACACACTGAAGTAGGGAAAAGAAAAATAATGAGTAAATAAAGCTCCCCTGGATGGAGAATCCGTGTGTGGTCTGTCTTCCGAATGGTTAGTAGTAGAGCGTGTACGTAGACTCTGGTGGGGTATGCTAAAAGAGCCAGTCAATCGCATGCCTCTTCACCCCTGGAGTGCCCTCTTACGAGTGGAGCCTGCAGGCCTCAGCACCAGATAGACAAGGTCAGTGGCAGATAGCTCTGCATACCCCTGCCTGTCGCTAGGAGGCCAAGCACATGCAGACCAAGAGGAAGGTGCCCAGTGGGAGAGACAAGCCCCCCAAGGGGAGCCCAGGGCCCTGCACAGTGTAGAAGCAGAAAAGCCCAAAAAAACTATGCAGTTAGAACAATCTACCCCAGTCATGAATGCTGCCTTACACCAAGCTTTAATCTTCTCCCCCCAGGCATCCGCTCAAGCAGTATTATATTATTTAATTTTTTTTGTACTATTAATATTCTGCCCCCGATGTGCTGCAAAGCAACTCCATGCAAAGGAAGAATGGACTTACCAGGAGGACTCGTTTGTCTTTGGCACCTGGGCTGCTATAAATTAGGGCGCACCCGGGGTGGGGAGCCAGCGCTATTTTAATCATTCCAATGTGCCCAGCGCGGGAGATGGACTCAAAGGTGAATATTAAAAGTAGTTGTGGAATTCAGTCGTTCCACGAGTGAGCACGTAATAGCCGAAGGCAAAACCGGAAGGCAGCTTCACTTCCAATCAGGGTTCCCATTTTATTGAAACCAGATTGGAATTCCTGGAAGGAAGCCTACAGATCACATCTTTAATACTCATTTTCATATACACCAGTAAAGCTGTCAGGGTGAATCAGTTGTTGAAGAAGGCTTCCTGTATAATTTACAGATGTGCCTCCCTGCAGCCCGTTATTGGGACCCGAAACAGAAATATGTTTTTGATCAAGCTCAGAGACGCCCTCTCTCACCTGCCCAGGTTTGCTTGGATTTAATTTGGCGATTACTGCTGGCCTTTCACACGGCACTGCCCTTCCACACCGAGGCTGGTAACCCCCCAGCAGCAGGCTGGAGGGCCTGCACCCGCTCGGCTGCCTGAGGGCGAGGGAGACGGTGCCCAGCACCCGCCCCTGAGAGAGGAGCCCCCTGATGGGACATTCAGGCACGAGGAGGAGCGTGACAGGAGTCTGAGCACATGGGACCTGCTGTGGAGAGACCAAGCGAATGGCATGGAGATCAATACAGGGGCCCAGAGACCCCCTCGATGCGCCCTACTTCCTCGGGAACAGGACAAAGTAAGCCAGAGCTCATTTCAGGACCTCCCATCTCCAGTGAGAGGTACAGAAAGTGAGAGACGGTCCAGGTGCCACTGTCGGAGAGTCTGCAGGTCAGAGACGCGCCGTGGCAAGAAAGAGACCAGGGGGCTGCTCTTCAGGGGGCCTCGCCAGGCTGCGGGACCCATGCGGCCGTCCGTGTGATCAAGACTCCGCCATCATTTTTGCTCAGGGGTCTAGACAGGATTTAGCTGAGGGACTTTGGCTTCTAAAGAACAGAGGACCCCCTTGCTATTCCTAAGCTGTGGTTTTTGAACCTACAAGGGGGCTGCTGAGAGCAGGGCCCCTCCTCTAGAGACAGGGGAACAAACTCCAGGGTTCCAGTCCCCAAACAGGGACAACAGCCACTTGGACTTAGGCAAGACCCTCGCAGGCCTCCACTTATTGATCCACACAATGGATCCACACGGGGAGTGGCCCTGCCCACCAAGGCAGGAGTGGGACTTGAGGGCATCCCAGAGCGCACAGTAGGGGAGGCGAACGACTCAACCACTGTTACGGGATGCTCTTGGAGGGAGGTTGTTTCTAGTTTTTCCACATAGCCGACATTGGCCCTGGTCAGGAGGGTCACATCTGACTGGGCACAGAACTGATCACAGAATTGGACAGCACTGAGCTCCCGCCCAGACGGTCAGCAGTCAGAAGCCACATGGCCACCACTTCTGAGAGTACAAGAGATGCAGAGCCCAGTAGCCTCTGGGTCGGCCGTGCAATCCTGGTGGGAAATCTGAGGTACAGAGGGGAGACCAGGGTCTGGGTCTTGGCCCTGCCTGGAGGCTTGAGCTTGTCATCTGAAAGATGGAATTACCATAACTCCCCCACCTATGTGCCAGTGATTGACAGGCGAACATGTGCAAATGCGCAGAGTTGCCCCAAGGGCTTGACACGCAGAAGGCAGAGGAGGGAAGGAAGCCCTGTGGGAGTCTGGGAGGATGGCCGGTCCCTGATGTCACATTTACAAAGGGACTGGGTTGCCCACCACTACTGTAACATGCCACTGTTTAACACATACGTACGAATACATGCACGTGTGCACGCACACACACATACGCACACGCACATACATGCACATGATGTCATGGAAAGAAAGTAGTTAATGTTAGAGACGGAATGTTACACAGAAACTCCTGTGTAAACAAGAAAACTGGAGGCCATGTGAATGCCCGCCTCGCCCCCACTGTTAACATGATACACCAGTAGCTTGACATTCTAGAACCCCAGCCTGAGGAAACCAATGAGATTGCATGCCCAGATGGCTCGACTCAGAGGCCTACAGGAACATGGCCCATGTCTGACATGCTGAAGTCTGGGCTTGAGATGCAAAGTTCTGGAAGGTTCCATTCACTCGTTCATTCGACTTTTTCCCCTCCATTTCTCGAAGAAGATGTAGTTGACTTAAATCAAAATATGCTAATGAGATGCAAAGGCAAGGCCTGGTTTGTACATTATGCTCCTTCCAGCAGCATGGAGAGAAACTGGGCTCTTCCTTGCCAAGTGGAGGTTTCCAATAACAGGTCACATGGGTGTCACATCGACACAGCCAGAGCTTACCTTCCTGTCTCCACAGAAGCTGAGGCTGGGGGGTGAGGATGTATTCCAGGGAAACAGTCTGTTGACACTGTCCTGGATTCACCCAAGCCCACCCTTGAAATGCAGTACGGTGCCTCCATGACCTGCATTCCTGGGGCCGGATGGAGGGAAGGAGACAGCTCATACAGCAAGAGAGAAAACTCCAGCAATGAAGGCTGTGCCCACGCCCTTTGTTAAAGGTCAAGAGAGACTTTATTCATGATGGAAGGCGCTGCAGAATCCTCACAATGTTACTCTACCGTATACATACGTGTGCGCCCACACATGCACATATACACACACACATACACACGCACCCGTGCAAGGCACTGCAAAACCCTCACAGTATCATTCTACCATGTACATATGTGCGCGTGCACACACACACACACACACACACACATGCACATGCGATCACCGCCCACAGGGGCGGGCCCATGCACAGTGCTAAGCAGTTGGCCACGGTCTCCTGCTGTGCCTCATCCCCACAATCCTCTGCTCTCGAAGGCGTTGGAATCTTGCTCGTGATATACGATCCTTCCGCACTGAAATGGGACTGGGAAACAGCCTATAGAGGCCACTGGACAGACGGCAGGATGTCGGGAGAGCTGCTCCTGTGGGCCTCAGAGGGACCCTGGAGGCTCCCACCATTAGGAAGGAGCTGGGGCCATCCTCTTAAGGGCGACCCACCTAAGAGAAGCCTTCCCGACTATCCCAGGGCATCAGCCCGTGTTTCCTGAAGCACTGGGCAATTCTTTTCAGGTTCAGACAGACAACAGCCCAGGGGGCCAGGCATGGTCTGCCCCTTCCCTACAGTAGACTTTCTGCTCAGCAGCCCACCCTCCCCCTCTCTGCCAAGCCACAGAGAATAAGCTACCTGTGGATAAACCATGAGCACGTGAAGCCTTTTCAGGGGCTGCTAAGGTGTAAACGGCCAGTATTTGTCCTGAGGACAGTGAACAGCGGGCGTCAGCAGCTCCCCCCACAGAGAGGGAGGCCGGAGAAGCCAGTGTCTTCAGATACTTACCCGCCCTTCTTTAGCAGCGCAGTGGTGGGGGATGTTTTGTTTCCTTTTTCAGGTCCCTTCCTGCGGGTTCCTAAGGAGCCCAGCCTGACCTCAGACTCAAGATCTTTCTGCCTTGGCTTCTCAAGTACTTGAATTATAGGGGCGCCCCTCCACCCCTGGCTGTTGCCCCTGTTTTTACGCTCCACCCGAAGCCTCTACGGGAACTTTATGCATTAAGCACTCATCAAGCTCTGAACACAACTGCCCTTGTGCTGAGGAAGAGACGGAGGACCCAGATGGCGATGATGGTTCTGAACCGCACTGCACGTGAGCGCAATGCATCCCACGCACTGACTCACTGCACGTGAGCGCAATGCATCCCACGCACTGACTCACTGCACGTGAGCGCGATGCATCCCACGCACTAAGACTCGCTGCACGTGAGCAAGCTGCATCCCACGCACTAAGACTCACTGCACGTGAGCAAGATGCATCCCACGCACTGACTCACTGCACGTGAGCAAGATGCATCCCACGCACTAAGACTCACTGCACGTGAGCACGATGCATCCCACACACTAAGACTCACTGCATGTAAGCAAGATGCATCCCACGCACTAAGACTCACTGCATGTAAGCGCGATGCATCCCACGCACTAAGGCTCACTGCACGTGAGCACGATGCATCCCACGCACTAAGACTCACTGCACGTGAGCAAGATGCATCCCACGCACTAAGACTCACTGTACGTGAGCGCGATGCATCCCACGCACTAAGGCTCACTGCACGTGAGCAAGCTGCATCCCACGCACTAAAGCTCACTGCACGTGAGCAAGATCCATCCCACGCACTAAGACTCACTGCACGTGAGCAAGATGCATCCCACGCACTAAGGCTCACTGCACGTGAGCGCGATGCATTCCACGCACTAAGACTGAGTAAAGATTGCCCAAGAGGAAGGAGCTGCAGCCTTTGGCAGATGACCTCTACATTGTGTGGGCTATGCCTCTTCCTATCCTGCTGAAAGAGAGCTAAGTGGGTCCGGGGAGTAAGGCCTGACCAAGGAGCTGGGGGAAACCTTTTCCCATATGCCCACTGCCAGATCATAAGGACACATGCCAGCGTCCCCAGACAGAGAACAGCATCTTTGTAGGACCTGCTTGGGTGCCCCTCGGCCTCCTAAGTCGGACCACCCGGGAGAACTGGCCCCCCAGCAAAAGCTGTCGCTTGCTGGTTTCCCCGACAAACCAAGGGACCATTTCCAGAACTCTCTGAAGGTACCTCTGCCCCACATCACTGGCTGGGTGAGTGGAGCAGCCAGTCAGCAGAGTCTGCAGGTTGCTGGTCGACGTAAACAGGCTCCTTCACTGGAAGGAGAAATGCAGGTGTGCACACACGTGTCTGCACACACATGAGACTATGGCATGTCTGTGCATGTGTACTCATATCAGTACGGGTAGGGATATGCATGAGCACGTGTGTTTTTGTGCATAGTGTGGTTTCTGAGGTTACCATTGGGATGGGTAGAAACAGGCCAGGGGAGCTCAAAGGGTTCCCCAGCCGTGCTCTGGCTGGTTTGTGCAGTTCCCAGCGTGCCGGGAGCACGTGGGGTTCACAATGTTGACACAAGGACATAGCGGATGTCTGAAGAGTCTCTGCTGCCCACAGACATAATCTGGACCTTTGCTTCCCATGGCCAAGAAATCCCTCAAAGACGCATATCATCTCTGCGTGGCAGAGGATGGACACCATTAGCCGCAATTAATAATTCACGACTCCATCTTAATTGCCAAAAAAAAGTTCATTGCGGAGGCAAAGTTTATGTTTTCATCCTCATTTTTAAATCCTTCACATAATGACTGAATGGCTAATACGGAATGGATTCATTTTTAAAAGACTGCTTTGAAAAGACATTCAAAGCCCCCCATGATCCAGAGACACACAGGCGGGAACGGGGGCCAGGATGGGGTTGGCAGGGGAGCGGCTCCTGCCCGCGCCAGCTCCGCACGCTGACAGAACAAGTGTTGCGTGAGATGTGAAGGATGGCTGTGTCGGCCTGGCAGCCCGGGAGCAGGTGTTCCTCGTCCTCATTTGCAGCGGAGCATGGCCCCTGGCTCAGCCAGCCGCAGCCGGCGCCTGGCAGCCCCTCGTGTACCTGCGTGCACAGAGCCGCTAATGATAATGAATGCGAGCCGATTAGGCGGCCCATTTGGAATGGCCGGGTGCAGCCACGACTCTTGGACTCTCAAAGGAGACAGGACTCTGGGGTGCCGAGGTAGGGGGCACCGGACTTGCCCCTTAGTGACAGAGGGGAGTCCTGGCTTTCAGAGGCGAGGTGGGGATGCTGGAGTCTCGGTCTTGCCAGTCCCCCCAGTGCTAGAGTGACATTAACCCTGTTTAATGCCACAGAAAGACACTCCCGCTCTTGCCCTGGGCAGGGCAGCCTTGCTGGGTCCTGCGGGTCCTGGGGTTGCAGGGACCTGAGCGAGCTGCCTCCATTCGCCGCTCACCTCCTGGGGCAGGCCCGCCTGGCAGCTTCCCTCCATCTGCTCCTGGTGCTCCATTCCCTGTGCGCTGTGCTCCTGGACACACCTGACCGGGGCCGCAGCCGCGCCAGTGCTGCGCGGGAAGTGAGAGATGACGGCTGAGCTCTGCCTCCTCCCGGTCCAGCTCCTGGGCTCACAGGGCCTCAGCTCGTCTTCTGAGAAGGAGTAGGGCACAGCCCTCCTGGTCTAGAAGGTTCCAGAAGGTAGAGGTGAGCGAGGGGTACCGCAGGAAGACACAGATTCCTGGCATGTCTGTGACCCGGCGTGGTAGCAGCATAGCAAGGTGTTAACCGTGACTCACAAAACAGACACGCTGGCAGCACGCGTGCCAGGCTCCGGTAGCAGTCCCTGCCCCGGGCATGGACTTGAGGGTCACCACAAGCCAGGTGGTGAAACAGCCGTGTGCTCCTCAAAGGCAACCTTCCAGAGTGGGACAGTTAATCTTGTTGGCGACTAACCAACACATCAGCCTTCGTAGCACCTGAGAGATGGCTGGATTAAAATATTTGAAGGACAATGACTGACCCAAAATGGGGGTGTGGTCTCCAGTAGCAGACCAGATAAGTACAAGAATTCTCTCTCTCTCTCTCTCTCTCTCTCTCTCTCTCTCTCTCTCACACACACACACACACACACACACACACACACACACACCCCGTGCCGGCGGCTCATTCTTGCTGCCCCCATTCTTCACTGCCATCAGAACCCAGCTTCTTCTTCGACCCTCCGACATGACTGAGGTCAGAGACGCTCCAGGGATCCCCCGGCCTTCAGCACCAGGCTGGGACTCTGAGGTGCTCAGCTCCTGAACGGAGCAGCCGCAGGCGGCCATTGTTGGACAACTAGACCTTGGCTCGTAAGCCAGCGCAACACATTCTCTTCATATATTCATCCTATTGGTCCCGGTCTCCCAGGGAGTCCAGGTGACGCAGTGACGGCGCAGGGCCTGCTGGAAGGGGAAGGGAGGCTGGTGTGTCACACAAGCAGACAAGACAGTCGAGGCCTGAGTTTGCCCTCCAGAGCTCAGCCCACATCCACCAATCAGAGTGAACCTTGGGACATCCGAGCGAGGGGGTGATCATTCAGGCCAAAGGAGACGTCCTTGTATCCAACAGCCCCCCCAGGGGGGCAGGAGCTGGATAGGCCTGGAAGCCCACAGGTGGGCAGCTCCGGGCACCTCAAGACTGCTCCGGGGAGCTGCTGATCACATCTCACGTGTCTCTCTGCTGTGCCAGAAGCACCGGGTCTTCTGGACGTTGGCGGATGAAGGGGAAACAATCACAATTGGGGCACAGGTGTCCCTAGCTTCATCGGCTGCAGGACCTGGGCCTCCGGGGGATAGGCTTCCTTGCTAGAATGTAAGAGGGCCGAGGGTGGGGTGCCCCTGTCTGACCTGAAGTTGGAGGTCAGGCTTCGTTGAGGGTGTTTGTGAGAAGAGGCAGGAAGGACGCAACGTGTCCTAGGTGCGTGTCCAAGTCACCAGCACCACAGGTGTGCGTCCAAGTCCAGAGTGTCCCCCTGAGTCCCAGGTTCTTATGTCCCAGAACAGGACACTGGGCCGGGGACAGCTAGGTAGTGGCAGAAATAGACATTATTTAGCAAGAGATCGGCACTCCTGACCGTGGGGACGGGCTGGGGAGCCCTCGTCCTGGTCCCCGTCAGCAGGGCGCACGGGGTTTGTTTGTTTGCTTGTGCACTCTGTTTTGTCACATGTAGTCTGCTGTTGGGGAGGAGGGTCCCCAGTTTTCCTCAGCTATCTGGCTGTCTTCGGTGGACACCCTGCACTTCTACCATACCAGGAGAAGAGGTGTTCTTCTCTTCCAGGTGCCAGTGAGCTCAATTGAAAAGGTGTGAAATGCAACGGCAGGTTCCTGGGAACATGGGGTTAATTTCTCAGAAACTCTGGCCGCTACTCGTTCTAAGAAATCAGTGGTCCATCTGCTATTCCTTTGTTTATTTACTAGCATGCTCCGCCATGTTTAATCATTGTATCATTACTTAGAGAATTGATCTGGGCAGGTTATCCTCTTTGAGCACATTCTGCTTATTAGGAATGAAGCAACTTATGTGGGTGTCATAGTCAGATGAAGGTGTCAGCTTGATAGGTGAAGGCCAGAAACTCAGGGCACATTTGTTAAGAATTGATTATTGAGTTAGTTAAGTCCTGAGCAAACCTAGAGATGATTGATGGGGAGATCCAGCCCACAGTGGGTGGGGCTAGCCCTTGGGCGGATGAATAAGATGAAGGAGTTGGTGGAGGAAATGGCCATCCTTCGGTATACTTGACCAGACATGCTAGTCTGGCAAACAGGGATTGTCCTTTCTCATCAGTCCTGTGGATGTGGTGTGACCAGATCCCTCAGCCCCAGGTGTGGACTCGCCTGCCAAACTGGACAAGAAACCATGACCAGGCTATTGTAAACCAAATAAAACCTCTTTGTTCCTTATAAACCATTTAGTCATGAATTTATCCAAAACAACACAGGCCGACTGTGACCGTGGGTTTCCTAGCAACATCTCCTCAGCCTCCATAGAGACAGCTCCTCAGCGTGCCATAGAGACGTCTCCTCAGCCTCCAAAGAGCAATCTCAGCCTCCAAAAAGACGTCTTCTCAGCCTCTCCAAAGAGATGTCTCCTCAGCTTCCATACTGTGTCGCCTCAGCCTCCACAGAGACGTTTCCTCGGCCTTTACAGAGACGTCTCCTCAGCCTCCACAGAGACGCCTTCTCAGCCTCCACAGAGACGCCTCCTCGGCCTCCACAGAGACGCCTCCTCGGCCTCCACAGAGACGTCTCCTCGGCCTCCACAGAGACGTCTTCGTAACTTTTCTAGGCATGTCCTCTGAGCTTCCTAGCTCCTCAGGTCACACAATGCTGCCTTGGGAAGAATGCAGTGCACCCCTTGGACTGAACCGGAACAATTCTGTGACAGGCAGACATGGGCTCAGGGATCCAACCACTCGGGCCCAGGCCCCCCTTGGTGCACTGAGCGAGGGGCGCAGGGCACCCCAGTCTCTCAGGAGGCCTGCAAGGCCCCATGACTATACATTCCAGCCTCTCCAAGAGTCCCATTGTTCTGAGGTCCCTTTCCCACCTCCTTCCATGTTTGCCAGACCATACTTGGCCCTGGCCTTCTCCATCCCAGAGGCCCACCACAGTGGCCTGCCCGGTGCCCTCCATTCAACTACAAGCCCTGTTTCAAAGTCTCCACCACGCGTAGTACAGCAATCCCCAATATGGGAGCCATTTAACTTCTTAATTTATAGGCACGGTGACCACATAAAATACAGCGCCCCTCTGATCAGGGGTCTGGGGTTCCATACTGAGAATCCCCTGAGTGGCTCAGGAATTAAAGAATGGTTTACAGGGCATCTCTCAGGGAATGGCGTTATTACATTCAAGTTAGGTGACAGAAGAAATAAAGATGGCGGGTTTAAACCTCAGAGCTCCAGGGAGAAGGCCTGCCTGTCTTCCCCCTTCACGAAACGGCAGAGTTATTATTACTGTTGTTGTTTTATGACCTTCTTCGTAGAAAAATTACAGCGTGATGGCTACCAAAGGCAAGAGTACAATTATATACGACTGTTCATGGGCCCGGTCTCCACTCGGGCGTCATGTGCCCAAGCTGGCCATCAAACACTCAGCCACCACCCATGTCACTCTCACTGCAGCTGACTGGGGTCTTCCAGCCCAAGTCTAAGGGGCCGCAAGACTCCTACTGATCTGACTTTGGGCCCAGAGCCCAGGGGGAACCCTCAATTCTCAGCTCAGGCTTGGCCACCGTCATGCTCAATGGTCCCTCCCCGGGGAGACAGCAGAGGGTCATGGAGGCAGGCGGACCCTGCCTGCGTCAGCTCTGCCCGTGTCCACTGCTATCCTTCGTGCTGCAGAGATGGCACTGGTAGGCAGCTTCTCTAGCAGGTCCCCCTGTCACGTCATCTCTCCTCTGCAGGTCTGGCTCGGTGGCTGATAGTGTCCTTTACCTTCATGGGCCGAGAACACGGAGCTCGGAGGGACTGTGCAGAAGGCCAAGGCTTTCCTCACGGGAATGAAGATGCCCATTCACACCGACCCACAGGAGGGGCTAAGGGAGGCCGTCACCATGGACACTAAAGAGAACACGTCCACCACCTGCTGCCCCTTCGTTTGAGACCCTTTTTAATGCAGGCATAGCTGCAACACCAGCCCAGCCAGGGCAGCGATACTGTCCTCTACCAATTGGCTCAGCTTGGTGGACATCACGTTGCCCAGCAAATGTGTGTCCCTGCCAGTCACAGCTGACAGACAGAATCCAGAGTGCCATTTTGGTGAGCTCCCAGGACAAGCAGACATTTTCCTAACCCTTCTTCCAAAAAAACCAAGAAGAAAAGAAAACCAGGGCCTCCCGCTCCAATCACCCAGCAGATGATGAAATAGTACGTAGGTGAAGATCAAAAATATTTAACATGAAATGCAGCCCGTAGTGGTCAGCTGCCTGTGTTCAGCCAGGGGGGGAGGGGTGCTGGAAGAATGTTGGGGAGCACTTCAAGATAAAGAGGCAGGATCGTTCCGTCTTGCCCATGGAGACCCCTCTGGGATGCTCTGTATGCAGGTGCTACATCAAGACCCGAGGGAACCCAGAGGGCTCCCCCCGGGCAAAGGAAACCAGGAGGAAAATCACTCCATTGGTAGGTCATGGGCAGACCATAGACCACCTCTTGTCCAATAAAGGCAGGCAGGAAAGGATGAGGGACCCACATGGACAAGACAGAGGCGGAGGAGGAAACAGACAGCACGCACCATCCAGCTAAGGGGAGACTAACTTCAAGAGCGGTACCCGAAAAGGAGAAAGACACGCTGCCAAGGAGATGAGCAGTGCAATTGCCCTTGCTGATGGGCACAGATGAGCCGTGAGCAATGCCCTTGCTGATGGGCATAGAAGCCACTGGGCATCCCTGGCCACTGTATCTTTCTTCTCCAATCCTTCCTCTCATTGGCCGTGTAACTGTGCACTCTGCTAATTAATAAAGAAGGATGCTTTCAAAATCATAAATGACCCTGTGCAAAAGACTCCATGCAGCCATGGTATTTTCTGGAAGGTACCAACTAGTGGTGTTAAGTTGGGGCAGTCTGGACATGGCAAAGACAGAAGGGAAGAGACAGGAGGAGGGACAGGGAGCCCACGCAAGTGCCACATTCAGTCTGTTGCTAACCTGGCCTTCCTCCACCCCCTGTCCTTCTGGAAGTCCCACAAATAGGCAAGTCCCCTAGCAGCTCTAAAAGGAGAATAAACACATTTCCAGGGACCAGAACTAAGTGTTGTCTTCAAGGCCTAAGGGAATGAACTAGAAGTTCATGTTGTGTGTGCATATGTGTATGTAGGTAAATGGGGAAGCTAGATGTCATTCCGCAGTATACTATCCACAGTGTGTGTGTATGTGTGTGTGTGTGTGTGTGTGTGTAAAAGAAGGCACGCGAGTGTGTGTGCCGAGGCCCAAGGGTGACATGGAGAATCATCTGGATTGTTCTACCTTATTCTTCTGCCCTGGGTTTGCCTGGATCTTCCCTCCACAGTTAGAATTATAGGCCACTGCCAGATCCCCCAGGCATTTTTTATGTCAGACATGGCGATTCAAACTCATGTTCTTTCACTTGTGAGGCAAAGACTTTAATCGCTGAGCCATCTCCCAATCCCTTCACCTCGCTTTTTGAGATAGCACCCCTCTTCTGACAGGAGAAAGGCAAGACGATCCGGCGGGCTGCTCCTCTCCGCATTCACGTAGCTGCCTCGGGTTCCCCTGACCTTGCGAGCACTGCAGGAGAGACTAGACTCGTCAAAGCACATGGACCTTCTGTGGCTCGTCTGCCAGGCGCACACAGTGGGGCAGCTGAGTCGCCTAAGGAACGTTCTTCCTGCCCAGTGTCCTGCGACTGCTGGGACAGGCAGGGGAATGAAGCTGGTTCATCACTCACCTCAATGCCCAGTGCCCCGAGGAAACCCTGCCTTCTGATTTAGTCGCCCCCTCCTCCGGGCAGCCCCGGCTGGCTGCACCTCTTCATGCAGCTGATGCCAGCAGTCCCGAGGCCCCTCCTCCCCAGCAGCCGGGCCCCTCCTCCCCAGCAGCCGGGCTCCTCCCCAGCAGCCGGGCTCCTCCCCAGCAGCCGGGCCCCTCCTCCCCAGCAGCCGGGCTTCGCCTTTCACAACAGAAGGAAGAGGATTGGGAAAGAGAAGAGAGAGCTGAACCTCTGCAGTGGCGTCTTAAAGTCACCGGGCCCTGCTGTTCTTGTGATCTCGGCCACCACAGCCCCAGATCCTGTTCTACCTAGAGCTCCTCTCAACAGCACATGCATCTCGCCATCGTTGGCTCATCAACTCGGAGCTCAGTCCTACGCTCACAGGGGCCGCCAAGTGCAGCAGACTCATCCCCAGACCCCCAAAGCTAATTGGTCACTTTGTCCAGCTGAGCGATGGGGGTTCTGGGCCGCCGCAGTCATTAAGAGCTGCCCAAGTCAACGACACTTAGAGTCAGCCACTCCTGTCCTGCTCTGCGCTGCTTTTAAGCACCTCCCTGCCCACCGTCTTCGGTTCTGACTGGACGCGTCTGGCTCTTTGATGAAGGCTTTGGATAACTTAATCCACGTCGCTAGGTCTCCCCACAAGGAGGAGGCACCTGGTTCACTGTGGGGAAGAGATGTGCTCCCACACACGCTTGTTCCCGTTCATGTGTATGTGTGTGCGTATTGGTGTGTGTGTGAGTGTGCATGAAATCAAAGGTCAGGATCAGGGGTCTTCCCCAAGCTCTGTACCTTATTTTGGAGACAGGGCCTGCCGCCGAACCTTCAACTCACCAAGTCAGCTTGACCAGTGGAAAGAAAGTCCCGAGGATCTTCCTGTCTCTGCTGCGTCAGCTCTGGGCTACAGCAAGCGCCACCACGGCCTGCTTTTCATGGGGATGCAGGGACTTGAACTCAGGACCTCACACTTATGTGGCGAGCACTTTACCAACAGGGGCATCTCCCAAAACCCTTATTCCATTCTCAGCACACCTCTGAAATGTGAAATGTGTCAGCAGAGTGGGGCGTCTGTCTGGGTGCATAAGTAGCCTCCCACGTGGCGGGCCAACCTAGCACAGGTTCACAGGAGCACGGATCCCAGAAGCACAGCAGTGGGCGGGGCTGATCCCAGAAGCACAGCAGTGGGCGGGGCTGATCCCAGAAGCAGGGCAGTGGGCGGGGCTGGTCCCAGAAGCAGGGCAGTGGGCGGGGCTGGTCCCAGAAGCAGGGCAGTGGGCGGGGCTGATCCCAGAAGCAGGGCAGTGGGCGGGGCTGATCCCAGAAGCAGGGCAGTGGGCGGGGCTGATCCCGGAAGCAGGGCAGCGGGCGGGGCTGATCCCGGAAGCAGGGCAGTGGGCGGGGCTGGTCACCAGTCTTCAGTGGCAGATGGACTGACCTGATCCATCCCACTTTGCTGCTGGTCACTGTACACATGCGCACATGTGCACTGAAACGATTCCCCGGGGGTGGAATTGCCCAATAGTGGGGGCCCGGGCTTGGCCTCTGTCCTCTCACGGCTCTGGGGGGACCCTGGAGGCGCATGTCTGCCTCTACTACCTGAACAGGACGCGGCGGGCCTGCTGTGCCGTGCTCCCACAGGCCTTACGACAGTGCACAGCCCCTTCAAGGTGGACGGCCGGTCCCTTCGGAGTGGGGGGAGGCTTTCCATTTCTGGCCCACGCTCCCATGCCCTGGAAGCCCTGCAGCGTGGGCACAATTGTTCCTGAGACAGCACTGCACAGAAAAGAAAACAAGTCTGTAGGCCCCATGTAGGTGCTGCAGTCCCAAGACTAGCTTTGGGGGCAGCAGCCTGGCAAAGAAGGGATTCCCAGCCTAGAGCTAAGGACACACCCAGCCCGCAAGAGCTGCTCCCAGCTGTACCTGTGTAGAGACGGCCTCCTGCAGGTCGACCAGGCCACGTGTGGCTCAGAGGACCCGTGGGAGCCCAGTGCGTGGCACGGCCTCCATGTTACCCTTTGTAACCCTGCTGGGGTGTGAATGTGGGGCAGAGCCCCTCGAGACCAGGGCAGGCGTGAGTCAGCGGCGGCCTTACCCAGGCCAGCCCCCCGCCCCCTGGGTACCTGGGAGGTAGTGACCAAGGTGCTCAGTTTCAGCTGACGTGAATGCCACATGCCCAGCCCTGTGCCCTCGGAGGCAGCGTGGCTGGAAGATGGATGAGGCAGGGCTCCTCAGAAGGAGGAGAACCCCAAGAGGAAGCCCAGAGGCTCAGAGGCTGCAGGGAACATGTGGCCCTGGAGGGAGGACGAGAGCAGGAGCCCGTGGGGAGGAAGTGGGTCCATCAGTGGACGTGACTGTAGTCTGGACCAGGCTTCCAGCAAGATCTGAATCCACAGGACGCCACCAAAGCACGTGGGACTCCGTGTGCAGCACCTTAGAGCTGGGCGAGTCAGAGGAAGAAGAGGAGGAGGAGGGGAGGGCAAGGGTCAAGCAGTATCTGTCTTTATCCATCTTAGCACTATACCACAATTGCATTGTATCTGCTATGCATGACTCGTGTGTGTGTGTGTGTGTGTGTGTATGAAAGTGTATGTGTGTATGTGCATGAGTGTGTGAGTGTGCAAGTGAATGTGCATGTGTGAGAGAGTGTGTATGTGTGTGTGTTGAGAGTGTGTGAGTGTATGTGTGAGAGTATGTGTGAGCGTGTGTGTGAGTGTGTGTGTGTGAGTGTGTGTGAGTGTGTGCGTGTGTGTGCGCTGATGTCCAGGTGACTGGAAGCCAGAGGGTGTCATTCTTCAGGACATTCATTATCCACCTTGTTTTTTGAGACAGTGACTCTCGCTGCCGCGGCGCCCACCAAGCCAGCTAGGCTGGGAGGAGACACACAGACAAGCCACCCCAGGGATGCACCTGGGCCATCTGCCCTGCCCAGCTGTGCCAGGTCCTCGGGCTTGTGCAGCAAGCCCGTCTCCAACTGGGCCGTCTCCCCATCCCTGCTGCCATCCCTCAGGACACAGCACCCTAAACCTCACAACCGCTGCTCGCGGGATTCCTCCCTGACCCTTAAAGCTGCACCCCCAGCCTCCATTCCAGTAGCCCCCCTGTGCCACCCCATCTGTCATTCAGGAAGTTCTAGTTTCATTCCTTAGCCCTGACACGTGACAAAGTCAGGCCCCAGCGGGGCCAAGGAGGACTCTAAGGACCACGGTGAAGGCCATTGTGTGCCGAGGGCTTTACACAAGGACGAGGCTCATCCTCGTCCTTTGGTCCCTGAGACCCCACACCTGTGGGCCTGGGAGGGACAAGGCCCACATTCTCCACAGAGACCCCTTCCCTAGCTGCTTCTCTGTCCACCCTCCTGGGACAGGCCCCCAAGAACAGAGGCTGGGGCGAGCCCCTGCCAGCCTGCTTCTCAGGAGTGAGGTAGCGGGTGGTCCTGCAGAGCCAAGCAGAAGCTCCCAGATCCCGTGGCCACTGTCAAAGAATAGACCAGAAGCCCTGCACACTTCCCCTCACTCAGGAGCCGTGGCCATGCTGTGGCTCTTGTGGAAAGTTAGAAGTGGCAGAAATGGGAGGGGCTCTGAGCTGTCTCAGAACATACCCTCCCTCAACTTGGAGAAAGCAACCCAAGAATGCAAAGAGTTCTGACACCATGGCCCCGAGACCCTCTAGCACAAGGCTGCCCGAGAGAAGAGCCATGGTTGGCCAGTGCGGTCAACTCACCAGAATCTAGAATCACCTGGGAAACCTGCCCAAGTCACACCCATGGTGATGGGGGGGCATCTATCTGGATTATGTTAATTGAGGTGGGAAGACCCGCCCACCATGCCCAGGCACATGCATCTTCTCCGTTCTTTGGCTGTGGGCACAGCATCACCAGGGGCTTCCGGCCCTGCTGCCTGTAGATCCCCCTTCCCCACACACACCTTGTACCATGAGCCGGAATAAGCCGGTCCTCCCTTAAGTCGCCTTCATCAGGGTATGTGATCACAGAAACAGGCCGCGTGACTAAGACACGGCGGCTCAGCACACAGGGCATTGGTCCACGTGGGGACCCTGGAGGGTGGGTGTCTGTGACACTCCACAGATCTTGCTGCTCTTTTCCTCAGGGGAGCATTTTCTACAATGACCCTGGAGCCGAAATGGCCCGAGTTGCCATCCCTGGAGACTCCCTTCCTGAACAGAGGGAACGAGTTTCCAGATGCCACCGGACACCCTTGCTGGCATGAGGTCCAAGCATCCAGGCCCTGCACAGTCACGGTTGCCAGCCAGGATAGCCGTGAATGGAGCCCGGCCTGGTGCCAGGTCCCCGGCACAGGAGAAGGGCACGATCTCTGGCGAGGGCCTTGCAGCCCGTGTGTGAAGGTGGCGGGCCCCACTACCTTTAGTCTTCGGGAAAAGGCATCTCCAAACCAAGCGCTCTCTGGCTCTCCCAGCCAGCCAGGGGTCCCTGTGAGTGGCTCCCTGGAGACTGAACGAGGCAGGCCAGGGGTGCACAAGCACCCAGGCCTGGAGCAGGTCTGTGGCTTTGCCAAACACCCAACTCGTCCAGCTCCTAGTTTGCCCTGGCAAAATGGCTGAGAACAGACAGGGAGGCAGGAGGCGTGGATGCGAATGCTCCAGAGAGCCCTCCCGCTTGGCATCGTACCCCAGGCCCGGGACTCAGGCCAGAGGGAGCCCCCAGGCTCCTGAGAGAATGCTCAGAAGGTGCCAGAAGGCCTCCCTCCTCCCCAGCTGCCTGTGCTTGTCCTTCCTCCCAGCGTCTTCTACCTGTTTCTCTGTCACGTGGAGGCAGGATTGCAAGACAGCGGGAGATGAGGGGCAGAGGAAGGGAGCCCTCGCCCCGGAGTTGGGTTGAAGTCCCTTGCCCACTGACAACCATGAATTCCGGTGAAGCTCGCAACACTAGCTGCAAAGGTTTCGACCTGGAGACGACACTCTTCAGGGTTCAAATAAGAACATTAGCAGAGCTCGGGGTCATGCTCAGGGCCCGAGGGTCTGTGGCCTCAGACCCAGCTCCTCCTTTCTCAGCCGTGATCCCGAATGTCCTAGAAACCTCACAGCAAGACCGGAAGCATCTCTTACAGTAAGGGCGGCCCCCCTGCAAGCCCTTCAGATGGTGGGATTTGAATCATCTCCCGCATCCACACGCGTGTGCGGTCCTTTCTTTACATACCCCCCTCCCTCTCCTGAATGTCTAGTCAGCTGGAATCTGTTCACACCTTTCTGCATAAACACAGCTCTGCTTTGTACCGACTCATCCCCACATCCTTTTCTGTGGCGTAGGCATGAACCCGGCTTGGCCTGAGTGGGGCGGCTCTCCGATGTTGCAGCCAGCATCTCTGCCCCCCCCCACTGCGGTGACCGAGACCTCCCTACCTGTGTACTGGGCTCTTGTCCCAGCCTAGATCATCAGAATCCCGCTCTCCCCCTCTTCTCTTTACTACCAGAAGTGAGAAGAACACACAAGAGGCCGAAACTCTGGGGCTTACTATTTCAGCTATCAGGAAATGGGGTCTGTCCTGCAGGAACGACACCCCACAAGTTTCCATCGGTGTAGAGAGAAGCTGTCTTCCTCTGTCATTCCAAGCCCTAGACTCCCATCTTTAAACTCGCCTCATGGTCCAAACAAGCAGCCTGAGCGCCGACTTCATGCTTTTCTATAGAGTTCATTTCATCTTCCTATTGCTCAGTGAATGTGGGACACATAACTGAGGGGAATACGCTTTGTTCTTGGCCTGCAGCTTCTATACAGTCCATCGATCAGCACGACTGGAGAGTTTCTACCCACATCAGAAGACAAGAGAACTGGGCACGTTCTGTCCACGATGAGAGAAGAGAGATCACGTGCTTCCAACTGGCCAGTCTCCCAATCTCCGCCAGCTTGCGCTCCAGATCCTAAGCATGCTCCGGTAACAAGATGGGTTTTAAACTGTGTGAAAGGGACACAGGATGGCAATTCTGAAGGCTGCTCAAAGGTCCTCCTGGGCTATGCAGAAGGATTAGCTCACTGGGCCACCTCTCCTTGTGGGCTGTGCCCATCAGGAGCATGGTGCCTAGTGGTCCACTGGGCCAGAAGAGTAATGTGGCACCTTCTGTAGGTCACTGCCCGCCAAGGCTGAAAGGGGCCAAAGCACGTCCACCTCCATCCTGTCATGGAAGAGAAAAGGCTGAGAAGAATAAGAGCAGCCGCGTTTCTACTGCACGAGAAAGACAGCTCCATTAGCACCGTGTCAGCGTGGCCGTGCTAAGTTATCCATTTGCAGATAAGTCATCTCCAATTAAATATTAAAGATTAATAAATAGAATGCCTGTAATAAATGACACACACTAATTTAATTAAAAATAGATGTTGGATTTTACAAATGGGGCATTACCGGATGATGAAGGAGCAACACGTCGTGCTGAAACTGTACCATCTTGAGTACATGAGGCTCTCTGCATGCTTAGCCCTTATTGTGTCTCATTAAAATTTTAAAAATAGCTATTTTAATTGTCAAGCATTTGACAGACTGCTATAAAAACTTGACACTTAAGTTTCAATTTTACAATATGCATTTTAACGACTCCTTGGTCTACGTGTTTGGTTATTCATAATCCGGGGTTGTTTGGTTTCTTTTTTTTTTTTTCCAAAAAATTAAAATGTCACTTTGGAATAGTTTTTTTTTTTCTAAGAGAACAGAATTGAGCCTGCTTCAGGGTTGCAGGAAAACATTTTAAATCTTTACAAATAAATATGAAAATTAGAGCTATATTTGATTTCCACCGTAGCCTCTGGTTTAGTTGTTAATTTTGAAGCTTTCGGGAGAAGCAGGAAAGCGGGGATCCTCTGGGAACTCAACTGGGGCCGGGGCGGGGCTGTCAGGGACTTTTAGCGCCTGCGTTTTGAAAGCGTTTCCGCGCTCCGCTCTTGGGATTAAGACAAGGTGACAGAGGTGACTCCCAGAGGCAGTCAAACCTCCCATCATTGGGAAGGACACTCAAGCCTGAAGGGCACTTCCAAAGGGCTTGCCGTGGACCTGAAAACTGCGAGTCCTTGAGGTAAGCTGCGGTTCTTGAACCGCTCTGATGCTTAGGGATCATGCCTCTAATGGCATGGAAAGTCTGTGTTCATGACTTGCTGGGAGTCGGGGGGATTCCCATTTCCCTGGAAAACCAAAGAAGAAACAGACAAGAGAGGCAGAGCCCTGTGGCTGACCCAGGAGTAACTTCCTCAGTTCTACTCAGACACGGGCACCTTGGCTTCTGTTCTCCCAGGACCCAAGAGTACGGCCCTTCAATGTACCATAGAGACAGACCAAGTCCATGGAAACCAAAGCCAGTGAGCATCGAGGGTCAGCCCTGTGCAGGTGGCCCCCTTCAGCGCAGATGTCTCCCCAGCTCCCATCGCGCCGTGTTCTGCCATCTCCGTGACATCCCGGGCGATGCTGGGTGCCTACAGTGAACCAGGGGCCAAGAACAAGCTCCTCCCTCCGTGCATCTGGCCACACTAGGTCGACTCAGCTGGAGGAGAGACCTTCTCCGCTGACCTACCACTTCAGCAGCATGTCCGAGACAAAGCAGCTTCCCAGGGATGTGGATGGGAGACCCCGGGCAGCATGCGACGCGAGTGCTTTGCAAGTCTGATCTCCAGAACTCTGCCCAACCCCCCTAGACTGAACCCGCTACCTCATTCGGGCCGGAGAGCAAAACCCCTGGGATGGTGCTGTCCACCTTCAGGGTGGGTTTTACCTTCTACTTTCTCAAAACCCTCATCGACATGCTCAGAGCCGAATTTCAGTGATGGTTCTAAATCCTGTCAGGTAGACTATGAAGATTAACCATCAAAGGTGGTGATAGACATGCACATACCATGCTTTAAGGACCTTATAGCATATATGTTGGGTTAGATCACATATGCATTACCTTTAAGCACATATGTGTTCGCACCAGTGAATGTGAAGTTATCACCTTCCTATTTGTCTCCCAGAGGCAAAGACTGAAGTCCTACCTTCCAGGACCTCACAAAGTGGCCTGACTAGAAACAGGGCCTCTCCAGAGGCCAGCAATTAGAGTTCTTCAAGGTGGGTCCTAATCCAAAGCCCTGGGGTCCTTGCAAACAGGAAAATGTGAACACGGTACACGAGCTTGAAGGGACCCATCATGGACATGGCTGTGACAGCCAAGAGAAGGCTGAAGCTGGAAACACATATGCACAAGCAAACATACACCCACAATCACACACATGCACATGCACACACTAATATACATTCATACACAAACACATGCAACCGTGTACAAGCAAACACATGCACACACATGCACACACATGCATGCCAAGCTCATATACATACAAGCATGTGCAGACACATATGCACATGCAAAGATATGTACACTCGAGCACGTACATGCACAAATGCAAACACACATGTGCAATGCAAACACATGCACACACGCAAATACAAGCACACCCATGTTCATGCATATGCAAACACATGCACACCCTCATCTCACAGTCCCAGAAGGAACCAGCCCAGCCTCTGCCTCTAACTCAGGAGCCATGATCCAAGCAAGGAATTGGTCCAGCTCTGCAGCCCCAGGTCATTGCCATGGCTACCTGCACCCTGGCACCCTCACGCTGGCACCTGCACACTGACACCTGCACGCTGACACCTGCACGCTGGCACCTGCACGCTGGCACCTGCACGCTGGCACCTGCACAGTGACACCTGCACGCTGACACCTGCACGCTGACACCTGCCTGCTGACACCTGCATGCTGACACCTGCATGCTGACACCTGCACGCTGGCACCTGCCCGCTGGCACCTGCACGCTGGCACCTGCACGCTGACACCTGCACGCTGACACCTGCATGCTGACACTCCACCAGAAACAGACTCCCCGAGTGCCCAGAATGTCTCTTTTGCTCACCGATGACCCTTACTGCATCCAGAACAGAGGCTGGCGCACAGAAGGTGGGCCGATCCGTTCACACAGGTGGGTGAATTACCCAGAAACCAAAGCTAAAAGAAGAGACCCCTCAGAAGACCACGGGTGGGATGCCCTGGAGGCTGGCACGCGGTTTTGAGATGCATTGGGGAGCTCCGCTCTGCGGTTCTCGATCCCTCCCCTCTTCCCCTCTTGTCCACCTTCACGACTCTTCCCTGCCGAGCCGTGTACAAGCCGCGCTGCCCGAGGACCAGGCCACAGGAGCATCACACTCACCCAGAGCAAGGTCGAGACAATCATTTAACATTTACTGCATACCAGGAACTTGGGCTGAGTACCGCCATTTGAAATTTAGCCATAAGCCCCCAAAGACCTCTTTTTACACTGCCCTTTGTAGGTAAGGAAACAGAGCGCTGCAGCGGGAATTTGCCATCTGATCTGTCAGGTTATGAGGCTGCTGGGGACAGCCCCTGCCGGCTGGCTCAGGACACTCCCACATGGGCAGATACATTGTGCCGTACACGGTCAAGCAAACCTGTTCGTGCTCAGCACTACTGAGAGCAGCTTCGAGACTGCGTTAGCAGATAATGGTAGATGTCAACCTTCACGTCCTGCCTGCTCTCTAGGGCTCTGCACATTAAGTGGAAGCTCAGAGTCAGCTGGACAGCCCCTCGCCACCTTCCCTCAGCTCTGGCATCCAAAGGCCCGTCCAGCGCACAAGCCCTCTCGGTCATCCTCCGGTTGCAGCTAGAACAATGGAGAACTCTGCTAGGAGGACAGGACATGCTGCGCCGCCTCTATAGTGACAGGGGCATCAGTCATCGTTCTGTGACCTAGAACAGGCACGTCAAACGGAGTCGTGTTGCCTGGAAGGCTGGCCCAATGCTGCTGCATGCTTTGCAAATCTCCCGCGTGGTTTAATTCACTGGATACCAACGTGAATCATGAAAGCTTGTCCTTCGGAGCAGCTGGCACCGTCCAGCGAGGACTTTGCCCCCACAGTCCTGCTGGCTTTCACAGTGAGGAAGAAAGACACGAGCGGCGCCACCATGCCGTGTGCCCTCCATTACAGTCCCTTCTGCAGACGACTCTCCTGAGCTTGAGGAGAACATTCTATTGCTTTTGTATCTCTCCCTTTGTGTGCAGGACACATTAGCTTCTGTATTTTTAAGCCACATTGATGGTAATGTGTCCTGTATCCTGCTACAGTCTGGAAATAATAGCAACTGTACTTCTTTGCCAGCTCTTCCACATTCTGATCTTATGTCTCTCTGCTCTCTTACATTACTTGTAATATTTAATAGAAATTATGACAGTAAGCTTATTTACCTTGTTCTCAAGAGTAAAAAGAACAAGTCTACTGATTAAACACTAACATAATGTCATTAGGACTGGAGAGAAGACGCAGCGGGCAAGAATGCTTGCTTGCACAAGCATGGGACCTGTGTTCAGATCCCAGCACACGTGTAAACAGCCAGGCAGGGCCTGTAATCCTGGCACTATGGGGCACAGACAAGAGGATCGCTGGGGCTGCTAACCTCCTGCCCAGCCCGGCCTCACGGAGAGACCCCGCCTCAGAGGAATCAGCTGAAGAACGATAGAGCAAGATGCCGCTGTCCTCTGGCCCCCACCCATGCACTAACACACAGACATGCCCACACATTACAAAAATCATTTTCTAGTCAGATGCTTTCTCGTTCTCCTCATTTTGGCAAAGTTCTTCACCATTAGTTTTGATCAAAAATTTACTGCGGAGCTAGAGAGATGGCTCAAGGGTTAAGCCTCTGCCTCGAAAGCAGAAGGTCCTGAGTTCAAATACCCATAAAAACACCAGGCAGAAATGGCAGCAGCCTATACTTCCACCCTAGAAGGTAGAGCCTGGAAAACTCCAGAGCAAAAACAAACAGGAGGTAGAAACAATCCAGGGTGATTCCCAAAGTCACCCGTGGGCCTCTTTTTTTTTTTAATTTATTTATTTTTTTATTTCCACTCATACAAACTTAACAGGTACACTGGTCCCCTCCCTCCGTCTAACCCCCAGCCCCTCCTCCCTCCCCAACCCATGGGCCTCTTACAGGCGTACACTGCCCTCTGTGTCTATACATAGACACACACACAAAAATAATGATTAAAAAATTGCTGTGCAATTTGCTGAAATACTATGCTTTGTCTGTTAGCATAAAGAAATATGCAATATCTTATATGATAGAGTACTTTGCACCCTTTCACCAGGCCAAAGCAGAAAATAAAATAGATGGAGCCCCCTGAGCAGTGGACTACAGGTGCATCGGAATGCGAACTCTAGAGAATAGCAGCTCAACAATTGCCTGGAATTTCTACCTGGAGGCCTGTTAGTGTAATGCAGGAAGAGGGATGCTAACAGAGCCCAACCATCACGCTGCGTTGAGAAAAGAGATGCGAGTTTCATGAGGCTGAGAGAGCTGTAAAATGTGGGACACAGAGCCAGAGACAAAGGAACTGCGCCTGCAAGGGAACGAGCACACTCAGCACCAGAGCACGGTCAGGACAGACACGACGCCGCTGGGAATGGTGGCAGGGGACAGACGGACAGAGGATGGACGATGAAAGAGAGGCGTCATAAAATATATAGATGGATAGATGATACTGATAGGTGATAGAAGACATATAGACGGATATCAGAGAAAGAGATAATATAGATAGTTGGTAGATAGAAAAATAAAGGATAGAAGACAGGCACTGCAGATGTTTGACTGCTAGAAATAGAAAACTGGAAAGATAGGTAAGTAAGCAAATAGATGATATAAAAATGAGTAGATAGAAGGACAGATGATAGATAATAGAAAGATAGATGGCAGATATAGATAGATGATAATTATTGATACATTGATAGATGGTAGATACTACAAATGATTGGTTGTTAAAGAGCTAGAGGATAGAAAGATCGATAAATGATAGATAATAGAGGCTGGAGAGGTGGCTCAGGGGTTAAACCACTGCCTTGCAGGTGGAAGGTCCTGAGTTCGGATCCTAGACCCCATGTGTAGAAGCCGGATGGAAGCGGGGGCAGCCTGCGTTTCTGGTCCTGGTAGGCGGAGCCTGTGAATCCCGGGGCAGAGTGAATAAGGAGGAGGTGGAGGCGTCCATGGTGGTTCCTGAATTCCCCCGTGGTTCTACACACACACACACACACGCACATGCACAATTGAATAAATAATAATAAAAAATTTTTAAAATGATAGATAATAGTAAACAGATAACACATAGGTAGATGATAGAAATATAGATAGATGACAAATGATAGATAAGTGGATAGACAGATATATGATAGATAGATAAATAGGTAGAGATATAGATGATAGATAGATAGATAGTTAAACAGATGTAGATGATAGATAGATAGATAGATAGATAGATAGATAGATAGATAGATAGATAGATAGATAGATAGATAGATAAAAGCAGACAGATTTATAATTGATAGATAGATGATAGATAAATATATAGATGACAAATGATAGATTCCATGATGTTGCTCAAAGGTTAGCTGAGGAACTGTAAGGTGAGCTCTGTCCAGAATGTATGATGCCTGGGAGACTGTGAACTCCAAAGATCCACCCCGCAGAGTCCTCACTGAACACACAGGGTATCCAAAGAAGATCCCAGGGGAGGACACATTGGTAAGAAAGATAAACTGAGAGAAGACTCTAGAACTATTGCAAAGAAGATTAAAAACGAGTTTCATAACACTCAAAATGATCCTTAAGTTGAACACCATAAGAAAAAACTCCCAATATAGCTTGAAAGGAAATAGCAAAATCTATCATAAACCAACACAAAATTTACAGTGCCCAAGCTTAAAATTTACCAGAAATGCGAAGAAGCAGAAGATACGATCCATGGCCACAAAAACAAACCCAGAAATTAGAAATAGAAATATCATGGTTTGAATGGGGGTGTCCCTGACAGACTCATGTGTCCGAACCTTTGAATCCTTAGTTGGCGTTTGGGAAGACTTTGGTAGCTTTAGGAGGTGGAGCCGTGCTGGAGGAAGGCGTGTCCCAGGGGTGGGCCTTGAGCTTGGATAGAGGCGCCCCAGCTTCCGCTGTGTCATCCGCTCTGACAATCTCTCAGCCTCCATCATGGGCGTGACCTGAGCCTCCTCAGCCATTCTTTTCCCACCATAATGAGTTGTGTCTCCCCTGAAATCATAAGCCAAATAAATCTCCCTTTCTCCCCTTAAGTTGTGTTTGAGTGTTGTCTCACAGCAGCAGAAAAATTGCCACACAGACCTCATTATCAACATGGATTTTACAGACTGTGTTGCAAACATTTTCAACATACACAAAATGAGGAGGTAAGAGGACTATGAATGGAGCTTTACATAGGACAATGGTAATATCTGAAATCAAACTCTCTGGCTGAGATCAACAGCAGGTAGAAAGCAACTGGTCTCAGAGACTAAAGTGCTTGGGAAGAAGTAAACAATGGCACAGTGGCATGTGTCTCCCCAGCAAGTGGCTCGATATCCCGTTACAGGGAGCCTGAAGTTGAAGACCTCACCGAAAGTGAAGTGGGAAAAGATCCATAAAGGCACAAGCTTATATATGAATACATTACATATTCACAGGTCTAAGGCTCAAGAATCGGAAGCAGAACAAGAATGAAAAGCTTTCATGTCCCTAATAAGCGCATTTGTACACACGTATTTATTTAGTCGTAGGTATGCATGTGATATGGGGGCAGAGGGGCTCTTTGGGGGAGGACCAGCAGCGTGATGGAGGTCTGAGCACAGCACATGACACACACGTGAACCTGCCACCGTGACATCCTCTCCGCTGCATGCTAACTGCATTCACTCAGTCTGCGGGAAGGTGGACGAGGCGCCACCGTGCTTCAGTTTCTCTGCATTGCTGCCGATAAATTCATGACCCAAGGGCTTAAGGGAATAAGTGCTATTCTGGCTGATGATTGGTCGATTTCAGTTCCTTGTCCAGCTTGGCAGGAAAGCCCACACCATCACCAAGGACCGAGAGAGGGAGCCGCACCATATCCACCTAACAGCTGAGAGGGACAATTCTCACTTGCCAGACCAGCACATCTGGCCCAGTATGACCAGCTCCCTCCATCTTACTCGTCTGGGGAACCAGCCCCACCCACCGTGGGCCGGGCCTCCCCCTCAATCAGACAGTGTCTTGCAGGCTTGCTCAGGACTTACTTAGCTACCTTTATTACTGAACAAATGTGCCTAGTGCTTCCAGCCTTAAACTCTCAAGCTGACACCTGTATCTGACTATGACACAGCCAATGCACCAGGGAGTCAAGACAGGACGACGGCCCTGAGTTCAAGACCAGTCTGGACTTCTTGGTTAGGTTATTGTCTCATGGGTCTAGTTTCTGCCTTGTCTTCATTTCTACTTCCTTCTATTGTTGTAGCAGTTACTCAAGTTCAAACACTTTGAGAGGGAAGAAAGGGAGATTTATTCAGCTTACAGTTCTAGAGGGCAGATACAGTGCATCACAGCAGACAGGCACGGCTGCTGGGGAAAGGCACAGCTGGCAGGGAAAGGCATGGCTGGCTGGCAGAAGCTGGGGGCGGCCTAAGTCCCGTCCTTCATGGAGGCTGAGAGCTATAAAACTGTCAATTCCAAGAGTAGATTTCTTCTGGAAGTACAGTGGGGCGGATCAGCCTCAAGGCCCACCCCGGTGACTGCCCTCCTCCCGCCAGGCTCCACCTCTTAAAGGTGCCGTGACCTTCCCAGACAACTAAAGATTCAAATACATGAGTCTGTGGGGACATTTCACACCATGACAGTCGTCTATGGAGTCTATTGGCTGGTGTTTCTGTCTAGTAACTTAGATGACTCACACTCTCTCCTCCCTTCTCGGGCGTTGCCAAAGCCACGACTCCTCCTAATCATGGCTTCAGATGCACTCCTGTGGGTTTTACCATGTACATTTGTAGTACTGCTTAGCTTGAACGGTTCTTTCATTTAAAAAGCGATGCCTTCCTTCACGTTAGCAGTTTAAAGTACGCTGCTTAGCTTTCGCGCCCTCAGAGGCTTTTTCCCTCCACAGAAGTTTCTCTCTGCGTGAATTTTCTAAATTGAAATTTACTAATCACTCTGGTATAATTAAAGTATTTCTTCTGTACTTGAAAAAATAGGCATTGTATAGATAATTGCTGAGTGATTACACATACAACTTATCTTATATGTTTGTTATTTATGAAAGAGAATTGTGTATTTTGATTATAGCAATCAGATCAAATTTGTAGATGATATTTTTCAAGTCACTAAACTACTATTTCTTTATTCCTTACATGGCTTCCTCTCGTTCTAGACTGGCTATTTACCCCACATGTTCAATACAGAGCGCGTTACTACGTGTCAGACTTCCACTCTTGTTTGAAACAGCCACCTAACTGGGCCAGGTGTGTGGACCCCCACATGACTCGGCCAGGTGTGTGGACCACCAGCTCTGACTGTCTGGTCAGCCTTCTGTTAGTGCATCTGTTCAGACAAGTAAAATTAAAATTAGTTGTTATTTTAATCATGGCTTTGCTCACGTTTCTTCATTCTGTCGATTTTTAGCACTTGGGGAATGCTGGGTACATACCCTTGAAGATGTTACAGACCCCTGTTTGTATGCCAGTGGTCTAATCGCCACAAGAACCTAAAGTCTTCAGGTTGCAGTCATTTTCTCAGCTGCGCCCTTCTGCACCCCTGTACTTGGAGGTATGTTTCCTGGAGAGGGCACAACTGTGGGTCTTCTTACATTGGCTCTGAGGAGAGCCCCCATTTCTCTGGGGGTCCTACCCTCCGCAGATGCTTTTGTGGTGGGGTGAACCCCCGACCCACTGTTGCGCTTGATGCTCTGTGAAGCTTCGAATCCTCTTTGACCATCGAGCTGCTTTTCTTTGTCTCCTGTCTACTCTTGGAAGGCCTGAGCGCAAGTCAGGAGCAGCCCTGTAAAACTGTCTCATCATGCTGTACTTGTAAGCTGCTCCCCCAAGGGCAGAACCACCCCGAATTTGAGAGCTCGGGAGTTCATTCCAGAGCTGCCAAGTGGGTGACTCGTGTGCCACCTGGCACCTCTGGCAACTTTTGATTAATATGTGAAGAGACAGACTATTCCAGAAGATCCTGCTCTCATTTAGGAGAATGGTATAAAAGTCTTCTCAGGCAATGAAAGTTTCCAAATAAGAAATGACCTTGAAACCATTGAAAAATTTGGCCATGAGAAAGGCCAAATTCAGGGCAAGACAATATGGTTTCTCAAGGAGAAACTGCAGCAATCGAGCTGAAGGATCCAGCGTTCAGAACCTCGCAGGACCGGCCGGAATACCTTGTAGCCCTCTTTGACGAAGAAGGGCCTCTGTGTTTCTTAAGCTTGCTGTCGTAAGGACGGACCACGCAGACGCGATCTCAGAAAACAGCATGTCCTCCGTCTAGTGCAGTGCACTGAACTTCAGGAAGGTTGGGCTTACGCCCCAACCTCACTGAGCACACAGGGCATCATTTGGTCGGTGGGAAACTAAAGGGTTTTTAAGAGAACTGTACTGGCAGCTACGTGGCCAAGCTCCGAATGCAGTGAGAGCCGTATGCAGGTCATTGCGAAGGTCAAGTTCAGATGTTTACGAGCAAGCGCCAAGGCTGCTCAGATCCCACGTCAGGACCTCAGCAGGACTATGCCGTGCCTAAGCAGTTCCCAAGGGGTCTCTTATCTGGACCTGGAGTTTCCTGTGTCTGTCTGCTGCGTGGAGCTGGGAATCAGACATGTTGCCTCTAAACACCTGCTGATGCACCTTTGGGGTCTCAAAATTGCCTCACCCAAATGTTGCCTTGATTTATCTACCAGACGTGTTTTTCAATACTCAAGCCAAAAACCTGGGTATCTGAGGTTCTTCCTCCATTTGTAAAAGCAACCCATCAGCTAGCTGATCTAACCTGCTCTCCTTTCAAAATTTTCATGCAGCCTGACAGCGCCTCCCTGATCCACTTGAGTCTACCCCATGCAAGCACCTGTTCACAGCCTTGTAGCTAAGTACTTTATATTTGTGCATCTGCAACTGTCGGAGACGGAAGCAAGGACAGTATGGAGGTGTGGTGACTGTGGACACAGTGGAATGTCCTGGGGGCTCTTTCTCTGGAAAACTCCAGCATGCCCATGAACTACAACGGCTCTGTCACTTTATAAACCACCTATGTATACAAAACTCTGCTCGCATCTCTCCGAGAAAGCCATACAATGGAACAGAACTAGCTCACCACAGCTAGTCTTTCGGGTAAGGATGGTCCAGGAGTTCTAGTTTTGAAGACAGCTTGGCGTGAAGGGAACTCAAGAAGTCGGGGATTGGAGGGGAGCAAGGACTCTAGAACTGCTAGGACAGCACGTGCTTCCCTGGGACCATGAGCATCCCAAGTCCTTGTAAAAAGCACTTGCTCTCCTCACCCCGGGCACCTGGGAGTATGACATTGACCACGTATCTTTGGGGTCTTGCTGGGAAACTGGGGTGGCCTCCGGCAAGTCCTGGCTACTCACATGCTAAGGAGACACATCTCATTCCTTCAACCAGACGCAGCTCTCTCTGCAGACCTGCCTGCTCAAATGTGTCGAAAATTACACTAAGTTATGGACATCCAGTTTCTGGATCAACACCAAGAACTCAGAGGATCTAGCTTTGCCTTTTCAGAGAGACAGAACTCCAGCACCGGGGCGCACTGAGATGTAATTGGTTCTTCTGAAACCTGTAACCATTTTCTTTGTCAATTGGAGCAACACTAACAGGGCCATGAGGGTCCCACTCCTCACTCCCAGGCCCAGGGAACTCCTGCAGTTCCCACAGGCTCTGTTAACTGTTTCAGCGCCCCTCGGTACCCACCGTCCTGGGAGGGGACCCATTGCCAAGACTCCCCCGGAAGAGAGATGAGGCCGGGGTTTCCATCCTCTACAAATCATTTATCCGCAGTGTGTTATCACAGTACGAGCCGGCCCCTTCAAATATATTTTAAACACTGTTAATGTATTTCCACATGTCACCATCTGACAGCTCCGCCATCCTCTCTCCTGCCACCAGGGAAATTTACATGCATTCGAATTCACTGGGCCAGACTCAGCCACCCCCACACTGACAGCCCGTTTAACTTGGTGATAAGTTAATCTGCATGCTGTGGGATGGATTTCTATCTTGTTTCCCAAAACAGAGTTTGTATCAATGATTCAGAGAAGCTACGCAGTTCCCACAGAAGCTGGGTACTTTGGAGGGGTTGGATTCCGAGGGGTCTGGTGTGGCCACAGGGCAAGTGGCTTCCCACCGCAACGCTCCCACTGCCAATACAAATCTCTACTCTGTCCTTTAAAAACCAAAACAGCCTTGGTATATTTATTCAAAGAGGGGACCTAGAATTGGGCGGACCACATGCAATCCGATTTAAAGAATTTGGTTTTCTGCCTATTTTATGCCAATGAAACGCGTGGCACCAAATGCAAAGACGGGTTTTGCACTTGGCCTGGAGAACTGAAACAGGCTGGAGAGAGATAAGGTGGCAGGGAACCAGCTGCTGGAGGCCGGGCACACCCCCCACACCCCTACAGGCATTGCTGCAGGCAGGATCCCTGGCATGGGAGACCCAAGAAGGGGAGAGAAGAAGCAGAATGGCTTCCAGTGGGACTCGGCCCTTTAATTTCTTGGGCCACAGAAGCAGTAGATGGTGGCTAGAGAGGGTGGTGGGAAGGGTCAGCTCCCGTCTTGTTGTGCTGCCTTGGCGAGGCATGAAGCAGGGTCTCGTGAGGGGAGAGCGCACAGCAGTCTGAGGAGACAGGAAAGTGGTTGGTAGAGCTTTGTGGGAGAACAGGTACAGCAATTGCCGCAGCTAGCGGTCTTCAAACAGTTGTTCGGACTTGAGTGGAGGTCAGTCGTCGTGATGGCAGGACTTGGCAGGCCACGTCTAGGCCCCCAGCTGCAGCGAGAGTTAAGCCGAGCCAGGCCTGGCACTCTCGCCCACCAGGAAATACAAAGACGGGAGCCAGGGGCTCAGGGTGGGAGCTGGCCACCTGCAGAGCTTGCCACACACCAGACACTCAAGAAGGTCGGCTTTGTGGGGGAGGAGAGCACTGGAGGAAAGATGGCATCACCCATCTGAGCTTCAGATGTGGGGGCTCCCATCCATGCCCTTCCCTAGCCCACCCTCCTCCAAAACAGCCTCTGTGGCCGACTGGTACAAGTCTAAATCCACGTCACACACATCTGATCGGTGTCCCAAGTCTTGCATGTCCAAGCTGTCCTTGGTCCCCGGTGTCTGGAATGGACCTCTTCTCTCCTGCCAAACCTCTAGCCTTCGTTGGGAAGCATCTCTTTGCACCTTCAACCAACATGACCCCTGTACTGCCGCCCAGCCCTCGGTCTGCCTGCTTTCTAAAGCCGCCAGCTGTCTGTGGGTCTCCTGCGAGCTCAACATGCCCACATTCATGACAGCTTTCTCACTGCTGCGCTTCCAGGTGGCACGTGCAGTTGGCGCTCAATAAATGCATATTGGTATGGCTGCAGAGCTATTCTGTGTAAAACCTAGCACATCCCAGGGAGGGGGGTATAAACTTCTGTTTGTTACGTAACAGTCTGATGAAAACCAGCTGATTGCAGGGAATGCGTAGAGTCTTCCAGAAGCCCAGGAAGCTGCTGGACAAGAAGGGTAGGATCTGGTGTCATTGGGGCGATGTTTATTTTGGAAGTGTCAGGGTGACAAGCCACTGTGGGATTCGTGGGCACTCGGAAGAAACACTGACAGTCATCATCTGCTAACGCCCCTAAACTTACATGAGTAGGCATTACGGATGACGTCTGGCCCCAGCACAAAGGCCTGGTCACCAGGATGCTGGCTCAGCCCCTTCCTTACCCCCTCCCAGGGGAGCACCTGGTAGGTCCCAAAGAATACTTGCAATTGCCAGCTGCAAAGCTAGAAGCAGGGAGGGCTCACTCTACAATGTTGTCTGTAGGGAATTCCCCATGTTTATTTCTAAATTAGGAATTTGTTAGTTACTCTTCTGTTGCTGGGACCCAAGAAACCAAGGGAGAAAGGACTTATTATTTGGCTTCCAGTACTAGAGAGGATGGCGTCCAATTATAGCAGAGAGCACATAGCAAGAGATGAGTTTGGACCGCGACAGCCATCATCAGGAGGCGCAGAGCTACACAGAAAGCAGGCCGGGGCTGGCCCACCCTCAGCCACTATTTCCTCCAGCAAGACTCCACGCCTGGAACCAAGCGCTCAAACCACAGCCTGTCAGGAACAATTCACACTCAAACCACGACAGAAATACGTGGGACCATTCCTCGCTCTGCAAGCTCTTACCTGCTGCTCTCGTAGGACGCTGGGAGCCAGGCGTGCTTCCTCTGCAGCCACGGATCTCCTCCGCGCCGTCTGTAACTGAGGGGCACACGGCACGGGCCCTGGGAACCACAAACACATCGTCTTGGATTCAGATCCACGGGCACCAGCCTCCCATCACACTCAGCCGCCCTGCCGTCAGTGCACACCTGCGGCCGCGGCTCGCGGAATGAGACATTCCAAAGCGATCGACCACCCCGTGAAGCCACGCAGCCGGCCCACACCGAGGCACTTAGCGCAGGTGTTTCCGGAATGGCGAAGCAGGAGGAAGCTTCCTGGCGTTCGGGGCCCCCACAGCTCACACCTCCGCCTGCCAAGGGATGCTGGCAGGTGGAGTCCACACAGGGGGCAAGGCAAGACCGCAGCCAGCCAGCCGAGAGCCGTGTGCATGTCTCGGCTGATTTTACCGGAGGATTCCCAGCAGCCAGAGAATCTGCAAGGAAAAAAAAAGTACATGTTATTACTAGTAATCACACTAAAATATGCTTCTGTAAGTTTTCAGTCAAAATCCAAACTTGAACCAAAACCCCCAA
Source organism: Typhlomys cinereus (assembly GCA_023101885.1). Classification (NCBI taxonomy): domain Eukaryota; kingdom Metazoa; phylum Chordata; class Mammalia; order Rodentia; family Platacanthomyidae; genus Typhlomys; species Typhlomys cinereus. The sequence continues at coordinate 1,331,506 of JALPQD010000195.1, forward strand.
AATAATGGGATACGATTATATGGCTGTAATTGAGTCTAAAATTTATTCTTATGATATGAAGACCATTAACAAGGAGATCATGCAATTGGGGGGGGATATAAAGACATACCAGACTGTCGATGAAAAGAATAATGCCATTTTTTTCTGCATTTAAATTTCCTTGTAGCCTCTTCCAAATGTTTCCTATTTGAACTGCATGCGGTTTATTTTTATTTGAAATAAATATTCACATTCGTACCTTATAAAAAGCCTCTGCAGGGGCTGGAGAGTGGCTCAGGGGTTAAGCCTCTGCCTTGCAGGCGGAAGGTCCTGAGTTCAGGATCCTGGACCCCACGTATAGACGCGGGCGGAAGCGGGGGCAGCCTGCGTTTCTGGTCCTGGTAGGGTGGAGCCTGTGAATCCCGGGGCAGAGTAAACAAGGAGGAGATGGAAGCGTCCATGGTGGTTCCCGAATTCAGCCGTGGTTCTACACACACACACACACACACACACACACACACACATACACACACACACACACACAACTGAATAAATAAAAAATAAAGCCTCTGCAGGCCTCCTGGTCTAGCTTCCTCCCAGGGCTCAGAGGCTGCACCAGCGGGCTGGAAGGCTCCGGAAGCTCCCACTGCAAGCGAGGAGGTCGCCAGCACGTGACCTGACCATGCGCTCACCTGTCGGCCATGAATTCGAGGGCTGGAGGAGGTCAGTCAAGTGGTAACAAGGGGCCCCAGGTGGGAGCTCAAAGTCACGGGTCGGCCTGAGCTGAAGTACAAGAGCTTACGAGAGCCCGACCCCTGAGCATGGCGGGAGTTTAACGGCCAGGCGTGAGGCATGAGGCAGAGGGCACCAAAACCTACTCCCTGCGGTGTGTGAAGTCCAAGTTTTCCTCCTGCCCGACACTCATAGGCCTCTCACACTGATGCCCTGGGTCTCCCTCCTGTTCCTGAGGTCACAGGCAGGCAGACACACAGTTCCACTTGAAAGCAGAGCGATCGCCTCTCTTCAGCATCTTCTGACTCTGCATAGGCAGAGCTGACTTCAGGGGAAGCTTCTAGAACCATGAAGCCCAAAGGTCCCTTTGCCTAGACACTGAAGGGCAACTCCAGCACTCCCGTCGCTTGCTCGCCTTCCTGCCCACCACAGCAGAGACGTAATCAGGCCAGCCGCCCCTGGCCTCAAGCTGCAAACCCAGACCCTGGCCTGCATGCCCAGAGGCATGGGCCGGGGTGAAGGCATGCAGTATTTATAACAAGCAGCAAGGAAGCGCATGCAGCGTGCAGGGGGGTCACTGGGAATGTGGCACGAGTCCTTGCCTGGCCGTCGCAGGGTCAGCCCCAGGACACGCCGGCCTTTGCACTTGCAAAGTAGCAGGCCCGGGCAGACAGGGAGCATCTGCCATCCAGAATGCCATTTGGCTCCTCTTTCATTTTTAAAGTACTTTCAATATTATTTCTCCGTCGCCACATGGTGAATTCTGTCCTTCTGAGAGCCAAAGGCAAACACAGGCTGCACAGACACAGTCAAAGGGAGCTGTTTCCTAGCAACAGGAGCCTGGTGGCCGGAAGCCACCTTCCCTTGCGGGGCGGGAGCTTGGCTCCAGGCTCCAGGGCTTGTCCGCCGTCCGCCTGGCCTCGAGGAAGCTGTGGGACTATCAGCACCTCCCCTGCCAGTGGTCCTGTTGCTTGAGGTGCTTGGCACGTGTCCACATGTGTGCCCACGTGCACACGTGTGCATTCTCTCTCCACATGGCTCCGCTCACATGTGTGTTAACCGTGTGTGCCTTCCCTGTTCTCTGTTTGCATAAGCAGCTCAAGGCAAAGCCAGCACGACCCTGCGCCGGGTGGGACAGCCGTGGGCTCCCTGTCTTGTCTCAGCCTCGCTCCCCCTCAGTTGAAATTCACGGGCGAAGCCAACAGCAGTGAACACAGCAGCTCCCCCAGCGTCTGGGGACCCCTGCGACAGCCCTGAAAGGGGCACCAGCCCGATCCCTGGACACTGGCTGGTTAGGTTGCTGAGGTCAGAGGAACCTGACAGTTAGCCAGACCGCTCTGCCAACTCCTCCACCTGGCTGGAATGTGGCACTTCTAGAACCCACCAAGGAGCCATCCTCATCCTCCCAGCTTATCCCCCCCCAGACCTCTGACCTTCCCACCCCATGAGCTCAAGACAATTGTCCTTTGCCTGACATTCTTTAATTCTTTCTCTCTACACCCTACTGCTGCCCTACTTCCTTGGCAACCCTTAGCAACGTCTGAAAACTATGAAAAGGTAGCGACCTCCTTTGTGCGGGGTGCCATGATCCTCCCACCGGCTGTCCGTGGCGGCCTTCTCCCTATCTCTCTGATCATAAGCCCTCTCTTCTGTTCTAATGTCTCCCACTTAAGGATAAACTATGGTTCCCTTGGCCCCCTCAGCTGACAGAAGTCATTTCTTAAGCCTCTTCCTTGTGTTAGTTTCCCTTTATCGGTGGATTTCCAGCAACCTTACACTTTGCTGTAGCATTTTCCCCACCAACCTGAGAGGGGCTAGCAGCCCACCGTGACCAGAACCCCCCTTCCGCCTTCCCTGCGCCAGGTTAACTTCATCTGCATCTACCCCGGAAGTTTTGAGTCAGTGTGTCCTCTGTTTCAGAATTCCCATTTGTCATGGTTTGAAATGTGTCCCACACAGTCTCATGTGTTTGGCAAGATCATGGTACTTTGAGAGGTGGAGCCTTGCTGGAGGAAGGCAGTCACAAGGGGTGGGCCTTGAGGTGGATTAGTCCCACCCTACCTCCAGGAGGAGTCTGCCTTTGCAGCAAGCAGTCTGCAGCTCTCAGCTTCCAAGATGTCTGTGATGACTTAGCCTCCTCCAGCTTTGGCCAGCCAGCCATGCCGCCTGCTTTCAGAGACTGTACCTTCCCTCTGGAACCGTAAGCTGAATAAACCTCCTAAACCTCCTTTTCTCCCTTAAGTTGATCGATTTTGGGTGCTCTCTCACAGCAATAGTTAAGACCGTTGTGAGTTCAGGGGCCATGGTGGAAGAACACCCAGCCTTGTGGGCTCACCTCGTGCCGGTGAGCTCGAAACCTGGGGTGGAGTCAATCACCTCAAAAATATGGTCCCTTTGGCTCTTCTAGTTAATCCTCCCATCGTCTCGTGCAAATCATTTCTTTTATGGTTGTTTTCTTGTTCAATTTCAAGGCGTCCTTTCTGATGCCTTACTGATGTTAATGTGAACTTCCTAAGCACAGGGAAGACCAAGAACCTGAATATAACGAGGAATACAACCCCACTCCAAATACAAAGACCAAGTCCCCCGCACTCTGCTCTCTCTAGGGAAGTCGGGAATGGAATCATTTCTATTGGGCAGCTAGTGTGGTGTGGGAATGTTTGACCCCATGAGAGCCACGCCCACTGCCCCTCCAGTCCCACCTCACTTCCCTAGTAGGAGGGATTGTGGCTCCGTCTGCTGCCTTATTTCCTGGATACTCCTTAGCAACGCCCCGGCTGTAAAGGATTGTGATGTCCCCCAGCCTCCCTCCTCTCCCTCCTGCTCTGTCCTCTCCAGCCCTGTGCTCAGGGCGGCAGGCACTCCCTGTTCTCTCTGGCCTCAAGCCTTCTCTGCTCTAACGCCCTCCCGCCTGACGGCCGCGGCTTCCCCCTCTCCTCCCTTGGACGCTGCATCCGAGAGTTTCTTCCCTCTTCTCTCATTCTCAGTAAATTCCTCCTGTAACCGCTCCATGTGCTTTGGAACACAAGAACCCCTAGAAATTTGGCTACATAGCGACTCAGAATGAACCCCACATAAGCCAAAAGTCTGAAGCCAGTCAGCTGAGACGAACTTCCCAAAGTCAGGTCTCCCATCTCCCTCATTTGTTCCAAGCTCAGGACAATTGTCCTTGGCCTGACATCAGGAGCAACCCTCCTAGATGTACGGTCCACACGCGACACGCTACGGTTTTCCAAATCTGTGAAGACACAGCTAATCAGAGAGCCCTTAAGAGTGTCTATTATTTAGCAGTATTAGCATTATTATTTACTCCACACTTCACCTCTAATTTGGTTTGCATTTACTTTCCCTCTTGGAAAATTATTTTTGGTCAGACAGTTCCTTCACCCCGTCTCCCTCCGCAACCCCAGGGACTTATGAATGTGCCGTTTTCATGCTCGCTCTCAAAGGTCCATTTGTCGTTTCTCAACTTTCTAATTTTTTCCTTCTGCCTAAGGGAGCATGGAGCCCCCCAAAGCCCTGGTTCTTTGAAGTTAATTTAGCTTTTCTTTGGGGCTTTGTTCCGTGTCCATCGGCCTGTGTGTCTGGATCAAAGGGTAATCTTTTAATTGGAAGGTTTTGCCACTTTTATTCCTCTCCTCTCCTGTTGCGGAGAATGTTCCTTGGAGACAGTCACCCAGGGCCTTGGCAGAAGCACCATGCAGACGTCTGTCTGTTAGCGCGCGGGCAACAGGTTCCCAGGCCCTGGCTAACGTGAATGCCCCCACCGCCCCCGGGCACCACACACGTCTGTGTCCTAGTGCGCAGGCAACAGGTTCCAGGCCCTTGGGTCTCGCTGGTGTGTCTGTCTAACGTGAATGACCCCCCCCCTCACCCCCGGGTTTCCGTCCGTTCTCGTCCTTTGCTGCTCCTTTCCTGGTCTATTTTAAACCCCTCTGCTGAGCTACTTGACCCTCTCCAAGGAGTTTAATTAGTGTCAGGCACGCATCCATTATTTTTGTATTTTTATCAAGATTGCTGGGTGTTTTATCTAATTTCTTAAATGAAGCCTCTCTTATCAGTCGTCCTTCTCCATCCTTAATCCTTCCTCCTCTGGAACTGGATGGCTACCAAGCGGCATCGCCTTAGATTTTATTTTTAATCCAGCCAGGGACACGACTTTTTCTGGTGGGCGATTTGAAACTCTTGTGGTTGCTGCTATCATCGTGAGCGGCCCGTGGCTGGCGCAGTGTGCAATGCTTCTGACAGGGTTCAGGCAGTCCCCCCATCTGCCTGGGCGAGGTACCCTTGCACTCTGCCCCCACGGTCACCTCTGGACCCACCCCCGTCCATCTGCATATTCGTTGCCCCCCCCCCCGTCACCTCTGACCCCTTCCGTGGGGGTGGGGGTGGTGACTGAGCACCCACGCTTCACCCTCTTCCCTGATTCCCATCTTCTTGAGTGCGTACGTCTCTCTGCTTTGTGCATCTTCCGCTGTGCAACACACTCAGCTCACGCCCCGTGGATGCTTCTCTCAACCAGACATGCAGCGCACATCATAAGCTGTGCAATGCTGAGATTTTCTCGCCCAGGATTCGTAATGACTGGCACCTTCGTTCCATCAGCTCTGGAGTCTTGCTGGTACCCGAGCTTCCCACAGACACCACTAAGTGTGGCCGTGGCTGTGTCCTCAGTGTGGCTCCAGCTGGAGGGAGAGAGGGCCGTTTTCAGAACCACCCACCCTAGTCTTGCAGGCAGATCGCTGTGTCTCCCTCCCCCGCACAAAATAAGTCACAGAAAAGCACTCGTGATTTCTTAAATGCCTCCCACACGTGGCTGTATTGAAGCCGGCCTTGTGGTGTCTTCCGGCCTGTGGTGTCTTCCGGCCTGTGATGTCTTCCGGCCTGTGGTGTCTTCTGGCCTGTGGTGTCTTCCGGCCTGTGGTGTCTTCCGGCTGCCCCTCTCTGCTTAAACACTACTGGTCATCAGCCACTCAGCCACTAGACTTGGAACGACTTGTACGACACTGGACTAAGACCAAAAGCATTTCCGGATCTCCCAAACTCAGACACAGGTGGACCCTGCATGGGTTGTCACGACCGCATGAGTGTCCTTTGTACCTATCCAAAAACCAACCTATCAGATACTAAAAACAAACGGTGCCAATAGTACTTAAAAATAATAATAATAAAAGAATCAACTAATTCTCACCCCAAAAGTACTAAGTCCATACATAGCAAGAGTTTAATAAATATATTCCTCTTCACCAAGATAATGCATGAATCTAAAAGCATCTGACTTCCCCATGAGCCGCCCCGTTCCCATGCAAAGGGAAGGGTCATTTTGAAAAAAAAAAGTTAATGACAGAGAAAAAGACCAATCGGGACATCCTGCTTGCCACACACTGCCCAGGGCTTATTAAATATTGAAGCCGCTTTAGAAAGTGCGCTGACTGCGGAAGCCTGCACCGGCTGTGTGACTGGACTGTGTGGATTCCACAAACCACACCACCCTGCACCCCAGCACCTAGGCACCAGGAGAGCGAGCAGTGCCACAGCCCACCAGACATCAGCACAGGCATTCGCTTCTTTCCGGTGCCACAGACAGATTTATGCCAGCAGAAGTGTGCAGCAGGTCAGCGAGCCAGGCCGGGGCTGAGACCAGCTAACTGGCCCACCTGGGGCTCCTACCTTTGACCTTGGTTTCATTAGCACAGTGCTTTTGCCCCCTGGAGCCACCGGGCTGCTGAAATATAAATCAGCCTTCCTCCCCACTTCCCCCTTCCTCGGGCCAAGGTGCTAATGAACAAGGCAGTGGCCAAAGTGTGCCATGGGGAGAAGAAAGGGACTCAGAGAAACCACAAATTAGATCATCTCCATCCAGACAATGAGGTGAGATTCATGGGCCTTCAGACCAACCCCCGAGGCCCTGCCCTCATCCATACCACCAACTCTGGGACCTGCATAGAGCTGGTGGTCATCAAGCTGGACACACTCATGCTGCCAGGAAGGGACAAGGTGTGCATGCTGAAGTTAGAGCTTCCTTAGTCCAGGTGCAGCCTCACCAGACCAGCAACTTGTGTGCTGCTGTGTGCCGGAGGTAACCATGTCCCCTACCTGTGACTCTGCCCAAAGACCCAGCTCCTCGTTGCACTGGGCACCCACAGCACCCACGCTGACCGCTGGCCCACGCTGACCGCTGGCCCTTACACTCTCTTCCATCCCCTCCTCTCCACTCACGTCCTCCAATCCCAGAGCAGGCTGATTTCCCTGCAAGGTGATCACCCAAAGCCATTCGTTTTTTTGGACTGGTGACCTTGGTCGTCCTTCTCAGATGGATATTTTTACCTCAATGCGCTGCTGCTACCCGAGCTTCATCTGCAAGGGGCTGCCGGGGCCCGCGTGGCAATTCCATTCATCTTAGCAGCGCCAAGCAATCATCATTTATCTTTAAAATTGGCACGTTCCTCCAAAATACATGCATGAGATGGGTGTCTGTTTCAATGAGACCAGGAAGCTTAAAGAAGGCCTCTCCACCCATTTCACCACATCCTGAAGCAACGGGAAAAGAAAAAAAAAAGTGGGGGTGACTCGTCCCATAGAAGGAGGGATTTGGAGAGCAGTTGTTGAAGTGCATGAGGTGACACAGGTCCAAAAATATAAGCTCAAAATTTCATTCTGTAATGAAACAAGGACCAAGAGAGAGGGGAAAAATTCTAATCGCATACATACAGATCGAGAGCATATTGCATTCCTATGTAAAACAAACTGATTTCTCAGAACTCTGCAGGAAATTAGAATTATTCATTCATAACTTCATAGATGAGGTTCCGCTGCTAGCGTCGCACTAATCCCCACTTCCATCACAGCTAGGCACAAAGATGCGCTTGAGCCTTGTGCTTTGGGGACATCTGAGCTCCTCGGAGGACAGAAGAGATGCTCCGGGCTTTTTTTTAACGTGTACCATCAATAATCCAGGTCCCCCGGAGCAGCAGTAGTGTCAGGAGCTCCGTGGCCCCCACAAACAGCACGCTCCCCACCCTGCTCCTCAGAACACGGCCTGGTAGCCAGTGACCAGGGCCTTTGCATCCAGCGTTGCAAATTAGACTCTCAGGATCAGCTTGCAGGTGTCTACTCGAGAATGGGGTCCTCAGCCAGGTTATATGGCGGCTACGGTCTCGGACAAAACAGTAAGGATCTGCTGGTCACTCACAGTCAAGCCGCCAGCCTCAGGTAACGGTGGCTGTGTAAAGCCAGCGCCCATTCGTGGGACCACCAGGAGTCACAAGGGGTCATCTCTATTGCCCCCAACCCTAGTGTCGCAGTTAGCCTGCACTGCTGCCAATAAGTGCATGACCAAAGGGCTGAAGGGAACAAGGAGTTTCATTGTCTCTCAAGATTATCTGGTTACAGTTCCTTGTCCAGCTTGGCAGGGAAAACTACACCAACACCATGGGCCACACCATATTTACAGTACTGCCAAGAGAGGGACAATCCTCACTTGACAGAATCTATGGCCAAGTCTACAGCAGGATGCCAACTTCCCTAACCAACTCCCTCCATCTCATTCACCTGCCCAGGGCCTAGTCTCACCCACTATGGTCTGGATCTTCCCCATCTACTAGACAAGCTCCTGCAAGCTCACTCGGGGCTTAAGTCAACTACTAATTCTCTTCACATGTGCCCAGAGCTCAGACCCTCAACCATCAAGGTGACACCTGTGTCTAACAATGAATCTGAGTAACAGCCAGCTCCAGGCAGGAGATAGAGGCACCTGCACTCAGAAGGGCAGGCAACGAAGGGGGGTAAAGCACGATCTGCCAAGAAGTGCTTTCCTCCTGCTCGATGCGCTGACTCACATTCAATCCACAGACGCATGTGTGCTGTGTGCGCACGCACAGGAGAGGCGTGTATACTATTCGTGCATAAATACAAGAGGCATGTGCGCTAGGTGCGCACACACAGGAGAAGCATGTATGCTATGTGTGTATACATACAAGAGGCATGTGTGCTAGGTGCGCACACAGGAGAAGCATGTATGCTATGTGTGTATACATACAAGAGGCATGTGCACTAGGTGCGCACACAGGAGAAGCATGTATGCTATGTGTGTATACATACAAGAGGCATGTGAGCTAGGTGCGCACACACAGGAGAAGCATGTATGCTATGTGTGTATACATACAAGAGGCATGTGCGCTAGGTGCGCACACACAGGAGAAGCATGTATGCTATGTGTGTACACATACAAGAGGCATGTGTGCTAGGTACACACACACAGGAGAAGCATGTATGCTATGTGTATATTCATACAAGAGGTATGTATGCTATGTGTGTATACATACAAGAGGCATGTGCGCTAGGTGCGCACACAGGAGAAGCATGTATGCTATGTGTGTATACATACAAGAGGCATGTGCGCTAGGTGCGCACACAGGAGAAGCATGTATGCTATGTGTGTATACATACAAGAGGCATGTGCGCTAGGTGCGCACACACAGGAGAAGCATGTATGCTATGTGTGTATACATACAAGAGGCATGTGCGCTAGGTGCGCACACACAGGAGAAGCATGTATGCTATGTGTGTATACATACAAGAGGCATGTGCGCTAGGTGCGCACACAGGAGAAGCATGTATGCTATGTGTGTATACATACAAGAGGCATGTGCGCTAGGTGCGCGCACACAGGAGAAGCATGTATGCTATGTGTGTATACATACAAGAGGCATGTGTGCTGTGTGCGCACACACAGGAGAAGCATGTATGCTATGTGTGTATACATACAAGAGGCATGTGCGCTAGGTGCGCACACAGGAGAAGCATGTATGCTATGTGTGTATACATACAAGAGGCATGTGCGCTAGGTGCGCGCACACAGGAGAAGCATGTATGCTATGTGTGTATACATACAAGAGGCATGTGTGCTGTGTGCGCACACACAGGAGAAGCATGTATGCTATGTGTGTATACATACAAGAGGCATGTGCGCTAGGTGCACACACACAGGAGAAGCATGTATGCTATGTGTGTATACATACAAGAGGCATGTATGCTAGGTGCGCACACACAGGAGAAGCATGTATGCTATGTGTGTATACATACAAGAGGCATGTGCGCTAGGTGCGCACACACAGGAGAAGCATGTATGCTATGTGTGTATACATACAAGAGGCATGTATGCTATGTGTGCATAAATGCAAAAGGCATGTGTGTTATGTGTGCACACACAGGAGAGGCATATATGTTATATTTATATGTACACACAGGAGAAGCATGTATGTTATGTGTGAATACATACAAAAGGCATGTGTGTTATGTGTGCACACATGAGAGGCATGTACGTTATGTGTGTATACATATAAAAGGCATGTGTGTTATGTGTGCACACACAGGAGAGGCATATATGTTATATTTATATGTACACACAGGAGAAGCATGTATGTTACGTGTGAATACATACAAAAGGCATGTGTGTTATGTGTGCACACATATGAGAGGCATGTATGTTATGTGTGAATACATACAAAAGGCATGTGTGTTATGTGTGCACACATATGAGAGGCATGTACGTTATGTGTGTATACATACAAGAGGCATGTATGTTTCGTGTGCACACACATGAGAGGCTCACATTCCAACCATAACAACTAGCAGGTCACTGACCAGCACCGATCCATACCACCAATTCCCCGGGGGAGGTGGGGGCGATACAGTAGGGCAGAGGGCGACTAAAGTCTAAAAGAAATTGGCCCATTTTTCCCCCCGCCCGCTGCTTCTTTTTAGACTCTCCTGCAAGGTTCACCTGGTAAGACATGCTTCCCCGGGTCCTGGGAGAAAACCCATGGGCGGTTCTTACACAAGCACCTCAGACAGGGCGATGCTGAAACAGGAGACCGCATGCAAGTCGTCTGCTCCGAGCTTCTGTGGACACAGAAGATGCCGGCTCATCCCAAGACTCCTTCAACTGCCCATCGTTCCGTGTGTGACCACTTCTTGCTGTGGTGCACAAGCGCCTCTGCATGGGGGAGAGAGGATCCCGTTACCTCTTACTAGTGAGAAGGCTCCAGGTTCACGTGCAGTATGCTGGTTTAAAATCTGTACATTTATCGGGGCTGGAGAGATGGTTCAGGGGTTGTGACTGTCTCACAAGCAGAAGGTTCTGAGTTCGGATCCCAGGTCCCACGTTAAAAAAAAAACAAAATAAAAAAATCTGTATATTTATCAATTCAAGATTTTACAGTACTAAACCCAAAAGCTGACTGTAAAAAAACAACTGCTTAAATCAGCCCCATGTGCCCAGTCTCCTGCGTCTCTACGAAGACGTCACAATGCAGCCCGTCTTCACAGACACATGAACTTATGGAGGGGTGAGGGAGCCCCTTATGCAGCAGATGCTGAGATAGCTGGTCCTGCAGTTCCTAGCGACTTCTCTGGTATCTCCCCCTCCTCCCCCTCCCCCGACATCTGACCCTGTGAACTCCAGCTTGCGTGGTCGGAGCACGTGTGCTGGGTTGAATCGCTCCCGACGTAATGCTGAAGTGCTGCCTTCCAGCCCCGCAGCTTCTCAGAGGTCTGACTTAAATCAAGGCCATCGGGATGGGCCGCAGCCCTCAGGAAAAGGGAGATTTGAACAAGAAGACATGCATGGCGGGAGGAGGGTCTCAGCACACGGGGCGATGGCGCATGCCACCAAGGAACCCCGAGGTCTGGAAAGGCGGAGACAGCTTCTGCGTTGTCTCCCTCAGCAAAATCAGAAGGAACAGTCTTGACACCGAATTTCAAATCTTTAGAACTGTGAGACAAGTAGTTTCTGACGTGCGAGACTTCTTAGCTGTCGTGGGTTTTGTGCTTCTGCAGCCCAAGCTGACCCCTGAAGCTGGTCGCTCACAGCTAAACCTTCTCTCTGAACATCTCGGCTCCATCTCTGCATGGAGTCACCCCTTGGTGCCCTCGAAGCCCTTGGATTTTCTTGGGCTAATTTTCATCGATGAGCTGAGCATACAAACAAGCTACAGAAATTGAACTCTGGCTTGTGACCTCTGCCACGCATTGGCCCGGAATGCTTCAGAGCGGATCGATAATGCCCATTTCTTTCATGCTCCCCTTTGATTCAACCCAAGACCACACAGAGAAATTCAGCACAACAAGCTGCAAAGGATGCTTCTGTTCTGGTTAACCCACCTCCAGCCTCGCAGCCCGCGCACCCCGGTCAATCTCATTCCTCTACCCGTGTGACCCAGCCAAACGCAACTGACAATACCTGACTGACCCCTTGGCGTGCAGCCCAGAATGACTGGCCTACATTTGTTTCCACTTTGGTGAGGGAAATCTTCATGGGTTCCCACATTCTTTCTTTTATGTTAGGCACAAGTTCATGAGGAAAGACTCAAGGCTGAACTTCATATGGGCAGTTGGAAATATTTTGGGGGGCAGTCAGAAAGTGAATGCACACTCTCATTAGAGTCAGTGAGTGTGGAATGAGCAGATGGGTTTGAAACCATTCTGCATGCCTGAGAGAAGACACCACGGAAGAGTATACAATGCTGAAGTGCACCGTATAGCCTAGACTTGATGTGGTAGCTCTGGGTTTCGGTCAGACGAGGGGAAATGCCTAGCCTGTGAGTTTCCAGCTTCTGATACAATATGCATTGTTCTTTCAGCCTTGTTTATTGTACTGTCTTTCAAATTATAATAAATTTGCTTTCTTCTGAATATTCAGATGCTTCAAAAGGGACCCAAAGGATATGATTAGGCCCCAGGGAAGCACATACCGGGCTTTGCATAGAGCTTCTATCATCTACATAATTTATGTGCTTCTGCACAATTCACTTCTTTTTATGTTTCCTATGTGTGTGTGAAACAATCTAGAAGTCCGCTTCCCACCATCAGAAACACAGAAAGAACTCAAGGCGGCCTTGCGCCTTCACCCACCTCTCTACTTCCAGGGAGGCCTGACGGAAGCCCCAGGAGACAGCTGCCTTTCACTGCATCAAACATCAAGGCGAGAGGCACTGGAAGGTTCAGGAGAGTTCTCTGGAATGAAACGGAACCTTGTCCATTTCCGTATTCTTCTGGGCATTCGCTGGGGTCTCTGATGCGTGGTGGGAGCATTTTAAAGCTCTTTAAACTGTTTATAATCCTCACTTTGGTTTTGGAACAGAAAAATAATGCCAAAATTAATGGCTTTTAAAAGTTTCTGATGTGAGTCGGTTGCATGCAAATGTCCCTAATGCGAGAAAGCCCGTCACCTGGGGAACAGGTGAGTCGTGCACAGCTCCAGTCGGACTTCATTGATTTTCCTTCTCCACACCTTCTCTGCTTTCCATATTTTTAATTTCTGTGCCTCTTGTGGTTTCTTTGCCGTTCAGATCTCCGTCAGGTGAAACTGTTAGACAGGAAGTGCCGCTCCTGGAGCCAAGCCCCGGGCACCTATGTGCGGAGCTGTGGATCTGACCTCAGAGGCCGCCCTCACCCGTCCGCCTTACCCACGTCTAGAGAGTGCCAAGGATGCCCCTCTGCCCCTGCAGTGACCTCAGCGTAGCATGGCAGCAGACTCTCTCGGCTCCTCGGGAACTCAGGGATAGAGAACAGATGTTTCTGCTATGGAGAGACAGACCAGGAGAACTGTAGCCTCCACGCCGAGAGCCAAGCAGGTAAGGAGAGGACATGTTTGGACAAGTCTGCAGCTATTTGCATGGTCTGGAACTGAGGGTCCCCTGAGCATGTACGCAGGCCTTGCATCACGCACTTTGAGAAAGTGGCCGTCGGGACGCACATGCCACATGTATGAGCAGCAGCTCGTTGCCCCCTAGACGGGGTCATGAGACCCTCTGAACAGCGTGACATAAATACAGGAGTCACCAAGATCATCCTAAACTCCAACCCACACTGACCCCAAGCGCCAGTCCCAATTCAGCTGCATACTTCCTGTGGGGGAAGGGGAATGAACTCAGTATCTCCCCAGAACAGTCAAACAGGGGTCGGGAGGGAGTGGTCCAGCCAGTGGACTCCCACACGTATTTTCCCCAGACATTTTTAGCAGAAAGCTCCGCTATTACAGGATGATGAATGACTGCGAGTGGAAACTGGTGCTCGTTGGGTTAAAGGCATGTCGGCTCAAGGTACGTCATTCCCACGGATCCATAGAGACATGGATGAGGCCAAGACAGGCCCCTCGGAGCAGACAAGCGGAAAGCATCCAAATGAAAAATGGATCCTCCTTGGTCCGGCACAGGGCTTTGCCAAAAGATAGAGCAAGGGAAGAATAAAACTCCACTTAGGCTGGCTTGGCGAACAGCAGGCATCGGAGAACCACGCCAGACGGGAGAGGTCCCAGCGCGAAGACATCATCGATCTTCAGGGCTGTAAACGAGGGTCTTCCGATCGGGTTCCACACAGAGCCAGCCAGAGTGTGTACAAGCTGCCGCCTCCACTGAGAATCCCCTGCCCATGCTGCCTGCCTGGTGGCCACTCCTCTGTCCTCTGTTCTGACCTTTCTGATTGGTCCGTTCCTCTCCTGAGTCTTATCCAAGACCCTCATTCTGATACAGTCTCTTCTGCAGAGACATCATGGATATTTTAGACCCATCCTGGTTTTACAACCTAAGTCGAGTGCCTTCCTCACCAGATTGGTCAAATGAGGACCAGAGAGGAGACAGGGGCCGAGGGAGAAAAGAATGGGGGAGAAGCTTGGGCCACTGACTTTTGGTCCATAGTTAGCACCTCTTGCAACTCCTAACACTTTCAACCTGAGATTTTTTTGTCTACTGCTGGCAAGAGGGAAGACAACCATGCAGCCCTGTTTAATAAAACAGGAATTCAGTAGACTAAAAGGTTAACTGCAAGGGGCCCGAGTGCTCATCTTAGCAGAACATCACCAGTGCTCGAAGGAAAGCGAATGTTGGAAAGGAAGTCATGTATGTTAGGCCTAAACTTAAGTGCCCGAGTGCTCATGTGCTGAGGACTTGCTCTCCAGCATGGCAGTGTTTAGATGTGGGGGTCTCGGGACGAGATTGGTTCATGAGGGCTCTCCCTCCAACAGTGGGTTAACCCATGGACAGACCTACAGCTTAATGGAACTCAGGGAAATGGATTTTTCAAAAGAGCATTTACATGCTCTTTTCTCTCCTGGGCTTCATGAGATAACCAGTTATGCCCCTGCTGGAATGTTCTGTTCCCTCAGGACTGGCAACAATGGAGTCTAAGTGACCTGGGCTAACACCTCAAAGACCACAGGCCCACATGAAGCTTTGTTCCTCCAAGACTTTGATGAGATATGTGTCAGCAATGGAAAGTGAACTGGTACAGTGTGTGTGCGAATGCTCCTGTCTATGTGTGTGTGCCTGTTCACTCAAGAACATGTGTGTTGGTGTGAGTGTATACCTATTTGTGTGTATGTACATGCTTGTGTTTGTGTGGGAGTAAATATGTATGTGTACATGTATGTATTTGTGTATGTTCATGTAGATATATGCATGTGGTTATGTTTGTGTGCACACATGCATGTGTGTGCATGTTGTATTACATGCACACAGTGCATGAGTGTGAATACACATGTTGTATCTGTGTGTAGCACACACAAGCATGTGTGTGTTTGTGTGCATTAGGCTCCTGTCATTCTTGCCCTGACTTGGTGTAAGTTGAAGCCTGTTCAAAAGCATAGGGAGTGTTCTCCTGGAAGGCATCTTTCCTCTGGAGATTACGATTTTGAAAGCCTTCCACAGGAAGGACCTACATTGCATTAAACAGCTGAGTATACATTCAATGAAGAGAGAACTCCTATTTGACACTGTGACAGTCACAACAGCATGTCACAAAAGGAATTCTGCTTCCACCAAGCACGGCAGCCCAGCCATAGTGGATAGCGGAGCTGGGTATTAAAGTCTAGCCAATGCCAGAGGGAGCTCACCTGTCTGTCAAACTACCTGCTATGGAGTTACTTGACATGTGTTTACTGCTGTTGAAGCTCCGTGCTGGCAGGAGGCATCAGAGCCTAGTTTTCAACTGAAGCATTTGCTGGCGTTCATCTGGCAGAGACACCAGACCCATGTCAGGTGAGGAATCACTAGACGGATGCTCTGATGCAAGGCGAGCTGGTAGAACAGCCCACGACCCTCTCGACCCATGGGGTGTGAACTGCTCACTTCACAGGATGTGTCCATGCATGCCCAGTGTGGGAAATGACACTCTCCTGGGTTCTTATCCACATGAAGACATTTCTCTGCATTCCAACAATGAAGACTTTGGCGTTGCAACACAGATGGAATTAAGATACAGATGATAAAAAAGAGAAATGATGGCCAAGACTTACGGCTATTGTTGCAGTTCACCTGCATAGTTGCTGATAAATCATTATCAAATGGCTTAAGGGAACAAGGGGTTTATTTTCTCTTATGATTTTCCAGTTATAGTTCTCAGTCCAGCTTGACAGGAGAGCTCACACCAACACCAGGGCCGAAGGAACTGGCCATACCATCTCTACAAAATAGTTGAGAGAGGGACAACCCTTATTTGCCAGACCGGCATGTCTGGCAAAGTGTACACAAGGATGCCAACTTTCTCAATCAGCTCTTGGTATTTTATTCCAGGGCCTAGTCCCACCCACCATGGGTTGGACCTTCCCCATCAGCTAGACAATCTCCTGCAGGTTTGCTCTGGGATTAACTCAACCATTAATTCTCTACAAGTGTGCCCAGAGCTCAAACCCTCAACTGTCACGTTGACACCTGTGCCCAACTATGACAGTTCTCCTAACATAAAGTCCACCAACACCTGTTAGAACCCTTCAAAATGGAGACCGTGCAGGTGAACAGGTGCTGCTGGACACGCATGAGGATCTGTTCAATTCCCAGAACTGATGTTACAAAAGGCAGGTGGGAGGCAGATGTTGCACTCCTGACCCTGGAAGGCAGAAACAGGGAGACCCCTGTGCTCACTGGGCAGCCAGCCTAGCTGGATCAGCAAGGCCCCTCTCCAGCGGGAAATCCAGTCTTGAAAAAAATGAACCGGTCCTGAAGAGTGATGACCATGGTTGTCCTCTGGCCTCACACACATCGCACAGCAGATACACGCACTGCACGAGGACACGCACTGCACATGCACTGCACAAGGACACACGCACTACTCAAGGGACATATGCACTGAACAAGGGACACACACACACTTGCACACACACGCACAGGAGACTCACATACCCACATACTACACAAGGGACACATGCAGTTTGCACACACAAGGGACACACATGCACATGCATGCGCACACATAAATACATGCACTGCACATACCTACACACACACATACACACGCAAGTCCAATTGGCTTCAATTATTCCTTGGCAATACTTACGTCTGTATCTTTTGAAGATTTGGAATCCCTTTGTTTTCTCAAAGGAATCAACATCTTACTCTACAGCTGAAAGTCAAAATAACAACATCTGCATGTTTCAGTTTTGAATTAAAACTAGCTGCCTGGGTGTCAAGTGTCCCACGAGACAGCAGCACATCAAGACTCTATTCAAGAGCAACAGCTCCACGTGGAGACCCACAGTGAGAAACGGTGGTTGAGATACCGCAGAGAACTGAAGGGGTCAGAGGGAGGCCTGGGCGCTGACCTGGAAGAGGCTCGCAAAGGCCTTGCAGGACGCCGGCTGAGCCCACACTCCTGCCTCTGGTAGCATCAGAAGGTGGCGGAGACAGCAGTGGGCCTGTCCCTCTCCCCTCGTCCCAGGGAGCAGACGGGGCGCCCTTTGGAACCTAGCGGAGGAGAAGAAATGGGCAGCAGGAGGACTCTTATGACTCCTAGAAACTGAGGGCCCAGGGAAGTCGTGGGAGAGGTAGTCAGAGGCTTCAGTAAAGAAGCTGAATTGGGCTGAGACCCAGAGGCACCTGGAGAATGGCACAATTCTCCACAAGCACGGCTCAGTGGGGCGGGCACGGAACCTCCCCAGACACTGCTTAGCGGGGCAGGCTTTTAGGGTCAGTACCCAAAGACCACCGAGGCTCCGTGGGCATCACAGTCATCAGTGTGGCAACAATCAGGTAGATGCGACTTCACTGTGCAGGAAGTGGGGTAAAGGACAGGCTGGGAAACATTGCGTGTGATGTATTTGAAGAAGGACCAAAGAGAGTCTGAAATTAACGTGAGCAACAGACACACTTAGTGCAGGGTGGGCAGGCCGGAAAGGGAGCCAGCAAGTCTGAGACAAGAGCGGGATCAGATGCCGCTGACTATGTCAAAACTGACAGAGAATTCACAGGAGATGAAGGGGAACATTGGAACTCTGTGAATCGACCGCCACATTCTTGCTCAATGCCGGAACCAAGCAGGACAATTTCACATGTAGCCACTGTGAGAGTTTTTCAAGATGGGAACTCGTTTACACCCACCCACATCTCCAAAGAGCCGAGACGATCCTCAGAAGGAAAACTTAAAGTAAACAGAGCCACGTGCACCGTCAAGAAACCGAAGATCAAGAACGTAAACTCTGAGGCACCAAGTGAAGGACAGTCCTTCCTGGGGAAAAGGCTTCGGGATTTCCCACGTTCCTGGAAAATAGGAGCGGCAAGAGCAACGCCCTGCCACACGGTGGCCCGCGGGCTCCTGGCTGCAGCAACGCCCTGGCCGCAGCACACTGTGGCCTCACCCGGTGGCTCAGCTTGGGGAGGCCCTGGAAGCTGGACTGTGGGGTGAAGCTGGAGGAAGTGGGTGGCTGGGGCGGGTCTTTGTTGCTTTCTGCCTCCCTGCCGTGAGCCCCGGCCAGGGCTGCACTTCACCTTCCCTGCCAGCATGGACTGAACCCTCCAAAACTGTGAACCAGATAAGTCTTTCCTCCATACGTCGTTTGTGCAAGATGTATGACATCCCAACCAAAAAGTAACTAATATAAAGAACAGTTATACTAAAGGCATTTAAAACGTCAAAAACATGATGGTGAGCGGCTCGTTTTGAATTTTAATGAGTTGAACTCCCACATTTAATTCCATGGCTAAACCCTAAAAAATCGATGCTGAAAAGACTGTCAGATTTAAAGAGGAAATAGATGAAATGAAAATAAATTAGTTTTTCTTTTTTTTTTTTTATTTATTCAATTGTGCATGTGTGTGTAGTGAATGCGTAGAACCACAGGCGAATTCGGGAACCACCATGGACGCCTCCACCTCCTCCTTGTTTACTCTGACCCGGGATTCACAGGCTCCGCCCTACCGGGACCAGAAACGCAGGCCGCCCCCACTTCTGCCGGGCGTCTGTATGTGGGGTCTAGGATCTGAACTCAGAACCTTCTGCCTGCAAGGCCAAGGCTTAACCCCTGACCCACCTCTCCAGCCCCTATAAATTAGTTTTTCTAATCCAATTAATCACAAGGAAGGAAGAAGAAGCAATGCAAGGCAGATGGGGAAGAGAAGCAAAACATACCACGAGACAGAGATGAGTCTCAGACCCCTCCGTGGATGTGCTGTGGAACCCCTTTCTCATGGAGCTCAGAGTGGGCAGCGTTCTCCAAGTACCTGGCTACCAAAGATCCTTGCGTCTCCCAGCTCCTGCCACCCAACACTCCAAGAAGCTTCCAGACCCCTGGAAGCCGCACAGTCAAAGTCTCTGTGCCTGCATGGGGTGAGGGCTGGAGCCAGGAAGAGGCCGGGGAAAGGCAGAGCAGACAGACAGGACGTGAACACCGGGGAGCAGTGGTGTCCAGGTCAGGCCTGAGAAAAGACTCCAGGTTCTGCTGCCGAGGACAGAAAGCTCCAAGCCTGCAGCAAGAGGTGGGTGGAGGGATGTGGAAATATGCCCTGGGCAGAGGACAGAAAGGTACTGTGATACAGCCACGGCTTGGGCGGGATGGCTTCCCAAGATGTCCTAGCCAGAAGCCCAGGCCACTGTGCACGACAGTGAGTACCTGCTATGTGCTGGGTGCCCTGAAGAGAGCCCACAGCTTGAACACAGCAGCTCCTCAGCGACTGTTTTTGGAAAGAGGTTTCACTGTGAGTCTTTAAGCCAACACTTCTGGAAGCTGCAAAATGCAGGAATTTGGGGTTTGGATGTGTCACAAGGTTCACCGCCAGGAAGATGGACAACCAGCGCATCCTAAAAAAGAAAGAAAGAAGTGGATTATAATTGAGACTGACCCGAGGGTGTCTTCTGGCCTCTGTACATGCATGCACACTCACACCTTTACATACATGTGCACACAGGTGCACACACACAACACCCACACACACAGATGCCCAAGAAGACCACCCAGGAGGGTTCGCTGTGCAGAGAACAGGCTGGCCCAGCAGAGCCACACATAAAGCACAATTTAAAGAATTATCCTTTGCAGACCCCAGGCGAGAATACCTGCTGCTTCTCACAACTTTCATTTATCATAACGAATGTGTTTAACTCACGCAGCTTACAGATGCATGGGACAAACGGCTGAGAAAATAATGGAAATGTTTTATTAAAGAGTTTAGATATCGTTGGAAACATGGGAGAATGAGTTAATGACAACAATATCCACTTACATAAAAACATGCAGACAGACATAGGAAATTCGGCTTTAAAACAACTAGCGTGCTATTTGGTTACCATCCAAATCCCTTCCTGTGCTCTCCTTAGGGTGGCGTGAGTGTTACCTCTATACATTATATTCTACATGGAAGATGCTCTGGTTTCCAATCAACTTGTTCACAAGTTCCATGTCTTACAGCAGAACGGCTGTTACCTGACACTCTGACATCATTAGAATTTCATCCAATGAGACTGACAGGTTGGAGTGGTCTGTTGCATTGCGGCTTAGAGTCTATGTTTTATATGATACTTGAGCTTTTCCCCATTTTTTCCTCCTTCTCTTTTCCTGTTGTCATTTGGCTGAAAAATCTTTAAAAGTATATATTTTTGCAGTATAAAAAAAAATCTCTCCTTACCACAATGATTGCCCCTCAAAAGCCATTTCCACGGAATAAAATTTCAGGGTCCGAAGCAACGGCCTCTCTGTTTGAAGACTGTAAGATCCCTCGGGCTTCTCAGATGTACTTCTGGGATTCCCCCGTGGCTCTTTTTCTTATAGAAACATAATTGGATTCTGATGGCAAAGCTTAAAGAAATAATATACCTCAACTCGACAAGTCTTTTATGCAACCAAAATCTTTATTTGCCATTTTTGCAAGGAAGGAAAAAAAGAGAAAAAATAGATGCAAGCAGAGAAGACAAACAGAGAGAGAGAGAGAGAGAGAGAGAGAGAGAGAGAGAGAGAGAGAGAGAGGCTTAGGATCAGTTATTTTGTTATTGCATTTTTTAAAAATGACCTAAATGACATGTGTGTTTTGCCATCTCAGCACAGGCATGTGGCCCTCCTGCCTGGAATCTACCCCCCAGTGCAGAACCTCACCCAGCCTAGTGTTGTGGATGAGCCCTGAGACTTGCTGTTGACCAGTAGGAGGGGTCCGCACGTGCCAATGTGAGCTGAGACCTCAGCAGTCTGCATCTCGCTCTGCGAAAGACAGACGCGGAACTAACTGTGGAGAAGGCCGGGTGGCCAGGCAAAGGTCTCTGGCCCACAGCCCGAGCGAAGCTGGGTTCCCAGTCCTGGCACAAGAACACACGCGGCCCACAAATGCACGACCCTGAGGAGGGTCCTTCTCCACCTGGGCCTTCAAACTCAAGCGCGTTGCTGGCACCTGTCATTTGATTAAAGCTCGCAGCAGACATGGCTAAGTCATGGTCAGTCTTCTGACAGACAGGAAGTGAGATAATGCCATGCTAAACATATGTCATCATCCCAGTGCTAGGGAGGTGAAGGCAGGATTCCTGAGGCTTGTTGGCCAGACGGCCTAGCCAAAGTACGAGACCCAGGTTCACTGGGGGACCTGACTCAGAAAACAGGATGGGGTGGGATTGGGGAGATACCCAGTGCTGACCTCCGTCTTCCATGAACACACACACACGCACACACACACACGCACACACGCATGCACACATGCACACACACGCACGCACGCATGCACACACACACACGCAGGCACGCATGCACACGCATTGCACATGCACGCGCGCACACACACACACACACATGCACATTTGGAGGAGGGGCAACACAGAATAAGCAAGTCATTCACCCCCTTTCTGATCAGAAGCTGTGGAGCTATGCTTCAAGGCTGAGACTCTGCCTGATCCCTGATCCCTAAGAGGGCTACAGAGCTCCTGGATGGAGGGCGGAGCAGATCTGGCTTCTGTCCCTGGTGAAGAAGCACAGGGCTGAGGTGGACCTCAGGGACAGGCCAGCACAAAGGCTGCAAAGGAGAGAAGATGCCTTTGACCAAGCGCATGTAAGCATCGTACATACATCAACCAGCATGAAGAAACAATATCGTCACACGCAGAGCCATTGTCTCAGCTTCTATCTGTCAGAAGCCTGGACATGACTCAGCCCAGCTGAGGACCAAGCCCTTGTCCCTGTTCTTGTTCGACAAGCACTTGACCACTGAGCCATCTCACCAGCCCCTCACCACAACCTTCGTCCAAACCACACTGCTCCACCCTCCCTTTGCTCCTGGACCGCCCCCGTGCACTCCTGACTCGGACCCCACAGAACCCTTGGATAATGGTCCCCTTTGTTCTTAGTTTCAACATGAGGAAATTGGTGCCCGGGATTGCTGTGTGACCCTCAGAAACCAGGCTTCTCCGGCCACCTGCCTCTTCCCTGGGATCCAAACGGTATTCCTTCTGGGCTGCCCTCGGGCCAACTTGGCCCTGCACAAAGCGCCATCTTGGAGAGGCTGCTAGTCAGTGCCCCAGTGCTCCCACGGCACCCCGCTTCAGGCCCAGCAGGGCGACTGGCCTCTCTACCCTCCAGCTTCCCAGCTTGGTCCATGAGGAGCATATGACCCAGAGGGTGGGGAGGGCAAGCGGGTTCTTCAGACCCCCGGCTCAGGTCCTGGGCGTGACTTCCCCCTGCTCCGGCAGCCACGGCTTCAGCCAGGACCAGGGCCAGCTCCTTGCCACCCTCGTCCTTCCTTCCTGTCACGTGTCCCTGCATCCTGCCAAGCTCAGCTCCCCTCTGTGAACAGTTCCCTGCTTCCCACAGAGTCCCAAGTGACCCAGACACCCTGCCGGGATTGCTGTGGGCCCCGTGTCCAGGTAGATGGCGCTTGTGCCCCCACCACATCTGTCTGAAAGTGGCGGGAGTCGCTGCCCTGAGAGTTCTGGTTGTCACGTCGAGTTCTCCTTGGTGACAATGCCCTCTCCGGAGCCCCCAGCCACGGCTGCAAGATCCGTGCCACCCGCCTCCTGCGCTTCGGCATCTTCTAGAAGAAGCACCACAAAATGTCAGCATGGCCCCCCCTGCCCTGGGGTGTGGGCAGAGCCATCTGCCGCCTCTTTACCAGCTTCCCCTGGTCTCTGGCAGCCGCGTCGTTCATGACGACCTGCCCGAGCTCATTCTAGTAACTCTAACCCACCCCAGGAAGCAGAGCAAGATCTTCTCACAGCGCCCTCCGAGAGATAACGATGCCGTAGTGCTGAGAGCATCATCAAGTCAATGGCTTGGTCCATCCGCAGCTTCCACACATGTCACCCTCACGTGGATCTCGCCCTTAAAATTCTGGAGATGTAACATTAGCGAGCACACGCATAAAGTCAGGGAGCGCCGGCGTGCCTCTCGTCTCTGCTGCACCCCGCAAGCCGGGCCGTGTGACACAGGTGGCCGTGTGGAAGAACTCCAATGATGTGCCGTGACAGCCAAGCCCGGGCTTGGGCAAGCTTCCCCACACACAGCAGAGATTTTTAAATAAATCCAAGTTGACTCAACAAACAGTGAGTCCCGCCGCTCTGCAGAAACACCTGTTCTCCGAAGCACCGGCTAGCAAGCCAAGCGCCAGCCTGGGCTAGCTCGGGAAGGAGTGGGCTATCCAGACTGGGTCTTCTCCCTCCTCTGACTCCAACCAGACTCCACCTCTGGTGACGTGGCCTCACGTCCCCAAGGATTCTGGGAGCACCAGCATTTCTGAATGGCCCCCAGCGCAAGGAAAAACTGCCCCTGAATTGCTCAGGGAATACGGAGGGGGTAGTGTTGCGTCTCCAAGACAGAGTCTGTTCTTAGAACATGACGATGTCTCCCTATGAAACAGGAAAACATATACCCAGCCCAGCACACGTCAGGAGGAGGGATTTGAGGAGGGGTGACTGTGTTCATCTAAGACAACACCCCTCCCCCAAGGTTTCATGATCTAGCCCTCAGGAAAAGATGTCATCATTCATTTTGAGGAGAAAAAGTTTCAGCTCAGGCTGCAACTTGCCCGAAGCCCACAGCTGGAAGCCCTGTGCTCCTTCCATCTCAGACTGGACTCCATTCCCAGCTTTGCTCGCACTCCATAGAAGAGGAAGGTTCCCAAACCTGGGCTGTGGGCAGACTCGGGAGCTGCCGGCCGAGGCCTGGAGCCTGCCGGCCGGCTTTGACTCTCAGCTCATTTCAGTTCGCCCTGACCTTGAACCCAGGTGGAGCAAGCAGCCCGGTGAACGCGACCTAGTGACCACACCTGAGTCCTTCAGCATGTTCCTAGGACGACTAAGTGAACAAGGAATCTAGCTCTGTTGGAAGCTTCTGGAAGCTGTTCCTCTGTCGTCCCAGACTAGCTCACTGGGACCAATAGCATCTTACATTGGAGGCTGAGATTAAGAACCTCAAGCCATTTGTCCAAGTGCATCCTTGGTATAAAGGCTGATCTCCTGTATCTGCTTGGTCGGATTCACGGTCACCATGGAGACGCACCTTGGACATATCTGTGAGGCTGTGAACTGGGAAGGGGAGACTCACCTGAGTATGGGCAGCCCATCTCACGGGTTGGGGTCCTGGGCAGAAGGCAAAGGAGAAAGCAAGCTGAGCCCCCAGCATCCGTCTCTCCCCGACTATACATGTACCGTGACCAGCCACCATGCTTTCTCCATTATGCTAGTGAGATACACAGGTTGACAACCGAAGGCTGAGCTCTGGGCATATCTGTGAAGAACTGGTAGCTCAGCAAAGTCCTGAGCAAACCTGCAGGAGCTCGTCTGATTAATGTGTGAGGACCCAGCCCATACTGGATGGGACCATCATTCTCTGGGCTGGTTGGATGCATTGGCATCTTTGGCATGCTTTGGCAGTCTTGCTCTCTGGCAAGTGATGTTTGCCCATCTTTCAGCTGCGGACGAGGTGTGGCCAGTCCACTCGGCTACTGATTTTGATATAAATGTTCCTGCCAAGCTGGACTAGGAACTTCAACAGAGAACTGTAAGAAGAGTAAGCTCTTGCTCTCCTGAGCTCTCTGGTGGAAAATCTATCAGCTGGGAACCTGTAACATCCATCATGACCAACTGCACCTTAAATGTGTGTAAACCCTTCTTTCCGTGGGTTCTTTTTGCTACATGTTGTGTCATGGCAAGGAGAAAGGTAATAGTATGTACTTGGGTAAGAACGGTTCTTCCCTTAACTTGTGTGTCCTCCTGACGCATCCTCGGCACCCACGGGGCTTGTCGGAGTTCTGGGAACTCTGAACCAAGTCGCCGGAACTAGCTCAGAACCCAGCAGGGCTGGGAGCAAAGGGACCAAGCAGAGCCACGTGACCACGTCCACAGGGGAACGAGGTGTAGGAGGCAACCCGCGTCTGTGCTCCCTGGCCAGGCCACTCTTGATGGGCTCCACAATAAACTCCTTCTTCCCTTGAGGCCAAGGCAGTATTTTTCTAGTGACGCCCACAATCCAAACAGCCAGAACAAACCTTGCTCTTCAGGTTGCTTCTAGTCAAGTATTTGCTCACAGCGAGAACAGCAACTCACCCACACATCGCCACCTCTCGCAAGTCAGGTGACTTTGGTGGAGTTCCTGAATGTGGACCAGGGCCACCATGCTAGTTGAACGCCTTCCTTCTGAGGGATTGTACTTCCGGTTAGGCAGCATCGACCCCGTGACTGGAGTTATCCAGTGTCTATCCAATGCTTGCCGCTCCCTGATCCAGCCCCAATATGGCGTCCTTGATTCAACCCCCTGTTTGGACTGGCCCCTGGTGAAGACAGAACATTCGGTCTTGAGCCACCAAGGTGGCCAGTCCTGTTGGTGGCGCAAAGCCAGCCAACTGCATGCTCGCAACCCCTCGTTCTGGCCCAGAACACCCACCAAGCTCTGCTCCCTCTTCCTGCCACATCCCACACACGCTCACAGCTGACACGTTGATTTACACGTCTCTCTTCCCTGCTATCATTCATCCTTTTATCTTGGGGACGTCACCAGAGCTTGGGATGGAAAAGGCACGTGCTGAATGTATCTGAGGTCTGGATGATCAAGTAGCCCCTGGGGCGCAGGAGGCCACCTGCCACGCTCCTCCCAAGGACGTCCTTGCCTCATGGATGTTCACGGATGCTCTTATTCCGGAATGAAATGTCAGGGTGGGTGTGATTCGCATCCCGGGTCCTCTGGGCTTCTGTCTGTTCCATGAGCTCAGGAGAAAATAGAGACACAGAGATTAAAGCCCCAGCCTGGTGAAGGGGTACAAACAGCAGGAAGGACCCCCCCCCCCAGCATGGCGGGACCGACCTGAGCAGCTGCACGTGTCCTTGGCTCTGTCTCAGCACCGAGTCGGCGCCCGGCCAGGATGCTGTGGGATGGCACTGTTCTCGGTGATGGGACCCCGAGGGGTGCGCCCATGTGGAAGGCCGTGTGGGCAGAAAGGCAACAAATAGCTGTGGCCGTCAGGGGAGACGCCGGCCGTGGCTCAACCCAACAGTGACGATCCAAAGCTGACGTCGGGGTGCGGAGATGTCCCAAGAAGCAATGCTGCAGGCTGTCTCTGGAGAGGCCATGCATGCATGCATGCACACACCTGCATGCAGCCACCTTGAGGCGCGAAGGGCTCCGCCATCCAGGTCTACGAGGCGTATACCCACTGCAGTTTGCAAACTATGTCCCTTCATCCCCACCGCCTCCCTGTGCCCAGGTCCCTACAGTCACTACCAGGTGACCACAGGCTGGGAGAGGACCACCTTCCTCGGGAGGGTGGGTCCCCATTGCTGTGAGGCAGAAGGAGGCTTCTTCTGCTTCTTGCTGGCCAGCATCAGACAGCAGGCTGGAGGGCACATGGGGCAGTCCCTGCAGGGGTGTGTGGGATGCCTGGGACTCTCTGGGAGGAGAGAAAGAAGAGCGAGCAGAGGGAGACAGCTGTGTGCAGCAGAGATGAGAGGAGCTGACAGCTCAGGCTCAAGGCCCCGGATGCAACTCTGCAGCCCCCGGAGGGGTTTGGGTCCTACAGTAAAGGGGGCAGTGGTCAGTGCTTCACGGAGCCCAGAGCCGGTGAGCCCCCCGCGGATCCCACACCCAGCTACATCAGAGCACCGTGGCAGTTTGTTAGCGTGATGCCAATAATTTCACCACCAAAGAACTCAGGAGAGCAAGAGAGTTTGTCCTTTCTTATGGTTCTCAGTTGCCGTCCTTGGTCCAGCTTGGCAGGACAGCTCATACCAACACCAGGAGCCAAGAACCGGCCATGCCAGGTCCGCCTGCCCAGGGATGTTCCCACCCACCACGGACTGGGTGGATCTCTCCAAATCAACTAGAGATCCTCCCACAGGCCTGCTCAGGGCTGCCTCAAACAATAGCTCCTCCCGAATGGGTCCAAAGTTCAGCCTTCAGTTGCCAAGTTGACGTGTGAATCTAACTAGCACAGGCGCATGAATCGGCTGTGTCCTTAAAGCTAAGCTCCCTGAAACCTTCCAAGGTCAGCCTACAAGAAAGCTGTCGCGGAAGCTCATGAGCTCCAGGGACGGGAATTAACACCTGTCAACGTCCTCTGAACAAACATGTCAGACATCTGTTCCCACTGACCAACTTGCACCAGATCAGGTCAGGTCTGCACCATGATGAAACTGACCTTCTTTCAAGTGTATCCATCCAACATCTACCCAGGGATTGAGAGACAGCAGAAGTGGGTGTTGGTGGCCTGGGAGGGACCTCAAGCCACTGTGGGTCCTCACTTGCCAGTTTTAACGTCTACACAGGAGGGTACACACACCCCAAGCAGAGCTCGCCTGCGCCCCAGGGCTCCCACATTCTTTGAGTATCTCTGCATGTGAACCTACAGCACCCCCGTGCATAGCCCGGTATGATCGGATGGTGTCTCTGCCCTGATTCGCTCTTACCTCACACGTAACACAGACCAAGCGTGCAGCAGAACCAAGTGTTGCCATCAGACGTAATGTCGCATGTACCGGGCCCATCACACAGTGCCTACCCCATGAAAGGCTGCACCCCAAAGAAAACCTGGCACCCAAGTGATGGGTAATCTTGGTTGTCAACTTGATGGGATCTAGAATCGCCACAGAAACAAACCTCTGACATGTCCACGAGGACGTTTCTAGAAGCTGGTGTCCTGCACTGAATACGAAGGAGAAATGGCGCTGACGCCAGCGTGCATCTCTCCTCTTCCATGACCACAGGGGACCACCTGTGGCCACACCTGACCACCACACATGTGCCTCTCCAATAAACCCTTCTTTCTGCAGTAGCATTGTGAGGATTTTGTTGCACAGCAACAAGAAAACCAACACGACCTGCTAACAGGAGAGATGTGAAAATAATGCCCTGGATGATTTCACATACTTATGAAAGGGGACAGAATCTTTTTAAATTACTTCCTTTCCTCATGGGATTTAAAATCAGTCACGTTATTAACACAAACAGGAAGCTATGTAGTGTGTGTTCATTGCTGAAACAGAGCAGCAGGGAGGGAAGGTCTGCCGCAGCTTCCAACCATGAGCGGCATTAAGTTCCATGAGCTCTTGCAATTTTAAAACCATTTCTGAAGCCGACACCCACACGCCTTGTCCATGACTCCGTCTGTGATCTCCACGTCTGTCCTGCCTCCCAAGAAGACAGTCTGCGTCTTTTCTGATGCTCTCAGAAGCAGGTGCTGAGCCAGCAACGGGTGGCGAGGGAGAGAAAAACTCAAGAGTCTGGTAATTGATTATTTAGTGCAAACGAGGAGGCCATGATTACAGGCGGGAATGGCAGGTGGAGCTGCCCGGGTACTTGGCAGAACACTGCGCACGATGACAGACAGGAAGGGCGACTTCTAAGGCGCATGCCACTACCTGGACCCTTTGATTCCTCCCCAGGCTGAATTATATATTTCATTTCCACTTTTACTTTCTACTTTCTGCGTACTTAAATCAGCAACACCAGCAGCAGCTGCTGTGTGAAATGAGATTCCTAAATGAGGCTGTAGAATTTTCTCAGCAAACAAGGCAGGTGACTAGCTGTTTACAACACACCTTGGCTGTTGTAGCGCAATTCAGATGCATGACAACTTGAAAGGCAGTCACCCTGTGTATGAAGCTTGGCAGGGGCCCAAATCCACTCCCTGGCTAGGTGCTAATTCAAAATGTTACTGGTATTATTAATTGATACATACCAATTGATTTCTAAGTCTCTTTTCTGGTTTTGGAAAAGCAGCACCTCTCTCCCCAAGTTTCAAGGGTCCTCCCTGGGTCTCTGTGAGGTCTTAGGTGATGAACAGGACAATGTGGAACAGACGCCGAAAGCCCCTGCCAGACTCCAGCATGACCCCCATCGCTCACACCCACACCTAAGATCATCTCCCTGGAGTTGAGCTTCTGAAAGAGCTTGGTTGGCACCAGGAAAGGAAGCCTGAAAATGCTCTAATGCCTTTAGTACATCAAAGATGCCTTGGTTTGCATTTTGCCAACACCCGTAATGGGGATTAAAAGGCAAACGGCACAAAGCGTTCAGCCCACGGATGAAGGCCCACACTGAAGCAGGAAGACAGACTGGGCCAACCCAGGCAGTAAGCCCCACCGCAGCTGAGCAAGAAGCCCAGAGCCCAGCTCCTCCCTGGTCCCATCTCATTACCTCCCTAGGAGCGCAGCTCACCAACGGGCACTCTCAGCCCCAGGGAGCCCCTGTCAAGCCTAGAGGGAGATGAACGAACAAACAATGGCGGTAACCTCGCCAGGAGACCAACCAAACATACACACCCAAATATCCAGCACACAGGTACACGACCAAGAGGCTATTATATCACAGAAACACGTGTCCCCAGATCCTCTGCTCTGGGAGGGGGGGGAGATTTACTTTTTTCTCTCCACCTCCTCCTATCTAACGTGCCTTCTCAACATTTCCAGACACCCAGCGAAAGGTGCTGTTGTGCATTATTGGACTCACTGAGCTCTGGGTAGGACTTGGCTGAAGAGTTGGACCCAGCTGGTTTGCCGAGGAGAGCATCCCACTCGACCCCAAGCTGCTTGCTTCCCTCGCTTCCGCCCACATCCCGCATACGGCACTGGCTTTCCGTGTTCCTGTGGTCAGCGTCAGTTGGCCTTGAATCCAGCCTCCAGCACAAGATGCTGCATCCTATGACAGTGACGGCTTCCCTCCAGCTGCCTGCGATCCTGCCCGGGAGAGAGCGGCGAGCACGGGGTCCCCGCCGGGGAGAGAGCGGCGAGCGCGGGGACCCCGCCGGGGAGCGGGGAGAGAGCGGCGAGCGCTCCCACACATGCACAGGCAGGATCTGAGGCGTGCAGGTGTGAAATGGATCACCCATCGCTGCCCGTGCAAAGCTGGGCCATGGTGGCAAGTGAGGACCACCGGCTGCACCAGAACCCAATAGAAAGGAGAGAAAATAGCAAGCGGCCACAGTTCAGACTCTGCCCACCCCTTCACCCGGGAAGCCCCCTCTCCCACCGAGAGCGCAGGCCACACAGTGACAGCTGGCTTGCGCCTTGACCAAGGAAGGGCTGTTGCCTGCGGCTGGTTTCCCTGACTTGCCTCGGCCCTTCCTCCCCAGCTGGGTCCTGTCAGCTTCAGGGCCACATCCTGAAACCACGGAACACGCTGACTTCCACGGGAGTCAGGAGCCCATCCCAGGACGCCGCAGTCCCGTCGGCCGGGTGGGATCTGCCGCCTGCCCCAGGTCTCACCCGCAGGTGCTGGCTCGGCCCCCGCGGATGACGTCATCCAGGCGGATGCAGGTACGCTGTGCGGCACACCTGCTGCGGCTCCGTCAGCTGCAGGTCGCACAGAGCTAGAGCTGGACCCACTGGAACATTGCAGTCGCCACAAACACTGGCAGCCAGGCCGTCCCGTGTGAACTGTGGTGTTGGAAGTACAAGCAGGTTCCGGAAAGGAAAGCATTCTAGAACTCTCACTAGGGAAAGCTTCATGGCAGAGATGGAGAGGGCTATGAGTGGAGGGGAGAATGGAGAGAGAAAGAGAGAGAGCGAGACTAAGAGACAGAGAGAAACCCAGGGAGGAGAGACCCTCCCAGCTGATCTTGTGGCTGACCTTTCGGGTGAGCTACTCTACAATGGAAAACCCGTCTCCACATCCACATCCTTTCATGAACTGAGGCTTAAGCAAGCTGTGGAATGGCTTTATCTCAAGAAGGTTTCTGTCTCTTCCGAGTTTTGGGAGGTGAGAGAGAGGCAAGCTGCAAACCCAGCCAGGCATGCCTCTGTGCCGAGGTCAGGCACGTGACCCAGCCGGGCATGCCTCCGTGCCGAGGTCAGGAGGGCTCTGGTAAAGACTAGCTAGATTGAAAGGAAGAGGCTGAACTCCTAGGAGCTGTAAGGTCCCAGAGCATCTTCGCAATCCTGTGTCCCAGAGTGAGGCTACGGGGTCTCCTGACTTCTGGGAGGGAGAGAAAGAGAGGCGAGGGGCTGTGGTGCTGTATACCACACAGATTCAGTGTCACCAAACATTACTGTCATGATTTCCACGGCCACATTAGAAGGCACGCGTGGGGACGTCCAGCCCTGAGGACTGTGCGACCTCCAATTACCCAGTGTGAATACCTAATTGCCCTCCTATCAATGCTTAACTGATATCCCCAGTTTAGTCAATGATCTGCCAAACATCATTCATGTGCATCCTTGCATCTTATGGAGGTGTCCAAGTGGTGTTTAGACAATTGTAGAGCAGCCACGCTGGAAGATCTTTGAAGGTCATCCAAGGTCATCCCCGGGCAAGCATCCTAAAAGAACACACCCTATTAATCTGGAGGAACTAGTTCTAATCCTTCCCAGAGATAAAGCCATTCCACAACTTCCTTAACCCTCAGTTCATGAAACAATATGGATGTGGAAATGAGTTCTCACTTGTAGAGTAGCTCAACCGAAAGGTCAGCCACAGGATCAACTGGGATGGGCCCCAATATGAACAGACTAATAAGAAGGAAAGGATGGATACTCCACATCTGGATACATGATTTCCTTCCCAGCTTTCTCTCACTGGCCCCTCAGAATCCATGTCTGTGCATTCTTTCCTTTCTCTCCTCTAATCCTCTTAGCTGCTCTCCAACTGCAGTCCCTGGACATAAGAACACAACGTTTTGGAGCAGCCATCAGACATGGAATCCATGTCCATGAGTTCTGGTGGTGGTTGTTTTTTTTTTCTCTCTTGTAATAAACTCTGCCTTAATCCTCTACCCATGTTCTTGTTTCACTCTTTGGCTCCTGAACACAAGAATCTGGACATAAAACTCAAAACAGTGCCAAAAGCCTTTTCCTCAGGAGCGGCCTCAATGGCCAGCACCATCTTCCAGGTTGATCCGACCAGCGTCTTCATCGAGTCTCCTGGCAAACAGGCCCAGAGAAGCAAGGCACCATATAACCTCAACATTTATTATAGTCCCCAGGGTTTCCTTGGAACACACACAGTTACTTTAATCCACCATTATTAAAATAAGTGTTAGACCAAAGTCAAATGCTGACAAGAACACCGAGCAACTGGAGCTACTGATATATTACTAATATACTATTAATGTACTATTAGCATACTATTGATATACTATTAACATACTATTAATATGCTGCCATTGGGCTGAAAATCAGTACAACCATTTTCAAAGCCCTTGTCATGACGAAACGCAGACTCAGAGGACCCAACAACTCCACCTTTAGATATGTCTGGGACAGATGAGTGGGAAAGCTCAGAAAAGATCTGTACAAAAGAGACTGGGCAACAGCGTTCACGGCCCCAAACTGCAATGACCAAAGCCTGCATCCGAGGATAGGAGCTTAACAAGAACGAGCTACCGAGGCACCCGGGCACCGTGCTGAAGGAGGGAAGCCAGCAGGGAGCACGTCTCACCTGGAGCACTGACTTCTAGGCTGTTTTGGAGCAGCCATCTGGGGGGTCTCTGAAGGTCTTGGAAGGCTATCCCCCAAAGCTGGGATTACTCTGAAGAAACACACCCTATTTCAATCCTCCACCGAGATAAGCTCACCAACTGGGCCCAACACTCTGTTCATGAAAGGATATGGAGACGAGGTCTCCATTGTAGCTAAGCCCCACTAGGCACAAGATCAACTGGGCTGGGCCCAATATGAACAGATCAATGAGATGTAAAGGACCAAAAACTCCAATCAGGTTTGCAGAAACTGGAGCTAACCAATGAGGAAAAGCCAGTTTTCCCTGGGTCTGCATAGGCCTATAAATAATTCCGACCTGGCAGCCATCTTTGGCTCCCTTGCCTCTCATTGTACTCCATGTCTGGAGTCCATGAGTTCCGGCTTCCTTGTCCCTCATGGGATTCCATGCCTGGAGTCCATGAGTTCTCCAGGGTTCTCTTGCCCCGTACAGATTCACCTCTAATAAACTCTGCCTTGATCCTCTATGCGCATTCTGGTTCCAATCTTCGACTCCTAAGCACAAGAACCTGGACACATATAGACCCCAGAGGGACCCTGTATCAGCATGAAAGTCAAGAGCAAGAAAAACTGACAAACCATGAAAGAATCCAGGAGAGCTGCTCCCTCGGAGAGGGGCGAGTGGTGTAAGAAGGTTGCGGGGTCACTCTCCAGGAGTCCGTATGGATCCGGGTTCTTGTGTTCGGAGTCGAAGATTGAAACCAGAACACATGTAGAGGATTAAGGTAGGGTTTATTACAGGAGAGAAAGAACAGAACTCATGGACCCCAGACATGAAGTGCCATGAGGGGCAGGCGTCCTGGAGAACTCACGGACTCCAGGCATGGAATCCATGAGACACGGAGCTGAAAGAGAACTCGCAGACTCCACATGTGAGTGCCATGAAGGGTAGGCACCAAAGATGGCTGCCAAGGCCGGGTACATTTATACACGTAGGCAAGCCTGGACAAACGGCCTTTCCTCATTGGCTGGCTCACAGTGGGGCCCATCCCAGTTGATCTTGTGCCCGCCCTGAGGCAGGGCTGTTTCTTTTGATGGGTTTAGCTTATCTGCCATGGAGAACTCATCTCCATATCTTCAGGAGCAAAGGGTTGGGGGAAGTTGGCCACCTTGTCTCTGGGAGGACTGCAGTCAGCTCTTGCCTACCCGTGGTGAGTGTTCCTGCAGAGGGACCCCAGCAGTGAAGGATGATGACCTTCCAAGACCTTCAGGACCACCCCAGTGCGGCTGCTCTACAACTGCGGGAAGAAGAGAGTGCAAAGAACCCTGAGCCTTGATCTCCGTGTCCGCAGAGCTGAACATGCATCTGATGCACATTAGCTGTTGAGCACACCCTCCTGCAGATTCCCTGCATGCATGCCATGCCTCAGTAAGGAATTCACACCATTTGAGAGCCAGGCACAGTGACATATGCCTGTGATACCCGCACTTCAGAAAGCTGAGATGGGAGGAAGGAGAGCTCAAGAACAGGTCAAAGATATAAACAAACAAATAAATTGCAAGATAAAGATAGAGACTCACTGCTTGCCTGGTCCATCTATGCTTGCCTGTCTAGCCTATCTATGAATGCACTGGATCTCAAGAGACAAAAGTAGACAGCCTGGAGGGTAACTGCAGCACTCTGGAGGCTGAGACAAGATGGTCATGAGTTCAAGGCCAGCCTGTACATACAAAGATACTTCCTCAGAAAATGCAAATAGATGGCTGATAAATGATAGATAGATGATATCTAGAGAGATAGATAAGAGAGATAGAGAGATGACAGATCTCCAAATTGTATTTGATGAGTAGGAAAATATGAAGTAATAAATGTCTGTTGGAACCAAGTGTGTGTGATCTAACTGTGGCTGTCGGTCAACGTGTTTATCTGAAAGTCCACTCCTGAATGACCAATATCTTTTCATGGAAACAGTTCAGACAGACTCGGGCAACCATTGAGATTGTAGTAAGTAGTGATTCTTTCATTATATTATTGCCCTCTCGGTCTCTGTCTCTCTCTCTCTCTCTCCAGTAATTCTCTAACCCTATGAGACTCTAGGGCCAGCCCTTGGGCAATGTTCCTCAGATTGCATGGGGGAAGCAGCTCTAGGGGCTGCGGCCCCCCTCTCGGGCAGGGAGGCATCTGAGATCCATCCTCATGTGGCACAAGCATCCAGCAGCCCTGTGGACAGAAACTTCTAGAGGAATGGAGCTTCCTGGTCTACAGAACGTGCCTCCGTGCTACTCTGAGACAGCTGAGCTACTGCGCAACTGTGACATCCACTTTACACAGCATCGTGTTTCTGCAGTGTGAGCAGGCAAGCGGGTACCAACACGACTTTTGCACTTATTCCCGTCTGCCTGTGGTTTGTGCCAAAGGGTCCGAAGCTGAGCACACTCTGGTGACAAGACAGATCTCGATCTCCTCCTCCTCCTCCTCCTCCTCCTCTTCCTCTTCCTCTCCTCCTCCTCCTCCTCCTCCTCTTTTTCTTCTCCTCCTCCTCCTTTTCTTCTTCTCCTCCTCCTCCTCTTCTCCTCCTCCTCCTCCTCCTCCTTTTCTTCTTCTCCTCCTCCTTTTCTTCTCCTCCTCCTCCTCTTCTTCTCCTTCTCTTCCTCCCTCCTTCTCCTCCCCCCTCCTCCTCCACAGGGCCCAGGCTGCTGCACTGGTCACCTTCTCCCCTTTGCCCAGAGCGTGTGAGCAACAACCCTGATTACACTCCACTCACTCGGCCACCCCCCCAAGCTGGCCTAGCGATCATGGCCACGCCCCTGCCGATGCCCCTGGCCCTGCCTGGCATCTCTCCCTGCCTTCCCGACCATACACCCTGAGGACGTCTGCCGATCTGCAGTGCGAGTCCTGCGGTCACTGTGGCTGCTGCCCCCTGACGTGGACCTCAACCTGAACCTCCTTTCCTCTCCCTGGAAGGAGGAGTCTGTCCTGAGGTCTCATCTGGAGCCAACTCAAGGTCCTTCCTCCCAGAGCCCCTCCTGCCCCCCAGCCCCGCAGTGTGTACGCACCCTCTGGGTGCGCCCACTCTTCCTCTAGACAGAGCCATCAAGAGAAGACCCTCACTGTGTCCCCACCACAGTATGCCAGCACCAGCCCTGCACGGAGCCCACATTGGCAAGTGTTTACAAAATGCCGGGATGAAGCGAGAGAAGGTTCCAGACCTGCGGGTCGTTGCCAACACTGGCTGCCAGCCAAGAAATGGTCCCCAAAATGGCATCCGAACACATCCACGGGAAAATGCACAGCCACCCTGAAACACAGCACTGAGAAGCCACGGACAAGGATGGCTAGAGGGCATCTGTGTGCCTCACACTTGTCTGCAACTGAGAGCAAATGGAGGATGAAAATAGTAACTCTTTGCAGCAAACAGACTTGCAGCTCTCAGCCTCCAAGATGTCTGCGGTGAGGCAGCCTCCTCCGGCTTTGGCCGGCCAGCCATGCCGCCTCCGCCACGAGATACTGTCTCTCCCTTCTGGAACCGTAAGCTGAATAAATCTCCCTTTCTCCCTTAAGTTGCTTGACTTTGGGGGCTCCCTCACAGTTAGGAGTGACTGTTAGACTCTACAGAAAATGACGGGCAGAGGGGAAGGGGAAAAAGGGGGAGGAAGGAAGGAAAGAAAGAAGGAAGGAAGGAGGAGAGAAGGAGGGAAGAGAGGGAGAGAAGGAGGGAAGGGAAGAAGAGAGAGAAGGGAGAGAGGGAGGGAAGAAAGAAGAAGGAAGGAAGGAAGGGAGGAAGGGAGGAAAGAAAGGAGGGAGGGAATACCAAAATTAAACACTAAAGTACAGAAAAATATACTTCCTAAATTACGTTTGAATATTATTTTAACAGTATAAAGAACTACAATGAAAAATCCACTCAGTTCTCAGTGCTCGAAGTATTTGCCCTTGATGGCGACAGTCACTGGTGGCCCCTCCTCCTTCAGTGGCTTCCAACCCTTCCTGCCTCCTCTGTCACGGGACGCCCTTTCTTCTCACCACCCCCACAGGCACGTTCCATCCCTGCAGAAAGGAGTCCTCTCCGGTGGTGCTGGAGACGGCGATCCTTCGGGCTAGTGGGACGGGCAGCAGGGGTGGGCTTGCGGCACTCCACTGTGAGCCCCTGTCTCCCATCACAGGAAAGCCACTTATGAAAGCCACTTATGACTGACTGGTTTTTCCTTCCAGAAAGACAGGGGTACTGCAGGGAAAGGGGCCACCACCCTGTCCAGGTTCCTGCCCCTGGGAGACCGGGGTGAACCCAGGGCTCCTGCTCCTGCCAGCAGAGGCCCGGAGGCCACAGGCTTGGATGTACATATAGCACATCCGGTTGTAGTCAGCTTCTTACCTGCCATACGCCTGCCAATCAAACCCCCAAAAGGATCTCAAGAAAAGACAGTCGAGTTCAGCATTTCACAAAGTGTTACAGAGGTTTGTTCAGCTAATCAGAGAGGATCCTCACAAGACAAGATTCAACGGAAAGACCACCGTGGGACGGGTTCTTATACATCATGTGTGTGCGTGTGCACGTGCGCGTGTGCGTGTGCATGTGCGCGTGTGCGTGTGCGTGTGTGTGTGTGTAAGACAGCAGTGGAGTGTGTGTACTGTAGAGGCCCAAGGCTAACATCAACAAGCATCCTGGATTGCTCTACCTTCTTACGGCTTTGCTCTGGGATTTCCCAGGCTCTGTCTTCCAGGGCTGGAAGTACAAGCCATCACTAAATCTGCATATTTTTATGTGGAATCCAAATTCTAGTCCTTGTGCTTGCGAGGCGAAGGCTTCGCCGCCTGAGCCATCTCCCCAGCCCGCTTGTGCATCTTTTGGAAAAGGCCAAGTAGATTAGCCATCTAGTTAGTACAACTAGGGGTCGCATGTTAGTCAGAGAGTCTTCAAAGTTCAATCAGATACATGGCAGTCAATCAGGGTCCCACCATGATCACGATAGGTGGGAGCCCGTGGCCCCCTACCCACAGGTCCCTGGCAGCTTCACGACCCCACCCATCAACCCCATTCTGGGGACCACACAGCATCCCTGTCGGGAAGCAGGCCCTCGTCTCCCCCGCTCTTCCTGGAGACTCATTTAGGCCTTGGCAGGATGGCGGTGGCAGAACAGCTGTTCACGCTGCCTCCTCCCCATCATCTGACAGTGTTTAATCCACAGCGGTGCTTCCAAAATTGAAAATGGAACCAGTTTGGATTCCCACCCAGGGCAGACCAAGCGCGAGGCTGGCTGGGTGAAGCCAAGCCTGTGCCAGCATGAAGATGGGTCTGTGTGAGCGGGCGGCTCCTGGCAGGCCAGATGCAGGCTGCTAGGTGGGCACAGCGCCAGGCCACCAGCCAGCACAGACCTCTGGGCCAGGGACGCATCGTCCCCTCACAGAGGGTCTCTGCGGCATAAACGTTCACCTAGGAGGTCTCACTAACGGCGACACAGCAGGGGTAGGAGACAGAGCTCACCAGAGGTGACACCTGTGCCCCAGAGCCGTGCGAACACGTTCCCCAGACTGCCGGCCTCCTCCACTGGCCTCCTCCACTGGCCTCCTCCAGCAGCCTCCTCCACTGGCCTCCTCCGGCGGCCTCTCGCTCTCGCTCTCACTCTCTCACTCTCTCCCTTCCTTTCCTTCTTTTCTTCCTTTCCTTTTTTCTTTCTTCCTTTTTGCCTTCCTTCTTTTTTCTTCTTTCTTTCCTTCTTTATTGTCTTTCTTGTACTTTCTTTCCTTCTACTTTCTTTTCTTTCTTTCTTTCTTTCTCTCTCTCTCTCTTTCCTTCCTTCCTTCCTTTTTCTGCTCTCCCCCCTTCCTTATTCTGCCTTGTTTCTCATAATTTTGATTGACACGCACCACCTGGAATCTGCTGTTGCACTGTTTCCCGCGCAGGCGTGTTGAACAGTTCACACCACGGGGCCCATCACCTCTCACCCACTAGACCCCTTCATCTTCCCCAGCTGAAACTCTGGCCGCCCTCCTCCTCCTCCTCCTCCTCTTCTTCCTCTTCCTCCTCCTCCTCCTCCTCCTCCTCCTCCTCCTCCTCCCTCGGCCACTGCCACACTACTCTCTGTTTCTAAGAGCTGGGTCTCTCTGCACCTCATGTACGGCATGGCACTCTGCTCCTTTGTGGCTTCGTCACGGACTGGCAGCTCTTCCATGCTGTCATAGCACATGTGTGCCATGAACGTGTGTCCCCTCCACGGTCGAATGACATTGACCCCTTCGCTCTACCTACAGTGCTCGCTCTGCTCCCACCATTAGCTGCTGTGAGCAACGGCGGGGAGCATGGGTAAGTCTATCTGCGACTCTCACTTCCCTGATTTGTACCCGGAACGAAACTGCCAAATTGTGTGCTGGCTCTGATGAGATCCCTTTGGGATGTGGCCATAGCCTCGTGCGGGGATTCTGTGTTTGGTTTGGAAGAACTGCTGTGATGTGTTCAAAGAGGCTGCACCACTATTTCCAGAAGCCGTGGACAAGACCCTTCACCTTTCCACAACCTGCCAAACTTCCTTCTT
This sequence comes from Typhlomys cinereus, assembly GCA_023101885.1. Taxonomy (NCBI): domain Eukaryota; kingdom Metazoa; phylum Chordata; class Mammalia; order Rodentia; family Platacanthomyidae; genus Typhlomys; species Typhlomys cinereus. The sequence continues at coordinate 1,370,839 of JALPQD010000195.1, forward strand.
TCAAAATAACCGTCCTGGGGGGCTGAAGTGGGAGGCCTTCGTGGGCTGGGGTGCCTTGTGGTCGGCTCTCTGCCCCAGAAGGAACACTGGCACATATCCTAGTGCCCTGTAGGCGCATCCCTCAGCCCACGCAGCACCCCTAGCGGTAGCTGGGGCTCCTCTGGGTACCGCCTGCAGATGAGCCCCGGTGCGCACAGAGCACACAGCACTCAAGGCACAGGTGGGCATGGGCGGCTGTGCGGTCGGATGAGCGGACCAGGCAACGGGCAGGAAGGAAGAAGCTCTGGCAAGGCATCGAAAGAGACCCATGGAAGCCAGAGGCCTTGGAAAGATCTGGTCCTTTGAAACTCTGAAGGTCTCCCCTGTGCACTGGACCCTCCCCACTAATTAGCATCCCCCTGCATATGGAGCGCCAAGGCTGCCGCTCAGCGGGCCTTCTGGACCGGCTGCCAGCTCTTCAGTGGGCTGCTGAGAGTCGGTCAGGGCGCCTTTTGCTGAGAACGAACCCGAGAAGACCTTCTGATAATGAGAGGCCACCACGTGACAGATGCTGGGATTAAACCAGACGACATCGGAAGACAGTAATTAAAGAGACCAGATAGAGATGGGGGGAGGAGGGAGACCCAACCCTGCAAGGATGAAGAGCACGTGTGGGGCGCTGAGGGGCGAGGGAACATCGACTCCTAACAACGCCTCTGTAATTTCCTGGACCTTGATTTTTAGTCTCTATGATTTGCCCAGAACATACCAGGCTGATGGGTTTGTGTCCACTTGCTCTTTTGCCAGCTGCCCTTTCCTTCCACGTGATCTAGGTGGCAGGAATACTGTGACACAACACACCTCAGTCTGCCCTTTCCTTCCCAAGGATGGCGATGACTGCAGGCCTCACATGCCGTGATGTTGTGGCGCCTGCACGTTCAAGCTGTTCCCAGCCTCGACCAGCACGTCTTCAGTCCTCTCACCAACTGGGAGACGCTCCTCCCTCCACCGCACTCAGCTCTGCCCCTTCCACAAGCCGGGTGATGGTGAACGGCGCTCATCTGAATGTCCTGCCCCACGCACCATCCGAATGCCACAAGCGGCGGCCTCTGTTTCCCACCTCGGCACTGTGGCTGCAGAATTGATCATCTCAGCCTCTACCTACCGTGACTCCAAGCCCACCCCACGCGTCCTGCAGGCGTCCCACTGAGAAAGCCCCACACCGTGCTGACGTGCACGTGGGAGGTCCCCCAAAGGCGTGAGCACAAGGTCCCCAGATGGAGGTGCTGCTTGGGGACGGTCACGGAACACTAAGGAGGTGGAACCTCACTGGAGGAAGTGGATCACTGGGGGCCAGGGGACTCTTTCTGCTTCCTGTTCTTCTGGGATGCAGGGAGATGAGCACTCCCCCAGTTGCCATAGAGACAACCTGCACCATCCCTTCCCCACCAGCAACCGACTGTAACCCGACAAACAGGGAGAACGAATAAATCTTTGCTCCCTTACGCTACCTATGTCAGTCATTCCGGCCTAGACAAGATAAGAAAGTTCCATTGCAGATAGAGTTAGTCAGTTCCACAAAGGATTTCTCACACCTTCCAAAATGAACAGAAACCCACGTTTGGAAACTTCCCTGGTTCCTGATGATTATCTTTCCATCTCAAAAGATAGTGTTGCAGGTGGCCCACGACGGTGCTGATAAATTCAGGGGAAAACAGTTTAGGGAACGAGGGTCTAATTTCGGCTTATAATAGTCTGGTTCAGGTCCTCATCCTGCTTGGCAGAGTGCGCACACCAGCACCAGGGACCACACCATATCCAAGGACTGTGGAGAGAGGAACAATCCTTACTGGCCAGACCAGCATGTCTGGCCAAGTGTGCACAAGGATGCCAATTTCCTTACCTCCATTTTATTCACCTACCCAGGGACTAGCCACACCCACTATGGGCTGAACCTCCCCAATTACAGAATCTCTTTGCTCAGGGCATAACTCCACACTGACTCTTCACAAATGTGCTCAACTGAGGCAGGTGTGTGCCACATGGGGCTCACCTTGGGTCTAGGAGCTCTGCCAGTTGCACATCATGGTCAGGAGCAGGCAGGTGCGTGCCGCATGAGTTCCTAGTGGTCCAGAACTGCAGTCGCCTGTGCTGGCTGTGACACAGTGTCGCTTGCAGTGGACTATCCTGAGCAGCAGCCCACTCTCCATAAGCACGGGGCACGAGATGCAGGAGAGGACGCTGCACCCGAGTCCTGCCACGCAGCGACGCGAGCCTGCCAGCCCCGTCTCTAGTTTGGACACCCGTCCTTCGTTGCTTGCAGCTTCCCGAAGAAGGAACTTGTCAGCATGCTGACCGCTCCGTGGGACATTTCAAAGCAACAACCGTTTCTAACACGGCAGAGAATGTTGCTCTTAACTCACCAGCATGAGGAGCTGTGGAGTGAGGGCACATAGGTGGGACACTTGTTCACTTCCACACGCTTATGTTTGTGGCAGGCCTTTCGTGGGAAGGATGTGCCCCAGGAGCAGGGCAGGGGGCACAGTAAGCCTGCTCTCTGCCATGGGCGCCACTCCTACCCGACTATGGAAGGAGCTCCCAGGGTCGGAGTGGTGGCCACACGGACTCTCAAGGGAATGGTGGCTGGGTAAGGTGAGCCGTGGAGGCGTCCGGGACACAGGTAGAAAGCAGGTTGCCAGAGGTGGCCTAGAACATCCAATGGGCTGTGAGGTGAAGCACAGAGTTCAGCAGATGTGTGGCGACACTGCCGGCCTGGCCCCTCCTGCTGCATGAGATGTCACCAGCCTGCATGTGTCCCCAGGCTGCATGAGATGTCCCCAGGCTGCATGAGATGTCCCCAGGCTGGATGAGATGTCCCCAGGCTGCATGAGATGTCCCCAGGCTGGATGAGATATCCCCAGGCTGCATGAGATGTCCCCAGGCTGCATGGAGATGTCTCCAGACTGGATGAGATGTCCCCAGGCTGCATGAGATGTCCCCAGGCTGGATGAGATGTCCCCAGGCTGCATGAGATGTCACCAGGCTGCACAAGATGTCCCCAGGCTGCACGAGATGTCCCCAGGCTGCACGAGATGTCCCCAGGCTGCACGAGATGTTCCCAGGCTCTATGAGATGTCCCCAGGCTGCATGAGATGTCACCAGACTGCATGAGATGTCACCAGGCTGCATGAGATGTCACCAGGCTGCATGAGATGTCACCAGACTGCATGAGATGTCACCAGGCTGCATGAGATGTCACCAGGCTGCATGAGATGTCACCAGGCTGCATGAGATGTCCCCAGGCTGCATGAGATGTCCCCAGGCTGCATGAGATGTCACCAGGCTGCATGAGATGTCCCCAGGCTGCATGAGATGTCCCCAGGCTGCATGAGATGTCCCCAGGCTGCATGAGATGTCCCCAGGCTGCATGGAGATGTCCCCAGGCTGCATGGAGATGTCCCCAGGCTGCATGGAGATGTCCCCAGGCTGCATGGAGATGTCCCCAGACTGCATGCAGGTGCCCAGGCTACACAGATGTGACCATCAAGCTGCATGATGGTTCCTTCCAATGGCTACATTTCCTTTGCCAAGACACACCTACAGGTGGCCATTATTCCCAATGACAAGTCATCTAAGTTATGACTTGTGTCATCAAGAACTCCAAATATTCTTATTCTCACATTTCTTATAGGAATCATCTTATAGGAATTTCTTTAGCCTTCTGCTTAACACATCCATATAGTCAATTAAGGGAGAGAAAGATATAGGGGACCTACCAACAATGCAAATCAATGGAATTTTCTTCTTAAAAAGTGGGAATGAGCTTGTGTGAGCAGAGTGGGAACATGTATAAAGCTGTGGGCAAAGCTTGTGTGACCAGGGTATGAATAGACATCCGAGTTACCAGAGCCTCTGTCTGCCTTCATCTCCACCTTCATCTCATATATATATATATAACACAAATGCTGATTATTTCACTATTTCCCAGACAATCACAGGATTTCACTGTTATTATCTCATTTAATAGTCTGTCAGTTACTTTTAGTGAATAACTACCAAAAACATTAAATTCCAAAACAAAAAGATATATATAAAGAACTCTTCCCAAAAGGAGATAATAGGTAACAGTAATTTTTTTTTACTTTTTAACACATTCTTCTTGTTGATGTCAAATTTCCACAAGTAGCAAGTGCCCAGCCTGGGAAACAGTCAACCAGAAAAGCGGAACCACTAAGGACAAATTTTCCCGGGGGCCACACACCAAAGACTTGGACCCTTGACCAAAGAGGACGATCGAGAGATAGAGGGATACAGACCTCACACCTTGAATCTCAGGACACAGATGTGACCATCAACAGCCCAAAGCAATGTTGCTTTTACCTCTTTGCTCTGTCTCCAGAAGGTTCCAAGCAGGTTTGCCCTGTGAATAAACAAAATGCTTAATATGGATTTTTTCAGTGATCAGCTTTGAGGCAGAGGTCAGAGTGACTCTGAGCGCCCAGCCTCAGGAAGTTCATGAGCATCTCAGGATTGATCTTCTCGTTTTTCTTCTGTTATCCGTAGCTGGGCTTTCCTGTAACCATTGATCCATGGGAAATGGAGCATCCAAACATGCAGCCCTTACCGTGAAGAAAGCGACAAGCGCAGGCGGTGAAGGGTCCGTCATCTTCCGTAGTCATTTACAGAAATCCATTTCTTTACGTTGCCTTCAAGTCCGTTGGCAATGTGGAATATTCAAGCTGAGGAATACTGGTCACAACAAGGCCTGGTCAACGAGGACAGGAACGCCCCTACGGAGAGGGGCGCAGCCATCCTTTCTCCTGGAAGAATGGGCACTCTCCCCCATCACCCCCTCCCCGCACACACAGAGCCCCTCATCTGTTATAACACAAAAGTCCCTTTAATATTTTCTCTCCTCGTGCATCACCCTCGCAATAATGGGGCCCTCAGGAACAACTTATCCACCCACATACCTTTTCGCGTCGATGGCATCTCTTGCAATTTTGCTGAGTTTGAAATGAGCAGGAGCCGGGAGAATGACGAACTGCAGGCTTCCAGACATAATCTCTTCTACCCCGTCCACCAGTCTGTTTATAACCCCCGCCACAGGCTCTCGTGGGCTCCAGCACAGCACAGCCTCCCACGCCACCACATGCCACCAGGACACCATGCCACCAGAGCACCAGGCTACCACACTCCACCAGGCCACCACACGCCACCAGTCTACCATAACGACCAGGCTACCACACTCCACCAGGACACCACATGCCACATACCCACCACCAGGCCAGGCACGCTCCGCAGTGAGAGAGGGGCGCAGCCATCAGATTTCCGCCCCCATGCTTTGCCAGGGGTGTCTCCCTAGATTCCTCCTCCCCGCGAGCACTAGGACCCCCATCCTGGCAATGAGGTGGGCGTGGCGCTCTGACATCTCTCCATCAGCCCTTCGCAGAGCTGTTTTGCTTTGTGTTCTGCTACTCTGTTCTGCTCTGTTTCGTTTCAAGTCTGTTTTGCTTAAGGTAACGGTGACTTGGGAGTCCCTGGGGACCTCGACGGTAAGTGATTCTGCGAGGCTGCTGCAGATGTGAGGATCGCCTCAGACAGTTTGTCAGGAGCAGTTAATGTGCGGCTCGGATGACAGGCTGACACGAGTCACCTGCAGGAGCAGCACCCACTTACCTCCGGCTGCATAATTGTCTTAAGTACCATTTTTGGGGGGCCTCAGGCCACAGCCTGGGGTCACCAACGTGACTCCCACCCAGGCACCTCCCCTCCACCACCTATGCTGGATGAGCACTTCAACAGGGCGATCTTTCCATGTCAAAGCGTCCTCTCTCCCCTAGACCTCGCCTGCCCTTTCCTGCTCCAGCTTAAGGGCAGGTGCCTCCCACCTGCTGAGCCACCTGTTCTGGGGTCCTTGGGGAGAAAGAGGGGGCACCCAGGCACAGCCTCTGCTGGCATTAAAAAAGACCAGCCCCAGGAAGGATCCAAAGCTAGACCAGAATTTATTGTTCTGCTATCTTTTTTGTTAATTGTGTGTAGATGTGTGTGCCGCACATGCAGGTGTGCGTGCACGTGCAACTACATATGAAGCCGGCGATCAATGCCATGCCACTCCTCAAGTGCTCCTCACCTATTCTTTGTGTTGTCTGTCTGTCTTCCGGTAGCACCGCCGAGCGAACCATCCACCCTTAGAGCGCCAGGCAAGCATACACCACGAGCCACCACGCCAAACCTCCCACCTTCCTTTTTGAAACAAAAGCGCCCTGTTTCTGTTGGATTGGCCAGCCCGAGCCCCAGGATCCTCCGATCTCTGCCTTCCAGTGTGGGGACAACAGGAGCCCGCCTCAGGCCTGACGTTTTACATGGGATCAGACTGATACGCTCACACTCCACCTGCTGAGCCGCCTGCTTCCTCCATCTTAAGACAGCGCGGAATGGACTTTCATCTTTGGTTTTTAAAAGACGAACAGACTTTCCTGTAGAAATGCTGCTGAGAGCCAGGGCACAGCACAGAAGTCAATAATCAAATGGCAGGAATGACGGGAAATAAAAAAAAAAAAAAAAAAGACTTACAAGTATAGCAGCATGTGACTAAAGTCCCAACACCTGTCAGTCTGAGGCAGGAGACTTCAGGCTAGCCTGGGCTATACTGTGAATTCTAGAATAGCCTGAGGTACAGAGTTGAAAATGACAAAACCAAACGACTTGGAGTCATGAGTCTCCCCCCTTCCCCCCCTGCCACAACACCTCTCTCTGCCTCCAAGAACATCCTGGACTTGCTATTGAGCCGGGGGTGAGATCGAAGAAGAGCGCTGAGCCCAGAAGTGGAGAGGCCACCAGCACACAAAGCAAATCAAAATAAATCTGTCGGATTAGGATATTTACTTCTCTGTCCCTCTTCTGGGGCTAGCTGCGTCGTAAATCTCTGTGGAGGAAGGGAAGCAGCGAGCAGACGCAGGTAGCGTACCCCGAGATTTCCAACATAAATATGGAGTTGTAGGGACAGCACATGGCCTATCGGGCCGTCCACTTCTCTGATAAGTTAATACGTCCTCAAGGCGTGAGCCATGGGCGAGCTTGACATTTGAATCATTTATGGCTGGGGGGGGTGAGGGTGGGAATGGCAGCAGACTTATTTTTTCTGGAAAAGAACTCACATGTCTTTATAAGCGGGAGTGTGTCATTGAAAGTGCCTGGGAGCTTTTTCCGTGTCGGCCATAAACCATGTGTTTGGGAGCCCAGCCATTTCTGTCGAGGAGTTATTATTCGACCGCGCTCCGACTGCAGAGAGCCCACCACGCTTCCAGAGGGCACCGTGGCCGCCTTTCCGCCGGTGGCAGTGAGCGGATCCCAGCCAGGCACCGTGGTTGGAAGGCCTCGGGGCACACTTGCTGCCAAGTACCTTTGCCTGCATCAGGTGGGCGCATCGTAGCAGGGCAGGGCATGCCCCGAGGCAGCTGGGAAATGGTACCCTCCTCTCCAATTTGCATAGCTTGTGTTTGGAAACAAATCCGCCCGCACGGATCGCCTCCAAGGTTTCGCAGGATCAGGTTGACTGCCAAAGCCGCCATCACAGACCAAAGGACTCAGACACTGTGGATCTGAGAGCCAGGAAGTCCTTACATGCGCAATCCAAAACCCCTGCACGCCCATGTGCATTAGACATGTGGCTCCCACACTCACAGACCTATGCCCAGCCACCACCTCCTGGCACAATGGGACCCTTGGCCTCAGCCAGGCCTACATGCCCAAAGCCAAGACTTCCTTTGCACTGTCCAGTTCTCAGTGGAAATGACTAGAGCTACAGTGACGCCAGGGGCCCATGATGGGGGTGCCCAGGTGGGCAAGGGTAGGACAGCGGAGATGGGCCATCCTCCTGCCCCCCCCCCCGGAGCTCGCTAGTGTCAGGAGGAGACTGACTTCTCAGGGCCCCAGGCCCCTGCTTTGCTACATACAAAGGAAGTGAGCTGAAGACAGAGTGAGACTCAGAGCACCAGGCCACCGTCTCCTGGGATTGCTGTCTCTCCCAAGTCCTGTGCTCAGACCCACCTGCCTCTGTCAGAGCAGAAAAAGATCTTCTTGATTCCTTCTCTGTCCCTGGCACTCATTCTTGACCTTGTCTCACCTTCCTCCTCCCTCTTCTTATCCCACCCCTATCCACCCACCTTCTGTCCTTGACGTCCTCCCAAGAGTCTTAGGAGGCTCCCTCCTTCCCTTGCTTCCCACCCTTTGGCCCACCCAAGATCTCATCCCTGGCCCCTCAGTATCCGTTCTTACGTCTTCCAGAACTCTCCGTTTGGCACAGCTGACTGGACACTGTCTGCTTGGCTCCTTCCATACTCACAAGGGTTGGACCTCAGACGCATGGCCACCATCTGGCAATTCTTCCCTCTTGGCTTTGCGAGGTTCTGCTGCCCATGCTGCCTGTGCTGCCCATCTCGTCTCCCACATTCTTGACACTGATATGTCTGAGTGCCAGTAGGAGCTGGAGGAAACGAAGAATCTTGGGCCAAACCTGACCACTGAGCTCCATTCTGCAGCTAGCAAGACCCCCGCCCCCATAGGAAACCCTGGCACTGTCTCAGACAAAAGCCCCCTGCTTTAGCTAGAGATGGAATTCACCAGAAGTAGGTCCCGGAGGTGCCTTTCCTCAGGGAGCCTGTGACCGTCCACCTGAGTGACCATCACTGTCTCATGTCACTGCTGTCTGCATGCAACTGGCCCCCAAGGGGGTCTCCAAGGCCTCACAGCCTTCCTGCAGAGCCTCTCGGGCCGCATATCTAGACTGATCAGGTTTCTCCCTCCACGTGTTTCTATCTTGGGGTTACCATAATAAAGTCCATGGAGCAAATGGTTCAAAAAAGGTCTAGAAAGTTCGAGAGACTGGAAGTCAGGTGTTGAGGTGTTGGCCAGGCTGGCTCCTTCTCCCTCAGTTCTGGAGTTGTTGGTAGTTGTGAGTGTGCCTTGATATCCCTGAGAGACTCATCGCCCCTGCATTCCGCCCGTCCTCTGTCATTATATAGGATTGTCCTCTCCCCTCCCCATGAAGGTGCCCATCCCTGGATCCGACAGAGATGGCCCTGTGGAATCCAGAATGACCTCAGCAGCATGTCCAAAGACTATTTCCAAAGAGGGTCGCATGACAGTGTTTAGCACCTGCCTCTGCGCAGCCATCTTGGATTTTGCACCATTCTAGGCTAATGTTGAAACATCCCATCCTAGAAGACATTTCAGTGAGGAAACAACACATTAGGCTCAGGGAGTTCCTGAAACTAACAAGCTGGCGGGGCAGGGTGGGAGGGGAGCTCCCTCCAAGAGGTGGAAAAACAGGAAACAACAGCTGGGGCAGGAGACGCTTCTGCCTAGCAGAATAAATAGGGGGACTGCTGAGGGGGTCCATGTCAGTCTGAAGGTGGCTCCCTACCCATGAAGATGAGCCCAGCAACTCAAGATAAGACAGCTGCAGAAGACCCTGGAGCAGCAGTCTGAATGCCAGCCAAGAAGTCAAGGAAGGAGAGATTGAGAGAGACAGAGGCCAGAATGCAGTCCAGCAGTCAGGAGCCCAGAGCAGTCCAGGCTTCTGGAGGAGACTCCCCTACAAGTCCTACAGCAGGGAGTGAGGGCGCAGCTTCGTGGAGTCTGGGTGGGGGAGGTTTTCTGGTGCTGCCTTTGAATGAATAGTCCCTGCTCCTCAACACCTCTTACCTGTACTCCTGAAGCAATCCCAGGAAACTTACCAGTTCACTTCTGTCTGAGGTGGTGCGTGGCATCTCCCCAGGAAAAGTTCACACGGCAACAACTTCCAGGACTTAAGATGTAGACACGATTGGAGGACAAGTCCGATTCCCTTACCACCCACCTCCCTGGAGCTACACTGGGGGCCCCCAGAGTTCTTGTTTGTTCACACTCAACCGGCTTTCTATACCTGGACTTGGATGCTGACCCCCAGCTCTCGCTGCACCCCAGCCGCCGGGCTCACTTTCTGTTTGTCCCTTCTCAGTGCTGACCGGGTCTTCCCACCCACTGTGGAGTCCGTGAATAAACACAGCTCTGCTCTGTCTGCCATGCGACCATCTTCAAGAATTCCAAGGTAAAGACCAGCCTCCTGGGCCTGGTCCCAAAGTCCAACCAGCCCCGCCCACTCCATCTGCCAGCCAATCCTCTTCACACTCCATTCCCACCCCTGCCCTCAGGGCCTCCCTGCTGAGCCCTCTCCCACCTCCATGTCTCCTCCCACTCTCCACGCCTGCTCCCACCTCCACGCCTCCTCCCACCTCCACGCCTGCTCCCACCTCCACGCCTCCTCCCACCTCCACGCCTCCTCCCACCTCCACGCCTGCTCCCACCTCCACGCCTGCTCCCACCTCCACGCCTGCTCCCACCTCCACGCCTCCTCCCACCTCCACGCCTCCTCCCACCTCCACGCCTGCTCCCACCTCCACGCCTCCTCCCACCTCCACGCCTGCTCCCACCTCCACGCCTCCTCCCACCTCCACGCCTCCTCCCACTCTCCACGCCTCCTCCCACCTCCACGCCTGCTCCCACCCTCCACTTCACTGTGCACGCTACCAGCCTGCCCCCCTGACACAAAGCTCAGCCCACACTTTGGGGCCCGACTGGCCGCAGGATGCCGTGACAGTTAATCTTGGTTGTCCATCTGCATCTGGGGTTAACTAACAGATTACAGAGCCAGATCATCCAAAGAAATGACCTGGATCCATGTATTTACAACACAAAGACCCACCTTAAATCTGGATGGAACTTTCCCTTAGCAGACCAGATAAAAATACTCACAAGGCAGAATTATTCTCAGGAGATTCTTGCCCTGTCTGACAAATTCAACTCCTCCCATTTCCACCCTCCAATGTGACTAGAGGACGCCGGAATCCTCCAGCCTTCAGCCACAGACTGGGACCGCTGAGATGGCCAACTTCTAGACTGGGCAGCTACTGACGGCCATGGTTGACAACTAGGCCTTATCTTGTAAGCCAGTCCAATGAATCCCCTTTTTATATATTGGTTCTGTTGGTTCTCTTCCTCTAGAGAACTCTGACTAATACAGATGCTATTAGCACACGGAACATGGGAGGCGGGTGTCACTCCCCAGCCCCCAGAGCGAGCCCAGTCAATGTCCGCACGAGCAGGGCTTACACGAGGAAGGAAGCAAAGGGCACCTCCAGTGGATGGGAAGTTCCAGGTACAAGCCCTTCTCTGCGAACGTGGGCTTTCCGACTGGAATCAGGGGCTCCCCAATTAATTGCTTGTAAAGTGCTTGCTGAGGCGTGCAGCGTGGGAAACGTGTAAGTTCGGGCTCAGCACTTCCATCATCCCCAGTGGACAGGCGCAGAAGCCCCAGTATCGTAAAATGCACAGTGGATCGGGGAGATGCAAAATCTGTCTGTTACTCTCTTTTTCATGCCTCAAATTACCTGAGCTTGGGCCTTCTGAAGTCTGAAAAGATAACCCAGCTTGTCTGTCATAGGTTCCCAGAATTAGTTAAGAGAAATCAGAGAACACGTGTTTGGATTGGCCCTACCCCCGAGGAGTCTTTTACCTAATTAATTCCCATAAAACCACTGTGAGTTAGGTGAGATGAGTCAAAAGTCAGTCCTAATTCCCGAGAAGCCGGGAGACCACATCTCAAAAATCACCCTCCACCAAGCGGGGCCTGATCAGGGTCTCCACAGAGAGCTTGCTGCTGAATGGTGCAGAAGGACCAATTCCTTCCGTCTTCCAGCAGACCCTCCGTGGAACCATCACATCCGCTGGGCTGAATCATCTTCACGGCCATCTCTTTCCTTAGACCATCGTCTAGAATCTCATAACCTAGCATCATGCCTAGGCCCAGAGCAGGGGACTCAAGACATGCGTGGGTGGACGGATATGGTGTCATGATCAACTGATGGACTGCTGGCACCGAGTGGCACCTCCTCATCATAAGAGGCATCCTGTAAGCTGGCACCTCTGTTCTGCCTCTTTATGGCTTTTGGATGTGCACTGTTATTTCCCTGTGGCGCTGAGAGAAAGGAGGCCAACACCTCCCAACGCCACGCGCGGATCGCCACACCCAGATCCGTTGTATTCACCACCCACATTAGATCCACCCACAGAGCAGGGTCCCCCGTAACACGCGTATGGGAGCAGGAAGTGCAGCCAACAGAGCACAGCATGTAAAGGTCCGAGGCAGACGCACCCACAGAGACGTCAATAATTAAGACATGGGGAAGGAGGCGGCACAAGACAGCAATGCAAGGTGGAAGGGAGGAGCCAGAAAGGAACAGAAATCCCAGGTAAGTACAGAGGACTGTTCCAGAAAGAACTGAAACAAACCACAATCCAAAGGAGAAGGAGTTGGCTGGCCAGGTCACGCAGGACCTCTGGGCTGGCAGAACCCTACGATTTCCCTGTGGAGAAAAGGGGTGCTCGCATGTATGAAACAGGTCCCTCAGTTCAAGAGACCCTCACCCAACCTGTGAGGTGTTGCCCCACCTCAGCCCTGCAAGGGCCTTGTGAAAGACAGGAAGTCAGAGGGAGGCTGTGCCAAGGGAAAGTTCTTACGGTGACCGCCAGCTGGGTGGCAATGGCTGATGGTGGTTGCCCGTCACAACACATCACTGGGTGATGCTGGGCAAGGTCAGCTTGTCCTGGAGTCTGGTACCCACCACACAACCTGAGGACTGGCAGGAGGAAATCAAAGAGCAGAGCACTATGACACCTGTCCCCTCTGCAGTAGAAAGTGAAGGAACCAACACACATATATATGCATTAACATTGCATGTGCTCATATGCACACACACAGCACATATCTATGCATTAGCGTGTGCACGCACACACATACACAAACAAGCATTAATGAGCCTGCACACCACACACACATTAACGCATGCATGCATGCATACACGCACATACATAATCATTTCCTCCAGACTTCATTTTAACATGCTCACTAGGCATGGCCAAACGTAGTGGTCTTCCTGTGTGATGGAGCCTGACCCAGTCCCATTGCAGAGGTCTGACCTACCTCCAGCTATAGCTGACACGGCCTGGCCCACTGCTCCATCAAGTTCAGTACCCCAAAAGCCAATGTGTGACCTTCCCCAGTAGGGCTGGAAGCCACAGCATATGTGTGTTGGTTCCTTCACTTTCTATTGCACATAGCAACTAGAGCTGGTCCCACCAGCACTGCAGCATCCCACAAGGAGCTCAGCTTCATTTCTTCCATCCTAATTTGGTTGCTCACCAATGCCCGCTGAGATGATTTGGATGATTCCAGCTCTCTCCCTGACCTGATCCTTCTCCTGTGGAATTACTCTTTCGAGTGCGATGCCTTCCTGCCTGCCTCACATGAAGATGGCAGCTGCCTTTTGCATGGAGACCAAAGTCCAACCTCGGGCCTGAGAAATGAACACATGGGCGGCGTGTGCGTTCTCTGTGTACCAGACAGGCTCAAGCCCCTCGAGTCACTACGGAGACCATAGACTTGGACCCTGCTTCGTGGAGCTGGAGCGCGGGCTGACATGGGATGCTCCACAGGTAAGGGAAACATACTTTTTCAGGAAGAGGAACAAGAGGCAGGAGGAAGAGGATTAAGGGTTTTTTTTTTTGGGGGGAGGGTGTTTCAGGGAACAGGCTCTCTCAGTGAACCTAGAACTCGCTGATCCAGCTGGTCTGACAGTGAGTCCCAGGGAGCCTGCCTCTGCCTCTTGGCACTGGGGTTCCCAAACGCATCACACCCAACGTTTATTTATATATTTATTTATTTATTTATTTATTTATTTATTTATTTATTTATTTATTATTTATTCAATTGTGTGTGTGTGCATGCATGTGTGTGTGTGTGTGTGTGTGTGTGTGTGTGTGTGTAGAACCACAAGCGAATTTGGGAACCACCATGGACGCCTCCACCTCCTCCTTGTTTTACTCCGCCCCGGGATTCACAGGCTCCGCCCTACCAGGACTAGAAACGCAGGCCGCCCGCTTCCGCCTGTAGTTTCCTTAATTAGCAATGAGTCAGAACATAAAGTGAGATTGATGCACACCTATGTATTACTATTTAAGTGAAGATGTCTTCTTATTTTCAGAAAATGAAGGATCTGCAGACGCTTCTGCTTTCTCCTGTCTTCGGTCTGGGTCCATCTTAGAGTCACGGAAATTCTGCGCACCATAGGGCACAACAGACTTCCACAATCCACATGCCAGTTTCCAAAGAAGTAGCAAGGGACAGCAGTCTCCTCAATCAGCAATAATATTTCTTACAGCTCAGTGATGAAAATACTCCAGGCAGTAAAGAAACTAGGGAACATTCTGGAACGGTTTAAAAACCAAAGAGAAGACACTCCTGACTTGCACAGGGAAAGATCCGCGGCCTGTCACAGAGATCCATCGGGGAGCAAGTGCGAATCCACCTTTCTTCCTTATGCCGGGAACATAGCACCAGAGGCCAAAGCACTGTGGACCAGTACTATGGGCTCCACCTACTGTCAACCAGAGGGATTCCTTCCTCCTCCCCCTCCCCTTCCCTTTCTCCCTTCCCCTCTCTCTCTCCCTCCTTCTCCCCCTCCCCCCTTCATTAGATCAAATAATCAGGAAGGGAGCAACTAGCCGAGGTCCCTCAAATAAACTAGTAAGCAATTATTCTCCCTGATAATGAAAGCAAACTCAAGCTAATGTGTTCAAATAAATTGATGTCCATGAGAGCCATCAGGAACAAAAGCACTTTCTAATTTTTTTCCAAATATTAAAGCTTATAAGGTCCCTAGACAGACCCCAATGGCCTAGCGCAGAAGACAAAGAAACTATTCTTCAATTCTTTTTCCCTTGCTTTGCATAAAAAGTTAAAATAACCAACGAGCTGTTTGAATTGATCATTTTCAACTTGGGAGGCCAGAAATAATGAGCGCACTAGAAAGAACCTCCGCGTTCTTGTTTCCTAGTGAGGGGAAGCAGTGCCAGGCAGGCACACACGGCGGCACTCAACACAGCTTGGCTTGTACTCCCCCTTCTCGTCAGGCCACTGGCGAAGTAAAATTGAAGAGGAAATATTTGAGAGTATTGGGGTGATAGCTCAGTCAGTCAAATGCTTATCGGTCAAGCATGAGTCCCTGAATTGAGATCCTTGGCAATCACATAAAAAGCCAGATAGGGGGCTGAGGGACGGCTTGGGGTGAAACACTGGCTGTACAAGCCGGAGGAGCGGTGACTGATTTCCTGGCAGCTCTCTATGAGACACGCGTACACAGCCATCTTTCTTTGACCTAACCTGGAACTTGCCCCATGGAAAAAAATAATAATAGTAACCTTTCCCCCAGAATATCCATCAAGAACAACGAGAGGTAATTGGTCAAAATCACACAGGGACACAGTCAAAAGACCCCAGTTACTCTAGACAAGGAATAGATGGGAAAAGACAAGCTCACAGATGTGTCCCCAGCTGCTGGTCAGAGGCCAAAGATGAGGATCTTCAAGCAGAGAAGCAGGGCGAGGTCACACACAAAGGGACCCTCCTGGAGTGGCAGCTGGTATCTGACTTGAAACCAGGAAAGTCCGGAGTATCATTCAAAGCTAAAAGAAAGCCAACCAAGTTTCTATATTGAGAAGTTTACCAGGAAAAGTTGACATTCCAGGTGATCAAAATAACCAAGCACCCCCTTTCTTCTCCTCCTCTCTTCTCCCCCTTTTTTTCTTCCCCTCTGTCTCCCTGCTCTTCTGCTCTCCATGCCCTCGGGTCTCCCCATCCATCCCCTCCACTCTTCCTCCTTCTGCAGGATGTCATGGCAACTTTCTCTCTACTCTCCCTGACCTTAAGCGATATGACCTGTGTTCTAACACGCTCCCCTCTTAAGGCTGAACTATGGCTCCTTTGGTCACCAGGTTCCCAACGCTAAACTAAAAACTCCTATTTCTTAAAAAACTAAGAATGAAGGTAAATAAACCCACATAACAAGAAACACTGAATGGAGTCCTTCAGACTGAAATGGAAGGACAGCCAACATCAACCGCGAATCAAATCTACAGGAAGAAACGCAGATGGGCATGGAGATGCCAGCCCCAGGTATATTTTGTTTGTGACTTTTTCTCCTGTGTGATTTAAAAGGCAATTGAACAAAGCACTCGCTGTAAATCTGTACCCGTGTCACACAACACCATGAAGATGTGATTCATGTAGCACAAAGGACAGGAGTAGGACTGGATCTAAACTGGAGGGGGAAATGCATGATATTGAAATAAATTTGCATTCATCTAAAATAGACAGCTATAAATTAAACGTTAGCTGCATTTCACAGGGTAACCGCTAGGCAAGATCAACAACAAGATGAGTTGGAAGAAGCCCTAGGAGCCAGAGAGATGGCTTAGTGGAAAAAGGTGCCTGTGTGCAAACCTAAAGGCCTGGGTTCGAATCCCAGGGTCCATCTGGTGGCAGGAGAAAAGTGACTTCTGAAAACTGTCCTCTGACCTCTCCATGGAACTCATGGCAGACGTGTGCCCCTTCCTCTTCCTCTCTTTCTTTTGCTCTCTCTTTGTGGGTGTCTCAAACCAATAAGTCAAAGCAAAATATAAAACATTTAAAAATAGTGCGTTAGAAAATATCTAATACAAGTCGAGCTGGTGTCCCACGCCTGCAGTCCCACCCTCTAGCGGCTGAGGCAGGAAGAGCATGAGTTTAAGACCAGCGTGGATGGCAAGACCTGCATGAAAGGCATCATGTAAAAAGTCTACGGCAAGAGAAGACAGGAGTAGAAGAGAGAAGCAGAAAAGATGCCCGGCATGCAAGAAACAAATGTCAACATCACAGACATAAATCACTGTGTGGGCTGTAGAGATGGCTCAGGATTAAGACTTTGTCTCATAAGCAGGTCTTGAGTTCAGATCCCAGGTCTCACATAAAAAATGCCAGGTGGAAATGGTGGTGGCATGAGCTTCTGACCCTGGTGTGTGGAGCCTGGGAAATCCCAGAGCAAGGCAAAAAAGGAGGTAGAAGCAATCCAGGATGATTCCCCAAGTCAGTCTTGGTCCTCCACAGGGACACACGGTGCCCTCTGACACACACACGTGTACATGTGCGTGTGTAAAATAAGTAAATGAATAAATCACATTGTTTCAAAGTCATTGAGAATAAACAAATCAATGGGTCCAATTAAAAGGTAGATGGCCTCAGAATGAATTTTTAAAAACAACATAATCCAGCAGTGTGCGGTGTGCCCAAGGTATATATGTGACTCAGAGATACTAAGTTGAAAGTGTAAGAAAGAAAAGACCGAAACACCAAACACAAACTAGACAGAGTGGCTGATATCAGACGAAACACACTTTAGCTCCGAAGTTGTTCCCAGAGACAAATGATGATATTTTATGGTGATGAAAGGGTAAATCCATCAAAACACATGATCAATAAAACATATACACACCTAAAAGCAGAGATCCAAAATGCATGAAGGGAAAACTGACAGACTTAAGAGAAGAAATAACAACTCAATGATAAATTTGGAGACTTCAATACCTCACTTTGAACAAGGAATAAAACAACTAGACAGAAAATAAATAGAAAAATGGACAATGCCATAAAATAATAGAACTAAAGTTATCCGTGGTACCGCCAGCTTCATAGCAGCAGAAAGAAACTATTCTCAGTACACGTGAAGAATTCTCCAAAGAGACCAATGCTATGCTGTATAAAAACGTCCGCAGATTTGAAAGCATTAAGATCTTATAATAACATGAAATGCATAATGAATAGCAGAAGAAACCTTGAAATTCACAAATATGTAAAAATTAGACCGCATGTTCTTAAATAAGCAATGCGCCAAAGCAAAAGTAACAAGGGAAAAAATTCAGATACCTTAGTGTGATAAAAGCAAAACTACAATAGACTCAAATATTTGGGTGCACATAAAGCATGGCCTGAACAGAAACTGAAACTCTAAATGCCTAGGAAGAAGAGTGCTCTAAATTTAATAAACCAAACTTCCAAACTCTGAAACTAGAAAGACAACAGAGCAAATGAGACCAAACACAAGCATAAAAATAATACGGTAAATATTGCAACAGAAATAAATGACATCAATAGTGTCAGACAATAGGGGGTATCAACAATACCAAAAGTTGGTTCTTCAAAGTGAAACTTCACTAAGCCTTTAATTACACTCAAGAAAGAGAAGCAGAATCATATTTCAACTACTAAATCCAGGAGTGAAGACCCAGCGTTAACACCAAGTTCACGGAAATGTAAAGGGTTACACGGTACGAGAGCCGTGGCAAGCATGGGCTCTCCAGGAGTCCGATTAGGCGGACGGAAGAGACAGATGTGGCCCTCCAGAGACCCTGCGCAGACTGATAATGAGGAAAGATGCCGGCGATAGGCGGCCCTTTCTCTGATGAGTAACCTGCGCCCACGCTCAGGCGAGCAACACTAATTAAACTTGGGTCATCCACAAGCGAAGAAAGAACGTAGGAGGGAGACTCGTTGGGAAGATGGAGACCAGGGAGAGATGGAGGGGTGAAGGAAGGGAACGGGGTGAAAAAGGCTAAAACTCACACGTAGATGCGTGAAGCTTTAAAGACATGGAGTGAATTGAATTAATAACAAAAAATTAAAATCCCAGCGCGTCAAGGATTTACTGCTTTTTAAATTCTTTGACAGCTTCACACACGTGTTCGATGCACCTTGATCATATTTACTCGATATTGTCCACTCTACCTGCCTCAGCACATCTCCCTTCCACCTTTGCACTCTCCTCTCTCTCTCTCTCTCTCTCTCTCTCTGTCTCTCTCTCTGTCTCTCTCTCTCAATAATCCATTGTGTCCAGTTACTGTTGCCTGCGTGCCCGTGGTTGTGGGGGGACTCCCCCCACACACTGAAGCGTGAGTACCCACCACCAGGCGCGTGCGGAGGAAAGACAACCGACCCAGCCAGAGCAGCCTTCAACTACCTACAGCTCTTCGGCTAGGGTGGGGCCTCACCCACCCATGGGGAAAGTTAACCCGTCTGATCTTGCACAGGACTTGTAAGGTGGCCACAGCTTCGGTGATCTGGTGAGTGCAGCAACCAAGTCGTGTCCAGAGGCCGTGGTTCACGGCCCTTTTGGCTACCCTCTTTCTGCCCCCTTTCCACAGGATCCGTGAGCCTTCGAGGGGTGGTAGAAATGCCCCGCTTCATGAGGCTGGGCACCACCTGGCACTTGCTCCCAGCACTTGAGAAGTCTGTCTGCTTTCATTGCCATTCCCTGCAAAGCGAAGCATCGCTGAGGGTGGCCACACGTGAACCCGTGGGAACCAACACTGCCACGCATCTGAAGTCGTTTTCATGAAGCCACGGGAGTAAGTTCACTCCCGAGGCCTAAGACCTATTCGCTCACGGGTTTTCAACGGGGTTCACAATGCCAGGTATGAATGCCCTCACGTGAGCCAACCAGAGCACAGTGGCTACCCCTCCACAGTCATGCCAGGGCCGCACCAGTGAGCACATCTGCCTGGCGGGAGGGCACTGTGGCCCGCAGGACTCCCTCAGGGTAAGACAGATGCCGCCTTTTGTCCCCCAGAAGCCAGCATGGCCCCTTGCAGCACTGGCACCCTGAGCATTGGCACCTTGCGGTATTGGCACCTCTCAGCATGGCACCTTGCAGCATTGGCACCTTGCAGCATTGGCACCTCACAGCATGGCACCTTGCAGCATTGGCACCTTGCAGCATTGGCACCTCACAGCATGGCACCTTGCAGCATGGTCCCTTGCAGCATGATACCTCATGGCATTGGCACCTTGCAGCATTGGCACCTCGCAGCATGGCACCTCGCAGCATGGCCCCTCATGGCATGATACCTCATGGCCTTGGCACCTTGCATCATTGGCATCCTGCGGCATTGGCACCTCGCGGCATGGCCCCTTGCAGCATGGCACCTTGCAGCCCTGGAAGCCGGACAGCGGTGGACGAGCTTCCAGCTACCAGCAACCACCCAGCTTCTCCGTATCGCGCAGTTATGGCGTGTGGTGCCCTCAGCCACAGGGTCTTGTTGATCTCTTCTGATGGGAAGCTGGCGATGTGGCTAGAGCTCTTCTCGCCTGCAGCCTCGGAGGTCTCCCCGACCAACGCCCCTGACGTGTCACACACCGGCACTGGATTTTTGCTTAGCAACCCAGGGCTTCTGGAAGGTGTGATTTCCAGCCTGCAGGGCCTCTTTTCTCCCTCTTGTGTCCTTTTGCATAACTTACATTTTCGGTTGTTCTCCATTAAAGTAAGCGTCCCTGCAGCCTGTTCTTCATTCCAAGGGTGCTCCCTCCCTCCCCATTGCCCATCGCTATCCCTTTTCAAACTCCTCCCCCAATACTTCCACCTCTGCTTTCCTATCACCGAAGCGAGGTTATCCTCCATCCCCGAAGACCTACACACCCCCTAATGGCTAGTTTCTGGTGTCCTTGCTTCTCCAGACACTACAGGCTAAACACACTAATGCGAGGATTTGAAGCTGAGGCCTATGTAAGAGAGAGAAGCTATGGAATGATCTCTCTTGGTCCGGGTTATCTCACTCAGCAGAGCTTATACATTGAGCTTTAAACTTGTGATTTCAATATTCTTCACAGCTGAATAAACTGTGTATACTACACACATATGTGGCACATTATCCACTCATCTGTCGATGGACATCTAGACTGATCGCGTCTCTATTGTGAATAGAGCAGTGATGAACATATTTTGATAGGTGTCCTAAATGCTTAAAGAATAACTCAACTCACACCAATCCTGTGCAAACGTACTCCAAGCACAAAAACTAGTAGAGGAAACCACATTTCTAAACTTATTCTATGAGGCTAATATTATCCTGTGCTCTCTCTTGCCCTGTCTCTCTCTGTCTCTCTGTCTCTGTCTCTCTCTCTCTTTTCCCCCCCCTCCATTTTTCCCTCTCTCCTTCCTTCCCTCCTAATGGCTACTGCAACATGAGCCAGGCTCCATTTCTGCAGCCATCTCTTCCACTCCATGTTTCCCACCATAACGGATATCATCTTCTCTGCAACTGCAAGCCAAATAATAAACCTGTCTCCCTTAAGTTGCTTGGGTCAGAGTATTTTCTCACAGCAACAAAAGCATGACTGCAACAAAAATTCTTTATGAATATCTATACAAACATTCTTCAACAGAATATGAGCAAACTAAATACAATAATATGCATTAAATTTATCATATATTGGGACCAAGGATTTAAATAGGATGTAGAAAACTGGTTTAACATTTAGACTTAAACTATATCATATGGCATGTCAACAAACAAAAGATAAAGCCCACATGCTCACTCAGTAAGGAAAAGAAAGCATTTGGAAACCAAATATCCTTTTCTAATAAAAACATTCAAAAAACTAGAGATAGAAAGAGGAGGATGTGTATGCTCACATCCATTGAGAATCATAGTAACAAGAGCCAAGGCAATAAGACAAGAAACAGGAAGAAAAAGGCATCTGTGCTGAAGAGGGAGAAACAGAGTGGTCTCTGCTTGCAGGTGACAGGATTTTACACATAGAAAATCTAAAGAATAAAAACTAACAAGCAAACATAGGAGTCTATTCAATGTATAGGTAGCACTCACTTACTCAGAAATCAGAGAATTTTTATGTTCTATTAGTGAGTAATTAAATAAGTAAAAAATTAACACAAAATTTTATTTGCAAAGCATTAAAAGAATAAAATACTTAGATAAAATTCAGCAGAAATGCAAAATGCAAAACTCTCTAAGTATTGCAAGAAGTTGCAGTGCCAGAGCTAGAGAATGGCTCCACATAAAGCATTACCGTGACTCAGTGTGGTCCTCCAACCCCACAGGAGACTTCAGTTGAGGAAAGTGGTCCACCTGTAATTCCAGCCTGAAGGCAGAGCCGGGGGAACTCCACAAGAAAAATGGCCTGCCAGACCACCCTGCCATTGAGCTGTGAGTTATTAGAGACCCAGCCTGAAACAGTAAGGTAGAAGAACAATAGAGGACGACTCCAAACAGCACACTCGGACCTCTACACATATGCACTGGGCCCTTGCACACATATGTGCACACTCACATGCACAGAGTCTTGCACATGTGTGCCCATCCACATGCAAACATGCATGTATGCATACACACATACACATTAAAATAGACAAAAACAAATTATAGAGTCCCGAAATAAGCAAGAAACATCTTGTGCTAGTGGCCTGGAAGGTGATTAGCAAACTATGTCCCAACTTGTTATACAGTTTCAACACACTCCCCATAAAAATTTCAGATGATTTATGTTTTGGAAATCAATATGTTGATCCAAAAACTAATATGAAGGATCTATACCTAAAATAATCTTAAAGAGAAGGTGGATAGATGACTCATGCTTCCTCATTTCAAAACTTATTGAAAGGCAGCACTAAATCGTGAAACTGTAGCCTTAGAAAAACCAGGCTTCCTGGAGTCAGTGGAGAAATAAATGCATGCATGTACAGTCCACTTATGTTTGACAAATGTTCCAAGACCACTTAGAAGGAGAAAAGGAGGCTTCTCAACAAAGTGATGCTAGGAAAACTAGATATCAACATGTAAAGAACAAAGTCAGACTCATATTTCAGGCTA
The DNA here is from genome assembly GCA_023101885.1 of Typhlomys cinereus. Taxonomy (NCBI): domain Eukaryota; kingdom Metazoa; phylum Chordata; class Mammalia; order Rodentia; family Platacanthomyidae; genus Typhlomys; species Typhlomys cinereus. The sequence goes on from JALPQD010000195.1 coordinate 1,393,393, forward strand.
AAAAATGGAAATCGAAATAAATGCTAGGCCTAAATATAATGTATATGTGTATATGTTTATATACATTTATAATATACTTATGACCTTGGGTTTATGATAGTTTTTCAGGCATGACAGCAAACAATACAATAAAAAAAATAAGTTGGGCTTCATCAAAGATTAAAAACCTTTGAAAGACACTTTGGAGAAAGTGAAAACGATCCCAAGAGCGGACGTCTCAAGGGAACAGGGATGCGGCTGTTGGGACGCAGCCCATCGGATGCACGCCTGGCCTCGCCCGCATGAGTGCTGGTTCCACAGCACGTTCCCAGAGCCTCCGAGAGCCCTGGGTAGACGTCACAAGGCCTCCGTGGCGTCAGCCTGACGGTTCGTGGCGGCTGTTCTATACTGTTCATCTGTGATGCCGAGTGATGAGCCAGGTTAAAGGAATGAGCGTCCTCATGGTCTATGAGGAGGCACTTTGCGGAATGCTAACTTACAGTTAACCGTGGCCCTGAAGCTGTGCTTCAAAATAGCTGGAGTTTTATCTGGGCTTCGTGTACTTCTATCTTCAATGAAAGGATGGGATGTTCAGTCATTCGATCTTTTTTTATAATTATATTTATTTATTTTCCCCCAGTCATACAAGCTTAATAGGTACCCTGTCCCCTCCCTCCCTTCACCCCTCCCCAGTCCCCCTTGTACCCTCCCCCACTTTTCCCCTTCCTTTCACCCTCCACCTTTCTTTTCTCCCAATGTCTCCCCCATCCCCCTTCCCATTCCCTGGAGCATCGTTTTGTGTGAATGCCAAACGTCCCTTTGAGTCCTCCACTCTCAGTCATTCGATCTTTAAAGGAACCTTGTTGAGCTGCAATTTCCATGCAACATAACATTCATTTGAAGAACAGAAGCTACAAAAACTCAAATAGAAAAGTATGCATGTGTGTAAGTATATGTGCATTTGCCTATGTGTGTATATGCATGTATGTGTTTGTATATGTATGTATATATATATATATGTGTGTGCATGTACAGATATGTATGTGTATGTGTTTGTGTATGTGTATGTGCATGCCTATGGGTAATATGCATGTGTTCATGTTGTGTGTGTACATATATGGGGTGTGTGTGTATGCGTATTTTTATGTTCGTATGTATATGTGTGAGGTGTGTATACATAAGTATATGTGTTTGTATGTGTATGTACATATATGTGTGCATGTATGATTTGTGTGTGTGTGCATGTATGTGTATATGTATGCATATGTGTGTATTATTATGAACCTTAAATGAATATATTTTCTTCCTGAAGGGAAGTAAGTAGCTAATGATTATGAACCTCAATCAGAGATGGACAGAAGGGCTCTGCTAAAAGAGGAGGGTTTTTGTTGTCTTTTCCTGTGTCTGAAGCAGAGCATGTGCTGGAAGGTGGGGTCAGTCCTTGTCACTCACTGCCCCTGACCCAGAAGTCTGGGTACCTCCCTGCCTGGTGTTGCCCGAAGCCCCAGCACTGACCTTCTGACCGGAGGTGCCGTGTTTGTCATTCAGACCTCCAGACACGGCTTCCCCGACAGTGGCCTTTGTGGGCTTCGTGCGCGCCAGTCATTAGAAGTTCTCAGGCAGCGTGTCCTCCACTATCCCCCGCACTGATGTAGGCCTTGTGTTTGTGCTCTTAGCACTTGTCGCCAACAGTATCGCTCGGCCCTGCTGGCTGCTGAGCCTTTTTACCCAGTCACTCCCCTTGTGGGCGTGTTGAAAGGGTGCCCTGTTCCATCTCTGGCCCCCAGGAGCACCCCAGGAGCACCTCAGGAGATGCCACTCCTGCGAGATGTGCATTTGGACTGCAGATGTCCCCAGAGTCTCACAAAATCTTTGAAACCTATTTCCCTCCACAACTGAAATGCTTCCAAATGAACGAACATTCCTTCTACTTGGAACAAGTGAAGTCATACTGGTGTATCAGCAAGGACCACTACGTGCCAAGCATGTCACACGCCCATGGAGACATGCCATACTCAAGCGACACAGATCTCCTGAGGACCGTCTTTGGCTGCAAGAGAGAACGTCATCTATGCAAGCAGCACATGCTTACTTCCTCACTGAAAACGAGTCGCTGCAGCCTTCCAGGTTGACCCCTTGGGGTTCTAATCCATACATGTGTAAGCCATGTCTCAGAACCCCAACTTCCAGAAGGGCCTGTGATCCAAGGAAGGGTGTGAGGCCAGGCACCCATCCCCAGCTGTCTATCAGGGGAGTTGTGAGAACTTCGTTTCTACCTTCTCAGGCTAAGACAAACCCCATCCCGGCGCCCCTCAAGCCTGGCTCCTGGAAGAGCCATTGTGCCCCAGAGCCTTAAAGAATGTGCAGACCTGTGACTCTTCCCATCCCAGAAGGTTTCTATCAGTCCCTTCCTGCCAGCCCCCCATTACTACTTGGGGCTCAGCCACAATTGGAAGCAACTCTTGGCAGTTCACCCTTCAATTTCCATTCACTTTTTCCCCATGTCTGATGTACATTAACTGAGATCGCACGTGGCAGTCATCTATTTTGGAACAATGACTTGAATTGAGAGCCCTCGCCTCCAACATACACATGTTCCCACATAAGTCTTCTGGAAATCAGCTGATTTCTACACTGGCAACACTGACTTCAAGCCACGGTGAAGGGAGCCGGAGCCAGCATCAGCTGCATGGGTGACTTCACTCACTCCGATGGAATTATGGGCAGAGCAGAAATGTTTCCGAGCAAAATGACTCTTGCATGTCATGGTGACAATGTGATTGCCCGGATTTACGATGGGCACTTGGGGAAGTGAGTAAGTGCCTAAAAGAGTTAATGTCCCTTCTGAAGTGCTTGGTTTTAATGCTCGGGAAGTTTATAACCTTATTCTCCAGAAGTACCTCATAGCTATAAGCCACTGCACACATGAACATATTTGCCTTTATGGGTGACGATGCTCTCCCAACAAAAACATTGAGTGGAAGAAGTTTGGGACTCCCTAAATCTGCTCACAGAACAAATTTGCAGTCCTTACATCAGCGCGACAATAAACATAACATATGTGGCTCTCTAACGCCATTCAGCCAAAGGGCCATTTCAACGGTTGGTTGAACAAGGATAAATTATACATCTCTTTTGCCCAAACCATGATGCTGCCTCTCTCATAGCATCCCTGTTGGTCTACCACTAACAAACTGCAGGAACATGGGAAAATAAAGAAAGATACCAGATTACCCATGAAAAGAACCAGGAGGCCAGATGGGACCTTCATTACTCAGCTGCATAGCTATGTAAGAGCAAGCAGCCAGCCACAGAGTTTTAAAAAGAGTCAGAACTGGAATACTGAGGAAGGGGGGGCTAGATCACAGTAGTAACTGGGGAGGGACTTCTTGAGAGAGCAGAGATGGTTTCAATCAGATAGACTCCTTCAGACTCTGGTAGAGAGCTGCAGCAAGACACACTACACAGGACTGTCTCTGAGTAGAAAACCACAGCTTTCCCAGAAGGAAAAACAGATCTTTGTTTAAAAGACACTCAGATCTCCTCCTGCAAGGATCACATAAATCATCTCCCAGGCACACCCTTTGAAGAGCAGGACAGTATTGGGGGAGCAGTATGTCGTCCTCCCCCCAAGTTCTCCCCTCTCCCTCCTCCTGCCCCTAGAGCACCATAAATAATCAGTCAGCCGCAGTGCTTCCAAACCCAAGGAGCAGAAGTTGGAACCCAGATGAAGCGTGGAGCCGGATCCAAGCCCAATTGTTCCTTGCAAAGTTTGACTCCAGCTCTCCTGACTTCCTGTGCCTGCCAACTTGGAATGGAAACCCCCCGAGAACGCATTTTCCTGCACAATTTACAAAGAGCTGCGCTGCAAGCCAGCAGCTGGGAAGGCCGCGCGGGCAGCTGCTCCGGGAGCTCTGATTGCATCCAGCTTTTTTGGCACCTCTGGGCAGTGCCTGGCAAGTAACCAAAAACCAGCGAGGTAATAAAACACGCTCGGCTCCCAGGGCAGCTTTGGCCTGGCTCCTTCCTGCAGGAGGGGGTGGGGGGTGACTAATGCCCTGGAATGAAGGGACTGGACTTGCACGGGTCCTGGTAGAAGGGACACAAAGGATGTCTCCGGATGTCATGCCCACTGCCTGTCCCAGGGGACAGGCCAAGGCAGCTTCCCCTGGGGGTCAGTCAGGGTGTATATATATGCTGGCTTGGCTTCCTCCTCTGTACAAGTCAGCCTCTGCAAAGAAAAGCCAAACTTACCGGCTTCCATCCTGACACGATTTGGAACAAATGAGCCCCATCCTGGCAGTTGGATTTGGGGTTTCCCTAAGTTCCCAGTTCCCCTCTCCTCGTCTGCTTTTACAGCTCTCTTCCTCTTCATCGTGCAGAAAGGCGTGCTATAGTAAGAACCAGGATTGGTGAATCTGGGCCAGGCTTCCTGTTCGCACGGCTGGCTCAGGGCTGTCTTTACCTCCTGTAAGTTCGCAAAGCGACAGAGTACTGGGGTCTTGGAGCTCCTGATGCTGCCACACCTGCCTCCAAATGAAAGCTACCACCTCAGCCACACGGGCCTCTTCAATAGTCCCTAGCTCCAAACAGCAGCATCTGCTAAGTTTACATAGCAATGGGCCGGGGGTGTTTTCACTGGTCTGGTAGAGAGTCTAACATGGTGTCAGCGTTTGAAATGTGACTTGTCCCCCTTGGGCTCATGTGTTTGAGTCTTTAGTTGTTTGGGAAGAGCACGGTACCTTTAGGAGGTGGAGCCTTGCCAGAGAAGCCGCCCACCAGGATGGATCTTGAGGTTGGTGAGCCCCACCCCGCTGGAGCGAGCGAGTGCGTGGGCTCCTGAGCTTGCAGCAGCTCTCAGCCTCCACGAGCCCCGCAGTGACCCAAGCCACCTCCAGCGTCTGCCGCCCGCCAGGCCTTTTCTGCCATCGTGGACAGCATCTCCCCTCTGGAACTGTAAGCGGAATAAACCTCCTTTTCTCCCTCAGGTCGTAGACGCGTGTGGTCTCACAGCAGAGGAGAAGCTGCTACACATGTGGAGTGAGGAGGGGCTGAGGCTAATGCACAACAGTGAGTAAATCAGTGTGGTGGTTCACGCCTAGAATCTCATAACTAGGGACAGAGAGAAAGAGGGTCAGGAATTCAAGGGCCTCCTCAGTGACAGAGCAAGCTGGAGGCCTGGGAAACCCCCGAGCCATGAAATAAGGAGGTAGAGTGATCCAGAATGATTCCTAGTGTCACCCTTGGGTCTCCACAGGAACACAAGATGCCCTCTTCCATCACACACACACACACACACACACACACACACCTATACATGCTCCCCCCAAAAAGAAGGGGGGGATGCTGCAGGAGTTTGATGTGATAAAGGTGCCACCAAAAAGACAGGCCTGTCCAGCTGAATGTAGATTACAGGCAGAAATTTGTTGTTTTTAGCATAAGTATGTCCCATGGGGGATCCTTACATCTGAAAGCTACTTGGCCATCTGAAATAAAACTCAGCAAGGAGATCTGTATTTTTGCTTGCTAGTTCTGGCAATCCTAACTCTCGGGTTTCTGTCACTACTGAAGCAGCCAAGTTTTCTCACATTTATACCCCCAACTGTCAAAGCATACTGTGGATCTGGCGAGCCCCAAGAACCAAGCAGCACAGGAGAAAGGTGCAGCCAACATTTATTTCACATCCAAACTCTTCCCATCCCCAGGCTCCCGGACTCCCAGGACTTCCATCAGATGCTTGTGTGACTTGGAAACAGCCGTCTCCGGAAATCAAGCCAGGATGCCTGAAGTTGGAGAAGGAAAACGGATCCAATTTGAAAAGAGCTAGTCAAGACTTTAAGTAAGGAAATGTTATTACGAGCAGGGAGCTGGGAACTACTCTCTCAGACTGGCTGGGGGAGAAGGTCTTCGGCAGAAAGAAGGGAGGGGAAGACAGAAAAAGGAACAGGGAGAGGAAGGCCAAGACACAGCCTTGGAGCGTAGACTTTGCTTCCTTGGCCTCACTGCACAAGAGAAAGACACTCAGCAGCGCGGCCTCGGTAGCTGGCACGCGCGGCTGTTAGACGTCTTCCATCAGGATGAGTCCAGTAGCTGGTGGGCCAACAGTGTCCTGCGTAGACTTCCAGAGGAGAAAAAGGAGAAAGTGAAATTTCTCTCCCTGGGCTGCAGCGCTGCGAGCCCCTACAGACGAGGGTTAGAGTAACGGCAGTTGCTTTGGCCGTGGACTTTAAGGACTGCTTATTCTTCCAGTGCTTTGAACGGTCCTCGACGTATTTAACCCTTCCTGCTGGTGTGTTTAAGCCTTTTGACTACCCTAGGGCCCATGCGCTCCTACGCTGAAGCCTCTTTCTAGGGATAACTGATGGGAGATAAAGACTTGCAAGAGAGGCCACAGGCCCCTGGGGTGGAGGGGAAGCTGAGGTTTTCATTCATGTGGCCAATTTTCCTCCAGAAAATCTTAAACACAAACTACAAGAACCGCAGTTTCCCATAACCTTGCCAAGGCTGAGCCTGACATCTTCAGAAATCTTTACCGATACGATCAGTCCAAAAGAGCTCGCTAGTCGGACCCTGCGCTTTCCTTCCGAGCGGCGTGGACTCTCTCTAAGGTGTGTGGAGCACCCGGAGACCCCCACACCAGAAGCTTACATATCATTTTCTCCTCCTTTACTGAACTCTAGGGGTGGCACGTTAAAATGAACCATCCTCCACGTCAATACGCTACAAGAGCCCATTTAACTATGAAGATCGGTGCAGGGGTCTCGGACTTGATTCTGGGAATGTTCAGCCTTCTCCATGGACGACTCTAATGACGGGTCTCAGGTTGGGAGCTTTATCTTTCTCTTGAAAACTGATCACGCGAGGCCTCTTCTCAGTCCTTCCCTGGTCCACGCACTTCCTGTCCTGTGCTGACATGCGTTTCCATCTAGGAAAGCTAAAGGGATTCTCAGCCAAACAGCTAAGACATTCCAAGGTCTCTTCCCCCTCCCCTGTCTTTCAATCCCTCCCCCTGCGTGCGTGCGTGCGTGCGTGCGTGCGTGTGTGCGTGTGTGTGTGTGCATGTGCGTGCGTGAGTGTGTGCGTGCGTGCGTGCGTGCGTGTGTGTGTGTGTGTGTGTATCTGTGTGTATCAGAGGGTACTATGTATGCCTGTGGAGGCCCAAAGGTGACTCTGGGAATCACCCTGGATGGCTTCTACCTCCTATTTGATTTTGATCTGAAGTTCCAGGCTCCACCTTCCAGGATGGAAGTACAGACCACTGCTATTTGTGCCTGGCATTTTTACAAGCCATCCAGGATCTGAACTCAGGATTGTCTGCTTGTGAGGCAGAGGCTAAACCTCTGAGCTATCTCTCCAGCCCACCTTCCCCTCATCTATGTGCAGAACCTCGCACTCGTGCCCTGGCCCTTAAAGCTCTGAACTACTTCTTAACTACTCTCTGTTATCCTCTCTTCCCGTTACCATCCAACACTGATGATTCCTCTGGACTAAGTTAGCATTGGCCCTTGTGCTACCTACTCTCCCGATCGCCGTGACAATACTGGCCGCAGCAACCTAAGGATTGTTCTGGCCCACGGTCCATCATGGCGGGGAAGGTGCACTGGCAAGACAGACTCAAGGCGGACTGTCGGACATGTGAGGCAGCTGGTCGGCTGCATCTGTGGTCAGGAGGCAGAGAGGAGAGTGAATATTGGGGTCCAGCTTTCCTGCTCCCCCCCCCACTTCCCTCGGTCTGGACACGCAGTGCACATTTAGGGTGGGTCTTCTATCCGTCCTCTTCTGTGGGAACGTCTTCCCGGTCATGCCCCGGGGTGCGGCCCTTCAAGTCGACAGAACCTTCACACATTCCATTTCCACCACGACTCGCCTGTCCTCAGAGTCGGTCCACCAGGAGAGGTGGGGATTTTGTCTGTTGCTTCAGGAGGCTGGGACGTCTCTCACGGTCTGATGTCCTCGTCTTCACGGGGGTCGCCGGCGCAGTTCACTGGCTCCTCCTGGAGCAGGCTGTCATCTTGCGCTTGCGGCCAGACGTCCTTCGTTATCTCATGAGCAGAGTGACCCGTCTGCGCTACCACCACGCACGCGCCGCTCGCTGCATCCTGTAGCTTTCCAGATATTGCTCGGATCAAATGCAAGGCACAAAGCAACTTTAGGGAAGCAGGGCTCCCGGCCAGGGGCTGCAGCCCACCATCATGGCGGCTGGAGAGGCTGCGGCCGCATCTGAGAAGCAGAGTAGGGACCGGAAGTGGGACTAGGTTCTAATGGTGCCCACCCACAGTGAACCAGTTCCTCCAGCAAGGCTTCACCTCCTAAAGGCTCCACCACCTCCCCCAAACGACACCATCATCCAGGAGCCAAGGGTTCAAACACAGGAATCTATGGGGGACACTGTAAGTTGAGGCCCCTTGTTCAAATGCGCCATGATGGTTCCCACTCAAGAACAGGTGGGTGTTTGTCCAATCCTCGAGCTCATCTCTGCTCCTCATCTCGCTGAAGCTGGGAGAATGGCGGCCAGCTCAAGAGCACCCCCCTTTACCCCGCCCAGCCTGTTCAGTCTTTTGACAGTCAGTCCCAGGGGGCTGCCATGGGGTCCCCCTAAATGGAATGCTCCTGCCATGTAGAGGACTCTCCCCCGCCCCCACCCTGCTATGTTAAGGAACTCTTCTCCTCTTCCTAGCTTATTAAATTTTTTATCAGAAATTGATGTAGAATTTTATCAGGTGCCCTCTGGAGATTCATTGAGATCTTTCCTCTTTTAATTTACCAGTGTGATATAATTTATTAATAGATTTCTGAATACTGGAGCATGATTGTGCTCCTGGATCTACGGGTGCAGGAGCCCGTTGCTCGCAGTTGGCTATGTGATGTTGAGGGTTCTTTGTTCTGCTTGGCACCGCACAGCCTCCCGAGGGAAGCCTGCCAGTCCTGTCCTGTTCCCTCCCCCCACGAGAGGGACCTGGGTTTCCTCCTTGTTCGGCTTCCGGGTAACAAAACAGTTACTCATCTTCGCGTGGACTCCATCCCTCACCGCCCAGCTCCAAAGAGCGCTGAAGTTCTTCTGTAAGAAAGGACTGTCCCTAGGCAAGTTTTGTCTATTCAAACTGATCTCTCGGGACCTAGTCTCTTGGTTCTTGTTTTATGTCTTTGACTAAAAGGTATTTTTCTTAACTTTTTTAAGCCATTTACAATGTGTGGTTATTTTTTATATTTCTTCTTTTCAAAAATCTCATTTTTTTCTATTTACTATTAACAATGGGGATACTTTCTTATGCAGCTTCTTCCCCCACCAAAAGATAAAAAACTATGAAAATTTATCACATACTTCTTCCCTTCCTGGCTGATTCACTAACTCTTCTTTTGATTATCTGACAGCTACCATAGACGATGGCTACTAGATCACTGGTTTACATGGTGCGTTTTTGAACCTGGTTTGGTTTGCATCGTGGGAATGAGAGTCGTCTAAACCGTGTGCCTTCCCCGCTTTTCCAGTTTCTCTCTATGATGCTTTCTTTCCATTGCATCACAGCAGGAAGAGCACTATGATGTGAACCTACTACGCGTCTTCCCATCCCCCACAGTAGACCCTCCCCCTTCTCCCCTAGCTGTTGGCGTGCAACTTCCGTCCACCCATCAGGAAAGGTGGCGGCTCAGGTGCTGGAATGTTCAGGGGCTTTGCAAATCAGCGTCGTGGTGCGCACCTACTACGTGTCTTCCCTGGGCAGCCTGGAAGATTAACAATGTACCTCAAACCTTTCCATCCCTACCTTCGGGAGCTTTCGGGTTTGCACGATGCTGTCTGGAATGTACATTGTCTGGACCAGCGAGCTGGATCAGTGGATAAAGACACTGTGTGGAGCCTCCCAACCCGAGATCAGTCTCCTGGGCCTTCCACGTAAAGGTGGAAGGAGAGAACCGACTCCACAAACTTATCCTCTGACCTCCACATGTGCGCCGTGATACGTGCACAGACATATTATAGAGTTCAAAATAAATAGTAGATAAATAGATAGATATGTAGACAGAAAAAAATATATTATCGTTTAGGTAGTAGGAATTTTCTTCTACGGCGCACCCTGATAGACCATGCGTGCCCCCAGAAGTGCTCAGGCATATTCCAGCATGAAGCTCAGCAGGGCACGCGAGAAACAGACAAGAAAGCAGGAGGGAGACCAGCAGCAGCAGGTGACAGTGGGGAAAGGAGGGGCACGGATTGGGCAATAGGTATGAAACGGCATAAATCCATTGTATCCATGCATGAAGCTGACAATGAAGAAAAATGAACAAAACATTTAAAAAGACTCTACACTGACCGGCCATTTCCTAGTCTTCAATACCTCAGAGACATCGACAGCCGCCCAATGTCTCAACGGATCTCCATGGAAGACGGGGAAGTTGAAACATTTTCCTCAGGTGGCGGCTCAGATGCAAACCAAGTTCAAAGAAATGGAATCTTAGGGAGCGCTGGAGCCGTGTTCCAGTAAGAACAGATTTGCACCTTCTGAGGGAAACAGATTTGACTTCTGGTGGGCGAGCTGCTCTTAGTGTGCATGCCATCACAGCCCATGCCACGCCGGCTCACTCAGCCAGGGACCACGGGCACCACAGAGGGCCACGGGCTACACCATCTGGTGACACTAACCATCCGGGCTTTGGGTAGGTTCAACCTAGAGCCCGCCCACGACTGTGGCATCACCGCAACCACACTCCGCAGCAGCTCCCTTGCAGAGCAACAAACGATTTGGATTTCCTTTGACTGGCAGTTCAGGGTGGGTCTGGTTCTCCAGGGCTCTTTGTAACAACTCGGGCTGCTGAGCTGCTGTCTTCTCTCTGCACTGCTCTTTGGATGCCCATCGCACACGGGCTGCGCTCTTGGGCCGCATGTCCTTTGTCCTTTATCTTTTATGTGCTTGCCGCTCTTCTCTGGCTTTCCTTATCTTCTACCTCGCTAGGTCAGGATGTTAACCAGTTAACCCTCCCGGAAACGACGCGTTCTGACACTGGTTGAACTGGCTGTTGTGGGTCTTCCTTTATTCACTCTCAGAACCCATCTCGTGAAGCGCGGTGGTGCCGCTGTAATCCCAGCACTCAGGGGTCGAGACAGGTGGTCGGAGTCTCAGGCTATTTGGCTAATGACTTGAGGCCAGGCTGAGATACACAAAACCTTGTTTCCTTACCCCTCACCCCCACAAAGAGTCTGTTCTAATTTCATAGGTTCAAAGCCTTCGTAAACCTTGTCTGAAAAAAAAAAAAACCAGACAGGAACCTGAAGTGTTCTAGAATTTTCTGATACGTGTTCTACAGACAGTTGCTCCAATCCCCAGAGCTCTCATCTGTCATAAGTCAACATTCTCTGTGTGTCTTTGTGGAGGAAATGTCTCCAGTTTAGACAAACATCTTGGGCACAGGATAAAGGACACAGACGAAGGAGAGAGTTTCTCTAAATGTGAGGGGCAGGATGCTCACCCCACAGCACACCAGAGGGCAAGAGAGCTGGACCCTCCCCTGGCTTCTGGCTGATGGTGCCACTCCTGGGAGTGTTTGTGAACCCCACAATTCCACATCCTCTGCCTAGCCTGCTAGGTCCAGGTGTGCCCTCTTCCGGTCCCCTTCCAGAGCCTTCCCAGCTAGGGAGAGAAGGCAATCTCTGGAGGGGGTCTCTCCCAGGGAGCTCCCGGAAGCCCGCTCCTTCCTTGGCTACAAGACATACCTCAGGTTAGCCCTTCACCCCGTGCGGTTCTGCACGCAGAATGTCTTTTGAGAGATACGTGCCTAGAAATGCCACACTGCTCCTTCCCAGGGTCTCATCCAATGTCCCTCTTCTCTGCTCTTTCCTGGGGAGATCGGGAAGTAAGGATAGACAGATGATGTATGGAGGATGCACAGATGATGTATGGAACACAGACAGATAATGTATGTATGATGTATGGAAGACAGATGATGTATGGAGGATGGACAGATGAAGTATGGAGGATGGACAGATGACGTATAGAGGATGGACGGATGAAGTATGGAGGACGGACGGATGACGTATGGAGGACGGACGGATGGCGTATGGAGGACGGACAAATGACGTATGGAGGACGGACGGATGACGTATGGAGGACGGACGGATGACATATGGAGGACGGACGGATGATGTATGGAGGACGGACAGATGACGTATGTGTGATGCATGGAGGACAGACAGATGACGTATGGAGGACGGACAGATGACGTATGGAGGATGGACAGATGACGTATGGAGGATGGACAGATGGTGTATGGAGGATGGACAGATGGTGTATGGAGGACGGACAGATGATGTATGGAGGATGGACAGATGGTGTATGTGTGATGCATGGAGGACAGACAGATGATGTATGGAGGATGCACAAATGATGTATGGAAGACGGACAGATGAAGTATGGAGGATGGACAGATGAAGTATGGAAGATGGACAGATAATGTATGTATGATGTATGGAAGACAGATGATGTATGGAGGACGGACAGATGACGTATGGAGGACGGACAGATGACGTATAGAGGACGGACAGATGGTGTATGTGTGATGCATGGAGGACAGACAGATGACGTATGGAGGACGAACAGATGACGTATGGAGGATGGACAGATGACGTATGGAGGAGGGACAGATGACGTATGGAGGATGGACAGATGACGTATGGAGGATGAACAGATGACGTATGGAGGATGGACAGATGGCGTATGGAGGATGGACAGATGAAGTATGGAGGAGGGACAGATGGTGTATGGAGGACGGACAGATGAAGTATGGAGGACGGACAGATGACGTATGGAGGACGGACAGATGACATATGGAGGACGGACAGATGAAGTATGGAGGATGGACAGATGACGTATGTGTGATGCATGGAGGACAGACAGATGACGTATGGAGGACGGACAGATGACATATGGAGGATGGACAGATGAAGTATGGAGGATGGACAGATGACGTATGTGTGATGCATGGAGGACGGACAGATGACGTATGGAGGACGAACACATAATGTCCGGAACAGCTGAGACAGTAAAGCACCGAGCCCCACATAGCTGAGGAGGAGAAGGTGGGCAGTCAGGCCAGGGCAGAGTAGGCGCCGCACTGCCCTCTGCCGCACCTCACGTAGGAGAGGACATGCCGTGCGCGGGTCCTGGGAGGGTGTGCTGGCCTGCCTAGGCTCTCCCCGAGGAAGCACACTCCAGCGACAGCTTGGGTCTGCTCTTCCGAAAGCCCCTGACCTGTGGACCCCCCAGAAGGTGAATCAGGGGAGCTGACTCCAACCGGTCTTCCTTCCGCACCCACTGAGCTCTGAACCAAGGACGCGTCAGCTGGTAGGTAGACTCTGTGCAACACCTTCTGGCTGTACCCAAGACTCCACCTACCACCCTGGGCTTCCCCAGGTCGAGGCTGCTCCTCGCCTTCATCTTAACCCAGCAACCAAGCTTTCTCCTCCCACGACGGGAAGAACCTGCTTTCATTTGGAAACATCCTTATTTTCACCTCCTGACTCTGGAGCCACAGAAGGCAAAGGGGCACACTCTTGATGTCACAGTGAAAATAAAATTTCCTTTCCCATTTCCTGACATCCTGAGACCGCGCGAGTGAATAGGTGCACCCCCGGCCGTGAGCCCCGTCTACCTTTGTTTTCTAAAGAAGCCTCTGCTTCTGGGGGCCGACGGAGGCGTGCGTGGGAACGCCGGGAAGTCTGCGGGAAGGGGCACAGCGAGCACGGCACATCCCTCACCCCACTTCCCATCGATCGTCTCTAATGAGCACCGGCGCAGCGAAGGCTAATGGTGCTGCGTCTGGTGTTAAGGGCGACCGTGGGAGAAGATTATCAACCCAAGGGGCTTAACAGTTGCTGCATGGCCCCGAGCCCTCGGGGCGAGGATGCACTTGAGAAGCCACGGAAGCAAATGAGGGGAAGGAGTCGGCGCCTCCGGAAGAAACGCCGGACCAGGTTTGGGTGGGTTTTTTTTTTTCTGCTTTTCTTTCTTTCTTTTTTCTCTTTCTGAAGAGGCTGTAGGCATCAGCAAAACCATTACCGTCTGCTAGTCATTAGTCTCTGACCCTCGCCCCCTAAGAAGGCTCCTACCGGAACAGCTTCGTCCTAATTATGACCCATCAGATGGCAGCAATCCTACCCAATTAGTGGGGCTTAAGCGAGGGGCACTTGGCCCGCCAAGCCCTATGTAAGCTGGGGAAGGGGACAGCACCTGTTCTGATCCCTCTAACCAACTCTGTTCCTGAGGCAGGAGCCAGACGGCCATTTGATCTGCTGCGCTTAATACTACTTTCCCCGGGTTGCCCGCCGCCCCCCTCGGAGATCTGAGAGGGGCCAGATGACTGGTCATCGGAGGTACAGAGGCCAGTGGCCTTCGAGGGACAGATACGCAGCAGATCCTGCAGATGGCTCGCAGTCACATGTTAGCACAGGCAGGAAGCCACAGGTAGGAGGCAAGATTAAAAAAAATGACTGAAAAATGCCTTCAGGGGTCAGGCGGGCTTGCAAACCCTGAACTTTCATAGCGTAATGGAGTAATTGCGGTTGGGAAAAGAACCCAGAGCTGGCAGACAGAAAGGAAACGGGATCTGAGGTGGGGAGACAGGGCCACGGCCGGGAGAACGAGGGACGATCGGGGCGCGTGGAGAAGCATGTCCTCTGCTTCGTGACAATGCCCCCACCGCTATTTATTTTAATGCAGTAAATAAGCAATTTAAATATTATCCCAGCTCCCTGGTAAGTACTGCGGTAACATGATACCCTGCGGTTATAACAAATTATTTATTAGGTTTTTTAAAATTCTAAGGCAGCTTCCTTGTAACCAGGAGATTTCCGTTGTGGGGTCAGATCATTAAAAAAAAATAAGGGTGTAGGGGTGCCCCCTCCCTTGATAGGAGCATTGCCCCCCCATCCCATTTTCTCTACAGCTGCAAGAAGGTCTTCGAAAGTGGTTACCTCACAAAAAGGTCACGTACACCCCAGGCCCACCCCGCATCATCCCCCTCACCTCCCTACCCCCACTCTCTTCCGCGGGAGCACACTCAGCCGTAAAGACAAAAGGAATCCAAGTCCAGGGCGGGTGTTCGAAGAGCCCTTGGGGGGGAAGGCTGTGTGTGTTAACAAGAGTGGCTGGGGGCAGCCGGAGACGTTGGAAGCATCTGTTCCCGTGTTTCTGCCCCAAGGTCTGGAGGTCACGGAATCCGCAAAGTCTGTGATCCATTTTCTCAAGAATAAACATCAAAAAGTGTGATCGCGTCTACCAAGAGGGCAGGCGGAACGGCAGCGGCCAAAGCAGCCATTGCTAAGGAGAAGTTTTGTCCTGACAGAGCTCCCCAGGCTCTGTATATGAATCTTTGGTTGTTTGGGAAGGTGTATGTCATGGGAGCCTCATTTCAGACCTCGCGCTTGGGCAACTCTCTACCCTACCTCATGGCAGATTAATTAAAGTTTGAGCAAAGCTGCAAAGCTGCATTGTTTGGGTCAAGAAGAGTCTGAGACCCTGGAGGGGTCACGCTGCAACTTCTGCATTCAGCAGCACTCTGCGCCTGCTACTGGTCTGTGCTGCACCTTTCACTGTGGGTCATAAAACCACAGCGTCCTTGGCTATGGAAGGATCCCAGCAGCTAGCCCACCCAATCATCTCCTTCCCGGAAGGAGGAGCCAGTTGGAGCAGTGTGCAGCCCCTCGCGTGTGCAGATGGGATGCTCTCGGCCAGGTACAACCAGGAGGCCTCTGGGGACCTCGTGCCACATGGACAGAGACACACAGGGTTTGACCACAGAACGGGGCAGTTCTGACCTCAGAGCCTCGCTCCTCAGCACACGCATCCGCAGCCCGCCCTCTTCACAGCCCGACCGTGGTAGAGCTGGTCACGGGTCTGCGGGGCCAGGGGCAGCAGGGGACCGGCCTGTCGTCATCCTCTTCTACTTCCTCTGACCCTCACACATTCTCTGAGCACTTCATGCTGCCTCTGGGTCATATACCCCAAAGGCACACTTTCGGGGATCGTAGGCATGCCCAGGGAGAATTATTTCGTTAAGGCAACTCTGGGGGAGATCTAATTGACATGGGAAAACTCAGCCCCATGGTGCGTGAGATCGTCTCCTGGGCAGATGGGGAAGACGGAGAGAGCTGGGTCAGTACCTAGTGGACTGGCAGCCAGGCCAGCCGGGAGGTATTGCCCTCTGGCTCTGCTCTTCCATGGACAGGGTGTGGTCAGTTCCCTTCGCTGCGCTATGCTGCGATCCGATCAGCAACAGATTAGGCTCATTAGTAATTAGAACACACGCCCATCCGTTTTGCTCACAAAGAGGAGGCTCGCTGTGTACCGGCAGCCTCCACTGTTCGTGAAGTTTCATGTCTACGCGATGTCTTAAGGAATTCCACTGACTTAAGATTGCTAATCGATGCACATCTCCACTTTCGTGCCAAGAATCACACATACATTTGCGCTTGAGGAGCCCAAGGGAGCAATAGTTTAAGCATCTTATAGAACAGTCCTGCTCACATCAGCTAGAGCCCACGTGACTGGGTCTGAAGTCCCGTGGCCCTGACTCGACTGATCATGGAGGAAGATCACACTGGGTCATAGAGAGAAGCACTTCTCAAAAGCTCAGGATTTCTCTTCACCAAAGCTCTCTTGGGGGCATCAACCCAAGTAGAACTCGATGGGGCTGTATGTCACTAGTGGCTCTCCTGGCAGAGACCAAATGCGCGACAAGAAGCAAGTTCAGAAAGGAAGGATTTATTTCTCCTGACCGTCCAAGAAGGGTACAGGGGCTGCAGGGATGGCTGGGGGTAAAGCATTTGCCATGTAAACATGAGGGGCTGATTTTGGACCCCCAGGTGCTGGGCAGGTGAGATGGGTTGGGGGTAAAGGCACTTGTATGAAGCCAGATGCCATGACACGTGTCTGTAATCCAACTGTGGCAAGCGGGAGGCAGAGAAGGGAGAATCCCTGTACTGTAGTTCACCTGCATGGTTGCTGACAAATGACTATCAAATGGCTTAAGGGAACAAGGAATTTATTTTCTTACTGATAATCCAGTTACAGTTCATAGTCCAGCTTGATGGGAGAGCACGCACCAACGCCAGGGCCAAGAGAACTGGCCACAGCATCACCACATAACAGCTGAGAGAGGGACGATCCTTACTTGCCAGACCAGCATGTCTGGCCAAGTGAACACAAGGATGCAGAATTCCTCAACTGGCTCTCAGTATTTTATTCATCTGATCAGGGCCTAGTCCCACCCACCATGGGTTGGGCCTTCCCCATCAGCTAGACAATCTCCTGCAGGTTTGCTCTGTGCTTAACACAACTAGTAATTCTCCACAAATGTGAGCTCAAACCCTCAACAGTCAAGGTGACATCTGTGCCCAACTATGACACCCTGGAAGCTAGTGGACTAGCTCTCAAACAAGGCGAAGATGAGGACAGATGCCTGCGATTGCCTCTGACCTCCATGTTGCAGTCACTCTTTTCATTGCTGAGACCACACTCGGACTCAACAGTTTAAGGGGAGAACGGGAGATTTACTCAGCCTACGGTTCTAGAGGGAGACATAGTCTGCTATGACATGGCAGGCAAGAATCTGGAGGTGGTTCAGGTCACATCTATCATCATGAGGCGAGATGAGTTTGTCAGAACAGGGCAAGAGATTCTGATTGCTTTTATCTGATCTGCTTCTAGAAGATTCCATCCAGATTTAGGGCCTGTTTTTATGTTGCAAATATATTGATCCAGATAATAATCTCTTCGGGTCATCTGGCAGCTATTGTTAGTTAATCCCAGGTTTAATCAAGCTGACAACCAAGATTAACGATCATGCTCCATATATGCATACGTTCACACATACATGTGCACCGATGCACACGTGCACACACACAGAGATTCAAGAAGGACATAGTCCATGGCCAGCAAGACATGGCGGCAGAGCCCTGTGGCAGCTGGTCACACAGGACCTCAAGGACCGCTTCAGCGGCTCGCTTCCTGTGGCCCTACCTCAAGCCCCACCCACGGGGACCGACCGTCCAACCCTCGAGTGTATGGGGAGATTTCACATTCCAACCTCGGCGAGCTGGAAGGGGGAGGATGCTTGGTAGATAAATTAGGAGGTTACAGAGTTGTGGGGACAGAGGAGGAAGAGCCAGATGCACGAGGCCCTTCCCACAGCCTCTCCCACCCAGCTGAGTTCTCTGTGAAGCCAGGACGGCGCCTTGACGTTTCCGTCTCATCTCATCTGAACTCTACGTGGAGCCAGAACACATTTTCTGCTCTCTGGACCTTAATTACCTTAAGGCTTTGCCAAGTGATCACCCCAGACCAGTCACAGGACACCATGAGGAGCTGTGATTGGTCCAGGCTCGTTCCTATCCCCCCCCCCAAGCAGGGGGAGATGATTGGCAGGGAATGTCCTCTGGCCCACAGCTTCAGCGTCTGAAGACCAGAGTCCAAGGAACGTGAGGTGTGAGTATTGCCTGTGCATTGCACGCCATGCTGCCTTAAAGACCTTCGCGGACTACACATCTGCTTGCCTTACTGGGGATGGCGGCTGCATCAAGAGTATTTCATGCAATTTCCTTGACTTGATGCGCGTGAGAGATGTCTCTGCCTGGTAACACTCTGAAAGATGCTCACATGATGCAAACATGGATGACACACATGAGTCATTCATGTGTGTTTGTATGTGTGTGTGCGTGTCTCTTTATATGTGGCTACACATGTGTGCATGTGCATACATGCGTGTGAGCATATGTGAGGGGGTGTTTGCACACATGTATGTGCAGATACATGACCCCTGTACAGATATCTGCTCAGCCACAGATTATTCCCTTGGGACAGGCTCTCTTCCCGAGCCCAGTGCTAGGCCGCAGCCACAGCACCCGGCACTCCTCCTGTGCCTTCTCCCACAGTGCTGGGATCACAGACACACAGGACACATTATACGGGCTCTGGGGATTTGAATTCACGTCCTCCCCCTGAGCAGCAAGCGCCCTTACCCTCTGAGCCAGTTCTCTAAGCCACTTCTTGCTGCCTGGTCGGGAGGCACACACACAGTTGTCCCGGAAGTGACGACAGCACCCCCCGCCTCCCAGCAGGAGGTTCCGTCCTCTCTCAGGCTAGAGAGAAGGCTCAGGAGTTAAGCCTCTGTCTCACCAGCAGACGGACTGGAGGTTGGATCCCAGATCCCACGTGAAAACACCAGCAGGATGATTCCCACAAGCACCTGAGCCTCCACAGGCCGAGTGCTCTATGCGCGTGCACAAAAATAAGTAAATAAACAGATAAACAAACAAACAAATAAATAATATAGCAATGCTCTGCTCTGTGCAGGTGTAGTGCCTGAGAAACAAATGTCATATCCACAGGGACGGTGTCCTCTACCCGTAGGCCCCATGAGCAGCCTGACCAGGCCCCAGGGGGCTCAGGGATGAGCAGTCCAGCCTGGGCTCTGGAGACCCCGGTAGTAGCTTCCAGTTCCCAACTTGTGCTCTGAGGTTACACATCCAGCTTCGGATTTGAACTTGTATCCCCCACTGCGGCTGGGGATCTCACCTTGAATTCTCCTCTGTGCCCAGACGTGGAAACCCCTCATGGACCATTCCGGAGCCAAGCCAGAAAATTACCCTTGCTAATTACGATGAAATAGAGAGTCTCTGCGCCAAGCAGTCCACCTGCACTACTACCTCTGTGCCAGCCGTCAGGGGGGCACCACGCAGAGGGGTGCTGAGCAAGAAGCGAAGGTGTCCAGCTCCCTCGGGAAAAGGAAGAGCAATTCACATCTTCACTGTCTTCCGCTGACAGGTGTCTTTACCTTGCAGGACTCCCATTCTGCCGGAGGATGGGGTCAGGCTTTGAGGGCCAATTCAAAGCCCCCAAAAATACTTAGATTCCTTGCTTAAACCCCTGACGCTGTTTGCTGCAGGTGCATGTTAATTCTGCATTATTCTGGACCGTAGGTTACACATCGCCTCCACACCTCTCTTTCTGAGGTTGAGTCTTTGCTTTGTCGAGACCACCGCTGTGTGGTAGGCACAGCGGTCTCTCTCAAGTTCTGGTCCCTGTTTGGGCCCCAGAGTTTCCTCTTGTGGTTCCCTGGTAGCTGCCCCTCATTCTGTGCCCGTGACACCACAGTGGCCCTGGTTATGACTCAATCATGCCAAGAACTGGCTCCAAACTACCCAGGTTGCCTGCCTCAGAATGGTCCCAGCTTCCCTCCATGCCCAGAATGCCAGGACAGTCAGGACGGATCCTGGATGTGTAGTAGCCTGTTAATCCCTTCTAACGAGAGAAAGAGAGAGAGACAGAGACAGAGACAGAAAAAGAGAGAGAGACACACAGAGAGACACAGAGATACAGAGCAGAGATCTCTTGATAATCTAATCAAAACCTATGACCAGCCAGACATCCTGACCCCTCACTGACTAGCCAGCTAATCCATTCTTCCCGCTCAAGTAACTGCTTTGCAGATTTCGCTCAGACAGGGAGCTGCTCTGTGCCAAACAAAATCACAAGGAAAACACCAGGCACTGAGTCTGTGAGGCAGTTGGCGACGGCCATTTGTATAAAGCTCCTGCTGATTAAGAAAGCCTCGCTGTGCTTCTGTTTCCCAAAACCATTTGGAGCAGCAGACTGCCTGGAACAGAAACCCAAGCGCAGGACCCTGAAAGGCAACGGGTCGAGGTCTTTCATCTAGGAAATCTTTAGCTAAAAGAGAGGGGGGGAGAGAGAGAGAGACAAGAACATCAATCAGATATTATTTCCAATTATTTTTCAAATTGGAACGAGAAGGAAAACACACGCGCGCTTGAGCCTGACACGGTGTTCGGCGAGTCGGTTGCTGGAAGGGAAGTCCTTGCTTATATTGAAGTAAAGTTCTGAAAATAAGCAAAGAACAGATGTATTGATTTTGGGGGAGTCTGGGTGTAAAAAAGAGAAAGAAGAAAGAAGTGCTCTTTGCCCGCTCTGTCCAAATGACATCCCCAGTGGCCTCTCTAATGGTGGGGGAGGGGAGGGGCAGGTGCCTAGCCGGGCACATGGACAGAACTGCCCTTAGGCTAGGGCTAATGGTATTGGCTGAGCCTGCCGTAAGCCTCTCTTTTCTAATAGCCAACTTTCCATGTGCGAGAAGACAGGCAGATATTGATTGGCCCAAATGCCCTTGAGTTGACAACATCTGAAATGAAAATCCACAGGGCGAGCGAACTTCCTGCAAGTTCAATTTCTGGAATCTGATTATGACACCGGCTGTGAGACCCGCTCGCACAGGAAAAGGCCCCTCTCTTCGGGAGCCCCATTTGGGGTCCATGACCGCAAGGAGTTAAGTGGCCTCATCAAACTCGTTATTCAAATGTCCGACAGAAAGAGGCAACCCTGGGCTAATCCCAGGGCGATTCAAGGAAGACCTGTTCTCTTGCTGGTGTGGGACTGACACTATCGTGAAATGAACTCAGCCCCCCAACACACATGCACACACATGTATAGACTGTCATACACATGCAGATACAAACATGTATACATGTAAACAGACATACACACATGTACACACATGTACATAACACACACTGCACACATACACATATTACATCCATACACATACACCACACACACGGCCCATAACAGGAATTACTCACATCTTGAATGTATGTTCTCTGAAAAGCTAAGCACAAACCTAAATTTCCAAAGTGACCTGAGGCTAGCTGGGTGGGGGGGGGTGCTCCCTGGTCCCCTTCTTTGGCGACTCAGGAGGTGTTAGAGCCATGTTCTGTGTCCTCGACCCACCGCCGCAAAGTCTCCCCTTTTCTTCCTCTAGCCAGTAAGATGCTGAGCTGAGCTTTGTAACTGCACAGGTCTCCAGCCTGCACCTATTAAAGCGCACCTCGTCTTTGACAAATGCCTTTGATCGATACCTGGGTTGCTGGGCAAAGCTTAAATAAAGCACTACTATGCTTAGAGTGCACACTGATCTTTCTTAGGAGGCTACCTAGAAGCATAAAAAGGCACAGCCTTTCACATGGGCGTCGGGACACGCGTGCCAAGGCCTCCGCAGGGCGTGCACATCGGTGCTCTCTCGTCGATCATAAGCGATGATCTTTCACGGCTGCCCGATTCCTCCCTCGTTAATCTTCGTTAACCCTCTGCAAACAGTGCCAACTTTGTGGCCCCAAGTCTCCAAAACCCTCCACGCGGAGAAGGCCACTTTCCAAGGTGGGACTCACTCTTGGCATGTGCACATTGGCCAACAACCCCACCTCCCTCTCCTTAAATACATCAGCACAGGACAGAGCAACATTCCTCTCCTCCAGGTGTGTAGGAGGTGGAGAGGGGGAGAGACAGGAAAGAGGAAGGGGCAACCCACCCAATGGTCCTGCCACAGCCAGAGAGGTGGACAGACATGATATATGGGCTAGTAAATCTATTGGGGGTTCTGGGGGATCAAACAGTACCTTCAGACCTAGAAGATTCTGGCACAATGGCTGGTCCCCTGCACCCCAACATAGCTGGTTTACATGCAAATCGACTTTCTTTTTTTTTCACCAAGAGTTCACACGGATGTGGTGTGTCCACATGCCAATGGATGGCCCTGGGCCACCCGATGCCCCTCAGAACAGATCCCATTTTTCCCCAGGTCTTTTCAACGATCTCATCCCTATTCTGTGACTTCTCATCGCTCTCCACTGGGAAAATCAGGGCGGGGGAAAATACTGTAACAGCCCAAATACAAAATTCCAGAAGCCTGTAATCACAAGAGAAACAGAAATCACTCAGAAAGCGATTATTAACTATCGTCACCCATTATGATACCAACATGAACAATATTCCAAAGGAACTACTGGCCACAGCACAAGGAGACCTCGCGCATAGGCCGCAGGAAGTAAAGCCCTTTCCGAATGCATGAAAAGAGCAGCATCTGAATATATATTAAAGATAAAGTCTAAATAATTCATAAGAGGCAGAAAAACACCAGTCCAACTTCTCAAGGGTGCTCGTGCCTGGACCCCGAGGGAGAAAGCGGAGCCCTGGGGACGCGCATGCTAAATGAATTGTGCTCCTCCTGCGTCCAAGTCGGCATGGCTCTAAATGGCAGAGCAGTTTATTGCAAGACAAGCCCAAAGCCAGCTGAAGGCCGGATGTAAACAAAAAAGGAAATGGAGGAAAACAGCCCAAACTAACACCAAACTTCACAGGGGAAGAAAGAAAGTTCATCATCCTTAGATCCCTCCCTCCCAGAGTCCAGGGGTTGGGAAACGGCGGTCGGAACATTCCTGGATGCTAAAGTTTGGACACATCCCAGTGCCTGGGGCCAGCTGCGGCCTGGGACAGGTGTAACATTACCACCGGGGCTGGCAGAACGTGAGCACTGTGAACCGCTGGCTGTTGCTAGCTGCCCCTGGCTTTCCCTGGCTGGTGGGTGCTGGCTGTTGCTGGCTGCCGCTGGCTGCCGCTGGCTTCTAGCATCTCTCAGGCTTCGCGTCCATTCAAGCCAGGCTGAAGAGCAGGTTGAGTTCTGGCCAAATCACAGGTCCTTCCGTCCCGTGGTCCTTTGGTCCCCTCTGCCCTGTGGTCCTTCAGCATCCGAAATAGTATGTAGGTGCTCTAAAAAAGCAAAGTCCTCACCCACACAACTGTCATGTTTGAGTCGACCAGCTTCTGTCTACCTCCAAAGGGAGCTTCTGCCTTCTTCAAAGAACTGGATCAGCCATTGTAGACTTAGCAGACAAGGACCTTCCGGTCTCACAGGATGCTCTGCAGTCTCTCTGGGCAGCTCTCCATCCACCACCTGTCTTCTAAGGCTGCTCAGAGAGAAGAACTGGGTGCGGGACCCCCCTACCCAACTGTCCAAAAAGTCAGCTCTCTGTCTTGACCTAAGGAAGGTCGGAGCATGCCCCAAATGCCGGCCCTCTGAAGAATGCACATCTGATGATGCAGAGTGGTCGGTAGAGAGCTTGCTTAGCACACAAAGCGCCACGTGATCCGGACACGATGGGGCACACTCATGGTGTGGTGCATCCTCGGCTGGTGTTAGTGTTGGGGAAGGTGTGGCGCCTCCAGGAGGCGGAGTCTTGCTGGAGGAAGGCAGTTGCAGGGCCTTGGAGTTCAGTGGCCCCGCCCTGTTCAGCACTTGCAGATTTTCCTCTGGCTCTTTGCCTCCAGCAGACAGGATTTGGTTCAAATAGCATCGCGGTTCTCATGTGGAGTCCCTGCTCTGTGATGAGGCACCTGCTTGCCCAAGAGCATCACTTACGTGCATCCTGCCCAGGCTGGGACCTGGGTCAGAGTCCCTCATGGACCTCCTCAGGATCCTCTCTGTGTCCCGGGGGCAAGTTCATCTTCCTGGGAGGAAACGCAGCTTAAACCCCGTTATCACAGCAGAGAACCCTGGGCTCCACCCAGCACCTCAGACACCATCTCAGGAGAGGGTTGGGCACGTCAGCTCTCAAGCCAGTCAGGGCGCCTGGCTCCTCACAGAAGTGCTGTCGAAGCAAAGCAGGGGATGTGAGCAAGAGCCAGGAAGGGACGTGCTTCCCCCACCTCCCTCCAGGGGCCGCTCTGCGCTCCCTGGAGCGCAAGGACAACCAGCATCCTGGGAAGGCGCAGGCAGATGCGGGAGTCAGTCTTGGGGTGCTGCTGTGGAAAAGAAAGAAGTCACGACCGGGACCTGTGGGGGGCTCAGTTGGGGTGGCAGTGACAGGGAGGGGTCAAGGGTCACGGCTCAGCTCCTTCTCACTGGCGTGTCTTAGAGCAGGTGCTCTGTGGTGTAGAGTCCCCAGCAGGGGACGGAGCACAGGCAGAAGTGGAGACGCGCAGGCTCTACAGATGTGTCTCCACACAGGCTGTGAGGCTCGGGGCTTCTGAGTCGGGACAGCAACGTCCTCAGTGGAAGCGACCTTGACTGATGGCCGTCAGATCTCAAAGCTGACCACGGTGGGTCTTGGCATCTGGAACACCCTTCCTCCATTCCCGCGTCCAATCTACCTACTCCCTGGAAACCAAGACACCTAACATGCCCGTGGACGCTGGCTCAGGCAGCGGCCTGTTCTCCAAGCGTAAGAGAGGCCCAGCTGCATGGCCAGAGAGGGAGTGAGTGGGCACACACATGGACACCGAAGGATCAGACCCTGGCTCAGGCGGCGGGAGAGGCCACCATGGATGCACCAGGCTTTCACGGAAACTCTACCTCACAGTGGGTTTGGCACTGCCAGGCTAAGGGGGCCAGAACAGTACAGTGGGCATGTGACAGGAAGCCCCTAGAATATTCTAAGGCAAGATAGGGAGGCCAAGGTGGGGCAGACAGAGAGGCCAGGGTGTGCTAGAACAGGGGGCAGCCCTGAGATGGCCCCCTAAAAAGGGCTATGTGTTCAAGTTCTATCATTGTGACCTAGTGTTACTGGTGCCCACAGTAGCGGGAAAATGCCCAGGTATATGTCAGTCCTAAAAGTCAGGAGCCAAGATAGAGCCTAAAGGGAAGTCGGCTTGGGTCTCTGAAGCCCACAGGCTGGGCTTCAGCTAGTCAGGAGACTGTGGCCTGACCAGGGCATGTCCACCCTTCTACTTTTGCAGTTATCAGGAGAATCCCCTTCTTTGCTGCTGTGGAACACAGCCATGGGTTTCTGCAGGCGACAGTCAGAGGCTGCTCACAGCCCTTCCCAAGAGGGTCCCCAACCTGGCCCCAACTTCCTCATGGCCAAGATGAAGAGACAAAGGCCAGAGCTGCAATCTATGTGACCCAATGTCTCACACACATGTGCACATGCATGCACACACATATACTCACACACTCATACATACACACATACACACTCATACACACACATACACACATTTACTCACACTCACAAACACACACATACACACATTTACTCACACTCACAAACACACACACATACACACATTTACACTCACAAACACACACACTCACTCACACTTTTATTTATACACAAACACCATACACACAAATACACAAAACACATACCACATACATAGACACAACTCATACCATATACATACATGAACACACACATAATTCACATACCACACACAATGCATACCACACACATACACATGTATACATACACAAACATCACACACATATACACACAAAAACACACCACACAAACACAACATATACTACATATGCATACAAATACATGCATATAAGCACATATACACAATTCACATACTACACAGTATGTGCCATACATGCACACAAACACACCACAGAACATACACCCACAACAAGCATATGAATCACACACAAACATACACACACAATGTATACCACACACAAACACACATCATCTATACATACACAATGCAAAACACACACATGCATACACACACACACACACACACACACACACCATGGCCTGTGCTATACCCTGTCAATCAGAACCAAGTCACAGCCAGCACCCACAATCCCCAAGTCCATCCCAGAGAAGAGCCTATCACTTGCTGGTGGCCAGGGCAGCATAGACAGGAGACAAGTGCGTTCTCGTGCAGAACAGAAACAGAAGTGAAGGGCTCGGTATCAACGAGCAAGGATAGAGACGAAGGCACTGTGGAGAGGAAAGGTGGGGCAAGGCCACCAGACCAGGGTGTGGCCACAGCTTTCGTGGGGGGCAAAAGTAGCCGTGTCTCCTTAACCCCCGGTTCTCTGCAACCACAAGTAGGAAGTGTTTCCTGCCAGAAGCCAGGGGGAGATTAATCAATAACACTTCTAGAAAGACCATGGCAAGCCTGGTTCCACAGACAGGCGATGTCCAGAGAAGGGGAATCTACAGAGACAGAAAGCAGATTGCCGCTTGCCTGGGGCTGGGCAGGACTGGACAAGAACTGACGTGTGGGCACAGGGCGCCTCCTGAGGGCGACGCAAATGTCCTAAGCACGGATCGAGGTGGCAGCAGCCGCGCTGACGTGTGCCTCTGCTAAAAGTCACTGAGTGTAAGACGGGCACTTTGAGGGCAAGCCAAGGGCACCTCACACGGGCAATCTCACCTGTTGAAACCCCCCTTCCTCTCCCAGACTGCCTCAGACCCAAGCGGCCACCCAGGGAGAGCACCAGGCAAAACCATGAGGTTGTCCAGGAGCAGGTGGGGCAGCTGAAGTGCTTCCCGGGGCCAGACCCGCTCTCTACGCCCAGGGTCCTGGAGAATTTCCAGGCAGGAGTCAGGTCGCCTGTGGGCCGGGACGAGGGTCATGCCTACAGCGTCCCCCACAGGGACACAGCTGCCCCGTGGTAACTCGTCTGGGGCTATCGATGGTAGGTTGGTTGTCTCAGCAGGCAAGTTGTGCTTCTGCGTCGTCCTTCTCCACCTTGGACGGATGTCGACGTCCTGCTTTGGGCCCAGGGCCACCGGACTGGACGCGCTTCACTCCCACTGCAGTGTGCAGACGGCAGAATCCTGCTTGTCCTCCCCGTTGCTTCACGATAGGTACCCCTCAGGGTCGGCCCACACCTCTAAAGTTGCAGGAGAACCAGGACCCCTGACTTCTTGGAGACCAGCAGCTCTTCCTCTAATGCCACAGGATGAGGGTGTGGCCAAAGGGGAGGGGGCGGAGTTCATGTGAGAATAACAGAGTGATAACCGGGTAGTCATGGAGAAACGGAGGCTCAGCTGACCCCTCCTAGTCATTACCCTGACCCTGAAGCCCCTCTACTTCCAGGATCCTGAGGGTCCAATATGCATGTGCCAATACGCCAGTTCTAGACAGCCACCTCTGCCCCGCATGTCCCCAGGATGCTGGAACACCTAGTGCCTGTAGTCAGCGCAGAGAGCGGCTAGATTAAGCTTCCCTGTGCGGTAAGTGCTGTTTAATCGCCCCTCACCTGTGTCTCCCTTTAGATAAAAGGGAGAACAGGTTGCAAAGCAAACCAAAGGTCATTTCAGCTGCAGAGCCCGGCTAAGTATGCGAAATGCAGCCTGGCTTTATGAATCCCAGCTGCCCATGATCGGAAGGTGGATAGAATTACACACTCAGGCCTGGAAGGAGCCGGGCCCCATTCGCCCCAGCCCTCATTAGAGAGGAGAACACTGCAGCGGCCCCCAGAAGGGGCACGACCCGCCCAAGGTGAGTGGGGAGGACCAGAAGCAGCACAGGGCACCCCCCCCACCCCCGAAGGCTGTTCAGCGTCTGATTAACTCGTAGCTGAAGGCGGAGCTGTTTCTCAGACACCTGACAAAAGTCGTTTTCAACGAAGGGTTCTATTTAGTCCTTCCGCACGACCTGTGTGTTTTCTCTCCTGGAATTTGATATTGCGGGAAACCTGCCAAGCACTATTCACTGGGGAGGGAGAGTATGTAAAAAACGGAAAAGAAAAAAACTCCGAGCAGGAAGGTGCTGGCCAGCAAGGCCTGCGGCTGGATGGATTCTCCCCCTGTGCCCTGCCTGAGGCCAGGCGTTGCCGCGCCCTGCCCTGGACCGGGCTGAAAGCTGGAGCCCAGAAGTGAGTGGGAAGCGGTTTTACCAGAGTCCTGGCCAGTCCAGCACAAGCTGTTCCCCTGTGGGCGCATGTCCAGAAACACAGGGCCCCGCCTATCCTGCCAACCGTTATTTCTCATGTTTAATGTTGTTCAAGCAGCAAATTTTCCAAACACATCAATCAGTAAGCCTACGACCAGAGCGCTAGTAATAGCAATTACCATTGTCAATACATTTGTACTTTCTTTCCTAAGGATGACTTAATAATCTATAGCACTGTGGATCAAGCTGGGGGGGGTACTTGTCACTTGGGCAACTGTGCGATCCGTGTACAATAAGCATGGGGCAGAAGGCAAGGCTTGGCTCTGATTAACAGCACGCTGTTCTTTGTTCATTCTACCACACCCTCGGGACACAGGGAACAGGAAACCATGACAGTCCTGACCCTTGCCAGTCCACTCACACATTCTAGAAAAGAAGCATGGTGCAGATGAAAGTAGTGAGTCATACCAGGGGCTGCGAGCAAGAATCTACGTGCTACCACATCATGCATAATGCCCTCTCCCAAGGATGGCGGGTAATGCTTAGTTAGATCCCACTGGGAAGAAATGTGATCTGTCTGGGGGGCGAGGCAGAGGTGGGCATCGGTCACAGGGCAGCTGCCTACCGACTCAAAGAGGGACAGACGTTCCAGGTAGGCGCGGAATAGGAGCCGTGTTGACTGACAGGAGGTGCTGAGCGGGGAAGGCGCCCTCTGCGGGTGGGAGTGTGAGAGACCGCAAACCACTGGCTGAAGAGTTCGGAACAAGAGAGCGAGACAGGACCACCACCCTCAGCTGGGGCGCAAGCACCACACGCATGCGCCTGCAGGACCCGGACGGTTGGAACATTCATCCTGCGGGGTGTCTAGAGTAAGACCAGAGAGAGCAGAGGCAAGAGATACCTTGTGCGATGTGGCCTCTCGTGTTCCTTCACTTCCCACTCCCGCTCTGCTCCTGTCCTGAGCAATATTCCCGCCAGAAAGTAGAGCGATCATAAAGTCATTTCTACCACTGAGTTTATTTAGCGCAGTCCAGGCCCAAATTTGAAAGCCAAGGAGACTGCTAATTGATCCTCAGCCTTGGGCCCAACAGGACACGAGTCTGAGCACAGCCCCACTCAGACCTTCCCGGGGTCCCCCACGACCTCCCCAGAGCCAGCTAATTTATTCCTCAGACAATCTTCTCCCAGTCCGGAGGGGATTCCGCCTCCTGGAGGTCCCTGTCGGATATGCACAGTGTGAGCATCAGACCCATTATCTAAGCTGTTGGTTTTAGTCGAAATGTCAAGAAATGATTCAGTAGAAAACCTGTCGCCAAAGCATTTATTAAAAAATCCTTTGCTGCTCTTCATCTACAAACATTTACTACCCTGCATACAAATGTCAGCGGCTCAGTCTAATATACCTGTTCATTTATTTACTGTTTGTTCCTTCTGGATAAAAGCCAAAAAAGAAAAGAAAAGAAAAGAAAACCTTGATGTTCCTGTGGGCTGCAGCACAGCCCAAACCAGAGACCATGTCTAATGCCATCTGATGGGGGTAGGGTGGGGCATGAGGGGGTGTCCTTCGTCCTTCCGTAACAGCTCACAGCGAAGGTTGTGTCTTCTTCAGAGAGCCTAGCC
Source organism: Typhlomys cinereus (assembly GCA_023101885.1). NCBI lineage: Eukaryota > Metazoa > Chordata > Mammalia > Rodentia > Platacanthomyidae > Typhlomys > Typhlomys cinereus. The sequence goes on from JALPQD010000195.1 coordinate 1,423,461, forward strand.
CGCTTGGAGAGAAAGTTTCACTTAGAGATGGAAATGACAGAACTTTCCAGAATCAATCAATAAGATGACAATGAGATGGCCAAGGAGGTCCAGCATGCTCCATCATGAGGGTTCCCCCCTCAGCCCCCGGGTTCCGGGGAACCTTGGCTTGGGATCTGGTGGCAATCCTCATGAAACAGGCTGTCCTCCCATCATCTCTACAGGAAGCCATTCCGGGGGTGGGGGGGGCTCCCAAAATGCCGGCGTGGGGAAATGTCCCTCCCTTGGCTGTAAGAAAGCAGCCAGAGGTGCGGAGAACTCGCGCGATCTGCCGAGGTCACACAGCTGGCTGGTGACAGGAACAGGCCCGGGCCTCTAGATTCATGGTTTTCGATTAAATGGATGTCATTTGGCCCTGCTGGAGGACAAGACGGGGTTCCAACAGCAGACGGAGCAGCCAAAATAAGCAAACAAATACAGGCCGGCGCAGCCTGGGGGGGGCTTGGGTTTCAGAGCCCCCATCGAAAGCACCGCAAACTACGTTTCACCTCCAAATAACCCTCATCTGCTTTCTATCTCCCCAATCTACGCCCATCACGTCATCCTTACACCGGGACCCAGGTACTCTAAATTGGCAAGGCAAACATCCAGCTGTTAAGCGCGCTCCGAAGAGAAATGGGTCATGCACAGTATGCGGGTGGTGGGGGTACAGAGGGGGGAGGCGTCCGGATCACCTTGACCATGAAGCCTCGGCTTCACTGGTGGGACGTGCAGCAGCAATGCGTGCGTGTTGCTGCCTCTGCCTGTGGACATCTCCTGAGCTTGACTTGGCTCACAGAGCCCACCCCATCCAGGGCCCCCAAAGCAGGGAAATACAAGAGCTGTGTTCACACCGGGCTGTGAGTGTCCCCCAGAGAGCTGCGAAGGGCTGGAGAGCAGAGGAACCGCAGGACCAGCAGGGGGCAGACCTTGTCCCTGGCCCAGGGGGCTTCCTTCAGGTCTCCAGGGATGCGCTGAGATTGGGGGGGGGGGTTAGAGGGGTTAGTATGGAAGAGAAGAGAGGAAATATGCATAGGCATCTAAGGGGGGACCAGAGCCCCTCTGCCCATGTTTCTACCTTCCCTGGCGTTCCCAGTTTCCCACTGGGCTTCTCTCCCTCCTCTTCCTAACCTTGTCACGGCGCCCCCAAGAAGTGCACTGCTTTAGCCAGTAACGGTAAAAGTCAATATTCCCTGAGCAAGTTTCTGAGAGGCTCAAGGTTTTTTTTTTTTTTTGCAGTAGGAGCTTGGCCAGTGGCCGCTGCATGCCAGAGCCACACTGGTTATACACTGGTTGGCCTTTTGGCTGTCTGCCTCCAGCACAAACTCAGCCAACCAGACCTCTGATGGTCCTATTCACGGCTGTCTCTGAGGCCAGCCAATCCCATTTCCCGGATTAACAACTGAGTCTATGGCATTCCAGATCCATCTGGCAAAAGACCCAAGTTAGGGTCAGGACGGCCAGGCACTGCCCTCTCCCTCCCCCTCCCAGAGCTGGCAGCTACTCAGGCTGCCTCCCTCATTACCTCAGCCCCCCCCTTCCGTGATAGGGGGGCCGGAAGGCAACCCTAAACTCCAGACACAGAGCTGGTCTCAGGCTGCTCTGCAAAGAAGATGTGGGGGACCCGGAGTCACCCGTGCCAGGGTGACTTCCTGCCCCAAATCCTCCTGGCTGAGGCGTCTTGGCACCTCTGTGGCAGGCTGGGCTCACGTGGGGTATTCCTAGCATGAATGTGTCTGTAACGCTTAAAGGGAGCGAGCTCAATTATTTAACTCCACCTAGATTTCACTCAAATAGAAGAGTTGCAGTGTACATGGGAGACTTCTGGGAAATTGATTTTTCTGCTTAAGATCATTTCATAGGGTTTAGCACGAAAACCAAATCGGGCGTAAACTGATCTCTTAGTAGATATGGAGTATGTTTCCTTTTTCTAAAGACCAGCCAAGGTGAGGTGAGAGCCCCTGTTCCTGCCCCTCCCCCAGTGCCTGCCACGCTGGGGGTTGTGGGGTGCACAGCCCAGGACCCACCAAGAGCCACCATTAGCGTGGACTCTCTTGTGTCCACGTCGCCACACCACGGCTGGACCTGCACAGGGACAGTCTTGGTGCCAGCATGGGAAGGCAGCACACAGAGCCCCCAAATGTCAGTCTTCGCAGGTCACCCCTGCAGCCAGGCTTGTTCCTTCTCATTCTTCATCTGGTGTCCTGACAGCAAACACGGGCCGACGGGGACTTTAAGCCGAAACCTCTCAGCAGAAAAGCACGTCTATGGGAACACGCGCCTGGACTCATCTGGACACCTGACCTTACATCTGCTCCTGAATCTCAAGGAAGATGCTCTACGCCTGATGCTGCCTGTGCTTCCAGGGTGCCTGGAGGGAAAGACCCCGCAGGATCGCAGGAGGGCAAAGGGCCAAAGAACGTTCCAGAAGATGGCCTCGTGGAAGTAAAGACTCAGATGGAGAGCATGAGGCAGTCCTTCAATGACATCACATGACCAACAGAGCCCCCACCCCCACCATTGCTGCAAAGTCCTTCCGGGTAGGAAAACACTACCAGTGAAGGGCCAAGCTAGAGTAAAAATGATCCCATCGAAAGAGAGGATGTGAGAAGCATCAGATCGTGTGTATCATGCATGCCAAGGAGCACGGGCTTTGGAGAGAGAATTCAGTAAAGATGGAGTTCCACACAGATTCTGAGTCCAGACTGCCAATACTGTGAACATGATCTAGAGAGTGTGACAGAGGTCCTATGTGGCCTGGCCTCTGTGTCAAGAGTCACAAGGTAGGAAGGCACTTGGACGTGACTCAAGGTGGGCACTGGGGGAGCTGCAAGGGAGGTGGGATTGCAAGGGAGGTGGGATTGGAGGGAGACCAAACTCTCTATGGGAGTTGCCATGGTCACAGCAGGTCTATAGTTGGTAGTTGACCTAGAGAAAGAGTTGAAAGTACAGGGACATGTGGTCTGATTTGGAGAGAGGAGGAGGCAGCTATAACAACAATAGTAACGATGATGATAATAAAGCTGTAAGTTTCACTTGCCCACCCGGGACCTAAGCCTTCCCTCCACTGGAGTGTCGTGGGAGAGGCCCGCAGACAGCCAAGCGATGCGGCCTCAGGCCACCAACGGCCACTGGCCACCAGTGACAGAAACTCAGAGGCCCATGACGGGGACAGAGTGGCCGGGCGGAAGCCTTCCACTCGCCTTCCACTCGCAGCTCTGGTCCTGAGCCGCCGTGTGGGAGATGCGAATGGCTTGGACCCGCTTGCCCACGCAGCCACAGGAAAGCAGCGCTCTGGCCCCCGAGGCTGCGGCTGGCCGGGGCTTGCAGTCCTCTTCCCGTTTACCTTCCCACTGGCCAGCCCTGGCCAGCAGGTGAGAGGCGTCCAGAGAGTTTAATGAGTAGAGAGCTGTGCGTGCAGGAAGAAGACGAGCTGAATCTGCAGGAAAGTTCCTCGGGGCTAAGAACTCTGCCCTGTACCTCAGTCTTCAAAAATGCCCCTCCCTGCTGCCTCTACCCCCCATTCCTCTCCATCTAAATGAGCTCCACCAGACCACTAATCCAGGGAGATTGGTCCAGATTCATTCCTGTGTCATAGTTTCTGTCCAGAATTCATTTAACACTTCAACTTCTTTTTATAAAAGTTTTCCCACTAGCTGGAGTTTGTAATTGAATCATGCTAGCAGATCATCAACTTTCCCAGCCGGCTTTGGGAAGAATTCCAAGAGCTGCAGAGTGTGGTCCTCACCCCCAGGTGACCCTGTCCCCTCTGTGCCTGGGGGGGGAGAGGGGCTGAGGCAGCCGCTGAGGTTCAGGGGGCCTCTTCGCCCCTGCCTTGGGGCACGGAGAACCTCGCAGATCACTAGAGCTGATCTGAACCTACAGACTGTGGGTGGGCCTGATCCTGTCGGCAGAGACCTCTCCGACACAAAACAAGGAAGGCACCAGACAGGTACCAGGGTGGCCTGAACAGGACGGGTGCCCTGCTGAGGGCAGCCCCAGGCCAGCAAGGGAGTGGACAGACCTGTCTCCGCAGCCGCCAAGACCTGAGACAGTCCGCCGGTTGGACCGCTCAAGAGCAGGACCCTCCCTCAGCCCCCAACCCCTTGAAGCTGGCCTTGTGACCCTCGCCCGCGCAGCAAAGACAGGCAAGCACACTGCACGGCGCTTCTGGTCTGAACAGTGATGTCACAGGTGGGTAACCATTTGCTGCTACACAGCAACAGAAAATAGCAGCTGGAGAACGTCCAAATACGTACAGATTCGTACACTGTGAGCGCTCAGGGCGGCTGGGGTGCGCACGCTCACGGCTGGGGTGCCCACGCTCACGGCTGGGGTGACTATGCTCACAGCGGGGATGGGCCACTGCAAAAGAAATGGCTTGGTCAAACTGCGCCAGGGGCTGCTGAAAGCTGGCCCGTCTGCTCCTCCACAGCCCACAAACTAAGAGCATTTATTACATCTGTAAATGATTGAAAACAATCAACAGAAAAATAATACTTCATGACACATGAAAATTACATGAAATTCAGGTTTCAGTGCCCATAAATAAAGTTCTGCGGGAACACAGCCCGGCTCGCTTTCCAAATGCTGCCGATGGACGCTTCGTCCTGCAGCAGTAGGGCTGGGGGTCTGCAGAGCCGCCCAGCCCGGACACGAGGATTCACCTGGCTCTGTTCTTCCTTCTTTTCTTTTCTTTTTTCTTTTCTTTTCTTTTCTTTTCTTTTCTTTTTTCTTTTCTTTTCTCTTTTCTTTTCTTCCTTCTTTTTTTCCTTTTTTCTTTCTCTTTTTCTCCTTCCTTCCTTCCTTCCTTCCTTCCTTCCTTTCTTCCTTCCTTCCTTTCTTCCCGTTAGGATGCATCTCATGCAACTCAAGCTAGCCTCCTCAAACATGCCAAGTAGCCCTGGCTGACCTTGAATTCCTCACCTTACTGCCTCTGATTTCCCAAGTGCTGGGATTAGGGGCATGTGCTATCTATGTGGTATTTGGAACTTGGGCATCAGATAAAATGACTTGTGAAAGTCACTGTAAGCAAAGGACTCGTTAGCAAACAGTGGCAAAGGTGGAAGAGTCTTTGTGGAGCACGAGATAGCCAGGACGCCACCAAAACCACAGCTGGGCAGCAGTTTAAAAGCAGAGATCAAAACTCTCCTTGAAGAGAGACGGGGACATCCAAGCTGTGTTTCATAATTTGACAATTAATCTGGGAATACCAAATAAATGCCCAAGGATCAGCTCAAGCAAAGACTTAGAGCAGGTGTTATCTCCTTCCATCATCTGAACAAAAGTCATTTTCTAACCCGGCCAAACAAACGGGGTGTGGGGGGAGGGCAACAACACAGACAGATCGAGCGACACCCAGAGAGAGAGAGAGAGAGAGAGATGTGCTTCACGCAAAATTTCAAATGGCTCTGTGACAGCTCCGAGCGCCTGTCGGGATAATTTCATGGAAAAGCAGTCGCAATGATATCAATTAGGACAGAAGAAGAATGCATGCTCTGTCATTTTCAGGGGGGAATGGCTGTCGATTTTCCTCGGTGTGCTCCCCTCATAGCCACTTTGAAGACCTCTCAGCTGAGAAGGGAATCCGCACGGTGACAGGTCCCCACATGTTCCTCCCATCCGTTACAGCTTCATCTTTCATCTTCTACTAAGTGGGGTGCTCGGAACATGTGTCGGTGTCAGCTCTGCCTCCCCCAGAGCCTTCTGGGTACCTTGAGCACAGTACACGCAGCGTCTCCTTGCCGGGCCTCAGCTTCCTGGTGTGCATGGTGAGGACAAAGACCAGCTTAGAGCGAGGGATGAAAAGCAAACACTGATCAGCCGATGAAGACGTCTATTTGTCTCAGGAGGAGGGCCAGGGTGTCAGGAAACGCACATGTGTGTGTGTGCATACGTGCACGCGTGTGTGTGTGCGTGTGTGTGTAACATGCTCATTCCGAATGCATCTGACAGGTGGGGACCACAGGTCACACACAGACCTACCCTGCCTTTTCCAGCCACGGGCCCCCTAGCAAGGCGTGAAGGGTCTCGAATCTAATTCCATTCTTCCTCTGTCTCCAACCAGGAAACGCTCACAGAACAAGAAAACTGTATTGACACAATCCCCAAGATGGAACAGGGCAAGAGGTTTTCACAGGGAGAGCGAGGAGCAGAATGCCGAATCTTCCCAGCGGTGAAGGTTTGTGTCAACCCCGAGAATTGAAAAACCCTGGCCAGTCTGACTGAATGTGGCAGAAGGCGGACAGCTAGCTGAGTAGCTCCCACCCTGACGGAGTTGTGCAGGAGCTAATACCGTATGAATAGAGATGTTTTAAATGTATTAAACATTGGTCCCCGCACCTCTTTTTTTTAGATTACACTGAGCCCTCCTTAAACATTATTTGAATAAAGCCTCATTACTCACAGTGCAAAGAAGTTCATTAGGAAGAGACGGGCTTTGGAAAGAAATCAAGGAGCTTCCTTTCTTCTCAGCAGTGAATTCCATTAGCTACTTCCTGGTTATTTAAATCTTGAAATAAAAGATGTAAACGCTACTGTGACATCTTAAGATCATTGCGGAGGCCGGCCTTGCATGCACAAAAATGCCCAGCTGGTCTACAGATGAAACAGATTGATAATTAGTTGCAAAATGTAACATTTCATCAAGAATATTTTGAATAATCCAATTTATCTTTGTTAGATATGCAGCACATATTTTTCTGGCGAGCAGCTTTGTTCTTTAACATAATATTATAATTTCAGGCTGCTAATGAAGGCGCCCGCCGGCCGGCCCCAGCCTTGATGTGTGGCGTGGCGGGGAGCGCACCGAGGCCCGGGGACCCATGCGTCTGAGCGCCCCGCGCCCCGCTGCCACCACCTGCACACCGCCTTGCAGGCTTCGGCTGCAGGCCTGGGCCACGGGCGATCAAAGGGCCGGCGGGCGGCGGGGAGGGCGCCCCTGGCGGGTGGAGCAAGGGGCGACGGGCAGGGGTGCTCCGCTGACTAATTAACCGATGGAAACACGCTGGAGACCAGGGAAGAGATCACAGGGGCGCGCAGGCGGGCTTTGCATGTGGCGGGCAAGCTCGTAGGTGGCCGCAGAGCCTGAGGCCGCCCCAGGAGATGGTCTCTGTCTGGGGCGGGCAACAAGCGCATCCGTGGGAAGGACCAAGGACAGCTTGCAGGTCACGGAACGGCTGCAAATTTAGGCTTTGCCCAACCCAGGGCTGGAAGACAGTTTCAGACCCTAGTCTGGTCCAGTCCTTGGGAGCCTGCAGTCTGTTTACAGGAAGTCTGCTTGAAAGCTGGGGGGTCCATTTGCGTTTGGGGCAGACACCACCTTTGAGTGCCCTGACACTCCCTGGTCTGCCCAACAGGGAGAGATCCCAGTGCCCTTGGAGAAATCATGATTGAAAAGCCAAGAAAGGAAAGCCCGGAAGAGCAGTAAAATAGACAACAACCAACCAGAGTGCAGAGTACGCGCGACCCTAAAATACTCTGCGAGAATGAGGCCAACCAAACCTCTTCCCATCCTAAGGCACAGGGAATCTAGGGAAAGACTGCAAGAGTTTAAAAGCGGGGAGCGACCACGGCTAGTGAGGACATTCCACTTAGGACAGGGCTGCTGCATCCAGAAACTCACTGCACTCAGACATCCTCGCCGGACCTGTAGTGTGACTGACATATCAACATTCCCCCCATAGACTAGCAAGAACTCAGGAGAAATAATTACAAGCAGGTGGATCCTTAGGGGCTAGGGCTGCACAGGTGCAGGAATGTGCCTCTACCAGTCCATCCACCCAAGGAAGGGCCACTTAATCCGCACGTACCTGAGCCCATCTCAGTACAGACAGCTGGAAGGGGACCGTGAGGATCACGCCATCAGGCAGGTGGGTGGGTGAAGGTGGGAAAAGGAGGGGAGATGGAGGGAGGGGGCAGGGACCACCACTCACTATGTTTGTAATTAAGATTAAATATTTATAAAAAATTCTATCTGGAAAAAAAAGAAAAGCCCAGAAAGAAGAAGAAAGTCTTTTACTCCCACAATTCCACCCAAGCGATGGGAGTCTATGGTGGCACTGGATGGAGGGCAAGTGCTGGCCCGCTTGGAGAAGGGACCTGAAGTTTGGCAAAGTGGGGACCACTCAGCTCCTGAGAACGCCCTAGCTGAGATTGGCACAAATGACCACCAGCACATGCTATGATGGGTACAAAACTCCTGAGTCATTTCAATCCTCCATTTCACGTGTGCGCATGCGCGTCAACACCCGCTGAAGTGGGGCATGTTCATATTTTCAGTTCAGTTCATGCAACAAGATTAAAACGGTTTAACCCTTGGCTCAGAGATCATGGTCCGTAAGGAACGAAAGGGACTGACCAGTGTCCGCCTTTGAAGGAACACGCCAAGTGCGTTCTAAGATCCTTCAACCCGTGTCCCGAGGCAAGCACTCCACCCACAGTTCCTGGTGAATATGGTACCAGTGAACATTCACGGATGCAGAAAACAGAGTACTGACGATGGTCCAGTCTGGGGACACGGTCTGTCACCCCAGGGCTTGGCAGCCTAAGGCAGCAGGAGGGAGAGTAAGTGCAAGTCCAGCCTAGCGACTTAGCACATAGTAAGAGCCTGGCTCTCAAAATAAATAAATAAATGAATGAACAAGGCAGGGAGGGGTTTCTGGAGCTGTGTGCCAGAGGTACCGTGTTTGCCTGGCATATGAGAAGCCTTGGGTTCTAGTACAACCCCTGGGAGAAAAAAGGAAGGAAGGAAGATGGAAGGAAAGAAGGAAGGGAGGGAGAAAGAATAGAAAGAGGGTGGAAGAAAAGCAAGAAAAACAGAAAGAAGAAAGTAAGAAGGAAGAAAGGAAGGGAGGAAGGGAGGGAAGAAAGGAAAGAAAAAAAGAAAGGAAGGAAGGAAGGAAGGAAGGAAGGAAGGAAGGAAGGAAGGAAGGAAGGAGGGAGGGAGGGAGGGTTGAACTCTGGATGACCCACTTTGAACACTCCATAAACACTGATCCTCTTCCTAAGGTTGCTTCCACTCCTGTTGAGGGGGCTTCTCCTCCTGTTGAGGGGGCTTCTCCTCCTGTTGAGGGGGCTGCACCCTATTTTCACAGTGTTCTCAGGCCCTGGGAAGGCTAGGCAGAGGGTCTCTTGATGTGTGCCGCTCACAGCACGCGTCGTGACGGGATCAGCCTGACGCAGGCGTGGTCCCGCGGGAAGCCTGGCCTGGGCAGTCGTCCCTTCTGCTTTGGATTCTTCCCCAGGGGCCGTCACCACTGTAGGTGCCGCCATCTTATCCGTGCTGGACATCAAAGCCAACAGGGCGACTTTTGCGGGAGCAGCTGACTGTTGGGGCTCCCTCTGGGCCTCTGGATCAGCAGATCCCGGCGCCCCAATGAACTTCACATCCTCTTCGTTCCCTTCCCTAAGGGCTACCAAGACTTCTGGAGCAGCAGGTTCCTGGGTCAACCTTGCCGAGCCCACCTGCTCTGAGAGCCCCCATTCTGTCCTGTCACCCTGAGTCCCAGTGAGTGAGGACACCAGGCAGCAGACACAAAGGGTGGTCCCCCAGACCCCTGAGCCGATGTGTGGGCCTTGGAGCAGCCACCCCAAGATTCTCCAAAGGAGGCTTCAGGAAGGCGGGGAACTGACCCCTCTGCCGGCGCTGGTCACGTGCCCTGGTGTCCACGGAGCCCAGTGCTCGGCTGCTTCAGCAAACATAGGAAAGAGTAGCGGGACCATCCCGTCTGGGGACCAGACAAGACCCCTAGTGTCACGCCCACCTGGGACCACCCTTTCAACCCCACTGTGCTGTGATTGGCTCTACCCTGCTCCCGGTCCCTGGAGGCTCTAGTGAGGACCAGGCACAGCCCTCCTGGACCGTGACGCACCCCCCACGCACAGCAGGTGAGGTCCCGCCACCTGAGTGGACTCCCTCTGAGGGTCACACACCTGTGGACAAACAGGGCTGATCCAGCCAATCACGGCCGGGCAATCCGAGCACGTCAAATGAGTGGGCCACGGGCCCAAGGAGACAATCCTTGATAAACTCTGATAAACTCCGCAAGCACCCAGCTCCCGGCCCTGTGATCCCTGTCGCCGAACTTTGCAGACTGAGACGTGGCTGTTCCCAGGGCTACGGGTCCCTCACTCAGCACGGAAGCTGCTCATTAGCAAATAGTCTCAACCGAGAGGCTCTGGAGCCCCTCACTCCTCCTGCTCCCCTCGGCCCTCTATCTGAGCTGCCTTGTGGAAGCAGCAGGGGCTCCTCAGCCCCCCCACACACACCACACCCTTGGGATCGTCACGGTATCTAGAACCAGAGCAAGAAGGAAAACATGACCTCCATGAGCACCCGCTGGGTCCCCCTGGGCGCACTGCGAGGCGGGTAGAGAGGACCCTTCCCTGCGCCCATCGACCCGCTGGTGTGAGGAGGCGGAAGAGACCCAGGCGCCAAGGACCTGCAGCGTGGGACACCCAGATTCGGAGCTCCCTCTCCAGAGTACGTCACACTCTTGCTCTTGGGGACGGCACAACTGCCGCGTCACAGCAGGGGACCGAGCTGCTTCTCTGAGCGTGCCACAGCCCAGCATGAAGAATAGCCCGTGCACGGCCCTCTGTGAGAGCCGGGGGTGAACAGCCCAAGTGGACGTCCCCAGAGTGGACAAAGCCTCGCCCCCCCACATTCATGGTGGGAACGGGCGAACCAGGTGGCGCTGGCACAGAGATTAGAACCTGGTGTGAAGCCAAAGCTCCGCTGCCCGGGTCTCGTGTCCTCCCTCTGCAGCCTCAAGTGACCACAGGATCTAAGCACAGGAAGCGACTGATCTGCACCAGGGTGGGTCAGACGGGTGTAAGGGCACTGGACAGAGATGAGCTTGCAACCCAGCATGTGCAGTGTGTGTGTGTGTGTGTGTGTGTGTGTGTGTGTGTGTGTGTGTGCATGCAACCCGGCATGTGTAGTACGTGTATGTGCATGTGTGTACACACAACCTGACACGTGTGTGTACATGCAGCCCAGCATATGTGGCGTGTGTGTATACATGCCTGTGTGTATACATTCATCCTGACATGTGCAGCATGTGTGTACACATGCGTGTGCGTGCATGTATGCTCACAGGAGCCTGAAGAAGGGCACATTCTTGTCTAACCATCTTCTTGGGTCCTGGGATAAAGAAAGCCAGGGCTCATTGAAGCATGCGCCGTGGTTAGCTTGTCCCTGCCCAAACTCACGTTGAGGTTTAATTCCCCATCGTGCCAGCAGCAAGGTCTCGGGGCCTGTAATGGTATCTGGGGTCATGGGGTGAGGCACCTTCCGTCATGATGGATTATTGTTCCTGTCCAGCGACTGGGTTAGTTCTCTCGAGGCTAGAGCAGGCCTCGCAGGACTGGGGCAGTTTTGAGAGTTAGGGTAGTGTTGATTGCTCGAAAGCAAGGTTGGTTTCCTCCGCCGCCGCTCCTTCTTCCTTTCCTGTCACGTGGTCTGTCTCTCTGTCCTTCACAAGCACACATATGCACACACACACACACACACACACACACACACACACACACACACACCAGCTCCCATTGCGTGATCTGCCATTGTTGCAAAGCCAAGGGGTTCTCACCAAGAAAGTGGCAAGTGTATTGGAGACTCTTGGAAGGTTCTGGAAAAGCTCAGTGGTTAAGATGTGCAAGGACCACACGGCAGGACCCTGAGCAGGTGGGCGGCATCCCATTCAGCCTTCAGGCCTACCTAAGATGGCTTCCTCCTCTGCACCCCAAAGAAAGCTGCCCCAGGGCTCCCCTGTGCACAGGCACACGTCAACTAGGGGCTGCGTCCGAGGCTCGTGTGCTGGGCATCTTGCATACGAGCTAGCTGGCTGTCTTCCATGGGATGAGGAAGCGATTTCTCTCAAGGAGACACTCTCAGGGTCCCGTGCAAGGAAGGTCACCTCCCCAGGACCCAGCCGAGGGACGCACGCCACCCTCACCGTGGCACCCCAATGCCCAGAAGCACCTCTCTTCCTCAGCCAGGGGTGCAGTCCCTACAAAGGTATGATGAAGAGATGGGCAGGAGAGGAGGAAGATGAAGAGGAGAGGAGGGGACAGCAAGTCCGCAGCGGCGTCGTGGGTCTGGGCTGCGTGACCATGTGTGGAATACAAGGATGACTCACGATGGGGCCCCTGTTCCGAGGCTATGAAATGTCCTTAGTCTGTGCCTGTTAATCTATCTTTATCTTTATCTGAATTTTTTTTCTTAATTTCTAATCTCTTAATTTTGCCAGAAGCAACAAGAATGCTCGTGAAATTCAGTTATATAAAAGATGAAGATGTATTTGGTTATGTCTACCCCGATCCATGAAGATTCACCAAAAGGCTAAGCCCAAACATCTATAACTATAAACTAAATCTCAAAGTCATGAAACTAAGTGTGCCGCCCAGGACCAATGTAAGCAGGATTAACGCATTTAGCCCAGTGCTGGGAGGACAGCGGTGGGCGGAGACAGGAAAGCACAGACTTGAACCCTGGACCCTGAGTGCAGAAGCCAGGGAGGAGGGAGGATGAGAGAGGAGGGAGGATGAGAGAGGAGGGAGGACGGCACTCTGGTGGGCTGGGTCCTCGCGCAGAGAAGAGTCTGTTCATACCAGTCCCTGCCCAGTAAGGGGGGCCTGGGGTCCAGCAAGGGGCTGCTGCCTTACCCTGCACAGAAGCCAGAGGAGGAGGGAGGATGAGAGAGGAGGGAGGCAGCACCATCGGGCAGGGTCCAGGGAGCAGAGACAAGTCAGCGTGAGCACTGGTACCCCCAACAGGACCCGGCCACAGGAAGGGGGACGAGACGGGCCCTGCTGGCCAGCGCCTACGGTGGGCAGCTGGCAGGGGACAGATGGATTGCCAGGAGCTGTGGCCATTTTGGAACTTGTCCGCCTGCCCGAAGAACCCTCAGCCACAGAAGCAAGCGTGTCTGTGTGCTTAGCAGAGAGGGCGAAGGGGACTAACGGCCCCAACCTCTCACTCCCCCTCAAGAACCCCACTGCATGGGACCCTGTTTGCTTCCTCCAACCCCAGGGGATTTTGGTTTCAATGTGCCTGTGTTTGGTTTTCTGGCTCTCTCTCTCTCTCTCTCTCTTTCTCTCTGTCTCTTTCTCTCTGTCTTTCTCTCTCCCTCCTGTGAACCTAGAAGTAGCAGCGACCATGTTTGTCCTGTCCATGCTGCCCTACACCCAGTAGGTCTTTGGGCAGACTCTGCCCTGCACCCAGTAGGTGCTCAGGACATTGCCTTCAGAGAGGAGCGCGTGTCTGTGTCTGGCTGTGCTGGCTGGGCTGAGATGGATGAGGAGACCCCAGAGAGAGGCAACACCCGGCTCCATGGTGCCCCCGTCATTCTGAGGACACTGTTCTGAAGAAATAAGTTCATCTTTTCTACACACACGCAATTCCAGCTGATCCTAAATATACACTGTTCTGAACACCAACCGGAATTGCCGTGAGTCACCATTACATACACAGACCACTTGACTCCAAAGAATTTCACAGATGCCTGGAAAGGACTGACCTCAGCTGCCAGCCCCTCGGGAAAGGGGTCACAGATGAACCCCCCAACTAGGTGGTATGCAAAGCATCGTGGGCCTTGGAGCACAGCAGACCGTCCCTGATTCTGGGGATGGCGAGGCCACGGCAAATGCTCCTCCCCACGCATCCGCATGATCATAAACAAGACGCAGACTCTGCAAACACCAAAATGAAAGCCTCGCCTCCCAACAGCCCAGTCTGCTGCCCGCCTATCATCTGGGGATAAATCAATTTGCGGCAGCTGTAGACAGCCATTTCCGTGCGCGTCTGCTCAGCTTAACCGGAGAAGCGTGTTAAAAGTTAAAGGACCTTCGTCACATTAAGAACACGAAGTTTTCTAACCATAAATTTATTTCACTGGATTCCTGAACTATAAAGTCACCCTCCACGCTTCCTTGTAAATCAGAGGGGGGGGATACCCACTGCCCCAATGTGTGCCAATTTGCTAGTTTTCCTGTAATTAGGGGAAAATGCAAGTCACTAGAGTTACAAGCTCCAGCAAGGAGGGTGTGGGACGGAATGGGCGTTTAACATCTGCCTTGAGTCTATGCACAGAATGATTCTATGGCAAAGAGAAAGGGAGGAAGTGAATTCATATGTCGACACGGAACGATGAGACAGATTTCTAGACAGAGCAGTGTTTTTCTCTCCGTGTGGCTTGGGTCACTCTGCATTTATAGAGACCCAAGGATTCCAGAGCTGGGGGGAGGGGTGCTTCAGGTCCTTGGAGAGAACATCTGCCCAGGACACGAGCTCCTGGCAACAGGGCATCAGACTCAACCCTTTCTGGCAGCACTTTGCTGGACCCTACACCTCACTGGGCAGGACTCAGAACCCCAGGACAGGAACTATTTCCTAAATCCTTGGCAACCACTGCCAGGACCTCTGCCATCTCACTTCTCTTCAAGGTGAATGCGACCGGCTGTGTGCTTTTGGGAACACACTGAGTTCTATCTCCTGGTGCAACTTGGTTTCCATCGTGGCCGATTGTTTTCCATTAAAATCACCTCTACATAGGTGTGTTTACGTACTGGGGAGCCAAGTATGTTCCTGCAATGGTTTGGCTTTTCCACACAGATATTACTTTACAGGAACTGTTGTTTACTGGAAAAATGCATCGACGAGCCACAGTTACAAAACATCCCTCCAGCAAGATTTGTTTCATGGTGCTCCACGCTTGAAGAATGGACTTGAAGTAAATGGGGCGGCAGTGTTTTTTAAGGAGGGGTGATTTTATGCCCGCCATTGAAAACATGGTTACTTTCATTCCTCCTTAAAAAACAAAAGCAACGACAACAACCCACAACCCCCCCCCCAAAAAAGTCTTTCTTAATTTTAATCAGGAAAGAGCAAAAAGAAGTGTTTGGAGGATGCTGAAGCCACACCCCCACACCGATTTCCATCCCCCAGTAATTCCATGGGTGAGTTGTGGGGACCCTTGTATCTCATCATCCCAGTGACCCTGGCCTTCATGTTTGAAATGTCAGTCAGAGATAGCTCCTAGCTGGCAGCTGCTGACGGAAAAGAGCGATAAATAATACTACTTCCACTTGCACGCCAGCCGGCGGCAGGAGCCGATCCGCATGCATTTCAGCAGGACACCTGGGGACCCACTATCGGAATGCCACCCCGTCTGATGCCAGGCACCCCGCGCATCGGCTTTCGGGAGGGAAGTGAGGAGCGTCTTGCCCAATTGGAATTGCAATGGGATTTAGGAAGACAGAATGTAATTACCTGAACTGGAGCCCGGCCAAGGCGCTACGGCTGTTAAAAAGGGGAAAAAAATAAAAAGTCAAAGAAAAAAAATAACCTTAATTCTCCTAGCTGATAACAAAAGCCAAGCCCGAGCCTTTTTCTGCTTGCGATTTGGCAGCGTGGGCTGTTTAAATCATTGCCGAGCAATAAATACAAATAAAACTTCCAAATTTCCAGCAGTCCCCTTCCGAGGCCTCCGCTCTCCACGGGCATCTTTGTCCCAGCAGAGCGTGCCCACCTGCACGAGCAGGGGGGTCTGCCCATCTGCTGACCGTGTCGTCCACCATTCTCTAGAGAGCAGACCCCGAACCCAAGACCACCAGGAGAAAGGCATGCAAGTCTCCAACTGTGTTTGCAGTGGAAGGTTCTTCTCTACCGGAGCGCTTAATTCTGACGGAGAGAAAAATGAATGAAATACAGGGATGATAACATCACACCAGACGTGAAATTTCAGAGTGGGAATTTCAGCTGGGCATCTCTACTTTCCTCTTTTGGGCTCTTCTTTCCCCCCACCCCACCCCCACCACCCCAACCATCCTCTAGACAGAAGAAAACAAGCCACAAAGAGACAGAGACATTTGCCTCTCAGACGGTCTGCAGGCTGTCTAACTAAGTGCTTCAAATACCAATCAAGACACTGCAGGAGCATGTCAGGGGCCAATGTGTGTGAGGGTGGTCACCTTGGACGCATTTGCAGGGGCTCCCGACTTCGTGAGTATCAAGGACATTGCCAGGACAGTGTGAGGGACAACCAGACAGCTTCCTTCTCTTCTGGCCGTGGCATCATGGGACAGCCAATGGCTAAGGAGCAGCTCTACGCTCGATAGAAGGATGCTGTCTGTAAGAAAATTCTAGTTCGTCATGGTTTGTGGTTCCCCCAAGGAAGTAAGTAAACAGCCCAGAAGGACCCCTTAAACTTCAGGGAGGGGGAGCAGGAGAGTGCACTGTGTGACCAGCGGATCAACAGTCTCTCCGCAAAACTTCTCAAACAAAGAAGTCCAGTCTGCAAACTCGCTTCAAAACTGGGGAGGCTCATGTCCTCTATTCCCACAATGGTAGACACCCATAAAATCAAAATGGAAAATTTACATCCACCTGATCGCCCACATTTCCAGAATGTTGAAAACCCTACTCGGTTTTGGCTTTTCCCCCCAGCCATCCAAGATATCTGCACATAAGGTTTTTAAAGCAAGGAAGACACGGCGCCCATAAATCTAAGTGTGGAATAAAAGGGGAGGGGAAAAGACCAAACGCTGGCAAGCTGGGGGCTGCCGAGGGTCTTCGTAAATGCGCTGGCGCATTGCCAGTGTTGGGAATGATCTTAATAACCACATTAACCCCCTTCCTCCTTGTTCAGTTTTGCACTGCTATAAATATTTCTAGGATCCTTCGTTGAGTTCAAATTTCTAACGTCAAATGCCTTCACGCCTGTGTTTATAGTCTACAAAACCAAGCTCCGTAAGGCAGGGAATGCAGACTTGACTCAACTGGGAATCCCAGTCCTCCCTGGCTTAGGAGAGTCACGTCTCAGTGAGTCCACACTGCGACTCGGCCACAGGGGAGCTGGGAAGAGCCTGGTGGTCTTCCCGCTCACACAGACAGAGTGGGGGACGAAGGGAGGACCCTGGGGACTTGTTCTGAGGGCTTTGAGAAGCTGCTGCTGCTTGAATCGGTTCCCTTCTCTGACCTGACTCCTTAAGACAAATCACCACCCCTGGCTGGTCTCCGGTCGAGACCCGGAGCCCGACCCAGCAAGCCATTCGGCACTGTCTGTATTGAGCCTCACCCGTCCGCTGTGTGGTCTTGGTGTCGGGGTGGAGTCTCCCTTTCTGGACACATGGGCCCCACACATAGGGAGCCCCACTGATGCAAGGAGCTCCCCACTTACTGCAATCGAGCAGCAAATGAATCTAACAGACACCCCAACCCACGCCAGCTCCCATAAAACCCAGGGGGAAGCACAGGGGGGGCCGGGGCTTCTCATTAATAATTCATCTCAGGGCGCCCCTGGAGCGGTCTCACTGTGATGTGCTGAGCCGCATGCTTCGACGCGCTAATTAATATTTTCAAAGTGTTCCACGGGCCCCTTTTAAAAGCATTTTTGCCATCCACTGAGTGTTGTGCGCTATGAGGAGAAGATCAATCCTATCCCCCGATCCAATTGACGAGCTGTCTAGCGTCAGTGGGGCATGCGGAGTCCACGGCGGGTCTTACCTGCCGTTGGTACCACTCCCCAAGTGCAGGGCCGGACACTGACGTCCCTTCTGACACCAACTGTCCCTGCCCACCCCACCGCCCCGTACATCAGGCACAAGCAGGGTCAGCAGCCAGCACTACCAGGCGCTGTCCTGCCTCACACCACACAGCCAGATGCCCGGGACAAGGGGTCCCCGGGTGGGAAGGCAGGACAGGACCCTTAGCCAGCAGCTCCTGTGGGCCATGAGGCCACCTTGAAGTGGAGTGTCTGCTCCTCCCACCCAGAGCGAGGACAGCCCAAGACCCTCTCTGCATCCCAGGGGAATTCACCGTTCTCATGACCCGGGCATTCTGCATGTGGTCAGAACACAGAGCTCGTCTGCCGTCCTGTAGGCAGGACCATCCCGCCCCCCCTGATGCCCACCACTGGCCACGGAGGCTGTGAGACGCCCAGGTCACTTCCACCGTTCCACTCTCCATCATACTTCTAAATGTTACCAGGAGATGAGTTCTGGATTCTAAGCAACCGGGCCTATCGACCTGGACAATTACAAGTCAAGAAAGAAAGACCTTGTGATTTTCACGTTTTTGAATCTGAGAAAGTGATTCACTGAGTCCAGAAGGTGAAACTGGAGACAAACAGGATGCGCGGGGCCCGGCGGACACGCCACTCCTTCCGGAGGCTGTGGCCACACAGCTCCTACGCGCTTGACGGGCTGCCCATTGGGCGCACAGAATGGACGGGACTTGTGTACGCAGCATCAGACGATCTCTTTGAAGAGAGATACTCGGGACCATCCGCTACATTCTCTACGCTGCACAACTCTTTATTCCAAAGACATTTGCGGCTTCTGGCAGCAAAAGTCAACCTGGGTCTGTCTGGTTTTGCCCGATCCAGTGTCTTGTAAAAATAGCGTCATACAGACGACAACATCATGTCTGACTTCTTTCGAGTAACATGACGTTTTCAAACATCTCCCATGCTGCGCCATGGTAGGGCTCCTCGTTCCTTTGTGTGAGGGGACATTTGTGCGAATGTTGTCGTGTGTATGTGCACGCATGGGCATGTGTGTGCATGTGTGAATACCAGAGGGGGACACGGGAGGTCTTCCTTGGTCAGGCTTCATGTCTCATTGACGCTGTGGCTCAGGACTTCCGCTGAACTGACTCATCAGTGCACTCTGGGGATCTATCTGTCCACAGCTATGGTTATAGATGCGCGTCTCATGTTGAGTTTTTATGTGGGTGCCCAGGATTTGAACTCAGGTCTCATGGTGGTGCAGCAGGTTCTGAGTCATGTCCCCAGCACTATGTCATCTGTTTCGGAGCTGGTGCTAGTCAATCATGACTGGCTGTTTCACGTAGTCGTCTTCCCTTGACCTGCGTTTCTGTCCATTTCAACTTTTAGTGCATGCTCCAAGAGTGGGAATGTCCAGTCACGTGACAGCTTTGTGTTTGACTCGTGGAGCACTTGGCGGCGGTGCCCGAGAGAAAGGGCTGCTGCAGACAGAGGGCTGGCAGGGCTGGGAGAAGAGGCACCAGCCTTTGCAATAAGACATTTAAAGGCGGCAGGGGAGTCCCTCCGAGGACTGCCACCCCTCCGAGGACTGCCACCCCTCCAAGGGCTGCCACCCCTCCAAGGGCTGCCACCCCTCCAAGGACTGCCACCGCTCCGAGGACTGTCACCCTGCAGACTTGTCATCTCCGTCCCACAAAACCACGTGCTCTGGGTTGTCTCGGACTTCTTCCCTCCAGACCCCAAGTCCGCTCCCCCCAGACTCAGTTACGGCCTCCCTTTCACATGTCCCCAGCCCCCTATCTTTTCCTCTGAGGTCAACACACGTTACTCGGTGTTCCAAGCACGCTTTTCCTTCCTGTTTCCCAAACCCACATTGAAAGCTCTCATTTACCCTTCCAGCCCCGACTCAGATGAGCCCTCTCTGTCTCTCCGGGTTAGTGACTCTCTCCTATATGACCCAGAACTTTCCCTCCCAGATCCGCCATAACCTTGGGCACCCCACAGACTGACCCTCCCTGTGCAGCTGTCAGACACGTGCTAGCCTGGCCAGCTTGCAGGACTGGGGTGAGCCCTCGAGGCGAGAAGGCAAAGCCACAGTGATCTGGGCCGCGATCCATGGAGCGGCTGCCGCCTGGTGTTCCGCGTGCTGATTTACCGCAGCTCTTTCCTAGCTGATAATAGCAGCCAAAACCCAGAGCCGGGCTTTCCCCACTAGCTGCAGAAGGCAGAGCTCAGGAGAGGCAGGCAAAGAAGTGGCACCTCAACTTAAAGAACTGAGACGCGGGGGAAGGGGGTGCATTCCCAAAGCTGGCTTTGGTCAGATGCCATGTGTGCGGGTTTCTGTAGTTCCAAAGCAACCGCCGTTCCTGCAGGCATGACGCAGCGTGTGCGCCTTGGGGCAGGCGGGACAGGGTGCAGGGCGGCCTCCCAGCCACAAGCCCAGAGCTGCAGGCCCGGGAGCCCTGGCTCACACCCCTTGCTTGCACGAGTGGATGCGCCATGCGGGGTAGTCAATCCACAGCCCTCGGGCAGCAACTCCCTACACTCCGGGTCTGAGGGCGGCCACTTATCTTCGGAAAGTGCCCGCAACTCCTCTCGGGCAGCGGAAGCGGCTGAGCAGTGATGACAGACACAGGAACGGCTGCTCTGCCCGACTGCACCCTGCAGTCAGCCTCAGGGTGACGCATCCCCAAGATTTCCTGACGATGAGAGCAGACCCATGCCCACCCTCCTCACCGCCACCTCCACCCCACCGGGCCGGAGTCTACAGACAAGCCTGGTGACCGGATTCAACCCCCAGGAGCCCACATGGTAGGAAGAGGGAACTGGCTTCCAAGCTGCCCTCTGACCTCCACGCACACGGTGAGTGCTCTCTCTCTCTCTCTCTCTCTCAGAGAGACAGACAGGGAAAGCGTGGCCATTAAGCCCTCAGACCTCTCCCAGCAGACCAGAGAGACGACACAGGTCAGCACCTTACTATAAACTGACTGTAAATGGACAAGCAATTCCTCACGAAGTCTTGCTTCAGAGGAAATGGAATCAGAACCAGTTCTCACAAAGAGCAGCACTTGAAAACAACCCCAACAACGGACCACCACCCTCTCTTGCAAAGTTCACTTAAAAGCCCCTCTCTAGGAAGAAGCTAGCTGGCATAGTCTGGTCCTCGGGCATGCCACTCATGGAGGCTCATGGCAGAGATAAGGCTCTGAGAAGGTCTGTATTCAGCAGATCCTTCCAGTGCCACTGACTTGCAGTCTCGGGATAGCTTGGACCCTAGAGCTCTCCTCCTACTTGAGTCCAGAGCCTCCTAGTGTCCGGGGACGGGAGTGCTCAGCAAACGTCAGGCCACACTAGCTGGACTCGACCTGTGTCCACGGAGGACAAAGCAGCCAAAGGAGGAGGCAAAACGAAGATTTCATTTGGAGCGGTATCACTCTCAGTCACCGCAGGGACGCTGCAAAGCGTGCATGACGGCCTCGCAGGTCACAGCGTTTCCACTGGATCGGTAAAGGTGCTAAGCGGATCCACGCCAGTTCCACGTGGTCCAAGCAGCCCACGCATGCCTTCCACTACCGCGGGTCAGAGAAGAGGACTGCAGCTCAGGCCATAGCCTGGCCCGTGTGTGCCAAGAGCAAAGCCAGAGCTGGCTCTGGGGACAGTCATCTCTATGGTGGCACCTCAAGCTGGGGAGCAAGCTTGGAACAGTGCACCCCTCAGGAGCATTTAGGACGGGGAGGGGGGGGTCAGAGATGGGAACAGCCTGTCGTGCTCAGAGGGGCTGCATGTGGCTGTGTGGACGGAGGTGGAGAGACGGGTGACCAGGAAGCAAGTGCGTCTCCTCCCACAGCGCTCTTTCCTGCCTTTGCGGGAGACACCAGTGTATGAAAACAGGACATGTGCCCGTCACTCCAGGACCAGTAATACAGACCTTTGCAGAAGACGATCGATGGGCGATGACAGAGGAATCAATGTCACCTTTCAGAGCAGGGTGCTGTTAGCATTCAGCGCAGAAAGGAACATTTCCAGAGCCCCGCCTCCAAACAGTCACTGCAGCTACAGCCCTCTGACACCTCCACACACACACACACGCACACGTGCGCGCGCACACACACACACACGCGCGCACACACACACACGCACACGCACGCACACGCACACACATGCACACGCACACGCACACACACGCACACACACACACACTACAGACACATCAAGACCCATGTGCAAGTCTTCAGCCAGCTGTTCAACAGTTGGAAGCCGTGCGCTGGTGAACTTGACCTTGAGAAGAGGAAGTCGGTCGAAGCTCCTGACAGATGCCCATCCACGGTGCTGCCCGCCACGGCTCGGCTGCTGCCATGTGCCCAACCACGGGCCAGGTCCGCTAATGCACACCAGTCTTCTCTAAGACAGCTGGGTGCCAGGACAGGTCTGCGTGATCGGGTCTGGAGC
This sequence comes from Typhlomys cinereus, assembly GCA_023101885.1. NCBI lineage: Eukaryota > Metazoa > Chordata > Mammalia > Rodentia > Platacanthomyidae > Typhlomys > Typhlomys cinereus. The sequence continues at coordinate 1,445,435 of JALPQD010000195.1, forward strand.
TGGACAGGGCAAATGGTAGTAACGACAACTGTGTCCAAAATGCGGCATCCAGAGCCATATTCGTCCCTCAGACCGATAATCTCTGAGAGGTCAAGGGACCAAGAAAGGTCACCAGCAAATACGTGTTAGCACTGGCTGGACACCGGGCCCGTGGGGTCCACAGACGGGCAAACACGGGATCGTGACAGGCTCCGAGCTCTGCATTTTCTCACAAACACGAGCAGTCAGCCTTGAGCACCCCAGCTCACTGAGAGCCCCTCCCCAGATTTGAGGCGCAAGTTGATCCCTATGGGCCTCCCATAGAGACGGCCCTGAGGCTGCACAGGCTTTGGGGTGCTGCTCCTCAGCTGGCTGCAGAAGCACCTGCCAGTCCTCTGAACCTCCACGGCAGGCGTCCGCCCCAGCTCCCATAAGCCCTTCCCTTTGGTTCCCGAGTCCGTCATCAGAACGCACCCTACTGAGCTTCCAGGACCTGGGTGGCCAGCTGCTGAGCCCCGGGCCACGGGTAGTTTGTAGGGCAGGGGGTTTCCTTCCCGGTGATGCCTCCTTTGTCTCCCCCCCTCCCTCGCCAGGAAACAAAGCCTGAGCTCCAGAGGTGTCAGCCTGTGCCCAACCCAGCACAGGGCTCTGGCTGTCGGCAGCAGCTCAGCGTGCGGGTCCCTGGATGCCACGTGGCCTGAGGAGAACTAGGCAAGAGCCTCTGAAAAGAGCCTCAACTCTCCTCCCTCTGCAGTGTCTCTGGGGGAGTCAGTGGCCCCCAGCAGAGCTTCAGCTGCAGTGGAGGACGGAGCCTTTGAAAGCCTCAGAGCGCCATCTTGTGCACGAGCCACGACAAGGCACCTGGGTCCGGCGCGGCCTGTCCGCCTTTCTCCTGGTTTTCTTCCTCTGACCCGGGACTGGGCCAGCTCTGCACGGTCCTCACCCAGGTTCTCTGATCTGAGACGGGGCACCGAGGTGCGCTTCTAAGAGGCCGGCCCCCACCCGGGCCGGGGGCTGCCTCGCTGGGTCCTGCTGCAGGCAGTCCTGCCCCCACGCAGCTGTGTTCTGTCCACTGGTGCTCTGAGGGCTGCAGAAGGCGGAGTGAACACGTCAAAAAGGCACCTGAGAGGAAGAGGAGGAAAAGAAAAAGGAGGAGGAGAAAGGGAAAGGAAAGAAAGGGAGAAAGAAAAGCAGGAAGGAAAGAGAGAGAAGAAAGGGAAGAAAGGAGAGCGGGAAGGAAGCCGGGGGAAAAGACAGGAAAGGAACGAATCAAGGAGAGGGAAGAGAAAGCAGATGGCTCTTGGCTTTTGACTGACACAGCTCTAACATCCGGTCCTCCTTCCTATTTAGAAATCTGCATGGGTGTGTGTTTATGGGTTCAGAGATGTGGGCATTTGGGGAACGGACACAAATGAAGGAAAATTCCGTTTCTGGTAGACTTCTCTTGGGGGGGGTCACTTTCCCCAGGTGTTGAGGCTGGACAGGGTTATAGAATTCGAACTCAGGACCTCTGCCACAGGTTCTTTTTGACGCACAACCTCCCTCCAACCTTAGCAGATGCCCACTTTGAATTTCAACTCCTTTCCTCCCGGAATTTCAGCTTCGAAGGTCTTCAAGTAGGGAAAACTATGGAAGGGATATTTCACACAAAAGAACACGATGTAAACACAGGCAGGTTAAATGACCCCCGTTCCTCGAGCTAAGAGCTTTACCTCTCTGGCCTTTAAAAAGAAAATGCATGGAAGGTCGTAGACCCGGCTTCAGGAAGCCGAAGACAGAGCGCAGGACAGGAGGACAGACAGGCAGACAGACAAGGGGACAGCTGCCTGCTCAGTCAGCGTGGCCGGTAGCACGAGGCACATCAATCAGCCACGTGCTCATGTTCACCAAAGGTCTGACCAAGAATACGACACACACTTACATATACACGCAGCTTTCCAAGGTTTGGGGAGCGCAGCGGCTACAGTGTTTTGTTAATAACACTCTCTGTCTTTATGATAAACATCCCAGCCAGGGGAGGATAAGAGATTTTATCTACGTTCACCTGTAAGGCACCGGAATCCAGGCTCCGCCCCCCACTCTTACGGTCAGGGTGCCCAGGGGGTTCACAGTACCACGGTGGGCAAGGGGCACCTCTGCCCATCAGCGGACGGCAGATTCAGAGTCTTGAGGCCTGTGTTCTTGGCGGATTGGCTAAATGGGTGTTTTAATGCAAATGACTTCAAATTGCTATCAAGAGTAATTATGGCAACAGAAAGGCGGTATTTCCATCATCCTTTCCTCATTTGGTTCTTCTACAGTCTCTTTTAAATAACTTAGCCGTAAAATTGCAATTGACCACTTTTAGAAAAAAAATTCTGTCGGAAATGGGGAGATAGAGGCAGGAAGGAGAGGTACCCCCAGAAGGGTGAGGGTCCCCTTTGGGCCCTCCACAGCCCTGAGCCTGCTGGGGCTCATGCAGTGCAAGCCGAGGCTGCTCTGTGTATTTGGGGTGATTTCTCAGGCGCTCCCGACCCCCATGAGAGTGGATCACAGTCCTTCAAGACAGGAGGCGGGACCGCGTCCCATGCCGCCCCTCCCCACCGAGGTGTGCCCACCCCCCACGACTGTGGGGCCGATACATTACAATAACATTAGGTGAAGCAGGGGCGCCTATGGGGTAGGAAATTGCATCTCATTTGTTCTAAATTTGCCAAAGTCTAACTCTTCAGGGGGGTCTTTACATATTTGTTAATGGGATCTGTTTCTTATTGCCCCAAAATGCTTAATATCCAAAAGGAATCAAGCATCTCACACGAAGCAGCTCAATTTCACGCGTAGCTCTGCAGTCTCCGATTCGCATTCACAGCGTCCTGCTCACTCCTGACCAGGGAGGAGCCCGTCTATTTACCTAGTGTGGCACGGTTTGTAACATAATAGTGGTGTGTTCCCTTTTCACTAATAGATTCAGTTGCAAATGCTGGGGGGGGGAGTGGGATTGTTCAGAGCCCCTTTCTAAAACGTGCACATTTATTGGGTTATTAAATCACAGAAGCTAATAGTGGTTGTCACCAACTTAATTTAAAAAGCTGATTATTACTCAAGCCCTATGTATTTCAGGCCTGATACTGTATAATTAGCGGTTGTGATTATTTAGTTAATTTGCAGATTAGGAACAAGTGCCCGTTTTGAGAAAAGCAAATGTGGCCACTCGACCTTCAGTCAGAGAGCGAGGAGTGAGCCAGCCTGGTTGTCGGAGAACAAAGTGCCCTGCCTGACAAATAAATGCTTGTCGATGCGGGTCAACGGGAGCAAGCGACGCTTTGCAGATCTTCTGCCCGAATCCCTGCAGCCAAAAGTCAGGCACAAAAGCCACTCCAGAAGCGGTTAAGTCAGCCGCCTCCCCATAGAGCCAAATCAAACGGCACACTTGGAGCCGAGGCAAGTTAAAAGATGGTCCTCGCGGGTAGGAACCACTGAACTCCTAGTAAGGACACAAAGGCGCCCCGTGACCCCCGCTCAATGAAGACGGGCGGCGGTGGGGGCCGTTTGGGCTGCGGAACACACCGACCCTCCGTTCTTCCTCTCCCTGCATCCGTCATCCGTCAGAGGATGCAAATAAAATTTGTAACTGTTTCCCTTCTATGCCGCTGCGGTTTACCTCCGCTAATAGACATTGTGAGTGCTAAAGGCCCGTATACATCTTCATTACAGACGCGGGGGCCCCAGCCACCCTCCTCCCAAGACAGTCTTATTCATTTTTACACAATTTGCCTACTGTACGGTACAGATGGTTTCTATTAAGTAAAATATCTGTTTGCCTCCAAATTTTTAGTTTTCGTGATTAAATTACCTTCAAATGATAGTACATTGTATCACTCTCTTTCATGACTTAATTTAGCTCCAACACTCCTAGTGTGAACAGGGAGCCCAACTTTACCCGCTCAGAAAAAGAAAATGCACACATACTGTGAATTTTGGAAGGTTGTTCCGCCCTAGCTGTGATTTCTAATGCTTTTATCAATTACTTTCGCCCGACTCTTAACTCATGCTTTATTTTCCCGAGATGGATTTAAATATGAATGAATAAACATGGACACTTTGAACCGATAGGAAAACAGGCGTTCTTCCTTTGACTGTTTAAAATGTGAAATGCTCTTGTTAATATGCAAACTGTGTGACTGAGCTGTGCGTTGGCTGGTGCCCGTGTGCTCAGAGCTGCTGCCCCCTGGTGGTAGCCTCTGATTCTGGGCTCCCTCCGCAGAAACCCCTGCTCTGTTGGTTGTGCGGAGACTGGATTGTGCACCGACCCCTGGCCGACGGGTTCTGAGCCCCCCCCACCCCCCCGCGTTGAAGCCCAGCTCCCCTGGACGTCAGAGAGCGCGTTTCTGAGTGCTCAGCCCGCTGTCTCACTCTATTAGCGTGATACTAGGCAAATGCAGCCCTGGGAATTTCTCCCCCTTTGCATTTCGCATTCATGTTTTATTCTGGCTTGCTCTCTCGTGCTTTCTGGCTTCTCTCTCGGGAACACAGTCTGAATGCGGGGCCCTAGCGCCCCTTCTAGGCCCCCACCAGTCTCAGCCACTCCAAAGCTAGATGGCAAAACTGCCGATCCTGGGGGAGAACGCTGGAAAGAAAGGTTGCAACTTTTCCAGGAGGAAAGAGCCAGGGGGGCTCCTCTGAGAAGGAAGGTGCATCCCCAGGAAGACTAAGATGCAGCGGGCAACCACAAGACTCTCCTGCTCCCTGCCTGGCACCCAGCAGCCCCGCACCTCGTACGTGGCTTTGTAGAAACCTCTCCACAGGCTTGTTCCCCAAAGCCTCTCCTTCCACTCACAACCCAGGACTTGATTCCCTTGGGGCCTCTTCCGGGAACCACCCACGCCAGGCTCAGAAGCCTTGGGTGTTACAAAGCCGTCCAGTGATTCTCCGAGGGGCCCACCCACTGCACGGTCCTTCCAGAGGTGAAGACAGAGAGGGAAGACCCCCCGGCCACTCCCACCTTGACCCCAGGCAGCTCAGCCCACCTCTCTGGGGCCTCTATCTGTAGGAGACACAAAGATCGAATTAAAAGAACAAGACAAGAGAGACTTTTGAAGCTCTCAGGATGTTTGAGCCCAGTGTGCGCACTGGTGTTGGGCTGCAGCCAGCTGCCACCTCCCACCAACCAAGAGTCAACAAGGCTGCGCCAGGACACTCTTCGCAGAGGCTACCTCCTATGCGCAGGGAGACTCCAGACACCATGGAAGATTCCGGAACGCATGCTGGAGAGGGCAGGATGCCACGCGGGGACCCCATCATGTCTGCAGTGAAGAGGAGTCTGTGTAGCTTGATCCCACTTTGAATCAGCACAAGCCCTGCATGGCAAAGACACACCTGAAGCGCTGACAGAAATGGGGGTGTTAGGTGTGGTCATGAACAACATCTAACGTCCCAGAAAACAACTCTGGAGCAATCGCTAATACAAGACACCCCTAGAGCTTCATCACCTGCAGCATTCATTGGGGACCAAGACACCATGTCTGCTCCAAACTTAGTCCCTTCTGTGTCCATGAGAAGCTGGAGAGGCCACAAGGTCCTGGTTATTCTACTAAGACCTGTAGCCGCCATGTTAGGCGGTTGCAATGTCTGGACCATGATGCCCAGTGGTCCCAGATTCTGCTCCTGACCAACAGCCAGGGTTCTGCCAGCTTGTGCCACCTTCCACAGGCGTCCTTCCCACCTACGCACAAGTACCAAGAGAAAGCACGGCGTGAATAAAGAGACACAAGAACAGTCGAGAATGGAAGAGCCCAAAGCTAACCCATCCGAGAGCAGCACACAAGAACCTGGACGACGCGCCACCTTCAGGGCTGGTCTCTCTTCTTCTTCCTCCTCCTCCTCCTCTTCTTCCTCCTCTACTTCTCCTCCTCTTCCTCCTTCTCCTCCTCCTTCTCCTCTTTTGCCTCCACCTGTTCTTCCTCCTCCTCCTCCTCCTCCTCCTCCACTTTTCTTCCTATTCTTCCTCCTCCTCCTCCACTTCTACTCCTCTTCTGCCTTCTCGTCCTCCTTCTCCTCTTTTGCCTCCTCCTCCTCTTCTTTCTTCTTCTCCTCCTCCTCATCCTCTTTCTCCTCCTTATCCTCTTCCTCCTCCTCTCCCCAAGCCTCTAGAAGCCACATTAGCACTGAGCACCATGATCTCCAAGCCATGGGCAGACTGGGCTGCGATCTCTGGCCGTTGGGCAACTCCAGGCAGTCAAAGGCAGACCCAGCAGCACGGCTCTGGGGACAGAGCCACAGCCCAAGGGCCGTGTGCTAGGCTGGGGCGAGGGGAAGACCCCGAGGTAACCCATGGAAATTATCAGATGCTTCAGAGAGCTGAGCTCCCTTCAGCCCCGCCTGCGCAGCACGGAGGAATCTTGGCAGCATCAGAACATAATATTATTCCATTCAGAGGAGCCTCTAACTGCTCCAAAATCAATTTCAGAACCCAGGGATGACAGAGGGTGATGTGATAAAGCGACACAGAGACTGTGGGGCAGTGGGATGATGGGCCGGGAGTGCACGAGACGCCGACGGCCAGGCACAGTGCAGACGAGACCACAAATGCGCTCAGGCTGATGAGCAACGTGTACTTGCCACTGGGCTCTGCTGTCTGAAGCTCCTGTCCCGGCGGAGGAAATGAGGTCCAGTGAGCTCTGATCCATCTGTGCTTGCCCCACCCCCACTAGGCTTGCCCCACCCCCACTAGGCTTGCCCCCCCCCAGAGCAGGATCCACTTCTGCTTGCCCCCAGAATAGAATGCTCTGTGCTTACCCCCAGAGCAGGATCCACTGTGCTTGCTCTTAGGATCCACCGTACTTACCCGGCGAAGGGTTTGGAGACCTACCAAGGAACACGCGACACGTGGTATATCACAGACACTCCAGAAATGCAGGGCCCTTCACTCGCTGGGCGTCGCAGTCAAGCAGAGCAACCACGGGCTTCGCAGCAAACGGGCAAACACAGAACATCCCCCGGGCGTCCCTTGATCGAGGCGCCGCACGGCTACTCTGCCAGCTTTGGGTCGCTGAATACAGACAGAGCCTCCGTAGACTTCACTGGCTAAGAGGTGTGTGCACAGCGCATCTCCAGTTCACTAGCTGAGGTAAGTGCGCAGAGAGCATCTCCACCAGCTAAGGTGCATGTGCGTGCAGTATCCTCCCCCTCACCAGCCAAGGTGCATATCCATGGAACATCTCCGCTCAACTAAGGCTGTTGCAATTCACCTGCATTGCTGCTGATAAAATCACCATCAAATGGTTTAAGGGAACAACAGGGTTATTCTCTTAAGATAGTCCAGTTACAGTTCTTAGTCCAGCTTGATGGGAGAGCACGTACCATCACCAGGGCCAAGGGAACTGGCCACACCATCTTCATATAACAGCTAAGAGAGGGATGATCCTTACTTGCCAGACCAGCATGTCTGGCCAAGTGTATACAAGGATGCCTCTTTCTCTAACAGTTCCCACCATTTTATTCACCTGCCCGGGGACTAATCCCACTCTCCATGGGCTGGGCCTTCCCCATCCACTAGACAGTCTCCTGCAGGTTCGCTCTGGGCTTGACTCAGCTGCTAATTCTCTACAAATGTGCCCAGAGCTCGAGCCCTCAATCGCAAGTTGACTTCTGTACCCAACTCTAACAAAGGCGCTTGTGCACCCGTGTCCTCCCCTCACTAGCCAAGGCGCATGTGCGTGGAGTCTTCCAGCTTCTTCACACTCTCGCAAGCTCAGGCTTGAGGGCTCAGAGCTCACTCAGAGAGAAACAGGGGATGGAACCCAGGTGTGAGAGCTGAGTTCAGATTCTAGAAGCCTAGGGAGTGTGGAGAGGGAAAAAGGAAACACACATCGGAGGCTGGGAAAGTGTAAAGAGGAACATGGGGGCGAGCCTGGTTTCTGGGTCACACAGAGAGAGGAAGCCAGACGACCCCAGAGTTAAACCCCAGTACAGGCACCTCATACCGCAGTCGTGAGAGAATGTTGGGAGGAAACAAGATTCACAAAGCTGGGGCCAAGAATACAGACATTTCTTTACACCGTCACATTTTGAGGCTGGGGAGAAGGCTCAGTGGTTAAAGCTTAGCAAGCAAAAGGACCTGAGTTCAGATCCACAGCACAGACCCACGCCTGGGCAAGGGGAGATAGGGCAGTGGCCTGCAATTCTATCCCTTGGAAGGCAGGGCCTGGGAAGCCCCAGAGCAAAACAATGAAGGAGGTAGAGCAATCCACAATTGTGCCTGTGGCAGTCAGCCTGCATAGCTGCTGACAAATCACAATCAGATGGCTTAAGGGAACAAGGGGTATATTATCCCTTATGATTATCTGGTTACAGTTCTCAGTCCAGCTTGACGGGAGAGTTCACACCAACACCAAGGCCGAGGGAACTGGCCACACCATCTCTACGTAATGGCTGAAAGAGGGATGATCCTTACTTGCCAGATCAGCATGTCTGGCCAAGTGTACACAAGGACGCCAACTCCCTCAACCAGCTGTCTGTATTTTATTCCAGGGCCCAATCCCACCCACCATGGGCTGGGCCTTCCCCATCAGCTAGACAATCTCCTGCAGGTTTGCTCTGGGCCTAAATTAACCACTAATTCTCTACAAATTTGCCCAGAGCTCAAACCCTCAACTGTCCAGTTGACACCTGTGCCTAACTATGACAGTTCCCTATGTCACCCTTGGCCTCCATGGGCACACATACTCATGTGCCTTCTTTGTACTCACACTTGCACACATGCATAGACACATTTACATATTTGCCTACGTACATAACACACATACATGCACACACACACACACACACACACACACACACACATATATACGGGGGAAAAACCTGCATATTTAAAAGTCCCCAGCTTCCATGAAAACGAGAAGGGTCTGAGAGAGGGTAATGGACAGGGGAGAAAAGATCAGAATACATGATAGACATGTATGAGCTGTCAAAGACAAAATGTACAAACACTGTTGAAACAAGAAGTTCCCAGCCAAAGTACTTTGTACCGGCAGGATCACCTTGACCTGCCTGCCCCTTACCAAGTGCTGTTTCAGAGTTACCATGAGACGCCAGCAGTCAACACGTGTGAAAGGAACAAGGACTCTGGGAAAACTGATCTGCTGGGTCAGAAACGGTGTTGCCAAGACAAAAAAAAAATTGTGCACAGAACCCTTTTTTCTCTGTGTAGTTTTGTCTTGCCATCTGGCAAAGCTAAGTAGGTGTAGACCGGCAGGAATACGTGTGTGCAGTGCCCGGCCGACCACCGCCCATCACCCACGTGATCACAGCTGGTGTCTGTGGACCCAAGAATCAATTCCAAGAGTGAGTCTATCTCAAGACATTATCAAACAGAATTCTACAACGTGCACTCGGAAACTTCCAGACTCGAGCAATTAATTTCCCAATTGGATTACTTAGACAATCATATAGGAAAGGCTATGGATATTAAAAACCATTACAAGCATTTTAAAGGCAGCATATGCTAATCTTTTCACAGAAAGGATAAAATACAAATCCATTTCCCTCGTAACCTTTGGGCCCATAAACAAAAAGGAATATGGAAATGTATAAGTCTGCATACAAAGGAAAAAAAGATTTTAGCTCATGAGGGTTTCTACGTGCTGTTCTCTAGGGAACAACTTCCCCCAAATTTTATTTTGAAGCTGCCTTGAATATCTGGCACGAGGCCCAGACTGTCTTCAAATGTTGTCAAAGTTTTCCCAGCACCTCAGACCCAGCACGGAAGTTGGGAACTTGATTAAAGAGACATTATCTGAGGTGACGTCTACATCCGATGATGGGAATGACATTTTTGTGGCTGGAAGGGCACAAGAGGAACATGACTCATGACTGAAAGCTGCAGTCTGAAGACTGGATGGGAAAAGGAACTGTCTTGACACTGAAAATTAAATCTGACTTAGTGTGCAAGCCACGTGGGAGCCCCAGCCACACTGTGGACCAGGAAAAGGGGGGCGGGCAACAAGCAAGTCCAAATTGAGTCTCTAACATAGAGAACAGCCGCCTACCCCCACTGCTCGCTTTGGGTTGACATACGCCCCACGATCACGGAACAATATCTGCACACCGCTCCGTGACCGCGTACGATGTGAAACTCCATGGAGTGTGCTTATACTTCTCTATAACCTGAAATTATCTCAAAATTTCAAAAACATGCTTCAAAAGGCAAGTAGGGGCTGGGGAGACGGCTCTATGGTTAAAGCCTCTGCCTCACAAGCAAAAGGATCCGAGTTCAGATCCCCAGGTCCCTGTAAAAGTGCTGGGCAGACGTGGGGGCCCACCTGTCATTCTAGCCCTGGAAGGCAGAGCCTGGGAATTCCCAGAGCAGGCTGACTACCCAGACCAGCCCTGTGCTGTTGGTTCAATTAGAGGCTCAGACTCACACGATGAGATGGAAGCACTGCGGAGGGCGGTTTTCAGTCCTGCCATTGGGCCTCCGCATGTACACACTTAAGTGCACATGCACACACACACCCGCAAGTAAAACACACACGAGCATGCACACACCCGTTCACACACACACGAAGGAGAAAACCGAACAGGAGAGCTGGAGATGTCCATCAAGAAGAAGAAAACATAACTTGCTACCCGAGGAAACGTGACGCCATGAATGACGTCAGTGCACCCAGAGAGGGGGCTGCCTCCGCACGTGTAACAGCAGCTCCTGCTCAAGCTGGGGGGATGGCTCAGTCGGTCAGGTGTGGGGCTGGCAGGCAAGGGGACCACGCCCCAAGCCCCAGAATCTGCATCAAAAGCCACGTCCAATCCCAGGGCTAAGGAGCCAAAGACAGGCGGATCCCTGAGCCTCGCTGGCCAACCAGCACAGCCTGCTTGGAGATGCCAGTCAACAAGAAAACCCGTCTCAAGACCCAGGTGGACAGCTCTTGAGGAACAGCATCGAAGTTGTCATCTGGCCTCCACACACGTGCACACGTGCACATGTGCGCACACACATGCACAGACAAGTACATACGCACATGCATGTACACATACACACAGGTACAGGCGCACATGTGCATACACATGCACACGCACCTTCAGGCACGCACACATGGGCACATATACACAAATACACAAATGCGCACATGCGCACACATCTGCAGGTACACACACGTGCACATACAGGCATACACACTTGTAGGCACACACACATAAATGCACACACACCTGTGGGCACATGCACATGCATACACACGTGTGCACACTTGCACACATAACTGCGGGCATACACACGCACACACACCTGCAGGTATGCGCACGCACACAGACAGAATTTTTCCCAATGCCTACTCGTCAGAGGACACCGCAGAGGAGAGTCTTACAATGGCAGGTCAGCACTACTTACAACATGGCTGGCAACAGATAAAATGAAAGAACAGCGAAGACGCCAGCCCTGAAGCTCTTTCCAGAAGGACGCGACTTAATGTTGCAGGATGCGGTGAGCTCCGAGGCTATTCTGTAAGAAGTCCAAAGCTGCTGAACTGTCGCCCTGTGGCAAGGCCATGCAGCCCTAAGCTGTTGACCCTTGTCCTCGTCTGGGCATGCTCAGTGAGTGTCACGGCTTGACACTGCCCCCACAGGCTGTGTGTCTGAACACTTGGCTGGTGTTGACATTTGAGAAGGTGGTGGGAACTTTGAGGGCTGGAGCCCTTGCAGGAGGAAGGGACCTCACAGTGGAGACCTTGAGGTTGGGGAGCTCCGCCTGCTTCCCGGAGTCTGTTCTTACAGGCTGCAGTCTGTCTGCAGTGACCTGAGCCGCCTCCAGCTGCCGTCGCTTACCACGCCTGTCCCACCATAATGGACTGTGTCCCCCCTCTGGAAACATAAGCCAAAGAAATCTCCCTTTCTCCCTTTAAGTTGCTTGGGTCTGAGTGTTGTCTCCAGCAGCATGAAGAGTTCCTGTGACCACCAGGCCCACTGAGGACAAGGCAAGTGCTAGCTGTGACCCCGCCCAGCGGAGCAGCCCCGAGCTCAGGAGATTCCCCAAAGTCAACTCAAACCTGACTCCAAGTCACCTTGACTCCAAGTCACCCTGACTCCAAGTCACCCTGCCCCTGCCGGTAAGCTGTGGGCTCGCTGCTTCTCCCAGTTCCCTGAAGAATACCGTCCCGTTCTAGGTACCTAGAAGGTGGGCAAGAGCCACGTGTCCCCACCCTCCCCAGGCTTCACAGCAGCCCTATCACTCGGGGCCTGAGTGCAGGTTTGGAGACAGCAATCCTGGCCCGTTGGAAGCCGGCGAGCTGGCTCGGTCTTTTTGAGGGTACCTGGGGACCCCCACGTCCGAGGATGGGGCACCTCTGTCAGAAGTCCCAGGAGCTCCTTCCCAGTGTGAATTCTTTAGGAAAGATGGACGGCGTCAGCAGACAGCATCCCCTTGAGCAAAACAAGCAGCACCAGGCCACAGACACAGGGGCATCATCTAGGAGCTGTGACCCCAAAACAAAGTAAAATGAAGTGTCTTAATGGTCATGTTTAATAAAGTCTGCATGGACGGAAACTTCTAGAGATAGTGCATGAAGTCCCTTCAAGCTTCCCCATTTCCCAAGTTTTCTCTCATGGTGCAAAACTGACTGTAGCATTACCCACTATCCTATATTACGCCATCATGCAATAATAATTATTTAGTAATAATTATTATATCAACTATAATATTTATATGATAATTATTTAATAATTGTCCTCTATCTTTCTAACCTTCCCAGAAAGGGGTGGAAAGGCTGGGAAGAGGCTCAGAGGCTCAGCGGGCAGAAGCGCTCTGTGCGCCGCCAGGACAACCTGAGTTCGATCCCGGGGATCATGTAACGAATCAGCTGCAGTGGAGTGCGGCTGCAATATCAGCATTCCCGCAGCGCCATGGAGACGGACACAAGACAGGGGCCCAGAAGTTCACAGGCCAGCTACAGCGCAGTGTGCTGTGACGGAAACGAGAAATCCGACGTCCACAAGGGTCCTCTGCCCTCTACACACGTGCCGTGGCACACACCAGCTAATGAAAACGTTCACAAGAATTGCCATTCAGGTGAGACAGGCTCACCCCTTGGAAGGGTCTCCCTCCAAAGCAGGGGTTCGCGTAGCGAGGAGGAAGTACCCATCAGTGGGCTGGCGAAGTGCCTACTGCGCGAGCACATGGAAACGGCCCTTGAGAGCTGAATGTTTGTAGCTGAGAGTGGGAACCGTGTACAGAGCTCAGCCCCAGCGTGCAGCATCTTTTAAAGCAAGGTGTGGGTCACACCCCTGGAACCCCAACACTGGGGGCACAGAGGGGGGCAGAAACCTGGAGCTTGCGGGCCAGTCAGTCTATCCAACCCACGGAGGTTCAGTGAGAGACCTCGTCCTGAAAGAATAAGGGGGGAGGGGGAGACAGAGACAACCACTCGCTGTGTTTGTAAAAGTAGAAAAAAAAGGGCAGAGATTGACAGAGGAAAACCCCTGAGGCTGACCTCTGTCCATATATATGCGTGTATGTGTGCACGCGTGTGCACGTGCACACACACACTCACTCACTCACCTGTCAGGCCCCCACGGGTCTGGCAGCCTTGCTTATGAAGCGCACACAAGTGTCCCGCAGCATGCATGGCCACGCATGCTAGGCAAGAGGTGCTCACGGGAGAAACACGGCGAGGGACGCACACAGGGCGCCCTCAGACTGCAGAACAGCAAGCCGGGGTCAGTGTGCCCAGCGAGGCTCCCTGGGCATCTCTAGCAAGGTCGACAGGAATCCTGGGTCTAGAAACTCAGCCCTTTAGCCCACGGGAGGACAGGCTCTGGGGGACTTGTCCACAGCTCCGAGTGGCTCCTCGCGCTCAAGAACCAATCAGAGAGCCTCGTCTTTCTGCTCGCCACCTCCAGCTCTGGCCGCCATGTTGGATGGAAACGCTGCAGGACTCTGCTCCACCACGCACCCTGTTCCCAGCTTTTGGCTACAAACATTCAACTTTCTCAGTTTTCCATGTGCAGGACCCTTCATGCTCCAGGGGCCCTAGAAGCAACCAAGAACCCCAAAGGTTCCACAATGCACCATCTCTTGGAGATGCAGAACACAGATTCCTTGGAGGTGGGTGTCTTCCAATGAACCTCATTGTGACATGAGAACCCCTCATCACCCCTTCTCCATCTCCACTGGGAATCTTCTTGGATGGACTGAACCCTCTTCCTCTCCCTTTTGCCCTCACATGTGAAAAGCGAGCATCATGAGCTAATCTTGCTTACAGCAAATGACAAGTTCTACTTGTTACTCTTAACTTATCTCTGCACACCCTCTGGCAAAGCAGTGGGGGCACCAGTGGAAAGCTTGCCTCCTTGAGGGGCTGGTCATATTCGCAGTTCCCTAGGAACATTTAGGGTCTGGCACATGGAAATGGCCCTTGAGAGTTGAATGTTTGTAGCTGAGAGTGGGAACAGTGTACATGCAATGGAGCAGGCAGAGTCCTGGAGCTTCCATCTCAACATGGCGGCCGGAGCCGGAGGTGGCAGAGAAGTGAGCAGTCGAGGGGATCTGAGCTCGGGGCCCAGGACGTCCAAAGAGAATGTGAGTGAACCTATTTAGAACAGAAGAAAAAGATGCTGTCAGCCAAGAGGAGAGAGAGCTTACAGGGCCATGAGCCCGTGGGAAGCAGGGGCAGTTGGCATCTGGAATGAAGCCCAGGGAGAGAGAAGCCCCAGTCCAGTTCTAGACTGTGAGATGTTTTTCAGAAAAGAGAAAAATGCTTTAAGCTATCTTTGCATAAAGTGCTGCAAAACAATGCGAGAAGGAGTTTGTGAAGCATTGAAAAGCTGAATTATCTTGCTGAGGTCCCTCTAGCTACGACACTATTTAATAGACCATTTAATAGACAATTACGGATCTGGTTGTCTTCATTATAGTAAAGAGACAAATGTCCACACAATTGGGCAGTTTTCTGGATCACATTGCGAGGGTCTAACGTGAAATCCTGGAGGCTGGAGACCCTTCGACTCACAGTCGAGGATACACGCAGAAAGGTCAGACCTAGTGAGAGGGAAAATTCTAGAACCAAACTCCTCACACAGAAGACCTTGGAACTGAGGCAAATTCCTCAGCGCACACTGGAAGTTGGGGAACAGCACCAAAGCACAGAGGTGGGGGGAAGGAAGGGCCAGGGAAACTTCCTGCCGAGGTTTCCCAGGCTTCCCGCTCTGCCTGGCGTTCTGTTCCACCTACAGGGTCCGGACCACTGGGCTCACTCAGCACCCTCTGCCTTTGCTTGTCCCATAGAAAGCCAAGAAACGTGTCGCAGATGTGTGTCACCATGTCATAGTCTGATGGTCCCCAAGACACTGAAAGTCAAGCAATACATCTCTCCAAAGATTGTACACATCCCAGGTGGCGAGATGATTTACAGAGCATGAATGTTGACAAGGAGGCCCATTTTCATCACACACATTATTCTAGCTTCAGTGTCCATTTCTGCAACAAGCGCCCAGAGGCAAGTATCTTGCAGGAGGAGAAGGTTGACAACTGCAGCTAACAACCCATCATGGCAGAGAAATTTCAGCAGCGGGTGGAGAGAACCAGTCAGGACAAATCCAAAGCTGAGGGAAACCAACACTCAGCCCTCTTCCTCTCTTGAGCTCTCAGGCCCTGTTCTCCATCTTTATGCAGGTCCCAATCTCTGGCCCAGGGAAAGATCCGCCCACTGTGGGCTGGGTCTCCCCTCAGGGATTAATACAATCAAGACAATCCTTCTCGGGCACCCCCAGAAGTCAGCCCTAATCTAGAAATTCTGTTGGTTGGGTGGGAAGGCCTTTGTCCTGCCTGTCAGGCTGTCGGATAATATTAGTCATCCACGCAGAGACACTTGGAGCACAAACATACACACGCATGCCACCAGCAGACCATGCGGCTTCTGGAATGTCTCTGGATTTAAAGATAATGGTAAATAAATATAAACATCACCCAACCGCCCAAAGCTGGCTCCAGGCAGCTCCCAGTGCACCTGGAAGAAGCCCAGTGTCCTTCCTAACCATTTCGAATTGTGGGCAGCAACATTCTCACCCAGGACCCTCGGCAAAGCCGCCAATGATAGCTGTGATCCCTTCTGAGCTTGTGCCCCCCGCCCCTCCAGCCACATTGCACTCCCCAAAGTCTTTCTATGGGCAGGAATTGTCTTTGTGACACCGGCAAAGGTTCCCGGAGGCAAGACGAGGTGCAGCCCGTCACCTGGTGGAAACATGAGCCACTAGACAGCAGCCCCTGGAAGGAAGCCCACCCACACTCACAATCAGCCACATGGGCATCCGATCTCATTTGTGGTGGGTGCCCAGCATTGTCCCTCCACAGAGAGAGGCGCGTCCAATTCACTCACAGCCACAGACACTTGGGCGAGCCTTGTTGGATAATTATTCACGTTATGAACACGGCCACACGCCGAGGGAAGGGGGATCACCTCGGCCTTGGCTCTGAAGTCATCAGATGTGGCTTTCTTTTTAATATTTACTACAGCATTAAACATCGCAGCATTATTTGGCTGTTGACCGAACATGACCGTGCACGGATAGCTCAAGTATATTCGAAGACAGCCTGGTGGTTCCAGCCAGCTGGAAACGGTGTGGTTTATAAGGATGGCTCTTAAAAAAACTCGCTGAACCAGTAGGTGTGCAGTTGCCTCCTTTCCCCCACCCCCCCCCCATCTCCGTAAGCCCCTCCCAGCAGAGGCTGGCTCTGGAATTTCACAGGTCAGAGTCTCGTGCCAATGGTCATGGTGCAGCTTGACTTTGGAGCTTCTGATAAATGGGCTGTGAGCCCAGGCCCTGGGGTCCGGATGGGAAACGTCCCCCCCCCCTCAAGCATCGGTTTCTAGGTGGTTCCAACATTCATCCTCAGCCTGAGGCTGTGTTTCTGCGTGAAACTGTCAGGCTTCTTGCGGCCCAGTCTTCCAATGCAGAAATCACGGGCAACCCACGTCCTGCAGAAACCCGTCCTCGGAGGCAGTGACCAACTAGCTTGAGAACGACGACAACCAGTGTCTGCTGGGTGAAGGGAGCTTCCCTTGCTAATGCCACCTCAGGGCTGGAGAGGTGGCTCAGGGGTTACAGCCTTTACCCCAAAAGGACCTGAGTTCAGATCCCCAGATCCCAAGTAAAAATGCCAGGTAGACATGGTGGTGGCCTGTAATTCCAGCCTGGAAGGCAGAGCAAAGCCATAAGGAGGTAGCACGATCCAGGATGATTCCCGATGTCACCCTCGGGCCTCCACAGGGACGCACAGCGCCCTCTTTTACACACACACATACATAATAATAGCAGTGTCACCTCAGACATTTGTTCCCAAAGGGAAAGTTGCTTTGAGAATGAACAACCAGATGTTACAGCCACCCGCACGGTCACACGCTCAGGAGATGTGTTCCCCTGGTCTGCACTGACAAAGAACAGTCGGGAAATGCGCCGTGCAGCCTCATCTCTCCACTGAGGAGGAAAGAAGCAAAACTTTCTTTGTTATTATTTCTAAAGTCCATTTTATTCTCTTATGAGCCATGTGGAAACAGAACCATTCATGTTTTTAATTAGTGCGCAACGCTTTTGATAACCTCTGTGGTAATTGTCATAATAGACACTCTAAGTTTGTACAGGTGAAGCAAAGCGTTCACGTCGACATCGCCTGACCACCCCCTGACTTTGACAACAGAAAACCTGGGAAACAGCAGTGTTTTCAGGGGCGGACATCCTTCCGGCCCGCAGCAAAGACCACTTCTTCATCCGGGCTAGAAAACACGCCTGGGCCATCTTGGTAAACACGTGTCCCGAAAACAGCAGTGCAAGCTCGCCCACCACACCTCTGCTCCGCTTTCTGTATGTGGCGCATCAGCTCGCTCTGATCTCTACATTCTGGAGAGGAGTGTGAGGAAGAGGAAGAGCGGGTGAAAGGAAAAGGAAACGTGGGTCCGCCTCGCCCTGCCTGGACTCAGCTCCCGCAGACAAACGCTTTCTTTCACTCACTAACATCAGGAACTTGGCCATGTTTTAACCTCAATTTCCTTCCAACCTTTATTTCATTGCAAATAAAGGTGCTAATATAGAATTGTGGGTAATGAAGGTCTTCATAACACCAAGAGAGAAAATTAAAACAATTATGAAAGTAGTTTCTCATAGTGGCCAATGATGTACAACTCCAATTTAACTGCTGTCCTATTAAGAGGTGGCATTTATAACTTACCCTTTATTTCCATTTTGTTGTACAAAAAGAAAAGAAACTTCTACAGTTGGTATAACTTTTAGAGGGAGCTGTGCTGGGATTCTGCCTCTCCTGGTGCCTGATCAGCAGGAAAGCCCCTGAAGTTCTGGGGAGGGTCCTCTTAGCGCCTGGGCTCACGGGTCATTTCTCTGAAATCTGTCCCAGCTGCTGGGAGCTGGCGCCCCACCGAGACTCCAGGTGGCTTCCCAAGTCCCAAGCGGCCTCTCTGCTCTAGGAACCCTTCTGCCAGCAGGAGTTCTCTGGGGACACTTGGCAACCTGCAGGCGCAGAGATGATGGGAATCTATGCAGAATTCTCCTCAAGCCCTGTGATTGGACAATTTCAATCCAACCAGATTCCAGACCTCAGTAGCCATCGGTATGTCCAGATGGCACACGACGCTGTCAAAAGATGTTTGTGCCAAAAAGTTTAAGAGGTGAGCTGAGGCTGAAAGGACCCGCGGGAATGGGTAAGATTGAGCAGAAGGGGGCAAACCAGTGTGGTGCGAGCCTCTCTGATAAAAGCATGCACGTTACTATCGGAGCCTGGACGGAACAGAAGCCTAGCAGAGAGGACTGTTGCCCAGACAGTCCTTCACCTGACTCTGTCCCCCAGGCGAGATGATGCTTAAAGCCCACTGCTGTGAGGGGGGAGGGCTGGAGAGGCGACACGCCAGGGGCGCTTGCTATGCGTCCCTGAGGACTCGGAAAAGTCAGTAGCATAGACGCCAATCGAGCTCCACCGGGAACCCCGTCATCAGTGGGAGATGGGAACTGTCTCAAAAAAGAAAATAAGGTGGAAAAGAATTGAGGAAAGCACCCCAGCAGACCGCTGTCTTCTGCATGCACGCTAGCCACGCATGCATGCACCTGCATGGATATGTCCACTTCCATGAAGTCCGCTGTGTTCAGGGCTCTGCTTCTGGGTGGTGACAAGAATCAGACAAGGTCTCCCAGCCCGCGGCTCTACTAAGACATCTCTCCTGAGCCTCTCGGCGAGGAAACTCCATGACCAAGCAGGGTCTCCTCCAGGGACCCCCGCAGGTTGCCCTGATGCGTTCTCAGCAAAGCACTGACAGAAACAGGTGTCCAAAGGGTTTAGATGTCATCCTCGACATCTGAGAATCTCGGAGAAGAGTGTGTCACCTGCACCCAGGGACACCTGGGAAGGCATTTTCCACTCTACCAGCATTTGCTGGGCACTGGTGAATGCCAACTGCTACGGTAGTCCGGATGACTAAGATACACCAGTGAAGGAACCAAGCCAGAGTACACAGCTCTCTCCACAGAGCGCACGCTTGAATCGAGGAATCTGTTTAATCCGTCAAGGCTTCTTTCTGGTCTTGTTGATGAAGTGGGTGGCTGAATGGATTTCATAGCAATGATCCCTTTCTGCTATGGTTCTGCCCAGACGCATTCTCGAAGTTTCTGTAAAACAACACTGACGTGGATGAGCAGTGGAGACAAGGAAGGCAGCCAGAACTGAGAGTGTAGTTGACGTGTGTCATCTTCTCTGACGCTACAAGTCCGTTTCTGTTCTCTCTTGAACAATAGTCCTGCATGGTTTGCCTCAGTTGCAAAACACTTGACTAGCATTGTGAGGCCCAGGGAGGCCCTCAGCATTGCCCCCAAATCATCATTATCATCATCATCATCATCATCATCATCATCATCACGGGAAGGGTTTCTCCACAAAAGCTGTCCATTGTGGTGTTATTGGTATTAACATCAGGAAGACACTGAAAAGATACTGTAACCAACAAGGAGTCAGAGAAATAAGCGCTGGGCACAGGAAGGTAACTTGACCTCACGAAATACTTGTAAGGAGTCTTTTAAATTATTCACGGTATTCAATAAAATGTAGTGTAGGGAATTGTATGTGCACAGAGTTGTAGCAGGAAAATTATTTGGGGAAAGATTTGGGAAAGAGTCGCCAAGAAGTTAACAGCTGTTGTCACCACCCCGGGGGCTTTGAGCTCTCTCCTTCTTTGCTCCAGCTTTGGGTTATCCTGCAGTGAGTAAATACAGTGTTTTTAACCAAGAAAATAACAAACCAGAAATTGCAAACACTTTATGTGCAGAGAGGGAGGGAGGAGGGACGAGACTGAGGAGTGAGAAGTTCAACGCCCACGTCTTGCAGACACTTAGGTCACCGTGGAAAGTTCTATGAATTTCCACACTCCTGGAGCTGTGGTTGCAAGAGCTAGCCAAGGTACCACCTCTCTTCTGGGTACTTAAAATGCCATGAAGAGCAAGTGTCCCAAAGCTGCTAGGACCAGTCATGACACTGTCCAACAGAGGGGAGAGAGAGAGAATGGCGTGGAGGCTTTAAGCACACTCTCTCTCTCTCCCCTGGACTCAAGGATGAGCTCGGACACATCTGACCTTCACTCCGGCTCCCCCTTCTGAGCCCAGCCCACCCAGCACTGGAGGGCTCCCACCTGCCAGACCCTCTCGGGATGCTTCGCTACTGAAAGTGTCCCCTGGGTATCTGTGCGTCTGTAGGCTGCCACCCCTGGGGGCAGGAGCCACAGGTTCCTCAGCGCGGTGGACGTCTGGCAGAGAGACAAAGTTCGTTCCTTCCTGAGCTTCATGCCTTGCTGCTAGTCGCCTGCGCGTCCTCTTCCAACACTGAACACGTGTACACATGCCGAATACACACACGAGTGAGGCTTAACGTGGAGTCACGGAAGACTTTGAAAGATGATGCTAGTTTCCTGAACTCAGCATCCAACCAAACGTCCCCCCAGCATTGCCTTCCTGAGCAACAGAGAGAAATTCGTGAAAGAGACCGGCGCGGGTACCAGTCTCCACGCCCCCAATCCCGAGAGATGCCCTTTTCATGAGTTTCCGGGAAACCCCTGTACTTGGAGGCTGCGAACCTTCAGCCCCAGGCACGGCCGAGCGAGCCAGGTGCTCATCTGGGCAGGAAGAGGGAAATGGCCAGAGTCACAGCATATCCCGTGACCACTGTGCTCCAGCCAGTGTCACTGCGTAGCAACGACTCCTTCGCATGTCCACGACAGGCGGCCCCGGGACAGTCGCCTTCGTCTTGGGAAGTGCCTCGAGCAGTCACGCCTTCGTGCGGTCCATTCATTCATTCATTCATTCATTCATTCATTCATCCATTCATTCATCCATTTTGGGTGCTGGGATTGAGCCCAGGTGCACCTGCTGGCCTACGCTCTACCACTGAGCTATACCCCAAGTTCCTGACATCCACGTTTCCAGATGCTCACTGGTCCGTGAACTACAGTGTTGACAAACAGCAGCAATGAGAGTCGTTTTGAATAAATTTCAAGGGCAAAATTCTGATTAAATTTTGCCAAAGTGTTCCTTGCTTGCTCGGAGCCCTCCGCGTAGAACCGCCGTTTCCCATTACCATCGGTCCTCTGGTTCCGCACAATGGGCAGCCACGTCTCCCGCAGGCCACATGGGGATAAAAAGCATTTCAACGTGAGACAGAGGCCAGGATTACATTGGAGCCAGTCTTTTGAATGCATGCACTCGGGCCAAATCCCGCCCGGGGACTTGTGTCGTGAGAGGACCCCGAGAGTGAGCGGGGCAGACGCCCACTGCTTCCCAGCCTGCACCCCCTTCCTCACTCTAGCGGCCTCTGAGAGGGGGTATCTGTGACTCCATCTTGCAGACAGGGAAAGTGAGACTCGGGGGGAGTCTCTAGCCCACCCTTTGCATCTGTGCGCACAGCACAGCCTGGGGTCCCCAAGCTTAGTGCGTCGCATCACCGGAAGAGACCGAATCACCCCTCTTTCGCACAGCGGAAGTGCTCAGTTCCCGTCCTCCAAGACGCTACACTTCCTCCCGGTTCATGACAGAGCCAACGTGCCAACTGCCCGCGCCCCCTCGACTCATACACTCGCCTGTGCTTGTCTGTGCCAGTGGTGGCCGTGGGACCTGCCATGTTCCTCCAGCATCTGCGGCTCGTCTTGTCTCTGTGAAGGACTCAGTGGGCCGCAGAAAAATGTGCTGAGTGCAAATGTGTCCGTTGCAGGCCCAGTGGAGCACAGAGGAGCTGATCCTAAGGTGCGGGGCGCCCTGCGCAGCGGGCAAGGATGGGCCGGACGGGCCTCTGAGGCTCTGGCAGCTGAGAAAGACCATGGCGGCTCCTCTGTGCAGGCAGGAGCAAAGGCAAACAGTCCAGAGAAGCGCTCCGGAAGCGCAAGGTGAACCCCTCACCTGCCCGTGGCCTGGTAGAAGGGGGAGGGACAGAAACCCGGCCTTGTTAGACACAGGCCCGAGGATCTGTCTGAGGAATGAGACACAGCGGGGTCACAGTCACCCCAGGGCTGGTGGAAGACAGCACCCCCGCAGCAAACACTTTTGGGATTTCCCGGCCTGAGAAAGAGCCCTTCCTGCCGAAACACAGGCTCCCCAAGTCCTCAAGGCTCCCTGAGTCCCATGGCTTCCCATGTTCCCATGGCCTGCAGACTCGTCTCTATGGTGGGTTGCTAGCAAACCAGCCTTCCCTTATGCCCTGGGCACCCCCTTACACATTCACATGGAACCTGGTCGCCATTCTTAGCATTATTCATACTACTTGCAAGATAAATGGTATTATCAATGGATGGATTTGTTAATGTTCTGTCAACACTTTTCTGTAAAACAGTGTTATCTCTCCCGGGCAGTTTGGGGTGGGGGCACTTGAAGTATATCAGCTGGTCTTTATGTCATTCACGTGGGATCCATTTCTATAGGAATGTCCACAGCTCCCACTGCCCAAATAGCAAGGCGGGGCCAGCACGACTGGATGCTCGAACGACACACACCACTGGTCACGCTCCATGTCGGCAGGACACTTCTTACACCCTATGTCCTCTAAAGCTGGATCAAGTGCAAACCATACAAGGCAACTTAGGACGTGCCTCTTGGGTGAGTCCATGGGAGTTTCTGGCTGCAAAGATGTACCTGGGTATCACGGAGAATCTTGTTCCTGGTGCTGGCTGAGGATCAACACACGCAGATGTGCACACACACATGTGTAGGCACAAATGCACAAAAATACATTCACATATAGAGACACACATACATACACATACACACAGAAAAGTCAGATACACACACGAGTACACATACGTACACATGCACATGCACAGACACACATGCACACAGACAGCTACACACAATTACATGTGTGAATACACACACATGCACAGACACACACACATACACATGCGCACACACAGATACATACATGCAATTACACACATGTGCACATGCACAGATACACAGAGACACACACACATACAGACATGCACAGGCACATCCACACATACACACATGCACATGCATACACACATACACACGCACAGACACATGCACACACACACAGACATAGACAGATACACACGAGTACACATACACATACACACATGCACACAGACACACATATACACACACCTGTGCACATACACATGCACACGCAGAAACATACACACATGAATGAGTACACATGCACAGACACACACATTCGCACAAACATGCATGCACACACACACACATACGTGTACTTATACACACACGCACACACGCACGCGCACACACTAGCAGCAGCAGCAGGTCTGGGAGCTGCAAACTGCCGGGGAGGAGCAGCTCAGCGGGCCTGGATCTTGCTACCATCACCACCACCCACTCCTCTATGGTGGTCTCTGTGCTTAGCTCCTCCTACCCCACTGCTGGATGCTCTTCCCTGGCCCACCCACTCTCACCACCTGTCTTGTCTCTCCATCCTCCACAAGGCTGTCTCTAGTGTCCAGATCAGCCCTTCCTGCCTGGGTCCACACCAAATCCTGCTACTCCCCAAACACTGGCTCGCTTTCCCAGATAGTTTTTGTTTGATGCGCGTATATATGGGATGCATGAATGGGGGTGTGCATGTATGTATGAAAGAAAGCACTTGAGTGTGCCTGTGGAGGCCCATGGTGACTTCAGGAATCGCCCTGAATTGCTCTTCCTCCTTATTGCTTTGCTCTGGGATTCCCAAGCTCTGCCTTTCAAGGTCAGAATTCAGGCCGCTGGCATTTCCTCCTGGTATTTTCACATGGGGGCTAAGGATCTTTGCCTGAGAGGCGAAGCCATGTCCCGGCCCCAGGCTGAGAGGCGCAGCCCTCGTGCGCATGTCTCACTCGCCGTCACACCAGGGCCATCTTCCTCCGTTTAGCCCCAGCTCCACCTGACTGCTCATGGGGGACTCAGCAGAGCCTTGGAAGACAAGGCCACGAAGGCTACCCTTCAGAAGAAGCCGCAGAGCTAACACTGACACGTGGGAGCACAGAATCCTGTCCCCAGAGAGGCTTCAGACATGCCCGGGTCCAACGTCAGCTTCACAGCGTCACCCTGTGGAAGCCTGGGGGCGACAGAACCTGCCTGCATGCTGAGACAAGTGCCCCCAGGTTATTAGATGGTGTCGGGGCCCCTAGGCACCTGCCCCTACAGTCAGGCACTCAGAGCAGAGCGAGCTCAGACATGGGAGAACGCAGTGTGGGAAGGCAAGGAACCCC
Organism: Typhlomys cinereus; assembly: GCA_023101885.1. Classification (NCBI taxonomy): domain Eukaryota; kingdom Metazoa; phylum Chordata; class Mammalia; order Rodentia; family Platacanthomyidae; genus Typhlomys; species Typhlomys cinereus. The sequence goes on from JALPQD010000195.1 coordinate 1,470,136, forward strand.
AGAACTAACATCTAAAAACTCAGCTGCGACAGAAATGAAGACCCCCACCCCCGGTGTAGAATATAGACACTCAAAGTACCCGGATGTCTTGACAAAGCAAACGTTACTTCTGCAGAAGGATGTGTGGCTTCTAAGTGGAGTCGGTAAGCACTGCGGTGACCAGGCAGCCTCATGCACAGACCAGGGGAAACCAGCCAGGGAGCACAGAGAGGGAAGGGACAGGGCAACAGGGCTGCGGGAGGGGGGACCGGAGAATGAGGTAGCCACCAGCACCACTAGCTTGAGTTACAAGGAGACCACCAGGTATCAAAACAAGCAACACAAGGAAGGGCTGAAGAAGGGCAGGAATCAGAGAGGTGGAGAGTGCAGTGAGGGGAGGGGGGCCTGGAAAGGACAGGGAAGGTTAGGATGCGGCAGGGAAGGAGTGTGTGCGCACACGAGGTGGTGTGGACGTGTGCCTGCGGGGGGAGGTGTGTGTGCGTGCAAGTGTGCACACAAGGTGTGGGTGTGAGCCTGTGGGAGGAGGTGTGTGTGCATGCAAGTGTGCACACAAGGTGTGGGTGTGAGCCTTTGGGAAGAGGTGTGTGTGCATGCAAGTGTGCACACAAGGTGTGGGTGTGAGCCTTTGGGAAGAGGTGTGTGTGCGTGCAAGTGTGCACACAAGGTGTGGGTGTGAGCCTGTGGGAAGAGGTGTGTGTGCGTGCAAGTGTGCACACAAGGTGTGGGTGTGTGCATGTAGGTGGGTATTTGCACATGTGTACATGCACGTGTGAGAGTATATGATGTGTATGGATGTATATAGGTATGTGCATGTGTGTGTGTGCATGCACATGTGATGTGTGTGTACATGCGAGTATATATGTGGGTACATGTATGTAAGCAGGTGTATATGCACATATGTATGTGGGCACGCATGTGCATATGTGTATGTGGGTATGTGCATGTGTGTAGGTATGCATGTGTAAGCATGTGTGTATGCACATATGTGAGCGTGTGTGATGTGTGTGTGATGGTGTGGATATATGCAAGTGTATGCATGTGTCCGTGGGTATGTGTGTAGGTAATATGTTCATGCATGTACATATGCATGTATGTGTATGCAACTGTGTGGGTATGTGCATGTATGTGTATATGTGTACACATGTGTCCATGCACATGTTCATGTCTATGCACATGCTTGTGTACATGTGATTGTGGGCATGTGTGTATGCATGTTATGGATATATACATGCATGTGTGAATGCACATTTATGTGCATATGAGAATGCGTGCATGTATGTGTGGGCACGTGCACGTGTATATACATATGTGGGTATGCATATATGTGTGCATACACAGGTGCATGTGTACATGTGTGTGTGTGCAACTATGAGTAGTGTAAGCGCGTGTGCATGCACGTATGGATGTACAAGTGTGCCGTGCATGCCTGTGCTATGTGCATAGCTGTGCTTGCACATGAATCTTTATGCTGTGTGCATGCAGATATGTACACATGGCTCTGTGTGTGCTCACAGGGGTAGGAAGTGCATGTTAGTGGGCATGCGTGAACTCCTCTTTAGCACTGAAAGCAGAGGGAGTTTTTCCTCAGCTCACCTTTTGGCTTCAGCAGGGAGATTAAAGAATTTAGGCCTGACAATTTAGAGGGTTTTCTGGCTTAAAAAGTAGAAAATCCACATGTAAGCCTGATTTTAAACATCGTAATCTTCTTATTGCGAGACATCAATGGAACGGACAACTGAGCTGTTCAGCGTCTGTGCTGGGTTTTTATTTTTCTTTAGATTGCCAAAAAGATTAAATCCTAAAATGTGGACATACAGACTTTTTCAAATTGAATTAGAAATGCTCAGGCCTTAGTTGCCTCCCTGTGTGTTTAACAAACAGACATTTGAAGGCCCATTTCCCCAGTAAAACTACCAGACAATCAAAGTGTGGCCACCGGAACCTAGAGAATCTGTTCAGCTTAACTTTCCCTCTGATAAGCCATCCTGTAATATACACTGTGAGTCAAATATGCATGTGATACACATGTATCTATAAATACGCAGGATTCAGCAATACATACATGAGATGCTATAGATGTGGGTGTATATTTGCATACACACACACACACACACACACACACCACTTTAACTAGCAAATTAATTCCCAGATAAATCAAGTGTGACCTATTCCAAAGCATAAGTGTTGGCTTATTTTAGCCCTTTCCACCTATGTTAACACACACAATTGCAGAGCCACACAAATAAACCAATCCATCTTTTAGTGCCCATCACCACAAATTTTTAATTCCTAATCCCCTCTTAAGCATCCCTGGTGACTGAGCGCTGACAGCAGTTTGTTTAAGATAGATGTCCACCGTGGGTCCCGCGTCCATGCCTCCGTGTCAGGGGGCAGAAAGGAAAGAATCACACTCCCTTAGATTACTTGTGAAGGGAACACACGTGATAAATGGTGCCTGCTGGGGTGGAGGACGCCGGCCGCGCTGATGAATGCAAAGCCCGCGTCCACACACCCCGACTCCACGGCGTCAGGCTGCAGGGCGTGCGGATGTCAGTTCCTGTTCGTCATGCCACAGTGGCATGTGCCCACCGGTCAATGCATTAGGGTGGTCCCAATGCTCTCTCACTAAGCTCAAGCGGTGGTCCCAATGCTCTCTCACTAAGCTCAAGCGGCCATAACGGATTGCAGACTGGCCAGAGGAGGAAGCGCCTCCTGGGAAGCCCATCCTGGCTCGTTCAATCCACAGCTCCATTCTCGAAAGATCTGAAGCGATGCTCCGTGGTGGGGCACTTTGGCAGAGTACCTCTGACTGGAGGAAGGGTTGGGCTCTGGCTGCCGCCGCGCGCACCTGACAGATAAACAGGGCTCCAGTTCCCGGGTGAGTGAACTCGAGCCAAGCTCCAAGGACAACCCCACTGCCACTCGTGGGCTCGCTGAAGCACGAAGAGGACCCTGGGTTCTCCGCAGCCTGCAGCAGCCCCAGCTGGTCACCCGACAAGCAGTTCCCGAAGCAGTCAGAGGCGCTGAAAGAGATCGTGACGCCTTCGCAGAGAAACTACAAACTGGGACCAGCGATGGCATCACTGCTACGTTCGCCTGGATATTCACAGCAGCTGTCGTGAGAGCAGCTTCCCGTAGTGTTTTCCTGTGCAGCCAGAACACAATGCGCAGCAAACCATTAGCAACGCAACCTAATGAGGCAGACGCTCCCTGATAAAGGCCTGCACTTAAAGTTCTTGTTCAAGGACGACGGTGGACTCCACGGGAGAGTTTGCCTAGTGTACAGGAAGCCATGAGTGCAAACGCCAAGCAAAAGAAAACGATGACAATCACAATACTGTTCCTCTGGGTTAGACTTCTGTTTCTACCTCAGAAACTGCCTCGAACGCACGCAGGCCTGCACATACAAACACACACACGATTATGACGTGCAATAGGAGGAGGAGGGGCTTCGAGGCCTTGGAGTAAAGGGTCAGGCACACAAGCATGATGAAGTGAACATGACCCCCAGCATCGTGCAAAAGCCATGCACAGAGGTGTGTACGTTAATTCCAGTACCTGGAAGGCAGAGGCAGGCAGGGCTCGTGCCGGCCAAATCAGTGCCTCAGGGCCGATGAGACCCTAACTCAAGACACAAGGTATAGCGTCAAGGCATGACTTCTGAGATTGAACTCTGGCCTCCATGCACATATGCACGTGTAAGCACACGTGTGTACATACGTGCACCTGCAATCACACGAGCACATGCGCGCGCACACACATACACAGGTGTGCAGCATGAATATCATAAGATTAGGACACTGCTATGTTGCTGGTCATTTCCAACAAGACGCTCACGCCCGCCATAAGATGCTCCCACCCCCACGAAGTAATGAAGAGCCAGACACAGAGAAATGAGAGGCAGATTCAGAGGTCCCCGTAACCCCATAAACGGGCCCCCTCCCTGGGCAGACTAGGTCTAACAACCAAGTCAAGAAGCAAGTTAAAGGTGGGCAGTTGGACAGGGCCACGCTTCCCGTTTCTCCGGGGCGCTCCTGCCGCCCCTCGGCGCTGAGAGAGGGAGCGCCTGCTCCCCCCATCTCTGCCCCTGGTCTTCAGCACACAACAGATGACCTGTCTGATAGGCGCTTCCCTCCCGCAGGCTGCCCTCGCCCACCTTCAGTAAGAACAAAGCCCACAGCCCTCTTTATCTTCATTCCGCCCGGCTCCCGTCCGCCTGCTTTTTCTAAAGATCATTTGCCAGGCCCGGCGCTCAGCAGCACCCAGTGGAGCCGGCAGCATCTTCCGAACTGACAGTTCTGACTTTTTGGCGCGTGTGATTTTTCTAAAGCGTGACAACCACTTTGCACGAAGACACAGCAAACCTTTTCAGAAAAGGGAGCCGTGGGAAGAAGGGCCTTTCAAGAAGCGGAAGCCGCGGTGGCAGGAGCTGAGCGTAACGGGTCTCCGATGGATCAATTTCATTCCATTGCAAGCCCTCCAGGGTGGCTGGAGAAATGAGAGCTACGTGTCTGGGGTCTGGGTGCGGGGTGCACATGCTGGAAAAGAGCATTACGTGCAGACAGCCATGCAGAAGAGGGATCGCGTGTGCAACTGAGCCCACGGGCATCCTTCCAGGTGTGCGCTGTTTGTGATTATGTGCTGTTCTTTGGTGGTGGTGTGTGTTTAGTTCCAAAGACAAACGAGGGTCCCATGCATATGTCCTTCTTCTAGGTTTCTTCTTCCAGATCAAAGTAGATCTGAGTGACATTCCATAGAGACAGAGGATCATCATCGGAAGTTCTGACCATCAACATGCAGGTTCAGGAGGATTTTTGAGTCTGGGGTCAGTGAGCAGTGGCTTGGGAGCATTCTCTGCAGTGCTGGCAGTGGGAAACGAATTTAGAATTACAGTGTGTGAAACTACGCAGAGTCAGGCCTGCAAAAGTCAGGCACAAGCAGTGGACGGAGAACCTGTTTCTCTCTGAATTCTTGAAAATATTCTGAAGAATTCCAGGCCTGATTGGAAATAAGAGGCCAGCAGACATCACCAGAGTTGAGCACGGTGGTGCATTCCTGTGCCCACCATACTCGAGATGGAGACAGAAGGGTTTGACGTGCAAGGCCAGCCTGGATCACCTAGGCAGAAGCTGTCTCAGATGAAAAAATAAATGAAGAAGGAAGAAAGGAAGGAAGGAAGGAAGGAAGGAAGGAAGGAAGGAAGGAAGGAAGGAAGGAAGGAAGGAAGGAAGGAAGGAAGGAGGAAGGAAGGAAGGAAAAGAGGAGGGAAGGAAAAGAGGAGGGAAGGAAAAGAGGGAGGGAGGAAGGAAAAGAGAGAGGAAGGAAAAGAGAGAGGAAGGGAGGGAAGGAAAGAAGTCATTTAAGGAGGAAGTCACTTAAGATGTTGTTGATTACTAAAGTCTGGATCTACAGTTACAGCCTATATTTAAGATCCACCGCAACTCACATCATCATATCTGTAAAAAATTCTATGAAACTATGTCCACCCCTCCCACCACCCTCTCCTGTGCGACCCCCATCCCATTAGTCCCCCGCATGAGTGGGATTTCAAGAAACAAAGTGAAATGTTCAGAACCGCTTTGGGTGCTGGATTCTTGTCTTGTTAAGACATTCCTGTGGCCATTTTTGGAAAGAAATGGGTTTCACCTTGAGTTCCATCGTGACTGTGAGAGTCATAAGAGGAGTTTGCAGAACTTAAGGTTTGGTTGCTTTGAACTTTCAGAGAATCCAGGACAGAGTAGACTGTACTGCACTCACCGACTTTCTCCTTCCATCTTACAGGTGTGTGTTCATTTCCTTTGCTGTATCTAACTGTGAAACATAAGAGTGCTGTTGAAAGTGACTTTTTGTTGTACCTTATATACCACCCAGGAAAGAAAGATTCAAGCTTCTCAGTTATATGGCTGCCATGTCTGGATGAAATGTTCCTTCTAACATTATAATTGCCCAGTGACAATTAAAACTGTGCTAGTAGTAACAGGTATGTGACACTTCCTGATAAGTCCAGAGAGGTCTCAAAGGCCCCCTAAAGAGTATAGGCTTTTTCCATTGCTCTTGGTTGCTCTCCAAAGACTAACACAGTAAAGCCCTGTTACTGAAGATACAACACATATGGATCACAGAACACAGATAGAAAAACACCAGCAAGAACTGGTTTGGATGCTTCCTCCTTGCTGGATAGCTTACACAGTACCAGGGAATGCTATGAGATCTGTAAATTGCAACAACAATCACCATGGCAACAGGTGACCACCAGTGTAATAATGGCATGAGTATCAAGGAGACAACCAATGGTGTTCTGATCAGATTGTAAGTAGGTATTATGAACGTTTCACTAGGAAGACATCACACCAAAGTGCTTTGCAAATACCTGGCATTAGACCCACAGATTGGAAGAGCACTTAGCACTCCACCCAGAAGCCTCCTTCTACAGAAGCTGTAATTACTGAAAAGCACGACTCTTCAAAATACGGAAAATAAGTATCTGCAAACTGCTGGTCCCTGAACAGGACATATAAGCCCCACTCACCCCTACCCCAATTGCAGGCAACATTGCAGAAGCGGGGCTTCAGGATTTTAAGAGCCTGAAGTGTGACAGGGATGTGCCAAACATTATCTCCTGGATATGAAATGACCATGATCTACACGACTTCATGGTAGACATGGAAACTTACACAAGAATTGCACGGAAACTGTCTTATCAACATCTCACCAGGGAAGCAGAAAGATCTGAAGAAGCTCCACATGGGGGCTGGAGAGGTGGCTCAGGGGTTAAGCCTCTGCCTTGCAGGCGGAAGGTCCTGAATTCGGATCCTAGACCCCACGTATAGATGCCAGGTGGAAGCGGGGGCGGCCTGCGTTTCTGGTCCTGGTAGGGCAGAGCCTGTGAATCCTGGAGCAGAGTAAATAAGGAGGAGGTGGAGGCGTCCATGGTGGTTCCCGAATTCGCCCATGGTTCTACACGTACACACACACACACACACACACACACACACATACACACACATACATACACACACGCATACACGCACAATTGAATAAATAATAAATAAAATTTTAAAAAAGAAGCTCCACACGTCTCTGAGAGACGGACGAGGACTAATGCTGATGGGGAAGTGGAGGAGGACGCTCTCCTCCATGGCACATCCACTGACCTAAGTGCTTGCTGGAGCATGAGTCAGGCAGACATAGGTCATCACAGACAAGATGAAGAGTTGTAAGAGGGAAGAAAGGGGGACGGGATTTGGGACTAAGGTTGAAAAGGTTATAAATTTACTATATTCATGTATGCAACATTAAATAAAAATAAATTAAATTAAACTGAAATTTTTAAGCCATCATAGCAAAAGAAAATGCTTATCTGGGAGCTCAGGGCTTGAGGGGATCCTCTGAACCTCACGTTCAAGTGTGTTGAGAACTTAACACGCTCTAGAAAATTCTTAAAAGGGTGTGGCACGAGCACCGTAAGCTTGAGGCCAACCTGGGAGCATAGCGAGACCCTGTCAGAAAAGAAAAGAAAGGGGCTGGAGAGGTGGTTCAGGGGTTAAGCCTCAGCCTTGCAGGCGGAAGGTCCTGAATTCAGATCCTAGACCCTATGTATAAACAGGCGTAAGTGGGGGTAGCCTGCAGTTCTCTGGTCCTGGTAGGGCGGAGCCTGTGAATCCCAGGCAGAATAAACAAGAAGGAGGTGGAGGCGTCCATGGTGGTTTCCAAATTGGCCCGCGGTTCTACACACACAACACATACACACATGCATACACACAAACATACACGCACAACTGAATAAATAATAAATTTTAAAAAAGAAAAGAAAAGAAGGAAACAGAGGAGAGGAAGAGCGAAGTGGGCAAGGGAAGGAAAGAAGGAGGGAGGGCATGGTGGAGGGGGTGGGGAGGCTGAGATCCACACCATCGGGTCACTTGCCTCTTACTCACAGCTCATCCTTCTCCTTCATCCTTCAACATACATGTCAGCAGAGCAGGGCTCGTGGCTAGCACACCATGATCCTAATCCTCCTCTACTCTAATTTCTTTTACCTAAGACCAAAAACCTATGATTTTTCCATGACGGGAGACAGGGTGATGGACACAGAGTTTCCATAGCAACCCCCAGGCCTGTGTTCAGATTTTCCAGTCCAGGGATAGCTCCTTCCTTACTATGTTACTGCAGAAAGTTACTTGACCTCTCTGCGCCTCTTCGTCCTCACCTGTAAAGAGAGGACAGTCTGCCCTCCTCAACATCGGTTCCCAGTGCCTGTCACACACCCAACACTCCTGTCAGTACCAAAGTCAAAATTGCTCAGTGTCTAAAATGCACAGCAGTTTTTGGAGTCAGGGAAAGAAGCACAGAAAGCATCTGCCAAGCGGCGGCATCCACGAGACACGTGATCGAGCAGCAGCGCTTGGTTCCGACAATCAGATTCGCTAGCGCTGGGCTGAGCGCCGCTGGCAAGGAGACTCTGGGGAATAGCCACTGGTTCCGTGAAGGGGTGGGACCTGCCCCCCTCCCTGCCTGACTGGGTGGGCTTCCTGACTGCCCTCCAGCACACTACCTCCCGGCGTACACTGTTGGCTGACGGGTGAGTGGGTGGTAGGTCCATCAGTTGGTGGGTGGGGGTTGTTTGTTTGATGAGTGGATTGGCTAGTTAATAAGCATGCTGGTTGGTGAGTGGGTTGGTGGTTTGGTTGGTTGGTAGGTGGGTGGGTAATTGGTTGTTTGATGAATGAGTGAGTTGGTAGGTTGGGTGTGTCAATTGGTGGCAGGTTGGCTGACTGACTGGTTAGTTGGATGACTGGTTAGATGGCTGACTGGTTAGTTGGCTGACTGATTGACCAGTTGGTTGGTGAATGGGTTGTTTGACTGGTTAGTTGGCTGATTAGTTAGTTGGCTGATTAGTTAGTTGGCTGACTGGTTAGTTGGCTGACTGGTTGACTGGTTAGTTGAATAATTGGTTAGTTGGCTGACTGGTTAGTCAGTTGACTGGTTAGTTGGCTGACTGGTTAGTCAGTTGACTGGTTAGTTGGCTGACTCGTTAGTCAGTTGACTGGTTAGTTGACTGACTGGTTGACTGGTTAGTTGGCTGACTGGTTGACTGGTCAGTTGAATGACTGGTTAGTTGGCTGACTGGTTAGTCAGTTGACTGGTTAGTTGGCTGACTCATTAGTCAGTTGACTGGTTAGTTGGCTGACTCGTTAGTTGGCTGACTGGTTGGTTAGTTGGTGAGTGGGTGGGCTGGTTGTTTGGCTGGCTGTGGGTGGTTGGGTGGGTTGGTTGGTTTGAAGGTTGATGGGTTAATGGGTTGGTTGTCTGGGAGGATGTCTGGTTGGCAGGTGAGTGGGTGGGTTTCTAGTCCACTCCTCAGATCAACTTAAAGTTGTCGGCAATGACTTCCCCGACTTCCGCCTTGGCACCCATGAAGCACCTACACTGCATGCACTGTGTGCGTGGTGCACGCGGAGGGCTGGCTACATCACCACCCCATGACAGAAACTTACAAACAACATGGTGCCTTGGTCGTTAGGGACACCAGGCAGGGCTTCTGCCACTGACCCGAAGTCTGCTTGAGCAGCTCAGGGAATCAAGGACTGAAAGCAGCCAGAGCTGACTCCTGACCTCTGGGATGCAGCAGCCAGAGCCTGACCCCTGACCTCTGGGATGCAGCAGCCTGCCTGGAAATACAGTAAAGCAAAGGCTCCCTGGGTCTGGGGGTCTCACCGTGAGGCATGGCGGGGATCTGAGAGAAAGGCTCCGGGCTCCCCTTCACCCGATGCCTCCTTGCCCCCTGCCAAGCAGTGCTGAGGGGCTTCCCGGCATTCCTGCCACTTCATGGCCTCGGGCCCAGGACCCTCCCAGGCCGATCACTCACATACAGACTTTAAGTCCAGCTCTCTATTTCTGTGGCATCTTTGCCAAGGAGGTAGAACGGGGCAGGTCCTCACTGTCCCCAAGATGGCAGATGGTTTCAGGGACCTGACAATTACTATGCTAGATAGGCTAAATTTTTTTCAAGTTTTCATTTGTCTCTTTCTACTTTCAGACCAGTTTTGATTTCTTTCTAGAATTTTGATTTCTTTCCTGGGCTTTTCTATTCTAAGCACTGGGAATACTTTCCTCACAAGATCTGTTTGTATCAGATGAGAGGGAACCTTTGCTCCCCTGCTCAGCACCCAGCAGCAAGTAGAATCCAGCGTCCAGATCATGGTGCTTGCAAGGACCTTGCAAGGGGTCACCCAGCACCTGTGCTCTCCCCACTGGTCATTGTAAGTCTACAGATCTTTCTCCAAAATCCTGTGACCCATTGGCTCCTCCCCGTTCCCCATCAGTGCCGTCTCTTCACTCTCCTTCCTCCTCATTGGTCGCTGCCATCACCACAAGCACATCCCACTGTCCTCAGACTCTCCCCCCACCCACACCTTCCCGAAGCAGCCCAGGGCATGGGCCACGTGGTGATGTCTGGAAACCAGGGGTTTCCTGTCTTAGGCCTGTGGCGCCTCACCCATTGGCAGCCTCCCCAGAATGGCTGCCAACTTCCCTCTGGTCTCTTGTCTCACTGCTGTCCACACTCATGTACCTCAATGAGGCCCTGCAGGGCAATATGCGGACTGACTTTTGCGGTCTCCTGTCTGGACTTGGGCTTTGGTCCCATGAGTCACCGTGGTGATTTGACATGAGCGACACAAGCAGGGTCTTGGTCAGCAGCTCTTGCAGAGCATTCTCCTTGAACTCCCAGATTCCAGGTTGAGAAACCTGATACCATGTGGAAGGACTACCACAAAGGACAACCACACGAAATGCCACGTAGCGGGAAGATTCTCAAGTCATTGAGAGAAGAAACAGGGCCGGCCAGCTCAGGATCCCTAAGGAGCCTCCAGAGACCCCAGATTCAGCCGCAATGCAGATGCAGCTGCATGTGGCACCCCACAGGGGGCCAGTAGAAGTACCGCCCAGGTAAACAAAGTCACCTGCAGAACGTGAGAGAGGATGGAGCAGTTGCTGCAAACCAAGGTCTATTGCTGAGTGACATGGTAATAGCAACCACAGAAGGTATCGAGTGTAAAGAGCATCAAAACCCCTCCGTGTGAACTCTAAGCAGAAGGAGAGCATGCCGCACTGCCTCAGGGCTGGCAGCCTGGCAGACCCTCACTCACGCATCCTTTCAGCAAACATTGTGAGCACCTGCTGTGAGCTGGGTGGTGGGAAAGAACCCGTGTCTCCCTTCGCCGTGGGCTCCTTCCCTCTGCCAGTTGATTTCCATTCCCACTTAACCCCCAGGGTCGCGACCAGCTGCTCCTGTGAGAAGGAATGCGTCCAAGCTCTCTCCAAAGACCCAGAGCCAGGAACACTTGGGAAACGCAGTGGGATCCAGGGAGCGTCACCCCAGCTGGGGAAATGACTCTGTGAGCGGTAGAGTTGGCAGTGATGCTAATCTCGCCCCCTCATACCCCCACTCCGGCACTCGAGGTCAAAAGGAAGAGGACGAGAATCTCGGTCCTCTCTGGTGCTTGAGATCTGGAGTCCGATAGGGTGGGTCCGGGTGACTTAGATCATTTCCTATTCCTGTGCTGTTTGACCAAAGCGACCAAGCTCTCAGCTTCAGGTGACATTCCATCACGCAGGGGTGTCACAGTGGCAAGAGCTCGTGGAGTCTGGTCACGGCACAGCCACAACCAGGAACAGACAGTGAATGCACACGTGCACGTTTCCCAGGGGGCCCCGCCCCCTCCAGCTCTTGCAGTCAAGGTGTGTCTTCCCAGACTGATTCACTTAACCAAGATACTCTGTCAGAGGCTCTTCCTCCCTGGGTCAGTGCAGGCCTGGGGAGGGGCGTGGCTCAAGCGAGCAGCACTAGCCTGGCACGGCTGAGGTCCTGGGCTGGGTCTCCGGCACAAGCAAGCAAGAAATCAAGGGAGGAGCAAAGGGAAAAAGACAAAACATCCCGAAAAGTCAACCCCATCCCAAAGGCTCAGAAATAATAGGGGTCACCAGCAAAATACAGCGGCAGCTGCAGGATCAGGATTCAGAAACTTCCAGCAGCCCTCACCCCTCAAGGAATGCCACTAAAACAGTTCCTTGTGCCAACGAAGAGGAAAGGGCTTTACTCAAGTCTTTCCTTCCTTCTTCTGAGACACAACTTCCCCAGGCCAGTCGATTGCAGCTACCCTGACCAACACTTAAGGCCCCCAACTCCATGAGTATGACCTCAAAAGAAAACCAAACCATTTTACCCTTCTTGGCTTCGGCGTGTCACGTATGAAACTGAAGTATTTATTGTCCCATCTTGTCTCTAAGACTCTCAAGACACCTTCTGTCGGGTGCTGGAAATGAATGGTAGGTCAGGAACTGCAGTGAGTTGCCACGATTTGTCAGCATGTCAGGAGAGCCAGAATTTATTTCCAGACACAATGAACGCTGCTGTGGGGTTGAGAGCCGGATGGAGGAAGGTGTAGCCCCAGCCTGCCCCAACCAGCCATGGGAAAACAGGTACCTCACAGAGCTTCCCCAGGAAGCAGAATCTCTCTCTCTCTCTCTCTCTCTCTCTCTTTCCCCTTCTCTCTCCCCTTTTCTCTCTCCCCTTCTTTTTCTCTCTCTCCTTCTTTCTCTCTCTTTCCCCTTCTCCTCTCCTCTCTCTCTCTTTCTCCTCTTTTCCAGCTTTCAAATAATTAATTATTTTAAAGGAGCTCATGTGTCTTAGAGATTTCCCTCTGAGACTTCCCAAAGAGATAGTCCAAGTGCCTGCTTTGAAGTTTTAGTAGGAACTGACATATGTTTACAGAGTTTGCAAAACACCTGAATGTCTTCACCTGCTGTCACGCACGGTGAGAGGGATTAAGATGGGTGCAGGAGACAAGTTAACAGGGAAGCCAACCTGTGTGTAGCGGTTCCTGTGCATGTCGCCCATAAATTCACAACTGAACAGCTTAAGGGAACAAGGGGTTTATTCTGACTTATGATTCTTGGTGATGATTCTGTGTCCAGCTTCAGAGAAAAGTCCACATCAACACCAGAGCCGAGGGAACTGACCACACTATATCCACAGGACTGCTGAGACATCCTTATCTGCCCGACCAGCATGTCCAGCAAGTTTACCAAGGATGCCAGCTTCCTTAACCCGCTCCCTCCATCTTTATTCACCTGTGGGCTGAGCCCTCTCCATCCATCAAACAGTCTCTTGCAGGTTTGCTCAGAGCTTAATTTAACTACCAATTCTTTACAAATGTGCCCAAGCTGTAAGTCTTCAAATGTCAAGTTGACACCTGTATCTACTGTGACAACAGCTAAGCCACAGACCTGTAGAAAGTCTCAAATAAGCAACCCAACAATCCTGAAATGAAGGTGTGATTGTATCCATGGTGCATTAACTACATCAGTACTAAAATGTCAATGTACCAACAAGGAACTGCAGAATTTTAAGTTGTAAGCACGATACCATTTTTCTAGCACAAAAAAAATTACTTAGGTGTAAATCTAATAAATATGTACAAGATTTGCATGAGAATAAATTTAAAAACCTTGACAAAAAAAATCCAACTAAATAAAGGAAAATCCCATTTTCATGAACAGGAGCAGAAGTATTTTCAACATGTCCTTTCTCTCCAATTTAATATATAGATTCAGCGCAAGCCAATCAAAGTTGTGCCGAGTCAGTTTGGGGATATTAACAAAACAATTTGAGGGGCTGGAGAGGTGGCTCAGGGGTTAAGCCTCTGCCTTGCAGGCAGAAGGTCCTGAGTTCGGATCCTAGACCCCACATATAGATGCCGGGCAGAAGTGGGGCGGCCTGCGTTTCTGGTCCTGGTGGGCGGAGCCTGTGAATCCTGGGGCTGAGTAAACAAGGAGGAGGTGGAGGCGGTCCATGGTGGTTCCCGAATTCGTCCGTGGTTCTACACATACACACATACATACACACGCGCACACACGCATACACGCGCAATTGAATAAATAATAAAAAAAAATTGAAAAAAACAATTTGAAAAGTTCATGTGTAAAAAGCCACAATGATACCACAGGCAGCTAAAGCACAGTTGCTGTAGGTTTGAGCCTGGCCAGGGTTATAGCATCGGACCCTTAAAAAAATCCTCCCCACAAAAATGTTCATGTGAAAAGAGAAAAATTGCACAACCACTAACAGTACCACAGAATACCACAGTTGAAGGGCGGATGCTATTAACTGTCAAGATTTATTATAGCATTGTGGTGTGGTCAGAGAAGGGATGGGTGTACATATTAGCACAACAAACCACAGAACTTACAAATGGACCCGAATTAAGGGGTCAGTGAGAGTGTAAGAACCTAAATATGGGAGGGTCCACTGTGGAACAAGACACTCCACTCAAGGCAGGACTGCTGCATCCAGGAACTCACTGCAGTGAGATTCATCCTCCTCGGAGCTGCATAATGACTGACACACCAACTGCCCCCATAGACTATCGAGGAACTCAAGAGGGACAAGAACATACAGTGGAAACCTTGGGGACTAAAGCTGGATGAGTGAAGGGAAGTGCCTCTATCAGTGGAGTGGCCCAAGGAGGGGCAACTTGGTATCCCAAAGAAGCCTGAACCCCCAAAGAGCAGACAAGCTACAAGGAGCCCTGGGGTCCACAGAAGCATCAAGGCAGGAAGGTGGGAGGGAGTGGAATGGATTGACTGAGGGAAGGGAGAGGGATAGGAGGGAGGAGAGACAGAGGGAAGCAGGAATGAGTGCTCAATATGCTTGTACAACTACAAAAAAAGAAATGGACGAATTAATAGTATCAACTCATGTTTCACACAGGAGCAAAGGTGAATTGATGCAATAATTTGAACAGATGGTGCTCAAATACCTGAATGCTCAATGCAGCTTTCAAACCTGAATCCAGATGCGGATCATGCAGGCATTATCAATGCCAACTTGCAGCTGGTTGCTGAGCCTTTAGGCACACAGCTGAGGAATTATTTTGTTATGGCCCAGAGCGAGTCTTTAAGGATTATCTACTGATGATTGATGTGGGATGACCCAGTCCAAATGGGTAGGACGAGTCTGCTGGCAGGTGGGTAAGAGGAGAGAGAGCTGGCTGGACTTTGGGAGACTGGCAAGCTAGGAGACAATATCCTTCTCTGTTATGGTGTGGCTGGTTCCCCCCATTTCTGATGCTGGCATGAGCCCTCCTGTCATCATAATGAACTGGGACTTCAAACTGTGGACATGAATGAGCCCCTTGCGCTCTGAAACTGCTTGGGTCACGTGTTCACCTGTAGCAGTGAAATAGAGAGCTGGAGGCATGAGCCTTACGCTTTTTGGCATCGATTATCATAAGGGATCACTAGACCTGGATGTAGGACTACGAGACTTCTGGGACATGGGGGGTAGGGGTCTAGGCAGCCTTAGTTTACTGTGAGGACACACACAGCACCACTCTATTGCACCAGCAACATGATGGGGGAAACAGTTAGTCTGGGAGAAAATACTTGCAGAATGTATACATTGCAAAGGCTTTCTGTCATGGTTGGATACAGGTGTCAACTTGACAGCTGAAGGCTCTGAGCTCTGAGCTCTGGTCACAGTTGTGAGAAAGTCGTAGTTGAGTTAGGCCCTGAGCAAGCCTGCAGGAGATGGTTTAGTTGATGGGGAAGACGCAGTGCATGGTGGGCGGGACTAGTCCCTGAGCAAGTGAGTAAAACAGAAGGAGCTGGTTGAGGAAGTTAGCATCCTTCTGTACACTGAGCCAGACATGCCGGTCTGGCAAGTCAGGATTGTCCCTCTCTTGTCAGTCCTGTGGATTTGGCATGGCCAGGTCCCTCAACTCTTGGTGTAAGCATGGGCTCCCCTACCAAACCGGACAAGGTATTATAATCACATAATTGTAAATCAAAATAAAACCTCTTGTTCTCTTAAACCTTCTGATTGTGAATTTATTGGCAACCATTCAGAGAAACTACAATAATTTGTTTCCAAATTATTCCAAACTTACAAAGAATTCAAAATAAGAAAGCTGTCCAATTAAAAACGGGCAGAAGACCTGAACACACATCAAAGGAGACGTGGAAACTTCAAATTAATCCATAGAAAATGCTCGACATCACACCTCATTAAGAAAGGCAAATTAAAACTGTGGTGAGATTCCACACATTCCTATTCAAACAGCTAAGCCTGAAACACGACAACACAGAATCTTGAAAAGAAGAAATAGGAACCCTCATGCATTCGCAGGAGACGCACACTCATTCCACCGGCTGGAAGAGTGTCTGGTGGTTTCTGTCAAAGGTAAACCGAGGTTTGCCACACAGCCTTGTTATATTTACAAATGAGCTGGAAATTCATGTGTGCATAAAAATCTGCACATGATTGTTTCTAAAACCATTATTTATAATATCCAGAATTGGAAGCATCCAGGCTGTCCTTCACTGGATGAACAAATAAATAAACTGTGATGCATCTATACAGTGGATATTATTCAGCCAACAGAAGAGATGAGCTACCAAACAATGAAAATACAAAGTGAAGAGCAAATCTGTATCAGTGAGCAAAAGAGGCTAATTTGGGGAAAAAAAAAACTGTAATGAATGATTCCAACCCAATGACACTCTGGAAGAGGAAGAATCTCAAACTACAAAGCAAAGCTACAATGGCCGTCAGAGGAGCTAGGAGGACCACGATGCGCAGAGACAAGCAACGCGGTGTGAATGCGCTGTGCTTCGTCACGCCACAGAACATGGAAGCAAGCAGAATCCTGAAGGAACCGAGCCTGAGCTTAGTGAAGCTTCTCAGTGCTCACGGGCAAACTGGAATATGCGCGCCACCCTAACTCAGGGTGACAGAAGATGCTGCATGCCAGACAAGGGGGCAAAGGGTATTTGGGAACTCCAATTGTCTGCCTAATTTTTCTGTGAATCAAAACGTCTTGGGCTGGGAAGAGGGCCCACGGGTTAAAGCCTCTGCCTCATAAGCAAACGGACCTCAGTGTGGATTCCCAGATCCCGTGCAAAAATGCCAGGCGGAGGTGGCAGCAGTTTGAAATTCCAGGCATGGAAGCCAGAGTCTGAGAAACCCCAGAGCAAAGCAGTAAGGAGGTAGAGCAATCCAGGGTGATCCCCAAAGCCACCTTGGGCCTTTACAGGGACATACACTTAAATGCCATCTTGTACAGACAGACAGACAGACACACACACACACACACACACACACACACACACACACCCTCCCTCCCTCCCTCTCTCATGCACGTGCAGATAATAAATGAGTAAAAGCTTCTCCACAAAAGGAAGTCTAGGTGGACATAGCAGCTCACACCTGTGACCCAGAACTCAGGAAGCTGAGGCAGGAGGATTGCCACCAGTTCCAGGCCAGCCTGGGCTCAGAATGACAAAGAAGGCTAGTAGGTGCTTGTTGTGCAAGGTCAAGGACCGGAGTTCAGTCCCCAGATCCTACGCCACAACCAAAGCCAGGTCTCTTGGCACCAGTGCTGACTGGGAGGCGGAGACAGGCAGATTCCTGCAACACGGTTATAAGACGCCTCACCCAACTCTTAACATTGCAACAACGGGGCTGCAAGGTAGCTCAGGTAACGTGTCTACCTGGCAAGCACAGGAACCTGAGCTCCGCCCCCAGGACCCTGGTTGAAAAAGAAAACTGAGGACAGTGTGGCTCTTACAATCCCAGCACTTCATGGGGGCAGAGGGAGGGGGTGAAGACAGTGGCTCGCTGGGGCTCACTGGTCAGCCGACCTAGCCCAATCAGCAAGTCCCAGAAAACAAAGTGGTGAGGGCTGAAGAGATGGCTCAGGGTTAAGACTCTGCTTCGAAAGCAGAGGGTCCTGAGTTCAGATCCCAGGTCCCGTGTAAAAACACCAGGCAGAAATAGCGGCAGCCTGCACTTCCCGCCCTGGTGGGCGAAGCCTGGGAAATCCCAGAATGAAGCAAAAAGGGGGTAGAAGCAATCCAAGATGATTCCCAAAGTCACTTTTTATTCTCCACAGGGACATACAGTGCCCCCCCTCTTTCTCTCTCTCTCTCATACACACACACACACGCATGCACACACACACACAAACGAATAAATAAAGTTAAAAACACAAAGCGATGAGCAGCTGCAGAATGACAGGCAAGATTGACTTCTGCCCTCTACTCACATACATGCACTGTACATGCACACACCTACACACAGACATGTGTGCACATATGAACATGTACACACATGTGCATGCACACGCACACAAATGGCCAAGTATTTAAATAGACATTTCACTAACATCATGTAAATAGATTCACTGAGGTAGTACATCTATGTAAGTATGCATCGAAACCATTCCATTTAGGAAATGCAAATAAAACCACAGTGAGCTACTGCTCCATCGGTGAGGATGGCCGCAACGCGGCAGAGAGACGCTGGCTGATACTCAAGATGCAGGCAACCCCACAGAAATGCAAAACGGGTCACGGCCACAAAACAGTTTGACTACTTTCAAAACTCAACTCACCATGTAACAATATTCCATTCCTAGCGTTCCAAGGACCTAAAACATAGGTCCACAAAAAGACTCAGCTAGAAATACCCTTAGCAGTGGGACTTCCAGAACCAACCTAGGAAAAGGACCACATGTGCTCGAGAGGAAAAGTTAAGTGACACGTAGCATCTGGCGGGAGCCATTTAGTAATAACGGGACATGAGGTGAAGGCACCTCAGCGACCAGGCCAGGCAGGAGCCCCCCACCATGCCACTGGGGAAGTCCTGTAGGCGAGGAAGATGAGGCTCACCACGGGCACCGGGCTGACCTCGGGGGCCACCCACTGCAGAGTCAGCGCAGATGAGCCCAGAGCGCAATGCCTCTGCCCTAAAGCCTCCAGCACTTCCTGACACGCTCGTTCCTCGCCATTTCTCAGCATCTGGGGGACCCCAGAAGCACCTAACCTCCGGGATATTACCGGGAACCCTCAACCCTGCCAGCTGTGTCTCAGCCCCTGCACCAGCCCATCAATCCCTGGATGATGTCTCCACCAGTCCCCGCTCCACCTGATGGTCTCCGCCTCGCCCCCGCCTCTCCTGACTGATCCACTTGCCAAGGTGCGCCCGACCAGCCCGGCTCAAGTTTCACCAAGATTTTACACTCGAGACCCTCTGTGCTAACAGGGTGTGCTGAGCGTTCATGCTTTTCATGTGTATATGCACATATGTGTTTACAGTTATTCGTGTGAGAGTATACGTGTCTATGTACATATGCACATGAATATTTTGTGCATACGTGTAGGTGTGCTTATTCATATACAAATACACGCATGTGTGTGTGTGTGTACATACTTGTGCATGTGTATGTTTGTGCATGGATGTGTGTGCATGCAGGTGTGCATGTGTGTGCATGTATACATGCATGTGTCTACTATAGTTCAGTGTAGCTAGAGATTCAGAAATAGATCAAATGCACGGAGCCAAAGCATCTCGGTGATTCTGCACATCTATTTCTGCAGCAATAACAACTTCCTTTTCCTTCCTCCTTGGAAATAGGGTTCTTGGGCTGGTAAACATCTGAGACTATGTTTGGAGTCTATTGCCTGTGAACTTATGAAATGTTCCTTTCACGCTCTTTTCCCTGAAGGGACCCTCCAGCACCCCGCCAGCCGGTCCCGGTGGGCCTCCCCGCCGCCTGAGGCAGGCTCTGCACCGTGCTCGGCGCCGACTCAGCACAGTGAAACTGCCTTCCCGCTCGCTTCCTCCATCTTTCCTGGAATCACGGCTGTCACCGTGTGGTTCATCGCTGCCTTTAATGGCTCACAAGTGACTCCTTCTGGAATCGATGGTGGAGCGGCCCACGGATCAGCGGTGGATGCTGAGACAGCAGCGACGGCAGGAACCTTCGGAATGCTCTGCTTCCGAGCCCGGCTACCTTTGATCGGGGCTGTGTGCTGTCAAGCCCCAGTTAGATGGCCTGTAATCCAGTAGGTCCTGGCACACGAGGCGGGCAAAATAAATCAAAGGATGCCCCGGATTAGGAGTCAGTTCCTGACTTGTGTCTGGAGAGCCCATGCCTCTTTGCTGAAGGCTGCCAGCGCCCCAACCCCTTGTGAAGACACGCCTTCCAGAAAGATCCCCATGAGGGTCTGGATTGCACAGCAGGCAAAGACACTGGCTCACAGAAGAAATCGCTCAATCAAACGGAACCCATGGGGCTTCCCAGGGCCACAAGTACTTGGCACGTGCGTCCTTCCTGGGGACAAAGGAGCATGTTGGCTACAGAAACCAGGGGCAGAGTTGCCGCCCAAACGTTGCCAGCTCCGGCCCACGGCGCTCCGTTCAGAGAACGCTCAGGGCTCTGTGTACTAGGAGTGATTCCCTCCTAACTCTGCCGTCTGTAGAAGGCGGGGGAGAGCAAGGGTCTCGACAATCCGCCCCACTAAGCACCCTGCGCCCCTCCTTTCAGAAGTCTCGGAGCAGAGAGACCGTCTATGTCTATGGCACCAGAGAGGGACCCGCACACAATAAACCTGCTTCGCCCAAACCCCAGAGGCACGGCAGGAGCTCAAGCCGCCTCAGCCCGTCTCGAAGGCTTTGGCTCCTGTCCGTGGCTCGACGCCGTCTCGCTGAACCTGAACAGCCACGTGACAACTGGGGAGCAGGAACCAGCCGAGGCCATGGCACAGGAGGGCGCCAAGCTTCGAGGACCCTGACGAGCTTCGAGGACCCTGACGAGCGCCGATCTCCATGGCAACCCCTGAGGAAATGTGGCAAGACACTGAAACTCTTCCAGGGCCCGGTGTGGTGGCCTGGCCGTGATCTCAGAGAAGCGCGGCGCTCTCCTGCAACCAGGAAACAGAGGCAAAGGGAGCAGAAGGTCAAGGTCAAGCTCAATTGCATAGAAAGTTCCAGACCAGCCCAAGAGACAGGATGCCGTGCTTCACAAAATGTGGTATGGCACGGGTCGATGGCCCCTCGGGGGCTGTGTCGGTGTGGAGGAGGGGCTGATGGGCGTTGGCCAGTGGTCTGAAGCCTAGCCTAATGTAAGCGCAGACTTTAGGTCAGGCCTGACTGGCTGCTGCCTGCTCTCCTGCGTGGCAGACTGGCACGTAGGGTCTGTCCCACTCGATGGCGTAGGAACTCGGAGCTGCCGAAGGGGGAGAGATCCGGGAGGTAAGGTGACAGCCCTCTGAGGCAGCAAGCACTCTGTGCATTTCAGAGTTCACTGGTTACAAACAAGCAAAGCAGCACACTCAATACTCTAGCCCAACAGGGCTGAGGGGGCCTTCCGACTGTCCCATGGAGCTCCGTCCCTGTGACTAACAAAGCTCTCTGAGGATCTGCCTGCAGCAGGCCAGCCCCCCCCCACACACACACACACGCCCCATCACCAGTGAGGGCATGAAACCGCACGTTCACTGTCATGATCTTTCTGGAGCAAGCGAGGTTCAAACTGTGCTTGAAAATCAGGTTACTTAACGTGGGAAACGTCTCTATTACTCCATGAAACGAAGCACGCATACGTGTCATCCAACACATGCAACATCTATACCGGAATCAGCCAATGATGACAGGCCGTGGGCCCAAGTGCCCACGCTGTCTGCTTGTGAAGGTCTGTGAGCGCAGTAGCCAGGGCTGATGCCAGTATCCTGGGGTACAGTCAGAGTGGAGGTCCCTGCCACAAAGACCACAGAACTGCAGGATTAATACCTGACCCACTTCTCCTTATAGATATTTTCCAAAACGTGATCTATGCCAACAAAGAAAAAAAATATTGGAGGATAATTCAGTTTGCTTACAACTGCGTCAGCGGCAGTGCGTGAGGTCTTCCTGCACATAGGTACAACTAGGTAGGGTGGACTGCTGTTAGTGTCCGCAGGGTACCCGAGAGAATTCTAACATTTGGATGTGGGGAATGGAAGGTCAATGGATAAGGTCAAGAGCTAGCAGCAATCCTTGCATGGTATCTGGAGATGACCTCCTTGGGTACTGATCACTGGCAGTTCCTGTGAAAGTGATGGATTGTTCTAACGAGATCAGGTTGGGGAAGGTGGGAAGGGATGAGGGATACAACCTGGGTGACAAGATGGAAGAAGCGTCTCTGGGCTGGGGGGATGCTCAGGGTGAAAGTCTTTGCACACAAGGAGAAAGATCTGAGTTCAGGGCCCTACACAGAAACCCCAGCAGAAATGGTGGTGGCTTCTAATCCCACCCCTGAAAGGAGAGCCTGGGAAACCCCAGAGCAAAGCGACATGGAAGCAGGACAATCCAGGGTGACTCTTGATGCCACCCTCGGACCTCCGCAGGCACAACATTCAAGCACGCTCTGGTACACACACGTGCATGCACGCGCATGCACCCCCACACACATGTAAAAAAAATTTTAATTTAAAAAAAAGAAGCATCTCTGGGAAATTTTGCCCAAGGAATAGATGAGACAAAATAGGGTCTACCCTGGAGGATAACATGGTTTGGAGACAAGTGGAAAGAAAGCAGAGTGGGTCATGCACTGTGAGGCTGCCCAGCCGAGGTCTGCCACAAGACGCAGGCGTTCGGCTCTTTAAAATGAAAGAACAATGGGGCTGGAGAGGTGGCTCAGGGGTTAAGCCTCTGCCTTGCAGGTGGAAGGTCCTGAGTTCGGATCCCAGATCCCACATATAGACGCCAGGTGGAAGCGGGGGTGGCCTGCGTTTCTGGTCCTGGTAGGGCGGAGCCTGTGAATCCCAGGGCAGAGTAAACAAGGAGGAGGTGGAGGCGTCCATGGTGGTTCCCGAATTCGCCCGTGGTTCTACACGCACACACACACACACACACACACTCACACACACACACACACTACACACACGGCGCACGCACATACATACACCTCACATGCACAATTGAATAAATAATAATAAAAAAAATTTTTAATGAAAGAACAAAACAAACTCGCTTTCCTTCCTACTACTTTGGTTCTCTAACTTCTCGGATTTATTTCTGGCAATATCTTCTGTTTCTTTCAGTCCCTGAAATAGTGTGACTTGACGATAAAAAGCCCATATTTCTTGGTAAATAAACTCAACATCTTTCATTCTGCTGGCCACACTTGACCCTTCCGTCCACAAGACAGGTTGCTCAAAAAGGAAGCGGTTATATAAGGCATGTTGTGAGTTTCTCTCAGGATGGGAAAATATACACTTTAATTTTACAAGTTAGTAATTAGTAGAGTAGGATAAACTCATAATCCAAAACAATAATCTTTATTACCAAAATAGAGATTAAACACAATTAAAATGAACAATATTACCAACCATAATTGCTAATCAATTAGCTGAGACGCTATATTACTGCAATCTTCTACTCTCCAACTTGCCTTGCTATATTTCCTCACTTTTTATAATATAAGGTGAAGTCTAGTTAAAGGGATCCATCTGCGAAGTCCCTTCTTATGTGTAGTTTCTCGTAGGTCCTGCCCATCCTCTGGTAGGCCTTCTGGGGACACACCCCTACCCTGGAGGTCAATGTCTACTCTATCAGTGCTTCTTGTAACATTTGTTCCAGTCTGTTCCAGAACCCATGACAGCATCAAGCATTAAGTCTCCCTACTCCAAACCTCAAGGGAAAAGGTGACGCAGATCAACACAGTCCAGCACCACCACTGACCAGCCTGTGGCTGAAGGCTGAAGAGAATCATCTGATTCTCTTCAGTCATGAGAGAAGAAGATTGACCCTGGTGCCAAGTAACCCAGAATCCAAAACTACACCCCAAGTTTCCTTTGACTGTCAAACTTCTTCAAATATTACAAGGCTATCATCATAAGACCTTCATCATAAGAAGGTTTGGAGGGCCAGCAAGAAGTCTCAGTGGACAAAGGCGCGTCCGTGAACCTGATGACTTGAATTCAACCCTCAGAGCCCACAAGTGGCAGGACATAGCCAACTCCCACGACTTGTCTTCTGACCTCTATGTATGCGATGTGACCTATCTCACACACACACACACACACACACACACACACACACACACACACACACACACACTTAATTATAAGTCATTACTTGCAAGTCTGGACCTGGAGAGACAGCTTAGTCAGCGGAATACTTTCTGCATAAGCCCAAGGACTTGAGTTCAATCCCCAGAACCTACATGGAAAATAAAACCAGGTGTGGTAATGTGCACTTATGATGTAAGTGTGAGAGGAAGAGCGGGTTGGATCCCTGGGGCGACTTTCCGGACAGTTGAGGCTTCTTGGCGAATCCCAGGTCCATGACAGACACTGTCTCAAAAGAAAAAGAAGATGAATGTTGCCTAAGGAATAACACGTGTTCTTTGGCCTCCACATGCCCATGTTCAAAAGTACATGCACGCGCATACACGCATGTGCACACACATGCACACACGCACGCACGCACACATTTGCACGCACACAAGAATATTTAGCAAATCATACTCCATTGTGCACGGGGCTTGCTTTTAAATATGACCACAGATCATTTCTGCAACCGAGGGTCTGCAGCTGGCGGGGCTGAAGCTGCACACAGTCAGTATCATCCGCACACTGAGGCCTGATTGGCCAGTTGTGGTCAATACAGGGGCGCTTGCTATGACCTGCATGCCTGTGTCCCCCAAAACTCCTACATTAAAGACCTAATTCCCAGTGAGAGGATGCTTGGAGGTCGGGCTTCTGGGGTGTGATTTGGACTTGAGGGTGAATCCTGTGGAACCACCTCTGCCCCGTGAGCACAGTCAGAAGATGCCATCTGTGAACCAGCACCGAGCTGGCTGGGGTCTTGCTCTGGGACTTCACGCCCCCAGGACCAAGAGGAAAGACTTGCTGCTGTTTATAAACCTCCATTTGCGGGACTCGCCCAAGCAGCCTGGGGGACCAAAGCAGCCTCCCTGGCAAGGGCGGATCCTTAGGAGTCAGGGGGAAGAGGGGCAGTGCAGGGGACTTCAGGAGCACCCTGCGAAATGAGAGTGCAGGCAGGGCAGGCGCACACACACGCAGGACCTGCAGCCCCCTCTCACAGGCTGCCCGCTCCCATGGACAAGGCAGCCCCTACAGCACCAGTCACTGCATCACTGCAGAGAAAGAGAGACGGGGGTCTCCCTCCCCGCCAGCTGGCAGTGGCTTTTCCCAACTGCTCACGCTTGCAGAAGTGGGACGACTGAAGACCAGGGTGGGAACCTCACGGGCCAGCCTGGGGACAAATGTCCCTAGGCTCAGCCAGCAAACAGTTCTCTGCCGTGGCCACTCAGTCACCTGCTGACTTGCCCACGGACAAGTCAGGCCATTAAGCCACCAGCGCAACCAGCCCACTGCCACTGAAGGAAGCCCTCTCGGGGCTCTAGAGCTCACCTGAGTGTGAGAGCTGCGTCGGGTTACAGGGAGGGGCTGAGGTTGGGGACGGAAAGAGGCTGCTGGAGGCCACAGGGCAGGTTTGTGGCTTCCTACCTGCTGGCCTGTCCTGCCGGTCCTCCCAGCCACACCGGCAGCTCCTCCCCCTCCACAGCCTGACGGTCCTCCCAGCCACACCGGCAGCTCCTCCCCCTCCACGGCCTGACTGGTCCTCCCAGCCACACCGGCAGCTCCTCCCCCTCCACGGCCTGACGGTCCTCCCAGCCACACCGGCAGCTCCTCCCCCTCCACGGCCTGACCGTCCTCCCAGCCACACCGGCAGCTCCTCCCCCTCCACGGCCTGACCGTCCTCCCAGCCTACACCGGCAGCTCCTCCCCCTCCACGGCCTGACCGTCCTCCCAGCCACACCGGCAGCCTCCTCCCCCTCCGCGGCCACCTTAACCCGCGCCCACTGGCATCTGCTCCAGACCGAAGGCCGAGTCGCTCCTGAGCAGTCCTGTGACAGGTCCCTCTGCGTCCTGCCCTCTGCGTGAGTGGGTCCCTGTTGGTCCAGCCTCGCCTGGAAAGTCTCCTGGCACCGCAGCCAAAGGAAACCCCACCCGGGACAAAACTCCACCAGTGAAAGAGGCGGCTGAGGTGGGCTGAGAAGGCCCACAACCCGCGTGGATGGAATCGTCCCATCGGGTGACAGCCACGGGTGCTGTACTCTGCCCAAAGCAGAGCCTTCGCTCCCCGTCATCCCAGTGCCCTCCTCCCTCACGACGCCAAACCCACCGCCAGGTCACGGCACGCACCGCATGCGGGAAGCAAGATGTCAACTCCTGCTCTGGCCGCTTGGACACCCAGAGCCAAAGCGCGAGGGACGGTCCCCGGCGTTCACCCTCAGCAGGCGTCACATTGGGTCTTTGACAATGATTGTTGTTCTGTTCTGTTTCTGATCATTTTCTGCAAGAGCAGGAAGCAGAAAAACAAGTACCTGGTGGCTTCGGAGGCCCGGGAGGCCTGGCAGGGTCACACAGGAAACGGAAGGCACGCTGCCTGTCTGCCCAGATCTTCTGGATTCTTCTCTCTGCCAGGTCTCCTGCCAGGCCGTTGGTAACTCAGAGGTCTACGCTAGTGCGGTGTGGGGAGAAATGAATCAACAGGAGACATGAGCGAGGGCTAGCCCACCCTCCGTCGCCGATGACCTGATCCTGCTGGGCGCTGGTGCTAGGGCCTCCTGGGACCCCCAGCCCACGCCCGCCCGCCCAGTGGGCACTGCGGTGGCCAGGCGCAGGAAGGAGAGGCGTGGGGACAGAGGAGGGCAAACTTTGCTCATAGACATTCTTCCGGTGCTTCACGGGCCGCCTTTGTTTGTTCCACAATGGATCTTATCTGCGGTGCGACTGTGTTCTCCACTATTATTACCCGATATAAAAGGCTCCCGGCTTTCTTTCCACTTGTTCAGCCACACCGGAGCCTCACGGTGAATTTAATCGAAGACCCGGCTCCTGGGGAGTCTTTGGGGAGGCTCCCGTCTTCCTAATACTGTTATCGGTTCTTCCTTGTGTTGCGGAAGCATAAAAATCACAAAAAAGTCATTCTGACTATATTCTTCCTGATAATTATTGTCAGACTCAGAGATAAGGACCCTCGGTGATGTAATGTGTGTTAGACGGGGTCCCCTGAATGCAAATCCTGCTGTGCCTTGGGCCAGACAATGGTCGCCAGCATCTCTGGGACCTCTGTATTTTGCCACAGACAAGAGAGCGCTTTGATTTTTTGTGTTTTGATAAGACGCAATCTGGGGGTTTTTATCTCAGCTGTTATATTTAAAGATGACATTCTACCCCTGCCTCCTCGCCTATTGTTTGACCCTGGTTATCTCCAAATGTTGTTGTTTAGTCAAACTCACCCGCTTAATGAAAGGCCTGCTCCCAATTTAAGGAAAATTATTTAAATGCAGAATATCCTATGCACTGTGGCTTCAAAAAGAACTAGGCGGTTAATCAAAAGTTAATTGTACAATTCTCATGCAGATTAGGGCCTCTTGCAAATGAATCCCAGGTTGGGATTATTAAAAAAAAAAAAGAAAAAGAAGAAAAGAAAGAAAGAAGAAGAAGAAAAGAAAAAAATTACGGAGCAACACGCAAGGGGTTTGCAGAGTGATAAACAACGAGCCCAGCTTAATTTGTGGTAAACAAAGTGATGATACACTAGAGGTCTCCAAAGGAGGAAAAAAAAGTGAAAATAAATTAAAGCCCAACATACAGATATGATCTTTCTGTGTGAGGCCATCTTTCACAACCATAAGCTGAATGAGTAAAATGGAGCCCATTAATATTTACCGGAAGCCAGGCATGGTACAAAGACCCACAAGCCCGTAATTACTGTGTGGTTTCAGGTGGGAGCCAGAGGCGGCAGATGGCTCTTGTCCTCTGTCACTGTGTCTTCTGCTGCTCTTCCCTCCTGGCGGGAAGTGACACAATGCCACCTCCCCCTTGCTGAGGTCTAAGGGGTACCTGACTGCGAATGTCAAATGCCTGCCCAGCCCGGAGGGGGTTGAGAGATGGGGGGCGACAACAGCTTGCACAGTCTGCACCAGCATCCTGTCTTCTTCCTGGTCCAGCGACACTGCCCACAGCCCCTTGGGATCCTTACCACAGGAGATGCCCATCAGTGGCCACACCTGCAGGAAGCGAGGCTCCCGGCTGCTCCGAAGAGTGACTTAACTGGAAAGGGGTTCTCTGGGTCGGGAAGGGGTCTCTGCACCCTGCTGGGATCCTGCAGTGAGGCGCAGCCCCAGGGCAGGATGGAAGTATGTTTCAGCCAAGATACGTAGTAGAAATCCACGTCTTGGGCTCCTGGAGCTCTCCTGACCCGTCGCATTCATTCCCAGGTTTCCTAGCTCCCCAGTTCTGGACTGAACACTTGCAAAGATGAAGTCTTGCTCACTCGTCTTGGAGGAAATAACGAAAGACCAAGAACAGAGAGATGGTGCCGGCCAGAGGAGGGTCACTTGGCCCCATCCCGGGAGCCTGGCCTGTCTCTCCCTCTACTCTCTCAGCAGGGCCAACTCCAGGCCAGAGCCTGCACTTCCCTCCTCTCTACAGCTTCTCACAAGCAGGCCAAGCCCCGCCCATTCCTGGGGAACTGCCCTGGGGTCTCTAGGCAACCACACTGCCAAGTCTTGCTCACCTGGAGGTACTTCTGCTTCCTCCCGTCTTACAGCTGGTTTCCTGGTTCTGACGTGACAGGCTCCAAACACCAACGCCCTCCCATTCAGGGGGTTAGGAGTCGGGCACCATGTCGTCTGCAGGACCGCTCTGCCCGTCGGACTTCTTCCAGCTTGTGGTACCCCAGGGAGCCCTTGGCTTGAGGCCAAGTCAGTCCAGTCTCTGTCTCCATTGCCACATGGCATTTGTGTCTCTGTGGCTGTCTTCTTTCAAGGGGTCTGTCACTGGATCAGGGACCACAAAGATGCCGTGTCCAGCAGGCCACCTTCTGCAGGGTGGGGGTAGCTGGGCCCCATCTGAACCTCCCCCTTTCCGTCCTTCCCTGGCATTATCCCCCTCCTCCATCTCGTATGCAAGCTTCCTCGCCCAAGCCAGCTACTGCTCCAAGCCACCTACTGCCCCAACCAACCTACAGTCCCCAAAAATACATCTTCCAGGGGTCCAGGAATACCATCTGCCACGACGGGGAGGGGGGGAACCTGACAATGCCAGGCAGAGGGACATGAAGACAGCTCCTCCAAGGTGCCAGTCCTCAGCAGAGACCTCTCCACACACCTGCAGAGAACAGCTGGTCTCGGTGGCCAGCCTGAGTCACCTGCGAGCATTCCGAGGGGAGGGGTGGGGGGAATCTTGCACCCATCCGCGCGCAGTGGCATGATCAGAGAGAGGAGGGAGGAAGCCACCATGAGCACTTGGCTAGGAGAGGACAGATCCGCCATGGTGTGCTTCAGTCCCTTAACAGTCATACGTGACCGACCCCACAAATCCTTGATGCATCTTTTCAAATGTCCTGTCTACCCACTCTGGGCAGCACTATTCCCTGGGTTTGGGGGTCCTATACTGACCAAAGAGGAGAAAACAAGCATAACACATGCATGGAAGCCCCCACCTTCCCATCATGGATGCAGGGTGACCCGCTGCTTCAAGCTCCGGCTGCCTGGACGTGCCCACCATGTTGGACGGAACCTGGAATTGTGAGCTGAAATAACCCCTTTCTTTCTTAAATTCTCATCAGGATATTTTATTACAGCAACAGAAATGCAGCTAAGACATGCAGTTACTACCAAGCCAAACCAAAACTGACTTTGGTCATCTGCCAGATGATGCCTGGCAGCTCCAAGACTCAAGTGGGCTCTGCCTGCTTGCCTGCCCTTCACGCTGCAAGGCAGCCTCGGAGTGCACCACCTAGTGGTCCGTCTGGGAACTGCACTCCTGTTCGCTGCATTGCATTGCATTGCACAATGAATTCAGCCAGAAAGCTGGAAACTGAATTTCCACACGTGTTCCTCCAGAGCAGCATCACAGAGTGGTTAGCTCACGGAGAACAAATCGCCGGATCTTAATAACACACAGGGAAAGACCCCGCCACAAGCAGGAATGTGGCGGGAGAGATCACTGGCCGTGTCAGGTACTGACTGGACCCCCACCCAGCACCCACCCAGCCACGCCATCACAGGTGGCTCATAAATCTTTGTTCAAGAGAAACCTTTGATGCTAAGGCATTCCAATCACACACCTTTTCCCATCAAAGCACACAGGAGTCCTGTTGCCTGGCTGCTTCCGATCAGCTGCATACAGCACCCACGCAAAGTGCAACTATGGACAGATGAACAATGTTATGCACAGAAACAAAGGTTCTAGAAAGGTCCTACAGCATGGGTCTTTATAAAGAAATGTTTGGGGGGGTCTAAAGGAGGTCTTTCCCCTCTCTCAGGGTGGATTCCAAAGGTGGGCTTTCCGCTCTCTCCCCAGGCTGTGAGCTGCCTGTTTGGGTGGTTGGGAGCCAAGGGCAGAATGTCCAGGGTAGGAGTGAGGAGAGGCAGCGAGTGAGGCCAAGGAGGTCTGCCCACAGGGCCGGGACCTCATGCTGGCCCCCAGCTGGCACATCCGGCCCGGGCTGCACTGACCCAGCAACCACACTGCCGGGCAGACGAGGGAAGGACAGTGAGCATTGCGCCGGGTTCCCTGAGACAGCAGCTGAGCCTGGCTGCTCCGGTCCAACCAGGAGCTGCTGTGTCCTGAGCTGAGCTTGGGGGATCCCAAGCCCAGGCTGAAGGATCGGGGAGGTGACAGCTCAGTGAAAATCCTAAAAGGCAGGGGCGCTAAGGACAGGGCCCCAAAACCTCCAGAAATCAGGCAGGCCCACCCCGGGGGCTGAGGAACAGGAGGCCACCAGACGAGCCCCTGGCTGTGGGAACCTCAGGCAGGAAAGCCACTGCCCACCAGACCAGGCCTCACGGTGGCCGGGCCACTAACAGGCTTCATGGGAAGGCCACCAGCCGAGGGCAGGGCGCTGACTCTCCTCAATGAACAAGGACACCGGAGGCACAGCCCAGCAGAGAAGAGAGGTGGGGGGAAGGTCAGGGGTCACCACAGCTCCATTACAAAGTTAAAGAAGACCCATTAGACGCGGGGAGCCAGGCTGGAGAAGGGACAGAAAACTCACTCTGCAGATAAGTCCCTCTGTTAACTGATTGCCCGCTCTACCCTGCAGTCTCCACACAAGGCTTATTGTTCTAGAACAGACACTCCTCAGAGGCGCCTGGGCCCCCCTCAGACACAACAGCCCAGCTGGAGGAAGCCCTGGGCCAAGAACACACACATCCACACACATGCACATGCACACGTACACCCACATGTATGCTCACACACACACGTGCACATATCAACTTGCACATGCACACATATAAATGCACACACACAGGTATACACGCACACACGCACATATGCACACACAGGTATACACACACAAGTCCATACATATGTGTGCACACACATACACGCTTGCACACATACATGCACATGCACACATGCACACACACAGGTATACACGCACACACGCACATATGCACACACAGGTATACACACACAAGTCCATACATATGTGTGCACACACATACACGCTTGCACACATACATGCACATGCACACATGCACACACACAGGTATACACGCACACACGCACACATGCACACACAGGTATACACACACAAGTCCATACATATGTGTGCACACACATACACGCTTGCACACATATATGCACACATGCACACACACAGTTCTGGGGAGGGTTTGCTCGGAAACAGCGTGTCCTTCATCCCTCTCCCAGTGGAGATGGCCACAAAGTCCACAGAGGCAGAGCTGAAAACCCACAGGGACACCCACATTGGGGGTCCCTGTTTCCCCACAGCCTTGAGAAAGCCTAGCCAAGCCTAGTCCCCAAGAGCCAGAGGACGGGCATCCTTGCTGTGCTCTCAGATAAAGGAGCCCAGAGGGAGCTGCGTGCTCTAGAGAGGAAGGTCAGAGGTCAGCCCATGGTTCCAAAGTCAGCCCTGCTTGTCCCACCAGACCGAGTCTCACAAAGGACTCTGCTCGCCCTCTAGTGGCCAGACCCGGAATGGACAGCACCAGCATTGCCTGGACCAGACTCTCCTCCACCCAGAGCAAGGTCAAATGGAATGTTTGCAAATGTCTCTTCTGGGTTACCATGGCAACTAGGGAACTTGCTAAACCTAAAATGCGATTAAGCTGCTCATTGTTCCATATTAATTTGGGGGAAAGAAACAGCTTCATTCCTGTTCCTTCATTCCTTTACACCCCTGTTCTTGGAGCACGTTGCCAGCTGCAGCCGGAGGGCTCAGTGGGTGGCTGTGGATGCCACAGAACCCAGGCAGGTGATAAACTGGCTGCACAGGGAGCCCACCACCCCACAGATGGCTCCCCAGCCCAAGACACTACGTGGGGCTGCAGTAGCTGGACACGGGGGTCATGAGCCATGTGGGGTCACATAGCTGAACACGGGGGTCATGACTCCATGTGGGGTCACATAGCTGAACATGCAGAAGTCAAAAGCAAGTGTGTATTAGCCCTCTGGCGCCTCTAGCGCACTCGCCCATGCTGCACTGCGTGACTTCACTATGGCCTTGTTTCTGAACACGCCTTGAGCAGAATCCAGAGGCACAAGGGAGGGCCGCCGGCCCAGCATGACAGATGATGTCTTTGGGGTGAACTGAATTTGAAGCTACTGGTATGGATGGGCAGATGGATGGGATGGGTTGAGACAGATAAAGGACAGGCTGCTGATGACAGGGCAGACAGAGAGACAGGTAGGTATGTATTAGATAATGGATGATAGGGCTAGAGACATGACTCAGGAGTTAAGACCCTGACTCACAAACAGAAGATACTGAGCTTGGATCCCGGGTCCCATATACGTCAGACACAGCAGAAATGCCAGACACAGCCAGGTGTGGCAGAAAAAGATAGAAAAAAATAGATAGATGACATCTATAATAAATGACAGATAGGTAGATGACAGATGATTGATTAATAGGTAACAGATAATAAATACAGGCAGATAGAAAGATAGATAATATATGATTGATTGATGGATAGATAAATGATACATTATATAGATGATACATTATGATAGATTATTGATTGATGAAGAGATGATAGAAATTGATAGAAATAGATAGACAGACAGACAGACAGACAGACAATGACAGACTCTATCTCTTTCTGCCAATGGCAGCCTAAAGCGTACCACACCATGCGTACCTCAAAGTCCAGATCTTGGTTTCTAATATCCCTTCCTCAGTAGGTAGAAGATCCACTTAAAGAAATGGCTACTTTCCGGGCACATAATGAAAAGGAAAAGATAAGTCTGAAATATTATGCTATGCCAGAAATGAAGGACTTTGTCCAGAAAACGGTGAAGGAATACCACAGAAACATGGGTCACAGCTAGAAGGATGTTCCCGTCAGATGTAGAATGACTTAAACAAAAAGCAATGATGGCAATTTGTTACTGACTATAAACTAAGCTAAGAAGCCATGTGCGGATTGAAAGGAGGAGGAGTCATCCCTGTAGGAAGTAAAAACATGGGAGAAATGGGGGAAGAGGTTGAAAGTCACACAAGGGAGGACATCAGGCAAGAACGGACAGCTGCCGAGGACAGTCGTGAAGAGGAGACAAGGACTCTAGAATGTCAGCTCCCCCCAAGAGAGCTGGAAACGACCAAATAAAAATAACTCGGTAGCAGAAAGATGGGTGGATGTTCCGCCACCCAAGGGAGGCTCACGTCACCCGCAGAGGGACAGATGATGGATGGATGGACAGATGGACGGATGGACATGCTCCTGGGAGGGGAAAGGAAGGAATTCTGGAAAGGACATGGTCAGGGGGTGGGCGTGATCTGAGGAAGGCCACCTAGGGGACTTTCTCTGTGTCTCAACGCGAAGTTCTGTGTTGGGATTCTAAAGTCGAGGTCGTGTGACACGGTGTTCGTGTCTTTACAGAAAGCTTCATTTAGAGATGAAGTGGCATGTCTCCACAATGCATCCTCAGATGGTTAGAGGAGCAGTTGTCTATGCGGAGGGAGAGAATAACAATATAATTAAATAATTCACATTCAGGGATTCTGGATGAAGGGACCAGCATGTTATCTTTGCAAGTTTTTGATGAGTTTGAAATTACTCTAAAAAGGAAGTTTTAAAAAAAATAGTTTTTTTTACATGTGGTGAGTACCCATTTCCCAACAGCTAACACTAATTAGCCTTCCGTGGCAACCCTAAAAGTAAGTTGGTGCTCCCCATGAAGAGGACCTCCCTGCCTTCCCCCAATCCATGATAGAACAGACATGTTTATCTTCTGCCACCTGGAAAGAGGCTTTGTCAAAATTCTGCAGTAGAACCTTCTAGAACTCCCAGAAACTGCCGATAATGTACATAGGCTGAGACAGGCTCCTTCCTACACTGGTTTGAATCGTGTCCATGTGATCCATAGCCTAAGAGGGACGAGGACCCCGGGCTGTGTCGCTGGTCTACACCGGCGGCAAATGCCACCTCCTGTTCGGATGGATGCCTCTGGCTGTGGGATGTTGAGCGCCCGCCCCAGCCCCGCAGGGGCCAGCAGGAGCAGGCAAAGACCACTACCGAGGGACCAACTGCTCAGCAGCTGACACTAGACAACATGGGACAACCCACGCTCCTTCCTGCCAGCCGGCGTCTGTGCGTTGACACACGGTCTTGTTCCCTCCGCTTGTTTTTCTAACAATCATCCAGGCTTGTACTGCCAATAGCATGCATGCCTCTCTCACGGTGTGAGTAAGTACTGCTTGAGAGTCCCCTGTTCGGATGGGCAAACTGAGTCTCCAGAAGTTGAGATTAAAGCCCAGAGCCCACCGTGCCCTGATCCTGGGTCCGAGTGTCTGCTGTCAATCTGTGCTGTCTCGCATTGAATATGAGAAGTCTGAATCAAATTGCAGGTAGCTGATTTCCCCAGGAAGTGACCCGGTTTGTGAGGGAGATTCCCGGGATTGGCACTGAGGGCCCAAGGTCCTGGGATGCTGCTCCAGGGCCACGGAGGGCTGGGCCACGTCACCCTCAACGACGCAGGCTCCACAGCTGCCACACGGCAGCGGAGCCGTGCACAGGGGCAGCTTGGCACTCCCGGAGGACACGGTCACCAGCATGGTCACTCTCGGAGGATGCGAAAACCAGCGTGGTCACTCCCGGAGGACGGAGAACGCGGTCACAAGCATGGTCACTCCCGGAGGACGCAGTCACCAGCGTGGTCACTCCCGGAGGACACGGTCACCGGTGTGGTCACTTCTGGAGGACACGGTCTCTGGTTCTGCCCTCACAGGCTAGGAGGGTAGCATGTGGCAGCTGACGACCAGGGCACCACCACAGCTGTGGGCTGGCAGGAGCTGCGAGCACAGGGTGGCTGGGCCAGGCCTCGTCCACTCAGGTCTAAGCAGGGCGTCCCCGCGTGCCCTTCCCTCGGTCTGCGCTCTGATCCCAAGGCTGACATCCGCAGCTGCAGAGGGAGGAGCGCGGCCCTGACCCAGGACATTCCCAAGTCCACAGTGGGTTCCCAGGAGGCGCCCCTCAGCGGAGGCCGGTGTGGGAAGAAACCACGCACAAAGACACACACACACACACGTGCACATGCACACGCACGCACGCACATACACAGCTTCTCAGCCCTGCAGCAGGCTTGAGGTGGGCCTGCTCCGTGGGAAGAAACCACACACACACACACACACACACACACACACACACACACACACGCACACACGCACATACACGCACACACACACATAAACAAATATTATAGAAAGTAATGGAAACCCATCGTTGACCCCATCTAGAAGACAAGCAGAGACCACTGTACCGCAGAGTGTGGGTTACTCTTCTCGTTGCTATGACAACAAACCTTGCAAAGGCCACTTGAGAAGAGCTTATTTGACTCACAGCTGGAGGGTTCAGTCCCGCAGGGGGTCACAGTGCCGAGAGCCTGAGGCAGCTGGTCACGCTGCAGTCAGGAAGCCCAGAGATGGACCCTGCTGCTCAGCTTGCTTTCTCCTTTTCCTTCACCCCACGATCCCACCCCACGGGAGGTGCCGCCACAATCAGAGTGGGTCTTCCCTCCTCTCAGGATTGCCCGCGTGGCCACATGTACACATGACCCCGTGTACGCGTGACCCCATGTCTGTGTGACCCCATGTCTGTGTGACCCTATGTCTGCTGTGACCCTGTGTACGCGTGACCCCATGTCTGCGTGACCCTGTGTACGCGTGACCCCATCTCTGTGTGACCCTGTGTACACGTGACCCCATGTCTGTGCGATCCTATGTCTGCATGACCCCACGGACACATGACCCCATGTATGTGTGACCCCATGTATGTGTGACCCCATGTACATATGACCCCATGTACATACACATGACCAACCCCATGGACGCATGACCTCACATACATGTGACCCCATGTCTGCATGACCCCACGTACACATGACCCCACATACACGTGACCCCACGTACACATGACCCCATGTACACAGTGACCCCGTTCCATGCATAACCCTCTGTGCAGCAGAGAAGGCCGTGGTGGCTCTAGTCTGGAGCGAGAAAGTCGCCAGCGCCACGCGTCCAGGAACACGGCACAGAGAGGCCCTGGAGCGATGGCTGAAGTCACTGGCTGTCCCTAGTCATGATCCTGCTCGGGAAGAAGCCATGGGAACATCCTAGCAGGGGCCACGTGGAAACCATAGCAACTGAGAGATACACATGACTGGACCCCACATAGTGTGGTCAGGACACAGGCCTCACACAGTGTGACTAGGACATGATGGGGGAGGGGGGCAGACCTCTTCAGAATCACCCCAGGGGGCAGCCCCACAAAACCGCGCAGCTGTGCGGTGGTTAAGGACTATGGCAGAGAATCTCAGGTCGAGGATGTCAGCCAGGGGCAATTCAAATGCAAGAAGGAACAAAGAAAAAACTTAAGACAAACGACAGTACCGCGGCAGCCTTGGTCCTGTCTGTCCCACACTCTGGCTTCCTTCTCTCCTGGACATGACGCTCCTGCGGCTGAAGTGCATTACGGGGGGCAGCCACGTGCCATGTTGCCGCGTCCCCGTCCAACTAGTCTGGTAGAATATGTCTCAGTTTGGAAAAGGTGGATTCAAAGTAACATGTTTTGGGATAAGGACATGGATTTATTTTAGAGAAATAAGGAAAAATATGGGAATTGTCAGGCCTTGGTGTTTCTTCCCAGCTCAGGCCTAAAGCCTGTCCCCTGAGGAAGGTCACAGTAAAGCCCAAGGACAGGGGCTGGACACTCTCTCCTAGACAATTCAAGTTTTGCCTCAGGCAGGAAGAATTCCGGGGAATTAGGAGTGCCCTTTACCTGCTCTTAGAGTTTTGTTTTTTTTTTTTGAACTAGCTTCCTGCTCTCTGTTCTAGAGAAGAAGCCTGCTTTTTAAGTTTCAGTCAAATACTAAATAGAAATTTCATGTCTAGTCATTTACGATAAGTAGACTTGTTAGCCAGAATGTGTGCACTGATTTTAAGGAAATTAGAGAATAACTTCTAGAATCTTAAAACATAGGTTGGGTAAGATTCCCACCTATGTGGTTCCACCTTACTTAGAAATTCCAGAAGTACAAGACTATGCTCTCAGTCCACTGGAACCTTAAAAGAAACTGTGATACTCTCTTACCCTGGCTGAAGGCCAAGGAAGAGACCATCATGCCAGAAAGTCTAGATGCCAAGACTGCCCCTGGAGATGGTATTTGCAATCCAAATTGGGAGAATCCATGTCGGTAGCAAAGGGGGCCGTGTCTTTCCTACCCCAAACAGCACTCTTATGAGAAATCACAGAGATGGACCATTCGAGTGCACTCCCACCAATGATCGCCTCCGCCCCGAAAGAGAAAGAGACACCCTCGGCATATGGGGCCTGACTGGACCCCAGGTTTGGAGTATGCATAGTTCACAGATGGGTCATCTAACTGATGGCAATACACTTCTGGAATTCCTCAAAGGAAGACATAAGCAACCTTACTATTAAAGGAATAGAAGGATGCTATTATAGAAGTTATTCTTTTAATAATTATATTGCTTAAGTGTTTTCTTCAGTGCATACCTCAGTGTTCCATCGACAGAACCAGCTATAGCTTATGGGCCTTGAGTATTCAAGTCAAGGCCCCCTTTGAGATGTGGTTTAAGCTTGGATAGTAGAGACTACATGAGCTGCATACATCTTCCCAAGCTATAACCTGCTGCCATGCCTGGTGCCTATGTCGACCTGCCTGACTGAGAGTATCAACCTGGAGAGGACAACAGCCAAAGCTCACGCTGGGACTTATGGGGTGTTGAGGATTCCTATAGTTAATTGTAAAGTATGTTCCTTGCTAAAATCAATAGGAGAACATTCTGCCTCTGTATTTTAAAAGAAAGCAGTCTCTGTTAAAATGTGGGCTCAGCCCCATAGCTATCCGGTGAAGCATTATAGATTAGGTAAGTTTGGAAATACTGAGAGAATGTTTCTGTTAAGTGCCTTTGCCCTGAAGCAATGGGTTAGGTTCTTGAAAAAAGGGTCCACCCTGAAGGTGACTTTGCTGATTATCTATTGTGTATGCAACATTCTTTACCCCAAAATTTTCTGTATAAAAGTTGTCACGAAAGTTTCAATAAACGGGTTCAGGATACACTCGGACGAGAGGGAGCTGTGTGTGCTCTGTTCTCCGCCCAGTCCTGGGGAGCCCTGGTCTCGAGGCCGTGACTCTGGTCTGCGGCACCATGTCCCCTAGTGGCAGCTGCGGGGCACGTCCCCTGTCCCCGGTGCACCCCTGAAAGGCCTCTGGGACTTCCCTGTGCACAGGACACCTGTCTCACGCCATCCTCAGAGCCCCCCAGGATGGGACGCTGGCCTCACATGTCCTCCTCCAGTCGTGGTTAGACCCTTCCAGATCTTTCCAGCACCAAAGTGCTGCTTTTCACCTTCCGAGTGCCTCGGTGCAAAGTTCTGAGAACAGCGCTGGAAAAGACAAAGGACCAACCTGGCATGACCCCAGGTTTACAATGCTAGAGGATAGAACTGTCACCCCAACACAGGATTCCCAGGGGAGTCACAAGAGGGGCGTAGCAGTGGACTTGCTCACACAGCCACGCAGAGGCATGAGCAGCCACAGAGACGCCAGACGATCCAAGGGAAGAGCAAGTGGGGAGGACAGGCAGGGGCAGGGGCTGAGGTCGCCTGAGGCTGTGGTGCGGCTTAGCACCAGTGCTGGCCTGGCCAGCAGAGCCCCTGATCCCACCCCCTGTACTGCAGAACTGGGTGTGGTGTTTGCACAAGCAGTCTAGCACTCAGAGGAAGAGGAAATTAGGGAGGAAGGAAGTTAGGGAGGAAGGAAGGAAGGAAGGAAGGAAGGAAGGAAGGAAGGAAGGAAGGAAGGAAGGAAGGAAGGAAGGAAGGAAGGAAGGAAGGAAGGAAGGAAGGAAGGAAAGGAAAGAAGGAAGGAAGGAAGGAAGAGGGAGGGAGTAGAGAGGGAGGAAGAGAGAGACAGAATATGAGATGACAGAAGAAACCAAGAAGGGACTGGAATGGAGAAGAAATGCTCTTTGAGGAAAATGAGGACCAAGGTAGATGGTGTCTCTGCAAGGTGCGTGCAGAGCCTGCCTGCTCAGGGGCGTCCACCATCACCAGTGTCAGGAACCCAGCTCGCTCCCGTCAGCATATGGTCTTTACAAGATGACGAGCCACAAACCCAGGCCCCCCTTGGCAAAAACCTGGGGCGGGGGGTTTCTTTGGGGGGATCTCCGGCTTAAATGTTACCTTTCTCATGAGGTTACCCGAACTGGCCTGTACAGTCTCCCCAGCCCCCTCCACCCTTGACCTCTCAGCCTGCTTCGAAGACCTGATGCCCCTAACGTGCCCTGATCCACTGGCGTTCCTGCATTCACCCTCACGCGGGCCACAAGCGCTGGCGCGTCCTTGTTCTTCACAGTCGCATGAGAAATGCCGGCGCCCAGTAGGTGCACAATAAATATCGGCTGGAAAGAAAATCTACCTATGACCTAACTAAGAACAGCAGGGGATTCCCGGGAGCTGGCTGAAAGGGCCACCCGTGGCCCCAAGAAATGAGCTGTGAATCCGTTTCAGGAGCACCCCTCTTTGTCTGAGCCGCAGAGTCCGAAACAAACAAGCGTCCTGTCCACAAAGCCACTGTGCCTGCGTCCTGCACGCGGACACACATGGCCTTGAAAGGCCCTTGGGGTGACCCAGGGTCACTTCCCAGACAGGGCTCGGCTCTGCCACCCTGTCATGAAGGGGCAAGAATGACAGAGACCGGATCCAGTCCAACCCCCTCCCCTCTTCCCCCCCCCCCGCAATCCCCTTCCACTTTCACCGCCCCCAACAGGGCAGAGGCCTAGCATCGTCCCCCAGCACCCCACTACGTCCTGTCCTGAGATTGAAGGCAGTACTCCAGCGATCCCCCCCGCCCCCCGCCCCATGGGACATAAAAACTGTTCTTTATCAAGCTCTAGCAGGACGGCCATGTGCTTTTTATAAAAGTGATTACAGAGGCCAGATGAAAGAAGTTGATGGGGTCAAACGCATTTCAAACTCCTTGGTGCTGGGGGCAGGGAATGTTCTGGATTAGATTCGTTAAGCGTTCACTCCGCCTGTTGAGGATCTTGAGAAAGGGCATGCCCGTCGCTAAATTGGCTCGAAAAGGGACAACTTAAAATAAATCGAGTGAGTTAGACGTGAGCTCAGGCTACCTGCCCCAGACGGACAGAGGTGGGTCCTGCGAGGGAATGTTTGAAGCGGGGTCTGGCAGCCAAAGCAGCCGCCAGAGACTATAACCGCTGCAGACTCCCCCCGTTGTAATTGCTAGACCCCATCAGCTCTCACACACAATCCTACAAGCCGTGAAGGCCTGCCGCGGGGTCATAGGACATGGAAACCCCTGAGAGACTTGCCAACCATAAGTAGTCATGTTCCTCCGTGACTGGATTGGTCCTTCCTTGACTCGTTCAGCAAATACCAGTGGAGGCCACGCTGCGAGAACCACGTGGCACCCACCTGAAGACACGAGGCATGGCAGGGACAAAAGAAAGCACAGGTTCCCAGACAGCCGCTTCAACTTCCCCAGCCCTCGGCGCCAACCACTGCCAACGCTTGCTGCAGTGTGGATCCTTTCTACGTTCGATACCCGGCACGCCGTGGTAAAATCTTCTAGATGAAGACCGGCCCTGCCTGGGAGGGGCTGACTTGATTGCGTAATTGATGTGGGAAGACCCTATCAGGGAAGCCAGAACTGTGTCAGAGTCAAGTTAAGCATGCGGACTCTGGCTTTTGCCTTCCGTTTTTTTTTTCAAACATTTCTTTAAACTTTTTTTTAAATTTTTTTTATTTATTCAATTGTGTGTGTGTGTGTGTGTGTGTGTGTGTGTGTGTGTGTGTGTGTGTGTGTAGAACCACAGGCGAATTCAGGCACCACCATGGACACTTCCACCTCCTTGTTTACTCTGCTCCAGGATTCACAGGCTCCGCCCTACCAGGACCAGAAACGCAGGCCGCCCCCGCTTCCCCTTGGCATTTATACGTGGGGTCTAGGATCCTAACTCAGGCCTTCTGCCTGCAAGGCAGAGGCTTAACCCCTGAGCCACCTCTCCAGCCCCTCTTTAAACTTTTTTATGCGTGTGCATGTGGAGGCATATTTGTCTCTGTGTGTCACGGGCACTGTGTGTGGCTGTGGTGGCCCCAAAGTGACTTCAGGAACCATCCTGGATTGTTCCACCTCCTTTTTGCTTTGCTCTGGGGTTTCCCAGGCTCCACCTTCCAGGCCTGAAAGTGCAGACCACAGCCGTTACTTCTGTGAATCGAATCATACAAAATCTGAAATATGCCAAATGTTGATGGTAGAAAGGGAACCTGCAGTAGGTCTGTGACTCAGGAGGAAGGGAACGCACAGTAGGCTCCCGGAGGAAGGGAACGCACAGTAGGCTCCCGGAGGAAGGGAACGCACAGTAGGCTCCCGGAGGAAGGGAACGCACAGTAGGCTCCCGGAGGAAGGCCCATCACAGGGGGCTTGAGGTTCGGCCTCCCGGCTCTCCTGCTCCCACTGGTCTGCTGCCTCATCTGCCGGCTGCCGAGATCTGAACCTGCCCCTGCGATTCCTGCCAGAATGTGGACAGCCTCCCCTCTGGAACCACAAGCCAAGGAAACACTCCTTCCTTCCCTAACTTACAGTTGTGTCACAGTGCTGTCTCACAGTCAAAGAAGGGTTACCGCACCCAGGGGTTACAACGAAAACTGCCAACGCCACCAACCAGCCAACTGTGCCACAGAGCAGCCCCCTGGTCACGGTCTGGTAAAACAGAGAGAAAAAATGGCACAGAAAGGAGCCGGAAGGTTCTGTGAGTTATTCACAGTGAGTACGCTCAGGCAGCCAGGCAACTGCACCCCTCGCATCTGCCCTGGACGAATGAAGCCCCACCCCCCACCTCTGGGATACTGGGAGAGCAGGCCTGTGTGCCACTGCCCTGTTTGAGGGAGTGCTGGGACTCGAACCCACAGCCTTGGGGACGCCAAGCTGGCACTCTACCCACTGAGTTCCTGGCCCAGCTGCCCTAGAAAAAGGAAAACTCACACAAAACAAGGTGCGCTTCTGTCTGCAGAAGCTGAACTCATAACCAGCAAGGATCAGACGCTATACTCACACCAACAAGAACCGGACGCTGTGCTCACACCAGCAAGGACTAGACGCTGTACTCACGCTAGCAAGGACTAGACGCTGTACTCACACTAGCAAGGACTAGACGCTGTACCCATAACCAGCAAGGACTAGAAGCTATGCTCACACCTGCAAGGACCGGAAGCTGTGCTCACACCAGCAAGGACCGGAAGCTGTGCTCACACCAGCAAGGACTAGAAGCTCCCTAAAGGGATGGGAACAGCTGTGCCACCTTCCCAGTGTCCAGCCACAGAAGGGAAACATGAAGAATCACTGTTATGCTACACCAGACGTGGCCCAGTCTGGAAGGTTCTACAGGGAGCCAGAGAAGCCACCTGCCCGTCCATCTTATGCATTCATTATTCCTGGTCCTCCAAAGACAGACTTCCAGCGACAGAGACCCCTGGGGATGGCGGGGACTCACAGCAGATGAAGGGGGCCAGGGTGGCAGGAAGCAGAGCTTTGGGGATTCTGAGTCACGATGGGCAGGTCGGCTACAAGAACCTGGGTAACATGCTAAAACTCACATGCTGCAAAGCCAGACGAAAAGACAAATACAGTTGTACTGTGTGCTAATCTGAAAAACAATTTCCAGAAGGCCGACGAGGGCTTCTTGCTATGAAATGAGTGATAGACGCCGCTGTTAGGACCATCTGCAGCTCTCAGC
This sequence comes from Typhlomys cinereus, assembly GCA_023101885.1. Lineage (NCBI taxonomy): Eukaryota > Metazoa > Chordata > Mammalia > Rodentia > Platacanthomyidae > Typhlomys > Typhlomys cinereus. The sequence continues at coordinate 1,513,313 of JALPQD010000195.1, forward strand.
CTCCTGCCGCAAGAGCTGTTTTCTGTGGCTTTGATGTTTGCCAGAATTAAAAATACCGTCTTGCACTGGAGACTCCCCGAGACCAGCATGACTGGCTACTGTGGCGGATACTGAAGTTTCCTACAGTCGTCATGTGACCAAGATGTGGGCCTGAATGTTCCGACATGGGGGTCACCCTCAGAACGTCTTCAGACAACTTCATGGAGACACTAGTGTGAAGCAAGGGCTTCAGGTGGAGACTTGAAGCTCTGTCTTGCATGAGGCTCTGTTGGTAGAGTCCTTGCCTAGCATGCACGAAGCCTGGATTCTACTCCCTGGCATGTTGGCGTGTGTGTCTGTAACTCTAGCACTTGGGAGGTACAGACAGAAGAATCACAAGTTCGAATTCATCTTTGGCTACACACCAAATTTGGACCAACCTGGGATACAAGAGATACTATCTCAAGAAAAATGAGGAGTAGGAGATGTTGGTATAGGACGTGTTAAAGGATTTGGTGATTAGGTCTTTTGAGTAGACGCCTGCAAGGAAAGGTTGATGCCAGACCGCCAGAAGTACATGTTGAAGAGATAAGCGATATTCATTTAAATAATCTGCCTATTTTTCAGATGTCTTGTTCATCATTTAGACTGTGAATGATTGAGCCGGAGCAGATAAAGAGTACAGTTTTGAAAAATGTCTGTGTGCAGATATGGGGAAGGCTAAGAGGGGCTGGGCAATTCCCAGTGTGACTATTATTAGGCCGAGTCGGCTTGATGTGGAGAAAACTACAATTTATTTGGAAGAGGAGGAGAAGGAGAAAGAGGCAGAAGGAAAGGAAGAAGAGGAGGGGGAAGAGAAAGAGAAGAAGAAAAGGAAGAAGAGGAAAAGGGGGAGAAGGGAGGTGGAAAAGGAAGAAGAGGAGGGAAAAGAGAAGGAAGAGGAAAAAGAAGAGGGAAAGGAAAAGGGGGAAGAAGAGAAAGAAGAAAAGGAGGCAGAGAAATAAAGAGAGGAGAAGGAAGGGAAAAGGCAGAGGAGGAGAAACCACAGACAGGTCTTCCTTATGTCTAGAATCACGAATGTCGGCGAAAAAACACACTGGCAGGACACTCAGGGCTGCCTGCTCCCCGTAGGCTAGATCAACCGTCCTTTCACTGTGGGGAGGATCCTGCCAGGTGCCTAAACCAGAGTGACAGATAGTTGTCAACTCCTGCTAAAACTTCCATTCCCAGCCCCAGTTCCTTTTCCTCCTCCTTAAAACTTGCGAGCAGACGCGGCCCAGGAGGCCGCTCTCGCCCACCCCACTGTCTGCTGGCAGCCCTCTTGCAAGCGCTGCTCAAGTGTGCATTGTATATTCAGGGCAATTAAGTTGCTAATAGTCAGCTATTTCCAAAGTCGCCCGCTGCAGATGATGATATATTGCAGAGCGTTTGATGCCAGCAACATAACTGTTTCCCGCTCAACTTGTTAAGAAAAGAATCCCGCATAGCTGATGTGGAGAGCCAAAGTTTTGTACTGAGTGCTTTATGTTGAACTTGACGTACAATTAAGCGTTGCCATGTGAACTGCTTACGATGCACCTGAGGAAAGAGACGAGACCAACATATTTTTTTTCCCATTTAGTCCTACTGAATATTCCGCCTCTCTCCCGGAAAATTTCTTGCGAAACACTTACGCGAGATAAGACGCTCTCCTTACACCAGATAGAAATGTTTTAGCTCATTAAATCCCTTCTTCCAGGATGCTAATTCTGTGCTTGGCTGGTGCTTTATTACAGATAAGAGAATAATTCAAAATTAAAAGACGTGAAACAGCATTCTCTTCAGCTATCACTCGAGCCTTTGAAGGGGAAACGCTCTTATCAAAGGGGATTTTTTTTTTGATAATAAAATGGACACAAACATTTGTTCAAAGTTCTGAGGGCCTGATTTTACCCTATTTTCCGAGCACCACTTAATGTGTCACGTTGAAGCGGCCAGTTTGGTTTCTATGGGGGGCTAAAATCCAGCAGCCAGCCCCAAGCTGGGGGCTCCCCCTGCTGGCCTGAAGACGCGTTGCCACCGTGGGCTTCCCCTAGCATGGAGTCGTGCTACCGGGCCTGGGAAATCTTCAAGAATTCGTCGTCCTTTTGACATTGGCTATTCAGCCAAAGTTGATCTAGGCATATGCTCCTAGACACCTTCAAGACACTTGGGTGGACTGGGAGATGGCTGGGGGGGTTAAAGTCTTCATCTCACAAGCAAAAGGGCCTAAGTTCAAATCCCCAGATCCCATGTAAAACTGCCGGGCAGAAATGGTGGGAGCCCATAATTCTGGCCCTGGAAGGAGGAATCTGGGAAACTCCAGGACAAAGCAATAAGGAGGTAAAGTCGCCAGGACGATTCCCAAAGTTACCCCTGGTCTCCACAGGCACACATACTCAAGTGCCCGCTGGTACACACGCAGACACGCACAGAGACACAGACACACAGCAAAACAAAAAAGACACTTTGGTGATCCTAACAGATCACTGTAGAAAGCCAAAGTCACCCAAGACTGGCAAGACGTCACCAAGGCACTTTCTGCCTGTGACCAGGCCCTCCACTCCCCAGCCCTTCCCTCTACTGCCCGCCCTTCTCCCTACTGGGGAGCCCTTCCCTCCACTCCCCAACCCTTCTCTCCCGTTGAGTCAAGCTCTGCAGCCATTGGCGTTGGATTCCGTTGCACCTCAGGCTGACCCGGGCGAGCATGTTCCACTAAAACGGGGCATTTTAAGCCAGCAGTGGAAATGTGAAGCAAAAGGCTTTTCTTACATTTTCAGAATCGTCCCCCACGCAGAGGAGCCCTCCCTTCCCCCCACCAGGAGCAACTGAACTGCTCTGATCCCCAGAAAGCTGCTGCCTCCCCCCAGGCCAGCCCCGGTTATGGGGCAGACCACAAGGGGCCAGCCCCGGCCTGCAGCGGAACCGACTGCCTAGCAGATTTCTTTTGTCCTACAACATTATGCAAATAGGCAAATCAAATTAAGTACCTGAGAATTTTTTTTTAATTAAGGGTTTTGATTAGACGCGGATCTGTTGTAGGCAAAGGAAGAAATTTTATTCCAAAGCCCCAGACACCCTGGCTTTTCTGCAGGTCTTCAATCAGGACACAGCTTCCAGAATTGTGGGGGGCGCCTCGCCTGACTCTCAGACCAGGGAAGCGCCCTGGGACAGACATACTGGCAAGAACTGAGCCTGAGAAAGGGGGGGAACAGAGAAAGAGGGACAGCACAGAGAGGGAAATATACAGACAGACAGGGGCATACACACACAGACACAAAGACTTAGAAACAGAGACACAGAGATACAAAAAGAGACAGAAACAGGAATTGGGAGAGACAGACAAACAGAGACATGGAGAGAGGAAGACAAAGACAGATAGAGACAGACAAGAGACATAGGAGATACAGACAGAAACAGAGAGGGAGAGACAGGGAGAAGAGACATGGATAGAGGGGAAGAGAGATGGAGAGACAGAACCAGAGACAGAGACGCAGAGAGATAGAGACAGAGAGAGAGAGAGACAGAGACAGAGAGAGGGAGAAAGAGACAGAGAGAGGGAGAGACAGAGACAGAGAGAGGGAGAAAGAGACAGAGATAGAGACAGACAGACATGGAGAGAGGGAGGGAAGGAGAGAGCAGAGAGATCCTAGAACTTCAAAAATCTACTGCAGCTGCTTGGTGCCCTCATTTTTTTTGTTTCGTGCAGCATTAAAGGACAAGGAAAGCCTGCACTTCACACTATCCAAATGAGATTTGCTTAGTCCATAAACCAGAACGTGGCCTGTTGGAAGCCCCCAAAACACCAACGCAGACCAGACCGGAGAAGAATGCTCAAGGGGTGGGTGTGACCGCCCCTGCAGGTGTGTTTGCCCCCCCACACACATACCCCAGACCTGTAGGGGTGCATTCCTCTGGGGGAAAGCAGAGGCCACATGCTCCAGGGGAGACTCGCAAAAGTTCCACGGCACAGAAGTCAAAGTTGTCTTTTGTCAGCGTGTTTGCTGTTTCGTTTGCTTTATTGGAAGGAACGTTTACTGAGTGCACTTCAAGGGGCTGAGCAGTAACTAGAGCTGCCAAAGACCAAAATCATCCAGGTGGCAGGTGGCAGCTGTCATCTCGTAGCTACCAGCTCTGTGCCAGGCATCAATGGTCTGCGCTCATGTGCGCACACGCGTACGCACACACGTGCGCACATGCACACATACACCACACACGCACGCATACACATACCACACATACATGCACATACATATATATCACATGCACATTCATATACCACACATGCACATACATACATATGCACATATATATCATACACTTAACATGCACATACATATATGCACACATGCACACATCTAACACACACACATGTACAAGTACCACACATGCACATACACAAATATATATCACGTGCACACACATCTACCACATACACGCAGCACTCATTTATAACACACACATACATATGCACACACATGCATAAATGTACACACATCTTCTCATGTGACTTTCATGAAACTCTGTAACGGAGGTTATGTGACTCTGAAGCTCACTCCTGTGCTACAGCTGGAGAAACTGAGGCACGAAGGAGCAGGGCAGAAGTGGAGAGCTCATGTGCAGACCTAGTGTGCATCTGTCCGGCACATGGTAGGTGAGAAAGGGAGCGATGTGTGGAGAGTGCGGCTGAGGACAGAGGCTTCGAGTCTTGGGGATGTGATAATCTTAGTGATAACTGGGCCGTGCAGGTAGATAAATCCAAGGCGAGATGCTCTCACACAGGAAGGTGAAAATCTACATCCTTGCCAGGACTTAGCTGGACGAGTCACGTGACCTGCCATAGCCAGCATTGTTTAGCTGGACGAATCATGTGACCTGCCATAGAGCATTGTTCAGCTGGACGAGTCATGTGACCTGCTCTAGCCAGGGTTTGCTCCATCAACTCTTTGCTGTAGCTCTGCAGTTGGGGAGACAGACTCTGCTAAAATATGGAGTCTTGCCTCCATGTCAAGCACTTCTCCTAGGCCCTGCTCTGAGCTGGGCTAAACGAATGCCTGAAAATGTCATTTCCAGGAAGTCACACACCATCTCCGGGAAGTCACACACCATCTCCTGGAAGTCACACACCATCTCCTGGAAGTCACACACCATCTCCAGGAAGTCACACACCATCTCCGGGAAGTCACACACCATCTCCAGGAAGTCACACACCATCTCCGGGAAGTCACACACCATCTCCGGGAAGTCACACATCATCTCCGGGAAGTCACACATCAGAACCAAGACGACCACCCAGGGTCAAGTCGCTGCTAGTCAGGGGGTGTCGCTGCCCAGATGCAGAGCTGGCTGAGTCCCCAGGGGGAGGCTCAGTCCCTCCCCTGCACACCAGCAGTCACAGCAGGCTTGGGGATGGCACACTGCGCTGTTGGCTCATCCCATCAGAAGGACACCAACCAACAGACTTCATTCTTCACCTCATTAGAAAGTACAGATTCAGTGGAACACAAGGGACCAGTATGCTCAGAGGTGCCCGGCCTTCCAGATAAACACAGATGAAGAACAACATCCCATTTTACTAACCCAAAGATCAAGGGTCCAAGATATAGGGAGGAAAAGGAATTGCTATATTGTCGATGCAAACCCAAAAAACGCAGTTACTCAAGATAGTAATTTGAGGCTATTAAATTTGAAGCTATTAAAACACCTCTGAGCAAACCATTTGAAACAGCAACAGAGTAACCCTGTTAGGATGCTCATGGCAACATCGTTGATAAAGGTGAACGTTGGGAACACACTGAATATTCAGTCTTAGGACAACAGATAAATATGGTCCAAATGTATGTTGAGATGAGGGATGAAGATACAGGTTTTATTACTTTGCAGGGAAAGGCATCCGAGACACATATCAAACAAACAAAACAGCCCATCACGTAATCTGGGAGCCACCAGGGTGGACTCCAGGAGAGTGGACAGTCACACCAGAACAAACGGACCCCCACGGGTTCTCTGGGGATTCAGTGGTGGGTGACTTCTTTGCATTTTTCAGATTCTGTGAATGTTTGTTTCCCTTCCTATTGCTGTGACCAAAACCACTTGAAGGAGACAGGTTCATTCTGGCCCAGACGGGGGTTCAGACCGTGGTGACAGGCTGTCAAGACTGCAGGAGACTGAGGCAGCTGGTCACTTGTGTCCACGGTCAGGAAGCAGAGAGCCAGACGCTCTCTCCTGGACATGATGAGAACAGCATGGGAACTGTCCTGTCTCAAGCGATCTCAAGAGCTCCACCCCTCCCCGAGAGACTCGTGAGAACGAATATTTGTAGAGAAGAAAAGGAGGATCTTGCTCAGTGCAACATCCACAATCTATGACACTCGGTGGAGCGTGAATCATGTCAGACATATGACATCAAGACAAACTAGATGAAGCTCGGTGGGTCGCACAAGCGAAAAGACTTGAAAACAGGAGCTAGCGTGACAGGGGAGATGAAAGGGTGGCAGGGAAAAAGGAGGGGGAATAGGAATGGGGACTAAGGGAAGAGAAAATAAACTAAAAATTGTCTAAAGAAGAAGAGGAGGAGGGGAAAGAAGGAGTAGGAGGAGGAGAAGGAAGATGTGGGGAGGGAGGAGGAGGAAGAGGAAGAAAAGAGAGGGAAATATGAAGCTCCCTGGCTCCACAACCCAGCAGGGAATGGTGTCACTCAAAGTCAAGATGAGTCTTCAACTGACACAATCATGATAATCCCTTGCAGACATGCTCAGAGCCTAACCTTCATCGGGAGAACCCTTACAGGTGCACCCAGAGACTTGTCCCCCCCCCCGAGTGAACCTGACCGTTAACACCGTCTTAGTCACATCTTTTGTTTCTGTGATAAATATTCAACCCAAACAATTTAGGGGAACAAGAATTCATACCCTGTCAGTGTGACCCCAGCAAGATGGGCAAGGACTTGGTGGAAAGTGATTGCACATGGTTGGGTGGTGAGTCCTGCCTACTGTAGTGGGAAGTCTGTGCGGTGCTGTGGTCCTCATAGCCAGGAACTGTGGATTTGGCTGAGTTTTTGGAGGCCGTGGGGGTCCCTTCGAATTTCTGTCCTTGTGTGTTGTGGAATGTGCTGTGATGTTATATTTCTGTTTGTGGCCTGGGAATTTTTTTTTCCTATACAATGTTGTGAAATCTACTCCTATTTTAATTTTTTCTTTGTGATAGTAGATTTTTTTAAAAAAATATGTTCCATAAAATTTTTAAAAAAGAATTCATACTCTGTCACTCTGTGCCTGGGAAGTATGATGGGAAAATCAATTGATCCTTGAGTTCTAAAAAGAAAAAACAGGTAATTATTTTTATTCATTAAAATGTTTATAAATCTCAAAGTAAAGAATGTCTTTTTACCATTTTGTCATGACTGACATTACAGAGGGAAAGGTGAATAAATTTTCTACTAAATATCAGGAAATCTAACTTACACAGAAATCTTGCTTTAAACTAAGATTCAAGACAAAAATAGCAAAATATGTATTTATGATACTCCTGAAAATGATTTATCCTCAAAATATCAAGAAGCCCATATGAATCAATAAAAATATGTTTGAGTAGAAAATAAAACATTGACTGACTGGCCAATAAACATCTAAAAAAATGAAGCAAAATCACAAGTTCCCACATGACTCAAGAAATGATATATTTTGGCACTATATTCAGACTTCAGAGAAATGCACCCAGGTCTGACCCAGCCCCGTTACTTGAATGCACCCCTCAGATCTCTGTCTCCTCTGGAAAGTGGGGAGGAAACAGGATTTCCAGGTGTCATGTGCCGATGTGTTTCTTTCCCACCACAAACACAGTAGCTTAGACACAGATTAAGTACTTTGCAGTTCTAGATGTCAGAGGTCCAAAGCGTTCTTCCTGGATGCAAAGCCAGGTATCAGCAGGGTGGGGGTCCCTTCCCAGGGCTCCAGGCAGCATGTTCCTCCAGGTCTGGAGTGACCACCACAGCCTTCAACCTCCCCACCATCCTCAAAAAGGCGACATAGCATCTTTCCATCTCTGCGCTTCCCCCACCATCCATCGGGGATCCAAGCAGAGAATCTGGGATAAACTTGCTTTCTCAAGATCTTTCATCTGCATCCACAAACTCCCCAAGCAACACAGCAGAGTTGAGGTAGAAGAAATGTAAACTGTCAGGCTACTGCTATGCAGAAGTTAAGATGGAAAACCACTGAGTCCCTGAGACACGCCCCCCTCCCACGGCCTGCATCTGTGCTAGTGTCTGGTAAGAGTCAAGGTTGTGGGCCGACCAAAGTCAGCCTGCTCTGCTGACGCTTAGCAATCTTGGCTTCTGCTTCTGGAAAGTCCCGCTTCGCTTACTCCACCTCTGCCCTGCTTTAGTGCAAAACGAAAGTACAAGCTGAGCTCGGGGCTGGAGTCCTTGGAGAGTGGTCTTGGTTCCAGACCACCCGTGAATGAAGCTCCTCTCTCCCCCACCCTAACTGGAGTCTGAGGAATTATTCCAGAGAATTCCTGGACGAAGTCACAGCTTGGCCATCTCTGGAGAGCACCATTCTGTCTGGCCAGGAGCTGAACGAGTTCATGAAGGAACAGCACGAAGCAGCGAGCCGGCAGGGGGCAAGCGCTCCGGAAGCCTTAGCTGCTCTGTGAAACATTGACATCAAAGCATGCGCTGTGGCTGGGCCTGCTGGGGACAGAGAGCATCTTCGATGAGCTCGTGTGGGAGAGTCACCAGAGGAGCAGGGAGCACGGCTGTGGCCTCGAGCACACGCCACGTCTGAGCCTGTGGGGCTGCAGGTCCAGCCTGGCGTGCACGGGCATTCCCAGCCCATTATACACGGGCATTCCCAGGACAGCACACACAGACATTCCCATGACAACGCACGCAGACATTTCTAGGACAACACCCATGGACATTCCATGACAACACACACAAACATTCCCAATTTGCACAGACATTCCCATGACAACTCATACGTGTATTCCACTGATAGTACCAACCAACATTCATAAATATATCATGGAATACAGGACCCAGTATGCAGCTAATTACTAACTCAGAGGTTGTCATACAACAGACTAAAAGATACCGCAAGAGGAGTGGCTCGTCAGATGCCTCTTTAGGCAACTCATGTATGTGGGGTGTGTGTTTGCGTGTGCACATGTATGTGTATATGCGTGTGAACACGTGCATGTGCATGTGGGTATTCAAGTAGTGTGTACATGTATGTGTGTGCAAACACATGTATATGTGTGTGCACCTGCATGTGTGTGTTCACGTGTGTTACCGTGTGTCTGGGGAGGGCACTGCTAGGTAGAAAGAGCCAGGGAAGCTGCCGCACACGCATGCCACCCATGGACGTTGCTGGAGGGGGGGTGTCGGGCGATCCTGACTCTCGTGCGTTTGTGAGATTCCAAGTCTGTTGCGCAGCCAGCGGGTTTCTGACTCAGGACATGCGGGTTTTTTCTCTCCTTAGGTCCCACTCCCGCTTTCCCAACAGGAAGCTGAGACCCTTCAACTCATTCCACACATGTCAGATGTGCCACCCACAGCTCTTGAGGAGTCGTTCCAAGGAAAGATGGGAAAGTCGGAAGATAGTAGGAAAACAAAAAGATGTAGACGCATTCTAGAATTCACTCCTCTTGGAATCCGACACACCTGACCTCTGCCTTCCTGCAAGCGGAGGCCTGGGTCCTGTCCCTAGGCATGGTGCCCACATGTGGCATCCCCTCCACCTCCTATCTTGCTGGTGCTCTTTCCCGGCTCTGCTCACCCACTTGCACGGCCCTGACTAGACCCGCCTTATCCTCCAACTGTCCATGGAACTACTGTTTTCCCGACCCTGCCGCCTAACCGAGCTGCGGTAGCTTCGGGCTTCTCTGCCTGTTTCCAAGCCAGCGACCAAGGCCAGGGACAAGAAGTTAAGCCCATGGGCAAGTTCTGGGAAACTCTAGGGCAGGCACCGTGGGCTCTTCCCACTAGAGGAGCAAAGGAGCCGGGGATGCAAACAGTTCCTAAAGCCTGTGCTGGAGGTGGGAGGGCATCCGTCCTCACGTACCCCAGGTGCGCCATACTCCTGCATCTCACCAGGCAGGAGAGGAGGTAAGAAGGAAAAACCCTAAGGGACAGAAAGGAGGCGCTTCAGCAGGTGTCAGGCACGCCAAAGGCCTAAGGCACTGATAAACAGCAGATAGCAAATTTATAATGCTCTAGGCATTTGACTGCACGCATGCGTGTGTGCAGATGTGGCATGCAGGTGTGTGCATGTATGCATACATGCCTATATGCATGTGTGTGAATATGTGTACCTGTATGTATGCATGTGTGTGACAGTTAGCTATAGAAGCCAACTTGTCAATTGAAAGCTGAGCTTTTGGGCATATATATGAAGAATCAGGAGTTAAAACACACCCTAAGCAAGTCTGACATGGGAAGGCCCAGCACGCAGTAGCACGGATGGGATGGAGAGAATCGTTTAGTAACTTGGCACACTTTGGCAGACTCGAAATCTAATGAGTGAGATTTGTGCCTTTCTCAGCCATTCCTGTGGTTATAGTACAGCCAGTTCCGGAGGCTCATACGAGCTCTCCCACCAAGCTGGACTGAGAGCTGCAACTAGAATTGCAAGCAAGTATAGAACCCCTCGTCCCCCTAAATTGTTGGGTCATGTGTTCATCACCAACATTAAGAAAAAAAGGCAACAATGTGTGTGCACATGTGTGTGCGTGTGTATGCATATGTGTACATGCATGTGTGCATATATGTGTGCACACGTGTGTGTGTATGTGTGTGCGTATGTGTGCATGGACCCATGTGTACATGCATGTATGTGCATGTGTGCATATATGTGTAACATGCACGTGTGTGCATGTATACACGCGCACACATGTTGTGTGTGTGAATGTGTGCACATGCATGTGTGTATATATGTGCACACATGCATATGGGCATGTCAGCTACCTTGTTGGATCTAGAAGTCCACAGGGCAAGATCCTTGCTCACCTCCCCACAACTAGATCTCCAGTGTCCAGTGTGGGGTGGGTACCAAATGTGACCACTGACTGGCATGTGCACAGCAGAGGAACATGAGTCTATGAGCAAATGAACATTGGCGACAGAACTATCTTGGCAGTGCATGATGCCAGCCACATAAAACGGAAGGATGTCACAAAGTGATTATTCGAAATTTCAGAAGTAATTATACAACTTGACTTTGGCTTTATTATCTTGGATGATTCAAAACAAATCACATCGACTATGATCCACTGGAACCTATCATTAGCGAGACTTTGTTGTTGCTGGTATAGTTTGCCCAGTTTGAGTTCTAGAATCTAAAGCAGAAACTCATTCAGCATGGTGTTTCCTAATGAAGATTCTAGACAGGGTGTCACACAGACAAGGTGTCAAAATACAATCTGCAGACTATATCTGACCTCCAAGCTAAGATGGAGCTTACCTTTCTAAAAGTTTAAAGAAAAAAATTTAATTTCACATAAAAATTGGTAACTTCAACTCTCAACCACTTGAAGCCTGAGAGCCACATAAAACCAAGTGGCAACAAGTGACTGTGAACAGTTGACCCCACAAATGCCTCAATGACGTGCCCTGCAGAAGTTCACCCAGCGCCGGGTCAGACAGATGATCCTTGTTCCAGGCGCTCAAAGGCACTAGTGGTAAAACCACCTCCTGCGGTCCCCTGAGCCCACCCCAGCCCAGCTCCTGGTGGGCTCCTCGCCAGGACATCTGGCAGCTGCCCAGGCTCTCTGTCCTCCTCCCTGGCTCCCTCCCGGGCCTCCCAGCATTTTGCTGACCAGGAAGGCACGTCCTTGCCCACTCATGTCACCCTGTCCTTGGCTCGGTGAGACCCCTTCTCTCTGCCACATGCAGCACAGAACACAGCACCAAACATGTGCCCGCACGCTGAGCTCTTAGGAGACCCATGTCCCATGAACGCGGCTCACGCTAATCATTTTCCCCGTCTTAATCCCATCAATTTCCCTCCTGACCAGTGCTACCCATCAGGAAGTATCTTCAGGTAATTAACATTTTTACATTTTTAATTATGAAATCTTTCCTGAGCTGGCGGGGTGTCGGGATTAGAAGCCGCGGGTCTCCATGACGCTCAGATCTAAGGACTCCTGGAGACCCGAGAAATCAGCATGGGCGTGGCCTCAGGCACCTGCCAGGGTCTTTTTCATCTGTGACCCACCCGGACGCTGGCACTCCACCCTGAGGTTCCCTAGAAGTTGCGCGTGTGGCCGACTTTGCTCCAAAACTCTGATTCCAGAAGCAACCGAGACCTTCATTAGAAGGACCCCAGCGATGGGAATCCATGGAGCGCAGCCGGCTGCCCCGATACCTCTGTGCCGCCGGGACAGCGCAGGCCAGCGTCAGCACACCGCTTGGATTTCTACCAAACACCTGCCTGGACAGCCTTTTTTTCTTTAACCATAAAGTATTTTACCCTTTCCACTCAGCTTTGTCCCCTCCTCGTGGCTTTCTCCCCACTCTGCTGAAACCCCATTCAATACTGTGCACCTGTGAAAAATAAGACTCCCCTTTCGTCCCCATTCATCTCTCAAGGTGGATATGTCATGGCAGAAGCAATCAAGATGGGGAAAGCAAAGGCCTCCTGCAGGCAGAACTCAGCTGTGGAGACCCCCGGGTGGCTCTTGGGACACCCCTTCTGTCCAAGCCACCTGCCTGAGCCCCAGCTCCCTGGGCATCCTCAGCTGTTCCCACCACGTCGATGCGCCCTGAACTCCACTTGCAAGGAAGGGTGACGGAGTGGCTCCCACGGTGCCTTCTTTAGTTGTCCGCCTGATCTTACCTGCAAGGAGAGAAGGTGCCTTCTCTCTCTCTCCTGGGACACTGCACACCACACCTGTGTGAGGCCTTGATTTTCCTGCACAAAGGTGCTGCCGCCTCGTCCAAGGCCTCCCGTCCTTCTCTGCCTCTGCTCCTGGGATTCATGGCCCCTCCCAGAGGGGACAGTCCGCTCTGTGGGCTCCACTTCTCAGAGTCTGGAGCCCTTGAGCACGTGCGGTCTGCACAACCCCGGCGCCACAAGGATCTGCTTGCAGGCACTGGGAGCCCCGAGCCGCTGGAGAACCGAAGCTCCGCGGGCACAGCGCACACTGGGCGCCTTCATTCCGAAGCCCCGGAGCCCCAAGCCCCAAAGCCCCAAAGCCCCAAGCCCCGAAGCCCTGGCCTTTAGGTGGAGGCCTAAGGGGCGGGAAATAAACCGCGTCAGCGGGTCTGTGAACCGGCTCAGCCAGGAAAGACACCTGCGCACCAACCTAGAGACCTGAGTTCTGGGCCTGGCGATTTCTTCCTGGAAGGAGAAAAGCAACTTCTGAAAGCTGTGCGCTGACCTCCACGGGCCCACTGTGATGCGAACAATCCGCTCTCGTTCGCTCCCCCCTCCCTTCCTCCCTCCCTCTCTCTCTCTCTCTCTCTCTCTCTCTCTCTCTCTCTCTATATATATATATATATATATATATATATATATATATACTCTCACTCTTGTTCTTTCTCACTTTCTTGCTTGTTTTTGTTCTTTCTCTCTCCCCCCCCCAAATAAAGAAATTAAACATTTTAGAACTGTTCCAAAGAGTCTAGGGTGTAGCTCAGTTGGAGACACCTCACCTGCATGCATGAGACCCTGGGTTCAATTCTCAGCACCACATAAGCCTGGCATTGGTGGCACAGACCTGTAAACACCCCTCTCCCCTGCGCTTGGCAACTTGGCAGGCCGAGGTCTCAGGGTCAGAAGTTCAAGGTCATCTTCAGCCCACAGTGAGTTGAAGCCAGGAAGGGTCTAGATAGACTTCGCCCTGTGCGTCTGCTTGGGACAGTGTCTTCCATGCCTTGGTTTGAAAGGTCTGAGAAATCACCCCCACGACTCATCAAAGTCACGCATTACCTCCCCACCCCCGTTCCACCTGCTGCAACCTGTCTATGTGCTTCTTCTAGCTGATAGGAAAAACACTATCACACGTGACTCCGTGCCATGAATTGTCAGGATCATGTTATCCAGTGCCACACATTACCCAGTGCCATGAGTTAGCACCACACATTACCAGGATCGAGCATTACCTAGTACTCTGCACTGTCCAGTACCACATATTATCTAGTTCCATGTGCCAGCTAGTATGACACATCCAGTATCATGCATTACCTAATACCATGCACTACCCAGTACCAGACATTACTCAGTACATGTTATCTAGTACCACACATTATCCAATACCATGTGCTACCCGGTGTCATACATGATCCCTCCCTGGACAGGGGTGCAGCCTCTGCCACTCATCCACACCCCAGCTTCAAGTTTTGTTTTTTCCTTTGGCTTTTCCGTGCTTTCTTTCTTATTAATGTTTGGGGGTTGCGGTCTGGTTTTATTTTGCTTTGTTTTGACACCGAATCTCCCAGAAGCTCACGCTGGCCTTGAACTCCTTCGTCCTCCCGCATGTCCCTCTGAAGTGGTGGGTCAGTAACTCGGATCACTGGTGAAGAATGCATGTGGTGAAGAGCAGGTAAGCCCTGCAAAACACCCCCACTTTGTACCCCCCCTTTCAGAGATAAGCAAAGCAACCACCAGCATATGTACTAAGGACACGGTAACCCGATGCTCAGCCCCTCCCTCCCTCTGGGGACCCCGGACACAGGGTAAGCACCAGTCTTTTCCCCTTTACACCTAGGAAAACACCTTTTCTTTAGAGAAAACTTATGGGAGAAGGCAGCTCACATTTCAGGGAGACACTGAAGGTACCAGGATCCCCAATGCTCACAGGGGCTGATCTGCCTTGGAGAGCCGTCGCCTGGCTACTCTCAGGATGTCTTCCTCTAGCTTCCCAGGAGCGAGGAGCAAGTCCGCCTGCGCTCACCCCAATTCCACTCATGATCACAGTGCTTTGGATTTTGTTTTTTTTTTAACACAACTGCTACATTTCAAGCTGGGCATAAAATACACAGTTAAGGTAAACAAAGCTATTTGAACAACCCTTTCCGTGTTAAAAAAAAAAAAAGTAACATTGAACCTGCTGTTCTAAAAGATGATGGACCCGAAGATATCTAAGGCTCCTGTTCAATTCCCTTCAACTACTGGTGTGAAATTTTAATCAAAAAAAAAAAAAAAAAAAAAAAAAACCTAGAGAGCTCATTCAAAAAAGAAATTAGTGAAAAAACTTTGGTCGTCTCTCATCAGTGAAAACTGATTTAGTTATGCAAATTACTGCTATGAATATTAAACCACTGATGAAAGGTTTTAATGAAGGGGTCTTTTGTTTTGGAAATGCAAGGGTATGTGCTTTAATTTCTTGCTAATTTACTGTTCTTTGATAATGTTCACATTTTCCCCAAAGTGGCCGTGCTGATGGGTTTAATACTGTGGGTAGAACTACAGGCCAACAATACTGGTTCTGACAAGCTTTCCCCTGTGTACCCACACGTCGTGATTTGCGGCCCCTTATGCACAATTCTATTAGGGTGAATTTTGTCTACAGGGCTTTCCCCGAAATGAATTCTCATTTTAATGTTAGCCTCCTGCAGTTTTTAATTTTTAATCTGTAATATGAAATTGCAAATTTTACAAACATCATTTGAAAAAGCCACTAGGACAGAACCGAATGCCAAAGTTTACATATTGCCTCATTAGACTGTTATGAGAGGCAGCTTATCAATGTCACGCCAAAGATCATCAAAAAATCCAATTACTAATTTGAAAAACACACATATTTATAGGTTCATTTTGCTTCTTTCTTTGAATCCGGTTGGCTCCATAATTGTTTTAAAATTGTATTCAGGCCGGTGATCTGGGTGTCCGCTGGGAACGTACCTGAACTTACAAATGTGGCACCTTTGCCCCACCGCCCACAGCGAGGGGCGCGGCTGGAGGAGGAAGAGGAGACCTCCTGCCACGGAAAGTTCTGGTCCGAAGATGCTCTCCAGAGAAGCCGCTTCTATAAGGAAAGACCTCGAAGCGCCTTCTGGAGGAGGCCAGGTTCCCGAGGGTCAAACCCGGCCCTCAGCAGATAATTAAGAATAAGCGGGAGGCAAAGCAACTGTCAGGAGAGGGTGCGCACCGTCTCCAGGGGCGACTCGGGCGCCCTCTCCTGGGAAACGCCGGTCATTGCAGAAAAACAGACCTGCTTCCTTCTAATGTCACTGCACTTACAACCCCTCCCCCCAAAAAAGACAGTGACAGGCACCCCCAGGCCCCCAACCCAGCTTCAATGTTCAGAGATTCAGGCTCAGCTCTTGGTCACCTCGGTGGTCACCTGACATTGGAGGCATAGATCTTGAAAAACTCTTTAGACTTGTTAATCATGCTTTTAAAAAAAAGCAAACATTCTTTAATATTGTTCTATAACTAAGTTCAGCTTAGTGATGGTCCCATAGTGTCCCAAATGATTATTATAAAGTTTAAATAAAGATTCAAAAATGATTCACATTACAACCAGCTGATAAACTGACATCTCATCAGTTGTAAGTTTCTCTCTCCCTCTCTCTCCACTCCTGTTTCTATCTCTTCCTCTCCCCGTCTTGATCTCCATAGCCGTATTTGATTTATTTATCTATCACAGAAGCGGATATTTATCCCATAGCATTTCCCTAGCTTTGGGTTTTACAGATTGTGTTTCCCGGGGGTGTTTAACTACTGCCTCTGTCACAATATTTCCTGGAAATTAACTGTTGATGCTCAAACATCTATTGGGCTCAGACTTGCTCTTTTGGTAACGTTATTTTAGGGAGTTGGCAAGACAGCTCAGAGAATAAAAGCACCTGCTTGCCAACCTGGTTGCCTGAGTTCAAACTCCAGAGCCTCATGGTAGAGGAAGAGAACCGACTTCTGAAGGTTGTTTTCTGACCTCCACACATATGCCCCGTGATCTCTCTCTCTCTCTGTTTTTGTCTCTCTAGCTCTGTCTCTCTCTCTCCCACCACCCCTTTCTAAACCCTCTCTCTCTTTGTCGTGGTTTGAATGTGATTTGTCTCCCACCGTCTCATGTATTTGAATCCTTAGCTGATGTTTGAGGAGGTCATGGAAATTTGGGGAGGTGGAGACTTGCTGGAGGAAGGGCGTCCCAGGGGGTGGCTCTAAGGTTGGTGAGCCCCGCCCTGCTTCCACCATTAGTCGGCTCTGACCCTCTCTCAGCCTCCATGATGTCTTCGGTGACCTGAGCTGCCTCCAGCTTTTGCTGCCCGCCAGGTATTCTCGGACATCACGGACTGTGTGCTCGCTCTGGAAGGACAAGTCAAATAAATCTCCCATCCCTCCCTCTAAATTGCTTGAGTCTGAGTGTGATCCCACAGCAGCAGAAAGACTGGGAATCTCTCCTTCTGTCCCCCCACTCTCTCCCTCCCTCCGCCTTTCCTCTCTCCCTTCCTTTTTCTTCCCTCCCTCCCTCTTCCTCTCTCTCCTTCCCTCCCTCTCTCCCTCCCACCAGAAGATACCCAGCCCTGTGCTGCCCTGTTCTCCGCCTGACCTGCTGCCTCTCCCAGGCCCACTGCAGCCGAGCCCGCTAGACACTGACCACAACCTCTGAAACCGTGAGCCCAGTAAGGCCTCCCTTCGTCCACTGCCCTGGTGCCTGAGGCAGGGGTGGAGACGGACAAGCCTGCAAAGGGGTCAGAAGCGGCAGGAGTCGTGAGGGGCATTTGGAGCACCTACGCCTGAGAACTGGGAGTGAGCAAAGTCCCCGTGGACTCAGGAGGAAGCAGCAGGGTGGGTGGCCCCTTCCACAGCGAGCCCCGCCCTAAGGGGCCCTAAGCATCACAGAAGGGGCAGCTCAGAAGGGGCGGGCATGGGGAGGAGGGGTGGGTAGGAAGGAGGGGGGTATGGGAAAGAGGGGCACTCGGGGAAGAGGAGGTGCAGGGAGGGGGCAGGAAGGCGGGGCCTCACGCAGCCGCAGAGGCGCCTGGGGAGCAGGGGCTGAGGCTGAGGCTTTTGGACTCAGGTGTGACAGACCCCACAGGGCGGCTGACCGCTTGCTTGTGCCCTGGGCTCAGTGGGGGAGGGGTTACCAGGGGAAAACAGGGCGCAGTGGGCTTCCTGCTCCATCCCACTCATTTGGATAAAGGACTAAGTGGATAAAGAGCACCAGAAGATCGAATAAGGGAAGCTAGTCATGGTGCACTGGTCCTAATTAGTCCAGGTGAGCCCAGGTTAGCCTAGGTTAGCCTAAATTAATCCACGTTAACCTAGGTAGCCAACTAGCATAGCCTAATTGGTGAGCTCCAAGCTGGTGAGAGACCCTGTCTCTAAAACCAGGGTAGGGGGCTGGAGAGACGCTCAGAGTCTAAGCCTCTGCCTCATAAACAAAAGGATCTGAATTCAGATCCCGAATCCCACATAAAAATACTGTGCAGAAATGGCAGCAGCCTGGAAGACAGAAGCTGGCAAACCCCAAAGCACAACCAAAAGGAAGTAGAACAATCCAATATGATTCCCAAAATCATTCTTGATCTCCCTCAATCATACAGAGCTCTCTCTCTCGCTATCTCTCTCCCTCTCTCGCTATCTCTCTCTCTCTCTCTCTATCACACACACACACACACATACACACATATGCTCATGCACCTCCACATATGTAATCACGGACATGCATGCACACATGAACACACGCAAACACAGAGTTAAAGACAGAGGTTCACAGAAGATACTTCCAGACCCAGCACCCCAGTTTGGAATGAACTGTGCAGTGCAGCAGTCAGCAAGCTACCCAGGAACCAGCATTCTTGCCGCTAGGGGGAGGCGGTCTGTGGCCACAGCGGGCCACAGAGGCACCGCAGACCCCAGGCCCCAGAGGATGTTAAGCAAATTGTAAAAGCGGCTCGGACCCCAGGAGAGCTGACCTGAAGCCAACACTGCATTCAGCAGGTAGGAGCCCCTTGGGGTCCACACAAAGCCCACCAGCCAGACTTTCAAACCTGGTCCCACCAGGGACCACCGATCAAAGGTCAGAGCGGACACCAATAGAAAGTTTCCATTTTCAATCCCCCAAAAGTTCACAGGAAGATGCACCCAGGGTCCAAAGCTTCAGAGCAAGACTTGGAGCCTCTTGTCTCCTCTCTGTCTCCCCCCAGCCAGAGACAACTTCCGGCTCCCCGTGCTTCTCCCCAGCAACCAGGTGCCCCTTTCCCTGCTTTTCAATACATTTTACATAAACCATTCAAGGGTGTCCGGGCTTCCACCTTGCAGTCTGGGATTCAAGAATCTGAACAGAAATCCCATAGCACCCTGGCCTCTCTCTGTCACTCTGCCAGCTCCCCTGAGCCCACTGGACAGGGTCCCTACTTTCCAACCTGAGAGAGCAACAAGTGGCCCCAACAGGAAGCCGCCCCTCCCGTGGCTCTCCCTTCCCGTGGCCCCCCTCCCGTAGCTCCCCCTCCCGTGGCTCCCCTCCCGTGGCTCTTCCCTCCCGTGGCTTCCCCCCTCCTGCGGCTCCCCCTCCCGCGGCTCCCCCTCCCGTGGCCCCCCTCCCGTAGCCCCCTCCCATGGCTCCCCCTCCCGTGGCTCTCCCCTCCCGTGGCTTCCCCCCTCCCGCGGCTTCCCCCCTCCCGCGGCTCTCCCCTCCCACATCTTCACCCTCGCGCCTCCCACGTTGCACCCCCAGCTCCTGCAGTCCGGGCAGGTCAATTATGCGTCTCCTCCAGATATCTTTCTTCCTGACGGCGGCAGACTATTCACCTTGATTTACTGCTCAGCGTTGGAACTAATAACTTTCGTTTTTAATAATGATGCTTTGCTGAGCTCGGGAAAACCCAAGCCGTGATTTAGCCTCCGTTCCCATGTACAAGCAAGCAGCGCTCCATCAGCGGCCGCAGGGCGATTGGTAAGATGCTGCTGGCGGCTGCAAAGAGCTCGCTCTGTAGACCCGTCACGCGATGCGGCGCGAGTCCACGCAGCCAGTCAACGTCCAAGGCTCCCGCTGCAGGCTGGGGTCTGAAGTGAGGGGGGCCGCAGGCTACCGCAACCCCAGAGCAACGAGGGGCTTCCACTCCAGCTCCCCCAGACCCCCAGGCCAGAAGTTTGCATCACGTCACACTTCCGTCTCCTCCTATTCTGATACCTGCGGGGCCAGCAGTTGGGGGGTGACAAGGAACATCTGGGTGGCCGGGTCTCCAGGGCTCAGAACGGCCTTTGTGCTGACGCTGCCTGGGAGCTGACGTCAGGCTGTTCCGTTGCTCGCGCGGGAGGTGGGGGTCGCACGCCCACCCACTCGCCAAGGCTGGGCATGCTCAGAAGAAGCCATGTGACGTCACCACGTGGACTGAGGTTCCCGTCTGCGCCTTTCGAGGGCTCTTCCAAAGGATTATGGGAAGAGACAGCCTGCAAGGGAGATCCAGTCCGCGATTCGAGAGCAAGAAGGGGTCACCTCGCCCCACAGCTGTCCTCCATCTCCTCGGCAGCAATGAAAACGATTTAAAATCCACAAGGTGAATGCAGTGAGCTGTTCCGGTCTTGGGGCACAGCCCGCCCCAGCCTCTCTTTGGAGTGTTGCTTTGCTTTGTTAAAATAAACTTCTGCGCAAACTGTATCTCAGGACTCGGTTCTTTCCTGGAAAATCAGGTGCCAGTAGGAGGAGGCTCCGCCCAGAGAGGGGGAGACGTGATGAAGAAGAGGGGGTGCTGTTGTGAACTAAGGACTGTCCCGTGAAGAATGAAGCCCCTTCCATTGAAGGTGGTGGGCGGACTTGCACTGGGCTGTCAAGTCTCAGATCCGGCTGCAGGGAGATGTGCTTCCGCCAGGACTACACAGCAGCTGACTACCGACATTCCCCAGGGACCAGCCAGGGTCTCTGGAGAAACAACTACACTCAGAGAGAATCTTTGGGCCAGGGCAGGACAAGCAAAGGGGTGCTTCCCCACCTGTAGATGTGCCCCCCTGAGAGCTACTTATACCTCCACAGGTGCCTGGGTCCTTAGAGTGCAGAGCCCCAAAAAGACACCTGTGGTCCACTCGTGCAGAAGGACAGGAGAGCAGGAAGGATATGGCTGGGCTGGTGAACAAGGAGGAGGGTGGGGAAGGAAGGGGGGAAGGAGGGGAAAGGAGGGGAGAGGACGAGGGGGGAAAAGAAGGGGGCGGGGAAGGAGGGGGCGGGGACAACGACATAAACTCATTTTCCTTTGTATAGAAAATTTTCAAAGAATAAAGAGGGGGGCTGGAGAGATGGCTCAAAGGTTAAGACCCTGCCTCGCAAGCAGAAAGACTTCTGAGTTTGTTCCCAAGTCCCATGTAAAAACATTAGGCGGCTTATCTGGGAAATACAGAAGCAAAAAGGAGGTAGAAACAATCCAGGATGATTCTTGAAGTCACTCTTGGACCTCCACCTCCACAGGGACACACAATGTCCTCTGATACACACACACACACATACACACACACACACACACACACACACACACACACACACACACACAGAGCACATTTTTAAAAATGTTTAAAAAAGAACAGAGGGGAAAAAAGAAAATGTTACGTTACAATGGGAAAAAGGACCGGGTCAAAAGAGAGCTGGAGACAGCAGAGCCAGTGCCAAGCAGGTGGGAAGACCACGGCTGGCAGATGCCGGAGAAAGGTGACCCACGGAGAGGAAGGACGGCCAGGCAGGCCCTGCCGCTGCCCCAACCCTGGACTCCTCCGGTGCCCGCCTGGGCCTAGGACGCCCACACTCCAGAGAACAGAACTCCCCGAGTCCTGGCTGGGCCAGCTCACTCTTGGGCCCCGGGCACTGAAGGAGGGTCTTGCCCTCATCCCGCTGCAGGCAGGCAGCGAGGCGCTCACCGCCAGCCTTTCTCTCCAGGTGCCAGGGGGTGCGCAGTTCCTGGAGAACAGTCTCCTCTGGCAGCCCAGCTCCCCAGGAAATGGAACCAGGTCAGCTGGCTGTGGACACGCTGTGTTAAGACACTAAGCTGAGAGTTTAAGTTCCCTGAAGCTTGTACGTTTGGAGGGTGCAGGGACAGAAGAGCATTGACAAGCTGCTGAGAATGTCACGTGGGCATCTTCTGGCTCACATCAGAAACTGTGGAAGAGGAAAGTTGATATGCTGGACCTCATTAAAAGTAAAATCTTCCGGTCCAAGAAAGATTCTATCAAGAAAACAAGAAGAGATGTACCTAACAGACAGAAAGTATTTG
This sequence comes from Typhlomys cinereus, assembly GCA_023101885.1. NCBI lineage: Eukaryota > Metazoa > Chordata > Mammalia > Rodentia > Platacanthomyidae > Typhlomys > Typhlomys cinereus. Next base: position 1,535,457 of record JALPQD010000195.1, read on the forward strand.
CAAAGTGCCTGTCTGGCAAAAGACTGGTGTCTAAAATATACAAAGAGCACAAAAATCTCAACAAGAAGAAAACGAGCAATTGATTTGAAAAAAATGAGCAGAAGACTTGAACAGAGTCCTGACCAAGATCCTCAGATGAGAAATAAGCACAAGAAGGTGTCAAATGGGCCTGGAGGCCCAACCTCCACCAGCCACACCACAAGCCAAGGCAGGAGGAGTGCTGGAGAAGGACCACGGGGTGAGGAGGGAGAAGGGAGGGAGGGAGGAAGGGAAGGAGGGAGGGAGGGAGGGAGGGAGGGAGGGAGGGAGGAGGGAGGGAGGGAGAAGAGCAAGAGAGAGATAAAGAGAGGAAGGAGAGAAAGAAAAAATGAAAAGAAGAAAGAAACAGAAAGGAGAGAAAGAAGGAAGGAAGAGAGAAAGAAGAGAAAGATGGGGAAAGAGAAAGAGAAATGGAGGAAGAAAGAAGAAAGAAAGGAAGAGAGACAAGAGGAGAAGAGAAAGAGAAAGAAGAAAGAAAGAGAGAAAAAGAAAGAAAAGAGAGGAGAAGAAAGAAGAAAGAAAGAAAAAGAAAAAGAAAGAAAGAAAAGAAAGAAAGAAAGAAAGAAAGAGAAGAAAAGAAGAAAGAAAAGAAAAAAGAAAAGAAAGAAAAGAAAGAAAGAAGAAAGAAAAGAAAGAAAGAGAAAGAAAGAAAGAAAAGAGAAAAAAGAAAGACAGAAAGAAAGAAAAAGAAGAGAGGGGAAGGGAGGGGAGTGGAGAGGAGGGGAGGGAAGTGGAGTGGAGGGAAGGAGAAGAGAGAGGAAGGGGGGAGGGAAAGGGAGAGAAGGGGGAAGAGGAGGGGGAGGGGAGGGAAAAAGAGGGAAGGGAGTAAGGGGAGGGGAGGGGAGGGGAGGGGAGAGAAAGAAGAAAAGAAGCAAGACTTGGTTTGCTCAGGGTGGTCGGTCTCAAACTTTCTCTAGAGCCAAGAGTGGCCTTGAATTCCTGATCCTCCTCCTGCCTCTACCTCGAGTGCCGTGGGCCACCACATGGAAGCCACCTTATCTATAGCTGCCCAGGCTGGAAGCAGCTGGTTTATCCTTTCACTGTTAAAGGGTTGAACAGAGCGTGTGACATCCACATGCGAATCATGACAAGAAACCATGAGCTGTAAGATGGTGTGAGCCAAAAACAGGGCCGAGTTTCAATCCATCTCAGGATTGAGTGTTTTGGAGAGATCGACGTGCTGATTCTACTCTTTTTATCTTTTTTTAAACTTTCTTTTTTTATTTAATGCTGTATACATGAATATACAGATTTGGTTCCCAAATCCCATCCCCCTCCCTTTCCCCTTATAATCTTTCTTCTTCCCTGCCAGACTCTCTTCTATTTTCAAATATTTTCATTTGTACAGCTCACCGTGTTTCATCAGGTCTGTCTTTGGTAGCATGAGCCTGACCTGACCCATGCTCCAGCAAGCATCTAGATCAGCGGAGCATCATCAAGGAGAGCATCCTCCTGGACGTCCCCATGAGCACCATTCCCTGTCAGGCTCTCAGAGAGGTGTGCCGCTTCTTGAGATCTTTCTGGTTCCACGGTGAGATGCTAAGACAGTTCCCACGCAATTCTTTTATAAATATACGTGTCTACCATGAAATCTCAAACATCACAACTATGCCATATCTAGTGGACGATGCGTGGTCCATCACTTTCCACTTTGGGCCCTCATCCTCTTGTGGTCCGCTCTCCCATGGTGTTCCCTGAGCCTTGGGGTGGGGTGAGTGAGGCTTCTATGTCCTGTTTAGGGACAAGCAGTCCCCAGACATTTATTTTCTGTATTTTGGAAAGTTGTGCTTTTCAGTACAAAACACCTTCTGTTGTAGAAGAGGGCGTCCGGTTGAGTGCTGAGTGCTCTTTCGGTTTACGGGGATAACAACAGGTATTTACAAAGCAGTTTGATGTACTGTCTTCCTAGCTAACGATTCATAGTCTGCTCGTCCCTTGTGACCTATTTCCTTCCTTTTTATAGGCTCTTGTTCTAATTTAGAGTATAGGACTGTGTTCCATTCTGACAAATGGTCTTACGTCCAATCAGAAAGCTGTTGGTCGTCCCTTGACACTCATGCCACTGTTACACTGGTGGCCACCTGTTGCTATGGTGATTGTTATTGTAACTTGCAGATCTCTTAGGCTGATGAGGCTTTTGTGACAGTATATCTGGAAGCCAGTCCTGGTGGCACGAGCCTGTAATCCTGGCTATTCCAAGAGCTGAGGCAGGAGAATCACACCTTCCATGCCAGCTTGGCTACAGGGTAAGTTCAAGGTTCATACCAACACCCCGTTAGGAGGAAGAATTAGAAAGAGGTGTAGGTCGTGCTTGCAGCCGAGGTCTTGCAAGCATTCACGAAGCCCTGGGTTCAAATCCCAGCACCACAATTTCTTTTTCATCTACATAGAAATGCAAAGGATCTGGAATAACCATGTGTGACACAAAAAGAGCAAACCTAGAGGACAAACACCAGAAGTGAAGGCTGGCTCAAAGGCAGTGGCAAGTGAGGCAGTTCAGCCTTGGTCAGAAAAAGAAAACTCATGTGGTGAGACGCAGCAGAGGCCTCAGCTAGAACAAAACGTGTGAGTATATTACACAGTGAAAACACATGCTAGATGTATCCTCACTCCATCGCTTCAGGTCTCATGCACGAGACAACATAAGCAGTGTTACAACAGTAATGGCACGGGGGGCGTCCGGCACACAAGAGCAGGAAGTGGTTCCAGCAGCCGACCCCTGGAAAACCCACATTGCTGACCACGTGACACACGTCCTCGCCCCACCCCCCTCCACGCAGATGGACTCGGGCGAAGCAATGCGTGTGGAAGTTTGTCATGGCCGTGGAGTAGTTCCTAAACAGTATCCAGTCAAAGAGACAAAGTGACATACATGACCGCGGTGCTGTTACACTCAAAGAGGAGCTGGAGACACAGCTTAGCAACAGAGGCCTGGCCTGGGCGCTAGGACCCCAGGGAGAAGCAAAGAAAAATCTCTACCGAGAGATGGGAAGTCAACACAGAGAATAAAAGATGATACGGGATACAGAGGGGAGTGTGTGTGTGTGTATGCGTGTGTGTCTGTGTGTGCATCTATGTAGTGTGTGTGTGCATCTATGTAGTGTGTGTCTGTGTGTGCATCTATGTAGTGTGTGTGTGTATCTGTGTCTGCATCTATGTAGTGTGTGTATGTGTCTGTGTGTGTGTGTGTGTGTGTCTACTTATCTTTGAGTGATGTGGAGAGGTGTATATGTGTGTGTGTGTAGCTGTGAGTCTGACATGCGATATGGGGGGATGCGTAGGTAGTGTGTCTGTGTCTACAACTGTGTGGTGTGTGAATGTGTATGAATGTCTGTGTCTGCCTGTGTGGTGTGACTGTTTGTGTGTCTGTGTGTGTCTGTGTATGTCTGTGTGTGTGGTATGTGTGTCTGTGTGTGTGATGTGTGTATATGTACGTGTGTCTGTGTGATGGGTATCCAGGTGGTGTAGGTGGGTGAGACTGTATATGTGTGTGTTTGTGTATACATGCGTGTCTATGTGTCTGTGTGTTTCCGTGTGCATGTCTGTGTATTGTATGTGGGTCTGTGTGGTGTGATGTGTGTGTGCGTGCGCACGTGCACGGGTACCTATTGGTGTGGCTTGTGATGTTACCTGAATCATAAATTAAGAGAAAGATAATCCAATAAAAGGAACTAACAATGTACTAGAGCTTTCACCCAAGGCCATAGCCAGTGGCCACCACCTGACAATGCGCTGAATATCTTCACTCCAAGTTCACTGAACCACAACAGAGCTCACCAGAAGGGCTCACGCGGGACCCTGCACACCCACAGGGAGGCTTAGAAGCCACTCATGCTTAGGAAACTCTTCGGCCGAGTCTGACACAGGCAGACCTACCTCCTGGCTTAGGCCGTGTCTGACACAGGCGGATCTACCATGTGGCTTAGGCTGTGTCTGACATAGATCGTCCCTGTGCAGCTGAGCAGCTACCCCTAGAAATGCCCCCAGCAGAAACAAATACACGACTGTCCTGAGGAACTTGCCTGAGGATGTTCAGAGCCACAGCAGACCCTCGGTCGCAGACCCCATGGCCCCCCACTGCAACATTGCTGATTGCCAATGGGAACTCAGCGAGGTGAAACACTCGGGGGCAGTAAGTGAGGAGAAGAATGCCAAGGAGGGCTGGGGGACGAGGAAGCTGGGACACGGGCGGTGACCCCACCAGTAGGAGCTCTGGGCCTAATCCGTTTCCTTCAGAGCCTCCATCTTAGCACAGGAAGCATCTACCGCCTGCACACCAGACCCCCTACATTAACACACAACACCACGGGCCCTGTTGACCGCCCACTTCACAGGTCCACATGCTGTCCCAGGGGGTCCCCTCCATCTAAGGGTCCCCTCCATCGACCACCTCACGGGGTGTTGGTGTCCCCACACACGGGGTGTCAGTGTCCCCCACACACGGGGTGTCGGTGTCTGGTACTCAGCAGTGTCCCCCACACATGGGGTGTTGGGTACTCAGCAGTATGGGGTGTCTATGCCCTAATCATTCCAGACGACCATCGCTCCGTTCAGTCAACTCCTCCTTCTTTCCAGTATCGCGGGCGGCAGCGGAAACTCTCCTCATTCCAAATCCACTGCTAAACTTGATCTCAAGCGTCAGGAGCTGCCGGGGAGCCCCAATAATCAACAGGCAGCGCCCGCTGCGTGCGTCAGTTCCCATCCAAACAAGTCCCGCCTCTGAGACTCCAGTTGTGGAAAACGGAACAAAATCTCCAGCTGCCCGAGAGGGGCCAGGAGCCGTGGGGGTCTCCAGCACAGCTCCTGCTGAGCGCCCACCAGCTTCGCGTGCAGTCTTCTCCCTCCACCCGCGGCCCCTGGGCCAAGTGGAGATGAGAAGTTGCTCAGGCTCAGCGCTGCCTCCCGTTAGGTCTCAGACCCGTGGCCTGGAAGAGCCCCTGGGAGCCATCCAGGTCTCTGCAGTGAGGGGGTCTGGAGCAGCTCCTTGGGGGTGCCCCTGGCCTGGCAGGCATATGTGACACTGGAAGCTTCGGGCCGACTTCCCACTGCCACTTCTCAGGGTCTGCTGAGAAAAGGCAAGTGCAAGCCCCGCCACGGAGGTCACCCGACACTTCCGGTGAGGCCTGCGTGCAGCTGAAGGGTCTCCTGACATTTCGCGGTCAGGGCTGCGTGCTTGTGGGTCTGTGGGCCCCGCTGGGCCACTGGACACCACAGCTGGTGAATCTGAGCACGTTTGCGAAGTCATTTCCACTTGGCAATTTTTTACACGCGATCTGGGATCTGAAATCAGATCTTCCTGCTTGCAAGGGGGACGCTGGACCCCCGGACCATCCCTCCAGGCCGGGGAACCTTGAAACATTGAGTTTCAAAACCAGCGTGCGCACAGTTCTGATCCAAACGAACGGGGGAGCTGTTGCTCCGACGGCTCCCAGCCGGTGCCGCCATGGGGGCGTCTTGACCTGTGTCGTGAGAGCCACCTGAAGGCAGCAGATGACGTCTGGGGCCTGCAGGCGGGGCGGGGCCTGCAGGTGGGGCGGGGCCTGCAGACGGGGCGGGGCCTGCAGATGGGGCGGGGCCTGCAGATGGGGCGGGCCTGCAATGGGGGGGCCTGCAGACGGGGGGGGCCTGCAGGTGGGCGCCTGCAGGCGGGGGGGCCTGCAAGGGCGGGGCCTGCAGATGGGGCGGGTCCGGGCGGGGCCTTCAGGCGGGCGTGCCTACAGACGGGGCCTGCTGAATACAGACTTAAGACTAAGGAGCTGTGACTGGGGACCAGGCAGTGTCTAGGGCTTGGACGGCTTCCGCCGGGTGGAGGCAGGACCAGGAGTTGGGGGGTTGGATGGACATTGCTCCAGCACAGCCCTGATCTGCTCTTCCTCCAGTGAGACCTTCCACAGTGAGGAAGGCTGGTGGGGTGGGTTGTCTCAGAGAGTCGGAGGGAGCCATTTCCTTCGCGACCTGTTAGGACCCCTTTCTGGAAATTTAGACGGGACCATTGGAGCTAAAGACTGACAAGGAAAGCTCCTTAAGGAAGTCCCCCCCCTCCGAGAAATAAAGCTGGAGCCACTTCCTTTGCTCCTGTCGTAGAGCAGAGTGTCTTCCATGGGCTGGTGTGAATGGGAAAAATAACTTCCACGCAGCCAACACATGCTGGCCCAGGCACTGGGGTGCAGGGAACTTTCCAGAGCCTTCCATGTGCCGCTGAAGCATCCCCCCTCCTCTCCCCCAGTTTCCCCTCTTCTTCCCTCCCTCTGTCCGCAGCTCACCTCCTTCCCTCCTCCCCTTCTTCTCCCCCCTCGGTCTCTCCCCTCCCTCCCCCTTCCCAAGCTCCCAGCCTGCGTTCTCTGCTTGGGCTGGATCCTTTCGCCCCATGCATATCTGTGAAACCTCTGTGCTGGGAGCCTGGTTGTAATTGTTCCTTCTATGTGGCTGCACTGTCCGCTGTTGACAAGCGTAAGGAGAGCGTCTCGCACCGGGCTGCTACACATGCTCTCTCCAGCAGTGGGCTTAACTGGCCTCCAAGATCTGGGGCTCTTGGAGAAGTGGTGGGACCCTGAAAGTGGGGTCCCAGTGGTATGTGTTAGGTCACTGGGGATGGACCCCCCAAAGGGTCCCAAAGGACACTAATCTCTCCCTGTCTTTGTTGTAGGTACGAGATAGACATCTCTGCTTAACCATGTTTCCCATCACATGTGACCACACCCTCTAAGGGATGAGGGCTAGTATCTTATGGTCCAAAACATGAATCCACAGGCCTGATCAAACCTTCGCCCATAAGCTGATTATCTTTGATATGGTCATGGAAAGGTAACACCCTGTCTTCATTTTTTTATATAAAAAAATTGACAAGAGAGAATTTGAAACCAGGAAAATGAGGGAAGCAAGATAGCCATGCATACTAACCGTGTATACTAACCATGTACACTAACTGTGCAGTCAGGCCTTAGTCACAAGCTTCCACCTCAGCACCTTGCTTCAGAAGGGATTAGAGTTTTTTGAAAGATCTGAAGATGAAGTTTTGAAACTTCTTTCAAAAGCCCATGAACTCCACAATTCTCTTTCACTAAGATGTGTCTAATTCACTAAGATGTGTCTAACTCACTAAGATGTGTCTAACTGAAATGAATCGACCTGAACCCTGCGAAGGTCAAAGGTCACCATCTGCAGCAGGGCAGATGTCTGTTGGTCCAGGGAAGTGAGTCTGTCTCTTTGAGACTGGTGCACAGAACATCTTTCTGGCTCTCGGGAAAGGGGTGAAACCCTCCCCAGGCAGCGTGAACTTGGAAAAAGTCAGGTGCAGCAAGGCCTTCCTCCCTGGGTGGGCTCCTGACAACCGAGTGCTCGTGGGCAATGTGGGGCAAACCTCAGGACACAAGCTGTGCTGTGCAGTGCTTCCCAAAGCCCACTGGCCAGGGCAGAGCTCCACTTGAGGCACTGCCACGCTGGGCACACGCTGGGCACACACTGGGAACCAGCGTCCACATTACTCAGGCAACAAACTGCACACATGCTTGACACGTTCATGGCAAGGTGCATGTGACTTTAAGGAACACAGGACTTCATGGGACACCTTGGGAAGGAGGTCAGGGAAGGAGAAATCAAGGCTTGCTCCAGGGTTTACATGTCCTGGGATGCAGCAGCCACTGGACCACATTGCTGGACCACGCTGGTGGCTGAGCCATCGAGCATGATGCTCTCAGCACTGTGGCGGCTGGATGTTTACAAGCAAGAAAAGGGTGGGGCTGGTTCCTTTGGAGTCTCGCTCCCTGGCCTGCACGCAGGGGGCTTTGTCAGTAGCCTCACATCGTCACCTCTCTGTCCCTGTCTGTGTCCTAACCTCTTCTTTCAAGGAGCCCTGTTAAATCAGAGTGGGGCCTAATGACTTCATTTATCTTAATTAATTCTTCGATATGCTTTCATTATTTTTGCAAATGTGCATGTGCGTGTGTATGTGTGCACCTGAAGGCACTTGAGAGTGCCTGCCCGTGGAGACCCAAGAGTGACATCGGAATCATCCTGGATTGCTCTGCCTCCTTATTGCTTTGCTCAGGGTGTGGGGGTGGGGGTTCCCAGACTCCATCTTACAGAGGTTAAAATGCGGCTGCTGCCACTTCCACGTGGCATTTTTACGTGGGATCTGAGGATCCAAACTCAGGTCCTTTTGCTCTCAAGGCAAAGGCTTTACCCCCTGAGCCATTTCCCTGGCCCTCCTCTTCAGTATACTGTGGCTGAATACAGTCACATTCTAAATTTAGAACGTTGGCATCAGAATTCTGGGGACACAAGCCAGCCCGTAACAACATTTCGTCTCCTGTGATCCCCAAACACTCAAAGTTAGGACAATTGTCCTTTGATGTCCATTAGGTATTGGTTACAGGATCCCCAAAGATTCCAGCATCTTCAGAAGCTTAAGTGTAAATGATATATGTTTTGTACACCAACTACACGATCCACCTGCTTTTTGTCAATCGCGTTAAGATGTCTGATAATATGTAAATCATGGCAAACTGTATTATTGAGAGAATAATGACAAGAAATAAATCAGTCTACTTGAATCAGACAGGGATTTTCCTCAGGTACTTTTGAGGTGGGCTGTGTTATTTCTGCTCTGATGTGCCTAGAAGCAGCTTTGGCACCTCCCACAACGGGGTGGAGAAGGAACATGAACCTCGTCTATGTGCCTCCAGGCCCAATTCCTTGACTCATGGCTGCCTTGGGAGGTAAATTCTTTGCACAAGGGTGACTTATGCATACTATACAGAACATGAAATAGTCCGCATTACCTTTGTAATGGTTAGAAATAACCACGACCCTTTGGTCTGACTGTAGTCACTGACAGCTGACTAGTCCTTTCAAATGTCTGTTCTTCACTTTTTAAGACACATGCAAGAATTTGGCCATTATTCACAGATAATCAATTAAAAGGACATTGTAAATGCCTTAAAATAATATTTCTAGAGCTGGAGAGATGGCTCAGGGGTTAAGACTCTGCCTCACAAGCAGAAAGTTCTGAGTTTGGATCCCAGGTCCCACATAAAAAAAAAAAAAATGCAAGGTGGCTATGGTGATGGCTGCACTTCCAACTCTTGTGGGCAGAGCCTGGGAAATCCCAGAGGGAAGCCATAAGGAAGTAGAAGCAATCTAGGATGAGTCCCGAAGTGACCCTTAGTCCTCCACAGGGACACACAGTGCCTTCTGATGCACACACACAATAAACAAACAAACAAACAAACAATTTTAATATATATAATATAGCTATTCTGGGAAGTAAAGCAACCTAGGAGACAGCAGACTCCCCTCCTCACACATGCACAGCTGTTAGGAGTCTGGTCCCAAGCAGGCAGAGCTCATATAGCCCACTTGTCCTCTGAAAGCCCAAGAGAGAGGGTTCCTAGAGCAGTGGAATCATGGGTAGACCTGCAAGGCACCTGCTCCACTGCACAGCAGTTGCGTGACGTGGAACAAGCCCTTTGCTCCCGGGAGCCCCAATGTCCATCTGTGAAATAGGATTGTGGTTTTCCAGTGAGGCTGCTGGGATAGGAAATGGGAGAAGGGACCCAGTCTGGGGAGTCATGCCGGCCCCCAAACAGGAGATAGCTCGTAACAGACAGGTTTCCCTGGGAACCAGAGCTTTGAGTATCGGCACACACAAGAGCAAGGTGGCGTCCGCTTCCCCGGGTACCAGGCCGGGCAGGCATTCTGTACGTGAGGTGAGTCTTGACCAGATGCTCCGCCCCCTGCGCTGATGCCTGGTCCTCCGGTGGGTACTGAGCCTCAGCAGTAGTGCTAGCTCACCATGCTCAGAACAACGGGGGCTCTCAGCTCATTGAGATACCCCATGCAGGCCACCCGGAGCACCTGCCCCCACTACTGAGTGGGTTATTTGCCAATAATTGATGGTCAAGACATCTGAAAGGCAGACAGGCTGGCAGGAAAGAGGGAAGGAAAAAGGAATGGAGGGAACGAGAGGGGAGCCTTGGAGCACAAACTAAACACCTGGATGCCGAAGACATGTCATAACTTTGACATGGCCGACAGAAATCAAACACAAACATAGGTCCACATCCCAGTGTCCAGCAGCCAAACTGCATGATCGAGGAAGTGTTTAGCGTCTCTAGGCAATTGTCCCTCCTAGGTAAGATAGAAATCGGGACCAGTCACACCGAATGTAAGAAGACCCTGTTCTCGAGGCAACTCCGGAGAGTGACCCCTTTCCTAGACGTGTGCCAGGTGCCTCTGTCCTCTCACCCTGATCCTGGCCCTACCCCTGGGTACAGCAGTCAGGGTAGGTAGGAAGGACTTATGATATCAAGCTACGCTAACTCAATCTCTGTGCAGTAAGTTCACAAACCTTTCCGCTAGCATCCTGTGCCTTTCGGCAGCACTAGCCTTCTTCAAAGTTTAAAGACGACCTCCAGCAGCAAAGACAGTAAAACTTTTCTAAAGCAGGGCTCTTCCCTCTCCGAATCCAGCTCCTGGGAGGGTCACAGTCAGACTGCGGAAGCAGATCCCGAAACTCTCCTCTAGGTGGCAGCAGCACGAGCCTGGCATCTTCGCGGCCCTGGGTTGAAGGCTGGCGGGTTTCCCCTTCGCGCTGTGTGCGTGGACAACACGAGCTGTCTAGTTCATCCTTTAGGTGCACTCCCTCGTACACCTAAACACCGGACAGGCTAGTTGGACCTGATGAATGTGCACAAATTCATGCATCTGTAACTTTGTAGACGGAAGTTTTCAATACCATTGAAGATAGTAGATCGCCCACCACTGTGCTGTAAAGGCGCGAGTTTGAAGCTGCGCTGAAGGCCCTGGTCTCATGATCTGTGGAGCAGAACCTTATACTTCAGTCCAGAGCTTTTCACTCGATCGTGATTTATCTTCCCGCCGCAGCTAAATGCTAGGTTTCGCTTCGTTTTATGACCCTAGGGGTCGGAGATGGCAGAAGCCCCGCGTCCCAGGACAGAGCGGTGGCTTCAGGCTCAGAAGCCCGGAAGAAAGTTGCTTCTGCCTTCACCTTACGGTCGATCGCGCAACAGCCTCGCTGCTGGGCAGGGGCCGAGGCCGGGTCCCTTCCCCGCATCTCAAGTCTGGCGCTGGGCATCTGCAGCCCTCAAGGCTCCGGCGCCCTACGACGGGTCCCCCCTCCCCCTGCAGCGCGAGGCTGCTGCCGGGCATCTGCAGCCCTCAAGATTCCCGCGCCCACGATGGGTCCCCTCCCTGCAGCACGAGGCTGCTGCCGGGCATCTGCAGCCCTCAAGGCTCCGGCGCCCTACGACGGGTCCCTCCTCCCCCTGCAGCGCGAGGCTGCTGCCGGGCATCTGCAGCCCCCGGGGCTCACGAGCTCTGGGAACGGCGTTTCCACTACAGGACGCAATGGCCCTGTGTAGTCACCAGGTGGCGCTGTGGTCCCGGACAAGGTGCTCGGCGCGGGGAGGAGGGGGGGAAGAGGGGGAAGGTAGGGGCGCGGGAATCAGGAGCCCCAGGGCCTTGGGGTGCGGCCTGCCACACTCACCACACCCGGGGAGCCAGAAGCTCCAGACGGCGCTTCCGGTCTCCTATCTCCAACACAGGATATAGCCTGGGTGTGGGGGAGGGAGGGGAGGAGCTGACCTGCTCTTTCAAGAAAGTCTAGAAAATACTTACCTGGCTTGGCTTGACCAAGAAGGGTTTTTTTTTCCCCAGGGCGAGGCTCAGCTACTGCGTTTCGGATGGGGGTGGGGGGGCAGAATGCCGGACTTTTGTTTGAAATGCTAGGAGCCCAAACACTTTAAAATTCTTAATAGAAACTCCTTTTCTGGGGGGCTGAGGATCTGGCGATCGGTCTGACACTGAGTGGACTTGGCTGTGGGGGTCCAGGCGGCGGGTCCAGGCTGTGGCCATCCAGGCTGTGGCCCGTCGGGTCCAGGCTGTGGCTCAGAGCCCGCGTTCAAGCCTGGAGGAAACTGCATGCAGCCGGGAGCAGGAACCATCTGTTAAGCAAGAAGGCCAGACTCCTTGGCACCTGGAAGGTTAATCCCTGTGCACCCCAAAGCTTCACCACCTGCTCCCAAAGCACCCATTTCCCAGGCGCTGTGTTGTTTGGTAGGCTGGTGGCTGAGTTTTTGGTAATTGGGTTTTCGTTTGTTTGGGGATTTTTTGCTTGTTTGGGTGGGTTTGATTGCTTGAAACCGGGTCTTGCTACATACTACAATCTGGTTATCAGTCTGTTAAGGACTGGGCTAGATCCCACCTCTTGTTCCTCAGAAGAGCTGGAATCTATCCTCACTGGCAAGATTCCCATCTGCCAGATAATTTGATCCACCTGAGGACCAGAGGTATGGGAGGGGTCTGCCTTATCCTGGGCAAGAGGTCATCCCTCAGTCTCTTCTTCCTCTTGGCAAGACACAAGCAGAAACCTGTGGAACTTTCCAAGATGTAATCTCGTAAGAAACATACTGTCTGAGCTCTCAAAGAGTAAAGCTCTTTTCTGTATCCTTATCTAAACTTCTAAACCTTAACCATGCTCTGCCTGACGTGCAAGTCTTAACTTCTAACGTCCCCACTGGTCACTTGCTCTTCCCAGCGGCTGAGATCCCATCTTACAGTTTTCTGTTTTAAAATAAACATAAATAGGGCTGGAGAGGTGGCTCAGGGGTTAAGCCTCCGCTTTGCAGGCGGAAGGTCCTGAGTTCGGATCCCAGATCCCACGTATAGACGCCAGGCGGAAGCGGGGGGTGGCCTGCGTTTCCGGTCCTGGTAGGGCGGAGCCTGTGAATCCCAGGGCAGAAGGAGGTGGAGGCGACCATGGTGGTTCGAGAATTCGTCCGTGGTTCTACACAAACACAGACACACACACACACACAGACACACACACACACAGACACACACACGCGCGCGCATACACATGCACATGCGCACAGTTGAATAAATAATAATAAAAATTTTTTAAAAATTAAAAAAATAAACAAATATTTGCAGTTCTTTCCCCACTCAATGTAATTATTTCTCAGGAGAGTGAATCCATACCCCTAGACTTATATCAGATGCCTTTGTTTCAGGCCCCAAGGTGCTGGAATTACCGTTGTGCACCCTGACACCTGGTTTCTAACGTTCTTAAGCTAGAACACTTCATTTTCAAACCTTTTCCTCATGGGAAGGCTTGGCACCATACAGAAGTAAAATAACCAAGTCCCAAGCCTGCAACACCTCCTTCCCCCCATGTTTCCCTCACCCTGCATATTCCTGTCCCTTCCTGCTGTGCTGAAATAAATCCCAAGTATCCTCTCTATTTCTTAATAAACCAAAATAGCCAATCATGATAGCGAAGGTTATAGCAGTGGTACAGGGAGGGCTGACGCAAGAGGACTGAAGTTTGAAGTTGGTGCGCACGGGCTACACACAAATCAAAGTGCTCCAATGGGCATTGCCAGCAGAGAGAGATTGCTCTTGCTATAACAGTACCACTGCTAGCTAATCATACTGCCTCATGCCAACACTATTTCTTGTATATCATCAAATATCCAGTTGGTATCCAAGTTCCTCCAACTGCTTCATGATCTGAACATGCTGTTAGCAATTGATTTTTTTTGCCCAAGCATATCCAAGTTAGCCTATAAGTTGCATTCGGTTGCCTTCAAATGTTGTTTCAATTAAGGTAAATTTTTCAAGTAGTAAAATGAATAGATCTGACTCGTGTTGTTCTAAGATGTTTGACAAATTGGAACATTTTAATGTGACCTGGTTACCAGGCAAAAACACAAAATTTCTCTTCCCTCCTCTTCTGAGCGATCTATCATTACTCAAGTCAAAAGAAACCAGTGATCCGACAGGCACTATACCAGAGTGCTATGGTTCTGGAAATTACTGTGAATGGAAGCAAACGTGAGCTCTTCCTTCTTCACTGAGACTCAGCCTGCGCATGCCAGCCCTTCATTCTCTCATGTTCTTCTATCACATTTCCCGCCACGATGGTAACACAATCTGTGCTCATGCACGTGTTAGGAAATACCTTTGTTGGTGGATATCTGGATGGTTTCCAGGATCTGGGTATAAATAATAAAGCTGCTTGTAACAGTCTTTCTGGGGTAAGGTAACGTCATTTCTCATTGCAAAGGCCCAGTAGTGAAACTGTGACATCATAAAAAGATGCACCTTTAGTTCAGGAGAAGCTGCCTGAATGGTTTCCAGCATGGTTCCACCGGAATGTCCCTCCATCAAAATAGAGACTCTCACTTGCTCCTCATCCTTGAGCCATTTGGGTGGGTGCATGAATACATCACATGATGACTTTAAATTGCACTTCCCAGGTGTGTGTTCAGTGAGTACACTTCGTTTTTACTTATCTGGAAATGTTTTTTTTTTTACTTCTTCCACTCATACAAAGTTGATAAGTACCCCATTTCCCTCCCTCCCTCTGCCCCTCCCTGGATCCCCTTGCTCCCTCCCCACCTTTTCCCTTTCCTTTTCCCCCTCCCTCCGTTTCTCCCAGTGCCCCCCCCCATTCCTGGAGCATCCTACAGTGTGCATGTCAAACTTCCCTCTGGGTCCTCCTCTCTGATGAGGTGTAAGGACTCAGTGGCATTGCCTAGAGCTCTTTTTTTTTGTGTTCCCCTTCAGTATAGGAACACTATTGTGACTGTTAATCCCTTGCCTCTAAGATCATAGTGCCTGTGATCCATGCTAGACTTTGGGGGTTTAATGATATGTTGGTCGTTGAGCAGGTCATGCAAAGTCCTATTATTACTTTGGCCCTAACTTGTGTGGAGTATCTTGCATATTGTTGCTCCTCCCCATCTTTGGGCTCTTACAATCTTACCGCCCCCTCTTCCGCAAATTTCCCTGAGCTTTGGGATAGGGAGAGATTAGGCTGGCCTGGTTCCAGGTGGTTGATGTAGAGTCTCTGATTTTCCGAATTATGGTTTGTTGATTTTTTTTTTTTCAGTTTTGCTGCTCCTGCACTGCCTTTAGCTCCATCCTGATGGGTATTGGATGTCACCCCCTGGGATGGAGAGCGAGTCCTGTCCCAAGTAGATAAGAAGGAGGGTGTCTGCAAATGTTTTAAGCCCACTTTTATTTTGACAGCATATTTTCTTTGCATCTAGAAACCTAAGCTGGCAAATTTTTCTTTGGTGGTTGGTCTCTGCAAAGGCAGCCCCTCCTTGTGATCTGTAACTCCCTCCCTGCACACACACACACACACACACACACACACACACACACACACACACACACACACACACACACACACACACACACAACTCCTCCTTCCCTCCTCTCTCACCTTCTCAGCCCCCCACAGGCCCACCCTTCGCAGCCCCACAAGGACGGCTTGCTCCTGTTTGCTACACTAGCTGGTGTCCCTGCGTGTTGGCACGGGAGGTTCCCCCTCCCTCGGTCCCACGTGTTTGCATCCTCAGCTGGCGGGAGGCTGGGAAGCTGTGGCTCTTCTGGGAGGTGGAGCCTTGCTGGAGGAAGCCACCTCCCGGAGAGCAGCAGGGTTTGGGCGATGGTGCTCCGCCGGCTTCCTCTCGCTTTGTTGTTGCTCCCGGCACGGGCGGCTGCAGTGTTCAGAACTAGCCTTCTGAGGTGCGATTCCGCCATGACAGACTGTATCCCTGCTGAAGCCGCAAGCCAGCAGTAAGTCTCCCTTTCTCCCCCTCCCCACCTTTCTCTCTGTCTCTGCTAAAATCCAGGAATTTAACCATATTTATCTGCCTCCTTTTGTTGCAGATCCTCTGCTGTTGCTGATGCGATCAGGCCAAGCTGCTCAAAGGAACAAGGGGTTGATTCTCTACGATCCTCCGGTTTCTGTTCTTAGTCCAGCTTGGCCGAGGGAACTGGCCACACTATCTCCACATAACAGCGAGAGAGCATCGATCCTTACTGGCCAGACCAGCATGTCTGGCCAAGTACACAGGATGCCAACTCTCTCGACTAGCGCCCTACACTTATTCACCTGTCTAGGGACTAGTCCCACCCACCATGGGCTCTTTCCCCTCAGACAATCTCCTGCAGATTTGCTCTGGCTTAACTCAACTACCAATTCTCTACAGACGTGCCCAGAGCTTGAACCCTCAACCATCAAGTTGACACTCGTGCCTAACTATGCCACCTTTGAAACCACTTTTATTGTTTTACTGAAGACGAAGCTTTCCTCATGAGGAAGCAGCTTCACTTTGGCTTCTGGGTCCCTCGACTGTGACCTTAGCAGCTTTGGAAGGCTGCTGGCTTTCTGGTGTTACAGGGTCGGCCAGCACATACAAAGTCTACGTCTCTAGAGAAAACCAAGTCCTCTTAGTGGAAAAGGTGCTTCTAGACCCTCGCTCGGGGGATAAAGACCCCTGAAACAATTCACCACACTCAAGGTCTATATTAGTCACCTTTCCTTCCCTAAAACTAAACATGAAGGAAAAGTTGATCTCGCTCACAGCTTTCGATGTTCAAACCACTATTCCAGCATCAGCTCACTTTATTAGTCTGGTGGCGAGTCACAGTGGAGCCCGTGAGAACAAGCGTAGAACATTAACAGAGGAGCTGGGCTCCCCGACTTTTAAAGAGGCCTGCAGAGAACCTCAGCCTCCACCGCCAGAAGATCACACGCCGAGCCCCACCTTGCAAAGGTTCGCCACCTTCCAGCATCACCCTCCTGGGAACCTGCTGTACATGCCTAGATTTGGGGTACACAAAGTATATCTGAAGCACAGCTTCGGGAAGCAAGTGGGGGTTTGTAGCTTTTAAAAAGAGAGAACACGGGGCTGGAGAGGTGGCTCAGGGCTTAAGCCTCCGCCTTGCAGGCAGAAGGTCCTGAGTTCGGATCCCAGATCCCACGTATAGACGCCAGGCGGAAGCGGGGGGCGACCTGCGCTTCTGGCCCTGGTAGGGCGGAGCTTGTGAATCCCGGGGCAGAAGGAGGTGGAGGCGTCCATGGTGGTTCGCGAATTCGTCCGTGGTTCTACATATACACAGACACACACACACACAGACACACACGCGCGCACACACACACACACATGCGCACAGTTGAATAAAAAATAATAATAAAAAAATTAAAAAAAATTTCTAAAAAGAGAGAACACATCAAAATGTATGTTAGAAACTATAAAGAAAGTGCGCACTGCATGCTCACACTGAAGGTCTCGGGAAGACTTTGCCTGCGTCATCACATCGTTCTCCATTTGTCTCTGGTGCTCCTCTTTCCTGTGTCTGGGCTTCTGATTAGAAAACTTCATGCTTTGGCGCCAAGGGGCAATCAAGCCACACCCTGCCTCGGCTCTTGCCCGCACCCACCCCTGGCCACAAGCCAGTCTCTGTTCTCAAGTTATGCAGACCTGCCTGGGGGGAGAGAACCCAGGAATGTGAACCACAAAGGACTTGAACCCACAGCACCCATATTCCTGGGGGGCGCCTTTCTGTGTGCACCCTGATGGCCACAGAACACCTCTCTTTTTGGGTTTAGAATTACATTCCCTTTTCTTACCAGAGACCAAGGCCCCTCCTAGGATGTTCATGCAATTACCTCTCGCCTTCTCCTGCTATAACATTCAGGTTCAGAATAACCACATCTGCACAGCCACAAACGACATGATGGAAGCCACTGGACGTCCCTTTCAGGCCACTTTGTCCTCAGAGGGGTCTAACCAGGGCTGTGCTGCTACACTAGTGTGCTTCCGACCCCTTTCTGTTGCTGCTCTCTGAGTGGCCCGCCACTGACTGGTGCACTATTGAATTTCACCCTTCAGAGTTTTCTCCCATCGTTTTATCAGCTTTATGCTTTTGCAAGGGCCTGTGTTGTCTGAGAGTCAAGACTGTCAGAACAGACAAGGGCAGGGGGTCTGGCGTCTCTCTGCCTCCCTCCATTTGCACAGCATCTGGTTTATCTGTTATTGCTTTTTTTAACTCAAAAGCAAATATTCAAGTGTATTTATGGGCCCTCACCTCGATTTTTAAACCACTTTTTTAAATTGAGACAAGGTCTTGTCTTGTGCAGTCCAGTTGGGTCTAGGTAGCTGTGCCCTTCAGATCCTCCTGGGGGTCAGGCTGACTGGCATAGCTCTGGTTTATGTGGTGCCGGAGATGCAGCCCATGGCATATCGCCAGCCTTTGGTCCCTGGCCTCTGTTCCGCTGAGCAGCCTAACCAGGCATTGAATTCAGTCTCCTGCGTCAGCCTACACGTGCTAAGGTTAGAGGTAAGCACTACAGCCCACGTCGACACTCTCGTAAAGGTAAGTATTACATAACATGGATTATACAGCTTTTGCAGCATAACTTTCATGCTTGATAATATTTAGAGATAGTCGCTCATAGCCGTGTACATAGATATTAAAATACGTCTGTGATAGATTCATTGTTAGCAGGTTAGCTACACCCATTTACCTTCATCCAATCAAGTGGCATATTCAGTTGTATTTGCCAAGATAAATCCACAAGCAGTTTTTCCCTGTCTGTTTTTGTGTAATTCAGCCTCTTTTGTATTGAGGATCTAATTGTCAGTTTACACTAAAGTCTTTGCATCTTGCCTTGGTCCCTTCGAGAGAGCAACTGCATGGGGCACTAGAAACCAGGTGATTAGTAAGATCACGTTATGCACAGCACTGGGTTTGAAATAACATTCTCCCTCATACCCTCACCACGTGCCCGTGTCCCCAGCCACGGCCCCTCACGGGCCCCTTTTGCCTGAGCTCTGTCAGCGTACCAGCACCCAGCGCCTTGGATCATCCCAACTGTCACTTAATAGCTTGAACCTGCTTGAACCTGGGTGGTACCTCAACCCCCCCCATGCTGAAGTGCTGGAGGGGGAGCCCTTAGGTAAAGCCAGGCCTGCACTATGCGGCTAAAGGGAGTTCAGGATAAGCTCGTGCCGCAAGGCCAGTGGGTTACAAGATAAGGGCGAGCGGATGCTTTAGATTAAAGCAGAAGCAGGAAGAAAGGAGCCTTGATGTGGGCTCCGGAGATAGTCAGGGTGTACCCCAAGCTGAAGCTCATGGCGGCCCTCACGCTTACTAAAATTCCATTAACTGTTGTGTCCAGTGTGACAACCCATGAAGTTAGTTCCCTGGGGACCCAGAAACATGAAAGACAGAAAAGGTAGCACACAGAGAAGGAAATATAGAAAACTGTTGGCCAGGACAGGTGGGAAATCCCACAGGGAGAGAGGTAAGAAGACGCTTCCCAGACCCATCAGACTTCATTTACAACCAGGGGGCTGGGAATCTGGATGCAAATTCAGGTGTGGGGCTTCTGATTGACAGAAGGGAGAGAAAGGATTACGGGAAAACTTTTCTAGCTTCTAGTGTGTTCTTGGATTGCCGGCTTGGAAGCCAGAGAATCAGATCCTTCCAGATATTCAGCTTGAGACTGAGACAGACCACTTGACACATGAGACATTCCAGGTTCAACCCCCCCAAAAATCTAGGTTAAGTGGCCTTAACCTAGATTAGGAGCTCCAGAAAGCAAGGGGAGGTTTGACACTGGCTGGTTCCACTTTTTCCATGAAAACCCATGAAAACCCATGAAAACCCATGAAAACCCATCTCTCAGCCTTTCATGCTTCCTAATAAGGAAAGAGAGCTCCTTATCTCCAGAGACAGCCAAACATCCCTTTCCACTCTACATCAGGGGCTTAGCCTCTGCCTCGCAAGCAGAAGGACCTGAGTTAGGATCTCAGATCCCAAGTAAAAACACTGGGGGGCCATGGTGGAGCCCTGCATTTCAGCCCTCGAAGGCAGAGCCGGGGAAACTCTATCCTAGGAGTAGTGAGGATATTCTAAGGAAAGTGTCCCCTGCCTGCAGATAACTGGGAGAGTGACCCCCAGAAAACAGGAGCTAAAAACAAAAAGGAGGTAAAGCAATCCTGGATGGTTTCCCAAAGTCACCTTTGGGCCTCCACAGGCATACACACTGTCCTCTGATGCACACGCGCAAGCGCGCACGCGCGCACACACACACACACACACACACACAACACACATACACACACACAGAGGCACTGATACTTGTGCACAGAAAAACAAACCTGTAATTCACATATATCTCATTGTATATGTGTATGTGGTTCTGTGGGTTTCTAAATAATATACTTCAAAGTACATAATTTATAAAATTTAAAGATTAAGCTTAAAATTCTCTTTAAAAACATGCCAGCTGGGTAGCTTTTTATCTTAGAAAATTTCTTTTTGTAAATGAAATTGTAAGGTGTATCTTAAGTGCATTTTTTTTAAATTAGGGATGAGATGGTGTGATTAGATTTGTGGGGTCAGAGCCTGGCCTGGCAGCAACACTACTCAGGCTGGCCGCATCTTCAGCAGGTCAATGAAAGCGACAGGTAATGGTAAACGGCAGGGCAGGAGAGGCATTTGATGTGACCACCTGAAGAAGCCCAGAGAGGCCCGGGGCCATCTTGAGGGCACAGGTACAAGGCTAAGGTTTAAAGACAAGAAGAGCCATGAGGTTCTGGTCCCGGTGCGGCCCCGCCCATCGCTGACCAGTCGCTGTCTGGGCTGAGGTCTCTCTCCTGCAAGATGGTCTGACGCGTCAGAACCTGCGAAGCTTCTTCCTGGGAGACGAGCTTCTCTTCTGTGTGGCACTGGGGCTGTCGCTCTTTCTCTCCCAGCGTGAGACTCACGGAGAGACTCCTGTTTTCTGGGGGTCACTCTCCCAGTTATCTGCAGGCAGGGGACACTTTCCTTAGAATATCCTCACTACTCCTAGGATAGTTAGAACTTCCCACTTTTACTGTTAGGCCTCGACCTGGAGGGATTTGGCGTGAAAATTCCTGAAATAGACCCACATCTAAAAAAGAAGATGTGGGCGGGGAGGGGGCCTTCTTCACCCTGACCTGGGCTTGGAGACATGCCCCCTAGCTCTGGAAGGTTTTTTTCCCCTTTTTTTCTACCCCACCCCCCACCAGGTCCCTGGCTGTCTCTCTCTTCAGGGTCTCTGCTTCTGAGACTGATAGTGAAGGTGGAGCCATGACTGATCAATCAAGATGATTGATTATCTTACTAAACCCTCAGTTTTCATTTCAACTATAGTACACATGGGGGAGAAAAATGTAAACTGCTGAGCCGCTGCTAACTAACATAAGACAGAATACTACTGAAATCCCCAAGGCAGCCTAGTGAGAGAACATTTCAGACACTAGCAGCCCCCTTTGCCCCCCACCATGGCCTGCAGCTACACACTGCTGCTGGGGCTCTGGCCTCCGTCAAGGTCATGGGTCAGTCTGTGTCCAGCCACTGCTGATGCTATTAACCATTTGCTTCTGTAAAGTGTCTGCTTTTGTATAAAACACTGTACACCCTAAGCTGGGGCTGGCGTCCTTGGAGAGAGAGAGTGAGACAGAGAGAGACAAAGACGAGAGAGACAGAGACAGAGAGAGCTTTTCCTCTACCCTAATTGGCATCTGAGAAATTATTCCAGAGTTACTCCCACAGCACGCAGACAGCTATGGGGCCAGACAGGGTGCGAGGATACCAGGAGGGTTCGTTACTGTTATGAACTTCCAGACTGTGGGACAAGCTTGACGCGGACCGGTAATCACGGAACACCTAAAGCCAGGCTTCCTGCAGGCCTCAGGCCCTGTGCACATGGTTCCCTTCTCCTTGCCTTGGTTCCCAGCTTTCTGTAGACAAGTGTTTGGGGTGCGCTCTACAGTGACTGCCTGTAAGATTGGTGAGCGACATGCTAGCCCCTTCCAGTTCTAATCTGCTGACTCAGAAGATGGACACAATAATGATCAACAAGAACATATATCAGGGCTATAAGGGACAGGCTTTGATTAATTGTGGAGCGGAGGAGGAAACGAAAACTAACATCCCTTTTCCAGTATATCCGCTTGCTTTCCCCCTGCACCCACCTCTGCCCATCTGGTGGAATAGGTTGTCCCCCCTGCTTCCTGTCCCCCCCCTTCCCTAGTCTCCTCTGCTTTCTAGGTCCACCGGAGCAGATAGCTTATAGTTGTTGGTTTCATGCCCCCCCTTTTATACATTTATTTATTTATTTTATTTATCCGCGTGTGTGTATGTGTGTGTATCAGAGGGCATCCTGTGTCCCTGTAGAAGACCAAGGGTGACTTCGGAAATCATTTTGGATTGTTTTTACCTCCTTTTTGCTACCCTTTGGGATTTCTCAGGCTCTGCCCACCAGGACTGGCCATGCAGGCCTCCACTTTTTCAGTCTGGTGTTTTTTTGTGGGATCTGAACTCAGGACCTTCTGCTTGTGAGGCAGAGTCTTAACCCCTGAGCCATCTCTCCAGCCCATATAGCTCCTTATTTATAATCAAAAGTTACTATGGGTCATAGCCTTCTATACTATATTTGGACTATTTAATAAAATATTTATCTTAGTTGATTTTATAATGATCCATGGAACTCAAGTTAACACAATTTATTAACAGTTAACCCGATTCCTCCACCCACTTTAAAAAAAAAAACAAACCTCAACACCGGTAAGATGAGTCCCAGCATTTCACAGTTTTGCGAATGTGTGTCACACCCCGCTGACTTCCTACAACTGCTTCTGCACTCAGCTGGCTCCACCCCACACACACCGACACACTGAGAGGAAAAAAATAACATCTGAAACTGTTAAAGAGACAGTTTCTACCTCACAGGCCCCTGGAAAGATTCCAGAGACCCTCTGGATTCCACAGCAGCACCCCGACTCCTGGGGAAGGGCAAGTTCAGCCTCACTGACCTCGGCACACTTGGCCAGCAAGTGTCCCTGGATGGACTCTGCCCAGGATTTCAGAGCTTATCCGCAGCGCCACACACGAGCTATTTTAATTGACATTTCTTCCTAACGCCAAAGCATTGGAAAGCTCGGTGGACGGAGGCGCGACTCATTTCCTCTCACTGTGCGGTGGTCTCTGCAATGCTCTGCCTTTAGAAAGCAGGAAGGAAAGTAGCGCTGGGCCTGCGACCACCTCTCCGGAGCAGTTTTGACAGATCGTGTTAGGGGAGATGTAGCAGCAAACTGTTTACCCGACATATTTAAATATGCAATTTTTTAAAAAGTGCTTTACACATATCTTACTTATTACCGAGAGAGAGCGCGAGCAGACCCGCGGCGCACACGGAAGTCGGCGCTGGACTTGCAGCTGCGACCTCGCGGCGGGGCTCCGGTGGCTCGGTGACCTTTAAGCGAGAAGGAAGTCCCGGGCGCGGGGTGGGCCGCACGCCCGCTCTTTGCACCGGCGAGGCGGCGGCTCCTCCCCAGCGAAACGCCCGCGGTTCCTTTCCGCCACCCAGCCAGGCCCCGCCCACGCCAAGCCGCGCCCAGCCAGGCCCCGCCCACGCCAGGCCGCGCCCAGCCAGGCCCCGCCCATGAGCCAAGCACCCTTTCCCGCCCCGGCCACACCCACCAGCGCCTCGCCTCTTCCCATTGGTCCTTCGCCGCCGCGCCTCGTCCAATCGCAGCACTTAGCGCCACAATTTGAACCGCCGTTTTCGTTTGAATCGGGCGGGCCGGCGGGCTACCTTGGCGCGGGTGATCCGCGGCGGGCAGCGGGGACGCGGGCGGCGGGGCCGGCGGGGCGGCGGGAGGAGGGCGGCGGGTCTGCGGGGCGGCCGGGGCGGAGCGAGCGCGGCCCGCGGCGGGGGCGTCTGGGCGGCGAGGACTCGGGCGCAGCGGCGGCGCCCCGGCGAGCCGCGGGCGGCCTGGGGATCCGGATCCGGGCTCCGGCGACCGGGCGAGGTGAGCTGCGGGGACGGACGCGGGCCGCGGGGCTGCACCGACGGGACGGGGTGAGCCGCGCGAGTGGGGCCGGGCTGCGTGGACGGGGCAGGGTGAGTGCGTGGGTAGGACCGGAGGACCAGGGCTGCATGCACAGGACCGCGTGAGCTGCGTGGGTGGAACCGGCTGCGGGACCCAGACCGTGCGGATAACATTGGGCGAGCCGCGTGGGCCGGGCCGGAGAGCCACGGCTGCGTGGGTAGGACGGGGTCAGCAGCAGGGACAGGACGGTGCTTGGCGGACAGGACTTGGACAGCTGGGTGATTAGGACGGGAGAGCCAGGCTGCGTGGGCAGGACCGGGTGAGCTGCGTGGGTAGAACCGAGACCGCATGGACTGGAGGGAGACTGCGTGGACGCGACGGGGAGTCCGGGACGTGGCCGGGG
Organism: Typhlomys cinereus; assembly: GCA_023101885.1. Classification (NCBI taxonomy): domain Eukaryota; kingdom Metazoa; phylum Chordata; class Mammalia; order Rodentia; family Platacanthomyidae; genus Typhlomys; species Typhlomys cinereus. The sequence continues at coordinate 1,559,586 of JALPQD010000195.1, forward strand.
CGCAATAGTGCACAGAGACCGGCCTCGGACTCCCGCGCTGGCCACGGGAAGGACGTGGGCGCTGATGCGCGCGTGTCTCGCAGGCGCCGCGTGTTACGAGTCCGGGACTCCAGGTCTGCGGACCATTGACAGCCGGCGGAGACCATGGGGCCCTCGGGACGCCTGGTCACCATCAAGCGCAGCGGCGAGGACGGTGCCCACTTCCCGCTGACCCTCAGCTCCTGCCTCTTGGGAAGGTGAGCCGCGTGTCCGCGTCTCGCCGTGCCGGGTGGAAGCTGAAGATTGTATTTAGTGTTTTTAAATCCAGCATAAGTGTTACAGTTGAAGAAGTGGTGGGATGCGGGGAGGGTGAGCACATCTTGTGTCCCCACCTGGGTCTTTCTGGTGGTGTCCAGCTTGCTGAGACCCTGCATCTCTGGGACCCCAGGCCACCAGGCTCTTGCTCATGGTGGAAAATCTACCAAGTCTGGAAAGTTCTCCCTACCCTCCTCTTGCGCCTTTCCTTTCTGTCTTTCGGTTTTGTCTTGTTTTAATGTCACTTGAAAACAAGCTTTGAGTGAATGCTTGACTCTCCCAACGTGGTGGTGGTCAATGATGAGTTTTTAGTGTTTTCTTGGTTGGTCTAGATATTGCTATCTTGGGGCCCGGGGTGGTGTCTGGGACAGAGGATGCTGTCAGGGTGTGACAGACATTGTGAATGTCCAGCACAAAGATTTGGATTTGGGGGCAAGTTGAAATGGTGTTTTTTACTAAGACTGCCGCTTGTCAAGGGACGGTGATAATTCCTTTCCATGTGCTTGAGGGAGAGACGCGTGCTGCTGGTACCTTTGAGTGGCATAGGGGTGTTGCATGGTATTTGCCTGGGCACTGGACAGTGAGTTCTATGATCCACCATGTCAGAAGTTCTGAGGTTAAGCGCTGACCTGTGCAAACCCTAGTGCCCAAGACCCGGTTCTAACGCTGTCATCCCTCCTCGGTGTTGGTTTCTGTTGTGTTTCATATAAACGCAGTTTTTCGTCCTGGGACTAAAGACGCTGTCACTTGCTGTTGCTTCCTTTATTTTCTTCAGAAGAATAAATTTAGCGTTGCCATCTCTTGGCTAGATTCTTTAGTTTTGAAAGCACTTTGTTGATCATGTGACATGTGTAGGAAGAGATGCTTGAGACTGCAGAGTTGCATATGGAAAACAGACAGGAAGTTGCAGAGCAGGTCCAAGGTCTTTGTCCTAGGAGGGAGCAGCAGTGGTGAGGTGTGCTGGAAGCTGCCGGTGAGCCCTTCCGGTTTAGCCTGTGCACAGTTCAGAATTTGTGCCCACTGCTCTGTCACGCCAGCCTGCGGGAGAAGCCAGTAGTGGCCCACACTGGGTTTCACTGTTTGCAGAATTCCTGCTTGCTAGAGTCAGAAACTCAGATCTTTGAGCAGGTGTGGTTTAAAAAGGGATCTAAACCCAGCTGTGACATTTCCTGTGTGCTGGGTGCAAAGTGGCCTGTGCAGCTGTCACTGATGTGTGGAAAAAAAAAAAAAAAAAAAGGCACCGAGCTACCAGTGTGAAACATGCCTGTGCTGGTGAAATCCCTAAGCGCCTGTAACATTACAAACATACGTGTTTTTCCAGTTCTCCAAAACTGATAGGTCGTCCTTTTTGTCTCATAAGCCGGCTTCGTTATGTTAGCAGTTCAGTGTGTCTTCAACTATTTTCTCAGCTAATTATTTCTCAGTGGTCCAAGTTTCGGCTTCTTAGACGCAACTGGTCCAACTCGTTTGCAGAGGTCGCCCACGCACCAGTGTCATTAGTTCTTGCCTTGTTACATTCGTCGTTCAAGCATTCTAGACAAATTCTGTTATCTTTTGAAAAACTGAGGTGTTTTTAAAGTTCCAACATCCTCTCAAAAATTCATGTTTTATATATTTTTAATAATTTTTAGGGTTTCAGGGCTGGAGAGATGGCTCAGGGGTTAAGCCTCTGCCTTGCGGGTGAAAGGTCCTGAGTTCGGATCCTAGACCCCACGTATAGACACCAGGCGGAAGCGGGGGCGGCCTGTGTTTCTGGTCCTGGTAGGGCGGAGCTTGTGAATCCCGGGGCAGAGTAAACAAGGAGGAGGTGGAGGAGTCCATGGTGGTTCCGAATTCGTTCATGGTTCTACACACACACACACACACACACACACACACACACACACACACGAATACACGCATACACGCACAATTGAATAAATAATAAAAAAATTAAAAAAATAATTTTTAGGGTTTCATACATGAATGTTGTGAACTTCTATTTTCACACCTTAATCCCCAACCCCACCCCCCTCCTCTTCCCTTTACATCGCGTCTACTCTACCAGACTTCCTCCTACTCTGAACTCTTTTTGCTGTGTGGTTGGCTGGGTTTCATCTGCTTCCCCTTCCGTGGGCCGCGCCTCGCACTTGCTGGACCGTGGATGATACGTCAGTGGGTAAACCCCTGAGAAAGCATCGTCCGTCCTCCCCATCAGCAGGGGTCCCAGCAGTCTCAGGCAGGGGTGGGGCCTCTGGCGGTCTTTCCCCTACCACGGTGACAGCTTGACAGGACCAGCGCCATGCAGGTCTTGTGGATCTACACCCAGCTGCAGTGAGTCCATGGATACCACGGCCCGTCACGTCCAGGAGATGGCGTCTGGTTACACCCCTGCCCCCTTCAGGCTCTTAGAATCTTGCTGCCCCTCTTCCTTCTTGCTCCCTGAGCCCTGGGCTGGGAGCAGGGGCGACTTGAATGCCCCGTTCATAAGCAGGCTTAGTCGTTTATTTTCTGCATTTGGTCGGCTGTGATTTTCTGCGGTCAGCGCCTTCCATTGCCGAAGGACGCTTCTAGCTTGGGTGCCCAGGGCTCCTGTGGCACGGGCTGTGGGTGCAGCACAGTGACAGCTGAACCCTGTGTTCTTTGTGTTAAGGAGCATCGAGTGCGACATCCGCATCCAGCTGCCCGTGGTGTCAAAACAGCATTGCAAAATTGAAGTCAAAGAGCAGGTGGTAAGTGGGTTGCTGGAAACCGAGTTTGGAAGTTTTTGAACTGATTTCTCTGTAGTCCGTAGTTACCTATTTCCCTCTTCTCCCCTCGTAGGCTGTGTTGTATAATTTCAGTTCCACCAACCCGACGCAGGTGAACGGGTCTGCCATCGACGAGCCCGTCCAGCTCAAACATGGTGACGTCATCACCATCATCGACCGGTCTTTCAGGTACAGACTGGCAGGACCCACACTGAGGGGCGCGCTCACAGTTCCGCGGGGTGCTGTGTGCGGGTGAATGGCAGGAGGGTTTCACACTTTCCTTTATAACACTGCTTCTCTCAAAAGAGCGTGGCGATCTGGGAATGACACAGGAGGCCAAATGTGATGGAATTCCCAGACTCCAGGGGACATGGCAGGTGGAAACAAGGTGGCTTGTGTCTAAGGAGGTCGTCATTTCCTAGGAAAGATGGCGAACTGCAAGATGGGTTCCTTTTTCACTTAAAGCAAAGTACATTCTCACGCATCAAGCTTCAGAGCAATAGTGCAGGTCCACATAGGACGTGAACGCTCTCGTGGTCTGGATTGTGTTCCCCTAAGTCCCACGCTGTAAATTCCTAGCCCCCAGCACCTTAGAATGTGGATTTGGAAGAAGATTTTGGGTAAACTGAGGCAGTTAGAGTGGGGCTAATCTGTGACTTGTGAGAAGGGTTGAGGACCCAGGCACCAGGGGGCACGTAACGGACGAGTAGAAACAGGCGGGGGAGGAGCGGGGGAGGCTGACAGCCAGCCAAGGAGACCCCAAGGAAGCAAGCCCCGCAGACACCTTGGATTTCCAGCCTCAGCACTGGGAGCAGCTCCGTCCTGTTATTTAAGACACTCTGTGGTGCTTCATTATTGCAGCCTATCAGAGCAGCACACTACCAACACTCTGTGGTGCTTCATTATTGTAGCCTATCAGAGCAGCACACTACCAACACACTGTGGTGCTTCATTATTGCAGGCCTAGCAGAGCAGCACTACTACCAACACACTGTGGTGCTTCATTATTGCAGCCTACCAGAGCAGCACACTACCAACACACTGTGGTGCTTCATTATTGCAGGCCTAGCAGAGCAGCACTACTACCAACACTCTGTGGTGCTTCATTATTGCAGGCCTACCAGAGCAGCACACTACCAACACTCTGTGGTGCTTCATTATTGCAGGCCTAGCAGAGCAGCACTACTACCAACACACTGTGGTGCTTCATTATTGCAGCCTACCAGAGCAGCACTACTACCAACACACTGTGGTGCTTCATTATTGCAGCCTACCAGAGCAGCACACTACCAACACTCTGTGGTGCTTCATTATTGCAGGCTTACCAGAGCAGCACACTACCAACACACTGTGGTGCTTCATTATTGCAGCCTAGCAGAGCAGCACTACTACCAACACACTGTGGTGCTTCATTATTGCAGCCTACCAGAGCAGCACACTACTACCAACACACTGTGGTGCTTCATTATTGCAGGCCTAGCAGAGCAGCGCGCTACTACCAACACACTGTGGTGCTTCATTATTGCAGCCTATCAGAGCAGCACACTACCCAACACACTGTGGTGCTTCATTATTGCAGGCCTACCAGAGCAGCACTACTACCAACACACTGTGGTGCTTCATTATTGCAGGCCTAGCAGAGCAGCACTACTACCAACACACTGTGGTGCTTCATTATTGCAGGCCTAGCAGAGCAGCACACTACTACCAACACACTGTAGTGCTTCATTATTGCAGCCTACCAGAGCAGCACACTACTACCAACACACTGTGGTGCTTCATTATTGCAGGCCTACCAGAGCAGCACACTACCAACACACTGTGGTGCTTCATTATTGCAGGCCTACCAGAGCAGCGCGCTACCCACGCCGCAAGGCAATTTCCCAAAAGTTCTTTCATGTTAGCTCTAATCACTAACTTTTTCTCTTATCAGGTAAGTCGCTAAGGTGGCTGTTAGATGCTTGTCTTCCAGGTCTGGTTGAGGAGCACAGATCTCTAAACAACACAAAACTATAACTAAAGTAATGTGTTATATTTGCATCTGATGCTCTTATGTGACATTCATTCACAGTTCGCTAAGATTATGCACGATTTATCCGTTCAAATGTACATATTGTACACAGCATTACAAAAGATTACACATAACTTATTCACCCTTGATGGACATTTGAGTGATTTTCAATATATATGTATTGATTTCCTTTCTGATCCTTTTGTACTAATTTCCTGTATATTTGAAAGTAGTGTATGTGCTGATACTAGATGTGGTCCTTTATCTGTAGATGTTTGATTAAATCTTTATTCTTAGTAACTGGCTCATTATTTCTCTGCTTTAATTATGACATGTTGAAATCACCAACTAAGGATTCGTATATTTCTCTTTAGTGTTTGTTTTTCTATCACCTCTTGCTTTATGCATTTGTGTGTGTGTGTGTGTGTGTGTGTGTGTATAAATGGTATGTGTGTGTGGTGTGTGTGTGGGGGGTGTAAGTGGTGTGTGTGTTTGCATGTTGTGGGGGTTTGCATGTGGTGTGGGGGAGGGTGTAAGTGGTGTGGGGGAGGGTGTGTGTGTATGTGGTGTGGGGGGGTGCGAGTGGTGTGTGTATATGGTGTGTGTGTTTGCATGTGTTGTAGGGGGGTGTATGTGGTGTGTGGATGAGGTATGCGTGTGTGGGGTGTATGTGGGGTGTGTGTGTGTGTGTGTGTGTGTGTGTGCACGCCATGGTGTGTGAATGGAGGCCAGAGGACAGTTCTAAAGTCTTCTGCTATCCTCGCTGCTGCTGTCAAGCCAGCTTTGCTTGCCCCGGGCTTCTGGAGATTCTCAGCACTCTGCTACAGATGTTCATTCCCCACCTCCAGTGGTTTTTATATGTGATCAGGGGATCTGAACTCAAGCCACCGGGCTTGGGCAGCGAGCACTTTACTTACTGAGCCATCTTAAAGCCCTGCTTTATTTATTTCAAGAATACACCTTGGAAAACAGTTGTGAGCCCTGAGTGAGTTATACGTGGAAACATTTATCATTCAAATTCTGTGCACAGAGCTGTTCTTAGAAACACCCTGTTTGTTAATCATATTTTTTGACCTTGATGGTCTCCTTGGATGATAAATGTTACCTACACTAAATTCATTTTGGTTAGTGCTTTTCTGTAACCCTAATTTCCGCTGTTCATAGTGTTTACAACTGATGCCGTTTCTCAGCCTGCTGTCAGATGACTTTGGTTTTTAGTTAGAATATCTTCCTGGTGATGCACCTTTAAATCCTAAGCTATCCTTGGCTGCTATGCGCATTTTTAGGGGGATTTTGGTTGACTTGACTCCTCGACAGGGAGTATTTGGTGCGGGAGGGGGGACTTGTTTCTCCAGAGGAGAATAGTATCAAATGTGGATCGGTGGAGATGACATTCTTGAGAGTGAGCTTTAGAGACTCGATTCAGCACCTGGCACCAAGGGGAAAGCCGTCCAGATGTGGAAGGCTTCGTGCCTTACTGCTGGAGCATCTGACCTGTTACTCATCCTTCATGCTTCCTGGGGGTCCCCTCCGCTGGGAGCCAGCAACCCTCCTGCCTCTTCTCTCTACTCTTACTCCCTCCCATCCTCTCGTTATAAGTCATGGATTAGGCGAGTTCTAATTGCCTCAGTTTACCTAAGACCCTCTTCCAAATCCACATCGGACTTCCTCACTAAGGTATCAAAGTTTTCCTATTCGCAGTAAGTACCAGCACTTACTTGTCAATGTGAGTTTCACGAGGGGGATCGGTGGAAATTAAACCAGGCCTGGGTTGGAGGGGTCTCTGCCCTACCGACACTGAGACAAGTTTATTCTAAACTACTCAGGTTTATACATGAAAGTTGGACGACCAGCCAACGTCTTTCGTAATAGCCGGAACAGCAGGAATAGCATAATCTTACAAAAACAAGATGTAAGGCATGAATAACGGAAGGACATTTGATGGGAAACTAGCTCAGTTCCCACCTGAGGCTGACCACAGCGCAAGCTGGACCCCACAAAGGGATAGAGCAAGAACAAAGAAGTCAAACCTTAGCTGCTCAGATTGGTCAGGACTCAAAGGGCCCAGGAAGGCCCGAACCAGCCCCCACAGTTTACCATAAAGGATTGCAGCCCATTCGATCGCCGAGCCCTATCTTCCCCAAACACAGATAAGACAGAAAACCGATCCAAGTTCTGAAACAGCTTCCGAGGCAGTTACTCTTTCACTTAATGCTTTTGGTGTAAAACCGTTTTCCTGACTGAATTCATTGGAATGTATAAGCTGGTATTCTAGACACACAGTTCACGGTCCCTGTTCGTGGTTAAGTGCGTCTCAGTCATGGGGGCTTCAGTCCTTAACTTGAGTCTGCTCTCCACTGCAGGTATGAAAACAGCAGTCAGGAGCCCAGAAGCAAGTCCGAGGGGCTTCCAGGAGGAGCACGCGGGCAGGTGAGGGGAAATATAGAGACCTGTCTTGAGTTTTCTATCATGATAGGAGCGCTTCTAGATGCCCGTCAGAAATGAGTTCTCACTCCCAATTGGTGACAGACAAGGATGGTTTCTTGATTACGGTAGAAAAATGTAAAGCGTGGAAATAGATCGAACGCTGACAAAGTAAAATACTCTGAACCTTTCCTCTTTGTGGCTCCAAGAGAGAATACTACATCCACTTTGTCCAAGCCACTGTAGAGCATGCCGTGAGCTACTGTCCCCATGGCACCCAGACACCAACCTAAGAAAGATGCAGGCCAGCCGGTGGCTTGCTCACCTACTCACAGCGCCCATCCGCCTTTGTGTTTTAGAGCAACCGGGTGAGACCTGCATTCAAAGCAGCTTCGCGCTGTGAAGGAAGTGCGTGTCGTGCTTATCACATAAAGGAACTGTTTTCTTGGGGCGCTCAGGGCCAAGCCGGTGCCACACGAGTGTCATTTACTAACACACGATTTGGGGCGCAAGCTTGGGGAGCTAGTGGCACTTAGAGGCTGTAGGGTTTCTATATTTCCTGCTTCTTAGACTGCTGCTGTAGAAGCTGCGATCCCCAGCTTAGCTGGACTGGGGTGCACATGGGATTAGCCGCCAGTACTTCTGCTTGGAGGTCCCTGCCACATTAAATGATGCCCTTCCCCAGAGAAACCTCTGAGGGAAGCTATTCACTGATGCATCCCACGCGCCACCCACCAGCCAACTCATTAAATAGGTGTAAGTACATAAAACTGTGGGGAGTTGGAGATGTGTGGGCTAGATATATGTGCCATTCAGTACTTTGTGGGTTATTTGTCTTGTTATGGATCTGTGATATTTGGTAGGATAATATCACAGTAATTTGATAGCGATTTCATGCCTGTTGAATAGAATCTTAGAAAAAATGGCATTAAAACTGTGGAATTGGTTCGGAGGTTAAAGCTTTTGCCTTGAAAGAATAGGACCTGAGGTCAAAACCTCAAGTCGCATGTAAAAATGCCAGGCAGAAATGACAATGGCCCTTCAGTTACAGCCCTGGAAGGCCGAGTCTGGGAAACTCTAGAGCAAAGCAATAAGGAGGTAGAACAATCCAGGATGAGTCCCAATGTTATCCTTGGGCTTTCTTAGGCACACACACTTAAGTGTCTTTTGGCATATACACGTGTATAGACACACACAAAAGAGGAAGAAAAGAAAATTGGGATTATAGGACTGGCTAGGTGTCTCGGTCAGTAAAGCACTTACTGCTCAATCCTCTAGAACCCACATGGCCAGGCAGTGTGCACCCTAACCCCTGCACTGGGAAGCGAAGACAGGGGCATCCCTGAAGGCCTTGCTGGCCAGTCAGTCCCGCTGAATGGGCAGGCTGTGGGTTCAGGTAGAAACCCCGTCTCAAAAAAGAAGTAATCGAGAAGGACATCTGACAGCCCTTGCTCTCCACACGCATGCGCACACCAACAGGTTTTATTCACCTGCAAAGAACCTACACCTGCGGAACGTGCAGGCCAGGTCTGTTAGAGTCCAGAGCGCTCTGGGTCAGACTCTGAGGCTGCAGTGCCCGTGAGTGTGTTGCTCCTCAGCCTGTCGCAGTGAATGCCTGCCGCACGTGGGGCACAGGTGCCAGTGGAACCAGGATTCCCAGGGCCTCCGTCCGGCAGCACTTAGCCCAGGTGTGAAGTAGCAGGGACAGGTGGTACTTGATTGTAGCTTTGGTTCTTTGAGGTTACAAACAACTCTGAGGCTTGGTTTTAGATAGCATAGGCTCACGGCTTGGGTTCTGCTCCATCTCCTTATGCCACCAAGAAGTATCTCATCCCCACCAGCTTCCCTTTCTCAAACTCTCCAAGTGTCACACAGAAGCAGCATGGTCTAGAATATTTCCACCGTTAGACCTCGGACATCCTGCAGGGCTCTGACGTCACTGTTCTTATTTCCCAATTTGCAGGAAGCATCTCGCCGACCCTCAAGAGCCAGCTTCTCTGCCGACTCCGGTTGGTATTGGTTGCGTTTTTCTGGGACCCTCACGAGTGGACAGCTGCCAGTGGCTAGGGTGGGACCCCGGGGGTGCAAGGTGTGAGATTCCCAGCTCTCCACACTCGCAAGAGGCTGGCGCACTCACATGCCAATCAAGGCAGGTGGCTGGGTAACCTGTTCCCTGGTAATTGATGGGAAGCCGCTCTGTGCCTCGGGCAGAGTCCAAAGACACGGGCTTGTTTTTCAGTTCATTCCGTTCAGACTTGCCTGATAGCTTCTGTTCTCTCGTACTGACTAGTCAAACCCAAGGCTATTTATTTGGATGGAAAGATGACTAGTTCTTATACCACACAGGTGTTAGGAATTAAGTCTTGTGTGTCCCAGATGGAAAGACTGTTGGGAACAATTAGGGTATTGAACTTCACAAATGTGAGTCATTGAGAAAACGGCGAATTTCTGTTTTCTTGTTTCCGTAATGTGTTGTCAAGATGGGAAAGGTCAAGATTCTGAAGCCCATTGCAGAACCACTGAAGGAAAGCTTTTGAGAAAGTCTCTGGAGCCGGTCAGGAGGCTCCCTGGGGACAGTTCTGCCTCAGACGGTGGCGTGAAGGACTCGCCTCATCCGCATTCAGGTGGCAGAAAAGCTGGAGAACCCAATTCCTCGTCGAGGGACACGGTGGGTCGTTCCCAAGAGTTGAGCCTTGGGGACGGCAAGAAAAACGAGTCTCCCTTTGAGAAACTTTACCATTCAATGAAGGAGGAATTGGATGTAAAGACACAAAGGCAAAGTGTCCCGTGGGGTCGTGGGAAATCAGAACCCGGGCCCAATTCTGCAGCAGAAAAAGAAAGGCGGGAGGCAGAGTTGCTGGTGCCCCGAAAGTCAAGACCAAGGTCAGGGGGAAGCACCCCCACAGAGGCGGCCCCTTCACCCAAACGAGAATTGACTAGGATGGAGGAGCCAAGCAGTGGCCTGGAGACCCTGAGCACCAGCCTTCCTCTCCTCACCACCCCGAAAGCGAAGACCCCTGTGCGGAGTTCGCAGCAGCTCAAGCGTGAAGACGGAAGACAGCCCGAGAGGGGCGACAAGGACGAGGGAGTCGGGCCGACTCATGAAACAGTCATTCCCAGGAAGCTCGGAACCAGAACCCCAACGCCGGGGAAAGCCGAAGGTGCCGCCCACTCTGCCGGCGGAACAGAACCTCTCTTTTCCCCGAGGAGGAGGAGGAGCCTTCCACCCAAGATGCCCGCGCTGCCCACAGAGACTCAAGAGCCAGCGCCGGCGGAGAAGCAAATTCAGAAGGATTCCCGCCGCAAGTCTGAGAAACTGACCACAGCAGCTGGACAGATGAGCCCCGGGCTGCCTGGTCTTAGCTCCGTGGATATCAGCAACTTCGGTGATTCTCTTAGTAAGTTATTTCGCTGTAAGTCTATTTCCCCAAAGAGACGAACATGAACCTTATTTGTGATTGTGAGTTACTGAGCTCTGCGTGCCATCAGCAGTCATGAGCCTCGCACAGTTTACCAAAGCGTGGGGTGCAGTGATGGAGGGAGGCGTGTGAGTCTGCTAGGTGGGTTTTGAGGGTTACTGAAGACTTGGCTGGTTGTAACGACCTTGGGAACCGTAGCATTTTGGGGGCTCCCTGAGGAGGCAGGGAAATGGAACAGGAAATTCTCCTTTTCCTCTGTCACACAGTGAGGGGAATGATCTTAATTACTTGCCACTTGGGTCCCATTCTGAACTGCAGTCAGCTAACTGCTGTGAGTAACAAGCCACCCGTGATAACTCGAAGATGTCTGAGCACAGCTCTCGGGCATCCTTACTGATTCAGAGTCTCCCACCGGCCCTTTATTCTAGACGCGGGCTGGACGCGGAGGCTCCCACACCAGGCGAGTTCCACACACGTCCCAGACATTAACAACTCTGGTTTTATGTCCCTGCCGCAAACAGTATCTGCCAGCCCGAGGCCGACGTGGCCTTTACAGACCTCTCGTGGGGTCTTACGCAGTCATTTGGGAGGCGGGCTTCCAGAAAGCAGAGGCTGCCTGGCATTTGATCCCATAGTCTGCTGGCGACCTATTGACGGGTGGCTCTCAGCGACGGCTGTTCCATCAGCCAGTGTTGCCTTGAGCTGCCCAGGGGGACACCTCACTTAGATAAGGTATTTACGTATGCTGGGTCACAAGACTATCAGATCATTAGCATTTTTTCTGGAGCTTTTGTAGCTGGCCTATTCTGCACTGTGAGAAGGTTCTGGTCTGGCCCCAGTACACACGATATTCGTCAAGTTTTCTCAGCCCACCATTGAAGTTCATTCTCTCTCTGCTTGAAAGCCCCAGTTGGTGCTGTCTCATGTGGTTCTCAGGGTAAGGCCAGCCTGCGCCGGCCCACTACAGCTGAGAATGAGGTGTCAGGCGACAGTGCATTTCTGGCAGGTTTCTCTGCTACGGGCTTGCAGTGCATGGGACGTCCTGGCGGCATGTCCAGCACTCTGTCATGTTTGCATTTCTTGCTTCAGGCAAGAGCGAGGGAGTATCTTTGAAGAGAAGACGCGTTTCCTTTGGTGGTCACCTAAGACCTGAGTTATTTGATGAAAATCTGCCTCCCAACACACCGCTCAAAAGAGGGGAGACCCCGACCAGGAGGCGGTCCCACGTCGCTCACACCCCAACCGTCCTGAAGAAAATTATCAAGGTAGGTGGACAGCCAGCCCAGGGTCATGGTGGCACGTGTCCCTCCCAAAGCCCAGGCGGGTGGAACAAGATCACAAGGGCTTGAGAAGGCCCAGTGGGGGGTCTAATCCTGTGCCGGAAGACACACAGGACTCCCGCTGTGCGTCGGAGCTTGTAGGGTGGACAGAGCGTGTCTGGGCTCCTGACTGTGCGTCGGAGCTTGTAGGGTGGATAGAGCGTGTCTGGGCTCCTGACTGTGCGTCTGAGTTCCAAGGTGCGGTAGAACACTTGGCTCTTTTCAGTGCAGAGGGTCTTGACATTTACTATCATACCACCCAGGGGACCAGAAAAGCCAGTTAAGATCTGATGACATCATCCCGTGAGGTCATGAGGATCATTTCATTGTTTCTCAACATTATAAAAGTGTCGTTGGGGAGGGAGGGGACGCTGACATAGCTCGGCAGGTAAAATGACTGCTGGCAACCTGAGTTCTATCCCTGACCCTAGTTTATTCCCTGGAAGCCCACATGGTGCATGCGTTCTCTCTCCCTCTCTCTCTCTCTCTCTTCCACCCCCGTTTCTCTCAGGCTTTTAACTGGTGAGGAGGAGGGTGTCTGGTGAATCATTTCTCCTGTATGGCTGTGTTGCTCCCACTCTGGTCTGTTCTGACTTGATTTTTCATGCCTGGTGCGGTACCCGTGTCGCTCACCTTCCTGAGGTTTCCCGGGCAGCGTTATTCGCTTGGCACCAATAGAACTTGCAGACACACCACGCTGTTTCCTGCTTTCTCCTGGGTCTCAGAAGTGAGCAGCCCTTCCATGTGGACCTCGGGACCGGACCCCACAGCTGGCTTTGGCTGCCCTGAGATTGGAACCCCTTTTCTCACTGAGCATTGTCCTTCTAATGCTTCAATTCCGACTCATGTTTCCGTTCTGTCTTCCTGGAGTGAGGCGGGGCACCTGGTCTCTTGTCCTTAAAGGACAGCAGTTTAGCCACTTGGCGTTTCAAGCTTTTGACACCTGTAAAGACACGTCAGTTACTAACAGCCATGACAGATGCTACATCCTTGGGCGGGTTTGCCATGGGCATTTCTGTGTTGTCAGGAGCTACCCCTGCCGTCAGGGAAAGAACAGCCATCGGGACTGCGTTTGGAAGCGAAAGCACAGGAGATATGTGGGGGTGCTCTGACTCCTAGTCCCAGAGGAGTCCCGGAGAGCACCGATCAAAGACGCAGGGCCAGCAGGGCTGCTCCTGCCTCCAGCGCTTCCCCGCACCAGACCGACGTTCCCAAGAAAGGGAGGAAGAGCGGTACCCTGCCCGCCAAGAGGGCGTCCCTCAGTCGAAGCCAGCACGGCATCTTGCAGATGATTTGTTCCAAGAGAAGGAGCGGCGCTTCGGAGGCCAACCTCATTGGTGGGTGCTGCCTTGGTAGTGGTGGGCGCCGCCTTCGCAGTGGTGGGCGCCGCCTTGGTAGTGGTGGGCGCCACCTTGGTAGTGGTGGGCGCTGCCTTCCCAGTGGTGGGCGCCGCCTTGGTAGTGGTGGGCGCCGCCTTGGTAGTGGTGGGCGCTGCCTTGGTAGTGGTGGACGCTGCCTTCCCAGTGGTAGCGCCGCCTTGGTAGTGGTGGGTGCCGCCTTGGTGGTGGGTGCCGCCTTCGCAATGTAGGCGAGGTTCAGCTCTCTTGGATGCTGACTTTTGAAGTCTCCCGCTCTTTTCTTTTTTCCTTTGGACAGTTGCAAAGTCATGGGCAGATGTGGTAAAACTTGGTGCAAAACAAACACAGACAACACAAATGAAAGTTGTCAAAAATGGTCCTCAAAAGCAGATGAGCAAGAGACAAAGAAGAACTAATACTCCCAAGGTATGGGGCTGCGGTCGGCTCTTCTGGGTTACGAGTACTGCTGTGACCAGAGTGGCGCCGGAACGCTCACGGCTGGGGTTTTCTCCGTCTTGTTTTCCTGACAGAAGCCTGCAAGCAGTGTTCACAATCAGTTCAGCACGGGCCATGCAAACTCCCCTTGTACCATAGTGATCGGGAAAGCTACGATTGAAAAGGTCAGCGCGCCTGCTCGGCCCTACCGGATGTTGAACAGCTTCATGTTGAACCAGAAAAGAGACTACAGTGAAGACCTGTCGGGTGAGTGGAGTCTGAGCGCGCCAGGCTCAGCACGTGACTGCGCTGTTTGCAACCTTGTTGATGTTTGCAGCCAGCTTTCTGGGGTCACAGTGTTCAACAGTGGAGCTGGTTAAGACAAGTCTTTGTCAGTTTAGGAGACCACATGTCCTGTAAGTGGGGGTGAAACTTTGGAGCTTTGTTCCAGAAAGCAGTGTGGGAACAGACAACTAGAAAGTTCTTCGTGGTTGGCGAGAGTGACTTTCGTGTTTTTACATTCATGGTTTGTCCCAGAGTGTAACTGAGAAATATGCGTCTGCAAGATCTCCTTCCTTTTCAGATAGCTTGGCTGGTTCTTGAGAGGAAGACACACCAGAAAGGTCTTTTGAGGCATGAATAGCTGAATGCGTGTTTTCTCTTTCCTGCCTCAGTGAAAGTGGGGTTTGCTGGCTTAGGAAAGCAGGTTTTAGGTCTCACGTGGCTTTAGCATGTCTGATGGCTTCCACTGTGATCAATTTGGAAGAAAGGTAAGATTTGGACTGAGTGTGTGGAACCGTATTTTTATTTCCTGGCAGATAAAAGTTGGAAGTCATTGTACGCCTCAGTAGATACAGTGTTTGCAAAATAGCGCTAGAAGAATCGGATTTGGGTTAATTCATTTATCTTTATGAAAACAGCAAAGCAAAAGTACTAAACAAGAACTAGATAAGCTTATATATGGTGAGTACACAGTGTAATTATATCTGTTAGGAAATGTATGCAACCCTGAGGAGCTTTCAAGATCAAGAACATGTTGAATCCTCAGTTCTGGGGATAATGGGTTTCTTAAGCATTCCTTTCTGTGAGACCCTCACATGCAGTCAGATAAATCTGACCCCTTGATGTGAGCAGCTTCCATTGAAACAAACAGCTGAAGAGTCAAGCCTGTGTCTTTCAAGTAAGGCATGGAAAGGGTGGCCAGAGGAGACTGCATGTGCGGACGGTTCGGGTGGGAGACGGGGCCTCAGCAGGTCCCCAGCAGGCCCTGGCATGTCGTCTGGTGGTACCAGGCCTAGTTCTCATCCACTGGTGCCAGCAGGATGAGAATATGGTTGTGAGCATCTGGAGAGTTCTCTCCTCCACATGAAGTTCTTTTTCTAGGTTGTTACTCAACAGCACTGAAAAGGGGCAGCGTTCGGTCATTTTCGAGAAAGTGAGCACGTGTTATTTGTACGTAGAATTTAGACCTGAGAAACCCCAGGCCTTTTAGAAGCTAAAGCTAGCTAGCCCTTGAGTCCGGGCCTCTGGTGGAGACGTTCCCGCACCCAGCTTTTGCTCTCGGCCGGGGCTTGTCTTTGGGGATGAGTTTGGAGGCCACAGAGGTCACGTACTTCCTCCCAGTGAGAAGGAATGGAAGGGGGCTTCTGCCCCTGTTTTCTCACAGTCCTCTTTTAAGCAACAGCACAACATTCTCCCCAAAACACCTTTCACTGGCGCCCCGGGGACGACCCTCGGCTTTCTTCCTTTCGTTTACCTGGTATTTCCTGAAGAAGTGTGTGTGGGGGGTGCTTTGCACATAAACCCCATGTTTGCAATACCTTCCTTTCTCAGGGCTGACGGAAATGTTCAAGACCCCAGTGAGAGAGAAGCAGCCGATGACCCATGCGGGCCCCGCCGTCCTTTCCTCCCACTCAGAGAATTTGCCTGGAAAACACCTCCAAGCTGCTAATTCAGGAGATAAAGCTCTGCAGAGCGCGTCCGAGACTTGGGGTTGGTTCGATGATTTTTTCCTGCTCCTACTGTTTGGCTTCTGAACAGGACTTGCGGGCGGTTGTGTCTCTTTATGGGCAGCGTCTTCCCCCTCCACGGTCGCCATCCCTGATGTCGCGCCAGTTCATGTCTTCTGTCCTTCAGTCCTTAGCTGAGCTAGTGTTACCATTCATTGATGTGTACGAAGAACGAAGCTCTTAGTAAGTGATGTCTGTACGCTTCCAGCCCCTCGATTCCAGGAGGACGCTAGAGCTAGAGCACAGTCCGTTGCCTGCTGTGTTTACGCACAAAGCACTCAGGTTTCCAGTTACCAAAGGGCGCAGGCGGCGCTCAGCTGGTGCGACCCTTGCCTGCCAGGCGCAGGCCAAGGCGTCGATCCCCAGCATTGCACAGACGGGGCGTGGTCATGCGCCTACAATCCTAGCGCTCAGGAGGAGCAAGGAGAAGGGTCAGAAGTCGCAACTCCCCCTCCCCGGCCTGCATAAGACCCTGTCTTTACAAGATGGCAGGAAACAAATGGAAACTAGGTTACAAATTAAAACACTGGACCAAAATTATTGCAGATTGTGTAAGACAGATAGCCAGCTACACGTGGTCTCTTTTCTCTTATGGCTGGGAGCAAGGTACAGAGTGAGGCAGGAGGTGTCTGCCTGGCTTCATGTGAGAAGGCGAGGCGCCCCTGTAATTTCAGGTTGTTGAAAGATAGATGTTTTTGTGTGACGTGAACCTGAGCATACACAGTAGAAGCTGTGTTACTGAATTAAAGCAAGAAAGAAATGGCTGTTTCTAATATTTTGAGGCAGAAATTGCCTGTGTTGCAGTCATTGTCACGTTTCATGACATCCCTCAGAAGACCCTTCTTAAGTGACTGTGCTTACATGTGGTAAACCTGGAGGGACGATGAATGGTCACATGGTGGCCTGGCAAGGCCTCTGGTCACGTGGTATAGCCTGGTGGCAAGATGGATGTGAAGCTAGGTCATCAGCCCTGCCAGTTTTCACTAGGCTTGTCACTGCTCTATGCACACGGCCCATTTACGGCTGGTTGTTCTTATTCCTCACAGGAGAACACGTGCTCTCTGTTGCTCTGAGCGCAACCCCACAGCCCCGTGACGGCCACTTCACAAGCCCCCCCTCAAGACGGCGGAGCACGAAAGGTGGAAGTACCGGGAGCGAGTACGAGTTGTCTCGCCTGGAGAGGAAGACTCCGGAGTCCAGTGCAAACAAACTAAGGCGATCAAGGGGAGTCACAGATCCGCAGGGGCCACCATTAGAGAGTCAGGATGGTGGAGCAGAAGGTGACCTGGCTGAGGATGTTTCGGGGAGGCATCTACGGAAGACCCCACTGCGAGAACAGGACGGAGAACAATCTGCACAAAGACTTGAGGGACGAGGACGTGCGTCAGCCGAGAGGAGATCGAGAACAGGGACCCCGAAATGTGCGCTGATGAAGGACTTGCCAGATATTCAGAGGGACCACCAGACACCAGCCTGTGCTGGAGAATCGGCGCACGAGGGGCAGGCCACTGCTGCTTCGCGCAAGTCCTTGCCCCCAGAAGCCACCGACACCCCAAAGAGCAGGAAGAGGCGGCTGGCGAGTGAGGCCCTCGGGGACGAGAGTGTGACGGGACAGCTGTCAGCACTGTGGACGCTCACGCAGACCCTGCCAAGAAGCGATTATGGCGTTCCAGCATTGAAGGGAGGGACCCCACGCAGAGTGGACCGTGGCCAGACAACCACAGCCACAGCCAGGCCAAAGACTAGTGATACCAAGAGCCAGCATCTAGAAGATCTAACTGGCCTCAAAGAACTCTTTCAGACACCAAAACGCCTTCCCGAGCCCACAGATGACGATGAAGCCAAAGTACCTCGCAAGTCCTCTCTGCCTACCACAGAGCACACAAAAGCACAGCTCAACACACCTCAGAAGCACATGGGCACGGAAGAAGAGTTCACCATCCCTAAGAAGCGCACACGCCTGTCAGGAGGACCCACACACACCCTCGGCGTGCCAGAACCCGAGGGCAGAGGCAGCACACCTCGGAAGGAGGGTTTAGAGCAAACACTGGACCCGGCAGCGAGTATAAGTAACAGGAAGCAACGCAGACGGTCCCGGGGAGGGGCTCGGTCCTTGGGCCTGGTCGGCATCCAGGAGCTCTTCCAGTCGCCAGTCCGCCACGGCGACCCAGTGGCAGGCGACAAAGCCACAGCGCTGCCCGGCAATTCTCCACGGCCAGGATCAGTCAAAACCCCAGCGAGCGCGAGGAGACCACCCAAGACAAGTGTGGGGAAATCAGATGGGAGAGAAGAGCTTTCCACTCCTGCTAAACTCGCGCAGGTAGAAGCTGCGTCCACACCCGCAGCCCCAGCACAGGAAGAGACGAAGGCGGGGTCGTCCGTGGGCGTGCCACAGCAGAAACTTGAATTTACCGAAGGCTTCAGTGGACGAAAGAGACGACCCCAGACGCCTAAGGACAGGACCAGATCCCTGGAAGACCTTGTCAGCCTTCAGGAGCTCTTCCAAACACCAGAACACAAGGACCGAGTAACTGTCCAAACCACACAGACGTCCCTCAGTGCTCCACAGTCGGGCCCACTCAGAACCCCAGCCCCCACGAAGAGACCCCCCAGGCCAAGCCTTGACAAGGGGGATGGGAGAGAAGCCCCGGGGGAGCTAACGGGGTCTCCTGGCACCTCCACGCGCACACCCACAGCTGCGTCACTGGCGGAAGAGAAGGGCCTCACGGTACTTCCTGACACTCCAGAGCAGAAACTGGAATCTTCAGGAAGTTTGAGTGGATGTAAGAGACGACCTCGAACCCCCAAAGAAGAGTCCCATCCCCTCAAAGACCTGGTTGGCTTCCAGGAACTCTTCCGAACACCAGTCCATGCCAACACCACAATGGCTGTCGGTGAAATGCCGGGAAGGCTCGGGGAATCTCCACGGGAAGGACCAGTCAGAGCTCCAAGTAGCACGAGGAGACTGTCCAAGACGAGTGTCGGCAGAGCGGATGAGAGAGAGGAGTCTGCAGCCACAGAGGGAGGACGGCTGCGAACAGCCAGGGAGAAGTCTCAGGCCCTGGAAGATCTGATCGGCTTGGGAGAACTCTTCCAAACACCACCGGCTGTTGGTGGAACTCTAGAATTGCCCGACCAATCTTCCCTTGTAGGACGCGTCAGAACCCCGGGACGCACACAGCGGCCACACAAGACAAGTGTGGGGAACGTGGATAGCAGAGAAGAGCCTGCCGTGGGCGCCCCCACGGTACCAGTGCGCCAGAAGAAAGCGATAAACGCAGTCGCGGAAACTCCAGAGCAGAAACTGAAACCTGCAGAAACATTAACTGGGCCAAAGAGAACGTCACGGACACCCAAGAAGGTCCAACCCTTTGAGGACTTGCTCGGCTTCCCAGAGCTCTTCCAAACCCCAGCCCATGTCAGCGACCCAATGTCCGTTGTCAGAACCGCAGAAGAAACTTTTAATTCTCCACACCTAGAACCGGTCAGAACCTCAGTAGGCAAACAGAGACGGTCCAAGACAAGTCTGGGAAAAGTGGATGTCGAAGAACTTCCGGAATGCAGGAAGATTTCACACGTGGGCGAAGCCATGCTCCCGCCCCAAGGCACCAGAGCATCGAAACCATCTGTAAGGCAGAAGCTGGATCTAGCAGCCAGCGTGTCAGGCACCAAGAAGTCACAACAGGCCCGTAAGGAAAAGGGACAGCATCTGGAAGATCTGACTGGCATCCCCGAGCTTTTCCAAACGCCCTGCAAATCTCCAGAGGCAGGCCCCATGCGAACCCCGGCAAGCACAAAGGGGCTGCCCAAGACAAGTGTGGGGAACATGGGTCAGAGAGGAGAGCTTTCAGCACTCGAAAAGCTATCGCTGTCTCCGGGCACAGCCACGCCCACACCCACAGGGCCCGCGGAGGAAGAGAGAGGGATGACCGCGTTCGTGGAAACTCAGAAGCTCAAACTAGATTCTGTTAAAAATCGAGCTGGACGTAAGAGGCAGCCACAGACACCTAAGGAAACGCCGCTCCCTCTGGACAGCCTGGCTGGCTTGCAGGAGCTCTTCCGGACACCTGTCCGTGCCAGGGACTCGGTGACTGTGAACCAAACAGTAAGGATGTCCGTGAAGTCCCCACAGCCAGGACCAGTCAGAACCCCGCAAAGCACAAGGAGACCGTCGAAGACCAGCCTTGGGAAAGTGGACGAAAGGGACAGTCTGTCTCCACTGGACAAGCCAATGGGTGCCTCAGAGGAGCTCGCAGTTATGTTAGACGGTGACGTCAGAGAGTCGAAGGACCCGGCAGCGAGTGTGTCAGGCAGCAGGAGGCCACGAGGGCCGCGTAAGGAAAAGGCCCAACCTCTGCAAGACGTGATCTGTCTCCGGGAGCTCTTCCGAACACCAATTTCTGCTAGAGACCCAGTGACTGTTAATGAAACTCCAAAACTGTCTTTGACATCTCCACGATCCCCGGCCAGCACAGAGAGACCTCCCAGATCTAGTCTGGGCAGAGCAGATGTGAGGAAAGAGCTTTCCATGCGTGGGAAAGTGATGCTGTCTCCGGGCACGGCCACACGCTTCGTCCACAGTACCAGCGGAAGAAGAGACAGGCATGGCAGCTTCTAGGGAGACCCCCATGCAGGAGCTGGAGTCTGCAGGAAGTCTTGCTGGACGCCAGAGACTCTCGAGGACCCCCAAGGAAAAGTCCTTCCAACTTCTGGAAGACCTGGCCGGCTCCCAGGCACGCTTACCAACTCCAGTCCCCAGCTGGGATCTGACTGGGAGCAAAGCAAGGGTGTCCGTGAAGTCCCCAGAACCAGGACCCGTCAGAACCCCCCAAAACATGAGGAGACCATCTAAGACGAGCCTTGGGAAAGCGGGTGAGGATGGTCTGTCCTCGCTGAATAAGCCTCCACGTGCCTCAGGGGAGGCGACGCTCGTGCCAGAGGACGAGGCCACAGGGGTCAGAGATTTGAAGGACGCAGCAGGAAGTGTATCAGGCAGCAGGAGGCCACGGGGGCCGCGTAAGAAAAAGTCCCAACCCCTGGAAGACCTGTGCGATCTGCAGGAGCTCTTCCGAACCCCAGGTCGTGGCGAGGACTCCGTGACCTCTGACCCGACCACAGAGGTGTCATGGAGATCTTCCCCACCAGAACCGGTGCCCACCCCAGTGACATCAACGACAGCATCGCGGGAAAGCGGGCAGAAGGTTCATGTGAAAAACGAGCCTTCAGGATTCGAGCTGCCTCCACGGGTGTCAGCAGAAACCGTGGACACGTCCAGAGCCCGAGACGGAGAGGACAGAGGCCTGCGAGCGAGGAAACGATCAGTGAAGCGGAAACTGGACGCCGCAGCCAGCGTGCCCGAGAGCAAGCGGCAGCGAGGGGCACGCGGGGCACAGCCCCAGCCCCGGGAGGACCCGGCTGGCTCCCAGGAGCGCCCCCAAGCCCCAGGCCACACCACGGACTGGGTGAAGATTGACGAGGCCACAGAGATGCCCCCCAAATCTCCAGCATCTCCAAAGAGACAGCCCAAGACAAGACGGAGAGCAGAGGTGGGCAAAGAGCCCACGGCCCAGAGGAGGCCGGCGGGGACAACGCGGACCACCCGGAGCACGCGCAGAGGGCCCACGGGTGACAGTCAGGGCGGGGAAGCACCCAAGGACTCTACGAAGCAGAAGCAGGACCGGGCCGCCCCTGCCTCCCGCAGGAAGCAACAACCACGGGCGGCTGAGGCGACGGCCCAGCCCGCCTCCCAGGGGGTCTTCCCAGCGCCGCGCTCTGCTGAAGACTCGGACCGTGTTGAGAAACCCACGAAAGTGCCCTGCGACTCTCCACAACCGGCCCCCGCGGGCAGCCCCGCCGTCTCCAGACGACAGCTCAGGACACGTGCCCGGAACGTGGATGTGGCAGAGGAGCCCACGGCTCAGAAGACGCCTCCAGGCAGGACGACCAGGAACGCGCGCACACAGCCCACGGGCGGCGGGGAAGGCGTCCCAGGGCTCCAGGAAACCATGAAGCGGAAGCTGGACTCGGCGGCCAGCGCCCCTGTCAGCAAGAGGGCCCGGCAGGCAGCTAAGGACGAGACCCCAGAAGAGCCAACGAGTTCCCAAGGACCGACCCAGAGCCACGGTGACACAGAGGGGTCGGTGAGTGATGAGAAACCCACTCAGGTGCCCCCCGACTGTCCACCACCCAGACAAAGTGCCCCTGTCAGCAAGAGGACCCGGCGGGCAGCTAAGGACAAGACCCCAGAAGAGCCAACGAGTTCCCAAGGACCAAGCCAGAGCCACGGTGACACGGAGGGGTCAATGAGTGATGAGAAACCCATTCAGGTGCCCCCTAACTCTCCACCACCCCAGCAAGTGCCTACTCCCAAGGTCTCACCAAGACAGCCCAGCACAAGACGTGGGAAATCGGCCGTGCAAGAAGCACCTTCATCGGCGAGGAAGACTGTGCGGGTGTCAAGGCAAACCACACGCTCCAGGGCCGCCCTGCAGGCTGGCGACACAGACGCCCAAGCGGTGCTGGCACCTACGGAACAGAAGACTGACGCGACGGCCGGTGCAGCTGGCAGCAGGAGGCGGGCACGGCCGCCCAAGGAGGAGGCCCCGCCTCCCGGGGGCCTGGCAGAGCAAAGGCCAGAGCCAGTGAAGCCTCTGAGAACAAGCCGGAGAGCCCCGAAGGCCCCCCAAGAGAGCCCCGTGGAAGCCGTAGACACCGGTGGCCCTGCAGCATCTCAGGGCAAGAGCAGTGTGTCCCTGTCCCCCGAGAAGAAGCCTGCAAGGCCTGGAAGGGCTCTGAGAACCAGGGGCCCACGCGTCGCCACCCCCGGGCAGGAAGTGGCAGAAGAGAAGCCCCTCCCCAGGAAGCAGAGGACTGTGCTCAAAGAGAGCCCGGAGTCGCCGGAGCCCCCCAAGATGAAATGCCTGAAAATCACGACGGAGAAAATCGAACTCGAGACACCTCTCTGCGCTGGCGTGAAGACCCGGGAAAGGAAACCCAAAGCCGAGGAGCCCCGTGCTCCCGATCAGGTGAGGGGAAGGCTGTGTGGTCGGTGGGCGAGGGTCGGGGAGTGCGTGGTCCCTTCTGCAGTGGTCTGAGTCTCCTTTTCCACGAGCGAGTCCGCTCAGCGGCATTCACGGCTGATAAAGGTTCTGTTGGGATTTGCGCAGGGAATAGAATAATTCTAGAAAAATTGCCAGTCAAAGATACTGCAGCACTTGCTCGGGGGCGAACAAGTTATATTTCTCTATTTAATCAGACACAAGTGGGTTGGCTGACTCCGTGTTCATAACGATATTTTAATACAGATGGTGGTGATGAAGGAGACGTTGAGACAGGGAAGTCGCCCCAGCTCCCCAAAATCAAGAAACACAGGGTCGGGTCTCGTTCTTCCTCAGTGAGTGTAAAGGGCCAGGATTTACTTACCGCCTAAAATCGATGTTCTTCAAAACTGTACCCGGGGCGTTTAGGTGTCATAACCAGCACTGGGTGTCTTTAAAATGGCAGCAGACTGGTGTCCATTTCTCCGTGAACACAGCAGCTGCACGTGACTTGGAGCATCTCAGGTGACTGCTCGCTGGGATAGTGAGATGAGACGTGCAAACTTTTTTCTTTCATTTTGGTGGGTTTTGAGATTTGTTGGGCTCATATTTGGACTTTTGTGGGTGTCTCATTTCTTCAGAGAATTCCCCTGCGCTCCAGACGCCAACAGAAAACAAGTGCAGAAGAGCAAAAACCCAGGCCTGCCACTGTGGCAGAGAAGGTTCCTGTAAAGGGGAATGGAAAGAAGGCCGAAGAGCCCTCCCAGGAGGCGGAGCCGGAGAACCCAGTTGGTGGAGCCCAGAAGTCTACATCTCAGGGAAACGCCAGCAGGAAAAGACCCTGTTTGCGGGCACGTGGACAGTCTGCAGAGGGAGAGGAGAACGCAAGTTCAGAAATCCCTAGCAAGGGTCAGAAAGAGAAAGCGGTCGCTGTGAATCCAGAAGTGAAAGGTTTGAGATCGAGAAAGACTGGGACCCAGCCCAGCGACAGGGCTGCGGGCCCTGAGCCCCAGCCAAGAGCAACTCGAGGTGCCAAGAGAGCAGCAGAAATCCAGAGCAGGTGAGGTGGGTAAGCGGGGTCCTCGGAAACAGTATGTGGGGTACGCCTCCACGCTCAGTGTTGGGAAGGTCAAAGAGACACAGCCGTGCCCCGCTGACCGACCTGGTGCACTAGTGGAGTATTTTCCTTCTGTTTTGGTAATTCACTTAATAGTGAGTTCACCTCATTGAAGATCTCGTGCAGGAGTTTGATGGCTACTTCAGCAGCTGATAACAACACGGGTCATGGTAATACCATAGCAGGTGGCATCAGCCGCTCTTGATCAGCGACACCTACGCCAAAGCGGCTGGGTCTGAATCTCTGAGGACTACTTTTAGATAGGCAAGAGCAATGGCTGGACTGTCCGCCTAGCAGACAGAACAGGTAAATTCTACCCAGAGGTACCCTGCCGGTGTTTGCTAATGAGCTGCAAGTAGCTCATGCGTGAGCTGTCATTTGCATAACTCCTAGCAGCAGGGTTGCATTAGTCAGTACCCTGGGGAATGCTCCATGACCAAGACCTTTGTGGGAGGGTGTAAACGGCTCTCGGTGTTCAGCTGAAATGCACTGAAGTCGGATACTTGATGACAACAGCCACTTGAGGTGCAGAGTCGTGGCCAGGCTAGTGGTCCACACTGCACCCCGGAATAAGCCAGGAAGCTGCACTGACATCACAAGAATATTCAGAGTTCCAGGTGCCCGGCGTGCCCACAGGGCTGGCCAGGAGGAGGCAGCACCCTAGCTGAGAGGTCCATGTGGGGTGGTCCCGAGGGGCTCTGGGAGGGGATGCTGGCCGAAAGAGCAGCCTGTCATCACGTGATGGCGGCAAGCTCTCCGCTGTGGAGACCGAGGAGACCCCAGGAGCGATCTCTGATACGGTCAGCACACGTATCTCATGGTAACTTACAACAAGCTCAAAGCTCCAATTTCAGGCTCATGACTGAAATCAGTGCTTCTTAGAACAACGCTGAGGAAAATGGAAATCGTCTCAGTGAGATGACGCTGAGCAGCA
This sequence comes from Typhlomys cinereus, assembly GCA_023101885.1. Taxonomy (NCBI): domain Eukaryota; kingdom Metazoa; phylum Chordata; class Mammalia; order Rodentia; family Platacanthomyidae; genus Typhlomys; species Typhlomys cinereus. Next base: position 1,584,672 of record JALPQD010000195.1, read on the forward strand.
GCTACCAAGCCCGGAGGAGAGGGGAGCCCTGTCTCCCGCCTTTCCCAAGGTCTCACACCACTCACTGGTACAGGGAGGGGGCGCTGACCAGTCCTCCAGGACTGTGGTCTCAGCTGGGGCTCACCACAGGCCCAGAAACCGCATGTCAGGCGTCTCCCAGTCAGCCAGAGAGCGCGTCTCAGCTGGGGCGTTCACCCGTCACCTGTAGATTTCACGCTAGTGGCCGCCTGACATTGTCCTCTGACACCCCATGATACTCGCGTGTCGAGAGCTTTTCCACTCAGTCCAGGCCCTGGGGGTCTGAGTTCTTGTTTTTCTGTCTCCCCCCTTTCCTGACTGTTCGAGACCACTCGGAAGCCGCTCCTGAGTGTGCCCAGCATTTGGCTTTGCACTAGGTGGGTCCTTGTTCATCTGGCTGCCGACACCGGGCTTTGGGACACTTGCCCCACGAGGGTGAGAGCATCTTTTGTCCTCTAGATTAGACCTGTGTTTCCAGGTGGATGTGCGTCCGTGTGCCGGCTGACCCTGCAGCAGCCAAGGCTCTCCTGCGGCCACGCGGTGCACACCGGAAGTCACCATCAGTGACTAGCCTCTGGCTGTAAGAACTTGGCTCCAGGATACGCCACAATTATTATCCAGGCTGCGTTCCTAAAGAAACTGTAAAGTAGCTCAAAAATACGTTAGACACACTGTCCTGTGAAGACAACAAATTTGCTTAAAAAGGCAGACTATTTAGAGAGCAGCAAACTTAAGGCCATAATTTCCAAATCGAAGTTAATATCTGAGAATGAGACCGTACAAGGTTGGGAGTTTTGCAGATGCTGATCACAAAGCTTGTTCTTTGACATTAACAGTGACTTTTTTTCTTCCCAACAGGTTAAGGACTCGGCGTGCACCCAGAAATTAAGAAGTCACCGGCATAGTGAAGATATTTAGTAAAGACTTTTAAGAAGGGAAAAGAAAAATAAAGTTAGTTTTGTCATAAATTTCGGAATAATTTTCACCATCAGTGTAAAGGTGAATTCTGTAAATAATGGAATCTGTTTAAGGGAACTAGAGTTGGGTGGGCGGGCAAAGGTAGACCCTGCAGTTGCACAATAAAAACCCTGTCAATCATTGCCTTGGGCATCTGTCTATACGCTCCCGTCCGAGGCGCTCACCGCTGTGTTGCGCCTGTGCCTGTGCTCTGTCGCGGCGGGAAGTGCTAGGGGTCTGTCCCAACCCCATGTTGAGCAGGGTCTCGGTAGAAGTCGATGTTTGTGTGACAGACACGCTGTGAGGGGTGCTAGTGATCTGTACCAGTGCTTTGAGGCTGGGCTTTCGCAGGACACAGCTGTGACTTGAAGGGCAGCTGGCGACCCGCCTTGAGGAGCAAAGCCCACTGAGTTTCTCTAGCACCTGCTAGGACTTCGCTCTGCCCACGCAGGTGGACCGTTCTGAATAGGTATGTCCACAGGCCCTTCTGACCATGGGCAGGCCGTGGCCCCGAGGTGCCCAACCAAGTGCCTGTTTGGTGAAATGGCCCCAAAGCCCATGGGGTTTTACTGTAGGGAGACTTGGTGCCGAGGGGTTTCCGTGAGCCTCCATTTTTATGCTTCAGCGCCTGTTAGCTTAAGTAGAAGCTCCAAGTTCCTTTCTTGGTCAGCTTGTCACTGGCGACATTTACTTTGATACCTTCCCCAGCACCTGCCTAAGAGGTGCTGGTAACACTGGCCCTGCCGGATTCCTTGGGGGAACAGCGTCTCAGACACACGGCAGCACGTCACGACATGTGCCAGTATATTACAATGCTTGCCAACGTGTTATGACGTGTACCAGCCTGTCATGACGACGCACACCAGCATCTCCTGACACGTTCCTGTTTGTCAGAGCAGCAAGGAATAACAAGTGAGGGCTGTAACTGGGACAGCTGAAGGCTAATGTATCAGTTGCGGGTTCAAATCCCATCCCTTCTGCTTCCTCCCACCTGACTGGGCCAGCTCCTCACCTTTGAGGGGCCCCTGGCACCCGGGCACCCAGCAAGGGCTCATGCAGGGTGTGAGCTGCTTCGTGTGTGGGGCTCGCTTGTGCCCTGTGCAAGCCAGTCTGTACTGGATCCAGAGAAGATGGGCGAGGTGGCGTGGGCCGCCGCTGCCCACTTGTCCTGGGTATCCGCAGCAGCGTTATCTTAGTGCAGATTCCGAGACTCTGAAGCGTGTACGACCCCTGTGCCTCTGATCAGAAGCAGTCGGACAGTGGGGAGAGGACGCCACCTCCATTCCGAGCCGGAGACATGCAGCGCGCAGACAGGAAGTGCTCTGGCGGGCCAGGGGCAACCTGGATGGGGTTCAGCAGATGAGCAGTAGGTGTGGGTCCCCCTCCCCTCCCATCGTGAGTCTACACACAGGCCACTAGCTGTGTCCTACGTTCTGGAACATTCCTGTTGATCTCTGGACAGTCCCTGTGCTTGGCTGGCATCCGATGCTCGCACGGGACACGGGATTTAAAACTCCAGCCAGGCAGCTTCCCCAAGGTGGGGCAGGGTCTGCCTCGGCCTGAGGACGTCCAGTGGGGCATGTGGAGGCCGGGGGTCCAGGAGGAGGACTGTGCTTTCAGCGCCTGGTGGAGATGGGCATGGGGGGCAGGGGGGTGAGCCTGGCTCACAGACTGCCAAGGTCCTGGGGTGTCACCAGGAATCAGTCACTGACCTGGAAGAGACTTCTGGGTCCTCCAAGTGCCTGGCCACACCCGCTGTTAGAGTGACGTGGGTCTTCTGGGGTCCTGTCTTAATAGCTAAAACAACAGGAAGTCACTGGCCTGGACAGCATGACTGTCATCAAAAGTTCTCTAGTAAGGGACCGAGGATGGTATGTTTATAACACGGAGGCAAGAGAATTGGGTCCTGTGATTTAAAAACATAGCTAGGAAGACAGACATGTAAAGTAACATGGGAAAAACTAGCCAACTCATTAGAAATTGGGGGAATTTAAATGAAAATGAGATTTTACAAAATTCATTGCTTTGCCTCTCAGTTTTGCAGAAACCTAAGGTTTTCCAACACCCAGGGTCAGTGCCGTCTAAGGAAAGGGTGAATAAACTCTTCTGCAGAAATAGCTCCTTCACATGAACCGACACAGGCATGTGTTCCGGGACTCGCTATAAAACATACAAAATCACGGGGGAAAAAGGTACTGTCCCCACGGAGGAGCTGCTCATGCCGGTGACCTTGGGTCACAGCCTCGTAAATTCCAAGCAGCCATCGGCAGCACGGCCAGATTTCAAGATAGAAAACAGACCAGGGAGCGCACGCCTGGCCACGCATCACGGCCTGTCGCTTTTAGACACTGGTATCTAGACATCTCAGAATTACGGTGGCAGCTTTTAGACAGCGTAGGTAATGAACTGAGTGCGTTCCTCCCGTCGTGTGCACTTCTGTGGATTACACTCAGGTTTGCCGGTTTTGTAAGAAGGCTCCTTACCGCTGAGCTCGCATAGCACTGATTGCACATAGGCACAGGTGCATTTGGTAGCCGTGCTCTTGGATTTGTTGGCGTGCCAAGACCAGAAGCAACCAAGTGAGACGACGTTGCACGTCCTTGGTGCCTGAAGACGTGCTTTGAAGTCTGTCAACGGAATGAGTGAGGAGAGGGCAGAGAGGCCCGCGTTCCTGTGTGCTGGGTGCAACTCGCTGTGTAGCATTTGGTTGGAACTCTCCTAACAATTGCATCTCCCTATGAGGCTTCCGCCGCTCCGTCCTTTGAGACCAGGGACCACTGGCTGTGCTGAAATCTGGGCTCAGGGGAGACAAGCTGAAGGCCGTTGCTTAGGGCTGAGTGCGTGGAAACCTCTAATCCTTCCCCAGGGTGGTGTGGATGTCAAGCCTTCTTCAACATGATGAGCTGTGTGCCTCCAACTGAGCCAGTGCCCGGGGTTCTTGTCGGCAATGATCGCAGCAACAAGGAAAGAAATAACCGGTAGAGCGTTAAATATGCACACAAGCTGCACCTGGGCATTGGCGACTGCAGCAATGAGATGGAGCCTGCCCTGCTGCGGGCATGGGTTCTCCGATGTCTCCAGCAGTAGATCCAGGGATGAGAGCTGCCGCATAGGGGCCGAGAGCTCTGGGAGCAACTATTGACATGGGGACGGGACAGAAGCTTTGTGGAAGATGCAGTGGACAGGAATCTGGGGTTGGAGCTTGGGATAGAAGCTTGGGACAGGACGGCAGCTCCCAGTCAGATTGTTTGGGGGACAATTTTGTCTTGATAGCGGTATCAGTGTGGCCCTCTGAGTGGCCCCTGGTCCCTCACGCTGGTGTCCTATTACCTTTCAACTGAGCCTCCTGTAGCCATATCCTCATTCCAGATATTTTTTAGATTAAACCTAAGAACCCTGGGCGAGGGCTCACAGTGTGTTTGTGTGTGTGAGTGTGCATGTGTGCATGTGCGTGTGTGTGTGCATGCATGTGTCTGTGTGTGGGGTGGATGCATATGTATGCATGGATGTGTGCATGGGTGTGTGGGTAGGTAGGTGTATGTGTGAGTGTGTGTGTATGTGTGGGTGCACTGTGTGTGCATGTGTCTGTGTGTGTGCATGCATGTGTGCGTGTGGGGGGTAGATGCATATGTATGCATGTGTGGTTGTGTACATGCACGTGCATGTGTGTATTGCATGGATGTGTGCATGGGTGTGTGGGTAGGTACATGTATGTGTGTGTATGTGTGGGTGTATTGTGTATGCATGTGTCTGTGTGTGTGCATGCATGTGGGGGGCTGTGAGTGTGTGTGTGTGCATGTGCTTGTGTGTGTGTATTGCGTGCATGTGTGCATGGGTGTGTGTGTGGGTGTGCACGTGCACATGCATGTGTGTAGTGCATTCATGCAATGTGTGTGTGTGCACGTGGGGGGGTCCTAGGCTGCTAAGAGCACTTTAACGAGCCCTCACTGGTGACTGACAGCAGAATCTTACGTCGGGCAGGGCCGGAGGACCCGTTCTGTGCCATTCTGAGGCCTCGGGTGCTCTGCCCCAGCTCCGTCTGCAGAGTGGCCCACCCGGGAGCCTCAGGTCCACGCAAGGGAACGGTGACCTCAGATGACGGTCGACGCTCCTGCAGCGTGGCCCGACCTCAACCTGCCATGTCTACAGCAACTAGCTGAGTCTCTGCAGCCGAACCAGCCACAGCTCACCCTGTGACAGACGCCCCCACTCTGGGCTGGGGGCAGCAGGGTCCCCAGCGGCTGCCGGTCCCTCCTCGACTGTGGCTTGGGTTTACCCCTAGGCCCATGAATCCTTCCGTGGCTGGAGAGGTCACACGAGCCCACCTAGTGCAGCGAGGGTCCACCTCCGGAAGACTCTATACCGCCCAACCAGCCCCACCAGGGGGCCCCTGTGTTCAGACACCTGAGCCTGTGGGACATTCACATTCACACCCCCACAGAGAGGAAGGTGGGAGTGGGGTGAAGAAACCTGGGGCTCAATGGAGGTATAACGAAGTACCAAGAGGAAGAAGGCCAAGAGATCCCAACAGGGTTACAGATGTGGAAAAAAAAGCGTTGGAGTAACTTTTAGATCCTGGCTGGAGGCATATTCCACTTTTACCAGAAACTCTGGGAAGCCAAGCTCAGAGTCCTTCCTCGCCCTTGGCTCCCGGAAGGAGACGTCACTCTGTTTCCAGCAGGACACCTACCTTCCACAGGCCCCCTGAGACCCAGGGGATCGGAGGACCACTGTCTTCTTTAGGGCTGTTTCTGCGCCAGGTAAAAGCTAAGTTTTTTTATTATTATTATTTAATTAGCTTCACGATTTCTTTTTTGCGTGCATGGGTGTGTGTTTATGTGTGTGCGTAACTAAGGCGCTGTGTGTGCCTACGGAGGCACAGGGGTGACGCTGGGAATCATCCTGGATTGCTTCTCCCTCCTTTTTGCTTTGCTCTGGGGTTTCCCAGGCTCTGCCTTCCCTGCACTTCCCACAGGTGCAGGACGTCGCCATTCCAACTGGGCATTTTTACATATGATCTGGAATCCGAACTCAGGTCCTCCTATTTGAGCGACAGAGATTTAATTTAACCACTCATCTGTCTCTCCAGCCTGAAAGCTAAGTTCTATCTCTGTGACAAAGCAAAGAAGCAGACGAAACATTTCTCAGGTCCTGATGGATGTCTTGGTTGCTGCAGATGAGAAGAGACCTGCAGGCTCTCATGCCGGGCCAGTGCTCTTCTACCACTGCGCCCCAGGACCTTAGCATGTATCTTGTCCGAAAGCACTCACGATTGTTAAGAAATGTGAAGAGACCCAGACTGGCAGTCAACGCGAAGGTTTATTGTTGCATCAGGATGTTTAGATCTTGCAATTTGCATATCCAAAGAATTCAGCAACATTCACTGGCATTACAATCAGAGCAAGATCAAACTGTAAATGTCAGAAAAGATGACAGTTGGAAGAGTCACGCAGACATGTAAGGATTGCACATAAATTAAACACGGCGTAGTTAACATGAACGAAACATATCAGTAGACAGACATTTAAAAAAATAACAAGAGCATGTCTCCAATGCTGAGACACCCGTCTCGGGCTCATTTTCGAAAGTTCTTAAAAACACGTAAAAAGACCTAGAGAAACACAGTGTGCACTCTTCATTCGTCTCGCACGGGAGTAAAGTCAGTCACACGGTGACCGAGGGACGCATCCCATCAGAACACTCAGCCCTGATTGCTATTTGGCATGTGAACGTGATGCAGTCAACTGAGAAGGGACACCTGGTGGGTCGCTTTCCTGCCTGATGGGGTGAACAGATGTCACCCCCAGAGAACAGCCAAGAGGGCGAGGTCCGCTGGGGGTTCTGGAGATTCATGTCCACACAGTAGCTCTGCGGCCCGCGGAGTCTGTCTGGATTGGGGCCTGCTGTCAATCAAGAGGCTAGGGGGCCAGGCCCTGCTGTCAGTCAAAAGGCTAGGTGACCCTTGAGAAAAGTCAGTGATCCTCAACTGTGGAGGGGCCCCACAGTCCCAGGAGGAAGGCTGTCCGCGGAGGTTGGCCAGTCCACAGGGGGTTGACCATCCGCAGGAGGGAGACTCATTTCTCTCTGGAATAGGACCAGTGCTGAGAAACAGGCAGAACCCCCAGAGTGGACACTGGAGAGGTCCTGAGGTCAAGGAAAGACTCAAACAGGCACCATCCCAAGGTGCCCCAAGACACCCCAAGGGGCACTTCTTGATACAAGAGATGCCACTTAAGGACTCAAGCTGGAGTGAGGCCCATGCCTAACTGACCTGGAACTATCAGGTCCTGGGCTGTCGGGCCCCCTTCGTTCCAGAGACTTCTGGCGCTGTTTCCTGTGGGCCTCCGTCAGAGACAGGCTCTAGGCTTGGGGTGTGAACCCAGACACAAACGGAACCAACTGGCCAGTCACCAAAAGCTCCTCTCACTCAGCCTTCGCTGCAGGGAGGGCAGGAGAAGGGCACGGGCAGCGGCCAGCATACGGATCTGTCCCTCCTTTTAGTGCCAGCTTGTGCCCCCTGGTGGAACTCACAACCGCAGGGTGGGAGAGACTTGCCGAGGGGAGACTGTCCCTGGGGTCCTCTGGTGCACACGGAAAAGGAAGGGGGACAAACAGCGCTCTGCAGGCGGCACTGGTTCTCCGTGAGAATGCAGATAAGGCCTTGAGATTCTTACGTCTTTCAAAACAAAAAAGAAGGTCCCTCAGACCTTGGTCAGTGCCTTAGTGAGCGGGGCTAGAAGTCTTTACATTGTGCTCGTTTGCTCAGTACCTGGCGGCCGTCCGCAATCATGCTGGTTGAAGTCAATGTTTCTGCTCAGTGTTTCTGTTCCTGTCCAGCAGGGAGCATTGATTTCCAGGGGCCTCCTCGGCGTTTCCAGCCCCAAACAAGTGCCTTTGTATTGGTACTTTCCTCTATCTTCCTTTTATTAAACAACGAGGAGCAGGGCGTTTAAAAAAAATGTACAAATCTAGATTTGGAGATTTCTTAAAAACCATCTTAGCTTTTTACAAGAAAATTGGATATACCAAAATGCCTCTCAGAAAATTTACAGTGTAATGGTTGGTGGAGGTCCTGTATGTGATTCTTCTGTGTGTGTGTGTGTATGTGTGTGTGTATTATGTGCCTCCTGTGTGTGTGGGTGTGTATGTGGGTGTGTGTTATGTGCCTCCTGTGTGTGTGTGTGTGTGTGCTATGTGCTCTGTGCTTCTCCAGTGCATGTGCCTATTCTGCGTGTATGTAAGACACTTCATTCCATTGCAGAAGGAATGTAAATGCTTCATGCTGAGCCCGCCCACCTCTAGGCCAGCACGGGCAGCTGCCAGTGCAAAGCAGAATGGGTGACGTGTTTGCTGGCTTTGGGCACACAGGAGGATCGACCACAGGGCACGGTTCTGGCTGGGCTGGCGACATCTGAGGCCCAGAACAGCGGATCAGTGGACGATACTCTGCTCCCTCAGCTGGTGTAGCGGGACACGGGCTTGAACATTACTGCCGCGTCCCATCGTCCCTCAGGGGTTTGAGAGCTGGATTCAAGTCAGAGGCTCTTCTCTGGTTTCTTTCCTTTTTTGAGACAGAGTGTGGAGCCCAGGCTGGGAGAAACTGGGAGCAATCCTCCTGCCTCGGCCTGGCGAGCGCTCCTTCTCTGATGTTTCAAATGTGAAGATAAACCATGTGGCTGAGAGGAGAACATGCCCGTGTGCCCGGCCCTGTAAGAACGCGCTGCTCAGGGACAGCTCGGTGGTGGACAGGAGAGCGGCCCGGTCCTCAATAAGGGGTTCTGTGTCCAGTGTCCCGCACAAACACACGCCACAAATTAGAATGACGACAATCAGAGGCGGGTGATATGATGTTACATGAAAGAACCTAACAAAGAATTAAGATACTTACTGGCATTAGCAGAAATATATATCTTCCCAAGTACTATGTGACCTTAGTACATTATTCCAGCTTTTAAAAAAGATGTTTAAGATGTAAGGACCTTATAACAGATGGTTTTTAAAGCATAAACAAAATATATACAAAGGAATTAGGAAGGATATTAATGTCCACTATGAAATAAATTAACATGATTCTTTTTTTTTTTTTTACAAAATATACTGACCATTAAATTAAAAAATATTTTAAGGCAGGAATCTTCATTTGAAATTAGCATAATCTGAAAATATATCAATAAAATCTTGTACCACTTTGTAGCAGAATTCATACTGCTCCTGAAAAGGAAAATGAGATTCTGTTAAAATGATACTTCAAAAATATTTGGTTAATCAGACGCAACCACAGACTCTGAAATGCAAAAGAATCGGCTGGTTGGGTAAAACACTTTGCTCCTCTGGACACATCAGATTCTGTTAAATAATTCAGTTTTTAAAGACATGAAAGAGTCTAAATTGGGCTGCTTTTCTATGTAGAAATTAATTAGCTTCTAATTTTTATATTTTAGAGCAGTCTGAATTTTCATATTATGGAAAGTACATGTTATTAGAAAATATACCTTTTTAATGCAATGTTTAAATTTGTTATTGTTGTGGAGTGTAGCCCAGTTCAGCCCAAACACTGTGTAGGCGAGGATGACCTTGAACTCAGATCCTACTTCCAACTGCCTGGGAGTCAGACGTGCGTCACCAAAGCAAGAGGAAAACACGTGTGTGTGTGTGGGGGGGCGGGTAATAGAACTAACATCACTGAAGTTCACACTGCATAATTTATGACTGTTACATAGAATAAAATCTACACTATTTCCATGGTGAAAGTTACTCCCAAAAGACCCAGTTCCATGTACATTCACCTGAACTTGCGTGGCTAAATGCCTTGGACCTGTGTAAGTCCCACCCGTTATCACAATGCTTATTTCTGAGACTGGCCTCGTGTAGCCTACGCTGGATGGAGGATTGTTAGGCAGGAAGGTGGTCTTCACCTTCTGATCCTCCCCACCTCCACCACCCCAGTGCTGAGACCCCACCTGCAAACCAATGGGGCTGGAGAGAGAGATCAGAGACTAAGACTCTGTCTTGCACGCAGAAAGACCTGAGTTCAAATCCTATGTAAAAACACCAAGTAGAAATGGCAGCAGCCTACACTTGTAGCTTTGAAAGATTGAGCCTGGGGAATCCCAGAGCAAAGCAAAAAGAAGGCAGAACAATCCAGGGTGACTGCCGAAGACACTCTTGGACCTCTGTGGACACACACAACACCCTCTGATACACACATACATGCATGTGCATATGCACACATTAAATAACTAAAATTGAAAATGTAAAAGCCATCTGTAAAGCACCGTGCCTGGTGCATGTGCTGTCAGCTGCTGTTTCCATCACTGTCAGAGACTGACAGCTGCAGGACCCACCCACACCATTTCCCTTCCCAAGCAGCGCCTCTGAAACCATGCTCACTTTGAGATCAGATGCGTGTGGGGGTTAAATGCACAGATTCCTGGGTCTCACCCCCCCCCATCCTAGAGCGGATCACACTTAGTTGACTTGAGACCCTTGGGTCTATGAGGACAGGCTAAGACCCTCCAGACGCAAGCAATGTGCGTCAGGGTGAGATCGCCACCTGGCGGGCAGGCAGAGCTGCTCAGGCTCAGGGGACCAGGACCCTGCTGTGCAGGCTTGGAGGCGTCTCTGTGGACCAGCCTTTGAGCCCGCACTGATTGTCTCCGCGTGAGCCTCTTCTGCATCTGTACAGGAGGATCTCCCTTGGACTGCATGTGCATCCACGCAAAGAAAGCAAGATGTAGGGTGGCGGGACATTCCGGGGCTCCTGGGCGGGGCTCTGAGCTGAGTGACATCCCAGGAAGAAACAGAACAAGTACAGGCACAGCACCGAGGAGCACAAACCCAGGGTCTCGCCCACAGGGAGCTTTGAACTTGCTCACAGTGGTTTCAAATATGCACGTGCCCCCAAGACGTTTCTCCAAAACCTGGAGGAGCCCTTTGCTGCGAAGACTTACAGCAGGCTGTTGCCCCACCTTGGCACCGAGCCTCTACCTCTCCCTTTACCCCTGACCTCCTTCAGGGAGACCAGCACTGAGCACATGAAACAACTCTCTGCTCTTGGGAACATCTGATCGATCGGCTCTTACCAGGGTCTGCACCATGTGTGGTCTCTGAAGTCGTAAGTGCTTCACAGCTTGAAACACGTCGAGGAGACCCTCGGCTTTGACTCGTTCCAAAATGTTGCTGAGGGCTATGAAGGTACCCGTGCGCCCGGCTCCCGCACTGTGGAGAGATGGCTGAAGTGAGAGCACGGAGTGGTGGGCACAAGGAGGGTGCTTAGAACCAACCTCTCCAAGACCAGGACCAACTGTGAGAGCAAAGCTTGGCTGCAATGGCGCCTGTGCGTGCATACACGGAGTGCTGGTGTGTGTGTGTGTGTGTGTGTGTGTGTGTGTGTGTGTATGTGTGTGTGCATACACGGAGTGCTGGTGTGTGTGTGTGTGTGTGTGTGTGTGTGTGTGTGTGCATACACGGAGTGCTGGTGTGTGTGTGTGTGTGTGTGTGTGTGTGTGTGTGTGCATACACGGAGTGCTGGTGTGTGTGTGTGTGTGTGTGTGTGTGTGCATACACGAGTTGGTGTGTGTGTGTGTGTGTGTGTGTGTGTGTATGTGTGTGTGCATACACGGAGTGCTGGTGTGTGTGTGTGTGTGTGTGTGTGTGTGTGTGTATGTGTGTGTGCATACACGGAGTGTGGTGGTGTTGTGTGTGTGTGTGTGTGTGTGTGTGTGCATACACGGAGTGCTGGTGTGTGTGTGTGTGTGTGTGTGTGTGTGTGCATACACGGATGCTGGTGTGTGTGTGTGTGTGTGTGTGTGTGTGTGTGTGTGTGTGTGCATACACGGAGTGCTGGTGTGTGTGTGTGTGTGTGTGTATGTGTGTGTGCGTGCATACACGGAGTGCTGGTGTGTGTGTGTGTGTGTGCATACACGGAGTGCTGGTGTGTGTGTATGTGTGTGTGTGTGCGTGCATACATGGAGTGCTGGTGTGTGTGTGTGTGTGTATGTGTGTGTGCGTGCATACACGGAGTGCTGGTGTGTGTGTGTGTGTGCGCGCGTGCATGAGTGCCGGTGTGCGTGTGCATGCGTGTGCATGAGTGCTGGGGTGTGCATGCGTGTGCATGAGTGCTGGGGTGTGCATGCGTTCATGCATGCAATCAGATGTGTGCGCCTTGTGCATATGAAGGCCAGAGGCCCATGTCTATTGTCTTTCTCTCTCTCCACCTTATTTGCTACGACAAGGTCTCACTGAACCTGCAGTTCACCAATTCAGCCAGGCTGACAGCCCAGGGATCAGGCCTCTTAGTGCTGGGGTTACAACATGCTCTCTGCTTCTTATGTCGGGGCTGAGGGATCTGAACTCAGGTCCTCATGTCTGCGCAGCAAGCACTCTGTCGACCGAGCCATCTCCCCAGCACCCCAACTATATCCTTAAAAGAATGAGTTCCAGGCTTAATTTAATGCCACCTTGGACTTTGCCAGGGAGGGGGCGAAGCAGCAAATACTCGTGTGAGTTGGGAGGAGACTTCATGGTTGGTCAAGAGATTCTCTACAGAGTTAGTTGTGCAGCGAGCTGCAGGGGCGCAGCTTCCACAAGTCTCACTCAGGCCGGGGTGGACTTTCTGGTGATGTAGCTGTCTTTGAGTCACCCCTGCTCCTGCCAGCAGACCTCAGCCCCTACTCTTGTAAGCAATCCTTACCCCCTGCTCCTGTGAACACCCCTCACCCCCCTTCTGTAATCAACCCCAATAAACTCACTGCTTCTTCAAAGCTGAACCTTGGTGTAATCATTTCTTTGGTCTGAATTCCCAGGTGGGCTGGATAAACATCTGCATGGCGTCTCCGCAGGGAAAGCACCACACAACCAAAGACCACACACACACAGAAAGGCTCTGCAAGCAGACATCCCCGCGTGCTCAGCACAGCTAGTTCCTGAAAGGAGCGGCCACCAGCTGAGATCTGTGGGCTCTTCTCTCTTCCTCCTGCACATCGGTGGTTCCCAGCGTGACCAGCAGCAGCCAGGGACAACAGAAAGCTGACTCCCTCCCCTGCATGCACCGCCGTGAAAAGCTGGCAGGTTGCTTCCCCTGCGGCCCCTGAGTGAGAGGCAACGCCACTGCAAGGAGGTAGCATCGGTTATGCATTGACCAAGCTGCTGCTCCACCGAGGACCGCCGCCTTCCGAGAAGCCGTTAGGCACAGGCGCCCCACTTTGCCTGGTGGATCCCATAGGGCATCCTGCAGTGTGGATGACCTCAAAAAGTTCATGTGCAAAAGACCATTTGTCTTCCCACCTCGCTCTCCTGAATCTCCTCTCCTCTCTCTCCCTAGAACTCCTAACATGTGACGGAAGAGGCTCGTGCCAGGAATGCAGACTGGAGTCACTGCCTGCTGAGCCGGGGGGGGGGGGGGGGGGGGGCACTGTGCACAGCCTGGCCTCTCAGGAGAGACCTCCGGAAAGTCCCAAGGAGACGGGAGCCAGCCGCTTCTAGCACTCTCTGAAGGGCCATGGCTGCCCGCGGGCCCCTCAATGTCAAGCAAGTTAGGTGCATTAAAGGCTTGTGTGTGCCTCCGGGACTCGCCCCACATCGAGTGGAACGCCTTGTGTGCAGCCGTGAACACATCGCCTGCTTTCATAGAGGTTCACTGTTCTGGCTTTTCAAAGGCTCCTGGGACTGGACCGAGGTGTGAGCGTCCCTGCGGGTCAGACCAGGAGCATCCAGCCCCTGGACCACGTAGGGGGCTTCTTAGACACCAGAGGTAGAGACAAAGGGAGACCCCCAGAGTGGGGATACAGGAAGCACAAGGTCACAGCTTCAGCAGCAGGCGAGGACCGCCCCCCAAAAACGGTGCCTCCCAACTGCTGCGCAGGCAGCCAAGGTCCCTGTCATGGGCGCAGGGCGGGGCTGGGGCTGCGCGGGAGGATGGGGGAGGGGAGTGACGCGCTTCAGACCTGTCTGTCACCCTCCTCTGCTCTAAGTTCTTCACGGCATCCTGGATGGCTGTTCGCCCCCCTCCCTCCCCTCCCCCGGGCCAGGCGTCAGTGGAAGCAAGGGCGGCAGTGTTTCCTGGGCCATCCCCGACGGGGCTGAGATAATGGCTCAGGGAGTAAAGAGACTGCCACACAGACGGGAGGATGCGCGTCCGGTTTCCAAAACCCACAGGGAGGGGCAGCAGGAGGGTGGGTCTCAGACCTGCTGACCACCAGCCTAAGTGGTCAGTACCAAGTCAAGCAAGAGACCCTGTCTCCAGAATGCAAGGTGGGTGACACGCGAGCAGCTCACCTGAGCTGACCTCTGACCTTCACACGCCCAGACACACACATGCACATTCACGTACATGAGTACACCTTCCCCACACGACATATGCACAGACCCGACCAGACTACTTCGTGTAGACCCCAAATTCTACCATGTGCTGGTTTTTTTTTCGGCTGAGCTAAATATTTAGCAAACAGAGAAAGAGAGAGAGAGAGAGAGAGAGAGAGAGAGAGAGAGAGAGAGAGAGAGAGAGAGAGAGAAGGCCAACTTGCTGCACAGGAGACACTTGCCAAATTTGCAGAGAGAGTTTGGGTGAACGCGACAGGCATGGAGACGCTCTGGCCTGGCTCCTCTGGTGGTTGTTCTATGTGTGCTGTGGTGATGTCTGCATGTGTGAAGTTGCGTGTGTGAGCAGAAGGAAAGTAATGCACACCGTCTAGGACAACAGCTTTGCTGGGAGTCATGACCCGGCTGCAGAGTAAGGCAAGTAGAGATGTGCAGCTGCGCTGCCTGCTGAGATGGGAGGGGGCTCACGGCAGAGAGGAGGACGTGGCAGAGAGGGGGACACGGCAGAGAGGAGGACACGGCAGGGAGGAGGACACGGCAGGGAGGGGGCACAGCAGGGAGGAGGGAGCGCGGCTGGGAGGAGGGAGCATGTCTGGGAGGAGGGAGCGGCTGGGAGGAGGGAGCACGGCTGGGAGGAGGGAGCGGCTGGGAGGAGGGAGCGGCTGGGAGGAGGGAGCGCGGCTGGGAGGAGGGAGCGGCTGGGAGGAGGGAGCGGCTGGGAGGAGGGAGCGCGGCTGGGAGGAGGGAGCGGCTGGGAGGAGGGAGCGGCTGGGAGGAGGGAGCATGGCTGGGAGGAGGGAGCGGCTGGGAGGAGGGAGCGGCTGGGAGGAGGGAGCGGCTGGGAGGGCCCCACCTGCAGTGCACCGTGATGGGGTGGTTCCCTGTCTGCTGCTGCTGCTTTTGCACAGCCGCTATGAGGTCGATCATGCCTTTGCCTTCGGCCGGGATCCCGATCTCTGGCCAGCCGTGGAAGTGGAATTGGCGCACGGTTCGGACCTGCTCTTCCTGGCGGGTCAGCGGCTGCCAGAGGAGAGAGGTCTCAGGGGAGCCTGGGGCTCCCCCTGTCCTCCCACACCCCATCCTAGGCAGCCCGGGGTCCTGGCTAGTAGAGTTTCTTTCAGAGGTCAGGCCCGACCCTCCCAAGCTTCGTCTGGCCCTCTGCTGGCTCTTTGGGCACATGCAGGACTTATTGAAAAGTGTGTCTCCCCCAAGAGACAGGAGCGACGCAGGGTGATTCTGCCAAAGTGACAAGCAGACTCCCGAGTGACTCTGTCAGGACCGTTTGACCCGAAGGAGCCGGCAGGATACCTGGTTGAAGGTGACCAGGAAGTCCCGGATGCTAATGGCTTCAGACAGCGTGTCGCTCTTTATCTCAATCGTTATGTCTCCATGAGTCACGGAGCCTTCCGTTGGCCAGTACTGGTAGCATTTATCCTTGGGGGACAGAGTAAAATATCAATATCATAGTCAGCTTTACCATTGATAACCTCACATATAGAATTGATCTCAAGCTGTTAAATATATTTTGTCTGGGCTGGACAGATGGCTCAAGGGTTAAGACTCTGCCTCACAAGCAGATCACGAGTTCAGATCCCAGGTCTTGCATAAAAACACCAGGCAGCCTGTCCAGGAAATCCCAGAGCAAAACAAAAAAGGAAGTTGAAGCAATCCAGGATGATTCCCCAAAGTCACCCCTGGTCCTCCACAGAGCCCTCTGATACACAACACACACACACACACACACACACAATAAGTAAGCAAATAAATAAAATCTGTTTGAACGAGAAAATACTGTACAAAGATGACATGAATGCCCATTCATACCTGTTGACCAAGGACAGAGCAAAGTCTAAGAACATGGATGCATTTGTCATGTTGGGATGCGAGCTCTCTCCACAGGCTCACGTGTTTGAATCCTTACTGGTGCTAATGCTTGGGACAGTTGTGGCACCTTTGGGAGGTGGAGCCTTGCTGGAGGGGGCGGCCTTGCGACTGGTGGCCTGGCCCTGCTTCCTCTCATTTTCTCTTATTCCCTCTGCTTCCCGACAGCTGGAACTGGACCCCCGGCTCATCCTACAGGGGGACGCAAATGCCCAAACTCATCCAAGAAATGGGCAGTGTCTGGACAGCACTATCTGCATGCTAGCCTCAAGTGTAACAGAAAGGAACCTAAAGGAGTTCCAATCTAAGATTGAAAATGAGACCGTGGAGTCCTTCGAGGGTCACTTGGGAGTGCGCGTTTTGCATCGTACTAAATAAGATATCATAGAACTGGCTGTCCCCGAAACAAAAACAGGAGCACCGGGTCACAATACAGTGCACTTTGCCGCATTAAAGACGCCGCCCAAAGAGTGAGAAGAGAGGAAAAGCTTCAGGATGAGCTTACAAGGCAGGAAACCAACACGGGACGAGCATCGGGAGTAGTAGAGGATGTTCGCATCAATGAAAGGGCCCCCAGCTCAGAAGAAAGAGGGGGGACGTGCAGGTTAGCCTTGGTCACCACCTGAGAACCAGACCTCTAGGGGTGTCTAAGAGGGTGTTTCCAAAGAGGTATCACTGAGACAGGACCACACACCCTGGCTGTACATGACATGTCGTCCCACGGCTGGGGAGCACGTGCGCCTCTCTACTTCCTGGCTGCGGATATCACGTGACCAGCTACCCCACACTCCTCCCACCATGGCTGGCTGGACCCTCAAATCCTAGGCCAAGAGAAGCCCTCCACCCTGGTGTCTTTTTGCTAGCATTTTGGCAGCACAGGAACTAAGACGCATGAAAAGCACTTTTCGCAAAAAGAACACAGCATTCACAGACAGCAGAAATGACGACTGGCCTTGAGAGCTGTCAATCAAAGCCTCACAGAGACACGTGAGCGTCCAGTTAGTTAGCAAGGACCGGGTGCCTCGGATGGACACGCATGCTGGTGAGTGACATGCCTGGCCTACCGCTCGTGTCCCTGGGGGGAGCAGACCACGCTCACACGTGTCTCTCTGGCATCTACCTCTAAGTGCAAGGTAGAACACGGTTGCTTCTCCATCCGCAGGACGGAACCAGCCCTGTGCCCATGAGGGATCGGCAAACGGATGTGGGGCCGCTCAGTGGGGTGCAGTGAACAGTGAACGAACCGCGGTTAGACGTCAACAAAACACATTTCTGAGTGGAAAAATTATCCTGGAAGATTACATACATCGGCGATCTTTACATAAGGTCACGCCATGGCAAATTAAATAGTACATATAAAGTCTGCTTCTCAAGGGTCTCATGTAGCACAGGCTGGCCTTGAATGTGCCCAGGAGCTGAGGATGGCTGTGAACTCCTCGCCTTCCTGACCACGCCTCTTTGTGGCTCAGCTAAACTTTTATCTTATTTTCTGTGTTTTTTTCAACACTTCCATTTTCATGTGTATATGAATGTATGTGCGAGCATTTGCCTCTGTGTAAATACATGTGTGTGGGTGGAGGCTCAGGGTTGATACTGGAAATCAACTTCCACGTGATTCCTTGACACATGGTCTCTAATCAAACCCAGAGCTCACCAACAGGGTTAGTCTGACTAGTCTCATGCTAGAATTGCATTAGGCTCTTCTGCCTGCCAATGCTAGAAGTGCAGGTGGGCAGCCACGCCCACCCAGCATTCATGGGGGGTTCTGGGGGTCTCGCTTCAGTTCTCTTGCTTGTGGGGCAAGTGTTTGAACCACTGTACTCTCTCTGACTCCTACACTATTTTTTTTTAACAAATAAAGAATGCAGCTTGCTGCGGTAAGATCATCAAAAAGAAAAGCAGGAGCTGGTGTTGTCAAGAGTAGCTAAGTCGAGTCCTGTGCAGAGTCTCCGTCGGGAAACAGCTGGGAAATCCATCATCACTTAAGAGAGGAAGGTCTGACATGGAGTTATTAGCCAGAAATCCCACTTCTGGGTGCTCTCAAGAGCAGAAAGAAGGCGCCCCTGGACAAAGGTTGAACATGCGTGTCCACAGCAGCGCTGTGTCAGCAGGCCCAGGCAGCGTCAACCGGCAAAGAAACATCGTCTCCACTCACACAACAGAACGCTGTTTGTCAACAGAAATGATGGCGCGCTGGCTCACCTACCACGGGGCTGAACGTTTTGAAGACCTTACGGCAAGAGAGAGAACTCACTCTGGAAAGAGCACTGGCTGCAAGAGTGAGTCTTACTAACGTGCACAGGAGAAAAGCAGAGACGGAAAGAAGACTAATCGGTGGCCGGGGACAAAGCAAGGAGGGGAGAAGGCGACTGGCAGCAGAACAGGTTTCCCTTGGGAGCAGAGATTCCATGATCTGGATTAGAGATGGGGCTGGCCTGCACTGGGACCCTTTAAAAAGGGGAATCACATTCCAGGGACATGTTTTTTTTAAGTGTGTGTGTATGTGTGTGTGTGTGTGTGTGCGTGTGTATCAGAGGGCACTGAGCGTCCCCGTGGAGGCCCAAGGGTGACGTTGGGAATCATCCTGGATTGTTACTTTTGTTTGCTTTGCTCTGGACTTTCCCAGGCTCCATGTGCCAGGGCTGGAAATACAGGCTGCTGCTATTTCTGGCCTGGCATTTTATGTGGGATCTTGGATCCGAACTCAATACTGCTTGCAAGGTAGAGGCTTAACCACTGCGCCATCTCTACAGCCCAGAAGTGTTTTCTTTTTATGGCAAATGCATCAAAACACAAATTCCGGGTAGTGGCCTTGTTCTGGGGAAGCACTGGGAGAGATACGCATTCTTGGGAAAGGGTCTTTTCTCTAGTGGGCATGGGTTCCTGGTTGCCTGTAGGAGTTGTTGGTGGATTTCTGGGGGAAAGGGGAGCATGGAAGTCATTTGATAGGGACAAGAACTAGGTGCACACATCAACACGTGTCTCTACATCTGGAAAGAAAGCAGTAAACAAGCACTTTGCTTTGCCGATGATCTCGACACCGTAAAAACAATGGCAGAACTCCAGCGAGGTGCATTGTTAGCTGAGGACTAAGGCCAGGAGGGCTGACCTCAGTCTCTGCACAGTAGCAGCAAAGAACAAAGGAAGCCTCGTTCCTTCCCGGCCCTCCCTGCCTCCGGCCTCCTGGCTCAGTCTCACCTACGTGTTCATGGCCCCGTGCGTGGAGGCATCCCAGCAGCAGCTGCAGACACACGTGCACATACACATACATGCACACATTTACACACATGCATTACATGTGCAGACACACAGGTGTACGCACGCCCCCACTTTCACTTACGCATATATGTATGCATATATGTGCAGACACATGCACGCAGACACATACAGAAAAGTGTAGAAGCACATGTACTGCACACATGTGCAAACGCATGCACACAGATACGCAAACATGTATGTGTGCAGACACATCCACATAAATACATACAGAGTAAGTGCAGAAGCATGCACACTCACATTTGCACACATAGGCACACACACGCAGACACATACATATAGACACACAGAGACAAATGCAGAAGCACACACACAAATGCACACAGGCACACACACATGCACACATGTGCATACACACTTGCACACATGTATACACACATGTGCAGACTCATACAGACATATACAGATACATACACGTTCACTCATGCATACAAACATGTGCAAACACATGCACACACATGCACACCATGCAGACAGACACACATGCACACATATGCACACCCAGACACACATGCACACACGTGCAGACACATGCATGCATGCCCAGACATACATATACACATATGTTGCACACATGCACACACGCAGACACACGTGCAGACACATGCATGCACTGCCCAGACATACATGTACACACATGTTGCGCATACATGCACACACGCAGACACACGTGCAGACACATGCATGCATGCCCAGACATGCATGTACACACATGTTGCACACGTGCACACACACACACGCGTGCACACACAGCCCCCGCCTTGCTCACCTGCTCCCGCTCCTGCACCTCGGTCAGCATGACTATGGTGTGCGACTTCCACTCCCACACCATCCTCCAGAAATCCTCCACCGTGTGCGCCAGAGGCCCCTGCGTGGCCATGAAGTAGTCCTTGTGCCGGTAGCCCTGGGGGAGGCAGCGGGGGTCAGGATGGGCTTCCTGTTCACGATGTCTCCTTTCGCTCACGCCCTCGGGACCACTGGACGCCGAAAGCGCCACATTCCTCGGCCTGAGCTGACCTGCTGGCTGCGCCCTGCGTGCCTCGGCCCGCAGCATCTGAGCTCATTTCTAAGCGGCCATCAGGAGTGACGGCCACCGGGGTCACTGAAACCGCCATGAGGTTTTGATTCTCTTCCTGCCAAGTCCACCGTGCATGGAGACGAGCTCCAGCTGTGTGCCCTGAATTCACGCTGTCCACATGGGCTCAGGCCACAGAACCCACTTAGCAGCCCACAGAAGCTCTGTGTGCGCATAATTGGTACGCTGCACACATGCGAGCAAAACAAACCCATCTGCTGAACACACAGAAAACGCCTCCAATTACTCGGTAATTTCTAAGTTCATTAAGACAAGGTCCTATGCAGGCCGGCCTCACTCCATGATCAGAGGCTGGCTTTACAGTCCTCGTCTTCCTTCCTCCCCTTCCCAAGTGCTGGCATTACAGGCACGGACCACCACATCTGGCTCAGTATTGATTGCTCTTTTCCACGCCAGGGATACAGAAGGTGAAGCTTCTGGAGAAGCGGCTCGCTCACATGGGACGGAGAAGCAGCAGACAGCACGCATGCTCACCGGGAGGGAGCCACCCACCTCTCACACACCCTGGGGCCGCAATACGTACATCTATGAAGGACGCATTGATGTAGTCTGTGAATTCCTGGCCCCGCTTCATAGACAGGATCACCCGATTGAAGTCATCTGCAAGGGGATACCTTTGTCATGCAGTGCCGCCTCGCACACACAAACCAGCTCTAGCAAACCAGCTTTCATGGAAGCTTAGATTTTACCAAAGAGCACACCAGAGAGGTCTGGGGAAGTGAGATTTTGTTGCTTTGTTTGTTTGTTTGTTTGTAGGAAAGCTCGAAAACAGTCCAGTTACTTTTTCATTTGTCATGAATCCAAAAATCAGTAGAATATGTCTCCAAATACCAACCTTGAAGGGATGAAGGAGAGTGGCCAATGGAGTCTAGAGCTAATGGTGGGGGCATCCCAGTCACACAGGACCAAGAGGCTAAGGCTGGACAGGTCTGTCCACCCCAGAACGGTCTGCTTCCTGCAGCAGAAGTGACCATAGGGCGGTGGCCACCCACAGAGGACCTGAGAACACAGTGTGTGACTGGCTGCCCTTGGCGGGCACTCTACCCGTGTTCTTTTCCTCAGTGTGTGTGTGTGTGTGTGTGTGTGTGTGTGTGTGTGTGCATGTACCTGGGTGTGTGCACCTGTGGAGACCCAAGGGTGATATCAGGAGTCATTAACTGGTCTTCAACCCTATTTTGTTATCCTGGGTCTCCACCCTATCTATCTGTCTGTCTGTCTGTTTATCTATCTATCTATCTATCTATCTATCTATCTATCTATCTATCATCTATCTATCTATCTATCTATCTATCTATCTATCTATCTATCAATCATCTATCTATCTATCATCTATCATCTATCTATCTATCCATCATCTATCTATCATCTATCTAGCTATCTATATCTATCTATCTATCTATCTATCACTATCTATCTATCATCATCTATCTATCATCTACTATCATATCTATCATCTATCATCTAATATCTATCATCTATCTATCTATCAACTATCTATCTATCTCTATCTATCTATCTATCTATCATCTATCATCTACTATCATCTATCTATCTATCTACTATCTATCAGCTATCTATCTATCTATCTATCTATCTATCAATCTATCTATCAATCTATCTATCATCTATCTATCTATCTATCTATCATCTATCTATTTATCTATCATCTATCTATCTATCTATCTATCATCTATCTATCTATCATCTATCTATCTATCGATTATCTATCATCTATCTGTCTATCTGTCTATCATCTATCTATCTATCATCTATCTATCATCTATCTATCTATCTATCTATCTGTCTTCATCAGCTAATCATCTATCTATCATCTATCTATCTCTATCT
The DNA here is from genome assembly GCA_023101885.1 of Typhlomys cinereus. Lineage (NCBI taxonomy): Eukaryota > Metazoa > Chordata > Mammalia > Rodentia > Platacanthomyidae > Typhlomys > Typhlomys cinereus. Next base: position 1,607,065 of record JALPQD010000195.1, read on the forward strand.
ATCTATCATCTATCATCTATCAGCTATCTATCTATCATCGATCTATCATCTAGCATCTATCTATCATCTATCGATCGATCATCTATCTAGCATCTATCTATCTATCATCTATCTATCATCTATCTATCTATCTAAGCTATCTATCTATCACTATCTAGCTATCTATCATCTACTATCTAGTCTATCGATCTATCTATCTACCATCTATCTATCTATTTATCTATCTATCTATCTATCTATCTATCTACCTATCTATCATCCATCCACCCCCCCACCCACCTAGATATCTCCCTATCTGTTGTGTGTGTCTCAGAGTTCCCTGTGCGCTTATGGAAGCTCAAGAGTGTTTTGCTCTGCTCTGGGGTTTCCCAGGCTTTTTCTTCCAGGGCCGGGAGTGCAGGCTGCCACCATTTATGTCTGGCATTTTTACACGGGATCTGGGATCTGAACTCAGGACCTTCTGCTTGCGAGGCAGAGCCTTAACTTCCTGAGCTACCTCTCCAGCCTACTGGGGTTCTCCTTAAGTCCAGGCATACCATTAGGGCTAGTCTGGCTAGCCAGTTCGCTCTAGGCATTTCCAAACTTTGTTGTCCTGGGCTAGAATTAGATATAGGTGGCTACCACACCTGCTGGCATTTTTAAGTGGCATTTTGGGACGTGACCTTAGATTCCTTTGCTTGCAGGGCAAAAGCTTTAACCCCAGAGCCGTCTCCCCAGCACCTGTCCAGGTTTCTTTGTTCCCCAGTGGTGGGGGGCAAGTATGGTTCCTGCTTTTCTGAGGGGCCACCCACCCCCATCTTCAGAGACAGGCCTGAGGGCTGACTCTACCCGAGTCCTTGTTTGGCCACCCCAGGGCTAAAACCTTTTCCTGGACCGGCTGAGCGACCCAGAACCCTCCCCGTGTGCATCAGCTGTGGTTCTCTCTTTCCCCAACCTCCAAGCCATGTCCCAGGCTGCCACCTGGGGACCCCACAGGCTCCGGGAGGGTCTCTTCTTCCTGGCCTCAGACACAGTGTCCACGAATCCAGAGCTGGTCTGAGGCCACCTGCTTCTGAGCCTCGTGTATAAAGGGTGTCCGAGCGCAGCGGCCCCAGTCCCAGCCCGCCTGCCCCTGAGATGGGTGTGGCGTCCACCGGCTCTTACACGGGATGATCTGGATGACACGGGCCTTCTTCATGTTGGCGGGCAGGTTGCCCGTCCTCATGTTCTCCTTCATGATCCGCACGTTGGTCAGTTTCTACAGCCAGAAGGACACAGAGAAGCAGTTAGAGCTGATGAGGCAAAGCCCTCGCCGCCTGCTTCCTCTGCTGCTTGGCACCTCTCCGAGGGACCCCTTTGCCAAACTCGCCCTCCTGACAGCCTTGCTGCTGGGGCCTGTTCTGGGGGTCCTCTTTCTCCTTCTCCAGATGTCTGCTGCTGACCGCAGCTCTGAAGCCTCGCTGTCCCCCCGACAGAGCGCCACGGCCTCACGCCCACTTCCCTGCCTCTCTGCGCCCCGTCAAGAGGTTAAGCACGGTTTTAGTTGACTCCTCAGCCAACCCCCCGGATGTGGAGCGGCCTGGGCAGTGCTCACCCTGAACTCTTCCTCCAGGCCGATCTTGTCGAAGCGGGTGGCTGAGCCATGCAGGGCCTGCAGGTGTCTCTCCAGGGAGTTCACGTCCAGCTCCGTGTCTCCATAGAGATAGTACTCCAGTAAGGCTTGGTAGATGAACGTGTACTGCACCTACACGGCGACAGGGGGCGCGCTCAGCTCTGCCCTGCGCCCACAGAGACGCCCCCCCCTTCTGCCAGTGGAAGGAAGGTAAGGGGCAAGAGTCCCGAGTACGTTCGTGTGGACTGGTCACTTAGGGCCAAGACGGTGGTAGCAACTGGTGTTTACTGAGGATGCCAGACACTGTTCTGTAGCTTAGAATCAACCCCACGTCACATAAAGGACAAAAGTCACCCATCTCTGAGAACTCATGCAAGCTACAGACAGAACAGGAGGCATGTTAATGACCTGTGGTTATCTGCCCATCAAAGTTGGACCTACAAGCCAGGCTGGACGCACAGACCTGTAACCCTAGCTACTCAAGAGACTGGATGGCACAGAGCTGTAGTCCTGGCTGCCTGCCACGGGAGGACCACAAGCCCAAGGCCTGCTTGGGTTACAGACTGGGTTCAAGATTAAGCTAGGTGAATCAGTGAGACCGTCTCAAAAAGTAAAAAGAGGGCTGGGAATGCAGCTCAGTGATACACCTCTTCCTACCCAGTGCTATAAGGCAATAGAATAAGAATTGGGTGCAGCATGGGGTGAAGGCGGCCCGCGCTCTGCTCAGCTCCAGCCAGGGTGGGCGGGGTCCACTCACATCTGTCTGCACCATCTGAGGGCGCTGATTGCGGATCCGTGACACAAAGTCAAAGACGTCCACCTTCTGCTCGGAGTGTATCATGTCCATCATGGCGTCGATGACGATGAAGGTGCCCGTGCGGCCCACACCCGCGCTTCGGAAATGAGAGAGATGCCGCCTCGTGAGTCGCACGCCCCCTGAGCTGTGACAGGCAGGGCCTGCGACTTCTCCAGGGCGAATACACGCAAAGCCACAGGGGGCCGGCAGAGGGCGCTGCAGCCCCGGGAACTGAACCCAGGGCCGGAGCCGCTGCAGCCGGTTTGCCCAGCTCCAGGGTCACCTGTCGCCACATTCTGAGCTCTAGTCATCACTATGTGGCTGTGTCCAGGCAGAGCGGTGCACCCTGCCCTCTGGGAGCTAAGGGGCAGCTGCAGGTGTGTGTGTTGGGGGGAAAGTAGAGGAGAGATCCTTGGGTTTGCCAGGGCCCCTCTTGCTTTGTGGGTCTCACACACTGGGATTCTCCTAAGATGCGGGTGGGGAGCGTTCTGGGGGTCAGGTGGGGCTGGGGCTCCTGCAGCTCTCTCCCTCATCAGGTTGGCCCAGAGCAGGCCCCTTTACCCCCCTGCTGCTACCTCGTGGGTCCCCTCCCTCACGACACACCTGCAGTGGACCACGATGGGCCCAGCATGTGAGGGGTTCAGAGTCTTCACTTTCTTCAAGAACTTCAGCATCCCTATGGGGGTGAAAGGCACCCCAAAGTCCGGCCAGCTGGTGAAGTGCAACTGAGAGACCAGCCTCGGGGCTTTGAAGCCTTCGGGCACCTGCTGTGGGCACAGAGGAGAAAAGGGGCCATCGCGCCTGTCCACGCCTCTCCTTCCGTGGGTGTGGCCTGGGCCTGGGGCGTCCAGCCTGTGACAGCTGGGTCCACGCCACCAATGCAGAACGCCTTGGAGCTGGCCGCCGCTGCACCCCAGTTTTTGGGGGCGCTGGGCCCACCGGCAGTCATGCGAAGCTCACCAGCTGCCTCTTGCCACGCCTTCTGACAGTTACTCCTCTGGGCTGTCGGCCCTCATCGCACAGCCCTTCACTCTCAAAGGGTCTGAGGGGGAAAGATGGAGGGCCGCCTACATACAGGGGAGCTGCAGACCCCCTCGTCTCCTCTCGGCCCCCTGATGGCGAGAACAACAAGCAGTGGTGGTGGCGGGGTGTACGTGTGTGTTTGGGTGTGTTTGGGGGTGCTGTGGGGGTGTGTGTGAAGCAGGTGTGTGTGTGTGCAGTGTATGTGTGTGTGCAGTGTATGTGTTTGGGTGGGGTGTGTGTTTGGGTGGGGTGTGTGTTTGGGTGGGTGTGTTGGTGGTGTGTTGGTGTGGTTTGGGTGGGGTGTGTGTGCAGTGTGTTGTTTGGGTGGGGTGTGCGTGCAGTGTGTGTGTTTGGTTGGGTGGGGTGTGTGTAGTGTGTGTTTGGGTGTGTGCGTGCAGTTGTGTGTTTGGGTGGGGTGTGTGTGTAGTGTGTGTTTGGGTGGTGTGTGCGTGCAGTGTGTGTGTTTGGGTGGGGTGTGTGCGTGCAGTGTGTGTGTTTGGGTGAGGTGTGCAGTGTGTGTGTTTGGGTGGTGTGTGCGTGCAGTGTGTGTGTTTGGGTGAGGTGTGCAGTGTGTGTGTTTGGGTGAGGTGTGCAGGTGTGTGTGTTTGGGTGGGGTGTGTGTGCAGGTGTGTGTGTGCAGGTGTGTGTGTTTGGGTGCGATGTGTGTGCAGGTGTGTGTGTTTTGGGTGGGGTGGTGTGTTTGGGTGGGGTGTGGTGCAGTGTGCGTGTGCAGTGTGTGTGTTTGGGTGCGTGTGGTGCAGGTGTGTGTGTTTGGGTGGGGTGTTGTGCAGGTGTGTGTGTGCAGGTGTGTGTGTTTGGGTGCGATGTGTGTGCAGGTGTGTGTGTTTGGGTGGGGTGTGTGTGCAGGTGTGTGTGTGCAGGAGTGTGTGTTTGGGTGCGATGTGTGTGCAGGTGTGTGTGTTTGGGTGGGGTGTGTGTGCAGGTGTGTGTGTGCAGGTGTGTGTGTTTGGGTGCGATGTGTGTGCAGGTGTGTGTGTTTGGGTGCGATGTGTGTGCAGGTGTGTGTGTTTGGGTGGGGTGTGTGTGCAGGTATGTGTGTGCAGGTGTGTGTGTTTGGGTGGTGAGTGCAGTGTGTGTGTTTGGGTGGGGTGTGTGTGCAGTGTGTGTGTTTGGGTGGTGAGTGTGTGCAGTGTGTGTGTTTGGGTGGTGAGTGTATGCAGGTGTGTGTGTTTGGGTGAGGTGTGCAGTGTGTGTGTTTGGGTGGTGTGTGCAGTGTGTGTGTTTGGGTGGGGTGTGTATGCAGTTGGGTGTGGTGTATGCATATGATGCGTGTGTTTCAATGTGGTGTGTGTGTATAGTGTGTGTTTGTATGGTGTGATTGGTATGTATTTGGGTGAGAGGTGTGTGTGTGTGTGTGTGTGTGTGTGGTGTGATGTTTGTGTAGTATGTATATCCTATGTATCTAGGAGTCAAGTTAGCAGGGGAAACTAGGGTAGGGAGAGACTGGAACCCAGAACACACTAGCCCAGTGCTCTTTTCCAAGCCCTTTGTGTTGACTTCTAGGAACTGCAGCACATAGGATTCACTCTAACACACCAATCCTTCTACCTTTGATTTTTGATAAAACAGCCTTCTCCTTCTACTGGTTTTATTTTTTAATTTATTTTAGTGTGTGTTGTGTGTGTACCAGAAAGCATTGTATGTGCCCATGAAGACCCAAGGGTAGTTTCAGGAATCATCCTGCTCTACTTTCTATTTGTTCTGTTCTTGTGTTTCCCAGGTTCCAGGGCTAGAAATGCAGGCCGCCACCATTTCTGCCTGTTGTTTCTATGTGGGTTCTGAATTCAAGTCTTTCTGCTTGTGAAGCAGAGACAACACTCAGAATCATCTCTCCAGCCCTCTACTGTAGTTTTAAAATATCTCTCAAATCTACATTTCGCCTGCTTGGCTTAGAAGCAATTTTACCGAGGGCTGCCATAAATCCTTTTAGCGTGAAATGAGCGAGAGAAACATGTCAGATGCAATTTCCACATTGTTAAAAACCAATTGTGCCTTAGCAGGCTGTGGTAAGAAATGACACTTTGTGGACCCCGGTGCTGTTCAGCAGAACCTGCTTGGCACTTGGAGACTCTGAGCTCTACCTGGCAGCAAAGCTGGCCAGACTGCAGGAGGCTCTGTAATCAGATCCCCAACTTCCCTCTTGGGGAGCCCCAAGAGTGGCCCTCTGGGATCAAAGAGCCTGGTGCTCCCCAGATTCTAGTCCTTGACCAGTTAACCCCATCCCTGCTGGTGACAAGAACCATCTCTGCGCTGTACTGAGCCCCAAATGCGCCTGCTCCTGACCCAGCACCCCAGGAAGCCAGCCCCCGCGTGCTTACCAGCTGGATACAGAACTTGCGGATGGTGTAGTCTACCAGAACCACGCAGTCCTCCACGCTCACTCGCAAGTTCCCATAGGTCCAGCAGCCCTGGTCGGGCCAGTACTGGTAGCATTTCTCCTGTAATGGACCATTGGGGGAGACAAGTCAAGCACGGTCCTTCATTACCAGGTGGTGGTCACCGCAGCCCTGTCATCCACACGAGGCCTGGTGGATCCGGTCCTAAGGCAGCACCCGGAGCTGGAAGGAGTCCGGAGCAAATGGATGAGGATCAAAGAGGTCACGAGTGGGCAAAACAGCTGTGGACCAAGCATGTGGCTTTCAGGCTGGACACGCCGACCTCTCTCCTTCATTCACCCCACCCCCCAAGATCTGTGAAGTCTGACCCCACACCTCGGGCTGGAGTGAGCCCTCCACACCCCACACCCCCAAAGCTGCCCTCTCCACACCTTTCCCCTGGGCTTCATCACTGCTTGTCCTAGACAGGTCTCTAAGGACACACCTGCCACCCAGCGGCCATTCAGAAGTGACTAGAAGTCAGATCACACAGGAATCCGCACACCGCTTCTGGCTACGGCCGCTTTCCTGGCCCTCGGACACGAGCTCCACCCACGCGTGAGCACAGGGGTGCTCTTGACTGTGCCCGTGGAGACCTAAGGGTGACCTCGGGAATCTCCCTGAGTTGCTCTATCTCCTTATTGCTTTGCTCTAGGGTTTCCCAGCCTCTGCCTTCCAGGGACTGGAAATTTCAGGCCTCTCCACACCTGCTCAGCATTTTTTTTCATGGGCTCTGAGCTCAGGTCCTTTTGCTTGTGAGGCGAAAGGCTTTATCCCCTGAGCCATCTCCCCGCCCCTTACTTCTATTTTGAGGGGGCCCTCACAGGGTCCGAGAGCCTGGGTGCCTTCAGCAGTCCCGCACGGGGCCCTGCGCCTCACAAAATACCAGCTGCATTTCACAAGGGGCTGCACAGGATGTGGGTGCTGTAGAAACCACGGTGCGAAGCCACAGAGCCCAAGGGATTCTCCTGGGCACAGGACACAGCAGGCGGCCCGGAAGGGTGTTCAGAGGGACAGAAAGTACCGGCACGAAGGAGAGGGGTGGAGCAGGGTGTGGGGGTCCTCAGAGCCCCTCAGCCTCTGCTTAGATCTCCAGGCTCCCTGCTTGGGGAAGCAGCCCGTAGGAGGCCAAGGCTCTGTAGGCAGGTCATGGGGCTCCCCCACCCCTCCCAGACCCATAAAAGGGTCAGCCTTTCTTTCTGCAGAGTGAGGGTCTCTCTTTGGGGGACAAAAAGCAGACGGTCACACCCTGTTTCCTTCCCATCACCCTCCACATGGTGACAAAGGATGACATCAGAGGCATCCAGCACGGGGCGTGGCCGGCCCCATCTGTCCATCAGAAACAAAAGCCCATCCTGTCTCTGACGACCAGAACGTGCCCGCAGAGGCCTCTTCCTGAGCTGTTTACCTGGGGGCCGCCAGTCAGGGGGTCCCGGGGAGGCAAGTCGTCAGCTGCCTGTCCTGTGGCTCCCAGTCCCCTGTATCCCCAAGTTTGGAGTTGTACCCAAATGTGGCAGACCCCAGGATCAGCGGAAGGACGCTGCTAGAGCAGGACGCGTGGTCAGCACAGGGCGCTCCTGACAGGGGCGGCGCATGTCGGCACAGGCACGCAGCTGAGCCCGGGCAGCACTGTCTTTGTGGACGCGCTGGGTGGGGCTGGGCAGGGAGGCATCTGCCAAGCCCGGCCCTTCTGCTAGAACATGCCGGAAGCGCAGGCCGCTGCTGGGTTGCTTCACCTGAGGACACCTCCCCCGGGGTCTCAGTTCCTCTTTCACTTGGAGGACGAGCTCTTTGCAGGCAACAGGCCTGCGGGGGCCTGCAGGCTCCAGAGCCTCCTCTCCTGCAAGTCCTGCCTCTCCTGGTTTTGGCACCTGCACCAGAGCCGCTGCCACACAGCAGTGCTGAGGGCCTGGTCGACTCCTGGGCCCTTACTGGTGCTTCCCACTAGATAAAGCGCATACCCGGTCCAGACGCCTCCTGGGCCACAGACGACCTGCCCTTCTGCTTCCCGTGCAGCAGGAGCCAAGGCTCATTGCAGGACCCTCAGACCACGAAGGAAGCCCCCTGCTTCCCACACAGGGGCAGGACAGCCAGATTCTTAGAATGTGAAGAATTCGACTTTAAGATAGACTGCTAGAGCAGAAGGACCTGAGTTCAGATCCCAGTCCCATGTAAAAAACGCCAGGTGGAAATGGCAGCAACCTGCACTTTCTGCCCTGGTGGGTGGAGCCTGGGAAATCCCAGAGGGAAACAAAAAAGGAGGTAGAAGCCATCAGGATGATTCCCAGTCACCCTTGGTCCTGCATAGGAACACACAGTGACCTCTGACACACACACACACACACTCACACTCATGCACTTGCTAGAAGGTGCCATGAACTGGGCAAAGGGGGTGGTCAGGGCTTCCTTGGTACCGTGGGGTGGGCCTCAGCGTGACTTGAACTCACCTCTTTCCTCTCCTTCAGGTTTGTCAGCATGACGATGGTGGCCGACTTCTGCTCCCACACCATCCTCCAGAAGTCGTTCACGGTTTCCTGCTTAGGGCCTGGGTGCGGGGGGGGGGGCAGGGGGTGTCAGGCCAGGCGCACACGCTTCATCTCACCTCAGTCCCCGCGCCCCCCTCCAGCCACCTCCCACCTCTGCAGGCACAGGATGGGTCACCCAGCCTGGGGCTTAGCTGATGCCCCAGGCCAAGTCAGGGGCGCTACAATCATCCATGGGCAGAAAAGGGGGTCTCGGGGGCTTGGGATCTGGGGCTATGCAACAAAGACCTCCTGGGACCACCAAGTGCTTGTGGATCTCTGATTCACAGTCCCTTCCAGAACCATCGAGTCAGAATGTGGGTGAGCAAAGGAGTGTGTACGTGTACATGCGTGTACATGAGGAGCAGGGAGAAAGATGGAGAGGGAGGGAAAGCACAGCCACTGACTTATCCTCTGTTCCTTTTTTAAAAGGAAATTACTAGTTTTTCTTCATTTGAGAGAGGGCACACATGCGCGCCATGGTGCACGGGCGGAAGTCAGAGAACAGCTGTCTTCCCACGGGGGGGGGGGCTCTATCTAACAGTCTTTCCCTTATATCTTCAGCTCCCAGCATATTGCTGCCCACAAGAGATGTGAGTTGAAGTCCCTGGGCAGAGGGTCTGAACACAGGGAGAAATTCCCCCGCCCTGGGTCCACTTCCAGCCAGAAACACAAGCCGGGGGCTGGAAGAAGCTCTGGCAGTCGTTCTGGGATCCTGAGGCAGATGCTGAGCAGGACGTGGGGGCGGGGAGATAAAGAAGCCCAGCTGCCTTTAGATACTGTCCAGGTCTCATCAGTGGTGAGCGCCGGTTCTCTGTCCACAGCGGGACCCCTCAGCTCCGCACAGTGTTTCTGTCTGCTTTGCCTGTATTCAGGACAAGCGCCCTCAGGTGACGGGGAGGTGCTGCCTGAGGCTCATATGGAGATGTCGAGAGCAGGAGAAGAGGGTGTCTGGCTTAGCATCACTGATCCCTCGGGAGAAGCAGCCCTCGCTCTGAGGAGCGACAGCCCCTGGCAGGATGGACTGGTAGCTGGGCAAGAGGGTCAGCGAGCGAGGCGGAGTGAGGCGCAAGACTAAGGACACGTGTTCTACCCTACCCGTGGTCTTGGCCTAAAAAAGCCCCAGCCATGTTCGGGAGCCGAGAGAAAGAGTCATGTCAGGAATTAGAACTCAGGATGGAAGAATGGTGACCGGGGGTCAGTGTGCACTGTGTGTGTCAAAGAGGGGTGTGTGCGTGCATGCATGCACTCTGTGTGTGTGTATGTGTGTGTGGGTGAGTGCAAATCAGGGGTTTATGCATGCTGTTATGCATGTGTTATGTATAAATCAGAGGGTGTGCATACAAATCAGAGTACGTGTGTATAAATCAGAAGGTGTGTGTGTGCATGTTATATTTACACATAGCCACTATTTGCATGGACATCTAACATGCCACGAAGACACGACAATATCACACATGCACATGTGCACACACACATAAAAATCACTGTAATTGTCAGTCTTGCTAGATATTAGATATCCACACTGCTTTATAAAAGCTGTATTCAAATGCAAACCTAATGAAAAGCTTACCTTGAGCTGCTATGAACTTATTTTTCTCTTTGTAACCCTAAAAACACAAGCAGACTGGCGATTACTCAGACAGCCTTGGAAGACAGGACCCTTGTGTTGTTAGAAGAACACACAGTCACCCCAGAAAATTTGGAAGACTGGAAAAAGTAAGAAAACTCCTGAGCAACTTCAGAAACAGACAATGTCACTTTCCTATGATAGATGCCAATATAAAATTGATATCTACTGTTCTATTTTTCCGTTCTGAGAACTTTCTAGATACGTAACAAGCAGGTACATAAATATTTGTATTTTTTAGTTGGGCTGAGGTACAAAGCCTCTAATATCATCATATTCTAAGTGAGACATTAAAGCTTATTTTGAGGAGCAATTACATGAACTCTTAATTCCCTTGTATACGCGTGTCATGATGTACTTAGCGAACTGTGGTGTGTCAGCAACAAACGCACTGTGATGCAAACCCTCTGCCCACTGAGTTACTACTTATGGGTGACTTCCCATGCAGGTGCCAACTGTGGGTGGCCAAGGTGCCCAGAAAGGGGGTGACCACGTACAGTGATGATCAGAGGGGAAAGCACCCGTGGGTCACGATCAGACTCAGCCCGTGTGCCCAGTGGGTGCTTCGCGTCAGACCAGGGGAAAGGAAAACGGCCAGCTCACATCTATATAGGAAGCGTTGATGTAGTCGGAGCAGGGAATTCCATCCGCCGGGCTCAAAATCACCCTGGACCGATCGTCTGAAAAAAAGCAGACAAACCTGTAGAGTCAGGAAAAGGGGCTTCAGACCCCAGTCGTCCTCACCAGGGATCAGCTGCTAGGAAGGACTCCCCCAAAGTCAGGGCAGCGGGGCAGTGTCCCTTCCTGGTTGGAGCCCCATGGTCCGTCTCTACCATGGGAACACAGCAGGAGCCAGCAACCAGGATGGGCTGTGTGTGGCCACACGCGCCGAGGAGCGGAACATGGTGACGATGATTTCTGAACCCCACAATGGGCCTTGACATTGAGGGGTACAGGTGCTCAGAAGAGGAACTCAGGATGAAGAACTGAACCAGGCACATTGACTCAGGCTTTGCAGGGGACATGTGGGTGACAGATGAGGGATGCTGAACCCCCGGTCCCAACCTTCAACCCGGACCCCAGTGCCAGAAGGCAGCTCGGCTCACGCACATTGGCCCACTGGCCCAAGAGTGTCCAGCCTGCAGTGTGGGTGTGTTCCAGGGTGAGAGGGCAGCAGGGACATGGGTGTGTGTGTGTGTGTGTGTGTGTGTGTGTGTGTGTGCACGCGCGCACATACTGAGAGAGTGTTGTAGTGTTGCATGTTAAGTATGGATCATATGCTATGTGTATATGTATGAATGTCTACACTGTGTAGACCCACTGAGTGGGTTGGATTGGTATATGGTGCAATATGTGGACATGGTGCTTTGGTGTATGTATGTTTCAGTGTGTGCATTTCTGTGGTATTGTATGGTGTGTGTATGTATGTATGTGTGTGCATAAAATATGTTATGTGGTAAGTGTGTTTGTGTGTTATGACTGGGTTCCATGTGCTGTTCATGGCGTGTGTGCTGTACAGTGCTATGTGGCATGTGGGATGTGCATGTGTGTGTGTGTGTGTGCGTGCGTGTGTGTGTTATCTGTTCTGGGGCATGGTGTGAGGTGTATTATATATGTGTTGTATGCTGTGGAGTGTTATGTGGCATGTGTAGCACACACGTGTAGTGTGTGCGTTATCTGCTCTGGTGTGGTGCTGTGCAGGGGTCTGTGCTATGATGCGCTGTGTACTGTGTGGGATGTGTGGGCATGGCGTGTGCTGGCGTCTGTGTGGTGACAGCCCTGTGCCCACCAGCCACGCTCCAGCTGGGCTCTGCTGCCCGTCTGCACCTGCGCTGCTTCCCTTTCTTCCACGTTGTTACCTTTCTGCCACGTCAGGTGCTCCGGGTGGCCCCCTGCAGTGCCACACTCAGGAGCTGAGGCAGGAGGATGGGGGCTGCGGGCCGGCCTGCGCTACGGCTGCGTCCACGCGGCCCTTGCATATACTTTCCTCCCATACAGGAACATGCGTGCTCGCGTGGCCCCTGGAGTCAGGGTTATGGGCTCCTTCTGGTGCGGCGGGTGCCGGCCGCTCTCACAGGGGGATGTGGGCACCAGCGGCCAGGGCAGCGTTGCCACAGGAGTTCCTAGAGCTCGGGTGTGGTTGGTGTTTCCTGTCCACTCCCTGCCAGAGCCCAGGTTGTTACCACATGAGCCCAAGCCCAGCCTCTCCCCTGGCACCCTCCTCCCATGGCAGCCTGTCTGCCTGCGTCTATCTCGGGCACAGCTCCATGGAGGATCTGTGCCTTGCAGTTCTGTGAAAGGCCACTTTACGTGGAAAGCGGCTGGCAGGGCCACTTCATGTGGACGGCGGCTGGCAGGGCCGCCATGTGTAGAAGGCCACCAGCCAGACCACACCTGTGGTTTCAGACTCCCTGTCTGGGCTTCATTGCTGGGCCTCATCTACCTCGCTGCTGGTTGGCTGGGAGGGTGGTGTGCAGCGCGAGAGGGTCATGGCCCACGCACGGTGGACAGAGTGACAACCCCCAAGCCTACAGCCATGCTTAGGGGCTTGGGGCTGGAAGCGGAAACAGCTCTGGCCCAACATGTGTTGCGCAGCTGAAGCTAATTTAGAACGAGTTGCACTTGTGGACAGCGGTGGTGACCCACAGGGAAAAATTGCCTGGGCCTCACTTCAGACCTGGCCGTCTGCAGCCCGTGAGCTGCAGCTGTGAGCATCCCGCACCCCATAAAACGCAGCTGTGAGCATCCCGCACCCCATAAAATGCAGCTGTGAGCATCCCGCACCCCGTGAGCTGCAGCTGTGAGCATCCGGCACCCTGTAAAATGCACCTGTGAGCATCCTGCCGGCAGAGGGCCTGTGTGGCTGCTGGCCTCGGAGCCTGGCCACGGATGCGAGTCCAGCCTGGACACAGTGCTTGACTCCGTCTCAGGTGCAGGCCAGAGCTGCACTCCAGCCCAAGGGCGTCTTAGGGACCTACTGCACGTCTGTCCTGGCTTGGGGGAGACGCCCACCTTACCTTGCAGATCCAAATCCCACCTGAGAGAACAGCCCCAAGAGCCCCTCACGCCCTGAGATTCAGCCCACCATCTGCCCTCCAAGACCCAAGGGACATGCTAGATGCCACCCTGTCCTTGCCAGCCACGATGCTTCTGCTCTGCTGTCCCCACAGCCCCCATGGAGCAGACTGTGGCCCCAGCCTTGGCTGCCAGGCAGGAAATGCGTGGGGTTGACCCCACGCTGGGGCACGGGCAGGGGGATTCACGGAGGCCACTGAACAACCTCTCTAGAGTCCTGTCACTTTTTCAGGGGGCAGGAACAGGCTGGTTTTCTTCTGCCAGGGATCCCAGCCCTGTCTGTCTGTCTCTCTGTCTGTCTGTCTGTCTGTCTGTCTCTGTCTCCTTTTTCTTCATTCTCTCTCTTCTTTCTCTTTCCTCTCTGTTTCCCCTTTCTTTCTTCTCTCTCCTCTCTGTCTGTCTGCCTCTCTCTCTCTCTCTCTCTCTCTCTCTCTCTCTCTCTCTCTCTCTCTCTGGCTGGCCTCTATCTGAAGCTTGTATATCTCAGCATGAATGCTGTTTATATATGAGGCTCACCACACAGTCCAGCAACGCTGTTGACTGATACCATGAATTCTTCCCTCAGGGGACCTGGGTTTAGTGGTCAGATGAGAAAGGCGGGAAAGGAGTTTTGCCTGTGTTTACCCCTGAGAAGCCCTCAACCACACGCCGTCCAACCAAAGCTAAAGTTAATCCAGTAAGGAAGCAAATTGAATTAGAACTGATCTTCTAATGTCTTGATTTTCTTCGATACAAACTGCTGTGAAGAGTCGCCCCCAGCCTTGACCTTTCTTTCCACTGAGCTTCTGGGCCGAGGGAGGGAGGGGGCTTCTTGTCCTCGCTTTCTTTCAGCATGTTCACCGGTCTGCCCATAATCAGGCCTGGGACAAGCCATCTCACAGCCTACTCTGTCCTCCCTCCCTTGCAACAAACAAAAGCCCGCTGGATTATTTTCTCTAGGTTTAGTTAGATCTTGGGCTCAGGGTGGGCCATGCAAAGACCACTTCTAAACTCTGCATGAACGGTGGGAAACGGTTACTTCCAGAAAGTGCGAAGACCCAGCATCACAGGCAGGTCTCAGCTTCCAGTTCACATGGCAAACGGGCGCAATCCTAACGCCAAGACACCTTGGAGCCACGGGGTGGCTCGCGCCAGACAGGACAGGACAGGGCCGGCAGGGGCCGGCAGGGGCCAGCTGCTGAGGAGCCCAGGCCTGGCCGGGAGGAGCTGCTGGCTCCGCTTGTCCACAGGAAGGGCCGAGCCGCCGCGCAGGCTGGGGAGGGGGACCACTTTGGCAAAGGCAGCTGGAAGCAGGCGCCCCAGGGCCCAGCCCATCCGCTGCAGCTGGACACAGGAGGCTCGCACCCCAGCCCTGACAGTCCCTCGGCACCCCACATCCTACCTAGCACATGGCCACTGTTGGTTGTTGGGATTGAAATCAGCTCAAAACCTTCCTAAAAAGGAGCTGACCCCCCCACACACATGATTTTTACTCCGCCCAGGCCCCCACAGTATGGGGATTTACTTCTGGTGGTAGGACCTGGAAAGGAGGTGCGCTCGCTCACTCAGGACTGGAGCCCAGGACTAAAGGAGGGGTGCGGGTCCCCAGTCTGTGAGGAGCACTCACTTATACCTGCCTGCTTCGCGTCACAATTACACCTGTCAGCAATAGCAAAGGTGTGCACACCCCGTGCAGGGGGCAGACATTCAGAGAGGGCTGGGGGGAGCTCCGGAGCCCCCAGGGCGGACGGCGAGCAGCTCCAGTGATCTGAGCATCAGGACGCAATGTCACGTGACGCACAGTGTCACCAGAGGCCGAGAAACAGCTAGTCTAGCTTCTCACCCAGCACGCAACAAACAAACCAACGAAACTTGAAAATCTTACTGGGCAAGATGTTGGGGTATCTGTTTTTTTCTCTGTTTTCTTCTTTATTGGCCTGTTCAAAAGTTCCTTGTATGTGTCCGGATGGCAACGACTGAGTTAGACAAAAAAACAGAAAGAAAAAAATAGGTGGTTAGAATTCACGGCAATGCAGCTGAGTCCTGTGAACTCTGTAAGCTTCCCCGCTGAGCTCAGGAGATGAAGCCGTCTTTGCCCACTGGCCACCTCTGCCTCGGACCTGGCGTGCGGCACAGGACAGGGACTAATGAAGCGCATCCTGTCTTCTGTCTAGGGGGCTGCAGACATCCAGGTGACGTCCCCAAAGCCAGGCCCTGCCACACACAAGCAGGGACTCAATCTGCAGCCCACCACATCCCAAAGCCGTAACTCGTGGCCCAGATAGGTGCCCCCAGGCAAGGGAGGGAGACCCCAGAAGGGGAGACCCCAGAAGGGGAGACCCCAGAGAAACTCTGACTTGGAACCTAAAGAGCCAGGACGACAGGGAGGGATGCTGAGACCTCGGGGCGGGGCAGAGGATTCTGGGAAGTGACTCGGGACTCGATTCCAACTCTGCTCTGGATCCTGGGCTCTGTGGTCAGAATCTGCTGTGTCCCATGTGGAAGGCAGGCAGTCCCCAGCCCCCTCCCAGACCCCCAAACCAATACTAGCATCTCCCTGAGGGTCCCTTTGCCCTAACTGAGGACTGGCAATGAGAAGCCAGACTAGGACTCTGAAAACCGAGACAGGACGCCACTGTGTATAAACTAGTCATCTGGGCGTCTGGGTCCTTCTAGAACCCAGATCAGACCGCCTGATTCCTGAGCGCCTCTGACTGTCCTGACTGCGTGCTCGCTGCTGGATCTGACTCTGTGTACAGGTGATCTACAGCAAAGAACGCTTTGAACCAAGTCACATCTTCCAGCGCTAAACCTCTCGCTGGCTGGTCCTGGGATACGAGGTTCTGAGGAAGAAGCACGGGCATCAACAGATCACGCGCAGCATGCCGGGAAGACCTCGCTCTCAATTATATCCTCATCCATGACCAGGTCCCCGAGCATCCAGCCAGCCTCAGGAGTGAGGCGTCTGAAGTCCAAGAAGTAGCTGGGGGCTTGTGTAGAGTCACCCGGATGGGGAGACCGACCGAGCTAGCACGGCTGGGGGACCCTTTGCCTGCGCTCAGGAAGACACAGAGGTCCCCGTGTCCACTCTAAGTCCTCTCTTCACGCAGCAGCCTCGGACCTCGCTGCCCTGGGCTTGCCCACTCAAGGCCCCAGCCCCCTCTCTGGACAGACTCGGTCCCTGGCAAGGGTTTGCGTCAGGAGCAGAGGCCACTGGTTCTCCTCTGCTCTGCGGCAGCCGTGGCCCGCGACCACAGGCAAGGGCGTGGCCTGGGCGGGCGTGGAAGGACCAAGGTGGCGACAATGCCAATGGGCGGCTCTTGACCTCACCCTGGCTATGAAAACCTGCATCCTTCGAGCTCTGCTTCACCATCAAAGCCGGCTGAATGCTACCTTCCTGGCCCTACCTAGACACTGAGTTTAGATCACATTCTAGAATCTTCTCTTCCAATTCTAGCACAGGACACCGAACTGTCACAGTGGCCCATGGTGGTGCTTGGCAAGTGCACCCAATGGTCGTGGGTAACACCTCATCAGCGATGGATCGCCAGTGGCAAGGGGCCTGCAAGAAAGGGAACTGCTCGCCGCGCAGAGATGGGTGTATGCGTTCTGCAGATGTGCGTAATTTTTCTGCACAGTTGAAGCTACTCTAAAAATAAAGTCTACTGAAATAACAAATGAACGAAGCCAAGCTGCACCCCCTGCTCCCAGGCAAGATGGCTGCAGTTTAGAGGCCGGAGCGACCCAAGTGCAAAGAGGGATCAGGCTCTGATGGCCCCACTCCGCGGCCCGGAAGGCCGGCGGAGATGTGGGACGTGGAGATGGGGTGCGCCTGACTCCCGGGACTGCTCAGGCATAGGATGTGGTGAGACGGAAGAGCCTGGCGAGGCGTCCATGCCCCACGGGGTACCTGGCATCCAAGCATGCTGAACAGAACCCACACAGACTGGGCACAGCCTGTTTCCAGGCCGCCCAGGAATTCAGCCTCCCAAATGGTCGGGTGTCTCAGTAGAGGGTCCGGGAGGGTGTGTAGTGCCTCCTCTCTTTGCCGGCTGTTAGTAGCGCTGTCTGTGCCAGCATGTCCCAGAGGATGAAGCACTAGTCTGTCTGTCGTACCAGATCCCTCTACACACCTGCGCTCACGTATGTTTCTACCACGTCTGTCACTTGTGGATCCCAGACCTGTGACTTGGGATAACTTGCTGGGACAGAAGGGAAGACATACACCAGCGGGACTTGCTTGCTAGGGCTGAGTCTGGAGCTGGGACAGGACGGCCACCTGCTACCTCCAGTTGAAGACAGCAGACCCCATCGTCAAACATCTCATTTGCATATTACCTGTCACTTTGTTTATATGTCCTCACAGGCCTGCAGGACAGGGAGAAGCCCCACTTCACAGGTGAAGATTTGGAGGTGGAGGGAAGGAAATAGCCCAAGTCCTCCAAGTTAGGGCAAATCTGCCCCACTGTGCTGAAGACCCCAATACCAACCCTTTTTTTCACCAGAAGCTTGGCTCGGCAGGACATAAAGTCCAAGCACAATGGCACGTTTCCCATGAGCCCTAGGAAAAGCCTTGGAACCAGAGAAAGGGGTAGGAAGCAGAACCCAAGCCGGTCCTCTGAGAACCCAAGGTGGCGCGTTCCGGCCAGCCCTGGGCCTTGAACCGAGCCGGCCCTCTGCTGAGAATCAGCGCCAGCGGCCCGGGCTGCATTACTCCGCCCCGCACTGCATTTCCAGCTCCCGGCCTCCGGTCAAGGAGACTCATGCTCAGCCGAGGGGCTGCGGAGAGAGGAGGAGATTGAGCCATTTGCTCCGAGTGCCACATTCAAAGGGAATCATTGGAACCACTCAAGAATCAGGAGAAATACCCAGATGCATCCACTTTTATATAAAAAAAATATGAACATGTCCAAAATTCATAATGTTCAAAATAGCCAACTTTCAGATAAAGGTAGAATCTGTAAGTAGGATGCAGCCACCTTGGTGCCCAGGTCGAGGAAAACCACGTAGCCTGGCCACACTTTCCTTCATTGTTGCTTGCATTAATTTTCGTTTTTTTTTTTCAACGTGCTATGAAAGTTTGGCACGTCTTGACTGCCGAGCTTCTAAGTGGATCCTGAATTCTGTTCCTGAGTCAAATCTCTCACCTGCCTCGCCCTGTTCCTGGCGGGCTCCCAGCCCCCATCAGCAGCTCAGGCACTCACACCCAGCACATGGAACCCGGGGGAAGGGAGGCGAGAAAGGGCGGAGCAAGCCTCCCCCCTCCCCAGCCTGATAGGCAGCTACTTGAAAATGGAGAATTGACTTGGCTTCTTAAGATGGGAGAGGGCGAAACAGGGAGAGGGTTTGGAGCTGTCTTTCGATATGACCTAATTTCTAAAAAAAAAAAAAGGAAAAAAAAAGAGGGAAACACACTTGGAAACAATAAAAGGAAGTGAGCTGAAGGCTGGGAGGGGGGCGTTGTGCTGCAGAAAAAGTGGCATATCGCTCAGCAATGCACAGCTCAGCCTCCCCAGCAGCAGCCGTGTCTAGAAATATCCACAAGACGCCGTCCACAGGACTCATCATCTGAGCCTCAGATGTGTGTGGCCCTCAAGCGGGTCTCTCTGCCCGTCAAGCCCCTTCCTCACACAGTGCGAGTGGCTTGGTGGAGAATAAAAACTATGGCGGGGTCTGGCCCAGCCAGCCCTGTGTGGATATCTGCCGGGACTGAGGCTGAGGGACAAGGAGGCCCGAGGGTCAGTACCGACCCCCACACCAAGACAGCACTCACTTCCTCCATGTGTCTGTGTACCCGCGGGGGAGGGATGCCTGCTGAGTTTCGGGAATCACCAGGAGAACTGTCTCAGTGAGCTGGAGCTCCTCTGAGGTGGTGGGGTGACTCACCCCAAACGCTGGGGGGCGGCGGGAGAACGGCAGAGACTCCAGCACACACTGACCGGGAGGAGCGGGTGTCCCCAAGGCCGTGGGACCAGGCGGCGGCTCGGGTGGCAATGACTGCTGATCTGAGAAACGTCTGAGACCCAAGGGAAGCCGCCGCCTGGTCACTAAAGGTGCCACAATGGCCTTCGGGGTCTGGACTGGTCACAGACCGTGACAGCCTCGGGCCCAATGGTCTCGCTGTATCCTGAGCCCTGAGCACCCTGAGGACACGGACGGGGCTTCCCCGGCCCTACGTCCGGGACACAGCAATGTGAGGTCTCTCTGTCCCCAGAACCACCAGCCTTGGGTGTCCCGGGAGCCCCACGGTCGGGACCACGCACACTCACATTGAACTCCTCGCGGAAGCACTTGCAGTCATCTGCGGAGCGCAGGCGGATCTCCTCCTCCAGGTGCTCCACGGGGATGGGGAGGAATCTCTTGGGGCCCGGCGGGGACCCGCTCAGCAGCATCACTCTCTGCTGCTCTGTGGGGTTGGAAACAGGGACCACTGAGCCCCGCGCCCAAGCGCGACTCAGAAAGCAGGCAGACTAGGAGAATGCACAGGGGAGAGGAACCTCTGAAATCACCCAGGCCAGGGCTCATGTCAAACACTCTAGCTGGACACGTCCTGCTGTCTCAGGTGATGACCACTCCCTGTCCATCACAGACCTGAGACCGCTCCCTGTCCATCACAGACCTGAGACCGCTCCCTGTCCATCACAGACCCTGACGACCGCTCCCTGTCCATCACAGACCCTGACGACCGCTCCCTGTCCATCACAGACCTGAGACCGCTCCCTGTCCATCACAGACCCTGACGACCGCTCCCTGTCCATCACAGACCCTGACGACCGCTCCCTGTCCATCACAGACCCTGACGACCGCTCCCTGTCCATCACAGACATCCGGCTGTGCCTGCTCACTCCTGGCCACTCCCTCACGGCAGCGTGTGCTGCAGGCTCCAGCCAGACTCATCGCAGTGTCAGCTTGGAGTTCACTGAGAAAACTCTTGGGATGTGTCTCTCGCCATCTCTTCTTTGTGACCAATAGACCTGACTCTAAACTCCCTAGCTCTGATCACAGACAGCAGCGCTGGGGAGTGGTGAGGTACTGAAAAAGTACAGGAAGGCTGCAGGAGGGGGGGCTGGACAAGTGAGCTTACAGGCTCAGAGTGGGGTCCACAGGCTCACAGTGGGGTCCACGGGCTCACAGTGGGGTACAAGCTCAGAGGCTCCTGCTTCTCTTCCCAGGGAGGGAGCTGGCACTGACAAGGTCTACAGAGTAACCTGGCTGCCGCCTTTAGAAAAGGCAGCGTGGTACCTGCAGGGCCTGCTAAGGCCCCCCCGAAGCTCTTCACCCCATCACTCCCTCCTTCTGTGGTGTGAGCCTGCGGGCTTCCGCACCTTCCCAGGTCCCCTATTCTTTCCTCTGTATGGACGCCGAGACACGCAAGGCAGGGAGAGGGGCCATATGCCATCTAACCGGGGGTGTGCGTGCACCGAACCCCACGAAGCTGCCCCTCCTGAGCCCTGTGAAGCTGTATCTCAGCTCAGGATTGTAGTTTACAATCCCCCATCTCAGAGTCTGGGCTGGGATAACTTTTTATTACCGTGGGCAAATGTTATTATTTCCTCCGAAGTCTGCTGGCACGTGTGTTATCCCGAGCCATGGCCCAGCCAGAGGAAACCGACAGCACGGATTGGCATTTGCTGGCGTGAACCAGGGTTGCCATGCGGGACTGAGTCAAGCACCCTGCACATGCCGGGCACGCGCTCTGCCGCCGCTAAACCACATCCCAGTCCTCGGGTGTTTGAAGCAGAGTCTCGCTAGGCAGCCCAGGCTGGTCCTAAACCTGGGGTCCTTCTGCCTCGGCCTCCCAGCGTTGGGGTACAGGCCCGGGGCCTGGCAGAGGGCAGGGAGGGGGGCAAGGTGCCTCAGGAACTGGAGGGTACGAGTCAGCACCAGGCTGGGTCAGGAAGGTCTCCCTCCCAACTCCGTTCCTCCAGGAAACCCGAGCGCTCTGACAACACAGGTCCCTTCTTTCCGGCCAGATCCTCAGACGGCCTAGTGTCTTGCTGGGGGTTCCCAGCTAGAGTCTTATCACAGAATAAATTCTAAGGTCTCATTGAAAAAAAAAAAAAAGCTAGATGGCAAAGGCCCGCGAGAGGGACAGGATGTGAGCAGAGTACTCGCCCCAAAAGCCACAAACTGCAACATCTCAGACATCCGCTCCGCCCTGCAGGGAAAACGCTCCTCTACAGTTACGAAACAGCGTCGCCTCCGCGCCGCCCCAGGTGTGGAAAGGTGGGAGGAAGCACGCTTCGCTCTGGATGCCCTGGGGGGAGGCAGACCTGTGTCTGTGCCGGGACTGGCCCGGTGGCGCCATACCTTGCTCTTCCAGGATGCCGTTGGGTATCTTCTTGTCGTTGCTGCTGACAGCGGCTTTCTTCTGCTTCCTGAACCTTAGCGACACAAGACGCATTAGGGCTCAGCACCCCGACGACTCCCGAGCCCCGAGCCCCGAGCGCGGCGATACCCACCAGGTGAGCCGGGAAAAGCTCTTGCGGCTGCTCATGGCTGAGCCGGGCTCGGCCTGGCCTGTGTCTGGGCTGCCCACGCCCCCAGCCGGCAGCACAGTCATTTCCTCATGGGCCGCGTGACGCGCCTGGGGACACTCCTACCTGAAGCAGTAGGCGGCCAGCAGGGACAGCAGCAGCAGGAGGAACAGGGGCAGCAGCAACCAGGTGAGCGGGGGCTGGGAGGCCCCGGGGTCCGGGGGTCCTGCGGGGGGGAGAGGGGAGAGACTCCATCAGGACCCCACCGAGCAGGCGAGGGAAGATGCCCACGGCGCCGTGCGTGGTACGGCTGGCCAAGCCCTTCCCATCAGCCCTCCCCGGGCCGTGACCCACGCATAGCAGTCCACCCTGGCACAGTGGGGATGCGGCAGCTGGGCCTCCTTTGCTGTTGCCTTGCGCAAGGAGGGGGAACCTGGCACAGAGGAGTGGGAGATGCCCAAGACCGGCCTCCCAAGGGCCCAGCTGGGCAGCTGTCTCCCTAAGCATCTCTAGTCCTGCGTCTCCCCACAAGGAAGAGGTGGAGGGGGCGGGTTCGAGTCCAGCCATTTTCTTCAGGCATGGTTGGGGGCCACCGTTCCAAGCTCAGGGAAGCAGCCTGACCCTCAGGCTGTGGCATTATGTCTGCAGGGACAGGCGTGCTGTTTACAAGGGTCCCAGAGGCCTGGTCCATAGGTCCACTCTCAGGAGTTAGCTATGTGCTCCTTACTCATCCCGCATACCAGCCAGCTCTGCCTTCCTCAACCAGAGCTATGTACATGCCTAGACCCACGAGGTGTCTAGTGGCTGCCAAGGACCAGCCATTGCATCACCGACCCAAATTCCAATAGGCCACACGCTCTCCTGGCCCACAGAATAATCCTCCTCTCTACGAAGCTTGTACGCCAAAGGCCACCGCAGGAAGCCCACCCGGCTTTTCCCGTGCACCAAAGGCTCCTCCCCGTGCCCTGGAGGAGGGAGCAGGGCCCGCGGCAACGGCTGGGCTGCCATCCCGGGTTCAAGAAGCACCGTGTAGGTCTTTCGTCTGTGGCCCACACCCCCCCCGCCCCCTTGATGATGCTCAGCAGCCTGGGGAGGTTCTGTCTGCTCATCTCCACCCCCAAGTATGTGTTCTGGGGACCATGACCCACACCCATGACCCTGACTCAAAGGAGCTGCTTCCCTCTTTGGACGAGATGGGGTCTGTAGTCAGCTGCATGGCGGGAGTGTCTGCCCGGTCCTTCCCTCTGGCCCCAGCCTGCCCCCTGCCCCCTGCCCCCTGCCAGCGAGGCCTTGTGGCAGCATCCTGCCCCCTGCCCCCTGCCCCCTGCCAGCGAGGCCCTGTGGCAGCATCCTGCCCCCTGCCCCCTGCCAGCGAGGCCCTGTGGCAGCATCCTGCCCTAGTCTCCTGTGTCTGCAGTTGTGGAGAACGTCCCGCTGGCCCTTCTGGAGCAACCTGGGATCTAGGCTGCTTGTCGCTGAGGGGCAGCGCCGGCCCAGCGGGGGCCTGCTGCGTGGTGTCACTCCCTGACTGGGCCAAAGGCCACCAGGAAGCGTGGGCAGTCCCCTCCTCCCTTCTGGGACTGTCACTGTCCTCGCTGAAACTCTCCACTTCTGCATTGTCCAGAGGTGCAGCTCCGCTGGCTACTCACTGGCGATGACTAAACCACTAGCTCATGGGGTCACAGGGCCCGTGGGCCCTGCCAGCCTCCCTCCCCCCTGGACCCTGTTGGAAGCATGAGGGTCCAGCTTCCATGTCCACGGCTCCCAGGACACGATGGAGTGGACAGACTGGGACTGCCACAGGGTGTGGTGCGTGGGCAGAATCTCGGGAGCCCACTGCCCCTTCGTCTGGTTTCTGCCACCTCTGATCTGCCCCGAACTGTCCCAGTGAGGAGGGCAAAAACCAGGACCATGGTCCCCAAGCCCCCCCGGAGACAGTGGGAACACCTGAGGCCTGGCTGGTGGGGCTGGGGGGTGGGGAACCCACACCCTGTTTATAGTGGTCAGCTCCATGGGAAGGTGGGCCCAGACCGCATCCTGTCTCCAGCCTTCCAAGGGAGAACACCTACTTCATGCAAAAGTTTTTCTGTAAATTAAATAATGGAAATAAATGTGGGCCAGAAAAGGAAAGCCTGCGTGCAGTGAGCTGTGTCCCCTGGGTATGGGCTGGAGTCACACAGGAGCATCTGTCTCACAGCCTTGCACGCTGAGCGGGCTCGGCCGGGTGGGCGGGGGCGGGTGAGGAGGCACAGGTGGGCCCCTCCCTGTGGTGTGCTTTCCGTGTGTGTGTGTGTGTGTGTGTGTGTGTGTGTGTGTGTGTGCGCGTGTGTGTGTGTGCGTGTGTGTCTGAGTGTGTGTATCTATGTGTGTGTGTATCTATGTGTGCGTGTCTGAGTGTGTATCTATATGTGCGTGTCTGTGTGTGTATCTATGTGTGCGTGTCTGTGTGTGTATCTATGTGTGCGTGTCTGAGTGTGTGTATCTATGTGTGTGTGTATGTATCTATGTGTGCGTGTCTGAGTGTGTGTATCTATGTGTGCATGTCTGAGTGTGTGTATCTATGTGTGTGTGTATCTATGTGTGCGTGTCTGTGTGTGTATCTATATGTGCGTGTCTGTGTGTGTATCTATGTGTGCGTGTCTGAGTGTGTGTATCTATGTGTGTGTGTGTATATCTATGTGTGCGTGTCTGAGTGTGTGTATCTATGTGTGTGCGTGTCTGAGTGTGTGTATCTATGTGTGTGTGTCTGAGTGTGTGTATCTATGTGTGCGTGTCTGTGTGTGTGTATCTATGTGTGCGTGTCTGAGTGTGTATGTGTATCTATGTGTGCGTGTCTGTGTGTATCTATGTGTGCATGTCTGTGTGTATCTATGTGTGTGTGTGTGTATCTATGTGTGCGTGTCTGTGTGTGTATCTATGTGTGCGTGTCTGTGTGTGTGTACATATGTGTGCGTGTGTGTGTATCTATGTGTGCGTGTCTGTGTGTGTGTACATATGTGTGCGTGTGTGTGTATCTATGTGTGCGTGTCTCTGTGTGTGTGTATCTATGTGTACGTGTCTGTGTGTGTGTATCTATGTGTGCATGTCTGTGTTTGTGTATCTATGTGTGCATGTCTGTGTTTGTGTATCTATGTGTGCGTGTCTGTGTGTGTGTATCTATGTGTGCGTGTCTGTGTGTGTGTATCTATGTGTCTGTGTGTGTGTGTATCTATGTGTGCGTGTCTGTGTGTGTGTATCTATGTGTCTGTGTGTGTGTGCATCTATGTGTGCGTGTCTGTGTGTGTGCATCTATGTGTGCGTGTCTGTGTGTGTGTATCTATGTGTGCGTGTCTGTGTGTGTGTGTGTGTATCTATGTGTGCGTGTCTGTGTGTGTGCATCTATGTGTGCGTGTATGTGTGTGTGTGTATCTATGTGTGCGTGTCTGTGTGTGTATCTATGTGTGCGTGCTCATGAGTTTGTTTGAGCAGGAGCTGGTCCTGACTCCAGCAGGGCCTGGCCGCGGGAAAGGCCTTGGTCCTTTCCAGCCCTAAGGAGCCACATGGACTGGATTCCTCCTTCGGATGCAAGCACGTGACGTCTGCAGGGGCTCGGCAGGAGGCAGAGTTTGGACAAGGGAGGGGGACGAGGGACTGGAGGTCGCTGGGCACAGTGAGCCTGCGCGAGGGGACGGAGCCGCAGGTGGACAGTGAGGACCAGCTTCAGGACGCCGGGCGTCTCATCTCCTGCCTCCTGCCTGGGCATCTTCCGGGTTCTGGTCCAGAGAGCTCCGTGGGGCAGGGGCCTGTGCGTAGCGCCCCACCAGCCCCCAAGCACACAGTAACATGGGGAGCCGGCTGCTTCCTTCTTGAGCTAAACACGGAGTCCTAAAATGTGTCCACCCCCCACATCAGGGGTTCCTCAACATGGTAGATAAACCGACACCAGCTACATATGCTCTCACGTCTGCAAGGGGTGCTGTTATTTGATGAATCACTAAGGGAAGGAAACCACTGACACTAATATCTATGAGCCGTGGACTTTCGGACACACCCGATCCTGGAGTGTTACAAGTGAAGAGACCGAAGAGAGGCTCTCTGGGCGGGTGAGCTTGTGCCCAGCCACCATGCGGCCCGTGCCCTGCGTGGATCTGCGTGCGCTGGGCAAGCGCAGCCTGCGTGGCTGTGGATCTGTTTCCACAGCGCTGCTGTGTCTACAGCCTCTCCTCTCACGCACGTGTCTCTGCGTGTCTCTCCGGCATCTCTTCACGGCGGCTCCTGAAGGGGAACCGCTGTGTCTGCTGCACACATTGTCAAACCAGATCAGAAGACTCCAAACTGCCTTCCCTAATTCTGAACCTCTAAGAGCAGTGGGGGGAAAGTGGGGGGATGATGTAGCCCGTTTCTCCCAGATACTAGACAGTCTTTTCCCTTAGGGAAAAGTGTCCGTGCCACGGTACGTGCAGCTAGCTACCTATAGAGTCAACGTGACAACATAAGACTACGGCTTGGGTCACAGCTGTTAAGAGTTAGTAGCTAAGGCAAGGCCTGATCTAGCCTGTGGGAGATGATCCCTTGGGAGTGGAGGACTCAGCCTGTGGTGGGCGTGGCCAGGCTAGGGGGATAGAGAAGATGGAGAGAGCCGGGTGGGTAGTTTGCCACACTTCAGAGCACTTGGACAGACTTGCAGCTTGGTTTGTGCCTCTCTCAGCAATCCTGTGGCTACGGCATGGCCAGTTCCCCCGGCTCCTGGTGCCAATGTGACTCTCCTGCCAAGTGGATATAAACTGGAATTGAGAGTCGTCAGCGCCAAGCTCTTGCTGCCCTTTGGTTGTGCGTTGATCAGCACCGCACGAGACGCTGCAGCACCGCTGTGTCTATTTCCGGAGCGTGGACGGCCTTCTGCAATTGGGAAGCAAGATCCACTCGATTCCACGTTCCCTACTGTAGTTTTTACCCAGATTTCCATGGTTGCTAGTTGCGTCTTCATTTCTGGGGGGCTCTTCCTATATTATGAACAATGATACTTTTCTCACATAATTTCTAATGACTTCCCATTCTTTGTTGAAGAAAATGTGTGTCATGGTGAACATTGAGTTCGTCGTGGCTGCCGAGCACAGGAAAGGTTTCCGGATATTCTGGAGCTGTGCCGAGTGTCAAAGAATACTTCATAACTTCTTTGCCAAGTTGCTGCTGCACCGCGTAACCGGAGGTCTCTGTCGCTGCACAGTGGATCAGCAGTGGCCGTCATCCCACATGTCAAGGCCCGGAAGAGGTTGTAAACAGGAGTGAGTTTCACATTCTGTTCTGGGTGCTGAGGTCGCGTGACAAGTCTCTCTTCCTGAAAGTAACACTTCCGGTCTGCAGCAATAAACAGGAGCCAGTAAATCTTGCTTTCAAATGAACCAGAAAGCCATAGGCATGGGGGGAGGGGGTGACACGGGAGGTCCCACCACACAGCTCCCGGGTGTGGACTGGTGCCTCCTCAAAGCTTTCTAGGTGCCCCTCGCCAGCCAGCTCCTTTGTACCAGGAAAGGAAGTCAGGCTGGATGATTGCAGAGAATGTTCCAGCAGGTCCTGGGGACCAGCCAGTGGCGGCCAGCTCCCCTGTGTGTGGAGGGTCCTGGGCTTGATGGCACGGGCCATGAGCTGCCGGTAGAGACTGGTGTGGGGGCGGCAGGTTGCGCGTGCTACGGGGCGGGGGTCGTCGGTACTGGGACTTCGGGGTTCCGGGGGGCAGCAGGGTGAGGAACACAGCACGCCCCAGAGTTGTTCTCTTGGGCGTGCTTCTCCGGCGGGCTGCGCCTCTTCCCTCCTCTAGCTCATTGTTGATGCTCTAAGATGGCTGTTTAGGGCCAGGGAATCACAAAAAGCCCCGGCGCGAGCATGGCGGGACTGTGTCTCTAACCCACACTGGACGGATGATGATAAATTTTGAACCCTGAAGTGCTGTGAGGATCAAGCATGATGCTGAGTCATCTGGTCTTGACCAAGCCATGGTTGCCCGAACCTTGTGTCGGCCTCCAGAGGGGATTTTTCCAGAGTGATGTCAGGCTCCCAGGATGCAAGGGGCTACCCAGTGTGGATGGCCTTTGTCCAATCAGGTAAAGGTTGGACAAGAGCAAAGGGCAGAACTCCAGGTTATGGGGGGGGCTTCTCCAGCCAGACATTCTCCCGTAAAGTCAATGATGTCAAAGTGGGGATTTCTGTGCAGACTGCAGGCTTACCGAGTTCTACGAGTGTGGGAGTGACCAGTTCCTAATGAGCGAGTGCATTCACAGCCCCCACGGCATACATCTGCTATAAACAGGATCAGCTCCTCACGACGAATACATAGCCATATGTTTCTGAGATCAGGCTGGCCTTGAACTTGTCATGCGGCCCAGCGCTAGGGTCACAGGCGTGTGCTATCCCCCTGGTTTATGCTGTGTGGCTCAGCCGCGCCCCCAGGCCAGCTGCATGCTGGTATCTCTTTTGTGCCCTGCGGATTCTGTGATACCCTGTAAGCATCACGTCCTCAAGCGATGGGGGACGGAGAAGGGGATGAAGCCGGTGTGTGGGTCGGATGGGCACCTACTGCAGCGCGCCCGGCCCTGCCACCAGGGGGCACTGCAGCCCACGGGAGGCTTTGGAAACTCTATGGAAGGGGAAGGAGGATCAACCAGGGAGAGTGGACCGTGGGGCTGGCCTGTGCGAGGCACAGCTCACAGCGTAAGATGGGACCGAAGCAGCTGCACTCAGGGGCCGGAGGATCTGGGGGACACTCCTGCCGACGTCCTCTGCAGACTGCCATGGGACTTGTCGCTGTAACACTGTAACTACCAAGGCGAGATCCTGTCACCCTCCTCCAGAATGGGACGCACAGAAAGGCTCGCCAGGTTCCTTGCGACCCCTCAGCCAACAGGCAGAGGCGGGATTTGAACCCTGGTATTGTGACACGTGGACTCATCTCTGTTCTCTTCTGTCCTTTAACCCTGCAGAGTATTTAATTGATGGATTTTCTTGAGGGCAAACTTACATACCACAAATACACCTGTTTTCAATGCAGAAACTAGTGGTATTGTGTGAGGTCACGGGGCCTCGGGCCACAATCCACTTTTAGAATATCCTACTGTTGGGGGCAGGGAGGTGGGCCAGCCTGCCCTCACACCACAGACCTGGGTTCAATCCCCGGAACCCACGTGGTGGGATAAGAGAACCAAAGAAGGATTGGGTGGTTCTCTGAGAGTTGACCTTGAGCTTCTGTGCACCGTGGCATGCCTCTCTCTCCCTCTCTCTCTCCCTCTCCCCCCTCCTTCCCCCCCCTCTCATACATGAATAAATGGAATATTAAAAATGAATATTCTCTTGTTCCCAATAAGACCCCTCTAGGCTTGGTCACTCTGTGTCCCGCCCCGAGGCCACCCCTGGCCAGCTCCCCTCTTTGTGTTCCTGTCTGGCCCACCTCTCTATTCCTGCCTCCATCTGCTTCCACGGCCAGCCTGGTCGCAGACACGCCTGGCGATGCTCCCCACGCACCTCCAGAGAGAAGGACTCTTTAAAAGGCAGCTCCGCCACGTGCCAGTGTTTTACTACACCAGCAACGATTTCCTAGTCTCCATCATCAGCACATCGTAGTGCAGCTATTTCCTCCAGATCAACACACTCTCCCAGGCAAGGAGGATGCGAAGTTCACAAAACTCACGAGAAACTTACAAGTCACGAGTCCTGTTCTCCGGGCAGCAAGTGGCCTCTGGGGACAGAGGACTCTTCAGTGTGTGTGTGTGTGGGGGGTACCTGCAGGCTCAGCAGGGACCATGGAGGTTCTGCCTGTCACCTCCCAGGCCAGGGGTGCCTCTGAGCCGCCCTCACCCAGCAAGGACCCCAGCACCCAATCCTCCTCAGCCCACTGGCGAGAAGCCGGCTTGGCGGTGCCGCTCCTTTGGTCCGTGGTGAGTGCCCTGTCTGGGGGACAGACCGGCATCCACGTCAACTCACAGAAGAGAGACGTGACAAGCCATCATGTCGGCATCACGTCCCTCCTCCCGCTGGCCAATGACAGCTCACGGTTGCTCTGGATGGGGCTGCACGGTGGGGAACGCAGGGTTTCTAACCTCCTCTGAGGTGGAGACCCCTCGCCCCCCCGGCAGGCATGAGAGCCTCCTGGCAGCTCCCAGCCACGAACTGCACAAGCGGCTCCCAGCCTGCTGCGTCTCCTCCCGGAAGTCCCATGCTCGCGGGTGGCGGCCACGTGCAGCAGCTGGACACAGGGTGGGAGCGAAGAGGTGGGCATAGGGTGACAGAGAACTGGACATGTGGTCAGGGAGGAGGCTGAGCACGAGGGGGACAGGCTGGGCATGAGGGGGGGAAGCAGGCACCAGGGGGAGAGGTGGGCACCAGGGGGAGAGGCTGGCATGAGGGGGAGAGGTGGGCATGAGGGGGAGAGGCTGGCATGAGGGGGAGAGGTGGGCATGAGGGGGAGAGGCTGGCATGAGGGGGAGAGGTGGGCATGAGAGGGAGAGGTGGGCATGAGGGGGAGAGGCTGGCATGAGGGGGAGAGGTGGGCACGAGGGGGAAAGACTGGGCATGAGGGGGAGAGGCGGGCATGAGGGGGAGAGGTGGGCACGAGGGGGAGAGGCTGGCATGAGGGGGAGAGGTGGGCACGAGGGGGAGAGGCTGGCATGAGGGGGAGAGGCTGGCATGAGGGGGAGAAGTGGGCATGAGGGGGAGAGGCTGGCATGAGGGAGAGGCTGGCATGAGGGGGAGAGGTGGGCATGAGGGGGAGAGGTGGGCATGAGGGGGAGAGGCTGGCATGAGGGGGAGAGGTGGGCATGAGGGGGAGAGGCTGGCATGAGGGAAAGGCTGGCATGAGGGGGAAAGGTGGGCATGAGGGGGAGAGGTGGGCATAAGGGGGAGAGGTGGGCATGAGGGGGAGAGGTGGGCACAAGGGGGAGAGGCTGGGCATGAGGAGAGGTGGGTACCAGGGCGAGGGGTGGGCATGAGGGGGACACAAGAGGCCATGAGGGGCGCGAGGGGTCCTCACCTGCAGTTGTGCTGGTCCAGTTGCCGTCGGCTGGAGTGGTGTCGTTGCCCCTGCTGGCCCTGGTGAGCGACAGGCTACAGCCCGCCAGCAGCAGAGGCCCCCAGGGCTCCATGACGCGTCTGCAGAGAGAGAGACAGATTCAGAACGGCCCACTCGGGCCTCAGTGCCGTGGACAGGGAGGCATCAAGACAAGAGCTACAAGCCGCCGCGGGCTGACAGGCCAGGAGGAGGCCGGCCGTCCTCATGGGAGCTTTCTCTGCGTCTTCACGGGTGGTGGGAGGCCGCTCACTGGGCAGGTCCACCCAGAGAGCTGGAGCCCCGAGCTTCACAGCACTGAAGGTGGGCCAGGCAGAGAAGCTAGCAGACCCTCCCCGCCCCACAGCCCAAGCCAGCACCTGGACACCCACGACGCCTGGCTCCTCCGGGGGTCCCTCCCTTCCTTCACACGCACGCATTCTCCGGCCATAGCGTGCTTTCCCACTTGCTCCTAGATGCTCCCCGTTCAGTCTGCCGCCCTCACTTCCTCCGGGCTCAGGAGCCCTGGCCTGTGGCCAGCTGCAGGGCCTCCCCGGCCCTCCACTGTGGAAGGACGCTGGAGCTGGGCTTTCCCTTGCTGAATTCCCCGGATGGTCACCTTCGATCCACAGGGCCTCTCCACATTGCCCAAACCCCTCCGGCCATCACCAGACGTGAGGGTGACTGTCGCGGGTCTGGAATCCCTTGCTGAGAACCCCTGGTCGCTGCAGGTGGCCCCAGCGCACATGCAGTTCAGAGGTGGACCCGGTCCACAGCCGGTCCCAGGACTCCATCTGGCCCCATTGACAGCATTTTGGACATCCGTGCGGGAGGGACCAGACTTCAGAACTGAGGCCAAAAGACTCTTGCTTTAACACCCAAGGTGTGGGAAGGGGCAGGAAACCCCGCTGTTTCT
Organism: Typhlomys cinereus; assembly: GCA_023101885.1. Lineage (NCBI taxonomy): Eukaryota > Metazoa > Chordata > Mammalia > Rodentia > Platacanthomyidae > Typhlomys > Typhlomys cinereus. The sequence goes on from JALPQD010000195.1 coordinate 1,638,483, forward strand.
CAGCAATCAGCAGCGTTCAGATGAAACCACCACAGGCCCTTGCAACATCGACCACGGAGCAACTAGACGCGGCCGTCGCGCCTCGGCCTGTCCCTTTCTACTTGCAAACAGACGTTTAGACATAAAAGTGAGCTGCGGACATGGCGCGTGTGGAGCCTGAGGAAACACCGCTCCGTGCTCTTTGCACAGGTATCAGGATACAGTGGCCTCGGGACTGAGGAAGACCAGGCCCAGATGGCTGCAAGCCTGGGGGTCCGCTGTGGCTGGAGCCGCACCCTCAACCCCATCCACACTGCCCTTCCCATAAGATGCAACATCACGCCATCACCCCGCACTGCCTGCCTTCCTGCCTTCCTTCCTTCATCTCCTTCCTCTTCCCTCTCTTTCCCTTCCTCCCTCCCTCCTTTTCCTCCCTCCCTTCTTTCCTTTCTGTCTGTTACTGCACATGACCAAGATGTTTTAAACACCCTTGAGGAAATTGGCCTAATACAAGTCCAGAGGTGTGGGATTCCCGGGCGGAACTCTGTCCCTCATCTCACGCATTAACCTGATGACCCTCCTCACTGAGTGCTCAAAGATCTAAGAGGAGCCAGCACTCTTAGGGGCTGAGGGGACACAAAGCTCATTTCCTTCCTGCATTATTCTTGGAGGTCTGTAAGAACTTCCCAGAGCTGCATTCCCCAATGTGACCAGCAGAGGGCGAGGAACTGCAGACTTGGAGCCGGTCCCGCCATCTGGGCTGTCTGTAGGATCGTTTCCCTTGGTTCCCCGGCTGCTGATAGGCAGCTGTCTCAGGACCCCTGATCATCCACTGTCAAAGGCTCGCACAAGCTACTCAGAAAGCACAGACATGAAGCTTGGCAGAAAGGAAACAAAAAGATGGGTGAAAGAGGAATTCAATCCACGCCAAACTTTAAGGATCTGTATTTAAGTAGTGTTCTCTGGTGCCTGCCAATGCTGGGCACGGGGAGGGTGGGGGAATAGAACACGTGTGCTCCACGGAGCAGAGATGACTGAGCGGTCTATTCTGAGCAAAGCGGACTTTATTTTTACTCAGCTCAAAATTCACCCATCTATCAACTTGATTACAAATCCGCCCTTTTATTGAATTGAATGCTTTTTCAGAACTTTCCCGAGGGGTAAGACAGAGGTCCAGCAGCTTCTCAGGACGACCTGTGAGCTGGGTCTGTGGTCCGAGCTGGGAGGACAGCGGAGGGACATGCCCAGTACCTCCGCAGCGCCTGCCGTGGGGTGTGGCTGCAACTGGGCGTCAGTCAAGCAGGAGCGAAGGGCACAGCGAGCGCATCATCCACAACTCCAGCAGAGGGCGCTGCGGGCTGTGAGAAGGCGGCCGGTGTGGCGCGCTGTGGCTCCCGGGGGAGCAGAATGGAGGAGGACGACTGCGGCGCTGGATGCTGGGCCTGCAGCAGCGTCTTCCCGCGGGCCGACGTCCCAGCAACACCCAGTTTATTTGCATCACGTGCCACTCAGCATTTGATGCAGGAAATCCGAATCCCCCAGAGCGATGGGTTTCTCCGACCTTGGCTGTGAGCCAGGAGTTGCACCAACCACAGGGGCGCGCCTTGGAGGTGGGCCTTGGCCAGGGTGGTCCAGGAACTGGCTGCAGGGGATGGAGCAGGGGTTCAGGGAGGACCTCAGAGGCTGGACGGGACAGCGTGTGTGGCCAGGTGGACATGCTCGCAGGTGGGGACACATGGGACCCCTTGTTCCCTGGGTTCTGCAGGCAGCTTCATCTGGGGCCCTGACCCTCTAGAGCCTCTGCACAAGTGGGAGGGGGTGGGGCCCAGCGGGGTGTTCAGCGCCCGTCTTTCCTGCGAGGTACGTTGAAGCCTTAGAAGCAGCTGGAGGAAGGTGAGAAGGGCGAGGGTTGGTCTGAAAGTCCCCAGCCGAGGGATCTAAGACACAAGTATGGGCGTGTGTGGCTTCAGACCCTCCTGCCCACAAGGACAGAGCTGCTAATGACACAGATCAGCCAGGGGACTGGCCCAGGGCAGCCCATATCTTTAACTGTAAGTAAAGATGCTCCTTGTTGAGAACTGTGGCTGGCCTCTTTTCCGGAAAGTTCTATTTGACACACATTGGCGAAGCCCAGAATCTCCTAGAATCCCAGAAGCTGGTACCACCCACGGCACTGACTTGGATTGTTATGCTTTGGGGAGGGGTCAGTACACAGCGTGGACCAGTCCCTCCTGAGCACCCCCCCCAAGCACAGGCACCTTCTTCAGCTTGGGGCCCGGCGGGCAGGGCAGCACCTCAGGGCAGACCAGAAGGTGTTACCTGTACTGGCCTCTGATCATCCAGATTCCTTCAGCCACAGTCTGAGAAAACCACTGTTGCCCCTTGAGGGAATCCCATCTGCCATGGGAGACATCGAAGGCTCAGCTCCAAACCAGGAGACATGGGAAGTGCCGTAAGGCTCTCCCTGCTGCTGCCCCTTTCCCAGGGTCCCTGTGGCACGCTCACTGTCCATATCACACCTGACAAGTCCTTCATTTCAAGCGGGGTGGCTACAAACACCTGAGCGAGTTCCCACAGGGGCTTCACACTCGTCCACTGAGCAGGACTAGCCTTGGATGTGCACCCACGTGCTGGTGGCTATGCCCCAGGCACTCACCACCCACGGGCATCGCCCAATGCAAGGAGTCAAGAGCCATGACCAGCAGGAGGCCACCAGTATTCGGAAGTGACCCAAGATAGCACAAACCACTCTCTCAGGACAGCTTCCCGGGCCCCTGCCGGCAGCCACCATGTTTCGTCCAGACACTGCTGTGGGCCTGGCTCTCTGTGTGTCCGTATACAATACTGTGGCGCCCACATTGTTATTTTTTAATGCACTGGGGCCAGAACAAGCTCACATAAAGCAGAGCATTTTCATGGTACAAATCCCACTTTTACCTGCTAGGTGTGGGTAGACACGAAGGGTAAGCGATTTCAAGGCCAGACTGTCAGAACACCCTGCCCACCGTGGATACAAGATATGACCTGTGTCTTTGGAGAAGTCGTTGCTCATTAGAAAGGAAAAGGTTCAGCAAGAGCTTTGCGCTCGGCAGGTGACGGGTGGAGCGTCATTGCTTTGGGGAAAAGTAACGGAAGGCGTCTCAGCGCAACCATGACATTGTTAAGAAGAGGACGGCAAGAAGCCCACACATGAGGACCAAGGAGGCTGGTGGCGTCCCGTGCCTGGCCATACATGTTCCGCAGGGTCCCAGGTAGGGGAGCCTGTGCTCTGGTTTAGTAAGAACTGACCAGCTGGAAGCGGGTATGGTGCATGCGTGTGTACATGTGTATAGGTGTGGTATGCACAGAGTAGGTGCATGTACGTGTGTACAGATGTGGTATGTATAGGGTGGGTGCATACGTGTCTATATGTGTATAAGTATGGTATGTATTTGCACATGTATATATGTGTGTATACATGTGTATAGGTGTGGTATGTACAGGGCAGGTGCGTGTATGTCTATATCTGTACAGGTGTGGTATGCATTGCGCACATGTATGTATGTGTGTTACATGTATTTTGGGTTTATATACATGAGTGCACTCAAGTGTGTGCCTGTAGAGGCTCAAGGGTGAGATCAGGAATCCTTGATGGCTCTTCTAGTTTATCACTGTGGGTATCTAATTAGTAATTTATCTAGTTAAACTAGAGCGCATCATCAGGGCCAGCCTGGCTAGCTGGCTTGCTCTAGTGATGGCCAGGCCCCACTTTCCAGGGCTAGAATTAAAGACGGGTCACCACGACCACCTGGCATTTTTATGTGGGATCTGAACTCGGCTCCGTGAGAGGCAAAGGCCTTAATCTCCGAGCCACTTCCTCAGCCGTTCCGTGTGTGCGTCTCTCACAGGACGGACAGAGGGAAGACTGCGTACAGATAGATAGTAGGAAGGAAGGAGAAAGAGAACCAAAGGGAGGCAGGAGGGAAGAAGTGAGGGGAGGAAGAGCAGAGGGAGGGCATGGCAAACCCTCCTGTCAGCCACCCAGACGAGCAGATGCTGCTTCTTCCCACACCAGCCAAGAGCTGCGCCTGGGGGTCGGCGATGGCTTCTTGCCCACCACACTGTCTGCCTGGGCACAGACCTACTGGGGCAAGAGGTGCACTAGGCCAGGCCGGGTCAGGCCTGGTGGCCGTATACACTCGCCTGGGGGTCCCTTGAGATATGTAGAAGGATTTTGGGGGGCACAGGAGAACGGATGACCCGTCTGGTGTCATGACCATGGAAGACCACCAGGGACGCAAGGGGTTAACATCCTCCTCCCCTACCCTCATGTACAGACAGGTATGCTCAGAGACAACTCAGGTCCCTGGGGAATCAATAGTGCCGGGATGACCAGGAAGCTGGGAGGGGTGCGGTCTGGGACTCTGAGCTCAAGGAATTACAGACGGGTGGGACGGAAGTGCCCGAGGAAGCTTCGGGTGCTCAGGGGACACCCTGAAGGGAACGGAGGTCCTGCTTCCTTCTGAGTGCCCTACTTGGTTGAGCTTAATTTCATCAACGCACAAAATTTAAATCCCTTCTACATCCCAGCGCCTGGTGGGGGGTCCCCAGGGGCACCCTGCCTTGCTCTGCCGCTCTGCCAGGGAGCGTCAGAGGCTCAGTGGGGGACAGGCACAGACGTGGGGTCTCTGAGCCTACCCCGGTCACTCTGACCCCTGTGCACGCCTGTCAGCAGGCCTATTGGAAGATAAATTTGATTTACTATGTGTGTTCATTTGCATAGTTTCAATTATGCACCGTGCCATCTTGAAGATGAAGAGACGAGGAGGAAGAGGAGGAAGAGGAAGAAGAGGAGGAAGAGGAAGAAGAGGAGGAAGAGGAAGAAGAGGAGGAAGAGGAGCTGCTTCATAGGAGCCTAGTCTCCGTCTTACCCAGGACCTGCTCGGAAGCGCATTTCTACGCCTGAAAGCCTCCCTTGGAGGTACTTCAACAGCCAGCACGGTATGTGATCAGCGGAAAGTGGATGCAGCCTGTAGTTTCCCAGAATGCAGCGGGAAGGAGCTGCCCGCAGCCAGACCCTTGGGATGAGTTCCGTTTCCCCTGCAGGAGCAAAACCAACCTTCCTGTCCAGAAAGAACAAAGTCAGGAAATCCCTGGAAGCCCAGGAGCCATGACTCAGCATGGGCGGGCACAGACCAAAGAATGGGGGTCACACAAGGCCAGTGGAGGCACACAGCTCTGCCCAATCTCAGCCCCGGGACCCATATACAATGCCGGGTGATGTTTCATGACCTTTGAACACCACCGATACTTAATGTTTCCTACCTCCTCCATGACTGCCATGCCCACGAATATTATGTCATGGGACCTTTATTCATTCAGTTACCACGTAAGCCGAGGCAAGAGGATGTCTACTGCCAAATGGGAAACTTACATTCACAGGGAAAAGAACCCGGAGAGCACACGCACAGATCTAACGTGACCCTCAGTCAGAAGACACCTCGAGGACACTAGTCTCTGCCACTCTCTCCATCAGAAACTTCCCCGGCTGGCACTGATGGCTGGCACCGACTTGGGGAAGAGCACGTGGGCCGTGCTCTTCACTGCCAGGAAAGTGCTCAGCTTCATGGTCGCTGATCCGCTTTCTGGTGCTGTGACGGAACGCCAGAGGAACAGGACTCAGGGGGAAGGTTTCCTTTGGCTCCTGGCTTTAGAGGTTTCAGCCCACACCTGGCTTCACTGATGACAGCTCTTGACATGACAGGACCCTCACAGAACAGGTCATGGCAGACAGAAGCTGCTTGCCTGGTGGAGGCTGAGTGGGAGGAGGAGGAAGGGGGAGAGGGGAGGGGGAGGGAGGGGGAGAGGGGAAGGGAGGGAGAGGGGGAGGAGGGAGGGAGGGGGAAAAGGGAGGGAAGGGGAGGAGGGAGCTAGGAGAGAGGGAGGGAGGGGGAAGGAGGAGAGAAGGAGGGAGGGGGAGGGAGGGAAGAGGAAGAAAGAGGGAGGAGGAAGGGAGGGAGGGAGAGGGAAGAGGGAGGGAAGGGGAGGAGGGAAGGGGAGGAGGGAGGGAGGAAAGAGGGAGGAAGGGGGAGGAGGGAAGGAAGGAGAAGAGAAAGGGTGGAGGAGGGAGGGAGGGGGAAGAGGGAGGGATGGGCAGAGATTCTGGGTAGTTCCCAGGGGAGCCGCTGCCTCCCAGTGGATCCTGACACTTCCCACCAACAGCCTGGCTATCAACCATCTGGTGACGTCAGAGCCCTCCTGAGCCACTCACTGCCCCCAAACTCACCAGCTGGCCCCAAGCCTCAGGCATGTGGGTGTCTGGAGACCTCTCAGATTTAGACCCTAACAGTTTCTATTCCTCTTACAGCGCGTCTATGTGACAGGGCGCATTCTGCTGTCAGACGGCCCACGTTACCACAGGAGTGGGCAGTTGACCTTGAAGTCAGGTTGTGGTCTCTGGACCTGTGGTCATTTGTCTCTGGGGAGTAGGAGACGTGGCCCAGCATCTCACCTGCCTGCTCGGTGGAAGAAATGATCCACACCGCTGACTTTTCGGAGCTTTGGGCGTCTATTGAGCATGTGGCCAGCAGGGGAACAGATCTCCGGCAGCAGGTGGAGGGAGGCGGCAGACAGACAGTAAAACCCTCAAATCAGGACCCCGGCATCCAGCAGAGATGACTAGAGCAGCCAGGTTGAGAGCAAACAGGACTAATGTCATCATAAAACCGGGGCTTACAGCATCCAGCAGAAGCTCTGGGGAGCCTTGTTTAAAAAGCCACGGCTGCCTGGAGGGGAGGGGAGGGGGGCTCAGCTACTGAAGCCCTTGCCCTGAAGCAAGTGGAGCAGAGTTCAAGCCCCCAGATCCCAGGTAAATGCTGGGTGGGCACGGCAGCCTGACTATAATTCCAGCCTTGGAAGGTGGAGACTGGGAATCCTCGAAGCAAGCTGGTACCCAGACGAGCCAGATGGGCAAGCTCTGGGTTTGATTTAGTGACCCTGTCTCAAAGCAAGTAGGGTGGAAAAGCGATCAAGGATGATTCTAGTATCACCTCTGGAGCTCCGCACGCAAATGCACACGTGTGTACACACGTGCACATGCGTGTGCTACCACACATGCACATTCACACACTCCACACACAGGTACATAGTAAGAAAAGGGAAAAGACAAAGCAAGTTTTGCTGGGCCGGAGAGATGGCTCAGTGGTAGAGATCTTGTCCACAGCCTACGGGTGGCAAGAGAGAACTCTCCTGATGCCCTTCTCTCCCTCCCCCCTCCCTGCCCTCCCCCTCCCTCTCCCTCCCCCTCCCACTCCCCCTCCTTCTCCCTCTCCTTTTCTCTCTTTCTCTGCTGAGTTCCTGCCTGCAAGGTTCTGAGCAGAGTCCTCTGGTCTCTGCAGACTTGAGCTTCCCGAAGTCTTTCTCGAGCAGGCACTCTTTGTGCCTGGTATGGACTGGAGCAGCCTCGAGGCCGTAGTTCCCTTCAGCTGTTCCCAAGGCCGCCGTGTTGGCAATCCTCTCTGCCACTTGCTGTCTGCCTCCTCCCTGTGACGAGGCCGGCGGTGCAGCCTGACCCAGCTCAGGGAACTCAGGAGACACTTGACATGCGCCGGCTGAAGCCAGGACAGCACAGTCCTCCTCACTCCAAGTCAGCTCGACCTTAACAGACTTAAACAACACGTGGTGGTTTACCGATTTGTTGTACATTACAGCCCCCGACCAGACATTACAGCCCCCGACCAGACATTACAGCCCCTCACCAGCTGTCCCCAAGCTGGCCCCCGTGCTTCGTAGCTCACGGATGTCGCTGGGACAGCTGTCCATCTCTCCGTGCCCTCCCCTGCTGAAGGTAGCTTCTATGTGTTGGACCGGGCCACGGTTGTGTTATCTGAAGGGGTGGCTGGAGTGTGGAGGCTGGGTCACAACAGCCCGTGGTAAGAGTGTAGAGGGGGCTGCCAGGTGTCTCTGGCCAGGGACCCAGCCTCAGGCACAGGGCAGGACATGGCTTCCCCTTGGTTCTGAAGCCGTAGATGCCACCTTCTGTAGACCTGATATTCCTACCAGCACCAAAATATCTAGAGGAGCCCCGGAGCTGCACCTGCGGGCACGAGGAGGAGGGGTGGGGGTTCCCACGTCCAGCAAGCCTGAGGCAGCCTGTCCTGCTTCTCTTGCGCATCACGGGCTGTGCCCGAGAGGCACACGGCAGGGATGACGGGTGGCACCGGCGTCTCAGGAGCTGCAGGTTCAGCGGTGGAGACAACCATGCCTTGTGGGCATGTGCGTTCTCGGCCATTCCCAGCACGGAACAGGCACTTCAGGGGAGAGCCGAGGAAAGATCGAGATCGCCCCTCTCCTTCTGACTTTCATTTGACGCTATCTGGGTGTAACCAACCCGTGAGGGTCTTCGGCCGAACCTATAAATAAGTCAACACTTCTATTACCGCATCAGGAGATGCTTGGAGCAACTGGGCAGGCTAACGCTCTGCGGGTAAATGCTTGGGATCTCTTTACAACCTTGAGCTAAGTATCACAAGTCCGAGTGTCTCAGGGCTCTTGGTAGCCGATAACTTCAGATCGCTCCTGAAAGCAGAGGGCGATTACACAGCAGACGCCGCCCTGGAAAATAAGTGGAGGCTCAGCACTGACCTTAAAACCTGGCATTCCCATGGCACAGATCCCATGAGGGGCCACGGGGCACAGGTCCCATGAGGGGCCACGGGGCACAGGTCCCATGAGGGGCCACGGGGCACAGGTCCCATGAGGGGCCACGGGGCACAGGTCCCATGAGGGGCCACGGGGCACAGGTCCCATGAGGGGCCACGGGGCACAGGTCCCATGAGGGGCCACGGGGCACAGGTCCCATGAGGGGCCACAGGGCATCCTCTGCAGCTGGATCAGGCTCCTGAGAAGGAAGTGCTGTCAGGAAACGCTGGTGTGTCGGAGCTGCCTGCTACCACCCTGCCTCCATTCTAGGGGGTCCCTGCAGTTTTTAGGGTGAACTCATTAAATGTGCACAGAGGACTCTTGGGGCCCCAACACCCCTGAGCAATCCTGCGATCCGTGCATGTCACTGCACACCGGCCCGGGACGCACACCCGTGTGACACCGCACGCAAGTCGAGGACTCTGCACACTCTAGCGACTTGTGTCAGCTCCCCACTGTAACTGTCCCCTCTCCGTGGGGGGCACACGAAGTCTACTGGAAAGAAACCAGCGTGGCCACTTTTTGAATCCTGACCAAGGCCAAGGTGGGTGGCCGGCCCCCCCCACGCAATGCACCTGCCACACGGCTGGGCCCAGCGCATGTGCAGGCAAAGACTTGCCCTGCATCTCCCTGGGGACGAGTACTGGCCCACGTTCTAAGCCTTTCTAGAACAAAGGAAGGGCAGGAGGCACTTGGCGAGTCCCCTGACTGTTTAGCCACATGTTCAGGTGGGGTCCCAGAAAGAAGCACGGCTGCTGTGGATGGTCGCCCTGGTGTGTCCTGCGTGTGAAAAGAAGGGATCATGGAACAAGTTCACCCCGTGGCATTTCAGGCCCAGGGAAGTTACCATCTTTCCCTGCCCGCCCCCCCCCAAGCTCAGGAGGCTGAGATGGAGGTGTTTGCCTGTCTAAGGGCCCTGAGTGCCAATCCAAGAGAGAATCCGACTGGCCCAGAGCTCGCTGAGCAGAGGCCCCAGCTGGCCTTGGCTTGCTCCGTGCTCTGGGCCTTTCTCTTCGGAAGGGGGAGTCGCTGGAAGTCACTGGTCTGAGACCTAAAGTGCCTCCCCTCGCAGCCCCACCCATCTCCCCTCGCAGCCCCACCCACATCATCCCAGGAACTCTTCCCCCCACCAGCCCCAGGAGGCACAGGCCTGAGTTCTGCCTCCTTCCCCTGTTCTTGAATTTTCTGACGAGCAGGCGGAACAGGCTCTTTGGTGCTCAGCATGTTCAGCTCAGCAGGAGCCGGGCAACCCTGAGGCTGTGGCTTTCCACACAGACCCGGGCCCTGTGCAGGCCTGCGCCATAGGTGATCCTCACCTGGACACACACGCACACACGCACGTGCGCGCGCACACACAAACAGATACCTGTATCACAGCTCTCCCCCCAACCTGGACACACACACACGCACACACATCCCCGCATCACAGTTTGTCTCCTATACCCTGGATACTCATTCGCACAGTTCCAACGCTTTGGTTCTTTTTTTTTTTTATTATTATTATTCAATTGTGCATGTGTGCGCATGTGTGTATGTATGTGTGTATGTATGTGTGTGTGTAGAACCACAGGCGAATTCAGGAACCACCATGGACCGCTTCCACCTCCTCCTTGTTTACTCTGCCCCAGGATTCACAGGCTCTGCCCACCAGGACCAGAAACGCAGGCCGCCCCTGCTTCTGCCTGGCATCTATACATGGGGTCTAGGATCCGAACTCAGGACCTTCCACCTGCAAGGCAGAGGCTTAACCCCTGAGCCACCTCTCCAGCCTCCGCTTTGGTTCTTATGAACGAGCTGCCTGAGCATTTTTCGGAGTGTGTGTCTGGTGGATGGTTTGCAGTACATGCTGAGGTTTCTGAGGTTATCAGTTAATTTGACATATTTAAAAATGCAGGCGCCCACATCCAGCCTGGAGATCTAGTTTCAGGGACCACAAGTGTGACCCGCATCCCTGGGTGACCCAGAGTGAGCTGCCCCCCCTCTTTTTTCCCCGTGCGCCCCATGTCTCCTCCTCCTCACAACAAGGCTGTCGCCCACGAGCCTAAGGAGGCTGTGCAGGAGGCCCACGGCTCTCCCTGCCCCAGCGACACTGTTGGACTCCCACGGGCCTGGAAATGAGGGTCGGGATGGTGGGGAGTCTGGTGCCTCTTTCCTGACCCCCAAGAACACACTTTTGTAATTTCGAGCAGTATACCCCATTTTCAGACCCTCATCATGCCAAGTTGCGGGAGGATTTTAATTTGGCTGGGTCTCCCTTAATATGCCGCATATATATGGGTTTTAATCTTCTTTTATTAAAAATAAATCCACCCTCCTCACTTGGGTCTCTTGTGTAAATATCTAATTAGGGCAGATGCTGGCCTGGCCCGATAGGGGTGTGTGGATGTCTCTCAAGAAGGAACCAACTTCAAAGAACTGCCCCTCTCATGTGAACCCTGTTAATTGGGCCAAATAATATGCATGAATTATTTATAGCCATTCCTCTGGTTATTTGGCAAGAAAGCCTGACCCCAAATTGTAGCTGTGGAAAGCAACCTCCTTATGTTACGACACAGAGAAACTGGCTCAGACCCTCTCCGGGCACCCAGGTGAGCATGCGATCGCCAAGGTATCCAAAGGGCTGTAAGGGCACAGCCTGCCCAAGCCCTGGGACGCTGCTCATTGGCTCCATCTACACAGCCTCCTCCCATCCCGGTTCAAGTAACTACCCGGGAAGGATGTGGGATGCAGATGGTACCCAGAGCCAGCGATGGGCTGAGCATCCCTCATCTCGTGCCAGACCAGCTGGGAAAGGGAACCAGAACCTCCCGTACTGACAGTATGACCACAAGAGAGACAGACCACAACTCACATGGTGCAAGTCACAGCCATAGAGAATGGAGGGGACAGGGGCACATGCCTGTCCAATCTAAGTCAGCCCTTGGCAGCTTCATTCATTCATTCATTCATTCATTCATTCATTCATTCATATGTAGTCATTCAACTATCTACTAGTATCTACTGTGTCCAAAGCGAAAGAAAACAGACCAAGTCTGGCCTGTCACACACTTGGTCGACTGAGTTACTAAAACAAGACACCTCAGACTGAATGGCAGATAAATAACCATTTTTTCAGACTTCTAGAGGCTGAAAACCCAAGATGAAGGCCAGCAGATTCCAATCTGGAGGCGTCTGCTCCCCAGCTCCTAGGTGAGCCTGTTGCCTAGTGCTGACTTACTCCTTCTGTCACAGGTCTCTATCACCATACCAAAAAAAAAAAAAAAAGACAAACACATAAAGACAGGATTGTCCCTCCATGTCTAGAGCCTCTAATAGAAATCCTCTCTGCTATTGGTTTCGCTGCACAAATTGAATTCCACAGGACACCTCTGCGCTCCTTCCGCTCACAGGAATGCAGAAAACATCTTCTTCCTCCGAGCACCGCTGGCAGCAGCTGTACATCAGCCAGAGAATTCCAGGGTAACATTTCACTTTATTGAGGTTCTGTCTGCAAACTACAGTCAGCGCCATATAATTATGGGAAATTGTAACGGCGATGCAGCAGCGAATCCCAAGTCTACCCTCTGGGAATATTAATAGACAGATACTCTTCTCTTTAATAGAAAACCCAGGCCCGCTTCGCTCAACGGTTTGCTCTCCCACCGGGAAGCACAGGGCGCGCGCAGATGTTTACAGATGTGCTGATGGGAGTGTGACAGGAGTCAGCAAAGAGACGCGGTCACTGTGCGCGGGCTCCACAAGTGCTCCGTGGCATCGTTCCGGAAGGGTGGGAAGACGCTGGTGTCTGACCAGGGCACACAAGCATGTTCCCTTAAGTGGTTGCTCCTAATTGGGGCACCTCGCTCCCCTGACCTCAATGGATTTACAGTGGAGGGCGGAGGGCTGGAGGGGGGGGCGGGGCCCACCGGGGCCCACCCACTAGCAGTAAATGATGTAATTCTATGCCTGGCCAATAGGAGGCAGGCCCAGATGGCTCCTGAGCCAAGCAGAGGTCCCGATGGTCTGGGGGTGCTGACGGCTGGGGCCCCTTTCTGAGCTCCTCACTGTCCCCACCTTGGGGAGAAGTGTGATTTATTTATTGTTTTGCACGTATGGGTGTGGGTGTGTATAGAAGAGGAGTGTGTGTGTGTGTGTGTGTGTGTGTGTGTGTGTGTGTGTGTGTCTGCGCAGGCACAAGGGTGACCTTTGGAATTGTCCTGAATTGCTCTACTTATGTTTAGCTCTGGGGTTTCCCAGGCAGAATCTGAACTCAGGTCAGCTATCTCTCTGTAGTCCATTCTTTTTCTTTCGTTTTCTCTTCCTCTTCCTCCTCTCCCCGTCCTAGTCTGCCTCCTCCCCCTCTCTCTTCCCTCTCCTGTTTCTCTCATGCCGCCCCCTTCTTCTGTCCCTCTCTGTGAAGCAAGGGGTGGATGGCTGCCCTGGATACTTTAGCTGGTGCGGTGCATGGAGTTGCTAGTCTGATCTCACAGGCCCACGCACACGGTAACAGGAAACTAGTCACTGATTAGGGGAGGCTCTGGGGTCCAGACAGACTGACACAGGAGCTGCTAGCTGCATCCAGAGAGGCTCCAGGTCTCCCACACTGGGAGGATAGGGAGACAGGTGGGCGGGGCTGACCTGGGCTTGCTATTCTGCACATCACCTGTCACTTGTGTTAACAGCCTGTCTCCTCTGTAACTGAGGCTCTGTGGCCTGAGCACCCAGGACTTTGGGGTAGTTGTACCCAGATCCTGTTCATGATTTTGACTGAGCGGGCAGGAGGGCGGCGGTGGTAGCTGTGTGTGCTCCTGGTGCCACATCCATTCTGGGACATTCAAGGCAACCCCAGCGGGCATCTCCTGGCCAGGGGCTCTGGGCTTGGGGATGTCTGAGTGACGGGGGAGGGGCCTCCAGCATGCCTGCCTCCCAGCCCACCACTCCACGTGCTGGCAGCTGGCAGAGTGCCCGGTAACGAGATTTCAGCGATTAAAGTATTATTAGTTAACATTTTATGGGCTCATCTCAGCTTGGCACCCGAGTTTGGAAGCACAGGGTGGGGACGGGGAGTGGAGTGGTGGTTCATGCGCACTTGAAACCCGGGTTCAGTTCTGAAAATGACCAGCAGGTGGCGCTGCCGGAAGCCACTGAGTCCATCCAGGTGACCCCGCCAGACCACAGCCTGGGAGCATCCCATGCATGTCCCCCGAGATCACAGTGGCACGACTATCTGGGCTCTCTCCAGAAACACGGTTTCTAGTCCTGCCCCAGCTGACGCTGTGGCAAACCCGTCTCGAGTCCTCTCCGTGCACTCGCTCTCCTGACGCAATTAAATAAAACTCATTACGAGGTGTGTGGGGGCCTCCTGGCCCGGGGCCCCACCCCTCCCTCCACCTGCAACGTCACTCTGTGATCCGTGGCTCTTTATCTCTCCCACAGTCAAGACGGTTAACACCGGAGTAGAAGTTCCTTGGCTGAACTCAGAGAAGGAAACTACCCATCAATCAGCAGCCCTGCCAGGAGACTGGCTTTCTTTCTGAGGTTTTGATTCTACCACACGTAATAAAATCAACCCGTCCATCGATCCGGGGATTACAACTCAAAGCGCACACATGCCCATGAGGCACTGGGGCAACGTGGCCCTGCTGACATCCGGGATGCCTGCCTTGCCCAGGCTGGAGGCCTCGCGGGCTGGTTATTGGCTATTTAATAACCAATGAGGGCGGCCTTGGGAAAGAAGTTGGTAAGGGGAAGGAGGATAGCGGGGAGGGCTGGCGACAGCATGGCCCTTCCCTGAGGCGTGCCATGGGGGCAGTCATTATGCAGAGATATCTTTGCATGAGCCCTTCTATACAACAACGGATTCCCACACCCCCACTTCAGTCTCGACATTCAGAAATTAAGGAAATGAGGAATCCCAGGTTCAAAGCCCCAAACTGTTGCCCCTCCCTCCCTTTTTTCTTTAGCATTTCCAACCATGGCCACAAGGGGTGTTAAAAAAAAAGTCTCAGTCGAAAGCTCGCGGTAACTCCGGCTCTTGATCACCAGCTGAGTGGCTGGGCCAGACCTGTTGTTTTGGGGGTGTAACTTGAGCAGTGAGTGAGCATAACCTCCCCACCCTGGGGGAGTCAGAGAGGTGAGGAGAAGCCTTTGGCAATGCCAGAGACCTTCCGAAAGCCTCGCTCGGTCCTGACGGGGGACCAGGGGACCACAGACAGATGTGCGTGCAGCTCGGCCGCACGTCTCCCTGACTGGTCCACTATCTCAGCAGGCACCCCAACTTCTCTGAAAGAAGCCAAGCGTGGAGCGGGCCTGTTACTGACACTGGGCCTTGTTGGAATGTCAACAGATACTTCCACGCACGATCCGCTCAGAGGTGGTCCAAGGAGAAGGTGGCCCAACCCGCCTTCCTTTTTCTTCTTGGCCACTGCTGCTCTGAGTGGGACAGCCAAAGACAAACTAGACTTTCAGCCCAAAGACATAAACAGGCCACGACAGCGAGGTCCCTCCCCCGGCAGGACATCCTGTCCCACCCCGGCCGGGCCAGCTGGCTGACCTCTTGGCCTCTGCCACCTCGATGGAATGGTATGGGACTTGTGTGTGCCTGTGAGTGTGCATGTGTGTGCATGTGGGTGTGCATGTGTGTGCATCTTTGTGCATGCATGTGAGGGTATGTGTGTGCATGCGAGTGTGGGTGTGCGTGCATGCATGCGAGTGTGGGTGTGCATGCATGTGAGTGTGCATGTATGTGCATCTTTGTGCGTGCATGTGAGTGTGCATGTGGGTGTGCATGCATGTGAGTGTGCATGTGAGTGTGCATGTGGATGTGCATGCGAGTGTGCATGTATGTGCATCTTTGTGCGTGCATGTGAGTGTGGGTGTGCATGCGAGTGTGGGTGTGCGTGCATGCATGCGAGTGTGGGTGTGCGTGCATGCATGCGAGTGTGGGTGTGCATGCATGTGAGTGTGCATGTATGTGCATCTTTGTGCGTGCATGTGAGTGTGCATGTGGGTGTGCGTGCATGTGAGTGTGCATGTGAGTGTGCATGTGGATGTGCATGCGAGTGTGCATGTATGTGCATCTTTGTGCGTGCATGTGAGTGTGGGTGTGCATGCGAGTGTGGGTGTGCGTGCATGCATGCGAGTGTGGGTGTGCGTGCATGCATGCGAGTGTGGGTGTGCGTGCATGCATGCGAGTGTGGGTGTGTGTGCATGCATGCGAGTGTGGGTGTGCATGCATGTGGGTGTGCATGCGAGTGTGCATGTATGTGCATCTTTGTGCGTGCATGTGAGTGTACACGCACACATGTGAGTGTGCATGTGTGTGTGTACGTGAGAGTGTGCATGTGTGTGCACGTGAGTGTGCCTGTGTGCCTGTGTGCACACATGAATGGGCGCAGGTTCATGTGCACATGTGGGGGTCTATGTGTGGAGCCGTCCACTTTGTTTTCTGAGGCAGAGTTTCTCATTGAAGCTGGCGCTCACCGGCTGGGCTAGGCTGTGAGCCTAAGGACCGACTCTAGCTCCACAGTGCTGGCATCGCAGGCGTGCACTAATAGGTGCATTTCCAAAATATGTGGGTGCGGGGCTCAAACTCCTCGTGCTTGGTGACGAGCTCCTCACTGACTTCTCTTCCCACCCCGGGAGGACGCATCCAGGGCGCCTGCCACAACGGACGTTACAGACCAGCAACCTGCCCACGGTCTCAGCTGGTATGAAACAAATCAAGACACAAACAGCTTGACTTTAAACTCGGGCACTTTGTGTGTCCTCGTTCACGTCAGGAGCCCTGCGCCAAGTCTTGACCTTCCCAAGATTTCATCGTGGTGAGCAAAGTGCTTCTAGACAGACCCGCGTTTGTAAATTCTCAGAACTTACTGAAAAATATTTACTGTGACTTCTCATCTCCCTCCCGCCAAAGAAAAATTTCCCCCAATTATTTTGGTGGCAGCTGATTTTGTGGGTTTTGGAGTCTAAACAGCTGCACTCCAAACCTCATTTATTTTGGTCTACCTGGGAGAAGCTTCCTCATCCCAAAAATAGATGTTTAATAAATATTTATACAACAAGTGAACAGAAGACTCTAAAGGTTTACAAAAAAAATAAGACCCAATATGAGCCTTATTTCCCCCAACCAATGTCTCTATAAACATATAGCTGCATCTCCTCAAATATTTATCAACCCAGCAAGAATATTACGTGCTTCTGGAGAGAATTCCTTGGTCTATTAAGAGAGGAAGAGCAGAAGAGCCACCCTTGAGGTCTCCTACCGCAAGGAAGCAAGTGCCACAGCCCAGCCGCAAGTCGGTTCACAGGAAGAGCGCGCCAGGCCTGGGCATGGAGAAGTTTATTCCAGGGTATTTAGCAATGCTGGCATCGGTGCTGGGCCCCATGCAGCTGTGGCCAGAGTTGTGGCCAGACCTCAGTTAGATCAGTGTCCACGGAAGGCTGGGAGAGAACTGGAGGGAGACCAAGGCAGGGTTGGGGAAAGAAATGCCCTTTTCAGGTGAACACCCAGCCTTGACATGACCCCAGAGCTCAGGGACAGCCCCTCGGTGGTCCCACAAGGGTGTCCCCTTCATTCTCTCACCAACCCACCTCCTTGAAACAAGGAGAGGGGGCCCCACCTGACATCCTCCAACTCTACATGGTCAAGGTTTCCATGACAGACAGACAGACAGACAGACAGACAGACAGACAGACAGATAGATAAATAGATGGAGAGATAGATAGATGGAGAGATAGATAGATGGAGAGATAGAGAGATAGATAGATAGATGGAGAGATAGAGAGATGAATGGATGGATAGAGAGAGATAGTGAGAGATAGAGAGATGGATGAATAGATAGGTAGGTAGATAGAGAGATGAATGGATAAATAGAGATAGATGAGATAGAGAGATGGATGGATGGATGGATGGATAGATAGAGAGATAGAGATAGAGCGATATATGATAGAGAGATAGATGATAGATAGATGGATGGGATGGATAGATAGATAGAGAGATGGATGGATAGAGATAGAGAGATAGATGATAGATAGAGAGATAGAAAGATGGATGGATGGATGGATAGATAGAGAGGTAGGTAGATAGGTAGATAGGTAGATAGATAGATAGATAGATAGATAGATAGATAGATAGATAGATAGATAGGCAGGCAGACAGACAGATAGGTAGATAGACAGAGATAAAGAGATGATAGATAAAGGTAGATAGATATAGGTAGATATAGATACATAGACATGATAGATGATAGCTAGATGATATATATATAGATAGATAAAGCTATATAGGTAGATATAGTTATATAGATAGATACAGATAGATGATTTAGATAGATATAGATAGACAGATGTAGATAAAGATAGAGATAGATGATTTAGATAGATAAGCAGATATGCAGATAGATAGATGGATGATAGATGGATAGACAGAGCTATAGACACATAGATATAGGTAAATAGATAATATAGATAGATATAGATAAACATAAATATATAGATAGATAAAGATAGGTATAGATAGATGATTTAGATAGGCAGATAGGCACATACATAGATAGATAGACAGACATAGATAGATGGATGATAGATAGATAGACAAATATAGATAGATGATAGATAACAGGTAGATAGATAGATGGATAGATGATTTAGATAGATAGATAGTAGATAGGTGATAGATAGATAGATAGAGAGATAGATAGATAGTAGACAGACAGACAGTCAGACAGACAGCTTTATGAATATTGTAAAGGGGCCATGGGAATGTAAAGCCTGAAGGTGGAGACATAGCCATGGAGTCTTCCAGACATAACAGGCCTCACAACCACGAACTCTCAGCAGCTCCGCCTGCTTCCAGGAGACCACAAGATTTGACTTCGCGACCTTACATCATGAAAGGGAAAGACCTCAAGAAGCACCAAGTGTTAACCCACGAGGGTTAAATTTGCATAAGAGAGAAGGGGAAGCAAGTCTCCCCAGGGATCCGCCCATGGTTCATCGGCCTCATTCCAGCAAATGCCAAGGCACGAACCCAGGTGAGACGGGACCATAGGCTCACAGAAGAAGGAGAGCAGAAGGGTGGGAAGGAAGGAGGCTTGAAACAGGGTGGGGGTGGGGTTGGGACTGGGTGACCATGATTCCACATTCAAGGACATAACGCAACCTTGCAATAAGCTAAAGATGGCCACATCTCTTGTTTCCTCTAGAAGGTTCTACTACCAATGGCGCAGGCTTGAAACACTACAGCCTCCAGGACTCGACTGAACTCCGACCCGAGGCAAAAGACCTCAGCGGCCTGGTGCTTTTCAGAGCTGGTCAAGCACCTAAGAGGTGCTGGCAGCTGGTGAACCACAGAATCTCAGTGTGCTGCAAAGTCCCTTCGTCCCCTGGCCAGGAAACTCCCAGGGCCAGGATTCAGACTGGACCTGCACAGTGCAGACCTGCACCGACGGACGCAAGGGAGGTGCCCTGGACGGATTCTCCCCCCAGGCTCGTGTCCCCTGGATCCCCCTGCCCCAGGCTCGTGTTCGTGGATCCCCTTCCCCCCCAAGCTCATGTCCCCTAGAAGTTCAGAAGGCGGTCTTAGCTGGAAGCAGTGCCTGCAGCTATGAGCGGCAGATGCGGCGTCCGAGTTGCTCTGGGCCCTGGTCCAGGCCTCGGGTCTCTGTGAGGAGACGACTCACAGCGGAGGTCGAGGCTGTGGCTGAGGCTGGGCATCTTCACTGAGAGCCAAGGTGAGGCGGGAAGCTCAGCTGCTCCTCAGCGACCATCCAGCCCCTCGGCCGCGGCCTCGCCCTGCAGGGGACGGGCAGCCTCCCGAAGGGCGAAAGGGTCTCCCATCGCTGTCACCATGTCTGAGGACCTCTTAGCAGCCAGGGAGCTTGTCCCGGGCGCTGAGCTAGGATAGCCGTGAGGGGGCTTCCTTGGGATACCTTGTCTGCTGTGGGTCTAGCACCACCCTTGATGGACTGTGGAGCCTTCCGGACCCTCGGGTCTCTCCATCCACTCCTCGCCAAGTCCTTCCCCATCCTTCTCTTCACAGCCCCCGTGACCCCCGCGGCCCCCTCGGCCTCCATGGCCTCCCCTTCTGTGTGTTGGGACCCGACATGTCGCCTCGTCGCCTCTGTGGGCCGTGTGGAAACCAAGCAGGACACAAAGAACAGCACCAGGAGCTGCTCAGGAGACACACCGAGAAGCTGGCACAGCGCGGTCTCCCCGGGACGCTGCCTGCACCCCCTCATGTCACTTAGGGACCTCAGCTTGCACCCCATCACCACACCTGTGGTCATCCGCTCACCTGTGCCCCATCATGCCCGCACCCCATCATGCCCGCACCCCATCATGCCCGCACCCCATCATGCCCGCACCCCATCATGCCCGCACCCCATCATGCCCGCACCCTGAGGTCCTCTGCAAGGCTCACTGGTCATGTGCTCAGGATACGCTGGTGTCCCCTGTGCCCCCCTCAAGCTCCACCTTCCCTTACGTGCTGGTTTCAAGTCCTATCCCTGCTGCGCTGATTCTGCCATCACCGCTGATGCGGGGAGACCAGCATGCTGTGGACAGAGAGGCCCCCAGTTGTCAGCCCTGGGCGGAACCTCAGGTGCCGTCTGGGGGGTCTGAGCTGACGCGCCGGCTGCACTCGAGAGACAGATGCACGAAGCCCTGACACCTGTCCATGCCACGCTGAGCCCGCCGTGACGTTGGGGACAGCGGGGGCAGACAGAGAAACGGGGTCTAGCATCGGTCCCTGCTCCACTCAGTGCTGCTGATAAATTCACGACCGCACAGCGTGGGGGGAGCAGGGGCTTTACTCTTGCTGGGGACTCTGGTCCCAGCTCGTAGTCCAGCTGGCAGGACATTCACGCCCACATGGAGAGCCGAGGGAACGGGCCACTCCGTAACAACAGGAATGCTGAGAGAGGCCGTCCTCTCTTGCCAGACCGCGTGCATGCCAGCACACTGAGGTCTGCCAAACCACGGAACCAGCTCTCCATCTTCCCCTCCTGCCTGGGAGTGCCCCTCTCTGCGGGCAGGGTCTTCCCTCCCCAGTTAGACAATCTGCAGGCGTGCTCAGGGCTTGCCTTGACTTTCAATTCTTCACAGATGGTCCCAAAGCCTCGGCCCTCAGCTGTCAGGTGGAGACACCTGTGTCGGAGTGGGCGCACCTAGGTCTGCCCAAAGCATCCCAGGACAAATGTCCTATGGGCAAGGGAGCGAAGACCATCCAGAGAGAGGGCAGATACATTTAGGAACCGCCTATCTGATACCATCTACAGTACCAACAGTGTCCAGCCCGCAGCAGCAAACACACATACCCCAGCCAGAAAACGCACAAAGGACTTGGACATTTCTCCGAAGAAGACACCCCAACAGTCCGTGAGCACACACAAAGGCGCACGCCAACTCACCGCCAGAGAAATGCAAACCGAACCACGGTGGTGCATGGCGGCTGTGGCATTGTGGGGCAGAAGCGCCAGGTGTCCAGCGGGGCTAGGGAGCATCGCCGTTCCCACACTGCTGGTGAGAATCGGAGCAGATACTGTGGGGAGGTCTGGTGGTTCCTCAAAACTCAATGCAGAGTCTCTGCGTTTCCGTCGTGGCCACGTGTACCCTGAAGAATTAGTAATCAGCAGTGTCCGTGCACAGTGACAAGTCACCTGCACTGACGAGCTCTCCGCAGCAGCCAAAGGGAGACGCCATGTGAGTGTCCCTCTGTGGACGGATGGATGAGCAGAGCAAGGCCGTCACGTGCTGGATGGACGCCAGCCCAGAAGACCAGGGTGCGGACACTCACACTGTCACCCAGAAGGTTGCAAAATCAGCATTGCACAAAGGACAGCAGCCATCAGCCACGTACCACGTGACGTCACTGCCGCCAAACAGCCAGGGCAGGTGAGACAACAGGGATGCGAGGTGGGGTGATGGCTGGGGCTGAGGACGGGCAGGAGGGCTGCTTCACGGGCACAGGCTCCTGGGGTGTGGGCAGCTATGTGGAACCTGGGGGAGGTAGTGGAGGCAGAGACTGTGTGGGTGCACTGGAGGGACACCCCACCAGGTGGATGAATTTATACTGTGCTCACTTCGCTCATAAAGGCAGCTCACCCCGAGATCTACACTGCTGCGGAACATGAGTAGTCCTGGAACTCACGTGGGAATGTGACCTCTGAAGTCCCCTGACAGCGCTGAGAGGCTCAGAAGGGAAGCGCCAGGGGACGTGCCCACAACAGAAGCTGGCATGGAACGGAGAGCGCCCTGGCCTGTGCACCGTCTTCACACACTCTGCGTCTGAGCCTCAGTTTCCCAGCTGAGGAAGTGTGGATCTCTTGGGAGCTGGTACCTGGGTGCAGGAACTGGGTAGCCCCATTTCCTGCTCCCTAGCTGCTTTCTGATTTGCTGTAGTGAATCATTTCACTCCTTCCGTTCCAGCCAACATGAACTATAACTTCACACCATGAGCCAAAATAGATGATTATTTCTTGTCCCGCAGTAGCCACGGCCAGGAGAAAAGGAACAGAGAGAACAGAGAGAAACACACACGTTTCCATCAGGGCACAACAATATGAGGTGGGAGGCAGCAACATCAGAGCCTGTAACGTATCTGTGAGTCACAATAAACCTTCTTACTCTATACGGTAACTGGCTGCAGGCATTTTCTCCTAGTAAAGAAAAGCTGACTAATACAGACACACTCTTGATTTGCCATGGAGGCACTTCCCCCGCCCAGCATCTACAGATCTCCTGAACAGCAGTATTTACAGAATGAACTGAGCCACCTCTGCCCCCACCATCACACACTGGCCAGATCCCCTCAACGGCAAGAAATTGGATTTTTACAACCTCACTTGACAGTCAGGAAACGGAGCACAGAGCATCAATCCCTTGCCAGGGTCACGCCGCGGAGCACAGAGACATGCTGAGGACACAGCCTCCTCCCCGGGGACCAGGCAGCCACCGTAGGGTGTGAGCGGGCTGCTGGGAATGGTGATTCCAACAGGACATCCTGGAAGCACCTACAGGCTCCCCCCTGCACCCCTGCAGAAGCTACGGGGCTCCCCACGCCCCTGCAGAGGCTTTAGATCTAGACCTGAACCAGGGCGTTAATCCTGCATCTTAACTAAATATGTGTCCTATGTTCCATGGGCCCCAATGTGCTAAATTACATGGTGAGCGCACGTTGCAAATTGCGCTCATTATTAGAGGCTACATGGCGACATTTATACTAATTAAGTCAGGCCCGTTTCTTTGGCTGTAGCTTTGAAGTGCTGGCAGGAGTGCAAAGCCCACTGTCCGTGCGTGAAGCTCCATGAGCGGCAGATGATGACGTGTTTTTTACCCTCAGAATGTTCTGCAGGACTGTCCCTCGGGACCGCAGCCTGTCTGTCCTCCATCAGAAGGACGGAGCCAAGGGGAGTTCAGAAAACACTGCAAGACGCTGCAGGGCTCATGCGGTGAGTAAGGGTAAGCGTGGTGTGTGTGTGTGCATGTAGGGGCATGTGTGTATATGTGTTATCTGTGTGTGTGTACATATGCGTGTGCACATATACACACCCAGGTGCATGCATGTATTGTGTGTCTTCCTCAGCTGTCCTACAGCCTGTTTTGAGGCTGG
Organism: Typhlomys cinereus; assembly: GCA_023101885.1. Lineage (NCBI taxonomy): Eukaryota > Metazoa > Chordata > Mammalia > Rodentia > Platacanthomyidae > Typhlomys > Typhlomys cinereus. Next base: position 1,661,734 of record JALPQD010000195.1, read on the forward strand.
GTCTCTCCCATGACTCATTGATTGGCATGGTGGCCGGCCAATGAGCTCCCAGGATCTGCGTGTCTCTGCTTTCCCCAGCACTATGCCTTTCCCATTAGGTGCTGAATGTCCAAGCTCAGGTCACTCTACTTAAGCAAATACTTTACCAGCTGAGCCACCTGCCTACTCCTGGGGTTGTATCTTTTTACTGCATTAGGGAAAAAAAAATCATCTCCAAATAAACAGGAAAGAAAAAAAAGGCTGCCATTCAGAGACCACAAAGAAAGAAATACGGCCCACCACACCACGGCCGGCCACATGCTGCAGGCCTGCTGCTGGTCAGCGTGCTGCTGAGGAACATGCGAGGAGTGTGGAGGGAGGTCAGGGATAGCCTGCAGTGGGGTTGGTACAGAGGTGATCCAGTAGGACCCCAATCACATACTTCTTCATGTTTAATGAGGAGGATGGATACGTGGGAGAAGCGAGTCACTGCTGCCCAATTCCCCTGCCCATCTTCATCCAAGACAATCTCGCTGAACGGGGTGCATGTCCTACGCCTTGCGTGGTGCCGGGAGCTAGACAGGAACGTACAGGTGCGGACAGCTGCCCACCCCATGTGTGGCACTCCCTGGCTGCCCTGCAAAGACCAGTCCTCACCTGCCCCCAGTCCCTGGGGGGTATCTTAGCTCCAGGGCCCCAGGGCACAGTAACAAACTTCCGGGGAACACCGTGTCCTCCCCATCTTCCTCCGGTGCCCTGGCTCTCCACGGCCCCGAGAGGTCACGACACTCTCGTTTGGAGACAGCCCAGGCCGAGCTGTGGACCGCCGTCTGTGACATCTCCACTCCCCCACACTGGGACACGCGTGCTCAGGATGGTTTGGCTGAGCTTGTGGCTGCCGTGGGCACCAGGTTCGCAGTTCCTGGGGCGGCGCCCCTGCGGGGCACCACGGCTGGGGTGGAGGCGGCTACCGCCCCTTCCGCGAAAGAACAACGCAAGTTTGTTCATGGAGGACGAAAGAGAAGCCAGGCAGAGGCCAGAGCCGCTGAGAGCGCAGAGCCCTGGCCACGTTTGCAAACACTGACCCCTCGCTCTGCCGAACGTGAAGCTTCTCATGCCCACTGGCTTCCTGAATATCAAGTTCTCCCTTGCCTCTTGCCTCAGCCAGTGTGCATAGGCCTCTCCTTGGGGGACAAGGCTCTGCGCAAGATGGCCATCCCTCACCTTGGACTGGGGGACCAGGGGGCTAGTTTGAAGTGCAGATGTGGGAAGCATTCCCAGGCTCATGACACACTTCTGAAAAGACCCCAAGAAGTGAAAGGATTTAAAGGACCATCAAAAAATCTTACATTCAGATCCACCCAGCGGGATAAAATGGCATGCAGAGAAAGTTCTGGAACTCTACCGGCACTCGGGTTTTACTAAGAGCCTTCTTCAGCACACCGAGGGCCATGGCAGTCCACGCAGAAGCAAGATTAACACCCAGGGCTCCTCGAGAACCTCTAACCTTCAGGCTGGTGAGAGCTCGCATGGGTGGGAGAGAATCAGCTCTTGCAAGCTGTACGGAGATCTGTGCACATATGTGCACACACGCACATACACATGCATGTGCATTATGTGTTCACACATGCATGAACACATGCAAAATGAGACTTCTTTGAGCATCTGGCAGGACCAGAGGTTCCTGAGAAGGTAATGGAGCCTGTTTCCTGAACCTCTCAGATGGAGAATGAACGTGGCTACAGATATACCATGTACCGGACTCAGGCCCCTCCCACCATCCAGGGTTTCCAGGGCAACCGTGCCCTGAGTCTGGACAGCAGTCTCCTGTCCCTGGGCACTGGTATTTTCAGGGAGAAGGGGGCAGGAGATCTCTGACCACAGCTGCGCATCGCTGGGCCCTGACCCAGGTGAACCCTAGCAGAATTCTTATCACGCAACTCTGAGGGCTCCCTGGGAGCAATTTGTCCTGTAGGTGGAGAGTCAGCGTTTACAGGGCTTCCTCACTTTGCAAGGGAAAGACCTGGGCTCAGGGATGAAGTGATTTAAAGGAACCACCATCAAGTCGCTTGAAACCTGGTATTTATTCTCAGCAGGAGCCCCGTTCTCATTATAAGCGCCAGAAACACTTCACAGGTGAGTGTATGCACTTACCCAGGGAGCGGCGTCATTAGCAATTTAGAAACAATCTGGGCATTTTGCAAATACACAGCCTCCAGATGCAAAATGCATTCGATTCAATAGAGATTTAAGTCATAAGGCAGTGGGGGGGGCGAGAAAAGGGGGAAAAAGCAACACAGCTAGAAAAAGAAACCTCTTCTGGTTTACGCATGGCATTTTGAACCTTTGCTTAGACCTATTTATTTCCTGAAATGCCTTTCACATTGTCATCAAAGATGCACGTCCAAAGTTTTAAAGCTTTTCCTCTTTGATTAAGAAATACCTACTTCTCACACAGCAAGTTCAAGAGAAATGACTTATGCATGGACAGATATAAGAAGTCACAATAGGGGGCTGGAGAGGTGGCTCAGGGGTTAAGCCTCTACCTTGCAGGCGGAAGGTCCTGAGTTCAGATCCTAGACCCCACGTATAGAGGCCAGGAGGAAGCAGGGGGCGGCTGTGTTTCTGGTCCTGGTAGGGCGAAGCCTGTGAATCCCAGGGCAGAGTAAACAAGGAGGAGGTGGAGGTGTCCATGGTAGTTCCCGAATTCGCCCGTGGTTCTACACACACACACACACATACATACATACATACATACACACACACGCATAATTGAATAAAAAAAAAGAAGTCACAACAGGACTAAACCATTTGCACCGTGCCAAGAGCCTGCCGCCAATGGCTGCTGCACCTTACGAAGGGCAGCTTGAGCTCATGTGTGGACTTGGAACAGAATTGCTGTGACCCTTCTAAACTAGAGATCAACGCATGGTAACGTTAGACATCAAGTTAGAGCCTATTGGAAAACACGTACCTCTCGCAACGTCAAGCAGCATTGGAAAGAATATCGTGAAAATCCTGTTCATGTTTGTGCGTATGTCCACCGATCCTGACCCTGCCCTTAGGAGAAGGACTCATTCAAACCCACGTCCCCAGCTGGAGGCTGGCTGGCTGGCCATATGGACATCACAGGCTACGGGTGTGAGAGTGGCTGTATTATTTATGCAGGTGTCCTCTGTAATTTTCCTTCAGAGGTGTCTGGCGCACGCGCTATTCCACGAGAAGCCAGAGCAAAAATCCAGCAGGGAACATGTACGGCAGAGAGGGCTCTGGTTGAAACGCAAGTTTTGAAATTAAGCTCATAATTCACAGTGTGATACTGGCTTGCGGGGGGGGGGCTGCTTAAGTTTCAATCCATAAAACAGCATCGGACCCCGGGTCCCAGCTGGTGGTCAGAAACCTTCTGGACACCAGCACAGGGGGAGCAGATTGGAAGCACGCTCGGTGGAGTCGCAGCGCACAGGGAGGAGGGAATTCAGAACAAGGCCTGGGGCATGCGCTCTTGGGGGCTGCAGCCAGCTCTCAGGTAGAAGTGGCTGCTGCTGGTTCACTTTGAAGGGCGTTTCAAAGCAGTCACTGAACTCCTGAGACAAGCGACTAAGAAGCAAGGGGGCTCCCAAGCACTGGGGCAGTGAGTTGGGGAACAGCAGGGGAAGAATGTGTGTGCAGGGGGTGTTCCCTTGAGCACAGTACACACGTGTATTCTGGGATCTACCCTCTAGCAGACGCGAGCATGAATCACAGGTGAGTGGTGTGGGTTCCAGGCACAGAGCCCACAGCACGTCTAAGAGACTCTATCACCTTACCAAACCTAGACTCGTTCGACCTGTTCACTGCAGCCCCTCACTTCCCTCCCTGGCCTCACAGAGCGATTCTATTTCAGGCACGAGGAAGCCACGAGGCGACCACTTCTCCTATGAGACTCACCTCTTGCATCCTCTGCAGCACATCCTAAAATAAAAAGGGAAGCGAGTTCTCTAGGGTGACTATCTACTTTGCTCTCTGAAGCGCCTGCCAAGGCCTCATCTCGCACCATCCTCCCTCAGCAGTCCTGCCTCTCCTGCTAAGTCCTCCCTCAGCAGTCCTCCCTCTGCTGCCCAGATGTGGAGCACTCTTCACCTCTCTTTAATCAGGTTCCACCGGGAGTGGGGATTAAATCCCTCGGAGCACAGCGACTTTATAAAGTGTGTCTCCAGGTCCTGGGCAGTAGTGCAGGTACCTGAATAAATACAGAGAATTCTCTCACGACTGGAGGTCGTGGGAACCGGACCACCATGCGTATGGCTGCCGAGGGAACTGTTTGCTGAGATGTCTTATTCTTTTTCTTTAAACATTACGATGGTTCATATGAGCCCTCTAGATACTCACTTTAATTTTACCCGAGAATCTAAGTGCTTTCTGCGTTCCAAGGAGGGCTTATGCATTTACATCCTTCATTGCACCTCATTCTGCATAATGCCGCCTCCAATAAAGCCGAAGGCCCCGAATGAAATGGAGAGACTGTTATGGCCACACAGGTCACCAACGGCCTACACAGGACAGCAGGGCAGGGCAGGGCAGGGCCTGGGCTTCCGGTAGCCAGGCGACGGCAGGGAGGAGGGAATGCCCTGGGGCTCCATCATCAGCTTTCTGAATTGCTACCTTGCTTTCCTCCGTGACTTAGATTATCACATGAGTGGTCTGCAAATCCATTTATTTTCTGGAAATTCTCCCTCCCGTGCGTTTCCTGTCGATAAGGAGCGCGCGCAGCATCATTGGAAGCCATCTCTACCGCAGACAGCCAGGCCCTGACTGCAGCAGGATCTCAGCTCTCTTTCATTCCCGGAGGGGCCGTTATTTCCACGGGTTGCTATGGCGACGCTGCAGCCCTGCCGCTGTATGTTCCGCCGCTTCCCACTACAGTCACGCCACATGCGTAAATCAAGCCATTCGCTTCACGTGGTCCAGGTTTTTCAGAAAACAAGCAGCTCACCGTGTGCTGCGCAGTTCTTGGAACGCTTACTCTGCCCACAGTGACGGGCCGGGCCGCAGGAGCGGGTCCAAGCGCTCGCTGACGTGCGGGTCACCAGGATTTGGGGAAGATGCGGCATCTCTGTGCTCCACCTCGGCATCGGGGAGCAGGTTTTATGCTTATCACCCACTTCCAGGACAACATCTATGTTGCAGTAGCTCATGTCACGTGACCTGCATGCCACGCTTCCATGAATGAGCCTCATTTCCCTCTATGAGCATCTTCTTACCACACGCGCGCGCGCACACACACACACAATGTAGACATGTTCCCATACAAATCCCTAGGTCTGTGTCTGTCAACTCTATCGTAAGAAATCTCAAGATAACCTTTCACTTCTCAGTCTATGTCCTGAAGGACAGGCCATTCAAGGGCTGAACTGGATGGGAACTCAGGATGTTGGTTCCCCGGGGTCCTGGCCATAAAGCTCACTTGTTACTGTGATGTGGACGACGCAGCCCATGAGAGTCAAGGGCAGGAGACCCATGGAGTGTGACTCCTGAGCGCTCCCTAGGGCCCTTCAGCCCACCCTCTGCCAAGTGAGGATGCACAGGGTCTCCATGCCAATGACAGGTTCTACCAGTCCCGGCCTGGACATCAGAGGCCACTGTTGGGAACATGCAGGTAATGGTTACTGATGCCGTCTAATCATGACCCAGATTCATCAAGTGCTGAGTTTGAATCTCTCTGCAGCCTGGTCTCTTCATTCCCTGTTTATCGACTGCATTTTTCTGTGTCCCTCCCGCTTTGATTCGCTTCCCTTGAGTCCCCCTGAACGCAAGCTGAGAAGTTCTGTTGTTCCAGAAACACAAAGGAAACTCTCTGTGGAGGAAAAGAATGGCGTGGGGGGGGGGCGGGGTCTGAGACACCGTGACAGCAGAGATAAATGGACATGCTTCTTGTGCCGCCCACTCCGAGAAGAAATGAAGGTTGCGACATTTACAGCCACTCACAGCCATCTACAGTGCGGGCTGCGCCAGCCCCTCAGGGTGCAGAGCCCGAGCGGGCTTGGAAGCTTCCTCTCTCCTCACTGGGGAGAAGCGCTTCCATCGGTGCTGACTGAGGGCTCAGGCGGACGGCTAGGAGCTGGACGGGACGGCTAGGGATTGCTGGCAAGGTGTCCGATCTCAGGAAGGGAGAGATGCAGGCTCTGAGGCAGAGCCCAGAAATGAGCTATTGCACAAGGCTGGAGCGCTGCTCAGCAGTCCAGGGCGAGCATGGTGACCTGAGCTTGCATCCTTAGCAAACCCCCAAGTGCAAAAAGCCAGAGACGGCAGGGATGAGGTGGGTGGAGCCCTGAGGGCCAGCTGGCCAGTCACTCCAGCCCAAGAGGCATGCACACACACACACACACACACACACACACACACACAGCGGGTGGGAGGAGGAGAAGGCGGAGGGGGATAATTCAAATAGACTTTAGCCCAACAGTGTATGATGGAAACAGGAGCAGCCTCCCTTTGCTTACAGCGTGTGTGACTGGTCTGCAGCCTGTGCCCAGTTCATGCTCACACCTGCATTCGGTGTTCATCGTCTACGGTGGAGGCCATGATTAGCGCCCTCTCTTGGAGGTCTTCCACTTCACGCAGTTGTCTGCATGGTGCCACGAGCCCTTTGAACCCTTGGTGAAAGGTGGTCCAGCTTCTAGCTGCCTGTGTTCCCCTCAGCATCATTTTATGTCGATGCTAATGAAAATGCCCCTTTCCAGCAAGGAGAGAGGGAGCCTGGAGGCGGGCGCACGCAGCCGGGAACCAGAAGCTCACAACGTTACCCGCCTTCAGAGAAGCCGGCTCCCTTCCCAGGAATTACACACCAGGGCAAATGAGCTCCATGTCCACGCTGGGAGTAACATCGGGCGCTTGACAGCTGAGTCAATCCAGGTGACGCGATGTCTACGACATGAATTCTCCTTGAGAAATGAGACTCACCCAAGGCCGCATCTGACACGGGAGCAGGCGGGGGAGACAGCGCTCAAAGCTGAGGCGCATTTCATAAATAGAGGTGAAATCCAATCGGTTCAAGGTGAGCCGGTGAGTTTAGTGTGCGCGCATGAGTTTGCAGAGGACAAACACGGATGGAATGCTAAGCGAGGCCGGGGGAATGATTAGGTTCACGACCAGACAATTTTCCTTTGACGCTCGGCAAATTCACCACAAATGCGGGCGGCGCTGAATTGCAGCCGTCCTCCAGTTTCTTCTAGAAAAGAAATCGAACACTGCGGCATCACTGGCTGGTGTAGACGTGGCTGATGGGATTGCAGGGAACCTTCGTACTGTCCAATTTTACACCTTGGGTTTGGAGTTCAGATAATCAAGCATCAGCGGGAAGGTGCTACGGTGTTTCTAGGGTCCTGGACCGGGCCGCACAGGGGCCGATGGAAATCACTGACTACGGGTCCTGAGAGGCACGGGACTCATTTGCTACAGACAGCTTGGAAAGGGACTTTCTGGTCTTTGAACATAGCGCCCTGGCATGTTCTCAGGCTATACCCTCTCTTCCTGGCCGTGCCCTCTGTAGACTGGGCACCCTGGCTTCTAAAGGGAGAGATGTGGCCCCGTTGGGTGCCGATGGTAACCGCGGGGACCAGGATGGGACATGGGCTGAGGCTCCAGGGCACCAGGATGTAACCAGCGGCGTGACCTTGGGCATGGCACAGGGCGCAGTTAAAGGGCAGCAAGCCAGAGGCAGCGCTCAGCGTGTGCAGAGGTGCCCAGAGCCCTTGGGCACACCTTTCTGAATTGCACTGAGACTGGCCATGTCCTAGGCAAACGGGTGACTCAGAAACTGGAGAAAACTCTACAAAGGTGATCAAAGACCTGCATGTGCAAATGAGCTCCGTCAGACTCACCAAGCCAGTTACGGTTCTGGGACTACACTCTGGCCTTTGCCCCCATGCGCCCCACCAGAAGCCCCAGGATCTGAAGCCTAGGGCAATCCATCCCGTTCTGAACCCCATCTTCCCACCTCGGTTCTTCCGTCCGCAAGGCATCTGGTTTCCTCCATCTACTCCCCACCAAGTTTCCCTGCGGGGCGCATCTCCGTCAGTAAGCCCCACTGAAGGAGCTGCTCCGAGGGGAAAGGCCCAAGCCGCCCCCGGCTGCAAGAAGCCAAGCACGCTCTGGTTTCTCCAGAGGTGGAGGGAGGCAGATGTGAGATACTGGCAGCCTGACCACAAGACCTTGAGCAGGTCCCCGGCCCTGGCCGGGTGTGGTGTCTGTGCCGCCACCGGACTTCATTCACCTCATCCTCAGATGCAGAAGCCGAGAGAGAGAGAGAGGCGCTGCGAAGAGAGACACGCTGGCCAGCTGAGTACCACACCCGCCCTGCTGCAGGACGGAGACCTCCCGGCCCCTGCTCAGATGGAGGGGCACCACTGCATTGCGCCGGGGACCCGCCCACTCTTCTTGGCCTATGAAACCTTCATGTGGTTCCCGGACTTCATCTCTGAACATGGCTTTAAGTGACTGATTGGAAAACACCCAGACACGGGACTTCAACGCTAGACAGTAGCTTTGACTGGCGGGCGCATCCATTCGCTCTTGGAAACCCTGGAAGTGGGGGAAACAAGGGACCATCGGGATCTCCAAACTGAGCTGCAATGTGCAATATCGGTCTGGTGTGGGAACCCGTGTTCCCTGGGTTCAGCTGGAGAGTGATCGAGCCATCAACGTGCCCGTGGCACAAAACAGCCCGGCCACGCCCTGAAAAGAAGCTGTGACCTGCTGCAGCTGCAGAGAGGCAGAGGTCGCCTGGGATGCTCCGAGCGTTGGTTGGTTTCATTTATTTATTTACAGCTAGGACAGGACATAGAGAAAGACATCAAGGGTATCAGTTCATTGGACTGAAGTTGGCAGGGGACAGATGTGTGCCAGTGTGCGCCCAAGAGGAGGGAGACAAGATTCTGCCCCTAAGGTCTGAGGTTTCTTGGGGATTGGATGGACAAACACAGTGCATCCAAACACTGGGAGGTGTTTCCATAGCAACATAACAGCCAGTAAGACAGGGTGGCAGAACTGTGCATGGGGAGGGGGGGACATGAGGGAGTATGGACAGGGAAGACCTGTCTAGAACCTGATAAGGACCCAGGGGAGCCAGTGTTTGCTTCAAGGACTTCTGCTCTCGTGCCCCCCAGGCCCACGGTAAACGCCCCACTGAGTGACCACCTGTCTGCACGACCGGCGGGCTGTAGGGACCATGATCTCAGGGGCGGCCCGGGCCCTGCTCAGAAAGGGCCCTGTGCTTGAGCTGCTCTGCAAAGCACCCCACGTGGGATCTCGGCACACAGGCCCGGAGCTCGGGGCCTCCGTTCACGCCTGGCCACCTTCTGCCCTGCCCACCAGACACCTTCTGCACCGCGGATTCCCACCGGCAGGCTCTGCCTCCCCCCACCCCCACCTGCGGTGACCAAGGCCTAGACCCAGCAGGATGGGGGCAGATGGCCTCTCTCCTGCCAAGTCCAAGGCCCAAGAGTACTCCGACGCGTCACATCCAAGAGAACTGACACCACACCAAACGGGGCAGGTCCGGCGGGAGGACGCGGCAGAAAAAAAAAGGCTTTCTTTGCTGCTCTTTGAACAAGTGACCCCACATCTCCCGGGGCTGCTGTGTTCACGCAAGTGCTGCCCGGAGCCGTGTAGAGAATACCTCTCTCTACACACAGGGAGTTTTCAAGTTTCTCACATCTGCTCAGTGCCGGGCAAGTCCTGGAGACTCAAAGGCAGCGAGGTCATCTACCAGCCGAGAGTGGCCCCTCCTGCCCCCGTGGGGCATGAGATAAAACAGAGGGTCCTGCCATGCACGATTCCAAGCTGTGTGTCATCGCAGAAAACACGGATCAGGTGGGAAACAAAGTGAAGACACGGATTTGTTGGCTGCTCCTGACGCCGTGTGTCCTGTGTGTCCTCCCCTGTGGGGTTAGTATTTCGTTCTCTCTGAGCCGGATCCTGAAGCTCAGGACCTCAGGCGAGCGGCACTGGGGTCTTGGGACCTTGACTCGACTCTCTGTCCGTCACAGAATCTGGGTTCCAAGTGCCAGCTGTCCGCTCCCCTTAATGCTCTGCTGACTTCTGCAGCTAGTGGCTTTCCAAGTTTCAAAGCGCACGTCCTGGGGACGCCACAATGTGTGTCGGCGCCAAGTGAAGCGGAACAATTGCACTTTTAGTCTGTAAGACGTTCAGAGGGAGGGCAGGCTGCTGAGGTGAGGAATGAGGGTCCTGTCGGCCTCTGACGGTGGAAGTCAAGACCTGAGACGCGGCCATCCTGCAGGCAGCTATCTAGACATGAGACTCCGTTTTCTGACCGGATATTTGGCCCTCCTGTGGGCTCCACTTGCCTTTCCGACATTGCACTTGGGCCTGTGCTGTGATCTCAGACAGGCACCGGGTTTTTGGAGGACGAGGTCAGCGCCCTGATAGGCATCTTGGTTCCCTTGCGAGACCCGGGCTTCGGATGCAGCGCATCGGCATGGGAAGCACCAGCTGTGGCTGTGGGGTTGGCATTGGACCATCAGGACACACGGGCATGTCCCGACCCCACAGGGATTGGGGGAGCCGGGGTTCAGCCACTTGGTGCAGGCGTCTCTTCTGCACAGATGCTCAGCAAAGGCAAATCCAGAGCCCAGGCCCAAGGGTGGGCGCAGGGGCAGGTCACTTGGGGGCTGGGGGTGGGGAGTTCAGTGATCGCACACGGCCGGTCGTGCTAGGCCCTGGCTTCAATGCCCAGCACCAGTGAGCAAAAGGAGCAGGTCGTTTCAAAGCAAAAGCCCCCCGGCTGCGCCTCTTGGCTCTCAGGTGTCCCCTATAGCAAAGGCTACCTCTGTGCTTCTTTGTTCTTGTGGCTTAGCCACGGTATCCTCTCCTTCCTTTTTTTCTCTACCCTCCATCCCTCCATCTGCCTGTCCGTCTCTCCCTCCCTCCCTCCCCCCTCCCTCTTTCTCTCCCTCCTTTCTTCTCTCCTTCTTTCCCTTTCCCTTCACTCCTTCCTTTCCTCCTTCCTTCCTCCCTCCCTCCCTCCCCCCCTTCCCCTTCACTCCTTCCTTTCTTCCCTCCTTCCCTTCTTTCCTGTCTTCTCTTGGACAGGCTGGGCGTGAACTCGCTGTGCTTCCCAAGCAGTCTTGGCACGAGCGTCCTCCTGCTTGAAGCTCCCGAGCGCTGGGGCTCAGGCACAAGTCACCGTTCTGGTTCCTGCTTGTGACAGTGACCTCGGCCTGATCGCTCCCACCTCCTCTTTGGCCCCACAACCTGGGGTGGACGGTTCTAGAGCTTTGCAGAGGCAGGCCCAGCTCCAGAAGGCAGTGACCTGCCGGTCAGCCACACAGCATGGACACCCAGGCTTTGCCCGGGGCTGGCCTGCCCTCTCTGCTGTGGGCCCCACTGCCTCTGAGCCCAGAGGCCCTGGGCAGACTGCTCGCCCCCCCTTCCTGTGCTGTTCTCCCCCGCCTCGTGCCCTCCATTTGCTTCCTCTGTACTCGACGTCCTTGTGGAGACGCGAGACCTTGACCGTCGCCTTATAAAACCTGACTCAGGTGGGCTCTGCCCACTTACCAGCGAGCTCCCTGCTCAGTTCCCGGGGTCAGGAGGGGCCTCGTAAAGATGAGGGGCCCACACATTACACATCCTGAAGGGGCGGCACTGGAGTGACAGCCTGTCAGCAGAGGAACCTGGGGCCTTAGGTCAGCTCTGGTGCTGCCTTGGATGAGGGCTGTGGGCCAGACCCCCAACTGGGCTGGCCGGGCCATTCAGGGTAACCGGTGGACAAGAAGGAAGTCTTGCAAACGCAGGGGAAGCTGACCACATGGGTAAGCTTTCATCTGGGAACCAGTCATGTGGCTCCCATAGGCCTGGCTATCAGCCCCTGTGGACGGTTTCACAAATCACGCAACTCTGAAAGCCAACAATGAGAGGAACAGGCTGCGGTGTCGAAGCGACAGCCTCACGTTCAGAGCGCACCGCAGGCCCCGCGTGCGTTTCCTAGCGGCCCCGGGCAGGTGAAACGCATCTCGTCAGAGCGTTACTGCGCCCCTGTCTCCACCTGCACCACCCCGTGACTCAGATGATAGGAAAAATAATGTTTTAAAGGAAACATGACTTAATCCTGGGCTCGCCAGGAGGAAAACACATAGCCAGGGCAGTGAAACACTCATTAAACATTCAATCAACCCGCCCACAACAGGAAAAAGTGTGCGGACTGTCAGTGCTGGCTTCAAACTGGAAGGAAGCCAGAATAGGTTGGGGAAATGGCGGCTCTCCTGACTGGGCTCTGGCGCAGGTTCTGATTGGGCTCTGGTTCCGATGGCTTGTGCTTAGACGCTCCAACCCAGGCAGAGAAGAAGGCTCGGGGGTTAAAGGCTTTGCCTCGAAAGCAGAAGACCTGAGTTCAGATCCCAGAGCCCACGTAAAAATCCTGGGTGCATATGGTGGTGGTCTGTAATTCAAGCCTTGAAAGGTGGAGCCTGTGGACTCCTTGAGCAAAGACATAAGAAGGTCGAGTAATCCAGGAATCCAGGATGATTCCTGGCATCAGCCTTGGGCCGCCACAGCCACAGGCACACATCCTCAAATGTCCCCTGGGAGGACACACGCGCGCGCGCACACACACACACACACACACACACACACACACACACGCAAAAACTTCTAACCTCTCCTTGCCAAGTTTACTTTCCAAGCTGACTTCTGCCAAACTCCCTAAATAGGGAGCAGGGCAGGGTGGTACTGGGCTTGGGGTAGGTGGGTATCCGTGGTTTCTACGACTAGGCCCTTCAGAACCATACTGTCCAGTAAAATGTACCATCCCCTGGCTCCCAGAAACACTTTCCTCAAGATAGTGAGGGAAACTTGTTTGCTTTGCAGAGCTGAGGACTGAACCCAGGGCCCCACGGATGATAGGCAAGCACTCTCGCCTAAGCAATACCCCAGCCTGGCCCTGTCTAACTATTATGTTAGGGCTTTGAAGTTGAAGTCCACAGATGCCCAGCGCTCAATGCCTCTATGCACTGCCATTTAGGGGCTCCACAAAAAGCAACCCCATTGTATTTTACGTGAACGTTTCCCTTTAGGAGGCCCCCCACTGTACATCTCCATTCCTGTTGGAAGGCCCCAGACTGCAAATAGAAAGGAGGAAGAGCAGGGTCATAGGGCAGCTGCTGACACGCGGAAGCAGAGCTGGCCTGTGTGACTACAGCCCTGTCCCAGAAAAGAAGGGGAGGCAAGGGGGGCCTTTGGTCATGGTTGAGACATTTGGGGGCCCTCGGTCATGTTGAGACACAGCTGTCACCTCCCTTCTGGGGTCCTCTGTCATGACCCTGACCAAGACATCACAGAACTTTGTCTCAAAGAGACCTGTAAAACCCCTCCCCTGGCTCGCTGTACGTCCACTGGGAATGAAGCGACCGTCTGGGCCAACTTGATTTTCTGTGTCATGGGGTTCCCGGCTTCGCCCGCTCCCTCTCTAGGCTCCTGAGCAACACACATTGATACCGCTCAAGACAGGCCAGGGATTAGCCTTACAAACCAGACTAAGTCAGAACTAAGTTCTATCTTTAAAAAGAAACTTTTTGTGTGTGGTGCATGTATACGTGCTCATGTGCATGTGAGTGTGTGTGTGTGGGCATGTGTCGAGACTTAGGGTTGAGGGGCTGGAGAGGTGATTCAGGGGTTAAGCCTCTGCCTTGCAGGCGGAAGGTCCTGAGTTCGGATCCTAGACCCCACGTATAGACGCCAGGCAGAAGCAGGGGTGGCCTGCGCTTCTGGTCCTGGTAGGGCGGAGCCTGTGAAAGAGTCACAAGAAGGAGGTGGAGACAGTCCATGGTGGTTCCGGAATTCGTCCGTGGTACTACACACACATACCATACATACATACACACACATACATACATACATACGCATGCGCGCACACACGCATAATTGAATAAATAATAAATTTAAAAAAAATAAAAGACTGAGGGTTGATATTAAAATTTTTGTCTGTATGTGCGTGTGAGACCCAAGGATGACATTGGGAATCGGCCTGGATCGATCTACCTCCTTATTGCTTTGTTCTGGGCTTTCCCAGGCTCCTCCTTCCAGGGCTGGAATTACAGGCCTCTGACATTTCCACCTGACATTTTTACATAGCATCTGAACTCAGGTCCTTTTTACTTTCGAGGCAACAGGCCTCTGTCATATATGTTTTTTAAATATTTTATTCATTCATTCTTTGGGGAGGAGGACATACATGCATGTACCATGCAAGAGTGGCGGTCAAAGGACAACTCTTTCTCCTTCTACCATATGGGCTTCTGGGGATTGAACTCAGGTCACCAGGTTTGTGAGCGGGGCAATACCTGCTGAGCTATCTTGTTGGACCCCATCATACTTTGTGAGAGCAGCTGGCTTGCAAGCTCCAGAGACCCCCTTCTCTGCTCCAGGGACCCTCCCTTCTCTGCTCCAGAGACTCCCCTTCTCTGCTCCAGAGACTCCCCTTCTCTGCTCCAGAGACCCCCCTTCTCTTCTCCAGGGACCCCCATTTTCTTCTCTAGGGATCCCCTTCTTTGTTTCAGAGATCCTCTTCTCTGTTCCAGGGATCCCCCTTCTCTGTTCCAAGGACCCCTTTCTCTGCTCTGCTCACTAATTCAGGCACGTGCACCCATCCAGCTTTTTACGTGGCCCCTGGGGATCCAAGGTGAGGTCTCCATGCTTACATGTCAACCAGTTCACCACCTGCCCATCCCCCACAGCACTGGGGGCCTGCAGAAGACGCCCGATACACGCTGGGCAAGGAAGTGGACAAACGGCGGACTGTCCTGGAAGGAAACCTGACCAGGGCGTGAAAGATGAAAGGGTCACCAGACAACGCGCAGAAATAGTTGGGAACCTGGCCAAGATCAACTCCAGCATCGCAACATTGTCCCAAATCAAAGGACCCACCCACCTGCCGGCCACTCACAGACCCCCGCAGGATGTTTTCATCTGGCAACACTTTTCTGCGGCTTCACAACTGCCGAATAGCTTCTCCCACTGGAAGCACTTTCTTCTGTCAGATCTGGACCCCACCTTTGGCGGAGGCCATGGGGGCTGACCCGTGTTTAAGCTTGAAAGAAGCTCTAGAAGCCGGAGGGAAGGCTGAGCAGGCTCGCGGCCGTGTTTAATGGCTATCTAGCCGCTCCGCCAAGCGCAGCTATTGTAGCAAACGACATCTATTCCAGGTTCAAGGTAATAGACTACACGTGCACATGCACACGCACACGCACACATACACACGGGTGCACACACAGGCATGCACACACATATGCATTCAGCGCACATATACATGTGCACATGCATATACCCTATCATGACACTAGCTTGCTAGTCTCCACCAACCTTACTGCCTGTCCTATCAACAAGCTTCAATAGCCTGCCTGGATCTGCTCTCTCTCTCTCTCTCTCTCTTTCGTGTGTGTGTGTGTGTGTGTGTGTGTGTGTGTGTGTGTATAGTATATATGTATGCATGCATATATGCTGGTAGAGTGTGCTAAGAGACCAGAGAGAATATCAGGCAGTCTGATCTGTCACCCTCCATCTCATTCCCTAGAGACGGTGCCTCTTGCCGAAGCTGGAGCTGGAAGGATACGTCCCAGGGCATGATCACGCTCAACCAGCAAACCCAGGCACATGCAGTCACAGCTGGCTTTATATGTGGGTGCTGGGGATTTGAACTCAGGTCCTTGTGTTTGAACAGCAAGCGCTCTTCACCGCTGAGGCATCCCCCCAGCTCCTGGTTCTACTTCTTGTCTTGGAGGTGGCAAAGCAAATCTTGTCTCCAAACCATCCGTGAGGCGCTCGAGACCTCCAACAGGAACAAGCTGCACAGCTGTCATGTGGCCATGTGCATCCGTGTTGTTTCAGGTGTGATGTGCTTGAGGGGTAAGGCATGCGAGTCATCCAGCAAAGCAGGCAGCAGTCAGGCCCTGTTTTCCACATCATCATGTCCATCAACATGACAACCTTTTAAAAAGTCCTTCAACGGTCACATGGTCAGGCAGTAATCAATATGCATCTCGCTTGAGTGGGAAATCTGCACCAAGTCTGCTTCGTCTTTGAGACGGGGTCTCGCCGCCACCCACACTGACCTGAACTCACTGTGCAGCCTGGGCTGGCCTCCAAGTCACAGCAATCCCCCTGCCTCAGACCTCCTGAGTACACGCGGCTGAGGTGCACTTGGCTGATACAGAGCAGTCCTGGCAGAGTCGCCTGAAGTCCATTCAGCGCACCGTGGACATGTTTTAGAAGTTGTTCAAGTCTAACAGACTCTAGCACACACAGCACCCCCCCCCGCCCCGTCCCCTTCAGCTTCTGCCCATTTCCCTTCTACTCAGTGAGTCTGTCCCGACACCCTTTCTTCGCCGTCCCTAGGGAGACCTCCCCCCAACACTCTGAGTGCCTGATCTTAAACTCTGCATTGAAATGAGTTCTAAAAAGTCACTTCAGATTGGCGGGATTTGAATTTGAGCGGATGCCAGCTAACCTGTACTGAAGTGCCAACTCCCAAGGGAGTTGTGGATAGAGATTCTGCCCAGAGCATGTTCCCCGCCCCATCCTTGTACCTGAACCGCGCACCCTAATTCAAGGGTCCAGTGAGTGGGGAAGATCTCCCCGAAACTAACATCTTACAAAGGACTTAAAAAATTCTTTTCAGCCCCCCCCATCTGATAGCCCTCCAGGCCGGGCACATTGCTGCCTGCCCCCCCATCTGATAGCCCTCCAGGCCGGGCACATTGCTGTATGCAGGAGCTGTGGCCGGGTAGAAGCCATTTCTGGAGAAAAATTGATTTCTGCCCCAGTGCTGGACAAAGTTAACCAAGGTACCGGCCAACTCACACTTCACAAAGACCTCAAAGTGTTCTTTACCTAACTGTGGGACACTTTAGAAACTGTGTGATAAACGAACACAACTTAAATCTACAACGACACAGTAGGCTCCCCCTTGGGTCCCTCTTTACCTCCTGTCCAACTCGGATCACGAGTGGGAACCATCTGGGCCCGGGAGAATCCATGTTTTCCTGTCGGCTGAGAGCGGGTCTCGAGAAGCCAGCCCAGACGAAGTTCCTCTCTCCTGGGGTGCAGAGGGTGTCCGGTGAGGCCGGCCGGCCCCTGAGTACCGGTGGGCGGCCAGCTACACTCCTCAGGGCTGGGAGGCGCCGAGAGAAAAGGTGGAACTTTCTTGTGGGGTGGAGAAGCACATGAGTCACCCTAGTTCCCGATACTTCCAGCAGCCATCCGGTTGTCCCGCAGAAGGCACTTCCTCTCACCGCTCCGGAGCAAGCAGGCCACGGACGCGAGATGCCATCAGGAAAGACCGAGTGTGCGTAGAGGAAGGGCTCTGGCCACACATCCCAGAAGCCTGACTGTTTCCTGTGCTTGCACAGCGACTGTGTGTGTGTGTGTGTGTGTGTGTGTGTGTGTGTGTGTGTGTGTGTGCGTGCCCCTAACTGTGGCACTGCCCCAACCGCTCCAGCCAGAACTAAGACCAGCCTGAGAACCTTGCTTTAAAACTACAGATCACATCCCTGCCATGACAGCCATTCATACCAAATACCAAGAAAGAGCCACGAGCAGATGGGAACATCAGTCAACATGGATGGAAAGCGAGGCCGGAGGCTGTGTGGTCATCACAAAGAACAGTGAGTGGGCATCTATCTCAAATAATTTTCAAAATTAAAATCCACAGTCACTTATTATTAGCATTTTAATTCCGTTGACTTTTATCCCTTCGGTATTTCCGCGAGCTGGAGTGAGATCATCTACTTACAGAATCATTTAATTTTACTTAGTGCCGCGTACCCTGAGGTATAAAAATATAAGACCTCAGTGAGTCTGGAGAAAATACTTAAACCTTAATTACGTGTCTTCCATAAATTCTTAATTCTTAAATCTACCAAATTAAATGCAAAGCCACGGAAACCCACAAGCTGCAGGCAAACCACAGACGAAAGGCCTTTGGTCATATTTGATCATTGCTGTGAATGGAAGGATTACTTCTACAAGTCTACTGGTGTGTGTGTGTGTGTGTGTGTGTGTGTGTGTGTGTGTGTGTGTGTGTGTGGTCTGTCTGTGGTCTACGTGTACATGTATTCATACATGTATGAGGGCATATTTGCATGTTTGTGAGCATATGTGAATGTGGTGTATGTATGGGTCCCGTGTATATGATGATGTGAGGGTATGTGTGTTGTCTGTCTATGGTACATGTGGGTATACGTTCCTGTATGCTGTCCATGGTACATATGTGTATGTGTTCCTGCAGACTGGGGTGTGTGTATGTGTGTGCTGTCTGTGGTATATGTGTGTGAGCATGTGTATATGTGTGCATGTTTGTGCACTGTTTGTGATATATGTATGTATGTGTTCCTGTGGCCTTGTGTGTGTGTGCATGTGTGTGTATATATGTGTGTATATGTGTGTGTGTGTGCTGTCTGTCTATGGTATATGTGCTGCTACTGCATGTGTGTGAGTACATGTGCTGTCTGTGGTGCGTGTGTTGTGTCCCTGCATAGACACGTGCTTTGGCTGTCTGTTGTGTACATGTTGTGCCCCTGCGTGGACACGGCCTTGGTTGTCTGTGGTGCGTGTGTTGTGTCCCTGCATGGATGTGACCTTCTCTGTCTGTGGTACACACCTGTGTGTGTGCAGAGCTCTGCGTCCCTGTGCCCAGGTCACGGCTGCTCCCCAAACTCTTGGGATCCCTTCTGTCCCTTTCTGTAGGAAATGCAGCAGCCTCGGGGCTGCAGCAGACCCAAGCGAAAGGCTGCGAAAAGTCTGAGTCTCGCATTTGGAGGCTGATGAAGCACGATGCCTTCAAGACCAGCCGAGCAGACTCTGTCTCATGGGGACGATGATGTCAGAGCTGAGGTTCTCTGAGGACCTCGGAGCTGTGACATTCTGCGGCTTCCTGGCCTCCCACCAGCATGAAGGACCCAGCACCAACCCAGCCGTGCCAAGAATGTGACTTGGAAACGCTCCTCTGGAGCAGCCCCCGGCCCCTGGCAGCCCCCTGAAGAACTCCCACCAGTGAGCCCCGCCACGCGCCAAGTGCATGTCATGGAGATAAGGCAAAGCCCTCCCGAAAGAGCCGCAAGGCAGAGAACGGGGGACCCGCGGACACTGGCCCCTCAACAGGACGTTCCAGGGCACCGAGCGGCGGAGCCTGTTACGGAGCCTGTTACGGAGCCTGTTACGGAGCCTGTTACGGAGCCTGTTACGGAGCCTGTTAGGGAGCCTGTTAGGGCAGGGGACGCGAACGCCACCCGCCGGCCCTCCGACCCACTTTCTCAGCAAGATGAGCTCACTTCACCTTACACGTGGTAGCCAATTAATTAAACACCAGACATAATATTTAGAAAGTTTTGTACTCACCAAGAAATGAAGACGAGGCTAGGGTCTGAAAAAGAAAGAAGAAGAGAAAAAGTGTTAATTTTCGGGGTGTTGACTGCGTACTCCAGCGGCTCCTTCACCTCCCGCGGCCGCTGCATGGGACTTCGTCTCCTTGCTGCGGTCTTCCGGAAACCTCTTCATCTGGAAGCTTCCTTATCAGCTGAGTCCTACCCCAAACCCTGCTGTGATCTTGGTGGTCGGTGAGGGTGGGAATGGTGCAGGGCTATAAATAGCCTTTAATTCCTTTCCGGGGTCTGCTGCTCCTAACAGTCCCCTTGACCGGTCTTCCTTGGACATAGGCTTTCAGGTCCCAGCTGGGCACCCCTGCACCCCCACCCGGCCACAATGTCAGCCTCTGCCCAAGCTTAGGCTTCTACTCTCTACGCGAAACACTTCGAAAGATGGAATTCACGCACTATTCACACGCTAGGAAGTCCCTCTGCTGAAAGCTCACAAGTGAGGGCTGGAGAGGGCGCAAGAGCGCCTTTGACGCGCAAGCAAAAGAGCCTGAGATCGAATCCCCGGACCCCACGGCATGTCGAGGGGATATGGTGGCGGCCTGTAACTCCCACCCTGGAGAGCAGAGCCCAGGATACCCCAGAGCAAAGGAATAAGGAGGCGTAGCAATCCAGAATGATTCCTGATGTCCTCCACACGCACAAGTACACAGTTGACTTATTCTGGTATATTTATAAACTACATAACCATCTAATATTAGAATATTTCATTATCTGCAAACAAACCACATACCCACTAGCTCCCTCCCTCCCACGCCCCCTCAGCACTCCTAGCAACCAGGGCTCTACCTCCTGTCTCTGGATTTGCCTGTTCCGAACAATTTGTAGAAAAGGCCAGTCCAGCACAGGCACTTTTGAGACTTCTGGCGTGAAGATCACTATTTGAGGCCTGCCCAGCCCATGGATGGATCGGCACTTGATTCTGTGCTTGTGGTTCGATCCACCACTGCCATGCTTTGTTGCCCACTGCTCAGTGGATAACCAATGCCCCGAGCTTTGGTCTGTGAACAGTCACTTGGCACAGTAGGCACCTCACATTGAGCTCTTGGGTTTCTGCCCACCTATGGATGGAGGCCCTTGCTCAGTTGTGATTACACACTCACACATGCAATGTTAAAGGGTAAGGGGTGCGTACGATCTAGTCGTCACATTTCAAAATCACTAGCACAGTACACAATGCCTCCCGCCAAACAGAATCCTTTTTATTTGTGTCCCTAGTTTTTCTAAACCAAATCCAATAAAAGGTCTGCCGTACAAAGCATAGTAAGCTGTTATAAATTGCATATGGTTATAAATTTAAAGGAGAGGACTAGCGATCCAAACTAGATAGAACTTAGCTAAGAAATTTTCTGTCTGCGTGGGTGTATCGGCAACTAACATTCTTATCAGGAAAGACGGATGCCTTCCCCACGATTCTGGGAACCAAGTCAGAAAGAACATCTGTTCTTGTCCTTCGTGTGGAGTCTGGCACCTGAAGTTGTAGCCAGTGTGTTAAGGCAAGAAAAATGAACAAAAGACAGAGGAACCTGCAAGGAGAAGGAACAGAACCTAGTTCTCAGTGGTACGACAAGCAACATAAACAACCCTAAAGAATCCACAGAAATTATCCTAGCGTCCACGTGTGTTTGGATCACAGGAGGCAAACAACCCAGAGGAATCAACAGCAGCTGCACTGGTGGGCTGGTGAATGCACACGTGAGGGTCTGGTTTCTACTCCAGTTCTATACTCAAGAGAAATGGATAATCAAGGTTTCACGCAGATCCTCTGTGAACCCCAAATCAATCACATGTATGATGCTTGTAGCTCTTGACACTGTCATTTCACATCACTGACAAGAGAAACTAGAAAATAAGGGAGAGACAATCCTTCAGTGCCCGGGATCTCAGAGGTCACGCATCCCACATAAAGCCCAGACACCAGCCACTGCTCACTGAGTATCAGACAGAAGGTGGTCACCAGGGGTCGCTGGGAAGAGGTGAACCGCTGTGCTTGTATAGAATGGCGTTCAAGAGTCCACCCTTTGAGGCTCCGCCGGTCAGGACGCGTAGGCGAGATCCAGCCGGGCCTCAACGCGCGCTCTAGGACCCCAGGTCAGCCCACGGGGACCCGGCTCCGACTCCCGCCATCCAGCCGGAGCCGCGTGGGGGCCGAGGGAACGAGGAGGACCTCCCCCTGCGCCCGGGCCCGCCCCAGCTGCCCTCGGGTTAAATAGCTCCACGCCGACTCGCCCATCCTCCCTTTTCGCCCCACCCCGCTCCGCCAGTCAGGACATGCACGCGGTCCACCCGGGCCTCACCCCGCGCCCTAGGTAAGTCCCCGTTCAGGCCCCGCCCACCAGTACCCCAGGCCAAATAATTCAGTTTAGTGAAATTGAGAGATCTTAAGAGTTAAAATGACAATGCCAAAGTCAAAGTGCAAATCCATGAGAAGCAACACTCAAGTAAACAAATTTCCCACTGAAGAAATTAATCCCATAATGTTAGACTCCAACAAGAACAAACCCGCGGAAAAAGGCCAAGAAAGCCTGACCCAGGATAACGACTTTCAAAATATGATCATTACCATGTTCAATACTATGAAAGAGGAAATCCGGGAGGAATTACATAATCGAATCAATCGCTTTGAAGAGGAACACAACAGACATCTGGAGGAGTTGAGAAAAACAGTGCAAGAAACAAAAAGTGGCATAGAGCAGTTAAAACAAACTCAAGCAGAGTTTAAAACTGAGCTAAAAGACAAGTTATCTTCAACCCAGAAGCCACAGAGAGTCTTATCAACAGAACTAATGAAGCAGAAAACAGAATTTCAGACCTTGAAGATAAAGTGGGAGTACTAACCAGCTCAATGGAAGAGGTTGTTAAAGCCAAAAAGATACTTGAGAGAAATATCCAAGAGATATGGGACACCCTGAAGAAGCCTAACATGCGTATTCATGGAATACCGGAGCAAGAATCTCAAAATACCACCCCTGAGGAAATTTTTCAAACGATCATCAAGGAAAACTTTCCTCATCTAAAAAAAGAGAGGCCCATTCATATACAAGAGGCATTCCGCACCCCAAACAGATACGACCAAACTAGAAGCACACCACGGCAAATAATAGTTAAAACACTCCACATTCAAGATAAAGAACTGGTGCTGAGAGCTTCAAGGGAGAAAAAACAAGTCACTTTTAAAGGCAAACCTATTAAAATAACAAATGACTTCTCAGTCGAAACAGTAAAAGCAAGAAGAGCTTGGAGAGACATACTTCAAGTATTGAATGAGCAAAAATGTCAACCCAGGCTGATTTACCCTGCAAAACTATCAGTCATGATCGAGGGAGAAAGAAAAATTTTCCAGCACAAAGACAACTTTAAGGGATACATGGCCACCAAACCAGGCCTTCAAAAACTGCTAGAAATGATACTCAAGCGTGAAGAAAAAAACAGGCATATCCAGGAGAACAGAAGGCAAATATAACACCATTAAAAGCGAAGCAATATACTTATAAAAGCTACTAAACATAATAAATGTCTGGAATTAACAATAGTTTCTCCATTATAACACTAAATGTTAATGGACTTAATTCACCGATCAAGAGACACAGATTACAAACTTGGATTAAAAATCACAATCCATCAATCTGTTGCCTGCAGGAAACCCATCTCACCACAAAAGATAGGCACGCTCTAAAAATAAAAGGCTGGTCAACAATTCTACAAGCAAATGGAAGCAGAAAACAGGCAGGGGTAGCCATTATGCTATCAGACAAAGTGGATTTCAAACCAAAGAAAATTATAAGAGACACGGATGGATACTACATTTTAGTCACAGGTACAATTCACCAGGAAGATTTCACAATACTGAACATATATGCACCCAATACGGGCCCCTCCACATTCATTAAGAAAACCCTACAGCGTCTAAAGCAAGAAATCAACCCCCAAACGATAATTCTTGGGGACTTCAACACCGCCCTCTCTACATGGGATAGATCAACAGGTCAAAAGCTTAACAGAGACACTTTGGAACTTAATCAAACCCTGAAAGAAATGGACCTCACAGATCTCTATCGAACTTTTCACCCACGCACCAAAGAATACACATTTTTCTCAGCAGCACACGGAACTTTCTCCAAAATAGATCACATATTGGGCCACAAAATGAATCTACACATATACAAGAAGGTTGAAATTCTAACCTGTGCCCTATCAGACCACCACGGCCTAAAGCTGGACATCCACAACACATCAAACAAGAGAAAATACACTAACTCCTGGAAACTTAACACTATGATGCTGAATGAGAACTGGATTCAGGAAGAAATTAAAAAGGAAATTCAAGATTTCCTGAAAGTGAATGATAACGAAAATACAACTTACCAAAATCTCTGGGACACAATGAAAGCTGTTCTAAGAGTTAAGTTCATAGCTCTTAATGCCCACGTCAAAAAAATGGAAACATCAGAAATAAACAACTTAACAATGCAGCTTAAAGCTTTAGAGAAACTAGAGCAATCTGATCCCAAAAGCAGTAGAAGAGAAGAGATTAGCAAAATAAGGGGAGAAATATCTGAAATCGAGACTAAGAAAACGATAGAAAAAATCAACCAATCAAAAAGCTGGTTCTTTGAAAAAATCAACCAGATTGATACACCCCTAGCTAAACTAACCAAAAGCAGGAGAGAGAAAACCCAAATTAACAAAATCAGAAATGAACATGGAGTTATCACTACGGATACCCAAGAAATCCAGAGAATTATAACATCATATTTCAAAAACTTATACTCTGTGAAGTTTGACAACACAAAAGAGATGGATGAATTTCTAAGTAAACACAACTTACCTAAATTGAATCAGGAAGTTGTGAATTATTTAAATAGTCCTATAACATATAAGGAAATTGAGGAAGTAATCTCGAATCTTCCCACCAAAAAATGTCCTGGACCAGATGGATTCAGCACAGAGTTCTACAAGACATTTAAGGAGTTAATAACACCAATACTCCTTAAACTGTTCCATCAAATAGCAAAAGAAGGAACACTACCAAATTCCTTCTATGAAGCTAATATCGTTTTAATCCCAAAACCTAATAAAGATTCACTTAAAAAAGAAAACTATAGGCCGATCTCCCTGATGAACACAGATGCAAAGATTCTCAACAAAGTCTTAGCAAATCGGATTCAAAAACATATTAAAAAGATCATTCATGGGGACCAAGTAGGCTTCATCCCCGGCACACAAGGTTGGTTCAACATACGAAAATCAATAAATGTAATTCATCATGTAAACCAGTCCAAAGTCCAAGACCACATGATACTCTCGATAGATGCAGAAAAAGCTTTTGACAAGATCCAACAGCCTTTTATGATCAAAACGCTAGAGACAGTAGGAATGGAAGGAACCTTTATCAATATAATAAAAGCTGTATACAACAAGCCCACAGCAAGGATTATGCTCAATGGGGAACAATTGGAAGCATTCCCACTTCGATCAGGAACAAGACAAGGCTGTCCACTCTCACCACTTCTATTCAATATTGTACTTGAAGTCTTAGCCGAAGCCATAAGACAAGAAAGGGACATAAGAGGGATTCAAATTGGCAAGGAAGAAGTCAAGCTATCTCTATTTGCAGATGACATGATCTTATACCTGAGTGATCCCAAAAACTCCACCAGGAAGCTCCTGGAACTAATTGAGAAGTTCAGCAGGGTGGCAGGATACAAAATAAATGTGCAAAAATCAGAGGCCTTCCTATATGCCCAGAATGAAAGAAGTGAAAAAGCCTTGAGAGAAACCATGCCATTTACTATAACCCCTAAAAAAATGAAATACCTTGGTATAAACCTAACTAAGGAGGTAAAAGACCTTTACAATGAAAACTTTAAAACCCTAAAGAAAGAAATCGCAGAAGACACCAGAAGGTGGAAAGACCTCCCTTGTTCCTGGATTGGCAGAATCAACATTGTAAAAATGACCATCCTACCAAAGGCAATATACAGATTCAATGCTATACCAATCAAAATCCCAAAGCAATTCTTCAAAGAAGTTGACCAAACAATCTCAAAGTTCATATGGAGGCACAAAAGACCCAGGATAGCAAAAACAATCCTGAGTAACAAAAACACAGCTGGAGGTATTACCATACCAAACCTAAGTCTATACTACAAATCCATAGTTATAAAGACAGCCTGGTATTGGCTCCAAAATAGACACACAGATCAATGGATAAGGATTGAAGACCCAGATATAAGCCCACAAAGTTACAGTCATTTGGTCTTTGACAAAGGGGCCCAAAGAATCCAATGGAAAAAGAACAGCATCTTCAACAAATGGTGCTGGCAAAACTGGATCTCCACATGCAGAAGATTAAAGCTGGACCCGTACTTGTCACCATGTACAAGACTTAATTCCAAATGGATCAAGGACCTTGATATCAGGCCAGAGACTTTAAAAACCATAGTTGAAAGGATAGGGAACTCCCTCGAGCTGATTGGGCTAGGCCAACACTTCCTAAACAGACATCCAATGGCACAGTCACTGCTACCAACTCTCAACAGTTGGGATCTTGTGAAATTAAAGAGCTTCTGTTCAGATAAAGAGATTGTCACACGAGCTCAAAGGCAACCCACAGAATGGGAGAAAATCTTCACTAACCACATATCTGACAGAGCTCTACTGTCCAGAGTGCACAAAGAACTTAGAAAATTAAACTCCAAGGAAAACACTGGCCCAATTAAAAAATGGGCCCTGGAACTTCAAAGAAACTTTACCAGGGATGAAATTAAAATGTCTAACAATTATCTTAAAAAATGCTCCACTTCCTTTGCCATCAGGGAAATGCAAATCAAAACTTCCCTGAGATATCATCTCACCCCGGTCAGGATGGCAAAAATCCACAGTACAAACAACGACAAATGCTGGAGAGGATGTGGAGAGAGGGGAACTCTCCTACATTGTTGGTGGGAATGCAGGCTCATACAGCCCCTCTGGCGAGCCGTCTGGAGATTCTTAAAGAAATTAAAGATTGAAATGCCATATGACCCTGCTATCCCACTTTTGGGAATAACCCCCCAAGCAGCAGAGGTTCGCCTCGATAGCACAAGCTCGACCATGTTCATAGCAGCACTGTTTACAATAGCAAAGTCATGGAATCAACCTAAATGTCCAACAGTTGACGAGTGGATAAGGAAACTGTGGTACATCTATACAATGGAGTACTACTCAGCCATCAAAAATGATGAATTACTGGAATTTGCTGGGAAATGGATGTCATTAGAAAGAATTATATTAAGTGAAGTATCCCAAACCCAGAAAATTAAGCGCCGTATGTACTCCCTAATAGGTGGCTCCTAGTACCAAACTCACCCAGCCCACATTGAGACACTCAAAAGTAAACCTATGTAACACAGTAATTGCAAGGATGATGAACAAGAGAGATGGGTTAGGAGGGCCACACCAGAAACAAGGAGAGAGGAGACCATGTTACAGCAGAGAAAATAGGCCTCCATCAAGGTCTGCAAGTAAGTAATGAGACACCTGGTTAAGTTCACAGACGTTCTTTCCTGATCTCACCAGAAGGGGAGGGCATATAGTCTAGCAGATAAAAAGTAATCATTTTGCAAATGGGTGATGGACCCCTCCCTCAGTGAGGTTTCCTACTCTTATTACATCTACCCTTGAATGTGCTATTACAACAAGACTCCAGTTTAACAGCTTTTTGTCTCTGGCCAGGGGGTGACATACAGTGCCCAGCAGAATGGAGTGAAGGGAATTGCAGGAGCAGCAAAACTGCAAAAGAAAATCAACAAACCACAATCCAGAACTTCAGAGACTCTATATCAATCACATAGAACTAGGACAGCCTAATCTCTCCCCATCCTGGAGCTCAGGGACATTTGCGGAAGAGGGGGCGGTAAGATTGTAAGAGCAAAAGGATGGGAGGAGCAACGATTTGCAAGATTCTCAACAATAGTTGGGGCCAAAGCAATCATAATGGAACTTTGCATGCCCTGCGCAATGTCCAGCGCACTGTTGCCCTCATAAAGTCTAGCATCTGTTAAGGGCACCGAGACCCCTGGAGGCAAGGGATTGACAGCCATAGTAGTGATCTTATGCTTAAGGGGAACAAGAGAAAGGGCTTATGGAAATGCCACTGGGTCCTTATATGTCATCGGAGAGGAGGACCCAGTGGAGAGTTAGGCGCACACAATAAAGGACTCTCTGGGAATTGGGGGGGAGACACTGGGGGAAGGGGAGGGGGGAGGGAGGGAACTGGTAAAAAATTTTTAAAATGTATAATTAAATTTTTAATAAAAAAAAAAAAAGAGTCCACCCTTTGATTGCCCCCAGAGTGCTAGAAGCAAGTGATTTGTGGTGCTTGCCTGGGGCTGAGCCAGGAGTGGATACTGACCCCCCTCAAGGGGTTTGACAAGATGCCCAAAGGCACCACGAAGATCTGTTTCAGGTTAAGTAAAGCCCCATGGTGCAGAGAAGCATTTGCAACAGGACCACTGCCAGAGGCACAGGCTGGGTCAAAACAGTGTGAAATGGGGTCACAAGAGGGCTCAACAGGCAGAGGCGATTGCTGCACAAGCCTGATGACCTGAGTTTGATCCCCAGATTCCAGATAAAAGCAGAAGAGAATTATCTCTACAAGTTGTTCTCTGACCTCCTCATAGTCCACGGTATGTGCTCTACCCCCAACATCATACAATACACACACATGCACGCACATACACACTGAATTTAAGAAAGGAAAAAAAAACAGACTAAAACGGCAGAGGAAAAGCTGATCTAGTGTGGAACCAGAAAGCTGCTTTGCCTTTTGCAGCCCAGCCTGGCAGGAGAGCTCATACCAACACGAGGAGCGCGGGGAACTGGCCATGTATTGTCAGAGGTATTGCAGAGAGAGGCAAACCTCCTCATTGCAGACTGCATGTCTGCTAAAGGACTGAACCGGCTCTCTCCATCTTCCCCATATGGGCTGGGTCTTCTCTATCAATTAGATCATCTCCTGCAGACCTGCTCAGGGCTCGCCTTAACTACCAATTTTTCAGATAATGCTGCCCGAAGCCTCAGCCTTCAATTGTCAGGTTGACACCTGTGTCTAACTGGTACAATCCGGAAACTGTCTGGCTGGCCACATCTTTGCTATGGAGAGACAGAGAGAATCTCCAGGGGCAGTCGCGCTTAGACTGGCTTTGAGTTAGCTCTGCGGCTGGAGCTGCCCGAATACACAGCCAGCACCATCCCGTTTCCAGGAACAGAGAGAGGAAGACCTGCCCTCCTGGGAAAAGGGGAAACCCACTGGGAGAAGGGCAGGCAGGGCAGGCCCTTTAGGGAAGTAGCGGGTGGCGGGCTTGGCCTGATGGCTCACAAGATAAGGAAAGACCCAGAAAGAGAAATTATTTTATATCGGAACTCTGCAAGAAAGAAAATACAAGCAGTGTTCAGAATCAGCCGTGGGAACTGCTCTGCGGAGGGAGAAGTTACATTGTTGCTGATGTGACTTCAGACAAAGGCGAGCTGTCTCCCCACACCCATGGGCCCAGCTTCCTGGGCGCTCCACGGCCGCCCACGGCTTCTGCGTCTAAAGGGCGTTCTTTTCAATGGGCAACATTTTAAAAAGTGTGGAAGCACATTTGCATGTTATTTTAAAAAGCTGAGCACACATTTCTATATGCATAATGTATCTCAAGTGTGAACTTTTGCGATGGATTAAGATTTACAAACCGAGAGCACTGGAAACTCTGTTTCTGCAGTGCAGTATGGAGGTGCTGGCCTCAAAGCCGCCTGCAGTGCAGTATGGGGGTGCTGTCCTTGAAGTCCTCTGCAGCAGTATGGGGGTGCTAACCTGGAAGCCCTCTGCAGTGCAGTATGGGGTGCTGGCTTGAAGCCCTCTGCAGCAGTATGGGGGTGCTAACCTGGAAGCCCTCTGTAGTGCAGTATGGGGTGCTGGCTTTGAAACAATCTTTCCGTGAATGTGCAGACCTGGGGCCATGTTCCCCCTAGGCAGCTGTGTTTCTCAAGCTTCTGGTTTTCCCAGAAGGTATTGATGAGTCAGAACACAGAGGGAGCTAGACTTGGGGGAGGGGAGAGATGTGGAGGGGAAGGAAACGGCTCAGTGGATAAAGCAACAGCTGCACAGGGGTAAGGACCTGAGTTCGGGTCTCCAGAGCCCACTTAAAGTCAGATTAAATTTGGCGGGGCTGCTGCCTATGATCCCAGAACTCAGAAGGTTGGGACGGGGTTCCCCGAGGCAAGCTGGCTAACCAGATTAGCTATTGGGCGAGCTGTGGATCCATCGGAGAAACTGTGCCTCCTTAAATTATGTAGAGAATGAACAAGGAAGACACCGGAAGTCACCCTCTTGGGTCTGCACACACACATGTGCACACAAGCCTGCATGCATGCACTCACACTATACACACA
Organism: Typhlomys cinereus; assembly: GCA_023101885.1. Classification (NCBI taxonomy): domain Eukaryota; kingdom Metazoa; phylum Chordata; class Mammalia; order Rodentia; family Platacanthomyidae; genus Typhlomys; species Typhlomys cinereus. Next base: position 1,691,547 of record JALPQD010000195.1, read on the forward strand.
GGACAATAAAAATGGCGTGGCGTGGCGTGGCAAGGCTTGAGCCCAGTCACCCTGACCTGAAGGGGAATGACCAGCCAGCAGGGTAGTGGGAACCTGAGGGCAGTAACAGGCTGCTGTGCCCCGCCTGTCGGGGTGCAGGCTCGCTATGCTTATGGGGGGCGCAGTGCAGAGAAGGAGGTGTCATGCTCCTCCCGATTCTCGCTGATCTCACCCTGCCAAGTCTCACAGTTTCCTTGTTTACCTTCCAGGCATGAGCAAAGCTGCTAATTTCTCTATTTTCTCATGCTCGGAGGAGGGCTGGAAGGAGCAACTGTGGGCGGAGGAGGGAAGATTCCCGACTCGGAGGAGTGTGAGGAGATGGCGCTGCGCCTCCTTCACAAGCAGCAGCCGCCCTGAAGAAAGTGGGGGGGGATCTTCAAAACAATGTCAGAACTGGTGAGACGGCTCAGCAGTGGGGAGTTGCTCACAGACCTGGGGCCCTGAGCTCAAGCCCCAGAAGCCCACAAAGAGGAAGGAGAGAACCAGCTTCCAAAAGGTGCCCTCTGACCTCCAATCTGTGTGCCGGGTACACATTCTCTTTCTCTCTCTTGGAAAATAAATACATTATTAACAAACATGTTGTTGCCGTGGAAAATGTGTCGTTTTCTCAGCCATTTTTGTCAACCCAAGATAGACATACACCGTTCCGACATACTCGACAATGTCTAGCCATATAACTAGCCTGCCTGCATCCCAACATGGCAGGTCTCGTACTATTTGCTGTGGGGGCCCTGTTGGCATAGGGGACCGTGCAAATGATCCAGCTGGGAGACCCTTGTCAGGATGTCCAGGCCTGGTGTTTGCTGCACTGCCACTTCTTGTCAGGCTTCCCGTGGGAGCAGAGCAGTGCGTATGTGCCCCCCAGAGCCACAGGTGTGCAGGTCCAGGGGACGGTGCTGACTCAGCTCTGAAGGGCACATGCGGCTCCAGAGGGCGTGTGTGGCGGAGACTATGACCCCAGGGCAGCTGCCTTGCAGGGCTCCAGCGCCTCGGGGCAGAGCCTTGTAACAGCCTGGGGCCAGATGCCCTGATAAGCTTCCACAAGGAGAGACATCTGCTACTAGCTCCCTGTGCAGATGGGCAAACTGAAGCCCAAGGCAGAGCCACTAGTCGAGAGAGACCCAGCCACAGCAGCAGGGTGACCCCAGAGCCCCTCTCGGGCTTGTTGGCCACCGGGAGCCCGGGAATGGAACGGGCTGCACTAAATTCTTAGAACACTGTAGAGCCCCACCTCTGAGCTGCTGGGCTGTATGTACCACACCTCGGTGGGGCTGCCCACGTGGGGGTCTGACAGGGCCCACTGCCCACTGCCCACAGCTGAGCCAAAGTACCTCGAGTCACAGCCCTGGTGTCCACAGCCCTGGTGTCCACAGGCCCCGGGCTCCGCAGGCCCCGGGCTCCGCCCGTCTTCCTCCCCCCCATTGCCCACCCACTGGTCACGCAGGTGCCTGTCTGTGACACTGCACCCTCCCCCATTTCCCCTTTCTAACAGCAGATTCGGGCTTTGGGTCCTAGAGGGAGATTCTGAGCTTCATAAAACAGGTGTGATTTTGGGATGGGGTGGGGTTCCGGAGACCCACTGTTCTTCCTTATATGGCGCATTCAACCAAGGCTGCCCAGTCCACCTCTGAGGGGCCCACCAGACCAAAGAATGTTCCAGAATTGCCAAGAAATATATATATATAATACTGATTTTAAGAACAATGGTTCCTTCTTCTCTGAAACAGTGGCCATTTCAAACGGAGCCCCCAGGGGTCTTGGGCTTTCAGGCAGGTGCTCTTCTTCAGCTATCGTATCCCATTGGGCACTACCTACCACTTTTACAATGGGCTCTTTTGTAGAGTTGCCCCTCCCCCACTCCCAGGCTCGAATGGCACCCGCCATGACCAAGCACGCTGCACTAACCGCATTAAAATTACTTTTTCAGATAGGGTCTCATGTATCCCATATTAGCCTTAAAACTTGGCATTGCGCCCAGGTCACCTCCTGCTTTGACCTTTGTTGTGTGAACACGTTTCTTAGGGAGACCCCACACAACTATCTTTCTTCCCAGACAGGAGCTTGATGATAGCGCCAAGTGACTATTATACCAAGATCCAACTTGAAGAACCAGGAAACTTTCGGGGACTTCTTATGGGAGGAGGTGGGCAGGTTACTCAGAAGAGCAGGGCAGGCTCAAAGGCAGCTGAACCCCCCGAAGAGCTCCCCAGCATGGGTGGTGACTTTCCCAAGGCTGCAGAGATGGAATCTCCTTCAATAACCTTCTTCATCTGGAGCCCGCAGTGCCCTGCCCTTGAGGTCCCAGGGGGCGTGTGGGCACGTGTAATTAGATGTGATTAGGGCAGAATCAGGTACTCCTGACTGGGAGGCACTTTGAGCCAGGCCGGAATCCCAGGTGAGCGTCCAGGGATTATCCCTACACCCTCCTCTGTCTGTGAGGGATGACAGGTGCGACCTTGGTGGTCCCAGACAAGATGGCGGCTGTGTGTCTGGAGGAAAATGCCACATAACCACCTTCTGTAGGGCATCTCGGCACAGCCACTCGTGTGGTGGTGGACACCGAATCCAGAGCTTTGTGCGCCTTAGGCCGGCACTCCAGGAGCTGGGCACATGGCCAGCCCACTGACCGCACCCGTGAAGCAGGGTCCTTCAAAGCTGTGCTGCAAAGCAGTGCCAATAGAGACCACCCAGCGCAAAGCAGAGCATCCCACGAGCGACGGGTTGGCGTGGACAAGGAGCAGAGCGCGTGGGTCCTTCGCAGTGCTGGACACTCCCAGGGGAGGAGGCGGCCACAGGGACCCCCGAGCCAGAGGCCCTCACTCACAGGACGCTCCTGTCCTCACCCAAACCTGCCCTGTCCCTTCACTGTCCCCCACCTCCTGTCCCTGCCCCACGTCTGGCTCTCCAGGCTTCCCAAGGCTCCTCTCGTTCTTATCTCCTCCGCGTGGCATCCTTCCCCAACACATCTTCCTGACAACCGTCAGTTCAGGACTAAAGATGAGTCCCTGGGCCACCATGGCAGCTGCCCGGCTGTGGGCAGGTCCACGCCATCCACACCTAACGGGAGACAGAAGAGCGAGGCCGCCACCCGAGGGCGTGGCACGCGGCAGTTTGGGCTCTCTCCATATAAACTGTTACTTCCAGGCATTTTTAGGGTGTAAACATTTCTGAGTGTGCACCAGGAGCTCATCACTTTCCTGAGGATAGATGGACGCGCCGAGTCAGCACTGGACACCTACAGAGAAACCACCGTGTGGCAGCAAGGGGCCAACTGTGGATTTAGAGATTGGAAAAAAAATTCCCTAGACCTTCAAGGTCTTCACCCTAAACAAAGTCCCAAAGCTATAAGCAACTTGAGGTGACTATGAAATCAGAAAGAGGAGCCAGCCCGTGTTGACCAAAGATAGGACATTTTTCCCAAGAGAGAAATTCCCAAGTAGACTTGAACCGGGGCGAGCACAGGATACTCTGGAGAGTAATGGACGCCGCCTTTCCCCTGGTTTCTATGATTTCATTTGCCAGTAGCTAACCACGGTCCAAAATGCAGAAAATTCCAAGAATAAACAACTCACACGTTTTGAATAACTTTCAGTAAGATTGTTACATTAGTTCTGTTTTTTTATTACTTATTTTTTTAAAGTTTTTTTAATTATTTATTCAATTGTGCGTGTGTGTGTATGAATGTGTGTATGTGTGTGTATGTAGAACCACGGACGAATTCGGGAACCACCATGGACGCCTCCACCTCCTCCTTGTTTACTCTGCCCCGGGGTTCACAGGCTCCGCCCTACCAGGACCAGAAACGCAGGCCGCCCCTGCTTCTGCCCGGCGTCTACTGTGGGGTCTAGGATCCGAACTCAGGACCTTCCACCTGAAAGGCAGAGGCTTAACCCCTAAGCCACCTCTCCAGCCCCTTTTTTATTACTTATTGTTAGTTGACAACATTACAGGAAAAAAAGAACAGACACAGGGTTTGGGTACTACTGAGGTTTCCAGTCTCAACCAGGAGTCTTAGAAAGTACTCCCCAGAGTGAGATAAGTGGGTGGAAGACACTTGTAATTTGGGCTTTGACTGTGGAGCAAAAAGCCACTTCACCTTGATGATCCCCAAGTCTCTTTGTGAAGCAGGGGTGTAATATTGACCTTCCTGGGGTCACATGCAAATCACCGACAGGGATCTCAGAGGTGGACAGGGTCTGAGGTGCCGTGAGGCTCATCCGGATTTGGCAAAGACCTTGGAGGACTGTAGAGGCCGACAAGCCTGGAGACGGGCCCATTGGCTCTCGGCAAGAGGGCCCCCCTTGGAGGCAGCACGGGAGAGGGTCAGGAGCAACAGGCACGGAGGTCCCCATGAGTCACTGAAGGATGAACATGGCCCACGGCACTGAGGACATTTGCAAAACGGAAGGACATCAAACATGGCCTGAGGCCACCAGAGCCACGGGACCGCGTGGCCTTTGCCATGCGCCAAGGCTCAGAGCCACGGGACCACGTGCCCTGGCACATCGTTCCTCCCTGCAGTGTGCGCACTCACGGCTCCCGACACAGTCACATGCTAAGGAAAGAGCGAGGCGCCCTGAAAGTGGCATGCCGAGTCCTCAGGAACGTTACCAGAGCAGACGGTTTGCAAGACAAGTCAGAGAAGGCACTGGACCAAGAGGAAGTCACATGAAAGTTCTGCTCCCCTGAGACCTGCCAACTGTCTCTAACGTCCTGTTTTAATGAGCCGCCCCCCCCCACAAGCTGACCTGACCATTAAACTAGTTCCTCAGGAAGGAAGAACCTCTGTATAATGTAGACTCCAGCTTTGAGGAGATGAGAGGAGAGGAAAGGAGGGAAGTGGAGAAAAGGGGAGGGGAGGAGAGGGGAGCGGAGGGCAAAAGGAGGAAGAGGAGGAAGAAGAAGAGAAGGAAAGGGAGGAAGAGGAAAAGGAGGAGAAAGAGAAGAAAGAGGAGGAGGAGGAGGAAGAGGAGGAAGAGAAGACGAGGAAAGGGAGGAAGAGGAAAAGAAGGGGAAAGAGAAGGAAGAAGAGGAGGAAGAGAAGAAGGAAGAGAGGAGGAAGAGAAGAAGGAAGAGAGGAGGAGATAAACGTCAACTGCATCACCTGAAAGGGGAAAAGCTATGGTCGCATTCAAGCAGAAATCCTAAGAAAGGGAACTTTTCAGAGAATTCATAGTCACCAGCTATTAGCAAATCTATCCCCAGCCTTGCTCTGTGTTTCGGAGGAGCAAACACCTATGTCTCCCACCACTGAGAAGGTTCTGCAGTCTCAGAAGGAATCCCTCCTCCGCAGCAGAGAACACTGGACATTCACCACACAACAAAACCACACGGACAGAGCATGCGGCGCTCCAGCCAGAGCAGCCAGACGCGACCACAGAGCAAGGCTGGTGTGTCCTGCGTTCTGCTTTGTCCACTAATAACGTTCCAGGCCTGGACAGCGTGTCCACACTTTCCAAGGGAAATCACCTTCATCTGGTGCAAGGGGTCCTCTTGCACGTGGAGGAGTGGCTGCATGGCCGGGCAGTTCCAGGCTTTGGCAGAAGTGAAGGTGTTGGAGGTGGGTAGAGTTGGGGCGCTGCGTGTGGGCGCACACCTGCTGATGTGCCCGGCCTTCCCCATCCCCCACCTCGCTTGTCTGTAAATGACCAAGGATGAGTCAGCAAGAACCAAAGTCCTGCCCATGGATGCAGGCAAGGCCGGTGGCTCAGGGTAGGTGGTCTGAGCTCTCTGAACCCCCAAGGTCTTGGCATTTGGGGTCGCTGACCGGCTCGGTACAGCTCCATCGTCATGAGCCAATCAGACCGTGCTAGGTGGGTGAGCCTGTGATGAGAGGCGAGGCCCAGGTAAGAACGGAGGGTGTGTTGTGTACCTCTTACTACCTAATGCTAGGAATTTACACTAGGACCGTGCTCAATACTCTATCACACGCGTCCATCCTGCAGCCCAGCGTGCTGCCGAGGACAACTTTGAATGGGGCCCAAGGCAACTCACAGAACTACCTAGAACCCTCGTTTGGGTTAACTCGGTGGTGAGGGTCTCAAGCGCGAACGCTGGGTCGCAGCCTCAAAAGCTTGGACTCATCTGCCCAGCCTTCCAGACGACACCCACGTGACACCCGCAGCCTCGCAACGAGCCTCAAGGTCACTCAAAGCATGAGCCAGAAACCAGACCAAGCGGCGTCCCACACTGAAGTTCACAAACAGGACCTGCCCCCTCCAGCAGCCTCCTCCTGGGAGACGTCTGTGGAGAGAGGCCAGGTCTCCCAGCAATGGCTGGGGTCAGAACCCCACAGCTGAGGGAAGGGCGTGGACCATGACCCGCCCTCCCAGGCTGCCCTGCGGCCAGGCACCTCTTCCTTAGGAAGCAGTTCATCAGAGGGGCCTACAGAAGCGTCACTTCCCCACTCGCCCCAAAGTCACGTGACACTCACGAGCAAGTTCACGGAAAGATTCATCTGGGATGCAGGAAGCCCGGGCTTCGTCTCCAGACATGTCAACTCTAGAAGCTGAGGTTGGGAAGCTCAGAGTTGTGCCTGTGCCAAGGCTGTCGGTACTAACGGATGCCTTCCTCCATCACTGGCCCTCGCCAGAACTTCTCCCAGCTGCTCTGATGAGCCGGCCCTGGGCCCGTGGAGGTCGGACGTGTCATGGTGGTAACGCACCCTCTTCTGCCTCATGCTCCTGAGGGGCTTCCTTGAACCACACCAAGGGGCACAGTGTCCACCTTAGCAGCAGTTTTGCTTGTCAGTCAACTAGGCTTCAAAAGTACTGAAGAAATTTCCAGAAATGAATAGGCTGTGTATTTCAACTTTCCCACCATTCTGGTAAATGGGATGATTTGCCATCCTGCCACACCAGACGGGAGCCAGCTCTTTGTCGAGCCAACCCTCACTGCACCTCACACGCACCAGTGGTCACGTGGTGGTCATCGCAATCATCTCAATCAGAGTTCCAGTGAGTCTTACCTTACTGATTAATGGCCCGCGGCCCACAGCGATATTAACGATTTATTGCTAGAATTGTACCGTTTAATTCTAGTGACTTTGTAAATCTTGCACTGTGCACAACACATGCAGGACACGGAAACTTGTCGGTATCTCAGGTGTGCACTGGGGGTCTCACAACATAGGCCCCAAGGAAAGGGGAGAGCCGTCGTACAAGCTTCAACGCAGGACTGGATGGGAACACGCTGGCCTTCCTCACCGAGGCACGCATTCTGCGAGTCGACCTTTGACATGCACTGACGTCATCAGAACCGCACGGCTAGGTGCTGCGCAGGGACCTCACACGTGACGTCAGCGCTGTGTCAGTCACTGGGAGGCCTCATCTCGCTCACGTTCCTGGTTGTGGAGCAGAGCTGAGACGGCCTCTCTGCACTGCAGACAGGAAACGGAAGCACCCAACACGCGTCTAACCTCGTCCGAGCCCAGTGCCCTTGCTGTAGGCTCTCGAGGAATCTCTCAAACTTCATCTCGTGCACGGCGCCCGGTGCCTGCTGGGGCTGGTGTGAGTGTTGGAAATGAACCAAGCGCTCCAATGTGCCAGCTGAGGGCCACACTGGCGCGTCCAGATGGCACACAGGGCTCATGGCAGGGCTCTGCTGAACGGTTCAGCTCAGTGTGCCGCAGACAGACGCGGGCTGCTGCGTGTCGACAGCGCGGCCTCGGGCACTGTACGGGACAGACGACGACCCCCCCATGACTCTGCGCCATCGATCACTCAGATGACCCAGCCACTGGCACTAGGTACGTTTTACCCTGGGTGATAGTAGTTCAAAAGCTTCATAGATAAAAAGAGAAGGCTCTGGGCTGTTGGTAAAATGTTTGCCATGTAAGCAGAAGAGCTGAGTTTGGATTCCCAGTACCCATATGAAGTTAGGTGTGGGCCACTAAGGCTCTCAGCCAGTAAGGCATCCGTTCTCAGACCTGGTGACAGGAGTTCAATCCCCAGAAGCCCACATGGTACAAATGCCTCTCCTGCCCTCCCCTCCCCTCCCCTCCCTTCCCCTCCCCTCCCCTCCCCTCCCCTACTCTTCCCTCCCCTCCCCTCCTCTCTCCCTCTTCTCCCCTCCCCTCCCTCCCCTCCCTTCCTCTCCCCTCTCGTCTCCTCCCCTCCCCTCCCCTCCCTTCCTCTCCCTCTATCTCCTCCCCTCCCCTCTCCTCCCCTCTCTTCCTCTCTCCTCTCTTCTCCTCCTCTCCTCCCCTCCCCTCCCCTCCCCTCTCCTCCTCTCCCCTCTCCTCCTCTCTCCTCCCCTTTCCTCCCCTCCCCTCTCCTCCTCTCTCCTCTCTTCTCCTTCTCTCTCCCCTCCCCTCCCCTTCCCTGCTCTCTCTCAGTAATAAATAAATAAATAAATAAATAAATAAATAAATAAATAAATAAATGTATTTTAAAAAGTTAGCTGGGCACTGTGGCTGTTATCCCAGGACTGAGCGATCGAGCCAGGAGGCTCCCTGAGGCTCGCCGGGCAGCAGTCCACCCAAGTCAGTGAGCTGGAGGTTCATGGAGAGACCCCGTCTCAAAAAATAAGGTGGAGGGCTGGAGAGATGGCTCAGGGCTTAAGATTCTGCCTCCCAAGCAGAAGGACCTGAGTTTGGGTCCCAGGTTCCATGTGAAAATGTCAGGCAGGCAGAAATGGCAGTGACCAGCACTTCTGACCCTGACAGGCAGAAACTGGGAAATCCCAGAGAGAAGCAAAAAATAGGTAGAAGCAATCCAGGATGATTCCCGAATTCACACTTGGTCCTCCACAGGGATGCATAGTGCCCTCTAACACACACACACACACACACACACACACACACACACACACATACACACACAAAGTAAATAAATGAATAAATGAATAAATAAATAAAAATAAGGTGGAGAGTGATCAGCAAAGATGCCTGCCTATTGACCTCTGACCTCCACACACATACACACAAGTGCATGCTCACACTCATATGCAAATGCACACATAATACACAGATATGCATATCGCAAAATATTTTTAAAATTAAAATGACCCTTCACCAGTAAATAATCTGAGGGAAATGAATAGGAACACTACCCACCAACAACCACACGAAAAAAGAAAACAGAAAGTGCTTCTTTTGTGAATGCAAACAACTGAGAACTGGTGCATCCCTCTCAAACTTACAGAACAACGAACAGAAAAACAACCAAGACGGAAAGTTCTGGAATGTTGCTCACCTTCATCATCCACAGGGGTGCGGCGTGAGGAGTCAGCTCTGCCAGCAAAGATTGCACAGGGGTGGCGGTGGATGGTGGCGGGGGAGGGTGGCGGGTGGGGCAGTGGTCTCCTGGGACAGGGGTTGAGGGGGGCAGACGAGCTGGTGTTGGGGAACATGGATGCAGTTCTGGAGGCTTAGGGAGCAGAGAGGGGGCGCTTGGCTGGAGCGCTCTTCCCAGAATCTGCAGATGTCACCCTGTCCCCTGCAGAGCTGTGGTCACAGGGGCCATCTTGAAGCCCTTTTGCTGGTCTGGCTAGATTCTGGGACCAAGAATGCTCCTGGGTGACCCAGAGGCCCGGTCTAGAAAGCCCTTGGAGGATGGGGTTCTCGGGAGCGTCTAGTGTGGCGAGGTGACCTCCTGGCGGCTCTTTCATCATTGCCTTTCCCAGCTGGGATCTGCGCACCCCTCAGAGGAAACATCACGACCTCACGCACATGTCTCTGCGCGTACGTGGGTTTTCAGTTCCTCTGGGAAGAAAGAATTCTGTGTGAATTCTTTCGCACATTTGGCTAGAGGGTGCAAATGAAGCCAAATCCGGGGATTTCTGGGCAGGAAAAGAGAGGGAGATCACCTCACCTCCCTCAGCCAACATCCCTAGATGGCCCCTGGCCGCCAGCCCTTGAAGTGTAGCCCCCTGCTGAGGATGCCCAGGGTCCCTGGAGAAGCAATAGCTCCCCAAGTTCTCACTGGGCAGAGCTTAGCATCACAAGCTAAAGCAAAAAAAAAAAAAAAAAAAAAAAAAAAACCCTATGTGCTGGAGAGATGGCTTTGGGGGTTAAGGCTCTGCCTCGCAAGCAGAAAGACCCAAGTTCAGATTCTACATCCTACAAAAAAAAAAAAAAGTCAAGTGGAATGGCCTTAGTCTGTACTTCCTGCCCTGGAAGGTGGAGCCTGGGAAACACTAGAACAAAGCAGAAAGGAGGCAGGGCAATCCAGAAGATTCCAATGCCACCCTTGGACCTACACACACACACACACACACACACACACACACACACACACACACACACACACACACATACACATACAAACACACATGCAAAACAAACAAATAATTTTTAAAAGACCCCAGTGTGGGGCTCCCCTTTACAGATTCCAATGACAGACCACAGACCATGCTGATCTTCCTCCTCTCGAAGCTGCCCCCCCTTCACCCCAGGAGCAGTGAAGAGGGATAAATGGCGAGAATAAAATGACACAGGCTCAGCTCTTTTTCTTGGGAGGTAGGAGGTGGAGGAGTGGGGGTGGGGTTCTCTCTTGGTTCTCTTTCATTTCTCGACTCAGTGGTTTAGACATTTCCTCTTTTCTTTTTTTAAGTCTGGCAGTCACTTGCGAGATGACTGACTGTGACCGGATCCGGTTACTCAGGACTCAGACTGAATAGGGGACGAGGGAGGGTGGCCCTCATGGGCCGAGCTAAAGGCAAGGCATCCTCTTCCCGCAAAGGTGCCCGAGGTCTTCGCACCCTCCCTTCTGAAGGACGCTTTGTGGCTTGCTTAAAAAGAAAGCTTTAGACTTCTGCTTTCTCTGCCCGGAGCAGAGAAACTCTTTGTCGCCCCAAGGAAGGAATGGGGTTCACAGTTCCCACTTCCCCAGCACACACTCAGGGAGCCCCTGCATGGCACCCCCACAAGTGTACTTGTGTTATTCTGGAAAGAAGCCCACTAACAAGGCCAAAGGCACGGGGCAGCGGGGCTCAGTCCTGACTCCACGGCGTTAGCCTTTCGGATGGCATGTTGTAGCATTAAACCTTGGGTTGGCAGTTCTCAGCAAGGATTAGGGCAAGTATGCTGTGTGCGTGTGTGTGTGCGTGTGTGTGTACGTGTGTGTGTGCGTGTGTGTGTGCGTGTGTGTGTGCGTGTGTGTGTGCGTGTGTGTGTGTGTGTTAAGATACACATATAGAGAGACAGAGAGACAGAGAAAGAGAAAGAGAGGGAGATTACAAAGTAAAGCTTTATACCATACAGTTGCCTTGAGATGAAGTACCAGGAAAATGTCTGTATTTCCTGCACAACTGGGAAGAAAGCTTTCAGTAGGTCAGAAGAATTCAAGCCATTGTGTTCCACTTCTGCCTTGTCAGACAGGAAGCTCGCACTGAACTCAGGCGCAACTGTAATCTTTTCTTATCTCAGGCAAAGGAGCTGCACTCTGAACATCTGATTGTGCCTGATGTGTCCACAGACCTCACAGAGTTTCACCATAATACTCTCAGCCGCCCAATCATTTCGTTGCAACCCTGTTGCATGGAGATCTGCCGTCTCGGGAGCGATGCTGATGTACCTGGGTTCTCCCTTCCCGTAAAGTGCCGCAGGCCCTTCCTGGAGCCGGAGAGCACAACAGCAAAACAACAGCAGCCGGCAAGCGGGAGCTGGAGCTGGAGAAGCTTCCGTTCTCAGCAAAGGTCATGGCCCCAGGACATCGAGAGGGGAGCAGTCTAGATGCGGGCGCTGGAAGGGGCCTGTCTGCTTTGACAGTCGGGACTTTCCTGGACCTGAAGTCTTCCAGGGTGGCTGTGATAGAGGATGACTTCATGTGTGCATGCATGTACAGATACAAATATGCATGCACGTGTGTGCAGGTATACATGCATATGCACGTGTTTGCATGTGTGTATGCCAGTTCCTGCATGTGGAAGAGAGATGGCAACTCCAAGTGTCGTTCCTTGGACACCATCCACCTTCTGTCTTGAGACACGGTCTCTCGTTGACATAGAACTGCTGAGCAAGCTACCTTGGCTGGCTTCCACCTCCCGGCGTTGACATTACAAGCACATGGCTCTGAGTTCAGCTTCCTGTTGTGAGTGCTGGGGCCCTGAACTCGTGTCCTTATGTTTTGTTTTGTTTATTTATTCAATTGTGTGTGTGTGTGTGTGTGTGTGTGTGTGTGTGTGTGTGTGTGTGTGTATGTGTGTGTGTGTAGAACCACGGGCAAATTCGGAAACCACCTTGGACCGCCTCCACCTCCTCCTTGTTTACTCTGCCCTGGGATTCACAGGCTCCGCCCTACCAGGACCAGAAACGCAGGCCGCCCCCGCTTCCGCCCAGCGTCTATACGTGGGGTCTAGGATCTGAACTCAGGACCTTCTGCCTGCAAGGCAGAGGCTTAACCCCTGAGCCACCTCTCCAGCCCCATGTCCTTATGTTTTGCAGCAAGTGCTCTTACCTGCGGAGCCATTCTGGGCCCAGAAGATGACTTAGTGCTGCTGTTTGCCCCCCCTCACTCGGGGGGGTTGTTTCTCCTCAAACTGGTTTACTCAAGTCCAGGACATACAGGACCTGAGCATTCAGAATTTTCTAACACCTTAGAAAGCAAATCACCCTGTTCAACTAGTGGACATGCCAAATTCTAAATGACGACTTATTATAAAGTACACTGGATGGAGTCTGATAATCACATGGATTAATCCTTTGAGGACTCACTGTCCAACAACTTGGACACATGCATATGCATACACACACACACACACACACACACCACATCAACTGGGATGCATCCATGGCAAGTCATTTAAATCCATTAAAAAGCCATGCGACGCCTGTCCCGTAGTGAGAACTCATAAACAAAGAGAATCATCTGCTCTGAAGACACCACACTTGGGTTCCAGAACACAGAGGAATGGAGCTGGATGCCCAGTTAGTGAGTTTTCATAGCTTCAGAAGATGCTGTGCAGGCTGCAGGGGGAGAAAAGACATCACGGACCCAGCGCTGGCCCCTGCGTGCGACGGTACCAGCCTGCGGGCTGTGCCCACTGGAGCAACAGCGGCATGCCAGGATGGAGGTGACCACTGATCGGATCTGAGGCCTGCTCCCAGGAAGGAGCTCACATGTGGTACTGTAAAGCCCATAGCTGGGGCCATCACAGGCCATTGGGGGGGGCAGGGAAGCTACCACCATTATTTTGCTAAATGGAGGTGGGGCCTTGCAGGAGGAAGGTGGTCACAGGTGGGCTTTGAGGTAGATTAGCCCCACCCTACATCTGGGGAGCTCTCTGCCTCCAGGACGGATGGTGACCTGGCCTCCTCCAGCTTCTGCCATCAGCCATGTTGCGTCTGCCGTGAAAGACTGTATCTCCCTCTGGAACCGTAAGCTGAACACAGCTCCCTTTCTCCCTTAAATTGCTTGACTTTGGATGTTGTCTCACAGTAACAGAAGAGTAACCATTACAAGTGGCTCTGGTGGGTACCACATGGAGAGCTGCTGTACGGCCGTTTCCTCTGAACAAACAGCTGCCATCTTTGTCTGAAACCATCAAGGTTACGCCTGACATCCACTGATGCCCCCTCCAAGACAGAGGGTTGGGGAAGGCCGTTGGTCCCTCACCTGGGATTCTGGCTTGGCTTAAAGAGCCTCCTAACCGGGGCTGGAGAGGTGGCTCAGGGGTTAAGCCTCTGCCTTGCAGGCAGAAGGTCCTGAGTTCTGATCCTAGACCCCACGTATAGACGCCGGGCGGAAGCGGGGGGCGGCCTGCATTTCCAGTCCTGGTAGGGCGGAGCCTGTGAATCCCAGGGCAGAGTAAACAAGGAGGAGGTGGAGGAGTCCATGGTGGTTCTCGAATTTGTCCGTGGTTCTACACATACATACATACATACATACATACATACATACACACGCGCACACATGCATACACGCACAATTGAATAAATAATAAAAAAAATTTTAAAAAAAAGAGCCTCCTAACCACTAGTAAGTGATTTTGCCCTAGGTACACACGTCAACACAGGTGCTCACGGAGTCTTGAGGTCTGGGAGGGGTGTTAGGGTCTATAGGCCTTCAAAGGTTAATTGAAGGGGGTTCCATCTATGCAGCCTTGGGGAGTTGGTAGCCATGCTGCCTTTGAATTGTTCCTGCCTTCATAGTAACCCTCACCCTCGCTCCTATAAATAACCTCTATAAACTCATTGATTCAACAAGTTGGACCTTGGCATAACTGTTACTTGGTCGGTCATGGAACTCCTATGTGGGGCAGATAATATGGAAAAGTTCCCTGCAACAATATTTGAAAAGTAGGCAAAGCTAATCTACGGTCAGTCCTAGAAGAGGGACGGGCAGAAGGCACCAACAGGGAGCCGGGTACGGTGTCGAATCCATGGTTGGCTCCCTATGAAACCTCAAGGTTCTGGCACGTGTAATCCAGGCGCACTCTCCGCATGTCAGGTTTCAATAAAGTTGCCAAGTTTGGATCATGGCGGGTGTCTGCAACTCATGCTCTCAAGCAAACAAACAAACAAAAACTAACTTGTTTAATCTGGCTTAAAACTGAAGTTTAAAAAACAACCTTCTGAGAGGCACTGCGGTTACCGCCTGGTCTTGCCAGTGTCCTACCGGGCGACAGATGACGGTCAGTATCAAGAGACTTAACAGGTCAGGAGAACAGTATGGTCCTGACTACGTCCCCGGAGTGTGTGTCAATTGCCATCCAGAGCCCTGGTCTCTTCAGACCAGAGTGTGGTCTCTTATAGACTGAGCTCCTTTTGCCTGTAGGAGATTCTGAGTGGACTTCAGAGTTTCCAGTGTTCACATCGAGAGGATCTCCTTTCAGCCTCCGTGGGAGGGCTCCTCACATACCGCAAGGGGGTGTAGACTGACAATATGAATTTGGGTCCTCCACGTGCGTCCCTGACTTCTGCTCCCTCTCCTGCCAGCAGCCTGGGAAAGTTACCTTGCCTCTCTGAGTCATGGGTTTTCTCTTTTCAAGACGAGGGCAAGTCCTCCTTGACCGTGGGTTGGTGGCTGAGCGACGGACTCCTGCTTTGTCCAAGAATTTCCAGGGCTTGGCTTGAACAGTTTCCCACCTGGTGACCACCTCCCAGGCACGGTATTTGCACGCCTGCTCCATCCACCCGTGTAGGTTGGTGCAAAGAGACCAGTCACACGACACTTCTGATAACACTTCTGATGTGGGCTGAGTCCACACTACGAACTGTGGCCACATGTTCCTGCAAGTTTGGGGGTGTTATCTGTCCGCGCCCAGGAGCTGCCTGGAACGCAGCATTCGGTTAGACTCTCGAGAGACGCACGGTGGACAAAGGTCAGCAGTTGCTGCAGGACCCGCTGGACACCTGTGGGTGGGCGTGGCTCTGCAGTGGGTCAAGATCCCAGGAGTGGTGTCTCACCTCTCTGGGCTTCTGTAGCCTTAGGAGTGGGACACAAACCAAGTCCTCTCTGGGGCTGGCCACGGTGCTTCCGGAGCACGTCCACACACCCTCACAACATCCTCTCCTTACACGGTTAGCGGGGCGTTGAGAACGTGCTCAGCTGGGACCGGCTGCTGCCCCTGGGCACCAGCGATTCAGAGGCATCCAGGGTATGCTGTGACGCTGATGCTGACGTGGGAGAGGGTGGGCAAGGGGCTCATGTGGTGAAGGTGAGGAAGGCACAGGGTCCAGGTGCCCATCGGTGCCCAAGGGTGGCTGAGGCACCAGAGTCCTCTACAGGGTCCTGCTGTGGGGGCAAGGTGCATCCCTGAGCTACAAAGTCCTCACACTGTCCACTGGGGGCAGCGCAGACTCAAGGACACAGCCTCAGATCCGCTAGAGCCGAGGGCCCCCACCCTTGGTACAGAGAAAGCCAATGTGAAGTTTCTGACATCTGCCCCCAAGACGTGTGTGTGCCCATGCTTTGGATAAAACTGTTAACACGTCTATGGCTTCACGTAACCTGCAAAAGCAATGCAAGGAAATCACTATTTCTTCCTAACGTAAGGAAACGAGGGAGAGGGGCCATGGGAGGGCCTGGCTGTTCCCTTCAGCAAACACCCGTAAAGGAATCAAGGGAGCAAGGTCAATACAGGAAAGTCCTTTGACCCCAGTGCAGTGGATGTCCATAGTCTATGCTTCCTGCCCCCATCCATTTCCACAGGGATGCCAATCAATTTAGGAACCGAAAATAGCCACAGAAAGGGAAGAAAAAGATCAGGCTCCGCCAGTTACCATGGGAATTACTAATTGAGGCTCTTTTTGTCTTTTAAAGATCCTTGGTGTGCTTGTGACATTTACAATGATAAAATTAAGGCACCGCATCTATTCCTTGTCATCTGACAATCGCTGAAGTGTCATTGAAGAGGTTCGAAATAAAGAGGTACAGCCCACTCGCTAGCGGGGTGTTCACGGTGGGAGCCCACCGGTGGTCAACCTCAGAGGTGTCAGAGGTCATGGGCACGATCTTCAATGTGCTCTGGAGAAATGGGAAAGACAGCTCTAGACCCAGAGCGCCGTGGCAATCCGGCAGCAGGATGGAGGGAGGCTGCTGACTGCTCTCTGCAGTTCCTGGAGACAGCAACGACGTGGCCTTCCAAGGCCAAAGTCCAGGAGGCTAACGGCTCTTCTACAAAATCCTGCGCATTCAATCCTGGGTGTCACCTTGACCACACTTGGCATTAACTAAGATCAGCTGGCAGACCAGCTGAAGAGATGATCCAGATCAATACATTTACGATACAAAGACCAGCCCTAGATCTGATTGGAGCCCCCAGTAGCTGACCAGATAAAAGGAAACGTAAAATAGAAGACTTGGAAGAGAGACTCTCCGAAGCTGTGCTAGAAAACTCTCTTTCCTCCTGCTGCCAGGCTTTTTTGCTTCTTTGACCCTCCAAGTCTTCAACGTGACTAAAAGCTCTCTAGGAATTCCCCAGCCTTCAGCCATCACCCACTGGCCTACTGGACTGAGCAGCTACTGGCGGCCATTGTTAGAGGACCTCGGCTGCATCTCGTGAGCCAGTTCAATATATATATTCATTCTGTTGATTCTGTGGCTCTAGAGAAGCCTAACACACCTTCTGAAGAGGTGGTACCTCTGAAGGAATACACCAGGCTCACCCCAGACAAGGACTCCCCATTGTGACGGGTTGGACAGGACATGTCCCCCCGTATGTGCATGTGTTGAGCACTTGGTCCCCTAGCTCGAGGTAACACGTTGGCGCATGGTAAAAACACCAGGTGTTAGGGCCTGGCTGCAGGAAACAGATCAGGAAGGGCGGCCTTGGAGATTACACCTCAGACCCCCCCATACCTCTGCCTCCAGGGGTGGAGGGCTGCCACATGTCCCTGCCTCCAGGATGTTCCCAGGCCAGAAGGAGGAGCCCGTGAAGATGGTCAAAACCCTCTCTACAACTGTGAGCCGAACTAAATCTTTCCTCCTCTCAAGAATTTCTCTCAAATATTGCAGGTGGTGGCAAAGCGGAAGTAAGTCACAACCTCCCTCTAACACAAGCATCTTTGTCTGTGGCCGGGGTGGCTGAGGGTGGCTTATTCCTGACAAAAAAGATGGTTCCTGAAGATTTCCAACTGCCGGCAGCCAGGCAAGGGATGGGAAGTGAAAGGGGCCAGAGATGGTTCATTAACTCTCCAAGATGGCTGAAGCCACAGCAGTAGAAATCTGTTCTTGGAAGTTTGAAATTAATAAGGAAAGGGCTGCTCTACGGGCCAGTTGTGTCATGGGCTATAACTGGCCCAGTTCAGCTGCTAGCGTGCAAGGCAGGGGACCTCCACTCCCGGGAAAGAGGCTGCGTAACACCAGAACGTGACCTAAAGGGCTGCTCGTGCTGACCCTGACATTTGCTTTGACGCATCCTAACCAGAGGAGGAAAGGAAGGGGCAGGCCATGGAGAGACGGTGCCGAGATTCCCGCCTGCCGGAGGGTGACGCCAGGGACCGGGCCCGGGTGGCTCAGGGCACCTCCCTTGCCTGACCAGGGCAATAGGTTCTAACCAGGGCTGGACAGACAGTGTTGAGAACTGCTAGAGACCACAGCACACCAGTGTTTCCACGTGCATTCCCACACATGCATGCTCACATATCCACACACATGTTCACACCCACCCACACTCAAATGCTCCCATATACGCTCAGGTCACACATGTGCACGCAGGTGCGTCTACACACACGCATGCACCTATCCAGCCACCTTTATACCTCTCACATATTTGCCCACCTACGTACACTCATATGCCCCCCCACGCACAGCCACACACATACATACACATTTATACTCACCCCTATCAGCACCCACATGTTTGCATACCCACATGCACACTCACGCTCATACACACATGCCTACACGGCCACACACCTCTCACACATTTGCACACACGCATATACCTATATCTTCCCACACACGTGGACCCGCTCATTCACACTCACACACGCCTATGAACACTTGCTCACACAGTCCTGCAAACATACGTGCACTCACACACATTCTCTCCCTCACATGCGGCCTGTGTGCAAACTTTCACACACAGAGTTATTCCAGTGACCCACAGTAGCTCTCTTTCCCAAGGGTCTCAGACACCTCCTCTGCCCAATGAGGAGCTTTCTTCTTGGCTCTGCCATCCAATCAGAGCACAGGTGCCTCCTACTTGTTGAGGACAAAAGCCCTCTCATTTTCAAAGTATTTCTGAGCACCTACTATGTGCTGGGCTTCGAAGACATTGGGATGGGCTAGCCCTGCAGCCAGTGAGTCAAGTACTCACGGTAACCACCAACATAATTACACACTATCGTGTCAGTCCTGGGTAACCTTGTCTGTCTCCCATGGAACGGCGGCAGTTAAGAGGAGGAGTTGGGGGGCTTGGCCCCCCACCTCCATGTGCATGGGATGCCTGCAGGGGCAGAAAGGTGCACCAGGCTATGTCTCCAGCAGGGTGTGGGGGGCTCCCCCTCTCTCTCCTCAGCTCCCTACTCGGTGGCCACCCAGTGCTAAGGGTGCTGCTCAGCCCATAGACCCTCATGAAGAGGGTGAGTCGAGTGCTTATGTCTCCCTGTGCTATCTGTACTAGGTGTCTAGTCAATAATATTAAATCCACCCAGCAACACAGAGGAGAAGGTGGACCACCGCTACTTCACACAAGCCATCTTGCAGAGCATGCTTCAGTCTTCTCCCACCAGTCCACCCACCGCTTCATCCACGTCTGCCAAGCGCCCGCCGCATGCCTGGCCTGCCAGCGTATCAGACAGCCCGGCTTCTTCGAAAAGCTGCTGACTGTCTTGCAGGAGGGCAGGATAAAACATTAAGGTACAAATGAGGGCAGCTGAGTCTCCCGTATCCAAAACGCCTGGGACCCACAGGGATTCAGCTTCCACTTTTCTTCCCAGGAGTTTTGAACTATGTGCACACATGTAATGAGGTAACTCAGGAACAGAACCCAAGTCTAAACGTGAAATTCATTTATGTCTCACATGCACCTCGTGCACACAGCCTAAGGATGCTTTCTTGTGTGCAAACGTGTGGGTGCATGGGTGTGTATATATACATGCGCGTGCTTGTGTGTATGCTTGGCATGCGGATAAGTGTTTGTGTGTGGTGTGTGGTGTGTATAGGAGCGGTCACTTGAGTGTGTTGCACTGTGGAGGCCCAAGGGTGATATCAGTAATCATCCTGGATTGCTTTCCCACCGTACTGCTTTGCTCTAGAGTTTCCCAGCCTCTGCCTTTCAAGGCTGGAATTACAGGCCACTGCCTTATCTGCCTGGCAATTTTTTTTTACTTGGGATCTGGGGATCTGAACTCAGGTCTTTTTACTTGTGAGGCAAAGACTAACCATGGAGCATCTCCTCAACCCTGAAGATGCTTTTGTATGACCACGTACGTGTAGTCTGTGTGTGGAGAAGGTGCTTTTGTACAACCATGTACGCGTAGTCTGTGCATGTGGATGACACACAGAAGCTGCCCACTTATTGTACCGATACAAGATCTTTCACTGGAACCTGGGTTTGCCAGTGGAGCTAGGCTGGCCGGCCAGAGTCCCGGGGAATCCTCATCCTTGCCTCTCCAAGGGAATTTGGAATCACAAATGCACACCATCACACCCAGCTTTAATGCTTTTCTGGGGACCAAAGTCGGGTCTTTCACCCGCACAACGGGCACTTTGCTCAGGGAGCCCCCAGCCCCACGTGCACCTACGTGTTCTTTGGGACACTTCATTGTGTGAGGAGCTGCATCCTGGGTGATGTGCTCTGCACTTAAAGAGTTTTGGATTTGGTAACATTTGATATTCTAGATTTCCAGACTAGGAACTCTCAAGCGGTAGGCGAGCGCCAAGCACAGTGACAGCTCTGAGAAAAGAAGAACCAAAGTGATGCTAGGGACAGACAGGGTCGCGCGCAGGGGCCGCAGGCAGCCGTTCCCAGCAGCTGCCCTTCTCTGTAGTGCACCTCGCACCTGGAGCCTGCACTGCCCAGGTGTGGCTATGCACCCACATGGGAGTCCCAACAAGACAGGCAGGCAGACCTGCCCCGCCCCTACCTGCCACTTTGGGTGCCGCTGCCTGAGGTCTTGGCAAGTTAGTCTGCACCCTGAGCGGTCCTGTGTGAAACCCTCGCTCCTGAGCAGCCCCTGTCTTATTACCCAGTGGCAGAAGGGGAACTCCAGCTGCCACTCCACCAGCCCCCACCCTGCCACGTCCCCACACCCCAGAGCAGCTTGTAAAGATGCATTTTCAATTCTCCACCCTGGCACCTTCCAAACAACAAGCCCCCACTGTTCTCCTCTTACCCCTGGCAGACCCCCATCCAAAAAGGGGACACTGTGCGCCGTGGCGGTGGGAAATAATCAGACCGCAGCTGGGACATCTAACTGAATGTCTAATGGCTGCATCTGTGTAGGGCTGAAATGGACCCATCTGTCTCCCTGAGGAGCCACAAACATGCTGGACACGTGGGGGACGGACAAGACCCTTTGGAACCCCCAGCTCTGCCCCGGCTCGCTAGCCCCTTGGCCTGGTCTGAACGCTCCCTGGTAGCTGGAGGAGGGGTTGCTGGGAACCCCTTGTTTCTGGGTAAGAAAAGGCCCTGGGTTTGAACCAGTGGGGCTAGGCGCTGAGAACGGGCTGTGGGCAGCGGGTCCTTGTTCATTTACTGAACAAGGAAGTGCAAAGACAGCGTGGATCCACCCCCTAGGCTGTTTGTTGGAAGATGGGTCCTAGAGGAAGGTCAGGGTCTCAGGGGACCAGGTGAAGCAAAGAGGCAGCTCCCCCCACCCTGCAAGGCAGTAACACAAAAGATGTGTGTCAGGTCCAAGCCCAGGCAAGAAGGGGCCTTAGGGCCTGTGGCTGGAGGGACGACCGCCCTCCTCCCAAGCAGCACACAGACGGCTGGGCTGTGGGTTGGCAGAGGCGACCTCCTGCTGCCCCGCCTTGAGGCACTTGCTTAGTGACTCGTGCGCTGCAGAAAGGTGTGCAGAGTCCACACCAGACAGACAGCAAGGCTGGACTCTGTTGCAGTGTCCACTTCGATGTCACTGTCTGACTGGTCAGCGAGGGGGGGCCTCTGAATCCCCAGGGACCCACCAGCCTGCCCAGGCTGCAGGAATTGGTCCCCTTTCTGACCTGCTTCGGCCTGTCACTGGCTTCCTGATCACTTCCTGTCCTGGGGTCTGCATGGGTGGGTGGGGCATCATGCCCCTGTTAACCCCCCACCCCCCCACCCCCCACCCCCCGCAGCACCAAGGCGATCTCCCTTTGGATGAATTAATAGTAACTACCAGGGGCGCGCTCAGTAGCCTGCTGACCATTGCCTCTGCCACCACGGGCAGCCTGAAGGGTCCATGATTGCCTGCATTACAGCGAGACCCAGAGAGAGGGAGGCCCAGCCAGCCTGGCGCAGGGCAGGTCTGACGCCACAGTTACTGTCCAGCCAGGCAGGCTGGAGCAGGTTCCGTGAGAAATCAGGGGCTTTAAACAGCATCTTCCCGGCCATGGGCCTGCGCTTCCTATCTTGCGGTGGCCTTTTCTCTGTAAGTGCAGAGAGGCCTCCTCCTGCCACGCCTGTCTCAGAGATTATTAGGAAGTAGAAGCGAGAAGTCTAAATGGTTGAGAATGAATGGTCATACTTTCTAGAGGCGTCTTTCCTTGTTATTTTGGAAACAGGGTCTTTCATTCTGTAGACAGGCTTGCCTAGAACTAAGAACAATCCTCTTGCCTCAGCTCCTAAGAGCTAGAACAGAAGGTGTGAGCCATGATTATGCTTAAAAACAAGGCCAATGCCCCCCATTCAGAAGAGGGGGGGCATTAAGAAAGGGAGAGGCGGAGGCTGGAGAGATGCTCGGAGTGAAGCCTTTGCCCTGAAAGCAAAGAGATCTGAGTTGGGATCCCAGATCCCACATAAAAACAGTGGACAGAAATGGCGGCAGCCCGCACTTCTGGCCCTGGAAAGCAGAATGAAAAATTCCAGAGTGAAACAAAAAGGAGGTAGAACAGCCCAGGGTGACCTCCGATGTCACCCTAAGGCCTGCCTAGGCATCCACGCAGTGCCCTCTTCTACACCCACCCACCCACATACATATACCTACACACGGAAAAAAAAAACCTGAGAGTCTGAGGATGGGGAGAAATACCCCCCCCAGAGAAGCTCCCATTCTTGACAGGACCAGCCCTGCCAGACCTCCACAGCAGCTGATCCATCTCACCACAGAGAAGCGAGGCTCTCAAGAGAGGCAGCGCCATCCTAAGAGACCGAGTGCATCTGGTACGTGTCATGAGAGCGGGAGATTAATACCTGGACCATTAGCCCGCTGGTGACCCACCACGCCCCAGAAGGGACCTAGGCATGCGCCAATGCAGGTGTCCTAGACCAAAGGATCTCACAAGCAGGGGGAAGAGGGAGAGGGATAGAGCGGGGCCTGGGGAGGAAGAGATGAATAGACTGGGACTGGGGGGGGCAGTAGGGGATAAAAGACAAAATCCTTACACTTGTATATAAAAATTGCACAAAATGAATTAAGAAACAAAAGCCAGAAAGTCTGAGTTGAAGCCAAGAAAAGATGAGAAACGCACAAGCTGTCATTTTAGGGCCGGGCTTACTACTCGAGGCACGTGACTGAGGAATGAATGGTGTGCAGATGCGTGAGTCTCTCGGTCAATGTGTGGATCCTGGGGCCCAAAGACACCTCGCCAATGTCTTTCTCAAACTCCCTCAAGCCCTCACCTATATATAGCAAATCTGAAATTGTGATTTTTTTTTAAGAAATAGAAGACTTTGATCATTTGAGCAGAAGTATGTCTACTAAAAAAATGAATCAATTAATAACCATTTAAAAACAGAAAACAACAACTACAGATGGCTCATTGGAGGATTCTGGGAAATAACTAAGGAAAATTTAAACCAATTCTGCATAATCTCTTCCAGAAGATGGAAGAGGGAGTATTTCACAATTCATGAGGCCAACATTCCACTACTAGATTAAGACATCACAAGAAAATTACAAGCATCTCTCATGATCATGCAACACTCTCAAGCAGTCATTAGCCACAGCTGAACCCACCCATGTGGAAAGAGGATTCTGCATCACAGCCAATCAGAGCCTATGCCAGGCAGAGAAGATTGGCTCAACACTGTAAAGGCCATGAAACCATCAACACATGGTCATGTGCATGGACACAGGAAAAGCAGCCCGATTCCTGGCCAGTTCTGGATGAAAACTCCCAGCAACTGCTGAGGGACCCCCACAAACCACCCCAGCTGACTCCACACCTACTGCTGCGAAGTCGATGCAGCCTCACTGAAATCAGGAACGAGATAAGAACGTTTCCTCCCGCCATTCCCTTTCGACATCACACCGGAAGCCTGAGCTATTGCAAAGACAGATACAAGAAGGAGAAAAGAAAAGGGGAGTTCTGCTCGGAGGTGTAGTCATTCCGTGGAGCAGTGTAAACACTGACCCAAATAGAAGCCGTATGCAAGGTGAACAGACAAATCCAATCACTCTACCCCAGACAGAGAAATACGTGAGATTTGAAGTTGAAAACAGAGCCCCATTAACATAAGCATCCCCAATTTTAATATTTTCCCATGAATTAGCAAAAAGCACACACACATAAAACCAGAGGAAAAGACGTCTGGAATTAAATCCATGGGGAGCTTATTGCATGTTTTTCTTTGGCAGGTAATGAGATTTGGTCAGAATGGCAGTTCTTATGATTTGATCTTTAGACTCAATGTGATCTCAATCAAAACCTCCAACGAGTTTATCTTGTGGCTATCAACAAAAATGATTCTAAAGTTTATACGGAGAGGTTGAAGGGTAATTAACACAATAATTTTTGAAGGAGAATACACACACACACACACACAGACACACAATGATATAAAAATCTAGTAGATAGAGTGGTATTGGTAAAAGAATAAACGTAGATTGATGGGACTAAATGGAGATCTACAAATATTGGTCTCTATGTGTAATATGTTCTATAAAGTGTACATATGATAAACAGACCGCAGAGACACAATGGCCAAACAATAGTCTTTTCAACGTTTGGTACTGCAATGAGGCATCTACATGAACAACAAGAAGAAAATCTAGAGAGACCTTGCACCTTACACGAAATCGACACTGAACCTATCGTGCCCTAACCATGGCAGCGCTGTGTCGGACGAGGACAACTTTTTGGATACATACTGCTTCACTACTTCTCATTGCTATGACCAAATACCTGAAAGAAGCAACTCAAGGGACAGTCGTGGTGTGAATGTGCCCCACACAGACTTGTGTGTTTGCATCCTCAGCTGCAGCTAATGCTGGAAGGTGGTTGTTCCTTCAGGAGGTGGAGCCTGCCAGAAGGAAGCCACATCACGGGTGGGGGCTGAGTTTGGTGGCACTACACTGCTTCCTCTCGCTCTCTTGTCCTCCTGCCTCCTGAGGGCTGCTGTGACCCACCCGCACCTCCTGCTTCTACCGTGAGGCAGACCCTCTGCTCTGTGACTCCTACCATAAATGACTGTCTCCTTTCTGGAACCATCAGCCAACAAGTGCCCCTTTGTCTCCTGCGTTGCTCGAGTCTGAATAGTGTCTCGCAGCAAAGGAAGAGAGTGTAAGAAGGGGCAGAGGTTTATTTTAACTGACAGTTTGAGGGTACAGGAGCATGGGACAGCTGTTCACAATATTGAGTCCTGGGGGGGGGAGGAGAAGAAAAGAGGGAAGGGGAGGGGAGGAGAGGAGGGAGGGGAGGGAGGGGAAGGGAGAGGGGAAGGGAGGGGACAGGGGAGGGGAAGGGACAGGGAAGGGAAAGGGATAGGGGAAGAGAGGGGAGGAAAGGGGAGGAGAGGGGAGGGAGGAGGGGAGGAGAGGAGAGGGAAGGGGAGGGGAGGAGAGGGGAGGGGAGGGGAGGAGAGGAGAGGAGAGGGAGGAGAGGGGAGGGGAAGGGAGGAGAGGAGAGGGGAAGGGAGATGAGGGGAGTAGAGAGGAGGGGAGGGGAGGAGGGGAGATGAGGGGAGGGGAGGGGAGGGGAGGGAAATGCTGGTGTTTAACTGGCTCTTGCCTTTCCATCCAGCCCACACGTCGACCCCTAGAACGTCCTCCTGACATTTAGATGGGTCTCCCACCTCAGTTTAACCTAAACTAGAAAGTCCCCCACAAGTATGCCCAGGGGTTTGCGATTCTAAATCTCATCGAGGTGACGATCAAGACTAACCATCGCAATTGCCAAAGGTGCGACCCATGAAAATAACTGATAAGCTGCTTTCATTAAAATCATGGTCTCTGCTTTGCAAAAGACATTGCAGACATAATGATAAGGCGAGACTGAGAGGAAATGTTTGCAAAACACACGTCTCATAAATGAAGGTTGTTAATAATGTGCAAAGAACTCTAAAAAACTTAACAACTGCAAACACCCAGGATAAACAGGCAGAGACCTGAGTGGTACCTCAAGAGTTAGACATGCACATGAAAGATCAGGGTGAGAAGGCAGTCATTGATTGTTGCAGTTCGTCTGCACTGGTTGCTGATAAATGACCATCAAACGGCTTAAGGCAATAAGGAGTTTACTTTCTTACGACAGTCCGGTTACAGTTCTCAGTCCAGCTTGATGGGAGAGCACGCACCAACACCAGGGCCAAGGGAACTGGCCACACTAATCACCACATAAGGGCTGAGAGATGGACAATCCTTACTTGCCAGACCAGCATGTCTGGCCACGTATACAGAAAGATGCCAACTCTCTCAACCAGCTCTCTGATTTATTGCAAGACCTAATCCCACCCACCATGGGCTGGGTCTTCTCCAGCAGCTAGACAATCTCCTGCAGGTTTGCTCTGGGCTTAATTCAACCATCGACTTTCTACAACTGTGCCCAGAGCTCAAACCCTCAATAGTTAAGTTGACGCCTGTGCTTAACTATGACACTCCAGCCCTTGCCAACTTGACACAAAAACAATTTCAAACTGTAACTTTCCTTGTCCCCACAGATGTTAAAAGTTATCTTAAAAATATAAATACATTTCATAAACAAATTTAAAATATTCTCATTAAAATTTCAGTTTTTAAAATGTTGGAACTAAAAATCTTTCTTTAAATATGCCAAATAAAATCTTTAAATATTCCAAATAGAATCATTTTAACAATGAGAAAATAAGTTAAGACCAAAGTCCAGCAAATTACCACATCCTGTACTTCAGTGTCCATCTTCTGTTGCTCATCATAGTCAAGGCGGCTCAGATTCTAGGCATTCCCAGTCCCTGTTTGCAGCTCGAAGTTATAAAAGCAGAGTTCCCTGTGCATGTCTTCATGTGTGCGCGTGTTCATGTGTGCGCGTGTGTGGAGTCAGCAGTCAACACTGGGTGTCTTCCTCAATCACTTTCTACACCCTTTTTTTTGGGGGGGGGGAGTAGGGGAGAAGGTCTCTTCCTAAGCCAGAACTCAGTGAGTGTTCAGACCGACTAGCAAGCAGCCTCAGATCCTGCACTGAGATTAGAGACGTGCGGCTGTTTCTAAGGGGCTGCTGGGGATCCGAACTCAAGCCTCAGGCGTGCAGGGCGAGCAGCTTACTGACTGCGCCATCCCTCAGCCCCTGTCCCTTGAGAGCATGACGCGTGGCAAAGTGACACTCTGAAATCCCACGGCGCCCTTGGGGTCATGGGGTGCAGTCCAGGAATGGGGTCCCTGTTCAAGAGCAGCAAGATGGCTGGGCACCCAGGAAGCAGACACTTAAGCTCTGTGCAAAGGCCAGATAGTGACCTGCGCCCACGGATGGATGTGTTGTCACATAAGTAAAGAAAGCGTACCCCCAGAAGACAGGCCTGCAGGCTGTTACGAAGAGCAACAAGACGGCACACGGAGAGGGAATGACCTGGGCATAAAGAACAGCTCACTGCAGGTCCCTAACTGTGGAAGAAGGTGGTCGTGGGGGGTTTCAGAGAACTTAAGAATGCGGGTCACTGGTCTACATTGAAAGCACATACCTTCGAGAACTTATATGTCTTTTTGCTTTTATTTTAATCTATGCGTATGTACATTTCCAATAATAAGATACAAATTTTCAAATCCACAAAGGTGATGGCTGCAAAAGGCTTATTGCAAATACAGCCAAGCGAGGCGGAACCAGTTCAGGGCAGAACTGAAGGGTTGGTGTCCTGGCGTTTCCGGGTGGCACACAGCCTTTCAGGATGATAGTGCAGGTGGGAGGCTAAGCCACAGCTCTGTCCTTGGTCCATTCAGTCCTTCATCCTCCTGCTTGGCTTCCAGAGCCCACCAAGTGGCCTTTGTGACATCCTGAGCTGTGTTCTTGCTCGCCTTTGTCCCTGAGCAGTACAGACACTCCGGTAGAGGCTGACGGAGGATGATGGTGCAGTGGGCGTGCCTTGGGTTCTCCTCACTTGTCCATCACACCGAAGCCTCTTCTGTCAACCTGGGAGCATCCGACGGTGCCTTCGAGCGGCTGCTTGTGACTTCAACGTGCTGACGCGTGAGCAGCCCCTTTACAAGCCTTGCTCAAAGAAAGGCTTCCACGGTCACAATTAACTTATCGTTGCCATCATGAACGGCCGTGTGCCCAGCCCTTATTTATTGGCCCTGAAAGGAAGGCAGAACATTCTTCTTCCCAGGAAAGATTGATCACACGGCAGGCCGCTGATATCAGACAAATGGTATATACATGCATGTCACTTGTCCTGCGCACACTGACACGTCTTCTCTTTGAACCTGGGTTATGGGTCAGAGACTTGAGTCAATTAATCATATGTTAAGTTAAATAAAAAGTGATTTATTCTCAGACAGGTTAAGTGTGCTAGACATTTCATGGATTTCAGGCAGGGGGAGAATCATGATTCCACTTAGCCACCGTGTCTGACAATTTTCCCCACAGAGAAGGTCAACCATGTCCCCCTGTCTTTGAGACAGATGGAGCAGGCCGGCTCTCTCTGAAGCAGGACCACACACATGTTAGGTCATGGGTCTACTGGCAGGGCAGAACACGGAGCTTTTTAGAATGCCACCTGGCAACAGTAGCCACCCTCAGCAGTCGGCACACCTAGCCTGAAGAACCTTGGGGTCAGCTGCTAGTCCCAGGTTACCTCTGCCTCAGGATTCGAACACATGGCCGGAAGGCCCTCTTTCTCCTGCTGTCATACCGCCTCCTCTCCTCACAGGTGGCAGAAGGTGCCTGCCCGCTCTCCTCCCTGGCAGCCACATGGCCAAGTCCCTGACCCGCCTCTGTCACACAGCGACCTCCCCCCACACCTCCCTCCCGTGACTTCTCAGCTTCTCCTATATCAGGTGGCTCCTCCTGCTCTGCCGTGGATCTGTGCCACTCAAGGACTGTGCACGGCCGCGCGCTGCTGTCCCTTGGGGACCCATGGAGAGCTCTGGAGGGGACACTTGGCATTGTCACGCTAGCACACAAAGGCAGAGCACCTCAAAGTTTGATGAACTAAGTTGCCTTAGCTAGAGACCAGGCAGAGACTCCTCCCCCTACCGGGTTACCCCCAAGGCTTCTCCACACCGCCGGTCCTTGTCTCACCACTCCCCCGTCTCCTTGTACAGATCGCAAAAGCAGAGCAGCTGGGAACATTGTTAGAGAAGCCACATCGCATCTCAGCCTGTGTTCACCTGGTAACGTTAACACTTCCAACCACAACTTCCCATCCAGACCTACGCTAAGTTCTGAGGACAAAGGATAGAAAGGAGAAGTCATGTCCAAAGCCGCTCCGCATCTTATGGTATCAAGTATTCAGCCGCCATCTCATTCTTAATGCAAAAATAAATGATTCATCCCATCACTATGCAAATTTGCTTCTGTCTTTAATAAACAGTAAAATTATATATGGACCAAAGACATTTTAAAGTAAATGTCTCTGTGATTCATTATCAGCAAATGCTGGACTTGCACACCTTGTTAATATGCCCACATGTCTGGAGTCGCGTAAAAATTTCTCGAGTGAAAAGGAGTCCCAAGAGGAAAGAGTTTAAGAAGCACTGTTAGAGGATGCGACAAGAATGCCTTCCTTTGTATGACAGAATAGTGTTCCTTGCGTGTCTAGACCACATTGCACTCATGTGTTCACCTGTGGGTGGGCACGCTAGAGGGCTTGTCTTTTAAAGATAGAGTCAAACTGATTGTCCCCAAAGTCACAGGTTTACTGATGAGCTTCTAAATCAAGGTTTACGGTTTAAGGAACCTCTTGTTAAAAACCCGCGTAAGGCAGCCCGGACCCCAGCGCCCTGCCCCCGCTGCGCCTCTGTGATCAGCTGGTGACTTTCATAGACTTGACTCCTGGCAGATGGACTTCCGTCCCCTAGATCCCCCCCCCAGACTTCTCGGCTTTCTCCACGGCTCCTCATGCTCGTTGCTCTGACACGTGATCCCCGCTTCCGGGCATGGCGAGGGTAATCTCCCCGGCCGGTAGGACTGCCGGAGACTTGGCCTGCTTCTCTGTGATCTGACCTACTTTCCGGTGAGATGTTATAAAAAGCCATTCAGCTCTTCAAAGAAGCATCTACATTTGCCTGTTTTTTTTTTTTTTTTTTTTTCTTTTCCCAGGGGCGGGCGACAGCCTGGCTGTACTCCCTGGTGCCTAGGCACTTGGCCTGGAGAGAGGGCAGGGCCCCCTTACCTGCAGTCCATCTGGGACTACAGAACCAGGACTTGACTGCGGTGTTTAGGGAGGTGAGTGAAGATCTATTTACAGAAGAGGCAGGAATGAGCATCCTGGAGGTCAAGAAATAACCAAGTGTGCATAAACATGGAGTTGCAGGTGGGGTCCTAATTCACTTTAGTTTACCTGGCACCAGTATTGCTTCTGATTCATATTTTTAAGTCAGAGCTCTTCACACCAAAAATTCTAGATGCCTGTCTGGCTTCTGTTGCAAACAAGAAGCTGTGCGTCCGGGATTGTGTTATGCTGTGTCCACGAAGAGCTGATCCTGATAGAGCCTCCGAAGCCAGGCAGGCTCCGCCCCTCTCGATTCAGAGCCATCATCTGACTACCTTGCCTGGAGATGACAACTCCTGGCATTTGTGTCCGGGACCCCTCCTGGGGCTTCTGCGACACAGCCTGGTACAAGAGTGGACATTCCTTACATAGATGCTGTCCTCACAAATGCCAATTGGCGGCCGCCCAGGGGTCCTGGAAGAAGGAGCGGCAGATGCGCAGGTACGCAGCCTCAGAGGGGCAGCTCCCCGTGACAATGACTCGACCTCGGATGTCTCCGGCTGTTGTCCTTCCGCAGGCAGTCAGACCAGCCCTGGGCTCAGCGGTCTCGTCCATCCTGCCTGCATCCCAGAGATCCACTCTGAGACAGAGCCTGCTTTCACCAGCACCGTGCTTCCTGCCCAGCCCGGGGTCTGAACACAGGAAGGGATGCCCTTGGGAGTGCAGCGCCCCCAAATGCCAAGCACCAGGACTATAGGGGAGAAGGCACAACCAGACACAACTCAGTTTTCCTGGGGAATACAGACAAGTGAATTTGGGGACACAGGATCAAGACCCCATTGGAATAATTGCCTATGACCTTGCTTATTCTCGCGACAGGAGGGTGTCCACCTGGGGCTTGGCCACACACCCATGCCGGCACTGGCCTGGACCACCGCAGAAGGGAATGTGCTGGTCGCTGAGGATGCAGGCTGAACCCCACCATGAGCGAGGAAAGAAGGGCCCAGGGCACGAGGCAGCAAGGAAACAGCTGGGATGTGGACATCTCAATGACTGGCCTCTTCAGCTGGGAGAAGAGCTCAGGGCAGGTGAGGTCTCTCAAGAGAGCTGTGAGTTTGAGGACACCTTGGGGACGCCTTAGGGACACCTTGGGGATGCCTTGGGGACACCTTGGGGATGCCTTGGGGACACCTTGGGGACACCTTAGGGACACCTTGAGGATGCCTTGGGGATGCCTTGGGGATGCCTTGGGGACACCGTGTGGACACCATGGGGACAGGAGGTGCCACAGGCTGGCAAGGAGCTGGCAGATCGTTTCGTCAAAGACATGCCAAGGGCAGCACAGTTCCTGGGAGACGCTGCAGAAGATGAATGGCCTTGGGCACTGGACCTGTGGGTGGCTCTGAACCCCTCAAGCCGCCAGTCTCCCACACCTCCTCCTGCCTCTCCTTCCTGCTCCATCTCTCCCTTCTGCCCACCTGCTGGGCTCCGCCTAGGGCCCACTGGCTTCAACTCTCCCCCACAGCCTGGATCCAGTCTGGTCACAGGCGCTGTTTCTCCTTTGAGCTGCTTTTTGGGGGCTTGTTTTTGATTTGCATGGGAGCTGATTCCCCTCAGGACAGGAAACCCAGAGATAACCAGGAACTTGATTTCTAACTCCCTGGGGCCCCTCAAACATACAAATTTAGGGAACTGAAACCATTGGAGAGGCAGACTGTAATTGCAAGTGACACGGCTTGTCTCTTCTGTAATAACTAGCCTGGGACAGATGCAAGAGTTTACTGACATCACATACGACATTTGTCTTCCAAAGTGGAAGTCTCGCACACTACATGTTTGCTGTGGAAGAACAGGAAGACTTTCAAATAAAGACATGAAAAATACAAAGAACCCCAAGACAGATTCTTTGACTGATGGAAGGATTCTCTTTGGTTAGTAAAAGGGAAAAAAGTTCTAAAGCTGTGTTTTATGGGAAAAAGCCGCAAATGAAGTGAATCACATCACTCTCTGAACATCTGGAAAAGCATGTTATGTTATTTAAATAGAATAATGTGGATTACTTCACAGCCTTTGTTTAGAAAAGCATCCAAAGAAACTTTATTGGGGGATGGGGAACTGCTCCATGGAAGCCCATTTTTGCATGCTGGGCTCCTTGAATTCTTCAAGGGAGATCTGATAATTAACACGGCAATTAGCTCCAGCACACAGCACCCTGGCCCCAGCCACCATTGGGAAGGAGGGACTGGTGCCCCATGGTCATATCTTTCTATTCAAGGTGGCTGTCCAAGCATCTATTTGCCAGTCCCAAGCAGTTAAAACAGATAACTCCGTGCAATGTTAAATTAGTAATTTGTGCCCCTCTCTTCAGCAAAAAATAGGATTACCAGATACCCCAGGAGCTGGGGAGATCAGCCAACCCACAAAGTGATTTTGTTATAATCATGAGGACCCAAGTCGGGATCCCTGGATTCACATAAAGAGTTGGTTGTAGAGGTGCATGCCTGGGCTTCCAGTGCTGGAGGGGGCGTGGACAGAGATTAGAGGATCCCCCAAGGCTCACTGGCCATGCAGTTAGTCAAATCAGTGAGCTGCAGATTCACTGAGACCTGTCTCAGAAGATAAGGTGGAGCATGACTGAGGAAGACCCCAGTGTTGACCTCTTGCCTAACACACACACAGAGAAGAGAGAGAGAGAGAGAGAGAGAGAGAGAGAGAGAGAGAGAGAGAGAGAGAGAGAGAGAGAGAGAGAAACGCACAGAGAGAAACAGAGAGAGAAACAGAGAGTGAGAACAATCCCCTTGAGTCATAAAAGCCTCAGCATCAATATGGGAATAAAATGCACTGAAGAAAACAAGCTCACGTTCCGCTTCACTAACAGAGCTCAGCACAGGAAGGCCGTGGAGTTTCTGGACAGCACACTGTCCCCCAGCTGAGGGGCAGGTCTGCGGCTCCTTCAGCGCATTCCAGGATCTTTTCATGTCCACCACTTCCTTTCGCAGTGGAGAGGGCAGGTCTATAACAGAAACAGCTTCGCACATGGCCAGCTGGCAGTGGGGGGAAGAAGAGGGAGTCCTGACCTTTAAAGTGCCCTCCCCACCGGGGCAGGATGCCAGAGCTGTCACCTGGAGTACAGGGAACAAGAAGGAGCTACCTGCCTGATGGTTTTTAATGTCTCTGCTAACATGTCTCTGCCAGAAACCATGGAGAAAACACACACACACACACACACACACACACACACACACACACACACACACACTTTTAAAATTGAATTTATTCTTTGACAACTTTACATGTGCCTGCAATATATTCTGATCACACTCTCCCACCCTGTTAACCCTCCCTCCCTCC
This sequence comes from Typhlomys cinereus, assembly GCA_023101885.1. Lineage (NCBI taxonomy): Eukaryota > Metazoa > Chordata > Mammalia > Rodentia > Platacanthomyidae > Typhlomys > Typhlomys cinereus. Next base: position 1,725,030 of record JALPQD010000195.1, read on the forward strand.
GCTCTACGTCTCTTTCCTGCATTCTGGTTCATTCTCTCTCTCTCTCTCTCTCTCTCTCTCTCTCTCTCTCTCTCTCTTTCTCTCTCTCTCTGTGACACACTCTGTTTAACCCAGCCCTCTGTGTGCTTAGAATTACCCACCAGAGCCGGGCAGGCTCAGGAGTAGGTGTGCACCTAAAGGCAAGTTATTTTTAAAAGCATAAGCTAGGACGTCTCCCCTTTTCCCCTGCAGAGATTAATTCTACCTGGATCAGAAAGGTCCCGGGGCTTCTCATTAGCGAAGCTTGGCCGTCCTGCATTGGGTAACTGTTAAGAGTCTCTTCTCAGCTGGGAGAAAACGTCAGGGCTCTCAGCGCACGTTCCTGGTTGATCGGGGTGTGTGTGTGTGAGAATTGCTTGAATCTCAACCACCGTGAGGCACAGCTATGTGGGGCGCTGGAGGGACTGGGGTCAGATGGGGTTGCAGGAGGGGCTGAGCTCCTTCTGCTGTGAACGCAGGCAAAAGCTGAGTTCTGCACTGAAGACGTGGCCCCTCGCCAGTGAAAGCCAAGGCAGGGACTCGGGCTAATGCAACTGCCAATCAAGCCTCTTGAGACTGAAACTGTCAGATCAGTGAGACAACAGAATTGCCCACTGAGCGGGTTCAGTGGCAAGCAGATGCACGACAAGCAAGTCAGGACCTCTCATAGAAAGCAGCAGCAGCAGCAGCAGCAGCAGCAGCAGCAAATGCTGAGTCATCATTAAGATAACGTGGAGTTGGGATTTCTCAGCCAGTGCCTGGTATCTTCAACCAGTGTCTAGTATCTTCACCAGTGTCGAGTAGCTGCCAGGATGATCTCCGTATCCAGAGTCAGGACTGCTGGCCTGGGGGCAGGAGGTTGGACCGGACCATGAAGTCTATGGGGACCAAAGCTAGGAATCACTTTTGCAATGGGGTCATAATGCTAGAAAAATCTGGGTACCACTCAGTCCCACAGCCCTCCTGTGACACGGGTAACCTTTTCCTGTGGGATTATTGCCAGGGTGATCTCAGGGTGGCGATGGACAGGTGCTCAGATTCCAGAGGGATTCCTCACAGGAGGTGTCTAGGATGTCACTGCCCATCTCACCCAAAGACCACCGAGCAGAAGGCTCGATACAGGGGATGGAACTGAGGTCCCGGGAGTCAGGGCCAGATGGGAAGACGGGGAGACCGACTTAGACCAGCCCATCATATAGGTTGCCATAGTGACTTCAACGCCATATGCAGTCAATTCTACAGAAGTTCGAATTATGCCAAGATTCCAAGTATTGAAAGGTCAACCTCCAAACACACACCTGTTGGGGAAACAGCCTTGGCACAACATGCTGTGGATTCCTGCCCACCTGCACTGGCGAAGGAGGTTTGTGGATTTTGCTCCCATAGGTTTCTAAAGTAAAAGGAAAAAAAAAATCCATCACTTTCACCACTTGAAAGATCAGATGCCAACCCTGGGGCAGCTACGAGTACAAGATAGTTTTCGGAATTAAGCAAGAAGCACAGACACGAGCCTGTGATTCAGATCTGCCGTCCAAGCACTCAGGAGGTGGAGGCTGGTGGATCAGAAATTCAAGGGTAGCCTGGGCTACAGAATGAGTTCTGGGCCAGCTCCTCTCTCCAAATGAAAAGCAGAAAGAAGACTGACTGGGGATAGAGCTCACCGCTGGAGTGTGTGCAGGGCACGGGCAAGGCCTGAGCTCAAGATCTAGCAACACACACAGCCACAGACACAGGGATAAACACACGCAGACACATGCACACACCCACACACAGAGAGACACAGCTAGACACATACATACAGCCACACGCACACACAGAGAGACACACCTAGACACATACATACATAGTCACACGCACACACAGACACACACATGCACATAGACACATACATACATAGCCACACACACACAGACACATGGAGACACACACACAGACACACACAGAGCCACACACACATACACATATATGTACAATACACACATATACATAGCCACAAACAGACTCTCTCTCTCCTCTCTCTCTCTCTAAATGTGTTAAAGTCAATGAAAAGTGAAGGACTAGGCAGCAACTTGGGGCACTGTCTCCCTGTAATACTTAATCTTGTTTTTTGACTTGAACGGACCTGGGATTGACTGAACAGTCAACTGTCAGACCATGTGGACTAAGATTCTGAGATGTAATGACTGGGCCCTAAATGCAGGCAACACCTTCCAGGGTCAGACCAGATAGAAGGAAGTACAAGAAAGAGGTCTCTCTCTCTCTCTCTCTCTCTCTCTTTCTCTCTCTCTCTCTCTCCCCCTCCTCTCCCCTCCCCCCGTGCTGGCAGCTCATCTTCTCTGCTGCCCCATTTTTCCCTGCCATCAGAATTCAGCTTCTTCGACCCACCAAGTGATTGAGGTCCAGAGACTCTCCAAGGACCACCCCCCAACCCTCCCTCACGCCCCGGCCCTCAGCACCAACTGCTGAGACGCTCAGCTCTCAAGGGAGCAGCCGCAGGCGGCCATTGTTGGACGACCTAGACCTTAGCTTGGAAACCAGATCAATCAATTCCATCTATATCTCCCTATGGTCTCTGTTCCTCTGAAGAACCCTGACCGATACACTCCCCATACCAAATGCTGTGTCCTAGGTGACCACCCGGCGTCTCGGCCACCGCAAGCCTGGGCCACAGGCCACTGTCACCAGCCCAGGAAGCCACCTGGGCGGCAGAGGATGGCCAGGATGTGCAACGGGTCTCATCTGTGTCCCTCCAAGGATCAGCCTTCAGACAGCTCCTTCCAGAGACGGACCCTGGCAGGCTCTGAGAATGCACAGCACACAAGAGGGCCACAGTCCCCAGGGAGGCATCCTTAGGGCCTTGGTGCTTCAGCGGGACCCCAGAGCAGATAGGGTGCCTCTTGAAGAGAGGGCGTCCTGCAAGGGAGATGAGGACCCCCAGATGCCAGCAGGGGCTGCACGGGAACACGGTGTGCGTTGACCACCGGCTGCGGAGAGACCCAGCGGGCCCCCGCCTATCAGGCCGTGGAAAGACAAGACCAGGAAGCTGACCTCACATGATCCCACGTGTCCATCAGTGTCCAAGATGTCCCCGGGACTGATGCGTATCCCAAAGCTGTTTTCTTCATGACTCAGTGTATTCTACCTGGGACCCAGAACCACCTTTGGACCCCAGGAGCAGGGAAGCAGGAGAGCCCGGCAGGGCCTGGGCTACAGGAGGAGTGGGGAGGAGCCGGCGTCCCAGGCGAGCAGAGGGGTGGTGGGAAGAACAGACCATCACTTCCGAGGGCTCATGCCAGTCTCTCCAGGGAAACTGGGGGACAGCAGGACAGACGCAGATGGAGCAGCAGCTGATAGGGGCTTGGCAAATGCCAGAGGGACGTGGAGGCAAGGACACTGGCAGAGAGGTGGTGGGGGTCCCCTTGGAGGATGGGGTGCTTGTGGGGAGCCTGGCACAGCAACACGCCACCACAGGCTTCTGAGGGTGCTGCCCCGGAGACCGGATTGAGCCTCCTGAGACCAACATCTGCAGGGACCACGCCTCCCTCCAGAAGTCCCCCACGAGGGCACGTGCCTGAAGTCACCCGGCACGGCAGGGAAAGACCGGCTCTGCCTCTCCAGGTCCCCGCACTCAACAGGGCACTGGGTCTGAGTGACAAGGATGCCTGTCTCTGCCCTTCCCATGCAGGGGACCTGGGGCGGAGGCTGGGAGGCTGGACTGCCCGTAGGGACAGGGTCCTACCTTCTGTCTTCCCTCGGCAGGCCTGAGCTAAGGAGACGGCCTCTGACCCAGAAGCCCAAAGGTAGGAGGGATCAACAGGAAAGAAAAAGAGCTTCTGAGAAACTCTAGCCATCACCAGACCTCCCCACCGAGAGACAAGATGCTAACGATCGCCCAACTCCCAAGGAGAGACCAGGCTTCAAGGTGAGGAGGGCCTTTGATTTCTCAAAGGGGACACACCAGAGGCAGGTCCCAAGAGTGTACTCATCCAAATAAAGGACAAGAGCGAAGCCAGGCACCGCGGTGCAAGCCTGGAATCCCGGCGCTCAGGAAGTGCGGGAAGAACTTGACACTTAGGGTCATCCTGGGTTACATAGGGAGTCTGACGCTATGTGAGACCCTTTCAAAAAATAATCCCACGAGACTTAGGAAACTTCAACACTTGTCTCCAAGTGGTCCCGTATGAAGAGCTGGGGAGCCAGAGAGGGGTTCAGACCCTTTGAAGTTCTCCAACGTCAAGACCCAATGTCAAGCTCTCCTTTCCTGTGCACGGGGGAGGGGTCACCCCCAGCAAAGCACAGAAGACAATCACAAGGTGCGCTTAGGAGCTTTCCCTGGCAAATGCTGGGGTACCCCAGTCACACTGTTGCGAGTGTAACTCGACAGCCATGTAGTATTAAATTGTGATTCTGTTTGAAAGGAACGTCCCAGGCAGCTTAAAATATGCCACACATTTGGAGCACATGTTAATCATCTTTCATCAGAATTCTCCCCGAGTCTGGCTTGGCGCTCAGTGTGAACAGTTCCTCATTTCCACACAGAATGCGTGGCACAAGGCGATGCTTGCAGGCGGGAGAAACACATTCTAATTTATGTAAAGAGTATTCCTGAAGATATGTATATTGCATTCCACGAGGCTTAAACACCAAGCGTGTAAATACCAGAATGATCGCAGGAGCACCAGTTGTCTCTGCGATGGAAAAAGTCCTTTGCTGCAAACAGGAGAAGCGGGGACGCTGTCATGTTGCTATTTATTTGTGCCAGACGGAAGTGATGGCGGAATTCCAAAAACATCCCCCCGAACGTCCACGCTCCCAGGCTTTAACGGTCAAGTACATTTCAGTGCTGCCGTGAGGGACTTTGCAGGTGGCATGAGGCTTGCTGACAAGTTCACAATGGGACAGGGAGCTTGCTCTGGGGTCCTCGGCCGGTTTCACGCCCTCAGCAAAGCTCAGTGGAAATAGACGAGCCAGGGAGAAGAGACAGGCCAGAGAGTTGGGGAGCAGGAGAGCACCCCTGTCATGGCGGGCTTTGAGGAGGGAGAGAGACTGCCAACCATGGAATGGGGATGTTAAGGACAGCCCCCCAGTGACAGGAAGGAAAATGGGAACCTCGGAAAGGGGGGAGGGTGGCTCAGTGGTTAAAGCCTTTGCCTCACAAGCAAAAGGGCTTGAGTTTGAATCCCCAGATCCCAGTAAACATGCTGAGCAGGTGTGCAGTCCCGTCTGCCCACCATTCTAGCCGGGAAAGCAGAGCCTAGGACTCCCCCAGGCGAGCCAGCCAGTCAGACCACCCCCAATGGCAGGCTCTGGGTTTAATTAGAGGCCCAGGCTCACAACAATAAGGTGGAAGATGGATGGAGTATGATTCCTGCATCACCCTTGGACCTCCAAAGGCGTACACACTCAAGTGCACACGTGTACAAACACATGCCACACACATATAGCCATCCACATACACACACACACCATTCTCACAGTACTCCATATACATATACATGAAGGGGGGGGAGAAAAAAGGAACTGAATTCTGCATACTTAATGTTGCAAGTGGATTCCTCTGAAAGGAGCACCGCCCAGGGAGCACCACCAGCATCGCTCAGGGAGCCTGCCCAGGGAGCACTGCCCAGGAGCACCACCCAGGGGGCACTACCAGCATTGCCCAGGGAGCACTACCAGCATTGCCCAGGGAGCACTACCAGCATTGCCCAGGGAGCACCGCCCAGGGAGCACTACCAGCATCGCCCAGGGAGCATCGCCCAGGGAGCACCGCCCAGGGAGCACCGCCCAGGGAGCACCACCCAGGAGCATCGCCCAGGGAGCACCACCCAGGAGCACCGCCCAGGGAGCACCACCCAGGAGCACCACCCAGGGAGCACTACCAGCATCGCCCAGGGAGCACTACCAGCATCGCCCAGGGAGCACTACCAGCATCGCCCAGGGAGCACTTCCAGCATCGCCCAGGGAGCACTACCAGCATCGCCCAGGGAGCACTACCAGCATCGCTCAGGGAGCCTGCCCAGGGAGCACCGCCCAGGAGCACCACCCAGGGAGCCCCACCAGCATCGCCCAGGGAGCACCGCCCAGGGAGCACCGCCCAGGGAGCACCGCCCAGGGAGCACTACCCAGGAGCATCACAGCTTCATCCTTCAAAAGTCTAGGCAGACACCTAGCCAGGGTGTGCCAACCCATGGCGGCTATGGGATAACACAATGGACACTTTCTTCAGCCACTCTGTGTAATTTGTCACAGGGATGAAAGGAATCCCAGGAGGGGGGCGTGGAAAGGCAGAATGAGCACATGCATGTGGGAACTGGAGGAAGCGCCTATCTTCGCCTCCCGGAAGGATGCCTGCGAGGGGTCCGGAACCAATCTCCCTCCTAGGTTCATGTCTTTCTGCACATGTGACCCATGGGTTTTCATCTGGGACTCCTGTTCTGGCTCGTGCCTTGGGCGCTTGCAGGCACACGGACCCTATATCGGTGGGTACACTGTTGACAACAGCACCCCCCAATCCAGCATTAACTCTCCATAGTTCTCAGGGAGCTGTGGGGCCTCTTGGGATCTTTCCCCTTCCAAGGTAAAAAGCTGATAGGCCAAATCCTTCCCGTGTAGGTCTGAAGCAGACGCAGCTATATTGAGTTCATGGGTGGAGCCGCCCTGTCGTGCCCACAGGTACTGCCCGGTGGCACCCCTCCCCCTCTTCCAAGACGTTCCCTGAGCCTTGTGATGGGGTGACTTAGATGTGCTCTCGGGGCGAGCAGCCTGCATCCGCCGCTGTCTTTTTATTGTTTCGGCTGGAAGTCATTTGGCCACGATGTGGCAGATATAAAGTCAAGGACACGTGGCGATGACTGACGGCTCATTTGAAGCAACGATCAGCTCACGACATATTCATTTCCAATCTATAAGCTGCATGCTTCTTTTTCAGTATGTCTTCTTTTTGATAGGGAACAGAATTATAAATAGGCTTTTTGATGAATTAAAATTAAAATACTATAACATGATTTTCTATGTTCAATAGAAATGCTTGATAGTTCTATTCTCAATAGAACTACAGAATAAAACTAATATACTTCCTATGATTACTTTATGGTTCCTAAAACGTGTTAGTCAAAGGTATTAAAATTTGACTCATAAGTTCAGTTATGACTAAGTCGAAATTTAGCTATTCGTTTAAGAGCATTTTAAAAAGTGTTTTAACTGGATACAAATCCCTTTTCCTGGAAGATGAGCTCCAGCAAGTAGTGGATATCAAGACAGGCCTCAGCACACCTGCCCACGCCCAGCCAAGGGTGGGCTGGTTCCAGGGGGCTCCTTGTGAGACCCACCAGCTTCCCCAAGAAGGCACAAGGTACCATGTCTAGAGCAGGCTATAGCAGAGGGGCTCTCTTCCACACACAGGGTGCGTGGTGGGCTCTGGCCCATGGGGCATTGACAGTAAGGATTTATGCAATAAATCAGATGTATAAGTTCATTAAGAAGAATTAATATGCCTAAGTTTATTAATAACTCAGATGTGTAAGTTTGTTAATAACAATTCAGATGTATACATTTATTTAATAATTCAGATGTGAAGTTTATTAATAATCTAGATATGTAAGCTTATTATTTGCACATCATAGAAGAAATTAACCTGCAAAATTACAGCTAACAGAATCAAATCATGTAAGCAACCAAGCCTGCAAAGTGCTTTCTAATTTTATCTTACCATGCATATTAAGCTCCTTTTCCCCAAATACAATGGTATTGATGTCGCAGCTTAGAATGTATGCCAATGCAAGGTTTAATTATGCTTTTACCACTAAGCGGCATAGTGCAATGTAAAAGTAACTATAAGCGGCACATAGTAGGGCTGGACTAGCAATCACAGCGGTCCTGGCAATTGCAGACACATTGCGTCCATAAATCCACCACGGCAACCTGCACATTTAATAGCCTCAGCTCTCTGCACGGTCACACAACACCTTTCTGCTTTCTAGTATAAGAAATGTTTCAATGAGGCTCTCATCTCTGACATTGCTCAATGTTTTGTTCAGCTATAAAAGTTGGGCTTAGAGAAAGACTGAAATAAAAGTGAATGTTCTAATATCTCAGAGTCTGACAATAGCCACACAACCTTAATCTATCCAATACTATGCTTTTTAAAAAATGTGGCGTGGGACTGGAAAAATGGCTCAGGGGTTAAAGCCTTTGCCTTCAAGGCAAAAGGATCTGATTTTGGACCCTAGAGCCCATGTAAACAGGCTGGGTAGAAATGGCAGCAGCTTGTACTTCTGGCCCTGGAAGGCGGAGTCTGGGAAACCCCAGGGCGCAGCAATAAAGAGGTAGAGAGATCAATCCAGGTTATTCCTGAAGCCACCCTTGAGCCTCCATAGGCACACAGAGCGCCCTCTTCTCCACACCCCCCCACGTACAAACCCACACCTACACATGTAAAAAAGCAATGTGGTGTGCCTTTCATACCTGTGAGCTCTACCTACCGTCAGAGGCTGGCTCTGCACGCATTCCGCATCACAGTCAAGCTCAGACGCCTAACCCAGAGCAGCATGCCTGCCACATCATGAGCAGGAACACAATCAACATTAACCATGTGAAAGAGAGGACATGCGTTCTGACTTAGTGACCCTTCCGTGGACGGAGGACTGGGTGGACCCAAGCCAGGGAGCACGTGTGCATTTACAAACAGGAAAGACTTGCAGCACTGCGCTGAGTTCCGACTCTCTCCTTCCTGCTCAGAAATGCTGGAGGCTAAGGAAGCAGATCCAGTCAGTGGACAGCAGACAGGGTTTCCTAAAGGAGGAGCCGGCCTGCAACCAGTGCACAGGATGCCGGTAAACAGCTCAGGTGTTACATGGTGGTTTTCTTGCTAAGTTCAAGAATAATCAGGTTTGCCCAGGTCCTGAGTGAGCTGAAGGGCAGCAAATGTGGATGCCTGGAAGGGCGTGTCACCCCATAAATCTCTGAGATGAGCCTCCGCTGGGTCTTGAGGGCTGCTTTGGACGGGGTTAAAGATCTCACCACTGAAATCAATGTTCTAGGGGCTTTGATAAGAGCACCCATGCTTCTAGCCAGAGATTTCTAGACTTTGTATCCAAATACAATACAAGATAAGAAGAAAGCCCTTAGAAGAGACACTCAACCCAGAAGGTCTTAAATCTTCACTCGCAGTCTTAATAAATAATAAAGAGCCGGGGAGACGCTCAGCAGAGGAAGGCGCCTGCCCGTCAACCTGGCGACCTGAGTTCAATCCCCGGTGCCCACGTGGTAGAGGGAGAAAACCAATTTTATAAATGCTGTCCTCGGAATTTCACACATGTGCATTCCTGCAAATAAGTAAAATATCTGAAAATAATGCTACTAGAGAGCCCACTGCAGGGGGGCTCCCGCTGAGGGAAATTACTTTCTTCTCTCAAGTAAAGTCGGTTCAGGAAGTCAGCCGCTCCGTGTATGTCCTGAAGCCAGAGTCATCTGCTTCCTGACCCAAAGGATAAGTGTGATGATCTCACTGTCCTCAGGCAGAAAACAGGTGGCTCTAGACTGCCTGGGGCACCTCAGGCCACCCCAGGATGCCCCAGGCTGCCCCAGGCCCCAGGCTGCCCCATGCTGCCCCATGCTGCCCTAGGCTGCCCCAGGCTGCCCCACGCTGCCCCACGCTGCCCCACGCTGCCCCACGCTGCCCCAGGCCGTCCCTGCATCACCTTTCTAACCACAGCTGACTTCTGGTCTCCCAGGATGCCCCAGTTGAGAGCTGGCACCCTTGGCCTTGATGCCCATCCCTGCCACTCTCCAGCCTCTGCCAGGAGCAGCTTGCTGTCCGTCTCTGAGCCTCTGCTCTGCTGAGCATGTGGTCTGACATCCATGAAACTCAAGAAAGCACAGTCATGCCACAAGAATCCTCTGGGTCCCCAGGGACACAGAGGCATCTTGCCATAGGCAGCATGCTTCTCAGTGTTTCTGAATAACACATGCCCAGACAATATAAGCCACTACTCCATGTAGCACCGGCGATGGGGGCAGACAGCCAAATGAGGCCTGACAAAGAATTTGCATTGGGCTGGAAAAATGGCTGGGAGTTGGGGAGGGTTATCGGGGTAAAAGGTGCTCGCTGCATAGGCCTGATGAAGCAAGTTCAATCCCTGTAAAGGTGGAAGAAGATAACTGACTCTAAAAGTTGTTCTTTGACCTTTATGTGTATACAAGTGCATGCATATATATCATATATACAACACACAACAGTAATAAATACCTAAAAATAAAGTAATATGTGGGGGGGTAACAACCTGCCAGGTCCCTAAAAGAACGTGAGACCTGAACACAAGTTGTGACTCCTCCGCTGCATGTCTGTGGCAGGAGCCTGTGGGTTCAGACCAGTGTCTCCCTCTCCGTCCCCCCTTCTCCATCCCCGTCAGTTCTGTATGACAGCGACTTCCTGGCTAGCGTCTCTGTCTAGCTCCTCACCAGCTGGTCCGTCCTGCTGTGGCTTCAGGGCTATTTCAGACCTACCAAGCCCGGGGCTGGCCCTGCGGGGCACAGCATCTCAAACTCTGCAGCCCCTCCCCACCCTGTCCATCACACTGCAGCCCCGCCCCTCCCTGTCCATCACACTGCAGCCCCGCCCCTCCCTGTCCATCACACTGCAGCCCCGCCCCTCCCTGTCCATCACACTGCAGCCCCGCCCCTCCCTGTCCATCACACTGCAGCCCCGCCCCTCCCTATCCATCACACCTACACTACAGCCCCCTCTCTGCCATGTGACCTGCAGGAAAGGGGAAAGCAACCATAGGAAACAGAACAAGGTGTCTCTGCCGTACATAGTGGAAGAGCTCTGTATGGAAAAGAAACGTGGAGCTGAAGGTAAAATGTGCATGAGAAACAACCAAAAACACCCACTTCATCGCTCACCACGAGCTCCCATGCTTAGATCTTGACTAGATTCATTCTTCCCTCTTTGTGTGTGCGCAGGGTGCATGCATGTGTGTGTGGATGTTCGCATGTGAATAGAAACATGCTTGGGAAACCGGCTCGCGAATGAGCTCGTGCGTGGAGGCCGAGGGTGATGCTGGGAATCGTCCTCAGTTGCTCCTCCGCCTGTTGCTTTGAGCCCGAGGCTCTAACACAGCTCACAGATGGGGAGAGTCTGGCTAGCCCGCTTGCTCTGGGATCCCCAGATCTGCCTTCTGAGGCTGGGGCGGCCATACTCACTTGATATGTGACATGGGATCTGGAAATCTGAACTCCACGCCCCCCCTTATATTTTGCATGGAAGTGCTTTGACCTCAAAGCCATGTCCCAGCCCCAGACTCCGATTAAAACAGCCTTGCAGGTGACTGAGTAAAATAAGTCCAAGAACTTCAAACTTTTTGTTTTTTAACAAGCTGCACTTTCTTCCAGAAGACAGCTACTACTGAGGAAGGGAAAGAGAAAACAACTGGTTGTTTCTTCCTCTCTCTCCACAGGAAACATGGCAGCTGTTACCAGTGCAGATTATCGGCTCCTCACTGTGAGCAAGAGGAAGCATAAATATCCCTTGCTCTGCCTGGAGAACAGCTAGTGTGCAGAGCTCTGGGGAGAAGGAAGAGGAGGAGGGAGAAGAAAGGTGGAAGCTAAGAAGTATTTGCTTCTAAAGGATCAGCTCCTTTACAAAAGGTCATCTGTTGCTTTTGTGTGTGTGTGCACGCATACGTGTGTGTGATGTGTGTGTACACACATCATGTGTGCAGTGTATGTATTTGAGTGTGTGTTCCTATGGAAGCCCAAGGATGACATCCGGGATCATCCTGGATTGCTCTTTTTGCTTTGCTCTGAGCATTCCAAGGTCCTGCTTTCCAGGGCTGGACTTACAGGCCTTTATCTAACCAGCATTTTTTATGTGCACCTGGAGATCTGAACTCAGGTCCTTTTGCTTGTAAGGCTTTAACCCCTGAGCATCTCCCCAGTCACTATCTGCTGCTTCTAAAGAGTTAAGTTAACTGTGCACACAAGGCTCTGGTCAATGTATTGATACCATAACATGCGCTATACTCGCAGCTAAAAAATAACACTCAAACTCGGTACAGAGCAAATGGGGGGTTTGTCTTTTGTGGGTAGTACTCAGCAGTCTAAATGTTCTTTCTACCTGAGACAGGTCTCTGGCAAACCACTGCTGTGCAAAGTGCCCACTGCCCAGAGCAGGGTCCCCCCCAACTCTGTCCCCTGGGATGCGCCATGCACCTACATGGATTTCACAGGCAGATGACACAGGCTCCAACAATCTTGCCTACCTAGGGGTGACACACGGGCCAGGGATGCTCTGGAATGATCTGGAAAAGCCACACAGCCGAGGCCTACTGGCCTCCGAGGCTGGGAACCACAGACCACATCCTCGCTAGAAGCTTCCTGTGGCCCGACCTCCCTGCTGGCATCTTAAAGACTCCGGCCCATTCTCTGAACTTGGTTCTCCAGCTCCACCTTTGGTTCTGAGCATTGTCCAGAGCACTGTCTGTCACATTCCTGTTCTGGAGTCATACTGGGTTGTGTGTCGCCAAGTGTCAGGACTAAAGCACCAGGCTAATCAAACAAGGAGGATCCTCAAAGTGTCTACTCTTTTTAAGGGCTGGACACTGGACCTTCGCAGGATCTGCTCTTTGGAAGGGCTGGACACTGGACCGTCGCAGGATCTGCTCTTTGGAAGGGCTGGACACTAGACTCTCGCAGGATCTGCTCTTTGGAAGGGCTGGACACTGGACCCTCACAGGATCTGCTCTTTGGAAGGGCTGGACGCTGGACTCTCACAGGATCTGCTCTTTGGAAGGGCTGGACACTGGACTCTCGCAGTACCTACTCTTTGGAAGGGCCGGTCACTATTCTGGGCAGGAAGAATGCCAACTTGAGTCACCAAGGAAACCAAAAGAAACATGTCCCCAAAGACATGGGAGCTTCCTGTCCCCCATCCCATTCTCCAGGAGGAAGGCAGCTGACAGTTCATCACGACCTCAAAGGGGTCTTAAAGCCTTGTCCACATGCCAGAGAACTGAGCCTACCTGCCCAGAGCCACCATCAGCTCGGAAGCCCACCTGCCGGCCCTGCCGGGCCTCGCATATGCTGCCTCACAGACGACCGCCATGGGAACAACATGCCAGCCTGTCCAGAGCCCAGAACACTGAGCGGTGGGCACAGTCAGTACTGGGAATGTGCATTTCCAGCTCTCCGGGTCACAGCCAGAGGCCTGTGTCTGAAACAGAGACTGCATGGGGAGCCACATTCTCCTGCTTATGGGGGCAGATGGCCACTTTTATTTGTTCGTTTGAGGGAGGAAGGGAAGAAGAGAAAGAGTGCGATGGAGGGGGAGAGAGAGAACATGCAGATCATGGTGCCCAGGTGAAGTCAGAGGACAGCTTTCCTCCTCCCACCATGTGGCCTCAGAAGCACACTCAGACTGCCAGGCTCGCAGCAGGCTCCTGAGCTGCTGAGCCGTCTCCGCTGGCCAGGACGCCTACTGCCTACCAAGCGCGGCTGCCGTCAGATGCGCGTGTCATCAGAACAGAGTGCCAGGCTCTGAGGCCTGTGCCCACCTTCCAGGCTCCACACCCCAGGGGCATTTCTGAGCAGTTCCTCGGCTCATCCTGGTTAATCCTGCAGGTGTGGCCTGCAGACCACAAGCATCCGGAGATGGACAGGAACGCAGCCGGGAACCCGCGGTGGCCATGAACACAGCCCAACACACGGGCCAGTGACCTCACACTGCAATGTCCCCAGGCGGGACACCCCTGGCAGAGCAGCAAACGCTGCAGGAGCACGGCGAAGGAAGGCAGAGGGGAGCACGCCAGTGCCCTTCGGTACAAAGCTTTGAACGGGGCCAGCGAGGTGGCACAGTAGGTGAAGGCGCTTGCCAACAGCCCGATGACCTGAGTTCAGGAAAGAACCAACTCCCACGAGTTGACCTCTGACCTCTACATGTACAGTGCATGCATCCTGACACGCAGAGATAATAGACAGACAGATAAATGGTAGAAAGAAAGAATGAAAGAAGGAAGGAAGGAAGGAAGGAAGGAAGGAAGGAAGGAAGGAAGGAAGGAAGGAAGGAAGGAAGGAAGGGAAAGGAAAGAAGGAAAGAGAGAGAGAAAGAGAAAGAAAGAGAAATAGAGAGAGAGAAAGAGAGAAAGAGAAAGAAAGAAAGAGAAAGAAAGAGAAAGAAAGAAAGAAAAGAAAGAAAAGAAAGAAAGAGAGAAAAGAAAGAAAGAAAGAGAGAAAAAGAAAGAAAGAAAGAAAGAAAGAAAGGGAAAGAAAGAAAGATGACAGATTTTAGGTAGATGACAGATGATATAGTAGATAGATGACATACACATATAGTTGTTATGGTTAAATTCTAGTGCCAACCTGACAGCTGCAGGCTGTTTGGGGCACAGCTGTGAACGGTCAGTGGTTGGAGCACGCCCCTGAACAAGTCTACAGGTACTTGCTTAGTTGATAGATGGGTGGTACTTTCCAGTGGCGGATGGATGACAGGAGGTGCAAGGAGGAGGCTTGCTCTTCCCTTATCCTGTGTTGACCTGCTGTTGAGTCCGGTCTTCACACATCGTTGCCTTCTTGGGGCTCCGTTACCCGCAGCTGCCTCCGTCCCTGGCTGACCAGAGCTCCGTCCTGTCCACCGGCCGCTGTTCCCGCTGCCTTTGGAGCCTGGTCTCTGGGCCCTGCTGCTGTTTGCTGTTCATGCTGACAGCAGAGCCCAGCGTCTTCAACCCTCCATCCAGACAGATCCTCGAGGCCGCCTTGGGATCCTTGGCTTTGTGAGACATTCTGGTCAAGAATGAGGCAGCTACAGGCAGCTACTTTGAAGGATTCTACCTTCACTGTGAGCTTACTTAATAGCGTTATTTATACATTGCATTCTAGGAATTCTGTTCTTCCAGAGAACCCTAACTAACACAATAGTGATGGATGGGAGATGACAGAGATAGGAGGATGATAGATAGATGGAAAATTTGAAAACCTCTAACGTATATCTATAGATGTCCTGTCTTAGAGTCACCTCGCCCTCCTCCCCTGGGTACCCCTTATTGCAAATACTCATGCCGAGGCCCCGACAACTCATCACCATTTAGAGCACAGACTATCCACACAACTTACTGGAGGGGGGGCTGTCCTCGTGTGCCCCTTGACTGGGGGGGCTGTGCTCCTTCACTGGGGGGCCGTGCTCCTTCACTGGGGGGCCGTGCTCCTTCACTGGGGGGCTGTCCTCCGCGCTCCTTGACTGTGCTTAGATGCCCCTTTCCCAGGGACGGCTTCTGCCTCATGCCGTGACTGATTTTAATTTCATGCGTCTTGACACAGCACATGAGCTTCCAGCCGAGCGCACCTTGCATTTGACACGGGTACTTTCCAGTGTCAGCTTTCTGCAGCGACGTCCCTTCGGAGCCAGACCCCACATTAATGTGACTGCTGATCCACCTTCAAATCCCATGGGAGGACCCAGGCGTCAAGCAGTGGGAAACAAGGGGGAGAGACAGGAGCCCCCTTCTGAACATTGACCCTGAAGTCCAGATTCATCCAAGATCCCGACAGGGAAACTGCAGTAAAATGTGTGTAGTTTGGCTGTCCATGAGAGAAAGATGGTGTTTCTGGCACAAGCACACACATACACACACACACACACACACACACACACACACTTTGATAAAATGTCTCTCACAGCAAACTAATTTAGAATAACTGTGGGGCCAGGAGCTACGGGGCCCAGCGTTCCACCCAGAATCCTCCAGAATCCTGGCATACAGCTGTGGGTAGGTTTGTTTCCTTGGGCTCCAGTTAGGGTGCCCCTGCCATGCCCTGGCACTGTGCCCCATGGGGTGGCACCCAGCTCCCAAGAGGCTGTTTTCCCCTGTGCCCTCCTCTCAGGGTGAGGCCCCTTTGAGCCTGGCACCAGGCAGAGAGCACTAGACATTTTTGGACTTGTTCTGCTATTACTCACATCAAAGGAATGGCATGCTGGCCGCTGTGCTGGCTGCAGACTCGCTCTCCAGGCCTGTGCCCGGGATAGGAATGTGGGAAGGGAAAGCCACAAGGGTTCCAGCTGGCACGGGCACAACCCTGATGCCCTCGGGTGAGAGCTGGCAGGGGAGAGGGCTCAGCTGCCCCGGGGCTCTGGAAGAGGCAGCCCTGCAGTGACCCTGAGAGAGGGTGGAATACAGACCGTGCCAGGAAGGTGGGGAGCAGAGCTAGGGGACAAGCCCTAAAGCTTTGGGGGAGGGGCAGCCCCAAAGAGCCCTGCGCTAGGGACCCGTGCCACCCACCTGGGCCTGGAGCTTTGGTCTTCTTCACTCCTAACAGCTAGAAGCAGAGTGGCAGGAGCTCCTGTCCACCACGGCCTGGGGGAATGAATCTCCAAGAAGCGAGACTCAGCCTTGGTCTAGAAGCAGAGCTGCCAGACTAAGATGCTTACGGAGAGGCTGGAGAGATGCTCAGGGGCTAAGCCTCTGCCTCACAAGCAAAAGGACCTGAGTTCGGATCCCGGATCCCATATAAAAATGTCAGATGGAAATGCACTTCTGGTGGTAGAAGGCAGAGCCTGGGAAACTCCCAAACAAAGCAGTAAGGAGGCTGTCACGGGTGGGCACAGGTGTCACGGGTGGGCACAGGTGTCACGGGTGGGCACAGGTGTCACGGGTGGGCACAGGTGTCAACTTGGCAGTTGAGGGTTTGAGCTCTGGGCACGTTTGTGGAGAATTAGGGGTTGAGTTGGGGCCAGAGCAAACCTGCAGGAGATTGTCTAGCTGATGGGGAAGGCTCAGCCCATGGTGGGTGGGATTAAGCCCTGGAATAAAATACAGAGAGCTGGTTCAGGAAGTCGGCATCCTTTTGTTCACTTGGCCAGCCAGACATGCTGATCTGGCAAGTAAGGATCGTCCCTCTCTCAGCCATTATGTAGTGATGGTGTGGCCAGTTCCCTCGGCCCTGGTGTTGGCGTGAGCTCTCCTGCCAAGCTGGACTGAGAACTGTAAGCAGATAATCATAAGAGACAACAGACCCTTCTTCCCTCAAGCCTTTGATGGTCATTTATCAGCAACCATGCAGGCTGACTGCAACAGAGGCACAGCAATGCAGGATGAGTCCTGATGTCACCCTTGGACCTCTGCAGGTGCACACATTCATATGTAACACAGGACATAGCCTGTGTTACACACACGCACACATACGGGGGGGGGGGAGATAACAGTCAGAGGGTCCCAGGACAGGCTGTGGAAGCCCTGGGGTATTGTCCACCTGTGCAGTCTCAGCACGGAGACCATCTCCTGTTTCTTGGATCGAGTGGAGGAATGGAGACCGTCTCCTGTTTCTTGGATCGAGTGGAGGAATGGAGACTGTCTCTTGTTTCTTGGATCGAGTGGAGAAATGCAGGGAAAGTCCAGGAACGGCTTGTGCGGCTGCTCCTGAGTGACCACAGCTGCCCGCCATGTCTGCCACCCCAGCCACGCCGTCCCCCGGCTGTCTTCCTTCAGAGTGGCCTGGACACTGGAGCTGGCCACAGCTCTGCCATCGCATCTCAGGCCGCCCTACCCGGCCTCTCTTCTCCAGCCACTCCTCCAGCGGGGAGGGGGCGTGAGCGAACCACACAGCACTTGGGGCTCTTCCCAGCTGAAAGTCTTCCTGGGTTCACAGGCTTCACAACTGGACCCTTCTCATGCCTCCGCCTCCCTCCGCCAAGCCTTCAGAGGTGTTGCCCCTCAGCCCGGGGTGCCAGACGGGGCACCGATGCGCCTCTCTGCCTGCTCAGACCGAAGTCATGGCTTCCCGCCTCCCTAGCCCCCTCCTGCCCTCATTCTTGGGCCTCACAGAAGACCTAAGAGTTCTCACCCTGGTCACACTGTGGGGGAAAAAAGGCAGACCTCCCTGATCTTCTCCGCGCTCATCCGGGCAACTCTGGTGCTCCGGGGACTGCAGGGGGCTGCACAGAACTGGGAACCAGTCTTCAGGGTATGGGGGGGTGGGGCACTGGACCCACTCCCGTGACTGCACTGTGCCACCCAGGAGCTCTCCTGGACCCTGGCTATGCCCCTAGCCCTGCTCCTGTTCCCCCGCCATCATCTACCCTGTCCAGGATAGAGGGCGCATTCCCATGTGATTCTGAAGCCTCCCTAGGCAGGGCTAGGCAACCACCTGGCCTCCCAGCCCATGGCTCTTCACTAGGTGCCTCTTCTCACACCTGATGCCCCCCCCCCAGGTAACACATCCCCACCCTGAACTACTGGTCCCAATCTCTTCAGAACCTGGAAGCCTGGGTTTAAATCTCAGCTCTGACACTGGGAACCTTGGATCTGAGGGGTGGAAAAGAGACGGTGGATGCTCAACGGGACCTGGCAGAGGCTGCAAGAGGGTCCTAGAAGCAGACCCCGTCATATCCAGGTTTGAGGAGGGCCTCAGCCTCTCCCTCACTACTGTCTACCATCCCAAATACCGGATGCCAATCTCTCCTCTGCCAATGTCCTTCCAGGTCCACCACAGTCAGAAGGTTGAGAGAATTCCACTCAGTATCATTTCACCTCCCTGGCGTGGCCACGCTCTCTGCCTGTCCGTTTACAAACCAGCCCAGCAGGCTGAGCCTGACAATGACGCCAAGTGACCAAAGAAGGTGCAACCATCTGTCAGCCATTAACAACGCCCGCTACCCGGAAAGGCAAGAAGTCATGGCTAAGCAAAACACCAGGATCCATGTCATTGATTTCTGCCCAGCACATCCCCATCCATTCAGGATGTGCATTTGAGTAAAACTAACAATAAATCATTTGCTAAACAAAAGCGTGCCTCGGGCAAGGCATATATGTGGCCAGCCTGCGCCTCCTGAAAGCAATTTGTCTGGAGGAAACCAGACCCAGAGGGACAGGCTGAATGTGACCGCGGCTGAGCCCACAGAGGCCGGGACAGGCTGAATGTGACCGAGGCTGACCCCACAGAGGCCGATGCAGCACAGTAGCTTCTGGACCTCCTGTTCACAGTGGAGCACACGTCTGTCCAGCAGACGGATGGTCCGTCAGGACACAGTTTCTGAGGCTCAGAGTCCATGAACAGTGACTCAGCAGGGAGGGGCGATGAATCCGTTCACCAGACAGCCCAGCATGAGGACACAACTCTCAACCCCTGGTCCCTGGAGTGTGTTGTGGGGCCTGGCCAAGGTGCATGTGTGTGCAGGTGCATGTGTGTGCAGGTGCATGTGTGTGCAGGTGCATGTGTGTTCAGGTGCATGTGTGTGCAGGTGCATGTGTGTGCAGGTGCATGTGTGCGTGCAGGTGCATGTGTGCGTGCAGGTGCATGTGTGCGTGCAGGTGCATGTGTGCGTGCAGGTGCATGTGTGTGTGCAGGTGCATGTGTGTGTGCAGGTGCATGTGTGCGCAGGTGCATGTGTGCGCAGGTGCATGTGTGCGCAGGTGCATGTGTGCGCAGGTGCATGTGTGTATGTAGGTGCATGTGTGTATGTAGGTGCATGTGTGTGCAGGTGCATGTGTGTATGTAGGTGCATGTGTGTGTGCAGGTGCATGTGTGTGCAGGTGCATGTGTGTGTGCAGGTGCATGTGTGTGCGCAGGTGCACGTGTGCGCAGGTGCACGTGTGCGCAGGTACATGTGTGCGCAGGTACATGTGTATGCAGGTACACGTGTGTATGCAGGTGCATGTGTGTGCAGGTGCATGAGTGTGCAGGTGCATGTGTGTATGTAGGTGCATGTGTGTGCAGGTACATGTGTGTTCAGGTGCATGTGTGTATGTAGGTGCATGTGTGCAGGTACATGTGTGTATGCAGGTGCATGTGTGTGCAGGTGCATGTGTGTGCAGGTGCATGTGTGTTCAGGTGCATGTGTGTGTGCAGGTGCATGTGTGTGCAGGTGCATGTGTGTGCAGGTGCATGTGTGTGCAGGTGCATGTATGTGTGCAGGTGCATGTGTGTGCAGGTGCATGTGTGTGTGCAGGTGCATGTGTGTGCGCAGGTGCACGTGTGCGCAGGTGCACGTGTGCGCAGGTGCATGTGTGCGCAGGTACATGTGTGTGCAGGTACATGTGTGTATGCAGGTGCATGTGTGTGCAGGTGCATGAGTGTGCAGGTGCATGTGTGTATGTAGGTGCATGTGTGTGCAGGTACATGTGTGTTCAGGTGCATGTGTGTATGTAGGTGCATGTGTGCAGGTGCATGTGTGTGCAGGTGCATGTGTGTGCAGGTGCATGTGTGTATGTAGGTGCATGTGTGTATGTAGGTGCATGTGTGTTCAGGTGCATGTGTGTGTGCAGGTGCATATGTGTGTGCAGGTGCATGTGTGTGCAGGTGCATGTGTGTGCAGGTGCATGTGTGTGCAGGTACATGTATGTGTGCAGGTGCATGTGTGTGCAGGTGCATATGTGTGCAGGTGCATGTGTGTATGTAGGTACATGTGTGTGCAGGTGCATGTGTGTTCAGGTGCATGTGTGTGCAGGTGCATGTGTGTGTGCAGGTGCATGTGTGTGTGCAGGTACATGTGTGTGCAGGTACATGTGTGTTCAGGTGCATGTGTGTGCAGGTGCATGTGTGTGTGCAGGTGCATGTGTGTGCAGGTGCATGTGTGTGCAGGTGCATGTGTGTGTGTAGGTGCATGTGTGTGCACAGATGCACATGTCTGGAGGTCAGAGGTCAACAGCCAGCAGTTCCTCAAGGGCCGTCCACCTTGCTTTCTGAAACAGTCTCTCGCTGGCCTGGAACTTGTCCAGTGTGCTAGCTGGCTGGTCAGTGAGCCCCAGGGAGCAGCCCATCTATCTCCGACTCCCCTGCACTGGATTGGAAGTATGAGCCATCATGCTGTGTGTGTGTGTGTGTGTGTGTGTGTGTGTGTGTGTGTGAGTCAAGTATTTACTGACTGAACCATCGCTCAGCCATCGCATCATGATTCAAGATGGAGGAGAGGTTGGACGACACTCTCAATCCCGTCAAAAGCAGTGCCCGCACATGTTACTGTGGGAGGAACTAGCCGAGGCCGCAGCATCCGGGGGTGGGGGTGGGGGGTGCTGCTCTCCCGGGCAGGGCCCAGACGCCCAGCTGACACCCCTGTGTACTGAGTCTCCAAGCTCCGCCCCCTTGTTCCTTCCCCACTTCTCCACCCCCACACACATCGCTCCTGCTACACGGAGACACCTGTTGTCACCAGACAGCACAGGCTTCGTCTCACTGCTGGTGAGCAGAGGGAAGCCCCTCCGTCTGACATGTTCTTCTAGCCCTGTCGCCTGCCAAGAAAACATCCACGCCCAAGCCTTTTTCCAACCCCCACCGCCCCACCCCACCCCATCAGTTTGTCACACCTCTACAGTTGGTCACCTGTGTTACCCTGCACCAGGGGTGGGTTCTGTGTCCCGTGGACATTGCCACCTGTTTGCATCACTGCAGGGCTGAGCACCATGTGTTTACCTACCACAAGTGCCCGTCAGGAACAGGGGCTCCGTTTGTCCCGTGTGGCTTCTCTTACAAGCTCCCAGCCACAGCTCACATTCGCTGACAGTCAAGAAAGATCCTTTGAAAGAATATTCCTGGCTCGCAAAGAACAGCCTAACTTGGCTCAACACAGTGCAGCACGATTAAATTGCTGCCTCTTACACGGTGAGGGCACATTTGGGTCTACATCAGGGTCTTGCTTAAAAGAATTGAAATGAAGTGATTGATAACATCGTCAAGTCAGGACTGCGTCTCTACTGAGACGTGCGATGCAGGCGAGTGGGAAATGACTGGGGCACGTGATCCAGGGCTGCTGGGAGCTCAGGGAAAGACTCCTGAGTCGACCGCGCTGGAGGCGAGGGCAGGAGGGCTATTTTACAGTGTCCCCATCCAGTGCTCAAGCATCTAGCTGCTCACAGAGAACCTCGCGCTGGCAGAAAATGCTGCGGACAGAATCACTTGGCTGCTTGGAGATAAGCTGGCTGGAAATGAAGGTCCTTCACCGTAAAGCCGGGAGAAGAGGAGCTTTATCGTTGTTTATCTGGGAAGCTGGCGGCTTTGGTTTCTCGGGCAGAACATCTGCAGGCCTTGTAGTCATTGAAGGACAGACTCCGAAGCGCCCCGCAGACCTGCTCCAGCTACGGTAAAGGAGCGGGCCTTCCCACCCAGGAAGTCACGCTGATTTCTGCTTGGGGGTGGGGGAGATTAGCCTCAAAGGACCAAGGTGTTTGGCACCGAATTCTGCACCGATGCAAGCCAGTACTATCATGTTTCCTGAGCGGTCTCAGGTCAGGCCCTGGTCCATATCTGCTGCTCTGCTGTGCCGAGGACACAGCCACACACACCGGGTTAAAGGAAACATGCAGCAAAGACCGCCTGGCTGGAGACAGGAGCTGGCTCTGAGGGTCCCTCCCTCCCTCTCTTCCGCTCTTCCTCCCACTCTCTTCCTCCCTCTCTCCCACCCTCTCTTCCTTCTTTCCTTCCTTCCTCTCTCTCTCCTCCTTCTAACTGCCTTCCTAGTTTTCTTCCTTCCTCCCTCTAGCTGCCTCCCTATTTCCCTCCCTTTCCCCTCTCTTCCTTCTCTGCTGCTTCTTCCTTCCCCTGTTCCTTCCTCTTTTCTCAATTTTTATCTCTCCCTCCCACTATGTCATAGATACAGATGTCAACTTGACGGTTGAGGGTTCCAGCTCTGGGCACATTTGTAGATAACTGGTAGTTGAGTTTAGCCCACAGCAAGTCTGCAGCAGATTGTCTAGTTGATGGAGCAGGGCCGACCCTGGGTGGGTGGGACTAGGCCCTGGACAGGTGAATAAAATACAGAGAGCTGGCTGAGGATTTAGCTTTCCATTGTCAAGTTGGCGCCTATGTACCTAACTAGCACAGCCACTCAAGAATTTAGAAACTGGTCCAGAGCATTCTGAAGAAGGATAAACTTTATCTCCATAGAGACGCTAGAGACCTTCCCACTGCCAATGACCCCTCCTTTCCTCCAAACACCCAGCCCCGGCCCAAAGTGTGCTCTAAACAAGCTGACTGATATGGAAAGGCTGCGGCAAGGCCAGTCCCGGGAAAACTGCCTGCTGGTGTCCTTACGGCTCGTTCCAAGCCCTCGTCCTCCTTGGCCTCCCACCCGCAGGAAGGGGACTCGCTCCAGGACTCCAGTCCCTTGAGGGGGCGCCATCGTTCCCATAGGAGGATGGCCGCCAATAATGTTCTCATCAGCAACGACAAATGTCTTCCTGCCACAAGCATTTCAGAGCAGCACGGGGAGGGGGCGAGGGGAGAGGCGGGGGGGGGGGGGAAGCAGTGGGGGGGGCAGGGTGTGATTGGCCTGAGGGTAGAAATCCTGCAGGTGGGTGTCTGTCCTGCCAGCCTCCTCCAGCTGGAGAAGCGAGGAGGGCCAGGGACCGCTCTCCTCTCTCCGTACACTCTGGCTTGGTAGCTCCCGGTCAAGGTCAGGCCAGGAGGGCTGACAGCACACGGCCCTCCAGCAGACTGATTAGCGTCTGCTGCGGAGACACTGTCAGGAGACTCGGCGTCGGGGTGGAGAGCAAGCCTAGGATATGGCACAAAGAGCGTGTATAACACACACTGTAATCAGGCAAAATCTGGCCGGGAAGAAAAAAAAATGGAACTCATTTTCAGTACAGACACCCATGACTAATGTCCAGCTGGAAGTTTCCAAATAGATCCCCGAATCATGCTGATTCCAAACCAGGGGCCTAGCACCTGCCTGGAGGACAGTCTCAAGCCCTTGGTTCAAATCCTGTGGCCCCTGGTCCTTCCGGGGGGCCTGGACAAGCTTTTGCTCCTGGTCACCCCTCCTCACCAGAAGCCCTGCGGTCACATCTGTCAAGATAGGCGCATCTGCCCAGGGCAAGCCTTGGGACCACAGGCTACCCTCCGACCCATCCTTTCACCCCAAAGTCCTTGTCTGCAGCTGTACTGCCTTCCCTGGGAAGCAGGTCTGTCTGTTCTATTGGTGGCTGCACCCCAGGACGGGTGATGTGGTGGCTGGAGGGGTCTCTGTGCTCAGCCTCCTCTACCCCCGGGCGCCGGCTCCTAGATCAGTGTCCCCTCTACCATGTGTTTCCTCCACTCCTCACACCCCAGCTGCTGTTCCCAGACACCCAGTGACTGACCACCCCTTCAGACAGTGACTCTCCAGGGGCTCAGAGTGGGTAGGTACTGCCAGCGCCCAGAACAGGGGTCCACTGAGTTTCCTTCCCTGTGCTCCATTCTTCACCCTAAAGCATCAACGCCCTAACACCGTCCACCCGCATCACAGGTTTTAGACTCACACTAAGGACCAACTTTTAATTCAGTTTCTGACTCCTGGTACAATTCACAGCTGCTCTGGAGAAAAGAAAACGCGCGACCCCTTTGATTACTCGACACCATATCCAGCGGCGACCGTATTAAACATTTTCTCAAATGTATTTGACAGAGATTTTAGACCTGGGGATGGTCATCCCTTCAGACTATTTTATCTGGCCCTCTTGCATTGAGAATCCACATAAAATGATGTGCTGATCTGTCTTTCTGAATTACACCAAGAAGAGTTTTCATTTCACGAGCTTCGCCAACCTCTTTGAAGTATCAGCACAGCTGACAGACAGAGGCCCACGGCTGTGGTGGAGAGCCAGCAGCTTAGAGTTCAGAGGCAGGAACCACATCAAAGTCCCTTGGGAGACACACCTGGGCAGGGCAGGCCTCGGCTGGTGTGACGGGGAGCAGCTGGTACTGAAAGAGTGGGGTAATCCCCCAAGGAAGTCTCTCCCCACCTGCAGCCGCAGCTCCTCCCCACCTACGTCCCTAAAGAATTAGGAACCATTTACAACTCATGTCAGCCCTTCAGGTGTGCCTCATTCAAGATCTCAACCATCCAAACACAGGTTCACAGTCTGCTTTCCCGGGGGGGAGGGATGCACATGATAAACTAAGAAGTTAATTTTCTCTGTGTGCGTGTGTGTGTGTGTATGTGTGTGTGTTTGTGTGTGTGTTCATGGATCACTTGTATACAGAGTCGAGAGGACAATCCAAGGTGTTACTTACTCTTCAGATGCTGCCCGCCTTGTTAAGGTAGGTTTCTTGTTCCTTCCTCTTGTGCCTTCCTCAGGTGCTGTGCTGGTTGAGTGGTGAGCCCCAGGGGCGCTAGAATTACGTGTGTGTGTCACCCTGCTGGGTTTTTGAAAGTAGATTCTGGGGTTCAAACTCGGTGGTCCTGAATGAAGGCAAGTCCTTTACCATCTGAGCTGTCTCTTTGGCCCCTCGCTAGATTTTAGCACGTGTGACATACTCCATTAGGTGCTTTAGAAAAATGACAGCTATGGTTTCGCGGGTGAGAGGCCACATGTTGTAATTTGTACGCACGTTTGGTCGCCGTAACAGCAGCACCACAAAACACAGACCATCAGTCCCTGTCCCCAGGAGTCAGCGCTGGGTCTGAACTTTGAATCGCTGAGGCAAGGAATCAGGATTGGAATCCAGAAGCCCGAGCTCAAAGTGCAAGGTCTCTGGACTGGAGCGATGGCTCCGGGGTAAAAGCTTTTGCCTCCAAAGCCAAAGGATCTGAGTTCAGATTCCAGATCTGTAAAAACTCCTGGCTGAAGTAGTGGCGGCCTGTACTTCTGGCCCCGGAAGACAAAGGCTTGGAAACCCCAGAGCAAATAAAGAGGAAGAGCAACGCAGGATGATTCCTAATGCCACCCTTGGGCCTCCAGAGGCCGACACACACACACACACACACACACACACACACACACACACAAGCAAAAACAAAAATCTCCTGTCCTAGGCAGCAGGTTGAGCTCATCGGTAGGGCGCTAGCCTAGTGTGTAAGGGCCTGTTGAATCTAAAACCACACATGTAAACACACACACAGTCCAAGTCTCAGGACACGCCCTCCCCTGGCAGCCTAGAGGAGCTAAAACCATCCCAACAATTCAACAGACCAATCCACCGAGTTCAGCGGCAGCACTTTAGACCCCTCCAAATATCCTCCGGGCACCAAGGGGAGACAGCGCTCTCCGGCAAACCCAGGGAGACCCTGGACCACGCTGGGGTGGAGGCTGAGCCTGCTCCACAGACCCTGAGGTTAGAGATCAGGCCGTGAACCATTTGCTAGCACCCCAAGGACGACCTGCAGCACACAGCACTTTCCCCAGTGATGATGCAGCACTGAGGAGGCCCATCTTCCTAACAGACACGCGCATCCCTGGGTGCGACTCTCACATCATACATGAGAGAAGACACACAGTGAGGGAAGAGAGTGTCCACGGCTCCTAGTCTTCTACTGACCCAAACATCCCTTCTTGAGAGATCACGTGGTGTCCCTGTGGCCCAGACCTTCAGTACCTCGATGTGAACAGGGGCCCCGCATGGATGGTTCTCATCTCCCCACGTTTCCAAGTTCAGTACGCATCCTCGGAAATGGCGGCTGTGTCTCACACAACGGATGCTCACTAAACACACAGCCCGTGCACAGAGGCACACGTGCTCCTGGGGGCTTCGTCACCCAACATCGAGAGCCCACTGCCAGGTGTTCTGCTGGGCACTGGCCTCACAGCTCTGCCATCTCCAGCTGCGGCCTCTCTGAAGCAAAGCACAGGCTGGTGTATTTACGTGAATGAAGAAAACGCTGAGGCACTGAGGAGGGCAAGGGGGGTCACATGTTTCATTGGAGATATGATGGGGGTTGGGGGGCTGCATGATGGTCCAGGAGCAATTATCAAGTGGGCAGCCCTAGGAATGGCCCAGGTTGCAAATACAACTCTGACCAGCAGGGGGCCTGTGATCAGCTGGTGGGAACGGGACCCAGGGGACCGACAAGGCACAGCGGGTGGAAGCACCCCTGGTCGGGTTGAAAGGGATTCCGCCCCTCAGCCGCCCCTCTTGGGCCTCTCTTAGAGCTTGCGCCCTGCACGCTCCATGCTGAAGGCCAAGCGCTTCTGACCTCCTCCAGGCTGCTGTGGAGGAGCTGCTGACCCAGGACCACTGCTGGGCCGGGCATCCCCCCAAAGGAGGGAGAAACTGGGTCTGTGTACAGCTGGGGCGGATAGCTGGCTCTGTTCTGCCTCGGCGCCTCCTAGGGGCCCCGGGCAGAGCCCTAAGACAAAGCCTTCCACATTGACCTTCAGGGCCCATCTGCCTGAGGGGTCAGATGATCAAATAAATGTATAGTTGCCTCACTTATAGGCCTGGCCTTTCACGAAGGCCAATGGAGAGCTACAAAAGTCCGTACATGGAAAGGTAAAGGGAGGGGCGCAGGGGTGCTGCTGATTCCGGGCAGCACTAACCCCAAGCAATGAAAACTGGGCCCAGAGGTTGAATTCATGATGGTTGGAGGCTACCTGGAGTCCCTCTCTCTGAAGGTGTGACCCCCGCCTCTCAGGCAGGCCAACACCTGGCATTTGCTCCCCACAGGCTGAGATCCTGCTCTGGAGAGGGGGGCTTCTAGCTACTGTCAGGAGTTCTGTCCACTCGGTCCATACCTGCCATCACCCCTCGGTGTAACTCGGTTTTGGAAAGCAACACCCCTCCCCCGTGGTAAACACACAAAAGTCTTTAAGTTGCAGAAAACCACCACCTTTGCCAAGCTATCCGGGCACCCCGGGTCACAGGGCATTTGGGCACAAGGACAGACCTGATCAGACAGAGACAGTCATTTCTAGAACACATGAGCATCCTTTGCGGTTCTCCTTGACTCCGCCATGCGCTCACCGCCCCCACAAGCTCAAAGTCACGCGCGCTCTCTCCTTGAGTTTCTGAGGCCCAAACTCTGATAGTCATAACTCAACACAAATGATAGCTGATTCTGCAGGCGTCGTGGTCTAATCTCTCTAGAAAGCCGCGCTGTGCCTGGAAAGCGTTCAGGACCTGGCCCCAGTCGGCTGGTTTGGCTTTGCCTCGTCACCCACTGGGACGCCCTCCCTTGATGGTCCCTGGGAGCGCTCCAACCGGCGCTTCTGACCCCTGCCGCCCCCCCATCCCGGAGCGCCTCAGGTAATCCGGTGGACTGCGGTTCCTAGCGATCGGACCTGGGCTACCGCGGCGACCCCAAACCTGGAACGGCACGGGGCACGGGCATAGCATCACCGCGGCGGCCCCGACGCCCTGGGAGGAGGCGCAACTAGAATCACTTTCTGCAAAGGTTCCAGTCTCCAGTCCCATGCTCAGCCCCCCAACACACTGTTTGCACCCCTTCCCGTTTCAACCACGTTCACACACGTCGCGTGGTCACCGTCCCCCTCGCCCGGTTCGCCACCCGCAGACACACATCCTCCGCACCAATGTTTACCGGGAAGAGAGCACCAGAGCGGCCAGTGAGGTCGCCAAGTTAGAACAGGGGACTCGGGGAAAGAGACGCGCGCCTAGGCAGGTGGCGGGGTCGCGCGGTCCCCAGGCGCTGGCACCCAGCATCACGCGAGGATGGCGAAGACCCGGCTCGGACCCAGAAGCCCAGTGCGACCCCTCCCTCCGGCGGTGGTGGCCGAGGCGGTCTCCCGGTCTGCTCCGGCCCCCGGGGCGCATGGCCGACCTGGGTGCCCGCCGCAGGGCGCACCGCCGCCCGCCCGCACCGCGCCGCTCACCTCTCCGGGGCCGGTGCTGTCGCGCCGATCGTGCCGGCCGCCGCGGCTCCGCATCTCCCGGGTGCACGCGGTCCCACGCGCGCTGGGGAGGGTCGTGAGGACGCGCGGAGGCAGCGGGATCCTGGCGGCGCTGGCGGCGCTCCTCCCGCACGCAGCCCGCAAACCGACCAGGAAATTGGTCCGGCCGGGTCCCGCCGCCTCCTCCGCTGGACTCGGGCTCTGGCTCCGCCGCGGGGGCGGAGCCCTGGCGCTGCGAGGGGCGACGGCGACGCCTGGTGCCCGGCGCGGGGAGCGCACCCCGGGTGCCCGCCCTCCAGGGGCATCCGTCCCGCCCTCTGCACCCGCCAGGCCTTCACCCTGGCGGGCCAGCAGGCTCCGGAAGGTCTGCTCAGCCCTGGCGACGCGCCCTCTCTCCCCACACAGCGTCTTGTGGGTGTAAGGGTGCGGGAAAGGAAAGTCACGGTCCCTTCCTGTCCAGCTTGGCCTTGGGCACCAGGGAGTGGTCTGGCTGGAGCGACATCCTTGATGTCTTACAGATGACAAGGCTGGGGCCTTCCGGGTACCTGGTAACAGTCGGGCTTCTGGGAGTTAGCTGAACTTGGAAATGTCTGGAACAACAGATACCGCCTCCCATAGAGACAGAGAAAAGGGCTGGGAAGGGTGAGATGGGGGGGGGCGTAATGGGAAAGCCCGTTCTTCTAGGAATTTCTTTCCTGGTGATTTCGGATTATTTAGAAAGATTTCAGCAAGAAGGACATTTTGTCCAGAGGACAGAAAGGACAGCAAAGTCTTGGTGCCCATCTTAGTTTTGAACTTTTTTGTTGTGCTTTGGAGTTGGGCCCAGGCAGAACCCTGATGGGAACACTGTTCTGTGATAAGATCTTGCTTGCTAGGATTGGGAGGGATGGATGGGGTGGGTGGGCAGATAGATGGGTAGATTGGTGGGTGGGTAAATGGATGAGTAGAAGAATGGGTGGGTGGGTGGATGATGGACAGATAGATGGATGGCGGATTGATTGGTGGGTAGGTGGATGGGTGGGTGGGCAGATGGGTGAGTGGGTGGGTGGATGATGGGCAGATAGATGGATGGGCAGATTGATGGGTGGATAGGTGGATGGGTGGGTGGGTAGATGGGTGGGTAGGTGGATGGGTGGATGAGTAGATGGGTAGGTGGATGGGTGGGTAGGTGGATGGGTGGATGAGTAGATGGGTAGGTGGATGGGTGGGTAGGTGGATGGGTGGGTAGGCAGACTTGGCTGCTTGGAGATAAGCTGGCTGGAAATGAAGGTCCTTCACCGTAAAGCCGGGAGAAAGAGGAGCTTTATCGTTG
This sequence comes from Typhlomys cinereus, assembly GCA_023101885.1. NCBI lineage: Eukaryota > Metazoa > Chordata > Mammalia > Rodentia > Platacanthomyidae > Typhlomys > Typhlomys cinereus. The sequence goes on from JALPQD010000195.1 coordinate 1,754,886, forward strand.
TTTATCTGGGAAGCTGGCGGTTTGGTTTCTCGGAGAACATCTGCAGGCCTTGTAGTCATTGAAGGACAGACTCCGAAGCGCCCGCAGACCTGCTCCAGCTACGGTAAAGGAGCGGGCCTTCCCACCCAGGAAGTCACGCTGATTTCTGCTTGGGGGGGGGGGAGATTAGCCTCCAAGGACCAAGTGTTTGGCACCGAATTCTGCACCGATGCAACCAGTACTATCCATGTTTCCTGGCGCGTCTCAGGTCAGGCCCTGGTCCATATCTGCTGCTCTGCTGTGCCGAGGACACAGCACACACACAGGGTTAAAGGAAACATGCAGCAAAGACCGCCTGGCTGGAGACAGAGGCTGGCTCTGAGGGTCCTCCTCCCTCTCTTCCGCTCTTTCCTCCCACTCTCTTCCTCCTCTCTCCTCCCTCTCTCCACCCCTCTTCCTTCTTTCCTCCTTCCTCTCTCTCTCTCCTTTACTGCTTCCTAGTTTTCTTCCTTCCTCCCTAGCTGCCTCCCTATTTCCCTCCCTTTCCCCTCTCTTCCTCTCTGCTGCTTCTTCCTTCCCCTGTTCCTTCCTCTTTTCTCATTTTTCTCTCTCCTCCCACTATGTCATAGATACAGATGTCAACTTGAGGTTGAGGTTCCAGCTCTGGGCACATTTGTAGAACTGGTGTTGAGTTTAGCCCACAGCAAGTCTGCAGCAGATTGTCTAGTTGATGGAGCAGGCCGACCCTGGGTGGGTGGACTAGGCCCTGGACAGGTGAATAAAATACAGAGAGTGGCTGGGATTTAGCTTTCCTTGTCAAGTTGGCGCCTATGTACCTAACTAGCACAGCCACTCAAGAATTTAGAAACTGGTCCAGAGCATTCTGAAGAAGGATAAACTTTATCTCCATAGAGACGCTAGAGACCTTCCCACTGCCAATGACCCCTCCTTTCCTCCAAACACCCAGCCCCGGCCCAAAGTGTGCTCTAAACAAGTGACGCTGATATGGAAAGGCTGCGGCAAGGCCAGTCCCGGGAAAACTGCCTGCTGGTGTCCTTACGGCTCGTTCCAAGCCTGTCCTCCTTGGCCTCCCACCCCAGGAAGGGGACTCGCTCCAGGACTCCAGTCCCTTGAGGGGGCGCTCCGTTCCCATAGGAGGATGGCCCGCCAATAATGTTCTCATCAGCACGACAAATGTCTTCCTGCCACAAACATTTCAGAGCACACGGGGAGGGGGCGAGGGGAGAGGCGGGGGGGGGGGGGGGAAGCAGTGGGGGGGGGCAGGGTGTGATTGGCCTGGGGTATAAATCCTGCAGGTGGGTGTCGTCTGCCAGCTCCTCCAGCTGGAGAAGCGGGGGCCAGGGACCGCTCTCCTCTCTCCGTACACTCTGGCTTGGTAGCTCCCGGTCAAGGTCAGGCCAGGAGGGCTGACGCACACGGCCCTCCAGCAGACTGATTAGCGTCTGCTGCGGAGCACTGTCAGGAGACTCGGCGTCGGGGTGGAGAGCAAGCCTAGGATATGGCACAAAGAGCGTGTATAACACACACTGTAATCAGGCAAAATCTGGCCGGGAAGAAAAAAAAATGGAACTCATTTTCAGTACAGACACCCATGGCTAATGTATGGAAGTTTCCAAATAGATCCCCGAATCATGTGATTCCAAACCAGGGGCCTAGCACCTGCCTGGAGGACAGTCTCAAGCCCTTGGTTCAAATCCTGTGGCCCCTGGTCTTCCGGGGGGCCTGGACAAGCTTTTGCTCCTGGTCACCCCTCCTCACCAGAAGCCCTGCTGGTCACATCTGTCAAGGAAGCGCATCTGCCCAGGGCACGCTTGGGACCACAGGCTACCCTCCGACCCATCCTTTCACCCCAAATCCTTGTCTGCAGCTGTACTGCCTTCCCTGGGAAGCAGGTCTGTCTGTTTCTTGGTGGCTGCACCCAGGACGGGTGATGTGGTGGCTGGAGGGTCTCTGTGCTCAGCCTCCTCTCCCCCGGGCGCCGGCTCCTAGATCAGTGTCCCCTCTACCATGTGTTTCCTCCACTCCTCAACCCCCAGCTGCTGTTCCCAGACACCCAGTGACTGACCACCCCTTCAGACAGTGACTCTCCAGGGGCTCAGAGTGGGTAGGTACTGCCAGCGCCCAGCCAGAACAGGGGTCCACTGAGTTTCCTTCCCTGTGCTCCATTCTTCACCCTAAAGCATCAACGCCCTAACACCGTCCACCCGCATCACAGGTTTTAGACTCAACTAAGGACCAACTTTTAATTCAGTTTCTGACTCTGGTACAATTCACAGCTGCTCTGGAGAGAAAGAAAACGCGCGACCCCTTTGATTACTCGACCCATATCCGCGGCGACCGTATTAAACATTTTCTCAAATGTATTTGACAGAGATTTTAGACCTGGGATGGTCATCCCTTCAGACTATTTTATCTGGCCCTCTTGCATTGAGAATCCACATAAAATGATTGTGCTGATCTGTCTTTCTGAATTACACCAAGAAGAGTTTTCATTTCACGAGCTTCGCCAACCTCTTTGAAGTATCAGCACAGCTGACAGACAGAGGCCCACGGCTGTGGTGGAGAGCCAGCAGCTTAAGTTCAGAGGCAGGAACCACCTCAAAGTCCCTGGGAGACACACTGGGCAGGGCAGGCCTCGGCTGGTGTGACGGGGAGCAGCTGGTACTGAAAGAGTGGGGTAATCCCCCAAGGAAGTCTCTCCCCACCTGCAGCCGCAGCTCCTCCCCACCTACGTCCCTAAAGATATTAGGAACCATTTACAACTCATGTCAGCCCTTCAGGTGTGCCTCATTCAAGATCTCAACCATCCAAACACAGGTTCACAGTCTGCTTTCCGGGGGGGAGGGATGCACTGATAAACTAAGAAGTTAATTTTCTCTGTGTGCGTGTGTGTGTGTGTAGTGTGTGTGTGTGTTTGTGTGTTGTGTTCATGGATCACTTGTATACGAGTCGCGAGGACAATCCAAGGTGTTACTTACTCTTCAGATGCTGCCCGCCTTGTTAAGGTAGGTTTCTTGTTCCTTCCTCTTGTGCCTTCCTCAGGTGCTGTGCTGGTTGAGTGGTGAGCCCCAGGGCGCTAGAATTACGTGTGTGTGTCACCCTGCTGGGTTTTTGAAAGTATTCTGGGGTTCAAACTCGGTGGTCCTGAATGAAGGCAAGTCTTTACCATCTGAGCTGTCTCTTTGGCCCTCGCTAGATTTTAGCACGTGTGACATACTCCCATTGGTGCTTTAGAAAAATGACAGCTATGGTTTCGCGGGGTGAGAGGCCAATGTTGTAATTTGTACGCACGTTTGGTCGCCGTAACGCAGCACCACAAAACACAGACCATCAGTCCCTGTCCCAGGAGTCAGCGCTGGGTCTGAACTTTGATCGCTGAGGCAAGGAATCGGATTGGAATCCAGAAGCCGAGCTCAAAGTGCAAGTCTCTGGACTGAGCGATGGCTCCGGGGTAAAAGCTTTTGCCTCCAAACCAAAGGATCTGAGTTCAGATTCCAGATCTGAAAAACTCCTGGCTGAAGTGTGGCGGCCTGTACTTCTGGCCCCGGAAGACAAAGGTTGGAAACCCCAGAGCAAATAAAGAGGAAGAGCAACGCAGGATGATCCTAATGCCACCCTTGGGCCTCCAGAGGCCGAACCACACACACACACACACACACACACACACACCACCAAGCAAAAACAAAAAATCTCCTGTCCTGGCAGCAGGTTGAGCTCATCGGTAGGGCGCTAGCCTAGTGTGTAAGGGCCTGTTGAATCTAAACACCACATGTAAACACACACACAGTCCAAGTCTCAGGACACGCCCTCCCCTGGCAGCCTAGAGGACTAAAACCATCCCAACAATTCAACAGACCAATCCACCGAGTTCAGCGGCAGCACTTTAGACCCCTCCAAATATCCTCCGGGCACCAAGGGAGACAGCGCTCTCCGGCAAACCCAGGGAGACCCTGGACCACGCTGGGGTGGAGGCTGAGCCTGCTCCACAGACCTGAGGTTAGAGTCAGGCCGTGAAACCATTTGCTAGCACCCCAAGGACGACCTGCAGCACACAGCACTTTCCCCAGTGATGATGCAGCACTGAGGAGGCCCATCTTCCTAACAGACACGCGCATCCCCGGGTGCGACTCTCACATCATACATGAGAGAAGACACACAGTGAGGGAAGAGAGTGTCCACGGCTCCTAGTCTTCTACTGACCCAAACATCCCTTCTTGAGAGATCACGTGGTGTCCCTGTGGCCCAGACCTTCAGTACCTCGATGTGAACAGGGGCCCCGCATGGATGGTTCTCATCTCCCCACGTTTCCAAGTTCAGTACGCATCCTCGGAAATGGCGGCTGGTCTCACACAACGGATGCTCACTAAACACACAGCCCGTGCAGAGGCACACGTGCTCCTGGGGGCTTCGTCACCCAACATCGAGAGCCCACTGCCAGGTGTTCTGCTGGGCACTGGCCTCACAGCTCTGCCATCTCCAGCTGCGGCCTCTCTGAAGAAAGCACAGGCTGGTGTATTTACGTGAATGAAGAAAACGCTGAGGCACTGAGGAGGGCAAGGGGGGTCACATGTTTCATTGGAGATATGATGGGGTTGGGGGGCTGCATGATGGTCCAGGAGCATTATCAAGTGGGCAGCCTAGGAATGGCCCAGGTTGCAATACAAACTCTGACCAGCAGGGGGCCTGTGATCAGCTGGTGGGAACGGGACCCAGGGGACCGACAAGGCACAGCGGGTGGAAGCACCCTGGTGGGTTGAAAGGGATTCCGCCCCTCAGCCGCCCCTCTTGGGCCTCTCTTAGAGCTTGCGCCCTGCACGCTCCATGCTGAAGGCCAAGCGCTTCTGACCTCCTCCCAGGCTGCTGTGGAGGAGCTGCTGACCCGGACCACTGCTGGGCCGGGCATCCCCCCAAAGGAGGGAGAAACTGGGTCTTGTACACTGGGGCGGATAGCTGGCTCTGTTCTGCCTCGGCGCCTCCTAGGGCCCCGGGCAGAGCCCTAAGACAAAGCCTTCCACATTGACCTTCAGGGCCCATCTGCCTGAGGGGTCAGATGATCAAATAAATGTATGTTGCCTCCTTATAGGCCTGGCCTTTCACGAAGGCCAATGGAGAGCTACAAAAGTCCGTACATGGAAAGGTAAAGGGAGGGCGCAGGGGTGCTGCTGATTCCGGGCACACTAACCCCAAGCAATGAAAACTGGGCCCAGAGGTTGAATTCATGATGGTATGTGTGCGCAGGTGCATGTGTGCGCAGGTGTGTAGGTGCATGTGTGTATGTAGTGCATGTGTGGTGCAGGTGCATGTGTGTGTATGTAGGTGCATGTGTGTGTGCAGGTGCATGTGTGTGCAGGTGCAGTGTGTGTGCAGGTGCATGTGTGTGCGCAGGTGCACGTGTGCACAGGTGCATGTGTGCGCAGGTACATGTGTGTGCAGGTACACGTGTGTATGCAGGTGCATGTGTGTGCAGGTGCATGAGTGTGCAGGTGCATGTGTGTATGTAGGTGCATGTGTGTGCAGGTACATGTGTGTTCAGGTGCATGTGTGTATGTAGGTGCATGTGTGCAGGTACATGTGTGTATGCAGGTGCATGTGTGTGCAGGTGCATGTGTGTGCAGGTGCATGTGTGTATGTAGGTGCATGTGTGTTCAGGTGCATGTGTGTTCAGGTGCATGTGTGTGTGCAGGTGCATGTGTGTGCAGGTGCATGTGTGTGCAGGTGCATGTGTGTGCAGGTACATGTATGTGTGCAGGTGCATGTGTGTGCAGGTGCATGTGTGTGTGCAGGTGCATGTGTGTGCGCAGGTGCACGTGTGCGCAGGTGCACGTGTGCGCAGGTGCATGTGTGCGCAGGTACATGTGTGTGCAGGTACATGTGTGTATGCAGGTGCATGTGTGTGCAGGTGCATGAGTGTGCAGGTGCATGTGTGTATGTAGGTGCATGTGTGTGCAGGTACATGTGTGTTCAGGTGCATGTGTGTATGTAGGTGCATGTGTGCAGGTGCATGTGTGTGCAGGTGCATGTGTGTGCAGGTGCATGTGTGTATGTAGGTGCATGTGTGTATGTAGGTGCATGTGTGTTCAGGTGCATGTGTGTGTGCAGGTGCATAGTGTGTGTGCAGGTGCATGTGTGTGCAGGTGCATGTGTGTGCAGGTGCATGTGTGTGCAGGTACATGTATGTGTGCAGGTGCATGTGTGTGCAGGTGCATATGTGTGCAGGTGCAATGTGTGTATGTAGGTACATGTGTGTGCAGGTGCATGGTGTTCAGGTGCATGTGTGTGCAGGTGCATGTGTGTGTGCAGGTGCATGTGTGTGTGCAGGTACATGTGTGTGCAGGTACATGTGTGTTCAGGTGCATGTGTGTGCAGGTGCATGTGTGTGTGCAGGTGCATGTGTGTGCAGGTGCATGTGTGTGCAGGTGCATGTGTGTGTGTAGGTGCATGTGTGTGCACAGATGCACATGTCTGGAGGTCAGAGGTCAACAGCCAGCAGTTCCTCAAGGGCCGTCCACCTTGCTTTCTGAAACAGTCTCTCGCTGGCCTGGAACTTGTCCAGTGTGCTAGCTGGCTGGTCAGTGAGCCCAGGGAGCAGCCCATCTATCTCCGACTCCCCTGCACTGGATTGGAAGTATGAGCCATCATGCTGTGTGTGTGTGTGTGTGTGTGTGTGTGTGTGTGTGTGTGAGTCAAGTATTTACTGACTGAACCATCGCTCAGCCATCGCATCATGATTCAAGATGGAGGAGAGGTTGGACGACACTCTCAATCCCGTCAAAAGCAGTGCCCGCACATGTTACTGTGGGAGGAACTAGCCGAGGCCGCAGCATCCGGGGGTGGGGGTGGGGGGTGCTGCTCTCCCGGGCAGGGCCCAGACGCCCAGCTGACACCCCTGTGTACTGAGTCTCCAAGCTCCGCCCCCTTGTTCCTTCCCCACTTCTCCACCCCCACACACATCGCTCCTGCTACACGGAGACACCTGTTGTCACCAGACGGCACAGGCTTCGTCTCACTGCTGGTGAGCAGAGGGAAGCCCCTCCGTCTGACATGTTCTTCTAGCCCTGTCGCCTGCCAAGAAAACATCCACGCCCAAGCCTTTTTCCAACCCCCACCGCCCCACCCCACCCCATCAGTTTGTCACACCTCTACAGTTGGTCACCTGTGTTACCCTGCACCAGGGGTGGGTTCTGTGTCCCATGGACATTGCTACCTGTTTTCATCACTGCAGGGCTGAGCACCATGTGTTTACCTACCACAAGTGCCCGTCAGGAACAGGGGCTCCGTTTGTCCCGTGTGGCTTCTCTTACAAGCTCCCAGCCACAGCTCACATTCGCTGACAGTCAAGAAAGATCCTTTGAAAGAATATTCCTGGCTCGCAAAGAACAGCCTAACTTGGCTCAACACAGTGCAGCACGATTAAATTGCTGCCTCTTACACGGTGAGGGCACATTTGGGTCTACATCAGGGTCTTGCTTAAAAGAATTGAAATGAAGTGATTGATAACATCGTCAAGTCAGGACTGTGTCTCTACTGAGACGTGCGATGCAGGCGAGTGGGAAATGACTGGGGCACGTGATCCAGGGCTGCTGGGAGCTCAGGGAAAGACTCCTGAGTCGACTGCGCTGGAGGCGAGGGCAGGAGGGCTATTTTACAGTGTCCCCATCCAGTGCTCAAGCATCTAGCTGCTCACAGAGAACCTTGCGCTGGCAGAAAATGCTGCGGACAGAATCACTTGGCTGCTTGGAGATAAGCTGGCTGGAAATGAAGGTCCTTCACCGTAAAGCCGGGAGAAGAGGAGCTTTATCGTTGTTTATCTGGGAAGCTGGCGGCTTTGGTTTCTCGGGCAGAACATCTGCAGGCCTTGTAGTCATTGAAGGACAGACTCCGAAGCGCCCCGCAGACCTGCTCCAGCTACGGTAAAGGAGCGGGCCTTCCCACCCAGGAAGTCACGCTGATTTCTGCTTGGGGGTGGGGGAGATTAGCCTCAAAGGACCAAGGTGTTTGGCACCGAATTCTGCACCGATGCAAGCCAGTACTATCATGTTTCCTGAGCGGTCTCAGGTCAGGCCCTGGTCCATATCTGCTGCTCTGCTGTGCCGAGGACACAGCCACACACACCGGGTTAAAGGAAACATGCAGCAAAGACCGCCTGGCTGGAGACAGGAGCTGGCTCTGAGGGTCCCTCCCTCCCTCTCTTCCGCTCTTCCTCCCACTCTCTTCCTCCCTCTCTTCCTCCCTCTCTCCCACCCTCTCTTCCTTCTTTCCTTCCTTCCTCTCTCTCTCCTCCTTCTAACTGCCTTCCTAGTTTTCTTCCTTCCTCCCTCTAGCTGCCTCCCTATTTCCCTCCCTTTCCCCTCTCTTCCTTCTCTGCTGCTTCTTCCTTCCCCTGTTCCTTCCTCTTTTCTCAATTTTTATCTCTCCCTCCCACTATGTCATAGATACAGATGTCAACTTGATGGTTGAGGGTTCCAGCTCTGGGCACATTTGTAGATAACTGGTAGTTGAGTTTAGCCCACAGCAAGTCTGCAGCAGATTGTCTAGTTGATGGAGCAGGGCCGACCCTGGGTGGGTGGGACTAGGCCCTGGACAGGTGAATAAAATACAGAGAGCTGGCTGAGGATTTAGCTTTCCATTGTCAAGTTGGCGCCTATGTACCTAACTAGCACAGCCACTCAAGAATTTAGAAACTGGTCCAGAGCATTCTGAAGAAGGATAAACTTTATCTCCATAGAGACGCTAGAGACCTTCCCACTGCCAATGACCCCTCCTTTCCTCCAAACACCCAGCCCCGGCCCAAAGTGTGCTCTAAACAAGCTGACTGATATGGAAAGGCTGCGGCAAGGCCAGTCCCGGGAAAACTGCCTGCTGGTGTCCTTACGGCTCGTTCCAAGCCCTCGTCCTCCTTGGCCTCCCACCCACAGGAAGGGGACTCGCTCCAGGACTCCAGTCCCTTGAGGGGGCGCTATCGTTCCCATAGGAGGATGGCCGCCAATAATGTTCTCATCAGCAACGACAAATGTCTTCCTGCCACAAACATTTCAGAGCACCACGGGGAGGGGGCGAGGGGAGAGGCGGGGGGGGGGGGGAGAAGCAGTGGGGGGGGGCAGGGTGTGATTGGCCTGAGGGTAGAAATCCTGCAGGTGGGTGTCTGTCCTGCCAGCCTCCTCCAGCTGGAGAAGCGAGGAGGGCCAGGGACCGCTCTCCTCTCTCCGTACACTCTGGCTTGGTAGCTCCCGGTCAAGGTCAGGCCAGGAGGGCTGACGGCACACGGCCCTCCAGCAGACTGATTAGCGTCTGCTGCGGAGCCACTGTCAGGAGACTCGGCGTCGGGGTGGAGAGCAAGCCTAGGATATGGCACAAAGAGCGTGTATAACACACACTGTAATCAGGCAAAATCTGGCCGGGAAGAAAAAAAAATGGAACTCATTTTCAGTACAGACACCCATGACTAATGTCCAGCTGGAAGTTTCCAAATAGATCCCCGAATCATGCTGATTCCAAACCAGGGGCCTAGCACCTGCCTGGAGGACAGTCTCAAGCCCTTGGTTCAAATCCTGTGGCCCCTGGTCCTTCCGGGGGGCCTGGACAAGCTTTTGCTCCTGGTCACCCCTCCTCACCAGAAGCCCTGCGGTCACATCTGTCAGGACAGGCGCATCTGCCCAGGGCAAGCCTTGGGACCACAGGCTACCCTCCGACCCATCCTTTCACCCCAAAGTCCTTGTCTGCAGCTGTACTGCCTTCCCTGGGAAGCAGGTCTGTCTGTTCTCTTGGTGGCTGCACCCCAGGACGGGTGATGTGGTGGCTGGAGGGGTCTCTGTGCTCAGCCTCCTCTACCCCCGGGCGCCGGCTCCTAGATCAGTGTCCCCTCTACCATGTGTTTCCTCCACTCCTCACACCCCAGCTGCTGTTCCCAGACACCCAGTGACTGACCACCCCTTCAGACAGTGACTCTCCAGGGGCTCAGAGTGGGTAGGTACTGCCAGCGCCCAGAACAGGGGTCCACTGAGTTTCCTTCCCTGTGCTCCATTCTTCACCCTAAAGCATCAACGCCCTAACACCGTCCACCCGCATCACAGGTTTTAGACTCACACTAAGGACCAACTTTTAATTCAGTTTCTGACTCCTGGTACAATTCACAGCTGCTCTGGAGAAAAGAAAACGCGCGACCCCTTTGATTACTCGACACCATATCCAGCGGCGACCGTATTAAACATTTTCTCAAATGTATTTGACAGAGATTTTAGACCTGGGGATGGTCATCCCTTCAGACTATTTTATCTGGCCCTCTTGCATTGAGAATCCACATAAAATGATGTGCTGATCTGTCTTTCTGAATTACACCAAGAAGAGTTTTCATTTCACGAGCTTCGCCAACCTCTTTGAAGTATCAGCACAGCTGACAGACAGAGGCCCACGGCTGTGGTGGAGAGCCAGCAGCTTAGAGTTCAGAGGCAGGAACCACATCAAAGTCCCTTGGGAGACACACCTGGGCAGGGCAGGCCTCGGCTGGTGTGACGGGGAGCAGCTGGTACTGAAAGAGTGGGGTAATCCCCCAAGGAAGTCTCTCCCCACCTGCAGCCGCAGCTCCTCCCCACCTACGTCCCTAAAGAATTAGGAACCATTTACAACTCATGTCAGCCCTTCAGGTGTGCCTCATTCAAGATCTCAACCATCCAAACACAGGTTCACAGTCTGCTTTCCCGGGGGGGAGGGATGCACATGATAAACTAAGAAGTTAATTTTCTCTGTGTGCGTGTGTGTGTGTGTATGTGTGTGTGTTTGTGTGTGTGTTCATGGATCACTTGTATACAGAGTCGAGAGGACAATCCAAGGTGTTACTTACTCTTCAGATGCTGCCCGCCTTGTTAAGGTAGGTTTCTTGTTCCTTCCTCTTGTGCCTTCCTCAGGTGCTGTGCTGGTTGAGTGGTGAGCCCCAGGGGCGCTAGAATTACGTGTGTGTGTCACCCTGCTGGGTTTTTGAAAGTAGATTCTGGGGTTCAAACTCGGTGGTCCTGAATGAAGGCAAGTCCTTTACCATCTGAGCTGTCTCTTTGGCCCCTCGCTAGATTTTAGCACGTGTGACATACTCCATTAGGTGCTTTAGAAAAATGACAGCTATGGTTTCGCGGGTGAGAGGCCACATGTTGTAATTTGTACGCACGTTTGGTCGCCGTAACAGCAGCACCACAAAACACAGACCATCAGTCCCTGTCCCCAGGAGTCAGCGCTGGGTCTGAACTTTGAATCGCTGAGGCAAGGAATCAGGATTGGAATCCAGAAGCCCGAGCTCAAAGTGCAAGGTCTCTGGACTGGAGCGATGGCTCCGGGGTAAAAGCTTTTGCCTCCAAAGCCAAAGGATCTGAGTTCAGATTCCAGATCTGTAAAAACTCCTGGCTGAAGTAGTGGCGGCCTGTACTTCTGGCCCCGGAAGACAAAGGCTTGGAAACCCCAGAGCAAATAAAGAGGAAGAGCAACGCAGGATGATTCCTAATGCCACCCTTGGGCCTCCAGAGGCCGACACACACACACACACACACACACACACACACACACACAAGCAAAAACAAAAATCTCCTGTCCTAGGCAGCAGGTTGAGCTCATCGGTAGGGCGCTAGCCTAGTGTGTAAGGGCCTGTTGAATCTAAAACCACACATGTAAACACACACACAGTCCAAGTCTCAGGACACGCCCTCCCCTGGCAGCCTAGAGGAGCTAAAACCATCCCAACAATTCAACAGACCAATCCACCGAGTTCAGCGGCAGCACTTTAGACCCCTCCAAATATCCTCCGGGCACCAAGGGGAGACAGCGCTCTCCGGCAAACCCAGGGAGACCCTGGACCACGCTGGGGTGGAGGCTGAGCCTGCTCCACAGACCCTGAGGTTAGAGATCAGGCCGTGAACCATTTGCTAGCACCCCAAGGACGACCTGCAGCACACAGCACTTTCCCCAGTGATGATGCAGCACTGAGGAGGCCCATCTTCCTAACAGACACGCGCATCCCTGGGTGCGACTCTCACATCATACATGAGAGAAGACACACAGTGAGGGAAGAGAGTGTCCACGGCTCCTAGTCTTCTACTGACCCAAACATCCCTTCTTGAGAGATCACGTGGTGTCCCTGTGGCCCAGACCTTCAGTACCTCGATGTGAACAGGGGCCCCGCATGGATGGTTCTCATCTCCCCACGTTTCCAAGTTCAGTACGCATCCTCGGAAATGGCGGCTGTGTCTCACACAACGGATGCTCACTAAACACACAGCCCGTGCACAGAGGCACACGTGCTCCTGGGGGCTTCGTCACCCAACATCGAGAGCCCACTGCCAGGTGTTCTGCTGGGCACTGGCCTCACAGCTCTGCCATCTCCAGCTGCGGCCTCTCTGAAGCAAAGCACAGGCTGGTGTATTTACGTGAATGAAGAAAACGCTGAGGCACTGAGGAGGGCAAGGGGGGTCACATGTTTCATTGGAGATATGATGGGGGTTGGGGGGCTGATGATGGTCCAGGAGCAATTATCAAGTGGGCAGCCCTAGGAATGGCCCAGGTTGCAAATACAACTCTGACCAGCAGGGGGCCTGTGATCAGCTGGTGGGAACGGGACCCAGGGGACCGACAAGGCACAGCGGGTGGAAGCACCCCTGGTCGGGTTGAAAGGGATTCCGCCCCTCAGCCGCCCCTCTTGGGCCTCTCTTAGAGCTTGCGCCCTGCACGCTCCATGCTGAAGGCCAAGCGCTTCTGACCTCCTCCAGGCTGCTGTGGAGGAGCTGCTGACCCAGGACCACTGCTGGGCCGGGCATCCCCCCAAAGGAGGGAGAAACTGGGTCTGTGTACAGCTGGGGCGGATAGCTGGCTCTGTTCTGCCTCGGCGCCTCCTAGGGGCCCCGGGCAGAGCCCTAAGACAAAGCCTTCCACATTGACCTTCAGGGCCCATCTGCCTGAGGGGTCAGATGATCAAATAAATGTATAGTTGCCTCACTTATAGGCCTGGCCTTTCACGAAGGCCAATGGAGAGCTACAAAAGTCCGTACATGGAAAGGTAAAGGGAGGGGCGCAGGGGTGCTGCTGATTCCGGGCAGCACTAACCCCAAGCAATGAAAACTGGGCCCAGAGGTTGAATTCATGATGGTTGGAGGCTACCTGGAGTCCCTCTCTCTGAAGGTGTGACCCCCGCCTCTCAGGCAGGCCAACACCTGGCATTTGCTCCCCACAGGCTGAGATCCTGCTCTGGAGAGGGGGGCTTCTAGCTACTGTCAGGAGTTCTGTCCACTCGGTCCATACCTGCCATCACCCCTCGGTGTAACTCGGTTTTGGAAAGCAACACCCCTCCCCCGTGGTAAACACACAAAAGTCTTTAAGTTGCAGAAAACCACCACCTTTGCCAAGCTATCCGGGCACCCCGGGTCACAGGGCATTTGGGCACAAGGACAGACCTGATCAGACAGAGACAGTCATTTCTAGAACACATGAGCATCCTTTGCGGTTCTCCTTGACTCCGCCATGCGCTCACCGCCCCCACAAGCTCAAAGTCACGCGCGCTCTCTCCTTGAGTTTCTGAGGCCCAAACTCTGATAGTCATAACTCAACACAAATGATAGCTGATTCTGCAGGCGTCGTGGTCTAATCTCTCTAGAAAGCCGCGCTGTGCCTGGAAAGCGTTCAGGACCTGGCCCCAGTCGGCTGGTTTGGCTTTGCCTCGTCACCCACTGGGACGCCCTCCCTTGATGGTCCCTGGGAGCGCTCCAACCGGCGCTTCTGACCCCTGCCGCCCCCCCATCCCGGAGCGCCTCAGGTAATCCGGTGGACTGCGGTTCCTAGCGATCGGACCTGGGCTACCGCGGCGACCCCAAACCTGGAACGGCACGGGGCACGGGCATAGCATCACCGCGGCGGCCCCGACGCCCTGGGAGGAGGCGCAACTAGAATCACTTTCTGCAAAGGTTCCAGTCTCCAGTCCCATGCTCAGCCCCCCAACACACTGTTTGCACCCCTTCCCGTTTCAACCACGTTCACACACGTCGCGTGGTCACCGTCCCCCTCGCCCGGTTCGCCACCCGCAGACACACATCCTCCGCACCAATGTTTACCGGGAAGAGAGCACCAGAGCGGCCAGTGAGGTCGCCAAGTTAGAACAGGGGACTCGGGGAAAGAGACGCGCGCCTAGGCAGGTGGCGGGGTCGCGCGGTCCCCAGGCGCTGGCACCCAGCATCACGCGAGGATGGCGAAGACCCGGCTCGGACCCAGAAGCCCAGTGCGACCCCTCCCTCCGGCGGTGGTGGCCGAGGCGGTCTCCCGGTCTGCTCCGGCCCCCGGGGCGCATGGCCGACCTGGGTGCCCGCCGCAGGGCGCACCGCCGCCCGCCCGCACCGCGCCGCTCACCTCTCCGGGGCCGGTGCTGTCGCGCCGATCGTGCCGCCGCCGCGGCTCCGCATCTCCCGGGTGCACGCGGTCCCACGCGCGCTGGGGAGGGTCGTGAGGACGCGCGGAGGCAGCGGGATCCTGGCGGCGCTGGCGGCGCTCCTCCCGCACGCAGCCCGCAACCGACCAGGAAATTGGTCCGGCCGGGTCCCGCCGCCTCCTCCGCTGGACTCGGGCTCTGGCTCCGCCGCGGGGGCGGAGCCCTGGCGCTGCGAGGGGCGACGGCGACGCCTGGTGCCCGGCGCGGGGAGCGCACCCCGGGTGCCCGCCCTCCAGGGGCATCCGTCCCGCCCTCTGCACCCGCCAGGCCTTCACCCTGCGGGCCAGCAGGCTCCGGAAGGTCTGCTCAGCCCTGGCGACGCGCCCTCTCCCCACACAGGCGTCTTGTGGGTGTAAGGGTGCGGGAAAGGAAAGTCACGGTCCCTTCCTGTCCAGCTTGGCCTTGGGCACCAGGGAGTGGTCTGGCTGGAGCGACATCCTTGATGTCTTACAGATGACAAGGCTGGGGCTCCGGGTACCTGGTAACAGTCGGGCTTCTGGGAAGTTAGCTGAACTTGGAAATGTCTGGAACAACAGATACCGCCTCCCATAGAGACAGAGAAAAGGGCTGGGAAGGTGAGATGGGGGGGCGTAATGGGAAAGCCCGTTACTCTAGGAATTTCTTTCCTGGTGATTTCGGATTATTTAGAAAGATTTCAGCAAGAAGGACATTTTGTCCAGAGGACAGAAAGGACAGCAAAGTCTTGGTGCCCATCTTAGTTTTGAACTTTTTTGTTGTGCTTTGGAGTTGGGCCCAGGCAGAACCCTGATGGGAACACTGTTCTGTGATAAGATCTTGCTTGCTAGGATTGGGAGGGATGGATGGGGTGGGTGGGCAGATAGATGGGTAGATTGGTGGGTGGGTAAATGGATGAGTAGAAGAATGGGTGGGTGGGTGGATGATGGACAGATAGATGGATGGCGGATTGATTGGTGGGTAGGTGGATGGGTGGGTGGGCAGATGGGTGAGTGGGTGGGTGGATGATGGGCAGATAGATGGATGGGCAGATTGATGGGTGGATAGGTGGATGGGTGGGTGGGTAGATGGGTGGGTAGGTGGATGGGTGGATGAGTAGATGGGTAGGTGGATGGGTGGGTAGGTGGATGGGTGGATGAGTAGATGGGTAGGTGGATGGGTGGGTAGGTGGATGGGTGGGTAGGCAGATAGGTGGGTGGGTGGGCAGATGGATGGGTGGGTGGGTAGATGGATGGGTGGGTGGATGGGTGGGTAGGCAGATGGGTGAGTGGGCGGGCAGATGGGTGAGTGGGCGGGCAGATGGGTAAGGGGCTGAGTGGGATGGAGGAACAGATAGCAAGCAAGTGGAGCCCTTCGCCAACTGAAACAACAGGGTCTGTTTGGAACAGGGCTGGAGACCTGAAGCCTGAAGAGCCAGGTCCTCCGCAGTGACCTCCTGCCAAAGCGCTTCCCTTCCCTGTGGCAAGGCCCGTGACCCTGCAGGAGAACCTGCACTCGGCCTTCCTTCCCTGTCTCGCCCATCCTGCTCCCTGGGGGGGGGGCTATCCAGAGTTACAAAAGCCACCCATGTACATACAAACCCAAAGCTACACAGTCCCCCCATACACACACCTCTCAACTCCCTTGGGTATCTGTCACTTCCGACCCAGCTCCTGGCTCTGTTTCTGGACCTTTGCCTCTGCTCCAAGTCTGTCTTCCTCCTGTCTAACCTCCTGCATCCTGAATGTTGTTCACTGCCCCGGCCTCTCCTGTGACTCCTAAGAAACCTTCGTGTGGAATAAGATCCCATTGGAAGCAGGGCCGTATCCACCTTTCTAGCGACCCCCAAGCTCTGCTCACCTGCTTGAGTCTTGGCTGTTTTCTCGGTGCCCAAACCAAGCTTCTCCCTGCCTAGGTTCATCCTTCCTTTATACCTTCCAATTCCTCCAACTCCCTTTCCCTGGTCACCATCCCTCATTGGATTGTCTGGTTTATTTGATCCTTTGTCATTTCCCCTCTCCCCTCATCCCTAGGCTAGCCACACAGTGTAGTAGTCTGCCCCTGCAGTAGCACACGGACCCAACAGCGGGGAGGGTGTCACAGGAGGGCGGAAGCACAACCTCGCCACCTGCCTGGAGTCCAGGGAGCCAGGTGGTCCCGGGGGAGAGCTCCCATTAAGTGTGACCAGGTGTCTCCAGTGAGAGCCCCCAGCTTTTGACTGCATTGTTTTAAGGGCCTCGGAGTCGAGCTGCCTTGGAGAAGACATGATCTCAAACTCCTGAGAAGCGCAGACTTCACTTGTTAAGGCCGCAGGAAGCAGACGACTGCATGAGTCACCTGCTGCTGGAAAGCGAACAGCCTTGAGAGCGCAGGGAGGCGGCAGCTGGCTCTGGTCTCCTGGGAACATCTGCCCTGTTGGGCCCGGAGGATTCTGGGGATTAAGTGGTATCCCTGAAGGTCTTCTGATGTTGGCAACGCTGTCCCTCTTCAGTTTCTGCTCCCCCCCAACCTCCCTGGCTGGGACTCAAGGCTGCCATCAACACCAGTGAATTCCTCTTCTCCTCCTTCTAGAACTCTCTACCCACCACCCTTGTGTTTTAGAGTCTGAGCATCCTCTGCCGGTCAGAGGCCTAGCACTTCCGACCCCCCAACACAATTCCTCCTTGTCACTCTACTTAACCGTACGGTTCCTCTTCATCCAGGCGGTGCTCCTGGAGCTGTTACCATCGCCTGTCCACGGGTTCTGTCTGCCTTCCACTGTATTGGAAGACGGGACCACCGGATTTCTCTTTGGACATGGGGTCAAACGTAGCTCAGGCTGGCCTTGAACTCCTAGCCTCCTGCAATGACAGCTGTGCGGCCAGTTTTATACAGGCGCGTGCAGGGTAGATAAGCACTTGTAATCACTCTGCACATTGCCGATAATTTCACAACCACACAGCTCAGGGAAAGGGGTTTTATTCTGGCTGATGAGCATCTGGTCCATTTTTCTTGGTCCAGCTTGGCAGGAGAGCCCATAGCAACCCCAGGGGCCAAGAGAACTGGACATGCCGTAGGCACAGGCCTGCTAAGAGAGGGACAAGCCTTGTTGACGACAACATGTCTGCCAAGTACGCAAAGAAGCCAAACAACTGCATCAGTTCCCCCGTCTTATCCACCTGCCCAGGAAAGAGTCCCCCAACCGTGGGCTGGGTCTTCCTCGTCAATTAGACCATCTCCTGCAGGCCTGCTCAGGGCTCAGGTAGCTACCAATTCTTTCTTCACAAATGTGCCCGGAGCACCATCTTCCATTGTCAAGTTGACACCTGTATCTAATTATTATCTAATTAGTACTCTACCAACTGAGCTCCATCCCCAGCCCTGGGAAATTAAGAATGTTCATCAAGGTTAAAGACTTCAATCAGGAGTCAGATGCCAACACCAGAAACTGGAAGATAAGAAGAAGAAAACAGGCAAAATCGATGTGAGCAAGTCAAATGGAATCTGTCTTTAAGCAGTATGGAGAAAGAGTGACATAGAGTTATTCTACCTCAGGTCTTAGACTGATTGGCTGCAGGGCAGAATGAATAGCAGAATAAATATGAGACACCATCAGTCCCTTTACAGGTTTGTTCGTAACACGTCCACAAAACAGACAGTCAGGACTGCTATTTCTGATCTCTGCAATGTTTCAAAGTGAATAATGGACAGATCTAGAACGCTTTGTTCTTACAGTGTCTCTATTATTCTCTTTCCTTCTTTTCTCCATGTTATTCCCCAGCACTGATAGTTATTGGCCACTGAAATCACATTCGCAAAGAATGGATAGCTGAGTTAAGTCGTAAGCAAGCCTGCGCAAGTTTGTCTGATTGATAAGAAGGACCCAGCGCAGGGTGGGTAGGTGAAGGAACAGAGGGAAATGGCTAGGGAAGCTGTCACCCTTGGCCAGACACTGGTCTGGAACGTAAGTACTATCCCTTTCTGTATCCTGTGGATATGGTGTGGCAGCTTCCTTGGCCTCTGGCCTTCCCTGAGCTGGAACCGTAGTCAAGAATCATAAGCCAAAATGAAATCCATGTTTCCCTATATGCCGTTCGGTCATGCATTTATCAGCAACCATGCAGGCTAACTGCAACACACCTCCACATTCAGACACACGTGCATGCATGCCCTACAATGTACACAAGCACACACCTGCACAAAGCTATAACAAGTACACACACACACACACACACACACACACACACATACACACACACACACACACGTTTTCCTACCCTAGAAAATCCCCTCTCATCTTTCCCCACGTGACCCATTCGCATGGAGGACAAGCAGCGTTTGTAAGGTCTGTCACCATATGTACCCTCACCTGCTGCAATGCTCTGGGGAGAGGGTTATGTAGTAAGTTATCTACAGGCAGATGCCTCTTCTGTGTACTATGTCATCTCTAGCATCTTTCACACAGCAAAATGTTTTTGAGATTCAACTTTATTACCATGGTTAGGTAATATAACTTGTTCCTTAGTTGTGTGTGCGTGTGTGTGCATGTGTGTATGTGCGTGCTCGTGCACATATGTACATGTGGAAGCCCAGAGTTGACATTGGGATGCCTTCCTCAATCTCTCTCTGCTTTGTTCATAGAGACAGGGTCTCTCAGTTGAACCTGGAGCCCACCAGTTGGCCAGACTAACCTGGGCACTCCTGTCTTTGTCTCCAGAGAGTTGGGATTATAGGGAAACCCCCAATGTCTGCCAGACTTTTATGGGGGTTCTGGAGGTCTGAACTTCAACTCAATTCTTGCGGGGCAAGTGCCTTATAGCCCCTCCAGCTGCCTTTAGGATTTATATTTAGACACAGGTGTCAACCTGACAGCTGAAGACTCAGTTCGGAGCTCTGGGCACATTTGTAAAGAATCAATACTCAAGCCTGCAAGAGACTGTCTGATTGATGGGTAGGCCCAACCCATGGTGGGCGGGACTAGTCCCTGGACAGGTGAACAAGATAGAGGGCGCTGTTGAGGACGTTGGCCTCCTCTGACACACTTGCTGTGTCCTTAGAATAGACTTAGATGTGCCCCAATGTGACACTTTTTTTCTGTCTTAACTAATTTTTAAATCAAATCTGCAGGGCTTTCACCCATTATTTCTTCAAAAACGTGTCCTCCCTTCTCTCGCATCTGCAACCCAATCGCGTGCACATGGAATCTCCTGGAACCGTCTCTTGGATCCCAGGCCCTTTGAGACACTTCCTGTGGTGACACAGGTCAATTTGATGCTTCGTTTTTACCCCTGGCACTGTCTTCAGAGTGCCTTTCACTAAAGCCTTTCGTTTCAGGAGTGTATTTTATGGAACTTTCACTGGATCATGCGGAAGTGACGTGTCCATCTCCTCGGAGATTTGAACTCACCCTCCATGCCCTTTCTTAGCGCCCCTGGAGTGCCAAAGCACGCCTGAGTCTTCGCCTCCTTCTTTCCGTGTTGGCGTCATCCTTGACAGCATTTCCACTGATGTTTTTTCCAACCTAGTTATTTCCTTGTTTGGCTTCCTATTTTTTGTTTCATTATTTCTTCTTTAATAAGTTGGCGAGGCCTTGTTTCAGTACCTCCTCCCTTTTCTTAACGGTTTGTGATTTCTGGTTGTTTGGCTGTAGGCCATGTCCTTGAGCGGCTGGATTAGTTTTGGTTTGGGTCAGGATTTGTTAGGCTAAGGCGGAGGCTCCCGGAGGTTGGACCTGAAGACAGGAGGGTGGACCTTTCCACCCCCAGGAGACTCCCAGCCCAGTTCAGCCTCTGGAATCCCTGATGTTCAGCCACCAGCCTCGGAGAATGTCACTGTTCATGTGTGGGGATGATTTCTGCAGCCCCATTGTGCAGAGTTGGGCTTCTTCCCACACTCTCCAACACTCCCACGGGCATGAGCCTTGATTTCGTTCTTTCAGTCAGCAACAAGAGTGACCTTGTTTGAACCTCACTTGAGCAGCATAATAGGAAGTTCCAGGCAGAGAGAAGAGGGGCCTTCACGTGGTGGCTGTGGTCACCTGACTTCATCTGCCCTTTCCAGCTTCCTGTGTGTGTGTGACTTTGCTATGCGCGACCTAACTGTGTGTCCCAGCTGTACTTGGATGTGCGCCTTGATTTTAAGCGCCTTTCTTGCTGTTTCACAACTGTGGACCCCTCTCCAGGGAAGCAGCTCTGCTAGCATTTTTGCACCTTCGGTCTGTGGTCTGCCCTGATGAGGAGACACAGCTCATTCCACAAGCCAGCCTCGTGCTAGGCAAAGGACAGGATGCAGACGTGCATCTGTGCTATTACTTCAGAATCAAAGAATATGATAAAAAAATGGAAGCAAGGTTGTGAACCTTTTTATCATCTCAAGAAATGAGTGGACACGTTCTCAAGGACCAAATGACCAATGAGGACTGGGGAGATGGCTCCGTGGTTAAAGTCTTTGCCTCATAAGCAAAAGACCTGAGTTCAAATCCCCAGATCCCATGTAAAATGCCAGGTGGGTGTGGCAGCTTGCTTGTAGCTGTGTCCCTGGAAGGCAGAGCTGGGAGTCCCCAGAGGAAGCTGGCTACCCAGGCTGGCCCTGATGGATGCTGTGGGTTTGATTAGAGCCTAGGTCCCAGTGATAAGGTGAAAGAGTGATGAAGGATGATTCCTGATATCACCCTTTGGCTTCCACACACACGCAAGTGAACACGTGTACACACACCCACGACACGTACCCACCCCCATGCAAAACTCACACATGCACATACTTGTGCCCCCCCACACACATGAAAACATGCCAAACACACACAAAAAAGAAATGAACCAACCCTAACAAACTTTGATGAGATTAATTAACTTCTTGGCAGAGAACATACTCTCTATAAAGGTCTAGGCAAGGATGAACTCCACCAGGTTTACTATGTTGTCAAGCCATCATTCAGATAACTTGTACGTAAGATCCTGAGGGAAAAGAATTTAAAGGCGCACCTCTCTCGTGATGTCTGAAGATAAGGAGGCATAATCTAGGAGGAGGAGCCAATCTTTCCCTTTCCACTGCACAGGGCCGTGACAAACCACGCCTGTAAGGCGGTCCTTGCAGAGGTTGGGGCTTTGCGCTAGCTCTTGGGTGTAGCTCTCCGTGCTTCCGTCATTTGTGACTTCTAATCCTATCCTGACACTGTATGCTGACTTGGCTTCCAAGGCACCACGGAAATTATAAATTAATTCCGTGATTGAGGAAGTCCTACGAGGACTTTGCCTCTCCCTCCTTCATGCTGGTTGGCGCATCCATAGTAACCGGTATTCCAGACCAAAGTTCAGCCTCCGAGGATCTTTATGGTCATGTACATAGTTCAATGTTCAGTAGCATAAGCCTTCCCGTGAGGAGTCAAGCTTTATACTCACAACACATTTACTTGGCTTCCTTCCTCACTGGACTCCAAATGATAAGGCCTGGAAGTATCCTAGGGAGATCCTCGCCGTTCTACACCAGGGAGCCCGCTCTTCTGAGAAAATGCCGACCACACAGAAAACCCTGATGTTCCTGTCGGCCTTTCTCACAAGCCTGGCGTCTCTCGTGGTCATTTGCTCGACTCTGGCGACCCAAGAGTGGGTCACCAGCACCATCGCCATCACGGACACCATCTCTAATGGGAGTGTCGTCATCACCTACGGTCTGTTTGGTGGGAAGAGCTCTCAAGATTTGAATGAAGGGCTTCAAGAGCTAGACAAAAGCTTTGAAGGTAAATGATACGCGAATTTCAATGGGGAGAGCTGAGAGTGTGTCGTGCTATGTGTGGGCCAAAGAATCACGGGAAAACCAAGTTCACTGAAGCAGGGGGCTGGGCCACCATCGGCCAGAGGCTTGATTTTGAAAGCTGCTCTCATCTCAGCTTAGTGCTGGGAATCTATTCCCAGAGGAGGCTAACAATCGTTCTCGAAGCTGCTGGGTTGGAATGGAACCTGCCTTGTTTATTGACCAGCAAATAATTACGTCAGCGTAAGTGGTAGCTTTCACATATGCTAGGAGAAGCACCGTTTTTACCTGCATTGGTTGGGGATGTGAGACTGGGGGAGCAGCCTGTGTCCAGAACTTTATGAGTAACGTAGCAAAATGTGAAACAGAAAATCTAGCCAGCCTCTGGCTGCC
The DNA here is from genome assembly GCA_023101885.1 of Typhlomys cinereus. Classification (NCBI taxonomy): domain Eukaryota; kingdom Metazoa; phylum Chordata; class Mammalia; order Rodentia; family Platacanthomyidae; genus Typhlomys; species Typhlomys cinereus. The sequence continues at coordinate 1,777,411 of JALPQD010000195.1, forward strand.
ACGTTTCCAGTTCATTTCTAACCAATCTGAATTTGCATCCTTGTGTCCAAAAACATCTCATTGTTGAAAATGATATTTAATTCCTATTCCTTCTTTTTTGTTTTGTTTTGTTTTGGGCTGTGGGGGGGGCATTGTATGTGCCTATGAAGGCCCAGGGGTGACTTCAGAAATCACCCTGGACTGTTGCATCTCTTTATTGCTTTGTTCTGGAATTTCCTATGTTCTGGGTTTAGGCTCTGAGTTCTAGGGCCAGAAGCTGCAGGCTACCATCTTTTCTGCCTAGCATCTTTATGTGGTATCTGGGATCATCTGAACTCAGGTCCTTTTGCTTTCAAGGCAGAGCTTAACCCCTGAGCCGTCTGTCCAGGCCTAATTTCTATTAATTTTATCAATAATTTTTTGGTATATAGAATTTCTTATAATTTTACTGACTTCTATACAATAATGTTCTTCCCCAATTGGAAGAATAAAATTGTTGAGCATGATAAGTTGATGCAGATACTAGATTTTAGACGTTCAATGCCTACTGATATTTTTAAACCATCGTTATTGATTGATTTGAGAGAGAAAACGGGGGAGAGAGAGGAAGGGAGAGCGAGCGAGCAAGTACACATGCACCATGGTGCACGTGGTGTTGGAAGACACCTTTCCAGAAGTTAGTTGTCTCCAGGGATCTAATTCAGATTTCTAAGTTTCCACACAGAGGCCTTCATCCACTTAGCTGTTCTGCCAACCCCCTGCTAACGCACTTTTAATCTAAAAACCCACGTTTGCAAATTGCACAGCATGTATGTGGACTTGGTTGTCTTTTTTTTTCCTTTGGCTGCTGTTGTTTAATTTAAAAAATATATTGATGGGCTGGAGAGATGGCCCAAGGGTTAAGACTCTGTCTCATAAGCAGACGGTCCTGAGTTCGGATTCCAGGTTCCTCGTAAAAAATGCCAGGTGGAATCAGCAGTGACCTGCACTTCCGGCCCTGATGGGTGGAGCCAGGCAGAGCAAAAACTCCCCCAGGCCCTTGTCAAAGCACTAGATGGGTCCGTCGATGCTCTTCTGTCTGTTGACACCATTAGTGTTCTCAACCAAGTTCTGGGCTGTAACTTTCACCGAGGTCTGGAGACTGTCTGTCAGCTGCGGGATGAGCATCTTGTAGCACTGCGTGGGATCGAAGCCTTGCTGCTGCTGCTGCTGCTGCCGCCGCCGTAGGCCACTCTGGGTGGGCCCCACCAGCTGTGACCTGCTGCTTCTGGTCACCCAGACCACCAGTCGAACCCAGACAGGGGTACAGCTGTCTTTTTCAGCAGCAGGGGCACCCGAAGGGACTTGACTGTCTTTAACAGTGTCATGTGCAGGTCCCCAGAGACGCTATCAGTGTCATGCAAGCATGATCTTTTAAATGTATATTAATATGTGTCTTTTTCTACCTTACACAAAGGTAATATTTGCTTTCATTTTTGCCCCTCTGGGATTGAGTTTTAGTCTTTTTTTTATGAGATGGTTTCCTTAAATTCAAGGCAATACAGTTGTGTTCCCAAGCTATAGGTGTGTCCCTTGGACAGTAGGAAAAGCCACAAATCCCCAGGATTTTGGCTGCCTTCCCATGTCCCGTGGTACTAGGCTCAGTATCCCAGAAGGCCAGGGAGACCCGCCTGACAGGAACTAGCAAGATTTCAAGGGGCACAGGTGTCAATTTAACAGCTGAGGGTTTCAGCTCTGGGCACATTTGTAGAGACTTAATAGTTCAGTTAAGCCCAGAGCAAATCTGATGGGGAAGGCCCAGCCTATGGTGGGTGGACTAGCTCCTGAACAGACGAATAAAATACTGAGAGCTGGTTGAGGAAGTTGGCATCCTTCTGTTCACTTGGCCGGACGTGCTGGTCTGGCAAGTAAGGATTGTCCATCTCTCAGCTGTTCTGTGGTGATGGTGTGGCCGGTCCCCTCGGGTCTAGTGTTGGCGCATGCTCTCCCGTCAAGTTGGACTAAGAACGGTAACCAGTAATCGTAAGAGAAAATAAACCCCCCGTTCCCTTAAGCCATCTGATGGTTATTTATCAGCAACCAGGCAGGCGAACTGCAGCACCCACCCAACTCGCAAGGACAGGAGCAGGGTTTCCAAAACCAGACAATGTGCTCGTTTCCGAAGCCCCAGGTTTAAGCATCTCAAGTGTGAGCAAAGCTTGTACGGTTTTGGTGCTTCGTACCGTACTGTTTTGAGACTAGTTGGTTCCATGTGGACATCAGTGACTTGACTGGAAGCTCTGACTGTGTGGCTAGGAGGTCTCGGGAGGCCAGGACAGGCTGGGCCTGCTGGAAACCTTCCCCGGGGGCTGAGAGCGTGCTGATGAATGGAGAGCAGCAGCCGGGAATAGCCTGCCTGGGACCAGTGCGCGCAGCGTGGCGGCAAATGAAAGTGGAAGGTCAGTGTTGGCTTCGCCTGACTCTCTGCTTAGAGTCCTCACTCCTGGGGGGCCACATTCTAACCTCCCATGTTACCACTTGACTCCCCATCACTACAGAGGATGGAGCCCCCCACACTGATAATGGTTCTGCACAGTTGCTCGGGGGGCTGGGTGGGGGAGCTCAAGGCGACTCAGGGCTTGGCCTTCGGGGTGGCTCAGCTGTAGGTCTTTGCTGGACTTTGATGGCCTGAGTTTGAGCCCCAGAATCCACAGCAAGGTGGGGAAGAGATGTGACTGCATGAACTTGTCTTTGATGTCCACTCGCGCACCCCGGAGTATGTTCCACGTCACACAGCAACAGCAATAATATAATGAATAACATTTAAATGTGGCTCCCAGCCTGGGAACGTGACTGCCCGTGATGGGTAATCATGGAGAGGATTCTCTCAGACAAGAAGGCCCGTCCCTGGAACACGGCTGCCGAAGATCTCAGGATGCTTGCCTGGTCTGCAGAACACCATATCACTGGTGAGACATGATGCGCTCCTGTCCGTATGCCACAACCGCAGGGCTTGGTCCAAATCAGAAGCCAGTCGTGGGAGCGAACTGAAATCTGTAAGCCCTGCGCCAATGGATGGACGGTTATCCTGGGAAGCCAAGCATGCCAGCTTCTTTGGCTGGGGCCTGGGACACCCCGGGACCCTCAGGCAGCAATGCAGAGCACAGGCAGCTGTTTCTGTGTTGAATCTAAGACACTGTGTCTGCCAGGCCGGCAGATTTTGAAATGAAAGAACAGAGCGGGCGGCAATGTCTGAGTGCCGAGCGCTGGAATAACGGAGCCAACGGGAGGTCAAAGGATGGACAGGATGCCCAGCCAGCCCCAACCGGGCTCTGTCTGCTGTGGAACGGGCCGCGGTGAGCTCGGGCTGACTGCTTGGGTCCTGGAGAGAGCCGCTCCGTGTCTCTGTCTCTCCGTGAGCAACTCCTGAAGCCCCAGGTGCCTAAGTGCAGCTCATAAAACCCATCTGGATAACTGACATGTTCCTGGCGAGGGGAGGGGGCTCCCTACCAAGGCCCCTCCACCAGTGAACCACAGCAGTGCTGCACACCAGGCTCTGCAGATGTCAGGGGCGTGAGAGGAGCGCGGTTCCTTGGTCTTGGTGGGCAGACTCCTGCAAGCCGGTGCACCGGAAGACTCGTGCATGCTGACTCGTGTGGTTTGCGCCTTAACTCTGTGGACTTCATGGAAAGGAGAAGGTGAGCTGACACCAGCCTTCACTGCTCTCTGCTTCCTGACTGTGGATACGTGTGAGCAGCTGACACCAGCCTTCATTGCTCTCTGCTTCCTGACTGGACACTTGTGAGCAGCTGACACCTGCCTTCACTGCTCTCTGCTTCCTGACTGTGGACATTGTGAGCAGCTGACACCAGACTTCACTGCTCTCTGCTTCCTGACTGTGGATACGTGTGAGCAGCTGACACCAACCTTCACTGCTCTCTGCTTCCTGACTGGACACTTGTGAGCAGCTGACACCTGCCTTCACTGCTCTCTGCTTCCCGACTGGACACTAGTGAGCAGCTGACACCTGCCTTCACTGCTCTCTGTTTCCTGACTGTGGACATTGTGAGCAGCTGACACCAGACTTCACTGCTCTCTGCTTCCTGACTGTGGACATTGTGAGCAGCTGACACCTGCCTTCACTGCTCTCTGCTTCCTTTTTTTTTTTTTTTTTTTTTTTTTTAATTATTATTATTATTTATTCAACTGTGTGTATGTGCGCGCGCGTGTCTGTGTGTGTGTGTATGTGTGTGTAGAACCACGGACGAATTCGCGAACCACCATGGACGCCTCCACCTCCTTCTGCCCCGGGATTCACAGGCTCCGCCCTACCAGGACCAGAAGCGCAGGCCGCCCCCGCTTCCGTCTGGCGTCTATACGTGGGATCTGGGATCCGAACTCGGGACCTTCCGCCTGCAAGGCGGAGGCTTAACCCCTGAGCCACCTCTCCAGCCCTGCTGCTCTCTGCTTCCTGACTGTGGACATTGTGAGCAGCTGACACCAGACTTCACTGCTCTCTGCTTCCTGACTGTGGACATTGTGAGCAGCTGACACCAGACTTCACTGCTCTCTGCTTCCTGACTGTGGACATTGTGAGCAGCTGACACCAGACTTCACTGCTCTCGCTTCCCGACTGGACACTTGTGAGCAGCTGACACCTCCCTTCACTGCTCTCTGCTTCCCAACTGGACACTTGTGAGCAGCTGACACCTGCCTTCACTGCTCTCTGTTTCCTGACTGTGGACATTGTGAGCAGCTGACACCAGACTTCACTGCTCTCTGCTTCCTGACTGTGGACATTGTGAGCAGCTGACACCTGCCTTCACTGCTCTCTGCTTCCTGACTGTGGACATTGTGAGCAGCTGACACCAGCCTTCACTGCTCTCTGCTTCCTGACTGTGGATACATGTGAGCAGCTGCCTCGCACTCCTGTCACCTGCCTTCCCCACATGATGGACTATATCCTCAAACTGTGGGATAGAATAAATCCATTTTACCCTGAATTGCTTTGTCAAGTGTTTGTAGCAACAAGAACAGGAGCTAACAAGCCAGGAGGTTGAAGGACAGAGTGGCCGCAGTTCTTTCAGCATGACCAGGTTCGTGTTGCCACACACACTGGGTGTCATTAAGTCTGTTGGAGGCACCAGCTTGAAGCTGACTTGCTGGAAGCAGCAAGTGCCACTTGGCACGTAGCCAAGATTGACTGGGAGCAAATGTTAGGGTCTGCGGCTTCCAGTGCTGCGCTCAGCCCAAGGAGCAGCCACCACTAGAGGGACGTCACATGATCTGGCTTCCTCTCTCTCCCCATCTCTATCGAGCGACCCCCGGTTCTTCTCTGAGAACTCAGCATTGTACAGCAGACAAAGCAAGAACAAAAGACAGTCCAGAAACTAATTCCAAAGAGAACAAATGAAATCAAGTTCTCCAGAACATTCGAAGACCCCCCCACCCTGTCTCCTGGTTCTGCTGTCCTGCATGGGGGGCTCCTTCCCTAGAGAGGAGCTGCTTCCTTCTTCTCAGAGACGGGACCACCCTGGGAGATGCCGAGGATGGGAATGGGAGGAAGGTGGGCACATGAGGTGTGCCAGAGGGCTCAGCCTGGCATCTATCCAGAGGCTGGAGTGCCAGGTGCCGCTTCCTGTCTGTGGCGCCACAGCTCGGCTTGCCCTCCGTGTTATGGGTCACTTGTCTTGTTGCTATGACAACAGGCTAGTCAGAAACAACTTATAGAAGGGCCTGTGTATCCGATGCTCAGTTTCAAGGCACAGGGGGTGGTGACAGGGAGATTGTGGCAGCGGGTGACTGGCAGCTGGGCACATGTCACCAGCAGTCGGAAAGCAGAGGAAGATGGACGCTGTTGCTCCGCTTGCTTTCATGCCGTCCGAACCCCGTCCCACTGAAGTGTGTCTCACACAATTAGGGTGGGTCTTCCCATCTCAGTTGACTCAGTGTAGATAATACTCACAGGCTAGATTTGTCTCCCTGGTGATTCTAGGGCTTGTCAAGTTGACAATATTAATCACACGATCAATGTCCCTGGACATGAAGAAAACCAGACCTGGACAGTAGATGATGGGTGGGGCCTAAAGGGGTGAAACCCTCCGCTCCAGGGGAGCTGGTAGTCTGGGAGCCCAGCTGCAGGGTCTGCTGGCTGGACCCTCAGGTCCGTGGCTGTGTTCTTGGCCTCTGTCTGGCTGCCAGAATTGGGGCAATTAGCTCTATTGTGAAGTGACTGTGAGTCAGAAGCTGGTCCCCCGAAGGGAGAGAATGACGTGTGTTTGCTGTTTGGGAGGCAGGAGCAGCTGGCAGATGCCGCGGGGGCTTGTTGGCAGTTCATTCTCGCCAGCTTCCACCAGTTCTCGATTCTCACTGCTGGAGTTCCAAGGCAGGAGCTGGAGATGGGTGCAGCTGTCATACCTAGGTTCAGGGAATTCAGGAAGGATGTTTATGACACAGCAGCTAGAACTAAGGTGAATTGTCTCCTGAGTATATAGAAAGATGAGCGAGTAGACTCCAAATCAACACTCTTTTGTAGACAGGCCTGCTAATCTTGTCAAGCCAAAGAACTCTAAACTTGTTACTCTGTGCATGTGTGTGTGTGTGCACCTGCTTGTGTACATGTGTGCACATAGATGCATTGTGCTCATGCACGAGTGGAGACCAGAGGTCAATAATGGGTGTTTTCCTCAGTCATTCTCCACCTTATTTCTTAATCTTTTCTTTGCTTATTTATTTATAAACACACGGATGCTATGGCGCATGGGCAGAAACGAGAGAACACCTTTCCATTCTCTCCTTTCACTATGTGGGCTTCTGGAGATTGAACTCAGGTTGCCAGGTTTTTAGGCAGGTGCCTGACTGACTGACTCGATGGCCTAACACCTTTTTTAAAAAATTTTTTAAAGTGTGTGTGTGTGTATTAGAGGGTGCTGTGTGTACCTGTGGAGGCCTAAGGTGACTTCAGGAATCACCCTGGATTATGCTACCTCCTCTTTGCTTCACTCTGGAATTTCTCCATCATCCATGGCCAGAAGTACAGGTCACTGCTATTTCTGTCCGGTGTTTTTACATGGGATATGGGATCTGAACTCAGGACCTTCTGCTTGAGAGGCAGAGGCTTAATCCCTGAGCCATCTCTCCGGCCTCACCACCTTAGCTTTTGAGACATAGTCATTCACTGAAACTGAAGCTTGCCAAGGAAGCTAGACTTTTTAAATTTTAATTTGTTTTACTTTTACAAGATAACTGGAGGATTACCCTCCCAATGTCGCGGGTACAGCAAATACTCTGGGCCCCTGAGCCATGTGCCCAGACCACGATTGTCACTAATTGACCCTCCAAAGCAGACCGTGAACCTCCCAGGGAACATCTACTCACAGCTGTCAGGAAGTGCAAGTAGGAAGCACCCCAGAGTATTGCAGTGTGGGACGCAGGCCAGTGCTGTGACACGGGGACACAGGCCACTGCTGTGACATGGGGACACAGGCCACTGCTGTGACGCGGGGACACAGGCCACTGCTGTGATACGGGGACACAGACCACTGCTGTGACACGGGGACACAGGCCACTGCTGTGGACACAGGCCACCTTTCTCACGCGAAGCTCAACTCTCCCAGTTACTTCCTGAGCTCTGTCCAGGAGACAGCGCCTTTCTTCCCTAGCCAACTTCCTGTGAGCTTTGGGCGTTCCTCCCTGGTGGGAAAGGGGAAGTGAGTCCACCTTGAGGTGACTAAGCCCGAGGCTTCCCCAGGAGTTGGCTGGGCCTCTGAGCAGATGTGACACCCTCTGTGTTGCTTGTTTTTCTTCTCTCTGCCTCTCTCACGCCACCTTCTACTTTCAGAGTCAGTCTGTCTGCACAGCGTTAGAGCCACTCGCCCTCCAAAGGGCATCTCCACTCAGTGTGGAGAGAAGGAGGGTCACTCCAGGCCGGCGGAGGGGCAGCCCTGGCCTGGGTGGTCCCCCTCTCCCCCTCCAGGCCGGGCTGTCAGATCAGCTCTTCGGGCATCGAGGAGGCCGGCACGGTTGTGTTTTTAGTACAACCTGGTCGCACAGAGTCTCGCCTGGGCGGCAGGGCAAGTGCCCACTGCTGAGGAAGCACAGGGCAGGGCTCACCCTGTGGGGGCCAGTCTTGCTGTGCCCACCTCAGAGCGAAGCGTTCGCCATCCGGGTGGGAGGTCAGGGTCCAGGCGCTGGTATTTCCCTTCTTCTGCTCGCTCAGTTCCCCTGGGACTCTTGAAATGTGTGACATGATTGTCACATGCTAGGCCCATGCTGCCTTCCTGCCCTCAGGTCCTCCTTCTTTCCTGCACTGTCTATCCCTCCCTCAAAGCCCGTGTCCTGATATTACCCCTCAGGACACAGGATCAGTGCGTGGGCCTCACCCCTTCCCACCAGCCATATATACCAGTTTGAATGCGCTCGCTGTCCTGATGACAGACTTTCACTGCCCAACCCCTACGGTGTGTAGCAGATACCCAGTCACACGAGTTTCTGGTCACGTCTCTTCTATGTCCAGCAAGATGACACTGAGAATTAAAAGCAAACTTGGACTGGAGAGGTGGCTCAGGAGATAAGCCTCCGCCTTGCAGGTGGAGGATCCTGAGTTCGGATTCTGGACCCCACGTATAGACACCGGGTGGAAGCGGGAGCGGCCTGCGTTTCCGGTCCTGGTAGGGCAGAGCCTGTGAATCCCGGGGCAGAGCAAACAAGGAGGAGGTGGAGGCGTCCATGGTGGTTCCCGAATTTGTCCGTGGTTCTACACACACACACATACACACACACACACACACACACACACACACACACACACACACACGCATACGCGCCCAATTGAATAAATAATTAATAAAAAATTAGAATTAAAAGCAAACTTGAGAAAAACAAAGGCATGAGGCTGGCGGGTAAGATACTTGCTAAGTCTGACGCCCTGCATTCTGGGCCCCAAAGCTACCTGGTAGGCAGACTATCACACGAGCACTGTGGCACATATGTTTGTGCATGTGCATGAACATACATACGCATAGTTAATATAAAATTGTGAATAATAGAGGTGCACACTTCGAAGCAAGCTGTCACATGCTAGGGTAAGTAAGCGCACACTTTCGTTAGTGTTAGGTCCTGCTGAGGGTCCTGAATCCACGGTGGCCAGTGACTCAGAGACACAGCTGGGAAAAGCACATGGGGGTGTTGAAGACTGTTTGCAAGTCGTGTTGGAGCCATATTGGGCGGGAGTCTGTGTTCTGTCTCTCACTTTGTGGGGTTCACGGGGAGAGTCTGGAGCAGGAGTGATGCTGGAGACAGAGGTGGGCTCAGCACAAGGCGGATCTTCAGAACCTGGGAGGAGAGGGCTTCTCGCAAAGGGGTGTCATGGCTCCCACGCGCTCAGCACATACCGAGGGCTTTTCCCCCACCAAGCGCCCCGAGCTCGCTCACGCAGCCCTGGGAACAGATTCGAGATCGCCCGGGCTGTTCTTGACATGTAAAGCCAGGCTGTGCTGAGGGTGTGAGAGTCTCCTCATCCCGGGGGCCTGAGAAACAGGAAGAGGAAGGAAGGCCCTGTGCTCCTTCTCATTTGCCCGTCGTGGCGACGACAGCTGGCGGCGACGACAGCTGCCAGCCCCTGGTGGTTTTGCTAGTGAATGGGCTCTCAGCTCCCCACCCTGACTGTCTTTGCCCTGTGGCATCACAGACCACTGTGACCCTCTCGAACGTGGGCCCGATGTCACATGTGTGCGGCTGGGCACACGTGGCGAGAGCTGACCTGTCCTGTCTGCTCCTGTGTGCTGAGCCCATGAAGGAGCCAAGGGCCCCGTAGCTGCTGGAGACCCGCCGGGAGAGACAGTGGCGTACAGGCCCCTTGGGCGCTTCTGGCGTGAGTGGGGGTCCACGGTGAAGCTATTTGTGCTTGAGGAATCCGCAAACACTCTTGGGCAAAGTGCTGTGAATCTAGAACACAGTCTGAAGGCTCATTCGGGGGCCACACGCCCAGCTGCCTCCAAGGTTGGATCCCACGGGCCTTGGGGCGTCTCTGGCTCATGGAGGGAAGTCTGGACCGGGAGGGCATCCTGGTCTGCCATAGCCAGAACCCTTTTCCAAGCTCCACTGCCAGCCCTGGCCACCTGCCTCCCTGGTCAGCGCCACCTGTCCTTCCTCTCCTGGTGACCCTGGCTCGCTGCTTTCCTCGAAGCCACAATGCTATGGGTTCTCCTGTTGGCATGGCGACCCACCCGAAGGGCTTCTTTTTTCTTAATTTGAGAGACCGAGAAAAAGAGAGAGAAGAGAGAGAGAGAGAGAGAGAGAGAGAGCAAATGGACGCATGTTTGGGTACAGAGGTCAGACGAGGTTCAAAGTCAGGTGTGACCTTCCACCGTGTGGGGTTCTGGGGATGAAACTCAGGCCCCCACGCTTGCAGCAGATGCCCTGTCTTGCAGCCCAACGTGCTCAGAGCCGTCACAGTGAAATTGCTGTCACCAGACCCACTAACAAGGAAGTGACGGCAAAGCTCCCTAACGGGTAGTTGCAAAAATGAAGGAGGACACTTAGGTAGGAGGCTTTAAAGTAAGACGCCAGGCGCCTAAGGGCTCTAGTCAGAGAGCAGCTTGCTGTCTTGTTCCTGAGTGTGTGTGTGTGTGTGAGAGTGCATGAGTATTGTGTGTTGCTTGAGTGTGTGCATGTGTGAGTGTATGTGTGGGTGTGCGTGTGTGTTTGTGAGTATGTGTGTGTGAGTGAGTGAATGAGTATGTGTGAATGAGTGTGTGTGCATGAGTATTGTGTGTACTTGAGTGTGTGTGAGTGTATGAGTGCATGTGTGTGCGTGTGTGTGTGAATGAGTGTGTGTGAATGTGTGTGAATGAGTGTGAGTGCATGTGTGTATGTGTGTGACAGTGAGTGTGTGTGAATATGTGTGAGCGCATGAGTATGTGTATGCATGTGTGTAAGTCTGTGTGTGAGTGTATATGCATGTATATGTGAATGTGTGTGTGTGAGTGTATATGCATGTATGTGTGTGTGTGAATGAGTATGTGTGAATGAGTGTGTGTGAATGTGTGTGAATGACTATGAGTGCGTGTGTGTTAGTGTATGTGTGTAACGGTGTGTGTGTGAATATGTGTGAGTTTATGAGTATGTGTGTGGTATGAGTGTGTGTGAGTGTATATGCATGTATGTGTGTGTGTGGTGTGAGAGTGTGTGGGTGTATATGCATGTATGTGTGAGTGTGTGTGTATATGCATGTATATGTGAGTGTGTGTGAGTGTATATGCATGTATGTGCAAGTGTGTGTGTGGTGTGTGTATATGCATGTATGTGTGGTGTATGTGTGAATGTATATGCATGTATGTGTGTGGTGTGTGTGTGAGTGTAATGCATGTATGTGTGTGTATATGCATGTATATGTGAGTGTAATGCATGTATGTGTGAGTGTGTGTGGTGGTGTGTGAGTATAATGCATGTATGTTGAGTGTAATGCATGTATGTGTGAGTGTGTGTGTGGTGTGTGTAAGTGTATGCATGTATGTGTGTGTATATATGCCTGTATGTGTGAGTGTAATGCATGTATGTGTGAGTGTGTGTGTGTGTGTGTGAGTGTAATGCATGTATGTGTGAGTATGTGTGTGTGTGTGAGTGTAATGCATGTATGTATGTGTGTGTCTGTGGTGTGTGGTGTGTGCATGTAGCTGTATGTATGTGTGTGTATGTGGTGTGTGGTGTGAGTGTAATGCATGTATGTGTGTGGTGTGTGTGTGAGTGTAATGGATGTATGTGTGTGTATATGCATGTATATGAGTGTAATGCATGTATGTGTGAGTGTGTGTGTGGTGTGTGTGAGTATAATGCATGTATGTGTGAGTGTAATGCATGTATGTGTGAGTGTGTGTGTGGTGTGTGTAAGTGTAATGCATGTATGTGTGTGTATATATGCATGTATGTGTGAGTGTAATGCATGTATGTGTGAGTGTGTGTGTGGTGTGTGTGAGTGTAATGCATGTATGTGTGAGTATGTGTGGTGTGTGTGAGTGTAATGCATGTATGTATGTGTGTGTATGTGGTGTGTGTGTGTGAGTGTAATGCATGTATGTATGTGTGTGTATGTGGTGTGTGTGTGTGAGTGTAATGCATGTATGTGTGTGTATGTGTGGTGTGTGTGTGATCCTGGATGTGAGGTGCACATATACACGTGTGTGGATGTCAGAGGTGACCCTCTAGTACTGTTCCTCAGCCATCATCCACCTTGTCCTCCCACGCAAGATTTCTCCTAACCTGGAGCTCATGGACCAGGTGGGCTGCTTGGCCACTGAGTCTCAGGGAACTACCTGTCTCTGCCTCCCAAGCACCAGGTTCACCAGCGTGCACCCCGACTCCTGGCTTTTCCACATGGGTTCTGAGGACCGAAGTCAGGTCCTTGTACTTGGGCAACAAGCACTTGACCCATTGACCCGTCCCCTGCTCCCGCAACTCCGCCCATTGACCCGTCCCCTGCTCCCGCAGCTCCGCCCACTGACCCGTCCCCTGCTCCCGCAGCTCCGCCCACCGACCCGTCCCCTGCTCCCGCAGCTCCGCCCACCGACCCGTCCCCTGCTCCCGCAGCTCCGCCCACCGACCCGTCCCCTGCTCCCGCAGCTCCGCCCACTGACCCGTCCCCTGCTCCCGCAGCTCCGCCCACCGACCCGTCCTCTGCTCCCGCAGCTCCGCCCACTGACCCGTCCTCTGCTCCCGCAGTGCTCTCTCCTCTGAGCCACCCCCCTGCTTCTGCATCTCCTTCTTGCAGGGCAGAGAGCACACTGCTTCTCTACCTGGCATGTCACCCCCCCTTCACGCGTGGAGTGGGGGGAGAGGCACGGATCGCTCAACCAGTCAGGATTTTCATCCTGAGCCGACGCACTCACGAACTGCCGCTTCAGTTTTAGGGATATTGAACAGCTCTTCCCAGAAGTCCCTGCATCTGGTGGCCATCCTGGTCCTGGTCCTCAGCCTGGCGGCGGCACTGATGAGCTGCGTGTTCACCCTCTACAACAGCATCAGCAACCCCTACCAGACGTTCCTGGGCCCCGTGGGCGTCTACACCTGGACCGGCCTCAGCGGTGAGTTCCCCAGGGAGGCTCCCTCCTCTGAGTGGAGGGCACATGCAATCCCCTCACGTGGGCATGGCAGGGACCGTGAGGCACCGGCCCTCTGCTGGGGTTCCCTGAGCGGTAGGAGTCTGTTTCACACGTGCTGGTGAGAGTGGAGTGGGGCGGGGACCCCAGGTAGGCCACATAAGTCAGGCTTGAGACAGGTGTTAAGGAGTCTAATAAACACACGCGCACTAATGAATGTCCACTGAGCTCTGCTGCGAGCTGGCTCTAAGCCAGGCCTGTGTGATAGACATGGACAGGATGCGTGCACACACGGTCTCTTTCTAGTCTTCATGAGATGACCTTGGGCCTCCGGGGAAGACAGCTGGTCACTCTCGCCACAGAGCCACTGAAGATGTCCTGCGGAGACTCTGAGACCAGCAATGTTTATATGGGCTGCCTGGGGCCAGGATGTTGCGTGTATGGCTAGGAGATTTTATTTCATGTGTGGAGCTGGGCAGGAGGTTGGAGTGCAGACAGGCAGTGCATCCTTGCTGGGATGTGCAGTCCAAAGACTTTTGCCGGGTTTGCAGGCCTTGGGGCTCCCATCTGCTCGGCGGCTGGACGAAGGCACGGAGAGTCTCTGCCCCATTCCAAAGCCTTGCCTCCTTCCTCCTCACCTCCTTCTCTCACAACCACTATATTTAGAAACAAATCCTATCCTGCCAAATGGGTGTATTTGTTACTTTTCTTACCGTGTGGCAAAATGCCCCACCAGAACGACTTGAGGACCAGAACGACTTGAGGACCAGAACGACTTCGGGAAGGGCTTCTGTTGGCTCATGGTTTGTGGGCAACATTCATCACAAGGGGGCAGAAAGGGCAGCAGGAGTTGGAGGCCGCCGGTCACGTGGTTTCCGTGGTCTGAAAGCAGCGATGCCCGCGGAGCTCAGCATTCATGGACCCCGCCCATGGGATGGGGCGCCCACACCCAGGAGACACGCCCAGGAGGCTTCCTGCCTCCATTAGCCCATCGCGTGGCTCCTTCACTAGACGTGTCAGGAGCTTCCAGGAGCTTCGTCTCCGAGGTGGCTCTGGGTCCTGCCACGTTGACCGTTAGCATGACATCGCAGGCTTACCCGTCAGGGTCGGGGCGTCTGTCCAGGACGGGACGAAGCTTGGGATGCCGAGGATGGGCACCTGTGGCAGTTCCGTCCCTCTCTGTGCGAGAACTCTGTGACTCCTACGTTCTCACCCGTCCTCCTCCTCCACGCTCCCTGGGCCTTGGGGTGACTTAGATGCCCCGTTCAGGGCTGAGCACTCCACAGTGTTATTCTCTGCACTTTGACCAGTTATGACTCTTGCAGTCACGTCTCTTGGTTGAGGGCTGAGAGCCGTCCTAATCTGTGGGCACAGTGATAAGCATCTAGATGGCAGTTACGTGTCATGTCCTTATGACTAACCCTCTGGTTGTTCCTCCTCTCTGGTCTCTCACCAAGGAAGGGGGCGATCTCAAGAGGCATCATACCTCCCAGAGAGTCTCCCAGAGAGACTACTGGAGGTTACCGCTGGATGGGAGAAAGGGGGCTCCTTTCCTCAGTGGTAAGTCAGCACCCCACTGTGATATCATTCTGATGTGAATGAGTGATCCGGTACACGCCAGTACAGACAACCCATACATGTAAAGTGTCCCACACATGTAAGAGACGTGAAAGCAGGAAGGAGATTGGTTTGGAAGAAAAGGTTCGTGGTAGGAAAGGGGGGATAGAATCAGATAGTAAGGAGTGAAAATGGCATGTAAATGTGAAACTGTTGGATGATGATGGTGGTGAGGAAGATGGAAATAACACCATGACTACCACCTGGTGCAGATGGTTAGAAGAAGCTGGCACTCGTTGCCAGGGTAAAAAGTCGATTGTTTTTATATTTGCTGGTCCAAGTCAGAATCCAAGGAGAGTTGAGGATAGCCCCAGGCATATCTGGATTTGAGGTCTTAACTCATGTCTCAGAAACCTATTTCTCTCTTGGTCTGTGCCCCGAGCTTCTGGTGTATGCTGTGTCACTACGCAGCCAGTTCAGTCTTCTGAAATGTCAGAGGGCTGCAGCCACCTGGACACTGATCTGGCAGCTGTAGAGCAAAGACCTGCTCTACCTCACCACCCAAGAAAGAGCTCCAGACCTGTTTCCACTGGAGTCTCCCTCCGCCAGCCCCTGATAGGTGGACTGACCCCCACAGGTGGGCATGTGCCCATCCTGGGGCCAGGTCCAAGCCTAGCCACTCCCCAGCCGCAGGGGAATGTCGGGGGTTTCCAGAGGAGGCCAGATGTGGAAGTCTGCTGCCGCGTCCTATCTGCCCACTGCCTGATGGTGACCTGCAGAGGCTCCCAGATGGACAGGCTGGCTTTGTAAGTGGCAGAGCCCCTATGCATGTCTATGAAGGAAAGTGGGGAAAGGGGAATGGAACACCCACCCAGCCAGCAGATATCACATCAGAATGATATCAGAGTGGTGTGCTACCTACCATCCCAGCCACCAAGGAGACAGGAGGAAGGATCCCATGCCCACGGCCTGCAAAGCTACTTCCAGGACCACCTGGGCAACTCAGGGAGCCCTGTCTCAAAAGACGAGCCAGTGTTAAAGTAGTTCTTTAGTGTTTTTAAATTTTAAAAAAGTTTATTGTGTGTGTGTGTGTGTGTGTGTGTGTGTGTGTGTGTGTGTATCTATGTCTGTATGTTTGTGTGTTAGAGGACACTACGTGTCCCTGTAGAGAGTCCAAGAGTAACTTCAGGAATCATCCTGGATTGCTTTTACCATTCTTTTGCTTTGCTCTGGGATTTCCCAGGCTCCTTCCACCAGGCCTGGAAGTGCAGGCTGCCACCATTTCTGCCTGGCGTTTTTACATGGCATCTGGATCTAAACTCAGGACTTTCTGCTTGTGAGGCAGAGTCTTAACCCCTGAGCTATTTCTCCAGTGCCTGTTTAGTGTTTAGTGTTTTTGAAGCTCTAAATTCAATACCTAATGTGAAGGAAGGGAGGAAGGGAGAAGGGAAGGAAAGAAAGAAGGGGTGAGAAGGGGGAATGAAAGGAAGGAAAGAATGAGGGAAGGAGGAAGGGAAGGAAGAGAAAAAGAAAACAGGAAAGAGGAAAGAAGGGGGAGGGAAGGAAGAGAAGAAAAATAGGAAGGGGAAGGGAGGAAGGGAAAGAAGAAGGGAAAGGAGAAAAGGAAGAAAAGTAGGAAAGAGGAAGGAAGAAAAGATAGGAAGGAAAAGAGGGAAAGAAGAAGGGAAGGAAGGAGGAAGGGAGGACAGAAGGAAAGGAGTCAGCATGCTGTCTGGGTGCTGGCTGGCCTCTCCCCATGCAAATCAAAGCTCTGGGCAGCTTCAGACGAAAGCCCCAAGCCCTTGTGCACCCCGTCCCTTTATGATTAAGCTTTTACAAGAGCCGTCACAGGAGGCAAATGAAGGATAATGGAGGCGTGAGAGGTGCCCGCATCAGAGGCGCTGGGCTGTGTCCGTGCAAATAATTAAGAAATGAAACCTTTATTTTGCAGATGAGGCAAGTCATGGGGCCTGTTAAAACACTCTCCTCCTGCCAAACCCCTCTAATTAGGTTCCCTTAGGGAACCTTGGGGGAACTTGGCTGCTTGTGGAGGGGGAGGGGACAGCCGGGCACATCTGAGTGTCCACGGAGCTGCACACATTCTGTGCTGTCAGCAGACGAAGGATCACGTGGGTTTCCATACTGGGGATCCCCCTGCCCACACAGGGTCAGAGCCCACCTGGGATGGGCAGCTCCCCGCCTATCAAAAGGCATGAGACATTCTCATCTTCTCTGGGGTTTTAATTGCATTCCCGAGAGGGAAGCTGCCTGCCTCCCGGCCCACCACTTAAAGTGTCTTGGGTCAGTCTGGCCTCTTCCATGGATCAGCACCACTGGTCATTCTAGAACATTTGCACCATTCAAAGAGAGACCCTGTGTGCTTCAGAGCTTGCCGACCTCTTGGCCTAAGGGACCTCAGATCTACTTTGCTGTAGACTCCTCCGGCTCACGCGTGGCGAGTCACCAGCAGGAGCTCATGAGCCAGCACGCGCGGCTCTCCAGGGAAGGTGCCTGTCTATGCCCAGCATCTGGGACCCTGTGAGCCTCCCGCCATCCCAGGGCTCACCTGTCGCAGACCAGAGTACTCTAGAGCCACTGCCCCCCCCGCCTCCCCCCCACGGGCCTTGTTGAGATTGCTTCCTCTGTTTCCCCATCTCACCTTCCCACTCCAGCCCCTCCATCTGCTGGCTTCATCTGCTTCCTGTCCCCTCATCCATCCATTTGGGCCACCTGCTCCACGCATGACTCTAGGCCATGTGGTAGACCAGTTGTCTAGCAACAGCGTCTGAAAGCACAAGCATCTGAGGGTTTGTTTTGGTTGGATGCTGCTCTGCACGATCCTCAGTGTTTCCCTCCTGGGATTGAGTTTGTGTTTCACTTCTTTTCTGCATTCTTCTTCATCCTTGAAAGGTTATGAAACATTATGCAGACACTAAATAAATGCCTTTGCATTAAGTGTCCCATAAAAAGTGATATTAAAAAGCATTATTGGGTGGGAGAGATGGTTTGGTGGGTAAAACGCTTGCTGTGTAAGCATGAGGACCTGAGTTCAGATCCACAGTACCCAAGTACAAGTCAATTGTGGGCACCTGTGTCTGCTACCCTGGTGCTGGGGGCAGGAACAGTGGACCCTGGGTGTTTGCTGACTGGCTAGTGTAGCTAAAATGATGAACTTCAGGTTTAGTGAGAGTCCCCATCTCAAAGAAAATAAGGTAGAAAGCAGCAGACTAACCTTGACTAACAATAGATAACAGAAGCCCAACATGGACTGCTGAGCCTCATATGTGCACATATGCTCATGCACACACACCTCTTACACACACATGCATACGTCACATACACACATACATCACACACACATACATACACAAACACACACACACTTGCACATGCATGGGCACACACCCACATACAAAAATGTAAATGTTTTATTTGTGTATTTGTGTATGTATTTATTGTTACATGTCATAGCACCCATGTGGAGGTCTGTAACAGTGTAACAGTGTAACGGGGGCCCATGGAGACCCTTGGGGGTGGGGATAAGCTGGTGCAGAGTCAACAGCACAGACTCCAGGAGTCAGGCGAGTGGCAAAGTAGGCTCACAGGCTGTAGGCTCTGGGTCCTGCAGGCTCCTATATTATAAGTATCAGGTGGCTTATATACCCCACCCAACATCCCATAAGTCTCAGCGTGAGCATTGGCTAAGTTGTCCTGTCTGGATTGGTCCTCTCAGCCAGGTGGTTTAACAGCACCAACTGTCTTTGCTCTGGAAAAGGCGTAGTCTCGCGAGATTTGTAGCCTCACAAGATTTGTAGTCTCATGAGATTTGTATGCTTAGCGGGAGAGAGGAGTCCAAGGAGCCTCTCTGTATGGGGGATGAAAACCTCTGTGGCACAATCATTGTCCGTTCCTCCTACATATCCATCCTTTTTATTTATTTTTGACAGCCAGCAGGAGCCAGAGTTCTTTGCTCTGACCTTGTTGACCCCGCCTCAGAGGGCATCCAGCATTATGGACTGTGCCTGTCTCAGGTCGTCCTGTCTCACAGGATCTTACCTGTCATTGGCTACCAGCCCTCGAAGGACCTCACCTCTGGAAGGCATGTCAGGATATGTGGATAGTAGACTAGACCAAGGCTTCACAAATCTCTGCAATCCAAGCTCGAATCATATCCCTAGGGCACTATGGCTCAGATATTCAAGGGCCATAAGCGCCTGTAGCATGGTCTTATTGATGGAGCGCTGCTGAGAGATGTGCTCGAGGAAATACTTAAGCAATATAATTGATCCTAAGTTACAATCCATTAAAAATTAAAATGAGAAAACAATGAAAGAAAACTTACAACCTAATAGAAAAACAATTGTGATCAATATAAAACATAAGTAGCTAAAGCCTTAATGTTACCAAAAATAAGTATGCATACATGTATTTAAAAATGGCATGCCAAAAAAAAAAATCAGTGCACAACAGAAATGAAAAAAAATATTGAAGTGGCCACAGATTTACTCATTTTATGAATCTGGTTCCTGGGAAGGCTTCACAATCTCTGTTGCTGATCTTACATCTCAAGCTGGCACCCATATTGGCGAAGTGGAATCCTGAGGGAAGACACAAGCATATCCTCGACCCCGGGTTAATAAGGGAGCGGGTCCCTGCCATAGCAGCGTGATGGGATCCCTCCATTGGACAAGAGGCAGGGGAGTATTGTGAGGCAGGAAAGCCCAGTGTTTATAAGCAGGGCTTAGTCCTGAACCATCAAAAGTGAGGAAGTTAAGGTGAAATAGAGCCTCTGTCAGAGCCAAGTGTGGGTCACGTTTGGATTCAGGGGATGTGACCTTTGCCAAAAAGCCCTTCAAGGTTCTGTTGTATCTTTCCACAATGGCTTGTCCCTGTGGGTTATAGGGAATGCCAAAAGTGTGATTAATTTTCCATGAGGCTATAAAGGACCAAATATGCAGGTCCATTGTCAGTCTTTAGTGTCCAAGGTACACCCATAACAAACATGGGAGGTTTTAGGGCTTTAATAGCATGGGCTGCCTTTTCTCCTGTAAGGGCTATTGAATACACAAAGGAGGAACAAGTGTCCACTATGACATGAACATATTTTAGGTTCCCAAAGGGGAAGTGGTGGGTAATATCCATTTGCCAAATTGCATTAGGCAAGAGACCTCTGGGATTTACCCCTCTCTTATTGAGGGGGCCAAGTGGAGCCAAGGGGGCACAGGTCGCACAGGACCTGACTAAATGTTTACATTGTGACATTGTAAGCTCTTGAATAAGCTTGTGTAAGCTCCGAGGGGTAAGGTGAAATTGTTGGTGTAATGCCCTAGCTCGTTCAAGAAGCTCTAAGTCCACAGTCATGATCATAGTATCTGTTACATCGTTTCCCGTAGCCAGGATTCCGGGAAGTTTTATGTGTTACCTTATATGAGAAATATACCAATATCACCCTTGGTATATTTCCAATACATCCTGGAGCAACTGCATGGTGACATGTAAGGAGCACATGTGGTCCTTGAGCAAAGAAAATGAAAGGGTCCGGACAGCCCGTACCACATACTGACTATCAGAAAACATATTAACAGGTTCTAATTGGCATTCAGTAAAAATCTTTGAGAACCCCAAGAGTTCACCCAGCTTTGAGAACCCCAAAAGTTCACCCAGCTGAGCCAGGGTTGGGGAGGACATAAGTAATGTCTTTTTTCCCCCAGGCGCTTAATGAGGATTCCATCTGCGAGTTGTTTTTTTTTTTTTTTTAACAGAGACAAGACTAAAAGGGAATAGACGAGACAAGGAATGTATAGTGGGGAACTTCCGTAGTTCCTAGGCCACGGCTGTATGCTCCCTATCGATGGACAGACAAACACAGAGAAAGGGAAAGGACCTTCACGCTCGCCTCTCGTGAAGACAAACACACAAAGGGGCAGCTTACTAGGCACAGTGCTCCTCACTGGTGCCGAGATGAGGAAAGGGCTGCCATGGAAGCCCCACAGATGTAACAGTGTAACAGTGTAACGGGGGCCCATGGAGACCCTTGGGGGGGATAAGCTGGTGCGGAGTCAACTGCACAGACTCCGGGAGTCGGTTGAATGGCAAAGCAGCTCGCAGGCTCGCAGGCTTGCGGCTCATACAAGTATCAGGCGCTTATATACCCCACCCGACATCCCATAAGTCCCAGTGTGAGCATTGGCTGAGTTGTCCTGTCCGGATTGGTCCTCTCAGCCAGGCGGTTTAACGGCACCAACTGTCTTTGCTCTGGAGAAGGTGTAGTCTCGTGAGATTTGTAGTATCGCGAGATTTGTATGCTTAGCAGGAGGGAGGAGTCCAAGGAGCCTCTCTGTATGGGGGATGGAAGCCTCTGTGGCGCAATCATTGTCCGTTCCTCCTACAGAGGTCAGAGGACGACTATCAGAAGTCAGTTCTCTCCTTTCACCATGTGGACTTCCAGGGATCGAACTCAGATCACCAGTTTTGCCAGAGCCCTTTACCCACAGAGCTGCCTCTGCAGCCGCACAGGTGAAATTCAGAAGCTGTGCTGCTATGTCATTCATGAAATACTCTCCTTTTCAGCCTCCTTCGTGTTCCTGACCATGGTACTGTTTGTGGGGAACACAGAGTCCAACCACCTTTCTGAGATGCTGTGCCAGAAACTTTACCCGCAAGTCACTGCCAAGGGAACGAGCCAAAGTTACGGATACTCATTTTGGCTCAGCCTGCTCATCATTCTTCTGAACATAGTTACCGCCATCATCATCGTCTTCTACCAGAGAGCCCGGTATCAGCAAAAGCAGGAGCAGAGGAAGCCGATGGAGTCTGCCCCGCGGGATGGTGTCTTGTTCTGATTCTCTGGTTCTGGGCACTTGGCACTGTGTCTGCTTTGCACCTGTCTCCCAGGCAGCAGCTGGGCATCTGTTGCCTCTGGACCATCTGCCTGGTAGGGTGGCTGCTGTAGTGTGCTCGTCCCCAGTGACGTTTACACACATTTTCACAGACACCCAGAGCGGTGGACAGCTGGCTGGGATGACTTCCATGGGAGGGGTGCTCATGGAGGGCGTGATATGGGCTCCAGAGGCCCGTCCTGCCTGTCCCCAGCAATAAAGGTTCCTCTGCTTCCCCGCGTCAGTCTCCAAGCCCTGCAGCTCCTAGGACCTCACTGTTGCCAGAAGGGATCAGGCATTTGGGGTTTTGGGGAAGCGCTATAGAAACACCTGGGTGGTCTCCCCAATAGAGACAACCAGGCCAATGGAAAGGGCACCAAAATGAACTTCACCAACGTTTCCAGTAAGCCGTCTCCCTAGACAGCCACCTGGAGAGTCCTTCGGGCTTGACTGGTCCACTAGTGTTAGGAAGAATGCTTGGACGGTTTCGTGTCTTCTTGAGCCAGCGCTTCAAAGCAGCAGCTCGCAGGTGGTGAAGTTCTCATAGTCCTTAGGCAGCCTGACTGAGACACGTGCTCTGATGCCTGCGGAATGGCCAGCCCCTGGGCCTCACGCATCTGGCTCCCGGGCAGTCGGGACACACATCTAATAAGTAATCTCTTGGTTCCAATTAAATCAGATACTTTAGGGGTTGGTTTGAGGAGACAGGGGCCTTCATGGTAGATGTGGTTACTGATCACAAAATTATGCTTATTCTTTGAAAGGGCTGTTCTTTGTCTTGCTCCACCCTGAAGTCCTACTAGGTTCATCTGACTCTAGTACATATAATGTGGAACATATTTTTTAAATCTGATTATTAAGAGTGAAGATTTTTCTCTATGCTTTGAGTCTAGATAGAAACATTTGTATTCCTGTGGATTCAGAGTCTAGGCGCTGCTAACACAGACATGTAATGACGAGGAAGTGGAGGTAGATGGCCAGGCCCCGCAAGGGATGACTACGCTGGGGATCCGGGGTGGTCTATAGTGGGGGTGTCACTGCTTGGGAAGGAAGAGCACTGCATCCGTCCACCTCAGCATCTCAAAACGCAGGCTGCTTTAGAGAAAAGCCATCTTGAGTTTTATATCTCACACAACCTAAAGCAGAACTGGATAAAAGGGAACTCTATGTTGCAACTGGGAAATGAAGCAAAGGGCTGTTTTCATATGTGTTCATGCGGGAGGTAATGAGATCACACCTGCATTCAGCAGACATCTTGCTAAGCAGGAGGACCAGACGTTTGCTCTTCCCCAAGCATAGCAACACTGACCAGCGCTCCCCAGACTCCTGCCCCAGCCACGTGACATTCAAGGCTCAGGGAGGCAGAGGAGAAAAAGATCATCCACAGTCACTCACTGTCCCGAAATGATTCACAAAGGCGCATTCTCATGCATTTCTGAATGGATCTACTTGAAACACTTTTGTGGGATCTAAAGTGTTCTATGGAATTAAAGTGTTTTGGTGGCCTCGATACGACCCCTAAATAAATCACAGGGTTAGCTGGGCATCCTGAAGCCTGTCTACAGCACCAGCTGGAGGGAGGATCCCTGGAAGTTCAGATCTCCAGCTCAGTCTACATAGGGAATACCAAGTGCTGAGTTAGCCAGAGCTGAATAGTAAGACACCGTCTGCCAAAAACAAACAAAAAAAAACCCATAAAACAAAGCCACACAGCCTCATTGTGATGGCCTAAGTTAGCCACGTGTGCAAAATAAATAGCATAAATGTTGCGGTCACAGTATGCTTGAGTCCCAGCACTTGGGAGATGGATCTAGTGGGACATGGAATTCCAGACCAGGGAATGTAGGTGGGGATGCTGAGAGATACTGTTAAAAAAAAAAAAAAAAAACAAAGAATTAAAGGAGAGAGAGACAGAGACAGAGACAGAGAGACAGAGAGAGAATGGGAAAAGAGAAAAAAGCAAAATGCTTTGCTTGCAATAAAAACATAAAAGCGTAGTAGTCTGTGATTATGGCCTTAGGAAGATTAATACTTTAGACCCAGGTTATGAGGACTGTGCTCTCCCAGGGTGCCGACACTTGCCAAGCACTATGGGAGGAGGGAGGCAAGGGTTGTCTGCCGTCGGGATTTGCCTCAAGCACAGAAGTTAGGCAGGTCTGGGAGCTCTGGCCTCTCACAGGTGGCAATTGGGAGAGTCCACTACGGGCCCACAGCCGGCTTCTGCTCACACTTTGGCGCCTTGGAGTACAACGGAGTGACCTCAGCCTTTTGCCTTCTGAGGCTGCTCTGCCTTGCCAAGGCTGGGCACCTGCAGGTCTACTAAGTGGGGCAGAGAGGGCCCCACCGAGTTCAGGTTGGCTTCCCCTGCCCGCTTTGTGCCCCTTAGCAACCCTTTTCTCTTACACGGGAGCCAGTTGTTCAGTTGGACCTGAAGTCGAATTCTCCGTGACCTAGTGTGAGGTCTTTCGCGTGATGGACAGAGACCTGACCAGTGTGTGTGTGGGGGGGGCAGGGTACTTGCTCCGACTCTCTCCTGACTCTGAAATCCCAACTGGGAGAGAAGAGAGGTTCCCCGGTCCCCAAGCCCTTCTGGTCCCTTCCAACCCAGCATGGGACGTGGCAAAGTCCAAGTCCGTACCCCTCCCTGTGCTCTTTACTTGCGGACACGAAATGCCTGAGTCTTGGGACAGATAACGGGAAGGGGAGCAGGAAGGTTCCGCGTGAGGCTTGCTGTGGCGGCTCATGACGCCTCACTTGAATCATCTCTGCCAGACGGAAGCGGCTCAGCGCCGGCCGGAGAGGATGAGCCTGGTGCCCGACGGCTGAGGGCTGTGCTCTGCCCCCGGGTCTGCAGCTCACGGGGAAAGGTGAGGTCGACCTCCGTGTTACTGTCTGTCCCCGCGGCAGGTCACACCGTCTCTGTGCTGCAGACACAAAGTCCGGCGCTGGAAGCTCCTGTCCACCCATGTTTATCGACGCTCCGTGAGCTCTTGGGTGCTTCGGGTTGGCAACAGCAGGAAAGAAAGACCGCGCTTCCTGCTCCCCGCAGAGGTCCCAGAGGGAGTGTGGTATCCCAAAGGGTCCTCGCCCTCAGGACCTGAAGAACCCACCCCTGTCTGTGCCTCTGTTCATCCAGGTGCCCAGTTGTGGGTGGATTTGGGTGCTAGGCTGAGCCGGAGAGGGGACTCCTCACTAGACATCCTGCATACCCACGAGGGACTCTGTGCTGCGGACAGTAGAAAGCCGGTGTCTGGTGGGTCCTGGGGCTGGGCTCTGGCAGGGTTCAGTGCACGCTGCTGGCCCCGCCACGCTGTCTGCCTTCACACTATGGCCTCTGTGCAGCCCACAGACACGGAACGGTAGTAACAGCATCAATTAGAACTGCAGGCAAGTCGTGGTTGAGGAGAAGGGAGAGGAGGAGGAGGAAGAGGAAGATGAGAAAAGGAAGAGGGATGGAGAAGGAATTGAGGAGGAAACAAAGAAAGAAGAGAGGAAGAAGACAGAAGGAAGAGGAGTTGAGGAAGAGGAGGAAAAGAAGAAAGAAGAGAGGAGGAAGAGAAAGAGGAGGAGAAGGATCTATGATAGACTTCAAGCTATGAAAGCCTCATTTTCAAAATGTTCAAATGTTCAGTAAACTAAGGAAAAAATAGGGAGAAAATTAATTTTCTCATTATTCTTTTTAGTCAAATTACTTGGAAAGACGCCTGAACTATTTTTCAACCCCCTCCTGCTAGGTTTACTGCGTCGGGTAGACGTCTAACTTTGCCTTGGCCCCTAGTAGATGCCACCGATCTGATTCTTGTCAGGCACAGTGGCTCTGCCAAGCATGGACCCCAGTAGATAACGCAGCCCCCAGCATTTCCTTTCCAGATGCAGGCTGAGTGTGACTTCCGGAAATGCGGGACACGGGAGACCCCGCCCCACCCTCACGGTCACACCCTGCATGATGACCAGTCTTTTTTCTACACCGGCCACCGAGGCTCAGGTGACTAAGAAGCACGTGGCTTGGCCAGTAACCTGACCACGGGGTCACAGGTGCGTAAGATGATCGTAAAAGTCAGAACTTCATGTCCAAGTGCTGGCCTTTGGACTGCCAGCTGCCCCGGGCGTGCATCATTTGAATAACTGAATGTGCTAGATTCTCAGTGTTTAAGCAGATAGACATTCACCTGTCGTGTTGCTCTAACTAGAACAAGTTTCAATGGACTGTGGATTACATGCTGTCTCCCCGGCTTCCCAACTGCTTGGGGATTTAAAACTCCTTCTGACCCTGCGTCACCGTGACAATTGTGACTTCTTCCCATGGCGCGTTCAGGTATGGTGGGAAGAGCACGTTCCGTGTGCGGGTTCTTAGGTCTAGTGGCTGTGCCATGGGTAACGTTCACAGAGCAGCCGCTGACCTGGGGCACTGGGGCAGGAGCTAGACAGGAAGGTGCTATACACATGGGGTTGGTCAGATAGGTCAAGTTAAGTGTGACAAGATGTGAGTGGGACAGAACCACTGGAACTGTGGAGTCTCTCCAGGGGTCCTGAACTGACAGGACAGCATCCCGAGACAGAGGTGACCCCAGGGGACAGCGTCCAGAGACAGAGGTGACCTGAGGGGACAGCGTCCAGAGCCAGAAGTGACCCCAGGGGACAGGCATCCAGAGACAGAGGTGACCCCAGGGACAGGTTACAGGACAGAAGTGACCCCAGGGGACAGCGTCCAGGGACAGAAGGTCTGACACCAGGGACAGCGTCCAGGGACAGAAGTGACCAGGGGACAGCGTCCAGGGACAGAGGTGACCCCAGGGGACAGCGTCCAGGGACAGAAGTGACCCCAGGGGACAGCGTCCAGGGACAGAAGTGACCCCAGGGGACAACGTCCAGGGACAGAAGTGACCGCAGGGGACAACGTCCAGGGACAGAAGTGACCGCAGGGGACAACGTCCAGAGCCAGAAGTGACCCCAGGGGACAGAGTCTGGAGGTAGTTGTGGCCTGAGCTCCGCCCTACTTTGCACCCGAGCGTGAGCTGTCACCACCACTCAAAGGAGAAGAGACCCTTCGCCTGTGCGCCTCTTCATTTGAAAGGAGGTGAATGAAAGGCCAGGGATTCGGGCAGGGTGCTCTTTCCTTTTCATTCCACTGAGCTTGTTTCTTGAGACGTTTACATAAATATCAAATGGGGCGGTCATGATAGTGATGATGATGATGCTGGTGATGCTGGTGATGGTGGTGGTGATGATGATGATGCTGGTGATAATGGTGGTGATGATGATGGTGATGATGGTGGTGGTGGTGGTGATGATGATGGTGCTGGTGATGATGGTGGTGATGGTGGTGGTGATGATGATGGTGGTGATGATGCTGGTAATGCATGGTGATGGTGGTGGTGATGATGATGATGCTGGTGATGCTGGTGATGGTGATGGTGATGATGATGATGATGATGATGGTGATGGTGGTGATGATGATGATGGTGGTGATGCTGGTGATGATGATGCTGGTGATGATGGTGATGATGATGCTGGTGGTGATGGTGGTGATAATGCTGGTGATGATGGTGATGATGGTGATGATGATGCTGGTGATGATGGTGATGATGATGCTGGTGATGGTGGTGGTGATGGTGGTGGTGGTGATGATGGTGGTGATGATGCTGGTAATGATGGTGGTGATGGTGGTGGTGGTGATGATGATGATGGTGATGATGATGCTGGTGATGATGGTGATGATGATGGTGGTGATGATGCTGGTGGTGGTGGTGATGGTGGTGATGATGATGGTGATGATGATGGTGATGGTGATGGTGATGGTGGTGATGGTGATGGTGGTGATGATGGTGATGGTGGTGGTGATGGTGGTGATGGTGATGGTGGTGATGATGATGATGGTGATGATGATGGTGGTGGTGATGGTGATGATGATGGTGATGGTGGTGGTGGTGGTGGTGGTGGTGATGGTGATGGTAATGATGATGGTGGTGATGATGGTGATGGTGGTGGTGGTGGTGATGGTGATGATGATGATGATGGTGATGATGATGGTGGTGGTGGTGATGATGATGATGGTGGTGATGATGATGGTGATGATGATGATGATGGTGATGATGGTGGTGATGGTGGTGGTGATGATGATGGTGATGATGATGATGGTGGTGATGATGATGGTGGTGATGGTGATGGTGGTGATGGTGATGGTGGTGATGATGGTGGTGATGATGATGATGATGGTGATGATGATGGTGGTGATGATGGTGATGGTGATGGTGGTGATGCTGCTGCTAGAGTGCTGGCATGTGTTTAAAAGCACATGAAATTTTCACTTTCTGTTCTACAATGAAAATCCCTTTAACCAGCAACTTTCAGTTTCCAGACATTTTTTCCTTCGCTTATTGTGATAAACTGAAATGTGTCCCTGTCGGAATTCACATGCTGAGCTATGATGTATTTGGAGATGTGGCCTCTGAAGGCAGGACAGCAGGGTTATTGAGTTAAATGATGTCATAAGATGGGACTTCATGCAATTTTCCTAGCAGAGAGAGAGAGAGGAAGAGAGAGAGAAAAAGGGAGGGAGGCAGGGAGGGAGGGAGAGAGGGGGAGAAACAGAAAGGGAGAGAGAGAGGGAGGAAGAGAGGGAGGAAGAGGGGAGAGAGAGAGGAGAGAGAGGGAGAGAGAGAGAGAGAGATAGAGAGAGAGAAGAGGGGAGAAGAGGAGAGAGAGAGAGAGAGAGAGAGAGAGAGAGAGAGAGAAAGAAGCATGTCTCAGAAAGAAAAGGCCACAGGAGGATGCGGTGAGTAGGACCAAGGGCCCAGACGAGAGAACTCGAGAAAACCAAGCCCAAGTCCACCTTGATCTTAGACTTCCTGGGCCTGGGAGAAAATAAAGACACATTAACGTCTCCATGCCTTGGCTCAGTCCCCGGCGCCCTGCATGACCAACACCTGGAGTCTCGCCTCTGCTCTTCCTTCTGCTCTGGTCAGCTGAAAATCCATCTTCAGGGCTAGATGGAGTGAGGACGGGGAGACCAGTGCTCGCTGGGCCGCTTAGACGCCCTCCTGCTCTTGCACCCTGGAGAGGAGATGCCTCAGCATGGCTTGTGGGGGCGGCACAGCAGCTCAGCCGGTCAGGCGCCTGCTCACAAACCTGGGTTCGATCCCTGGAAGCCCATGTGGTGGGCAGAGAGAAGAGACTTCTGGAGTTGTCCTATGCCCTATGTCCACGTGCCAGGGCGGGGTGCACATGCACACGCAGCCCCATGCACCGTGACACGTGTGCACACACCTTCTCTCTCCCTCTTCCCGAGACCCATCTCTCTCAAAATATATTAGAAAATAGTTTTTTTTAAAAATCAGCTGCAAAATGTAAGCAGGAAGTGTGGGGAAGGTTTACTTTCTCAGGAAGTGCTTTGGGCTGAGGAGCTAGAAAGCTAGAAAGCAGGAGATAGGGGTTTTGTGAAATTCTGATTGTTATTTGAAAGCTCCATTTCAGAGTGACTCTGTTCATTTTGGGGAAAACGTTGCCAGATGACTGAAATGGAGAGATGATAGTCTGCCAGCCATCGGGGGAGAAGGGAGCACTACAGCTGAGCAGATCCCGCAGGAAGTTTCCGGAACACCGTGTTCAAGGTCCCCCTTGATTGAAGATGTTCCTGAGTGAAGGACCCTCCCCCAGGTTCCTGGTAGAGAGGAACCCTGGCAGCCCAGGAGGTTAGGCACCGATGACTCGATTCGAGTTAAGGCACAAGCCATTTACTCTCCCCTCCCCTTCCCCCGTCCACACACTGACCCACGAAAAGAGAGAAAACGTCTCAGTACGGACCAGGAAATAGTTCTGACTTTTGAGAGAAGACCACAGAGCTGGGGCCCCTCAGAGAGCCACGGCACCCGCCCACTCTGCCCCTCAGAAGAAACAAGAAAACAATGTGTTAAATAAATGTCAGGGGTCTGGTTGGGTCTTTTCATTCATTAGGCGTCCACAGAGAGCTTCCAGGAGTTCAAAGGTTCTGGATTTTTAAGATGACCCATTTATTTTGCTATTGTTCATCTATTAATACACTTTCTGCTGCCTGTAGTGGGTACGATGAACCAAATATCTTTTTAGGTTCGCTTTATCTTGGCTTCCCTGTTGGAGGTTTTGGCCCACGTCAGCTGGTGCTTAGCGTTTGGTCTGATGAGGTGACGTATCATGACGTCCACAAAGACCTGGGAGAAGAGAGCAGCTGAGGGTTCTCTTCCCCTTCAGGCATGGCCGCTGGGGAGACCATGGGAGTCCAGTCAACGTTCTTGTGCTGAAGTGGATGATGGATCAAACGTTCCTTATATGCATCGAAATGGTAGAAGACAATAAAGTGGAGCAGGAGGCCCCTTACAAGCTCTCAGGCCTTGACCCCCCCCCCCAAGGTGGGAGTCCCACGCCCAGGTGACTGACCATGGTTCTGTCCCCAAGAGGGCTGATGCCTCTTCGCTGGCCGCTGATGGGAGGCGCAGGAGATGCGGACGGGTGCTCTTGGCTTCCCCCCAGGCTGGTGAAGTCCTACAGAGCACGTTATAGGAGCAGATTCTCGGGGGCCCAGTGTGGGACACACATCCTCAGTCAGCGTGGGCTGTGCTCACCAAACCCTGCAAACCCCACAGACTGAACTAACAGGATCGCATCCTCACAGTGCTGGCGCAAGGCCAACGGCTGCCAGGTCCAGGGTCCAGTGAGGCCTGTTTTCTGGCCCGCAGCCCATCTTCTCAGGGCGTCTCACAGGCCAGATGGGGGAGGGACTCTCTGGACCCCTCTCGTGAGGACTCTAACCTCTTCATGAGGAATATGCCCCATTACCTACACACTGTCAGGTCGGCGGGAGATAGCGATTCCAGAAAGGGGTACGGTTGACAAGAAGTCCAGGGATAGAGAGGAGCTGACTCAGGGGAGAAACTTGGAAATGCAGAGAGCTGAGGGCCTGGTGGCCAAGGGAACCACTAGGGTAAGGCGGGTGAGCATCAGACCAGAAGAGACCCTTAGAGTCAGTCGGAGAGGATGGAGAGGATGGGGGTGGAGGAGGACGGGGTTGGGGGGGAGGACAGGGGGAGGATGTAGAGAGGATGGGGAGAGGATGGGGAAAGGATAAGTCCGCCATGGACCATGTGGTGGGAGGAATTGAAGAGCCCTGGGCAGGGGAAATAAGATAGGTAGATTAGGAGATAGATGGATGGATGGATGGATAGATAGATAGATAATGGTGGTAGATAGATGATTGTAGATAGATAGGCAAATGATAGATAAGTAGCTAGATGGTAGGTAGATAGAGGGTAAATAGTGTTATGGTTGCATTTTGATGTCAACTTGCAGACTATTTGGGGGCAGCCGTGGAGGGTTAATGGTTGGAATGGCCCCTGAACAAGTCTGCAGATACTTAACTGATTGCTGTGGAGAATCAGCCCATAGTGGGTGGTGCTTTCCAGTGGTGGACCAGATAGTAGGAGGTGCAAGGAGGAGGGACTTGCTCCTCCCTTATCCAGTGTCAACTTGCTGTGGAGTCCACTTTGCGTGCACGTTGTTCGCCCTTAGAGCGCCTGGTCTTCTTGGTTGTTGCTGCTGCTGCTGCCTCCGTCCTTAGCTGACTTGGAGTTTTGCCTTTTCCATCACGTTGTTGCTGTTCCTGCTACCTTTGGAGCCTGGTCTCTGGGCCTTGTTGCTGTTCGTGTTCATCGTCGACATCAGAGCCCAGCTGTTCTTCACCGCTGTCAGAACCCAGCATCTTCCGGGCTTGAGACCTTCTTGGAATCGTTTGGCTTTGTGGAACATTCCAGCTAGGAAGGAGGCTGCTTCAGGCCACTATTTGAAGGACACTATTTTTATTGTGAGTTATTTTTAAATAAACTTGTGTACACACACACACACATACACACACACATACAACATTCTATAGATTCCGTTTCTTCAGAGAACCCTGACTCATACAGATAGATATAGATAGATAGATGATAAATAAATTGATCAATCAATGGATAGATAATAGATAGATAGGCAGATGGACAGATAGATAGTAGGTAGATAGAAGATAAGTAGATAAAGGATAGAAACATAAATGAGAGATAGACAGATAGATGATAGGCAGATAGATACATGATAGGTGAATAGATGGATAGATAGATGATAAGTAGATAGATGATAGGTAGGGAATAGACAAGTGATAGGTAGATGATAGGTAGAGGATAAATAGATAAATGATAAATAGATACATAGATGTAAGTAGATACAGGATAAATAAATGATAGATAGATAGATAGATAGATGGATAGATATGATAGAGGATAGATAGACAGGCAGGCAAACAGAGAGACAGACAAACAGATCTACAGAGACCCCAAACCAATCTTTCATGGCTTCACACAGTGCTAAGGAGTTGCTAGGGAAACAGGAGAGGGCAGGATGGAGGGAGATGCAAAGACAGGTCCCTCTTAAGACCATTAGCATGGGGAGGCCAGAGATTTAAGGTGTGTGGTCAGTGCTAGCCAGCGCGCAGGAGACGTCACAAAATGGCACAGCTACTGATAACCACCATTGCCGTGACAGCGAGAATGCCAATGAACGAGTTTCAGGAGATAGAACCAGCAGAAGGGACGCAGTAGTCCCTTAGAGACTCCATCTAGTCCAGAAGAATCTCTGTTGGGAGAGGGCAGAATGGAGGGAGAGAGGGAGGGAAGAGGGGATAGAGGAAAGGGAGAAGAGGGTGAGAAGAAAGAGGGAGAGAAGGGAGGGGAGGGAGAGAAGGAAGAGGGAGAGGAGGGAGGAGAAGGGAAGGGAGAAGGGGGAGTGGAAGGTAGAGACAACCAGCCCAATGTCAGGCTCCATCTGGGCTCCGGGGGGCTGGATGACGGAACATTGCTGAGAACATGAGGCGGTAGTGTGGTGGGACGGGGCTTCCAGGAGACCACCATAGTGCACCCTCCTCTCTACCCTCCCACGCTGACACTGACCATCAAAGCCTGTGGCACCAGGCCTTGGGGATCCCCGGAGCAGGGGCTGCTGTGGGGCTCACAGGCAAGCTGAGAACGTTTGGAAATGCTCTTGAATCACCGTTATGTCGGCGCGCCCTCCAGTGGGCGTCTCTGGAAGTGCTGCGGGACCTGCGTGGACGGACCTGCCTTGGGACCAGCTGGGAACCGCGAACCTTTCCCGTCTGGGCGGGGAGGCGGGCTGGGCCGGCCTGTCTGTCACAGCCAGCACGATCAGTCAGGTCCCTGACCTCCCGCGGATAAACCACAGCGGCTGATAAAGGCACATGTCTTCAAACACCGCGTGAACTCACAGAAAGCAAAGAGAATGCCCGACACGCGTGTTCCCGCCATGCACGTTTGCAACGCGTGGTATAAGCAGGCAGCTCTGAACAGAGCCCCAGTGGGAGGTCACTTTCCATCTGCTGGGCCCAGCACGGGGGAGTCTGGGAGGGGCAGCTCGAGCCAAGGGGTCCACGGCAATCCCGGGGAACACAGCGAGACCTCGCCTCAGAAAGGAGGAGGAGGAAAGGAGAAGAGGAGATAGGGAAGAGGAGACTCCAGAGGAAGGTCAGTAAGTGCCACTGAAGTTGGCGAAATCAGGGTTCTCATCACAGCTGTGTGACGAATCGGGCTGCCTTCTCCCCCAGAGCATCACCCTGCGGTCCAGCACCCCCACACCCAGGTACATACACGTGCAAGATGTCCACTGTCACCCGTACCACCGTCAGCTGCAGCTGCAGCCCAAGGGGAGGAGAGCACTTGCACACAGGGCAAGGGAACACAGACCACCATGAACGACGTACAAAGGAAGGCAGCTCTGATTCCTGCTGCAACCGAAGTGACCCTAGCAGCGTTCTGCTGAGCGAAAGGGGCTTGTCACAGAGACACACGACAGCTAGCTAGCATGTGCGTATTGTGAGATGCATCGTATCGTGAGGAACTTCCAGAACAAGGAAACCAGGAGAGAGGGAAAGTGGATTAGTAGTTAGGAAAGATAGCTATGGGCAGAGTTGCTTCTGTCTGTGGTAGCAGGGGCCACATCTATGAGTATTTTACAGTTGTCAAATCAAGCTCTTTAAATAAGTCGATTGTAAGTGCATGAATCATAATGAGGCATGTTATAGTTAGGGACAGGTGTCAACTTGACTATTGAGAGTTTGAGCTCTGGGCACATTTGTGGAGAATTAGTGGTTGGGTTAAGCCCAGAGCAAACCTGCAAGAGATTGTCTAGCTGATGGGGAAGGCCCGGCCTATGGTGGGTGGGACTAGACCCTGAATAGATGAATAAAATAATAAGAATCGTTGAAGAAGTTGGTATCCTTGTGCATACTTGGCCAGATATGCTGGTCTGGCAAGTAAGGATTGTCCCTCTCTCAGCCATAATGTAGAGATGGTGTGGCCAGTTCTCTGAGCCCTAGTGGTGGTGAGAGCTCTCCTGCTAAGATGGACTGAGAATTGTAACGGAACAATCATTAGAAACAATAAATCCCTTGTTCCTTTAAGCCCTTTGATGGTGATTTATCAGCAATCATGCAGGTGAACTGCTACAAGGGGAATTTTGCTAGTCTTTTGTATTTGTTTACTTGTTTCTGTTTCTTTGTTATTTTTTTTGTGACAAGTTCTCCTCCATAGCAGGGGGTGGGCTTTGGCTCACCCAGGTGGTCTCAGATTTGCAATCTTCCCCCCTCAGCCTCCTAAGTGGTGGGGTTACCACTGAATACCGCCAGGCCCGGCTTATTTAGCTAGTTTTAGAAGTTTGTTCTGCTGGGCTGGGGTCGAAGGTTCATAACTTCAGCTGTGTGGGAGGCTGAGGCAGAACAATCACAAATTCAGTCCAGGCTAAGTTCAACCCGGGCCAGCCAGACCCCGGGAACTGGTCAGATTATATCAAAAGAAACAGTAGAAAGAGATCAGGGATGTAGCTCAGGGATGTACCATGCTCGTCTAGCACGGGTGAGGGCTACGTCCAGGTCAGCACTGCAAAACAGAGTCCATTGTGTTCTCTATTAATTTATCTGACAAGTTTAAAGCGTGTGTGTGCAGGGTGGACATCACGCCCATGCACGTTAAAGAACAGCTAAGTCAAGATGATTAGCACACGCCTCTCCTTGTGGTGGGAACATTTCAGTTCTGGTCTTCCAAAACTGTTCATGTGCACAGTGCATTGCTAGCTGCAGCGCGGTGCTCTACAATCAGGTCTCCAACGACTTATTCATCCTAGCTCAAATTATTATTGTTATTATTTTTTGTAATGTTTCTCACAAACGCTGTGGGCCACGCAGAAGTTCCCTGTGCTATCCTTCCTGGTCCGTTCCCTCTTCCCTCACCATGGCAGCCATGACCTTGACCTTGTCGCAGTGGCTTCTGGGAGCCTGTCTCCCATTTGTCCGTCAGCACCAGGCAGACCGTAGCTGGTTGTACTCTAAGGATGACAGTTGAGGCAACCGAGCCGTCCACAGCCACAAAGCCAGACAAACCTGGCGTTTTATCTTCGGGTTATCAGCTTACATTTTCATTTCCCGAGCATTGTTCCTGCAAGCTTTTTTGGGCTAACCCAATCCTCCCCTGGATCTGTTTCTAAGAAAAGTACGCGATGGATTACATTAACTCAGAACAGGTGGCTGGCAGAAATCTCCAAGCGGATCTCGGGTTTTCTAGGAAATGCGTTTACAGTCCTGGGGTAATTGTATAATCCCTCTCCCGGGAGGTGGAGTATTAGCATTCAGCAGAACAGACGATGCAGGCATCGTGCACGTTTCAGAAGCTTCTTGCCTCCAGCCTCCAGAGGTCACCAAGCCGCCACCAAGGCTTAAAGAGTCTCCACCTGCAGGCCTGGAGGGCCCCGGGAGGCTGTGGCTTCTGGCATATTTGCCACAAAAAACAAAGACTCCTAGCGCCCCCTCTCCCGGGGTCTTAGTACCTCCTGCCGAAAGCTTCCTCCACTCATCCTAACCATCTCACTGCTGAGCCCTAGAATGGGCTCCTGGGTCCCAGGACGGTAGAGGCGCCGCGGGAGAAGCTAAGATGAAGCAAGGCCACTCGTGAACGGCTGTTGCTTGTGAATGACGTGGAGCCTGCCCGCCACGGTGGGAACCACTGCCCTCCACGGCGGAACCACTGCCCTCCACGGCGAGAACCACTGCCCGCCACGCGGGAACTAGCTGTTTTCCAGACAACCGTTTAGGTCTCATCCACAGCAGATCCTCTCAGCCTTCCTGGCTTACGGGGTCAGGAGCCAGGGCTGGGTGGGCACCCCTCACGTGTTATAAGGACCGGTGGACGGAGCTTCTCCAAGGGCTTTGAGGAGCCGCCTGGAACCCTGGGTCTGATGGGGCTGGGGCCCTGCAGAGCTGTCCCTATGTGCCTTGGGGTTCCCTTTGGGGCAAGCCGGTGTGTCTTGGAGTTCCCTGCAGAGCATCCCCATGTGTCTTGGGGTTCCCTGCAGGGTGTCCCCGTGTGTCTCAGGTTCCCTGCGGGTGTTCCCGTGTGTCTCGGGGTTCCCTGCAGGGTGTTCCCGTGTGTCTCGGGGTTCCCTGCAGGGTGTCCCCGTGTGTCTCGGGGTTCTCTGCAGTTCCGTCCCCCTATTAGCCAAAGAGGCTGAGAGAACGTGCTGGCTGGGGGAGGGGGGCTGCCCCTGCCCACATCCACGCCCACCAGGCTCTCACATCTCAGGGGCTCTGGGGTCTCCTGGCCTCAACACATCCACCTAGCACAGACACGGGCGGCCGTGTGGATCACTCCTGAGGGACAGGGAGTTTGTCCACTGGGGATCCGGCTACGAGACTCCAGCAGGTCAATCAGCCCAGTGAGCACAAGAGGCCCAGCCCCAGGACAGCAGCCAGCAGGGCCCCACACCCAGGGTGGTGGCACCTGTGAGTCCAGGGCACTGAATGACTGTGGGGCGGGGAGCAGCCACAGCATAGTGGCCAAGACGCCTCACACGGGCCTGGGGTTCCCAGGAGCCCCACAATGCCACCAACCCCAAGCTCCGCAGCCACTAGCCCGCCTGGGCTGACCCAGAAAGGCCACCGCAGGCTTCACAAAGTCTCCTCAGTCAAAGGCCACCCGGCTGGTCCCTGTGTCCCCAGCATGGTGGGAAAAGAAGCTCAGAATACAGGCGCGTGGCAGTCAGTCTATGCATGCTGACAACATAGATATGCGCCATTACCTTGTCCTGTCTGGCAGTAAAAAGTACAGTACTTTGTGCCGTGCATCCCAGGAGTGCCAGCCCTGGGAATGGGAAGGGGATGCCCAGCAGCCTCTGGGCACAGGCGATAGAGAGCCACTGGCCTCGTGCCCAGCCTCTGCAACTGGACGCCGTCCATTCGTAGACCCTCCTTGAAGTCTTCGCAGCTTTGCGTTTTACTAAAAGTCTTTCCTCATTTGGAAACATGAAGGATAGGCGAGAGAGTCTGTGTGGCTCTCATGCTGGGGCACTGAACAGGATTCGTTGGGACAAGCTTTTGATTCCGACGACCTTGGAGACCCCAGGGCCTCCCTGGGCACCAAGAAGAGCAGAGACTATGCGGTAGGGCTGTTTCAAGAGGTTGCCAACAGAGGGCAGCAGAGTCCCGCGTGTGCATTGCTGTGGCCAGCAAGCATCGCGTGTTCCGGGGCTCCAGAAGGGCTGCTGAGGGGCTGCACGGCTTTCCCAGCCAGGTCCCCAGCACCCTGCAGCAAATCTGGACCCCACGAAGGGGCACAGCACGGCTGGGGTGCATATCTCCCCCAACAACCCCCTAGGGGCACACCCAGGCTTCCCACGACCCCGGCTGCACAGGGGCCCGCGCACACGCTCCGAGGGTCAGAAATGGGCCCTCGTCAGCTCATTAGAAGTGGGGGGTGCTGTGCTCACTATGTTCACCATTTCTACTGAATCCTTCTGAAGATGAAGTTAGCATTCCTCAGGGCCCCGAGCGCTGGCGCTCCCCCTCTTCCTGGGACTCCCTGCTTCTGACACAGCACGCTGTTCACACCCTGGGAACAGGCCTCCCTCCAGCCAGCCTCCAGGCTCCCTCCTTCTCCACAAGCCCCGGTGTTTTGTCTGCGGCTCCTGAGCTCCCTCATCCCCCTGCACGGCCAGGTCGGGGGCTCCCGCAGAGAATCCTTTCAGCAGAGAGCATCAGATTCGAACTCAGACTCAGACTGGGACGCTCTTGCCACTTCCAACCAGGCGGGTCAGGTTACGTCTTAGGTGCCGGTTACTGTCCTGCCCCCTTGGCCAACCTCCCTGGATGGCTCTGTCTAGAACACCCTGAGCTCTTGCTCGGCAGCTCTGCCTCCTCCCCCAAACCCCAGCTTGAAGACCTGGCTAGCTCCCTCTTCTCTCCCCAGGGTCTGACCACCAGCCCCCCCACTACTCTCAAACCTCAGGATCTGGTCACCTTCCCCTGCCACAGCAGCCACAGGGAAGTCGGTCTCTCTTCCACAAGGTCTTGTGTCATGGGGACCAATAGGGACAGGAAGTGGCCCAGGACATTAGCACTTACAGTCAGAGCTCTTGCAACACGCTGAGTGGGCCGAATGCGTGGGGATTGGGGGAATCACGGCGTCCTTTTGATGCCAAAGTCTCACTCAAAGGGGACACGGGAGAGTTTATTCTGGAGTTACACAAGTGACCACGGCATGGGAACACAGATTCAGGTTACCCCAAATTCTATGTCCCAGTATAGTAACAGTTTTAAGATGTTTATGAATTAAGACACTTTCAAATACACTGGTGGAAGCATCGGTCAGGGCTAAAGAAAAGGAGGGAGACCCCACTTCAGATGCTCTCTGGAGACATTGACAGCCTTCTTGTTGGTGGAAGCTAGGCATTGTTAGATGAACACATTCCAAAACCTTTCCCCCTGATGTGCATGTCAGATCCGGCACAAAGGAAGGCAAGGGATGGCTACGGAGGGGCTCAAGGTGGTCCGAGGTAAATTATGAGGAGACTCTGGGCTGGCAACATTCCAACCTTTCTCCAGTCGCTGATGTTCTATCAGGTCATCAGCCTTGCAGTTAATTGGTTAATCTGCTTCTTCCAGGAGCCTCATTCACGGCCCATCTTGGACTCTGACAGCGATAAACACTGCTTTCTCCCACACCCTTCAGGACTGACAGCTGCCTGAGCCCACCACCCAGCCACAGCCAACCAGTCAGATCTGCCGCCACCCACCCGGGAAGCCCATTTCCAGGCAGCAAAATCACCTGTGTGTGGGTCCCAGAGCTCCTTGTGGTGGCTCAGCCCAGCCTGTGGGGTCCGGGGGTCCGGGGGTCCGGGGGTCCGGGGGGAGTGGATTCCTTGCTCTGTTCAGTGAGTCTACATCCGGGTATACCTCCTAAGAACCACCCCCCCCCAGGCAGGCAGAGCTTCTACAACAAGATGAAAATGTTAATTGTTTTGTCGGACTAAAGGGAAAAGCAGCAGCCCGCAGAGGAGCTGAGGAGTTTCTTGTTCATTTTAGAGCCAGTTTTGATTGGGTGTCGACCCCGGTGGGCTCTGGGTCACCTCTGTTCCCTGCAGGCCTGGGGCTCCTCTGGCTGTTAGGTACCGTCCTGAAAGAAGCACTGAGCAGGAGGCTGGCGGTTCAGGAGTAACCGGAATCGTCAGGCACAAGCCAGTCTCTCCCCCATGTTATTGGAGGGGCGTCAGGGGGTCTCGGTCCTGCTTCCTCTTTCCTAGCTAAGAGCCTTCTCTTTCCCAGCCGACGTTCCTGGACCCGTGGCGGGGACAACCTCTCCCCAACCCCCAGCCGGCTCCCTCTGGTTCCATCAGACCTTGGCGAATGGATTCACCTGCTGGGCACTTACGTTCACCGACCTCCACTGCCAGAGGGGCAGACACGCTTCTTCTGGAAGAATTCCTTTCTCACTCTTTCTCCAGCTTTCTACTGGACTGGCGAGGGCTCCAGTCTCCAGGGAGCAGGACCGACTGCTGACCCTCGCAGGACTTCCGCTCTGGAGCCCTGTGCAGCTTTGACCCGTGTCAGCTCACGGGGAACCTGGGCTCTTAGCGCACAGCCGGGGCTCCCCACCTCCCCCCAGAGCCGGGGCTCCACACCCCCCCAGAGCCGGGGCTCAGCCACCTGTTTCCCTAAAGCCAAGGAAAGAGACAAGCCAAGGTGAAATGCAGAGAGGGGGCTCACTCCGCATGGCCTCGTAGGGAGCAGATAGATGAGGAGGTTCAGTAACCCCAGGCTCATTTGTGGGTGCTGAATACGGTTTTGATTTAACTAGGGAAGAATCGGGGAATCCACGACAAACAGTCTGCTGGCCATTGTCCTCACTCTAGTTCTTCCTAGTGGTTCAAAGAAGCCCCCCTCCCACCCACGGAGGGTCTGCAGGTGACCCCCTCCCACCCACGGAGGGTCTGCAGGTGACCCCCTCCCACCCACGGAGGGTCTGCAGGTGACCCCCTCCCACCCACGGAGGGTCTGCAGGTGACCCCCTCCCACCCACGGAGGGTCTCCAGGGTACAACCTCACTGTCCTCCATCTTGGATGAGCGTCCTTGTCTGAGAGGGGGCTTGCCTGCCCTGTGAGGGGGTTTGTTCTTCCTAGAGTCGTGTTTAGGACACGTGCCAGCTGTTTAGGTCATGGCTTGTCTGTCTTCAGCGGTGACACAGGTGTGACAGATGCTCTGTGAGCAGTTGACGGGCCACATGCAGAAGGGACCAGGCGGCCCGTGTAAGGAGACAGAGACAGGCTTCCATCCTGCTGTCAGCCACCTTGGGTCCAAGTGAGGAGTGGATGATTTTTAGCAGAACATTTTTCTTGTGTGTATGTGTGTGTGTGTGTGTGTGTGTGTGTGTGTGTGTGTGTGTGTCTAGAAGAGGCCACTTGAGTGTGTGGCCTGTGGAGGCCCAAGGGAGATGTTGGGAGCCATCCTGGGCTTGCTCTACCTCCTTACTACTCCTTCGCTCTGGGGTTTCCCAGCTCGGCCTTCCAGGGCTGGAAGTGCAGGCTGCACCTATTTCCATCCAGTACTTTTTTCCCTTGTGTGTGTGTGTGTGTGTGTGTGTGTGTGTGTGTGTGTGTGTGTGTATCAAAGGGTACATGTGCTCTCTGAAAGACCAAGGGTAACTTCAGAATCATCCTGGATGGCTTCTACCTCCTTTTGCTTCACCCTGGGATTTCCCAGGCTCTGCCCACTAGGACAGGAGGTGCAGGCCCCTGCCATTTGTACCTGGCATTTTATGTGGGACCTGGGATCAGGTTCTTCTGCTTGTGAGACTGGAGTCTTAACGCCCGAGCCATCTCCCCAGCCCAGAAGCAGCTTTTAAGGGCCCACGTCACACAGGAAGGTGATTCTCTACTCACCACCTTCGAAGAAGCCACACGGGTTCCACCCAGAGCCCTGCTGTGGAGTAAGGCCACGGGGCGGACCTTTCTCCTGATGTCTGGGGCACAGGGGCCTTGCTATGAGCGCTTCTGACCAGCGAGAGCACTGGCATGGCTGGGTGGGCTCTCCCTTGTCTCTGTCCCTGGGTCTCCCTCCCAGCCTCCAGGTCTCCTCCAGTATTTGGAATGCTTATCCTCTCTGGAACGCAGTTGAGATTTGACCCTGAGATGCTAAGAGGTGAGAGGTAAGAAGCAGTTGAATCCGGTCTTGAGATTAATGGGTCTGAGGACTGTCAGGAAAGCAATGAGCCGGTTCACGGACACAGCCCCTCACCATGTCCCATGGCTGGGATGACCTCGGAGGGATACGACGCCCATCCATGTCTGGGGAACAAAACTACCCAGCTGCGCTCCCACTGCCAGAGCTGCCACGCCCACCTTCACCCCGTGCACCGTGCGTCTGCCCGTACGCATTCCAAGGGTGCTCCGTGCAGGTATATGTAATAATCCACATGGAGTGCGAACAGATGCCCATATAGAGTCCACAAGCCATAGCACATCAGCAGCGAAGCTCTTTCAATCTAGTCAAACGGTAGGGTTGCCCCTGCAAGCTGCACTGACGTCAGCTCTGGCCACTTTCTTTGCACGATTATAGGATAGACCCTTGTACTCTGCATCTCAGAAGCAACAAATCTGTAGCCCAATGCGGACTGGAGCAGTGGATAGATTCTGTTTGCTGCTCTTCAGGGGTCAAGCAGAGAATGTGTTCCCTCAATGGGATGTGCGAGGTAGATGGGAAGAAATACCTGTCAGCAAGCGTTCTCCAGCTCCTCTTTGGGCAAAGCCACCAGCCGTGTGTGCCCAGTGAGACCCAGGCTGAGCAGCAGGGGTGCCAGGCACAGGACAGGCTCAGCTCCCTCCAGCCCTCTGGACTTCTTGTGCCTCGCTGCCCTGAGGAACTTACCAGAACCCACAGACTCCCCCACCCCCAGGGGCTGTGGCAAGAGATAAAGCCTGGGAATTTCCCAGGATCCCTTTCAAGGCTGGTCATCCCAGAGGGAGATCTCTGCGTGTTTACCTAGTAAAGAGACCCAAAGGGACCCAAAACTAATCTCTTCTTGGCTTCTCCTTCAAGGAGAAGATGACAGAGATTAGAAGACCCCCAGGGAACCCAAGAGTCTGCCCTTCGGCCCTGGGCGCCTGGGAACCCAATCTTCCCATCCAAGGTATCTCTTTGTTGCCAGGCGACCAGGGCACTGCCCACACTGTGA
Organism: Typhlomys cinereus; assembly: GCA_023101885.1. Lineage (NCBI taxonomy): Eukaryota > Metazoa > Chordata > Mammalia > Rodentia > Platacanthomyidae > Typhlomys > Typhlomys cinereus. The sequence goes on from JALPQD010000195.1 coordinate 1,819,466, forward strand.
AGGAGGGGGCCAGGCTGGCGCCAGAGAGCAGCACACTCAGCCCTCGGGGCTCTGTCTCCTGTGTGACAGAGATATGAACTTGAAGCTCAAACCAGGAAGGAACACGGGGAGGGGAGACTGGGGTCCTGGAAGTCATTCCGAAGAACTGGGGCATTCTTGGCTGGTTGACAGGGTCTCCGGACTCCCATCATTGTGCTTTTCTTGCACTAATAGGGTGACTTAGGGCCCAACTTCTCTTTCATCTTTAGGAAGCTTCATGTATTTAGAGTCTGCAGTGTCTTGGGGTCTATGGTTTGCATGCCGCAGGGCACGGCCACATACAAAACAACTGTAGGAATTAGGTGCTATAATTATCCCCATTTTTCTAGCTGGGTAAACTGAGGCTTGGAGAGGTGAGACAATCTGCCCTATGTCCCATGCTGTCTAGAGCAGAGGTGAAGGGCCATGAATCCCTGTTCATCTGAAGCCTTGTGTGGGAGAGCGATCCTGCCAGGAGAGACCCCAGAAGTCATTTTGAGCTCATGTCTGGTGTGCGTCTGTCTTCTCTTCCGCTCTTTGTCTTTGCTCCCTCGGGGCCCGCCCACTGCAGACCCCTGTGGTCTGTGCCTCCCCGGACTGGCTTTCACTGGAAGCCACTGGGCTGAGTCCCCCAGGCCTGCAGGATCTGATCTTTCCGCTGCCTTTGGCAAAATGCACCATAGTAAATCAGCCCCGATGGTGGGGTCAGCTGACCCCAAACCAGGTGCACACCCCATCTGCAGCTGACTGAAACTGACAGGAAACAAGACCTTGCGGTGGATGGAATGGGGGGTTCTTGCCTAGAGAACGTCTTGGTTGCTGGGCTCAGTGGGTTTTGGTGGGGCTCGGGCAGTGCCCCTCAGTGTGGCTCTGTGTGGCCTGAAGAGGGGTCATGTGGAAACGCTTTCTGCAGCTAACCCTCCAGGAGGGAACCTGTATTTACACCACGGACGTGTAAAATAAACCCAGCTTAATGCAGTGCCCACTGACGTGCCCGCCTTGCCCCGAGGGACAGCTGCAATTACCAGACAAACAGCTCTGCGGAGGGACGGGCGACCCCTCCCCCGTCTCTATCGACCTGTGCTGGCTGATAGACCGGCTGCCGCGTGAAAGGCCACACCGCCAGCCCTTCAATCAGCCCCGCATGGCCCTGTAGCCCCCTCGTCCATCTTCATCTGTCGCTGGCGAGTGCAGCAGCAGAACCCATTCTTCTGCCGGCTCCAGGTGGGAGCATCTTCGAAGCCCCCCCAGATACGCTCGGCCAGGGCCGTTCCTCTGTATGCCGTGGCCGACAGGAAACAGGTTTATCTGTGCTGAGTAGATTGTCGATCTGTAGAGTCAAAATCATCTCCCGCATTCCTTCTTCCTAGCATTCCACATTTCTCATTTGTGTGTATGTGCGTGTGCGTGTGCGTGCGTGTGCATGTGCGTGTGTGTGCGTGTGTGTGTCAGAGGGCACTCTGTGTTCCTGTGGAGGCCCAAGGGTGATTCTGGGAACCATCTTAGGTTGTGCTTACCTCCTTGCTTTGATCTAGAGTTTCCCAGGCTCCACCTTCCGGGACTTGAAGTCCAGGCCGCCACCATTTTTGCCTGGCATTTCTATGTCAAATTTGGGATCTAAAGTCAGGACCTTCTGCTTGCAAGATGGAGGCTTAACCACTGAGCCACCTGTCCAGCTCCAACATTCCTCATTTCTAATCTTTAGGATAAAACTGCCATTCTGGTTGCAAATTAAGAGACTGGAATCATTTTTGAGACGTAATACATTTAAGCCAATGACATCTCACGTATTTAAGAGAAAGGAACAAGAACCAAACCTTCTCCCTGCTGTACCATGGGCGGAGGCTGGAAGTTGGCGCTGAGTGTCCACTATGTCACCCTCCGTCTGGTTTTCTGAGAAAGTTCTCACTGAACCTGGAGCACACAGATTCGGTCAGTCTGGCTGGCCAGGGAGCTCAAGGTTCATCCTGTCCTTGCCCTCCCAACCCTGGGATTTACAAGCATATACAAAGTTGTTTGTTTCTGCATATGTGAGTATGTGTTCGAGGGTAGCAACGCGAATCACTCTGGGCTGTTCCACCTCCTTATTACTTTGCTTTGGGGTTTCTCAGGCTTCACCTTCCAGGGCCAGAAGTGCAGGCCTGTCATTTCCCCTGGGGAATTTTGATGGATCCAGATCCCAACTCAGATTTGGGGGCAGAGGCTTTAGCCCGTGAGCCATCTCTCTAGCCCCCACACAATTTGTTGTTGTTTTTTTTTTTTTTTTATGTGGGTGCTGGAGATCTGGACTCAATTCTCATGCTTGTGTAACAAGCAATTTACTGACCGAGTCCCAAGAAGCAAACACTTACAGTCATATGTTGGCCAGAACAAGGTTTTGGCTAGGTAAGAAGTGAGGTGCAATGATGTGCCTTGGGGGGGGGGTTAAGGTAAACTAACAAAAATTAAACTCATGGGCTTTAAAACAAACCTGAAGGTCCTGCGTGCAGTTCTCAGAGGGCTGAGAGGCCGAGATGAGGGTTAGGAGGAGGAGGAGCTGCGAGAACAGGAGCCGAGAGGAAGTTCTGACGGCTGTAGACCTGCTGACTGTGCCCCAATTGGTTGTACCCCCAGTTGGCTGGTTTTATTCCTATCTAGACTATTTTAGAGCAGCCATGTTGGGAAGGTCTTGGAAGGTCATCCTCCACGGCTGGGGTTATCTTGAAGGAACACATCCTATTAATCTGGTGGAACTGGTTCTAATCCTTCGCAGAAATCACCAGCTTCCCCAACTTTCTGCCATAAGGAATGCGGAGATGTCTTCTCCACTTCAGATAATCGAAGAAACCGCTCACTCATGAGGTCTGCTGCAAGATCCACTGAGCTGGGGTCCAGTAGCAACAAACCAGTGAGAGGTAGAGGACCAAAAGCTCCAATCAGGTTTGCAAAAACTGGAGCTAACCAATGAGGAAAGCCACTTCTCCTGGACCTGCTTAACTCTACGAACACCCGGACTCTGGCCGCCATCTTTGGCTCCCTGGCTCCTCATGGACTTCACCTCTGAAGTACACGAGTTCCTCTCCGGGGTTTTCCTCACTTGCCATTTACAGACTCCATGTCTTTCTCTCTAGAATCCTCTACGCTGCTCTCCTGGTTCAATCCCCAGACAGAACAGGACATATGGCGGCAGTACATAGTGCAGCTCCTGGAATCCACGTCCGGTGATCCGTTCTTTCTCTTCTCTGATAAACTCTGCCTTAATCCTCTACCCGTGTTCTGGCTTCAATCTTCCGCTCCCGAACACAAGAACCTGGAGACATAAAACCCTAGACCCGCAACACTGTGAAATGTCAGGCGTGGGCGGACCCGGGGCCTTTCCTAGGAATGAAACTTCTTGCTGGGGGCCTGGGTGGCTGTCAGAGGTGGGCTCCACTGGGGACTTCAGAGGGGTTCCTTCCCAGCGAGGTGGCCCACCTCACTGCTGGACGCCCACTCTGCTGCCCTCCAGACATGGTCATTTCACCATGCTGATGACAGACTCACGCTCAGTCCAGAAAGTCCTCTGCTGTCCACTTTGCAGCGTCTGTCCTTGGGGAGAAGTGTCCTGTGAAAAGAGGCCCCCTCACCCCATCTCCCTCAGGAGTCACGGCGAGCCCGCAACTCCACTGTAGCACCAGACTTCATCAAAGTGATTCTGGCGATTTGAAAAGCTTGTTAGTAAAGGGAGAGAAAAAGATGGGGAGGGTCTTCCTGCAGGAGGGAAGGGTTAAAGGAAGGGTAGGGGGTTTCTTGCAGAAGGCAAGGGTTGAGGGTAGGGTGTTTGTGGAGGAATTCCTGTGGGAGCTGCGAGAGGGAGGGGTAGAGGGCTTCCTGGGGGAGGGAAGGGTTGAGAGAAGGGCGGGGCTTCCTGGGGGAGGGAAGAGTTGAGAGAAGGGCGGGGCTTCCTATAGCCCCACCTGAAGCAGAGAAACAAAAGGTCTGGCAGTGCACACTGAGAACCCAGCACTCCAGGTGGGGTCACAAGTGTGAGCCTGACTGAGCTACACAGCAAAACCCCAATCAGACAGCGGCAATCCCAGGTGGAAATGGCCGTGGGCTGTACCTCTGGTCTTGGGAAGTGGAGCCTGGGAAACCCCAGAGCAGAGTAATAAGGAGGGAGCAATCCAGGATGAGTCCCGATGTCACCCTCGGGCTTCCCTAGGGACACACACACACACACACACACACACACACACACACACACACACAAGCTAATCAAAGAGAGAGATAACTATGGATGGGAGACAACATTGGAGGTCATTCTCTGGCCTCTGTATACATGTGTATGTGCATCAGCTCACACGTGAACACACATGTACCAGCAAACACATGAATATGCATGCACGCATGTGTACACACACACACACACACACACACACATGCACGTCCACAGAAGGGATGAGGAAAGTGAGTTTCTCTGAACTTTCCTGGATTAAGTTAGATGCTAAACGTGCCTGTCGCCTCAATGACACCCCCTTTCCATTTGTGCTGTCGAGGCCTTTGGGAGGCTGTGTGAGCGAGAAAGAGTCGCTAAGTGAGAAGACCAAGTGTGTTCTCTGACGCACCGTCTCCCGGTGTCTTTCGTGTGTGCTGAGAGCGAGGACATCCGGGATGCTCGCCTTGACATATGAAGAAAAATTATCTAAGTCAGGGAAGAGACAGCTTTTGCCATCTGCCAAATGACATTTTGACTGATCTTACATCATCGTGCGTCTTCTGGAACTTGTCTCTTAGCCAGGAAAAGGCTTTGGGTACTAAGCAGGACAAAGTGGCCTGAGGTTGTCATTGTGTTATGTGTGGGAAGCCCAGGGAGGTCAGCTCCGTCCACGGCCCTGAGCCTCGGGTGCATCCCAGCACCCCTCGTGCTGTTGGCAGTCAGGCGCTGAACATCTGCATGGCTCCCAAGTTGTCCCTGGCACTGGTCAGAACAGCTGCCGCTCAGAGGTCCACTGGGGAAAGAGAAGGAGCTGTGAGTGACCAGGAGAGAGAGAGTGTGTGTGTGCGTGTGTGTGTGTGTGTGTGTGTGGTGTGTGCATGGTATGTGTGTGCATGTCTGATGTGTGTGTGCGTATGCATGTGTGGTACATGTATGTGTGTGCACATGTACATGTATGTGTGCATGTGTGGTACATGTATATGTGCATAGTATCTATGTATGTGTATGTACAGTGATGTGTGTATGTATGTATGGTGTGTGTGTAGCATATGTGTGAGTGTGTGTCATGTGTATATGTGCAGTATATATGTGTATATGTGTGCATTTATGTCTGTGGTATATGTATGTGTGGTGTGTGTTATCTGTGTATCTATGTGTACATATGAATATAGTGTATATATTGTGTGTATGGGTGGTATGTGTGTGGTAGGTGTGTGTGTGGTTTATGTATATTGTGTGTGTTTGGTATGTTTATGTGTATGTCTAATATGTGGTGTATGTATAGTGTATATATATTGTATATCTGCATGGTGTTTGCAAGCCTGTTATTTGGTATGTGTGGTGTGTATATATGGTGTGTATGTGCATGTCTGCTGTGTGTGTGTGTGTGTGTGTGTGTGTGTGTGTGTGTGTGTGTGGTGTATGTATATGTGGCTGTTGCTCCCACATTCCCCGGGGAAGGGCCAGCTGGCTGCAGACCCAGGCAGGAGGACGTGGTCTTTAGGGTCAGAGGTGGAAGCACCGGGTCTGCAAGATCAAGAGCCACACGTGCTCACCACGTGCACTAAGGACCTGGGGGATGGTCACCGCCAGGTCACCTGACACTGCCCAGGGAGCTGCAGGGAACTGAGCTCCTCCCTCTCCCAGGGACCTCGGCTCCCCAGGGACACGGTGGGACACCTGGCTCCTCTCTCCTCCCAGCACCCTGCCCCACTGACCTGCAGTCCTGGTATCCCTGCTCTCCAGTCTTGACGTGGCCCTGAGATGTGGGCAGTCACTGCAGACATCACGGAGGCTGAGAGCTGCTGCTGCAAGCTCCACAGCAGACTCACTCGCTCAGGCAGGGCGGGGCCAACCAACCCCAAAGCCACCTTCTGTGACGCCTCCCCAGTAGTCCTAAAGGTGCCATGACCTTCCCACACAACCAAAGATTCAAACTCATGAGCCTGTGGGGGACGCTCATGTTCAAACCACGACACATCTGGAACTGTCCTTCTGCTGTGTGTTTAAAATAAAAATTTCTCTGGGTGTCTTGAATTTTATCCCATCCTCTCAGGCAAGCTGGTTCAGCGGGTCCCTGGAAGCCTCCAGTGTAACCCAGGCAACCGCTAGGTGACACCACTTAGCCCCACAGTGACCACCAGTGTGGCCAGTCAGGCTCCCACCCAGCCTCCACTCTCGGGTGAGGAATGGGTCCCCTTTGCAGAGTTGTATGTAGGTGTTTCACCCTTTGCTTCTTTGGGGGTCATCCATTAAGGTAGATCATACCCAACGTGATTGGCATCGAGCATCAACGACTTTGCCAACCTCCGGGTCTGACACTGTTATTTCTCAAGTTGCGTTTCTCAGGACAAGGCAGGTTAAACAGTTTGAAATGTGCCTTCTGCCAGCGGCTCTTCAAGGACCAGCTACATCGTGAATGGCCAAGGGCAGGTGCGGTATCTGCAATTCTCTTTTTAAAGAAACATCGCCCACAGCTCCTCAGTACCATGCATGGTCACTAAGTCCAGGATCCAAACACTCGGTACAGTTGGTCATGACTGTGGTCATCAGCTGCTCCTGGGTATTTGTTGGTCATAAATGTCATCAGCACACTTCTCTTTGCTCTCTGGTTTTGCTTTAGTTCTAGCCACCCAAGACGGGCAGCACTCTGAGAGAATCAGAAGGGAAAAAAATTCCTGCAATAAGCGATTTGTAGGTTCCCCATCTTGAGTCCTTCTCAGCCCGGGGCTGAGGGCTTGCGCCGCACCCCATCCTGTCTGGGATGTGACTCTATCTGCTCCGCCTCGGCTACCTGCCTGGCGATCACTTGCCGTCCATCTGGGTCATCACTCAGCTGGCTAGGTTCCCAGTCCTTGTATCCAGGGACCCCTTACGTGACTCAGCAATGGCCCCCGAAGCCCAGGACTTAGTGAGGTTGGTAATTCTACTGGAATTACAATGGTTCTGTTTTATTATTAGTTGTCGTTGTCCGTTTCTTACTGTGCCCAATTTATAGATTTAACTTATCACAGGAACATAAAGGGAAACCAAGCGAATATCAATGTTCCAGACGGCTACTGGGGAGTCTCTGCAGTGCATCCCATGGATAATGGGGGACTATTGAATTGTTGTTATTATGGCTTACTGTGAAATGTCTCAATAGGCTCAGGTGCTTGAAGGCTGGGTTCCAAAGGTGTCAGTATTTTGAGAGGTCTGGAAACAGGAGGAGGAGGAGTCTGATTGGAGGAGATGTTCCCTGTTCCTTCCTTTCTCTGCTTCCTGGCCTCTGCGAGGGGAGCAGCCATGCTACACATTCCAGCAGACCACAGTGTTCTATCTCACCTCAGGCCAAAGCTACAAGTCCAGCTGGCCATCCACTGAAGCTTCTAAAATCCAGACCTAAAACCTACCCCCTCCTCCCTCTAAGTTCCTTCTCCAGGTATTTTGTCATGACAGTGAGAAAAGTCACCGGTACAGTTACCATTATTATTTTGTGAAATGTTTATATTCTCTCTACAGTGAGGTAAGCTCTAGTCTTTCCTTTGGACTCTAGCAAGTGGATGATTTTTGAAACAAACCAGAATTAGCCAGTTGGTTGACCCAGTAAACTAGTCAACAAGACTAGACATAAACATCATCAATAATGAAATTTCAGGCAAATAAAAACATGGAAACCATATTGATCTTTCTGCTTTCATGGTGAGATGTTAACAAGACAGTTTTCCTGCAATTCTTGTGTAAATACACATATCTGCCATGAAATCTTGTATATCACACACTGTCATGTCCAGGAGATAATATCTGGCCCACCCCTGTCCCACTTCAGGCTCTACAATCTTGCTGCGCCTTCTTCCTCAATGTTCCCTGAGCCTTGGGGTGAGGGTGAGAGGTCTGTATGTGCTGTTTACCCCAACCAGTCCACAGACTGGTGAATGCCAAGTTTTTGGAGAATTATGATTTTCAATACTGAACACTTTCTGTTTAGAAGAAGGCTTCTAGGTTGAGTGCTAAGAGCTCTTCCAATCTGTGGGTTTAATAACAGGTATTTACAAAGCAGGCTGATGCAGTGTCTTCTTAAGTAAACATTCCTAACCCCGCTCTTGCCCTGGATCTATGTGCTTCCCTATGTCTTGTTCTAGTTTATAGTTCCATTCTGGCCATTAGGTCTTAAATCCCGTGGGAAAGCTGTTGGTTGTGTCCTTGATACTCACGCCACTGTTGCATGGATAGTACGCCTGGTGCCGCAGTGATTGTTATTGCTACTTGCAGGTTTCACAGATCGATTAAATCTTTGGTACTCTGGTTCCGTGTAAGTTATAGTTGGAGTTGTGACCCAGTTGGAGTTGTCATGACCTAGGCTCAAAACGATAAGGTGGAGGAGTGACTGAGGATGAGTCCTAGTATCACCCTTGGGGCTCTAAAGGCGTGTGCTCATATGCCTATACCCACATGTGACCTGTCCACATCCAGATACATGCACTCATGCCATGAGCACATATGCATAAAAACTCTGCAGTCCCTCCCCATCCACCAGGAGACCACCAGCATGCACATCCTGCTCCTCTTGCTGGGACCCCCACGCCATCGGGGCAGGATCCTGGCTTCTAGGGTCTGTCTTTAGGTCTGGGAATGATCTCATGCACGGGCATGTTCTCTGTAGGAGTCCTGGCTGGAAACAATGACTGTCCTAAGGTAGCCGCTTAATGAATCCTTGTTCAGTGAGCTCAGGAATTTGGCTGGAAGCGCAGCGCACCCAAGGCAGGAAGAGTGGATACTCAGCCTCGACTTCCCCAACACAGCAGCAGCAGACATTTTTATGATGCTTAGTGAAGCGAGAGAGCCAAGAGCCGGAGTTGATCTTTCTACGCAGCCCTGATACCCACTTTCCCAGCTAAGGCAAGAGGCCAGGATTGGCTCCAAAGCTTGGCTCAGCTGGGTGGGCAGGGTGAGCAGGACCCCTTCCTTAGGAAACAGGTGGGATTTCAGTGACTGCTTCTTAGATGGACTAGGAAATAAAACGAGAGGCAGGGTGTGGAAATCAGCGAGGTTGGAAATCAGCTGAGGGGAGGGTTACCATCCTGAACTGGGTCAGGAGTTCTCCATGTGTCAATTAAAATAAAATGGAGCTGTGTTTGAGTTGCACTCCCTGAGAGTTGAGGATTTTTGCTCCGTCTGGGCTGCCAGGGCCTCTGGTACACAACCACGCGGCAATTATTTGGAGTCCGAAGTCCTGAGAATGCAGCTTGTTAGCCGGAGAGATTACGGCAGCAACGGATCAGGTGTGCGAGGGTCAGGCTGCCTGCAGCGAGGACCAGCTGATCCCTGTCACTCAGAGGGGAGCGAGGTCGGAGGTCCCACCGGGGGACTTGCTGCTCAGCGAGTAGGGGTGACAACAGGGTGCCAGCAACACACTTCACGGCTGTCAGGACAGCGTGGGAAACGAACGAGTGTCAACGGAAGTGTCAGGAGGTAATTAGCTCCCCGTCGGCTGTCTGTAAACAAACGTTTTTGATGCGTGCCATGAGCTATTTTGGTGATCAATTTCATACTCTCGGGGAGCTGTACTTAATTACCTGTCTGAGCTCTCAAGCCGTGCACCCCGCAGCACGAACCGTGGGTGGACCCGGCCCCCACCTGCAGAGGAGGCTGTGCTCAGTGCCGGGGTCTGCATGTCATGATTCACTCTTATGACAAACCAGCCTTCCAACCGTGTTTTATTTAAGGGCCATTTTATCTGGGACTCTAAAATGAGTCAAAAGGCCCAGGAATAACATCAAAAGCATTTTCAGCTACCCCAGTGAGTTCTATAAACCTTATTGAGCACCGACTGACTACTCCACCATTGACCCCTTGCTAGTGGCTTTGAAGACCAAGCCACCATGGAGCCTGTTATCCCCCCACACACACGCAAAGAGGGGGAGGGGGAGCTGTGATATACATACAGGAGGCCGGCACCATGTGAAGCTGGAATGGAGGAGCACACCAATCCGCCTTGGGGATGAAGGAAGAGCGAGTGGAGCCCCTGAGGGCGGGCAGACTTCTCAGGTGCCTAGACTGAGGGCGTGGTGTTGGAACTTCCCTTGGAAGGTTTTGCTGTAGGCAGGATGTGTGTGCAGAAGGACCGGAAGTACATAAGACTAAATGCGAGGTAACAGGTGCTCCAGACCTTACACTTTATTCTCACAGAAACACGGACTGAGGACATGGCTAAGTCCATAAAGAACTTCCATATAAGCATGAGGACTCGAATTCAGAGCCCCAGAACTGGGTGCTATGTAGGCGCCTGTCATCTAGCGCTGGGGAGGAGAGACAGGATGCTTCCCGGGACTCGCTGGCCGGCCAGTCTATCTGGATCAGCGAGAGACCCTGGTTTGGCGACAGACCCTGTCTTAAAACACAAGGTAGAAAGCATTAGAGAAAGACACCCATGTGCCCATTTCATGGAGAAGGAGACTGAGGCCGACATGCCCGAAGTTACTCTAGCGCTATCTCCTGACTCTGGACTTTCTTCTGTGCCACAGCCAGTGGGACCCAGGAATAGTGAGTATTGAAAGGACTGGGGGGTGGAACTGAGACCCAGGGTGCCTGCACTAACTAGGCCCTGGCCCGAGAGCGCCACAGGAAGAGAAAGACTGGGGAAAAGACCAAGTGCACCTTGTCTGCGGGACCCCCACACCGAGGTCTGTGGGACCCCTGCACCAAGCTGCCTGGCCCACAGGATGTCGCTAGCGGCTGTGCAAAGGGCTCCCCAGCCCCTCCAGTGTCCTGGTCACTATTCTAACGTTTGACCTTCATCTACGCCCCCTTCTTGGTGCCGAGGGGAGGGTCGTCCTTCATGCGGCAGAAACTAGCTTCTGGAAGATTTTTTTAACTATCTTTTTTTTAAATTAAGTTTGTTCTTCGACAATGTCACACGTGTGTATAATGTACTCTGACATCTATCCAACCTTTACCTCCCTGCCCCCCCATTGACCCAGCTGTTTTGTTGTGCGAGTTTAGCCAAGGCTTGTGCGTGCACCGGGCCGTGGCTCTCCATTTCTTCTGCCTCCAGCAGTTCTGCTTGTGGCACGACGGTGTGGATGCTGCTGTGGTAAACAGCGAGCGTGGTCATGACACAAGTGGCTCATGGTGGCTCTGCTGGAGCCCCAGGGTGGTGCCCGTGGCCTCGGGTGACAAGTCACAGCTAGCAGCCCTGGCAATCGTACCATGGTTGCAAGTGACCTGCCACGGCTAATGGCCGTAGCGATGGTGCCCAGGATCGTGGTGACGCACTACGGCTGATGGCTATGGTGATGGTGGCAGGGGCGGGGGGCCTGCCAAGGCCACACAGAAGGTACAGGTACTGGAGATGAAACTGGCGCCCTGACTGGGCAATGCTGGCGAAGACGGGGGCTCCCATCTCTAGGCATCTCGGGATCCAGCAGCAGGAAAGAGCATTGACACGTGCGTCATGACTTCTCTGTGGGGTCCGCGGTGGGCATCGGGGAGGAGAGATGTGCTGGCTGCTACAGAGTAGCCGGAACTGTTCTCCCAGAGCTCTGTGGAGCAGAGGAGATGTGTCCAGTGTCCCCAGAACTGGCATGTCTGGGGCAAGACAGTGTAGTGTGAAGATCCAGTCTAAAGGGCCACTGGACAAGTCTGCCGGCACCAGGGAACCTGAGTGTAGCAAATACCTTCTCGTTCCAGCGGCCCTCTCCAACATCCCACGAGGCAAGAAATGGCATTGCTGCCCCTCTGGCAGGAACTGGTTGTAGTGAACCCCAGCAAGCCAGCGGCTGCCAACACACGGGCCATCCGTGCTCACGACATACCAGTTGTCCAGAACGCAGTCACAGAGCGATAGCCCAAAACCAGACTTGAAAATGAGCAGCAAATAGCAACTAGAAGCTCCACGTCCTGTGGGCTGGTTTCACCACGAGAGGCGCCCTGGGGCTCCTGGAGACACAGAGGTCGTGAGGCAGGGGGGATCTGATTTGACAGGACTCCCTTTTTCCTGGCGACATTCAGTTCCAGCAGTGTCCAGCAGGGGTCACACTTTCCTTTGAGATGATGTGAGGTTTTTTTTTTTCCTCCTAGTGAATCTATCCATCATTTCTGGGCTATACATTTCCACAGTTTGGAGAGGTTCTGAGTGAGCACTGGAAAGCATGAAAGTCAGGTTTAGAGATCCAAAGCTGTCAGCCACCTGAGTCTGCCTGCCACCGCCCAGTTAGCGACAGCCACACCACGTTGTCCATACAGTCAGCGCTGGCTTCTTGGGCCAACGTGTTGCTTACCACTGTGGCGTGCTGGCTCGTGATGGGGAGTCACACTGGACACTGGCCTCTTCCTGTCCATGCATCACTGGGTCTTCTTATCCACCCTCACCAGCAGACCGCAGGGGGTTTGCTGCATGAGCCAGGTGGGATTCTGAGGCTGGTCTGACGTCACCATCGCTCTCCAGTAGCTTCCAGAATGCTGGGCTGTGAACCCCAATCTCAGGAGGCTGGAGCATGGAGCCCGGGCTGGGTCTTCAGCAGCGTGTAGACTCGGGCTTGGAAAGGGACGGGAAGGTCCCAGATGACTCGGGGAGGGGCTTGCGGCTGGCTGGGGAGTCGCGTGGCACTCTTCCGTGGGCAGCTGTGGCGTGGAGCACTCCACAGGGCCTGAGAGTCGCTGAGCACAGGTTTGTCTTCTGCGAGCTAAGCACTGCCCATGGCTTTCTCACGCGGGTTGTTTTTGACATTTTTACTCAGGGGTGTCCAAAGGACCCCTGATCAAGAATCTGGTTCTCAGGGAAAATGTCCCCTCATGTGAGTTTGTCCCTTGGGGTTGTGTGTGGCTGGGCTCCTGGGCTCTATGCACAGGGTTGGGCGGGGCTTTCTATCCTGGGTTTTCATGTTGGGTTCAAGAGCCTGGGGTGCTGCTAGGAAAAGCATTCAAATGGGGAAGGCACTGGAGGACTTTGTAAAGAGCCATCAGCTCTGGACAGTCAAATCAGAGGCAGCAACGTTCAGTCCTTTAGGAATCTTAGAACCATGGCGGCAGCTCAAGCAATGCTTGCCCACGAATGAATGGGACAGGACTCACGAATGAATGAATGAATGAATGGGACAGGACTCACGAATGAATGAATGAAAGGGACAGGACTCACAAATGAATGAATGAAAGGGACAGGACTCATGAATGAATGAATGAAAGGGACAGGATTCATGAATGAATGTATGAATGTATGGATGGATAGGCCAGGACTCACAAATGGATGAATGAATGAATGGGACGGGACTCACGAATGAATGAATGACTGGGCCAGGACTCACGAATGAATGAATGAAAGGGACAGGACTCATGAATGAATGAATGAATGGGACAGGACTCACGAATGAATGAATGAATGGATGTATGGATAGGACAGGACTCACGAATGAATGAATGAATGGATGTATGGATAGGCCAGGACTCACAAATGAATGAATGAATGGGACAGGACTCATGAATGAATGAATGAAAGGGACGGGACTTATGAATGAATGAATGACTGGGACAGGATGAATGAATGAATGTATGAAAGAATGAATGGGACAGGACTCACGAATAAATGTATGAATGAATGGTTCAGTCCTGCCCCGGAACTCCTTCAGTTCTGGAGTTAGCACACAAACTCGGAACAATATCTGAACTGCTCTGTGGGCAGGAGCCGAGGCCGGGACAGCATTCAGTGAATCATGCGGCAGGCCAACGCGCTGGGCGCCCTGGGCATCGTTCTTCAAGCTCCCACAGCGTTGAGGGGGTCAGTGCTCCGCAGTGGTAGCGCTCTGCTTTGCTCTGAGCAGCTGAACCCCGACTCTGCTGATCTCCTTGCGACACAGGCCATCGTTTCACGGAAGAGCTGTCGTCGAGAGCGGCTGGCCAAGCGTGGGGATTCTCGGGAGACTCCCACAGCTGACGCTGGCCTATTCCTTTCCTACATGTGGAGGGGCTACTTTTCCACTCTCCCAGTGCGCCCCACTTTATAAGGATACATGCGGCCACGTTGATTGTTGACTTTCCATCCTCTCTGTAGTCTGAGGGACGCTGGGATGCGGTTATGCCAAGCAGACACTCACCCCCTGGGGACTCGCCTGTGTCTTTTGGGCTCAGGGGCCTGCTGAGAAGACCTCCGTGTCCAGAACAGTGGAAACCTCGTATTTAAACCTGACATTTCATGTGACCCTTAGCCAGCAGGAAGTCGTATCTCCATTCTCCAGAGGTGCTTGGTCCTCACGAGGGACACGTAGCATGTCAGAAAACATTAGCACAATTACCTGAGGATGACCGGATGGAGTCACAGTGTGGATCTCTAAGAGCCAAGAACCTAGATGGATCTACTTGTTTCTCTTTCTCTCATCACACAAACCTAGAACAAAAGGCAGAATCCAGGCTTGTAGAAGCTTCTGGAAAGACTGAGCTGACTGAGCTGTGCAGTCTGAGTGTGTGCTGGTGTTGAGGTTCCGGAACAGGGCCAGAGCAGAAGGTGGGTCCAGACATGTGTCTTAACCCCTCACACGCTAACTTAACCGCTCCGCATCTCTTCTACAGACGTTTGCCTCCAGCCAGGGGCTGCGTGCGGCCCAAGGTAGCTGTGAATGTTGCTGACACAAAATTGCAAGCACGATGAGATCTTTTGTTTGTTAACTTGATCGATGGTCCTGGACCATGAATGTTGTAGATGACAATGTCCTGTCGCAAAACAAGCATGGAGGGGCTGGAGAGGTGGCTCAGGGGTTAAGCCTCCGCCTTGCAGGCGGAAGGTCCTGAGTTCAGATCCCAAATCCCACGTGTAGACGCCAGGCGGAAGCAGGGGGCGGCCTGCGCTTCTGGTCCTGGTAGGGACGGAGCCTGTGAATCCCGGGACAGAAGGAGGTGGAGGCGTCCATGGTGGTTCGCGAATTCGTCCGTGGTTCTACACATACACAGACACACACACGCACACACACACACAGACACACACGTGTGTGCACATACACACGCATATGCACACAGTTGAATAAATAATAATAATAAAAAAATTTAAAAAAAAACAAGCATGGAGATCAAAACAAGCATAGAGATAGATGCTTTTGCAGCCACAAGTTATGGGTTGGAACCCCTCCCCCATTAAGCATGGAGCCCAAGACAATTTTCCTTTGTCCAGTGAGGCCTAGAGAAGCCAAAGAGTTGGCCAGCCTTGCTTATCTATTTACTTTTGAATTTTTTTATTGTTATTTTGTGTGTGTGTGTGCACGTGTGTGTGTCTTTATCTGAGGGAATCTGTCCCTGTGGAGGACCAAGGGTGACTTCGGGAATCATCCTGAATTGAGCTACCTTCTTTGTGCTTCACTCTGGGATGTCCCAGGTTCTGCCTTCCAGAGTCAGAAGTTCAGGATGCTGCTATTTCTGCCTGGCATTTTTATGTGGGATCCAAACTCAGGTCTTCATGCTTGCAAGGCAGAGTGTTATCCCCTGGGCCATCTCTCCAGCCCTGCCAACCTTGTTCTAGATTACTAGAAAGTATCTGACACACAGCATCATGCACTCTGATTTAATCTGTGATCTTGGTTCTCAGCCACAGACACTACTTAAGGCATCTTTTGCTCCTGAGATACTGCACAAACGTTTCATTCCGCAGGGCATCTGCTCGTCCATTCATTCTAGAAGCTGTGCTCCAAAGTGACGCACACGATGAACACTTCCTGCTATCAGCCCACACATTGCAGTGTGAGGAGCAGACAGTCCTTGTGAGGAATTTAAGCGAACTGACAAGACATGGGAAGAAATCTGAGTGGGAGAGTCTGGGGTCTCCCTGGAAAGTGACAACCCCTACTTGTGGAAGTAGGGCCTGGGCCACTTTGGATTGGGTCAGATGAGGGTATAGACTGCAAATCAGTAAGAAGCTAGGCCAGAAAGAGCACAGGGAAGACTTCTGCCCAGCTCTGTTCCTTTACCTAGGAAGACAGAACCTAATGTGTGAGTCAGTCTGCCACCATCTCCGCTCAGCCGGGGACCAAGACACAGCGTCCTTCATGCGGACACGTGTGCCTAATGACCCCTCTGGGACTGATGTATAGAACAGCTTCTGTCATCAGCTCCCACGACGGGTGAGTCGGCCGAGCCTCAGGCAGTTGGAATCCAGCATCAGAACACGGAATCACCTCCAGGTGAAGACGAATCCTGCGGCAGCTGGACATGTGGCCCACCTTTCAGAGCAGGCATCTTGGTGGCCTCTCTTGCATGCGTAACATGACGTGCACCAATCCTTGGGTGGGCGTGGAATGTGAGTAGAGGATTGTCCACATGTCCACCTCTGTATGGACACCAGTGTCACGACCCACTTGGGCCCTGATGCCAGATGAGCCGCCTTTTGTAGTTTCTGATTCACTCCAAGAACTAAAACCTCTGTTCTGTCTGCTCAGAAAAGAGCAGATGCTGGATGCGACTTGCGTGAGTCTCCGGGCTTCTTCTGCTAGAGAGTCTTATTCTGCAGAGAGGTGAGCTGCCAAACTTGGGTCAGGAAAACCCACGAAGCCTAGGGCCGTGGGCGGTGCCTTAATACACTGGGGGAAGTGACCGGCTGCTGGTCAGTTCTGTCTGACCAACGATTCTAAGAACTCAGAAGTCAAGGAAAAATGTCATTTTTTAATATTGTGAACACAGAAGATCCTAATATTAACCAGCACTACAAACTTAGCACATCCTATCAGTCTAATCATTCATTTTTTGGACATCGTCTCTGTGCTGCCCCCTGGCACTAAGAGACCAAGGCCCCATATGGTGCCACCCTCTGGGGGCTGCGGTTCTGTGGAGGGGAATCAGTGAATGCATGGGCACAGTTCTATTTGTAAGTGGCATGAGCGTGGTGAGACACAGGGATGCCAGCCCAGGTGGGCTTGGGGTCAGGGAAGGCTTTTGGGAAGAGGGAGTTTGGCCCCGGGCCTTGGAGCCTTGAAAGGAACTTGTCAGTACAGGTGAAACTGTATCCAGGGCAGAATGAGCTTCAGGTGAGACCTGCCATCCCGCTTATGGGGGGGGCTGTGACGCCCTGTGGCTGGGGTCCCAGGAAAGGAGGGTCGTCTGTGGGCTCTGGGGCTGTCAGGGAGGTGGGTGGGCTGTTACTTGCATGAATCCACACCCACATGGTGACGCTGTCTCAGCCTGCACAAGGGTTGAAAACATGAACCCAGAACTCCACCCTGGGCTCAGTCGTCTAGATTCCCCCTGCTTCCTGCTGCAGCGATGGCCTGCGTCCCCTTGTCATAGCAGCAGGGCACAGCTGGTCTGGGTTGGAGCAACTCAAAGCTCCTTTCCAAAGATGATCCTCGCACACGCTCTTCCACACACACGCCAGTCAGGCAGCCCGGCTCGGTGCTGATTGCCTCCATTGCAATGTTACCACAGTAGGATTGGTTCCGTCTGAGAGTCGGATTGGGCTAAGCAGCTGAGGATCATCAGCTCCGCACACGGGCGCCACCTCTCTGCGGGCTGTGGCATCGGTAGACGTAGCTAACTGGGAGCCGGCAGCGCCTCCCAGACAGCGTGGGGTCACAGCAGCCATTTCACGAGCACCAAAGGGCAGCTGCAGCGGTTTCATCTGTCTCTGTAAAACAACATTGCTGCTTGGTTGTCGTGGGGCAGGAGCAGAGGATGGGCAAAGGTCTAATACATATGACAGATGGAACTCAGTGGGAATTCCTCACGGGTCCAGGGAGGGGGCGGATAGAGATGGAAATGTGTTCCTCCCCTCTGCTCTGCCGGACGACTCTCCCTTTCATAGGAGGAAGGGGTCAAGAGAGCATAGCACAAGGGCACTCATCTCTGGGCGGTTCTCTTTTGATTACCTTCTTTCAGGCGGGTATAAAAGAGGGCACTTGAGTTGTGCGCCTTGGCGGCCCAAGGGTGACATCAAGAACCATCCTTGATGTCTCTACCTCCTCACAGCTTTGCTCTGGAGTTCCTAGGCTGTCTTCCAGGGCTGGAAGTGCAGGTTGATGCCATTTCTGCTTGGCATTTTTCAGTGGGATCTGGGATCCAAACCAAGATCCTTTTGCTTTTGCTTGCAAGGCAAAGACTTTTACTTCTGAGCCACGTCTCCGGCTCCTCCACCTTATTGCTTGAGATGGGTTCTCTTACTGAACTTGGAGCCCACTGATTTGGCTGGCCTGAGGGTCCTTTGAGTTTAAGTAATCCTCCGTCTCTGATTTCCTAGGGTTGGAATTACAAGTGGTGTCAGCGTATCTGGGTTTTTTTTTTTTTTTTTTTTTTTCTTTTTAAGCTCATTCTAAAGAATCAGAATTCAGGGGCTGGAGAGGTGGCTCAGGGGTTAAGCCTCCGCCTTGCAGGCGGAAGGTCCAGAGTTCGGATCCCAGATCCCACGTATAGACGCCAGGCGGAAGCGGGGGCGGCCTGTGCTTCTGGTCCTGGTAGGGCGGAGCCTGTGAATCCCCGGGCAGAAGGAGGTGGAGGCGTCCATGGTGGTTCCCGATTCATCCGTGGTTCTGCACACACAGACGCACACACATACATACGCGCACACACACACAATTGAATAATAAAAAAAAAGAATTAGAATTCAAATCCTTGTGTTGGTATGATATGCAATATCCTGTTTGAGGCATCTCCTTAGCCCTTATTTTCCTTTTGTCAATATATTTTTAATTTTTTTACATTTTGTACTTGAGAATGAATAGTCCCCAACTCCTGTTCCACATCTTTTCTCAGTCTCCTTCATCCCCTTAGACAGTTTTGCTTCTATTTTAACTTGTGCGTGTGTATGTGTCTGTGTCTCTGTGTGTGCGTGACTTTGTATGTCTATATAAAATATAGAAGTCACAAGTGAGAGAAAATAATTGTCTTTCTGAGGCTGTCTTAGTTCAGTTAATAGAGAACTTCATTCTTCAAAATGAATGAAAACATCCGTTGTGCATCTCTACCACATTTTCTTCATCTAATCCTCCGTGGATGGACACCTAGGTTCGTTCCCAGTAGCTATTGCACATGGTGCTGTCAGTAATCATGCATGTACAGCATCTCTGGGATGTCATACAGGATGGGTATGGCTGGTCCTACCAAGGATTTAGTGCTGGTTTTGTAGAAGCTTCCAGACTGACTTGCATAGCGGCTGGGCGTGTTTACGCTACCGACAGTGGGCTGCGTTCCTTCCTGCTTTTGTCCTTGCAGGAGCATTCAGAATCTCTTGCATTGCCTCACTGCTGACCACAAACCTGTGTGTCTGGAAATCGTGCCCCAAGCTTTCCCCGAGCATCTATTTCAAACAAAGGTCTTGGGGAAACCTAGGATCCTGGTAGAAGCACGTGCAGGAAGAACCAACTCAGCCAGGCTCCCAGCTCAAGGAAAAAGTGCCACACACAGGCAGCGTGTGTGGAAGAGGGACAGATGGGTGGCATGCTTGAGGTGTCCCCAATCAGTCAGTCAACTCCAGAAAGCTACTGAGGGCAGCACGTGGTGTTATTATTGCCTAGATGGAAATAGAAAGCAAGACGGCACCCCTCCTGGGAGGAGAAGGAGCTTTGGCAGCCTTTGCAACAAATTGACATGAAAACTACTGTACAAGTGCAGTGTGGGGTGGGCATGACCGTGAAGGGAATCCACTGGGCGCCTGAACTTGCTGCGCAGCCAGGCAACCGAGGCGTGACATTCAGCAGCTGTGGGCTGCCGGGAGATAAGCGGACATGGGAGCTAATCGTCTGGATGGAGTCTGCAGAGGGGGACCATGGGCTCTGCTCAGGAGCTTGAGAGGGGAGGTGGAGGCCTGGAAGGTGTGGTCATTCACAGAGTTAGACAGAGGAGAACCCACGCCTTTGATGGGAGCTGTGCTGGGCCCATAAGGACCCGGAGCTCTGACCAACCTGCTGAGTTCTGTGTATTGTTTCTCATCTGCTAAAATCTAGAATGAAAGGATTCCTGGCTCCCAGCTCTCTTGGAGACCGTGAGCAGCCAGAGCCACAGGTAGCAGCTCCCAAAGTGTCCCCTCCTTTGCTCTTTGGCCACTGTTTGACATGGTCCCTAGAACTCTTCCCCGACCTCTGTCTCTTGCGTGCTTCCCTTGCTAGCTTCCTCCTCTTGCTAGCTTGTTAATAGACCCACTGGTCTGTGTGACCTGGCTGTGGCCGAGGTCTCAGCAGCACCTACCTGGGTGACCTTGGGCACCGTACCCCTTGGGTTGTTTTCATCCATGTTATTGACAGTCAACAGTGACAGTTGTCCCAGCTGTCGAGAGTGTCAGGGGAAGCAGGTGTCCTGTGTTATTCTTGCTGCATGAAGGCGGTGTTTACTGTAAGCCCTCTCACCGGCTTCGTATCTTTAAACGCATGTGAAGGGAACTGGCCTGTGTCTGATTGCAAGAACTATATCCGGAGCTCCTGGCAGAGGGATGGGAGAGGGGAGAGATGTCTATAAACTCCATTTCCAATGTCATTCAAGTCGTCTCCAGTTCTGCATGGCCCCACCATCCTCCTTTCCAGAGACGCGCCCACATTGAATGGATGAGCCCCATTGGCCGGCCTTGGTGATGGCCACAGCTCTCCCCAGAGGACGTGGGCTGGACTCAGGAATGCTGTTTCATTTTCCAGCAAAATGAGACGACAGATTGGTGTTTACCCAGACTGCAGGCAGTGTCAGAAGCTCAGCCGCTGTTACCATGGCAACGAGATGCTCTGCACCTCTCCGCGACATCACCTTGGTGTTGCTGGAACCGTCTCTCCAGAGTGTGGAGGGTGAATTCTCAGCGAACATTTAAACCTGAGGCAGCTGCAGAAGTCCAGCTGAAGAGCACACTCAGAGCGTGTGTGTCTCGCGTCCCCAAGAGCCCAGGCTTGCAGACTTGGTCTCCACTTGCTGTGGTCCATCCAAAGCCTGAGGAAGGCTAGCTTGGTAGTCCAGCCAGGATCACCAGGTTAGGACATTTCCTACCCAAGAAGCATGCATTTGCTCTAAGAAAGTGAGGAGCCGTTTTTCATCTATCCTAGATGAAGTCAGTCTCAAGAAAAACCAGAATGCAAACTCTCAGAACTCGGGCCCAGGATGCAGGAACCCCAGGGGAAAAGCAGGATCAGGAGTCAGCCAGAGATGAAGGAAGCCATTCTTAGCAAAGAGATGGGGGGGGCACAGTCTTGCAAGAATGTTTAGTGGGTTCCACACGGCCTGTCTGGACACACATCAAAGCTCAGATACAGACTCTTCCATATACAAGCCCACTTGTAATTCTAACCCTGGAAGAAAGAGCCTGGAAGTTGGCCAGCCAGACTATCCCTAACAGGCGTGTTCCGGCTCTAGAGACCCAGGCTTACAACCCAGGAAGAGCCATACGAGGATGAGGCCCATGTCACCATTGGGCCTCCACGGGCACACACACTCAGGTGCACTTGTGTACATACACCTTCACACACATCTACACACACACACACACACACACACACGCATGCACAATCACACATAGCACATAAGCCCTCACAATATACATGGAAGGAATAGAAAAGGAGTTGCAGGCCCCAGAGGAGGCAGCTCCCAAGCCGCGCCTTGGAAAAACACCGATGTTTGCTAGATGGGGCGCGAGCTGCACGGGCTGCTGAGCAGTGGTGGGAGGGGTGGGGCCTCTAGGTCATGGGGAGCTGAGCGTTGGGGGCCCACAGCTGCCCAGGTGCCCGCAGACTGGCCCAGTCTCCCAGGGCGTTTCAGCACTGGCGGCTATGGACAGCGCCCCAAACCTGGAGTGGGCAGGCTTGGAGGGGCTGCCTGAGCTCTGTGGGTGCAGCTGATCAAACACAAGGCAGCACATATGATCACTTGAGTTTTTAAAGTAATCGTTTCATGAGGGGCTGAGGCCGTAGCTGAGCTGCTGGCGTCCTTTCCAAGCACACGTGAAGCCCCGGTTCAATCCCCAGCTCTGCATGGAGCCGGCGTGCCTATAATCCCAGCACTCAGGAAGACGAGAGAATCCTCAGGTACATGGTGAGTTCAAGGCCAGTCAGAGCTACGAGAGGCCCTGCCTCAGGAAAAAAAATGGTTTGTTAAGATATTGTTCAGGTCCCATGCAGTTCCTGGTCTAAAGTGAGAGTGAGGCTTGCAGGTGGACTAGCCATTCAGGACCAGCGTTGGCTACACAACAAGGTTGAGGTCGGCTGAAGCCAAGTAAGAGCTCGTCTCAGCAAACAGCAACAGAGCCAGCCAGACGGCTTGCTGGGTAGGGAAGGGCCTGGGACGTGAGTCTGATGCCTAGAAGCCCCATGATGGAAGGAGACCTGACTTCCAGGGGTGTCCGCGGAGCTCCAGCTGTGCTGCGGCATGTTCTCTCTCTCTCTCTCTCTCTCTCTCTCTCTCTCTCTCAGCTCTACCTTTGCTGTGCCATGCATTCTCTCTCTCCCTTTTTCTCTTTCTCTTTCTCTGAGCTTTACCTGCGCCACAATCTCACTCTCTCTTTATCTCTCTTTCTCCCTCCCCCCCTCTCTTTTTCTCTGTTTCTCATACAAATAAATTATCAAAAAATGCAAAAACTAAAAAAAGCCCCAAATCAAAGAGAACGTAATAAAACAAACGGAAAACTTAAGCCACACAGACCAGTGTTGAAGGTGCGCTCGCTGAGCTGTGCGGCCTGCACCGGGGTCGATTTCAGACTCATCATCTCCGATTCGGCAGGGCTGGCCTTTGGCCCTGGCACGGCCCTGCTTACGTCTCCACAAGTAATTCACCCGAGAATCAGAAATCAGTGATTCTGAGGTATTGGTTTCAATTGCACATTGACAAGCAGTGAGCGTGAGGGTCTCGACCTCCGTGGATCTCACAGCCTCCCCCTTTGAAGGGGAGCGACAGTCCCGTGCGAATCAGCTTTGCGTCTCGGGTGGGGGATCAAGGAGGGAGGGCGGAGCCCTCGTGTCTGTGATTCATTCGCTGTGAGCCACGGCACTTTTGTCCTGAATGGTCAGGAAATATTAAGGCCCTAACATTGGGAGCCCCTCATGGTGACCGGGGTCCAGATAGCCAAGCCACAGAAAGGGGGTTAGGGAAGTGCTGGAATCTGTTCTGCTTTGCCCTTGGGTCCCAGGTCTGATGGAGCGGGCTGGAGATTGCCAGTGGTCCCTCCGCAACGCCTCAGATCGCGGGCCTGGCCAGTGAGAGGCCTGGGCGGAGCCTCACTGTCCCTGCACCAGCTTGGAGCAGGGTCGCTGCTGCTGTATGACCCTTTGTTTCACCCAGAGTCGATTTCCACAGGGAAAAGGGTGCTGTTCCTCTGAGGGGAAAGAGCTTCGGGAAATCTGTCACGTTGGGGGTCTGGCCAGAATCACGCACCAGTCGCGGGAGGGATGCCCGTGCCAGATTCTCCACCCCGGTACCGAGGGAGCCTGTGAAGCAGTAGGAACCAGCTCAGAAGCCCATGCCTTGTCCACCGGCAAGGTGTCCACAGCGGAATTCAAAGAGCGAGTCTGCGGCCCGCCCCAGAAATGTCAGGGAGCCCAGGGAAGATGCGGGCGAGGGGCACACCAGCTGCTTCCTGTACCACCTGCTGGGCTCACCCTGCCCGTCTCAGGCCTGCCTGACACAGCTCTGGCTCTGCATGCCCAGTGCCAAGGGCCAGGGCTCCTGCTCCCACCACCCATGGCCCAAACCCTGGTTTCCGCTTCCACAGGATGCAGGCGCTATGTGTGTGTGGGGGTCTCCTCCTGTCACAAGGTCTCCCCCCATCCTCTTCCTCCTTCCAGCCCCTTCTACTATTTCATGGCTCTGTATTGAATGCAGAACAATCTAGTTCCACAACTACCTTCCTTCCTTCCTTCCTTCCTTCCTTCCTTCCTTCCTTCCTTCCTTCCTTCCTTCCTTCCTTCCTCCCTCCCTCCCTCCCTTCATCTTTCCCTCCCTCTCTCCCTCCCTCCCTCCCTCTTTCCCTCCTTCCCTCCCTCCTTCCTTCCCTTCCTCTTTCCCTCCTTCCCTCCTTTCCTCTTTCCCTCCCTCTCTCCCTCCCTCCCTCCCTCCCTCCTTCCTTCCTGGGGAAGTCTCTCTCATGGACTCTCCCTTCTCTCCTGGTTGGCAAGTGTGGCGAGCTTTCTCCAGCGCCTACCAGCTGGAGGAAGGCTTGGCTTATGTTCAAGGAGAGTTGACCCTGCCAACTTGTCTCCTGTGCCCTCTCTCCTCAAGGTCACTGAGATCACTCTGAAGGTCACTTTGTTTCAGGAGGTAGCTTTGAATTCTAAGCCACAAAAGAAGCTTGTAAGGACTAGAGGAAATGGATGTGAAATTATTTCTTCAGCCTTTTTCATTCTAGTTGGGCACACAAGTGTCTAATTTTCCTGGTGTTCCAGTGTCGTCCACAGAAGCATCTCTTGCCTTCCATCGTCTTTGCACATCCTGGATCTGGCAGGGGATCATGAAGGAAGCTCATGTTTTTGCCTCTAGCAAACGAACAGTCTTGGAGGGTGTCAGGTGTCCGTGACGTACAGAGACACTGGTTTCTCCCTGACCGTAAAGGACTTCTAGACACTCTAGAAAGGGCTGGGCTGCAAGGGCAAGTCAACAAACCTGAGCCGCCACACACGCCAGTGTCCTTCAAGACAAGCCCGGCTCCCGGCAGAAGCACCTCTGGGCTTCACAGTTTCAGCTGAAAAGCATCAGTAAACACACTTTGCTTTGCAAGAAAACACTAGGCCAGAGCCAAGGAGCAACATTGGCTCACACTGGTTGTATGCAAATGTGTAACAGCGCAGGCCTGCTGTGCTGACTGCCAGCCCTGTGGGCATTTCCGGGCTGAGCTACCATCTGAGTGTGTGTGTGTGTGTGTGTGTGTGTGTGTGTACATGTGCATGCATGTGTTTATGTATGTACACAAATGTACATGCATGTGAGTGTGCATATGCAGGTGTATGGATATATGTTATATATATGAATGTATGCATGTTTGCTATTGGTTCAAAAATGTGCAAGTGTTCACTTGGTATCAAGTTGTAATTGCTACACACCTTCATGTGTTGGATCATAAAGCTTATGTTAGTGTTGGTGTGCTAGACAAATGCTTCAATATATCAATGTATATTCTAAGAAATTCGAGAAGATAGAGAATGATGTGGACAGGACCACAATCAAAGCAGGCCTTGATTCTTCGAAGAGCCCCCCATTTACTTAGCAGACAAACATAATTCCTCAAAGAATAACTGGTCACATCGCCTATCAGACAGATGAGCCTTTCTTCACCCAATCCCACTAGTACATCCACTTTTCTCAGTCTGTGCACCCCATTAACCACCACGACAGAACCTCAGGTGATGAATAGCATCCAGTCAGTTCCTTTGAGAATGTGGAGATGGGAAACCTCCAACACACTGCGCAGACTTGGAGTTTTCAAAGGACGCAGAAGTAGAGAACTCCAAGACATAGCAATGAATGTCGCAAATGAGAGATTAAACCTCAACAGTTTTGACTGGCTCCTATAACAGACACTAAGGGGATTAGACAGCAGTATTTATTTTGCATGTGTCGGAGGCTGTGTTCTGAGATCGGGGTGCTGGTGCGCTTGGTTCTGGACATCTCCAGGGCTACAAGAGGCTTCTTGCACTGGGTCCTCAAGGGGAATGTAGAGGACAGAGGAAGCGGCTGCTTTCCTCTGCTCTTCACAGCCAGGCCCATGGCGCTGCTTTGGTTGCTGACTGGTGAGAAGCACTTAGATTAGGAATGCGCGCTCTGGGCACCCGTCAGTGGCATCTTCAGAAGGGGTCATCTGAATGGGAAAGACTGGCCCAGAATGCGAGTGGCACCGTCTCCTATGCTAGGAGGGTGGTGGGATTCAAGGGTCTCCCTCTCCCTCTCCCTCTCGGTCCCTCTCCCTCTCTCTCCTTGTGCCCATGACTCTAGCTATTGGCCCTGTCCGCGCACCTATGATGGACTGAAATGGGGGCGGGGCAGACCCTCCTTCCTTAAGCGCCTGGCAGGTGTTTTCCAACATGATATCCCATCATGGCCTGTGCCCTTGTGACCTAAATGTTTCCCAAGAGCCACCTTCTTAGACCATCATGCTGGGGGCGGGGGAGAAGGACTGCACGTGCAGGTGGAGGAGGGGTTATAGACACTCGTTTCCCAGCAGGCTGAGAACAAAAGCGCTGTGTGAATCCATGCAGATAATGATGGACAAGCTTGGCTAGGATAACATAAGCAGCCATCTAAAGACACTGGAAAGCACCCGTAGTGTAGGCCAAGGATTTTCATTACAGTGTTGCCATGGAAATGGTAAGATGGAAGGTCGTTCTCAAGGTCACAGCCATTGGCAGTGGTGGCAGCTTCCCGAGAAAGGGGCGTGCCCAGCGTCCTGGGCTGAGTCTTGGCTGACCCCCAGCCAAGAGCACAGGGTGGCCCGTGAGGCGTCTGCTGACCGCCAGCAAAGAGGAAGCTGCTGTGCGCTGTGCGAAAGAAAGGCAGGAAAATATTTATGGGAAGAGGAAGGATCTAAATTACAGGTCGGAAGACCTCACAAGCTTAGAAGTTACTCTGAATAAACATTCTAAACATGTCATAGTCCACTGCTGAAGAATGCAGATAAGGACCACGTAAAACAATTTTCTGTGTATGTGTGTTCAGACGTTTATGTGAAGATGGGCGTGTGTGTGTGTGTGTGTGTGTGTGTGTGTGTGAGTGTGTGTGTGTGTGTGCAGGTGAGCATGCATGTGAGTGTGTGTGTGCAGGTGAGCATGCATGTGAGTGTGTGTGTGTGCAGGTGAGCATGCATGTGAGTGTGTGTGCAGATGAGCATGCATGTGAGTGTGTGCACACAGGTGAGCATGCATGTGAGTGTGTGCACGCAGGTGAGCATGCATGTGAGTGTGTGTGCAGATGAGCATGCATGTGAGTGTGTGTGTGTGTGTGCAGATGAGCATGCATGTGAGTGTGTGTATATGTGCAGATGAGCATGCATGTGAGTGTGTGTGTGTGTGCAGGTGAGCATGCATGTGTGTGTGTGCAGGTGAGCATGCATGTGAGTGTGTGTGCAGGTGAGCATGCATGTGAGTGTGTGTGCAGGTGAGCATGCATGTGAGTGTGTGTGTGTGTGCAGGTGAGCATGCATGTGAGTGTGTGTGTGTGTGCAGGTGAGCATGCATGTGTGTGTGAGCATGCTGTGAGTGTTGTGTGTGACAGGGAGGCATGCATGTGTGTGTGCAGGTGAGCATGCATGTGAGTGTGTGTGTGTGCATGTGCGCATGCATGCGAGTGTGTGTGCATGTGAGCATGCATGCGAGTGTGTGTGTGTAGGTGAGCATGCATGCGAGTGTGTGTGTGTGCATGTGAGCATGCATGTGAGTGTGTGCACACAGGTGAGCATGCATGTGAGTGTGTGCACACAGGTGAGCATGCATGTGAGTGTGTGTGCATGTAGAGGTCTAAGCTTGGTATCATTCTTGATTGTTTTCCACCTTATTGTCGTGAGCCTGGGTTTCTAATTAAACCCAGCGCATGTCATCAGGGTTGGTCCGG
This sequence comes from Typhlomys cinereus, assembly GCA_023101885.1. NCBI lineage: Eukaryota > Metazoa > Chordata > Mammalia > Rodentia > Platacanthomyidae > Typhlomys > Typhlomys cinereus. The sequence goes on from JALPQD010000195.1 coordinate 1,847,097, forward strand.
CGAGCCAGCTTGCTCTGGGGATCGCCAGGCTCTGCCTTCCAGGGCTAGAGTTACCAGCGGACCACAATGCCCATGGAATTTGATATGGGGTCATACATATGGGATCTGGGGATCTGAGCTCTGTTCCTTTCCCTTGCAAGGCAAATGCCTTGACCTCTGTACCATCTCCCCAGACCAAAGTGGCAATCTTGAAGTCACCATTGAATTTTAAAACAAGTTACAGAGACGTTGATAGGTTAATGGCTGATTACTCTTTCCAAACTATAGACATTAGACAACATGTTCAGAGAGTGCAATAAAACAAAGGAAACACATAAACAGCACATCCCAGGTCCTGTGAGCTGGGCGATCGATGTGGTGGAGCTAGCTTCACAGGAGAGACAAGATTAAAGCTTGCTCAGAGAAGCAACCCCTGGAGAAGCCATTGCCAGCCGACATGCACACCGACACGTGCTGCAGCTGGTTCTTCCCGCTGAAGGAGACACAGCAGATATATCACAGGATGGAGAGACCTGGGAGTGGCAGCCATGCTGCATGTTGGGAATGCCTACTGATGGACCCTCCTCGTCCCTTTCCTGCGACACATAGAGAGGGCTTTGGAGAGCTGTGGTGAGAGAAGTGTGCTGACGGGCTTCGCCACACCGTGGCTGACACAGAAGGCCGCCGGATGGGAAGGGTATCAGGCGAAGGGGACACTTGGCCTAATTTCCCCTGAGAACACTGTGTTGTGCGAAATCAATGCGTCAGCCTTTTTCCTCACTGCTCCTGGCTCTCATTTTCCTTATTTCCCGTTAGTGACAGATTGGCTCGTGTTTGCTTTTAGCACTTGCAAGGTTTTAATTTCAGTTTTACATTGCCTCTCAGATCTACTCCTGTGTGTGTGTGTGTGTGTGAGTGTGTGTGTGTGTGTGAGTGTGTGTGTGTGTGTGAGTGTGTGTGTGTGTGTGTGTGTGAGTGTGTATATACATATGTACAAGAGGGCACATGAGTGTGTGTGCCTGTGGAGGCCCAAGTATGACCTCAGGAATCATTCTGGATTGCTCTACCTCCTTATTGCTTTGCTCTCTTTCCTAGGGTTGGAATTACAGGCCTCCACCATTTCCACCAGGCATTTTTACATGAGATCTGGGGATCTGAACTCAGGTACTTTTGCTTGCAAAGCAAAAGCTTTAACCACAGGCGATCTCTCTAGTCCCTGAGATCCACTTGGAAGAAGTAAAAAGTCATTAGAAAATTGTTTTCTTGGGACCGGGAAGGTGGCTCAGGGACAAAAGCGCATGCTGTCCCCGCATGAGGGGCTGAGTTTGAATCCTCAGAATTCAGTAGAAGTCAGATGTATGGCAGGAGGGTCTGTAGTCTCCGTACTGTTACAGTGAGATGGGAGGGACACACAGGAGATGTTTCAGAAGCTTCTGGGCCAGCCAGCCCAGAGCACACAGCAGAAAGACAGAGACCCTGTCTCCAGCGAAGTAGAAAGTGAGGACCAGCTCAAGGCTGTCCTCTGTGCTCTAATGAGCACGATGGCATGAGTGTACCTGTGTAGACACAGGTACATGGACACACGTGCACATGCATGTATGCGCACACCGACATGTATGTGCACACATGTGCACACACGCACACACACACATACATGTTTTGCTTTAAAATATATGGGAGACCTTGTAGCTGCTGTGCTTAAGCAGTGTTTCTGCCCGTGTCGTCTGGTGCATGCAAAGGGCCGTCCCCTGTGGGGTCATGTGGGATCTAGAGATCTGAACTCTGCTCCTTCCACTTGCAGGGCAAGTACCTTGACCTGTGTGTCATCTCCCCAGACCAATGTGGCAATTTTGAAGTCACTATGAATTTTAAAACAAGTTATAGACAGAGACATTGATAGATTAATGGCTGATTCTTTCTAAATCATAGACATTAGACAACATGAAATTTTGGATGTGAAAACAAAACTCTCCAAATAGATTCTGGTTTCATGATCTAAAGTGGGAGATTTCATGCAGCTCAGCCCCCGTGGATGTTCGGTGGGTTTCTCTAAGCCAGCAGGTCACCCTGGGTCAAAGCTTGAGACTGGCTGTTTCTGGAAAAAGCAGCTGTGGTTTTAGTTCCTCCTCAGCGTGACAGAGGTTGAAGTATCCTTGTCATTTACTGACAACTTGGAGTGTCTGTCCCGACTGTCTAGCCAGCCAGGGCGCTGTGCGGTCCCATGTGGCTGACCTGGCTCTGAGCAGGAAGTTACACCGTGGTCAGGAGGCAGTAGAGAGGAAGGTTCACATCCCTGAGTCCAAGGGGCTCCCATGTCTGGCCGTTCATAACTGTCGGCTGTTAATGGCACAAGTGGGGCCTGGTTCAGCTGTTGTGGAAACTAGAGCCGTCTGTATCTTGTCTTTCCAGAAGGATACCTGCTGCATGCCCAGACGTGTGTGTGTGTGTGTGTGTGTGTGTGTGTGTGTGTGCGTGCGTGCGTGTGTGTGTGCGTGTGTGTGTGTGCGTGCGTGCGTGTGTGTGTGCATGTGTGTGTGTGTGTGTGTGCGTGCGTGCGTGTGTGTGTGTGTGTGCGTGCGTGTGTGTGTGTGTGTGTGTGTGTGTGTGTGTGTATGCGCGCGCGCGTGCATGTGCTTGTGGAGACCCAAGGGTACTATATGGACTCATTCTCCATGGCTCTTCCACCTTATTGCTGTGAGCCCGGGTCTTTAATTCGGCCCAGAGCTTATCATTACAACTAGCCTGGCATCCAGCTTGCTCAAGGACTCTGCCTTTCAGAATTACAGGCTGCTGCCACACCTGCTTGGCATTTTATGGATCTGGGGATCTGAACTCAGGTCCTTTTGCTAGTGAGGCAAAGACTTCAACCACTGCGCCCCCTCCCTAACTCTGTACACAGCAATATTTATTTATCTTCTATTTCCCAGCACTTAAGATTTACTTCTCTGTTATATGTGTCGGATGTGCATGTAGTGGTGAGAGTGTTGTACTGTGTGTGTAGTAATGGTAGTGTTGTGTGGTATGTGTGCACGTGTGTGTGTGTGTGTACACAGGAGTAACAGTAATAATGTTATATGTGTAGTAGTAGTTGTGCTGCATGGTATGTGTGCACATAACAGGAGGAGGAGGAGGAGTGTGTGGATTAGTAGTTGTGCTCTGTGATGTGTGTGCACATGTTTGTGTACACAGAAGTGGCAGGAATAGTGTTGTGTGTGCAGCAGTAGTCGTTGTGCTGTGTGGTGTGTGTGCCGTGCAGGAGATGTCTAAGGAAGATGTTGGGGTCTTCTCTACCTTCAGTCAGGACCTGGAACTAGGTTGGCGGGCAGCAAGTCCTGGAGAACATCGGGTCTCTACCCAGCTGCTGCTCTGGGGTAACAGGCACTCGCTGCCCTGCCTGGCTTTTCATGGGTGTTGGGAGTCAGACTCAACCTGCTGCTTGTCCAGCGAGTGCTCTTCCTCAGACTCCTCCTCTACACTCTACAGTTATCAAATAATGCAGAAGTACTAGGTATAAATATGCACAATAGAGAAGATCTGTAAGAGCTCCAGAGAGTTGAATTTGTAGCTGATGTAAAAATTTTTGCCCTTAAGGGTTTTCTTTTCTGACTGACATTTTTACGTGAGATCTGAGATCCGAACTCAGGTCCTTTTGCTTGCGAGACAGAGTCTTAACCCCCGAGCCATCTCTCCAGCCCACCTCAAGGGTTTCTTCAGATGCTTTGACATGCACAAGCCTGAGGACTGCATCACACTGACCTAGCAGACCTGATGGTATCAGCAGGGCTGGGGGCTGGAGTCCTGGTCTGGAGTCTTTGCGGCTAACTGACCAGGGCTGGGTCGGTCACTCCTTCTCTGCTCTGCTTCTCGTGGCGAATCACGTGGAAGATGCTGCTGGACCTCGGCAGGGCTGACGGGGCTCAGGGGAATCAGGGCAGTTAGGGGGCGGTTGATGCGTAAGAAGCAGTTGGTTTCCTGGCTACGGGGACACGGGAGGAGGCTCCGTGGGTTCCTGTCTCGGCTCCTCCTTGTGACGCCCTCTTGCCCCGGCCTCTGCACCCCCGTCTGTAAGTTAGAACAGCAGCAGTAAGTCCTCCTTCACAGAGACCAGGGGCTTTGCAGTTCAACTGACCTAGTTGTGATGATGCCTGGCGGGTTACGCAGTTGCTGTGGGTGTGAAGAGCCAGGAGCTGAGAGGTGGCGCATCCCAAGGGGTGCTGGCACGGTCGGGACACTTTGCGAACATTCTGTGTGCCTGGGGTTTACCAAAACCCTGGGGGCTGCTCACCTGCATTGACTTGGTGAGCCAGACCGGAAACGGATTCCCCTCCTAGGTATCCCGAGAGCAAAGGCACAGACCCCCCTCGGGTAGTCTGACAGCAAAGGCACAAATTCCCCCCCTTGGGCAGTCTGACAGCAAAGGCCAGCCTCAATCACAGTCACTCTGTCTTCCAGGAAAGCATGGCTGCAACCACTCCCAAGCAGTCCCCTCCCTGCTTCTGAGGTCACAAACACAGGCAAAAGGCTTGGGATCACCCAAACCTCTCTGTTGTTTAGTTTGGTAGCGGCAGTGTAAATTTGCCTTTCTTTGAGGGAGACTAGGAGGCAGAATATTTATCTTTCCGCATCCTGTTTATCTGACGCATCATCTACAAATGCTAGCGTAGGTGAGAACAAGCCCTTGGTTCTCTGCCGAGTGGTAATTAGAGAGCATCCTCAGCCTTCCTTGACACTCCAGTGTGGCAAACATGGGTGGAGGGCATGTTCGTTACCTTCCTAGGAGCCCGGCTTCATTTTCAGAATCTCGACTTCCACATCAGGCTTAGACCACTGCTGGAGACAGTTTTCCTTTTTAAAAAAATAGAACACATAAAACTTCATTGCAACGAGAGATACAGTTGAGACTATAAAACATGCCCATTATTGGGGGATTGATTGTATGTGAATGCATCCCCCCGCTGTGAAATCAGGGCTGAACCCCGGAACTTCGCGGGAAGGAGATGGCACACGTCCGCTCCAGCTGCAACGCTTCAGCCTCTGGCCATCTATGGCAAACATGCCTGAACAGACCCTCTGCACACAACGTTCTCTTATCGCTGTACCCTGCGTCTGGAATATTCTCAGGCTTCTGCTGAAAGTCCCACAATCAGCCCCAGAGCTCAATGGCCCTATTTGCCAAAGGCATGACCACCTGGAACAGGGGCAGAGGTCTTTGATGGAATGTTCGCTGGGCACCTGTTACACACCAGGTCCAGTTCTGGGGTCAGAGGTCAGCCAAGGTTCTGCCAAGAGCCGGGGGGAAAGTATTTTAGGCTTCCTAAGCATTCCCTCGCTTGCTTCCTCTCTTGCCCCGCTCCCGTTCTGCTTAGTGACTTTCTTGGTTTTGGTTTTATGAACATAAAAGCCTTTCTTAGCCCAGAAGGGCCACAGCGATGCAGGCACGGACCAGATTTGGCTGGATCTGTTAAGGCGACTCGGTGATGAAAGCTCCCAACTAGGTCTCCTGAGTGCGGGGCAGGAAGCGGAGCTTTCTCTGAGAAGAAGGAATCTAGCAAATCAGTCGAGCCCAGAGAGGGCTGCCTGGGAGAGGTGGCTGATGTAAGGGGAGGGCTGGAGAAGGAGGCGCAGGAGGGCAAAGCTGTCCGAAGAGCAGGCAGACAGGAGGGCAACAGACAGCCGGGCCCAAGCATGGACTCTGCAGCCCCGCACACCAAGTGTGGCCTGAGGGCCGCAGGGCCTCCAGCTCCAGAGGCCCATGGGAAGTGGTGGGCGTAGAACCCTGGAGGATGCTAAGTGGAACCTGTTGTTCAGCCTGGGACTGTAGAGAGCGGTGGGTGGGACATAGGCACCCGGGGCAGAGCCTGGTTGGAACTGCACAGTAGGGTGGGGTGGGGCTAGGGGAGCGAGGACAGACTCCCTGTTCATCCTGTCCGCTGGGGTGGGGGGCAGTGGCAGTGGGGTAGGGAGCGTGACTAGGGATACAGTTCAGGGACCGAGTGTTTGCTTAACATGTGCAAGACCCTGGCTTCAATCTCCAGGCCTGTGAAAATATAAAACTAAAGATTGTAAAAAGTCTGTCTGAATTAGTACCACACTTGCCCACTCTAAGGACTGATTGGGATGGGGAGAGAATGGGATGTACAGAATGACTTGCAGTCAGCTCGGGCTGTTCTGCCCTGTCCCCGGGTTCTTGCAGACATGAGGGAGCCCAGCCTTCTCCTCAGATGTGGAGCGGGAGGCTGGCTGTGCAGACAAAGAGAAGCCCGAGGCAGGTGTCCTGCGGCTCCTGGTGTGCATGCTGCGCAAGCCGGTGCTGTGTCCATCCACGTGCTCGTCCGAGGGTTCCTAGGAGTCCCCCTGGTGCCCCACTGGTCTTGGGAATAGGACTAGTCAGCCCGTGCTGTCTGCCGGGAGCCAGACGGACAGTGTGGAGTGGGAAAGAGGCAGAGGAGAGTGTGATAGCCAGAGTCAGGAAGGAAACGGCTGGGGAGAGGACGGGTGATGGACAGGTGACGGTGGGTGGACGTCCGAGGCTTCTGACGCAGAGGTGCTCAGGGCCCAGGGCTTGGGTCAGGAGGGCCAGGCCAGGCTGGGGTGGTGGCTCGTGCCTGCTGTCCCAGAACTCAGAAAGTGGAAGCAGGAGGATCACGGCTGCCCTGCACGGTCCAGGCCAGTCTATGCTACATACGACCCTGTCTCCATAATTAAACACCTACGAAGGAAGGGCCAACCACTGCCTTTTGTAGCAGCCTGGAGTCCTAAGCAAAGAGCTACAGTTACGCGGAGTCTTGGAAATCCAGAGCTCCGTTTGGGCCAAGCCTGCTTATAACACAGTGTGAACCCCCGGGGCCAGTGGTGGGCAGAGAACCCACCGGATTTCATCCAGCTCTGACTCATCTGTGTGGACCTTGGGCCCCATGTGCAACTGTCCTGTCCTGATGCGTGCCCGCCCCGCCTCCACCCAGAGCCAGAGCGCATCATTAGTAGGCCGGCCAGACAGACAAGTACCACGAGGCTAATGACACTCATCCATTATCCGCTGATGGCAGGACTCAAGTGAGACTAACGACAAAGCTTCTCTCCTTGAACAAGGAATGTGGCGCCAAACTGGTCGCTGATGATGCTTGCATGATAGGAAAAGGTCGTCAGAGAGCGGGTCGGTTGCACACACCTGCTGTCTAAAGCTCCCAGAGTACTAGGTTTATACAGAGTAAAAACCTGTGACATTGGTATTGCTTATCTCACAGCTGTGGTGAAATGCACAGAATCACGTGCGGTACGGACCTGAGTCCCACTGCTGGTCTCCCGTGGAGGGTCGCACAGTTGAGAAACTGTGGGAGCTCACGCCGCTGGCTGAAAGGGTTGCAGAATCTTCCTGAAGGTCAATTACTTTAAAAATATTTATTATTACTGCCTTTTAATTTTTAAATTTTATTTGTGTGTATGCACGTGTGTGTGTGTGTGTGTGTGTGTGTGTGTGTGTGTGTGTGTGTGCTTTGAAGGGCACTGTGTGTTCCTGGGGAGGACCATGGGTGACTTCGGGCATCTTCCTGGATTGCTTCTACCTCTTTTTTTTTTGCTTCACTCTGGATGCTCCCAGGGTCCACCTTCCAGAACCAGAAGTATAGGCCACTACCATTTGTGTTTGGCATTTTTATGTGGGATCTAGGATCTGAACTCAGGTGTTTCTGCTTATATGACATAGTCTTAACCCCTGAGCCATCCCTTCAGCCCCTAGTATTCTTTCTGTGTGTCATACAATATTTTCACATTTAAGCCCTAATCCCATCCCTCCCCCTCTTCCCAACTCTTCTCCCCTACCAGGCTGTCTTCATTGTCAAGTCTTTCCACATGTGTAGCGGCCCACTGGATTTCATCTGGTTTGTCTTGATGTCCTCCATCTGAGTGCTTAGCAGAGCATGACTCCTAGAGTGGTCATTGCGTGCCACTAGGAAAGCATCATGCATATCCTCCCTTGAGCATTAACCTCATAGTCTCTCCTGAGGGTAAATTGTCTGTATGACTATTTCTTCTTTATCCAGATCAATAGTTCAGTCTTAAAGTCTGTTTTTAAATTAATAATGCCATTGCTTTCTGGAGGAGGAACATGACCAGACAGGCCTGTATTGTCTGAAATGGGCCGCACATGAGCAGGGCACAACTTCTTCACGAGCTAAGCTAGAATCTGCTGCCGCGCCTGGTGCTGACGTCAAACCGCCTGACTGACAGGACCAACCGGGACAGGACAACGCAGCAAAAGGTCCCGCCGGAACTTATGGGGTGTTGGGTGGGGGGTACATAGACAAGCCCAATATCCAGAATAAACGAGGCTGCTTTGCCGCTTGCCGGGCTCCTGGAGTCTGTGTCGTTGACTCTGCGCCCTCTTACTCCCACCCCCAGGGGCTCTGCGGTGCCCAAGACCACAACAGCTGTCTTTTGATCATCATTTGCCTGCTGAGTTTTTCTGTATCTATCTCAATTTTTCTTTAGTTTTATTCCAAGGCTGTTTCTTCATTTTTCATACATTCTCTTTTATTTTTATAATGTTGCATACATGAATATAGTGAATTTATGATATTTTCACCCCTTAGTCCCTAATCCCAGGCTCCCTTCTTTTCCTCTTACAGCCCACCATCTCCATTGCCAGACTTCCTCCTATTTTCAACTCTTTTCACTTGTGTGGTCTTACTTCATCTAGCTTTGTCTTTAATGGCATATGCCTAACATGATATATGCCTAACATAATATGCCAGCAAGTATATAGACCAGTGGGTGTATGTACCATGGAGGAAAACATCTTCTTTTCCTTCCTGATCAGCATTAGTCCTTATCAGTCTCTCAAGGAGGTGTGGAGCTTCTTGAGATCTTTCTGCTTTCCTGGTGAGCTGTTGATAGGACACTTCCTGTGAATTCTTGTGAAAGTATACAGGTCTGACATGAAATCATGGATACCAAAGCCCTGTCATGTCTAGGAGATGATGTCTGGCCCACCATTGCCCACTTCCGGCTCTTACAGTCTTACTGTCCCCTCTTCTTTGATGTTACCTGAGTCTTGAGGTGGGTATGGGTGAAGCTTAGATGTCCTAATGTTTAGGGACAAGCAGCCTTCAGTCATTTATTTTCTGCCTTTTGGCAAGTGCTTATCTGTAGTAAATACTTTATGCTGCAGAAAGAAGCTTCTAGATGAACCCTGAATGTTCCTCCAAATTATGCACACAATAGCAGGTGTTTAGAAGGCAGTCTGATGTAGTGTCTTCACAGCTAACCATCATGTCCTGGTCTTCCCTTGAGGCTTATGCCCTTATCTTTCATAGTTTCTTGTTCTAGTTTACAGTAACAGGATTGAGTTCCCTGTTGACAAGTGGGCCTTCAGTCTGATCACAAAAGCGTTGGTTGCCTCCTTGACATTCAAGCCACTGTTACATTGGTGAGCATCTCTTGCCGTGGCAATTGTTATCAACAGATAACAGATTTCACGTATTGATGAGCTTTGGTTGCTTTTGATCCTGGTAGCTTCCACGGTATTATACGGTACTGTGTAAGCTGTAGGAGGAAGCTTCCAGACCAGTTCCAGCTGGTGTTTTTTGCCCATGTCCTGTGATTCATGTGTGTTGCATCTTCAGCAAAGGGTCTTCTGGAGGGTAACGAAGCACAATGGGAAAAGCCTATACTGTTTGGGGCCTTTGAGACCTCTCGGACCAACAACTTATTAAGAAACGTCACATGCCTGTTACTTCTAGCACTGTTTAATTGCCTCTGGATTCTAGGTGGAGCATCCCAGGACATTTTTTGTTTTGTCTCACTTTCTTCTCTCTGTGATCCTCTGTTCAGGGACTGTTCATTCTTTCTCCTTTGTTAACTAAATTTTTTAACACATTAATCTCATAGAAGGTTCCTATATAGTTGCATCCCATATCTTAAGGGTTTCTCTAATAGTCCCCCATCCTCTTCTGTACCCATCTCTTCATCCCCCTAAGTATTTTCTTCCATTATTCACTCCTTCCCCCTACCATCCTGTGGCATCCTATATTTCCTCTGCCAAAATCTTCTCCCTAATATTTTTCCCCTCTCTCCTGCTCTTTGGTCCTTTTCAAGTTTTTTGACTCTTACAGGAATTCCAAGCCAAATACTAGCATCTTTTAATCTAGTTTAATCCTATCATCTGCATATAAGAGAGAACATGTGGCATTTATCTTTCTTTGTCTGAGATGGCTTGCTTAATATATTCTCCAATTCCATCCTTTTACCAGCAAATTCCATAATCTCATCCTTCTGATAATTAAATAATATATCATTATATGTATGTACCACACTTCTGTTCCTCTGTTAATGGACATGTTGGTTGATTCCATTTTCTTGCTATTGTGAATAGAACTGCAATGAACATGGATGAGCTAGTGTGTTTACAATAAGATATAGAGTCATTTGGGAGTATTCCCAGAAGCCATACAGCGGGGTCATATGGTAGTTCCATTTTTAACTTTCTGAGGAACCTCCACACTCATTTTCAAAGTGTCTGTACCCATTTACACTCCCACCAACAATGACTAAATGTTCCCTTTTCTCCAAATTCTTTCCAACATTTATTGTTGTTTAAGTACTTGATCTATGCCAATCAGACTGGGGCAAGATGGTATCTCAGTACCATTTTAATTTGTATTTATTTGATGACCAGGGAAGTTGAGTATCTTTAAAAATATTTGCTTGACATCTGATTTTTTGTGAGAAGTTCCAAGGCCCATTTTTTAATTGAACTGTTGCTTTCTTGACTACTTTGCATACTGTGGAGATTAATCCTTTGTCTGATTCATAGCTAGCAAAGATTTTCTCTCATTCTGTTGGCTGTCTTTTTCACAATTAACAGTTTATTTTGCAGAACAGAAGCTTTTCAGTTTCATGAAGTCCCATTTGTTGCTTATTGATATCAGTTTCTGGGCGCTTGGGGTCCTGTTCAGAAAATCTTTTCTTGAACCTATCAATTTGTGTGTACTCCCTACACTTTCTTCTACAAGTGTCAGAGCTTCAGGTTTAATGTTGATGTCTCTGACCAATTTAGAGTTAATTTTTGTATACAATGAAGTAGTGATCTATTTTCTTCTTTTACATGTAGATATTCAATTTTCCCAACACCACTTGTTGAAGATGCTATCTTTTCACCACTGTGTATAGTTTGGCACCTTTGTAAAATTAATCAAGTGGCTATATATGTGGGAGCTTATATCTGGGTCCTTTGTTCTAATCCATTGGTCCATGTGTCTGTTTTTTGTGCCAGAATCATGCTGTTTTATTACTCTAGCTCTACAGTATAGCTTGAAATCTAGTATAGTAATAGCTCCAACAGTGTTTTTATTGAGATTGAGATTCTTTTGGCTAATCAGGGTCTTTTGTCCTTCGATATGAATTTTAGGGTTGTTTTTTTCCAGTTCTGTGATGAATTGCATGGAGATTTTTATTGAATTGCAATGAATCTGTTATTTGTCTTTGGTAAGGTGGTCATTTTCACAATGTTAATCCTACCGATTCATAAGGAAGGAAGGCCTTTCCACTGTCTAGTATCCTTTTTCATTTCTTTCTGTAGTATTTTGTAGTTTTCACTGTACAAGTCTTTCACTTCCTTAGAGTAATAATGGCTTCATAGAGTTTGGGAGTATCCCTTCTATTCCTTCTTTCTCTGTTATATAATAATTTGAGGAATAGTAGTATTAGTTCTTCTATGAAAGAACTGCACTGAATCTATCCAGTTCTGAGCTTTTTTTTTAAGTTTGGAGATTTGTAATTACTATTTTTAACATCATCATTTGTTATTAACCTGTTTAAATTATCTATTTCATCTTGGGCCAATCTTGGTAAGTTTTATGTGTTTAGGAATTCATCCATTTCTTTTGAATTGTCTAATTTAGTGAAGTATAAATTTTTAAAATATGTCCTTATGATTGTCTGGATTGTCTCAAGTATCTAGTTGTAATTTATCCCTTTTCATTTCTAAGTTTATCGATTTGAACATTCTCTCTTTTTATTTTGGTTAATATGGCTAAGGGTTTGTCAATCTTGTTTATCTTCTTGAAGAACCATCTCTTTGTTTTAATTGATTTTTGTATTGACTTCTTCAGTTCTAATTCATTGATTTCTGCCCAGATCTTGGATATTTCTTCCCATGTACTGCTTTTAAGATTGGTTTGTTCCTGTTTTTCTAAAGTTTTGATGTATATTAAGTCATTAATTTGTGATCTTTCTATTTTCTTGATGTAGGCATTTAATACTATAAACTTTCCTCTTGGGACCCATTTTAAAGTGCCCTATAGATTTTTGCAGATTGTGTCTTCATTTTCATTGGACTCAAGAAATTTTAAATTTCCTGTTTTGTTCTTTCCCTGAATTCCTAAATACCAAGGATGTGGTATTTAGTTTCTGTGCTGTTATTACCTTTGTTGCAGATGTCTAGTTTTATTCTGTGGTAGTCAGATTGTACACAGGGTATATTTGTGGAGATTTGTTTTGCATCCTAGTATTTTGTCTATTTTTGAGAAAGTTCCATGGGCTGCTGAGAAGAAAATGGATTCATTAGTGTTTAAGTGAAATGCTCTGTAGATACCTGTGAAGTAGATTTGATTTATAGTGTCATTTAACTCTGAATACATCTCCATTTAGTTTTAACCCATTGACCTGTCCTGTCGTGTGATGGATTGTTGAAGTCTCCTCATTACTGTATTTGGGTTTGAGTTGATTAGTTATTTTGCCTTCTGTAGTATTTGATGAATTTGGGTGCACTTGTGTTTGTTTGGTACCTCTGTGTTTAAGATTGTAGTGTCCTACTGCTGGAATGTTCCCTCAGCCAGAAGGTAGCAACCATTTTTACCTTTATGGTTTGCTTCAGTTTGAAGTTTATTTTGTCCAATATTAAGATGACAACTCCTGCTTGTTTCCTGTTTCCATTTGCTAAAAGTACCTCTGATCACCCTTTCACCCTGAGAAAGTGTCTGTCTTTCAAGGTGAGGTGTGTTTCTTGGAGGCAGAATATTGATGGATCATGATGTTCGATTCAAGCCAAAGCCTGTGTCTCTTGATTGGGAAGTTGAGCCATTGACATTTAAAATTTTATTGAAAGGTGCTTAATGGTTCCTGTTATTTTGTTGATCTTGTGGTGTTTGCATTTGTATTCCTTTGCTCAACTCTTATATTGGTATTATTTATTCCCTGTACCCTCTTTGACTTGTTTATCCTTCTCTTTCATCTTGAGTATTCTTCCCAGTATTACTCCATAGCCCTGATTTAATAACATATAGTCCTTTATCCTGTCATGGAATATTTTTTTCACCTTCTATTATGAGTGATAGTTTTGCTGGATATAATAGTCTGAGTTGGCATTTGTGTTTGTTCACAACTATTATTATGTCTCTTCAAAAGCCCTTCTGGGTTTTACAGTATTTAAGCCTATTTTTTGTTAGTAATTTACAGGGAGATCTTCTGATTTTTTTTTAGAAGTTAGCCATTTACATTTATTATGGTTATTAGGGTTTGGGCCTATTTCTGCTGCCCTGTTCTGTGGCTGCTGTTGAACAATCTGCTCTGCCCTCCTTTCCTGTTATCTTGTTTCCAGCATTTCTCTTTGGAAAGCACAAGCGGTAAACATTTCAGGCTCTGGGTATCAAAGGGCAAAAGCAAGGTTATTTTATGATGCTTATTGGTTAACAGAGAAGTGAATTTGCACAGGTTTTGTTGATGATGTTAAAATCTTAGGATATAATATCCAGGCGTGATGGCACCCATAATCACAGCCCTCAGAAGGCTGAGGCGGGAGGGTCACAGGTTCAAGGCCAGCCTGGGCTACATGCTGAGACCCTATCTCAGATCTATCAATCAGTCAATCAACCTTAATAGAGAATTAAAAGAACAAAATAGAAGGCAAAGAGCTAATCCTTGTAAGCATATAAGGACAGTTTCTGAGCACATCTGGACTCACATGGATTCACCATGATTTAGTTAGTCCCTATACGTGAATGGCCTTGGCTAACAGGAAAGACACAGGAATTTATTTACTTTGGTGATACCCTCATTTTGATTTCCATACTCTTGTGAGGATGCTCTGCTATGTCGAGGTAAGTCGTATTTAATCTCACTTCCCCACTGCAGCTTCCACATGGCCAGAGCACTAAGCCAGATACTCAGTTGGCTGATGTGACATGCTCTTTAGCATGGGGTGGTGCCATTGTATAGCAGACATCAGGACTGAAAAGTCCACTTGCTCTCATACCCTAAAGTGAATGAGAGAGGATAAGGGGTGACTGTGGCCCAGGTACATTCTACATATGTACAACGATGCCATAGTGAAATCCATTATCTTCTGCAATTGATGTGCACTAATTAATGAAGACTATAAAATGACATTTGAAGTTCGGTTTTCTTTTCTTTGATGTGACGGGTCTGCTTGGGTAAAACAGCAGCAGCCATGTGGTATGTCTATGCAGTGACCCTCAAAATATGCGCCAGGTGGCTCGGTCTGATCCACTCAGGGTTTGCGGTAATGTGGCCATGAGAGAACCACTTTAGTCTGCTATCATTCCTGGACTCTGTCCATGGAGGGCTAAGAATCCTACCCACAATGAGCATTCCACACTCCAACACAACCACACTTGCAGATGAAGAAATGTCCATTTCTGCATGTCATGAAACAGTCCTCTGCATTTTCTGATTTCTCCCTCTAACGATCAAGCATTGTAAAAACCACTCTTAACTCAGGGGCCATATACAAGTAAATAAACAAGCCAAAGTTATTTCCTGGTGTGATTTTTTTCAGTCCCTCGTTTCTGTTTGGAAGCTACTGGTTGTAATTCATGTAGTGACCTTGCTTAAATTTTAAAGTCCTATTAGTTTATACTTTGAAATAAAAAAATGAAGTATATGTTTGTGTGTGAGTGTGTGTGTGTGCATGTTTGTGCAGATGCATGTGCATATACATGCGTGTGGAGGTCAGAGGTCAACCTTAGGTGTCAACCTTTGGGAATTCAGAAGTTGTCTATCTTATTTTTGAGGTGGGGTCTGTCATTGAAGCCTGGGGCTCACCAAGTAGATTAGACTGGCTGGTCATGGAGCTCCAGGGATCTGCCTGGCTCCACCTCCCAAGGGTTTGGATTGCAAGTGACACCACGCTGGGCTTTTCACGTAGGTGCTGGGACCTCAACTCAAGTCCTCACGCTGGTGCAGGCAAGCACTGTACTGAGCCATGTCCCCAACCCCACGTTTATGTTTTGAATTTATTTCTCTAGATGATTTCGTGTGCAGTCAATTACAGTGTAGTCAAGATCCCATCCCATGCAAACTCTTTCATAGACGTAAGGCACAGTGGAGTAAGTTCTCTAGAGCAGAATTTTAGGTCCAAAGGTAGTACTTGTCACAAGTCTTTAAACAAAGAGGCGTGGTGCAAACAGTGGAAAAAGCATGGACTTGGGATTGACAATGGTGGCTTTATATTTCGATAGTTCTGCCCATGGTAAGTCACCTGACTTTAAGGTGATTTTTAAAGCTCAGCTAATAAAGCCTAGTGTTAACTATGCAAAGGTAGCTAATGACACCTGTGTTAACTATGCAAAGGTAGCTAATGACATGTGTATTAACTATGCACAGTTAACTAATGATGCTTTTGTGAACTATGCACAGGCAGCTAATGACATCTGTATTAACTATGCACAGGCAGCTAATAACACCTCTGTTAAGTATGCACAGGTAGCTAATGACACCTGTGTTAACTATGCACAGGTAGCTTGTATTAACTATGCACAGTTAACTAATGAAGCCTGTATTAACTATGCACAGGCAGCTAATGACACCTGTGTTAACTATGCACAGGTAGCTAATGGCACTTGTATTAACTATGCACAGTTAACTAATGAAGCCTGTATTAACTATGCACGGTTAGCTAATGATGCCTTTGTGAACTATGCACAGGCAGCTAATGACACCTGTGTTAATATGCACAAGTAGCTAATGACGCTTGTGTTAGCTATGCACAGGCAGCGGCAGTCAGAGACAGAAAGCATCTACTCCGAGCAGACAAGAACTCAGCTGTTCCTCTGGCTTCACAAGTCGGCTACACCACCGATGGCCATTCTGTGGCAGGGACCTGTGTACGCAGGGCAGGACCATTCCTCAGCTCTGCTTCCAAAAGACTCCGCCCTGTCTGTTTCACCAGAGCTTTTATAAAGTATGTGACTTGCACAGCGCTCCACAGAAGCGTCTCTGCTTCTCACAGGCAGCAAAGCAAGGTCTAGTTGTATAGAGCTTCCGGCTGGTGCTTGGAGACTGAATCCTCAACAGATCCACTCCAACCTCAGTGATGTGGAAGCCCCAAGAGGCTGCCAAGGACCCAGAGGCAGCTACAGCCACCATGAAATCTGAGCTAAGAGCGACTCCCTCTCACTGTGTCAGAATGGGGAAACATCCATCTTTGTTATCTCCTGAGCATCTGTGGATCTCTCGGTGCTAGATCTTGTTTTCATTTTATTTCTGGATGAAGGACTAGCTAAGGGCAGCGTGCTGACAGACCTGCATACTCAAGACTTGGCGATGGTAATATGCCTTCAAGGGTGAAGGAAAACATCTTGCTAAACGAGTAGAACATCTCGCTGCTATGTTTCCTACGTGTTGTTCTTGCATTAAACATATTAACCCACTCACTGCAGAGAAAGCAGAGCTGTAACAGTGACAAACGACAGGGCAATGTGTTTCCTAAGAATTTCATAATGGACGATGCCTTTGAAGTGTTCCGTCTCTCCTTTGTGATTTTTTTTTCTCCCTATCTGTTGTTTATTAAAGCAACATGCCAAGTGCTTTTGATCCCCCATCAAAATGTGTGGTGCGATCTGTTCTTTTTTACCTAACCTGAAAAATAAGAAATCGAAGAGCATGATGTACATAAAGAAACGAAGCTGCTCTCTGTGCTGAGCTGGAAAGGAGTGTGAAGAACTAATACACGGTTTCCGAGACCCCTGAAGCAGAACCCTCTCATTAAAGTGTCCGTTCTGCCCATTCCAGAGTCCACCTTCTCCCTGACCTGCCCTTAGGCTTCGGGGAGTCAAGTGGTCTCAGCCCAGACCAGTGAGTTGCAGTCAGAGGTCCCTGTGGTTGGCTCAGATGACACTAATGTGCGTGCGCCCCAGGCGGCTCCCAGGCCACTGGTGCGTGCAGGGCGAGGCCCGGGCACAGGTCATGGAAGGGGGACAGGTTCCTTATCAGCACTCCCAAGGGGCAAAATGACCTGTCACTCACACATCCCATGCATCTCCCACCGTGCAGTGGGGTTAGCCCAGGTCCAGTGGAAAGAGCCCAGCGTGCGCCTCAGTCGAGGTCCTCAAGTCTTTATTGCCTGCCTGCTGGGGCAGAACCCGAGTTCTACCTTTCTGGATGAGGTAGTTCAGATCAGGCGCATGGGGAGGGAGAGGACAGTCTGGAAGAGGCCTCAGAGAAAGGTTGAGCATCTAGTGGCTAAACAGAGAGACCATGGAGGTGCCCGGGTGCCTGGGTGCCCAGGGTAGGCCTAACATCCTGCTCACTCTCATGTTCCCAGTGAGTGTACAGGCTGACCAAAGGGCGCTACAGCCTGCTGTCAGCCTCAGTTCTGAATTTCACATCCCCCAGACTCACAGCCCCTTGAGACAGTGCAGGGGGCTCAGCTGCAGAAGATGCTGGGACCGCATCTCACCCTCTGCCTCCAGGGTCCAAAGAAGGCTGGCTCTCTAAGAGATGGGCTGAATGTAGGATGGAAAAATGCATGGAAAAGCTAGGGTACAACTGTACTCCCCTCCCTCCCTCCCTCCCTCCCTACCTCCCTCCCTCCCTTTTTCCTTCCTTCATCTCTCTCTTTCTCTTTCTCTTCTCTTTCTCTTTCTCTCTCTCTTTCTCTCTCTCTCCTTCCTTTCTTCTTTCCTTCCCTCCCTCCCTCCTTCCCTCTTTCCTTCTTTCATCTCTCTCTTTCTCTTTCTTTCTCTTTTTCTTTCTCTCTCTCTTTCTCTCCTTCCTTCCTTCCTTCCTTCCTTCCCTCCCTCCCTCTCTCCCTCCTTCCCTCTTTCCTTCTTTCATCTCTCTCTTTCTCTTTCTTTCTCTTTTTCTTTCTCTCTCTCTTTCTCTCTCTCCTTCCTTCCTTCCTTCCCTCCCTCCCTCCCTCCCTCCCTCCCTCCCTCCCTCCCTCCCTCCCTCCTTCCCTCCCTCCTTCTCTTCCTCTCTCTCTCTCTCTGGTTTAACATAGCATTCATTTACCTTCCTGTGATTAAAGGCATTTCCAGTTCTAGCACTGATCAGCTGACCAAAGAGCAGCTTGTGGCGAGCGTCAGGCAGCCTTGGCGGATCTGTTCAGCAGATCAGGATTCAACCAGGAGTCCCCAACATGTCAACCCACGGGTGCAGGGACGCACAGACAGGATCCCACCCAGAATCCTGCCCAGTTGCCCCAGGAAGGGCTAGCCCAGTCCCCAGAAGGTGGCAGATCTTCTGATAATAAGAGGGGCCTTAGGTTAAGCTCCCCGAAAGCTGCTGTGGAGATGGAGCAGGGGCCGGGCAGTGCCCATGTGCCCATCTCTAATCATGGAGGTGGTTTGTTGACTTTATCGATTTGATTGGAAAGTCATCCTTCCGGAGCTGGAGAACCTCTATTCATCTGGGAGCTGCTCTTCCTCTGTCCCAGCCAGCGGGTGGGTGGGTGGGGGTCCTTCAAGGGCAGCAAGGAGCACGTGTCCTTCCCTGCAGGGCTCTAGGCATTTCCTGGATGAATCACATTTAATGAGGCAACGAGGAACTCAGCTTCTGTTTTATTCTGTGGTGCTTCTGGGTTCCTCCGTGGGCCACTCCTGAACGCAAGCGTGGTATTCTCAGATTTGAAAACACCATGTCTTCAGTCTCAAGAGTCACTACTGCCATGGATAACTTTTCCCTTGGGGCTGGGTCAGGTCAGGGCTCTGTGATGGCCGTGTGATTGTGTGTGTGTGTGCATGCATGTAGTGTGCCGGTATGTGGTCCATGTGTATGCATGTGCATGCATGTGATGTGTATGTATGTGTGCATATATGGGGTGTATGTATGTGTGCATACATGTGGGCATGTATGTGGGGTGTGTACACATCCACATACTAGGTGCATTTCTGAATGTGTGCTGAGCAGTTTGCAGGTCAGGAGTTCCTTGTAGCTCTCAGCAGATGAGCCTCCATCCACTGCCCTAGAGTTTCTCTGGGGAATAAACTTCCATTTCCTGTTTCACTAAGGGGGCCTGGTCGTCACTATGGTGCTATTCCCCTGAGGGACAAAGGGCACTTGCTATACGGGGTGCACTTAGGACATACAGATGGGCCCATGGGGTACACGTTAGGACATACAGATGGGCTTGTAATCCCACCAGGACAGGGGGGATTGTGAGTCCCAGGATGACCCGCAGGGACCTGGCTTGAAAAAAGCTAAACTGATCAGGGAATTAATTAGAAAGGTTGAAAGTCCCGAGCTAGACCATCTCTTCAGCATAAGCAAACACACACAGTGTCTAACTAGAATGGGAAATGTAAACTCAGCTTTTCAAATCTGAGGCTTCTTAGGGACTTCTACATTCAGCAGACACTGTAAGGAGTCTTGGGTCTTTGTTGGGCATAGCCTACGCTGCAGGAGTCTTTCCTGGTGACTAACTGCTCTCCCAGGAGTTACCACTTCTTTACTAGTGTGATCATTGGGCTCCATTGGACATTATTCTATTTTACTATTTTACTCTTTTACTATTTCACTTGTTAATGTGTTAGAGAGAGTGAGAGAGAGAGACAGAAAGGAAAGAAAGAAAGAAAGAGAGAAAGACGAGAAAGAGAGAAAGACGAGAAAGAAAGAAAGAAAGAAAGAAAGAAAGAAAGAAAGAAAGAAAGAAAGAAAGAAAGAAAGAAAGAAGAAAGAAAGAAAGGACACACGCATGCATGGCACATGGGTAGAGATCAGAAGACAACTTTCAGAAGTTGTTTCTTGTCTTCCACCGCATGGCTCCCAGGGACACCACTCAGCTTCAGGCTTGCGAGAGGTACCTTAACCACCGAGCTCTGTCGTTGGCCCCATCCAGGATTAATTTAATAAAATATCCTTATTACTTTTATTCCTGTCTATGACTTTCTTTTCTTTGTGCGTGCATGTGTGTGTCTGCGTGAGTCAGAAGGCACTGTGTGGGTCTGTGGAAGTCCAAGAGTGACTTTGGGAATCCCCGGGATTGTTCTGCTTTCTCTTTGCTTTGTTCTAGAGTTTCCCAGGTTCTGCCTTCCAGGGCCAGAAGTGCAGGCCGCCATCTTTTCTGCCTGGTGTTTTTACGTGGGATCCAGGATCCAAACTAGGACCTTCTGCTTGTGAGGCAGAGGCTTAACTTCTGAGCCATTTCTTCAGTCCCCAGAATTATTTTTAACGATGTCTTTGTCATAAGAGCTTATCTACTTAAGAGACCACGAGTCATCGCTGCTCTATTGCAGTGAATGGCTGAGCAATCTTTAAACATCAAAGTTAACTTCCAGGCAAACACAAAGTTGAAAACTCATCTCAAAGATTTTCCCCCTCAATTTTAACAACACCCCACTACTAGAGAAAACCAAAAGCAACTTCCTCGCAGCTTCTAGCTCTGGCGTGGCCGTGATTCCCAAGGCCACGCAGATCTGTTGGCTGACTGTGAGAACATCACTCCTTGTTCTCTGTTTACCACTGATGCAGCTAACTACACTCGCTCTTCGCAGACTTGCACTTGTAGAGTCTAAGCTGGGGGCTGGTGACTGGCTGGGCCTCTGCTGGCCAGTGTGGACCGGCTGGCTCCACTCACTGGTGCTGATTTTAAGCATTTTGTTCTGTTACCACAGGCGCAAGAGTCCCCTGAGCACAATGGACATGAGACAGACGCAAGAGATTAAAAAATCCTTTTATTTCCAGGTGAAAGAGTTTCTCTTCCTTTCTGGGACTTTTAAGACTATTCCATTTGGAGAGTGACTGTGGGCGTGTCATAAGTTTGATTAGACAATGTAATGAACACCCACCCAACCAGTGCAGAGCACAGCTCGCCTCTTCAGGACTGTCCACCACTGGGCTGCCAGGACACGGGAACAAAGCTCAGTGGGGTCGTGGGGGGCAGGAGCGCAGGGTCAGTCTACCCCAAGAGCTGGCTGGACCAATCTGCGTGCTCTCTCTCTCTCTTACACACACACACACACACGCAGCCCAGACAGATGGACAGACAGACAGACACAGATGTACAAAGACAAACATACACAGTCCACAGACAGACATGTGTGCACACAGAGACATACAGAGACAAACACACAGATATGCAGAGACAAACACATACACAAGCACACACACACACAAATACACACAGATGAACACACACACACAGACATACAGAGAGAAACATACACACACATAAACCTAGACATACAGAGATAAATACACACAACACATATACAGCCCAGATAGACAGACAGACACAGACATACAAAGACAAACACATGCAGTCCACAGACATGCGTGTACATACAGACATACAGAGACAAACACACACATGCAAACACAGATATATAGAACACACACACACCAATAAATACACACAACACATACACAGCCCAAACAGATGGACAAGACAGACAGACATAGACATACAAAGACAACCATACACAGCCCACAGACAGATGTGAGCGTACACACACACACACACACACACATACACATACACCCCACTCTCCATCTCTAAGGAGCGCATAGGATCACTCCTCTCATTGACAGATCCCTCGCCTGGCAGCCACTACCCAGCAGACAGGTTTGGGATCTGTCAAGGCCGACAAGCTCTCCTCCATGGACGGGACGGAGCTGCAAATGGCCTGTTCCAAATTAAAAGTCCTCTTTCTGTTCTGCTCTCTTTCCCATCTGCCTTGGTGAGTGAGTGTGTGTGTGTGTGTGTATGTGTGAGCGTGTATGCATGAGTGTGTCCATCTGTGTCTGTGTGTGCTGTGTATATATGTATGTGCGTGCATGCCTATACATGAGTGTGTGTGCATGTGCGTCGGTGTCTGTGTGTGCTGTGTATGTATGTCTGTATGTGCATGCCTATACATGAGTGTGCATGCATGTGTGTCTGTGTGCATGCATGTGCATGCATATGTGTGTGTGTCCTGCTCAGCATCCATGATTACAGAGATTGTCAGATGCCACAGAGACCCAGGATGGCCAGCTGACCTTCAGGAGTTAGAGGACTAAACTTTCCCGGATGGCTTTAGATCCCTCACCTGCTGCAGTGTGTAAGTTGGCCTGGAAGGCAGGGGCTACATGACACGGGGAGGTCCCACTCTGGGAAGGAAAGGGTTACATTACACAGGGACTAACACTTTGTCTGGGGCAGCTGTCGCTGGGGAAGGAGATGGAAGGAGATGGGCCAAAGCAGGTGTGGCCACCTACCTGCTTTGTGAGCACTGGATGAGTGGGGGGCGTGGGTGAGTAGGGGGTATGAGAGAGTGGGGGCATGGATGAGTTGGGGAGGTGTGGGTGAGTGAGGACATGGGTGAGTGTGGAGCATGGATGAGTGGGGGGCATGGGTGAATGTGGGGGGCATGGGTGAATGTGGGGGCATGGCTGTGGAGGGGCATGGATGAGTTGGGACATGGCTGAAGGTGGCAGATGTTGCAAACCCAGGACCATCTTGGGACTTCCAGGTTCCAGGTACTGATCCTGTGTTCTGGGGACAGTGAGACCCGATGACCCTCGGAGCAGACGACAGGAGAGGGAGCACCAGGGACCCCTCTCCCACAGTTCAAACCTTCTGCCCACCCACTGCCTGCTCCAGCAGTCTTCCTCGCTCTCTCCAGATGAGCGTCTGCATGTCAGGCTCCTGAATGCCTAGCCCGTTCATCGGCAGCTCTGGCACAGGACGAGAATGCATGCCAACCTGAACCGGGAGGGCAGAGGTGGAAATGGATCGGGATGGGCAGCCCTTAGGATTCCAGACGTCCTCACAGCCCAGCTCTGAGAGGTTCTGGAGACGGCCAGGCTGCCTCCTAAAGGCTGGGTCCAAGAGCCAGCCCCTCGGCCGGGAGCTCAGCAAACCTCACCCGAGCCAACGCAGCGCTGGGCGAAGGGTCCGCAGGCAGCCGCGGGCTCAGCGCTTGGCACAGCCCGCCTGCTCTGCACTTCCTGCTCAGCAGTGGAGGCTGCAGCGGCTCCTGCTGTGCCTCCAGGTGGGACTCTGGGCCTGAATTCAGCCCCTCTGAATAGGCAGCTGTCCATTCCAGCCTTCCTCAGACTTCAGTCCCTTCCTGGTTTAACTAGCTAACCACCCGAAAGCTGGTGCCCCCCGGCTGATACCCAGAGCTGAAGCCAGGTGAGGTGCCGGGACTCTGGGGACTGTGGGCAGCTACTGTCGATAATGAGGAGGGCCTTCTGAAAGCAAGGTTGCGCGCCAGGCCCCTGGGGAAGGTTCCAGTGCCACCAGCAACGGCGCCCACCGCCCTGGAGAAGTCCGAGAGGCAGGCAGCAGGTGCGGGTGTGGTGGGAGCCTGCGGAGCCTGCAGGTCTGGGGCAGGGGTAGCCTGGGGCTCCAGCACAGGTGACTTGGCTCCATCTCCCTCAGCTGCCAACCTCGCCATGGTGGGCGCGTCTCCTCTCCGCTTCCTCCTCCTTCGGAAGTTTCCGTTGTCAAACATCTTCTCACAGTTAGGATCCAGCGTCCAGTAGTTTCCCTTCCCTGGGAGGAAGCAGGTTGACAAAGCCGAGAATGGACTGGCCACTGGGAAGCTCTGGAGGTGGCTTCACCAGGCTCCCCAGGGGTCCCAGCAGAGGGTGGCCAGCCCCTGTCCCCATCCCAAGCCTCGAGGTGGACGGCCCAGGGATGGACCTCCACAAGCCACAGTGAAGAACCAGGACATTCAAGACTCAACCCCACTACATGCAAGACTAGAGACACCAAATGTCTGACGGTGGCCAGAGGGGCTGAGTGGGTCACATCTGGACGCCACGTGGATTCCAGTTCTTTCCAGAGACACATCTCGTTTGCTTCATTACACTGCAAGGTGGGCGCCATCTTCCCCAGTTCATAGGGAGGTGCGCCTGGGCTCAGAGAGGTTATACAGCTCCCAGAGTCACCCAGCTGGCCAACTACCCCCACCCCTCCCGCGGGTCTTGCAGAGATTTAGAGTCAGCTTTGGGGAGCATGCCATGGCAAGCTGGTGGCTTTGCCATCTACCATCCTCTCCCTTCCTGGCCAAACCATTTTCTTTCAGCCTTCTCTCCCAGCCCTCCCGCTGTGCAGGGAAGAATTGGGGTGTGGAGGTTACTCCCACCAGTGGGTACCAGCTGCCCCACCACAGGAGCCCCTTGGAGGGCTCTTACCTGGGTCGTTCTCCTCCCGGGGCACCTTCTTGAAGCAGTCGTTGAGCGACAGGTTGTGGCGGATGGAGTTCTGCCAGCCGGCCTTGCTGCGCTTGTAGAAGGGGAAGTTACCCGCCACGTACTGGTAGATCTGGCTGAGCGTCAGTCTGCGCAGCGGCGCGCTCTGAATGGCCATGGCTATGAGCGCCGAGTAGGAGTAGGGCGGCCGGACCAATCTCAGCAGCTCCTGCTGCCCAGAGAGGCTCAGCCAGGCCAGATCAGCACCCAGCAGGCCACCCGCGGCACCGAGAAGGGGACCTGGGGTCCCGATGGTGGCGGTGGCTGCAGCGTAAGGTGGAGTGGGACCCGAACCAGGCGCATAGGGCGTAGGGCTGAACGTGGGCGTGGGCGCGCTCATCCACAGGCGCGGGCCGCCGTCTGTGGCGCCCACATCCCGGCGCAAGTATCCCTGGGGATGCAGGACCGGCCGGGTCTGGACCGGGCAGGCACCTAGGCCATTGCAGTAGGCAGCCATGTCCAGTTGCCCGCCGGCCTGGGCAGGTGCAGCGTCCCCACGGAAGCTCATGAGTGCTCCATCCAGCGAGGTCTCTGGCAGCCCCTTCTGCTCTGGGCCCTTTAAATGCCATTGGTGGGCCCAAACCGGGAGTGTGTGCCCCAGGGGGTGACTCTCCTCCCCGCCAGCCTCCTCCAGAGGAGCTAAGTACAGGTCTCCGCCCCAGGGTCAGGTTTCCGCCCCGCCCAGTCGGAGTCCCCTTCTCTGGGTGTGACAAGATCTGCCTGGCTCCAGAGTCATTTAACGCCTTAGCTGGCATTAGCTGCTGCAAGGATCCAGGGTCTTGGGTCATTGCTGGTCCCACATCACGGGTCGCACATCACGGGTCGCACATCTCTTTGGCTCTGCTGCAGAGTTCCCTATGATTTAGCTCAGAAGTCTTGCACTTCCCTAGCCGGCTCCTTTGCAAACCCAGGAGAGCCCCTTCCAGGGGTCAGGGACAGCTCCACGCGCTGCTCTGCCCCTGAACAGACACCATGGCCGCAACAAATTAAATGCAATGTGGTTAAAAAGCAGAAGTTCAGTGTTCCCTGGCTTTGGGCAGTGGAGGCAGCTGGAGGGGCTGGCCCCTGCCTTCAGGGCCCCATGCCACAGTCAGGCAAGCCAAGCTGGATTCTAGACGCCCTGTGTCTTAGTGACTTTCTTGGGCTGCTGAGACCAGACTTTCAAAATCACATCCTGAGTCTAGTGGCTTTTACACTGGGTGGTAACCAGCTGCCTCTTGAGTGTGTGTGTGTGAGGGGTGCTATCAACAACTCCAGAGCCAATTCATGGAACTCTGTATGACTCTGACCCCCCAGCACCCCAAAGACCTCATGGCAAACTTTTATATGTGGCAGCTGTGCTCCATTCAAGGGCTCAGAAGAGGGAAGGAACAGAAACATGTGGGCACAGGTAGGGACAGGGTAGGGAGGAGAGGGGGAACAGAAGGAGAGGAAGGAAGGGGGCTCAGAGGGAGGAGTCGATGGCTTCTCCAAGGCGTCCTGGCGACCACGAACACGTTCTACTGTGATCATGACTCTCTTAGTGACCAACTTCCTCTCAAGAAAAGCGTCTGAGCTGAAAGTGTGTGAACAAATGGGGTGGCATTGCTTAGCGTGCAGCTGGGTGCCAGCTCCCTCCCTCCCTGGGAAGGGCGCCCTTCTTGAGTGGCCACCGGTTTGCGATGTTCTTCCGCCTGGAATCTTGAAGCTTCTGCAGGAGAGGAAGCAGCTCCCAAGTGTTTGTGCTTCCTGACGGAGGACATCGCAGAGGGTGGACGCCGCAGAGGGTGGACATCGCAGAGGGTCGACATGCAAAGAGTGGACCATCGCGGAGGCTGTGCAGCACTGCCTGACCCACAAGGTTCCCCGAAAGAGCTGCACCTGGAAACTCTGAGGTCCCCAGGACCTCACCTGCTCTCTTTCCTCCCAGAAGCTATTGCTGGGGCGTGGCTGGAATGCTGCTGCTTCTTAAGGGTTGGGATTGGCTGAGGCTTTGACTGCAGAAGACATTTACCTTATGCAATGCTGCAAGAGGAAGAATTTATCTTACCCATAGTTAACTACAATATCGTTAATGTGCAATACTGCAAAAAGCTGCATTTGGGCAGGAGAGATGGCTCAGGGGGTAAGACTCTGCCTTGCAAACAGAAGGATCTGAGTTTGGATCCTGGAGGCCACCTTAAAAGTGCCAGGCAGAAATGGTGGCAGCTTGTACTGCTGACTCTGGAAGGAGGAGACTGGGAAACCCCGGAAGAAAGTAAAAAGGAGAGATCATGAGATACTGCGGGGGGGGCGGGGGGGGCGGGGGGCGGGGGAGGGGGAACACGGCCACTGGGTGGGGTTTGTAGAGGTGTTATTTTCTCTTCTGGTGCCTTCACCGCTCACCTGCCGGTGACCGCAGGAAGAGAGGTTTGCTTCGGCTGTGGCTTGAGGCACTGCTATCCATCCTGGTGGAAGGCACAGCAACAGGACCATGGGGCCGCAGGTCACACTGCGGGCAGTCAGGAGTGGAGTGACAGGAAGTGGGCTCTGGCCAGGAAACCTCAAGGGCCTCCCCTGGTGGCTCACTTCCCCAGGGGTCTCCTCCACTCCTAAGGTTTCTAGAGCTTTCCCTCACGGCGCCACCAGCTGGGCGCTGTGTTCAGATGAGTGGCTCTTTCTTCCTGAAGGACAGTCTCTCGACTGTTACGAAGGTAAGGAACACTCGCGGTAGAAAATCTGTCTTCCCTACATGTTAAATAAACTCACCCACATAGCTTCCCTTCCATCTCCTGCTATGTTTAGATCTATAATCTATCATTTATTGACCTACCTATCATCTATACATTTATCTGTCATCTATCTATCTATCTATCTATCTATCTATCTATCTATCTATCATCATCTATTATATAAATCATCTATCTGTCTATATACCTACCATCTACCTATTATCAATCACTGTCATCATCATCATCGCTGTCATTATCTATCATCAGCAGCATCATTGTTACACATCACGTATTTTTGTGATGCTGGATTTGAGCCCAAGTCATGCCCATGCTAATGACTTCTCTACTCCTGAGCTACACCTCTGCTTCTTTTATCTGCATCCGTGACGTAAAGTTGAAGAAGACCTTATATGTTTCCTCCAAACGGGCTCTAGTGCCTTTTCACTAGAAAAATTCTTGCTATAACAGGACTTAAGTATTTCTCATCTAACTCACTTCAAAACTATTTAAAATCTTATGTACTCCAGTACTTATTCCAAAAAAGCTAAATTAAAACTTATGACCACTTACCTTCCTTATTTGCTTGTGTCAGTCTGTGTGCATGTCTGTGGCTGAAAAGCCCCAGAATTCTTCCTTTGGCACATCATTGACAGCTTATATCCTCTGCGTGAGACCAGCAGACATGTCTCCATGCCATAGAAACCACAGTGAAAACGTAAATGTCTCTGTAGAGCCTGACCCCGTCTCTTTCCAGACAGAATCCTGAGACCCCCAAGCTACGAGGTGTCCTGTTTCTTAGTTTCTTTCACTCCAGAGCAGCCTGCTCCTGCAGCAGCATCCGACTTAAATGAGTGAATTCTTTTTTAAAATGCTTATTTTAGTGTGAGTGTGTGTGTGTGTGTGAGTGAGTGAAATGTGTCTCTGTGGAGGCCCAAGGTGCCACTGGGAACCACCCTGGATTGCTCCACCTCCCTTTGCTCTGCTCTGGGGTTTCCCAGGCTCCGCCTTTCAGAGCCGGAAGTGTGGGCCACCATCAGGTCTGCCTGGTGTTTTGTTTTTTAACCTGGGATTCAATCCATAATCTGAACTCAGGTTCTTTTTCTGTGAGGCAGAATCTTAACCCCCCCCCCAGCCATTTCTCCCACCCCAAATTCCCCAAATGGATTCTTGTGAGAGCCTGGGACATCGAGCTTGCCGGAAATCGGGGAGTCTGGATATCCCTAATGATGGACGCCACCTCCCATCTCTCCAGCCATCAGTCCCAGCCGCCCCTAGTAGGAAAGCTCTAATGTCATCCGCGCTGTAAAGGAGGCAAAGGAGATGCCCAGCGACTGATCATGGAAAGGGGTTGACCTGGCCTGTGATCGGCTGCTACACATCACTTTCTTTTTCAAAGGCAAACAGGGTGCTTAAACTAGGACAAAAACTCACATTTCCTATTTTATTTGTGATTATGACTAGTATTTATGGGAAATCAGGCTGCCTTGAGCTTTGGTTATGGAGTTGTGGGCAGAGGGCATACCTCACCCCTAGCTGGCTTGCACCTTTCCTTAGATTCAGGTTAAATAGTTAGGGTTTGAGCTCATTTGTAGAGAATTAGTGGTTGAATTAAGCCCAGAGCAAACCTGCAGGAGATTGTCTAGCTGATGGGGAAGACCCAGCCCATGGTGGGTGAGACTAGGCCCTGGACAGGTGAATAAAATACAGAGAGCTGGTTGAAGAAGTTTGGCATCCTTGCATATATTTGGCCTTATTTGGCAAATAAAGATTGTCCCTCTCTCAGCCGTTACGTGGAGATGGTGTGGCCAGTTCCCTCGGCCCTTTGGTGATGGTTCACGCTCCCCTGCCAAGCTGATGGAACTGTAACCAGACTATTGTCAGAGAACAAAACCCTTGATCCTTTAAGCTGTTTGGTGGAAATGTATCAGCAACGTGCAAATGGTTTCGCCTGATGAAGCTGAGGAGGTGGAGGTGGGAGGTGGGAAGGGATTGAACAGGCTGCTGCCTGGGACGGATGCAGGTTTGGTGGTAGGCTGAAGGGTGTTAGCTATGCTCCTCCGTCTTTAGGACTGCCCATAGCTGCTGCCCACAGCTGCTCCGAGGCTGACTCAGGGATGCCGTGTAAAGCCCCCAGGGACCAGTTAGTTCCCCCCACACCCCCTACCTGAACCTCAGTGGTTTTATTTTCAAGGAATGATGATTTCCCCCTGAAACTATTTATCCTCCTGGGAGTTACAAAGCAGGAACATTTTAATTCTGTCCTTCCTTGATGCATTCATGACACTTTCCTTCAGAAAGCAAACATGGCTTTTACTTACGGCTCTGTCATGCACCAGAGCTGTTCTACTCCACCGAACTATAATCCCTACTGTTTTATGAAAGGCCAACTATTCATGTAATCACTTTCCCTTGCTGACTTATTTTATTATTATTATTTTGAGTCAGGGTTTTCTAGGCATACTAGGGTGGCCTCAAACTTCTGCCACCCCACTGGAGGCAGCAGTGCTGGGGGAGGGGAGATGGGGTGAGCCCCTTCTAACTTTTATTGACCTTTTTTTAGATCAATGTATTAGTGACAGATCATCTTTCTTATCACAAATGTTGGATGTTATTTTTTCTTCTTTCTCCTCATTCTGCCTCTCTTCCTCTTAGTTCAGAAAATTTCAGATATTTAATGTTTCAATAAATTATAATGACATGATTCCTACTGTTGTTTAGAGTGAGCGTTGGTCCCTGGGGGCAGCGTCCTGGGTCCTGTCTGAAGGCTCTGCCAACTGTGGCCACGCCATGATTTTTGGACACAAGCTGGTCCAGTCTGTCTGTGACCTGATCTTCACCCTGGTCAGCTGTTCCCAGTGGCCCTGGGTCTTTTCAGATGCATGTTGATAAAAACCAAAAGATGGGGACGGGGAGCTCATCTTCCTGGGGAGAGAGGACAGTGCTTCTAGGCCTTTCCACAGACACAGCCAGAGATAATAGATTTCTAAAAACCCCAAGTGGATGTGTATCTTATTATTCAAATACTTGGATTTTTTTAAAAACATAAAAACCATCTTTTCTCTACACCTGCATCTTCTTTTTCTTGAGGCCAGAACACTGGTTTCTAATGACGTGGCCGTAATTACTTCTCTCTGTATCAAATACCCAGACCAAGGTTAGCAGAGTATTGAGCAAGGTTCAAGAAACCTTTGTGGCTATTTTTGTCCTTAATCGATATTGCAGCCATGAGGTGAAGCTGAGGGGGTGTTTAGCATACACACCCCCCACCTGAAGAGATGAGCCCATGGGCACACCCCTGAGGATCTCTGGCAAATCTGCAGGAGACTGATTGATGTGGGAAGACCCCGCTCGCATTGGGTGGGGCTCTATCCTGTTGAATTAGATGGAGAGCGAACCAGTTGGATTTGCAGACAGGCATGCTAGAAAGCAAGTCTGCTCTTGCTGTGAGTATGTGTGTCCAGTTCTCTTAGTTCTGGGCACTGGAAACTCTCCTGCCAGAGTGGACTGTACCCTGAATTGCAAGCTGGGATAAAACTCCCCTCATTCCCCTACATTGTTTGGGACAATTATTCATTGCCCATGTGGGAACTGGAAGTAAGGCTTCCTTCCTGGTCTGCTGGGCCTCTCTTGGTCTCCCGTAATGGGGGCTACTTTGTCTCCTGTTCATGGCAAAGCCTTGCATTTGCTGGGAAGAAGCTGGAAAATCAGGTGGTAATTTACCCACAGAGTCTTTTCTTTCCTGCATCTGTTGGCTGATGAGATGCAATAGAGCTTGTGTAGAGTAACTCGGATGCTAAGAGCTATAGCAAGCTCTGGAACCTAAGCCAGTCACAGCTTCAGGTGACAGTTCCGTATTATTGACTCATGTCTCTGCATGAGGCTCTTCCAAAGCCCGAGTGGAAAGGATTCTTTGGAAACAGGGGTGGTGTATGAGAGAACCCATTCACTCAATTTAAAAAAAATCAATAGTCTGTCAGTCTGTGATCCAGGATGAGTTGACTTGGACCCTCAGTTTCTTCCTCTTCACCTCAGCAACAGCGGGCATCCCATAGCACCTCAGCTTAATGAAATACACATTTCTGCCCATCCTGGGTTTAAAGAAATAACCCATTTGAAGTAGTTTGCGTATTTCCTGGAGGCAGACGCCCAGCTAATGTGGCTGGAGAGGAAGTCAAGATGCTTTCTCTTTGTTGGCCTGTGTTTTTAAAACCGTGTGTGTGTGTGTGTGTGTGTGTTGTTCATAGTAGCAAATAAAAAGCCCAACAAACTACCAAGGTGTGTGTGGGGGGGGGTCGCTTCAGAACCCACCTGTGAGCTCCTGCCTGGGATGATGTGGCTGCAGCGCCATCTAGTGGCATGGAAGGGCCCTGTTCCCGTAGCCTCATTCCACCGGGAAAACCCCACGTTTATACCCTGTCACGGATCACTAGCGTTCCTTATTGAGGAATAGAATTCACAGTCACCCATAAAGATATGCTCAGCAGAGTTTATCTTAAAGATATAATTCTCCTCTACAACTTCAAGGAAAGCATTTCCTATGCGGAAAATAGATTTGTTTTCTCTTAAAGCCTTCTACTGTTTCTGTCAAAAATCTGAACGCTAATTTCTGTGATGGATGCGTTGAATATTTTCAGCTTAGTGTTAGTAAATACAGGCTGATCTACGTAAAAGGAGGTGTGTCGTAGTTAAGCAGCGTGCCTTTCTGTTGTTTTCTTAAAAGCAATAAGGGGTTGAGAGCACACACTAAGCTAAGGATTTGGGGAAGCCCAAGGTTTTATGATGGTATCAAGCAGTGCTTGAGAGACAGCACCCCAGCTTCCAGTCTTTCCTTTGCACCCCATGTGCTCATGGCTTGGGGGAGGGGAAGTTCCCTGCAAACAGATCAGTGTAGGTGGACAGGGCTGCTCACATTGCATGTTCTCACTGCTTCTGATGAGAGAGAGAGAGAGAGAGAGAGAGAGAGAGAGAGAGAGAGAGAGAGAGAGAGAGACTTGGCCTTTTCTGGATTCACTTGCAGACCTGGAGCTCTGTGCATGTGGTAACTGATGGCCCTGTTCGGATGCCGGGACAGGATGGTGGGGCCGTGGCAGTCCTGCCTTGCGGTGACCCACGCCTGGCTGAGGAGGCATCTTTATCATACACAGACTTGGGCACCTGTCTGCATTTCCATTTCCTCTCCCTGTCTTGCGGAAGTCCACTCTGGGTTTCTTGCCTCTTCTCTTGGGCTCAGTGTGGTCCAGCAGCAGAGGGCGGCTCCTGGCTTCTCCATGGAGCTGCTCCGGGGGTCTGAGGGGACTCCATGAGCAGGTACTGTTTTAGCAGCGTCTTGCCAGGAGTCCTGCGCGGGTGTCTCATTCTGAAGGGTTCTTCCAGGTGTATGGCTAAGCAACGTGCTGTAACAGTATTAAAGAATGCATAATTAATACAACACGGGGACAGTTACCGCCCAACAGCAGCATGTGAGCTCCAGGCAGACATCAGCCGTTCAGGAATGAGAGGGCCTGGCAGCTCGCCCACCTCTGTGGGGCAGAGATGAGCTGCGAATGCTGCCGTTGGGGCCGAAGACACAAGAGCCAGAGGTGACCTCAGGGGACAGTGAAGTTAGGGCTGGGTCGTGTTGGGGTCGGGGTTGTCTGCACTGGTGCTGGCTTCGAGCCCATCTGTTCCCTTCCCTGGCACTTGCCCAGCACCTTAGTGACTTTTCCTGCCACTGGTGACGAGGTCTCTTTCCAGGGCACTTAAGAGTCACGCTTCAAGGTGTGGTCCGTCACGGTAAGGAGGTCCTGCTTGTGTGACACAAGCTGGTCACACTGTGTCCCCATGCAGGGGACAGAGGAGGCCGAGGACGGTGTTCAGCTTGCTTTCTGCTTTTGTAAGTCAGGGCGCCGAGCCTGGGAAGGGGCGTCACCCCCTTTTAGCGTGGGTCTACCACCTGGTTAACCTCATTAACATAGTCCCCCCCAGGCATGCCTGGGGCTCTCTTGGGTGATTCTAGATCCGGACAGGCTGATGACCAATAGTAACCATCATGCCTGCGTTCTGCATTACAAGCTTCACTGTCACGTGAGCACTGTATTAGCGCCCGCTTCATGGGGTCACGGGAAAACTGAGGGCAGGTGCCTCTGTATTCCACTCGTGTATTTCTGACATCTGCTTGGAGCTTAATATGCTGTTATTGTAAAGTAATTGTCTAGGTGCTAAATTAATAATGTTATATAGATTTATGTAGTATTAGCTACCCTATACATATAAAACATATTTTGCATTTCTTACCACATACCGCATTCAGTGATAGATTACATTGGATTGCATTATTACACAGTTTATTATATGGTACAATAGTGACAGTTAAGATGGCTGAAGACAGACTGTTCCCCCTTGCACACGGTCTCCTGCAATTGGAAGAGCAGAACTTGCACCCACTGCCTCCTGCCCTCCCCAGCATGGCTGCTGCTTTCCCTGTGTTCGGGAACTGAAGATTCATGGGAAAGTGCTCTGAGCAGGACAGGGCCGCCTGCAGCACCTGCAGGTCTCAGCCTGACTTCCCCTCCCTGCTGCGTTTTCTCAGCCGGGCTCTTCAGAGGCGTGAGCACTCTGCAGCTTCATCCTTCATGCCAGGGCTGACTCCAACTCAAGACTGCCCAGCATAGAAATACAGGGGTGTGACCTCCAACTCAAGACTGCCCAGCATAGAAATACAGGGGTGTGACCTCCAACTCAAGACTGCCCAGCATAGAAATACAGGGGTGTGACCTCCAACTCAAGACTGCCCAGCATAGAAATACAGGGGTGTGACCTCCAACTCAAGACTGCCCAGCATAGAAATTACAGGGGTGTGCCACCACCTGCGCCCACAAAGAGTTTTCTTTTTCTGTCCTTCTTCCTTTCTCTCTTGGTTTCATTCTTTTCTTTTCTCTCTCTTTTGCTCTTTCTCTCTTTGTCTCTCTTTTCTTTCTTTCTCTTTCTCTCTTTCTCGTTCCTTCCTTCCTTCTTCCCTCCCTCCTTTTCTCCCTCCCTCCTTCTCTCTCTCTCTCTCTTTCTTTCTTTCTTTCTTTCTTTCTTTCTTTCTTTCTTTCTTTCTTTCTCTCTCTCTCTCTCTCTCTTTCTTTCTTTCTTTCTTTCTTTCTTTCTTTCTTTCTTTCTCTCTCTTTCTTTGTTTTTTCTTTCTTTCCTGCTTCCAGTCCTTACGTTTTCTTACACTTTAGTTTTCTACCTTTAAAACGCACCATTCTTCATACCATGTCTATAAGAAGAACAAAAAGATGCTCTGGAAATATTTTCTTATATGCTCTGCTTAGAGTTTTTAAAAAAGTTTTCTCCCTGGAAAATTCTTTGTTGATAAATATGTGCAAATAATGTTCAGTTAAGCTTTTATAAAAACTAAAAACTGTTGAAGTTTTAGTTTTCTTATTGGAACTATGCTTAAAGCTACGCTTTCTCCTTGCTCTTTGATCCCGAGAAGGGTATGATGGTCAGAGCTGAGCTATCTCTTGAGCACAGGAGTCAGGTATTGTGACAGACCTGGTCCTGTGGCACTCGTTGCTACATCTGCCCTTCTAGGCCTTTCTGCTTGCTCCTGTGCTTCTGTGCTGGAAGCTGTCAGAAACAACTGGGGTCCCAAGAAATGCCTTTGCCGGCTGAGGCTCTAGGGCGAGTAGGGACAGTGGAGCCC
Source organism: Typhlomys cinereus (assembly GCA_023101885.1). Lineage (NCBI taxonomy): Eukaryota > Metazoa > Chordata > Mammalia > Rodentia > Platacanthomyidae > Typhlomys > Typhlomys cinereus. Next base: position 1,881,852 of record JALPQD010000195.1, read on the forward strand.
AGCTGTTCCTGGCAGGCCTCAGCCACAGAGTGCTGGGCTCCATTTTAGAGCAGCCCCTTTAGGCCGGTGGACCCCTGCAGGCCCGTGGACCCCTGCAGGCCGGTGGACCCCTGCAGGCCCGCAGCCAGCTGGGGCCAAGAGAGCAAGGGCAGTGGCTGTGGGCTGCAGGGGGCGCCATGTCCAGCGGGGGACGCCATGTCCAGCGGGAGGGGGGGTCGCCATCTCCATCAGTAGAACTAAAGTAGACACTAGATGCTTTCCTCAATCCTTCTCCACTTTATTTCTCATCATTCGAACCCAGAGCTTGCTGACTGACTGTAGCCATCCGGCTTCTATCCAGGACCCCTGTCTCTACCTCCCCAGTGCTGGGCCTGCAGGCAGCCGCCTCGCCTGCCTGACTCCGACAGGCGTTCTGAGGCGTTCCAAGGATTTGAACCTTGGCCCTCCAGTTTGTACAGCAAGTGTGTCATCCACCGAGTCGTCTTCCCAGTTCCCTGTCTAGATTTTTCCATCAGCATATTTTATTAAGTTCTGTTGTATTTTCTCAAGTTCTTAGAGTTTGCCTGTTATTTTTTGCTGAAATTTATTTTGTGCGATTCTACCATTCATGTGTCCGTCTCTCCTGTGGGGGACATTAGTAGTTTCCAGCGTGGTGGCTGTTAGACACGGTGCTGGTCTGAATATCATTGCATATATGAATTTTGCTGGAAATGTGCATGCCTTCCCAGGAAAGAGTCCTGGCTGTGGATGTGTGAATGCCTGGATCAGCCCATGCCGAGTTTCCCAGAATGGTCATTTCTTACCAAGCACCAGGGGGTGTCCAGCCACTGTCCTCTCCCGCTCCTGAGGGTGTTTGCTTTACAGCTTACTGGGTGGGGTCAGTGGGTGATTCACCTCAGAAGCTGTCATAGTGATGACCCGAACATGAGGTGTCTGGCCGGGGAAACTAACATCATCCCAGAGGACTTTAGCTTTGTCTGCTGGTCGAGTCACGGAGTACTGAATTCCTGACGGCTCTGTTTCTAGAGTTCAGATTTCTGAAGCTGGAGCTCTGTCTCTCTGTCTCTCTCTCTCTGTCTCTCTCTCTGTCTCTCTCTGTCTCTCTCTCTCTGTCTCTGTCTCACACACACACACACACACACGTACACACACACGCACACACACACACATATGCACGCACGCACACATGTTGTACTGCCATGCAGATCCAAGGTGCAGGTCCTGGACATGATTTTTATCACCACACACACCAGACACGAGCGAGCGCTCTGTGGAGAGAGGAGCACCTCATAAACTGTGGTTGTGTGATGCCAAGCAAGATGGCTCGCTGGCTGCAGCCTGCTCCCAGGAACCTGTGACCCCTGCAGCCTGCTGCCCAGAACCTGTGACTTCCACCCTGCAGCCTGTTCCCCGAAGCCTGTGACCCTCCTGCAGCCTGCTCCTGGAACGTGTGACGGGGAGCCCAGCAGGGCAGGGTGGCGTGGCGGTTGGGGCGCAGTCCTGAGCTCAGCTGCTGACTCCAGGTATGCAGCCTGGTGAGTTCTGACTTCCTCATGGGGCTTTGGGGGAGCGACACACCAAAACAAGGGCTATTGCACAGACACTGAGCTCAGGATGGCCTCACTCTATTCATTAGCTCTAGTACTTTTCTTTGGGTATTTGCTACATATTTTGTCATCTATTTTAAATTGCTACAGTGGACAAATATGTTCGTTTTCAATTCTATAGCTAGTTTGTTTTGTTATTAAAGTAACATGTGAATGATGCTGAGACGCTTATTTTATTTTGCTTATCTATCTGTCTATTTATCTATCTGTCTATCTATATGTCTATCTATCTATCTATCTGTCTGTCTGTCTGTCTGTCTATTTATCTGTCTGTCTGTCTATCATCTATCTGTCTGTCTGTCTATTTATCATCTATTTGTCTGTCTGTCTATCTATCATCTACCTATCTGCCTGTCTATCTATCTATCTATCTATCTATCTGTCTGTCTGTCTGTCTGTCTGTCTGTATCTATCTATCTATCTATCTATCTATCTATCTATCTATCTTTAGTATATGTAGGGGTCAGGACAACTTTGTGGAGTTTTCTCTTTCCACCAAGGCCAAACTCAGGTATTGGTGACCCAACTGAATGGAACTGTCCATATGACCGAGTTCTCTCTTTCCCCTCACCAGCCTCATCCCTAAGGGGGCCACTTCGGATTTCTAGTGTTTTCTATGAGAATGTCTTCTGAAGTCTCTGCTAGAACTCCAAAGCATGTGCTTTTCTTTTTAATTAACTTCCATTCCCAATGAAGTGGTACAAAGACTTCTGAGGGGGATTCTTCCCCATCCTGCCCCATCTTCCCCCCGCCCCATCTGTCCCCTGCCCCCCATCTGTCCCGTGGAGTAATCACTTTTAAGTTCACCTGCCGTGTTTTGAAACAATATTCACTTATTGTTATTTCTCAGTTTGTGACTTTTTATCATCAGTGGACCACATTTTAAGGGAGAAGGCCTTTCTTTAATATGGTATCTTTTTGTTTAACTTCATTTCCAGCATTTTAGCTACTTTAACAATGTAAACATCACTAGCCGCTGTTCAGAAGGACAAGATTTCATTTCCTTTTGTGTAAACTTTCCTAAGAGTTATTAAGAGTCTACGTTTTGAAGTTTACACAGCTTTCCTTAAGAACTAAGTCTTACCTGCCCAGAGCACGGTCAGGAAGGGCTCTCAGCATGGCTCTTCATGGCCGCCTATGCTTCCAGAAGCTTCTTCCTGGCTCCTGCTTAAGCAGTTTTAGAACAACCATGCTAGTGATGGTCTCTGGCGGTCTTGGAAGATCACATCCCCCACCGCTGGGATCACCCCGAAGGAACACACCCTGTTGATCTGGAGGAACTGACTCTAATCCTTCATAGAGATAAAGCTGCTACCTTACCCAGCCCTCTGCTCATGAAGGCTGTGGCGACGAGTCCTCCACTGTCGCTAAACCCATGGTAGGCACAAGATCCACGGGGCTGGGCCCCGATATGAACACACCCATGAGAGGTAGAGGACCAAAAGCTCCAATCAGGTTTGCAGAAACTGGAGCTAGCCAATGAGGAAAGGCCACCCTGCCCGGCTCTACCTAGGCCTGTAAATGATCCTGAGCAGCCGCCTTTGACCCCTCACGGTTGTCCCCTGGGAACCACGAGTTCTGACCTGACTCTTCTCTCACCCCTCGTGGATTCCATGCTAAGAGACTGTGAGTTCTAGCAGCTCTCTCGCCCGTCAGGGCTTCTCTCCTCTAATAAACTCCGGCTTAATCCTCTATGCAAATTCAAACACAAGAACCTGGACATATACAGACCCCAGAGTGACCCCATAACACTGTTAGCCACGCTTTCTGCACCCAGCAGCTGCTCTTCAAGCCAGGAAGCCTTGCGCTCTCGTCTAGGTCCTGTGCCTCTTTCTCCACCGGGGAGTCTCCTGCTTCCTGACTAGAGAGGGAGAGAGAAAGCGAGGGAGGGAGAAGGAGGAGAGAGAGAGAGAGAGAGAGAGAGAGAGAGCACATGAGCATGCCGTGGGGCGTGGCCAATGGACGACTTTGAGGCATCATTTCTCCCCTTCTACCCTATCAGCTTCTGAGAATCAAACTCAAGTCGCAGACTTTGTGTGTGTTGAGCGAACAAGAAACCTGCCGAGGTTTCTTGCTGTCTTGGGATTATTTACTTCTTTTAAGTTAGAGCATTTCAGTTTGCTTCCTAGGAAAGCGTGGATGGAGGCGCTGTGATTTTGAGCACTTCACACATCGAAGATTCTACCTTGAGTATGATGAGCAGTCAGGCGAGGTGAAGACTGATAAGTTGGGATTTTCGCTTAGAATTTTGAAGCGTTTTCCCATGGCCCTCTGTGTTCAAAAGCTGCCAAAGAGATTGTGCCATTTGAAATTCTTAAATCTCGGGTCACAAGATTCAGACTCACAAGTCAAAGTCAGAGAGTCCCTGGGGTCTTGAATCCCCTGGAAGGAATCGTGGCCTTATTTTCCAACCATATTCCTGAGGACTCAAGGTGGCAGAATTACTATTTCAGACAGACACTTGAGTAGGGTCGATTTAGCAGCCATATCCCTTTGACCCCTGGCCGTGTTGCCTCCCGATGATGATGAGGGTGCACGGGACTGGATGTGGCGATGCTGCCTCCTAAATGTACCGAGGATCAAGCGGGTGACAGCCCGCTTCTCAGAGAGAAGGTCTCTGGCTTGACCTTTGCTTATGACAGCACAGATGAGCCTTATGGTCTCTCCATGAAACCTCTGCTTTCTGGAAAAACTAACAGCCGTACCGGTGCCTAGCCAGTGGCTGGTTAACCAGCTGTCACAACCCAGGCTGGGGCTTTCTGGCTGTGATGTTACCAGAGGTAAAGCGAGAAGCTCAGGCATTGCAAGGTTTAGCAGGCAGCCAATGTACAGCCTGTGCCCTTCCCACCATGGCTGGCCCCTGGGGCCCCGATCCCCCACCAGAACAGTTATTTATCTATTTTTAAAAAACTATTTACACAGTATTACTTCTGCATGCTGCATTTTAAAGAGGGTGCATGAATATTGTATGATTCCCTTAAATACAGAGTTGCCTTTTTTTAATAGGCAAATAGATCTTTAAAGTGTATAATATTTCCTCTGGTAGCTAAACATATGTGAAATCGTGAAGGGCATTATAGCCAGAATGCTTTTTATGGGTTTGAAGCCATAGCTTAAGATATGCTTTTTTTTTCAAGATTAGTTATAGCTAGTGAAATGATTAAAACCATCTATAATTCTTTTGATACAAGAGATCCTTAATATCTCTCATGTATGGGAGGCATTAGAGGACAATTTAAGTGAAGTTGGTAGATACCTACTCTCTTTCAAAATTGTTTTAAAAGCACCCTGTCTGCCTTCTGGAGTACTGAGACATTTCACTGTTGATATATTTGCATGTTGCTAATGCCTTTTTCCCAATTTTGTTTTTTCCCTTGTAAGAATAAACTATCCCACCCTGGTGACAGATTTCAGTCTTTCTCCTGCTCAGGGAGAAAAAAGTAGAAGAGACAGACACATTCATGTGTATATTAAAAATGAACCATTGGGTCTAATTTTATAGCTGTCACCCTGACAGCCCCTTTTTAATCACTTGATCTGAGCAGACATGTAAATAGCAGAATTAGAAGTAAAGAATTCATAATTTAGAAGTCACATCGATGTTAAAATTGCCAGAGAGGTGTTTAGAGATTTGTAATTCATACGTTACACACGGACTCCAGAAATCTACAGTTTTATGGAACGTGGAAACTCGAGTCATGCATTCTGCGCAGGCCGGTGTGTTGGTGTGTTGGACACAGAGGCCTCCTACATGGAAACTCCTCTGCTCACTGGAGGATGGAATGACCCTCAAGCTTTCAAGGGCGGGGGAATGGAGGCATCGTGGAGGTTCCCACAATTCTTTGCCTCACGTAGGAAGAGGAGTAACAGGGACGCGGGTCATTGCTGTTGCCCACAGGTCAGAGCTGGTCACGTGCGTTGCACTCAGGGAGTTGCAAGGTCTGAGCTCCCCAGTGGAGGATTTCCCAGTGGGAAACGCATTTTCCGTGGGACCCGGATGAAACCCGGTGTAGTCACGGACACCACAGGGAACGGGATAGCATCTAACCAGGTGAACTATTTATTTTATTTTCCAGATTAAGCGGGACACCAAGCGGCTGGATATCAGCCGGCAGCACAGCGTTAAATCGCAACCTCTCTGCCTCCGGATGGCAGGGTCGGGGCATCCTGAGCCATCTATCAGGCTCCAAGGCGAGCGAAGCAGGACACCTCGATGCCTCTGCAATGACGGCCATGAAATCTTCCAGCGGGGAGTGCAGAGTTCTCCTCTGGTGGCCCGTTGTGGAGGGGTGTATCCCATCAAGATTTAGTCATAGGCAAGACCCTCAAGCTTTCCCTTGAGGCAAGAGTCAAGCTGTGCTGCTCAGTGTCCCAGGGCGGGCGAGGCTCAGTGCTGGGGGCCCAGCGGACGGAGGCAGCGCTGGCCAGGCTGCGGTCAGTCCTGGTTTCCCGAAAGTGACTTCACTGAAAGTGTTAAGACCCCCCACCCTGCTCTGCCCACCCACTCCACCCTGCTGACCTTCATCCCACGGAAGCTTAGTACAAGCATCACCCTCTCTCTGGCGGATCGAGCTCACCAGGCAGGCCGACTCGCAACCCCTTCCCACCCAAAAGTCCAGAGTAGCACCACACGGGGTGTGGGGGTGCGACGTGGAGGACTGTGTTGCAAAGAGGACAGACTAGGGCGGGATGGCAGGTGTGCGCTCTGGAAACCCCTTCAAGTTCCCGCGAGGCCAATGGCTGGCAACTTCTCACCAGAGCCAAGGACCCTGGAGGGAAGAAACCACCTTGTCTCCCGGACGTCTGGGTTCTGCAACCGTTTCCTTAAGTGTGTGGCCAGCGCTGCCACAGAAGGGGCCGGAACAGCAGCAGGAGCGTGGTGACGTCCCAGGGCGTCGGGGAACAAAAGCACCTGGAGCTAATGACTGTGACCTAAACTCCCCAGCGTAGGACAGGCGTGGACGTCTCCCCCCTTCCCCCGCACACACGCGGGGTTGGGCTGCAGCTGCCGCCGCTTTCCAGAGCGCATGCTCGTCTGTGATAGACCCTACTCTGCCTCCTGGTTCCGCACGGGTCCAGCGCCATCAGTGTTTTTGGATGGGGTGTTTTGACAGCAGGATGCTGCTGCAGCCCCATTCTGTGTCCGCCCAGCTCTCAGTGTGGCTTTGGGCTGCGTGTCCTGTCCTTCACCTCGGAGCTCTGCACCCCATGTGGCTCACTCGCCCACACATTCCTTTAGCCTGGTGCCCTCCGGTTGCGCTCAGCCTGGACCCTCTCCAGCGGTGGCATTAAATCTACATCTGGGATCGGCCGCCTCTGTTGCCTGGTAGGCACTACCAGGGCATCGCCGGCTCAGCTGACTGGCAAGCTCCAGGTGCAACTGAGATCCTCTGTCTGTTTGAAAAAGTGGGTGGAAAGTGCGTGGCCATCAAAGAAGACATCCCACATCAACTCTGGCCTCCACACACACGCACACATACACACGCGCGCGCACACACACGTTCAGAGAGTTACAAGAATCACCATTTAAAGAAAAAAGGCCCGGTACATCCTTTCTTTGTATCAACAAATTACTGAAAAGTTACAGAGACAATTGCTTGCATTGCGTTCTTGAGGTTTTTAAAAGAGTAAAACATCTATCTAAGCGTGATCTACCACTGAGTGTAAGTTGCATGTCCAAAGCATTTTCGTGTTGACAAAATCTCAGGAAGTGGCATTCTATTTTATTAGTTTGTGTGTTTGTGTGTGGAGTGCACGTGCATATATGTTTGCATGTGTGTGGGCATACTTGTGTGTGCTGGTGCATGTGGCTTCACAGAGAGGGTGGAGCTTGGTTGCCTGTCTGCTTCAGTTACAGGGTTCTTCTGGCCAAGTGTCCCCACTCCAGCAAGGCGGGCGAGCCTTGGGAACACCTGCAGACTGGAGCATGATGCATGGGGCAGCGCGAGCCCCGCGTGAACAGGCTCAGCGTCGTCCTGCCCATGCCCCAGCCATGCCTCCTGGTGCCCTTGAACAATAAAAAAATTCACAGATGGGGCTCTTAAACAGAGGTAACACATCAGATGGACAGGAGGCCTCTCATTGGGTAGTATATTTTATTTTTAATTTGATTTTATTTTTTGATGTGTAAAAGTGTGTGTGTGTGCGTGTGTCGGGGAGAGAGAGATGTGTGCCTGTGGCCCAAGGCGATTCTGGGAATCATCCTGGATGGTTCTATCTCCTTTTTGCTTTGCTCTGGGATTTCCCATGCTGCCCACCCCCCAGAAGTGCAGGCTACTACCATTTCTACTTGGCGTTTTTACCTGATTCTGGGATCTGAACTCAAATCCTCGTTTGTGAGGCAGAGGTTTACACTCTGAGCCATCTCTCCAGCCCATTATTTGGTATTTTTATGTCCATGGTAAGCACCATGAGTCACTAGGGGTCAGGCTACAGTTATGGTCTGGGCTAGGGGTGCGCATTTGCTTTCATTTACATTACTAATTCATCTACATTAGTCTCATGCCTTGAAAGCAATTGGTCCTTGAGTTGAATCCCAGCAGCATTAGCACGTTAAATAAAGGCCCAGTCCTGAAGATAGGCCCGCCCATGCCCAAAGAGATAGATGGCCCACTGAATCACAGCATTGGGTTAGTCAAAGGATCTCATTCAAAAGGTAATTTATAGTAATGGAGGTGAACACTTTGAAGAAGCGGGGAAGGATTATTTGTTAGAAGGCATAAGGAAATCTTAGACTGACCTTTAGAGAAGAAAGAAGCAGATTCAAGCTCTAAATTGTGTCTTAGGTCAGGATTCTAGACATATTGAGGATCAGAGCAGAGGGAGATAAAAATGTAATGAAATACACCCCTCAAAGAGTGGAACCCTCACCTGAATTTATTTATGATCTCATAACGCTGAAAGTCTTTCCTATACCACCCTGATTTATAAAAGAAAACTGGGAAGTTTAATGGCTTACAAAATTAAATTTTTCTATAGGACAATAGATGTAATGTCAAAGGCTTGGGATCCTTAGCATGCAAAGACTAAGCTCTTTGATGCACAAAATCTCAGAAAATACAGGAAAGAAATGTAAGCAAACAAGCAGAGTTGATAATCGAGTTCTAAGGCACAGAAAGCACGCAGACTAATCAACCCAAGAGAACGCCATGCATAATTAAAGACAAGTAAACAAATACCACAAAAGGCATCCCATCTCCTGCATCCACCTCATAGTGAAAAATTAAACAGCACCAAACACCAACCTAAATCGACCACTGCTGGCTGGAAATCAGGATGATGTGTAGAAAACTGTGCTCCATCAAGATTTTAAGCAATTAGGAGCCAAATCTCTGTTTTTTAAGTTTATCTTTTTCAGTATAGTTATGGTTGTGTGCTTGTATGTATCAGAGAGCACTGTGCTTGCCTGTGGAGGCCCAAGAGTAACTCTGGGAATCGTGATGGATTGTTCTCTCTCCTTATTACTTTGCTCTGGGGTTTCCCAGGCTCTGACTTCCAGGGCTGGAAGGACAGGCCTCCATTTCTGCCTGGAGTTTTTATATGAGCTCTGGGATCTGAACTCAGGTCTTTTTGCTTGCAAGGCAGAGCTTTTAACCCCTGTACTATCTCTCTAGCCTGTTTTTTTTTTTTCTAGTTTGTTTCAGACAAATCCATCCACTTATACAGAAACAAAACTAACAGATTAATTCATGTATTTTTGTAATGCTAGAACCAAACCCAGGGCCTTGCACAAAAGGTCCACACTTAAGTGACATCCTTAACACCTACAAAATGGTCACTTGGATGCAGGAGATGGTGAGCAGAAGAAGACAGAAACCTCAGCGAGTTGGCCCTTGGGGTGACCAGCTGCCTCCACTGAGAATTGCACTTGCAAATGCCTGAGGGTTCTCGTGGCGTGGGGCATGATATCATTCCCACGGAATCACTGCTGTGGTGTTCAAAGGTTGGGATTTGAGCATTCCAGCTTGACTGGAGAGAAAGAGAGAGAAAGAGCGTGTGAGAGAGAGCGTGCATGTGTGCGTAGAGAGAGAGCGTGCGTGCATGCATGAGAGAGAGGGAGCGTGGATGTGTTCATGTGTGTGTGTGTGTGTGTGTGTGTGTGTGTGTGTGTGTGTTTGTGTGTGGGGGGGGAGGGGAGATCTCCTCCTAAAGAAAAGGAGTTGCCGAGGGAGGTGGTCCAGGTCTGCATGCCATCCATTCCTGGCGCAACACCGGAAACACACAAGGAAGGGAAATAGCTGGGTCAAAGCAGCGGGTGGAAGAGAGATGTGGGGGAGACTGAGATGTGGGGGAGATTCATGCTTCTGCCCACCGCGAGGAGGGCAGCCTGTAGTTTGATTCAGCCAAGTTTACTGCCTGGAGAAATAGCCATCGTGTGTTTGGAAGAAGCAGAACCCACTGCGGCCATGCTCCTGGGCACATGATAACAAGCGGGTGCACAGAGAAAAGCAGGGAGACCTGGCTTGAGAGCAGGCAGAAAGAAATGCATCAGAAACTGACTCCCAAGTGGCCAGATGTTGGGAATAGTATTTAAGGATTTTGAGGCGTGCTCTAGGACTTGAAACAAAGTAGAGGGCGAGGATACATGAGTGGGAATCTTGTAAGAGAGATAGAAACTGTTGGAAGTGAAGACAACACCTAAAATATAGCATTGGAGAGCAGAAAACATGGGGAATTAACACTCAGAGGAATTATTCAAGCTGAATAATGATGGTGATGATGATGTAATTAGTAAAGAATGAATTAAATAACCCTACGTGCATGTGGGGAAAATGATCGAGTATTCTGTAATTTAAGTTCCAAAGAAGAAAAAGAATAAAGGGAAAATGGACAGAGGGGCCGAAATGCTCTCCCACTGGCAATACTGCTGTGACTGCCCTTGAACTCATGACCTGGGACTCAGCCTCGCAAAGGTTGACACCATAGCATCTGACCGGCTGGTGATAAGATCCTAAGCTTACGGCTCTAGATCAGCCACCCCAGCGGGTCATGTAATGAGAACAGTCTAGATGTTTAATAGCTGACTTTCAGAACACCCAAGATCAAGAACTTTGAAGACCGTCAAAGAGAAAAAGTACTTCGCAACTCCCAAAGTCAGCGAGCAAATGACAGCCAACGTCTTCAAGCATGAGAAGAAAAACTCGGGCCAGTGGGGGAGCTTAGTGAGTAGAGCACCTGCTTGGAAAGTCAGGAGACCCCGTGGACCCCTGGAAGCCCCCGTGGCGCATGCGTGCACCTTCTTTCTCTAAGAAGTAAATAAATGAAACGTTAAAAAAGAGCGAGCGCTTCCTGTGAGCCGCCCGAGTTTGGCCCGTGGAAATAGGTTCTCTACTCTCTCGACTCAGAGAACCTACAAAGTCATGCACATCAATAGGTTCAAGCTACGTGTTCACTTTAAGAACACCCCTGACACTGCTCAGGCCCTCAAGAGCATACTCATCCGAAAAGCCACCAAGGACCTGACAGATGGCACTTGAAGAAGCAACGTGCGCCATTCCGGCGATAGAATGGTGGAGCTGGTAGTGCCCAGGCTAAGCAGTGGGGCTGGACACAGGGTCGGGGGCCCAATAAGCGTGCTGAGTTTTTGCGGCACATGGTTAAAAATGCAGAGTATGCTGAGCCGAAGGCTTTGTAAGTAGATTCTCTGGTCACTGAACGTGTCCAGGTGAACGAGGCACGAAGATGCTCAGGGCTGGATCAGCCCGCACACGAGCTCCCCGCCACATGGAGACCATCCGCACGAAGAAGGAACAAATTGTTCCTAAGCCAGAAGAGGAGGTTGCACAGAAGAAAAAGATATCCCAGAAGAAGCTGAAGAAACAGAAACTTATGACCCGGGAACAAATGCAGCATAAAATAAATGCAAAACAAAGGAAAAAAAGAAAGAAAGAAAAGAAAAAAATTGCTAGCTCAAGAGTCTGGAGCCCGGAGAAGGCGTCGTCCAACCAAAGAACACATAGCGAAGACATTTCCCAACACACGGAAACGGAAGGAACGAATCTCCAGACTGTCAGTGGAGGAGGCGGAAGGACTTCCTTCAATGGAAGGGAAACGTGACATGTAAAAGGACAAATGAGGCCGGTGGTGGTGGTGTGCACCTGCAATAGGGTAGCTGGAGTGTAGACAGAAGCCTCTCCCTACTTCTGGGTAGCTGCAGTGTAGACAAGCGTCTCTTGGTCTTCTTCTGGGTAGCTGGATAGCTGCACTGTAGACAGAAACATGGTAGGCTCCCTCTGAGTAGATGCAGTGTAGACAGAAGCGTAGCCAAGCTCCCTCTGGGTAGCTGGGGTGTAGACAGAACCTCCCCAGGCTTCCTGCAGGTGGACTCCACACCTCAGTTCTCTTCCCAGGCTGAGGTTTCTGGTGCCGACTGCCTGCTCAGACCTCTCACGCTCCGGACACCACGAAGCCTTCCCGCCGCTGCAGTCAGTGCTGCTGATTCCTTTGCCCTCCATGAATAGTGATGCCTGTTGTCATTAGACCTAGACAAATGCAGCAGTAACCAGCCCCCTTGAAAGGATCTCTGGCGTGGCCAGAACCTCAGGGTGCTGCTGACATCGAGGCCACATCTTGCGGGAACCACCTGCGGAATGACCAGCATTTGGTTTTCGCACGTGCCTGTGTGTGCACTGGCTGGCATGTGCTCAAGAGGGCACTGAGCACGCCTGCGAATGCCCAAGGTGACATGGGAATTGTCCTGGGAGTGCTCCACCTCCTTATTGCTTTGCCCTGGGCTTCTGCACCCATTTCAAAAACCTAATCTGGGGCTGGAGAGGTGGCTCAGGGGTTAAGCCTCTGCCTTGCAGGCAGAAGGTCCTGAGTTCGGATCCTAGACGCTGGGCGGAAGCAGGGGCGGCCTGCATTTCTGGTCCTGGTGGGCGGAGCCTGTGAATCCTGGGACAGAGTAAACAAGGAGGAGGTGGAGGCGTCCATGGTGGTTCCCGAATTCACCCGTGGTTCTACACACACTCACACACACACACACACACACACAATTGAATAAAAAAAATCTAATCTGCCAGGCATTTTTACATGGGATCTGAGGATCGGAACTCAGGTCCTTTTGCTTACAAGGCAAAGGCTTTATTTAACTCCAGGGTCATCTCTCCAGCCCTTAAGCTTTTTTTTAAGGCTTTTCTCCTAAGTGATAAACTCTACCTCTAAAATACACAGGCACTCACCGTGATCTAGAAAGGAACAGCAGCCAGCACTCGCTTCTCTCGGTGCAGTGTGACCAGCTGTGCCGCGCTCCTGCCGTGCTGTCCCTTGTAAGTGGAGCCCAGATAAACGACCTTCCTTAAGTCACCTTAGTTGGGCATTTTGCTTCACCAAGGAAAGGAAATGCACCCATTTCAGAAAGTAAGTATGATTTTAGAGACACAAGGTCACGCCCACAACCTCTGTCACACACAGTTCAACATGTGGTTCAACAGGAACCAAGAGTACCTTCCTAGGGGGCGCTAATGCAAGACCCTTGCTTTTGGCTTGACAACCATTTTTACGTACGACATTCATTCCCCCAAAGTGTTTTCATTGCATAATATTAAAATCACAACCGGCCTTCCAGGTTCCACATTTATTATCCCTGTTTGAGATTAGGAGCCTTATTTCCATTGAAATAAGTCATAACTTGCAAAGAGAGAAGTGTGAAGTGAGTCTATTATAAACTCAAGGGTGGAATTTCTTGGATAAGAAAAGCTTGAGGATAAGGGAGGCGGGTGATCAGAGAAATGTTCAAGGCCCCAATTCCAGGGTCACGGAGTCATTAGGTAAATGCCAGAAAGCCCAGACATCTCAGTACTTGGAGTGGCTGCAGATAGTGTAGCCCAATGTGGTGACTTTCGCCTCTGATAGGCACATAGTCATCCCTGGTACCACATGGCGATCCTAACTTGCATCAAGTGACAGCAGATTAAAGATGGCGGGACAGGTGAGTCTGGGCATCTTGGGCTCTCCTCCACGTTACCCACCCACTGCCTGCGCTCAATTCACTTTCTCTTGAGGGACGAGGTTCTGGGGTAGCTGGTTCTCTCTTGTGTGCTGGGGGCATCAGGGTGGATTTTTCCCCTGCTTGGGGAAGCTTTTCTCTTTTTCTTTTTAAAGCATCCCCACACTTCTTGCGAAGCCGAGTCTTAGCCCCTGAGCCATCTCTCCAGCCAGCCTTTCACTTCTTATCCTCGGGTCCAGCAGCCTGACGGAGGCAGATATTTAACAGAAGCTGGAAGGAGCTGATCTGAAGAAGGCAAGACGGAAATAAATCATTTTTAGCCCCAAATGTTACCGATAACTTCAGCAGATAAAATTTATACTATGAGCATTTTTATTTGCAAAGGAAGCCAAGCAGAGCTGATACATTTTTTTAAGGGGAGAAAATATTCGGGAAAGGGCTGATCTAATATATTGCCAGAGCCGAAGCCAGCATTTTAAAACTTTCTGCTTCCCGTACTTAAAAACAGCGGTCTTCCCTGCCATTACTCAGGGTGATTCTCGGGGACAGATAAGTAAACTCAGGAGAGGCTGACTTGCTTGCTTCTGTGGTGTAATCACTGGCACGCCAGGTCGAAAGAAGTTAGTTTGTAAAAAAAAAAAAAAAACTCCCCGAGCTCCCCAGCTACTCTCCTCAGTAGATCATTCTAGTTGTAGAAAACAAGTGCGTTATCCCTTTGCCAACGTGTCTTGTGGGGTGCGGTCTCCCACGCCCTTCTGATTCCCTGTCAGAACTGTGGGAACATGGACTCCTTTGAGACACTCTTGAGCTGGACAATGACCTAGAAATTTGTCAGAGGGAAAGAAGATCCTTTCCGCTTGTGCCTGGAAATTATACCCTTTAGCTCGTAGTTTACCCCAGGCTGCATGACCAGCAGTGAGCAAGAATGTAGTGTATGTGGGAATTCTTTGAGGGGAAAAATAGTCAAGGATATTGCTTGCCAGGTGGAATAGAAATATAAAATATAGATCATAAATTAAAGTTTATATATATATATTATATAGCTAGCAATGGGTTCGTGGTTTCTTGTCAATCTGTGCCACCCCATTTCCCATTCTACCCCACTCCTCCTCTCCTCCCTCCTCCTTTCCCCTCCCTCCCCCACACGTGCTGTTCATTGGTCCTATCTAGGACACCTACATTAATTAGTGCTGGGTTACCCTCAAGGGTGCCAGCAGCCCAGTGGGCACCCTGTAGAGTATACAGGGCCCCTTTTCTTTTGCCTGGCATCTGTCCCATACAATCTTCAGGGTAGGGTCATATCTCATGTGATTTCTCTGTTCCATGGCGATGTATCGTTGGGCCAGGACATTGCAAAGGTCTAGTGAAAGCAAACTTCTAAGGTACAACGATCCTCACAGGAACACGGTCTACAGTCCGACACTACCTTGCCCCATCCTCCAGTTCTTACGTTCTTACTGCCCCCTCCTCCTCGAGATTCACTGGACCATGGTGGGGGTGGGTAGGTTACAGGTCCTGATGGGGCTGACATGTCTAAAGATGCTCTTTTTTACTATGCACTTTGGCTAGCTCTGGCTCTCTGCATTGCGAATCTTCTTTTGCAACGTGGATACTTCTTGGCTGGGTGCTGAGTGCTTCACTGATCCATGAGTAGGATGGTAGTTCAGGGATGGTTTATACTTAGCACTAAGAGCCTTGCTCTTTCCCACAGCCTATGGTCTCCTTAACTGTGGGTATCTGTGCCAGGAGGAATGGATGTTTGCAGCTCCTCAGAAACTTCTTCCATACCTAGAAGCCTCCACTTCTGCAAAGGCTGGGACTCTTCCCTTCTCCCTGGGTCTTGTCTTTATCTTGCTCGCGGGTTGAGCATTCAGCCCGTCATGGTGGGGAGTGGCGACTTCTCCAGCACAGTCGGGAAGCAGAGCGAGACCTATGTGGTGCCCAGCTCAGCTTGCTTTCTCCTCTTCCCCACCCCCACATTATTCAGTCTGTGGTTCTGAATCCATTCAAGCTGATGGAGTTAACCACGGTAGGTGAGTGAACCCAAAAAATATTGGACCGGAAGGGCTTGGGGGAAGGGGGCTGGGATTCTATCCCATCTCCCGAGAGAGGACATTGGTCTCTTGTGGGGATGGAATCTGGTGGCGACAAAGCACGTTCGCCTTGCAGGTCGATGAGCAGCGCGAGCACTCGGCCTCTCACAAGCTGCAGGCAGCATGGAGCGAAGGAGTCAGAGTCCACGTTGGAGCGATGCGCAGCGGCTAAAGACCTGGGCGGTCCTGCCTGGAGTCCAAGCCCCAGGTGCTTGGCGATGCGTGAGGACACCTGCCTCCAGCTGGTGCCCGCCCCACATGGCAGAAGGGGCGGGGCAGATGAAGGGGGCTTAGTTAGGGCCGGGGGGGGTTAATCTATCTGTGATAGTACACTGCTCATGGCTCAGTCACCTGCCACACACATAAGGGCTGGAGCGCTGGCTCGGGGGGCAGAGTGCTTGCTGGGAAGCAGGAGGACCGAGTTCAAATCCCCACACCCACATCAAAGACGGGCTCAATAGTAAAAGTCTATAACCCCAGTACCTCCACACATGCATATACCCGCACTGAACAACATACTACATGGACATGCACACACATGCACGCACGCAAGCACAGCACGCATACACACATGCACATACAGCACACATACACATGCTCAGCACACATACACATGCTCAGCACACATTCACACACAGCACAACATGCTCACATGCACACACATGTACATACATGCATACATACCTACCTCTCACACTGGTGTGTAGGACATTTCATGGGACACACATTCAAACCATGGCACCCACCTCATCGGTTTAGTGCCCTGCACTGTTTCCTTGGGAGTCTGACACACACGCTAGATGCCATTTAGCCCGAGCACACAGTGGAACCACGGACAGGTGGGGGTGCTTCAGGGGGTCGCTCTGGATGACTTCGGAGGCAGAGATGAGCCTGGGTGGCAAGCGGTCGAGTAACCAGCCCACCCAGGGAAGCACTTGGAGGACTCCCGACGGGACCTTCTGCATTTGCTCCCTCACATCGGGCGCATGTCTAACGCCGAGCTGCGCAAGGAAACATGTCTTCACCATTGTGAATGACATTTGAGGAACCGGCCTCTGACAAGGGCAATCGTGTCCACAGAGAGCGCTTGGCGAGCGGACACTGCCTGCACCTTGAGCTTCCATTAGTCTTCACCAAGTGCACTTACTACCTTGTAAACGTCCCGTTCTAATTAGTCTTCATGTGTGTGTTCATCCAATTAGCAGTGTTTTCACAGAGCCCGCTGGGTGGAGTTCGGCTAATGAGCATGCACGCATGTGCACGTGGAGGTAGCGGGATGATAGATGGCCCCACACACGCGGCAAATAAAACATTTGACAAGCAATCTTCTCTTCTAATATCATGAAACACAGCAAGGGAAGAGAAATGGGGAGGGAAATAAATCTATTTTTATAGAGCTGGAGAAGCCATGATATATGGTCAGGAAGAGCAAGTGTGCATTGAATGAGATGATCATTACAGGCAATTTCAATTATTCCAAACTAATTGAAAATCTCCAAGGTATTTGGCACCTCAAGTCCTCCAGAAAGCAAGCCCCATGAGGAGAGTGCAGCTGGCTTCTGATTGGTGGCCACAGTGCTCCAGATCCTTCTCTCAGTGCCAAGATGGAGTTGCAGACGAGAGTTAGCCAGGATACCAAGGTCAACAGGGCTGTGGATTTATTCCAGAGATGACGGGAGACTTATGGGAAAGATAGGTTCCTGGGCTGCCATGAAAGAGGCTTCTGTTGGGCCGAGTCCGCTGGCGGGTTTCCAATTCCATGGAAACCTTCCAGAAGCCGCCACAGGTCTCCAGGAGCTTCCTGGGAGCTGCTTCTGTGAGTGGGTCTGACCTCAGCGCAATACATCACTTGTCCGGCAGAGACGATTGCACTAATACATCATTAGGGCAGCAGCTGCCTTTAGTGATAGGAGGTGTGATAGAGCTGGCCAGGGCCACCGGCTCCGAGGCAGACGGTCCACTGGCTTAGAGACAGAGTGTCCCCTGCTCCCATCCTGCCTACCGTATTGCCCCACGGTCCCCAGGGAAGAGGAAGGTGAGGCCCAGGCTTCTCTGGTTTCAGAAGCCCAAGATGAACTTTTTTCCTATCAGGTTCCTTTCAAATCATTGCAGAGGATGATTTGCTTCTATCGTGTTCATGAAGGAGGAATGAAAGTCCATACAATCCGCATCAGAAGATGCTTCGAAACAGAGATCAGGCCAGATGTGGTGGTCACCTGCGATCCCGACCATCAGGAAAAACACATCTGTGACCTTAACCCCCCAGGATACGTATACCTGTGATCCAGCCCCCAGGAGACACACACCTGTGATCCAGCCCCCAGGAGACACACCTGTGATCCAGCCTTCAAGAGGCTGAGGCTTGGGGATTCTTCCGGGCCAGCCTGAGCTGCACACTGAGATCCTGTTCCAAAATAAAATTATTAAATTAATTTTAAAATTATAAAGGCCCAGTATCTTAGGAAGTTGGACTGAATATTTTGTGGGAACAGCCCCCTCAGGGGTGCGTGCTTTAGTTAGGGGTAGCAGCTCTGTGTTTTCTCATGAAGACGCTACTCTTGGCAGCTTTCATGCCTATTTCCAAAATGAAGCTCTACAATTCCCCTCCCCTGTGTGTGTCTGTGTGTGTGTCTGTGTGTGAACATATGTGTATTGTGTACATGTGTACATGTGTGTATGAACGTGTGTATGCACGTATGCATGCACGTGTGTTTGTGTGTGCGTGTGTATGTATGTGCATATATGTGTATGTGCATGTGTGTATGTGTCCACACATGTGTATGTGTGTGCGCATTGTGTTTGTGTGTATGCGTGTGAGCGTGTACGTGTGTGCATGTGCGTACATGTGTACATGTGTGTGCATGTGTGTGTGCATGCATGTGCATGTGTGTGTACATGATTTGCATGAAGGACAGAGGTGCGCCTGCGCAGGCTCCCCCACTCTCTTGCTCCAGGCCCCGTCTGCTGCATGCCAGTGGAGCAGGAGCTCCAGGGATCTGCTTGTCTCTCCCTTCCAGTGCCGGGATCAGCGTCCACCGTCACAGCGGCCTGTTTAACCTGCATTCTCGAGTGTGGGTGGCAGGATGATTCCGACTGACCATTCTCCTCCATCTCTTTCAAATAGGCCAAGCTCCTGCAGACACGCTCACTCCCCGGTAAGTCTCTTCTGGCCTCACATCTGCGACCTTGTCGTTTAACTAACCAATCAAGGAGCTCCCCCAAACCTCTGCAGATCGTCAACCTATGGGCATATTAAAATCACATGAGGGTTGGGAAGATGGCGTAGTGGTTAAAACACATGCAAGTGTGAGGAGCCCAGCACTTGAGCAAATGCCAAAGGGCCTGAATCACGTGAAGGCTACACTGTCTGCAGGCCTAAGAGACCTGCATCATGTGTGGGATCACATTGTCTGCAGGACTAAGCGTTTTTATATCATGTGAGAGCCTACATTGTCTTCAGACCTAAGAGACCTACGTCATGTGTGGCCTACAATGTCCTCAGGCCTATGTCATGTGTGGCCTACAATGTCTTCAGACCTACATCATGTGTGGTCTACATTGTCTTCAGACCTAAAAGACCTACATCATGTGTGGCTTACAATGTCCTCTAGGCCTACATCATGTGTGGCCTACAATGTCTTCAGACCTACGTCATGTGTGACCTACATTGTCTTCAGACCTAAGAGACCTACATCATGTGTGGCCTACAATGTCCTCAGGCCTTCGTCAAGTGTGGCCTACATTGTCTTCAGGGCTACGTCATGTGTGGCCTAAAATGTCTTCAGGCCTACATCATGTGTGGCCTACAATGTCTTCAGACCTAAGAGACCTACATCATGTGTGGCCTACATTGTCTTCAGACCTAAGAGACCTACGTCATGTGTGGCCTACAATGTCTTCAGGGCTACGTCATGTGTGACCTACAATGTCTTCAGGGCTACGTCATGTGTGGCTTACATTGTCTTCAGGGCTACATCATGTGTGGCCTACAATGTCTTCAGGCCTACGTCATGTGTGGCCTACAATGTCCTCTAGGCCTACGTCATGTGTGGCCTACAATGTCTTCAGGCCTACGTCAATGTCTTCAGGGCTACGTCATGTGTGGCCTACAATGTCCTCTAGGCCTACGTCATGTGTGGCCTACAATGTCCTCTAGGCCTACGTCATGTGTGGCCTACAATGTCTTCAGGCCTACGTCAATGTCTTCAGGGCTACGTCATGTGTGGCCTACAATGTCCTCTAGGCCTACGTCATGTGTGGCCTACAATGTCCTCTAGGCCTACGTCATGTGTGGCCTACAATGTCTTCAGGCCTACATCATGTGTGGCCTACAATGTCTTCAGGCCTACGTCATGTGTGGCCTATATTGTCTTCAGGCCTACGTCATGTGTAGCCTACATTGTCTGCGCCCTAAACCTTGTTGTGCAATCCTCATGCTCATAAATAATTTCTTAACAGTGATTAGAAATTCGTCTCTACAATAAAATTACATTTTGTAACAAGTCTTCCCATTATGCAGATAATGAAGACAACAGGAATGCACTTTGGAGAAAATGCTGAGGTTTATTAAAGATATAAATTATGGATCCAGCTGATGCGAAATCGTAAGCATGAAGCTTATTATTTATGTACTCAAGTAATTATTCTCCTATTTTCTTCTAATATCCTGTTGTTATTAGAAATTTTATACCTCATTAATCTCTTTTGACTCCTTCCCACAGAATACCGCTTGCATTAGGCATGCGCGCGTTCCCCCCTCCCCCACACAGGCACTGGGATACAGACGGGTACTTCTCATGAAGAACTACTAACATGCATCAGAG
The DNA here is from genome assembly GCA_023101885.1 of Typhlomys cinereus. Classification (NCBI taxonomy): domain Eukaryota; kingdom Metazoa; phylum Chordata; class Mammalia; order Rodentia; family Platacanthomyidae; genus Typhlomys; species Typhlomys cinereus. Next base: position 1,902,322 of record JALPQD010000195.1, read on the forward strand.
ATAGCCACACTTCTAGCAGCATGAGAAGGCTGTTTTCTAGCTTTATCCTGAAAGAATGAATTGGGAAAGTTCAACCTGGAGGAGTTCTCACCTGTGTAAAATATATGACTAGACTTTGCAATGATTTGTGTGTGTGTGTGTGTGTGTGTGTGTGTGTGTGTGCATGTGAATCTTTGAACTTGGAAGAAATTCAGATTAAAAAGATTTCGAACAGCACCCGGCAGCCTGCAGGTCTCCGAGGCGTGTCCAGCTGCGAGGAAGTCTTGATTGAATATATCTTCCTTGCAGACCTTCATAACTCCCCGGGAGAGGCATGATTCCAATTAGCGTGCTGCCACCTGAGGAGGAAGGCTATTGACTGAGGCGCCGTCTGCGTGACGTCTGTTCTCCAACCATGAATAATCAGGTGCAGACTACAGGATCAATTTACCTGATATTAAATCACAGCTTTTTCTCAAATTGAAATGCACTGAAAAGGGAAAGACATGCTGAATAGCAGTCATTTCTGTGGTGCTTTGGGTCTTTAAAAGTACATTTATGGGCTGGAGAGATGGCTCAGGAGTTAAAGCCTTTGCCTCAAAAACGATAAGGACCTGAGTTCGGATCCCAGACCCCATGTAAATGTAGGATGGAAGTGGCAGCAGCCTTCACGTCTGACCTTTGAAGGTGGAACCTGGGAAACCTCAGAGCAAAGCAATAAGAGGTAGAACAATCCAAAATGATTCCAGGTGTCATCTTCGGGCCTCCACCGGCAACACACTCACGTGCCCTCTTCTACACACATACACATTCATGCAGCTAGAAAGATGACTTAGTAAAGTGCTCGAGGCACAAACATGAGGCCCTGAGTTCAGATCCCAGGCACATGTGGCATCCATAGCCTCTGCACTGGGGAGTCGGTAGGGACAGAAGGTGGATTTTTAGAGTTCATCTACCAGCCAGAAGAGTTAGATCAATGAGATCCAAGTACAGTGGGAGACCTGGGGCAAAAAACAAGGAGCAAGTAATGGTGGGAGACATCAGACATTGATTTCTGGCTTCCACATGCACATGTACACACGCACACATACACACATGCATACACACGCACACATACACACATGCACACACACGCACACATACACCCATGCACACACACGCACACACATATACACACATGCACACACATGCACACATGCACACATACACACATGCACACACATATACACACATGCACACACATGTACACATACACACACGCACACATACACACATGCACACACATACACACATGCACACATGCACACACACATACATACACACATAGACTCGCATGCGCGCACACATGCACACACATAGATACATACACACATGCATGTACATTTATTCATGCTCTCAAATGCGGAACCTGAAACTTGTGTCTTAAGCAGAATAGGGGTCGCCATCCCATTTCACAAGTTGAGGCTCACAGCTAAAGTGCCCAGTTAAGACCCCGCTCGCTTTACCAGGATCAGAGGCAGGCGTCCCAAACAGAAAGTGGGCCCAGTGTGCTCTTGTGCAGATCTCTTGGACCCCATCGAGGGCCTTGACTCAGGAACCTTCAGGAGGTGGGGCCTAACCAGAGGAAGGCCTCGGGGGCGGGCCTTCGAAGGGCATCTTGTCCCTGGTTCTTTCCGTCTGTCTTTCCCTGCTTCCTGTCTACCGGATGGTCAGCCTTCCCCGGAGCCCACGGGGATGAACCAGCCAGCTGTGGACTAAAGCTTGAGTCCAAACACCCCCATCTTTTTTTTCAACTGTTTCTCTGGATTGTCCATCACGGTGATGAGAGTCAGAAGAAGGTGCCTTGTCTCCTCCCAACTATACCCTTCAGCTCCACAACCCACAAAACCACACGTCATCAGTGCGGGGTGCACTTTGAAGCCAGGATCCAAGTCTCACAACCAAGGCACTTTTACTGCCGGAGAATCAAAATTGTGTCTGCTTCGTGGAGAGGCCTGGGAATGGGTCCAGGGGGGCCAGCAGAGAGTGAGGGATGCGAACAGCTGCTGTACCCAGCTCTGCACGAGAACTTAATCTTCATGCAAGCTCATTGGGGTTAGTGGGAGTGCCCCCAACTCTCCATTGCATCTAGGTCTGGGTGTTCCTTCAAGGAAGCAAAAGCCCTTGGAAGTCTGAGCCCCATAGTCCACGCCCGGCCATTTTTCAGTCAATAGACAGACAGCAATTCTGAGGGAGGCTGAGATCAACGAGTGCATTTCCTTCCAAACTATTTTCTGGACCAAGTTTCTGCTCTGCTCGTAAGTCTTGATCAGATCAATAGGAGCCCAGTGCTCACCCTTTCTGACACCTTGGTCTAAATCATTTTTATTTTTTCCCACTATGGAAAAATCTTTCTTCAAAGCAGGAGCAAAGTCTATTTTCCAAGACCAAATTGTGCACACGGAAAGCCATATTATTTTTTGTCATGTGTAATAGACATTTATTATTTCCACCCAAGGAAGAGTCAGATTTGATTCCTGCAAAGGAAGGGTCAGTAATAAGAGCTTTATGAGTTTCAAATCCCTGGTCAGACATTCTCAAGCAAGGTTAGGGCTTACAGGTCTGCTCCAAGACACACACACACACACACACACACACACAGGTCTGTTCTGAAATCTGTTATGTGTGCATGCACACATACATCCATGCACACACATATACACATACACAGGTCTGCTCTGAAACCTGGTGTGTATGTGCACACACACACACACAGATTTGCTCTGGAACTTGGTGTGTGTGTGTTTGTGTACATTCACACACACAGGTCTGCTCTGAAACCTAGTGCATACAGACACACAAAGGCACATATACACAGGTCTACTCTGAAACCTGGTACATACTTGCACACATGTACAAACACATACAAGCACATACGCAGATCTACTTTGAAACCTGGTGTGTGTGTGTGCACATGCACATATATACACACATGCTCATACATGAACACACATGTGCACATATACACACGCAGGTCTGTTCTGAAACCCTGTGCATGCTCACACGCGCACACACACACACACACACACACACACACACACACACACACACACACAATGGAGGAGACTTTCAGAACAGATGATCTTCCCTTGTCCATTTTTACACTGACTCAGACCATAATTTGGGCCCTAATGTGAGTTATATTTCAGAGATAATATTCTGAGAGGGCAAGTTATTGGATAACATTCCTTTTACACTTTCCTAAGAGCAGGGCGCTGAAAGTTAAGACCCAATTCCTAGATTCATAGCTTACCAATAGGAATATATTTCAGATATTTGATTCCTAGTGTATGCATTGATTTATCAGAGTCTGTTTTATGCATTTTTGGAGATAACAACTATTTGGAAGTTTGTGGCCCGAAACATTGGATGTTGTTGTGACGGGTTATGCTACAGTGGCAGATATAATTAACGTGTTTAAACGAGACTCTGGGATGCTTCGGGATCATATTTTGATTGAAGTGGGTAACCAAGTCTTATTTTCCCTACTGCTCTAAGAGTGAGGATAATCTGTGCAGACACGTGGCTGTTTCTGCATGCAGCATACCCTGCTTCTGAGAGAGATATATGCTTTTTGATCCGCATTAAGCCTACTGTTCTGGTTTAGTAGAGCTTTTGATTTATATATAGGTCATAAAGCACCTTTCCTGGATTCTCGCTAGTTATTCAGGGTAAAACCAAGTCACTGAAAATTTGGAGTTGTGGTTGAAATTCTTCTAATCCAGGAAATCATTTTCCTGGGAGATGAAGCTTAGAATGATGCTGTGTGGTGACCCGATGTGGCCAGGAAGAAAAATATAGGAGAGTCAGGAGGGACACGGGTGGGTCAAGAGTGATACGGAAAGGTCAAGGGGGACACGGGAGAATATTCCTGGGTTGTCTTTTGCCTTCCAAAATCCTTCACTACATCACCATGAAAATTAACTTTGTTAAACTTTGCTAAATACGGTACCATATTTCTTTAATAAAGGTAGAAATCTTTGCCTTTTTAATCTCGTCTCCTTACCACACTATTTAAATTCTGCTGAGATGTTTCTGAGTTTTTATATTTGATATAACTCAAGTTGTATCTCTGCCCTGTATGTTGAGAACTTCAAACTCTCCTTTTTCTGGGGTCATTTTTCATCTTTCCTGAATTCATCATGCAGCAGAAGTTAGCTGGGCTCTAGGTATAAATCCGTCTTCTAAAGACTCAGAGACCTGCTTCGGTCTCACAGGTGCATGCTAAACTTCCTAATTTCTGTTCCTTTCATGCCCTCCCTAGGCATGTATTGTTACATGGCAAAGTGAGTTCTGTGGGAGCTTCATGACCTACGTTTTAATGAGTAGCTATTGAGCACATGTAAGTTTTCCTAGGGAATATACTATTTGGACAAGTGGACGGATGGAGTATTCCCCTTACATGTGTGAAAACAGATGGACAAGGCATTATCAGAATAAGCCAGGATTGAGAAAGCCCAGGATATGGATCTTCTGATTTGACTCATTTACTCTTAATAATGAATCATCACAGTTCAGAAAAATAACTTTCCCTCCAAAATATTTAAAATTCAACATCCAAATGCTTTTGCCATTGTGTGAAAGATACAAGCAGATATAGCTCTTACATATTGTAAATATTCACAGTTTAGAATAACACAACTCTGTCGTTATTTTAAACCTACCGAATGGAATCTGGTACCACAAGGGCTTGTGAGCCGCCATTATCCATGTGAGACCCGCTCAAAGTTGAGTCAGGTGAGGCAGGAGGACTGTGAATTGGTGGCCAGCAGAGGCTACAAAGGTGATTTAAGGCCAGTCTGGGCTGTAGACTAAAGGCTTCATCTCAAAATCCAAATGAATAAGCAAACAGACAACCATATCCCCAATCAAAATAACAGTTGGTGGAAATACTTTTACTTTTCCCATTTCTACTTGCGTCTCTATATCATTTCTGCTTAGAATTTTCTTGAAGTTTAATTCGTAGTTGGAAATCTTACATGGATTGGATTTTAATATTTCTTGACCTAAACAAGAGGACATGAATGTAAAGAATCTGAAACTGTATTTGTGGTCATGTGATAATGTAATAAATATATATATTGTTAAACTTTGCTAAATACGGTACCATATTTCTTTAATAAAGGTAGAAATCTTTGCCTTTTTAATCGCGTCTCCTTACCACACTATTTAAATTCTGCTGAGATGTTTCTGAGTTTTTATATTTGATATAACTCAGGTTGTATCTCTGGGATGCTTCGGGATCGTATTTTGGGGCTATTATATTCCATATAATTCCAATATTCTGTGTTTCTGGAGGTTTGCTTTGTGTCCCATTATGTAGTAGATTTTGGGTAGAGCCCCACATTTGCTGAGAAAAAATGTGTATTATTTAGTGTTTGGGTGAATGTTCTGCAGGTGTCTGTCAGGTTTTTATTGATTTATGCTTTCATTTAACTCCTGTGTGTCTCTGTTGAGTTTTTCATCAGTTGACCTGTCAATAATGAGAATGTGATTTTGAAGTCTCTTATTATTATCATATTTGGGTTGACTAGTTGTTTTACATTTAATAGTTTTTGTTTAACAAATTTGGGTGAGCCTGTGTTTAGTGTATACATGTTTAGGATTGTGGTATCCTCCTGAGAGATCATTCCCTCAAAAATGGCAGTAACTATTTTTTTAAAAACTTAATTATATATAGTGGTTGGTATGTGTGTGTGTGTGTGTGTGTGTGTGTGTGTGTGTGTGTGTATCTGTGTGTGTTAGAGGGCCCTGTGTGTCCCTGTGGAGGACCAAGGGTGACTTTGGGAATCACCCTGATTGCTTCTACCTCCTTTTTGCTTCTTTCCCAGGCTCCGCTCACCAAGACCTGAAGTGTAGGCCACTGCTATTTTATGCCTGGTATTTTTACATGAGACCTGGGATCAGAACTCAGGATCTTCTGCTTGCAAGTCAGAGTCATAACCCCTGAGGCATCTCCTTAGCCCAAGCAGTAACCATTTTTATCCTTTTTGGTTTGCTTTAGTGTGAAGTCCATTTTGTCCAATATTAGGTTAGTAACTCCTGCTTGTTTCCCGTTTCCATCTGCTTGGAATGCTTTTGACGATCTTTTTGCCCTAAGATAGTGCTCTCTTTCATGGTGAGGTATGCTTCTTGGAGGCAGAGAATCAATAGGTCATGATTTGGGGGCTACTTTTGAAGTGTTGCTAATGTGCAATTGACCAATACACACCTAACATAGCTTAAGTTTTAATAAGTGAGACGTATTTATATATACTCTTTGACCAAGAGGGTGCGCATTCTCACAGTTGGTCATACGGATGCATGACTATGAACGAAATTGGCACTGCCAAGCTGTGTCAGAGTTCACCCAACGTTCTGAAGTCCGTGTGCGTGCTGGAGAAGCAGTAAGACTAACTGAGATGGTACTCCGTGACACTGGATCTTTATAACTGAGAGCCACCATGAGTGATTGTTGACTGACAGCTCTATCAATTCCTTCTCCAGTGTCTTTAGGAACAAAGGATGCAGGGCTGGTGAGAGAGCTTAGTGGGTGTCATGCTTGAATGCGAGCGGATCCTACGGGCTTTTGCATTTGAATTCTTTGCTGATATGAACGTTTGGGAAGTAGCATCTATAGGAGGCGGAGCCTTGCTGGAGGAAGGCCCATGCAGGGAGCTGGGCCTGGAGGTTTGGAAGGCCCGCCCTGCTTCCTGTCTTGGCCCACGTTCTCTCTGCATCCATGCTGGCCGCGGTGACCTGAACCTGCCTCCTGCTGCTGCCTCTAGCCACGCCTTCTGCTCTGCGGTTCCCACCACGATGAACTAGATTCTGTCTAGAATCATAAACCAAATACATCTCCACAAGCTGGTTGCGTAAGAGTGTTGTGTCACAGTGATAAAAGAAGAGCAATCGTAGCAGCAGAGAAGGGCGCCTTACTGCCAAGCCTGACCTTTGGAGAGAACTAACTCTTGCAAATTATCCTCTGATTTCCACATGACCGCCATGGTGTGGACAGCCCCCTCCACACAAAATAAATAAATCTAATCTAATCTAGTCCAATCTAATCAAATCTAGTTTGACCTAAGATAATTTGCCAGTGCTTGTGGTGGAACTGCGGGTCTCACGTGTAGGACAAGAACTCTACCACCCTGCTGCACCTCTGGCTCTGTTTTCTAGAAGCTTCTCTTCTTAGCTCCGGTCACTTTCTCACTGGGAACAATGTTGATCTCTTTGATTCACCCCGCAGCCTCTGAGTCTCGCCATCCCTACTTTACTCTCTCTTCCAGACCTTTCCTTGCCAGAAGTAGTTGCCGCAATCCGACGGGTTATATTTATAGTCTAAGCCTCACAAATCACGGGGCTTCGTTTGGGGCTTTGTAACGTGTCCTAAACATTAAACAGTATCCGACGCTTAGTAGGTGTTCAATAAATATTCGCCAATTGAGTGAATAAGTTGGGAATGACTCTGACATACTCCTCGGTGAGTGGGGTTCAGGTTTCGACACGCACATCGGGGTTTTGTGTGGCAGAAGCGGGGCCAGAACAGAAGGTCCTCGATGAACTAGCAGCTCGTCTCGAGGGGGAAAATGGAAAGAGCAGCCGTGCTGTTATTATTTTATGACTGTCCGCATTGGAAAGAGACTGAGAGGCGGCATGGGCTGCTGGGTCCAGCCCAAAATTGAAGATGCTGAGGAAGGAGGAAGAAATTGTACAGCTGTGGAAAAAGCAAATAGAGGATCCCCAGGGGAATTCGGGCCGCCACTTGTAGGGAGAAAACAGTCGCAGCGCACGAGGTGGAGGCGGACCCAGGTGACCAGCGCAGCCTGCGGGTAGCGCTTGGAGCTCACTGGTCCCTTTGCAGGTTGTCCGGGGTGGGCTGATGTCCCTCCTATTCCAGGGTGGGACACACAGCTCAGAGTCCAGAACTTCAGCGCAAACAGTGGAACCTTACGAGTCCTCTGGTGACAAGTGGGGGCATTTCCGGAGGCTCTTCGCCCCTGCGGGCCGGATGATGAAAATGAAAGGGAAGTGTCTCTCTAAAGAACGAGGGAGTGAGGGGTCTGAGCAGACGGCTCGGTGGGTAAAGCGTTTGCTGGGCGAGCATGAGACCCCCGGCACCCACACTGGAAGCTGAGAATGTATGCGTGTTCCCGTAGTCCCCGTGCTGAGGGCTTGGGGGGGACCCCTGGGACTTGCTGGCCAGATCTGTGAGCTCCAGGTGCGCCTTGTCTCAAGGAAGGTGGAGAGTGATTGAGGAAGACCCCCAGTGTCCACCTCTGGCCTGCACATGCATGCACACTCCAAGACACACACACACACACACACACACACGATAGTAATGGGTGGAAGTAAAGAGCACTGAGAGCCTTCAGAGCCTGAGTAGCAGTAAGCCAGGTGTCCGTTCTGGACACGTCCGCGTGGGCTCCCTGCTTGAGACCCTCCCTTCCTAAGTCCTGCGGGAACAGGATGTGCTATGACCTTGGCCCCATTACCGTAAAAGAAATGACCTTCTAAAAGCCGACGTTCCCAGAGGGAAAATGTCTCTGAGTGCAAAGCTGGCTGGCTGCTTGGGGAGAAGCGGCTGAAAAAGGAAAGAGGGGGAAAGGAAAAGTGGAGCAGTGAGTACTGGACAAACTGGGACAAATGGGGCGGAACGATCCAGACTCGGAATGAACCCGAGATGTGGAGAGGGAGCTGGTAGCACCGAACAGGAGCAAGCAGAATGGGGGGCGGGGAACGCGTGTGGAAATATGAGTGGTGACGCTGATAAAGAGGGGTGAAGGGAGAAGTAGGCCCAGCCCACAATGCACCCCACACCTAGACTCCAGGGTGGGAAAGTCCCCTGAATCATCAGGGACCAATCATCAAAATGCTCAGCTGCATTAGAACAGAGGCTAGTGCTTGGGGCGGGGCATGTGTGAAAGTGTAGATTTGTCCATGATACATGTAAGAGGACATGGATCTCCATGGTATGGAAAAGAGTGCATGGATGGCCTTGATATCTGTAAGAGTGCATGTATGTCTGTGATATGTATAAGAGTGTCTGAAATGTCCATGATAGTACATTAAAAAATGAACGGTGTTTCAAGAGCAGGAATTAACTAATGAGTGAAAAACTTCAATGCTTATTAAAAAGTCATATAGAAGTCAAGTTCAAAAAAAAATAAGAGAAATTCTACATATGTGTAGTTTGGGTCCATCAAAGATAAAGAGGAAGCACGAAGAGCCTTAGGTAAGACAGAATAACCACCCACAAGATAATCAAGATGGACGGACTCAACATTGCTAAAAGCAATCAGAATAAAGCTTCATCATAACATGTGTGAAGGTAAACCAGGCACACTTGCTTAAAAGGTCCGGGAGCTGACCGTCAAAGATCTTTCAAAACTACACTGGAAGATATTCTTCAGAAAGGAGACAGAAACAAAAACAAAAAATATTAACAACTCTGGAGCATTTGTAAAAAATAGCAACCAGATAAAATGAATCACTTGATAAAAATTATGAGCCAAGAAATAAAATAAGAAAGGAAGAAAGAAAGGGAGAGAAAGAGAGAGAGAGAGAGGAGGAAAGAAAGAAAAAACAAAAGAGAGAAAGAAAGGAAAGAAAGAAAAGAAAAAGAAGAAAGAAAGAAAGAAAGAAAGAAAGAAAGAAAGAAAGAAAGAAAGAAAGAAAAAAGAAAGAAAAGGAGAGAGAAAGGAATACTATTCAAATCCTTCAGAACTGAAAATCTAGAATATAGTAAGCTACAAAAATATTTTCTTTGGGTTGATTTTTTTGATTTTTAGAAATGACTACTTTGGGCAGGAGAGATGGCTAAGGGTTAAGACTCTGTCTTGCAGAAGGTCTTGAATTCAGATCCCAGATCTCACATTAAAAAATGTCAAGTGGAAATGGCGGTGGCCTGCGCATCCTTCTGTCTCTGGTGTGCAGAGCCTGGGAAATCCCAGAGAGAAGCAAGAAGGAGGTAAAGAAATCTAGGATGATCTCTCTCTCTCTCTCTCTCTCTCTCTCTCTCTCTCACACACACACACACACACACACACACACACACTCTCTAAAATATTTTAGAAGTGATTAGTCTAATCTAGTCTAATTAATGTAATTTAATTGCCTGAGATTTTCTCAGAATCACTCATGCGATATGATTTCCTCTTGCTCCTGAGCAAAATTGAACCTTCAGGTGGAATTGCCAAGAAGAGCTAGTGAACACTGGTCACCCACATTGACATGTGGGTGCCACTGTCTTACTTTCTCTTCCTGTTGCTGTGGTAACACTCTAGCAAAAAGCAGCTTCGGGAGGGAGATTCCTTTCGGCTCACGGTTCCAGGATGCGGGCCACCCGCGGGGAAGTCAGGAAGCACACTGCGTTTCATCTGCTTCCCCTTCCGTGGCTTGAGCACTTGCTGGGCACGGATGATGCGTCAGTGGATAAGCACTGAGAAGGCATCGTCCGTCCTCCCCATCACCAGGGGTCCCAGCAGTCTCAGGCAGGGGTGGAGCCTCTGGCGATCTTTCCCCTTCCACGGTGACAGCTTGACAGGACCAGCGCCATGCAGGTCTTGTGGATCTTCACCCAGCTGCAGTGAGTCCGTGGATACCACGGCCCGTCACGTCCAGGAGATGGCGTCTGGTTACACCCCTGCCCCCTTCAGGCTCTTAGCATCTTACTGCCCCCTCTTCCATGATGTTCCTTGACTCTTGGGGTGAGGCGGGGGTGGCTTAGATGTCCTGTTTAGGACCCAGCCATCCACGGTCACTTGTTTTCTGCACTTCGGCCGGTTGTGCTTTTCTGTAGTAAACACCTTCCATTGCAGAAGGAATCTTCTAGATTGAGTGCTGAGTGCTCCTCCAATCTATAAGGATAATAATATTTGCTTAAAAGGCAGTTTGATGGAGTGCTTTATAGCTAAACCTTCATGACTAGCACTCTCCCCGCACATCCCCTCCACAGGACCTGCGTCCTCCTCCTCTTCTCATTCTTGTTCTGGTTTATAGTACAGAAATGTGATTCCTGCTGAAAAGCGGGTCTTAAAGCCGACCAGAAAGCTGTCTTGACATTCATGCCACCATTACACCGATGGTTGTCTCTTCCGGCCTGCTAGTTGCCTCCTCGCTGGACGGCTCTCCAGAAAGTACTATGGAAACTCCGGGGGAGAAGAGAAACCAAGTCTAACCAATCCATGAGAGCTGCAATCAAGAGGCAGTCAGCAGTCTTCTTCTGAGTGCACCGGCACTGTGTGGTCGCCCACGCTCAGGGTGGCAGCGTGTGGCAGCCACGTCTGGAGGCTGAGAACACGTGATGCATGGGGACAGAGCCCCAGACTGAGAGGAGAGCGACAACCGGATCTGTGTCTTGTGTCATATCACACACGCTTCATGGTCTTGTCTGGTTCTGCGTCTGTATTCACAGCATTCAAATAGAAGACTTGACCCAGGATCACCTTTTGCTCTTAAATCTGTTTTTCAAAAACAGTAGGAAAACAACAAAAAAGATACAACTCCAGGTCAGATTTAGCTTCAGCCATAAGAAGTGAGGATTTACTTCTTGGTGTGTAGGTTGTTTCTCATGATAGTCTTTTGCCAGCTCTGTATATTTTTCCCTAAGCAAAATTCAAATGCAAAGCTGCAATTGTAAGCAATAGCCATATTTTTCAAGGGATCAAAGCAAGAACCAGAAATCACTACATATAACTGTCAAGGTAGATAATTCCTTGTGTGGATGCTTCATGGAGATGTTTGTAAGTGCTCTATCGTTGCGATTCAGGTTTATTTGCTATTTGATCATTTTCTTATGTATGTTAATATAGATTTATAGCTAGAGAGGATAACATTATATGTATGAAAGAGAGAGAGAAAGACAGAAAGGAGAGAGAAGGAAGATAGAGAGACAGAAAGGAGAGAGAAGAGGAAGAGAGAGAGAGAGAGAGAGAAACAGAGGTGAGTGTTTGGGGGAAAAGTTTAAAACAACTAAGCCAAAAATATCCTTTCAAACCCGTCTTCCAGTCCCACCCAAAGAGAAGACATACTGCCTTGCCAACTACAATAGCAAACCAAGCACAGTAATCCATTTAAAATCAGCCAATGCCAACGACTTCATCACTAATGAACTAAGAAAACAGCAAAAGAAATGTGGAGCAGGCTGTGAATTTCAAAATGAAATTTCAGTTTGTGTTTAAATTTTGTCATCGTCTTCATGTCTGGAAAGCTCAGATGAACGGGTACATCAACATTTGAATCTGACCTCTGCCCACACATTAAATTCAATTTAACAGTTTCTGAACCTCCTTATGTTTGCATACTTGTAGGTGACACGTTACAACCAGGGGAAACAATTATTTGTGGCCAAATCAGCATGACCGATGCGCTGGGTGTCGCTTCTGTCATTTAATTAGGATGTTGGGACTAACCACGGTGGTCACGCATAGTCGCACACGGAGTGTTTGTGTCATGAGGATGGAGAAGGGTCCGTGGGTTCAGGACCCCTGGCTGGATGGGCACAGTGGAGTCCCTCGAGCAAGTCCAGTGCTCCTGGGTAGGCCGGACACTAGGAGCCCACCAGCTTAGCTGGAACTTCTAGTTCCCGAAAAAGAGCTGTTATAATGCTTGGCACGCCCAGAGTTCCCGACCTCATATTTTAAACACATTTAAAAAGCACTTAAAAAGGAAAAGAAATAAACACAGGATTATTTAAAACTCTTTAAACGGTCCTTAGTCCCTTAAACAGTGGTCTCCTAGGCATTGAACCCTGGCAGACGGTCTGTGTGTAATAAATAGAACGGCTTGAACAAGAATTGGGACGTTTTCCACCGAGTGAGCGTTCCCTGCCCTGGGGAAAGGTTATATAAAACAAATGCTTCCGAAAACGTGACGTGCGGGCCATTTACCCGGGCTACGCTTGCTCATATTTGACATTGTGTCCTATAAATTTCTAAAATGCCAGAGGAAGTGAGGGACTTTTGATTTGTTATAGGTCAGCTTTCTGTTCTCCTTTTCTGGCCCCTCCTCCCTCTGTCTTTCTGTATTCTTCCTAAATACAATGGATGTGCCTTAAATATAAGCAGCTAAAGTTGTAAGACAAAATCAGATGAAGTCCTACGGCCCCAACAGGAAACCTACCTTGAAGAGAGTTTTCCCACCTCTTTTTCTTGCTGTACTGATTGACACATATGTACATGCACAAACACACATGTGCACACACATGTACAAACACACACATGTGGATGGACACATATAAAATACACATACACACATAAATACATGTACACACAAACGCTCACTGCAAGTCTTACTTTTTTTATTTATTCAATCGTACGTGTGTGCACGAGTGTGTCTGTGTAGAACCACGGGCGAATTCGGGAACCACCATGGAATCTGCCCGGGATTCACAGGCTCTGCCCTACCAGGACTAGAAACGCAGGCCGCCCCTGCTTCTGCACGGCGTCTCTACTGTGGGGTCTAGGACCCGAACTCAGGACCTTCTGCCTGCAAGGCAGAGGTTTAACCCCTGAGCCACCTCTCCAGCCCTGTTCACTGCAAGTCTTAAATAAAGAAAGGTTAAGTATTTATGAACTCTTCCACAATGTACAACATTTAAAGCACTTTCATTTTTCTAAATCATAAACACCACTGTATTGCATATTTTTATGAATGTGGGTCCTGCTTCTCCTCCATGGTCAGACTTTAAAATTAAGAGTGAGTCCTTAATATCAAATATCCAGAGGTTGAATTTCTGCAGTTACAATGTTGCACGTACTCGCTTGTATCTGAGTTCTTCCTCCTGGTCTGATAGTGTCGCCATTCACCCCCACGCTGTTCTGCGTATCAGTAGTCCATTCCCTCACGTCATGAGGATGTGCCGGGTTTTATTTCTCCATCTGCTGATGGCAATGTGGATTGTCCCTACTTCTGATGAAGAGAGGCTGGGACTTTGTGTGAAGTTTTGACATGGATTTCATTTCTCTGGCATAGGTGACTCCTTCTCAAATAGTGTGTGTCCCGGTCCAGAGAGACTGTGCTATCTGTGGCGTGGAGTCTTAGCTGCCTCTCATCTTGGTAGCACTAGGCTATCCACCCCCCTCTGCCTTCCAGCTGGCCTATGGTGTGACCTGGAGACGCGCTTCCTGGTCCCTTAGCCAAAGGGTCAGCTTGGATCTTTCCCATTTGATGCTGGATTGTTGTCTCACACAATTAAAACGCAAAAGGTCCTTCTATACTTTGAACAGCGGTGGCTGGTGAATAAATATAGCATATTACACACAGCGCGTTCTCTCTGCCAGTGAAGATTTTCCTCCATCATGTGACTCACCTGTTCTTTTCATAGAAAGGGTAAGATTTCTAATCTAACAGATGCTTCTTTATATTTTTTTCCTTTATAATTCCTAAGAAATACTTGGTGTTTTCTTCTAGAAGATTCATGGTTTTGACTTTTTCCCTTTAAAAGTCTGTGACCCGCTCAGAGTTTAGTTTTTCGAGCAGGCTGAGGAGTATGTCAGTTGATCATTTTTTTTTTAATATATGGCTATCCAGTTGTTCTAAAGCTGTTCTTTAAAAGATTTTTCTCTTGGTCTTGAACTGTCTTGGGAAAATTGTGAAAAATCTACTGCCCATGTACAGGAGGATTTTCTGCAGAACTCTGAGTTGTTCTATCGATCTCTATGCCTGTCTTCTCGTCAATATCATTCTGTCCTTATTACTAGCCTCTGCTTTTTTTTTTTGAGACACAATCTCATGGAGCTCAAGGCTGGCCTCTTTCTCACTAAGTAGCTAAGGATGACCTTAAACCTCTGTCTCACCACCCCTGACTTACACACATCGGCTGGGGATCAAACCCGGGTTTCACGCGTGACAGCCAGGCCCTCTCCCAGCCCAGCCGCATCCCAGCCCCAAACACCCAGGTATTTTTTTATCTCCCTCCCAGTGCTGCGAATTGAGCCTATCGAATCATACATGTTAGGCAAGTTCTCTAAGTGTCCACAGTTCCGCTTTCTTTAAAGTAAGTTTCCAAACGCATGGCTTAAGTCTCCCAAGTCCATATTATTTTTAATACTTCTTTGCCATCCTTGTTCATGTTCATTTCCACATAGAATTTGCAAAGAGCTTTTCAGTGTGCAAAACAAGCTGGCAGTGTAGTGCCTACCAGTAGTGTACGGGGCAGGCTGAGGCAGGAATCGTCCCAGGCCAGCCGGGCTACGCGGCACGATCAGAGTTCACCAAAGCGAGCAAAACACTGGAATTCTGAGCGGGGTCACACCGAATCTCGAGATGCTCTTTCTGAGCTGTGGCTTCTCAGTAGCTTCACTTCCAGCTGTTGGCTGCACGGTCCCATCCATGTGTTTACACCTGTGTCTCTCAGCAGCGTTGTGTGGCTTTCGATGTCCTGGCACGTCCTTGGTTTAGTTGACCCCTAGGTATATGTCGCGGCTTGTGTTCAAGCCTTCCGTAGCTCTTTCCTGCATCCCGTGCACTCCCCCACCATTGCCGCCAAATGCGGCTCACTGCACTGATGACAGGCTGTGTTTCCTGCCCCAGGTCTGAAATGCCCGCACCCCAAGTCGCCATGGCTTCTCTGTCCTGGACAATAGTACTCTGCCTGAGAACACACCCCGCTGCTGGCACGTGTTGTAAAATCTCTTTTCTCTGTGGCTCTCTTGTTTCAGATACAGTCAGGTCTAGTTCAGTCTGTGTTTCTGTGTGTGTGTATGTGTGTGTGTGGCTGTGTGCGCGCCAGAGGGTACTTGAGTGTATGTGCCTGTGGAGGCCCTAGGGTGACATTGGAAATCATCATGGACTGCTGAGCCTTTGGAGACATATCTAGTTAAGGCAAGCCTGCAGGAGACAATCTAATGTGGGAAGACTCAGCCTGCAGGAGGTGGGGCCTTCCCTGGAGGTGGATAAGATGGAAGAAAGCTGTTGGCTTCGGCAACCTGACGAGCAGGATAGGATGTCACTCTCGACTCTTCCTGTTGTGGCCATTTCCTTGACCTCCACAGAAAACTCCCTTCGTGAACTCTAACCTAGATCCATGAGCATGGATAAACCCTTTGATTTGCCTAAGTTGTTGTCATGTAGTTGCCACAGCAACTGAATCAAGCCATGCACCAGTTACTGTCTGTGCTGCTGTGAGACAACACGCAGACTCAGGCAACTTAAGGGAGAGGGATTCACTTGGCTCACAGCTCCAGGGAGATGGGGTCCATCATGATGGAACAGGTGTGGTGGGCCGCAGGAGCCGGAGGACACTGCAGATATCATGGAGGCCGAGAGCTGCAAAGCACAAACTGCAAGAACAGACTCACGAGCTGCAGCCAGGCAGGACTAACCAACCTCAAAGCCTCCTCTGTGACCACCTTCCTCCAGCAAGGCTCCACCTCCCACGGTGGCGGGACCTCCCCACGCACCCAACCATTCAAACACGTGAGCCTGTGGGGACAGCTCCCATTTCACACCACGACAGCAATTCAGCCATGGTCTCGCATTCAAATATAAACGAAGTTGACCGGATCGGCCACAACAACCTCTCACCACACAACCTCAACAGAAATAGAAAACGACTTGAAAAAAATGACGCCAATTTATGATCTTTCAAAATGTTAAGAAACTAGAAACACGAGGATACTTGCTCAGTCTGACGATTGCACGTATCAAAGCTCCAAAGGAAGCATCCGAACAGAAGCCCGATCCTTCCCCGAGGTCAGAGACGAGGCTAGTTCGTCCTGCTCACCTTGTCTAATTCACTGTTGTGTTAGCCAGTTCAACACAATAAAATAAACAACAAGCAAACCAGCAACAGCTGCCTTACCAACTGCGCAGGAAGAAATAGAACTGTCTGATGACTGAAAATGTGGTTTTCTTTGTAGCACATTCTAAAGAACTCAGCAGAAATGGCGGCCCTAATAAACACGAGCGACAAGAGGAGGGTCAGCACGCAACATCAGCGGCACTGTCCTCTGCTGACTGCCCTTCTTTTGTAACAGGAAATGAACTAACGCTCAGGGCACAGTAGGACATGAAGACGATATGAACAGGATAGGGCTGGAGAGATTGTTCAAAAGCAAAAAGACCTGAGTTTGGACTCCCAGATTCCATGTAAAAATGCCAGGTGGGTGGAGCAGCAGCCTGTAATTCCAGCCTTGGAAGGCAGAGTCTGGGAATCCCCAGAGTGAACTGGCTGCCAGACTAGCCTTATGGGGTGCTCTGGGATTAATTAGACCCAGGATCACAACGATAAGGTAGAAGAGTGATCCAGGATGATTGATTCCTGATATCACCTTTGAGTCTCCCTAGACACACACACACACACACACACACACACACACACACACACACACACACACACATAAACATAAATGAAAAAAAAGCTTCAGGATAAATACAAGAAAAACCAGCTCATCCGCACCCTGAAAATGACCACTAGCTGCCGAGAGAAGCAGTTGCATGCAACGGGCGATGGCCCATGTTTAGGGACCAGGACACTCGACCTCATTACCATGTCCGTGTCCTCGAGGGGATCGAAGGTCAGCTACCTCGCCAGCAGCCAACACGGCAGCAGACAATGTTCTTCTTGAGGATGTCAGGAATATCCAGATCAGTTTCTGCAAAACAAAATTGAAAGGCTTATGGTATCTAATATCAAGCTTGCTTAAAGAGCTATGTAATTAAGACAGAATGGTGTTGTGGAGACACAGACATATTAACCAGGGGAATAGAAGAGAGCTGGAAAATAAATATGCACCAAATTAGCAAATGAATACAACAATGGAAAGATGAGATTTTGAAATATGCCACTATGCCAGAAACAGAACTATAAACCCTGTCTCCTACCATATGATAAAAGAAGGAAAAGGAGATACAAGTGTACCTTAAATTATAAAATTTTAAAAGAACTTCTAATGACCTTTACTAGGCAAAAAAATTTTTTTTGCATGATATAGAAAACACTGTTAAAACAAAATGGCTCATTGTAACTTTTATGAATTATTCCCCCAAAACACATAAAAGACAAAGATAAAACATTGAGAGCTCCAAATAAAAAAGAGACAAAAGATTTGGAGATCACCAAAGAGAGAGGCTTGAAGGTGAATGAGCACAGGAAAAGATGCTAGGGTCATCCTTTAGAAATGGACGTGAGAATCACAACGTCTGTGGCCTCATACGTAAAGGAATGACTTGGGTTTTGGAAATCTGAGGATGGGGAGCAACTGTGCTTTGCAGCAGGAACGTGCGTGCATGCATGTCTGCACGTGTGTGTGTGCATGTCTGCACGTGTGTATGCACGCATGCATGTGTGCATGCATGTGTGCATGCGTGTGCATGCATGCGCTGTGTGCATGTGTGTGCATGCATGTGTGCACGTGTGTATGCATGCATGTGTGCGTGTATGTGTGCATGTGTGTGTGCATGGTACAGCACTGCAGAAGAGAGCCTGGGGGTTTTTATAAGCTGAGTGGCTCTTAAGCATGCATTAGCCTGCAAGAAATGAACATCTAAAAGCACAGGAAGGCTTTTACTAGAATATTTGAGTGCCACTGATGGATCACAGTCTATATTCTACTAATCTGAATGTTCACCAGCTGGTCATAGAACTGATGTAGAAACCAAATCCCAAACGACCTTGTTACAGATTGGTTCAGGAGAGAATTCAAAACATCAGCTAGAAAGTGGGGAGGCGGCTCAACAGTTAAAATGCTGAGTATGAGAAGAAGAACTGGAGAAGGAACAGGAAGAAGAATAGGAAGAGAAGGAAAAGGAGGGGAAAAAGGAGAAGGAGGAGGAAGGAAAAAAGAGAAGAAAGAAAAGGAGAAGGGGAGAAGAGAAAGGGGTAAAAAGAGAGAAGGGAAGAAGAGAAAGGTGAAAAAAAGGAGGGAGAGGAAGAGACTGGGTATGGTAGCCTGCCTGTCATGCCAGCCTGGGAATGCCCAGAGCAAGCTGGCTAACCAGACTAGCCCTTGGCAAGATCAGAGACCTAGGCTCAAAACAATAAGGTGGAAGAGTGATTGGGGACTAGTCCCTGTATCAGTCTTGGACCTCTGCAAGCACACTAACATTTGTGCATACATACACAGGCAAACATGTAAACCCACATAGAAACAAACGTGCATATACATATGTATATATACACCTCTCCCCAGACACTTGAAGATGGAAAAATAAAAGAACTCGAATCAGAGAAAACCTTAGTCATTTGGAAGTTGATTCCAACAGACACTGAGTGGGTACTTAATACTGAAGCCCCCATTCACGCCACAGTCGCTGACTACTTTGTGAAAAATGAAATCACTTGCTTTCAAGCAAACTCACTTCATGGGGCGGATGTGCGGTAGGACTTTAATAAGGAGGATCCGTGGTAATTAGCCTGTGGATTTTGCATCAGTGCAAGTAGGCAAACACTTTGTTCCCAAGCAGCTGAAGCTTCCCTCTCTAATCTTATTTACATGCTCAATTTGCTTTGCAAATTCTTCATTACCCAGATAAAATTCAAGTGGTCACAAATTGCGACTAGGACTTACCTGAATTAGCGAGCTGTTCCCATGCCTCACGTTTACACTGGGTACTTCAAAGCTTCTTAAAGAGAAGACTTTTTTTCCAATGCGGTGTGCATCTGCGCGGCCACAATGGTGCCAATGACTTCGTCAGCAGAAAACACCAATTTGACTGTTTTCTCCTCAGCACTAAGTTTCTAAAAGATGCAAAAGAGTAGAAAGTGATGTATGGGTGAGTTCCTCAAACATGAATGTTTTCCAAATACAGATCCTCCGAACTGCATTGCATTTAAATATTCACTAATTTCAATCAAACTTCGATTTGTATTCCAAAGTATCCTCTTCTATCTTTTCATAAATCCAGGGTTAGTTTCCAACATCTCTGTGTCCCCTTAATTCCCCTACATAGTAAGAGAGCAGCGGCTCCCCTGATTGGAGTCTCCTCCCTATTGGATCTCTAGCCTACTCTGTGTCTGGAAGCTTCTAGAAGCCCTCTTCTCCTCTCCTTAGAGATATCCTGCTTCAGATCTCCAGTAATTCTGACTTCATTTGTTTTGTAGTTTATCTATAGGCCACCTGAGAGTAGAGTTAGCTACTAGCAATAGCTAATAGGTGGACGACAGCTGGTGGTCCCCCAATGGGGCATCATGCCAGGCAATCCGCAATCTTTCAGCAACTTTGCTGTAGGCTAATGGGGCATGATGGACTTGTCCTGAACTTTGTGGACTGTATATCCCACCTGCAGGAATCAAATTATTAGACGGGGTGTGAACCAGGTGAACCGTGGCGCTCGGGGAGAGTGTGGATTGAACTCTTTAGATGACAGGATATGTGGGCTGGCGACATGGCTTAGTGGGTGGAGAAACTGCCTGGCATACGGGGATCCTGGGTTCAAATCTGTGCAAAAGCAGGGTGGGGCAGCATATGTCTGTCACCTCACCCCTCAGGCAGCAGAGGCAGGAGAATAAGGAGTGGAGGCGCACTTGCCTGGCGCACCGAGGCCCGGGGTTCAATCCCAAGAGCTGGAAGAAAATCAAACAAGTTCCAGGTCACACAGGCTGCCTAGCACGTCACAGGACAGCCTGAGATTCATGAGACATTGTCTCAAAACAAAAGATAAGATGTTCTGGTCTTGGAAAATGTTCCCACTCAGTTCTATCCAGGAAGAGAGGCTGTGGGCAGAGAAGAGTGACCGCAAGGGCCTGAGGTAGAGGCATGCTGACCACTGAGGAGCAGGGAGGATGTTGGGCGGACAAGGTAGGACCGTGGACATGATGTTGGGGTGCGGGCAAGGGTGATACCAGAAGGCGGTAGAAAACTATGTAAGTCGTGTAGGTAAAATTCTTTCATTTACTCAGCAAGGTGCGAGATGAAAAGGGATGGCCCCACCTGCCAGTCAAAGGTCCGAGAGGCAGAGAGCGGGGTTCTGCGGTGGGGGCAATGCTCAGCAGAATGAGCAGTGGGCACTTGAAGGCTGTGGAGGGAGATTTCCAGCCTGGAGGTGAGGGGCTGGGCTCCTGGGGGGGAGGGGAGGAGACATGGTGGGAAGGGGCAGCCTTCCCAAGAGGAAAACAAAGCCCATGGGACGTGTTCATTGTCGCTATGAATGGTTCCTATGAATACTGGTTTATTGGCCTTGTGCATCTCCAGCTAACTCCTGGGACTCCAAGGACTTAGGTTTCCTAGTTGGAACCATGTGGGAGGAAGAGGGGGTGACGGATTGGCTGAGGTTGCGGTGATTCGCTGGACTCCCTGGGGGAGCGGGGTGCTCAACGGTTCTACTTCCTCAGCGCTGCCTGCATTTGAACCCTGTCCTGCCCCGCGTGGTAGCCTTCCTTTAACCTGCCATGGGAGGACCCAGAGTCAAGGGGCGTGGTCTGTGGCTTGCTTTGGGGTATCACAGTTGATTTGTGGCTGATCCTTCTCCGTTGCTGTCTTGAGTGCCTTTCTTGGAGAAGGGGCCGTGTTGTGTGGGGTTTCCCTTCACGTGTAGTTTAGTGCCATCTTGGATCTTGCCCCAGTCTAAGGAGGACACGGTGCAGCGACTGCTCACAAGAAGGCCCTGAAACTAACAAAATAGAGGGGTGCAGGGCTTTCAAGCTTTGGATGAGTAATTGCTGGGAGAGGCAACCCCCTAGTTGGCCAAGCAGTCCTGAAGGAGACTCTGAGCAGTCCTGCGGTCTGGAAGAGGTCAGTCTGGAAGAGGTCTCCTAAGAGCGAGTCAGGCAGATGTAAGCTCAGGGTTCCTGCCTCTCTCACTGAGTGTCTGTCACGTTGAGGTGGGCTTCTTAACAAGGTGATGTAGCTACCTTTGCTTCAACCCTGATCCTGTAGGTAACTCTAACCTACGCTGTAAGTGACCCTCACACATAATCCTGTAAGCAACTCTCACACACACCCGGCAAGGAACCCCCATCCATACTCCTATATATAACCCCAGTAAACTCGCTGGTCACCAAGCTGGACTTTGTCATAATCATACTTGGGGTGTCACCAAATTCCTATCTCGCGTGAATAGATGCTTGTGTGTTGCCTTCCAGGAGAAGTTTCTTGCAACAGCCAGGACTCCAGGGGTCTCCCCAGGGGTCAACCCAGGGTGGAGGGTGAACAGGAAGGAAACTCGATTGATAGCGACAGTTCTCTCTGGTCCTGTGTGTCACTGGCTTCAAACCCTCCCCTCTGACGCCCAACAAGAAGGGACAGACTTTATGTCTTTAAACACGCAGAGGAGGAGCGGAGCTCGATCCCCAGCTATGCCGATGGGGTCACCTCGGAGGGCTCCGCCAGGGAAGCCCAGCAAGCCGGCTCACCTGACGTTGACTCCCCCACAGTTAGCAACCCCAGAGGCCGAGTTCCCAGCACAGAGCAGAAGCGCACAGGACGCGGCTGCTCCCCAGCACATCTCTTGGGGACAACGTCCTGCACACAGATACTCAGCCCCCGGGCCAGGGCTCTAGAGAGCAGGTTAGACCCGCAGAATCCAAAGCTGTCATTTGAGGTAGGCTTTTGTCACACTTAGGGCCGCTGCCACCACTGCCACCATCGCTGCCGCTGTCGCCGCTGTCACTGCTGCGGTTGCTGCGGCTGCGGCTGCTGGCGCGTTCAGAAGCGCAGAGTAGCTGTCCCTCCACAGGCCTCAGCTCCTCTAATGGCCTCATCTGCTGCCTTTGCTGCAGCCCCAATGTTGTATCTCAGGACACAACTGTAGGACTCGACTCTGCCACCAGCTGCCTCCTTCTGCACGTTCTGCCAGGTGACCGGCTTTTGAAGACAAAAGCGTTGCTCCCATCTCAAGCTTTCAGTCATGGCTTCCTTTCCAGCAGCCTGCCCCCCTCCTCTGGGAGCTCAACGGGTGCAGAATACACAGGACAGATGTTATGGTTGCGTTTCGATGTCAGCTTGACAGTTGCAGACTGTTTGGGGGCAGCTGTGGAGGGTTCATCGTTGGAATGGCCCCTGAACAAGTCTGCAGGTACTTGACTGACTGCTGTGGAGAACCAGCCCATAGTGGGCGGTGCTTTCCAGTGGTGGACCAGATAGTAGGAGGTGCAAGGAGGAGGGACTTGCGCTTCCCTTATCCAGTGTTGACTTGCTGTGGAGTCCTCTGCGCACATTGTTCACTTTTATCTTTTTATTATTATTATTATTTATTCAATTGTGCGTGTGCGTGTGTGTGTGCGCGCGCGCGCGTGTGTGTGTGTGTGTGTGTGTCTGTGTGTGTAGAACCACGGGCGAATTCAGGAACCACCATGGATGCCTCCACCTCCTCCTTGTTTACTCTGCCCTGGGATTCACAGGCTCCGCCCTACCAGGACCAGAAATGCAGGCCGCCCTCACTTCTGCCTGGCATCTTTACGTGGGATCTAGGATCCGAACTCAGGACCTTCTGCCTGCAAGGCAGAGGCTTAACCCCTGAGCCACCTCTCCAGCCCCATATCATTCACTTTTAGAGCGTTGTGGCTTCTTGGTTGCTGCTGCCACCTCTGTCCAGTGACTGACTTGGAGCCTCACCTTTTCCACCACAGTTGTTGCTGTTCTCGCTGCCTTTGGAGCCTGGTCTCCAGGCCTCGCTGCTGCTCGCTGTTCATTGCTGACGTCAAAGCCCAGCGTCTTCAACCCTCCAGAGGAGCAAAGGCTTGAGACCTCAGGATCTTTTGGCTTTGTGGAACATTCCAGCCAGGAAAGAGGCTGCTGTGGGTGGCTACTTAAAGGATCCTATTTTTACTCTAAATTATTTTAATAAACTTATTTTTATATATTACATTCCATAGATTCTGTTTCTTCAGAGAACCCTGACTAATACAGACGTGCTGCATCCACTAGTTCTCGGAGCCCCCGGCGCCTCTGCTCCTGGCCAGCGCTTCCCAGTTGACCGTGCTTAGCGATGCTCTGCCTCTCGGGGCAGCTGCCTGATACGCGGATGCTGTCCAGCGCTGGGGATGCTCTGTGTCCTCAGGCCTGGACGCTGTCCGTCATGGTCACCCACAGACCTGGACACCCTCAGACATGGTCACCCCCAGGCCTGGACACTCTCGGACATGGTCACCCCCAGGCCTGAACACCCTCAGACATGGTCACCCCCAGGCCTGAACACCCTCAGACATGGACACCCCCAAGCCTGGACACCCTCGGACATGGTCACCCCCAGGCCTGGACACCCAAAAGCCTAGTCATTGGGAAACTCATGGCAAGACAAGGTCTTGAAAAGTGGGCAGTGTGGGGGCCTCAGTCTAGGTGACCTGGGTGAGTCTGGCAAGCTTAGACAAAGATGTTTTGATGGAGGAAGACAATAGGGGGCGTAGCTCAGGATGTTTTGAAGAAATCTTGCTACATACAGCCTGCGTGCTGGCTTGACCTTTAAGATGATTGGTTGCCCGTTTCCCCACCCTAGAATTCCCCTTGCAGTTTCTGCCTTTATAAGAGGGCTATGGACTTGCAATAAAGGAGTTCCTGCTTGACTAGACTCCCTGTCGTGTCTGATTGTCCTCAGGAAGGAGGGCTGGGAGCGGGAGGACAGCGCACTCACCTTTCCCCGATCCCCCTTGTGGAGGACCCATGGGATTGGCCTGCAGGACAGAGCTGCAATCCCTGGTGACCCCCACAGGCAGGATTTCGGTGGCCCACAAAGAGGCTGGGACAGGAAGAGGCGGAGTGTGGAGCTGCAGAAACGGATGTGAAGGTGTCGGTATCACAGCCAGGTCTTCAGACAGCCTCAGAGACAGGCTCTGAGCACCGCACCCTCCCACGGCAGTGAGTCCTCCCACGGCAGTGAGTCCTCCCACGGCAGTGAGTCCTCCCACGGCAGTGAGTCCTCCCACGGCAGTGAGTCCTCCCACGGCAGTGACTCCTCCCACGGCAGTGACTCCTCCCACGGCAGTGAGTTCTCTGTGCTCACCTTAGGTCCTGTCTTCCCTTCTGGAATCTTGGGCCAGGTCAGCTGCCACTCAAAGTGCCTGTTCTCGACAGATGCATACTGAGGGGTTCACAAATGAAGTCTCAACAGTATCTGCAAATCACTCCCAAATTATACAGCAAAAATCTGTCTCTCTCTTTCTCTCTCTCACACACACACACACACGTGTACAAACACATGTATACATACATGTGTGGTGTTCTGAAGGAAAAAGATACAAGCATTTGGATAGAAGATCTGGGGCACATGTTCAGATGTTCATTGTGTTTTTTTTCTTAGGCTTGATTTTAATAATTTCAGTAATGGCTTCAGAGCTTTACTAATTTCGCTGAATAGTTTGCTTATGTCACACTAAGAAGTGTGAGCAGAAGGTCGGCCCGGACTACCCAGCAAGTCCTGATCCAAAAACAAAACAAAACAAAACGTAAAAGCAGAATCCATGAATGAAAAGCTTCCTTCATCCTCGTGTTACTATGAGAATGTTTCAGGCGGGTCAGCGGCTCCATGGGTAAGGCACTCACTCCACGAGTAAGAGGACCAGAGTTCAAAACCCACATAAAACCCAAGCAGGCATGGCAGCTGCCTGTGACCCCAGGCTCGTAGGTAAAGGCAGGGAGTCCCCAGGGCTAGCTGTCTGTCTGCATTCAACTGCCTGGAAACACAAGTGGACAGTAAGGAAGAAGGCGGTGCACCTCCACGTGCATCTCTCTCTCTCTCTCTCTCTCTCTCTCTCTCTCTCTCACACACACACACACACACACGGAAACATACATACACACAAACATACACTCACATGGACACATACATACACACATACAAACATACATATACACGTAAACACACATGCGCACACAAACATAAACACACAGATATACATACACACATGCATGCACCCCACACATGCACACATTCTAAAAGAAGTATTTCAAACATACAAAACTTACAAAGGAAGTGTAATACACAAATACTTGCCCCATCAAATGTCAAATTTTACCCAGTTTGTTTGCACATTTATCTTTTAAAACTCAATTGGCTATTTTTGCTGTTTGTTTATTCTTTCAGTTTATTCTTGATGTACACTCACCAATTCCACTTTTTGGATGCTTGTGAGTTCTGAGGGTAAAGACCGTGAATGAAAGAAAGAACGGCATCTATCAGGGTACAGCCAGGCTGGCACCCATGCCCACTGCTGAGGCTTCTGGGTCTAGAGTTGGAGCTCCACCACAAACCCAGGGTTCCACAAACCCCCAGCCCCTTGTCCCCTGAGACAAGATACCTTCCCTACTGCCTTGGTTTCTGTGCTGGTCCATTGGTTGCAATAGTCAGAAATCCCACTCCACACTGGAGCTGCTGGGTAGGCTGGATGTGAGGTCCACACGTGGACCATGCACCGTGAGATGGGCTCGGGTCACGGCGGCTCGGGAAGTGATCCTCATGGTTATGATTTGTACTCTGTGGTTAAGCGTTATGCTTGCATATCGCCGAGTGCTAGCATTCATGATCGATCTGTCGGCATGTGGGATTCCAGGCCGCTTCCTGCGGCTCTGCAGCTTCCGTGCCCTCCAATGAGGGGCCTGGGTTTGACTGGGCTGCAGGCCGCATGGGGAACGTGCTCTGCCAGTCCTGCCCACGCATCCTGCCGACTTCTCGGACCACACCAGGGAGAGCTGCGCTTCACAACCTCAGCGCTGCAATCATTTGATTTCGATTTTCAAAACTAAGCAAATACAGCGCCAAGGCGGCTCTGTTCCCCCACCACATCTGTCGGAAGCCAACCTGGAGGTTTTGCAATTTACTGTTTCTAAACAAGCGGAACATTGGGCAGTGTGGAAATGAATGTGGAGGTGGCCGGGCAGTCTCGGAAATCAGCCTCTCCCCCCGCCCCTGGCACGTTTTGGTCTTCCCATGTCCCTGCGTCCCCTGAAAATGGCTTCACGCTGAGCTGGGAGGCCCTCTGCTTTGCAAAAAGGACATCCAGAGCTCACTCTCGGCTCAAGGAAAGCAAACGTGGATGTTCTGCATGAAGAGCATGTGTGCGGGCTTCATGGCTGTGAACATGAAGATGCATGTGTGTGCACACGTGCCTGACGTATGAAGTGAAAGACAAAACAGATGTTTTAACACATGTATGTATGCTTATATGATGTCTGTGCCCCAAAAGCACAGAACTGGGTAAGATGGCAGCTAAACACTAAGCCAAATGACTTAAATCCACTTCAGAGCCACTATACTTGGTCTCCAGACCTCCACAAATCTTATTTCAATAGCTTCTTAAATTTACTTCCCTTTATTTGAGAGAGAGAGAGAGAGAGAGAGAGAGAGAGAGAGGCATCTGTGGCACGCAGATGCAGGATAGAGGACAACTTTTGGAAGTTCTCTTCCATCATGTGGTTTTCTGAGGACTGAACTCGGGTTGCCCGGGTAGATACCTTACCCGCTGAGATAACTTGCCAGCCTTCCAGTTATCTTAATAAGAATGAACTTCAGGACTGGGGAAATAGTTCAGAGGTTAATTTGCCTTTGTCTCACAAGCAAAAGGACCTGAATTTGGCCCTCTCAATCCCACGTAAAATTGACAGGCAGCAATGGCAGTGGCCTGTACTTCCTACTTGGAAGGCAGAGCCTGGGAAACTCCAGAGCAAAGCAATAAGGCAATAAGGAGGTAGAGCCGTCCAGGATGATTCCTGATGTCACCCTGGAGCCTCCACAGGCACATGCACTAGTGTCCTCTGTCATGCGCGCACACGCACACACACACACACGCACACACACACACACACGCACACACACACACACACACACACTTTCATTGCTGTCACAATTTCAAATCTGTTTGTACGCATGGGAGGCCAGGGCAGAGACTCCGGACTCTTCACAGCCTTGTATAGTTCACGTCCCATCCTGCCACGTCCCTTCAGCTTACTTCTGCTTCTGTTTCAGAATCCCCTCACAGGCACCACGTGACATTTCGTCTTCTTGCTTCCCCGGATATTTCTTGGTTGTGGTAGTTTCTAAGACTTATCCTTGACGACTTTGACAGTTTCAAGCCCCCTCCCCCCATCATATTGGCTTTATTGGTCAGTCTTCCCAATCTGGTTGTTATTTTTCCTTTGTTTATTTGTTTGTTTTGTTTTGTTCTGCTGAGAAAGGGCCTTCCTGTGTATCCCAGGCTGGCCTGGAAGTCACAGTCCTCCTGCCTCCGACTCCCAAGTGGTGGAATTGCAGATACGTGCCACACCCTTCTGCTCCGATCGTTGCTGAAGAACAAAAGACCCGCAACCTTTGGTGGCCTTTGTGGGGACTTGTGTCACGTATCAAAGCATCAGGGACAAGTTAGTCTTCCTAGTTTACATCATGTTTATGTCGAATAGTAGATCAGTATATTTATACAAAGTTATTTTCTGGTGATTAGATATCTTCAGATGGGTTGTGTGACTCCGGTTTTCATTTTATTTAAGGTTACAGTTTCTGACATTATAAATGTGACCCATTTACACTGGGACAGCCTGCTCACTGTGACGCACTGTGGGCAGAATCATAAGATCTGCACCCTGTGAAATGACAGCAATTGCCAGACAACTGGAGTTGGAGGGAAATGCTTAGCAGATGAGCAGGCACGGCCGTCTCCTTGTCACCGAATGCCCAGCCCCGGCCTGCGCCAGGCCCCCTCTCCTAGGCCCAGCTCCAGTGGCTCGTTTCTCAGTTATTGAAATGTTCGCTGAGCGATGTCTCCGTTCCAAGTTCTTTCCACACATGGGTCAAGTGCTTGTCCCTGTCCTCACACGTCCACCTGGAGAGGGAGCCAGATGCGGAGCAAATGAGTCAGCATAGACTTGGTGCAATATGGCTGTCCCCTAGGTTGGGGGGGTCCCTGGTTTTGCTGCATCCCCGAGTCTGTGCCTGTGTCAAAGCGTCTGACAATAAGCAACCTAATGAGAAGGGAAGGTTTTTTTTTTTTTTTAGAAAGCTATTTTTAAGCTTCCCTTTTTATTTTAGTGTGTGTGCGCGCATTAGAAGGTACTGCGTGTCCTTGTAGAGGTCCAAGGTCCAACAGTGAGTTCGGGAATCACCCTGGATTGCTTCTACCTCCTTCTTGCTTTGCTCTGGGATTTCCCAGGCTCTGCCCACCAGGGCCGGAAGTGCAGGCCGCCACTGTTCCTGCCTGGCATTTTTATGTGGGACTTGGGATCCGAACTCAGGACCTTCTGCTTGTGAGGCACAGTCTTAACCCCTGAGCCAGTCCCAGCAGGTTGGTTTTAGTTCATGGTCAGCCAGCCCTGTTGCTTTGGTTCTGCAGAGTCGTGGTGTGAGGGAACATGAGCAGTGCATAAAGCCTTTCACCCTACAGTGGGGCACAAGGAAAGAGAAGGGAAGGGCCAGGTTCCCAATGTACCCTCATGATGGAAAGACTTCCCGCAGACCTCCACTCACTTCCCACTATTTTCCAGTGAAACTAAACTGGAGACCAGACTTTTGACACTCGGGACTTGGAGGCTTTCAAGGACGACCCTCTGCCTAAGGTTCAGAGAACATTGCAGGGAGAAGGGGCTGTAGGAACGCAAGAAGCCATGGATGGCTAAGGATGCTTCCAGACAGTACCTTGTGGACGTGCCAGGCCTGCTTCACCATGACCTCACCATAGCATAAGATTCACACACAATATGGCCTATCAGTAAGTCACCATGGAAAGGGCCAGCACACCTCCCCAAGGAACTATGGGAAGTCAACATGGGAAGGGGGTGTTGGTAGAGGGACACTTTCCTCGATGGTATGCCCATTAACATATCTCACATGTTCAAGCAAGTATCAGATATGTTAATATGGACAGTGCAGCTGACACTCTGTGGCCCATGTGTGCAAAAGGACAGGACAATGGGCGAGAGACTGGCTGGGGAGATTTGCAGTGGGAAAAGGAATGGGGTGGGATTGGGTAACAAGGGGGTGGAAACGTCAAAACTCATTGTATTCATGTGTGAAAGTCTGAAACCTCAGCAACAAGACCTGCACCCCAGTCTCCTCTGTTGCTTTTCTGGCCCATCACCTGTTGTCCACCTGCCAGTCTCCTCGTCCCCTACCTTGAAGTCACTGCTGCCTGCTGGCCCTGTGAAATGGTCCAGTAATGACCATACCACAATCTGATTTCTTTGCTGCCATCAAACTTGATTGCTGGCAGAGGTCCCGGGAGAGCTCATGCTCAAAAAGCTCAAGCCCCCTTTCTTCTATTGCTACAGTGGGTATAAAAGCTAAAACCACAAGTTTGTAAGCACTTTTTAAAGGTTAGAGTGGTTTTTGGTAGCTCAGAGAAAGGGATGTGTGTATGTTTGTGTGTGTGTGTGTATGTTTGTGTGTGTGTGTGTGTGTGTGTGTGTGTGTTTACACACTTGCTGGAATATTCCTATAAGGCAGGGGTCGTTATCAGCACTGACAGATGAAGGTGATGTAGGTTTTAGATGCAGGTGTGGTCCACTTAGCATAAACTGCTAATATAACATAACAGTCCTAACCACAATGTTTTAAAGGTAAAATCTGGAATCTAAACAGAAGTTCTTTCAGGAGCTGCTTGATGGTTCCTGATGCCTGTTCAGCTGTCCAACTTATCAGCCAGATCCCTGGGCTATCTGGAGTCTGGCAGCCCCAACTCTGTGAACCTCGCGGTGCTGCCTGGTGCAGGATGGCCCAGGATGAAGTGAGTGACAGAAGAGATATGGGGGAAAGAGCACCTGAAGACTCAGGAATTGATACTCTCCAAAAGGACCAAAAATATAAACCATGGAAAATTTTATAGAGAATCAATGAGGTGTAGGAAAATTTCATGTGGCTTCACAGATGGGCAGCGGGGAGCCTTGTGGAGCAGAGGGAGGGGACAGAAAGGATGCAGGAGGAATGTGGGTCCAACATTCTCTATCGTGGGGCTAAGAGGATTCTAGAGCAGAAGACAGTGCAGAGATTGAGAAGATGCTGTTTCCTACAAGAATGCGCAGCAATGCTGAGCACCCAGGCCCCATCTGAGGGGCCTTCAGGACACAGGAAGCAAAAGCTGATAGAAGGGGAAGGAGAGGCAGACAAATTCACAATTGCTACAAAGTCCAGATACCATTTTTAATACACTCCCAATCAAAAAGTTGAGAATCTTAACTGTACTGTCATTAGAGCAGCCAATTAATCTTGCTTTTGACTGATAGTCAGTATGTCTTTTTCACCCTACTACATTTTTTGTTTGTTTTTATTTTCTGAGAACAGGGTCCCTTGTGACCTGGAGTAACCTTGAACTCCCTACATAGCTGAGAATGACCTTTAGTTTCTGATATTCCTGCCTCTTCTTCCCAAGTACTGGAATTGCAAGCCGCACCCCCCTCCCCCCGCCACCTGACCACCTTAGTACCATCAACCACTTTGTCTCCTGTGGCCAGCACATGTTACCTGTTGTGGACCAAACTGGAAAACTGCAGTGTCAGGCTAGCCCATCCGACATGAGCAAGACCCACATTCCTTCTAAATACTCACAGGCTGCTTCTTACAAAACTCAAATTCTGAGACATAAACTATGTCTGAGTACATGTAAATGGATTTGGTTAGTGCAAAGCATACTATCTAGATATAAACGAAATTAGGCTACAAATCTATTATAGGAAGACAAGAAGCAGATGCTCAGGACTGGAAAATAAAGAACGTCCTTCAAAACAATCCCTAGGTAGGAAGGGATTCGAAAGGAAGGTAGAAAATATCTTTAACAGGATGAAGTTATGCTAATAAGCCTGGAAATAAAGTAGAGTAAGACTTTGAGAAGAAACTAATGCAGAACTTGTTGGGAAATATATAGCCCCATATTCCTGTTTGGAAAAAGGGAAAAAATCTACAACCTCATACTGTGTCTGAAGCAAATTTAAGTGTAGAGTAATTCAAACCCAAAGTGGAAAAGAATAATAAAGGTCAGAACAGAAATAAGTGGAATGTAAAGAAAAAAAAAATAAAGAAAACTTCTATGAGCCAGAAGCTCATTCTTGGAAAAAACAGTCCGAGCGGAGCTTCCCGCCAGGCCGAGCGACAGAAGAGTGTCTCAGGATTGCGACAGTTGCCGCTGTGCAATACCTGAAATGACTTGGAACCATTCTGAGCAACTTCATTCCAGCAATCCAACAACTTAAACAATTTCTAGAAAGACACAAAACTCTCTCAAAGCTCGCCCAAAAAGAAATCAGGCTTAAGTCTTGGTGGTGTCTATGGTAACACACGGTGAAGTGTGTACTTTAAACACACAAAGATCACAGCACATAAGTCAGGTCTCAGTGCAGACCTTACAAATAAATGTAGGAGGTGGGCGCCTGGAATCCGGGCACTCGGAAGGCAGGGGCAGGAGGGGCTCTCTAGGTAGATGCCAGCCCAGTGTGCGGGATGGGCGCCAGCCCAGTGTGCGGGATGGGCTCCAGACCAGCCAGGGCGACGCTGACAGGGTCTCAACAGACGAAGACGCAAAGGAAACAGCAGCACGTGCGCTTCTGGCAGCTTCCTGCAGGAACGCCCCTGCTTTGCACGGGTCACGGGAACGCCCCTGCTTTGCACGGGTCACGGGAACGCCCCTGCTTTGCACGGGTCACGGGAACGCCCTGCTTTGCACGGGTCACGGGAACGCCCCTGCTTTGCACGGGTCACGGGAACGCCCCTGCTTTGCACGGGTCACGGGAACGCCCCTGCTTTGCACGGGTCACGGGAACGCCCCTGCTTTGCACGGGTCACGGGAACGCCCCTGCTTTGCACGGGTCACGGGAACGGCCCTGCTTTGCACGGGTCACGGGAACGCCCCTGCTTTGCACGGGTCACGGGAACGCCCTGCTTTGCACGGGTCACGGGAACGCCCCTGCTTTGCACGGGTCACGGGAACGCCCCTGCTTTGCACGGGTCACGGGAACGCCCCTGCTTTGCACGGGTCACAGTAAGGGATACGCTCGTCCTGCCGATGCTCGAGTGGGTGCTGTTGGAGCATTCTGGAAACTCTAAGGAGCTGAGTGGGAGGTTTGGGTATCAGGGTAGCACTGACTTTGAAATGAGTTTGGTAGTGTCTTGTGGGAGTTTGGGGAGCAAGAGTTTAGCTCTCTTTTTAAGGCCTTGTAGAATTCAGCAGTGAATCCTCCCACCCCTGGGTTTTCCAGTCTGGAGCCGTTTCATTACTTCTTCGATCCCACTGCTTGCTTCGGACCTGTTTAAGCTGTTTATACCCTCTTGATTTAATTTTGGTAGGTCTCCTGTGGCTAGGAATTTATCCAGCTCTTCTACATCTCCCAGTCTTTTGGGATAAAGTGATTAGAATGTTTCTTAATGACCAGTGACTCTAAAGAAATCCTTTGGTCAATGTCTTCAAGGGCAGAGGGTAGCAGTGCCCACTGAGGATGTCCTTGGACACAATGGGGGACTACCTGGCACGGACTGGCATCCAGGCCTCCTGCAGGTGCCACCGTGCCAAGCCCTGGCAGTGCAGGGCAGTCACGCAGCTTGTACAGGCCACACACTGGTCCTGGGATAGCACCGTACATTTCGGGTGGTGAAGGTCCTGAGCACATATGGCGCTAGCCGGGGGGGGGGGGGTGGCCTCATCACACGGCCGGGAGGGGCGTGGCCTCATCACAGGGCCGCGGGGCACATCCTCACTTGCAGGTGGCCAGCTGCTAGGGCGACAGCAAGATGCTAGCAGTCTTGCCAGCCATTTAGCGTAGGTTGTGGGGGGAATCAGTGACCAGGAAAAGCCCAGCAGTGGGCAAATGGCCCTCATGCTTCTTCCTGACAGCAGCTTTTTAAGTGATACCCAGAGGCAAGCTGTTCCCAAAGCTTTCAACTGATTTAAAAAAAAAAACAACTCACAACTATTTCTGCATTTATGTTTCAGTGATTTGCAAAGTGGTGATAAAAATGTCAAAGATAACAGGAAAGGAGGGATCTGGGAAGAGAGACAGCAGATCCCTGGGGAGGGGATGGCCCAGGCAGAGGAGCAAGGAAGCTTTGAGAACCTCTCTGGAGGGTATGTCCATGTGCTGTGCTACAAATCCATCTTGGTACATCTTCCTGCAAGGGACAGAGCTCTCTTACACCAGGGAGAGGACTTGTGATTGTGTGCGTGTGATTACAGCTGGCCAAAGTATGCAAATTCCCTGCATACAGTTGGCGAAGACAATTGTCTACTACTGCTCCAATTTTGCTTCTTTTAAGTGGCATGAAGTGGCTTCAAGAATTTTTATTATATTTTGTGCTGCATACATGACCATAGCAAATTTATGATACTTTCACCCCTACTCCCCAATCTCATCGCCCTCCCTTTCCCTTCCCTTGGCAGACTCCCTCCTATTTTCAGATCTTTCCACTTGTGTAGCCTACTGTGTGTCATGTAGTTTGTCCTTTGTTGACACGTGCCTGAGATGACTCATGCTCCAGCAGCTATCATAGATCAGTAGGTTCATCATTAAGGAAAGCATTAGTCCTCATCAGTCTCTCAGGGAGGCCTGAAACTTCTTGGGATCTTCCCCATTCCGTGGTGAGGTTTTGCTAGAAGAGTTCCCACACCGTTCTTGTGAACATATATGCATCTGCCATGAAATCCTGGATAAGGGGGTGATATCGGGACCACCGCTGTCTCAGTTCAGGCTCTTACAACCTTGCTGCCCCCTCGCCTTTCCACGATGTTCTCTGAGCTTTGGAGTGGGGGTCGGGAAGGGCTTAAGTGTCCTGTCGAAAGTCAAGCAGTCCACAGTCACTTATTTTCTCCACTTTACACAATTGTGTTTTTCTACAGCAAATGCATCCTGCTGCAGAAAGGGATTTGGAGGTTGAGTGCTGAGTGCTCCTCCAATTTATGGGCATAATGACAGGTGATTGAAAGGTGGCTTGATGTAGTGTCGGCTTCAAGCATTTTTAAAAGTTTTTTGGAGGAGGGGGCTTTGCGTAAGAAAGCTGAGTTGGGGACTCATTTAGTTTGTGTTGATAGTACCTGTGATTTGCGGTGAGTTTTGTGCATAAGTCAGTTTCAGACACAGAGCAGGTCCACGCCTGGTTTCTCAGCCTTGTGTACATAGCAAGACTCTGTCTCAAAAAAAAAAAAAAAGGAAGAAAATGACATTTCAAAATTGTTTCTCTTAAAAAGATAATCAGAAACCAAAACATGCCGAAAGATATTTTTCTCCTCTGAAATTGGCAATGATAGCTTATTTTCAGCTTTTTTTTTTTTTGTTAGAACAACTCAGCAAAATAAAATTCCGGTTTATTGGTGGACATTGTTTCACACATACACCAAACAGGCCAAAAAAAAAAAATAAACAGCAACTTCATAGACAAAAAAAAAAGGAAAAAAAGAAACCTTTTATCTTTGGCCTTTTTAACCATCTCATACAAACCAACTACTTATAGTACAGCTAGGTACATACACAAAAAAAGTTACTGGAGTGCTCGGATAAGATTGTTTTTTTGTTGTTGTTTTTGTTTTTTTTACAAGGTTTTTTTTCTCCTTTGAGATTATAATGAACATGGTCACACCACAAGTAAAGTCAGAAGCAGGACAGAGAACGCTCCAAAGGCTGGTTTGGTCACCCGTTATCATTAAAAATGGCTGTCCCTTAACAATATGTACAAAAATATAAAATGCAAATAAAAAATACAAACAAATTTTCCTTTTAAAGTACTTTTAAGAAAAAAAGCAGGGCCTTGGAAGTTTTGGTTCTTTTTCTCCCCTGTTGCAAATTCACGTTGTGGTTTTGGTGGGGTGGTGGAGAGCGCATGTCATCTGGGTGGCACTGCCCGCAGTGGGCGGGCGGGGCTGCCTCTCTACTCGAAGGTGACCACGTTTAGATTCTGAGACGGGAAGTGGGGGGTGAATAGGTCACGGCGGCCTCTTTCAACTTGTTCTTTTCTGCCGTCTATTCGTCCTCATCGATCTTCTGCTTCTTGGTGTCGACATCATCATCCTCATCATCTTCAGCTGCCCGCTTGGCTGTAGCTGCCTCAGCCTCTTCATTCCTCCTCCTCCTCTTCCTCCTCCTCCTCTTCCTCCCCACCTTCTTCCTCTTCTTCATCTACCTCATTGTCAGCCTCCTGCTCCCCATTTTCCTCATTAGCATTGCCATTCGCAGGGGCTTCTCTTCCGTCCTCGGCCTCCTCCACAACTTCCTTCTTCTCCTTCAAATCCTTGGTGGTGATCTCGGAGCTGGTGTCCACGGCCGCGTCTGACATGGTGGGGCTCGCCGGCGATCCGATGCAGCGAAAGAACAGACTCGAGTGCGAGGACTCTGGCCAGAAAGCTGCTAGAGTCTGCGGCGGAGGTGGCGGGAGGCGAAGGCGTCTGCAGCGAGCGAAGAGCCGGACCCGGGAACAATGCAGAGATGGCTTTTCGGAGCAGCCAGTGCGGGCTATTTTCAGCTTTTGAAGACTTGTAATTGAGCGGGTGAGATGACTTAGTAGGGCAAAGATGCCTGCCACCGCACCTGGAGACCTGAGTTCAAGCCCTAGAACCAAGATGGTAGGAGAGAACCAGCTCTTTCGGTTTGTCCTCTGAACTCCACACGTGAGCAGTGGTATGTGAAAGATAGATAAATGATAGATAGATAAATAAATGATAGATAGATAAATAAATGATAGATAGATAGATAGATAGATATAAAATAAAACTTAAAAATTGTGATTTCAGTCACTTTGGAAAACTCCTGGAATTATTGACATGTTTACAGTTCAACATTCTTTTCTTCCAGAGGCACCTGGAGTGTGAGCTGCTCACGCTTCGAACATCTGCAAGAGATGAGCTCATCGGCTGAACTCATGAGGAAACAACAGGAGTGGGGGCCTTCTTGCTCCCCACTCTGACAGCCATGCCGAGCACATGTGTCGAAGCATCGAGTGTAACTTTGGCCATGCATACAAATGTCCCATACCAACAGTCAGATCTGAAAACATCTAGCAGGACCAACAGGTGGGACAGAAGGATGATGAGTGTAGATGCCCTGGAGTCAAGGGGGGCTGAGGGCCACATGCAGGCCAGAGCCCCACGCCCAACTCCTATAAGGGCTGTATCACATCTCTGCAGGCACAGGCTGAGGGACAAAGTACAAAGCTCCCATGCCATGCGAGTTCTGTGCCCAAGAAGTTATCACTTGCCCTGGTTGCCTGGCACCAAGTTCCACAGACGGCAGAGAGCCTCACGTACCAGGAACCTGTGCTCTGGAGGGCTGAGAGGTCAGGCCAGCACACTGGGGGTTCAGCACAGTTGTAGAAGGAAAGTGAGGGAAGGGATGGATAGGGCTTGATGGAGAGGCTGGAGAAGAGAAGTAAGTGGGAGAGGCTGAGGAAGAGGAGGCAGAGGAGAGGCTGAGGAAAAAGGCAGAGGGAGGGACTGAGAAGAAGGCAGAGGTTCTACGGTACCAGACAACTGTCAGAATGTCTGCTTATTGAGCTGTGCCCCCTCCCACCACAGGGTACATATAAAGCCCTTCCGCCCAAACAGCCCTGAGCCCAAATCAGGAAGAATGAACGAAGGAATTCAGTTTCTGCAGCAATAGAAGAGGATGGCCCCTCTCAAAAGAAAGAAAACTTATCACAGAAGAGCGAGTCTATGAGCAGCTGTGGCAACGGGGCTGGTCAGACACTGCTCATTATGAGTCAGGGTCACAGGCGGAGGGACAAGTGGGAATCCCCGGAACTGCACCGAAGTGCAACAGTTCACGGAGCCTGAGACTCCTGAGACTCGGGCTTCAGTTCTGCCACTGCAACTGCGCCTGCGTCCACCGCCGCAGTCAGAAGCAAGAACAGCAAAAGTTTCAGTGAGGAAGCTGAGACCTTCAGCATGGAGTTCTCTGGAGAAAGCATAAGGCAAGAAGCTGTCTAGAGCACACGTAGTGCAGAGTTCACTGCCTCTACACAGCATGCACATCGCATATGCACAGCACAATGCACACATATGTAACACAGCATGTCACATGTGTATAATTCTGATGATACACATAGCACTGCTTATTGTCTGTGTATGGTATGGTGCATAATGTATGCACATAGCATGATGTATAGGAGAACACTGCATGCATATAACGTGGTGTGCAATATATGCATTCAGTACACAGCATAGTAGATGTACAGACCAGGTGAACAGTGTTCGCACAGAGTGTTATGTGCAGCACATTGGTTAGCAGAGTGAGTGGTATGTGAACATGGCACAGTACTGGTAGATACATATAGGAGTGTGTAGTGTGTATGTAGAGCACATTGTAGGTGTATGTATGTAATATGGTGTGCAACAATGTGTATAGTATGGAAATTAGCAAAAGAAAATGTCATAGCATATAGCATGCATATATGGCATAATATGAGTGTCTATTCATAATTCATTATGTAGATAGGTATACAGCAAGGTGGATAGATGTACGTAGCATAGTGTATAACAAATATATATAGCTCAGTGTAGAGTAGCTGTATATAGCAGTGTGTAGTAGATTTGTATAGCACAGTATGCAGATATATCTAACACAGTATGTAGTACATGCATATAACATACTGTATAATGAATATATATATAGTGTAGCACATAGTAGATGCATATAATAGACCATGTAGTAGATATATATAGCACAGCATGTAGTGGATGCATGTTACACAGTGTGTAGTAAATATGACAGATATGACATAGCATATAGTAGATGCATATGATGCAACATGTAGTAGATGCATATGATGCAGCATGTAGATTTATATGACACAGCATGTAGTAGATGCATATGATAGTGTGTTCACACATATGACACAGTATATACTAGATGCATATGACACAACATGTAGTAGATAGATGCATATAACATAGCATGTAGTAGATGCATATGACACAGCATATAGCAAATGCGTATGACACAACATGTAGCAGATGCATATGACATTGTGTATAGTGAAGCATATAACACAACATGTAGTAAGTGCACATCACACAGCATG
Source organism: Typhlomys cinereus (assembly GCA_023101885.1). Taxonomy (NCBI): domain Eukaryota; kingdom Metazoa; phylum Chordata; class Mammalia; order Rodentia; family Platacanthomyidae; genus Typhlomys; species Typhlomys cinereus. The sequence goes on from JALPQD010000195.1 coordinate 1,941,163, forward strand.
TAGTAGATGCAAATACAGTATGTAGTAGATGCATATGACACAGCATGTAGCAGATGTATATAATGTAATGTGTAGTAGATGCATATAGCACATCATGTAACAGATGTATATAACATAGTGTGTAGTCAATTTTTATAACCCAGTGTGAATCACACGTGAATAACCTTGTACGCGATGCATGTATTCAGCACACTATGTCATACTCTACAAAACACATGTATACAATATGCAGTTGTATATAGCAGTGTGAGCTAGATATACACTATAGCACACAATAGTACAGTGCATGTATCCAGTACAGTATAGTGCAGTATGGGCTCCATACATAGTACAGTGAATAGTGTGTTTTACAATGTGGAGCTTTGTACACATATATACTGCGCTTGGAATGTGCTGTTAGAAGACCCAAGGCAAGGAGGGAGAAATGATGGACAGCTTCCTGACAGATGAGTAATGTCCCCAATTTGTGGGGAGAGGACGCAGGAAACTCTGCTCATGAACCCTGGCACTGTTCAGTCACACGGGATGTCTCAGTGGCACATCACTCAATCACCCCAGCCGCGGTCATCGCGCCTGACCCTGGCAGCCAGCGAGACACTGGATGTTGCTGTGTCTCCAGCAATGGACTCTGCCCTGGTTCCTTCCTCACTTGCAGCCCCACTTTAACTGTTCTTTGTAGAGCTCGCCATCCATTTCTCCCCTTCCATGGGTCCGGTCAGTACCCTGGACAGGGCCCACGTCCGCGCTCCCCCATCTCCTCTTCCACAGTTTAAATCAGTACCCTGGATAGGGCTCGCGACCCCTTCTACAATTCAGGTCAGTACCCTGGATAGGATCCGAGACCCCTTCTACAGTGGTTGCCTGGACAATCAGCTTGCTTTCCAGGAGGGGGGCACCAAGCGACCTGCTGCTCTTTCTGCTTTGACGGCGCCCCCACTGTGACTCTCAGACCCTTCCCAGGCCGCTCTGTCAAGGAGGGTCGTGATCTGCTCTTTCCTGACTCCTTTACACAGAAGGATCCGAGGCAAGGTGCTTGGAGTTCAGGGAATAGCCTCGCTCCACTCTCCCCGCAGACATCTTTCTTCCTACACACAGAGCTGCTCCGCAGTGCTGGGGGCCACAGTGGAGGACATTGGCTGCTCCCTGGGGGCACCGACCTACCCCTGCGGCTGTGTCTGGGCACTTCTGGCCAGCTCATGACATCCTGACATTGTATTCTTCTTCACTGAGAGCAGTTCTTCTGTAAAGAGACCTCCAAGTGTCCTCCTTCATTCGCCTGCCTGAGACAGGCCCAGGAGGCGAAGACGACACACTAGTGAGATTTAGCATACAGGAAGGACAGCACAGAGCGGCAGCCACCATCATCACTGCCTCCTTCCCTGGCTCAGCAGGAGCCAGCAACCTTGGCTGTCTCTGTGCTTAAGGTAGAAAGCAGGTTCCCACCCTCCTTCCCCTTTTTCTATCCCCTCTTCAGCCTGAACTCCAATTCCTCCCACCATAGAGTCCCCTCTGGAGCCAGATCTCCCCCCACCCAGGCTGTGGTCCTGGCCTGTTCCCTTTGCTTGTTCTAACTACCTGCCAGACTTCACCCCTCCACTCTCACCAACCTATCATGGCACCGCCTCAAATCCCTCCACCCAGCCTGTCTGCCCTGTGCTCAGTCAAGCCTCTGCTTCACTCAGCCATCCTCCCTCTCTCTCCACTCGTCCACTCACATCCTCAATCTCACTTCTGTCTCTGCTTAGCAATTCCACCCTGTGCTCAGTCAAGCCTCTGCCTCCAGACCTTCTCCAGGATCTAGCTTCTAGAACCATTCACGTTGGAGCCGTGTGGTCCTCTCAGTGTTCCAAGCAAGTGCCCCGCTTTGCCAACCTGATGGTGGAGACCTCCAGCTCTTCTCCCCTTGCCCTCTCGCTTCTACACAGAGACTAACAGAGTGGATTCTAGGGTAGTTTCTGATTGCTGAGATTTCTGTCACTTTTTCACACCACTTATGTGTGTGTTTTTTTTTTCATTCTCTAAAGCCCACTACACTCAGTATTCCTAGGTGAGCTTCCATTCAGGTCTCAGACCAGAGCCAGTTAGGGTTGCCCAGGAGTAGAAAGCTTCATATTTTTCTTTTCTTGTATTTGCAGACTCAGAACTTCCTGGGAGATTTTTCATGCCATAGGAGATATTTCATGGCATGAGCACAGTCCGCACTGAACATCCAGGGCCACCGTAGCCATCAGCATAGCTAAGTTTAGCACTGAGCCTCTACTCCATGGGGCTGCTTTCCCATGGCTGTTTTTGTCTGTAAAGGGAGGTTTTGGCTTGTAAATATGCAGAACTGGTGGATGGACATGAGACCCAGCTTAAATTAGCTGAAGCAAAACTCAGGCCATCTTGGTGATATCTCTGGGAAGGACTGGTGGAAGGGTCAGGAAGCTCTAGTCACAGGCGCACACTGACCCATCAGGACTCCCTCCTGGTGCCTGCCTGTCCTGTGGTCTCTGTCCTGGTATTGTCTCATCTCAAAGACTTCTCAAGTTTCGTGGACAGATTCCAGCAGTGAGGTCATGTTCTTGCAGTCTTTCACTGCCTGTATGTGACCTCCATTCAGACCCCTGAATGGCAGCTGTGGCCATGAGTTCCCTGCTTTGCTGGCACTTAGAAAGTGGAGCTGGTCAGGCCTGGGTTCCACATTTACCCCAGTGACCATCAGAGAAGAGAAGGCTGAGTGTGGAAGGTGCAATGTGCACAGTCACCCGCAGGGGGCGTGCGGGAGGGGCGGCGTGCACAGTCACCAGCAGGGGGCGTGAGGGAGGGGCCGTGTGCAGAGTCACCCTCAGGGGGCGTGAGGGAGGGGCGGTGTGCAGAGTCACCCGCAGGGGGCCTGTGCACAGGCAGGAACCAACCCACAGGATTTAAGCACTTTGCAGAAATAACATCTGGAACTGCTGACCATTTTGGTCTGTCAAGTGTCTTACGATTTCTTGTTATCATTTAATGTGAATTTGGATTTTTCCATTCTGACCCATGGCAAAATCTTCAGTTTCTTCCTTGTGTAGGTAGATGGAAAAATCACAACTCTTTCCTCAAAAGGGAACAAGTGGTAGTTTACTCTGGAGACAAACATGAATGACCATAGTCTGGGAATGCAGATTCAGATTGCCCCAATTCCACATCTTCTACTGTGATAACAGTTCCTAGAGATTTTATCATTGCAGATCCAAGAAAGCTATAAATCAAGACTTTTCAAATACATCATGTCATCCTCTGCTTTCTCCTTCCTTCTCCTTTCATTTCCCACTTCCTCTCTTGAAGCTTATTCTGAACTTTTGGAGCTGTTTCCTGACTCCAGCTCCAACTGAACAGCACAATATTGTAGCCAGACATTTCCCCTTGTTGTTCACTTTTTCTCTTCATGGGAAAGTGTATTTGCACCACAGAATTTTGCCCTTTAGGAAATAGGCAGTTCTCCCCCATCAAACCAAGGACTGTTTGGATTCGCTCCAGCATTCATCTAAAGATTATCCGCTGAAAAGGCACACTGCCATGTAACATGGTCAGGTGTTCAATGTAAGAATCAATTATCCCGGAATGGACTGTAATCTACGAAATGGAACACTTACCATCGGACTTGCCCTGTGCTGAGCGATTTCTTTAAGGCATCTCACCAGCCCACGTTAGGTGCCCACGTCCTCGCTGGACAACAGAGGGTCCACGGGTCGTGGCAATGGCACATCTTAACCCACCTCCATCAGCCTGGAGTGCTGCTGGGCCCAGTGTGTCCAGAAGAGCCCCCTCTGTGCTTGCCTCATTCCATTCATCTGTGCCTTCCAAACATCGCTCAGTGGATGCAGGACCACCTGCTGGCAAAAGTGTCCCCTGTAGAAACCCACGTGTGCACATGTCCTGAAACAAAAACTGGGATAAAAGTTTTGTGTTTGACCCTGATTCGGTGTGGTCTCCAGCCGGGGTCAACTTGGACAGTGAATCTTGAACCCCACTCCACTGCAGGGCATGTCAGAATGTGGCAGAGAGCTCCCCGTGTTATGGAATTCTAAACCAAATCATCTGTTTCCAAATCCTGTGGCTGAAAACCAACATGTACACATATACATGCACACACACATATACACATACATGTGAAACATACACGTGCACACACGTCCATGTGTCCACACATGAGTGCATGCACGTGCTTATATAAGGATATGTACATGTGCGTAAGTTTACATATCTGCACATGCATGCACGCACACCTGGCACCTCATCTTTCTGTGTGTGTGTGTACCAGAGTGCACTTGAGTGCGCATGCCCTTGAGGCCCAAGGTGACATCAGAAATCACCCTGGATTGCTCTACCCACTTTTTGTTTTGCTTTGGGGCTTCCCAGGTTTAACCCTCCAGAGCTGGAAATGCAAGTCGTCACCATTTCTGCCCTATATTTTTACATGGGGATCTGGGGATCCGGGGATCTGAACTCAGGTCCTTCTGCTTCTGAGACAAAACCTTTAACCCCTGAGCCATCTCTTCAGTTTTGGAACCTTGCTTTTATCTGTTTGTGTAAACTTATTTTTAGTATTTTATTTATTGGAAAGGATGTGCGCAAGTAGGCGCATATAGCATAGCGTGCATGTGGAGAACATCTTTTGGAAGTCAGCTCTCTCCTTTCACTCTGTGGGCTTCAGTGAAGAACTGCGATGGCCAAATCGCCAGGCCGTGCGCTGGCACCTTTACTCACTGAGCTGTCATGCCAGCTGTTAGAGAGACATAACCAGCCCTGTGATACATCCGCAGTTAGTAAAGTTGTGCAAGAAAGGAAAGCTTTGATATTTTTGGAAGTCAGCTCTCTCTCTCCACCAGGTGGGCTTCTGGGGATGAAGCCCAGGTTTGCAAGCAGATGACTCGCCTGCCGAGCTCTCTCCAGCCCAAGCTTTGATGCTTTAAGAAGTATCGATGGCTCATGCTGAACAGATACACGTGTGAAGCAAGCTCGCAAGTCCACTGACTTAAAGATGATGGAAGAGAAATGAATACACATTGGGCCATTCTTGCATATGAAACTCCCTAAGGAAAAAAAAAAAAAAAAAGAAACTCCCTAAGAGGCAGAATCTTCTCATAGGTTTTATAAGATAATTACTCTGAAATGTTTTAAGTTGCAGAATGTTTGGCTTTTATCAGTATACCATTAATTTATAATGAAATTAACTATCAAATTAATTATCGGATTTTAATACTTTTGCATGCTATTTATAGTGTGCTTCCCTTCTTTCCATCTGTAAGAAGAGTTGCATAGCATTTAGTCTATTTTAAATAATCATGATTTGCACGTCATCAATTTTAAAATGGCATGTGATACCAGGTTGAGTTGGGGGCCCCACGGTGTGCACAGGCTGATTATGCAACCAACACACGCTCTTTTGGGATGACCAGCTGATCTGATCCCTCACCCTCTGGGGGCCAAGGCCTTGCAGTCTGGTCTTCATCCCCATGGCAAACCCCTGAACCAGGTGTGCCCAATCTCATGCTACCTTCATGAGAGTTCTGATGATTCTCTGCTGTAGAAGACCATCTTGCATAATGGACTGTTCTGGACTTTACCTGCTGGACATCAATGGCACCCTCCCACCCAGACTGTGACAGCCAGCAATGTCCCCAGCACGGCAGAGAGCTTGCCCACAGTTGGGAACGATACCACACTGTCAGCCACACCTGCCCTCCAGTTGGCCCCAGAGCCATGAACCACTGGGATCCCTAACAGAATGAAAATTTCATTCCCTGAATTTGTGTGAACACAGAGATGCTAGATTTCACTTTAAAAGTTATTTGTTATAAAAGTTTCCAAAAAATGTTTTTAAATATAAGAACAAGTGGTCCCAATTACTCCCCCGCCCACACACAGGGGAGCATAGGGCCATTTCCCTGTGGGCACTTCGAGCCCCTTCTACATTCTTCTATCAGACAAACTTTCCAGTGCTAGAGACAGGCTCTGAGAAGAACATCTCAAACAGACTTGAAAGTCTCTTGCTTTCCTCTGAGACATTCATTCATTCTGGGGTAGGAGGGAGGGAACAGAAGCTGCCTTTTCATTTCTGATCTGGTTTCTTTCTCTCTGCACTTCCATTATATATAAAAGATTAGATTCTGAGAGTTTGGCTTAGACTCTGTTGCAGAAGTTTCCTTTGGAGGTACAGGGTGTAACTCTTGGAGATGGATAGTTCGTCTGGGAATCACCGGCACAGCTCTTGTCTGTGGCCCATGAGTGTCACTACAGGCGGCAGGCAAAGGTTAGGTGGCTAATGACGCCTTTGGCCCCTGTGTGCCACAAGTGTAGATGCCTCATTGAACTAATAAGGCCAAAAAAGAAATGTCATCTGCTTCATGAGGTGTCTGAATTCAGCTTGGCTCCCTCTGAAAAACCTAGGGCTTACAGTGCCAACCTTTGCCAGAATTTGTCAGAAAATAAATTACGAGCCCAGAAAGATAAAACAAAATCGTTTTGTTTTATCCAGTTATGCAAAAATAAGAAACGTTTTCATAATGAAATCTGCAGAACATAATCCTAGAAACATGGTCAGCACAAGAATGCTTCTACGCGAAGCTCCTCTGAGGAGCTAATGCTCTGGACATGTTTCTGTTGATTGGCCACTCAGGAGGTCCCTCTGCCCTCATCACCCCCCTCCGTGGTGTGTTGGAAGCTGGGAGGTTTATAATCAGTGAAAAGGCCATTCTGCTTCTTGTTTGTATGAACTGTCCATCATTAATTCTTCCAGACCCATCAGCTCAGTCCATCTACTCATCTTCCCACCCATCCATCCAACCATCCATACATACATCCATCCACCCAACCATCCATCCATCCATCCATCCATCCATCCATCCATCCATCCATCCATCTTTCCTCATTCCATCCAGGCTCCCTACTCCACATCCCTATCCGTTCACTAGACCATTTGCTGGCCTGGAAGTTGAGTAACTTCTCTTTTTGTCCTGTGCAGTTTCTGTGTAGGACACTGTGACAGATCTTAAGATTCAGAGGTAACCTAGATTTTACAGTGTGTTCTGGCTTCTGAAGACATTAGGACCACACCTTCACTAGGAGGAACAGGTGTGTAGAAGGTGGGGTAAAGTCTTTTCTAGTTACACATGGAAGGAGATGTCTGGCTTACTGGAACCATGTACCCATAATCCTCTGGGCACGTTGGGAGCTGGAACAGCAGCAGGAGGAGTTTTCTTCTGAGATGACCACAAGGCTCCTTGGCTTCCTGCCCAGCCCTCATTGTGTGCTGTACTGTGTGTGTGTTATATGTGTGTGTATAGCATGCATGTATGTATGTACGCGTATTGTATGTGTATGTCAATGTATCAGTGTGTACATGGCATATATGTGTGGCGTGCAGTGTTGTGTGCATGTGGTGTGAGTTTATGTGTATGTGAGTGTATATGTAGTCTGTGTATGGTATGTGGGCATGTATGTGGTGTGTATATATGAATGTGTGTGTGGTTTGTTTATGTATGTGTCAATGTGTGTGTGTGGTGAATGTATATGTGATATGTTGTGGCATGTATATATGTAGTGTGTGTAGTAGGTGTGTGTGATGTGTGTGGCATGTGGTGTATGTGTGATTATAGCGTGAATATGTGGGGGTAGTGTGTATGTTACCATGTGTGGCTACATATGTGTGACGCCATCTCCGTCCCACTCAGAAAGGCACACGGGCCTCAGCCACTCAGTCAGTAGATGTCCCCGCCTCGCTGGGTTAGTTGGTAAATATGCCTACATGAGCCACACTGAACAGCTCTCACTGCGAAAATAAACCAGCATCTAAACAGACAGACTAAACCCTCCCTGTTCCTAACTCCATCAGCCACATCCACAGGACTAGTCAGAGCCACGCTGGACTTGCGGGTGCTGAGAACCACAGAGGAGGAAAGGGAAGCCAAGCCACTAGTTTTCATGAACCACCTCAGAAAGGAGGGGCTATAGGACGTCCTTCTGGAAATGGGGCTCCTGGGGAGGTGCGGCAGAGTTTCTGTGCTTGCTACGTTTTAGCGTAAGAATTTGAGGTCCTTCCACATGCAGATAAATGGAATATTACTCAGGTCACTACAGTGATCAACTGTTGCCATTTTCGCTGTAGAATATGACTGGGGAACATAATGGCCCACGATGGGGCCAGACATGCAACGATGGGCTCGGCGTGTTCTCACGCGCTGTGGAAGCTCAAAAGGTCCATCTGGGAAGGAGGCGGAATCGGGTAGTAGAAGGGGAGGAGGGATGCTGGGAAGGGGCAGAGCGGGTGCATTCCAGTGTGCTCGCTGTAGCGTCGCAGGGAGATCAGAGTCTACTGTAAATTATGACACAATCCAACATAACCGGAAGAGCCTGAAGTCCCCAGCGCACAGCCCAGGGCTTCGGGACAATGACGGCTGATCTCCTGGACGGATGGTCACTCGGCGCGCACGCGCGCTGAATTATGATCACGCCCCATAACCACGAACAAAGACTGTGCGCTGATGCTGCGCTGGAGGCTCCCTGAGCCTCTCAGGCGCTCGGAGGTGCTCTGTGGACCCCGCGGGTCAGAGCGCCCCTCGGTGGGAATCTCTGGCCGCTCCACACTGACAACAAGCGAAGACCAAGGAGTCATGGAAAGCTGCGGGACCGACCAGTGCGCTGCTGCGTGGGGGGGCTGGGAGCACACGGTGCATCACGCTGGTTCCTGATGGTGTGTGACTTCCAAGTTCTTAGTCAGTCAGTCTCATGTCTCGGGCTATTTTCAGCTCTTCTGAGACAGATGGGCAGAACACAAACTTCCCCGACGAGTCCTTCAGTCTTCTGACGCGAGTTGAGTTTGTTGAGCTCTTTGCTGATTGGCATGGCCCGGTAACCCTTTCGCACATGTAAATTTGGAATGAGCTGCTGGCACCTCGGTGGTTACAAAGGTACCCGGCAGATGGCTTGTCACCAGCCTGGAAATAGTGCTTGGAGAAGCACGACCTCGATTTACCATGCCCGATGCCGGAGGGCAGGAGTTGGATCCTGGAGACTAAATTCACTCAGCTTTGCTCAGCGCTCAGGAGCGGCGCAGCCTCCATGGTGCTCCACTGAGCTCCCCACGTCCGTCATGGTTCCATGTCTTTAGAGTCACGTGTGTACTTGACGCTTAGCATGCTCTGTCTCTGCAGGCGACCTCATTCTAGGAAGCCAGGGACATGCAACTGGGGTCCACAGGGAAAGTGGGGTGCCCCATACAGTCAGGGTCCCTCATCTGTTTTCTGGGTCCAAGCCCTGCCACTATCTTGGGCTCACCCACTGTAAACAAAGCAATGTCCTTTGATCCTAGCGCCTGAGCCTGTGGCTGAACCAGGGCTTCTCTGCCTCAGATACAGACACATCAGGTATCTGGCCCATTGAATACGTCACAGGAGCCATGGAATCAGTGTGTGTGTGTGAGAGAGAGAGAGAAAGAGACAGAGAGAGAGAGAGAGAGAGAGAGAGAGCTGTGCATCTCTGTGGAGGCTCAAGGTACTTTAGGAATCATTCTGGATTGCTTCTCCTTTTTTTTTTTTTTGCCTCGGTCTGAGATTTCCTAGGCTCTGCCCCCCAGGAATGGAAGCGCAAGCCACTGCCTCTTCCCTCTGGTGTTTTTAGGTGGTACCTGGGTTCTGAATTCAGGACCGTCTGCTTACAAGGCAGAGTCTTAGCCCCTAAGCCATGTCTCAAGCCCCGTTGGGTGTTTTACAGTGCAACATCCATATGTTTGCTTGTTTGTTTGTTGCGAGGCAAAGTCTCTCATTGGCCTGGCCCTCACCTAGGCTGGTGGCCCAGTGGGCACAAGGACCCACCTGTCTCCACCTTCCCAGCCTGAGATTAGAAGCACACCTCCCCCACACACCACACACCTCCTGTGTATGTGAGTGAATTCTGGGGAATCTGAACCCAGCGCTCATGCTTACACAGCAGTCACTTCACTGAGTCATTTCCCAGGGCCTTCAGTTCAGTGCCATTTCCTGGCCAGAGAAGGTAGATGGAGGGAGAGGGGTTCAAGGCCCCACAAGGAGGAGAAGCTGAAATTTGGGAGCAATGAGATTGTCACCCGGTGAGCTGCCAGGGGGCTCGCTTCCAGGAGAGGGGCACTAGACAGTCTTTGTTTACCAACAGCATGCTTTAGTTCAGGGGTCAGCTGCGGGGAGCGCCACATAAACCTGAAGCCTGAGGACAACGGGCCTGCTGACTTCCCTTCACCCTTCATGTGTTACTTTAAAGCGTAACTGGATATGAATTTATTCTCTTTTGTGCATTTTATGAAACCCTGTCATTGGAGGTTTATTTTCAGAAAGTAAAAATTTGTCCTTGCTGTAAAATTGTGAGCTGGAAGCCATTTTTAAAGTGAATTTGTTGCTTGGGCCACAGTTTGATGATGGAAAATAAAACTGGCCTCATACGTCGGTTTAGCATCCTGCCATGGTGGCATTGGCTCCACACTTTGTTTACCACGATGAAGCCTTTTGTCTGGTTCCAGCTGCAGCGGAGTCTGGGGTCGCAGAAGGACGACAAGCTACACTCTTGTGCGGCCATTTTTCATCCGCTCGTGCGTTGTTTTCATTACACGTCACCGCAACAAAACGCCAGACCCAAGCAACTGAGGGGGGAGGGTTTAATCCCGGCTCACAATTCCAGGCTACATTGCATCACTGTGGGGCAGACGTGGGGGAGGGAGGCAAAGGGGACACGTCACGTCACATCCAGGTCAAGAGCGGAAAGCAGCAGGTGAATGCATGTGTGCTAGACTGTATGCAGTCTCATTATTTTCAGAACTATTTCTCTACTTATTGGTAGGGGTGGGAGAGAGAGAGGAACAAAAGCTCATGCCACAGGGCGCAGATGGAAGCCAGAAGACAACTTGCAGAAGTCAGGTCTCTCCTTCCACCATGTGGACTTCCAGGGACTCTGTCACTAAGTTCGCGTGCAGGCGCTTCCTCTGCCAAGCTGGCTCATCAAACCTTCTCATTATTCTTATAGGGTCTGAATGTCCTTCCCCCAGAGTGAACTGACCTCTGATTGGCTGTCTTTCCACATGAGTAAAGAGAATTAAGACAATCGCTCATAGGCATGCCTAGAGACTACTGATTTGTTTGTATTCTTTTAAGGCTGTACTTATGGATTCACATCATTTTTGCCCCTTATTATCTAGTCCTAATTCCTTACTTTTTCCTACAACAACTTCCTTCTTTCCCACCCGTCTCCTTCTGTTTTCATGTCCTTCTCTGTAAGTGGCTGACTCAGTGCCAACTGGCTTCCTCTTAATGACATGTGTCTGATAAACTAGTATGCAGACTATTGCAGAGAGTAGCTTCTCTTCTTCCTGGCCCAGCATCAGCCTTCCCTAATCCATCAAGCCCTTTGAGGTATAGCCTCCTATGTGTCAAATCATCAGCTAATACAAGCTATCACACCTTGGCAAAGTTGTACATTTTAAAGTTCTGTTTTTAACCTGGAGCTTGAAACAATGTCACGGTTTAAAAGTGAGTTGGGCTCAGTAGGCGCGTGTACTTGCGTCCTTGGCTGCTAATCTTTGGGAAGCTACACAGCACCTAGGACTTCAGGAGGTGGAGATGGCTGGAGGCACGTTGTGGTGGGTGGCAGAGGGATGAGGTTGGTGAGCCCCCCACCCTGCTTCCGCGTGGTTTGCTCTAGCAGCTTGGGGCTAGTTCTCTCTGCCTCCATGATGATGGATGTGACTTAAGCTGCCTCTAGCTGCCCACCACGCCCTTTCTACCTCGATGGACTGTATCTGCCCTCTGTGACCATAACCAAGTACATCTCCTTTCCTCCCGTGAAGTTGCTGGATCTGAGTGTTATCTCACAGCAGCAGAGAGAATAACTGCAGCAAACAAGTTGCTCGTATAAGAGAAACTTGACACCTTAGCCGTCAGCAGGGAAATGGACCTGGTAATGAGTCACGGGGATCCAGTGGAGTCGCACAGCCCTGAGTGTAAGATGTACTTGATCCTGGCACTGCAGAAGGCAGGACCATTGGAAGTCAACAGGAGCGACATTTAAGGGGACAACGTAGGCGTTCTCAGAAAGTCATCTCAGGGTTGAATTTATAATTGGGAAAATCAAACATATTCTATTGTCTCCTAGATAAAAGCACTGAGTAACAAATTAATGCAAGCCAAGATCACAGAGGTATATTTGCTAACAAACCTGCAGGCTTTAGAGAAAAATCCAAAGGTGTTTTCACATCTTGAAAGGGTGTTCTTTTGACTAGAAACAATGAGTAAAAAAGTACGATGACTGTAGGCAGAGCTTAATAGAAGCTTCCGGATACCACCATGGAAGGTCATCTCAGAAATGACTCGGGCCCCCTTCCCCTCCATTCCGCCGCCCGGGACGCGTGCTCCCCCGCGTGGTCCAGCCGGGCCTCACCGCGCCACGACCCAGGGGGTAACATACAGTGCCCACCAGGATGGAGTGAAGGGCATTGCAGGAGCAGCAAAACTGCAAAAGAAAATCAACAAACCACAATCCAGAACTTCAGAGACTCTATATCAACCACCTAGAACTAGGCCAGACTAATCTCTCCCCATCCTGAAGCTCAGGGAAATTTGCGAAAGAGGGGGCGGTAAGAGTGTAAGAGCAAAAGGATGGGAGGAGCAATGATATGTAAGATACTCCACACAAGTTAGGGCCGAAGCAATCATAATAGGACTTTACATGCCCTGCACATTGTCCAACACACTATTGACCCCACAAAGTCTAGCATCTGCTAAAGGCACCAAGATCCTTGGAGGCAAGGGATTGGCAACCACAGTAGTGTTCCTATACCTAAGGGGAACACAGGAAAGGGTTCAGGGAAAGGCCACTGGGTCCTTGTACGTTATCAGAGAGGAGGGCCCAGAGGAAAATCAGGCATGCACAAGAAAGGACTCTCTGGGAATTGGGGCGGGAGGCACTGGGGGATGGGAAGGGAGGGGGGTGGGGAGGAGGAGCAGGGGGTACGGGGGGAGGAGGAGGGAGGGAGGGAACTGGTGTACCTATTAAGTTTGTATGAGCTGAAATAATAATAAAAAATGTATTAATAAAAAAAAAGAAATGACTCTGAAGGTGAAACTTCCACTACAAGGGTCCCTGAGAGGCCAGTGATACCCAGCACTGTCAGCTTCACTGCCTGTGGTTCGGGGTGAATGTAAGCAGTTGCCATAGTCACTTTTCCTGGTCCTGGGAAACAACATCCAAATACAACCTAAGGAGGAAAAACGGAGATTTATTTGGCTTACGTTTCCAGAGAGGCAATAGAGTCCATTATGGTGGAAAAGGCATGGTGGGTGGCAGAAGCTGGGGGCGGATCACGTCAGGTCCATCATGCAGGCCGAGAGGCCAGCTGCAGACTACTGGGCAGATACTCGAGGAAGGCGGTGGGCCTGACCAACTTAAGGCCCACACTCTGTGACACGTTTTCGCTCCAACAAGGCTCCACTTCCCAAAGGTGCCATGACCTTCCCAAACATTAACATCAACCAAGGATTCTTGCACATGAGCTTGTGGGGGTTAATTCACATTCAAACCATGACAGTAACCTTGCTGGACATGACATGGTAAGAGCACATTTTTCTGATTAAAAGTCAAAGAGACCAACTTGGCTGAATCCTTTACCTTGCAGTTGGTTGATCTCAACGTTAATGACATCACTATTATATCAATATGAGCTTGCAATGTTTATTATGATGGTGACTATAAACACTAATTACGCTGCAAAGTGCCGGATGGTTAGATAATGACACAAAAATCTCCAACAATGTGTGAACATTTTGGTAATTGCAGGGTTGAAGACCATTGGAATGTACCAAGGGGAGCAAAAAATCTGACAGAAGATAGTTTAGTTTGGCCTTCTGAGAAACATCCTCAGAAATGGAGATGTCTGTGGAAGGAATCTATTAGGAAGTGGCCCCAGGAATACTGGCAGAGAATCAGGAAGCGTGGCCAGCAAGAAAGCCATAGATGGTGGGCACCTGAGTGCAGCCCTTCTGGGACGCTGGAGATGTGTGTTCACATCCGTTATCCCTGCTAGTGTAAAGAGAAAGGAAGCACTTGTGCTTCTGGTTCTGGCTGATCCCAGGGGTGTGGATAGTCTCGGACATGTTCCTTCTCTCCCAGCACTGCTGCAGAGCTCTCCAGGAGCCCAAGACAGGCCTCTGGCAAAGAAATAGGGACACTCTCTCAGGAAGTAAGGGCAGGTATGTGACGTGCTAAAAACAGGGCAAACCAATGGTACCAATTCACTTGTGCAACTCAGTCTACAAAGTGTGACTTGCTTCCACAACCTAGCTGCTGATTTCTATGTTTATAACAGAGTCTACTGGATAATATCCCTTCTGTTTTTTTTGTTACTAGTTCCCAGATCACATTTTGGGCACAAGGAGCCCACCAGAGGAACCCTCTTGTCCAGATTCTCTTGCAGCTAGAAGTGTCTTTAAGGCCCTGCCACACCTCTTCCTTCCTCCCCTCTTCCCAGTTCACTAGAGAGATCATGTGACAACACAGCTGGTGAACACACGTAGTGAGATCTGTAAAAACGGCAGTGAGCGCAAAGATGGAAAACAGAAGAAACACGTGGCTCCTCCTTCCTGGGAACCTGCATCAACCTAGACAGTCCTGGTCCTTGTAAAGTCCTGAAGCTAAGCAGCTGTGTTCACGAATGAAGCCGCTATCTTGAGCAAAGGTGGCAAAAACAACATATAGAATAAACGACTTTTCTTTCTTCTGCCCACATACAAACATAATGAGAAGTGACCTTTAGGTTCTCTTCTCCGTGGGCGCCAGTTGACATGAAGGAGAACAGACTCTTGGCGCTCTGATTCATGGTGGGATCGCTGTTTCCTTCAGAAGGAAGAATCATAAACACTCTTGGATAAGGGGAACGAATTCATTGCTCACCCAAACGATGAAGAATGTCGCTCAGATTTGGTTTATTTTAACAGATGTTGAGCACGCTTAATCAACAATTGCAAGGCAAAAATGGAGCGTGTTTACTGCAGATGACGAGATTGTCGCAATGAAGATGAGCTGGGGAATTGGATGTAGACAATCGATCATGAGGACGATTAATCAGCAGAGACGCTCAGCTCATTTAGCGCGGCATGAGATTTACTGTAGCTCAGGCAAAGCACAGCCCCCCATCCATCGTCTCTCTCCCTGAGAAATGTCCTGGTGACAGTGTGCGCGCCTGTCCCCAGCACCCTAGGCATCGTGTGTGACCACCAGTCCACCCCTCGCCCAGCTCCACAGCAGGTGGCCCCTCTCCGGGATTCCTGTCCAAGCCCTTCCCTGGCCGTGTTCTGGTCAGGTTCGTATCATGGCATCACACACTGGAGGGTGTAACAGACCCCTACTATCGGCTCCCACACAGACATATCGCCTTCAGTTCAGGAGAGGCCCTGCAGAGCCTCCCGCAGCGGGCGCTGACCCAGTGAGGCTCTACAGAACCTCCCGCAGTGGACGCTGACCCAGTGAGGCTCTACAGAACCTCCCGCAGTGGGCGCTGACCCGGCGAGCCCTGCAGAATCTCCCGCAGTGGACGCTGACCCAGTGAGGCTCTACAGAACCTCCCACAGTGGACACCGTCATCATCACTGGTCAGCCACCACTGTCCCAGCACAGGAGGGGAAGTGAGAGCTCTTATGCTGCCAGTATCAGTGCCTTTACGCCCGCTCTGCCTCCTGAAATGGTGAGTCAGGGAAGAGAAAGGGTGCAGAGCTGGACTCCCGTGGGCGACTCTTTCCAGTTCAGTCCAGTTTTTAGAAACTGATCAACTCGCCACAGCAGCCTCTCATCTGTTAAGCGGCAAAACAGAAAGGAAGTTTTTGCTTCCCGTTCACCTTCATGCTATATTTAAAACACTGTTTTCCACTTAAACCCAATTATTGGACTAAAAAGCAAACCACAATGATTGAGGGACAACAAGAAATTTCTGGGAGAAAACAAACAAAACTAGAAGAAACTATCATCAAAAAGTCTTATTTTTTTCTGTCCAGTTACCCCCTGTGATGGGAGAGATGAGTTGGTACCCACAGGGGATGTGTGAGTTCAAAGAGGACTCGTGGAAACCTTATGTGAGGTGTATACATTGCCCCGGCAGCGAGACTGAGGCAGGAGAATCATGAGTCTCGGGGTCTTCAGACACAGCAAGTTCCCATCTCAAAAACCAAATACCAATGTTCTGTGGCTACAACCTCTGTGTCTCTGTCTGGTTGCTGTGAAAATGAGAGCTTTTTCATATATTGTTGTTTTTAATCTGTGTAAAGACAACAGAAGAGGAGCACAATTATTTTTGGCACTACAAGAAATCATGTAAAGGCTTGTTAATTTTTGTTGTCCAGCATTAAATTCTAGGACGCAGGTATTGGCAATCAAATGCCCTTTTAAGCCACATTCCCAGCAAGCAAATGCAGATGAGCAAGCAGGAATGTATCCCCTGGCTTTTAGCTTGGAACCTGCTTACTCGGCAAATCTTCCCCGTATGGGCCGGAAGGAGCACAGCAGCTGGTCTACAGCATTTCACGCATAGACCTAAAGGAACGTATCGACCTAGTCTACATCTTTCTCTACACAGTCTTTGTTTTCTGTCTCCCCTGGCTGATAAAGCAGAGTGGTTCAAAAAAGAAAGATGCTCTTCTACCCTCCCCCACAAAAAACTACAGATACACAAAAACTCACTAGGACAATTGGATATCTACGTGCTGGACAATTGGGTATCTATTGGCTGTATCTCACACCATTTGAGAAGAGAAACCCAACCTGATAGTGCTCTGTACAAAACCTGAAATCATGAAATCACCAGAAAAGAACACAGATTTGCAGTCTTGGGTTAGGTGAAGATTTGTTTCCTCTATAGAGCTTAAAAGTGTGTCCGTATAGGAAGAACTGGAACTTTGATCTGAATTGCAACAAAACTGAGGTTTTCTGAGGGCTCCGGTGATAGCTCCACAGTAGAGCACGTGCTGATATGTTCAGGGCCCTAGATTTGGTCCACAGCAGGGCCAGGAAAAAAAGAAAGAACATTGTCTGCTATTTAAGAGACTCCATTAAGGAAATGAAATGGCAAACCACTGACTGAGAAGATATACTCACAAAGTGTGTAACTGGCACAAAACTGGTACTGAAGGCTGGAGAGATGGCTCAGGGGTAAGACTCTACCTTGAATGCAGAAGTTCCTGAGTTCAGATCCCAGCTCCCCGTAAAAACATCAGGTGGAAACAGCAGTGGTCTGCACTTCAGCCCTGGTGGGAGGAGCCTGGGAAATTCCAGAGCAAAGCAAAAAGGAGGTAGAAGCAATCCAGGATGATTCCTAAAGTCACCCTTGATCCTCCACAGGGATGCACAGTGCCCTCTCTCTCTCTCTCTCTCTCTCTCTCTCTCTCTCTCTCTCTCTCTCTCTCTCTCTCTCTCACACACACACACACACACACACACACACACACACACAAAGATTAAAAAAAAGGACTGAGTTTAAAAGTCAAATAAGTAAAAAAGAAAATCCTCTTTTCCCTGGACCAAGATTTTGAACAAATCCTGAGATACGTCAACAAAGAAATACTTGCTTAGTTATGAGAGTGTAAGGAGGTGTCAAAGCCATTGGTTGGAATCCCAGTGGCCCACAGCATCTTCCTGGACTAGCTTAAGAAAACAATTTCAAACACTGTCCAACAAGCAGAGCGACTGGCTTAAAGGAGGGAAGCAAACCAGTAGAACCACTTGAAAAGGTAATGTAGCAGTCTCGAATAAGCTTAAACATTCACTTAGAATCATAGCCTGAACTTCCAGTCTTCCACATTTACTTAAAGGAAATGAGGTGCACAGAAACTTGCACACAAACGTTTACAGCAGCTTTGTTTATTACCGCCAAAGTTTGGAGATAACTCCAAGGTCCATCCACTGGTAAATGGACCAAGTCTGTAAAACGAAATGCTATTCAGTAATGAAAAGAGATGAGTCACCTACAGAATCATACATGGGTAACTCAAAAGAAGTTGCATACTGATAACTCAAAGGATGCCGAACTCAAGAGGCTGCGCGGCACATGATTCCGTGTACAAGACATCCTAATGAGGCCGGACCTTCAGATGCAGACCAGAAGTTCTCAGCACTGAAGGGCTTATCTATTCCTTCCTCATTACTGACCACAAATGCTTGACAGGGAGTCACTTGAAGGAAGCAAGGAATTACGTTCTCTCACTGTCTGGGGTCCATCTTAAAAGGAAGGCGTGGCTGCAGGAGAAAGGGGCTGCATGTTCACATCTGGATGGAGCAGGAAGAGAGATAGGTCAGGAAGCAAGGCCAGGCTGCAAACCGCAAGGCCAGGCTGCAAGGCCCACCCTGCAGCCACTGACCTCCCTCACGTAGACCCCATCTCCCAAAGGTTCCACAACCTCCCCAGAGAACGGCGCCAGGTGGTGGGGGGAGGAGCATTCAAACGCATGAGCCCGTGGTAGACATTTCACACCCAACCCACTGCAGCAGGGAAGGGGCCCGAGTGTGGATGATGAAAGGCCAGAGGAGTCTTTCTTGTGTCTTGAGGTTGTATTCCTGGGTGAGTTCGTAGCACTGTATACATTAAAAAAAAAAAACAGTGAACTTTGCTCAATGAAAAAATCTCCCCCCGTAAACTTGGGAGAAGTGGGAGAAGGAGACAGGACAGCCAAACATGATGTCTGATCTCCACAGGGTGGGCTCCTGAACCAAGTTGATGAGTGCAAAAACAACTTTTAAACTAAGAGTTGCACATGGTATTACTGGGATGCAGGGGCCGGGGCATCAAAGTGAACCGTGACACAGTTATTATTACTGTCCAAATGTTAACTGCTTGGCGACAGTGAAGTTAGCATAGGTAACAAGAGAACGTCTCTTTTTTGGAGATTCTGGTAGCAAACAAAATACCTTGAAGTCTGCAAGCTGCTCTTCCAAGATTCAAATTGCTCAGAGAAAAGACATGTGTGCATGTGTAGTTGTATGTGTGTGTGAGTGCATATATGTGTGCATCCAAAAGTGTACACGTATATTGTGCATGTGTGCCTATGCATGCATGAGTGCATGTATGTGTTTACACGCATAAATGAGTGCATTTGTATGTACGTGCATGTGTGCACATGTCGTATATTTGTGTCTGCATGTGTGCATACATATATGAACATGTGTGTAAGCTTGTGCTCATGTAGAGAGAGAGGAAAAAGAGAAACCGAGAGAGAATGGTAACTAGAAAAATCTTCACACTTCATAAATCCAAGTGAGGTGTTCATGCAATTTTTTCCCATTTTCGGTAGGCTTTAAACTTTTCAAATCAAAAGTTAGTAGAAAAATGTGTCGATCCTTTTTTATTCAATGGTGACTTCTGAAGAAGTCATTATCCTAATGAAATAATCAGAGTCATACTAAGAGATACAGGAAAAATATTCTGAACACCAAGAAGTTCATGAAATTAAAAACTTGTAAAGTACCAAAATGTTCAGCCCCTCACATGAAGCCCCACACAGACGGGATCAATATTTTTAGTGGCAAATCTGTGTTTGCATTAAAGGATCATGGATAAATAAAAGATAGTATATAAATAAGATGGACTATTATGCTGACTTTAAATATGTTTTGCTAAATATTTAATAACACCGGCCGTGCCGATGCGACACTAAATGAAAAATTCAGAATGTGAGGCCTGTAAATATAAAGGTGTTTACTAAAGTCACTTTCCAATACAGGGAGAGAAAGGCTGAAAGAAAATGAACTAAAAAACTAAAAAGCGTTTGTTCTAGCCACAGGATTTATTTTTTGTTTATACTGTGTTCTGTTTTCCAATTTTCTACCCTGAGTGCAGGCTTTTTACTTTATTTTAGCAGCACCTGAAACACAATCTCGAGTTTAGCCACGCAAAAATGAAACAAATGTATCTAACAGAATCTCTTGCCAGGTGGGGAGAGGCAGCCTCAACAGGACGTGGGTGCAGTTGACTTCCGCCGTGGACAGATGAACGAATTCACAGCTGCTGGTGCAGTTGACTTCCACACGTGGACAGATGAAAGAATTCACAGCTGTTGTTTCTGATGGTGGAACCTAGAGGTTTTAATTGAGTTGTTTCTACTCTTTCCCAAGGAAACATTTTCAAACATGCTGATAGAAAATGGTAACATCCTCTGACTGTGTGTCAGCCCTGCAAGTTAAACGCAGGGCAAAATTAAGCCTTCAAGTCGGATACAGCAAAGAAAGAGAAAATGTAACCCGGAGCCGTCCAGAGCCGTCTTGCTTGCAGCCAGCAAGGCCGCTAGTGGACAGTGGAGAGCGTCCCCCTCATGCAGTCCTGCTGGGGCACCTGCACCCCGACACAGCCTCCACACTGGCACCTGCGCCCCAACACAGCCTCCACACTGGCACCTGCACCCCAACACTGCCCAGGTGGCTGTCCTGAAATGCCATGTTGGAGGGGGGGAGGAACAGGACATGGGGAGCAAGCTGAGAAAGGCCAAATGTGTGGAAACGTGGGGCTGTTTGTCCAGATCTGTGACCACCCTGGGCTTGGGCAGCTTGTCTTGGCAGATCAAGTGTGAGTCGGAGTGGAAGCCCCAGGGTCTCTGATTTGCATAAAGGTCCTTTGTGCTGTCTGGGTTAAACCATCCTGCAGCAGGGAGGCGGTTGTATGGGGGTGGGGCTCAGACCTGCAGGAGGGGCCGTTGGGAAGGTGCACTTGGAAGCCGGTGTCATGGGCTGAAGAAGCAGAGTCCAGGCTGATGCAGCTGGAAGAACTGCTCTTTTGGGGGGACTGGAGGGATGGCTCTGGCGTTAAAGCTTCTGCCTCGAAAGCAGAAGGACCTGAGTTCAGATTCCAATCCCATGTAAATCCGCTGGGTAGGAAGGACCGTGGCCCATGATTCTGGCCCTAGAAGGTGGAGCCTGGGAAACCCCAGAGCAAAGCAATAGGGTGGTAGAGCAATCCGGGATGGTTCCAGAAGTCGTCCTTGGGCCTCCACGGGCACGCACACGCTGCAAGTGCCCTCTGGTACGCGCAGGCTGGTGCTGGATCTGGAATCATCCGGGAGAGAGCCAGGAACAGGTGGGCAAGTTACCGGGGTAGCATCGGGGGCCCTCGGCCTCCGCGCCCCTCGGCCGCCGCGCCCCCTCGGCCCCCGCGCCCCTCGGCCCCCGCGCCCCTCGGCCCCTGCCCCTCCACACACGCAGCAGGAGCTCATTCAGGTTTCCACGGAATCAATGCAGAAGGACACATGGTGTTTGAAGATGGTCAGAAAACCTGGCGGGCAAGCAAGACTATTCAAACCAACCATCCTTAAGGAAAACTACAAATCCATGTCCATTACTTTTCTTGTTGCAATAACCAGTGATTTAGGGAAAAAAGGTTTGCTTCGACTCACAGTTCAAAAGTTTGGTCTGTAGTAGAGGGGAAGGCGGGTCAGCAGGTCACGTGGCGTTCACGTCGGGAAGCAGAGAGAGCGATGCTTCTGCTCGGCTCACTTTCTCCTTTTGGTTCAGCCCAGAGCCGCAGCCCACGGAAGGCGCCACCCACATTTAGGGTAGGTTTTCCCACCTCAGTTCATCGCATCTAGAAACTCTCTCATAGGCATGCTACAGACTTCTCTGATTTTAGATCCTGCCAAGTTGAAAATGACTACTAACCAATCATACTTACTTTGGGTTTGAATAAAAATGTTTTTCTTCATGGGATTAGCAAGGTAGCTCAGTACTCAAGGCACCTGCCTGCAAACCTAGCAGTTTGAGTTCAAATTCCCAGAAGCCCACTGATCGCATGATAGAAGGCGAGAACTGACTTCTCAAAGTTGTCCTCTGATCTCTGCTAGTATACCATAGCACGCATGCATGCATGCATCTCTCTCTCTCTCCTCAATAAATAAATAAATACATACATTAAAAAGATTTTTCCTCACTCTGTGCTCTGTGTCTAGAGATCACCGTCCAGACTCCTGGGAACCTCTTATGAATCCAAACATTTGCTTTGCATCTTACTTTAACGTTAACTGCACTGCCCCACGCTGCTCCAAGTTCCGGGTATCTGACCATGTTTCAAAAGGAAGATGCGCCCCGAAGTAATGCAGTCGCACCACACAAATACTTTTATGTCTGTGAACTCAGCTGAGTTAAACATTATGTGTGAAGAGTTGGACAAAACCATGTGGTTAATAAATGATGTTACAGCTTAATGTCGCCACTCGAGAACCTGTAAGAGCTTTTATCTTCATATTTTAAATTCTTAATGAACCCTCCCTCTTTCTTATTAAAGCCATTCAGAGAAATGTATCTTTTTCTTAGGGAAATCCTTAACATTTTCTACACTAGTTGAAAGTAAAGGGACTCTAGTGATTCTCTCTCTCTTTTCTCTCTCATTGTGGTGTGTGAGTGATGTGTGTGCATGTGTGTGTATATGAGTGTGTATGTGAGTGTGTGAGAATGTGTATGAGTGTGTGTATGTGTGTGAGTGTATGTGAGTGTGTGTATGTGTGTGTATGAGTGTGTATGTGAGTGTGTGTATGTGTATATGTGTATGTGTGTGTATGTAAGTGTATGAGGGTGTGTGAGTGTGTATGTGTATGAGTGTATGTGAGTGTGAGTGTGTATGTGTATGTTTATGAGTGTGTGAGTGTGTATGTGTGTGTATGTGTATGTATATGCATGTGTGAGTGTGTGTGTGTGTATGTGTGTATGTTGTAATTGTGCATGTGTAGTGTGTCTGTGTGTGTGTGAGTGTGTATGTGTGTGTGTTGTGTTGGTTTGCTGTGGTTTTGTGGTGTGTGTGTGTGTTGGTGTGTGTAGTGTGTGAGTGTGTGGTCTGTGTGTTATGTGTGTGAGTGTGTGTATGTGAGTGTGTATGTGTGTGTTTGTGTATGAGTGTGTATGTGAGTGTGTATGTGTGTATGTGAGTGTGTGTGAGTGTGTATGTGTGTGTGAGTGTGTGTATGCGTGTATGTATGTGTGTATGTATGTGAGTGTGTGTGTGTATGTGAGTGTGTGAGTGTGTGTGTGTGTGAGTGTGTGTGTGTGTGTGCGCGCGCGCTCACTTGATGAACAGTTTTAATTCGAAGGCTCAGGCCATGTCGCGGAGCACTCAGTAGTGGGAGCCATGAAGGGTGGGGTGCTCACACTCACAGTTGAGAGGTGGGAAGCCTTAGGCCAAGGGGCGTGGCCAGGCCTCATGGAAGGCATGTGAGCTTTGAGCCCACGCTCAGTCGGGTAAAACCTGAGCCGGTGGTTCATCTCATGCCAAGCAGATGTAGCTGCTTCAGTCCCATCTGCTTGTGTTTCATTGATCCTCTTCACGCTTGAAGATGTCCTGGGGTCAGAACAAGTCCTTTGGAGCAGACCCTTACGGACAAGACAGGTAAGCTGGGTGCGTTTCAGGGGACCAGATGGGCCCCTCCCCCATCAGCACTGGGACATCCCAGGGCTATGAAAGGGCATTTGCCGTGATCCTCCATGAGCTGGCGTGATGGCTGATCTTGACTGTCAGCCGGAGATTTATAATCGTCATGAATCAATTTCTGCCCACGCCCTCAAGGGATTATCGTGATTCAGTTAACTGAGACCCGCCCTAAATGCAGGTGGCACCAACCTATGGGCTGGGGTCCTGGACTGAAGAAAAAGGAGAAAGCAAGCTGAGCACAGCCTCCATCTCTCTGCTTCCTGACTGTGGGGGCCACGTGACCGGCTGCCTCAGGCATGGGACAAGAAGCCGTCAACTGCTTTCAGGGGTGGGAGGCAGCTGCCCATCAGCGCAATGAATCGCCTGTGTGTGTGCAGTGAGGGGCACCGGGCGGCCCTGGAAACTGTCAACACCTTCGCAAGACTGTCTCAGGGACTCTGCCCACTGCACTGGGGGACTCTGCCCACCGCACTCGGGGACTCTGCCCACTGCACTGGGGGACTCTGCCCACTGCACTGGGGGACTCTGCCCACTGCACTGGGGGATTCTGCCCACTGCAATGGGAGATTCTGCCCACTGGCACTTGCAGATTTTTCACACTGGCACTCAGGGAGTGGCCAGCCCCGCCCTTTTCTATCATTTTTTTTCACTCCCAGACAGTTGAAGAATAGAGGCCTGATGAGGTGCAATTAATTTTTATGAAAAGTGGGGGGGGGGAGTGGCCTTTAATAGAATCTGAACCCTTTTTTAAATAAAGGGAAAATGACTTGCTTATTTCAGTCAACAAAAGCATCATGAGGAGCGTTTATTAACCAGCTGGGGGCACTGTTTTCATTAAGAAGAGAGAAAATGAGACTAAGTTTCCTGATCCGTTTTTATCTAGCTTGTGGAGGGTGGTGGACTTGCAAGTCCTTACTGACATGCTTAAAATCCCAGCGATCTTTGGGATTTTCAAGAGAATTTGGAATTTTGACAGAATTTTAAGAGGAAAGCAGAGTTTTGATAGTTGTAGAATATTTACCAACAGGAAATGACATAAATTATGCAAGACTGAATTGAAGTGTTTGGTGTTTTCTTCTATTGTGAACCCTTGTTTAGGGTTAATAAGAAGCCCAAGTGGATTGTGTTCTATTGGTAATGGTTTTTGTTGCCATAAGGTGTGTGTGTGTGTGTGTGTGTGGTGTGTGTGTGTGTGTGTGGTGTAAGGATGTGTGGGAGCACTCATGTGTTGGCTGGACCTGTGTGTGTATAAAGGTATGTGGGGGGGCGCATGTGTGTCCAATGAGCTTGTGCGTGTATGTAAAAAAGTATGTGTGGGAAGCACACATGCGTGTCTGCTGTACAACCACAATCATCATTCTTTAGGACCTGCCCACTAGTTTTTTCTTTCGTGCAGGGTCCCCAGCGGGTCTATAATTTGCTAGAAGGCTGGCCAGCGAGCCCCAGAGATCTACCTGGCTGTGCTGCCGCGGCTCTGAGATTCTAGGTGCACACCCCACACCTGGCTTTCACTGGGGTCCTGGGACTGGGCTCTTGCATTTTCCCGTGGCCCTGTCGACGCATCTCCACACTGGAGCCTGACAAGTGGACTGTTCATCTTTACAGTGTTGTATTGGGAGGGAGAAGGCTGCGTGCGGCTTTCCTCTCTAAAATTAACCAGCGAGTTCTTTTCTCACCCCTGTAGAAAAGGAAGCCTGCCCGCAGCGAAGGGAGCCCTGCGTCAGAGCAGCCCAGCGCCCTGGGTTTTATTTCAGTAGCGGTCACGTGACTGCATCCTTGCCAACGTTCCCCTTCCATTATGCCAAAAAGAATTGCCAATCAGGTGTGGGAATAACGTCGTCCTCCTACTGAAAAACACTCAAAATATCCACAGCCTTGACCTCTCCATCTGGGAACACGGCTTGCTCCTTCTCCACGGGATGGAGCCTCCCACCCCGCACTCTGCTGGAACCATCTGTACGGTCCCCATTGGGGATCGGATCCAAAGCCCACTCAAGATCGGAGCCTGTGCCCAGCGGACCCTCTGCCCCCTGGCATAGCAGGAAACACACGGGCACACAGAGCAACTTCTCAGTCTGTAACTCCCTTTCCTCCCGTAGGGCCTGAACCTTGTCACTAGCTCTCCAGCCAAACCATCCAGCCCTCCGCCACTTTGCAAGGGATGCCCTTCTACTGGGCCGTCAGTGTCATCACTACTAATTAGTATTGCAAAGGCCTCTGACCCCTTCTGCTCCAGAGACACGAAGCCCTTCATACCCACGTGCATAGAGAATTGGGGTCACCTGCCACAGGTTACAAAGTAAATTACAGAAAGATGAAGCTGGGGCTCACATGTGTGGTCTCCAGTCTATGAAAAGCCTGTGCGAGAGTGAAAGATGCCTTCCTGATTTAATCAGATGCGAGCACAAGCTGGTCCCCAAGGCCCCAGGCACGGTGAGGACCTTGGATACGTCTCTGGGGGGTGCACCAGGCTTCCGTGGGCTGACATCATGAGAGCTTGGGAGATGGCTTGCTATGTCCTGTGTGATAAAAGTGTCACCAGGGCTTCGTGGTAAGTCTATGTCCAAGAACCCTGAAGGATTCCTCCTGTGGCCACCAGAGGAGGAAGCATCCGCTGTCCTTGAGTGGACCTTGGCCAGTATCCTGGGCTCTGGTGCCTGCAGACACTGTCTAGCATGCAAAGGCGAGGGGTCTCAGCTTCCAGCCGTCGGGGGCAAGGCCAGGGGTCTGGGTGTCACGGGACTGGCTGTTTTCAAATTCTCTCAGGGCCTATTTCAGCTCAGAGCTTTCCAGTCACTCAGGCTGCCTCTGATGATAAGCAAGGGAGAACATTCTTGAATGTGGCGTAGAATAATGTAGCTCAACTCTAGCTGGCACGTACCTTCAGGGTGACCTTGGGAACTTCACTTCCTTCCTCCGGTCCTTTGTCTTACCTGCTTTTTCCGCATCTGGCCCAATCAAAACATGTATGATGATTCCATCAACCTGAAGCAGTGGGCATTTTCAGGAAGACGGCCAGTGGCCACCAAAATCACAGACGAGTCAATTCCTGGTAATAACCATTCTATTCATGAACGCCTGACACAGAGTCATGCTGGTCAGTAGCGTGGCGTTAGGTAACCTTTTCAAGGACTTTGGAAAGGAGGTGGCCACTCACATCTCAGGCAAGGGATTTGCATCTTAGCACCGTGAGGAGATGAATGACAGGGGGGTTCACATCAGCGCCCTCCCACCCAGCTGCTCTTGTCTCCTGCACGCCCTACGCAACACAGAAGAGGGCATCGCAGTTACTCCTGCAGTGACACAATGCATAGACTCAAGCAACATAAAGGGGAAAGAGGGAGTTTTATATTTGGCGTATGGTTCCAGAGAGGAGAGATACAGTCCATTATGGTAGGAAAGGATGGCAGGAGACAGAGGCTGGAGGAAGCTAACATCACATCCATCATCATGGAGGCAGAGACAGAGCAAACCGCAGATGGTAAGAGCAGACCAATAGCAGGAATGGGGCGGGGCTACCCAACCTCGAGGCCCGCCCCCTGTGACATCTCTTCCTCCAGCAAGACTTCACCTCCTGAACTTGCTCGGACCTTCCCAAACATTAACATCAGTTAAATATGCAAACACACAAGCTCCTGGCTGACAGCTCACATTCAAACCATGACAGAGCGGAATGACAGGCAGCTGTGAGCATCTCACTCCACATCTCTTCCCATCGAAGTCCATTTCCACGCAGGACATCACAGGAGCGGAAGGTTCTTCAAAGCTTCTTCTGGTCTGGTCCACGCAGCTGCCTGAGAAGCTTCTGACGGGTGCGGCAGTCAAGCCCACAAGTGTCTAAGGCTTGAGAAGATCAAAGTCTTCTCTTCTAAAATATGTTCTACACAGCCGTCAAGTTCTCCTTGAGTCTGAATTGCAAAGTCTACAAATATAACTGATCTCCCAAATGCACCCAGAATGTGAGAACAGCCGGGCAAATGTCCCCTGGTGCTAGCTGACTTGCCTCAGACAGGCCCATCTTAGCCCAGCCTGGCTGGACAGGATGCTCCTGGGGCAATCTTTTGGCTTGTTAATGAATGATCACAGGCATCCAAGAGCGAGTTTACCTTATGATGAGTGCTTAGTGCCAAGGGGAAAGGGGAGGGCAGGGGAGGAGAAAAGACAGGAGGGGAGGAGATACAAGGGGAGTAGATTGAAGAAGAGGAGAGAGGAAGGGAGAGGGGAAGTGAGTGGAAGGAGAGGAGAGGGGGAAGGGAGGGGAGGAGGGACAGGAGGGGAGAGGGGAAGGGAAGAGGGGGAAGAGGAAGAAAGGGGGGAAGGAAGGGGAGGGGGGAGCCTGCGCTCGTCCTAACCAAGTCAGGCTCTGAGATCTCTGTAGCCTGCAGCCCAGAGTCCAAAAGGCCATGCAGACGTGTGCTGTCCAGTGAGGCCTCCTGCGCTCCTAGACAGAGTGCCGACCTCTCGCTTCTTCCACTCCCCCTCCCTCCCTGTGTCTCTCCTCTCTCTTTTCCTTCCTTCCTTCCTTCCATCCTTCCTTCATTCCTTCCTTCCTTCCTTCCTTCCTTCCTTCCTTTCTTTTTTCTTTCTTTCTCTCTCTTTCTTTCTCTCTCTGTTTCTCCTCTCTCTCTTCCTCCCTCCTTCCCTCCCTCCCTCCATCCTTCCCTCCCTCCCTCCCTCCCTGCCTCCCTTCCTTCCTTCCTCTTTTTTATTCCCTCTCCTTTCTTCCCTCCCTTTCTTCTTGAAGGTTAGCTTCAATTTTTTTTTTTTTTGCGTGTGTGTGTGTGTGTGTGTGTGTGTGTGTGTGTGTATGTCAGAGGACATTGTATTCCCTGTGGAAGCTCAAGGATGACTTTGGGAATCATCCTGGATTGCTCTACTTCCTTTTTGCTTTGCTCTGGGATTTCCCAGGCCCCCACCCACCAGGGCCTGGGATCAGAACTCAGGACTTCTGCTTGCAAGGCAGAGTTTTAACCCTTGAGTCCTCTCTCCAGTCCAGCTTCAAGTTTTATCAGACTTATAGTCAGCATCGAGCAAAGGGTCTGCTACATGCATTCCTGAGGTCTGCGACCCACCTCACGCCTGGGTCATCCTTACAGAGCCCACCATGGCCAGCTCCTTGCGCTGATCACGTGTCATCCCCCAAAGCACACTTGGACTCCTTTTTGGATTTTCCACTATCGGGCTAAATATAATTTTGTGAGAGCGGTTTCGTTTGTATGTGGTGATCTTGTGACCACATTCGCAGACCGGCTTCGACAGAGGAGAAAGCCTTCCTCTTACGCATAACCTCTGCTCTCCCTGAGACGAGGATTTTCCTTTTCGGTTCATTTGATTTCCTGACTACTTAACATTAATCCAAGCACAGAAGCTTCTTGGTGCCGGGATAATCCGCCCTGGGGACATGCAGGCGCCTCGGGGTTTCTTATCAGTTTAGAATTCTGGAGCAGCGTGTTGGGAGCCTCTGCCCTGCTAAGCCGGGCCTCGCGCTGGGATCTCCGCTCGAGTCACATCCGCTTTCTGCGTGGACTACGTCTTCATCACCGGCTCCTCTGGGCGGCTTGATCTCCTCCACGATTCCGATTCCATTTGGACGGCAGTGCATCTGTCTGCAGAGTCTTAGGACGGGGAGAGATTTTGCTGGCCTGATTCTGGGTGTTCTGCCTGGCATTTTTATGTGGGATCCGGGGATGTGAACTTAGGATCTTTTTCTTGCAAGGCAAAGAATTTAACCCTGGAACTACGTCTCTAGCTATTCACTGGTCACATCCTAAACTGATCTCTGAAACTGGGCGTGGCCTGTGTTCTGATTGGCCATTTCTCAACTGTGCGCCCCGTCACTTTAATTATCTTCTGAAGTTTTTCAGTGTAGCAATCCCATCAAATATGCAAAAAAAAAAAAAAAAATGACACAAACCAAGGAATCATTGTTTTGTATGCCATTCCTCGGGGAAGTAGAACTGGGCCCCCTCTAGTTAGAAGACAGCACTGCCGGCCTTTTTGGTATGTGAGACACACATTACAGAGCAGGGAAATTCTTCATCATCACTCCACCGCCCCACCCAAGTTCTAATGCTTTAAATAGTAGAAGTGCTTCATAGTCTTTTGCATTGTTTGACGTTGACTGAGCAACCATTCTGTGTAATAGATGTGTCTGCCTTGGAAAGTCATAAGGTCAAACATTTATGTTTTTTTTTTAAACTGTCCCACATTTATGTTTATTAAAAACTGACAAACAAACAAAACCTGTACAAAATATTCCAATCTGCCTATCGCCATTTTGGAACAATAACCTTGAGAGACACTATCGCCTAGGACCCCCTCTTCCTCTGTCCACGGCCCCGTTCTCCTCCTCTGCCTCGGCCTGGACCTCTTCCTGCAACAGATTCCCTTTTCTTAGATTTCACCTTAGGTTCCACATCCACGAGTAGCGCATCCAGAGGCAAGCTGCTGGCAGGATGAAGTAGCGAATGTTATTTCCTCGGATACTTAATGTTTCCAACTGCACAGGTTCTCTGTTCTTCAGGGTCATTTTCACAGCTTTAAGGTGTGTCTTCACGCCGACATCAACTCCTGTAATTGTTCCAGGAACCTGTGTTCCGTTCTTCAATTCAATAGTTACAGTTTCATGACTCAATTTCATCCAAAGGCTCACATTTATGTTTTATAGGAGTTGTGCATGAGACCCAGAATAAAAAATTAAGAGTCTCATTTATGAAATAAATCAATTGTAGCTCATGTGTTTTTGTATCGGGCCATTGTAGCTAGCATGACATGACATTCAACAGAAATTTAGGGGTAATGTGAGTCTGCAAGGTCTTTGGGGGTGCATTAGCCTAGGGGTAAGCATGAACCTATGAGGATCTGGGGGTGCACCCAGCCTAGGAATGAGCATGAACTTCAACCTAAACATGCTTTGGGGTTTCCCAGTCATGGGGCTGAATGGGGGCCAGTGGGATGGTCTTCTGCGTCCAGGAGTCACAGAATCATGGGAAGCCATGCTCTTGAGGCTAGCCTGGGGGTGAAGCACAAGGAAGCTGACCCCCCACAGTGCTGTGAAGATATGATCCCCACGTCTCTCAAATCATGTCTTCTCCAAGTAGCAAAGAGAAAGCAATTTAGACATAAAGAGTGATCAACCTTAAAAGGCCAAGTCCAGGGTTCTGATGCAAATCAGGAGGGTCTCCTTAATTTTTTCTGCTAATCCTTTCTGACGTCTTACTGTTTTGTAGGTTCTGAAACACTCAGAGAAAGGCTGTGAAGCAAAGATTCATGGACACGTCACTTTCCGCGGACATCCAGCAAGCGTCCGTCCTCCATGCCTGATCCCTTGGGGTGGCCCTTGGCGTCATGGTTACATGGCTGCCATTCATATGTGAGGTCTGGAGTCATATATAGTTCATATGTGAGGCTCTGCACATCGAGTCACCTGCTCACAGCCGTGGATGGAGGGAGAGTATCAACCAGCCAGTATCCTGCCCGGGCCTCAGGCGCTCTGGGAATCCGACTTCCCTTCTTCCTGAACAACTATGGTGGCTCCATGTCCACTGACAGTCAGGAAACTTCCAGAGAGAAAAGAGGAAGCAGCTCTGAGAAAGAGAAAGTTCTGCACACAGAGCTGGCTGAGCCCTGGTTCTAGGAGTCCTGGAAGTCCACTCAGCACTCTGCACCCCACGACACATCTCTTACCCCCAACTGCCATTGGTTTGTTTCTTGAGGCCACCTCCCCCGAGGAGTCTTTTTTTAATATTATTATTATCTATTCAATTGTGCGTGTATGCATGTGTGCGCGTGTGTACGTATGTGTGTGTGTGTATGTGTGTGTAGAACCACAGACAAATTCGGGAACCACCATGGATGCCTCTACCTCCTCCTTGTTTACTCTGCCCCAGGATTCACAGGCTCCGCCCACCAGGACCAGAAACGCAGGCCGCCCCCTGCTTCCGCCCAGCGTCTATACGTGAGGTCTAGGATCCGAACTCAGGACCTTCAGCCTGCAAGGCAGAAGCTTAACCCCAGAGCCACCTCTCCAGCCCCCTCCCCAGGAGTCTTAAGCTCTACTGATGCACCCTGTGCTGCTCCTCAAAGCTGGATGTGCTGGTTCTTGGGTTCCTCCCTGGCATAGACGTCAGCGTTGTGTTCTCTGGGGGGTCGTTGCTTGCTTCTCAGAGCCCCGATCCATCAGCATTTCAAATCAGAGTGAACGGAAGATCCAGGAAAAGAGCGAGTCCGCTGGGAAGAATAGTGTCTGAAGCCCACAGAGAATGTCTGTCCAAGCCAGCGTTGACGGAGGCCTTGAGTGGTTCCACTTCTCCCTTGGCCTCATGAAGGGCCTCAGAGGAGGACGGAGCCACAGAGAGTTACACATCATGCTTCTCTTTGGTTCACTCGCTTTCTTAGCCCATGTGCTATTTCCATGCACCTCCTACTCAATAGCAACTGCTTGGGGATGGACAGAGGATGAATATTCTTTTCCCTTCTTCCATCTCCTCCCTTGTCTTTAAATTCAGCGACACTTAATAGCTGGCAGATGTGCACTAACTGAGTGTCTTTCTTCGCCAAACTCCCGATTGCCATGCAGATTTACCAAATGTGCCTGGTGCCCACCGGTGTCTGAGGAGTGAACGTCGGGTATACGTCTGCACCCTAAGAGTCAGCACTGCGATAGCGCAATGCATCCGTGTCTGATCCTGCCCCATCCCCAGGCCCGTCTCACCGCAACACAATGAAGTTAACTCACCACTTCAGGAAGAGCTGGCCCAAGCCTGACAAGGACTGGGTCTCAGTGACAGTTGGGGGGGTCCTTTACAAAGAAGTTTCTCGTCAACCAGATCAGGGGGTTGATAACAGCATGATAAATGAGACTTTTCATGCGCAAATATGTTCTGTGGACTTGAGTGCCATCCTAGGATTAACTGTAGCAAAAAAAAAAAAAAAAAAAAACACAAAAAAACAAAAAAACAAACCTTAAACACGACTTAAAAGGAAAATTTAGCCCAGAGTAAATAGACATGCCACCCAGCCCTGTGTTATGAGAATTCCAGAAGTCTTGTGGCTTTTAAAATAGGTGATTTAATTTCACAATTGACCACCAGACTTTCTAGTAACCAGGCAATCCACCAGGAAGGACAAGAACGGAAAGAATGAAGTCCATTTTTAAATTATATTTAAAAATTTTAGCACTCAATCCTTCCATCTGTGAGGGGCCATTTTACCTTGTAGGAATACTCTTCTTGAAGCCAAATTATACTTTGGGAGTTCTAAAGCTTTCAGTAACACGTATCATTAGTGCTTCCTTAGTGAAAATGCACAGACTATAAACAAAGGATTTCCTAAGTCAGAGGGGCTTAATCTATATAATATGCATATTATATAAAATTATGTATGTGTCATATATAATTGCATATAATTACATGTATGCTATGTAATTATCACAAGGGGCATTATTTAACTAGATCTCAACAAGCCATCAGATTTTTTTTGATCCCACATAAATTCAAGTGAAAGGAAACCTTTTTTCATTTCTTCCTATAAATAGGAATTTTTGACAAAAATTATTCTTTGAAGCAATCACATATAAATATAATGAATTTATAAGCTTTAATCTCCTGCTACCCACTCAGCCCACCCCACTGTTTCCCCTTTGCAGTCTCCTTCCCACCCCCCCCCCCCGTCTCCCTGCATGCATGTTCCACTGGGCCCCATCCAAGATGCCTGCATTGGAAGGGCCTAGACCAGCCTTCGAGAGTTGCCCGTCTCTTGCTCAACACCTGCCCAAATCCATCTCTTGAGATGGCAGCACGTCCCTTGAGGGTCTTCCTCCTCTGAAGGACATGCCAGCTCATGGAGGTCGGTGGATGTAGACATCGCTACATCCAGCTCTTCCATGTGGTAGCTCGAATATGAAAGGAGGCTACTACTCTCTGGCAGCACCTGTCCCCACCCTCAGGACTTACATTCTCTCCACCCCCTCTTCCGCAAGTTCCCTGAGCCATGGTATGGAGGAGGGCTGATTTAGATATCTTGACCAGGGCCACAGTTGCTTTTACTGCAAAGGGAGCCTTTTAGTGGCCAGCGTTTCACAGTAACGAATTCCCCTCACTCCACAATATTAAGGTACCACAAGATGCAGAAAGAGGGAAATGGAGTGGAGTCTGTACTCAGCAAAGAAAGCCCTGGAAACCACGGCTGTCGACAGCTGCCCCACCCAGCTCTGATTCATAGAGCAATGTTTGACTCACTGTGACACAGGCAGACCCAGAGAAGACCACGGGCTGCGGGCAGCTCACAGGGTGGCAGATGATAAGGGTCCCCAGGAGAAAGCTGAGTTGTTTCGAGTTCAGTAACGACGGTGGGTGATGGTACCAGCTTTCTGCAAGGAAAAACGCAGAAAGTTCCAGGCACTCTGCTGATTTGACCATGTCAGATCACAGAGCCCCCGGATGCTGCTGTCTGTCTCTTTCCCCTTACGGCTTTGACCCAAGGCCGGGTCCTTCCCACCCACCTGCCACCCAGGAATCAAAGGCACCCCGACTGCAGGCAAGCAGCCTGCTGCCCGTGCTGTGTGATGCCCCCACTCCCTTGGAAAGCTTTGAGAATGGATACCCACTTTGTCTGGTGAGGCCAAGGGCTTTCGTGAGAACCCGCCGTGCAGTCCACACCAGTAATGACGCTCAGCAAAGCTCTTGCCTGAGGGACCATGTACCGCAGTGTCTCCGTCAGATCTGCTTACTCTCCACCCCTAAAATTCAATAGTTACGAGGTAAGGCCCTGTATTGAGTATTTTATATACATTACCTCATTTAATCCTACAAAATCCTGCCAAATGGGGGCTAAAGAGGTGGCCCGGGGGTTAAAGCTTTTGCAAGGCAAAGGACCTGAATTCAGATTCCCAGATCCCATGTAAAAATGTCAGGCAGAAATGACAGAGTCCTGCAACTCCAGCCCTGGAAAGCAGAGCCTAGGGCCTCCACCGACACACACTCAAGATCCCTCTTACACTCACCTACACACCCACACACACAGACACTCGTGCATACACGTGCGCACGCATACATACACACACACACAAACACACACACACACACACACACACACACACACACACACACACACAGAAAAGCAATCCTACAAATCCTGGATAAGAGAGACAAGAATCTCTGTAACAAGTTCATACATTATCAGTACATCAGGAAAAAAAATTTAAAACGCAGAGTGCTTAAGAACCTAAAAAACACAGTTTAATAATTACCTGCATGTCCCCAACTTACTTCTGTGGAACTCCATTATATCAACAGTCAACAGTAGCTATGGTGCCTTTTCCACCCACGTCACAGAATTAGAAAGATCATCTCGGTTATGGGTGGGAAATCTCTTTGTGATATAAAAAGAAAAAAAAAAACTTACTCAAATGGAAGTGATTGTGTTTTTGCGGTTATAGCCACAAAATAAAAAAGGACCTTTAAGATCTCATCTGACTCCCCCTTCTGCTCTTCCTGATGTGAGCGCTTGCCTGGTGCCTGGAAGGAGTTTTCTAAGTGAAGACCGAGGCCTTTATTACCCCTCTGCTCCAGACTGCTAGGAGGCAGGAACGTGTGGGCGCTGGAGATGGAGGGCGGTCCGGGGTCTTCTCCCCGCCGCCCTTGCCTGGGAACACAGTAGCATTGCCTGGGCATTGAGGCACAGAGAGATGGAGGACGTCTCCCATCCACCAGGAGAGCAGCTTCTTCTTAATTCTGCTGCTGAAGGCTTTATGTGGCGCTGCCCGCGTGGCTTTGGCTGCAGGCAGGTCCCAGAGCAAATGGAACGCGGCGGCCGAGATATTAGAGCGCATCAGAGACGCTTAGCAGAAACCCGCAGGAAGAGTCGGCATCTGACTTTGGGGGACATAAAAGCCAGGGAGGTTCTCCTGCAGCAGGCAGCTGGGGGGCAGGTGCAGAGACGCTCACTGGCCACATGTAGAACTCTGCTCAAAGCTGTTCAAGCTGCAAAGAGAGCACGTGGGACCCCATCAGGGGATGGGCAGGACCCCCCCCCCCCCCCCGGGGCTCCAGCCCTTTCTTCAGAGAGTAAGCGTCTCCTGGTATTTCCACATCAGGACTTTTCCCCTTGTCTCGGGAAAATGGCTACCAGAAGCTTCTGTCCTCACAAACCCTCACGGAGAAAAGAATCCTCCTCCCAGGAAGGTTCAGCAAAAGTCTGCACGTCACACAATCTTCCCTGCACCCCAGGCCTGGAGAGGGGACTCAGCGGGCTGAGGAGTCACGCCCGCCTGGTCACTTGGAGCTGATCAGCCCCAGAGAACCCAAAGAAAAGCCTTTGCCACTGCTGCTGGAGGCAGAGGGGCCGGCTGGTGGCCGCCCACGTGTGCTCTGAGAGGGTCTGGCTGGTAGCGAAAGACCATCGCAACCAAGTCACCTCACAACCTCTGCACCTGTGCTTTGTTCTTGAGGGAAGCCCACGTGGGCCATCCCCCAGGCAACCCTGGCATCTTCCAAGAGCAGCTCTGGAGAACTCCAGGAGGGCCCCAGCCAGCGACCACTAAGAGCGAAGACACAGCCCATGGGAAAAGCTTGCTCCTCCTTTGTGCTCCGAGAAGCCGTGTTCTAGAAGCTTCTTCCCTGCCAGCTTGGCCTCAGCAGCATCCTACTTCCCAGTCAAGGAAGTGCCAGGGTCGGGTCTTCATATTTCATTTTAGCAAAGGAGGAGCTGACAGAACAGTCTTGCTTCTTCGATGCTGGACAAGTGACACCTGAAACTAAAGACCCAGTTGGGACTCCGAGGCCAGCATAGTGTGGGGTGGGGAGAAAGAAGGGAGGAGAAGCCTTGCTCCCAGGGAAGCTAGTTTGACGTCTGTGTTTTGAGAATGAGGAGGTTGTATGTACCTGATGTGGCTGATCAAAGTCCCAAAGGGAGAGATGAAGCTGGTGTCATGATGTGAAATGTGTTCCCCACAGTCTCATGTGTCTGGCAAGGTCATGGCACCTTGAGAGGTGGAGCCTTGCTGGAGGAAGGCAGTCACAAGGGGTGGGCCTTGAGGTGGATCAGTCCCACCCTCCCTCCAGGAGAAGTCTGCCTTTGCTGCAAGCAGTCTGCAGCTCTCGGCTTCCAAGATGTCTGCAGTGACTTAGCCTCCTCCAGCTTTGGCCAGCCAGCCATGCCGCCTCTGCCTTGAGAGACTGTCTCTTCCCTCTGGAACCAGTAAGCTGAATAAACCTCCCTTTCTCCCTTAAGTTGCTTGACTTTGGGAGCTCTCTCACAGCAATAGTTAGAAGTGACTGTTACACCAGGTTAGAAAGGCAACGCATGGTTTGCTCTAGACGGCCCGGAAGGACTCCTCTGTAGACACCCAGCAAAGGCAAGCAGAATGGGTATGAGGGTCTGCTCTGTGTTGGGGGAGTCTGGGGGCTCAGATGGATGTCTCTCTGTTCCACGAGAATGATTAATACTAACTAGACAGGACATTTGTCCTAAGGACAAAACCAGATAGCTTCTGTGGAAGCCCAACCGCGTACTTGGTGTGGTTAGCCCGCAAAATGATATAGTTATTTAGAGACATACTTTTTTGATATTTTGAAACAGTGCTTCACGTATGCTAAGCATATACTCTATCGCTGAGCTGTAAACCACTTCCCTTGACATTTATTTTCAAAAAGGAAAGGAGAGAGGTACAGAGGGAGAAAAGGAAGGAGAAAAGAAGAAAGGGAGAGAAGGAAGGAAGATCCAAAATGATCATTTTAGAAATTGAGTCAATCAGGGAATTTCTTCACACACTCAGAGAGTAGAAAGAACGAATGTTAACCAGATAACTCCTGACACGTATATCCAGAGATTCACTTCCCGAGTGTCAGGAGTGACTAACCCTCACACGTTCCATGGAGATCGGTCATGAGGTTTTGCTGCTTTTCTTTTCTTGATAGTGGGAGGGGGAGGCTCAGACTAAGCAAGCCATCACATGAGTACTGGGATCTTTACGTTTTGAAATAGTTAGAAATGTTTCATGAAATTAACAGTGAGAACTTTTAAAGAATCTGAAAGAAACTTTAAAACTTCGATAAGAAGAAACAGGTGGACAGACAGGTTTTTTTTAGGAGAAAAGACTGGATTACTTAAAGATGTGCTAATGTAGTAAGATTCCAGGATAAGCAAAGTAGCCAGTGTCTGCACAGTCTTAAGAGAGAAAAATCCACCAAGGGCCGCAGATAATCACACAAGCTATCAATCCCACAAGTAGCCAGGCCAGCAGTGAGGCAGGTACCCAGCTCAACAGTGTCCTACTTATGTGGAGAGGATAGAGAGAGTTTTACGACGATGCTCTTAAAATCATACCCTGGCCCGAGAAAGGGTAATGACTTCAGTTGCATTTAAACATAACCTTTAAGTTTCGCGTTGTCTTAGAAAAGAACACTGTTTTCTGTGACTCAATACCCGAAAGCTATGAAGGAGAAAAAAAAATCAAGCTTTTTTTCCAGATATGTGCAAGACAGTATAACTGACACAAAATATAATTGTGCTATATAAAAAGTGCTTAATATCCTACTGGAAGGAAATTGATTTTTAAAATATGTTATAACTTATTTTTGAGAGAGAGAGAGAGAGGGAAAAGGGGAAAGGGAGAAAAGAAGAGAGAGAGAGAGAATACATACACACCATGGTGCCATAGAGAGGAGTCAGTTCTCTCTTCTATCACGTGGATTTCCAAGGATCAAACTCGGGTTGCCAGGCTGTGAGTAAGTTCCTCACCCTCTGAGCTATCTCAATTTCCCTTGTAAGGAAATGTCAATCAACACCTGAAAGAAATGTAAGAAAAGATTCCAAGTTTTAAAAAATGAGCCAAGTATGTAAGGGAGGTAAATTGTAGATGTGTGCGTGCGGGAGCGCGGGTGTGCAGGCGTGTGCACGTGTGTGTAGTGTGTGTAAATGTGTGTGTGTGTGTAAATGTACGTCTTTGCTAGTAATAAAGAAATGCAAGAAAGACAAGAAAATGATTTCTTTCTATCTAACACATCAACGAATTTGAAGACCACCAATGCCAGTGTCCCCACAGTGGTGACAGGTTGTGGTCAATGCATCAATCCATGCTGGGGTGTGAGGTCTCAGTGGGCACATCTGATGAGCACATTCTCCCTTCAAGCATCCTGTCATTTCAGAACAATCAGACCCATGCATTACCATGTGCATGATTGTAGCAAGTTTTGTCATCAGTGCAGACCTGTGACAAATGTGAATTAGTCTCTAGCAGCACTATCTAGACATGGTATGCCCATTCAGTTGAATACTTACGTGGGCTTTACAAGAGTGGTCGATTTCAACATTGATTAAAGTGAAAGGATTTCCATAGGTGGTGTTGAATTGCAAAAGGCAATTTCAGAATTTGAGTTGTGTGTTTGCATTTATATGAAAATATCTGTTGTCCTCCCGCCTGCCTATGGAGCAGGTTCCCTAGGGGCTGGGATCAGGATTTCACCTTTGTTTCTGTAGTGCACATCTCCCAAGAGTCTGATTTTACATTATCAGCAAAAAAAAAAAAAAAAAAAAATAGAAGGTGTCCTTAAGAAGAAAATACTCTTGAAGAAGAAAACACTGTTTTGTGCTATCTGATTTTTATCTTCAACACTGGATTCTTGTGAGGTTTTTCTTACCGTGTGTTACCCTGACTGTCCAAGTTGTGAAGGGAAACAAAGCCCACCGTGTTTCCTGCAAAACACAAACAACAGCAGCCAACAGAGACCACCCACGCGGAGCCGGTTGTGCTGAGGTATGCCCTCACCCCTTGCACCTGGCAGAGGCTCATAGGTGGGCAGGGGGGTGAGAACTATGAGGAAGAGGATGGCTGGAGGAGCATCCTCATGGGAGGGCATCACTTGGAGAAGCCCGGGTGGGTAAACTGCGTGACACAGTGTCATCTGGCTTTCTCTGCAGCTTCTGGGTCGGAAATGGAGGCCTTAGTTTCCAGTCATTGGCCACGTCCTGACTGTTTGGCGCCGAATGCTGGAAAGACTGGCTTTCCCTGATCTGGCGGCTGGAACGCTGTGGGTTTCCACGGCAGGTGTGGCCCAACCATTACCCGTGTCTATATTCAGCCTCTCAATATGCTGCAATTAATCTACATGACTGGCCACACTAGTTCTAAAGAACATGGAATTTTTCCCTTGGGAATGAGCAATACCAGCATCCATATTAGATTAGAATTATACTGGCAGTAATATTTAAAGTAACAATTCAATGTAGGTCTTCATTATCAACAGTTATCTCCCCTCGATTGTTTACCGGTTTGTATTGATTACTCTTTTCTGATACTGTGAAGGAACGCCCCAAAACAAACAAGGGAGAAATGGAGATTCATTCAGCTTATGGTTCCAGAGGGGGATACAGTCTTTCATGGCGGAGGTGACCTGGCTGGCTGGCAAAAGCTGGAGGAGGCCTTTTGGAGGCTGAGAGCTACAAGACTCCCTGCTGCAAAAGCAGCCCTCTCTCAGAGAGAAGGTGGGACTTGCCACCTCATCAAAGCCCACCCTCTGTGACCACCTTCCTCCAGCAAGGCTCCACCTCTCAAAGGTACCATGACCTTCCCAAACACATGAGACTGTGGGGGACACATTTCAAACCATGACACCGCTTAATTTATAAATGTGAATTGCATACTCGTTTTCTTTTTAACATTAACCTAGGCGGTTCATAACGTTACCTTCAAGCATGCTTGCTTGAAACCATGCTGACTACAGAAGAGCTATTATCTTACCTTTTCTTCTCTGCTTGTATTATACAGGTGAGAAAACAGGCTGCGAAGACTGGGGAACCTAGGCTTGGTTTTGGAGGCGTCACTGAACTGGGCTGTGTCTGATCACAAAGAAGGCGCCTCTAAGCTCCAAGAAGCATGAGCATTTAGAGACACTTTGGCCATGCGCACAGCCCAAGTGACCGCAGAGCAGCCCAGGGGGGCCCGGGAGAGAACACGAGGCTCAAGCTCTGCTCATCTCAGTCCTCCAAGACCCTCAAAGAGCCATAACCCATAATTCTTTGTGTGCCCGGAATCACGGCGACAAGAAACAGGATTCTGACTGATGTTCTCTACCAACAACCGTAACTCGCCTGGATGACGACCAGCTGCTCGTGCAAGGACGTACAAAATCCTGTGCAGACAGGATGGCAAAAGCTCTCTGCAGGCTCTTCCCCAGGAAACCTTGAAGCAGTTTTGCTGTGGGCGATGGGGAAGACCCCCGTGCTGTGGTCT
The DNA here is from genome assembly GCA_023101885.1 of Typhlomys cinereus. Taxonomy (NCBI): domain Eukaryota; kingdom Metazoa; phylum Chordata; class Mammalia; order Rodentia; family Platacanthomyidae; genus Typhlomys; species Typhlomys cinereus. Next base: position 1,981,815 of record JALPQD010000195.1, read on the forward strand.
ACGGAATGGCGGCTCCACACCTTCCCGTCGGCGCACAAAACACTGCTTTGTGGTCTCAGAATGTTTTTTTTTTTTTTTTTCCTGATCAGGATCCAGCCAGTTTCTGTTCATTTTTTTGTTCTCCCCTCTGAGACACATTTCACCCACGGGGAAATGCGTCTCAAAATTTCCAGTTCGTCCTCATTTGCTGACGGTGTCCTTGTCATTGTTCCTGCGTCCCATCCTGTCTACCCTGTCCCTCCTGTCTCCCAACACACAGCCAGCTTTCTTCACGGATGGCGACAGTCAAGGCCACTGCAGCGATAGGATGGGATTCCTGAGTTCCAGGCCTCCCGTGCTGAGGTGGGGCTGGCTCTGGGGACAGGAGTGCATCCAGCACCATGGAAAGTACCCACCCTTTGGAGCTGCCGCCCCTCCTCCCCTGGGGGCTGGACCCCTGGACCCCTCCATGCACAGAATGGCTGCTGCTGCTGTTGTGTGGGGGAGATGTCTCTGAGAAGCAAAGATCTTCCAAGACCCTTCAGAAACCCTCCTGCCCTCGGGCTCCGCATCTTTGCATACCCTTCCCTGGGCAGGTGGATGAAATGGGGAGAGCGGGAAGGCAGCTCTGGCCCCGCCTGTTCTCTTCCTGTGGGTGTGGCATGGCCGGTTTCCGTGGCCTGAGGTCATGAGTACAAGTAAACCCCTCATACCCTTAAATGGTTTGGGTCACCTGCTGGACACAGCGGTGACCTGTGCAAGCATCTGAATACAGCTCCTTGCAGTGGGCCTGGACTCCGGAAGGCTTAAGTGGCCAATCCTCGTTCACCTCTTGATGTCTCAGAAATATTTTCTCATCTTAAACATTTGTCCCTGAAACCTCAGCAAGAGATATCACTGGTTCAGAAAGAGAACTCCCCCGCCTGCCCGCCTGCTTGTAATCTGCTCCGAACCTCAGAATGCAAATGCCTTTTCCTAGGGCTTCCCCCCAGGGTTTAAATGATCTTTCACTTTATGAAATGGAAGGGGCTTTTTCCAATTATGTTTTCCGTGCTTTATTATTCCAACCAATCCATATAAATGCAAATACTCTAAAATTAGGAAGACACCCCTCTAGTCGCAGCCTTGTCTCCCTTGCACAGGAGTTTCCCTTGGGGGGGCCACACCTCACTTACTGCAAGTGTGTTAACCAACAACCCACCTTCTGCCGGGAAGCAGTGAGGAGCCGCCATCCAGCCCCCCTCAACCTCATCCCCCAGTCCTGGTGCTGGGAAGAGAGGAGACTCCAGCTTCCCCACACTCCTGCCGGTCTTCAGCGCTTTACTGGAAACCCTTGGCTGACATCAGGCCCGCGGGTGCTGCAGAACCTGTGGCAACTGCCAGACGGCCGGTCCCTGCCGAGTCCAGATGCCTCGGAACAGCAGGCAGAGAAGGCTGTGCCACAGCCAGCTGCCGCACAGGACCAAAGGCGGGGTCCTCAGAGCCTCCGGGCAGTGGGACGTCCTCCTGCTACCTGTGAGTAACCAGCCGGGACTGCGGATCGTGCTCTCATTTAGAGCCAAGCCGCATCTCCGGAGGTTGTCGGTTATTGCTTCAGACACCTGTAAGACCTCAATGACTTTGACCCACTCTGTGTGCGCAGCAGAAAGAGAGCCGGGGTCAAAGGGTGGCGGAGGAGATGGCGCCAAGGCACACAACAAGTCCTAGCGCGCCATATGCCTCCCTTCAACGCCGGCAGGGAAGCCACCACCCAGCATCCAGGTGTGCTTCTCAAGGTCTGCCTCCCTCCGTAGCTCCCGGCAGCAACCTAGACTCGGGACCCTGCACAGCTGGCTGTGTGGACAGAGCCAGAAAATGGCACCTGCCCCGAAGGGGCCCAGAAGTCAGGACCGAGAGTGGCAAGCTCAGCAGAGGGTCCCAGGCTGTGTACATGGATGTCAAGGGGGACAGACACACATGTCCCAGGATACCAGGTCTGTAAAGAGGAGGCACAGTACCGGGCATAGCAGCTCGCACCAGCTGAGGATGGGGTGGCATAGAAGACCCTGTGTCTAGAAGGCTCCTCCATGCTTCCAAAGTGTCTCCATGAGATGCCTGTGGCCATCAAAGACCCCGTCCCCTGACAAGTGTGCACAGCATGTTAACACAGTCTGTATGTTCTTGTTCATGTGTGTGCATGTATGTGTGTATGTGTTCATATGTGTGTGTGTTCACGGCTGTGTACAAATTAGTCTGTGCCTATGCATGTATGTGAACATATTCTTGTGGAAGTATGCATGCGTGTGTGTGTGTGTGTGTGTGTGTGTGTGTGTGTGTGTGTGTGTAAGACCAAGGGTAACTTCAGGAATCATCCTGGATTGCTTCCACTTCCTTTTTGCTTCACTCTGGGATTTCTAAGGCTCCGCCCACCAATTTCCGCTTGGTGTTTTTATGGAGTACCTGGGATCCAAGCTCAGGACCTTCTGCTTGTGAGGCAAAGTCTTAACCCTTGAGCCATCTCTCCAGCTCCTTGTGCTTGTTTGTAACCAAGCGTGTTACCAACTGAGCCAGCAACCCAGCTCCACATTGTCTTTTTTTTTTAAATTAATTCATTGGTTTACCAACTGGATTTATGTCTTTGCTCTGATCCCCCCATTTCCTTCCTCTCCTACCCTCCCTAATCACACACCCTTCTCCCCTCTCCCCCCCTTCATCTATCCTGCTCTGTCCCACCTCATCCCCCTCCTGTCCCTCTGCTGCTGTTATCTCAGGACTCCCTTGGGGGGGGGGCTGTGTTGCTAAGGGAGTCACATTTCTGTTGAACTTATGTGGCTCTTCAGTGGGTCAAGTCGCAAGTGGGGAGGTTCCCCTTCCCTTGTCCAGAACCTGCCCCTGGGACATTCTCCGAGCGCGGCCATTTCTTCCAAGATCCTAGTTAGTCGTTGGGGAAACGTTGAGAAGTAAAACACCAGTGTTGAGAGTTTCTGTGGGGGTTGCTGAGCCTTTCCTGGCAGGGAAGGGGAGTCCTGACCGGCGAGGATTCAAGAACCAGATCCCAGGTCCTTGCTCCCAAGACTCCTCCCTCCCCGCCACTCTCCCTCCATATCCTCCCCCCATTCCTACAGCAACCAGCCATAGCTTTGGTGCCATCGTTGTCAATTACAGTGTTTCATGTTTAAAGATTCAACAAGCAAGACAAGCAATAACCTTATCGTGGCTAAGTATATTTGGAATCAGAAAAGGGAGGTGTGAATCACACACGGAGAGTTCTTCTGACTTCTGCTGCAGGTACTGATTAACTGATTGACAGATACAGCTGTGTCATTCATGTGAATGGCTGAATTTCACAAGATAGTCATACAAACAGCAGCTACACAGCCCAGAAGAATTTAGAAGGAAAAGCAACATAAACACCCACTGCAACACTCAATCTCAAATTACAGTATCGCAGGCGGAAGAAGCACAATATTGTTACCAACACTGGAAATACGCTCAATGCATTGTGGTCAATTTCAGACCAAAGCGCATGTCTACCCGCTTTCGGAGCATTTACCAGGCAAGCGCAGAAATGGTTTCTGTCTCACCGGTCGAAGTCCGAGACAGATTTGCACTTTTTTACAGCTTACTTTACTCTAAGTCAGGAAGGGAGAGAAATGGAGGATAGAGGGGGACCAACAGTCACGGTGACGCCACCCAGCCTTGGAGCAGGTCGGCCACGCTCCACAGTGTTGGGATTAATTCCCAGAGTCCTTTGTGCACTTATTCACCGCTTTGCCCTTCGAAAGGAAGTTTTTTTCACCCCTGCGCCCACTCCGTTGCGGAAAGACCTTTTCTTAGGTGTCATCTCCGAAACCGGCCCGAGGAACGTTAAGGCCCTCGCTGCTGTCCAGCCTGGGAGGGCAGCTGCTCAGCAGGATGAGAAAGTAATTGGCTTTTCCAGATTCCTGGTGATGCTGATGAGGGGAGAAGAGGGAGAGAACGAAGCATCAGGGCCAAATATTTACTTCTTGTGGCTGTAAAACCGATGTATCCAACAACCTTCTTAAGGGCCGGAAACCTTTCTGAAGCACGTCAGATACTTTATCTAGATACAGAATATCATTTAGAGTGTTCTGTTGGTCGTCTAATTTTCATACCGCTTATGCAATTGTTTCCGTTGAGCATTTGCATAGTGTATTATGCATAACAAAGCAGTTGTTGTTGTGCTATAAGGAATATTTCAAGTGGCACTAGTTACTTTGGGGAATGCTAATGAAAATTTACTTCGTAAAACCCCCAACTGCAGGTTTGCCAGGACATTGGACTCCCTTCCAGGTTTTCAGAAGGAGGTTATATTATGTGAACCCTCACATCTTTACTTTGGGGTTGTGGGTGGGAAGCTCATGGCAGCTGGAGGCCTGGACAATGTGCGGCCTTCCTAGGGTACTGAGGAATAATAGAAGATGCAGGTCTCAGAACTCAAGCTGGGCTGCAAGAACGTGCAGCGACCCACGCACCAGAACCAAGATCCGGCCCCTGGGCACAGCTGGCAAGTCCAAGAGGCGGCACCAGGCTAAGGCCGGCTGAGACCTGCACCGAGTGTCTTGCTGCCCTCCGGCACGGTCTCGAAGGAGTCACCAGGTGATCATGACAAGGTGCTGACAGGTCGTCTGCACCCAAGCTCTGGACCATCAGGGGTCTCGGGGTGACCCCCCCGCCTCCTCTTACTTCATCCACCAACCAACAGGGAAGCAAGTCCTGCTCACTCCTCAGCCCCAGGGGAGGAAACCACATGCCCGGTGGGGCCAGACGCATCCGACTCAGCCCAGCTTGCTCGCGGCAGCAGAACATCAAGAGCTGAGCCACCGTATCCAGTACAGAGACAGAGAACAGAGGGGAAAAATAGGCATTTGGCTGTTTTGATGTAGGAAGTAAATTCAGCCTCGGATTGCTCTGTTTGGAAGTTAGAATGGACTGTATTATATCAAACACTGCCTGGAACTCTTTGCTCTGGCCGGGTGAAGGCATGAGGCCTCCACTGATCATTTCTACCTGCCGAGGGGATAAGATGGGCTCTCTCAACCTGTGTGTGTGTGCGTGCAGGTGTGGTGCATATGTGCACGTGTGTGTGCATATTGGTATGTGTATGCAAGACATGTGGGTACATGTGTGTGCGTGCTTGTGTGTGTGCATGCTTGTGTGTACATGGGTGTATGTGGGCACATGGGTGCATGTGTTTATGTGGATGTGTACACAGTTTAGTGTGTGCACATGGGTGTGTGGGTGTGTGAGCTACTGTTGTTTTTTCTATCTGATACTAGTCAAAGACAGTTTCACAAATATTGGCTATGAGAAAACCAAATCAAGAACTCCAAGTTGAGAAGCATTGTGCATGTTTCCGTGTTAACGTGATAGATACTCGCTGCCGACTTTAAATCCCCAGCAGAAGGGGCCTGTGCATCACTGCAGAAAGAAGCAAAATGTATTCTTTCTAGAAGTAATGTGACGCTGTTTCTATGCCACAAAAGAAAGGTGAGATTTCTGGCTAGAAGATCTCTAAAAAGACCCAGATGTGCCCAGGGACCCAACACTGTGTTGAACCCACAGCAGGGTAACACACTGCGCTTCCCTGGCTGATGGCCTTTGCGGTGTTCCAAACAGTAAAACCTGTCATTTGACCGAATAATCGGTCATTCACCCCAAACAATCCAATAGACCCAAGGACCATCTACGCCTCGGCTGTGTGGCAGGGTTACAACAAGAATGGGTCCGTTGTATGCAAAGCAAGAAAGAGTGAAGATACTGTGGACAGATAAGCCCCGCGGAGTAGCAAGGAGTTCAAGCAATACTTGAGGAGGCAGAACATTCTTCATTTAAGAACGACTCCAGACAAATGCCTCTGGTTCACGAGTGTCGTGCGGAAGCCTTGTAGGGAAGAAGAGGAAGTCATTAGGAAGAGAAACTATTCTGATCTGTGGATCATGACTCATCCGTTTGATCAATGTGGTAACTTATGGAATCGATGACTTAAATTAGTGTCAAATGCCCACGGGAGGGAAACGGGAGGAAGGGAAGCTATATTAAGTAAACAAGAAATAGAAAAATGACAGATGCAAAGAACAGTGTGAGGACCAAGGGTATAAAATGACTGGGTCATTATGCCTGAGCACAGATTTATCATGCAGAATTTATGCAGTATTTCTACGTCCTAAAATTAGCTTTATAAATTGCGTCAATCTTGGCAATCACAGCCTGGCAAGTCACTTTAGAGAAAAGCTAGAGTTGGCAATGTCATCGGTGACCAAAGATCTTAAAAGTGCAAACAAAATATTGACAGAAAACAGCAGAAAGATAATAAGAAGAAGCATAAATATTCCAAAGGAAGACACGCGTCTCTGCGAGTGGAACAGTGTAGGAGCACAGTTGGGACCTCAACCAATATTCTTGAATAAATACATGAGCTAATTCTTATGGAATATTTCACCAGGACCTCTTATATTGTCAACATTTCACTTATTGAAAAAAAGCAGCCCCATTTTTTTGTAAAATGAGGTAATTCCCTGTTTCTGAAAAATGACCATTGCATTTTTTATATCATTTTGATGACAAAAATGTTCACTGTGATTGAGAATGAGCAGATGCACGTGGAATACATAAATTGTCATGGTTAGAAAATGAACACTTTATACTGAAATGAATATTTCCCTATGCAGGAGCCAACTGTTAAATAATTCACCGCAAATCTAATATATTCCAGAATTACTTATTGTCATATAAATATCTCCCTTTTTACTAATTTCATGAATCTGTTTACACTTTTTTTTGGAAAGCTCTTAAAGGAGATTACTTTTCTGCCAGAGTTGAACTCAGACACTATAGCTCTAGCCGTCTCTCAGCGCATCAGAAGCCAGGCGACTCCTTACCTTGTAGGAGAGGACGGGATGGCACCAGAGCACGTGCAGTGTTGACAGCGACAGAACCAACAAGAGACTGAGTCTCCAGGAGCTGTGAAGCAGAGAAGACAAAGCCCCGGGCTTAGTGTTGCGAGGCAAGCGTAAGCCTGAAAGCATATAAAAATTCAACATTTCTCTGGGTGGGAAAACACAGGATTCTTACCTAATCATCTTGGGCTTTCTGAAATCTGTGCCGATGAGTTGTCGAATCTCCAGGATTCTTCGCCGTCCCTGTCAGCTCTTCTTTGAGTGGCCCTTTTATATCAGCAAAGTTCAGAAGCAAAAATGTCACCATGTCCCATCCCCTGGGACTGGCCGACCCGGCTGAGGCCTTTTGTTCTTGTTAAGTCGGAAAAGGACAGCAACAGGCAGGCTGGGTTTTGTTGTGAGCTTGCCATTAAGATTGCCCTTCAAAGCTTTATTCCCCGCGCTCTGTCCTGGTGACACAGGTGGCAGAGGTCTCAGGAAGAACTGAAAGTTTAAACCCTTGAGAAGGATGACATTATTCCTTTGAATGTCAGTCAGAGGCTGACACAAAAGGACTCACAGGGGGGCTTAAGGGCAGCCCACGAATGAGACAGGCAAGTGGAGCTTCCACGCCAAATGCCCTCCTTGACAACATCAGCCGTCAAACAAAGCGGATGAACAGCGCGCTCGTCTCCATGAGTCCTCCAAGGCAAAAAGGGACACGGGATTCATCCCTGTAGGTGGACATTCTCCAAGTCTGCCAGCGTTCTGTGAGCCCTTGTGTGCTTGGCCCCTTTCCTCCAATGGGGACAGAGCTTTGCCAGGCGCCTGCTCATGGATGGATGGACATTCGTGCCGATCAATTGATTCCGGAGCGTGAAGCATGAACAGATGTCGAGGCCCGCGCTCCAAGGGGGCTCTGTCTGCTTGGATAACTAGTGCTTCTGAGCCAGCGCCAACATCGCTTGAATGCAAAGCCACCGAGGAGATCAACGCCTTTCGGAGGACAATGCCACCTTGGCTGGGACATAGCTATTAGCCAGATCCACATCTTTCTCTTGGGAAAAGCCATTCCATGAACATCTTAGGCAGGTGTCAATCATCAGGTCCCAAGGGACATGCAAGTGACCTAGCTTTGAGGCAGTTGAGATCACAGGATGAGCGACAGGCTGTGGAGCTGGGGCAGGTGATCCAAATCTTTCCTTGGGGTGCTTCTGGGGATATCATGTGGACATAAGATTTGGGTATACACGCTTTCTTTTCGTGACTCCTTAAACCCAGCTGAAATCAACATGCAGGATCTGGAAACGTGGGGGAGGAGGCTGCTTGCAGCGCAATGCTGTGCTGATTGATGGGCAAGATGGACTGAGAAGAGCTTACTGACAGGCCCGTGAGAGATTCCATGCTCAGAACTAGCACTTTCAAATGGGCAAAAAAAGACCAAAGGGGAAACCAGGTCAAATACAGGGGCTTGGCAGGGGACTAGGGATTTTTCCCTAGGGAGAGGATGAACAGATGTCCTCTGACTGTGGGGATTAGACAGGGGAATGAGCAGGTACACATCTAGATCAAAGGCAAGGGTAGACTCAATCCCATAATTCATTGTGTTGCTTGATAGAGCCTGAGTACACGGTCCTACAGCTCTTCTCAGGAGAAAGGATGGAAGGTCCTTCTCTGAGTCATCTACCCTGGATAAAAGCAAAGACCTGTAGATCGGTGGGATCAAGGTTTCTGAATAAAATCATCCCAGCCCAGTGCAATTTGGTAGCACCACATGCTAGCAACTCTATAACACGACATCCTCCCATGACTCCTTGCTGGCTAGTCTTAAATATAAATTTATGACCAGGACGGGATGGCAATAAGAACTTGCAAGATCATAGCCTGGTAAGAATAAGGAGGATGTGGGAGAAATGTCTGCAGCAACACGAAAAACAGTAACTAAAACAAAATTTAAAAGTAACTTGAAAGACATAAGAGAAAAGGAAAGGAAAAAGACTTAAAAAGACAACAACTGGGTATGCTCAGATGGAAAAGAGAAGATACTGTATCCATAAGACAAGAATAGGAGGCTCTCAAATTGAAAGGTGAAGCTAAATAAATGCCCCGGGCATTAGAGAGCAAAGACAAAGAAGAAAACTGCAAGTGATAAAAGAATGGGAAAGGGGTAACTGATCAACAAGAAACAAAAAAGAATCATCAGTAAAATAGTCAAGAAAATCTCCGACAGCAGAAAGGTACAGTTTTGAGGTGGGAAGACCCGACTTTGCCTTACTCCGTGAATAAAATTCAAGGCATGCCGGGGCACACCTTCAGAAAACTGGGTCTGAGCAGTTTGCAGTTAGTTTTGAATTTCTCATAAATAACATGGAAGACACAGAAGACCATGGAACAATGCTTTCAAAATTCTAGAAGGATCCCCAGTGAGCATTTACAGCTTAGAATGAACGCAGTCCCTACAGTTTTCAAATAGCCAGAATTTATTACCATTCCTTGGCTATAAGACCCGTGAAAACATTTTCCTAAGCTATCAGAACTACACTTCCCATAACCCTTTTCTCAGAGGCCACATCAGAAAGTACTCCACCAAAGTGAGTGACGCACGAAGGAGACAGGTGACTCTATACATCAGGAGGTAGCAGAGAAGACAGGAGAGAGTCTCAGGCAGCAACCAAAGAGAAATCTCCAGAATATCTGCACGGAGGATCACAGGCAGACCAACTAGGTTAGAAAGCTCTGGGTAGAGCAAGACGTTTGCAAGAACATCTCTGGAGAACAATTAAACCACTGGAGAATTGAGGACTGAATTAGTCCATCCATAAAAGCCAAACCAAAAAAAAAAAAAAATAGAGACATGCATTCACTCCAGGGAAAAGGTTTTACATATAAAGGAAAAATAATAAAAAGACTTGGATCCCAAGCACTTACTTGGTTCCAATTATGTAATTACCGAATGATCTTCTAACCCAAAGAGTAATTTGGCTGCATTGAAAGTTGGGTCTTGGAATGAGCATATGTCGGTGGTAAAGTGAGTTGCTTGAATTCTGTAACTAGAACTCAAGGTATAATGTTGCAAATGAAAATCAAAATGCACAGGGTTGTTCAGAGATAAAGACAAAGATAATCAGCTTAAAAGGGTGCAAGTGAAGTCTCTGGGGGAGGAGGCTCAGCAGGGGGGTGGGGGGGGCAGAGGCTGCTGTTTTTATAGAGTTCTCAGAGGATTTGATTCCCTAAGTAGAGCATGATGTTAGCGGTGATGAAGTAAACCTTTGAAAGTTTATGTGACTATGGACAGCCAGTGTCTGAAGAAGCCAGGGCTCATCTTTACTATTGCAAGAGAAACACTTTCCTAGTACAAGGGTCTGGAGGAGTCACCTCTTGTCCCCCCTCCTCTGTCCATAGGCGCTTTGCCCTCTCCAGCTCCATTGCTTCGGGACTTGTGAGAGCGCAGAGCCTCTGGAGGTAGGCTGTGTGAAAAGAGCTGTCTTGCTCATGGGAGCAGCGCCCTTGGGTGGGCTTCTCAGCCCTCATTTGCATATCAGTCACTGCATTTCTGCGCCTGCAGGCTGTCACCTGGGGGCGGGAAAGCACAGTCAGCGTCATGTTTCCAGAGATGTCCCGCGATCAGGGGCTCTCCCCCTCCAAAGAAAACGGCTGCCGGCTTTGACCTGTGGCTCCCATCAGATGTGGAGCACCCATTAAAGCCCTGATGGTCGACACCCCCCCACCCCGCTGTGTACATGGAGCTCTCAAGCCCCCAGGCGTTCTCCCTCTCTGCTGTGCATCTCCAAGGCTGTTCATATACTTCCTGCGAACACAACAGCGTGTCTTACATTGGGGGCAGGTGAGGCAGATCTAGCTAGTTATCTGGGCCACTCTGCGGACAGACAACCTCCCTACTCAGCCACTGTGGGGTCAGCCGTGGAACTCGCCTGGCCAGTGGCTCTCAGAATCACAAAACATGCCTGCTCTCTTGCATGCGGGCAGGACACACCCATATGTGGCCAGCAGTGCCCAGCCTCATCTAGGCTGACTTCCTGAGAACAAGAAGCAGCGTCTTCCCCTCCCAAATCCTGCCTCAGCTGTGTGATGCCCCAGCTTGAAAACAGAGGATGTGAGGTTTTCCTTTTAATCGCAGCAGCCAGGAGAGAGACCCCCCATGCTGAGTGTCGACAAATACAGTTAGTGATTGTGTATCTCTGAGGGTGGGTGGAAGTGGAAACAGAGGCAGAAGCCTGGCTGGGGGTACCAAGAATGCTGGATCCAGAGTCGCTGACACACAGCAGAGTCTCTGTCATACAGCGATGGCCGTGGCAAACAGCCAAGACCACAAGAGAAGGTCGTCTCCGCTCAGCGGCCGACTTCACTGCCCTTCTCCATGAGAATGCGCGCCCTTTGCAAACGTCTGCTGACGTCCAAGTGAGACCGAGGAGGGGGCGGGTCACGTTTGACTTCTGCTTCTTGCTCATCGACCGGAAGTGTTCAGAGACACATCTGCGCCTCCCATCAGAAGTTCAAAGACATCACCAGACATGGTTTGAACCAAAGCCTCGTATGATGCTTCTCTTTTCTAATCTAGAGGCTCGTGGTCAGCGGTGAGAAGCCTCCTTTGCAGAATAACTTCATCGCTGCTGAGTTCGTAACTTGCCAAGACTTGAACTTAGAAGGAAGTTTGTTATTTCGTTTTATTTTAAAAGTGAGGAAGCAGCAAAGGCTTTTCAGCACCGCTGAAGGTTTTGCCATCTCCAAAAACATTCCACACTGGATCCCATTGGCCCTAATGATGGCACATATTAAGTCCCACATCTTTTGGCATGAATGGAAAAATCGATGTAATTTCACTGCCTCTTAATTCATACAACCTGTTCTGAGGGTGTAATTAAAATGCAGAATGTGTCCAAGTGCACATTCTGGTTTTATACTAACAGAGAAAAATAAAGACCTGCATGAAGCGTAGGGTCATAGTTGAGATGAAGCAGTGTGCCCACGCGCGGTGCTGGCAGATGCTTTGGTGTGGTTTCCACGCACACATCCCGAAGCGTTGGCGCTGAAAGCCGCCATCCCGTGGACATGAAACCCAGGTGGCGATGCTACGCCTCCAGCAAGTGACCCGCGTGATTCTTCCGTGTAGAAGTGCTGAACTGGACATTCTTGTGTATGTGTGCGCGCCTGTGTATGCAACATGTGTAGGTGTGCATACACATGCATAGGTGTACATGAATGTCTGTGAATGTGTGGGCATATGCACATGTATGTCCATGTGTGTGTCCAAGCACGAGATTGCACATACATGCAAATGTATAAATGTGTGGCATACACACACGTGGAGGATCATCCCTCAGGAGCTGCAAATCTTGTTTTTTTGAGACGGGATCTGAACCTGGAGGTCACCAGCCGGCCTGTCAATCACCGCAGGGGTCTGCCACTACACCTGGCTTTTTCACACAGTGGGTTCTGAGCATCGAACGCCAGTCTGTTCTTCCAGAGTAAGCAATCCCAAACCATCTCCCCAACACTTTGGGAGACGCTGAGCAGCACCCCGGACTCTGTCTGCCAGATGCCGCTACCCCAGCTGTGAGGACAGAACATCTCTGCATTGCAAGTGTCTCCAAAGGATAGGGATGCAGACGCGGCCACCCCTCTCCCCCCCCGCAGTGAGCCCCACACTTGCAGACACAAGCTCGAGACTCACCTCGCCTTGGAAGCAGACAGTCCAGGTGGGTATGTCATAGAGTTTCCTAAGCCTGGCACCATGCAACGATAAGGCTTTAGAGTCCATGAAATACGGTGCTTATTTTCAGACACAATGGGAGGCCGCGGCAGTTGGGACAAATGACTAAGATGTTGATTGAAATAATTAGCAATAAAATATGCTATTAGCTTTTCTTTCCACTGACATATGTTCTTAGTTACAAACTTCTGCATATGGCCCTGTTTTCTTATATTTGCTTTTATTTTATTGAGACTCTGAATTTTGTTTCTAAGAAGACAGCTGTTCCATGAGGCATATTTGGCGTAGGAAATTCCATTGGCCGGGGTGGGGCATCCGCCGAGGGCTCTTGGGCACTTGGTGAGCAATGGATGGATCTTTCTGGATAGGTCAGTGCACTTTGCAAGGACCCGCTGTGAGGAGGGAACTTGTTCTTCCTGCGTCTCGACGACAGCCTTTTAATAATAAGCGTTTTCAGGAATGTTCTTTGCAACACCCAGAAACGCATTTATGCATTGGTTTGCAAGGGGAGTGAAGAGGGTCACTGCATGAGGGGCCACGGCAATAAGGAGGTGCCAGACAAGGCAAAGGCAGCGGAGGAGGGGATAGGAAGAGCCTGGCAGCCCTGGGCAGACCTACTGGAATTCGATCTTGGCAGTGAGGCAGGGCAGAGCCCAGCGCGCCCAAGGCCCTTTGGTAGCTCCGTCTTGTTGCTGTTGCGGTCCACCCAGCTGGGGTCACAGCAGGTGCCCACCCCACAGGGCGCGCATGCCACACCAGGACATCTGGACGTCCATCTGCCACCAAAGGACAGAACCACATCAGAGATGTACTTTAGAAGAAGGCTGTTAGGAAGGCTCAGTGAGTGGGCGGGGAGCCCCTGCACGGGCTGGAGCAAAGTCCAGATGAGAGAACCAACAGGAAGCAGGGCACGTGTGTGGGAGGAGGAAAAGTGGGGGGAGCACAGCAGATGTGGTCAGAGGAGGACTCGGAGGTCCTGGCCTTGGGGCGACACGGACAAAACGCGGTAGAGATGAGGTAGGTGACGCTGGAGTGGCAGACACGTGTCTCCGGAGATCCAGGAGCTGCCGAGGAGCGGCTCGGGTCAGATGTAACAAGGTCCTGCTGCAAGGCATGAAATGTTCTTTTTGTTCTCTGACAGCAGCAGGCTGAGTGGGGAAGGACAAAGGGAAAGCAAGCAGGCCGTTTGACCTGCCACGCGGGACCTCGCCAGTGCCCGTGGACGTGGGCCCGGAAGCACAGCTGGCTCCTGTGTCACCATCCAAGGTCGCTCTCATGACGTCCTCGCCAGGGTGTGACCTCGCACAGCTGCACCCAACCAAGCCGGCTCCTGTAGAGACGACCTCCACTCCCTGGGTCCGGATCTGCCTGTCATCGTGTCCCTGCCCTGCCCACCCTCTAGGCTCATCTTCTGAACATAATCACAGAAAACAGGTGACAGGGAAGAAAAGAGCCGCCACTGAGGTGCCAACCAGCCCCCCATGGTCCCACATCCTTCAAAGAATTTGCCCCAGCCCCCCCGCCTGAAAGGCTTTGAGAAAAACAAAATCAGACCCTCTGAGCTGCGGAGGAGAATAACAGGGCTCTGGGGGTCTGTTCTTCCTCAGGCCTCCGTGGCACCCAGAAGTCTCATCTCTCTGGGGGAGAAACCTGCTGAAGGTACCCACTCTTGCTCTCCATAGAGATCCAGCTGGTAGAAAGAGGTGTATAGGGCGACTTCTGCTGAGAAAGGAAATCTTATCCCTTGATTAAAAAAGAAGTTTGCAAGGCCGAGAGAAGATCATAAGCTTTGCATGAAGGATAGAGGCACGGAAAAGGTCTCTGACCCACCGGCATGTGACCCATTGCAGTTTTCTGGAGCCACACAAGGAATAAGGCCACTGGCTGAAGCCTCAGGGATTCCTGCTGACACCAGAAATGCCCCATGCATTATTAGACTGTCTCTCTGTCCCACGCTGGATGTCAGGAGTGTTGAGCCTCCGGGTTCTCAGGCTGGCCAATCAAGCATGGGCCAGAACCTGGGCGAACTTTCCCATAGCTCAGTCTTCAACCAATCAGAGGTCCCACACTCAGATGTGCATAGAGAGTCCCAGCCCGCTGCCAATCCCCTGGGTGCGAATAAAATCTGGCAGGTCTAGGCAGTGGATTTTTGCCACTTCCTCCCTCCCCCTCACCCCTTGCGCTTTGGAATGTCTCCTCCACAGACTCCACTCTGTTTTTACGAGGCCTGTGGTTATTTCCCAGTGATGTACCCATTTAAACTTTACAAGCGTTTATTAGGGCTATATTCATGGATAAATAAATACCAGGCACTTGAAATTTTATCTACTGGAAGCTTCTGCTTTGGCCAACAAAATGATTCTGATCTCCCAGCTAAAAGAACGGTAGATCATCCTCTTTAAAAGATAGAGCTTCCTGATTTCAGATCCCTAAAGAGGGTCCAGATGGATGCCTAACTCATGCTCATGCTGTGGAATGCTGCGCACTTTTGAATTCTATTGAGAAGCTATTGGTAGAAACTAACACAGTTAATTTTCTTATAAAGAGGAACAGTGTAGGCCAGTTTCAAAATTGAAATCTGCACTCAATATTGTTTGGGTGTGTGTGGTGAGTCTGTGTACACGTTCATTCATGTGTATGGTGTATCTGGGGTGTGTACATGTTCATACATGCACATGATGGTGTGTGCGGTGTGTGTCTGTGTACATGTTCATTCATATGCATGGTGTATCTGGTGTGTGTGCATGTTCACACATGAGCAAGATGTGTGTACATGTTCATGCATGTGCATGATGGTGTGTGTATACATGTTCATGCATGTGCATGATGGTGTGTGTATACATGTTCATGCATGTGCATGATGGTGCGTGTGCTCATGTGGCAGACAGAGGTTGACATCAGATCTTATTCTATTGCCATCTACCTTTTTTTAAACATTTTATTTATGAGAGAGAGAGAGACAGAGAGAGAACACATTCATACATGCCATGGCACATGGGTGAAGTCAGAGGACAGCTTTCAGAGATCATTTCTCTCCTTCTACCATGTGGGCTTCCAGGGATTGAACTCGGGTCACCGAATGTATGACCAGTCACCTTACCTGCTGAGCTATCTCGCCAGCCCACTTGCCCTATTTTTGAGACAAGATCTCTTGCTGAAAAAACTTTATCTAGATGCTTCTGGGACAGGAGCAGGAAGCAGGAAGTCTAAGACACAAGTTCCAGGAATCCTCCTGATTCTGCACCCCCAATTCTGTGTGCCTCTGCACCCAACTTTTATTTTTTAATTAATTAACTAATTTATTTAATTCTGCACATACAAATTTAATAGGTACACCGGTCCCCTCCCCCCCTCCCCCCCTTCTTGGATCCCCTAGCTCCCTCCCCCCCCCCTCTCCCCTGCCCAGCCTCCCCCCCCCCTTGTTTTACCCCTTGTTTTTCCCTAACCCCCCCCCCCCTTGTTTCCCCCTTTTTTTTTTTCCTGTCTCCCAAGGCCCCCCCCCCCCTTTCCCCCCCCCAGCCCTGGAATGCATCCCTTTTTAACCAAATTGTGGTCATGTTCCCACCCCCCCAACTTTTTTTTCTTCTGGGTCCCCCCGTCCTCTCTCCGTGAGTGGAAGGTTTGTAAGGCAACACAACCCTTCAGTGGGCCCATTTTATTTTCCCCCCCTAAAGAAAAACTTTTTCCTTTTTTTTTTCTTGTTTTTTTCCCCCCCCCCCTTTAAAAAGTAATAGGAACACTATTTTTGGGTGGTGGCCCTGGTTTTAACTCCTTTAGTTTTTTTTTTTTTTTTTTTCCCCCCCTTAAAGACATTCCTCAAGTGGGGCCCCCTTTTAGTCCCCCCCTGCCCCCTTTTAGAACCCCCTTTGTTTTTTTTGGGAGAAGGGGGCCCCCCAATTTTAAAAAAATTTGTTAAATTTTGGTCCCCCGCCCCCCCCAAATGTGCGCAGGTTTTCAATGCCAAAGGGTCCCCTAAATTTAACATGGAAATGGCCCCCTTTTTTTTTGTGGCCCCCTAAAAAACCTGTTTTTTTTGGGTTTTGGGTGTCCCCCGTCCCCCTCCCTAATTTTGCCTAACCTCACCCCCTTCTGTTTTTTTTTTTCTTTTACCCCCCTTTTACGTTTCCCCACCCCCTTTCTTTTTTTTTCCACAGGCCCTCTTTACCCCCTTCCCGTTTTAACCCCCGCCCCTCCCCCCCCCATCCTGTTTTTGTGTCCCGCACAATGTGGTTCCCCCCCCCTGACGCCTTTTTTTTTTTTGTTTTTTCCCAGATAAGGGGGGAAAGAAAAAGAAAAATTTTGGCCTCCCCTGGGGCCCCCCCCCTGGGTTTGTCCCCCCCCCCCTTGGTTGGGATTGATAATAAAAGTCCCCTCCCTTGTGAACAGTGTTTTTTTTTTTCCTTTTTTGGAATTTAAAAAATGGTTTTTTTTTTTGTTTTTTGGTTTTGATTATTTTTTCTTTTTTTTTTTGTTTTTTTTTTGTTTTTTTTTTTTTCATTTTTTTTTTCCTGACCCCCCCCACCCCCCCATACACACCCTTGTTTTCCCCCCCCCCCCTTTTTCCCTGAACTGTTTTTTGTTTTTTTTTTTGTTTATTTCCATCTAACACCCCTTTTTTTTTAATAATAAAACCTCGTTTTTTTTTTAATAAATTACGACCCTTCCCCCTTAAAATTTTTTTTAAACCCACGCCAACAGCCCTTTTTTTTTGTTTTTTTTTTTTGTTTTCCCCCCCCTCCCTTGGCCCAGGGGGGGTGGAACATGGTGGAAAAATCCCCATCCAGGAAGGGGTGAGCCCCAGGGGGCGGTGGGGGCCAGGAACAAAAAGCAAGCACCAATTTGCCCAAAAAAACCCCCTGACTTTTTTTTATATTTTTTTGTGCGGTTTGGTTTTTTTTGGGGCTCCCCCCCGAGGATCCTTGAAAAAAACTCCCCCATAATCTTCGACGCCCTTTTTTTTTTTACAGTGTTTTTTTGGTGTGAAAATTTCCCACGTGTTTTTGTTGTTTACCAACCAACAACCACCCTCCCCCTTTTGTAGCTGTCCCCCCCCCCCGCTCCCCTTTTTTTCCCTTTTTTCCCTAAGGCCTTGGGGCTTGGCCCCCCTTGTTTAATGTCAGTTTTCCCGTTTTTTTTTTTTTAACCCTGTTTTTGTTTTGTTTATTGTTTGGAAGACCACAATTTGTACAAAACGCTGTTGAAAGACCAATTTCCGATACCTTTAACCCGCACCCTGCCTGTGGACCAATTCCCCAGGGCCAAAATTCCTGACATTACATGTTTTTTTAGCCTCCGTAAAAATTTCCCTCCCTGCAACATGAACGGCCCCCCGGGCCTTGCCCGAACACCCCCCTGGATGATAAAAAGCCATCCTTTGCTTGGCTTCTTGAGAACCATCCCATTTCGTTCCCCCCGCCTGTTTTCCCCATCACTGCCAAAAGAGGTTCCCCCCCATCTTGCATCGCCAGCCCTGGCATCCAGGGACACACAGGAAAGGAAACCTTACAACCTGGCAAGAGTTCCCTTAGCTGGGCCAACCCTTGCCAATAAACAGAGAAAAACAACACCAAGAAAAGAAAATTTTACGGTTATCCCCTAATTCCACTTTCTTTTTTTTTTTTACCTTTTTCGCTTTTCCATCCCGCCCCTTGCCCTCCCCCCTCCCCTCCCCTCCCTGCCCCTTTTTCCCCTTCCTCCCCTCCCCTTCCCCATTTCCACCATCAACCAAAATGCCCCCCTACCCCGTTGTTTTTTTTTGTTTGTGCAAAAGAAAGTTTGGCCTTTTTGAGGCAAAGAAAAAAAGGAATTGAAGCCGGGGCCCCCCCCCTTGAAACTTGTCCCCCCTTTTTTTTTAAATTTAATTTTCCCCACCCCCTCCCCTATTTTGCCCCCCCCTTCACTTCTGGAGGAAATGGACCTACTTATTTTTTTTCACCCCCCTGCTACTGACCCCTTGCGAGGGGTTCAGATGTACCCGGCATAAAGGGGGAGGGTTCCATATTGGCAGATTATTGGGGGAACTTCTGTGATCAGTTCTTAGCTGGATGATCAAAACACACAGGAGCTCAGCTTTTCTGTGCTTCCAGGTCCTCATCTGCAAAGCGGAGCTCATGAGAAATACCAGCCATCTGCTTTCACAGTGCCAGAAGATTTTATGCAGACTGATGGGGAGGAAAAAAATCTTAGTGCTGGGCCTTGCATGCTATAATAACAATACTACGTGACCTGCCAGTCAAGGTATTTCCATTGGCACAACAGTGGCATGAATGTTACTGGGGTAACCAACCACTTTCTGATTAGACTGGAGGCCTCCTTCTAGGGTGAATCCATGCTCATACTGTAAACCTTGTTAAAAGTCCATAGCTGGGGAGGTCACTGGGGAATTAGTGGACACGTTGCCAAACAGTCCTCTAAACATCTCTGCTTATACCCATAGATTAGAGTTGCTCTCGGCCTTGGTCAGAGAAGCTTCTTTCTGCTTGGGGGAGTGGTTAATACAAAACCTCATGTTGGTCAAAAGTGTTGAGAATAAGTGACTGTTGAATGACTGGGCCCTAAATAGAAAATCTTTGCCAACCCCCAACCCAATGCCCAAGGAACATCAAGGAAGAAGGGGTGGAAAGAATGCATGCGCTGGAGAATGGGAGGGGTGCTGTGGCATACTGTCTCCTGGACGTGACAGCTGCCGCACTCATGAGCTCACAGTGGCTGGGGTTATCTGCACAAGACCTGCATGGTTGGGGGAGGGGCTCATGAAGTCTCACTCCCACCTGAGAAGCTAGTGGCAATTGGTGGCTGCTGGAGAAGGAGGAGTCATTGTTCTTCAGGAATGTGGTCACTAGTAGGTTGCCTGTGTTCTCCTGAACAGTCCCCACTCACACGCATGTGGGCAGCGCTACTCAGTGGGTTATTAAAAATAAAGAAGACATGAAGGTAGGAGGGACAGGTTGGAGGTGGTTAGGAAATGTGGTGAATATGATTAGCATATATTGTATATCCATATAAAATTGTCAAAGAATAAATAAAAATATTTTATTTAAAAATTTTTCATATATATATATTATATATATTATATATATATGAGGACACTTGAGTGTATGTGCCTGTGGAGGCCCAAGAGTGACCTCAGTAATAATTCTGGATTGCTCTACTTCCTTGTTGCTTTGCTCTGAAGTTTTCTAGCCTCTGCCTTCCAAAGCCAGAATTCCAGGGCTCTACCATTTCTGCCTGATATTTTTTCTTTTTCTTTTGTTCAATTGTGCGTGTATGTATGTGTGTGCGTGTTATGTATGTGTGTGTGTGTGTATGTAAAACCATGGATGAATTCGGGAACCACCATGGACGCCTCCACCTCCTCCTTGTTTACTCTGCCCCGGGATTCACAGGCTCTCCCCTACCAGGACCAGAAACGCAGGCTGCCCCCGCTTCCGCCCGGCGTCTATACATCTATACGTGGGGTCTAGGATCTGAATTCAGGACCTTCTGCCTACAAGACAGAGGCTTAACTCCATCCCTGAACCACCTCTCCAGCCCTCTGCCTGATATTTTCATGTGAGATCTGAGATCCAAACTCAAGTCTTTATGCTTGTGAGGCAAAAGCTTAACCCCTGAGCCATCTCCCCAACACCACAAAAATATTTTTAAAAACGTGAAAGACACCATATGTTATCGTATAGGCTTGCAGAGAGATGTATGAATGACCACCCAGGAGCTCATGACCCCATGGATTGCTCAGTGGTGTGTGTGTGTGTGTGTGTGTGTGTGTGTGTGTGTGTGTACTCACGCTTGCTCCTGCACACTTTATTTTTATTGCTTTTTTTGTAGTGTTTTCCCCAAAAATATTGTAGTTATGTTTTTTCTCATCTTTATTTTTTTAATGTTGTGTGCATGAATATAATGACTTTTTAATATTTTCAACCTTTAGTCCCAATCCCATCCTTCCTCCTTTCCCCCTTGCAATCCTTCATCTCCTCGGCTAGATGCCCTCCCATTTTCAAATCTTTTTGCTTGTATGGCCCACTGTGTTCCATCTAGTCTGTGACGACCTGTGCCTCCTTGCCTGTCTCATGCTCCAGCAAACACCTAGATCAGTGGATGTGCCATGGAGGAAAGCATCCTCCTTCATTTCCCCATCAGCATTAGTCCTCGCCCGTCTCTCAGAGACGTGTGGACCTTCTTCAGATCTTTCTGCTTCCCTGGTGAGATGATAAGACAGTTCCTGTGCAATTCTTTTATAAATATACATGTCTACCATGAGATCTTGTATATCACGACTATGTCCTATCCAGGAGGTAATTCCTAACCTACCACTTTCCCACATCAGGCTTTCACAATCTTCATGTCTCCTCTTCTGCAATGTTCCCTGATCTTTAAAGTAGGGGTAGGTGAGGCTTGTCTGTCCTATTTAGGGACAAGCAGTCCCCAGATCCTTATTTTCTGCATTTTAGCAAGTCGTGCTTTTCCATAGTAAACATGCTGTGCTGTGGAAGAGACTTCCGGGTTGTGTGCTGAGCGCTCTTCCGATAGTGATTCCAAGCCAGATGTTCAGTCAGGAGATCAATGCTAGGATCAGCACAGAACAGAGAACATGTCGTGTTTGCCTTTCTGTGTCTGAGATTCCTCACTCAATATGAAATTTTCCAGTTTCATCCACTTACCAGCAAATTCCATAATCTCATCCTTATGCTAAGCAGTATTAATAGCTGAACAATATTCCACTGTGCATATGCACCACATTTTCATTCCTCTGTTGATGGACATGTTGACTGATTCCATTTTCTCACTATTTGAACAGAGTTGCAATGAACATAGATGAACAAGTGTCTTCGTAATAAGATATAAAGCCTTTTGGGAATAGTACTAGAAGTAGTATATCTGGGCCAGTGGTAGTTCCATTTTTAGCTTTCTGAGGAACCTCCACATGATTTTCAAAGTGGCTGCACTGTTCACACTCCCTCCAGCAGTGAATACGTTTCCCCTTTTATCCACATCCTCACCAGCATTCTGTCTTTTTTTTTTAAATCACTTTCTTACCCAAGACCCCAGACTGGTCATACACTTTCAGGGCTCAATAAGAAGTAAAAATGTGGGGCTGGAGAGGTGGCTTAGGGGTTAAGCCTCTGCCTTCCAGGCGGAAGATCCCGAGTTCAGATCTTAGACCCCACGTATAGACGCCGGGCGGAAGCCGGGGCGGCCTGTGTTTCTGGTCCTGGTAGGGCGGAGCCTGTGAATCCCAGGGCAGAGTAAACAAGGAGGAGGTGGAGGTGGTCCATGGTGGTTCCCGAATTCGCCCGTGGTTCTACACACACACGCACACACACACAATTGAATAAATTTTAAAAATTTTAAAAGAAGTAAAAATGTGAGTATTCCTTGTTCAATAATTATTAATAATTGCTCTTCACTTATGGTGGGGAATGCCTGGAATCCCAGAGCTTTGGAGAAGGCAGGAGAACTTGAGCTCCTGGCCTGCCTGGGCTACATTATGAATTCAAAGCCAGCCTGGGCTACATAGTGAGCTCAAAGCCAGCCTGAGCTACATAGTGAGCTCAAAGCCAGCCTGAGCTACATAGTGGTTCAAAGCTAGCCTGAGCTACATAGTGGTTCAAAGCTAGCCTGAGCTACATAGTGGTTCAAAGCTAGCCTGGGCTTCATAGTGAGTGCCTGGCCAGCCTGAGATACATGGGAAAACCCTGCCAGCCCCCCCAACTTATCCCCCAAAAAACTACAGATAGTTACAGCTACAATAATTTCACCGGAGAACAGAGCCCTTCCTCGCACTGGTTCCTATGGTTTTGCATGAGTCACGTGTCCTCACAGCTGACCACGCCAGGACCACCTGGTGGGCCAGGCTGCAGCCAAACTCGGGACCATCTCTTGAGAGCCCGAGCCTTTCCATGTCCCCAATCAGCCGCCTCCCTGTAAGGCTTGTCTTCTCGTTCTAAAAGATGTCGAAGGGCAACGGCCGGCTTCTCTGAGGAGCAGGCGAACAGACGCACACAGACAGACAGGTTGGCAGCTCTCTGCCCTTTGAAGGAGAAGGGAAACGGGCAGGTGTCTGGATGACGCAGGAAGCGAGGTCAGAAGTGCCCCGGGGAGAAATGCTGTGAGCATGTGGCCCATGGTGAGTGACAGGAGAGGCGCAGGTGGGAGCAGACAGCCCCGAGGAGCGCGGCACCCCGCCGTGCTGAGGTGACTTGCTTTATTAAGAAGTGACTGGCAGGAGAAGATGCCGCACGGCTGTAAATGTCATCTGGGGCCCGCGCTGATGCCTTCATTGTCTGTGAAAAGGTTCCTTCGGAGCAGCCGACAGAGTCCCGGCCCCAGAGACAGGCTGGTGGCCCGAGCTCCTGGCCGGCTCCAAGTCCGGCAGGGTGTCCATCCAAGACCATCATGCAGCCCTGGCAAGAGCATCTCTCGTTCCACACCCTGCCCTCCTGCTCATGGCCTCCTGGCCAGGCGCATTTATCCGGCTGGTAATTTGAGGTACCCTGGGGTTTGGAGGGCTGCGCTCTTCTTTCCCACAGGCCTCTCTCTTGCATCTCCCAAGAGACAACGATGTCAGGGGCTTTGGGGTTCCAGCTGGTGCCGTGTTGCTCTGCTCAGCTCCCTGGCACCAGATCACCCTTCACCTTCCTGGCACGTTGTCTGTCTTGCCATTGAAAACAGGGCTCAGGTTCTGCTCGTCAGGCCCCGCCTCTCTGCCAGGAACAGGGCCAAGCTTCTGCAACGGGTTTGGTGGTTGACACACACTGTCCCTCTTCCTGACATTCAAGGGTATCCAGGTCACCCCCCACCAGCTGAGACTTTCAAAGGTATCCAGGTCACCCCCCACCAGCCGAGACATAAAACCAGCATATCTCACTTCTCCCCACAGGGTCCCTTAGAGTCTACCTCCAAAATCCTCAGAACTCTGCAAGATGAGGGCTATACTTTGTCCAAGTAAATATTCCCTAGACAGTGCTGGAGCCCTGATAAAAGGCACAGATGGACCCGACAGATGGCTCAGGGGTTAAGACTCTGCCTTACAGGCAAAAGTCCTGAGTTTGGATCCCACGTAAAAACATCAGGCAGAAACAGTGTTGGCCTGCACTTCCGGCCCTGGTGGATGTGGCCTGGGAAATCCAAGAGTGAAGCAAAAAGGAGATAGAAGCAATCCAGGATGATTCCCTAAGTCACCCTTGGACCTTGGACCTCTACAGGGACACACAGTGTCTTCTGATACACACACACAAACACATATGCATGAACGGACATATGCAGGCAAAATAAATAAACTAAAAAACAGAAAGGCACAGACGGTAGTCAACACAGGATCGTTAGGCCCACTCAATAATTCATTCATTTATTGCCCATGAATAATCTTTCATGATAAATCAAGTGCACAATACTTGTTTAAACAAATCTTTCACAAGGCTTGAATTCTAAATCTGGAATAATGAGGAAAACGCCCTTTGAATATAATGTCATCATTGCTCTGTACGTCTCAGCTGTCAGCCTGACACTTGGCAGACCTATGAGTAGTTACCGGGTAGGGCAGGCCTCTGAGCAGGCCTGCAGGGGAGTGCCTTGATTGCATGAGTGATGGGAAAGACCCCGCCCACTGGGGGTGGGACCATTCTTGGCAGCTGGATAAAGAGAGCTAGTTGAGATGGCAGACAGGCAGGCGAGCCTGCAGCGCTGCTCTTGTGTGGACGTGCTGTGACCAGCCCCGCTCGGCTCTTCACGCTGGGGAGACTGTGACGTGGTGGCCAGTATCCCGGAGTCGTGAGGTGGATGAAGCCTTTCTCTCCTAACTTGCTTCTGCCAGGCAGAAACTTAAACAGTTCTCAACCATTTAGCCTGGCATGGGTCAAGTTTCACAAAGAGGGTTGAGAGCCGTGACTTCAGTGGGGACCAAAGCAAGCAATGCTGTTGTGTTAAAACTGAGGTGAGGCTGGAAGCCTCCAGAGAGATTTCTTCTGCCATTTCACATAATGGGACTCGGAACAACAGGCCAGCAATGGTTTGAGTGATCAGAGGAGCCCTGGAAATACACGGGGACCCCTCCAGAAGTGAGGACCATGCAGGGCGAGGGCTTCCCACCGGCATCTCTGGAGGTTCACTGCAAACCACATCCTCCCTGCTGCAGCCAGATCTCGCGGAATCTGCTCACAGCCGCGGAGTGCCCAGTTCTTTGCGATGGCGATAGAGTCAGGTGTGGAGGCCACACCTGTGATCCCAGCAACTGGAAAGATGAGGTAGGAGAGTGACCTTGCCCTGCCTGGGTTCAAAGCCAGCCTAGGTAACATGGTGGGTCTGGGACAGTTTGGGCTACAGAGTAAGATCCTGTTTTGAGAGAGAGAGAGAGAAGGGGAGAGGAAAAGAGAAGGAAAAGGAGAGGAAGAAGGAAGGAAGTAAGGGACAGGAAGTCGAGGGGGGGAGGCGAGGGGCAGGACAAGGGAGAGGAGGAGGTGGGGAAACAGGGAGGGAAATGGACGGGCTTCTCAAAGTTAACCAAAACAACCAACTGGCCACTCTAGTGGGGACCCAGGACTTCTCTCACCCCTATTTGGCACAGTCCAGAGGACATTTGATCTTGTGCACACATGTTCCCCCGTGCTTCCTGGCCACACGCATGATTCCCGGGAGGAAGACGTTGGTTCACAGTGTTGGATCCAGCATCACCAACTTTTCTTCCTGCTGTGCCATGTCACCCATCATCCTCCTCCACTACGCTCCTCACCCGCATCCCTCCACTCCTCTGGCCTCCTCTTCTGTGTGAAGACGTGACCGGAGCTCTCTCTCGCACTTCCCTTTCCCAGCACCTCGCGGCTCCCGCAGGACCACGTTCCGCAGACTCTTCCTCCAGCCAGGCTTCCTGCAGCGCTTCCAGCTGGCAGTCCTGCGCATCCGTGGAGCTCAGCTGGCTGCCAGGACCCTGGCTGCGCATCACAGCCCTGCATGGTGCCTGTCCCTGCTGCCCAGAACAATGATGGCTTGGAACGGCATGCAGCGTCCACGGCGCACCCAGGAGACCTGCTCACAGTCCCTCTCGCACACTTTATCTGGTTTTCTGTGGCTGGAGACAGTTGTCTGGAAAGCACCGCCTGGAGCGCAGGTGAGCAAGAACGGTAGGGGGGCCGTCATCTCAGTGGGTCACGTTGCCACGTAAGGAGGCCAGCACCTCACCGCCGAAACAGGTCCTCCGATTCTGCCCAAGGAGACGTGTCCCAGCTACTCAGAGAAAACTTTGGCCTGAAAATTTGCTCATATGATGGGATGGCTTTTCTCATTCCTGGACGGTTCTGGAACTTTCTTCCTTTTCCCTAGGAACTCAACATTTTGCTCAGGCTATACTCATAGCAAGGTCACCCTCCTGCTTCATCTTACCAGATGCTGGAGGGCAGGCAGGGCTGAGGGAGAGGCTGGAGGGCCAGGCAGGAGGCTGGGGGTGCTGGAGGGCCAGGCAGGAGGCTGGGGGTGCTGGAGGGCCAGGCAGGAGGCTGGGGGTGCTGGAGGGCCAGGCAGGAGGCTGGGGGTGCTGGAGGGCCAGGCAGGAGGCTGGGGGTGCTGGAGGGCCAGGCAGGAGGCTGGGGGTGCTGGGGACACAGTCTGTGAGAAGAGCACTGAGAGGAGGATGACTTTGAAGGAAAATCTCCCACACTGCAGATGCTGCTCACAGACACAGGAAAGTCAGCTGGTTTGAAAATACTTTGTGCAGGAGCTGTTACTGGACCCTCTGAGATTTGGCTCTCTGAGTTTGGGCTCCAGCAGAGTTCCATGCCAGGCCTCCCGTGCCCTCGCCGCCTTCGCTGCCCATTCCCAGGCTCCATCTTGCCGAGTCATTGTCTGGCCCAATGGCCTTCCTTGGCACTGTGCTGCTTGGCATGCCCTTTGCCTTCCACGGGACCAGAGCGGCCTCCTCGCCGGAGCCCCTGCGGCTGCGTCGGCCTCTCCACCCGCCTGCGCAGTACCTGCCCACGACTTTCCAAAGGTCCTGGGCACATCTGACCATTTGGTGTTTTCAGATGATGGAGGCAACTCCTCACCTTGGATCTTATGAAAGCGCCTCAGTTTGAAGGGACACGGTGGCACCTTTATCCAGCATCCGTGGTAGAAGTAGGAGGGTGATGAATTAAGGGCCAGCCTGGGCTACGTAGCTAGACTCTTGTTTCCAAAAGAAAGAAAAAGGAAGGAAGAAAAAGAACGAGAAAAAAGAAAGAAAAAAGGAAAGAGAGAAGGAAAGGACAAGGAACGGAAGGAGAAGGAGAGAAGGAAGACAGAGAAAAAGAAAGAACAGACAATCACCTACGTTGTGCAGTTGTGTTTTGTATTGTTGTCTGGTGGGTCTTTTTCCAAGATGTATATCTTTGTTAAATTGTATTGTTGTCCTGTGTTGTGAATGTGGGTGTCTGTGTGAATCTATGTTGTGTGATTTTGTATGTGTCTTTGTGCGAGTTTGTGTGCATATGTGAATGTGTGCCAGAGTGAGTGTGTATATGTGTGAGAAAGTATGTATGTGTGTGTTTGTGTATGTGAGTGTGTGATGTTAATCAGTGTGGGATAGACAGATTATCACAAAGATCCATATAATACAACAGACCTTCCTCCCTCCCTCCCTCCCTCCTCCCTCCTCCCTCCCTCCCTTCCCCCTCCCTCCCTCCCCCCCTTCTTTCTGTGCACATGCACGCACACCCAGAGTTCTTTCATCCCTTTAGTGCATCAGACAGATTGATGGCACAGAATGAGACAGAGGCTTGGGACGGCGTGTTTCCCGTGGAAGGGGGGAGCCTGGTTTCACAGTAAGGGCCCAGTGCTGGCTTTGGCTCCTCGCAGAGATCACGCTCTCCCCCTTTCTCTTCCTCTGATGCTTGTAAGCAGCGGCTGTTTTCCTAACTAAACCGCAGAGATCTCAGGAGGACCAGTAGCAAGTCCTTTGGACCTGAGGGTTCTTGAGCTTTGATCCCCTGTCACAAACCTGGGCCATGCGTGTCCCTCTGGGTCGCGCTGCCGGTGAAGGACTGAGACCTTTCGTGGACAGCCTGTAAATCTCCCTCTTCACCTCTCAGGCCTCAGCCTCCGCCAGGTAGGGTTGCTATGGCAATAGAGAGGCACCAGCCAGGTTGGCCCAGGAGTGTGCCTGCAATCCACGACGAAGGCCGGGAGAGAGCAAGGGTGAAGACGTCTCCAAAGCCTCACTGCTGGCAGGAAGCAACAGATGTTTCTGGATTCATGGGTGATGGTTCCCCATGTAGTGATGAGCCAGGGAAAACGCTATCCATCCCAGTGCTTGAAAGTGATCTAGAACCTTCTCCTTGTCTGTAGTCACCTGGGAGAAGAGCCAAGAGCAAGGAGGACACCATCTAATTCCTGAGTCTGGGACGCAATATGGCATCCGGCTGGCATGTTCTGGGGAAGGCGCGTAGGAAGGAAATGAGTCTCTGTGAAGAGCAGCTATAGTGTGAATCGCGAGGTCCCCAGGAAGCAGACGGGACTTAAGGGAACCTCAGCTTGGCTGCTGCCCCCTGAATGTTCCAGTCAGTGTCCTTTACCGTGAGGGTCTCGGCTGACCCATGAGAGGCCTGAGCGCCCGGAATGTGGTCACGTGAGCTGCACCGTGGACGACCCCAGCCCAGTGGGACAGCACCACCTCGAAGCAGGTCCCTGAATCTGCTCTCTCTCCCAGCTCTCTCTGGATGTCCCGTCTCGAAAATAAGTTGAAACTGTCAAGGGGCAGCATGGGTTGCCGAGTTTTCCTTTGCTGCTAAAGATATGAACTATCCCTGGTGCTTCCTGCCCTCATCTTCCTCCTGCATCACCCAACCCCACCCCCTGCTGGGATTTTAAATGCAGGTAATTGAAAGTGTATCTCGTGGCTGGGTAATCAGCAGAGAGCCCGCCCATCTGCCGGCAGAGGAAGCCAGCGCCGTTTTCTCTCCATTGTGTCCGCCTCTCGTAATTTGGGTTGCAGACATTACCATCTGCTTCCAAACCCCACTTATCTGCAGTGGGGCAGGAGGGTGATCACCTTGCTGGCCCGCGTTCAGTCTGCCCTTCTGACCAGCCGCCATCCTCCCCGTCCCATCTGTGAGCGAGGGTTGGCAGCCCAGACGGCTTGGCCGGCTCAGCCTCCCTTCCTCCCAGAACAAAGAGATGCCCCGTGCCCTACAAACCCCACAGGTCCGGGGATGACCGGGGCTGGAGGGGGAGCCTGGACCCAATGAATACAAAGTTGTTTCTGTTGCCAGGGAAACGCGTCCCTTTGTGTCCTGGGATCAGCACAGGCAAATTTGATAAATTTTCTTCCTGATGGTGCTCTCGTGTTGCCAGTGCACAGTGTCCGGAAAATCCCGACATTTAATAAAACTTGGATAACCATCCACTAGATCTGATTAAGCCTTTTTAGCATTAGCTGTCCCTTCCTGACACCCACAGCAAGCCTAGAGCTTTGAGCCCAAGTTCGGCTCATGTCAGCAGCTAACACAGCCTCTCTTCCCCCTCCGACTGTAAGAAGGAATAGGGCTCAACCATCTGGCACCTTCTCGGGACCAGGATGAACGCCACGAGGTGAGGCAGCTGGTTACCAGCCTGGCCAAAGAAAGGCTTGGGGAGAATTAAATTCCATCTATTCGTTTATCCTGAGACACCTGCAAAGGACCGTTAGCTTTGGGGGGGGGGTCATTCGGAAGAAGGGTTTCTTTGCTGACATCTGGGAGATAATTGATTCGTCCTTCACCGTAACATGGCTGAGATTTGGGGTGATTATCTCTCAGCTACCCCAACCAGCTTCTTTTGTCACACTCTGCTAATGCGAGCACAGTCTCCCCCCATGGTTCTTTCCCTAGCACGTCTTGTCCGATTCAGAGCATTAACCTGGTCTAACTGCTCCAGCGCCTGTCTTGCTGCCGGCTGGTACCTTGGACCCTGACTGGGGAGGCTTTGGACTGACGGAGGGCAGAACAGGAAGAACGGAAGTGGAGTGAGGGTGCTCGCCGTGGTGGTCCCCCTTCAGGAAGCTAAGACAGAAACGTTCCTTCACATCGGGGTGTGCTCTCTGGGCTCCTGTGGTCCCAGAGCCATTACTGGAAGCGGACACCACGGCGGCCATCCATGAAGACGCCACGGATGGGGTGGGAAGATGCTCGTGGGGGAAGTGCTTGCTGCAGAAGCGTAAGATCAGGGCTCGGAGTCCCAGAACCCACAGAAAAGCCAGGCATGGCGGCACGTGTCTGTCATCCCAGCCCGGTGAAGGCTCACAGAGACGGGCAGATCCCAGGGTTGCTGGCCGGCCAGCGGAGCTGAAGGCAAAGCAGTGAGCTCCGTGTTCAGTGAGCCTTGTCTCAGAACACAAGGCACAGAAGACGCCTGACTTCCGTCTGTAGCCTCAACATGCACACATGCGCACAAGGCCCTACTATGTGCCAAGCACCATGCTGGGTCTCAGGGACACAGAAGTCTGTGATCTGGGGTTTTGGTTTCAAAGACTGAAATTGTTTCCAGAAAACCATCAGTAGTTCAAGGCAGCCTAAAGTGCCGGAGGGGGCCAGGGGGCACTGGCAAAGACAGCAGGGGGTGCGGCAGGCTTGGCGGGAGCATGGCGGGAAGATTGGCAGGGGCATGGCAGGGGGATTATAAGAGGATGGAAAATTCACCCTCTGTCCCTCGTGCCCATGTGGGCATCACTACTAGATGGTGCCGCTGTTGTCTGAACTGGTATGTGGACTCAGACACGCTCCTTGACGTGGCTCCAGGCAGCACGATGGACAAGGGGCAGCAGCTCATACAAGAGTCACGTGCTGCCTCTGGGGGGGATGGTCGATGACACCTCTGTACACATCTGCCGAGATGCCCAAGACCAGGCTGCTTGCTTCTGCAGACAGGCCAGACGTGGAAGTGACGGGCTGGCATGCTTGGGGGACGATGCCTGAGCGTGGGCGGGTTGTCATGGCTCAGACTCCGACTGCCTGGCCCGTGAAGGCCCGAGGTGGCCCCATCGGGCTGAGAGGCGAGGACACTGCAGGCGGCTGCATCCCTGAGCAATCCTCAAGGCCACAGAGTGAGCTCTCGCCTGGGGGGCTGTTTGCACCGACTCGCCCAGCACCCCTGGTCTATTTACTTCTAGGGGTGCTGAACCCCTTGGCCGTGGACTCTTCGTCCATCTCCAGCTGCTGCTTCGGACATCCTGTCTCTTTTTTCTCAGTCTCTCTCTCACCTCTGCCCTGGTGACACTTAACACTCAGGCAAGTCATGTGGACCTGCCTGGTTCGGCGTGTGCGCCACGTGCCTGCAGAGTCCCCTTTGCGTCCAAAGCCCTTCTCTGGGTTTACGGGTTGACTGTGTTGTCCGCTGGGCTCTGTGTTCAGCCCAGAACAGTGACCAGATGATTTCCCTTCAAATTCCTCTGACTTCTTGCCTGGCTTTCCCTTGCAGGTGGCTTGAGAACTCTGGAGGATCTGTTCTGACACCCCAGGGTGCGGGCAGGGGAGGGGAGAGGGCGACTCGACCCTTGGTCTTGAAAGCTGTGGCTGACCATGGCTGGAGCCAGGCTCTGGAGAGAGAGGAGGCTGGTTTGACTTCTGAAACCCTTCATTTGTAGAATCAAAAGCTGAGGTCTGAAAGAAGAGGCCGGAAAGCTAATCCTTACCGAATAGATTAGAGCGAGGGTCTGTCCAGAAGGGATAGAGCTTTGCCAGCTGCTCACAGGAGCAGGACCAGAGGGAGCCCGGAGGAATTCAGGAGTCCACAGCACTGACCTTGTGTGGAAGTCAAAACCCCAGAGCAACAAGGACAGGTGGGGGTTGGGAGTGCAGGTCACTAGCAGGCTGGGAAGCTGCCCGCGGCTCTCTCTCCTGGGGAGGCAGGACGTACGGCCTCTCTAGACCCTCATCCGCTGGGCCCTGGGTTCCGTTCACCCCGCCCCCAGGTGGACAAACAGCACAGCTCACATCTCTCCACATGAAAACAGACAGACCCAAGAAGGAATCAGAGGACCCAGCGTGGAGAGGGGAGTGAGAAGTCAAACTCCAGCAGCCACAGACGGATGGAACCCCACGGGCCCTCCACGTCCAGGGAAACCTCGCTGGACTCCACAAGCACAGTGCCTGCATGCAGCCCGAAGGAGAGGAGACGGAGGGAGCTTCAGTGTGGCCCTAAGGGGGCTCCAGTGTGGCCCTAAGGGGGCTTCAGTGTGGCCCTAAGGGGGCTTCAGTGTGGCCCTAAGGGGGCTCCAGTGTGGCCTAAGGGGGCTTCAGTGTGGCCTAAGGGGGCTTCAGTGTGGCCCTGCTTGGACCACGTTTAAGGCAGAAAGTAGCAGAACCGCTTTAAGCGGGACTCAGAGACAAGGGCTCCAAGTTACTCGCCACCTAGTTCCTACTCCAAAGCAGCCCCCGCTTCTCTTAATGGCATTAACCCTCCAGCAAGCTGAATTGTTTTGAGAAATATGCCCCAAATTTATGTAAGCCAGATGTGATGGTGGCATGCAGACTACAGCCCTCCCGCGGTGAGATGGGAGGTGGAGAAACACGGGAGACTCTGCCTGAAGAACTCTAGCCAACACTCCCCGGGCACCGTCTGCCAGGGCACCGTCTGCCAGGGCCCCCACCTCCGTGCAGCAGCAGAAGCAAGAGAGACTCTCCTCAACAAGGTGGAGGAGAGAGCCAACTCTAGAAAGCTCTCCTCAAATTTCTATATGTGCACTGTAGCACATGAATATGTGGCACGCACACACCTCACATGCACACGTACGACACACTAAATAAATAAATAGATACCAACCTTTATATTTGTCTGATTGTCTTGATGTGTTGAGTGATTTGGCTGCCAAGCTTTATGAATTATGCTTTTAAAATGAACACGTTTGTGGGACTGGAGAGGTGGCTCAGGGGTTAAGCCTCTGCCTTGCAGGCGGAAGGTCCTGAGTTCGGGTCCTGGACCCCACGTATAGATGCCGGGCGGAAGCAGGGGCAGCCTGCGTTTCTGGTCCTGGTAGGGTGGAGACTGTGAATCCCGGGGCAGAGTAAACAAAGAGGTGGTGGAGGTGTCCATGGTGGTTCCCGAATTCCTCCGTGGTTCTACACACTCATACATATGCACACGCGCACACATGCACAATTGAATAAATAATAAAAAAAGAACATGTTTGTATCATTTTCACAACCGATAGATCACTACAATAAGGAGGAAGCCTGGATTATCTTACTAGATCATGAGGAAGAGACTTCAAGATATTTTGCCACATCCATTTTGCAGATGAGGACATGAGTCTTTGTCTAGTCACTTTCTTGAAACTTCCGGGGAATGTGTGCCCACCTGCACAATGTCCTAGGTTCAGTCCTCAGGGAAACATAAATTGGATAAGGTGTCACATGTTCTTAATCCCATCACTGTGGAGGTGCATAAAGGAGGACTGGAAGGTCAAGGTCAGATTTGGCTGCAAAGCAAGTTGGAGCCAGCCTGGAACACATGAGATCCCTTCTGAAAACCACATGAAAGACTTCGGAGGAGATGGACTGCTGCATCTACATGGCCCAAGCACATTGCAAGTCTCCTGCCTGCGCTGTCCCCACTGTAGCACAGGCGGTTACAGTGGACTGTCCCTCAAGACTCCTCCCTCTGAGTTGGCTCCAGCTGGTGGTGGTGCTGGCCGGAGGTTGTGGGGTCTTCTCGAAGTGGAATGTAGCTGGGAAGTAGGTCACTGAGCTGTCCAGCAGAGACCGGTCCCTATAAATGCTTGGCTGCTCAGTAACGTGTTGACTAAGTGAAGATTCTCGGAAGAAAACCAGATCTAAAAGAATGACCCCTCACCGTCTCACACAGCCCCTAAATTTCATCTACCTTTCACTGGTCGTTTTCGAAGAGGCAGTTGAGACCCCTGTTCATTCTTTTTCCTGATAAACGTCCCTCCCAGTTCAGCTAAACCCGCCCAAAAGACATTCTGATCGTCGGTGAGTCTTGTGACGCTTGGCAAAGAGCCTGTTTGCTCTCTGCCCCTAGAGACTCGACTCACACAGACCTGGGATTTTGCTCAGAAATCTCCTCGTTCAAAGAACCTTGGAAATGATCCGGCATTGAACTTTTTCTGGGGACCTCAGACGGGTGATCATTCAAAGCCCGCGGTGGGGTCAGCATCCTTTGCAAAAGGATCGATTTGTTGCCCCGTGAACCCGCTAAGGACCTCAGCTCTGAGCCGCGTGAACAGCGAGGCTCTTTCGATGCACATTAGGATCGGATCACTGGGGAGCTTTTTCGCAGCAGTATAACTTGCCCTCCTTCCCAGCATGAGGTCAGACTCCCCGGGGGACGCCAAGACATTGTCATTATCTTAGAGTTTCACTAGTAAACCCAAGATCAGACATAGTCGAGGATGACCAAGGTCAATAAACTGTTCAGGTGCACATGGCCTTCAGCCGACATCTAAGTCAGGATGCAAAGTCACTTCCTGGTAACTACCCCACTAATGTCCCACGCTAGAAGACTATACAATGTGGAACCCGGAAGGTGTACAGCTGCTCTCCTGATGTTCAGAAGAGGAAAGGATGACCTGGGTCAGCCTCCTTGGTCCCCCTGGGCAGGAGGGTCCAGCCGGAGGGCGGGTAGCTGTCAGGTGACTGCTCAATAGTACCACCCGGCTCCAGGGAGCTTCATGTTGAGCTTGGTCTTGCTTGAGGTAGAAGCTATTTAAGGGCTAATGAGACAGATCAGAAGGTAAAGGAGATTGCTCACCAACTTGGCAGCCTGAGTTCGATCCCTGGAAACCCACATGTTAGAAGGAGAAAACTGGCTTCTGGGATTATCCTCTGAACACCACACACACCTGTTCTCTTTCTCTCTCTCTCTCTCTCTCTCTCTCTCTCTCTCTCTCTCTCTCTCTCTCTCTTTCTCTTTCCATGTATGTGTATCTCTCTCTCTCCCTCCTTTATTTTCTTTCTTGCCCTGACTCTAGCTTTTGCTCACTCCTTCTCTGTTTGTCTCTCTTCCTCCCTCTCCTTCCTTCTTTCTCTCTTTCGCCTTAACTCTAGCTCTTGCTCTCTCTCTCTCATCCTTGTTCTAGCTCTTGTTTTGTGTGTGTGTCTGTCTCTGTGTATCTTCCTCCCTCTCCCTTCCCTCTCTTTCCTTTCCTTGTTCTGTTTCTCTGTGCTCCTTCTCTGTCTCTTGGCTCTGATTCTAGTGCTCTCTCTCTCTCTCTCTCTCTCTCTCTCTTGCTCTCTCTCTGGCTCTCGCTCTCTCTCAAATAAAGAGCACACGGAGGACCCTCATGAGTCCCTTGGTTGACTTTGAGTGAGGGGTGGGTGCGTAGGGTAGGGGTGAAGGGCTCCCAGTCTCAGACTGTCACAGGAGACAGACAGCCAAGATGGATCGATTTCACGGGATGCTGCTAATTTACATCTTATTAAAATGTGATGTGAAAAGAGGGAAAAAGAACCTTCAGAAATGAGCCGTTAAGCGAATCAAAGTTTGCAGGGAAAGACAGAGCAAAAACAAGATAACATAACATATATATTTAGGATCAGACTTTCTAATTTGCCGCAATCTGTGATTCTCCAACTCTGGCTACATTGGGTATAATTATTTCTGCCTAAATAATTTTGCAAACTTGCAGCATAACTCAGGATCACACATAAGAATCAGCACGGCTTGCTCACAACAAGCCATAATTATGTTCCGGAGCCTCTACGGCTCTTTAGAGCTGGTGCAAAGCAATTATGTTTTTTTTTCCTTCTTGCAAAGCACATTAACCTGTGGAAATTACAAACTATGAAAAGTGAGAAAGTATACGCTGTCGATGGGACAGTACCGGATTCAGCCTGCTGGAAGCTCTGTCTAGAGCTAACCACAAGCCTTCTGGTGGGACCTTCCCTCTCTGGCAAAGCCGTGGGCTTCGCACATGAACAAGAACTTTAGGTGGATACGTTCTGAACACAGACACAACGTGACCATCATGGATGGGAAGATAGAGCGACCACCAGAGCGGCAGGGCTGCGTTTGGTACCCCTGCTTTTTGCTCTTTGCGTTCACGCTGTGCATTCGGCTCCAGCAATGCACCGTCCTGCACTTACCAATTCGTGGCTGCCTGGGGGGGGGGTGACCTTGGCGTGGAGATGTGTGGAACAAGAAACGAAGGTTTCTATCATATTCGTGACCCTTGGCTTGTGGGCTGCATAAAGGGGGGGCTCAGTATTTCACTCAGTCTCCTAATATTTTTTAGTTTGTCTAAAATAATTTACAATTTCCTTTTCTTTCCGAAGAGGAAAGAATGCAGTTCAGAAAGGAACAGATTTTCCAGCACCTACAAATCAAAACCGGAAGGTCAGGTCCATTGTAAATCCAAAGCTCTAGACAAAAAGCAAGAACAGTAGACGGAAGGAGGACCTCTTCCAGCCTCACAGATAAAGCAGGCAGGAGAAAGTCCCCGGTGGCAACCAAACTTTTGGTGTCCATGGGGGACAAAGCGAGAAAACCAAAGGTCAGGAGGCCCCCCCAAGAGCCAGCTGGTATAGCTGTCTGCTCCCCCCCAGCCTGCCAGTCTAAGAGGGAGGCTGGAAGACCCCTGCCTGTGAGTGGTTGGGGAAGCTTCCTTGAGCCAAGCCACCATCCTCCACCCGCTGCCATTCAGGAAAATCAATTTCATGTTTAGAATCACAGCCTGGAAGGCAAGGAAAGCACTACCGATGCCAGATGGAGGGAACGACTGGTCAAAATGTAGAAAACAGTGTTAAGAAATCAACGTAGGACACAAAATAATAGTATAAATCAGAATGGAAACTGCTCAGATTGATGGTCCAGAACTCAATCTGCACAGACAAGAAATTAATTATAATTAAAACGAGGTTTATACTAGAAGATTGTCAGAGTGAACAAGCA
Source organism: Typhlomys cinereus (assembly GCA_023101885.1). Classification (NCBI taxonomy): domain Eukaryota; kingdom Metazoa; phylum Chordata; class Mammalia; order Rodentia; family Platacanthomyidae; genus Typhlomys; species Typhlomys cinereus. The sequence continues at coordinate 2,018,244 of JALPQD010000195.1, forward strand.
AATTGTTCTAGTGAAGATAGTCGGCGAAGGAGATTTAAAGTTAAATGGGGCGGCAAGATGGCTCCACCATCAAGGTGCTTGCCGCCAAGCCTGGCGACTCGAGTTCAGTCCTAGGAACCAGATGGCAGAAGAGAACCAACTCCCACAAACGTCTTCTGGCGCATGCACACGACAGAATGCAGGGCTGCAAAAGGAAGAAAGATTGTTCCGCACATTTCAGGTGCTGCAGCAACAACACACGTATGATGTGGCCCCTGAAGAAGAAGACTAACAGGAAGACACGGGACAAAACCAAAAACCCCAGGGGCAAAGAATCGCCTTGACAAAGTGTGTAGCGAATCATCGAAAGGCATCTCCACTGCTGGAGCATAATGACTCGGAATAAGACATAAGATTTGTTCTACTCAAGCTGCTGCAGTTGTGAAGAGAGAAGAAGAACAAAAACCCTTTTGCTAGATGGGCAAACAGATAACGGGATTCAGAAGAAAAATCAAATTGATTATTATCAACTGATTGCTTCCAGCAATTTTGTTATGTCAGAAGAAAATGAAGTAGCAGATTTAAGCTACTAAAGCAAAGAAGGCCAGGGGTTATGGTGGGCACATGGGGTCCCAGAACCCAGGAGCTGAGACAGAGGGTCACTGCAAGATGGGGGTCACAAGGAATTCCAGGCCAGCTGGGTCTCCATGGTGAGACCTGCCTGAGAAAAAATAAAATAAAATTAAATTAAATTAAATTAAATGGAAAGAGTGAAAGAAGGAAAAGAAGGAAGGAAGGAAGGAAGGAGGAAGGAAGGAAGGGAGGGAGGGAGGGAGGAAAGGAAGGGAGGGAGGGAGAGAGGAGGGAGGAAGGAAAGGGAGAGAAGGAGGGAGGGAAGGAGAGAGGGAGGGAGGGAAGGAGGAAGAAAGAGAGGGAGGGAGGGAGGGAGGAAAAAGAGAATAGGCAAGAGGGCTGATCTGGCAAAGGTTCTTGCGTGGAAACTTGGTCACCAATTGCTGCAGTCATATGATGAAAGAAGAAAACAGATTTCTAAAAGCCGTCCCCCAGCTTCTACATGTACCCTGTGGCGCTCCCCAACCTTGCATGCACACTGTGGTACCATAAATAAATAAAGAGGGGAGAAGGGAAGCAAGGAAGGTTGATAGGTTTGAGAGAAAAGGAGGAAGTAAAGGAAGGAGAAAGGGAAGGAGGGAAGGAAGGAAATAGGATAGATGATAGATAGATGGATAGGATATTTTGTAATAATGGAAAATGATCTTTAAGTGCAAAGGTCACAGACAAACGTTTACTCACCTAGGAGTCCAGGAAAATCGGTCCTGTGACATCTCAAGTCTTCTGGAAGAGAACAAAGTCCAGGCACAGAAGTGGCATCTACTAGGATTTCCCTGCACGCGATAAACGTACGCCAGCAAGAAAAGAATTCCCAGGGCCGCAGCGGCAATGGCAGCTGAATGCACATGGAAAGACGGAGAAGGACATGAGCCAGGAGCTGTCGGCGGCAACGAGGCTCAAGTGCTGCAGCAGCGTAGGGAGGAGGAGCAGCTCCAGCTCCCGCCTCTACGTCCTGAGACCCCAGAGCCCTGGGCAAAGGAAGGAGCCGAGGCAGGGACAGCAGGTCCAGGAGCCCCACAGCTGTGCTGCGCTCACAGATGTCAGACTCAGCACATGCCTGACGAGCATTTGGAAGGTGGGAAACTCATACCACACACACCACACCACACACACACCACACCACACACACACATGCACACACTACACACACACACACCACACACCACACCACACACACACCACACCACATATACACACACACCACATACCATACCCCACACACACACATACACCACACATACACACACACTACACATACACACACACTACACATATAGACATGTCACACACGTCACACACAGTCATACACATCATGCACATTGACACACACACAAACCACACATACAACACACATGCACATACACCACACACACTGCACACATACCTCACACACCACACATGCCACACTCACATACATACCACACACATTATACACACATTCACACACATCATACACATTTACACACACACAAACCACACAAACACACATACATACAGACACCACACACACGCCACATACCACACACACTACACATACACATACCCCACACACGTCACACACACAGTCATACACATCATGCACATTTACACACACACACATAAAACACACATTCACATACACCACACACACTGCACACATACCTCACATGCCACACATGTACCACACTCACATATACACCACACACACTACACACACATTCACACACATCATACACATAACACAAACCACACAAACACTTACACATACAGACCACACAACACCACACATCATACACATTTACACAAACACACAAACTACACATAACACATACACACACATACATACCACACACACTCATACCACACACATGCTCTTACACACACCACACATATCATACACATGCCATACACACACCACACTCACACCACATATGCATGTGCACACACCACACTCACAGACAAAAATACCTCACACAACCATACACCTACACTCACACCACACATATCACACACACACCATACGTACCCCTGCACTCATATACCCATACACTCACACACCACACACACTCATACACACACATACACAAATATCTCATACATATAATGCATACATGCACCACACACATACCATACATGTACTATACACACACACATACAAATGCACTGCACGCTTATGTGCACACCCACATACACATACGCCACATACAAATACCTCACACACACACACCACACATACACACACACCACATCACACACATTCATTCACACACACTTAACACACCTATACCCTAAGTCTATCTATTGTAGCTATTTTTTTTTAAAAAGTCTCAACAGAAATCATTCTAAGAACACTGATTATGGTCTCAAAATATCATTTTCTAACAAAAGAAACCATGGCTGCATGAAAGAACCAACCCTAGGCCTAAGGGAGACACTCCAGATGAATCTGTATTGTCTCAACACAGTCAGGCAGGGGCTGGAGAGACAACGCCCACCAGCCAAACGCTTCGCTGAGAATAGAAATGAAAATGGGTTGACCCCGCCCAGGACATGTTCTGAGCCGCAGCTTCATAAAGACTTTTTGAACAATTCTTTCTCCCTGGGAAGAATGATGGGAACCAATTCATTATTTTGGAAGCCAGGAAAAGAGGGAGGAAATTCATGGTAGCATTTATTCTGTTGTCCTCCTCTCTGTCCTTTAAGAACCACACTGCTAGATAATCAAGCCGCAGGTGAAAACAGCTATTTCGGTGAGGCCGTCCCAGCCCATTCGTGCACATGGAATGATGGAATCGCACCGCCACTTCCGGCAAACCCTGATAACATCCTGCACCCAGTCAGGGAACATCATATCATGGCAGCAGGACTTTACAGACAGCAAAATCACATCTGCTGCCGCCCTTCATGAGAGAATCCATAGCCTGCAGTCTTGATAAAGGGGTCCAAACTCAGCCGGATCCAGCTGCCCAGTCCCAGGGAACACAGAGGACCAGGCATCTGTCCTCAAAGCCCCACCTCTAGGAAGCCGTACGTCAAATGCACACCACTTTCAAGAAGCAGATAAAGATGCCAATGGCCTGAAACTTCAGCTAAGAGATTGAACTATATTCTGTCCGATCAACAGGAAATACATGTCAGAACTCCCCAACAGCATCTGATGGAGGCAAGCGGATAATGTGGTTGGAATGGGACAGGTGGAGGGGCTTATAAGGAGACCTGCAAACTTCTGGCCTTGACTCAGGAGGCGTTTGCCTTAAAACTAGTCTCTAAGCTGCTCAGTAAATGTGTAGATGAAGAAAAGACAGAAAGAATGCTGGATCCCACTGGAGCACCCAGGCTGAAGGCCACACCTCCCATCCTGCTTAGCCCTGGATCCCACTGGAGCCCTAGGCTGAAGGCCACACCTCCCATCCTGCTTAGCCCTGGATCCCACTGGAGCCCTAGGCTGAAGGCCACACCTCCCATCCTGCTTAGCGCTGGATTCCACTGGAACCCTAGGATGAAGGCCACACCTCCCATCCTGCTTGGCGCCGGATCCCACTGGAACCCTAGGATGAAGGCCACACCTCCCATCCTGCTTGGCGCCGGATCCCACTGGAACCCTAGGATGAAGGCCACACCTCCCATCCTGCTTGGCGCCGGATTCCACTGGAACCCTAGGCTGAAGGCCACACCTCCCATCCTGCTTAGCCCTGGATCCCACTGGAGCCCTAGGCTGAAGGCCACACCTCCCATCCTGCTTGGCACCAGATCCCACTGGAGCCCTAGGCTGAAGGCCACACCTCCCATCCTGCTCGGCCCTGGATCCCACTGGAGCCCTAGGCTGAAGGCCACACCTTCCACCCTGCTTGGCAGCTTTAGTGTCAGAGTTGCTCAGCTCTGCTGAGCCTTCCTTCTTCCATCTTCAGAGTGGTGTCCAACTTTAAGTGTCATCATGACACACACAAAACCCAAAACTGCATCCTATCTGCACATTTCTGTCAGGACGGAAGAGAATGTGGCGGCGCGTTTCCCGAGCTTTGCTGACTAGAGGGAATCGTGAGACTGTAGGAGACCCGGGGAAATGGTCTTGGAATGCAAATTGGGCTCCTTTGCTTTGCTTTGGAAAAGGAGGACGGACCGGTGTGTCTGGTGAGATCTCTTGGTGAGATCTCGCGAAGGTGTGGAAATGACCCCTGCCAGTCTTGCTGGTTGTGATGGCAGAAGATGAGACTGGCACGGGCACTCGGCGAACGGTTCCCAGCAAACGGCTCCCCGCAACCCTCCACCTGCGAGGGGCAGAAGCTGGAACACCCGCCATGTGGCCGTGGCCACGCCCACCCGCGAGATTTCAGATCTAGGTCGTTAAAGGCAAAAGCAGGGCAGGATGAGAACCGATTCTTGGGAGGATTGCTAGGTTGAGGGAATGGTGTGAGGTCAAGTTTGTGGACCAGTGCACAGTTGCTGTGTTGCCTTCCGGGTTAGGAAGCGCAGACTGCCACCTGGGGAGCAGGCACAGGCAGGTGAGAGCCACTGAGGGGGGAAGCCGGATTCCAGGTGCAGCTCTATTCCTAAGAGGCCGGAGGAAAAAGGAAGAGGAGCAAAACCCAGCAAGATGTGCCCACTGCCTCCCTGCGTGGCGCCAGGCTCCAGCTGCAAGCACAGGCTGGAGAAGACGCAGCCGGGCCTGCAGCCCCACGGTACCGGCCCTCCTTGACCCTGGAACGCCTGGGAGCCAGGGCCTTGCCGGAGAGTTAGTCACCCTTAGCAATGGAGCAGTGGGGTCCTCGGAAGCCGGATCCCTCTGCTGTCTTTGTGCATCTGCATGTGTGTCTGCGTGTGTGCATGTTACGTATTTGTGTGTCCGTGCACATATATGCACGTGTGTTTTGCCTATGTGCATGTGTGTGAGTGCATGTGTGTGTACCTATGTGCATGTGTGTGTGTACCTATGTGCATGTGTGGGTTCTGGGCTTGTCAACTCAAGTCCTGGGTCTTACAGAGCAACGGCCCCGCCAGCTTTCTGTCAGTCTACCTTGATGCTTTGACAGGCTGCTGTGTGGACATCAGTGGGTCTGAAGGACCTCTTACTGGAAAACCTCACCTGACTGACCACTTTCATCTCAAAGCAGGACTCAAACATCCCAGGGGTTAAAGGTGTGGCTGTTAGGGTGGGTCACATCCTGCCTCTGTTCCTGGCCGCCTGGACGCCTGGTTCCCTGCGTGCCTCAGCGCTGGTGGGGCCAGCAGCAAGCCTGCAGCGTGGCCCGAGGTTCAGGAAGAAACAAAGGACAGGCAAGCAGACATGCACGGCATCACCACTGACCGCACGAGAGTTGCACACAACGCAGATGCTCAGCAACATATTCTGGTGAACAGTTTGCAGACAAACAGGTTCTTGTGTCTGTCAGTAGGAGCACAGTCATTAATTAGAGAAACCATCGCATGTGTCCTTGACCAAACTGTGCTACTTCTAGAAAGCTACGCTGAAGGTAAACCTCTGCAAACATGTAGATGCGTACTGTCAGTTTTATAGCATACGCCATCTGCTCCGTGGCAGCCTATCAGAGCCCACCCATGATAACTTGAACAGAGTAGGTGGTGCCCAGGTAAAGTATTCAGAGGCCGCAAAGAAGGCAGGGAAGGTCCTTGTCAACTGGGGTACCTCAAGCAAGTGTTGCTACTTGGAGAAGAAGCAGGGTCAGTGCACATAAATGGCTATTTTGAGGGTAAGAAGAACTAGGAAATAGAACATGTGTGTTTGCCCGTTTCTAAAATAAACTGTCAGGAGACCTGGAAATAAACCAACATGGCAGGAAGGGATGAAAACAAGACATGGCACAGAAAAGCTTCCTGTGAAGTTTTGACTTTTGAATCCCAAAAGGGAAAAAAGAACATCCCAAAACAAAAATAAAATGGCAACAATGTAAAGTTGGGGGGAGAAACACCAAAGTAAGCATGTCCCCATCTGTTGCTTTTCTTTGGGGATCAAATACCTGACGAGTAGTGACCCAGGGAAGGCTCAGAGCTGGGGGTACCATCCATCACAGCAGGAAAATCTTGGCATCAGGAGCACGAGGCAGCTAATCGCATTGCAGAGCGTGGGGAAGCAGAGCGTGGACAGGAAGTGGGGCCAGGCTGTGGCACCTGGAGGGGCACCCCTCCTAACCCTCCAGCCAAGGCGCCACCTCCTGAAAGTTCACGACCTTCCAAAACAGCAACAGCTGGAGAGCAGGTGTTCAAATGCGGGGCCGAAGGAGCACCTTGCACATCCCACCCATACAGCAGTAGGGCTGTTGGCTGTGAGCACGCAGGGTGCAGCACAGCGAGCTCTTTTGCTTCAATGAAAAGATGGCAAAGGCTTCAAAACTCTGTGATTTCATGGATGGAAGTTACATTGGTGTTATAATTTTTGAAACAATTTAATTGATATCATATGGCAGAACAATAGTAAATATATTAATGTTATTATCTGAGGTACCATTGTTATTAGTCAGCGTAGAAGAACAGAACTGATAGAACGGAGAGAGATATAGGTAGAGCAATAGGGAGATGTAGATAGATAGATAGATAGATAGATAGATAGATAGATAGACAGACAGATGATAGATTTCTAAGGAGAATTTATTAGATAGACTTTCTGATAAAATCTAAGTAGTCAACAGTAGCCACCTGCAGCTGCTCCGTTCAGGAGCTGAACATCTACCTCAGCAGTCCCAGTCTGGCGCTGAAGGCCAGAGGATTCCTGAAGAGTCCCCAGGACTCAGTCACATTGGAGCCCAAAAGGCTGGTAGGAGCAGAGACAAATGAGCTTGCTCACCCAGGGCGAGAGGGGGAAGGGAGTGAGAGAAGAAGACGAACTCCCCTTCATTTCATCTTATTGGGTCAACCGCTGGGAAGTACCATCATTGTGGGCTGGGTCTTCTGGAAACGCCAATCAGACAACCTCCTGCAGGCCTGCTCAGGGCTTAACTCAACTACTAATTCTTTACAAATGTGCCCAGAGCTCCAGCCTTCGGTTGGCAAGTTGACACCTGTAACCACCTACCACGCATTGTAAGAAGAAGGAGAACAAGAAAGAGAACAAGACGTCTCTCTATGAAGTCCAAAAAGAAGCTGGTCCTGTATGTGAAAACTGACCACTAGAGATGGAAGAAAGTAGCAAATCCCCAAGCAGCAGCAAAGTAGGTGCACCCCTGCACAGGTGCGCTCCTGAACCCCAAGAATGGGGTTGATATGCTAAGCAGGTAAAAGCTGGCCAGGGCCAGCCAAGATGTGCCTGCCTTTCTCAAAAACCATAAAACATGACCGGAATGAGTGAAGAGGATGAGCGCCAGCGTCCAGCACCACACACCCTGCCCTGTGTCCTCACTGACCTTGCAGATCTGAGAAGAGGATCCGTGATGCGTCCTGTTAGACCAGATGGAGAACAACCTAGATGGACCTAGATGGCTGGAGTTACGCCAAGATGCCCCTAGCACTTCATCACATCACACTTGAACCGACATAGCAATATTAGCTCCTCATTTAAAAGAATTCATCTTCACCTGGTCACAGAACAGCAAGCACGTGGTGCTTAGATGGCTGTGAATCTGTGTGTGCTCGGATCCTCATTTCTGGACATGGTTCCCTGTAAAAGTGAAGTCAGGCCTCAAGGGAGAGGAGAGGTACAGCTTCAGATAAAAGCAACAGAGGCAAACTTGGAATGTAATTTTGAATCAAAGGGCCTAAAAAGCCAAAGTTAAACAGGAACTTGTCCAAGTGACCCAGAACACACCCTGAGGTCCTTCTGGTTAGATGAAGGACTTTGTGAGTCAGAAAAAGACCCTTGTAACAGTTACTCTTAACTATTGCTGTGAGAGAGCACTCAAAGTCGATCAACTTAAGGGAGAAAGGGAGGTTTATTCAGCTTATGGTTTCAGCTTAAGGGAGAAAGGGAGGTTTATTCAGCTTACGGTTTCAGAGTCTCTCCAAGCAGAGGCGGCATGGCTGGCTGGCCAAAGCTGGAGGAGGCTTAAGTCACTGCAGACATCTTGGAAGCTGAGAGCTGAAGAATGCTTGCTACAAAGGCAGACTCCTCCTGGAGGTAGGGTGGGACTAATCCACCTCAAGGCCCACCCCTTGTGACTGCCTTCCTCCAGCGAGGCTCCCCCTCTCAAGGTGCCATGACCTTGCCAAACACATGAGGTTGTGGGGGTCACATTTCAAACCATAACACTCCACCCCTGGACCCCAAAGGCTCATTGCCATCTCATTATGCAAACCATACTCAGTCCAACTTTAAAAGTCTTCATAGACTACATCAGTAGTCCCAACACAGTCCAAAAGTCCAAAGCCTCCTGTAAAATCAAAATACAAGTTACATACTTCTAACATACAATGGCACAGAATAAACACTCCCATTCCAAAAGGAAGGAATGGGGGCATATCCAGGAAAGATCGGCCATAACAGACTGAAAACCAGCAGGACAAACTCCAAATCTTGTAGCTCCAAGTCCAACAGGTGAGCCTCTCCTTGAAATCATCTCAGTTCCAAAGGCTTTGGTTCCACCCCTCCAATGCAGCTGCCCATAGAATACGTTGGTCTCTTGAGCTGACTCCTCCCAGGGTCTACAGCTCTCCTTGGCAGGTGTCCCACGTTGTGTCTGGAATCTCTAACATCTTTACTTCTCAATGGCAAACCAGGCTTTAACTCCATAGCACAAGCTGCCCTTCTTGGGCCTCTAAACTGCAGGCTTCTTGCCTCATGATGCCTGGATTCTGCCAATTTTTGAAATCTTGAGGAGGACTCCATGATCACCTTCCCTTGAATCACTGATGCCTCTAAAACCAGAACCACATGGACGACTTTGCCAAGACTGGCCCCCTTGAATCACAGCTGATTCTGCTTCTCTATGTTGACCATCTCTTTCACTCCTGGGCAGTTGCTTGGTAAGAGAAACCAACTCTTGCTTTGGAACTCCACCCTTTAGCTCCAGTCTTCTGAAAGGATTTGCATTCTTATGAGTGGCAGCCTTCCTTGAGGATCTTGACCTCAAGATAGGGCCTCTCCTATTATTCAAATTAAGAGCAGGCTTTGATTTACAAATGGAGCTAATCTCTTCAACAGCCATTTTGTTCTCTGCTCTTCCTGGTTCAACTCTTTAAGTTTGCCATTGTATTTTTCATCATTGGATCTTACAGTTTTTGCTTCTTCCTGCCTGACTCTTTGCTCTTTTTCATAACTCTGAAGACAACTAAAAAGTAGCTATATCATTGTCAAGACTACATTGCTTTGAAATTTCCTCCGCCAAGCACTCCAGCTTAATTTCAGGCAAACTTTCAGGACGAGGGCAAAACTTCACTAAACTCTCGGCCAACACATGGCTCCATGTGTCACTCGTCCAGTTACAAACAAAGTCTCTGTTCCCCTCTGGACCATCACAAGCTGGGCTTCCACTGTCTGCGTCTCTCACAGCTTTGCTCTCTGTGTTCTCACGAAAAAGGCCCATTTGGCCCCCTCGCCAAAAGGCAAAGACTTTCCCAGCACAAAGTCCCAAAGTTCTCTATATTTCTCCCAACAAACAATTCCAAAGGCACACTAGCCACATCACAGCATCAGCCATACTGCTGGGTAACAACTTCTCTCAGCTTCACAAACAACTTCACGTTGTGGTACCAGCTGTTCTTAATCTCACAGCAATACCCCACTACCCAGTACCAATTTCTGTAACGGTTACTCTTAACTATTGCTGTGAGAGAACACTCAAAGTCGATCAACTTAAGGGAGAAAGGGAGGTTTATTCAGCTTATGGTTCCAGAGGGAAGGGACAGTCTCTCAAAGCAGAGGCGGCATGGCTGACTGGCCACAGCTTGAGGAGGCTTAAGTCACCGCAGACATCTTGGAAGCTGAGAGCTGCAGAGTGCTTGCTGCAAAGGCCGGCTTCTCCTGGAGGTAGGATGGGTCTAATCCACCTCAAGGCCCACCCCTTGTGACTGCCTTCTTCCAGCAAGGCTCCACCTCTCAAGGTGCCATGACCTTGCCAAACACATGAGACTGTGGGGGTCATATTTCAAACAATAACAACCCTTTTCTTAGACTTAACAAAAGTCTACAAGTTCACAGAGACTAAAGGAGCTGGAAGAGGAGATTCCCCCACCCCCATGCTTTAGGCAGTTTTACATTAACTTCTCCCTCTGACAATCCCTACACTTGGGAGAAAGCATGGGCTATGCATGCTTTGAGAAACAAGCTGTCTCTAGCCATGTATGCTGATAAGATATTTCAGAAATGCTACTAATAAATGTAGAAATGATGATAAATGTGTAAGACGAACATTCTGTAATCCTAAGGAAGTAACTAATATAAATGCTTGATCCTCAAGCATCCTGAAGCTCTGGCCAGCCAAACGTAGGCGTGGCACTGACTTCACGGCTCTGTGGATTGCTACCTGGTCACAAGGGTGGCCAGCCTTTAGAGAGGCCCTGATGTCACCTGTTTAACCAGATGTCCAGACTTACCATCAGTATTAGGGGAACAGGACAGTGACATCTTGCAGCTCCTCTGAGTAACTGAACTCTTCGAAGGCCTGAATCTTTGTTTGCAAGATGGATAAAGTTGCAATGTCAAGACAAGCTCTGGAGTCACTCTGAGGCATCCGCAGGACAATGGATGGGACAGGTAGCACAGGATCCGCCTGGCTCAGGGTTCGATAAACTTAGCTTTGGGTTTTGATCTGTTTGTATTACAGAAGTGTGAAAGCCACAGGCTCGGTGGACAGTGGTCAGCCGCCTCAGGCGGTGACAGCTGAGCTGACAAATGAGTTCCATCACATCCGTCACCTCCAACTGCTTGGCAAGATTCCAATAGTATGCATGTGTGGGCCGAGGGAACTGGCCACAGCATCTCCACATAATTGCTGAGAGAGGGACGATCCTTTCTTGCCAGACCAGCATGTCTGGCCAAGTGTACACAAGGATGCCAACTTCCTCAACCAGCTCTCTCTATTTTATTCCAGGGCCTAGTCCCACCCACCATCACCTGGGCCTTCCCCATCAACTAGACAATCTCCTGCAGGTTTGCTCTGGGCTTAACTCCATCACTAATTCTCTACCAATGTGGCCAGAGCTCAAACCCTCAACTGTCAAGTTGACACCTGTACCTAACTATGGCAGCTTAAAGGGGGAAAAGGGTTTATATCTCATCTCACAATTCAACCTGCTACGGTCCATCAAGACAGGAAGTCAAGACAGCAGGACCTCGAAGCAACTGGTCACATGGCGTCCACAATTACAAGCAGAGCTGGACTTGGTCTCCTTCCCCCAAACTCAGGAAAAGCATCACCCACCACTAACTTGACTCCCATTAACCTGATCAAGATAACCCCCCAAGGACGCAGTTGGGCATTTCCCCCTTCCTGGCATAGCTGACGCCATGGTGGACACTTCCCCAGTCTGACCTAACCCATCAGTAGCAGCTGGAAACAGCTCAATTTCCAGGGAGACTCATTAGGCTGCCAAGGTCCTAAAGCGAAGCATTGCATCTTAGAGAGACGTTCCTAAGCCTCAGGAAGTTCCTGAAACTAACAAGATTCAGGAGGAGCCCCATTCCCCCCCCCCAAAAAAAAATAGTCATAAACATCTGCCGGGTGATAAGCTGCAGAGTCTTCTTGTCCTCGAGGCCTCCCCGGGGGGCGGGCTTTTAACAAGGGGGATGCAGCTGTCTTTGGGTCCTCCATACACCTACAAATAATCCTAACCCGTACTCCTGGAAGTAACCCCAGTATTCTCATTAATTCACTGAGTTGGATTTTGGAACAATTGTTACTTGGCTAATTTCTCATTCGGAGTGAATAGACATTTGTGAGGCTCTCTGGGAAAAGTGTCTCACAAGAGATGGACAGAGTTTCTTTACAGGTGACTTGGGTTGACCCCTCGCCCTGAGAGGGTAAGGGTGACTGTTTAGGTCACGTTAGTCAGGGCTGTAAGTAGCAAGGCCTGTCCCACCTGGGCTGGTCAGAGTTCTCCAGAGGAGCAGAGCTGATAGCATGAATCTATGCAGAGGGATTCATCACACTGGTTTACCACACGAGGTCCACACAGTCCAACAGTGGCTGCTGCAGCCGCTCTCGTGAAGAACCGAGTATCTCAGTAGCCTCAGTTTGGGGCTAAAGGTTGAGGATTCCTGGAGAGTCTCTGAACTTCAGTCAGACAGCTGATCTGCTACAAGGTTAAGGGTCATACCACTCCGTCATCTGTCCCCGGGCTATTCCATCATTCCTGGGAGTGCTCCTTAGTACATCTGCAGAGACAGGGGTGGGTGGCAGGAGGGGAGAGGCGTCATCCAAGACTTGCCACTGGTTTGCTTCTCTGAAACCCAGGAAGAGAGGAGGCAGAGGAGGGACCTCCTCCCACACACCCATGTCATGCCTAAGAGAACATAGGCTGACTTACGACCGCTGTTTAAATATGTATCTCTTAATGGAGTGTTTATGCTGCTTCCACAGAGCATGACAAAGGATCAAAGTTACACATCACCAGCGTGTTAACCATACAGAAGTTCTCAGTAAAACAAGTCTTTTAGTCCAGAGTCTCTGTCCTGGATAAGTCCTTGTGGCTCCTTGGAACTTCACACACGTGTGTTTAGCTCTTGCTTACACAAGTGGTAGCACAGGACTCAGCTTGGAATTCTTGCTTTAAAAACACTATCTTTTGTGAAATATAATGCACCTACAGAAAATGCACAAAATAAAAAATATGGCCTAAAGAGGTATGCTCAACATCCATCAAACAACCATCCATACCAAAAAAATAGCCCATGGCCAATGACTTGAGGGACAGATAGAAGGGGTGCTAAGCAGCTTGGGGAGAGAGGCAGGTAGGACAGAATCTGGGTTCGGGGCTCAGGGCCCTCAAGTGTTTTCAGCGCTTGTTTGTGGTCTGGCCTGGTTCCCTGTTGGTTTTAAGACCTCCATGGTCTCTAGCAGTTCAGCCGGCCTCAGCCTAATCGGGTCCTGGGTAGGAAATATAACCGTAAAGGGGAAGGGGGCCGAGAGGTGACCGCAGCAAGATGCTATCCAGGTTCTCATGCCCCACAAAGGGAGCTTCGATGCTGGCTCGAGATGAAGCTTGGGAACTTCTGCTTTCTCTGTGCCTCGATGCTTATCTCCGCCTGGGACGGGCGGGTCTTTGCCCGTCTCAAAGAATGCTCTGCGACAGACTCAGAGCCCTTAGCTGGCTGTCATAACCGTCCCCAACCGTCACTTCCTTGTGTGCCCATAGCTGGGTGACGCGGGAACACATCTCTGATGTCGGTTTGCGCTCGAAGGCTTTGGGATCTCCTTCACATGGACAAAGGCGGCCTCTGGCCTTGGCTCCTTCGTCCCACGTGCGTCCGTGAGCTTTGCTGGTGGCTTAAGTCACTGTAGAACCACATGGAAATTATTTGTTGTCTCTGTTTTGGTGGCCCTTTGGGTTGGCCCTGGTCCCGGTGGCCGTGAGTGGCGTCTCCACGGGTGCTTTCGTTCACCTCGACGTGCTGAGGATCTACGGGAAGGGAATCGTGGGCCACAGACAGTAAGGAAGCCACATTCCCGTGGCCGCTGCCCGAGTCCAAACTTCTCCAGCCGCCGTGGGAAGTGTTGTGGCCCATGCGCTTCCCAGCATCCGATGATCATTTTAGCTGTTCTGATGAGTACAGTGGCGTTAATTTGCATTTCATGATGAAAAGTGATGTCACTGGACATTCCGCTTCCCGTTCTTGTGAGCTGCCCGTCACATTTTCCTTTTTACCCGTTGTCTGTTGGGATGTCTGCTTTTGTAATTACCGATTTACAGAAGTTTCTGAAAGTACTGTAAATATTATAATATGGGCTTCTTTGTCAGTTTTATGAGTTGTAACTATCTTTTTTGTTCTTTTTCACTTACTATATTACAACATAAATATGTCACATCCCGACATAAAGATCAATCTGTCTTTTTGAAAGGATCCATATTTCAAAATCACTTTTTTGGGGTCATTCATAATGTTAAAATAAAAAGCAGCTTTATTGAGATATGCTAAAAACCACATTCTTTCAAGTATACAATTTAATATCAGTTAGTGCATTCATTCTACAAACATGCCCACAATTTAAGTTTGGAATATGTGTCCCACACTCACAGTAAGTTCTAGTGTAATATTTCAAAGGGTTATTCGTGTTGTAGCACAGAGACCTCCATTCCTTCCTATAATGGTTTAATATTCATTGTAAAAAGATGCTTTTTGTCTGCACAGTCTTTAATGGATATCTCATCCAGTTACCACCGCTCAGCATGACAGCTCATAACATAACCATTTATTTTCTAATCAATCTAATATTGGAATTGTAAACCTTAAAGTTAAGTGCATTCTGAGTTTTGATAAATCTGGTCAGTTGTCAACCAGCACTTCTCAGAGCAGTGTTATTCAGGGGTAATAGTGGGTGTTAAGGGCCAAATTGTGTCCCCCAAATTAGTATATTGAAATCCCAATGCCAGTACATCATTATGCGATGGTATTAGAAGAGGATCTTTAAGAAGTAATTAAGGTAAAATAAAGTTATATAGATAGACGATCCTTGATCTGATATGACTGATATCTCATAAGATGATATGTGTTTTAATTAATTAATTTTGTGTGTGTGTGTGTGTGTGTGTGTGTGTGTGTGTGTGTGTGTGAATCCGAGGGCACTGTGTGTCCCTGTAAAAGACCAAGGATAACTCCAGGAATCGTCCTGGCTTCTACCTTCTTTTTGCTTTACTCTGGGATATCCCAGGCTCTGCCCTCCAGGGCTGGAGGTGCAGGCTGCAGTTCTTTCTACCAGGCATATTTTACATAGGACCTGGGATCTGAACTCAGGACCTTCTGCTTGCTAGGCAGAATTTTAACCCCTGAGCCGTCCTTCCAGCCGCTCATAAGATGATATGAAGATGGGGTACCACAGGACTACATAAAGACGAGGCCATGTATAAGTCCGGGGGGGGGTGGATGGAGCACAGCGACTATACTTACCTTGATCCTGGGCTTCAGCCTCCAGAACCCGCAGCTGATAAAAATATTGCTGTTGAATCCACAGTCTGTGGCCATCTGTCATGGCAGCCTAAGCAAACTCGTATAGTGAGCATCTGCATCTTTTTCAAAACTTTATAGGAAACATTTCCGGAGTTTCCCCCAACTGTCTGGATGCCAGCAGTGTGATTCCGGGTGCGGGAGACGCCATGGCTTCCTGCTGCAGTAAGACATGTCTGACCGTGTAAACCGATGCTAGCGTCCCACACGTGCGCACTTGGCGGGAGATGGAGGTCACGTGATGGTTCTCGTGTGGCTCACTGACATCTCCAGCTGCATGAGTGGATGTCTTAATCTCAGCAGCTGAGGGCTCCTTTTAATAATATTTAGGTTAGCATTCGAACCATTGGGTTCACCATGACATCTCGATTCACATGTCTCAAAGTCCGGCGTCCTCAATTTCTCCATCCCCCGCTACCCCCTCTCTTGCCCCCCTGCCCAGCTCTAGCTGGTTCCTTTGTTTCTCTGTGGTCATTGCACGTGATCCACCGTCCTCCTTAGTTCCTGCCCCCACATCACCCCCTTTCAGTGCTGTGACCTATGCATCTCATCGTGTTGGCTGTAGACTTCAGTTTCTGAGTATCTTTTTCTAATCTAGTATTCACATTCAATTTCAAATGACTGCATCAATATTCATAAGTGAAATTGTCTTGGTCCTATTTTGTCTTGTTTTGTTGTTTTTGCCAAGGTTTATTTTCCACGGCACTGTGTTTCACTAAAGACATTAGGCTTCCGTCCTTTGAAATTTGATGAAATGAAACTTGCCTCCGAAGCCACTGTTTCCCGGGAGATCTAAGCCTTGTTTGTGTTTGTATTTGTTCTCTATCGCTATTGTAACAAACAGCCAGGACACACTCAGATGACATCTCATCTATGTTGGTCACATGCCTCCGAGCAGGGGGTCTTCCGCTCGGGGTGCTAGAAGATGGAATCTGCATGTCAGCCAGCTCTTACCTGGTTTTGCTTTCAACCTCAACTCCTTTGGGTTGTGGAAAGACCCCAGCCTTCGAGGCTACAGGACTGACGCCCTGCCTGCGTCTCAGGGTTCCCTCTCTGTCCCCCGACCCTCGCTGCCTTCCTTCTCGTGTGTGCGTGCCAGCATCAGCCAGGAATCTCCTCGCATGCCAGTGTCCCTTTCTCCCAGCGCCAGCCAGAGAAAACGCTCTGCTTCTGAAGGGTCATGTGATTAAACACCCTCTCATGCTCCGTACCCAAAGGTCACATGACACCCTCATCTGCTCCTTAGCAGAAGGTCATGTACCTCCTCGTTTGCTCCCTAGTGAAGGTCATGTGACCCCCTCGTGTGCTCCCTAGTGAAGGTCATGTGACCCCCTCGTGTGCTCCCTAGTGAAGGTCATGTGACCCCCTCGTGTGCTCCCTAGTGAAGGTCATGTGACACCCTCAAATGCTCCCTACTGAAGATCACCTGACACCCTCATGTGCTCCTTATCAGGTCACGTGACACCCTCCTGTGCTCTCTGGTGAAGGTCACGTGACGCCCTTGTGCACTCCCCAGTGAAGGTCACGCATCTACAACAGAGTATCTTCACAGGAGCCATAGTTCCCCAAGCTCACAGGTTTTCAGGGTGAAACATCCTGAGTGGCCACTTTAGAGATTCTGACTCCATCTTAAGGACAAATGCCAGTAACTGACATTCTCCAATAACTTGCCCATGCCATTTACATAATTAAAATTGTGTAAGAATAATTATAATAATATTCATTATTTTTAAATTATCTTTTACTTGCTTTCAATTTTTAAACTTTATGTGTGTGTGTGTGTGTGTGTGTGTGTGTGTGTGTGTTTGTGTGAGTATCAGAGGACACCGTGTGTCCCTGTGGAGGACCAAAGATGACTTCGGGACTCACCCTGGATTGCTTCTACCTCCTTTGTGCTTTGCTCTGGGATTTCCCATGCTCCGCCTACCAGGGCCAGAAGTACAGGTTGCTGCTGTTTTCCATTTCTACATAGGATCTGGAATCTGAACTCAGGACCTTCTGCTTTCGAGGCAGAGTTTTAACCCTTGAACCATTTCTTTAGTTCCCTGCTTTAAAATTTTTAACTTTCATTTCTGATTTTATTATATTCATACTTTCTATTCTTTTTTCTTAAATACGTGGCTACCGTTTCTATTTTTCTCACTGTAAAGAGTTTTCTCTTGAAGTGATTGATTGATGACTCCTTCCAGCTTTATATTTCGGGAATACTGTTTTCTGCTTAGCTTTTATGCTTTCATTGTTATTTATCAGTTTCTGTCACACTGCATTATTTAAATGGTGAATTAGTTTACTTTTTAGTCTTTCTTGTTGAGTGACAGATATGTAAAGATAAGTTTTTCTGTGTCCTTTAGCCACTTGTAAATTTTAAAATTTGTAATTTATTTGCTTACAATTTTCTAAATAACTCCAGTTGTGTTTTCCAATCAACACAGATGTATTTAAGAGGGATAAAGCGGTAAGAACATGTAGTTTGCTTCATTTCAGAGTGTATGGTCTGTATAATTTCTATTTCCTGGAATTTTAATTACCTTACTTACAAAGTACATTCCTTTTTAGTTCTCTTAGTTGTTAGACAGGACTTTACAGTGTTATAAAATACACATGTGGTTCTGCCACCTCCAGAGGGGTACATCTCTTTCATGCCAATCACGCTTGTATCCACATGTACTGCCCTGCCCACCTTCCCATCTGGTGGTCATTAATGTCTTAGTTACTCTTCCTGTTGCTGGGATGAAATATTCTAACCAAAACAATTTAAGGCAGAAAGGGTTCATTCTGGCTCTGAGCTCATGCTCCGTCCTGTGAGGAGGTCGACCCAGCGGTTAAACTGCATCCACACTCAGCAACAAATGTGTGTCCTCAGTTCACTGTCTCCTTTCCATGAAGTCTTTGACCCCTGCCCATGGAATGGTGCCGCCCACAGCGGAAAGATCTTTCCACCTCAATGAATCTAATTGAATCTGTTGAATTTCTTGTCTGATGGGAAGAAATCCACCCATACTTTGGTAGCCAGTGGTCATGCAAGTTCTATGTTGTAAAATTATAGTAAGAGAGCTTGAATTTATTTTCCTATATCCTCAAACTTTAACATACCTGTGTTAACCCATTCATCTCTCTGAAGTATCTATAGAACGATCAAGAGTTGATACATTTCTCTCTCTCCCATCTCCCCATTTCTCTGTGGGTGCTTAGAGTATTCCACTCTTAGGCCTGGCTTATCCTATCCTTCTAGATATGTGTGATTATGCTGTGACTCCATGAGTATCGACTTGAATAGAGCCAGGGCTCACTGCTTTCAGGCTGGCAATGGGCAGATCTTCCCACCTCAAAGAGCCTGGCCGAGGTAGCTCCCCACAGTTCGCTTGAATCTATCCTCAAGCAATATTTTAAACAGGAGTTTCATAGGCTCTATGACCTGTTACACCCTCTCATCTGACACCGTGTGATTTACTCTTCTATTATCAGCCTCCCGAGTTTTCATTCTGCACCAGAACTTCCCACCAGCTCCTGTCCACCCAACGCCCTCCCAAGAACGTTTTCTTCTGCTACATCTTTGGATGCGCCTTCAGTTCCATCAGTCTTTCCCGGGACACCAGCTTTGCGATGTCTCTGCTCTCTTCCATGCACAGCAGTTTTCTACAATCCTTGAAACTCTCCCTTTTCCATTTGGTTTCCTTGAGTTTCTCCTCCATGGCTCTGATTGAGTTTACATAATGTGATCCCGTTTTTTCACTTGGACACTTGACTTTCTGCTCCAGTTTTCCCTTCAGTCTTCCGGCCGACTCATTAGAGTTTTCATGGCTCGTTGCTGTGTGCTATGTCATCATCTAAACACTTGCGTTTTTCCATTTCTTCATTTTGTAGGTACCTTTTATACATGCGTATACATATATTATATTTTAAGTATTTATTTAGTTGTTAGGGAATAAGAGGTGTGCATGCATACATGCTTGGTACATTGGTGGAGACCAGAGGACAAGTTTCGGAACAGTTCTATCCTTCTACCATGTAGGCTTCCAGGGATCAAACTCAGGTCACCAGGTGTCACAGTTACAGGTGCCAGCTTGACAATTGAAGCTTCTGCTCTGGGCACATTTGTAACAACTTAGCAGTTAAACCCTAAGCAAGGCTGTAGGGCACTTTCTAATTGATGGGGAGACCCAGCCCATGGTGGGACCATCGTCTGGGCAGACGAATAAAATGGAGGGAGCTGGTTAAAAAAGTGCGGCATTCTTCTATATATTTGGGGAGATGTGTTGTCTGGCAAACAGGTTTACCCCTCTCTCAGCACCTTTAGCGATGGTGAGACCAGTTTCCTCAGCCCCTCACGTTGGAGTGGACTCTCCTGCCAAGCTCAACTGTGCAGTGTAACCAACAACTGTAAGCCCGAATAAAACCCCTACTTCCCTCATAAGCGGCTTGGTCACAAATTCACCGGAGACAATACAGAGTCCCTGCAGCAGCAGGTTTCAAGCAGCTGCCCACCCACTGAACATTTACCAAACCTTCCTTTATTCTTTATAGAAGAGACGGTCCACAAATACCCGCTGTTTCAAGGCACAGTTCTTGGGAGATGAACTTCTGTCCTACCTTGTGTAAAGTTCTGTATCTTCATCATTTATTTTCCACTTGCCTCTTGGGTCCCACCCACTCAGATTAGTTTTCGCTGCCTGTTGTCTGAAATGGGTCCTATCCAGGCTAGGCACGGCTCCCCCAAGCGCAGAGCGTGGTCCAGTAGAACGCACAAGATGGAACTAGAGTCGTCTTGAAGACCAGGTCATCTGCCCTGGAGACCTGTCTCTGCTTGGGGCAACCAGGAGGTTCGTCTGGCTCAAAAGAAGCCCAGCACGGGAAGGCCCTTCCGTTGTGAACTCCATGTTCAGTTCTTCTCTGCTGGCTGAGATGGGCAGCTGCCAAGCTGGTCCTTACCAACTGCCTCTCTTCTACCCTGGCACTCGCTCCACGGGCTTCTCACAAAGATGCTGCGTGCGCCTTGGCCTCAGATGCCTCAAATGAAACTCTGCCATGTCCCAACACACTCAAGGACGTTCCACCGAAGTCCATGGTGTCCGCACCACAAATTTCCGGTTTGGCCATCTGACACTGAAGTACTCAGCTCTGGGCAGCCCGTGGATTTGCTGGGCATCTGCCCTGCACCCTCCTGCCGCAGAACACAGCTGCACACAGGTGTGTGCCCTCCCTCAACAGCCTTTGCATCCTGGCACAAAGGAAGCCCTCCCTCTGGATAGCTCGCTCCACAATAAACCAAGGCGCCCGTCCAAAATCATGACTCTGAAGCCTGGAATTAACAGGTGAGGCTCCGAGAGTAGAAACACCAAATGGATTCTGGATGTTTGCCTGTGTTTGTCAAAGACGAGCAACTGCAGAGGAGCTTTAGCATCTTATGTGCTTCCTGAGGGTTTCTGTGGCTTTGAATTTCTGCAAGCCAAGGAGAGCGGGCTACACCACCTAATGCCATCTGCGCGTCTTCCCATGGGGCCCCGTTGAATCAGGAGAGCCCTGATAGAAAACCCAGCTGTGGATGGGAAGATGTCTGATTTCCACCTTCCCTGTGTTAATTGGGGAACTTTCCCGACACACGACATAGTGGCAGTTGAGGTGACGGGCGTGGTGAATGATCACACGTCAGAAGCATTACCAGCGAGGCTTAATGTCTAGATCTGCTGCCAACTAATGGCCAACCGGGCATTAGGAAATTAGCAAGAGCTAGACCCTGGGGTCAGGCTGGCGCACCGCGAATGAAATTGATGTAGTGTGGAAATCAAAACACAGCCCCTGGCGAGAATTAAAATGTGTGACTCTGGCAAACAAAAAGGATGTGAGTTACAAATCGGAGGAACTCGGGGTCTGCAAGCCACGCTCACAGGCAGAACTAGGAAAACAAAAGCGAGGGCTGTCACCCCAATTTTTAAAATTTTATTATTATTATTATTTATTCAATTTTGCGTGTGTGTGTGTGTGTGTGTGTGTGTGTGTGTGTGTGTGTGTAGAACCACGGGCGAATTCGGGAACCACCATGGACGCCTCCACCTCCTCCTCATTTACTCTGCTCTGGGATTCACAGGCTCCACCCTACCAGGACCAGAAGTGCAGGCCGCCCCCACTTCTGCCCGGCGTCTATACATGGGGTCTGGGATCTGAACTCAGGACCTTCCGCCTGCAAGGCAGAGGCTTAACCCCTGAGCTACCTCTCCAGCCCCCGTCACCCGAATTCTAAGTCAACAGCTGCACGGAAGTTAAAGGCTGATGATAGAAAGGGCCGCAAGAAGACAGAAGCGCGAGTCACAGGATGACCTGGCTGTCTCCTGAGCGCGCCTGGATCCTGAAGCTGGAGGGAAATGCTGCCTTCTTGTGCCCCTTGGTGGCCTTGGCCCTGGGGCTTGCTTTGATCACGGGAGCAGGGGCTTTGTGTGCGCTCTTGCCTTTGGCTTTGTCCTTTGCGCCATAGGTGAAAGCTGTGCCCAGGAGGCTGGGGCGTGGGGAACAATCTGTAGGACAGCAGATGCCAGTCAGCACCGGAAGCCACGCCAGCCATGCGATGGTCACCCAGCTCACACTGATGGGGTTGCCCATGGGATGGGTCGCCCAGCCCATCTTATGCAGATGTGTGGGTCCATCCACTGTCCATCCCAAAGGATTTTCAAGGATGAAACAAACTGCAATTAAAGGCCTGAAACCAGGTTGAAACTTGGCCGATTATGTTTTGCTTTTTACAATGGCTTGATCTTCATACGCATTCAAAAATCCCAATTTTACAGAAGTTTGGATTTTTAGTGAGTTCTATCTGTATTCCTAACCCCTTAAGACTGTGATTGAAATGCATGGACCATCAATCCTCACCTCAGCCTTTCGGATTGCAGGTTTGCTGGCGCTGCGTACACACGCCGCCGTGCGCCCTCTGCGGCTACGCACACACGCCGCCGTGCGCCCTCTGCGGCTACGCACACACGCCGCCGTGCGCCCTCTGCGGCTATGCACACACGCCGCCGTGCACCTTTTGGGGCTACACACACCCTGTGCATCCGCTTGTGCTATGCACTCCAATGCTGTGTATCCACTGACTCTATCCATCCTCAGGACTTTCACCCTTTCTTAAGTCTGTCCATGAAAAACCAAACTCTTCACCTCTCTCCCTTGAGCACTGGCTACCACCTTTCTACTGCCTGTCCCCATGAAGCCAACCACTCTAACGACAGGAGGTGGGTGGAATCACAGAGTTTGCACGGCATGAACAACACATTTCAGTGACTATTTAGCTCCAAGACTCACCGTGATGCAATGGGCCAGAATCACCTTCCCTTTCAGAGGCTGAAGAATGACCCACTTCTTTGCTCATCCATTAACAGACTCCTGCCCCCATGCCTTCCCCACTGTGGTGGATCATACCCGCCATCCATGAGCCCCGATAACCTCTTTGTCCCCTAAGTGGCTCTTGTCAGCTATTTAGTCCCAAGAAAATACCTCAGTTTGTCCTAACGTCTTTCCTTTGAAATCCCTAGAGGGCCACGCTGGGGTAGCTTCCGACTCCTCACCCTTCCTGACAGGATCCTTCTGCCTCAGTTTTCTTGAAGAATTTCCTCCTGGGAGGAATGTGCTATGTCCCCGTCCTCTGAACCCCCCTTCCACACTACAGTGTTTCCTCTTGCTGCTGGGGACCAAACACTCCACGCCAAGGGCTCCATCGTGTCTGCCTGTTTCCTGGTTGGCCCTGCAAATGCTGCCCAGCGGGTTCTCGGGCCTCCTGGGCGCTGTGGCAGGATCACGGGAAGACAATATCGGTTGCCCGGTGACAGGCAGTTAGTTGTGCCAGCGGGCAGAGAGCTGCTTCTTTGGAAAAATGACCTTCTCGTGTGCTCAGGTGTAGCACGTGTGGTGGGGGAAAGCCCTGGGCTTAATCAACTGACTCCTTCTCTGGGTCCATCTGGCAGACCCTTGGGAAACGCAAGGAGGGCTCTGCTGACTAGCTGTCACTCACAGAGGCTGCACCAAGAAGCTGCGCTCCAGATCTCACACGCCACGGTGGCTGCTGCTTCTGGGGGTTAGGACGCCTCTCGGTCAGGCAGGACTAGTTTTCAAGAGGCAAAACGTGGGGAAAGAAGGCCCAATGCCAGTGCTCTCAGGAGAGCTGAACACAGAGCAGGAATCCTTGCGGGGGTAGGGGGTGGGGGATTCCATTCTCGGGGTCAGAGTGGCTTTCAGATCCCTGAGCCCCAGAGACAGAGGTGGAATGCATTTAAACTATCAGCTAGCAGGAGGGAGTCGTGTCTGATCTGACCCCAAAGGGCATTTCAAGAATAAATTCAGCCCAGGCACTCACTTGCAACAGCATGAAAAACAATTAAAGGGCACTGCTGGGGAGAGCAGGAGCAGCCGCCCAGCAGGGCAGGTGCGCCGGGAGCCAACCTGAGTCTTAAGTGGGCTGAGTGTGACCGGTGACCGCGCATACGGAATCAGCTCTTCCGAGTCTTCAGGGAGCCGCTGATAGGCCGCTCCTGGTGGCAGGCTGTCCTGCCTAGACACGAGCCCGTGCATCCAGGGACAGGACTGGTAAGTGCTGGATCCACGCAGCAGCCTTGCCAGGGCTCCCGATCCTCCCGCAGCAGCAAGAATGGCAAGACGCAGGACCCGTAATGGGTCTCATGGTTTAGACTTCAGCGTCCTCGCATCACAAGGTCCCTGGTTGAGGGAGACCTTACGGCCTAATCAGGGTCTTACTCTTCACAGAATAGTGAGGGGGACACCAAGCTGTTCCCCAAATCCAAGCGCCTGCCTCTGACCCAGTGTTTCATTAAAACTGCCCCCTCCTTGCCCCCGACCTTTTCATCTGGAGCCGCAAACAAGACTAAATAGAAATTTAGAGAAATTTCCAGAATCCTCACCATGTCAGGCCTGCAATCGGCCTGATAGGCACGGCGACGGAGCGTGGTCTTCATGGCTGGAAATAGAAAAAAGTCTGTCTCAAGTCACATGATTTTCTTCCAACTCAAAGAGACTTTACATCTTATAAACCAGTTATGTGTAAATCCCTGATTTTATCCCTCCGTGTCTGAGCTTCGAGAACACCAAGTGGGCGTGTGAGGGTGTTTCCATGAAGGGTCACTGGGGGGGAGACCCTCCCCCAGAGCAGGCAGTACTTTCAGGCAGCACCCAAACAGGAAAGGGTCCCAGAGCAAAGCGGTGCTGCTTGCCCGCCTGCTGTCGCATCTGTGCTGTGATTGCGGGCACTGCTGCCACCCTTTGCCAACACCAAAACCCAGCTCCTTCAGTCATCCGATATGGACTGAAGACCCGAGACGCTCCTGGACCCTCCAGGCCGCCAGTGCCTGGCTGGGAACTGCTGAAGCATACAGCTTCGTGCTGTGTCAACGGATGCAGGCTCACCAGCGCTCCAGCATGCAGGTAGCCGTTGCTGGACCACCTAGCCCTGATATTCATGACAATTAACAGACCTCTTTCTATATTACAACCATGCGGTTGGTTCTGACTAACCACACTGACTCCAGACTCATCTTTGATCTCTATCCTCTGTGTGGAGTTCATTAGCAAGGCACAAGTGTGGACGCTGACAGTCAGATTCCCCCTCCCCGCCCCCAGCCCCTTGTGACTACAGTCTATGTGTGTCCCCCCTCCCCCGGTCTCTCTAGCTCCAGCATGTGTCTGTGCAGCCAGCTGAGGCCCACAGAGCCTTTTGCCTGAGTTGTCCAAGGCTGCGAAACCTGCTGTCCCGTGACTGCACATCAGGCAGGAAGCCACTGACTCTTTTCTTTTAAAAAGCAAGTTTGAAATTATTTCACTTTTGCTTCATTTTTTTTTTCTCCTGTGAACCAGTGAGGCCAGCAAAACCACGAAAGGAAAGCAAAGACTTGGGAAAGGAACTCCACATAGTCTGCTCAGAGACCCCCTTTGTGATTTTGGACCCACTCTGGACAATTACATGTTACCTTAGAGGAGGAGAAAACCAACAGGTGAGAGAGGGGAGACCCTTAAGACACAAAGAGCTCACGGTCATCAGGTAGCCAGAGAGGCTGGTCTCTACTGGTTTACAGAAGAGGAAGCATACATGTCCCTGGAGAGGAAAAAGAAGGAGAGGGTGGGAGCAGGGGCATAGCTGGAGGGAGGGAAGAGAAGAGGGACGAATGATACCTCACAGGTGGGCCGCACCTGCAGACGCACAGGTGGGGTGCCTCGTTGTCTAGGAATAGAACAAGGAGCGTTACCTCTGGTGCTCCGTCTGATTTACCTGCGAGAACATGGCCGGGAATTTAAATGTCGATGGCTGCAGCACACTGCGCATTCACCGTGGGTGAGCAGCCGCCAGCCCCTGCACCCCGCGCACGGATCACATGAGGTCCCGCCCACACCAGCTCCCGCCTGATGGGCCAAGGAGGTGAAGCGTGTGACAGGCAGGGCCGGAACATCAGGGAAGTCACCGCCGCAATCCACCATCCGAAGAGGTTAAGTGAGAGCACCATATGGTCCCCCGTATGGCTGCCAGAACGCATTTACTACGGCCGCACATCCTCCTCTGCTTGCAGCTCCAGAGCGCAAAGGCTCTGGCGAAAATTAAGAGAATCCATTAGGAACGTCTAGCAAGCCTCATGCTTGGCAATAAATCATCTGACGTTCCCATTAAAGCCAGCGGCAAGGTGCCCAAAGCAGCTATTAATTGGCACCGTGGGCACGCATTCCGTGTCAGGCGGCGCTGGGATCTCTGTCCGCGCTCCCTGCTCGCGGATGGCCTTGGCGCTGGAGTATGGTGAAAGCCTTGTTCTACCGCCGCGAGCCCCTGACCCGAGTGCTCTGCGCTTCCTGCTCTTGCAGCTGGGAGCACCGGGGAGCACCGGAGCCCTGGAGCCCCGGGAGAAGCAGCCTGGGGCCAGTGCAGCAGGGCGCAAGGTCTCATTCAACACACCCGGCCCCAGCCGAGGGCCGGCACCCAGCCCTGGCTACGAGACCACTCAGACAAGCCACAGTCGCACTGCTGGATGCTTGGGGATCTCTGAGAAACTCTCCCGACTGCAGCGAAGGCGGGCGCTGCTGAAGCCCCGCCCACGCATCCGAAGCCCCGCCCACTCCGGTGATGCGTGAAGCAATAGGCCTGTACAAACCACTGTATTCCTGTTGTGTGTTTTATGCATTGACTTTCTAGCCTTGCATATTGGACCGAGGTCAAACCACGCAGCTACATCCGGAAGCATGGGTTCTGGGTCCATCCACGGCTGGGAGTCCGTCTGCTTCTGACTCACCCTTGGGCTCCTGCACCCGTTTCCCCCTTCGTTGACATGAACTGAGTGTGGGTCTGTCTACATTTCTCCCTTCCATAAAATACCAGTCATTTGCAGTTCCGGCCTATTTCTGTGACCTCATTTTAATTTAGTGACCTCGGTACAGACCTTAATTCAAAATACTTCGGAGACACAAGGGTTTGGACATCAGCAGGTGTGTTTCAGGGAACACAATTCTAGCATGACATAGCTCACTGAGAGATGATTCATGGCTCATGTGGGGGACAGAAATAATTTGTGTTACTCACCTTTGTTCTGAAGACTCTGACTAGTAATAAGTCAAGAACAAGGAGCAGAAAATCTAAATGTCGGACAGGAATGAGAAGTTCATCATTCCTGAGAGCCGCCTGGCAGTCTACATCGAAGCTAAGAGGATTCAGTGAACTGCTGTTGAGACTTCACTTAAGAAGAGAATTCTTGGGGCTGAGGAGATGGCGCGTTGGTTAAGCCTTTGCCTCACATTCAGAAAGATCCGAGTTTGAATCTCTAGACCCCATATATAAAAATGCTTGGGCAGGAGGGCAGCCTACCTGTGATTCTAGCCCAGGAAGGCAGAGCCCGGGAATCCCCAGAGCATGCTGGCTAGCTGTCTCTAGTGGTGTGCTCTGGGTTCTACTGGAGACCCGGGCTCACAACAATAAGGTGGAAGAGTGATCAAGGATGATTCCTGATGTCACCCTTGAACCTTCACAGGCACCCACACTCAAGTGCACTTGTGCATATATACCAACCCACATATGCACAAACACATGCACCCACGCACATGCATGCACCCATACACATATACATGAAAAAGAAGAGGCTTCCTTAGGGGTCTCATGCATATTAATATACTTCAGGAAGCGCCTTCCTCTGCAGCTGAAACAACTAATTGAATATGCAATTTAAAAAATGATGTTAGGATTTGCATGTTAATGTTCTTGTTCGTGTTATTAATACGAGAAAGGACTTCTGCTTGCCTGTGATTGTGGCAGTCCTGGGAAGATGGAGCCAGGAGGGTCAAAGCTCAAGAACAGTCCCTTGAAACCAGCTTGGGCTGCATGAGGCCCCCCACATAGTAGCAACACAGATGTCAACCAACAGAACGAATGAGCAGCATGATTCTGCCGATGCTTCCCTTTCTCTACATGTGCAGGGCCACTGTGCACATTTTTATACCTAGTACATTCATCAGGAGTATGAGGTTCGCCAAACCAACACTTAAAATGGGCGCATTCATTTTATTACACATAAATTACACTTCAAGAAATAGCTTTCTAAAGTTCAGATTTTGTCAAAGGGATAAATCTAAAAAAGGAAGTTATTAAAATGCCCAAAATTAATATAAAAGAATGTTGTTTATAATTATATGGTTAAAAACAATTTAATCAACATGACAGATCCAAACCAAGCCATAGACTGCAATGTTATGTGATACACTATATTTTCACTGACTGTGCATCAAAGGATTCCATCTGAAAAGCTTAAAAACAAGCAGCAGCCTGGGTAGAGAACTTGGTGGGAGAATGCTCACCTGGTTCTATCCCTGGCAGAGAAAATGACAGGTCACAATCTTTCAGAAACTGCAAAGCATTTGTCAAATAGTGGGGCCCTCTTCAAAAACACCATGCTGGGGTGTGAAGAGATGGGAGTTTAGGATGCTCCTGAGCTAGGGTGCTGGAGATCCTATATGCATGTGGATGTCAAAGCTGCCATATAAACTGAGGAGGATGGCAAAGCCCCTGTGCCCGGTGGGCGCTGTCCACCTACAAGTGCAGGGAACAGCCTGTCCCTGTGCGGTCAGCTCAGCGCCTGGCATCCTTCCAGCTCAGACTTGGTGTGAAGAAGTGCGGCCATTTTTACCCTGTTGATCCGTGTCATGGTTCGAAATGTGTCCCCCACCGTCTCGTGTGTTTGGCAAGGTCACGGCACCTTGAGAGGTGGAGCCTTGCTGGAGGAAGGCAGTCACAAGGGGTGGGCCTTGAGGTGGATTAGTCCCACCCTCCCTCCAGGAGAAGTCTGCCTTTGCTGCAAGCAGTCTGCAGCTCTCAGCTTCCAAGATGTCTGCGGTGACTTAGCCTCCTCCAGCTTTGGCCAGCCGGCCATGCCGCCTCTGCTTTGAGAGACTGTCCCTTCCCTCTGGAACCGTAAGCTGAATAAACCTCCTTTTCTCCCTTAAGTTGCTTGACTTTGGGTGCTCTCTCACAGCAATAGTTAAGAGTAACTGCTACAGTCACCATCTCCTTGCTCCTGAGAGAAGAGAATGAGTGATAAGGATGAACTGTCTCTGGGGATCCTTGGGTGTCCGATGCCCCCCTCTGCCCTATAGACAATCCCAGAGAGTCCCAAAGAGCGGCTCCCTGTGTACAGAGACTTGTTGTGTCAATGAGATATTCCAACTGGGAACTCGACCAAATGCTGATGTGTTAATACAAACAAACGAGTTTATTGAAAAGGAGCTGTCCCTTCTGATAGTGTGACAGTTCTAGAGATTCTCAGAACACTCTCAGGGACTTGCGTGGTCCACACTTCCAAACATACATCCTGTTGTGTTTTTCTAAGGAAGTTCTCAGGCCATTGGCCAAAAAAGGGTTAATGGAAGTCTTAATTTTAAGATGTACCAAAGACAACAGAGAGAGAGAGAGAGAAAGAGAGAGAGAAAGAGGAGGAGGAGGAGGAGGAGGAGGAAGAGGAGGAGGAGGAGGAGGAGGAGGAGGAGGAGGAGGAGGAGGAGAAGAGGAGAAGGAGAAGGAGAAATAAGAAAAGGGTAGTTTCTTTTAACATCCCATTGAATGAAAGGCAGACAAATTCTCCTTTTTAGTCTGCTGACTTCTGTTGCGGGTTGAAGTGCAGGAAGGAAAACATCTTCTACAAACAGGTCGGAGGAGAAGAGGGGAATGTTGCAGATAATCGCAGACATGATCCTCTTGCACCGCAGCAAATCTCTGTCGAGTACGGGCTGTTAGTGTTTGCTTAGCATAAAATCCCAAGCGCCATGGGTGAGCTTCTACTCGCTCTCTCGACCCCACTGGTTCATCTTGGACTTGATCATGCGGAGAACATGGATCCCTAGGTCACTTGGGCCTCGGGCTGTCCATCTGGCAACACACGTCACTGGACACCAGAGGCGACTCTGGGAGATCCTCCTCTCCTCAGAAGGTGCCTGCCTGCCGGGAACTGTCAGACTCCTGGTGGCAGTTACAAGTGCTCCAAAATTCCAATTTCCACTTGAAAGCTTGAATTTTATCACTGGCAAAAATACACTGTCAGACGCTTTCCTTGAAGTGACAGGCTTGCTTCGTTCATTTGGGAGAAAGTGTCTCGCAAACACCCAACTCAGAGAAGCTGTGGCGTATCTGTCAGTCACTCTTTGAAATAAAAATGGTGTTCCAGGGAAGGAAAAAGAGTTCCTTCAGCTCGGAGAGAAGCTACGGCACAGGAGCGCTTCTTGAGCAGCGGGCATGCTGGGCACTCACGTTCCCTGTTGCCAGGGGCATCAGACCGTCACAAGGGGATCCTGCAGGGTGGGACTTCGTAGTTCAGACTTCCTGCTTCCTGCTGAAGCATGCGTTTAGCTGGAACTCCGTGTGTGCATGTGTATTCATGCTACATGTGTGCAGATAAGTGTGTGTTTATGCATGTGGCTGCATATGCATATGTGTGTATACAGGTCAGTATGTATGTGTGCTGGATGCAGGTGAGTATGTATGCATGTGTGTGGAGGTGAATGTGTGTGTGGATAAACAGGAATGCATGTGTGTGCATTCATGGATGTGCATGTGTGTGCAGACGAGCGTGCATGCATATGTGTGCTGCTGTGTGCAGATGAGTATGTATGCGTGTGTGTGCAGGCAAGTGCATGCATGTGTACAGGTGTGTATATGTGTGTGAATATGCGTGCAGGTGCACGTGCATGCGCATGTGTATGGACTTCAGAGACCATCTGCAGGTTCTTTTTCAGGTGCCGCCTACCTTGGTTTTTGAGACGGATCTCTCATTGGCCTGGAATTCACAGGCAGGCTGCTAGCAAGCCCAAAGGGGGCCTGTCTGGCCTCCCCAGCACTGATGGGGAGACAAACTTATGCCAGCACACCTATACTTGTGTGTGTGTGTGTGTGTGTGTGTGTGCACGCGTGTGTGTGTACATGTCTTGGGGATCAAACTCGGGTTCTCACACCTGAATGGCAACACTTGACCAGCTAAGCCACGTCTCCAGCCCTGGTTCTACACGCAAGTGCATCAAGGCCCATTCGTGGGTATTGTTTTCCACATGAGTACATCAATGCCCACGAGTGCATCGATGCCCACAAGTGCATAGATACCCACAGAGCAGTGGGTTGTGTGGCTTTGATTCCCACTGAGTCGAGGCTGTCACTCTGCACTGTCGTATGGATGTCCACAGACAGGAAGCAAATCAGGAGGCTTTGGCATTACCCAAAGATGCTCTCGACCTCAGAGACCATCCAAAAAGAATCTCAGGGACTTGTAGGGGTCACACCTTCAGACGCATAGCTCTGTCCTGTTCCACAGAGGTAATCAGAAATTTTCAGTTGAAGTGGTTCGATCAGGATGTTAATTTCAACATTGTGAAAAACTGAAAAAACAATGAACATGCCTGCGGACACGGCTTATCTAAATGCTGACGTGTCCGTGTGATGGAATACTGGGGAGTCTGGTGAGAGGCAGAGATTTGCCCCTTGGGGTGTGCTGGGAATACACCCCGGATGACAGATGCATACATCAGGAATGGAGTGGAATGACAGATGCCTGCATATAGCACGTGCTGCTAGAAAAGAGACCTGGCACATAACAGAGACTGTGTGGCCTTTCAGAGGTGGCTCTTGGGCCCCTCGTCAATCATTCTCGGCAGGGACGTGCCTGGCAGGAGGCTCTGAAGCCAGGTCCCCAGGAGACAGCAGTGAGGACTCAGGCAGCGGCCGTGGGAGGAAACTCGGGAGCAAGAAGTCCTAGACGTGGCTTCAGAGGTGAGAAAGGAGCAGTGAGGGGCGGGGCTGGGGGAGCCGCTGTGGAATAGCTGGAGTTGGCCACATCGGTCTCAGGGCTGAGGGCAGAGGGCTGCTAGAAGCTTCTGATGAAGCATCAGTAACTTCGGGCTGCGAGTTACGTCTTAGGAACACTGATCTGGCAGCTCGGTTGTGCAGGAAGCTATAACAGGAGCAGAAGCATCACTACGGGAAATAAGTGATATTAGTCTGTGGATTTCAAGAAAAAGAACAGAGCTCTGAGAAAGGAAGACTGTGGAAGCTGTCTCAGTGACACCGAGGGCACTGAGGGGGGCACTGGGGGGGGGGCACTGAGGGGATCACTGAGGGGGCACTGGGGGGCACTGAGGGGAGCACTGAGGGGAGCACTGAGGGGGCACTGAGGGGAGCACTGAGGGGGGCACTGAGGGGGGCACTGAGGGGGGTCTGCTGTGTCCAGCTGGGCTGACACATAAAGGATCAGAACCAGAGAGAGCTCATTCAGCTCACAGCCGATTCACTCCTCTGTTCAACCCATATAGACAGAGGATCTGCCCTGTGTGGGGAAGGGTGTTTTCCCTTTGTTCATTATTACTGATGTATGTGTACTGTGTGCACATGTATGTGCTGCATGCACATGTGTTTGTCTGCAGTATACAAGTCTATGCATGTGTGGAGGCCGGAGGAGAACGTCAGGCACCTTTCTCTGTCACGTCCCAGCTTATTCCCTTGAGACAAGGCTCTTGCTGAACCTGACCCTGGAGCCAGGCAGTGGCCAGCAAGTCCCAGCATCCTCCCAGGACAGGGCTTACCTGCCCAGATTCTTACAGGCCTGCTGGGCTTTGAACTCAGGTCTTCAGGCTGGCTCCTCAAGTGCTTCTACCCACTGAAGCCTCTTCTCCAGCCCTCCAGCGAGGGTCTGACTAAGCATCACCTCTCAGCCACGCCAAAATTGCTAAGGGGGCTGGGGAACTATCTCAGGGGTTAAAGACTTTGTTTGTCTCACAAGCACAAGGACCTGAGTTTGGAACCCCAAGATTCCATGTAAAAGAAATGTCAGACAGAGCTGGCAGGTAGTCTGCACTTCTGACTCTGAAGGGCAATGCAGGCGGATTCCCAATATCATCCTTGGGCCTCTATAAGGCACACACACTAACGTGCTCTCTTGTTCTCTCTCTTTCTCTCTCTCTCTCTGAATTAAAAAAAAAACACTGCCAAGGGAGACAATCTGAGAAAGTCCTAGAATAAGACTAATAGTTGAGAACTCTGAGAACTATTGGCATTAGACTAATTTCATTGTGAGACACAGAGAGTCGCTTCTGCAGAATCATTTTGCCAGCGCATTCATGCCTGAAAGCGTGGGACCTGTGTCTCATGATTCAACACAAGGCAGTGTGGAGGGGTGACTCACGGAGGCCACTGAATCAGGGGAGGTCCAGGGGGGCTCAGGGCTCAGGTCAGCGTCGGTGGCCTCAGCAGGGTCGCTGAACTGAGCTGTTAGCCACAGAGGCGAGGAGGCAGGAAGTGGGGAGACCGGGAGAAGCCATGCTGAGCTTCTTCAAGGAAGAAAACACGAAGCAAACTCCAAGACTCGTAGCAGTCACGCTTCCTGTTGCTGGGCGACAGCAATCAACCACAGCTTCACAGCTCAAGGGAGAGAAGGAGATTTACTTGGCTTAGGCTTCCAGAGGGGAGACACAGTCTGTTGTGGCAGAAAAGGCGAGGCCGGCCGAAGCTGGACGTGGCTTAAGTCACGTCCATCATGGAGGCAGAGAAACCAGCTGCAAGAGCAGACTTCTGCAAAAACAGGGTGGGACTAGCCCACCTCACGGCCCACCCCCCAGACACGCCTTCCTCCAGCAAGGCTCCACCTTCCAAAGGTGCCGGGACCTTCCCAAACACTCAAAACAGCTAAGGACTCGAGCACATGAGCTTGTGGGGGAAACATATTCAAACTATGCTGCAGCCATCAACTACAAGCCTTCTGTCCATGGAAACGTCTTATTACGTGGTAGACACCCACTCCAAGCATGTGGGTACGCACAGGACCCCTAGCCTAGTCAGGATTGCTGATGACATTCTCACTCCCAAACAGAAGTCAGCCGTGTGTCTGGCTTCATCTAGAACATGGTAGCCCAAAGCAGGAGCTGACAGGCTTGTGGCAGAGGGTGAGTTTAGGGGTGACTAGGAAGGACAGGGGAGCCCTGAGATGCAGTGTCAAGGAGGCCCTGGCCTTTCAGTTAGTTCGTGACTGTGAGGATGCTTCTGAAGGGAAGCAGACGCCGAGATGAGAGTTTGTGAAGGATGCGGGACGTCTCCTGGTTTTTCAGCATGAAATCATCTTAGCACCTCTCAAATGAAGGTGTGATCCTGCATTAAGAGATCCCTGCTGTCTTCCTGTGTCCCCCAAGCCATCCATTCTGAAATCCAGGGCTGAGTCACTGAGCTTAAGTAGTGTTTTCTCGTGTCGCGCTCAGATCAAAACCCTGCCGTGACTCTGCATTCGAAGCTGTTTTAAAAAAATCGATGGACCCTGAAAACATCCTCAGGGGGGAAAAAAGTAGAAACTCAGCCGAGAAGAGATGGGGATTGCCGGATCACCAGTCCCCTTAGAGCCAGGCAGTGCATGATCTTGTGGGAGACAGGCGTAGACGTAGGGTCAGGGGGTATTTAAGTGCGAATGGTTCTGTGTCCTCCGCAGACCGTGACCTCTAAGGGGGACATTGCCGAATGAGGAACCTGTAGAAAGGGCGGAGAGAAGCCAGGGAAGAGAGTTGGCCATGGTGAAGTGGGGATCAATGGGAGAGACTTTACCTCTGAGGGGCCTTTGTGAACCAGACCCCAGAAGAGGGGAGTGGTATCTTTGCAACTCCCAAGGGTAGAAACAGCCCTAGGGTAGGAATTTCTCTTAGTTTCACAACTCCTTGATGCCACTAATGTTGCACCCAAACAACTTAGCTCACAATTCCAGGCGACAGCCCGTGGGGGCAGAAGAGTCTCAAAAGTGGCAGGGACCAGGAGAACCAGTCGCTTCACATCACAAGGGCAGCGGCGAGGACCAGCTGCAATCTTGCCTGCTCGTCTGCCAGCTCTCTCCATCTCTATCCGCCTGCCTGGGAAATGGTCCTCCCCACTACGGGCCAGGTCATCCCACATCAATTACGCAATCAAGGCAGTCGCCTACAGGCTTGCCCAGAGGCCTGTCTTCGCTGGATCAAGTCCTCCTAGGCGTGCCCACAGGCCCACCTCCTGGCTGTTAGTCTGACATTTGAGAGTAACATCACAGAGCGGTGGAGAGGGGGCTGGTTCAGGGAGTGGGGACATTGTGTGGTGGGGACAATTTTCTGAGACTTTGTTCTTCCTCATAGTCATCTCGGTCCCTTGTCTTTTGTCTGATATGCTGAAAAGACAGATAGCATCCAGACACTATGTGGGCAGGAGACAGACACAGAGCCCTCTGCTTCTCTGGTCTATCTAAAGAGGGGCTCAGCACAGGGCAGTCCTCCTGCCCAATCTCCTGTTCTTGCACGTAGCCTCACTGGCACGTTGCAGCAGTCCTCCTGCATGGTTGCTGATAAATTGCCAGCACACAGCTTAAGGAAACAGGGGTTAATTTTCTTTTACGATTGTCCAGTTACAGTTCTCAGTCCAGCTTGACAGGAGAGCTCACGCCAACACCAGGGCCAAGGGAACTGACCACCATCTCCACATAACAGCTGAGAGAGGGACGATCCTTACTTGCCAGACCAGCATGTCTGGCCAAGTGCACACAAGGATGCCAACTTTCTCAATCAACTTTCTGTACTTTATTCCTGGGCCTAGTCTTATCCACCATGGGCTGGGCCTTCCCCATCAGCCAGACAATCTCTTGCAGGTTTGCTCTGGGCTTAACTCAACCACTAATTCTCTGCAAATGTGCCCAGAGCTCAAACCCTCAACTGTCAAGTTGACACCTGTGCCTAACTATGACACTCCACCACTTGTCAACTTGACATAAACACATAGCACTTTTAAACTGTAACCATCAATCCTTGTTCCCATAGATGTTAAAAGTTATTTATAATTCTAAAAATCCAAAATTAAAAGTTTCTATAATCCAATTTAAAAATGTCAATCATTAAAAGTCCAGTTATTAAAATGTTGGAGCCAAAAGTCTTTCTTTAAATATTCCAGATCTTGGGGCTGGAGAGGTTGCTCAGGGGTTAAGCCTCTGCCTTGCAGGCGGAAGGTCCCGAGTTCAGATTCTAGACCCCATGTATAGACGTATAGACGCCAGGCAGAAACGGGGGGCGGCCTGCGTTTCTGGTCCTGGTAGGGCGGAGCCTGTGAATCCCGGGGCAGAGTAAACAAGGAGGAGGTGGAGAAAGTCCATGGTGGTTCCGGAATTCGCTTGTGGTTCTACACACACACACACACACACACACACACACACACACAGCACATGCACACGCACACGCACAGGCATACACGCACACTCACAGGCATACACGCACAATTGAATAAATAATAAAATATATAAGTAAGTGAATATTCCAGATCTTTTAACCATATAAGTCTATCAAGTCAAAATAAGTTAAATACTCCAACACAGATAAAACATTAACAAAAGTATCTCGACACAATAAGAAACATTAAATTAAGATCAAAGCTCAGCAAATCAAATATCATATCCTTTACTTCAGTGTCCATCTTCTGTTGCTCAGTCACAAAGATTCTAGGCACTCCCAGTCCCTGCTCGCAGCCCAAAGTTGTGGAAGTAGAGTTTCTCTGAACCAGGCTGAATCTGCACTCGCAGCCATCCTCACCATACATTCTATGGTTCTGGCATCTCCAGCACCACTCTGGGTTCGCCTCTGCAGCTGTAAGCTTCACCTTCCCTATGCCCACCATCTGGTGACAAACTTTTGCTGCTCTCCATAAACCCTACTCGTACCACCTGAGGGACGCCGCCAGAATCCACATCGAGGCTGAAACACAGCTTGAGCCGCTCGAGCCACAGCTGTACCAACATTAGCACACTGACTCTTGAACAGCCCCTTTCTAGGCGCCAAAACTTCCAAAGGGCAAGAAACAGCCTCAGTTTGGCCTTCAGCCCCTGAAGGAATCTGGGTTTCCAAACCATGAAATGGCCGTGCAGTGGTGTTCATCTCCTCCACGGTCCCAGTGCAAACTACTAGGTTTCCCTTCTCTGATGTTCATTTCTCCAACAACAGTAGCTGCTCTGCTGCCTGCCCTTTCCACATCCAGAGCTTCGTGGCCATCGGCACAGCTCTCCTCTATCAAGCAAACCAGTCCATCATCTTTAAATTCAACGTCACAGAAGTCCTTGTTCCCTTCATCACAAACTGGGCCCGAATAATCCATGACTCTCTCAGCACCACTATTTTCCAAATGGCCCAAACCTTGTCCAAACATTTTTGCAACCACAAAAGTTGTCAAACATTTCCAAATTTCTCCAACAAAAATGTTTGAAATCCACAAATGCCACACATTCAGATTTATCAGCAACATCCCACTTTCTGGGTACCAAATTCTGTTGCAGTCGCCTGCATAGTTGCTGATAAATCACCATCAAATGGCTTAAGGGAATAAGGAGTTTATTTTCTCTTATGATTGTCTGGTTGCAGTTCTCAATCCAGCTTGATAGGGGAGCTCACAACACCACCAGGCCGGGGAACTGGCCACACCATCTCTATGTAACGTTGAGAGAGGGACGATTCTTACTTGCCAGACCAGCATGTCTGGCCAAATGTTCACAAGGATGGCAACTTTCTCCATTAGCTCTCTATATTTTATTCCAGGGCCTAGTCCACCCACCATGGGCTGGGCCTTCTCCATCCTCTAGACAATCTCCTGCAGGTTTGCTCTGGGCTTAACCACTAATTCTCTACAAATGTGCCCAGAGCTCAAATCTTCAACTGTCAAGTTGACACCAGTGCCCAGCTATGACACACATGCATTTTCTCACCTGGGGTCTATCCACTTCAGTTGAGGCCACACAGGTGGAGCAGTGGGGATGCAGCAGGGAGGGGTGATCCGCACCTCTAAAGTCATAATGGTAGAAGGGTAATTCGGGTTGCATTTGTGCCATACTCCTGTTATGTGGTAAATGTGCTCAGTCACAGCTACTGGGGGGGGGTGTGTGCAGGGAGTAGCAGCTGTGAGGGGCAGATGGAGGGCTCCCTGGAAGAGCTGATGTCTGAAAGTTCAGGAGTAAGCTGCTCTTCCCCGGGGAAATGGCTGCTGGCAGAGGGATGTTGCATAAGAGCCAGAAGAGAGAAGCCTGGTGTCCTTGCAGCGGCCTCAGTGCCCACAGCTGGATGGGTGCCCATGAGAGATGCTGGCATCTGGGCTCTGTCCTCAGGCTGGCGGGGAACTCAGCAGGTTTGAGGGGCACAGGCACGTCACTTGCGTCTCAGAAGAGAAGTTCTCCTTCTGCGGAGAAGGCAGCAGAGGGCAAGAATGGCGATGGGAGACCCTTGGCCAGGGTCAGCCAGGAGACAGGCAAACACGGCACAGATGAAGGTTGTGGTGTGAGACCAAGTGTCGAGGGACGCAGTGTCCACGGCGTCTAATGAGATGGAGGTACTGGGGGGCCAGTCCTACTTTCCAGGCTGAGGCACTGGATGGGACATGAGATTCACCCCAAAAGACAATCAAGGCAGGGGTAGAGCTGGTGGGGACCGAGTGTTGCGGGAGGGGGCGGGAGCTGCATCATCAGGACAGCAGAGACCAGGGGAGCAGATGGGCCGGCAGGGTTAGGAGGCAAAGTGACGCTGCTAGGAAGTGGGAATGGGGTGAAGCGAGGACCCCTCAGTGTCTGAAGACAAAGCGTCCACACTCAAGTAAGAGGGAGCACCTTCCAGAAAAGGACACACGAGAGGCCCCAGACCCACACATGGGCTGTTCAATTCTTGCTCTAGTGTTTGTTTAAATTACCTCAAGTTCTAGCTACCCAATTATCAGAGCAAAAGAATTAAACTCAGCCTGCTTAAAAGTATAAAATAAAAAGTTCAGCTCCTAGCTAACAATCGAAGGCGTGTTCCTCCCCACTGCGCTCCCCCCACCCCTGAATTTTTGAGCTCTTCTGGTGTGACGGGAATTATTTTATGGCCAACAAATGTATGAAGCATTTCAACATCTTTCTGCTGACCAGGAACGTTTTCTGATGAAGCATTGGAAGAGACTGTGTGAAGCCGACCAGATGGAGGACCACGTCCCCGGCCTTGCCCGGAGAGTCCCCGAGAGGATGCTGTCGTCCACTGCTGCCCCAGAACCATCTCGGGTGTCCGTGGATGGCGGCAGGAGCTTTAGGACATTTAGAAGTCATCTTCGTAATACAATAATCGGAACGAGGTGCTATGGGCTTGTTCATGGCTACTGACCTATGAAAGAGAAAGAGACGACGTGTCCCAGAAAGGAGAGGCGCTCCGGTTGGCTTTATGGAAATGTGTTTTAAAAAACACTTTATATTCCATCGCTGGTCAGACACCCCAAAATTTGTTAGCTGATGGGCTTCTCTTAAGCAAAAGCTCACCTTTGCCTTCCACAGAGGGCACAGCTGCATCCATTATCGACTGTTAGGAGGAGCAGATTCCACCGTGAGGCTGACTTAGGTGAAGGCTGGCAGACCACGGGTGGGAAGGGTTCATGCCACCCACCTAGGAGTAGGTCTGGCTTCTGAAATTATCTAGATCGTAAAGGTGGCCAATCTAGATATTTCTCTATGGAGCGCGAAGAAAACGTCTGCTCCTCTGACATCAGGCCGGGGATGCCTACATCCTGCTGCATGCTCCGCACGGAGCACATGCCAGAGGCCGCGGGAGCGGGGGAGGCTTGGCCTGACCGGCAAGATGGGACTCCGGTGGGCCCAACCGGGTCACTCCAATCACAGCAATGATGGTGAGCGCTGTGAGAACTCAGCCATGATTTAGAGCAACTATTTCCTGTGCCTGAAGGTCAGGAAAACCTTTGTAGAGAAGAGGTTTAATTCTCATCTCAGAAAGAAGACTAGAGAACAGGCGGCACAGGGAGAGGCCAGAGTGGCTGTGCACTTTGCTTAGGACATAGTCTCGAACGTTTATGCTGAATCACACTCATGAATGAATGGGCAGTGCACGTGTAGAACTTCATGGTGTCTAGATACTATCCAGCTTTAACATTTTAGTATTACAAAGAAAAACTTAAACTAGGAGTATACTTCACAACATTGCATAGGAAACAAAATTCCCAAACTATAAACAGAAATGCAACATCACAGCGCATCCCACAAACACAAAGACAGAAATTCAAAGGACCGCACTGTTGCCAAATCCCCTGCAGGGCCAGTGGGGAGGGGGGACGGGACAGCGGGGCCTTGTGGGCGGAGCGAATAGGTGACTGACGGGGTCACCACCCAGACCCCAGGAGTCAGGCGAGAAGCAGCACATAGAGAGGAGTTGGCTGCAGAGACGCAACTTTACTCGGAAGTGTTTGGGCTTATATAGGGTCGGGGTCCAATCAGGTGTGGCCACTCCTCTGCTCAAGGGAGGGGGGAGAGCAGCCACCAATCATTTAGCTGTTTACTGGGTGTCCAGGATAGATGGCTGCTTCCCATTGGTTGTTCATCCCTCCTTCCCATTGGTTGTTCATCCCTCTGCCTGTATGGTCCTTATTCACGCTTGTCTGTAGCCAGACCCCCTGCATTCGGAAGCCCTGGGCTAGGGCCTCCCTGAGCCCATAGTCCCACATCCCCACTCCATCCCAAAACTCAACCGAATCCACAGTTCCTGGCTCCGAGGATCGCACCATCACACAAACCTTCCACCACAAGTAGGCAGAACTCCTCACCCAACTGTGCACAAACTGTTCATTTTTAAAGAATAGCCATGGGTCATGCACAAATCAAAAAATAGTCTTGAAAATAAAGTTTAGGCTGGCTTCTCAGAGCAGGCAATAAAATTACAAATGTATAGTAATAAAAATTCAACCAGAGAAGTAAAACATTTCAGTCCAAGAGTGAATGCTTGAGACGACAGGAAATCAACACGACAGTCACAGTGTGATTCTGGCTAGGCGAGGACACACCCTTGTGTGCTTCCAATTACTAAGTCCAAAAGTTTAGGAAAATGCTTGTCATTTGACTAGAAAAAAAGAAGGAGGGAAAAAGGGAGAAAGGAGAGAGAGAGAGAGAAGCAAAGACCTAAGGAAAACACACGAACCAATTTGCCAAGAAAAAAAGAGAACCTGGTGAAACTGGACTATCTACAAAATCTCGAAACATCTATGGCCTGAGCAAGATGTTCATTAAAAACAGTCAAACAAGCCAGGCACCCGGCCTTCGAGGGCTGAGGGACAAGGATTGTTGTGGAGTCTAAGCCCCCCAGAGCAACACAGCAAGTTGTCTATAACCAAACAAAAACCAAACCATGACCGCAAAAAGGCACAATAGCAATGAAACAGGGCTGCACGCTAAAAAGCCTAAGTAAGCAAGGAAAATGACTGACGCAAAAGCGCATCAGTGTGGACGAGAGCAGGACTGAAACCCGCACCCAGTCACCTGAAATGCATGGTGTCAGGAGTTCTGCGATCAGAGATTTTAACGTTGGAATGGAATAAATGATCCTTAAGGGAAGCATGCATAAGCCAGAATCAATTCAAGGCAAGTGGAGAGCTCGGTTAGTCAAAATAATGAGGGCATCTATCAAGAGGCAAATGCTTAAA
The DNA here is from genome assembly GCA_023101885.1 of Typhlomys cinereus. Taxonomy (NCBI): domain Eukaryota; kingdom Metazoa; phylum Chordata; class Mammalia; order Rodentia; family Platacanthomyidae; genus Typhlomys; species Typhlomys cinereus. The sequence continues at coordinate 2,059,850 of JALPQD010000195.1, forward strand.
ATGTGGGAAAGGCTTTGGAGCTGGGCAAGGGGCAAAGGCGGGCAAAGTTGGGGAGGGTCAGGGACCACCTCAGAAGTTGGGAGAGGTCAGCTGGGGGGGAAGGCCAACTGGGGGGAGGCCAACTGGGGGGAGCCCAGCCGGGGGGGGGGGGAGCCCAGCCGGGGGGAAGGTCAGACAGGTTGATATGGTGGCTTCATGCCTGTGATCCTGGCTCTAAGGTGGGAAGGTTGCCCTGTTTGAGGCTAGCTTCTGCTACACATACGGCATCCAGTTCATCTCAAATAAAACTATAAGCGACTTTCACTTATGAAGATGGGATTCAAATTTTTAGCCACGGTTTTAACGGGCAGAGCCCGTAAATGCATTAAACACACAGAAACCGCCCTGTGAGTGACGCATGGTTTGCAGCGATGAGATCGTATTTGGAAATAACTCACAGCCTCTCCCCAGCCCAGATTATTTCCAAAACTGACTTGGAAAACTAAAGAACAGAACACGGTTGTGATAAAGGCTTAGTTGGTAACAAGTGCCAGAAACAGAGGCCGGGAGAAGACGCCCGAAAAGGACTTCATTGAGCTTCGACCGCAAGCGGCAGCCCCTGGGGGCCTAGAGCTGGCAAAGCCCCCAGAAGCCGCCATTCTGAAGTCACACGGCAGAGGCAGTGTGACCCACAAACCCAGGGAAGAGTCTGGAAGCCATGGCCTCCCACCATGGATGAAGATCAAGAAGGTTGACGGCTTGCTGGTCTGACTGTGGTGACCATGTAGCTGCTGGAAGTTTTAAGAGGTGGGGTTTAGAGGAAGGAAGATGATTCGCTGAGGGGCGGGGTCTAAGGGGGTGTGTCCTCAAGGATACTGGCCCTTCCTTCCTCTTTTTCCATTTGCTTCCCTCGTGCCTGGATGTACACAAGCTGCTCCGTTCCATCACATACCTTCCCCATGATGCTATTGGTTACAAGGGCCAACAGAAGCAAGTGACTACAGACTAGGGCCTCTAAAGTCCTTAGAGGAAATGAAGCCTCCTTCCTTTTAAGTTGAGTCTCTCGGGTACCTCGTTAGAGAGATGGAGCTTGCAGAGGTGTTCTGCCTCTCTACCTATTTCTCCCCACCCCATCGGTCTTGGACATCCAGCATCCCCCATCCCTTCCTTCCCTTCCTTTTTCATGCCCTCTGTCACAACCACACTGGTCGAGCTCCCTGCACCTGTCCACAGGGATGACGCACACGCATCTCTTCACTTCTTACTGTACAGAAATTAGTCCGTGTTCTTCATTTATAGATTCCAATTTGGGTCTTGTTTTCAATGAATGAGTCATTGTGCTGAAACCAGCTAGAATAGTCCACGTGGTTGCGTCTGTGAAAGATGTCCCTATGATGCTTCATTCATTATTTCTGGTGACACCATTTGGTCTGATTCACCCAGGTTTTGTTTCCATGTGGCCTTCTAGGAATAGATTCACAGCGCAAAGTGACTTTTATCTAGTAAAAACCATCCCCAAGTATCAAACTTCGACCTCTGATGACCTCTCCTCCTTGGGGCAGGTGAGACCGGGGAAGAGACACTTGGTACCTGGTATGGTGCTGGCATCCTGGGGTGACATAGCTGTGGAGGACTGTCAGCCTGGCTGGATTGACTTCCAGAACGAAGAGCAAGAGGAGGCTCTCCCAAGACCCCGCTGTCATGTCCTTAGACTGGAACCCATATCATGCTTTGATCTTATTAAGGTCTCCAAGGAGGAATGCCCACCCCCAATGTCTGAAGATACTGTTCAAAACTATGGTCCATCCATCCTTTTGTGTGACTGGGCGTCCATTCCGGACCTGGATTCGGAGTGTGAGATGCTGCTGGATTGACCCTGTTCTCATTGGGTGATCTCTCTCCTAGCCCACCCGAGACGCAGTCAACAGCACGAGCTCCGTGCTCGGAAACCACAGGCGAGTGTATCTCCAGCTAGCCGGCCTCTCCGCCCACATGCTTCCTCCTCTTAAACCAGAATGACATGTTCTTGTCTGGCCTGCACCTCCGGGCAGCCATCTTAGACTCTGCCCCAGTCTAAGCTAAGGACGATGTTTAACAGGCGAAACAAACCATTCTGAAGGAAGTCTTAGCAAGTCAACAGCCCCTTGGGAAATTCTTAGAGCTGGTGGGGGAGGGGAGACCCCCCTCAGAATGTGGGGTAACAGTAAATAACTGCTGTGGGAGATTCTCCTGCCAGTCAAGCAAGTAAAGTGGGGGGCTGCTGACCCCCCCGGCACTGAAGACCCCTAGAGAGGTTGCTGGACAGCCAGCAGCCTGGAAGGACCCCTGGAGCAGCTCGAGTCTGAAGAAGACCCCAGAGCAGCTCTCTGGAAGAGGCTGCTGGGCAGACCAGCCGAGAAGTCAGGGAGGAGACTCTCCCACAAGTCCCGCGGCAGGGAGCTCTGGGTGAGCTTCCTCCATGCTGGGCGGGGGGAGTGTTTCTGGTGATGTAGCTGCCTGTGAATCACCCCGTTCCTGTCCATGATCCTCACCCGTCTCCTCTAAGGAATCATTGCTTTGGCCTGTCACTGACGGCCTGTCTGGGGTGGACAGGGCGTGGGGTGCATCCCCAGGAAAGGGTTTCACACAACGCAAGCACCGTGTAGTCAGCCAGCTGCCCCTGCTCTTGCTCTGACTGCAAAGCCTCCTGGTCACTCCACGCGCTCGTCTCCGGGAGCAGAGAAGCGTGTATTCTGCGGTAGCCAGCACTGTTCCGACGGACAGATGCTGCCCAGGACTCGGTGCCTGTGTACACGTCCCTGGGGAGCTGGTCTGTTAACACAGTGAGGACGCAGCTTGCTGCTTCGCAGAGTGCTGGTTTCACACCGGGCAGAGTGTAGACTTGATCACAGGAGTCTCGGGAGGTCGTGGGGAAGGAACTGCATCAGAGACCAGAGCCGGGGGACCCCGGAAAGCCTCCCACGTGAGGCCTGACCGCGAAGCAGGGCCAGCACATCTCAGCTCTTAGAGAACTGTTGTCGGTACTGAACCCCAGTGGGGCGGCCTTCCCTGCAGGCCTCCAGGGCACCCCGGGAGCTCCCGACTCAGAGGCCATGAGCCCAGAAGGCCCGAGAGGGATGGACCTGCCTGGTCCCGCGAAAGAGCCAGAGGACACGGCTCTGATGGGGCTCTGATGGAGGCGTGGCTGGCACTGACCAGAGCAGCTGTCGTCTCAACAGCCTGGGATGGACTTGTCCACGGTCATCTCCAGCCTGCTTTGGGGTACCCAGCTGTCTTCTGTGGGACTCCTTCAGGATGGACAGTGGTGCAAGGCCCAGGCCTCGAGGCTCGGGGTGCCTCTCTGCTGGGGAGTGGACCAGGATGAGCAGCAAGGTCTCTGGAACCACACGAGGCCTCAGACGAGCACTGGATGGACGCCATTCTCCAGCTGATCCGCTTCGTCACTGTCTTGAACCCAGGCCAGCTGTGAGCGTCGGCACTGGGACGTGGCCGATGCTACTGATACTCCCTCACGGGAGTCGGGGGTCTCACACAGTGTTCAGGAAGCTCATGAGGTCCCACCCTCCCCTAAGGATATGTAAGTGGTTCACCATGGTTGGAAGGACAATCCTTCCTTTGGGGGTGTGGTTGCCTTCTGAATTTCTGATGGTCCTGTAGGTAACCCCAGTAGATTTAAGTGGAATCATGACTTTGGTCTGTCTGTGATCTGCTCCAATGTGAAAATACATGTGTTCATACCTCGCAGGAAAAGTCATGCTATGCACACACACAATGCATGTAATGTCAACATTATGTGACTCTCAAAGTCCGAGGCACGGGTTGCTGGCTCTCTGCTGCCTGTCTCTCAACGGTGGTCTTCAGCCTGCCCAGGGGCCCAGGGTGTTGAGGTAGAGACAGGACTGCACATCCGGGAGCCTCACTGAGCAGGGGGGGAGGATGCAGGCTCTGAAGGCTGCTCCCCAGAGGGTTTGGTGGCTAAGTATCTCCATGTCCACCTCGAGGAGTGGACCTGGGGTCTCTGTGGAATACAGCTGTAACGCTCTGTCCTGCTAGGCTGTTCGCGACCTGGTCTCTGTTGGGGAGCTGTGCGTCTTACGTAGCACATCGCCCAGCTCAGGGGTGAGTCAAGCAGAAACCTTCTCTCTGAACACAGCCTGGGCCACGTGTTCAGTGAGCACTGTAACTCACAAGGGCAGGAAGATTCCCAGGGGGCTCCCTGGGACTTTGTTGGCGGGAAGGTTTCCCTATGTATGGGAGGGGGATTTACGTCGTCTAGATAATTTGGGAACCTCGCCAGCATGCTCAGAACTTTCTAGGGGAGTACGGCTGGGCACTTGGAGACCCCTGGGAACATTTCACTTACGAGCCACAGTCAGCGAGGGGCAGGGGTGGCAGGGTCTTGGAAGGGCCTTGTCCCACCTCGGACAGCAGCTGCCCCATGGCCGTCGAAAGCATCCTACAAGCACAAGAGGTGTTGCTTGCATGCAAGTCTCTTTCTCAGCCTCCGCACGACTGCCGGCGACGAGTCTCTTCCAATTATGCTGCCCCGTCGCTTAATGCTGCTTGTCAGGCAGGAAGGAGAGCGGCGCAGGCAGGGCAGGTCCATGAGGAATGTTGTCTCTTTTGTGCAGCTGTGACCTGGGAAGAAGCCATTGCCAGGCAGGCACGTAACGACACGTTTGAAAGAGCTCAGCCCTCCTGTGAGAGCTGGTCTGTGTGGGCCCTGGCTTTGTAGGGGGCTCCGTCCTGTCAGCCTCCCGCTAACCCTGTCTATGGGGCAAGTCGTCGTCCTGGCCTCCCGAGCATGGCAAGGGAGGCTGGACTCAGTGCTGTGCCCGGACAGTGCAGCTTAGAGCTTTGATGATGCTTCAACCCCAGGCTTTCCCAGCCTCCTCTGGGGCTGCCTCCGTTGTAACCGTGGGGTCCCTGGGGTTGCCACCCTGAAAGCTGGTGACTGGGGAGTGGGCTGGCAGTCCTGATGTGCCTTCGCCAAGGTGCTGCCGTGTCCCATCGCTTGGTCTCTGGCCATCTTGAGCTGGGTGGCTGCAGGACATGCCACATGCAACGCCCGCCAGAGAGCACGGAAGGCTTAGCCGAGCAAGTAGAGAAGGAAGCAGCGTGGAGCAGGACGATGGAAGAGAAATCAAGAGTAGCACATCCCCAGGGAAATCCCCAGGACGTAAAGTGAGAGCAACAAACTTGACACACTTTTAGAGAGACAGCAAGAATGGCAGACAGAGGGCTTAGGGTAGGAGGCAGGACAGAGGGCTGTTGCCAGGCAACCCTGTGCAAACAGAATCCGGGCTCGCAGCTGGAGCAGTGTTGCCGCACGACCTCCAGAGGCGGGGTGGGCACTTCTCCTGTCTGAGTTCAGTCGATAGTTCTGAGCTTCTGCCCTCCACACACAATGAGAGCTCAGGACCTGCCTCTGACTTGTGTTAGTCAATGAGACACAAACAGATCACCCTTGGTTCTGTCTGGAGGCCTTGCCTTCTGAGCCAGGGATGTTCTATCATGCTCCAGAAACACAGTGGAAGCCCCTGCTGCAGTGAGTCCTCCCCTGCTGCTGTGATTCCTCCCCTGCTGTGGTGAGTCCTCCCCTGCTGCGGCGAGTCCTCCTTCTGTGGTGAGTCCTCTTTCTGTGGTGAGTCCTCCTCCTGCTGCAGTGAGTCCTCCCCTGCTGCGGTGAGTCCTCCCCTGCTGTGGCGAGTCCTCCTGCTGCGGTGAGTCCTCCTGCGGTGAGTCCTCCTCCTCCTGCAGTGAGTCCTCCCCTGCTGCAGTGAGTCCTCCTCCTGCTGCGGTGAGTCCTCCTCCTTCTGCGGTGAGTCCTCCTCCTGCGGTGAGTCCTCCTCCTCCTGCGGTGAGTCCTCCCCTGCTGCGGTGAGTCCTCCTCCTGCTGCGGTGAGTCCTCCTCCTGCTGCGGCGAGTCCTCCTCCTGTGGTGAGTCCTCCTCCTCCTGCGGTGAGTCCTCCCCTGCTGCTGTGATTCCTCCCCTGCTGCGGTGAGTCCTCCTCCTGCTGCGGCGAGTCCTCCTCCTGCTGTGGTGAGTCCTCCTCCTGCTGTGGTGAGTCCTCCCCTGCTGCGGTGAGTCCTCCTCCTGCTGCTGTGATTCCTCCCCTGCTGTGGCTGCTGAAGGGCTTCGAGGATTCACCCCCCTTCTCCTTGGGAGCGCCCTGGGCAGGACCTACCAGATCTGCAGTGTTTCGATTGCTCTTCGGTGGCTTAAGGGAGACAGTGTATTATTCTGACTTGGCGTTGCAGAAGGGGGGTCCATCACGATGGGGACTGCATCTGACAGGAGCAGGGGGCGGGCTCGTAGTGAGCGGGAAAACGGGGGAGAGAGGGTGGGAGGAAGGAGAGAGAGAGGTGGGGGGATGGCAGACACGACCTCTGTAATGTACTTCCTTCGGCAAGGCTCCACCTCCTGAACAGCCCCACCAACTAGGCAGCACTAGCCTGTGGGGACAGCACACGTTCAAACCCCAGTGTGCGCCTGAGTGTACGTGACTTGTGCGTGGTTTCCAGATACCGTGCAGCGTTCCTTCTGCCTCCGCATCAGCTCTCCAGAGTGCTTCACATTAAGTTTGGTTCCTCACAACCACGCAGCAGTCGTGTGTAACCATCAGTGAAAGAAACTCCTTTCTTGTTTCCATCAGGCGTGAGAGAAGCTCTTCCCCAAGGACACAGTCAATTTCTCTCTTCTGACTGAGCCCGGTCCAGGCAGGCATGGGTCCACCTCCAAAGCAGGAAAAGCTGCCTGGGCATGCCCAGGCTGATTAGCCGGGACGGTTGTCTGCAGGAGCATAAATCCAGCACATAGATTCAGTCTATTGATCTGGTGACTTCTAGGAAGACTGATGGAGACAGGAGGAAGAAGGAGGAAACTGGTGGCAACTGCAGCTTGGTTGGTAGACCGCTGGCCTGGCATTCATGAGGTTCTGGGCTCGATTCCCATTACCACATAAGCCAGGCATGGTGGTACATGCCTATAATTGCAGAGCATGAGAGGTGGAAACAGACTTACAAGTTCAGGTGCATGCCTGGATACACAGCGAGCTTAAAGCTAGACGGGGCTGCGGAGGAAGCATGAATAAGCAGGAAACAGTTAACTATTTGTAGACGCTGGGGACGTTTAGAAGCAACAACACAAACTTGCACATCAGGTCCCAGAGATGGAGTAGGACTGTTGCGCTGGCCACGGCGGGAAGGAGTTTGGTCTCCGCTCACCCGTCCCCAGGACCTAGAGAAACAGACACGTGACAGGTCCAGCCACAGGTCAGAAGATGAGACTCAGTGAGACAGCGTAGGATCTGAGGTCACAAACCACCTGCCTAAGAAAGCCACATGTCACCCACATGTGTCGGAACTGCACCCCTCCTCTACAGAGGACCAGAGGAACACCTACTTTTCCCATCTCTGATAGCAGCTAGGAGATGACATAAGCATTGTAGACAGTAGAGATTCATTCTCCTGCATGCACAATAATCGCCAGCCGCGTTATGGTCTTGACTTGCTGACAGGTATCTCCGGGAGACCGATGAGGGCAAATTAAAATTTTGTGGGGAGCTTTCTACTGGACATTTCCCCACATTCAAAATGGCATCTCTTTTTCCCCAAAGAAATCTACTGGAGCGAACAAGTGTGGGAAAGGTGAGAATTAGCCTTTCCGGAAAGAGGCAAGTCTGGGCACTTGGTGGGCACCGACTGGGACGAGCTTAGGCATCCCTTGTCTGATCTTTCTCCAGCTCTGTGAAATTGGTGACAGGTTTCCCAGGGCGCGTGAATTAGGTAAGGCTGCTGTGTGACATTGGCAAGGTGTTCCTTTTGCCTTTCTTTCTTCTGACTTCTGTACTTTCTTATCTTCCTCCTTCTCTCTCGGCCTAACCACTTCACACACACACACACACACACACACACACACACACACACACACACACTTCTGTCTTCTCACATGTCTTCCTGGTCCTACTGTGTGCTCTGTGGACAACTTTATGATAAGGAGCTGTGACACATGCACATCGCCTGATGTGTGGGCACTGACTTTGGATGCCTGACAACCCTGTCAGCAGAGATGCCTGCACTGAAATAGCTTCTCGAGGTACCACCACCTCCACACCTGGCACAGCTGAAGTCTGGGTTACACCACGAGCTGCCCCCTTGTCACTCGATCCCTACAACGTTCTCGCATGAACGCAACATTTCCTCTTATATTCTGAACACCTCACGGCAAGCAGGAGTGAGAGTGATGCTGGTGATAGTGTAACGGTAATGACGGTGGTGTGATGGAGGTAGTGTGTGATGGTGATGGTGCTGCCGATGGCAGACATAGTGGTGGCGACAGATCACAGTGATGGACGTGGTGGCGCTGGTAATGATGGTATCATAGTAACGGTGGTGTTGCCAAAGTGAGGTGATGATGGTGTTGGTGATGGTGGAAATGGTGCTGGGGATGATGGTGGTGATGATGATGGTGGTGCTGGTGATGATGATGGTGATGATGGTGGTAGAAACAGTGGAGATAAGGGTGATGAAGGTCATTGTGATGTGACGACGATCGTGGTGATCATGGTAACAGTTGGTGGAGGCAGCGGTGGTAATACAATGGTGGTGGTGCTGGTGGAAATGGTGATGGTGGGGAGGTGGGGTGGTGAGAGTGGAGGTGATAAAGGCAATGGTGTTGTTGACGTGGGTGATAGTTGTCAACCTGACAGGATCTAGACTCACGTAGCAACAAGCCTCTGGGTGTACTGCGAGGTTGTGTCCAGAAAGGACTGATTGAAGAGGGAGGACTCATCCTAGACGTGAGCGGAACTAACGCGTGGGCTGGAGTCCAGAACAGACGAAACGGAGAAGGCGAGCTGGTGTGAGCCTGAAGTCTCTCGTTTTCGCTCTTTCTCGGCATCCTCTGCGGATGTGATGTGATCAGTCACTCCAGCTCCTGCCACCCTGCCAGGTGCACTGAACCCTCGGAGCCAAAATAAACCTCCTTCCGGTTGTCTTGTGGCACAACAAAAAAATACAGAAACATGGTGCCAAGGAGTGGAGCTATTGACGTGCTAAGCCTCACCGGGTGGTTGTCGGCCTGTCGAGCTGCTTTATTGGAAGAATGTGCAACAATTCGGATCTGCAGCTGGAGAAGCTCGGAATACCGTTGAGCTCAGCAGACCAGCCTGGGGGGAGTTTGAACGTCGAGAACGCTGAGACGGAGGCAGACAGCGCAGGACTGGCTCATAAGGTTTCAGAAGGAAACAAGGACTCTAAAAGGAATGAGCAAGGCGATCCGTGTCATATGCCGGCAAAGAATCCCATCACTCCTGGTTATGCGCCTGTTCTTTCCCTTTCAGGATGGGGACGTTTGCATCGTGCCGCTGTATATGGGGAATACGCAACTCGTTAACTTCTTTCCCCACAGGGTCTCACTGCTGAGAGACGCCTTGAATCTCAGGGAGCACTGCCCACGTGCCGTTAGAATCCTTTCCCCTGTGGCCGTGCAAATGGACTCCTGACCCACTCACTGGCAGGTGGGGAATTCAGAATCATTAACAGCCACGTGATGTGATATCACACTGCAAAGGGGCCCCGGACCACCTTGGCAACCCCAGCTTAGCACATGCAAACATGCTTCAGATAATAGCTGCGGGTGGAAGGGCTGCTTTGCTGTCCCTATAGAGAGAAGGACTGGCGGCCTGGCATCACACCTGCTGCTAGGGTTGAAGGCCACGTTGTGCAGGACACACATTGGCAGACTGAGAACCTTAGGGAAAGCGAACAGCCTGATAGTGAGCTGTCCATTTCCAATCTAAAGTGACGCATACAGATGCCACCAACTAGAAGACCAGCTGTGTGACCCTGGGAAGCTGCCTGGTCATTCTGGGTCTCAAAACTACTGTAAATATTGTGATGAATGAAAAACCTCAATATCAAGGGCACTGCATGAATCCCAAGAGTGTTTCCTTAGAGAAAGTTCTAGAATTTGTCTCCTGCTTTTTCAAAACACCAGCCTCTTCTGGCTGTGGACCCGATTTCCTTGCATCTCCAAGGGCATGCAGAGGGTAGACAGGTGTGAAAGTGCCAGCCTGCCTGCAGGTGACACAGGGCTCCTGACCCCGAGGTGTCCCAAGAGGGGACTACAGTCAGGACTTCCAAGTCATCGAATGCCTGCCCCACTTCTGCGTGGATATTTTGCCACAGTAGAGACTTCCGGGGCACCTGAAAACCACACTGTTGTGGCAATCGGCCTTTAAGTCCATTCCCAGCATCCCTCCAGGGAATCAATAGTCAAGGAACAAGGAAGCTGTGACCCCCTGACTCCATCTGTCCACTGAGCCTCCACCTCGTTCTTTCAAGCCATTGAAACCAGAACAAGCACACTCTGTACCCCGAGGCTGAAGTACTAGGGTGCGCCTGTGGCAACCTCTCACTAGCACTCTGAAAAATGGGGGGGGGACTGGGAGGGAGGAGAACATTCCGACGTAGCTTCTCCATTGCAATTGCTCTGCTTTTCTTAAGGGGAGCTTGCTTTTCATGTGGGGACGCCACAGCCAGGCGGTGACAGCCTGCAGATGTTGTCTATGCCCAGCAGAGAGACCAGAAACACGCAGGTGCTTAAAAATAACCCGCCGCTTTTTGCAGGTAGCGAGTGCCTTAGTAATAAGTGTTCTCCTCTCCGGCTGAGAGCGTGCAGAATGCTAAATTAACTGTTAACAAGCATTTTTTAAATAGCCTTAATTTATGCTAATTCAAAAATACTCCTGCTCCCAAACTGATTATTTTTACCTCCCAAATTGCTGCACCTCTCCATTGTGGCTGAGGAGTTGGGGCGGGGGTGACTGAGCGGCTTTCTGGGTGGCACCTGGATTCGTGGTAGTGTCTACCGAGGCCACCGCATGGCTGGCTTCAGGAAAGCAAGGTGACAACTGTGTGCAGCTGTGGTGTGCGGAATGGCTGAGGGTGCAGGACCGGCTGACAGTGCAGGGACGCTGCCCGCATGGTAGAGGTGGAGGCTCGGAGCACTGCAGACACATGCACGCTCCTGTCAATCAAGGGTCAGGGCAGCCCTGGGGGATCTCGTTGTCCTCTCTGGGGCAGCTGTCCATCCTCTCATCTCCCCCCCAAAGAGGGGAGGAGAGGGAGAGAGGGAAGGTGTGTGTGTGGGAGGCACTTTTACTTCCTCTGAGCGGCAATGCAAGAGACCCTCTCATCAGTCCTTCCATTCCCCTGTCCTTAGTAGGGGAGGAGCTTACTCCTACACGCCCTTCACGTGGGAGGAAAGGGCCATTCCGTTCCTTTGCCTTGACATGAAACCTAAACTTTCACTTGGGAAACTGAGGCCTGGCTCTGTCTAGTTCTCGCCCACAGCTGGCCATTCCTTCTTTCCTTCATGCTGCATCTCCCCTGGTTTCTCCAGTATTCCCTGACTACCCCTCGTGCCCACCACCTTGGATCCGTGCTTAGTTAGCTTCTTTCCACACCAGCTCATCTTCAGGTGTTGCCTTGACAACTGAGAGCTGAGCCTTTAGGCTCAGTTGAGGCAACCCGGAGCAAGCTGGTAAGAGATCATCCGATTGATGTGGGCAGGTCCAGGCCACAGGGGGTGGGACCACTCATGGGCAAGTGAGCGACGCGGAGGGGAGCAGTTGGCATTGGACGGAATGGTAAGTTAGCAGTGTGGTCTCTCTCAGCTGCTCTTGATACTAGTATAAACGCTCCTGCTACCATAATGGATTTAACCAGAAACTCTCAGCCAGGGTCACGGTTTAAAATGTGAGTTGTCCCCCCCAGGCTCATGCGTTTACAACCTTAGCTACTGCCAGCGCTTGAGAAGGTCATGGCGCCTTTGGGAGGGGGAGCCGTGCTGGGGGCGGCAGTACAAGGAGCGGGTCTTGAGCTTGGCTGGCCCCGCCCTGCTCGAGTGAGTCGGCTCTTGAGCTGGCGCAGCTCTCGGCCTCCACAACGGATGTAGCTTAGATCCCCTCTAGCTTCTACCAGCCAGCCATGTCTTTTCCGCCTTGAAGGACTGTATCTCACCTCTGGAGCTGTAAGCTGGATACATCTCCCTTTCTCCCTTTAAGCTGCTTGTGTTTGAATATCGTGTCACAGCAACAGAAAAGGGTGATAGGTGCAGCCAGTGGTAAAGCTCTTGCTCGTCTGCTTGGGCCCTGTGTTTATCATAGCAGCTGAAGAGAAACTAGACACAGCTCAAGGTTCCACTCCAACATTGCAGCTTTGGGGATATAAGCCCAGCCTCCCCCACATTCATCAGACGCTCACGGGCCTTTCCTTTCAGTGTTGCCCATGACAAGGGACCAAGTACTTTGTGTTTTTGTCCTGGAGGAACTTCAGAGATCACGTCAGTTCCTGCTCACAGTAGGATAGGAGACCCAAGAGGGCGTGGCCTGTCAGGAACGCTTGCAGATCCTGGACACAGGCAGGAAAGGACCTCTTGTCTGACCTTTCCAAGCTCACAGTGGGGCCTCCCTCTCTCTCCCTCGGGCTCTAAGGAAAACCTCACTGTCAGAGACTACAAAGAGTGGCCTTCCAGACTCAGGGTTGAGGCCTCTGCCTTGTAAATGAAAGGACCTGTGTTCGGATCTCTGATCCCATGCAAAAATACCCAGCAGAAATGTTTGCAGCTTGTATTACTGGCCTTGGAAGGAGGAGCCTGGGAAAGCCCAGAGCAAAGCAATGAGGAGGTAGAGCAATCCAGGACGATTCCCGACGTCATTCTCGGGCCTGCACAGACACACACGCTCAAGTGCCTGTTTATACATATACCCCCACAGACCCACACATGCAAAGACAAAAACAAAAAGAGACACCGGACCTCAGGGTGCTCTCGAGACCCCACTCGAGGAGGGGTCAGGAGTCTTTCTCATGGAAGTTATAGAAATCACGCCATTCTTCCTTGAGAGAAGGTATTCTGGCCTGCAGAGGACGCTCTGGGAAAGGACCTTGTGCATCACCTTCCTGTGAACCATTTGGAAGTCAGTCGTCTGTGGACATGCCCCATCTCTCTGCATCTCGGTCTTCCAGGAAGGGTGGCTTCCCACGGAGCCTCAGTGCAAACACGGACCGTTCAACACCCACTGTATCAGCTACTTTTCTGCTGCTGTGACCCCGCCGGACACAGCATTGGGAGAAGTTCAAAGTTCAAGTCTATCATGGCGAGGAAGGCGCGGTAGAGCTCGTGGCAGCAGGAATACATGGCCCAGACAGACTCCTCACCTTTGATGGCCCAAGAAGGACAAGGGGAAGCCATGACACCGCAAGGCCCACCCCCGTGACCTGCTTCCTCCAGGGGGGCTCCAGAGCCGCCTACAAACAGCACCGCCTGCCGGGCACAGAGCGCCAGAACACATGAGCCCGCAGGAGACATTCCCGGCTGATCCGCCGGTGCTGCCCAGGAACCGGACTTGCCAGCCGTCCCAACAAAGTCCAGCGCAGTGAACAATCCAGTTCAGACCACACGTTGTATTTGCTTCTTTGCCCTCTGAAAAATGTAAACTGCTAAGCTACTTTTCTGTACTCCCAGACACAGCATTGGGAGAAGTTCAAAGTTCAAGTCTAACATGGCGAGGAAAATAACTAAGTTCCCGAGATACCAGCCCCCCCCCTCCCCGCCTGCACCTGTGGCTGCTGCTCAAGGGCTCCCCGATGCTGCTGTCTGGGGAGAGGCAAGGCCGTGGGCCCCTCTGCCATCCGTCCGCCCTGCTGGTCCCTAGTAACCATTGCATCTGCCTCTGGAAAGTTCCTCTTCACTTGCTCCACCTCTGCCCTGCTTTGGTATAAAACGAGAGTGTGAGCTAAACGCGGGCTGGAGACGTTGGAGAAGCTCAGTTCTAGCCCCTCATGAATAAAGCACTTCTCTTCCACCCTAACTGGTGTCTGAGAAATTATTCCAGATTATTCTCCCAGCACCTCTAGTATGGAGCCAGATGAACGCATTAGGCCGGGCTTTTTTCTCCAAGTAACAGCTTTGTTGAGATGTAATTTAAGGACTATAACTGAACCAGTTGCTCTTCTCTGTCACTGTGAGACACCATTCAGAATCACTCATAACTTACGGGACAAAGGGAGGTTTATTCAGCTGACGGTTCCAGAGGAGAGATACAAACCATTATGGTGGCAAAGGCATGGCTGGCAGCAGACGCTGGAGGTGGCTTGAGTTGTGTCTATCATGGAGACTCAGAGAGCTACTAACTGCAAGAACAGACCTCTCGTGGAAGCCATAACCTTCCAAACATGAACTAAGGATTCTAACACACGTACCTGTGGGGGACAAATCACATTCACAACGTAACAATAAAAACCTTTGCCCTTTTAAGTGTACAAGTGAGTGAAACTTGGCACTGTCAGAGTCTAGCGAGTGCTCTCGCTGCCTACTTACACAAATTCATCATTCTAAGAAGGCCGTGGGCCGGCTGTGGTCGTCACACCCGTGGGCTGGCCATGGATGTCACACCTGTCATCCCCACACCTTGGCGGCAGACACAAGAGGATCAGGGGTTCGAGGTCATGTTGGCTATGGGAAGTTTGAGGACAGCCTGGGCTGCGAAGACCCCTGTCTAAACAAAGGACTAGCGAGGCAATACTTTCTCAATCCCCGTTAATCCACCGTCTCCAGCTGTGCACCTGGACTGGATACTTCGTATGTATGTATGTATGTGGTTCCACAAATACCCCTGACTCCAGTTGAGGCCTAGAGGGTCCTCCTCGGGATTCCATCCTAGTCTCTGTGATTATCTAACTTGGTGGGATTTAGAATCACCATGGAAACACGCCTCTGGTCATGTTTGTGAAGGCTGTTCTAGATGGCGTGAACTAGGTGGGCAAAGTCACTGTCATGGTTTGAAATGTGTCCCCCACAGTCTCATGTGTTTGGCAAGGTCATGGCACCTTGAGAGGCGGAGCCTTGCTGGAGGAAGGCAGTCACAAGGGGTGGGCCTTGAGGTGGATGAGTCCCACCCTACCTCCAGGAGGAGTCTGCCTTTGTTGCAAGCAGTCTGCAGCTCTCAGCTTGCAAGAT
Organism: Typhlomys cinereus; assembly: GCA_023101885.1. Taxonomy (NCBI): domain Eukaryota; kingdom Metazoa; phylum Chordata; class Mammalia; order Rodentia; family Platacanthomyidae; genus Typhlomys; species Typhlomys cinereus. The sequence continues at coordinate 2,074,854 of JALPQD010000195.1, forward strand.
GTCTGCGGTGACTTAGCCTCCTGCAGCTTTGGCCAGCCAGCCATGCCGCCTCTGCTTTCAGAGACTGTCCCTTTCCTCTGGAACTGTAAGCTGAATAAACCTCCCTTTCTCCCTTAAGTTGATCGACTTTGAGTGTTTTCTCACAGCAATAGTTAAGAGTAACTGTTACAGAAATTGGTACTGGGTAGTGGGGTATTGCTGTGAGATTAAGAACAGCTGGTACCACAACGTGAAGTTGTTTGTGAAGCTGAGAGAAGTTGTTACCCAGCAGTATGGCCAATGCTGTGATTTGGCTAGTGTGCCTTTGGAACTGTTTGTTGGGAGAAATATGGAGAACTTTGGGACTTTGTGCTGGGAAAGTCTTCGCGTCTTGGTGAGAGGGCCAAATAGGCTTTTCTTGAGAGAGCTCAGAGGAGAGAAATGCTGTGAGAGATGCAGGCATTGGAAGCCCAGCTTGTGATGGTCCAGAGGGGAACAGAGACTTTGTTTGTAACTGGACGAGTGACACATGGAGCCATGTGTTGGCCGAGAGTTTAGTGAAGTTTTGCCCTCGTCCTGAAAGCTTGCCTGAAGTTAAGCTGGAGTGCTTGGCGGAGGAAATTTCAAAGCAATGTAGTCTTGACAATGTGATATGGCTACTTTTTAGTTGTCTTCAGAGTTTGAAAAAGAGCAAAGAATCAGGCTTGAAGAAGCAAAAACTGTAAGATCCAATGATGAAAAATACAAAGCTAAACTTAAAAGAGTTGAACCAGGAAGAAGCAGGGAACAAAATGGCTGTTAAAGAGATTAGTTCCATTTGTAAATCAAAGCCTGCTCTCAATTTGGATAAGAGAGGCCCTAGCTTGAGGACAAGATCCTCAGAGAATGCAAATCCTTTTAGAAGAAATGAGCTAAAGGGTGGAGTTCCAAAGCAAGGATCCACTTCTACAAAACAACTGTCCACGTGTGAAAGATCTTTTCCCCTTGGTCAGCATAGAGAAGCGGACTCAGCTGTGATTCAAGGGGGCCAGGCTTGGCAAAGTGGTCCATGTGGTTCTGGTTTAAGAGGCATGAGTGATGCAAGAGGGAGGAGATGGTTGAGTCCTCCTCCAAGATTCCATGATGGAAGTGAGGCAGCATGTAGCAGAAAGTCTGCAGTTTAGAGGCCCAAGAAGGGCAGTTTGTGCTGTGGAGTTAAAGCCTGGTTTGCCACTGAGAAGTAAAGATGTTAGAGATGCCAGAGACAACGTGGGACACCTGCCAAGGAGAGCTGTATACCTGGGAGGAGTCAGCTCAAGAGATCTACCTATTCTATGGACAGCTGCGTTGGAGGGGTGGAACCAAAGCCCTTTGGAACTGAGATGATTTCAAGGAGAGGCTCACCTGTTGGACTTGGAGCTACAAGATTTGGGGTTTGTTCTGCTGGTTTTCAGTCTTGTTATGAACTGATCTTTCCTGGATATGCCCCCATTCCTTCCTTTTGGAATGGGAGTGTTTATTCTGTGCCATTGTATGTTGGAAGTATGTAACTTGTATTTTGATTTTACAGGAGGCTTTGGACTTTGGACTTTTGGACTGTTGAGATTACTGTTGTAGTCTATGAAGACTTTTAAAGTTGGACTGAGTATGGTTTGCATAATGAGATGGCAATGAGCCTGTGGGGGCCAGGGGTGGAATGTCATGGTTTGAAATGTGTCCCCACAGTCTCATGTGTTTAGCAAGGTCATGGCACCTTGAGAGGTGGAGCCTCGCTGGAGGAAGCAGTCACAAGAGGTGGGCCTTGAGGTGGATGAGTCCCACCCTCCCTCCAGGAGAAGTCTGCCTTTGCAGCAAGCAGTCTGTAGCTCTCAGCTTCCAAGATGTCTGCGGTGACCTAGCTTCCTCCAGCTTTGGCCAGCCAGCCATGCCGCCTCTGCTTTGAGAGACTGTACCTTTCCTCTGGAACTGTAAGCTGAATAAACCTCCCTTTCTCCCTTAAGTCTCTTGACTTTGGGTGCTCTCTCATAGCAATAGTTAAGAGTAACTGTTACTGTCACCCTCACTGTGGGGAGCACCATCCCATGGACAGGGGATGTGGACTGAATAAGAGGAGGAAGCCAGCTGGCACTTACGCCCTGGATCTCTGCTTCCTGACCGCACCCTGCCCACGGCCACGCCTTCCTGACCACGCCCTGCCTGTGACCACGCCCTGCCTGTGACCACGCCCCACCGGTGGCCACGCCTTCCTGACAACGCCGTGCCTGTGGCCACGCCTTCTTGACCACGCCCTGCCTGTGGCCACGCCCTGCCTGCAGCCAGCCCTGCCTGTGGCCACGCCTTCCTGACCACGCCCTGCCTGCGGCCACGCCTTCCTGACCACGCCCTGCCTGCGGCCACGCCTTCCTGACCACGCCCTGCATGCGGCCACGCCTTCCTGACCACGCCCTGCCTGCGGCCAGCCCTGCCTGTGGCCTTCCTCCCCTGCTGACCCGAAAGGACGCCGCCCTCATTCCTTTAGTCCCTTTTGTCAGCATTTCGTCTTAGTGGCAGGAAAAGTGACCAAAGCGTCTCCCTCTGCCGGAGTCACTTTTGCTGATGCGATGAAACCCCTCTAGACGATTCCTTGGGGGGCGCTTGGGGGCGCGTGACGTCAGACCCCACGAAGCTTGTTCTGAGTCAGTCATCTCACCTCTGCGCAGGGCGGCTTGTGGACACGCGTGTTTCTGCGCGGCTCGTCCCAGCCGTCCCAGCCGTGCTTTTATGGCGCCGGCGTGCAGGCACCGTGAAGTTGCTTTCCCCCCCAATGAATGTTGCTTCGCGGGGGGATGCTTCGAAACCCTGCGAGGATCTCGCTCCCGGTCAGACTTCCGGCTGTTCCCGACCGACGGCGACCGGCTTGGTCTCGCGGCGCGTTCACCTTCCTGGGTGGCACAGCAGCTGCGGCAGTGGCCGCCCCAGGGCGCCGTGGAGGTGGCTTTGCCTCCCCGTCTCCAGCCGTGCAGGGCGCTCAGCTCCCGAGGGGCGGAGGGGTCTGGAGCGTGCTGGGGGTCGCTGCGGGCCGTGCAGGGCGGTCAGCTCCCCCAGGGGCCAGGCGTCCAGGGGAAGGAGAAAGGCAGCCCAAGCGGGCAGCTGAAGACAGGGGTGCACGGCAGAAGGTGGCTGGGCGGGTAAGATGAGGGCGTCTTGCGCAGCTGGAAGAAGGTCACAACTCCAGCTTCACAAAGAAATAAGTATGTTCACAGTTTAAACAGGAAAAACTCCAGCGCACAGAAGTCATTCCCACGCATGAAACAGCCCGAGCAAGAAAGACGGTGGTCAGGGGAGAGGGGTGACCAGGGGAGGGGGGGACAGAGGAGAGGGGGGGACCAGGGGAGGGGGGGACCAGGGAAGAGGGGGGGACCAAGGGAGAGGGGGGACCAGGAGAAAAGGGGGACAGAGGAGAGGGGGGGACAGAGGGGAGAGGGGAGGACCAGGGGAGAGGGAGGAACAGAGGAGAGGAGGGACAGAGGGGAGAAGGGGGACAGAGGGGGAGGACAGAGAAGAGAGGGGAGGACCAGGGGAGAGGGAGGGACAGAGGAGAGGAGGGACAGAGGGGAGAGGGGGGACAGAGGAGAGAGGGGGGACAGAGGAGAGGGGAGGATCAGAGGAGAGGGGGGTCCAGGGGAGAGGGGGTCCAGGGGAGAGGGGAGGATACAGATGGGAAAGGAGAGGACAGAAGGAGACGGGAGGACAGAGGGGCGAGAGGGAGAGAGAGGAGAAATGAGGAAAGAGGGAGGAGAGAGGAGGCAGGGAGGGAAGGAGAGGGGCGGTATGTGTGGGGTGCTCTCTGGCTCCAGGAAATCCATGCTCACAGCGAAGCCTCCGGGCTGAAAACCAGGAGGGAGTTGACGCTGCAGTTTTAGGGACAGACTTTTTTTTTTTAAGCAGGGAGCTCTTTGCTCGTAAGGCTTTGCACTGATTGGATGACTTCTACCTACATTACCCACAGGCCTCTCCTTCACTGGAAGTCAGAGATTACAGATTCCTTTCTTTTAAATTTTTTTGTTAGATTCTTTCAGCGTTTCATACATGATACAATGAATTTGTGATGTTTTCACCCCTTCCTGCCATCCCCTCCCCTCCTTTCCCCCACCACGACCCTTCTTCCCACCAGTCTACCTTCTACTTGCAAGACTTTCTGTGCCTGCAGCCACCGAGTTTCCTCTAGGGGGCCTTTAATGGCATGTGCCTGAGGCCTGGAGCATGGATCATAGTCAGGGGCTGCGTCGTCGGGGGAGAGCAGATCCCCCCTCAACCTCATCCAGCATTAACTCTCCATAGTTTTTTTTTGGGGGGGGAGTCTATTGAGAAGGTCCCCCCTCCACAGAGAAATGTGGATAGGCCCCATCTTGTGTATGCAAACACCTTTCTGACCCACATTAGTGGTGAGAGCATCTCTTAGTCCAGCCCAGCAGATAAATAAAACCTTATTAGTATGGTGTGATGTGCGTGCCTGTAATCCCATCATTGAAGCTGTGTGGTGCGATGTGCATGTCGTAATCTCGGCACAGAGGCAGAGGGTCTTCCTGAGTTCCAGGCCAGGCTGGGCTACAGTGAAGGATGCAATCTTGAAACAAAACAAACTATAATAAACAAAAATCTGCAGCATCTTTTATGTTCAGAGCTCAAACTAACTAAACTGAATTCATGAACTTTTCCCAGCGTCACACAGGAGCACCATCCTTGCTCCTCTTTTGGGCTTGGGACGCTTATGTAGTCCCTAAAGGGCTTAGGTGGAGCAGTAGATCCTTTGTGTGGGTGGGGGACACACAGGGCCCACCAACTTTAAGGAGTCTGGGTAAATGGATGAGGGGGTCTTACCGGGTCTCTGAATTCTGAGCATCCTTAACAAGGCACTGGACATGGAAGCAGTTCTGAGAAGACATGCTGCCAAACATGGGAAATGGTCCCTAAAGATTTTAAAAAGTAAAATATTTAATCAGTAATTAGAGATGGAAATAAAAAGCCAAGGCTGAAGCCCATTAGGTGCAGGACAGCGTCCAGGAACTTAAGCCAGAGAGTCCAACAGCATAAAAGAATCCAGAGCAGAGATAAAGGAAGAAAACTCAGAAAGAAATTAAAGAGATGAAATCTTACATGAAAGAGAAGTCTCAACATTGATTTTAAAATAATTTTTTCACATCGGAGGAGGCAATCTCTTACCATCAGGGTGGCTTTTTAATAGGAAAAAAAAGGTTTTTTCCATTTATAAGATAAACGTGGTAGCTCAGACATGATCCTCGTCGAACAAACATGTGAGGAAAGCATGTATTAAATTGGTAGTTAAAGCAAAGGTGGATTTTTCACAGGTCACAGAGCATTCTGGAGGCCAGGAAAATAAAAACCAAAGCTTAACTCCGAGAGAGCCAAATTGGGGCCTGAGCAAATGCACGCCAAGAGGCCCGTCTTCCTGTTTCAGAACAGCATTCGCACCAAGCAATCTCACCCCAGGGAGGGGGGAATTGATTCCTGGGGAACAAAAATAAATCTTTTTATTTCACAGAAAAGCAGAGATATTCATAAAGTACATAAACAGACAGATAGTTAACACTACCTACTTGCTAGGATCTAGACTCGGGGGAGACCACCCGCAGGCCTGTCTGTGAGGGAGTTCCTAGATCTGAGGTGGGAAGACCCACCCTAGACGTGGGCAGCACGTGCCAAGGCTGGTGCTCTGGGCCGAGCAGACAGGATCAGAGAGCCGAGCCCCGGCATCCGTCTCTCTGCTTCCCGACCGTAGGTGCCGCGTGACCAGCTGCCTCGCGATCCTTGAATGTGAGCCAATAGGAACTCCCCTCCCAAACTGCTTCTTACCACACATCTGTCTGGTCTTGGCCACGAGAGAAGGCATATGGTGTGTTGAAGGGGCACTTTGTTGGGGGGGGGAGATGCCTGAAGGACCCCCGAAGAGTGATGGTGGGGTTAAAGCTCTCCTACCTGACTGCACCCAGATGCAGAGCTCCTTTCTAGAAGGCGGGGCTCCGGGAGACCCCATACACAGCGGCGGATGCTCCTTAATTAGGGTTTTGACCTACATGCTGAGTGCCATGGTTTGGACTGGATGTTCTCAAAGGACCATGGGTTAAATGCTCGGTTGGGGGTCCAGGGAGGTGCAGGAACATTGAATTGGGGTCTAGTTGGAAGTATTCCAATTCAAAGGAGAAGGCGGGGTCCCACTCTCCTCCTCCTCCTCGGTTACACCCAGCATGGGGTGAAAAGCATCCCTTCCATCTCCTTGCGACCCTGCCGTGAGGTACGGTGTCTCCACAGGCCCAAAGCAGCGTGGCCGAGTGATCGTGGGCTGAAGCCTCCTCAATGAGGTGTGTCCAAATAAACCTTCCGTAGTTAGGTCCGTTTATCTCGGGCATGTTCTGACAGTCACAGAACGCTGACAACGAGGAATCATTTGGCTGTGCAGAGTTGGAGATTCTGCCTCAATTATAAATAAATTGGTGTGCTCCTAGCGACACACTGACTGTCCTTCCCTCCATCCCTGACTCTGGCTATGTTCTCCGTGTACTTCCCTCTGTGCAGTGCCTGGCCACGGGGAGAGAGGAGGACAGCAGAGACTCCAGCTGTGGATGTGTCCAGGCGGGCTATCCACGGAGATCAGGAAGAGTGACATGAAATGCCAATGCAGGGAAAAGGGCTATTTCCTCAGGACCCAGAACCATCTGAAGTTCTTGGGGACTTGGTGTGAGATGATATGACCACCCAAGAAAAGGTCCCCTGTGGACAGCAGCTGGACTCTCTTAAGCTCCCCAGGATGGCTGTGCCAACAGTCAGGATTATGGTAATATCCTAACATCCTGGCTAGAAGATGAATGTTCTTTTCTTGGGGGAAAAAAGCAGGTTCACAAAGAAAAAAACAACTCCACTCTGGTGTGTCTAGAATATTCCAAGGTCAACTAGGGGTTCACAGGTTCAGGCCAACTGGTTACTATAGTTTGCAGCGGCTCTAACGGGCAACTGTTGACCTGGGGTTCTGCAGAAGCCTCCCCTGGAGTCAGATGAGGGAGGCACACGGTGCATTCCTGATGGAACACTCGTGTGCAGGAGGGAAGAGGGGCCGAGTGCGTCACAGAGGGAGGACCCACTCTCTTCTCGCGTCCAGGTGCCAACGTCCTGGGGAAGCTTTCAAGTGTCCAGGTCTCTTAAATCAAATCACTCACCCAGTGACACAGTGCAACGTGTCAGATCAGCAGCACACAGTGAGGAGGTTCTGCGGATACACAGATACGGCAAGGAAGGACCAGGGATTGGTGGCTCCACTTCAGACAGCAAGGACACATGGGGGGACATGGACCCTTTGTACTTGGGCTCTAAGCCAGAGGCCACAAAACAAAGACGATGCAAAATTACGTTTGAGAATTAGTGAGATGGTTCAGTTGGCAAAGAGCTTGCTGGGTAAGTGTGAAGGCTGGCGTTTGAGCCCCAGGACCCAACGAAAGCTGGGTTTGCTAGGCAGGTTAGCTACACAGGTACACTGTGCAGGTTCGCTCCCAGAGCCTGGGAGGGAGAGAAGACCCCTGGGGTGCCCTGGACAGCCAGGCGAGGTCACATAGCTGAGCTCTAGGTGCAGTGACAGACCTTGTCTCAGAAAACAAGATAGTGGGCCAGAGAGAGCTCAGGGGAGAAGGACCCAGCAGCCCGAGTACCATCCTTGGGAACCCACAAGGTGGAAGGAGAGAACTTTCTCTGACTCCACCTGCGTGTCGTGACATGCGCACCTTCTCCCTCTCCTTCTCTCATCAGTAAAAACACATATTTTTTAAACAAGCAAGGTAGAGAGTGACCAAGAGAAAACACCCGAGTCCACTCTGGCCTCCAGGTGTATGTGTGCACTTGTGTAAGGGCAACAATGCACGTGCACTTGTGCATGCGTGCCCACAGCACTGTTAGAGAAGATGGATGCGTACACGTGTTCTTCTTCACTAATGCAGCATTTATATTTACTATTAAGTTATAAACATGAAGACAGCAGACACCAAGAGTCTTTTAAAATAACATTTATTTTTCATTGTCAGTGATTAACTCCAAAGTCAACTAGACCAGCATCATGATCATAGTGCATAAAAAAATATAGACGACAGAATAAAATATGAGGTTATACAAAGTTAGTTTTTTTTAATATATAAATCATCATCCACATTTTCAGGACCTTACAGGTCTGAAAACAAATTTCATTTGTGGAATTTCTTTTTTTATTATTTATTCAATTGTACATGTGTGTATGTGTGTGTGTGTGTGTGTGTGTGTGTGTGTGTGTGTGTGTGTGTGTGTAGAACCGCGGGCGAATTCGGGAACCACCATGGACCGCCTCCGCCTCCTCCTTGTTTACTCTGCCCCGGGATTCACAGGCTCCACCCTACCAGGACCAGAAACACAGGTCGCCCCTGCTTCCACCCGGCGTCTATACGTGGGGTCTAGGATCCGAACTCAGGACCTTCCACCTGCAAGGCAGAGGCTTAACCCCTGAGCCACCTCTCCAGCCCTATGAATTTCTTTTTAAATTTGCAGCAGATGAACATAAAGAATGCACACAGAGGCTCCTGTTCAGAGTCCTTTGCCACCAAGAGGAGAGTCGTGTTGAAATGGGTTCCGTCGTATATACAGACTTCTGTACAGTACAGGACCGCAAAGTAGCCACGCGGTGAACGCTGTCTCACGGGCAAGCGTGGTCATTTGAAGATTCCTTTTGCATCTGATCAGTGATCCAAGTGGTGCTGCTATTCCATAAATTAGTAAGTAACTGTTTCAGTAGCTGAGAAAGAAACATCAGGAATTTCCCTGAAGGGTTGAACTTGGACGTCTGAAGAGAATCTCAACCCACACACAGTCACACCGACAGAGGCAGGAAAGGAGGCTGAGCAAATGGGGGTGAGCTAGTGTGTGGGGGGTTGAGCTAGTGTTGGGGGGTTGAGCTAGTGTTGGGGGGACTGAGCTAGTGTTGGGGGGACTGAGTTAGTATTGGGGGGGCTGAGCTAGTGTTGGGGGACTGAGCTAGTGTTGGGGGGTTGAGCTAGTGTTGGGGGGACTAAGCTAGTGTTGGGGGACTGAGCTAGTATTGGGGGGACTGAGTTAGTGTTGGGGGGACTGAGCTAGTGTTGGGGGACTGAGCTAGTGTTGGGGGGACTGAGCTAGTGTTGGGGGGTTGAGCTAGTGAGCTGCAGACAAGAGGGTCTTGGTGACTGTACTTCTCTCGCGGGGTTGGCCTCGCCCCTCCCTCTTGGCCGCCTAGATCAGCTAAGGTCTCTGGGAATGAATGGAAATCATCGGGCACAAAAGGCAGACGTTAACATTAGGGCAAGACAGAGGCTCGGGGGGCCCCAACTCCAATAAACACAGGAATGAGCTCGGGGGACCCCAATTACAGTAAACATAGGAACGTCCTGGCCTGGTCCCATTTCTAGCACATTCTGTGATGCGCCGGCCGCTGGCTCTGTGGCTAGAAAGGAATTCTTTCCAGAATTCACTGCAGGCAATTTGAGGCTTTACAGGTTGGCCGAGGCAATCGGTAGGCTTGGATAGTCTGGAGGTGGGGGTGGGGGTCTTGCTGGAAGACTGTCCCTCACTGCACGATCCCGGAGTCCACCGAGGTCTGCTTGCGGGTGGTCTTTGGAGGGGGAGGTGGCGGGGTTTTGCTGGGAAGCGGAGGCGGCAGATGCTAGGAACACAGAGATGTCACGTTAGTGAGGTGTGCTGCCCCCTCATCCCCCACATCTGTCCCCAGCCGGGGGTCTCTTCCGAGAAAGGACTGGGAAGCGACACTCTCTGCTTTGTGGGCCCCACCTTGCCCGAGGTGCGGAGCAGCCAGAGGCCCCTCTGTATACGCTGTGGTATGGCTATGGGTCAAAGGAGCTTTGCGTGCCAGAGCAGGAGCTGTCTGGATTCACACACAGGTCAAGGGAGCCTTAGTGCGCTCCTGCTGCCTCCATGCTCATATGGGCGAATACTTGGTCCCTCACTGGTGATGTGCTTTGGGAGGCTGTGGAACCTTTGGGAAGTAGGGCCTCGCTAGAGTCAGCGGGTCGCTTAGTGGGGGGGCCCTTGAGACCTACAGTCTGGTTTCTGCCCAGTCCCCTCTCCACTTCCTGCCCCACTGAGAAGGGAGGGGCATCGCCTCCTGCTGCAGGGGCTCAGGCCGCCATGCCACCCCTGCCATGATGGTCGGCTAGAGGCACAAATTGCTCCTCCCTAAGTTGCCCCCTGCCAGGTGTTGCAGGAACGAGGACAGTGACTAATCCAGTTCCCAGGGAGGGAGTGGCGTGCTGAGGAGCCGAGAGGGAGCCCGTCCCCTGGGCTGCCGGAGTGAAGGCCTCGGGTAGCCCAGCTGCCCACCGAACACCCGGGCACACGGGAGCTGTTGCGGTGATGCTCCGTTGCCTAAGGGCACAGTGAGGAAAGGGGGGCAGGGACCCACCAGAGTAGAGCCGTCTGGCAGGAATCACAGCACCACTGTATCTTAAGGGCAGGAGTGTTGCCAGTCTCAAGAGACTGGCATGAGGCTGAATGTGAGAAAAGCAGGTTTTCAGGGGCAGAACTGATGCAGGCGTCTCTCACTTGCTACCGGAGGTTCCTCCTGATTCAGAGAAAGTGGGGTGTGCAGGGGACCGGATGGTGACGGGCTGCAGGGAAAGCTCAGCGGGGAAAGCGCTTGCCGCACGAGCATGAGGGCCTAGGTTCGGATCACCTGCCAGCTGTGTAAAACGCTGGGCACAGTGGCATGTGCCCATCTTCTCCATGCCAAGGAGGCAGGAACGGAGACCACTGGAGCTTGCTGGCCAGCTCTGTCTAGATGAGTTCGCGAGCTCCATGTTCAGTGAGAGGCCCTGTCTCCAAAACTACAGTGGAGAGTGACGGAAGAAGTCACCTGGCACCAAGTTCCGGCCTCTCCACACGCATGCGGCACTGAATGTGGGCACATGCGGACATGCACAAGAGGAATGTGAACTGGTCCACTCGTGGGTTTGGTCTGAGAACATCGAGTGGGTGAAACGCACAAAAGCCACCGCGATGCTCCAACAGACAGTAATTACAGGCTCCACCAGCGCAGCCAGAGGCAAACATGGTGCTAGATGCTAGCGGCGCCCTTTGCGCAGAACGCGAGAACGCCAGGCTTATCACCATTAAGGAAAACGATAGCCCACTCTACAGTCCACACCGGCCATTCTGAAGAAATGACAGCTTAAGATGGTAGCGCTAGAGATAGACTTGCTGACAAGCCCGAGCTGGATCGATGAGAGCGACAGGCGCTATCGATCACCCCCGCCCACACGCCCATCACAGAGAAAGATCATTATCTGAAAACGGGGCTGGGGGGGAGGGAGGCTGGAAAGAGGGAGGTACCCTAGGAGATGCCATCCTTAATTACGACGCACTAACCACCTCAACTCGCTCTCAGGCTGCAAGTAAATTAAACCAGCAACGAGTAGGAAAGAGAGTCAGTGATTAATCTAATCGAATTTGTGCCCCGTTTATAAAGTGAGCCACAGGGAGCGTGGGCCAGACACGTACTTAATCACCATGGGGGCACCAGGAACTGAGAAAGGAGGGATCCAAGATGCCAGAGAGAACGTGCTACCCCAGCGTCGGCACGAATGGCATTGCTTGCACCTCTGGGGGGGGGAATCTTAGCTTTCTAATAATATACAGATGTGATGAACTGAGCCACGAGGTAACAGCACCCAAGGGAGCTGAGGTCCCCGTCCACCCTCGGATGACTCCTACGGTGTCCTTTTATGCTACCGTGTAGCTACAAGTGCTTGGAAAGGCCAATGTTGTGGGGGTTACCCATGAGCCCTCACCTTCTGCAAGGTGCCCTGTTTCCTTTCCAGGGTCAGGTACCAGGGCGGTGTCTCCAGGGACATGCAAACGACGCTCTGGTTTTAGAAGCGCCGCCTGTCTCTTAGCCATCAGAGCAAGCACCCAGTGTTTAGTTTCTCAAATGAGAGGGATAATCAAGTGCCGTTAGGAAGCACCTGTGTTCTTCACGACCGCCTCAGGATGTGCCTGCTTTGTGTGTGGACATGTGAGGTGCGCGTGGAGAGGCCAGACGTTAACACCCCTGTTGTTCTCCACCTTACTTCTTGAGACAAGGTCTTTGCTGAACCTTGAGCTCCCAATTCCACTAGACTGGCTGGCCACGAGCCTCAGGGATCCTCCCGTCTTGTCCCCCCAGTGCTGGAATCCCATGGGATGGCACTCCTGACTTTCTCCATGCACGGGCTTTGGCTTCTGGGGAATGAACTCATGTCCTGCCTCATGCAGTGTGGCAAGGGCTTCGCTGATTGAACCGCCTCCCCCTCTTTCCACAACTTTCCCAAGAGCAGAGAGAAGCTTTGCAGAGCCCGTAGTGGGAAAAAAAATCTCCCTAAGAAAGGGAAAGAGAAATGGATAAAGCATGCATATGGCGAATGAAGAGCACACGCCACGCTACACAGTACCCCCACCCCCAGCCTCATCTCCTCCGTGAGGTTCTAAGGCCATCACATTACTTCATGGAGTGTCAGAAATGTAGGACCAGCTCTGCAAGCATGGTCAGGAGGATGACCCTTCACACCCCATTGATTTCATCTCAGGCTGCAGACAAGGAGGCTGGGGGAGGGGACCCCACAAGCACTGAGCAGTGGACAGAGAGCAGGCCCTGGCCCAGCGCTGGGCCTGCAGGGCGGTAGCCGGGCCCAGCCGCACAGCATGGTGCACACCGCCCCCGCTGGCAACCCACGGCCAGCCAGGCTTCCGCTGGCCTCTTTTCGCTAATATTTGCACTCTGGGCAGGCCGTGGCTGCTCGGCGGGTAGCACATTAGAAAGGATTAATGAGAAAAGAACATTTTTCTCACCGGGACCAGTGCTCAGGAGGGGGAGCTGGCTGCTGGGTGCATGAAGGTCAGGCCAGGCCAACACCCGCAGCAGGATGCGGGAGACCCCCGAGCCTAGAGGTGCGAGAGGCCCTGCCCAGAGCCTAGAGGTGCGAGAGGCCCTGCCCAGAGCCTGGAGGTGCGAGAGGCCCTGCCCAGAGCCTGGAGGTGCGAGAGGCCCTGCCCAGAGCCTGGAGGTGCGAGAGGCCCTGCTCAGAGCCTGGAGGTGCGAGAGGCCCTGCTCAGAGCCCAGGGCGCCGTAGTAGGCTTGAGGAACCCCTGGGATGCGGGCGTGTTCAAGGCCAAGCAAAGCGTGTCTCTCCCGCAGGGCTCCACGTGGGCTCTACGCAGTCACACAGGCTGGCAGGAGAGCGACCGGAGACTCAACACCTCACAGGACCACCCGCTCCTCCTTGGTTCTGGGGCCCGCCGTGGGAAGGCGTGCTTCCGAGGCTGCTGACACAGCAGCTAGCAGCAGGCCCCCACCTGAGCACTCACAGCTTTGGAACCTTCTGTCAGAATCACATCTAGGGCCACCCTATCATTTATCTTATGGACCCAAAGTAGATCTGCCGAGACCCTCAAAGCCAGACGGCGGATGTAACCCAAGTCCTGCACTCCATACACCACTTACCCTCTGGTGGGGAAGAGGAGGAGGAGATGTCGGGGAACCTATCAAGTCCTGGTTGTCCATCAGATTTCCGTAATCTGACACGTTGCCTTTGAGAGGCAGAGGGGGCGGGACATCGGCCGTATCCATCATGGTCATGCCGTTCAGCTCCAGACCTGGAAAATCAAGATTTAGTTACAAGTGGGGGTGAAAGGGTGGGGGAGAGGGGCAGTGATATGTCCCCTGGGCCTGCGAGCTTCACAGATGCTTCTGTCCCGTTTCTTGGAAACACTTCATCTTTCAAAAATGTCAGCTAATGGAGCAGAGAAAACGGCAAGGATTTTCTCCCTGATGTTCTAGAAAGAGACTAGCAAGTACTGAAGCTTGAAGCAGCAGTGCCAATTCACAGCGCAATGCTACTGTCTGAGTGCTCCTCCGCCTTAGTGACATCTACATAGCTGTGTGACAAGGACTGCGGACAGTCGGGCAGCTTCTGGGATTGGCCTGCTGCAGCTGAGAGCTGAAGATCTACGTTAGTTGAAGCCTTGCACTGGGGCCACGGCGCCCTCAGCGCTCATAACCGGCTTACGAGGTAAATCTCGACAGAGCGGAGGGGCAGTGTAATGAAAGGGCTGCCCAAGCAGGAGAGCGGCCCTTTGCAGATGGAGGTCGGATCGGTGAGGCAGGCTCCTCTCATCCTGTGGTTGAAACTCTTAGAAATGATTTAACTTTATTTACTCTGTGTGTGTGTGGGGGGGGGGTTCGCATCAGAGGGCACTGTGGAGAACTAGGGCTGACTTCAGAAATCATCCTGGATTGTTTCTACATCTTTTTTTTGTTTCCCTCTGGCATTTCCCAGACTCTGCCCACCAGGGCCAAAAGTGCAGGCTGCTGCCAATTTCACTTGGGCTTTTTATGTGGGACCTGGGATCGGAACTCTGGACCTTCTGCTTGAGAGGCAAAGTCTTAACCCCAGAACCATCTCTCCAGCCGCCCAGAAGTGATTGTTTTAGGTTGAAGATGGAGAAATGGATGTGTCTGCCAGTGGGTGTTCTGATGGAAAGCACTTCCCGGCAGGGCGGCTGGCAGCCAACAGGGGAAGCTCTGGCATGGGGCATGACGAGCAGGACCCTCCTCAGGTGGCGCCTGCCTGCTTACGCCGTCATGGTAATCTGGATGTGATTCAACACTTGCCATCCTAACCCTCCCTCGGAGTGCGAGACGGCGATGACGATCTAACAGCCTGCAGATCTGTTCCCCAGACAAGAAGCCCCTGTGCATGCCATCTTCCTCACACTTCCCTGACAACCCGTCTGACGTCTGTCCCGAGCCTGGGGCAGCCTCTGAACTGCTGCACCCGCTGAGCCCTGAGGTGTTTGCTCTGCTCCACGCTGAGGGACCCCCCCATGGCAGACGCCTGAAGTTCTCAGCCTGCGGCTGGGGGAAGGGGTCCCACGGCACAGCCAGGCGGAATCCCAGGGACATCACGAGGGCCACTTACTGGACTGGATGCTGAAACTGAGCTTGGCCCTTGGGGTGACGGGAGGGGGCGTCAGCTGGGAGGACGGTGGGGACGGGGACACGGAGAAGCGCCTTTCACTTCCGATGACACTCATCACCTGGCTCTTGGGTCTCTGCGGCCGCAGGGGACTTATCTGACATGTTGGAGAGACAGAAGAGAGCACATTTAGGGTCCACATGGCCTATGTCGGGTCCCCCCCCACCGTTCCCCTGCTGAAGCCCTAACTGCAGTGCTTCTCACCATGGATCTAGAAGGTTCTGCAAATGACTGGGTTAGAGGACATCAGGGTGGACCTGATGCAGCCCGCCTGGCACCCTTCTACATAAGAGGGATCGGAACAGCTGTGCGCTGTGGGAGATGAGGGCCGAGGGGGGTTCTGCTGCTGTGAGCCAAAGGCACCCAACGTAGCTGGCAACTCCGCAGGTAAGGTGGCCGAGGAACTCTCTTGGCCTTAGCAGGAGGAAGACCTGCCCACACCATGATCCAGTCACCAGCTTCTAGAACTGTCCCCACTAACACAGAGTCTCACTCAAATCTAGAAGGATCTAGAAGGTTCTACAAATGACCGGTTGAGCCTGCGGGTGAGAGGCCTTTGCAACCTTCTCGTGAGACAGGGTTTCATGCAACCCAGGCTGGCCTAGAATTGGCTACTAACCTTCCTGTCTCTGGCTGCCAGTGCTGGGTCACGGGGTACCACTGTGCCCTGTCTATGCAGTGCTGGGCACCACTATGCCCTGTCTATGCAGCGCTGGGCACCACTGTGCCCTGTCTATGCAGTGCTGGGTCACGGGGCACCACTGTGCCCTGTCTATGCAGTGCTGGGCACCGCTGTACCCTGTCTGTGCAGCTCTGGGGATAACTCAAGAGTCCAGCCACACTAGGTGAGCATTCTACAGCTGAGCCACGAGTGCACCTCTGTGCAGGTGCTTGGAACATACAGGAAGGTGGCAGAGGGCTGGTCTAGGGCACTTGGATACCCTGGGAAGCCACCAAGAGGACGAGCATAGCGCAGAGACCCAGAAGCTTCTACAGGCTTCATCCGCCTTTCTTTAGTGTCTTCTCTCGGCAGTGCTACTGGCGGGGTGGGAAGTTTCCTTCCTCTTCTCTTGCCGCTAGCCTCGGACTTCTGGATACGCTTGACTTTTCCCCGCCTGAGTCCTTTCCCTGTGTTTGCTACATCAGTAAATTTAATTTATACATTTCTTCCAGCTTGGTCTCAGCTCATTAGGCATCAGGGAACACCAGCAATTACAAAATATTCTGAGGTAGGAGTAATCAGAAAAGTTATTAACCTGGCGGAAGAGCAGGGAGGCAACTGCTCCCCCAGGATGCTGAGCAGACCGTGGCTTGGGTTTGGTGCTTCAGCCTGGGGCCTGGTGGGTGAGATGGCCCGCGGGGGCAAAGATGACAGAACCAGCCCCGACTGGAGCTATTGAAGCCAGAAGTTGGTACTAAGGACTGGGCAGGGAGGAGAAAGAGGGTAGGAAGGAGGGAGGAGGGAGAGAGAGGGAAGGGAGGAGGGAGAGGGAGAGAAGAAGCAGGGGGTAGGGAGAAGGGAGAGGGTAGGGAGGAGGGGGAGGGAGAGAGAGGGGGAAGAGGAAGGAGAGGAAGAGGGAGGGGATGGGAGAGGGAGGGAAAGGGAGAGGGAAGGAGGAGGGAGAGGGAGGGGGAGAGAGAGGGAGAGGGGGGAGAGGAAGGAGAGGAAGAGGGAGGGGACGGGAGAAGGAGGGAAAGGGAGAGGGAGGGAGGAGGGAGGAGGGGGAGGGAGGGGACGGGAGAGCAGCCCAGCGTGTCTGCGGACAGGCCTGCTTCGGAATGACCCTGCACCCGTGGCTCCATGCGCAGGGCATGGCTGGTTCCTTCTCTGTGGAAATGATGGTACCCACGGCCTTGCTGGGGGAGTTGGAAGAGCCAGCTGGGTGCCAGATGTGCGGACGCTCTGGCCCTCAGGAGCGTCTCTCACGGTCCCTGCCCTTAACAAGCACATTCCCAAATGAACCTAGAAGACTTTCTCAGGAGCTACAAACGGCAGCTTGGGGGTCCACTCAGAGAGGCAGCCTGAGGGTCCACTCAGAGAGGCAGCCTGGGGGTCCACTCAGAGAGACTCGCATGCAGATCTTTCCAGCCCAGCTAGATGAGAAACATTTACAGGACTTTTTTTTTTTTTTTTTTTTTTTTAACATGGCCCAAAACTGGCTATACAGCTGAGGATGACCTTAAACTTCTCAGGTGAAGGCCAAGCAAGAAGAGGCCGGCCCAGAGGAAGCTGAGACCATTCCAAGGGGAGGAAGGGAACCTTGAAGAAGCTGGGGAGGGGAGTGTGAGTGTGCGTGCCTGTGCGTGTGTATGTGTGAGAGTGCGTGTGTGAGTGTGAGTGCGTGCGTGCGTGAGTGCGTGCGTGTGTGAGCGCGTGTGAGTGCGTGCGTGTGTGAGCGCGTGTGAGTGCGTGCGTGTGAGTGCGTGCGTGTGTGTGTGCGTGTGTGTGAGTGTGTGTGTGTGAGTGTATGTGTGAGAGTGCGTGTGTGTGAGTGTGTGTATGTGTGAGTGTGTGTGTGTGTTATGTGGTGCCCAGGGAACAAGGAAGGGGCTTGAATCCCCCTGGGAATGTGCAACTCCTTCAGGTCCTGGCCTCTTCTTCACACTTTGTGGAGCCCCACGCCCTGCTCCGGCCTGGCTCTGCTCTGTCCACTCGGATGGGTGGGCCAGCACCCAGGTCGTGTAATCTAGAGGAAGAGGCCTCTCTGTGTGCCAAGCGGGAGGTGGGGCTCTGGTCTCCTGTGGGCAGTGCGGGTTGCTGTCAGCTTTGGCAGGAGCGATGCCAAGGCCACGGTTCTGTGCTCTGCCCTTGCGGGGTGGCTACATCTGCGAGGCGCACATGGCACCTGGCCCTGTCCCCAGCAGGTGTCTGCTCAAGGAGACAGTGTCCGCTGAAAGGACGGAAACGACACCCTGACGGCTCGGCGTCTGCTCCGTCCTTGGACTTCTCACAGGGCAGAGTCCACTCTGAGACTCGCCGCCGCCTTCCTGAGCTCCAGCTTCACTTTGCGTTCCGACTGGAGCTTCAATGACAGTGCAGAGAGACCCAGACAGTGTAGACAGTGAATATTCCACCCCGTTATGGTGCGGCGGGACCTGAAAGATCTCAGCCCGAGGTTGCTGGTGCCCCGGCTTCCTAGAGCAGTGGGCAGAGAATACGGGGTGGTTCACTGGACCCTCTTGTGCATGTGCCTGAGGCCCAGCGCCTCTTACGCCAGCACGCCCAGTGCCTCCCGGACCTGATGCCTGGGTCCCCTGCATCCTACACTGAGACACGACAGGCTCCTTCCGAGACAGCGCATGGCCACGGGCCACGCCGCACTCCGGCCTCTGCCTTCTACCCAGGGATGAATGAGAAGCACCGTTAGAGCTGGAACGTGCCTTCAGAGATCGAAGAAACTCGCTTCAGCATGTCTCCTGAAGAAGTGGCTGTGCGTGAGCTCTACGGCGAAGCCACCCTTAATCACTACAGAATGGTGATTATCCTGCAGAGACCTCTTTGCAATGAGACCCCCAACACTGGGGTGCACATCTGGGACGCCCAGACTCAGACGGTGTGCCCCACAGAGTCCCCTGTCCTGTCATTCCAGGACTCTGGGGTGGACACAACTCACCGGAGTCTGTCTTTACCATTACGAGCTCATCGGCACGTGTCATGTGAAGTCCCCGTGAGTCCTTCCGAAAGCTGGCCCAGAGATTTGGAGTGACAGGTGCAGGGTTCAGCTGATGGTACCCGCGGGAAGGGTTCTGGTTCTGGCTGTGTGGATCGGGACATTTGGGCAGGGCTGTGGCTTGGAGAGGTGGGGCAGGACAGGGCAAGGTGGGCATCAGCAGACACACACACTGCTTTGTGCCAAGCAGACCACCCCTCAGAGAAGCCAGGGTGAATGCGGGAATCAAACCCGGCAGGGCTGTGAAGAGTTCTAGAACCACGAGGGCCCTCTTGGGCACTGGTCTAGGGAGGATGAAGGCCAAATACTGTCCCGGGGACTGTCTATGGCATCGTTATGCCACCGGGCAATTGGAGGTGAGAGCCCAGGGAGATCTCAGGTTGTTATGCTGCTATTCTTTGTGAAAAAATTCAATAAAATCCAACCGACGGCCCCCTCAGCTAGCTGCAGAGCCAGGAGGGTCCCAAGAATCTTGGCGATCAAGGGAGATCGGCGGCTAAATTACCGTTTCTGAAAGGATCACAGCCTCGGACTGCTGCAGGGAACCGTCGGCCGGTTTGAATTCCTTCTCGAATATCTCTTGGTGTTTGCTGTTCCTT
This sequence comes from Typhlomys cinereus, assembly GCA_023101885.1. Classification (NCBI taxonomy): domain Eukaryota; kingdom Metazoa; phylum Chordata; class Mammalia; order Rodentia; family Platacanthomyidae; genus Typhlomys; species Typhlomys cinereus. The sequence goes on from JALPQD010000195.1 coordinate 2,094,150, forward strand.
TTCTCCTTCTTCTTGTCCTTCTTCTCCTTGTCTGGGTCTTCCTTGTCCAGCTTGTCCTGGGAGCGGGAGTGCATCTTCTTTGGCAGCAGAGGTTCCAGCGCAAAGCTGCAGGAAAAGGCTCTTTAAATCAGAGTATCCATCAGAAAGCAGCCGGAGGCGATGGCTCAGGGTTACAGCCTTTGCCTCGTAAGCAAAAGGACCAGAGTTCGGATTCCCAGACCCCCTTGCACTACTGCATAAGACACACACCAAAAGGACAGTGTGCACACACAGGCGCACACGTGGATAAACACAGGGCGGCTTGTGTTTAATACTAACAACCCTGCTTCTGGTCCTGGTGGGTCACAACCGGAAGGGGAGAAATAGGTCTAACTCTGGGACTGGAACTTCATGAATATCCTGCGGCTACTGCTGCTGTAGGAGAGGGATGAAGGGAAACGCGTGGATGGGTCTGAAGTGCCCCAAACACGACCCACGTGTGCGGCAGTGTTGCTCCTGGGGAGTCTGTTTTCAAAACAGATGGGAAGACAGACACGCTCCCCTGGAGGGAGCTGCACTCACCCATCATCGAGAGGGAAGAGCCTCTGTTGGGATCTGTGACGAATGGACCTTTTCAAAGTCTTCCCCTTTATATGTGTGAGTGGAGGATCCGCGTGTGTGTTCCACATACTCACGTATGTGTGTGGTGTGTGTGTGAACATCTGGAATCATCCTCCATTACTCCTCCACCGGATTCTTATGGAGGCAGGGCCCTCAGACCAATAGCACTGCTCTGGCTGATTACCTTGCTCTTGGGATTCGGTCTCTGCCTTCTGAGGCTAGAATTACAGACATTAAATGCCACTCCTGCCTGGCATTTTGCCTGGGATCTAGAGAATCAAACTCTTGTTCTTTTGCTTGTGTGGCAAGTGCTTTAACTGCTCAGCCAGGTCCCCGGCCCAAATGTGTCTTTTAAGCTCTGGCTTCCAAGTCAATCTGTGGCCAAGACAAGGATGGTCAGAGAAGCTTCCTCTGTCCAGATGCCAGTGTCCAGGCAGACCCCACCCCAACTGGCAGGTCAACTCCAGCCCCCACCATGAGTCTGGAACCAGCCCCAGGCTGGCCCTGGTGGGGGGGATTCCCAGCCCCCAGAGCTGCTGTGAAGCCCAAGTTCCTTGACCACTGGCTGTGTAAGCTGACTTCCTGGGGACAGTGACTCCAAGACACACTGATAAAGCGCCCGTGTTTCTCTCAGCTGAACCCCAACTAGGACATCTGGAAGAAAGTCGCGGCTCTGGTGAGGCAGCCACCTGGGTCCCCACAAGGAGCACACACGGTTCCTTCAACAGACCGGCAAGGAAGGAAGGCTCCTCACAGAACTGCCCCTGGCATCAGTGCGATGCAGACTCTGAGTGGGCTCCACCTGAGCCACATGTCCTCTCGCCAAGCTAACAGGGCTGCGGGATGGGATCTGTCCACGCAGGTACGCTGTCCTGTTTGACCGTAATGGTGTTGAATCTGAGTATTGATTACCAATAGCCCTTCACATCACCCAGACAGAGAAAACCAGCTCTGATGCGTTTCAATGGACAAGGCCTACAGCTACCTGAGAGGTCGCCAGGCCTCAAATCATGTCTAAATCAGAGGGAACTGCTAGGTTCAACTCTTGATATGTGCAAAGAGCAGACAGACACACATCAGCTGACCCCATGGGGCTCGGTTCAGACAGCAAGCTCACAGCAGGACAGGCAACTTGCAGGGTTTCAACAAGCAAATCACAAACAAAGTAAATCCACACACACGAAAAGCATTGAGAGACTTTCAGAGAAAATATGAACCAAGTGGGAGACGAGGGCTTCGCTTGGTCTTGTTTCAAATGAACTATGAAAAATATGACATATATAAAAATGAGAGATTAGCTGCTATGTCACAATTAGGAATTCCTGTTAATTTTTTATATGATAAGAAAGTACTCTGGTTATGTTTTCTAACTCCCTGTTAGAGAAACACACACACACACATACACACACACACACACACACACACACACAGATAAAATGCATACTTAAGATCTGCTACAGTATAAAGATGAAGTAGTGAGGGAGAGGAGTACAGACAGAAACACAGCTGGGGGAACACAGCTGGGGATTGATATTTGTAAAAGCTGGTAGGTGGGGCGCAAGACTCCATGACACTGTTGAATTCATTTCTCATATGTCTGAAAATTATTTTCTATAATAAAAAAATTAAAAATGATTGATGAAAACACATTGCTGCTGACATTGGTCTTGAAGGCATTTTGAGACAGTAAGCCTTTCCAACTGGATACAGATCAACCAATAAATCAACACCCATTAGGCATTAAGTATGCTGTCTAATACATTATATAATAGTCAAAACTCCTCGCCGCTTTATTCTAGGTTCTGCAGAACTTGAGACAGTTTTACATAGGCAACCAGAGGAATGAATGGTGGCTACTTTCAAGCCCTGGGAAGAGAATTCTACTGTCAATCTGGATGAATCCATGAACGGCTAGAGATGTACCAAAATTTAAGAGCAAGCCTAATTCTGTCTGCTTTGGTTTGATAGCAAAGGATGGTAACCCCAAGAAAAAGCAGCCCTCTGGCCTCTAGTAAGGGTGTTTCCAGTTCCCGGCTGCACAGACACGTCGAGGGAGGAGCTGTCTACAGAGCATCGCTCCATCCAACTCCTCACCATCAATTTCCACCTAATCCTTGCTTTGTCAGTAATATAAAAACCTTCTCCTAACTAGCCTGGGGATTCTCTCCAAGGGAAGTTGCATTAAATTTCTTTAGCAATCTTGTTCTAAGTGACAGGCACACATGATTTAAAGACCTCTAAGTGAAGAATTTCCATATAGGTTTGGCCTACATATCAGACACTGATAAAAATGACTGCCAAGATAGGACATGGACCAGATTTGCAATTCTTCTCCATAAATCGCAGGTGGCAAAGAGCCCTTAGTACTAAACTGTCCCTTGTGGTCTCTGGAAGTCTGTGTCTGTATACGGCAGGGGTCAGGAGCTGTCAAGATTGAGTGACGGATTGTCTGCTGAACGGGCTAGAGGAAAAGTGTAAGAGCAAACAATCAGAAGTTCTTCTCAGATGGTTAGATCACATGCAGCAGTGTTAGCATGTACATGTGCACGTGGTGTGCACGTGGTGTGCGGATGGTGTGCACGTGGTGCACGCGTGGTGTGCACGTGGTGTGCATGTGGTGCACACGTGGTGTGCACGTGGTGTGTGCTAGTTGGATACAGGTGTCTGTCAAATTGACGTCTGGGGACTGAGCCTCTGGGTCACTTGTGAGAAGCTCAGACAGCTCCGGACAGGCCTGTGGGATGTTTAGCTGATGTGGGACGACCCGGCCCGTAGTGAGTGGGACCAGTCTATAAATAGGTGGGTAAGATAGAAGGAGCTGGTTTGTTATCTGGGCATAATGGCAAGAAACGAGGTATAGTCCTCTCTCGGGGTGGCCAGTTCCCTTGGCACCTGACAGTATGAAGTCTTCTGCATGCTGGCGACTACGCTGAGACTCATAAGTAAACATTTCATTCCCCTAAGCTGTTCCGGTCCTGCGCTCACTCAGCAACAGTAAGATGAAACTAACACAATGGATCTATGCATATTGTGTATGCGTGGGGCTAATACGTTTGCACGTTTGAGTGCTAACGGTGTGTGCTAACGTGCATGTCTGCACGTGTGGGGACATCTGTGTGCCTGACTCTGGAGGCGGATGCTGCAGATCTTCCTCTATCACTCTTAACTTTACGTGTTCAAGCAGCGTCTCTCACTGCAGCCAGAGCTCGCCGGTTCAACTAGTCTAGCAGCAAACTCTCCCCGGGATCCCGTCTCTGTCTTCTGAATGCTGGGGTTACAGGTGAGCTGTCATGTGCTCCAGACTCTCATGCGGACACCGGGGATCTGAGCTTTGCCCCTCAAACTCTTGCAGAAACGACTTGATTCCCTGAGCCGTCTCCTTAGTTCCATGCATGGCATTTTTTAAGAACAATTTTATATGGCTTGCCACTCGAAAACAACAGCAACAATAAAAACCCTAATGTTGAGACTGACTGAACTAATGTCAACCCACAATGGGGGGTGAAGGAGCCAGCTCGGTGTTACTTTGCCAGGCCCATGCCCCTCCTTAGCTTCTCTATGCTTTCGGGAGTCTAAGTGGGTCTCCAAGATGGCCATGGAGAAGGAACACTTCCCAGGGCCTCTCTCACATGTGCCGAGCTTGCCAAAATCAGTGGCAGAAGGTACAGTGGCTTCCGCCAGTGGGGGCGTAGAGAGGCCGGCAGGAAGGGGAGGCGTGGCTGCGTAGTGTGCGGTCCAGTGTCACGAAGACTCTACAGACGGATGGTGTAACAGGTGACTGTGTCAATGTCTCTGGACCGCACGCTTCAAAGTGGTTCTGATAGTACATTTGTGGTATGTGCTTGTTACCACGGTTAAACAAAGTTTTGAAGCAAGAAAAATGTGCTTTCTGACTTTCAATTAAGGATGGATGTTTGTTCTTAGAAGCACACAAGGAAAGAAATGTTTCCTTTAAAAATGACCAAACCTCATCAGACATGAAGATAGTCAGGAAAAGAAAAAGCCGAAACGAAACAAAGAAACGAGGTGCGGGAACAGCGGAGCGGGTACCCCGGGAGGATCAGGTCCCAGCAGGGGTTTTACAGTTTGATAAACACCTTCCAGGAGGTGCGACCCAAAGCTGATCAATTAGGAAGCCATTTTCTCAGCAACCACCGTTATATCGGGCTCTACAGTCATGTCTTGGAGGGTCTCGGTTTCCATGACGATACCCTCGGTGGAGCAGTGATTCCAGGGGGCTGACTTATCCCACTTCGTCCCCCCACCCCCAGCTGTTGTGTCCACTCACCCATCGGAGCCCGGCCTGGACGGAGTGCTGTCTGAGGACAGGGAGGAGACGGAAGCCACGGACAGCGGCCGAGAGGACGAGGGCATGGTGAAGGACCGCACCATGGAGCGGGGGCGACTGCCCCTCCTGTCGTCCAGGCCTGAGGGCTGAGAGAGGAAGAGAGGTTTGTGTGACGTCAGGGCTAGGATGCTCAGACCCTGGATGCAGCAGCCTGGGCAGGGCAGGGCCAGGAGTGACCACGGCGCACACTCTCATAACACTGAACCCTGGCTGTGCGGGGCCGTCGTTCCGAGTAGAGGGTGAAAGAGATGAATCTTCCGGCCTCCTTTGAAACCTGACGCCATCTGGAAGCAACGCCAGAAAGAAACTCCTCGGCATTTTGATTTTAAATGTTCTTTTCTTCTCCAGGCCCATGACACATCCACCCGTTCACAGCAGAATTACTCAGCAGGAAGTTTAATACAAAATAGCATCTAGGATGTGACTCAAAAATGTGCAAGACCTTTGGCTGTCTGCTTGTTAACAAACCCGACGTAGACTCTCAGACATGTGGAGGGTTAGCGGCTGCGATCTCGTCACTGGAGAGTACCTCCCACCACACTGGAGTTGACTCTCCTCTCAGGAGTGACAGGGGTGGAAGAGAAGCCCGGGCCGGGCTATGGGGTCTCCCTTTCCCAAGTACAGAGCCAAGGGCACAACCTGGAGAGAGCAGTCACCAGCATTCCCTTCTCCCATTGGCACCTTGTACATGACCGGAGCAAGCACCACTGAAACACGGCGGTATCTACGTCTAATCAGCCACAACAGGCGGTGTGCCTGCCCCGCGCCAGATGCTGGTACATCTGGATGGCAGCTGTTGCTCGAGCACCTTCCTGGGGCCAGAGGGCGTGGGAATGGCACTCTTGTGGGCCCCCCCCTTACCATCATGCTAAAGCCCATCCAGCTGGTCGCCCACAGGGCAGCTGCTTTGGACCATAGGCTCAGGCCTGAGTGCAAAGTCTGAGATTCCAGGTTATTAAACTGACACTCCCACGCCTCCAAAGTAGGCCTGTTTGCTGCACATGTGATCCCAAGTGAGACACAACTCGGTTCAGAAATGATCTCCTTCACGTCAGTAGTTCAGAACGCACACAGGGCGTGAGCATTGTCTTGTGAAGACCCAGACAGTCGGCGTCTGAGGCTTTTAGGCCCCAGAGCCTCTGATGACGGCGGGAGACTTGAAAATTCTCCCCGCGTGCACCCGCGTCCCCTGGTGACCCCTGGGAACTCAGCATCTGAACGCATCCTCTCGGAAGCCTGTCAGAAGCACAGCCAGGGGGCAGCTCACCACCTGGCTCCGAAGAGTCCCCCACTGCGCCCAGGGGCTCTGCTGCGTGTCCCGCTCTCCCCGTGACTCCAGGCAAGAGATCTGTCAACAGCCTCAGCCGCTGTGACATCATCACTGCTTCAACCCCACCCCACCAGCCTCCTCTCTGGTATCTCCAAACCTTAGTGGATTTCACCTTCTTTATATTTCTGAACATCTGGGTGGCAGCCCTGGCCTTCTTAAATCTGTCCCTGGCCACTTCTTCCACAGAATCAGAGGTGGGGGTCCGTGGGGGAAGGTGCGTTCTTGAACGCAAATCTAGCTGTGGAGGAGGGAACATGTCTTTCTGCCTGCCCCGAAGCCTGTGGTTTGGGGGACGTAGTCTGTGCTCCACCTCCGCTTGAGAAGGGGCAGCTAAGGGAAGCTGTGCCTCGCGCTGGCAGAAGCTTGGGCAACCCGATGCGCGAGGGGAGCTTTGGTGTGTGTGTCCTGTTCCCAAGAAGCGAGCAGGTATCCAGGGAGAAGCAGTCAGGTGCCGGGGATGCGAGTGTCATGTGAGGTGTCCTCAGTGCTCAACAGGGCAGGAAAGCGGCTTAAGCCTCCTCCTGTCCATTGGCCAAGGTTGGCGAGGTCTTGTGGAAGGAGACTTTGGGTCTCACAGGGGATTGTACGCATGCATCATAATGAAGAAGAGGACGATGACAGGGGCAGGCTCTGGGCGAGAAGGAAGAGTCCTGTCGAGGGTTCGAGGCACAGAGTGTCCTCGGAGCACAGCTGTGCCTACAGCACCTTTGCCTCACGTTCCTTCTTTATTAAGCAGAGCTACACCTGCAGCACGGACAGTCTCACCCAGGCAGGCAGGAGGGCCAGGTCGGGAAATCAGGAATGTCCCGCCATCTGCCAGTCCAGCCTCATGGTCAGCAGGTTAAGAATGAGATGTCAGCGTGGGCAGTGCTCTGGCCGTGCAAAACAGGGAGCCCTCGTGAGCCCCACTTCTTCTTGGACACACAGGGAACCACCTTCTCACTGTGTGTCCTGTACGGCTATTCATGCAAGGATGCGTGTGAGGTGCGGAGGGCTTCGCAGAAGTCCACAGACGATCCAGCTCTGCTAACCAGAGTCCCCCCATCCGCCCAGCAACGCCGCTTGCATCTCAGGCTCCTAGTCGACTTGTCCAACCTTGACAGAGGGCAATGACTGCCCACCAGGTCACGGACGGGTCAGGGTATGTTAGCTGAACTGGATCACGGTGACCAGCTTGTGCGTCACGTCTACTCACATGCCGGCTGTGGGCTGGAGCCCCAGAGTGATAAGCTGCCCCTAGGTGGGGAGCCAGGTCTGGAGTTAGGAGAGGGAGCCTGGAGGGTCTGTACCAAGGTAGAGGTAGCAGGTAGACCCAGTACCACCCTGGAGATCAGCTGAACCAGTATGAGGGATGCCAGGTGACTGGTCTTCTGCAGCTGATGGGGTGGCGTACGGAGGACCAGGCCAGGGCAACAGGGAATGCTAGGTCATAGGATGAAGCACCCCCAAGGAGCTAGCAGTCTGCAAGGTGGCGGCTTGGTTCAAGTGAAGAGGTGGGCGGAGCAGAAACAGGGCAGAGCCAAGCGACGCTCCCTGGTCCTCGTCAGACCAGAGCAGGAGGTGGAAGAGCTGCAGAGGAGAAGCAGAAAGGGCTTTGGGAATGTGGAAATGAATGCGCAGATGAATGCAGTGGCCTCTGCACGCTCTGTGTGGGATATGGTGGCCCCTGCATGCTGTGTATGGTATGCGGTGGCCCCTGCACGCTGTGGTGGGACACGGTGGCCCCTGCACGCTGTGGTGGGACACGGTGGCCCCTGCACGCTGTGTGTGGCCAAGGTGGGGCTGGTGCTCCTGGTCTCCCCAGGCCTCTGGGATCTGCCAAGTGCTCATCTGGAGAACAGGGGTTTCTGGAAGCTTCTGGATGGGCCTAACAGAAGGCAAAGAGGAGTGAGCAGAGGCTCCGCATTCCTCACTCGGGGGTCCAGATCTGCTCTTTCTGGGGGCTTAGGCTGCTCACAGAAATTGACAAGATGGTTTATGTCCTTTCTGCAGGGTCTTCATTTCTAAGTCCATCCTTTTGGAGAGAGGATAACGTGATATTGCTTTTCAAAGTATGCGGAGATGCTTGCAAGTTTCCAAAGTAGGTAAGACAGGAACGGAGTCTCCAGGACTGCTCTTATTTCCACATTTCTCATTGGAGGACAGCCACAGCCTGAGCCTTGCTCAAAAAAGGTGGGAGCAGAGCCTCACTCTGGATCCCCGGATGTAGGAGTGCTTCGGAAGGCAGGTGCTGGGCACAAAGCCCGAGTGTGCAAAGACGCCCTGGACCCTGTCTCTGATTCGCTCTCCCAAAGCCTCACAGACCCGGCTGTGAAGTCGTCACCAAGAGGGGCACAGAACTAAATGAGAGGCAACTTAATGAGCGGTTGATCTCCAGCTAACGAGCAGAGGGGACTTGGACTTGAGTAGACAAGACACTGTCATCTTCATGAGCCCCCATTACTCCCACCTTCCCGTGCCCCGCTACCAGTTTGCTCAGTGACAACGCTTCACAGCAGAGCAGAGATCCGATGCTAGGCGAGCCTGAAGGTTTCTGTCATTTTGAAGATGCGCAAATTGATTGCTAGAACAGGAAGTCTTCCGCTTCCAGGCTTAGAGCCTGCACGAGTGTTTAATTCTTAGAAAGAATTCAAAGCAGTGGAGAACTCTGAAGAGCTGCTCTCTGATGAAGCCGGAAGCCGTGTGCCACTCAGCTCTGATGGTGGCACGCAGTGGCCCGAGGTATCGAGCTCTACTCAAGGTGTGTGACTGGCACAAGGGTCCTCCAGCACAGCAGGGCAAGGCACCCTGCCACCTAGCCCTTTGCCAGCCGCAGCTCCCGCTGGGCTGTTGATTCCACGCTCCCGCGTGCCGGGTTTGCAGAGGAGAAGCCTTGGCTCACTGTGCCCGTCAGACTCACGTCCTGCTGGACCCACGCGGCTGCAGGCACCAGCCCTGAGCTGGAGACCCGCTCACCATGCTCATGGGGGGGTCTGTAAGAATCGGACCCTGAGGCTTTTCTGCATCGCTCCTGTCTCACCCCTGATCCCAGCCCCAGCATCTGTCACAACAGCCTAGTTCTGTCCCATATCGTGAGCACAGCGTCCTGCCCCTGATTGTCCTTCCGGCTCTTGGAGGCCAGGAGTTCATTCTTCCAGCCTCCCTTTTGTTGAATGCACCATGACTTTGCACCAGCCTCTGGCTGCCACTCAAACCCTGCCTCCCTCTGAGCCTCGCTCGCTCTACGTGTGTGCATGCCTGGGAGCGTGCGCGTGCTGGTACACGCGTGTGTGCATGCCTGGGAGCGTGCGCATGCAAGTACACGTGTGTGTGCATGCTTGGGAGCGTGCGTGTGCTGGTACACGCGTGTGTGCATGCCTGGGAGCGTGCACATGTAAGTACACGTGTGTGTGCATGCCTGGGAGCGTGCACGTGCTGGTACATGCGTGTGTGCATGCCTCGGAGCGTGCGCATGCAAGTACACGTGTGTGTGCATGCCTGGGAGCGTGCACGTGCTGGTACACGCGTGTGTGCATGCCTGGGAGCGTGCACGTGCTGGTACACGCGTGTGTGCATGCCTGGGAGCGTGCGTGTGCTGGTACACACGTGTATGCATGCCTCGGAGCGTGCGCATGCAAGTACACGTGTGTGTGCATGCCTGGGAGCGTGCGTGTGCTGGTACACGTGTGTGTGCATGCCTGGGAGCGTGCACGTGCTGGTACACGCGTGTGTGCATGCCTGGGAGCGTGCACGTGCTGGTACACGCGTGTGGAAGCCAGAGGACGACCTGAGGTGTTAATCCTCAGGCACCGCCTCCCTTGTTGAGAGAAGGGTTTTCACTCGGGCTGGAGCCAAGTAATCTGGGAGGGCCAATGGGTCCTGGAGACCCCCCTGCTTCTGCCTCCCCAGCTTGGGGACTACAAGTATAGATATGGCTGCTCTTTTTTTTTTTAAACATGTGTTTGGTGGATGAGCTCAGGTGCTGACAAGCCGTTTCTGCGGGCCTCCTGTCCAGCACTGGGCTGTGATCTAAGCCGTTCTCTGATCCTCTGCTTTGGGCTTCACTAGTTCAGATACTGACTGGGTCATCTCCCCAGAGCCCCGTCCAGCCATTCCTGCGCTTGACCTTGAGCCGGACTTTGACTGTGCTCTGAGATATCTCCAGCAGCACTGCTTCCAGGGTTGTTTAGCCCTAGCTGTGTTGCGAGCTTGTAGGTGCAGGCTGTCACCCAGCCAGTTCCCCTGGCCCCCGTGAAACTTCTCCCTGCCCTCCACCCCAACACCAAGGGTGAACTGTTCGAGATATTTGGTAATCAATAAATTGTCAATGTTCATTCATGCTGATGTTTCCAATACTGAACCCAAGCTGACAGGCAGCTGACTCATGGGGCTGAGCCCCTAAAATCCTGCTTCCAAAGCAGGCATCACGTGCACGCCTCACCCCCTAGGTGCCAGGGCCAGACCCTGTGGGACTCTCCTTATTACCAGCTGTGCCGCTCACCATGGTCCTGACGCCATATTGCTTTTCCACCTTTTCCTTCAGCTGCTTGAAACAGGCCTCCATGCGCTCGTGGAACGGCCGCAGCGCCTCGGTGACTTTGTCTCCGTGGATCCTGATGCCTTCGGCCAAAAACGGAATCTACAACACACAGAGGTTGATGCTCCTGGTTTCTTGGTTAATGGTCTAGAGAGAACAATGCGCGTGGGGGAAAGCGACCCCGCAGAAGATGCACCTGCTTTCCAAATCGAAATGACTGATTAACTCGGCAGCAGGCGCTCACCCCAGGGATGGAAACATTTCTGTGAAAGTCACCTGTGTCTGGAAACGGCTCAGGGATGAAGGAAGCGCTCCACACAGTGGGCGTTCTCTCGCTTTGGGGGGTCCTGGCGCTAACCGCTCCTGGAGCAGACCTCCCTGGCTTCTGTCTGGGATTTGGAGTGAGCTGCGTCTTGTACCTGTTCAGGTGGACTTGTTCTGTTTGCAGAGGGTCATGGCAGAGTGCAACCATTTTTTTTTCCCCCCGTGGAGAATACTGTCTTTCCAGGCCATGAGGAGCCTACTCTAAAACACACAAATCTAATTACCCATGAGTTAGAGTCCTGAAGGATATTCTTATTTAGGAAAACTAAATTTATTCTTCCTTAAAACTAAAAATAATCGCCTCTCTGCCAACATGACTGTCACAAGCTCTCTGTGCCAGCGATTTACCCAGGAGCGGAAATGACACCACTTTTAAACTGTCACATGAGATATTTTCATTCTCCTGGCAACAGAGACCCTGGACAGCCATGGCTAGTAGGGGGGCTGGATATAGGAAAAGGTTCTTTTCTGTCCCCCTGCTTCCCTCCTCAGGATGGGGGGCTAGATATCCTTCAGCGCAATCAAGCTAAGAGGCTCCCTTTTTAATAATTTATGATTAAAAAATAACTGATTAAAACAGGTTTTCCTAATAGGATAGAATCCCAGTTTGAAGGAGATTTTATCAGCAAGCGGGGTGATAAGTACGCAACTGAATTTCATGTGACGCTCAAGGAATCGTGTCAAGATGAACGAACTTAGGAGCTGAGACGGTTGCCATTAACAGCCCACAGCTGCTGCCTCTCTTGGAGCTCCAGGAAGGCTGGGGGCAGGGGCAGAAGCAGCACGCACCCCACGTTCATAGCACAGCGCCTTCTCAGAAGGTGTTGGCAGCAAGCTTTGATTGGCTGAAAGTTGGGCCTAAACACAAGGGACCTGCCAGATGTCCACTTCTGGCAGGACAGTCACGTGGGGTGAGATTTCAGGACAGACAGGTGGCTTCCCTGGGGCTCGCCAAGGTGAGCAGGGGACCCGCTGGAGAACTTCTCATGGCCATGTTTGTGTTTCCTGAGTTCTGTCTAGGGAATGGCGAGGATGCTCTGGGACACGTTTGGGGGAGCACGGTGACTGTGTCGCCTATCAGGGTGCACAGGTAGGCGTGTGTGGGGACGTCGTCTCAAGCTGAAAGCAACAGCTGCTCTAGGGAGTGAACTCTGACTCACAATGGCCTCCTTTAAACCCCACCATCGCTGTGGCCTGGTGCTACTGTGTTGGTTGTGGGAGCTGGGGTCGGGGTGATAAGATCAGTGGTGGGATTCTGTCATGGTTTGAGATGTGTCCCCCACAGTCTCATGTGTTGGCAAGGTCATGGCATCTTGAGAGGTGGAGCCTTGCTAGAGGAAGGCAGTCACAAGGGGTGGGCCTTGAGGTGGATTAGTCCCACCCTCCCTCCAGGAGTACTCTGTCCTTTGCACCAAACAGTTTTTCAGCTCTCAGCCTCCAAGATGTCTGCAGTGACTTAGCCTCTTCCAGCTTTGACCAGCCAGCCATGCCGCCTTCAGCATGAGAAACTGTATCTCCCCTCTGAAATCTGATTACATCTCCCTTTCTCCCCTTAAGTTGCTTGACTTTGAATGCTCTCTCACAGCAAAGTTAAGAATAACCATTACAAAGTCTTTACATCCAAGAATTGACTTGTTGGACTTGAGGTGAGAACATCAGTTTGAGCTCCAGGACTGTGATGTAGCAGGTGCAAGAATTTGTCACTTTCCACAGTCCCTGACGTTAAGCAGATGAAGCCTTATGGAAAGGGATTTAGCCCCTGGTTCTATGTCTACTTGGGCTGGACGGCAGCTGTGGTTTGAAATGGAAGCACAACAAGCAGCTCTACGTACGAGGCGCTTAACATCCAGAGGGAAGCCACAGGCCTAGCATCTGAAGCGACTCAAAATCTCTTAGATTCCTGACGCCCCCGCCCACCCTCTCCCCATCGGGATTTTGCCCCATCGAGGCCAGATTCATTGTAGGCAGCCTTGGAAGCTACATTCCTAGAGAGTTCTAGACTCCAGAGGCGGAAGACTTTCCCAGACCCACTTCCGGGTGTTCCAAGCAGCCTGAGTGCACACCCTCCCCCCTCAAGCAGCGGAACTTCCTGCCTGCCTCTGCTGCCAGCAACAGGGACCGTCTGACAGCCCTGCTCCGTGATCCAGGACCACCAGGTCCTGGCTGAAAGGCGGGTGCCTGCCGTTGGCCACAGCCGATGGGTGACTTGGTCTTTCATCCTTGTACGTTTCAAAGGAGAAATGTGTACCCCTCACGGCTGTAGCACAGGGGACTGTCTAGGCTTGTCTTTGGACACCTTTCTGGGAGCACAGCAATGACAGGTACATTCAGGGGAGGAGAGAGCTGTGCCTTGGAGGAAGTGGCTCACGACACCTGTCAGCTGTAAGGCTGGCAGACTCAGGCGGCCTGACAGGTGCCCAGCAGCCGAGGGGCGGGTCAGAGGTCAGCAGCATCTACTTCGGAACCACCCGGTGGGGCTGAGGAGTGGCCCAGGGCCCATCAGCCAGCCTCAGGAGGGACCGTAGGAGACATACCTACTATATGCTTGTGACAGAAACTCTGCCAGCCTTGGGGCTCCAAGGGGGAAACCCTGTACTCTGATAGGAGTTTCTGGAAAACCTCAAATTGGATAAACTAAGAAAATGAGCACAATGCATTCTGATAACCTCAACATTCTTGCTTTTAAGGAACGCCTGACTCAATCGCTGAGACAAAGATCTCAAAGCGCCAGCAGAATCCCAGGTAATGCTTTGAATATGTATTTATCCTTGCTCTTTGATTTAATGAAGTTGCTGGAAAACGGATTCTGGCTTTCAACTTTCCCATGAGCTCCTTTAAAATTCATCCTTTAATACAGTTATTAGGGGTGATGACATCGTGCTGGCATGAAGTCTCTCTCTGGGGAACAAATTATTTTCCTCTGTAGAACTCGAAACTCTTAAAATCCAATTTGCTGTAAAAGCTTATAGGGGGAAAAAATCAATAGAACTTTTGCAGACCAAACTAGTTTTTGTCATAGCATTCTGAGGAGTTTTAGATATTACACCCCCTGGTTTTTGTGGGCTCTAAAGTGGAATCATTCCAAATTTTAGCTGTCTCTCTTTTTTTTTTTTTTTTTGTAACTGGGAGACAAATTATAGGAAGTTTATGTTCTGTGGGAAGAAACTGTTGATAACCAACAGTGTCAATCCTGTCAGTATGGAAGGATCTCATCATAAAACAGATTTGGGGCAAACATATGACAGAATTAAAATATGTTTTTTTACATAATTCTGATATATATATATTTCACATAATTCTTAAATATATATTTATATATATTTGAAAAGGGGCAATTTATTTAAGAAACAAAACCAAAATAATGAGCATTGCTGAGGATTCAAGGGAACTGGATTCTCGCACTGTAGCTGCGGGGTCTATTAAAATGGTGTGGCCGCTGTAGAAAACTCTGGCAATGACTGAAGACCTCAGACCTAGGCTGCCAATCCGTAGGAGCTGCAGAAGGGGCTGGGGCAGAACGGAGCCCAGACCCGCCCGCGCCTCCCATGCCAGCCGTGCGAGGCTCACGCTGGGCGCTTACCTGCCAGGCGATCAAGTCTTTGAGCTTCTCAATCTGCCCGTGGGCCTCGGGGTGCTCCTGCAGGTAGCGGTCCGTGAAGAAGGCCTGCGGAACGGGAAGCTGGTGAGTTACTTGTTCCCCCAGAACAAGAGCCATGTGCTCTAGGAGACGGCTGACCCCTGACAATGCATGGAGACTAGATGGTCTGGAGTCTAGCCGGGATGTGGGCGCTCTGGGCAGCTGCTCCTGCTGGGTGGCAGTGAACCCCCCTGGCTGCACCCATGTGCCCATGCCGAGGCTCCACCTGAGAGATGCCTCTTTTTCCTCCACCCGCCCGCAGAGCCAAATCTCCAGCCGAGTCCTTTCTGTCTCTTGTTTTTCTCTGTCCAGACAGGCATTGGTAAGCAGCTTCTTTTCTCTACCTCATTCGATGGTGCAACTCTGTCATTACTACATCAGGGAACCAGTCGCAGGCTGGCCGTAGCGAAAGGGGCTTGGCCTTCCTGATTAAAGCATTCCCAAGAATGGCAAATCCTGGATTAGCCTGTTCCCCATGTTCTTCAGCCCATGCTACTGAGTCACTCTCCAGGGAGGCCGGAGCCCCCACTGTACCGATGACCCCTCCCTAAACACCTGCGCTCCTGTATGTCTCCAAAATCTTTAGGCCCTGAATGACCCCAGGCTTGGAGACATCAATCTCAGGACGACCCGTGGGGCTCTCCAGCTGCGGGACGATATCTGGGTGCTGTGCCAGGGGTGCCTCAGAGAGACCCGCACAGCTTCTGGGCATGGGGGACAGCGTCCGAATGCTAAGCCTGTCCTGGGGGGCTGGGCGGCAGCGGGCCTGTCACGTGCCTTCTCGTAATTGGCAAAACCGCCCATGACGGCCGGGTCCACGATGCCGTTGAGAAGCATGGACAGGGGGTTGATGGGCAGCCCCGGGTCGTCCAGGTGCTGCTGGACCATGCTGCTGATCTTGTCGTTGGTCAGCTGCATGGTCTCGATGGCGTTCTCCAGCGGGCTGATCTCCACCTGCGGGGAGGGCACAGGGCGACGTCAGTCCCGTCCGCCGCGGACCGAGGAGGCCGCCTCTCTGTCCTCCCCCTCCCCGCACCGCGGCAAAAATCCAGTCACTGTCACCGAAATGCAGCTTTGGTTTCAGAGCACATCTCGGCTTCTCACCTGAAGGGTCCCACTGCCCAGTGTGCTGGTGACAGCGAGGTCACAGCTCCACTGGGTCAGGACAGCACGTCAGATGTGCGTCCTCAGCAGAGGGCCTGCCGCCAACATGGCTGGCCACAGACAGGCAGCTCCCGGCCTGAGGCCTACCCAGGGGTCTGGGCCTTGCCCAGCAGAGCGTGCGGCACAAGCACATGTGTCATAGTGAGGCACGGCTGTCAACCTGACAGTTGAGGGTTGAGCTCTGGGCACATCTGTAGAGAATTAGTAGTTGAGTTAAGCCCAGAGCAAACCTGCAGGAGATTGTCTAGAGGATGGGGAGGCCCAGCCCATGTGGGAGGCTAGTCCCTGTGCAGGTGAATAAAATGGAGGAGCTGTTTGAGAATGGGGGTGTCCTTGTGTCTACTTGGCCAGACATGCTGACCTGGCAAGGAAGGATCGTCCCTCTCTCAGCTACTATGTGGAGATGCTGCAGTCAATTCCCTCAGCCTTTGGAGTTGCAGTGGATTCTCCTGCCAGGCTGGGTGAGAAACTAACCAGTCTATAGCAAGAGAATAAACTCCTTGCTCCCCTAAGCTTTTGACGGTGATTTTTATCAGCAATAATGTAGGCAAACAGCAACAACATGCTTGCTTGTGTCCACAGACAAAGCAAGTCCTCACCTGAAGAATCAAAAAATAAACAGAAAACCAAACAAGGTGTCTTGGCTCTGGAGTGCACGTGAATGGTGTGTGTGTGGGGGGGCTGTGAGGGACGACGTACTTGCGTCCGGGTCCTGAGGGAGGAACACCACCAGATAATCTTAGAAGTAACAAAAGATGCAGCTGGCCAGGTACACGCTGCCAGGGCGTCGTGCGCCACACGTGCAGCAGGAATACGACCCTCACCCACATCTTGTATCTAACGTAAGCCTGCCAGGCCCACAATGCTGGGGGGTGTCATGCGTCACTGGGAAGCAGCGATACATGCCATCCTCGCCCGTCCTTCCTTCCTCCGGCCCGCCATCCCGGCCCGCCATCCCAGGCACACAGACGCTCAGTCCAGGCCAGGATCCCACGGTGCCACTCCCTGCCGTGACCTCTTTCTTCTCAAGAAAGAATGGGTTCCTGTTTCCATCCAGCCTGCAGAGCTGACTGCGGCCCTGGAGTGGTCTTCTCTGGGGCCACTTGTCTTCCAGCTCTGTTAGTCCTTCAAAACTGGCCAGCACGGCCCGAGGAAGGCTCGCCTTCTCCCCAAGATCAGCTCCCCCAGTCCTCGCTAGCGCACATACTGTTTCTCCAGCATCCACCTGGGCACCTGACAGGACGATCAGGGCCTTTGTGCACAATGCTCCTATTACTGGGTCTTGAAGGAGCATCCCAGCCTCTGCCCAGGGTTGCGTCTTTACCACCTGACGCACACCTCTGACTGCCCTCTGTCTAACTGACACACCTCTGACTGCCCTCTGTCTACCCGACACACACCTCTGACTGCCCTCTGTCTACCCGACACACACCTCTGACTGCCCTGTCTACCCGACACACACCTCTGACTGCCTTCTCTCTACCTGACACACACCTCTGACTGCCCTCTGTCTACCCGACACACACCTCTGACTGCCCTCTGTCTACCCGACACACACCTCTGACTGCCCTCTGTCTACCTGACACACACCTGACTGCCCTCTGTCTACCCGACACACACCTCTGACTGCCGTCTGTCTACCCGACGCACACCTCTGACTGCCCTCTGTCTACCCGACACACACCTCTGACTGCCCTCTGTCTAACCGATGCACACCTCTGACTGCCCTCTGTCTACCCGACACACACCTCTGACTGCCTTCTGATTACCTGGCTTTGGGGCAGAGACCACAAGTCCTGGAGCAGAGTGACCACACCCCAAGAGGGGCAGGCAGAGGGCCCTGGAGTGAGCGGAAGGAAGAGGGTTCCCCTTGACTGCCTGGGGGGTTGCAGAGCTCTAAGGCAACAGTGACATAAGATGCTCACGGAATGACTCAGACCTCAGGCCACAGGGGCAAGGGAGAAGGTGGACGCGCAGCTGGAAGAGTCAAATGGCCACAGCAGGTGAGCACACAGCGTATTCCAAGCAGATCTTTGCTTCTGCTGCCGTTTATGTTTACAAGACAGACCACGCAGCCCAGACTCACTATGTAGCCGAGGTCAAGGCTGACTTTGAACTTTGACTTCTATTGACTCCACCTCCCAGTGAGTCCTAGGATAACAGGCACGTCATCATGTCCAGTTAATGGGGTGTTGGGAATAGAGCCCGAGGGTTTCATGCGCGCTAGGCAAACGCTCGCCAGCTGAGATGTGTTCACTCTCAGTACATGTTGTCATACAGGCAACTGCTGCGGGTCCTGACCGGTCCCGTCAATAAACGTGCAGCGCAACTCTGCCTTGTATCACCCCACGGCTCCTCACAGATGTGAGTTTCATCTAAATGCAACTGACCCAGGGCAAGAGGAGGTGTAACTGAGCCACGGGGAATCACCAATTGTTGAAAAAGAAAAGCCCCAGGGATGGGGCATATCTTTACTCTAAATGAGCAAGTCCCACCCGTTGAGGTATTTATTGTAGAAATGGCAATAAAATCTTCAGGGAGAGATTTTGGAAAAAGTTCATATAAATTAGAACTCGCTTTGCACTTTTCATTTGGTTAGGAGAAAGAACTGTCAAAACAGCACAGCTGTGGCTGGAACGAAATACTGTGTGAGAGACAACGAGGCCTTCACCTGGGTTTCTTGCTGGCCAGCCCTGGGCGTGATCACGTGAGAGGCTGGAGGTAGCAGGAGGGGGGATTAACAGTGACCAGCACAGGGGTGGGGGGGGAGTCAGCGGTATGCAGGGTGGTCATGTGACTAAGGGACTCTGAATGAGGAGGGTACATCTGGCCTGGTCAGAGAGGGGCACAGAAGGTTCCTGCCAGGGAATCCTTACCATGAAGACAGACTTGACCTCAAACCACCTTAAGATTCCTGGCAGCTTGTATGCCGTGGTGTAGACGGTTCTCTCGATCCACATGTTCTGGGAAAGGAACACACGTGGTATATGTGAGGAGGACGGAGCAGGTTGGTGTCCCCCAGGGGATCTGTGTGACCCTAACTTGTGAGGGCCTCCAGCAGGGGTGTCTCTATCCGTGTAGGAAGGTGTGTGCCGTGGCATCTCTCTGCTCAGATGCCACAGCACCAAAGGGCCCCCCCTTTTCCTGGTTAGCAAACCCATCTCTCCGGAAAAGAAAATGTAATTGAGGAGTTGGGGAGATGCAAACACCTTAAAGCAAGAAGGGGTTCCCTCTTAAGTAGATTTTGGGGAAAACTCCAAGTGAGTCTGACATTGGCCTTACTTAAGACTCGAAAGAAAATTGGGGTGCAAATGCATCAGGCTAAATTAAATAAAACTTACTCTTTGTGCTTTAACCAAATCACTGTTTTGACGTAGATGTATATATTTGTGTGTCTGTGTTTGTGCAGGTGTGTTTGTGTATGTGTATGTGTGTGTATGAGAAAGAGAGAGAGAGGGAGAGAGAGACCCAAAGGTCAATGTTGAGCATCTTCTTCGACTGCTCTTTACCTCACTGTTTTGAGATGGGGTCTCTACTAAACCTGAAGGTTGCCATTTTGGTAGACTAGCCGGTGACCCCAGGACCCTCCTGTCCTGCCCCCCAGTGCTGGAGTGACAGTGCATGCTGCAGCCCTTGCGTTTTATGTGGGCGCTACAAATTGAACTCAGGGTTCATGCTTGCTCAGCAAACACTTTGCGACTGAGTCACCCATTCTCCAAGCCCCAAATCACCATTTTGAGCTTGTCTTATTTTTACATAACTAATATGTGATTATGTGAGAACATAAAGATTTGGATATGAGAAGGGAGAGAAGCTACCTACAACGCAGAGAAAAGAACCTCAACATTTTAGTATCTGTTGTTTGAGATTTCTTACCACATACTATGCATGTTACGGGTTTATGTCTATTTTAAGTAAAAACACCATTAAAAAAAACTAACACGGCGCCTTACGTATCGCAGGGAATGGTTTCAAGTCAGAGAGACCAAGTGTGCATCTCTGTAACAGTTGCTCCGAGTCCAACTCAGGTGCAGACGTAACTCTTCCAGCTGCCACCTGCTCGGGCTAGCTCACTGTGCCATGAGCTGCCCTCTACATTGCCCACCAAGCCGGAGCATGAGCTACCAGCAGAGATGCAGACACTGCAGACACCACAGGTTGAAAACTGCAGAAAGTGTTGTCAGGTCCTGGGATCCCCAGGGTCCCCAGCAAAGGGCTGCTGGGATGTGGGGACACAGCGGGTCTCTGTTCTTTGGTCTCGTGGGTGTCCCTTCAGGCACGTGACCGACAGAGGCGTACACAGGCTCATCTTGTAGGCCCTGGCCACCATCCCCGGGAAGACTCCCGGCCATCTCCTGCTCAGGCTGCACTGCATCAGCGCCTGCTCGCTCACCGGCTGAGTCATCTCTTGCCAGGCTCGTAGGTACTTAAGCACCCAGGCCTCGTTCAGTCTGGAGGGGCAGCTTCCTGCCCCTGGGAGGACGATCGTCACACACATCTTTGTGTAGGAGTCACCACCCCTGCCAGAGGGGTTAGGATAGGACTCTCCCTACTGAAAAAAAATCCCCTCGTGCTTCTCTGGAAGCTGGGGCTTTGTGGGTCGCTCGGAGGACTGAGTCCTATGGCTTCCGGACACTCCCTCCTGCACGAAGACATAAACGGGGCCATTGGGAGAAGCGCGAGTTCTGAGCTCAGCGCAGCTCCCAATGTCAGGTGTCCTGGCTATTCTTAGCTCGGCTCCCAACTGCGCACCCTTCGGCGACTCGCTTGACCTCCTTGTGTCTATTTCTTTACAAGACATGAATATACATGTTGCCAGATGGGGGAGGTGAGAGAGATCCAGTAAATCCTGCAGTTCAGAGGCTGCTAGAGATACCACAGAAATAACAGCATTTTGAAGTGCAGGTTCCTCAGAAAGCCACCTCTATCTGCTAGGTGCCCAGGTCGCCCTATTCTCATGGTCCCACTACGAGGACGGCCACCGAGGAGTCAGGTTGCTGGTGCTGGCCGAGAAACCAGACCTAGGTCTTGAACTATCCAGAATGTTGGAATTGCACTCCAAGCCTGTTGACGCCCAAGAACGTTGACCTCAAGGCTGGGGGTATGTCCCCCAAAGTTGACAAGATTCCTAAGTTTGAGGATTCACAGGGAGGGAGGGTGGAGGAGGTCCCCTGAAGTAGACTCCAAGCTGTGCTTTGAGCCAGGAGTGGGGTGCAAATCACCTTTGTCCTCCTACTCCTCAAAGACTGCAGTAGACACCTAGCTAGTCCTCAGTGGGGCTCCTGGAGCTGAAGCCCCCCTACACCATGGACTGAGGAGGGATGGTACAGACAGGAGCGCCAGGAAGGAAAGAGACGTGTCAATGCTCAAACATGTATGAGTGTATGTACAAGTATAGGTGCTGTGTGTGTACACACATACGTGTACATACATGTGCACACCTGTGGAAGCAAGAGGGCAACCTTGGCTGTCATACTTGAGGCGCTCACCACCTGTTTTCTGAGACAGGGTCCCTCATTGGGACTTGGGGACCATCTAAGAGGCTTACGGCGGCTGGCAGCGAGCCGCAGGAATCCGGGCTGCCTGCCTCCTCCCCATGCTTCCTAAGATTACACGTGTGTGTTACCATGCTCGGCTTTACTTGTATTTTTAAAACTAGAGGTTCTGGGGATCAAACTCGGGTCTGTGTGCATTTCGCTGACTGATCCGTCTCCCCAGCTCCACGATCTAATATCTCAAGGATGACGGAGGTGCTTCACTGTGTCTTCACTGTGTGAATAACGCTCCAGCTGGCAGAAAGCACAAATACCCAGCTGTCACGGTGGGGCAGGGAGATGGCGATGACGTCTTCCAGGTCCGGGCCAGGCACCTGCCAAGCAGCTTATGATGCCCCGCATGCCCCTCAGAGTCCTGCATGGGATGCCAGCGGCACTGAGGTGGTATCGCGGTTGGAATGTAAAATCACACCACCGGCTTGAACAGTCGGCCGCCGTTTGGGGAAAGTGACTGGAAGGGTCACGTCACTGAGTCACTCGGGCTTCCTGTGTGGCCACCAGAAGCAGCCCCCTGCTTGTGTTCGCATGAGCTCTCTGCCCGCGCCTTGGTGCCTTGGCGCCTGGCTCACAGTGTTCTCTCAGAGCAGCGGCAGCGCAGCCGGGGCGGGTAGGAATCTGCAGCAGTGTGCTGGCTACAGTGACTGGCACCTGGGGTGCGGATCCAGCTGTTCTCAAGACACTGCTACCTGCAGAAGGCCACGTAAGCTCTGGGCACCTCCTTGGGACCAGAGATCTGAATGGGGAGCACCTGGACCTTCACGGGAGCACCCCGGCCTTCATGCCATCCATCACCTTGCTGTATGTCTGGCAACCTCTCACCTCGCCTCTGTGAGGCAGCTTTTCTTTGGAGAGCAAAGCACATAACACCCCAGGACATCAGTGCACCCCCACAGCCCTCACCCCCACAGCCTGGAGGCTGTTGCACTCAGGCACTGCTTTTGGTGGGAGAACGAATGAGGTTTTGTTAATTACCGCAAATTCATTGTCTGGGTTTTTCTCCCCTTTCCGGATGGGCCGAGAATATTCAAATCGCTGAACCTCATTCACCCTGTAAAAACTGTGGAGACAGAGAAATCATTAGCGTTTAACCTGAAAAGCAGCCAATTTGCTTTTAGACTTGG
This sequence comes from Typhlomys cinereus, assembly GCA_023101885.1. Taxonomy (NCBI): domain Eukaryota; kingdom Metazoa; phylum Chordata; class Mammalia; order Rodentia; family Platacanthomyidae; genus Typhlomys; species Typhlomys cinereus. Next base: position 2,116,745 of record JALPQD010000195.1, read on the forward strand.
GGGGGGGGTGGTCTGGCCTCAGAACATGGCGCCTCAACTCAGCGCACGTCCCCAACCTTGACTCGCAGCCCCAGCCAGGGCTTTCTCGCCAAGAACTCCCGGAGGGAGATGCTGGCGGCTGAAAAATTAACTTGAGATTGTGCCTCCTCCCATCCGTGCCAGCCCTCAGGGGAAGAGAGATGCTGAGTGGACCAGGCAGAGCACGGGAAGGAGACTTGAAGGAGAGACGGGCCTGGCATCCAATGGGTGTGCTTACTAATTAAAATAATTAATCCACAATTTATCATTTTAGTTCACTAACTTAATGATTAGTTCATCAAGATAATTGAACGATGTTATCTCTTAAAACTTTAACAGACTTCAATACTTCTAGAAGGTGCTTCATCCTCTCCTTTCAGATCTGCAAGGCGGAGATTCTAGACACCCAAAGAGCGTCACATAGGTGCCCTGAACAATCTGCCTTCTGTTGTCCCCTTGAGGAAGGGGGCTTCTCCCTTTGGAATCACCTCGCTATGATGTAAGGAACTTGGAGCTATCTGAGAGCTCTGTGCCTGTCTGCTGATGTTGCTCGCTGAGAGACCGTGCCGTTCACCTCACACTGCATGCCCGTGGAAGTGTCCCCTGCACATCACCTCACACTGCATGCCCGTGGAGGCGTCCCCTGCACACCGCCTCACACTGCATGCCCGCGGAGGCGTCCCCTGCACACTGCCTCACACTGCATGCCCGCGGAGGCGTCCCCTGCACACCGCCTCACACTGCATGCCCGTGGAAGTGTCCCCTGCACATCACCTCACACTGCATGCCTGCGGAGGCGTCCCCTGCACACACACAACCCCGGCCTGTCTCCACGACACTGATAGAAGGGCTGAAAGGATGAAAGGGCAAAGAAGCCACCAAACTTCAGCCTGCAAAGCAAACAGACCCCGAGGGGGCGCAGGTATCAAGGGGCCGGCACTCTCACCAGCAGAGAGATGATGCTTCACATCAAAGGATGCGCAGTGAGCGGCGAGCGGGTCCCCAGCCCTTCATCTGCACGTGTGTCCGCTCAGTTGGATTTGGACCAGTGACTTGTGAAGTCTAAAGGTCACTGCATGACCGCACCCCACAGAAACCATTGCGTGAGGTGAAGGTGTGTGTGGGTGTTCATGTGTGGATTGCGCGTGTGGGAATATGCATGCATGCGTGTGCGCGTGTGGAGGTCAGAGGATAACTTTGTCCCTCAGGGGCCTTCAAACTTTTGAGACGGCATCTGTCTCTGGCCTGAACCAGGCAGCAGTCTAGACTGCCTGGCCAGTGGTCTCCCAGGGGTCTCAGCATCTCAGGTACGTGGCATCACACCCAGTTTTTTATGCAGGTTCTGGGGATCAAACTCCCCCATGCTTGCAAGGCGGGTGTCTTACCCACTGCGCCATCCTCCTTGGTCCCAGTGTAAAGGTTTTACCCTGCATGTCATCAAGAACAAATGTTTGAGTCCTTGGGTCTTATGAAACGTGGTGGTGGGCTCACCCTTTCAGTGTGTCTGTGAGGCAGGGTCTGGGTACAGCTCGAATGTTCCCTAGAGAATTCTACCCAGAATGGTAGAACCAGAAAGAAGGCTGTCCTCCACTTCCTGGGTGTCATTCTCTCCACATGCTCGGAAGGGACATCTTGTACATCCTTCTGATCAATTTTCCCTTCTGTGGGTTCCAAACACCAGTAGCTCCCCTTGCTTCTTGGAAAAGGGCAGAAAACACACCCCAATGCTTTGCACTCCCCTGGTCATTGATAAGACGCCCACCACAGCTTCTCCTTGCCTCTGGCTGTGGGAGGATTGGCATGATTTACCTTACAATCTGCTCAGACACTGGCCGGTGAAATTTCGGGGGCAGATCAAGCTTGGGCTTTACCGTGAAACACTGGATATCTGAGGAAAGGGGGTCAAGGGTCAGCAGCCAAGAGGAACCCCACCTCTCCACATGCATCAGCACACAGACCGCCCCCAAGAATGACGTAGCCTTGGTGGGCGGGACCATCCTCCTGGGGTCTTAAAGGATACACTGGCCGGGAGAATTCTTAATGTCATCGCCTGGTGGAGAAGTAGTCTTCATTTTCTCAGCGTTTGGGAATTGAGTTAGTAATCGGGCTTCAAAATCTTCCCGTCGTTCGTACTCTTTCCCCCGATAGATGAACACTTTCCCCTGGAAACAAACGGCGACCTTCATTAAATAACATCACTAGAGAAGGACCAGAAAAAGTTCACACGCGTCAGCCCTGGTCTTCGAAGTCGGCCTGACAGTTTCCTTTTTAAACAAATGCCACCACATTTGAGAATAATTTAGAACTGCACTGCTCTTATTGACCAAGAACTTGGGGATAATGCCAGGCAAGGTGGTGCTGCACCTCCCACGGCCGAACTCTTGGGGTGAGCTTTAGTCTTACGGATCATTAGAACAACGAGGGAAGACAGGGCAAGGCATGGGTGCCCCACGCGTAGCCCGAGGGTCAGGGTGGCCTGGCAAGTGAGCACGGCTTTCTTCTCAGTTAAATCCCACATCACATCTTCTCAAAATATGTCAGCGTCAGACACTGATGCTCAAAGAGGAATTGATGAGGAGAGCTGCAGTTTGAGAAAGTACCACTTGGCCTCTATTCTGTTTCCAGCAGAGCCCTAAGAATTCCTTCGCACCCCAAAACTGGCAGACAGCCTTGGTTGCTGGTAACTAGGACTGCGGTGAACCCCAAGAACAAGCCTAGTTTCTCCACAGCAACCCCCTGTTTCCGAGTCTCTCTCGGTAAATCCCCAGGAGGATTCTCGTCCAGAAAGTCATTTGAATTGCATCCTGGACAGATTCATTGCTCTTTGTCTGAAAAAGTATTAAGACATCCTGTTTTGGCCATTTATTTGAACTTTACTCCCTTGTGAAGATCCCCGTGTATATGTAAAATTAATTGGTTTCCATGCTCTTCTCCTGTTAATAAGCTCCTGTGTTAATTAGGTTCCTAGACCCAGCCAAAGAGCCCAGCACAGAACTCTGCAGGGTGGAAGAAGGCTGCCCGTCCCCCTGCAGTCCTAATTAAGTCATTTTCCTCCTGCGGAAGGAACCCACTCTGCATGGAAGGAGGGGGAGGATTTCTGAGCCTGACCTGACTCCTAGGAAACCTGTAGGGGTCAGTAGAGTGGGGGGGGCTCAGTCAGAGGAGGGAAGTGAGAGGCTGGAGGGGGAATGTAGGGCTTCCTTCCTGCCGGAGAGCTGTGCAGCCTTCCTCAGCCCTGAGGGCGGGGCGGAGCATTGCGGCTCTCTGAGTCTGATGTCTGTCTTTTCTAAGTGATGCTTTCCAAGCCGGAGGTCGCTGGTGGCCGCTAGAGACAGCTGGACTCAGGGACTTAGACACTGGGCACCCTTCCTCACACGGGCTGTCTTGTCCGGACCACTGCATGTGGGTGAGAGCCACTCTTTACGCACATTTCTCGAGCCCTGTTACTTCAAGGATTGGACGAGTGTGCGCTGAGTGTCAACTGGGTGGCAGTAGGAGGCGGGACGCGAACTATGGTCTTTTGAGGGCATCTGCCCCGCCATCTGTATGACCTTCTCCTATCTGTTTCTGTCTCATTGGAGGCCCAAGTCCAAGGGAACAGTCAGCGGAAGCCAGGGCAGGAAGTGTGGCCCAAGGACATGGCCACACGGGGCATGTGAGGCTCCGAGCAGAGTATATCTTCAGACTGGTTGGTTGTGAGACAGATGTTGTCTTCAACTGTCCCCAAAGAGACACCAGAGAGAGAGAAAGAGAGGGAGAGAGAGAGAGAGAGAGAGCAGACACCAGAAAGAGAAGGAGCTAGAGGGACAGAGAGACAGAGACAGGAGTCCTAGATGATCCGATTCCAGCACCCCTGCAGTGCTCACAAGGCTCCTGCCCCCTTCAGATGTGATATGGAGTCACCAACGATGGGAGGGAGGCGCGAGGCTTGCTGAGGCGATTAGGCCACAGGTCCAGGGCGCTGGCTTCTTGCCACCCATGAGGGGCGGGACATCGCCAGACACTGAACTTACTGCCACGTGATCTGGGGCTCCCAGCCTTCGTATGGTGAGCGATACACTTGGGTTATTTACAAATCACTCAGCTTAAGGCATTTTGTTAATGGCAGCTCAAACGTACCAAGACAATCCCTCTTCAAATCCCAGTTGGTTCTTGGGTTTAACAGATTAACAATTCAGGGACTATATTTTCACACTGTACTTGGGTCTGTCGCCAAGCATTATTATAGAAGAAAATGTTCTATTTTTTTCTTTGAAAAACGAATGTCAAGCAGAAAGCAAAGTAATACATAGTCTTAATGAAAAATATAAATACTTAGTCTGCGCGTCTTGCGAGGCTTCAGGAAGCCAAACATTTCAGAAGCTCCGGAAGATTTACCACAAAGCAGGCAACTATGAAAGTCGCCTGCTTTTATGACGCTTAACACTCAAAGAAGGCATAATAATAAAAATACATAAAAGCTTTGATAGAAAAAAAAAAACACGAGTAAGTTATAGATGAAAACACTAAGAATGTTCTCCAGACTAGAAATGTCAATTACTTTGAATTCCAAGGTAGTCCTTTCAAGTAGGAAAACGGGGACGTGCACGTATAGTCACAGGAATTTATTCCTTGTGAGAACTATAAATATTAATAGAAATTCAGGAAGCAACCAGATTGGTTTTTGAGAAAACCTGAGTGTATAGGAGGCTAGAGAGCTGAGCCAGCAGAGGCGAGTCTCCAACCTCCCACCCACTTTTTGGTAACTGCTAATATTATTGTCAGAAGACCCCCGCCAGGTGACCTGTGACAGGTGATGACCGCAGTGCTACAGCCCCACAAGGTTACTACGGTGGAGAGGGGAGAAGTCGGCTCAGTATGAATCAAGCACCAAAAATCTTTATCCAGACTTCGAATTTTTGTCCTTAGGTGGTAAAAGCTGTAATGAAAGGTCCCTGGAGCCTGAAGGCCACCTTGTCTATGAGCGCCCGCAGGACCAGCTCTGCTGGCTCCATTCAACCAGTCCAGTCCACCCTCCCAGCCTTCCCGGCCCCTGCCCTGCTCCTAGGGACATCTCAAATTCACGTTCACACAGGCTGCTGTCGGCTGTGGAAGCAGGCGGCATGCTTTAATGTGATTTGTCCCCCACGGGCTCCTGTGTTTGCATCTTTAGCTGATGTTGGGAAGGTCGTGGCACTTTAGAGGCGCAGCCATGCCGGAGGAAGGCACGTCACAGGGGGCGGGTCTTGAGGTTGGGCAGCCCCGCCCTGCATGCCAGGAGTCTGCCGGAGCAGTGTGCAGTTTGTTCTCTCGGCCTCCGTGACGTCTGCAGTGACTTGAGCCGCCTCCAGCTTCTGCCGGCCAGCCAGGCCTATCCCGCCATAATGGACTGTGTCTCCTCTGGAACGTAAGTGACGTAAATTTCCCTTTCTCCCTTAAGCTGGTGGGATGAGTGCTGTCTACAGCAGCACAGAGAGCAATGCTCACTGGTAACCATTCCACATAGATCACTGCAGGTGAGCCTCAGCCCCGCCCAGCAGGGGTGTGCCCAACGCAGGGGTGTGCCCAACACAGGGGTATGCCCAACGCAGGGGTGTGCCCAACGCAGGGGTGTGCCCAACACAGGGGTGTGCCCAACGCAGGGGTGTGCCCAATGCAGGGGTATGCCCAACGCAGGGGTGTGCCCAATGCAGGGCTGGCCACTCTTTCTTTGAGACATACATTTTGGGGGTGCCTACACTGACGGATGCTCAGGAAGAGAACATCCTATGGGTGTCAGCATACAGAGATGCCTCTAATCTGTGACCACATGATTAGAAACACAGTGGCCAGAGAGCAAGGTTCTGAGACCAGCAAATGCTCCTCACTGGCTCTCCATCCCTGATGGCCGAGTCCAGACAGAACTTCTGTTTTCCTGAAGCTGTGGGAATGACAACTGGGCCTCAGACGAGAAACCAAATGTCATAAACGTATCACAGATGCAGCAAGAAACCTGACCTACGGGTCAATGATACCTAAGAACATCTTTTGAAGAAAACTGAAGCATTGCACAGGCTAGACAGCATGCATTCAAATGATCAGAGTCCTGTGAACACGGAGCGACGGGAGTCTGGAGGGCAAACCTGGCTCTGGTTATATGCTCAACAGCACCCACTTATTCCAGAGAGGGAGTGGGGTTCATTTTTCAGCATCATGGCAGTGAACATCCATTTCCAATCGCTCATAAAATTAAAAATACGCATTCATGGCAGCTATTCACACGAGCCCAAAGACGGGCGTAACCATCAGATGAGTAAACAGACTGTGGTCTATGCACAAACGGACTGTTGTCCAGCCTTGAAGAGGCGGGGACTCTGACACCTGCCCCAACGCGGATGCATACACCTTAAGGAATCATTGAGTGAGCCGAGTCAAATACCAAAGGCCGAACACTGCATCGCACTGCTTCTCTAGTGTCACAACAGTGGCCAAAGTGCTGGGGTCAGAAAGTAGAAGGCGGGTGCTGTAGCTGTCAGAGACGCGGGAAGAGGTATGGAGCTCTGGTTTCACGAGCTGAGGAGGTTTAGAGCTGGATGGTGGTGATCATCACTCCACAAAGCAAGGACTGCATGCCACCGGACTGCTTGCTGTCGGTGGGCGGAGCAGTCAATTTGGGGCAACTCGAATTTTAACACAATTAAGGAGAGCAGAAATCTCTGGAGAAGAGGTGGTTTCAGGAGAAGGCAAAGTTTAAGTGCAATACAGAGGATTCTCTTGGCCCCTCCGTGGTGCCCCAGACCACCTCAGCTCTGGCCTTCACCACGCAGAGCACGGGGCTGAGAGGGGCTCTCTGCGAAGGGGCCACGCTGGAGCCAAGCGGCAAGAAGGAAACTCACCCGCAGGAACGAGGGGAACCCATGTCCGTAGTAGCCGACAGCAAAATAGTCAGGCTTGGGCCTGACCACCTTTACAATGTTCTCATAAAACTGAGCCTGCTTTTTCTGAAAGAAAAAAGGAAATGCATTTCAGGACCAAACATTCGAACATTTATTCTTCTGGACTCTTCTTGGGGGGGGTGTCTTATGTTTTGTGGACTAGGCCAGGGTGGATGTGGGTCCCTGGATTCATGTCACCGAGACAGGACATTACTGTGAACTCATTCTCCATCATTCGGCAAGAACTTCTAAACACACCACATGTGGCCATCCATTGGGACTTCGGGATACCAGAGATATTTTTTACTTCTGATTCGACAAGGAGCCCTTTGTGATTTTTAAATGTTACAGATTGGATACTGGGGTTCGTTAAAGGACAGAATTATTCTGCTCTAAATTAATGGCAAACACAGTGACATCTGTGATCTGCTGAGCAGAGAGATGCGTTAAGACAGCAGCAACTGAAACCTCAGTGACTTCGGCAAAACTCTCGGAGTTGGTGGGCTGGCAGGACCCCTGTACCCAGGATGTCAGCAGCTGTTTGATATCACCGCTAGAAGCTTCTTAGGAATACAAGTGAATTCTCATGGACCAGCATCGATCAACAGATGAGGGACAACCATCTTCCAGGACAACACGGAGGGTCGGGCCAAGGCAGAGAACACGTGGCATGGATCCTGACTTGAAAATTGGTTGAGAAATTGCCAGACAGCAAGCTTACACTGGTCTGGTTAAGTAGAAGCAGCCCAAGACTTACCAGCAATTCACTGAGTTGCTCGTAATCAAACATCTCCGTCTCATACTGCTCGGCCAGCTCTTTGCCCAAGGCGATGGCCTCCTCCCACATCTGCAGTGTGACACGCAAGGGAAAAAAGAGATATCGCTGAATTGTGCACCGAGTTAAAGAGCAACACCATCATTAGCAAAGAAACATTTGCCACGCAGGGAATCGTGGTGGAAAAGCACCAGTGTTTTCTAGCGGTTCCGGCCTTCAGTGCAGGGGCTGGGTCAGCTGAGCGCAAAGGTCAGGCTCATCCACCGTGCCATCTCTACCCATGGCACGGTGGTCTGCTGGCTCATCCTGGCTCCTGCCACCGTGATGGCTACCAAGCACCATCAAGCAGGGCCCCTTTGAAGCCAGAGAAGAGAGACCACGGGGCGAAGGACAGGCCAGCTGGGAACAGCCGCTCCAACATTCAGGCGAGCTGGCTACTGTCCCAAATGATCCCATTTCATAACTACCACGTTCCCAAGACCCACTGCTTTCAAAACACAGGCTACATGTGTGTAAATGCTGTGCTGATGTAAATCCCCGGTGCTTTTGAAAAGGAGACCTTCCCACACTAAATCATTTGGAAGTGCCTGTCAAAGTAACTTACTTAGTTTATTTGAAATCTTTGTATGTGTGCGTGTGCGTGTGTACAGACATGCATCAAAGGATGACTTCAGGTATTGGTCCTCACCTTCCACTTTAGGACAGACTCTCTTGCCCATTTGCGGCCACCTGTCTGGCCAGATGCCCTGTGAGGTCCTGGGGTCGCCTGGCTCCGCCTCCCATGTCACTGGAGGAATGCTGGGATTACACACATATGCTACCTGGGTCCGTAGGTTAGTGCAAACCCACTCTATCCAGTCCCCAGCCTGGATCTTACTTTTTAAAGTATAAATAAACACTTGACACAGTTAATAATTTGTCAACACAGAGAAGGCCTAAATTTCCCTTATTTTCTTTAGGAAAAGTAAAAAAAATAAAAGTGGATTGTTTGATGTAGGCGGTTAGCAACAGATGTCAGCTGGATAATGAAGGCTCAGGTTTTGAGCGCACACTGTGAACAATTACTAGTTAAAGTGAGTCCTAAGCAAGTATATGGGAGATTATTTAATGGGCACAGGGGGACCAGCCCGCAGTGGGTGGGACCATTCCCCAGATAGGAGAGTTGATGAGACCAAGAGAGCTGGTTCAGTAGCTTGGCATAGTTTGGCACGCTTGGTCTGGCAAGTTCAGAGATTGCCCATCTCTCAACAATCCCTGTGGATATGGTGTGACCCACTACCTCAGCTCCTGTGGCCCCTGAACTCTCCTACCAAGTTGGACTATGAACTGGAACCAGAATTGTCAACTACAATAAACCCCTTGTTCCTTTAAGTTGCTTGTAAGAACTTATCGGCAACTGCGCAGACACACTGCAACTCTTGAGAACACAGGACCCTGCAGATACTGACCCCCACGGGAAGATGGTTATCTTGGGTTTCCAGATCTTTCCCAACACACTGGAACTGAAACTGTCTTACCTTTCCTGCCCAGACAAGGACACAAGCTGGGCACCAACCAACCCACCCCTCTATGGAACCTCAGAAATTAACACCTGTTAAGGGGGCTCCAGACACAAGACCGAGGTGGATGTGAAACGGAACAGCCCCTCCCCGACGCAGAAACAGTAGCCCCTGCTGCCCCACCCCCAGGGCCCCTGGCCATGCCGAGCTCCTAGGAATGACTCGTTCCTGCCCGGGCTTGACCTGCTCGTGTGGAAAGCCAAAGACCCATGGTGTTAAACCCCCCCCCCCCCCGTCCCATGAGGGCAGCAGCAATCACCATGGGGGGAGGAGACGGGGGGGGGTCTTAGCTTTTCCAGCTGATGCGATAGCCAGTCACCCATGCCCCCTGCTGAGCCCTCCTGCCACTTGTCAGGTGAGTGACTGTTGTTCCCAGGGTTCAGAGAAGGATGGGGAGGGAGGAGGCACAGGGAGGGAACCCATTCAAGGCCACACAGCAGATACTTGGTGGATTTGTCCCATGCGGCCTTTCTCTGGTCTTGATGGTCACACGGGGCACTGGAAGTCCCTGGGGCCTCATGGGACACACCCCGGGCAGGGAGCCCCACCATCCACCCAAGGAGCTTTCATGGGCTTGGATCATTGCTGAAGAGCATGGTTTTATTTATGGCTGCCAGAAACACTTTCTCATACCAATTTTTTTTTTCTTTTTTTTTTTTTAGCATTTTGAGACAGTGCCTCACGTAACCCAGTCGTTGGCCTCACATAGCAGAGGATGAGAAAAAAAAAGGATAATCTTACAGTAATCTAATTGCTGAAGTCAAATCACATATAGAACGTCTCCACGTCAACTGGCATTTGCTGAGTGCAGTGACTGGATTCTGGACTTGATTCCGTAAGGGCCGTCAACACTAATCCTAATATCAGCAAACAAGCCCGTTGCACTGCTAAAGGATGGTCACGGTGGGCTTCGCTGTGCCCTCCATTCATTTTTTCACCAAGCTCATGAACCTGGCAGGGAGGAGTGCTGACAGATTGACAGGTGCTATCATTGGCTCGACTGGGGATGAGCTTGTCACTAACCAGAGCAGCAACAGTGTTTGTGCAAACATGCTTGACTGATGTCACTCTCTGTGGTGATTTGGATAGAGATGTCCCCTGAAGGCTCTTGGATTGAAGGTTTGATTGACAGCTGGCAGAGCTATTGATGGGGAATTGGGCTCCAATTCCGTGGATGGACTGGCCCAGTGATGAAGGCATTGCTGAATGGGCTGAACTCTTGATGCCCCCCCCACCTCTCAGGTTCTGGGATTACAGGCGTGGACCACCCTGTCCTGCCCACTTGACATTTTTGATGAGATATGGAGTTATTCTGGAATATGGTTGCATTTTAAAACTTTGAAAAGTGAAGTAAAATAAGCCCATCCTGGGTTTAGGATCCAGGAAGAGCAGAGCTTGAGGACCCGGCACTCGGTCAGCACCTTGCTTCGTGTGTCTACGCCTGCTTCTTGGATGTTTAAGGTCTCTGCAGGACCGACCTCACATTCGCAGAGCAGGAGTTTACTGTATGTGCTCCCATGTGCCTCTCCACCTCCCCCCGGCATTTCCATGTCCAAGACAACACTCCCTTTCTTTGGGGGGTATCCGGCTCAGGGTCTCCCCTTTACTTTCTGCCAGCAATCGCAAGTCCTCTTGGCTGCCTGGAATGCTTGGGCTTCTAATTCTTTCCGAGTGTGGGCATGATCTGTCTCCACCCTAAAGGACAGACGAGGTGTCTTAGATGCACATCAAGAGCAACTGCTTTCAAAGAAGTGTGAGTCTCCAGGAATCATCTCACCCTGCTCACCCTGAGGTTGCCCTGTCATTATCTATCAGACTTTCCAAGCACATATTCCCCTGCCCCTCCTCTCTGCGTATGCTAAGGAGCGCACCCCAAGGAGATTTCCATCTTCCTTTAATTAGATAGGGTCTAAAGAGAGTGCGGGCAATTCGTACTTCCAATGGAATACCTGGAAAATACTTCAGCGACAGAGGAGGCAGATTCAATATGATCTGGATTTAGATCGCTGAGGTGACAGAATTGCTTTGGACTCAGGAATGAACCCGGGCTTGGCTACAGGCTTAGAAGGCGCACGTGGAAGAGAATTACTGGATGTGGGACAATGTGGTTGCCCATCTGAGGTCTTTACTCCAGCTGGCGGCATTTGGGGAACTGTTGGTTACTGGTCCACTGGCTCACAGCACGTTCTTTCATTCATGGGTTCCAACTTCGGATGATTCCTTCTTCCATTTTCTTTTGAGATGGTAATCTTTACCCTCTTTCTGAAACCCGAACTCCTGTCTCTTCCAGTCCCAAGCAGAGAGCGGTTCTTTGCTGATGAACCCTTCAGGTCCAAGTGAGAACCAGGTTTTCGTGACGGAGGAGATGACTCAGTTGGTCAAGTGTTTGTCACAGGAACATGAAGACGTGAGTTCAGATCTCCAGAATCCTGGGAGGAGCGCAGGAGGAGCATCCGGTGCACAGTCACGAGAAACTGAGCTCAGATTCCAGGTGTCTGTCACCTCATTGCTGGAGGCGGGTGGTTCAGGACCGGGGTCCCCAAGGCTCGCTGGCTGCCGGCCTAGCTCCAGGTTCAGTGACAGCTTCTGTCCTAAGTGAATAAGGCTATACATGCACGCCTGAGGGCGGACACACACACACACACACACACACACACTCCCACATGAATTAGCACACACATATGCCATGCATACACACATATATATCACACATGTACAAGTGTCTATATGCTACACATACACACACAAGGACCTACACTACATATACAACATATATATATACCATACATACACATATATACAATACACATACAGGTGTCCATATACACACACTAATACAAGGACATACACCACACACACATACATATATATACAAATACATACACTACACATATACCACACATACACATATATATCACAAACATACATGTGTCCATATGCATACACTAATACAAGCACATATACATATACCTCATATATATACTACTCATACATATATATACCACACACATACATGTGCCCATATACATACACTAATACAAGCACATACACTATACACATATACATACAAGTACATACAATACATCATATATATACCACACACACATATGCCTTACACAATTCACATGTCCATACACACATACAAACACAAGCATATACACCACACACGTGCACATAACACTACACATATACCACATATACATGTATACATGCATGCATCATATACATATATACAAAAATACATACATGCAACACTTACATGTACATGCACATGCACGTGCCCATATGCACACATATGTACATGTATGTACTACACATACATGCAAATATCTGCCACACTTACATACGCACACACATGCATGTGCCCATGAGATCCAGGCTGATGGCATTAGCGCATGTCTGTAATCCCATCACTGGGAAGACAGAGACAGGAGGATGCTCAGGACTCTCTGGTCTATCAACTAGCTTACTTGGCAAGCCTCAGGTTCCATTAAAACCGGGTCTCAACACAACAAGTTGGATACCTCCAGAACAATGACAGCTGAGGTGATCGCAAAACACACGTGTGTGCACGTGCACATACACACAAGGGCGAGCACACACGCACAGACACACACACTTAAGAGTGGCAGCAAGAACGCGTCAGGGATTGATTTCTTACACGGAGCCATGAGGCGGGTGGGACCAGCAGGCTCTCACAACCAGATCGCTGGTGTCTGGGGAGAGAGAACCGGCAGCTGACAGGCTGCTGAGGGCGGGGTGCGTGGGGGGCGGTCCTCTGTGAACACGAGGACTCACTAGGCCACCGTGGGCAACGCCGGCTCCGTGTGCTCACCAAGTGCCAGCCGCTCACCAGGGAAGGCGTCTAAGGGAGACGACTTCCAGACAGTCCACCCTCATCTGTTTTCCCGGCAGGAGGCATCGGGAGGAGTCATCCTCAATTACCCTCGCACTTTCCCAAGTCCCCCACGGCTCCTGGTTCTAAATGGATGAGGCTCGATGGTGCGGAAGAAGCCGCAGCTCTGCTTCCCTCAGGACCAGCAGGACTGAGGTGCCCGGGGCCAGCAGGAGGTCTTGTTCAGTCAGCGAGACGTCCCTGGGCTCATGCGCGAGACGTCCCTGTGCTCATGCGCATCCTTCCAGCCTCCGGTCAGTGTGTGTCTGCGACCCAGATGGTCCTGACGAGGTTTGCAGCCTCTGCCTGAAGATTGACTTCCTGCATTCACCAGGCTCCCGATGCCTTTTCTTCTCTATCCTTGAATCTCTTGGGGTTCACAACCAGCTTCGACTGGTCTGACAGAAGACTGAATTTTTCCAGATGTTTCTGAGATAGTCTTTGTCCCCCACAGTGGTGCTTCTCCAAGGGTCGACGTTCAGAGGGATTCGATTTTCTACTAAGGGTATTCGCTGGAGGAAAGAGCTTTTCCTTAAGCTGGAGAAGCGATATCACGGCTGCAGGCTCGTGGGTGCCCACCGACCGCGCAGAGCAAGTAGTGCGGGCAGACGTGTGGGGGTGAGGGTCTGCTGTGGGACGGGGCTGGGGGCCAGCAGAGGAGCCACCCGAGTGGCTGAGACCTACCCTAGGAGACATCTGAGGCAGAAGAGGAGTGGGGTGAGGGTGGGGTGGGGGTGCTCGAGTCAGGTGCTATGGAAGAGAATGACTACACGTGCTCGACTTAAGAGCCCCTCTTAGAGCAGGACTTCATCTTGTCCTTCACTGTGGGGCCACCCAATGGGTGGGCTATCCTCTGCCCCTGTGAGAAGGGGCCTCTGTCTGTGAAGTCCCCTCAGCTCTCCAGGACGAGGGACCACTGGCATCTGCAGGGCAGACCTGAGGAAGGCCTTGGTATTGCCGACTTACACGGGATCTAACGCTGGGCGGATCCCGGCCTGTGCCGTGCACTCATGGGAGCACACGGTGGGCTTGTTCATGGAGAAACTTCTCCATGGTCCTACGCACTGACCGCAAACACTATTGCTCCTGACGGGAGAAAGATTTTTTTCATGTTTTGATTAAAAAAATGTAATTGGGCTGGAGAGATGGCTTGGGGTTAAGACTCTATCTTGTAAGCAGATCTGAGTTTGGATCTCAGATCCCACGTAAAAATGCCAGGTGGAAATGGCAGTGGCCTGCACTTCTGGTCAGAAAGGCAGAGCCTGGGAAATCCCAGAGTGAAGCAAAAAGGAGGTAGAATCAATTCAGGATGATTTCTGAAATCACCCTTGGGCCTCCACAGGCACACACAGTGCCTTCTGATACACACACACACACACACACACACACACACGCTTGAGCAAAAAAATTAATCTTAATAAGATGAAGTCATAAAGAAGTATGAAGTCTGAATATTTAGACCAAGTCCTGCTAATGGAACAGATTCCAGCGCGTGTCGACAGCTGCGGGTGGACTCACCGGCTGGCTGCGCGGGGCTCAGCCAGTTCATCTTCATAACACGTTTTCCCCCCAAGGGCAAGTTGCAGGAGTGAAAACATCACCCCTACACATCCAGACACAGAAACCAACCATTGCACCCCACATAGAAAGTGGTCGGTGCCCCTATTTTTAGTTCAGGAGACGACGCAAGCCAAGTAGGGATTTTCAACGTTGATGCGAGATGACGCGTGAACTTCAAGGGAAGGTAATGTTAAAGGAAAAGGGGCGGAGCCCCCACTGGCAGCAGTTGGGGGGCTTTCACATCACAGGGGGATAAGCTATCTCATGGTAACACATTTGCCTGCTGGCCAGGTTCTGAGATCCAAACTCACGGCCACGTCTGTCCTGTGGGATGGACAGCCGTGCTCTGAATTCCCCAGAGTGTGGCTGCTATTTTCTCCGTCTTCCTGCACAGAGAAGCCTGGCAATTTTCAGTGAAGTACTTGGATTAAGGGCTTTATTGAAAATTACTAGGCCTCCGCCGAGCACAATGAGAGACAATTCGGAGCGGCTTCAGAGACGAAGGATTTGGGAGAGACGCTGCGAAGGGGAAAAGATGGGACCGGGAAAGAGCAGGTAGTAATTGTTAGCTCGGGGAAGGAAGGAGTGCGGAAGAATGGCCAGATGGAAATGGCATTTTGTGGAGAGAAAGGAGGAGATTAGGAGACCAAGAGCCAGGCTGAAAGACATTCGAAGCTTCCAAATGGAGAAGCAAAAATAGAAGAATGATTGTGTGTGGAACAAACGGAAAGATAACGGGTCTTAATCTACCGGCGAAAGCTCCCAGTAGAAAGGAGCACATGAGCCACTTGGCCTTGTGGGTTCCAGGCACAGAGGAGGAGAGAGTTTAATAGAATCCGACCCAGCCGCATCCCGGCCCTCTGCCTTGGTTTCTCTGCAGGCACAGCGATGCAGCTGCAGACCCCCTGAGGGGACCTGCTTCCGGGCAGCTTGCTCCTACTATCACCAATCACACTGGCTCGATGCTACCCTGGGCCACAGTGGCATATCATACCACATAGTGAACACACACACACACACACACACACACACACACACACACACACACACACGGGAGAAGTGTGTCATGCGGAGTCACGCTGAAGGGGCTTTTCGATTCCATTCATCATCTTAGAATTTCAGAAGGTTTGAAGTTAGTGAACACAGCCCTTTACAACATTTATATATATATATATATATATATATATATATATATATATATATATATATATATATATATATCTTTCATTGTGTTTTTTCTTATCCATCCCTCTCCTCCCCGCCCTCCTCATCTTGTCCTCTTCATACTGACCCTCTAACTGCTCTGGCTGCCCCTCACGTTGCCACCTTTCTGCTTTCATGCCTGTCACTTGACCAAGGGAGGCTTGAGCTGTGGGCACAGTTGTGAAGACTTGGTGGAGTTAAGCCCTGAGCAGGCCTGCAGGAGACTGCGGCTGCTGGAGAGGGCCAGGCCCGTGGTGGCGACATGAGGCAACGTTGACAATGCCACGTGTGCTCTATCGCCCTCCCTCGGGGGCCCTTCCACTTCTGTCAGGGTCCCTATTTTCATCCTTCCACACGTAAATCTAGATCCCACAGATGGGAGAAAACGTGTTTGTCTGAGGCTGTGTTTTTCATTCGAGGTAATGACATCCATTGCACCCAAGCTTCTGCAAATGCTTTGGTTTTAGGTTTCTTCACAACTGACGACGAATCCAGTGTGTGCACGAACCACATTTTCTCCATCCACTCATCGGTCCATGGGCATCCAGACTAGTTCGTTTCTTAGCTGGTGTGACTACAGCAGCAATAAACATGGACGTGCAAGTGTCTCTGTGGCACGTGGGGGTCCTTTGGGTGCCCACCCAGTTGTGCGACAGGTGGGTCAGATCTTAGTTTAATTTTTACTTTGCTGAGAACCTTCCACACTGACTTCCACGATGGCCACACAGTTTATAACCCTACCACAGTGCCCACACCCCACCCCAGTGCCCACACCCTGCCAGCATTTATTGCCATTTCTTTTCTTGATGTGAGTTTTCTGGCTGGTGAGATGCAATCTCAAAGTCATTTTAAGTTGCATTTCCCTGATGGCCAAGGGGGCCGAACACTTTCTCAAACACGTGTCGACCGTGTGTATTTCTTTGAGAACTGTCTATTCAGGCTGCTGCCTCATTACTGACTGGGATTTTCTTTGCCGTCTAATTGCTACAGTGCATCATGTATTCTAGATATTAATTCCATCTAGTCCCAGTCAGCAACAGTTTTTTTTTTTTTTGTATTTTGTAGATATCTCTTCACTCTGTGAAGATTTTTAATTTCAGATCTCCAGATCTCGTGTGAAAACACAAGGTGGAAATGGTGGAGGCCTGCGACTCCAGCCCTGGAAGGAGGAGCCTGGGAAACCCCAGAGCAAAGCAGCGAGGAGCCGGGATGTTCCTGTTATCACTCGGAGCCTTCCCCGGGCACACACAGTGCCCTCTTCCACACACACCCACATGCACACATGCCAACAACTGAACAAAAAGAGACGTCGAATGTGGTCCTACTGTGAGGTCTTGGGATAAGGATTCTGCATCCGGATCTGGGACAGGACACGACCCAAGGATGCGAGAACACTTTTCTTTTTCCAATAAGGCTTAGTAACACAGTGCGTATGTCAAAGTAGACAGGCATCTACTATATGTTCCTCAGGGCACTTGCCCAGCGCCGCCGGAAGGTCAGTGTCACCTTGCGATGACCTCAGCAGATGCTCCAGCGTTATTTCGGGGCAGAAGCGCTTCGGAACCAGCGGTCCCATCCTGCCTCTCCCTGGCCGAATGCCGGTGGCAGAGGCTCAGATCACCTTGTTCCCTTCACGGAGACTGGACGTGGAGCCCGAGAGGGAAGCCCGAGCTGCTTGGAGCCCTGGGGAGTCATAACTCCAGCAGCATCCTGCCAACCCGACAAGCGCAAAAGAGAATTACTCCTCCACCGTTTCCCCCCAAAGATTCTGCTTGCTGGTGTTGAGTGGAGTTCTGGTCCCTCAGGCCCTTCACACTTCACTACTATGCTCTCTCCGCACCCCCCAGGTTTCACGAGGACACGGGGGTAGGGGTGGGTGGGGGAGGGTAGTTTGCAGTGTTCCGTGCAGAAGTCAGACACTAGCCTGTTGTCCAATCTGGTGGTTTTCTTGACAGCTCCACCCACATCCAGGAACTCCCTCTGACTCAAGGTCAGTCAACTGATCACATGACCCTGGTTATCGGAGTCACGGAGACCCGGGAACCTCGGAGGATACTCCTTCCCCCGGATTTCCTTTTCTGCCCACACCATCTCATCGTGTGGGTAAGTTTTTTCCAAGTGCATTGTGGGAGGCTCAGCAGCCTCAGCTTCCAGGTCTGCGTGGTACCGGTCTCCCCTCACGACAGTCAGCTGCCCCTGCAGACTCCACTTGGAAACGCTGTTCTGAACTGGCCGCATGCTTCAGCTCTTGCAGTTGATTTTGTTTTGCATGAACTATTATTGCACGGGCTACCTGTGTCTCAAAAAGAAGATTTTGCGTCTTCAATTTCTCCTTACTTTGGGCCAAGAGGGCTGCTGGAAATGCGCTTCGTTCATCAGCAGGCAGTAATGATGCTGAGCATCATTCACTCATCTGGCTGATGGCGAGACGCACACAACACTTACGGCCTTCTGGAGGTCACCAAGGAAGCTGAGCCCTAGAACACTGACCCCCCCAAGAAGAGACCTTCAGAGCCTGGGGAGAGTAGTTGATGTCTGCAGGGCGTGGCAAGCCTCAGACTCTAGGAGGGGAATTGTGGGGGAAGGCAGATGTGCTCAGAGGCTGCTGTGAAGACCCCCCAGTCCCCTGTCTCCTTGGACTCAGGCCTTGGGCTCCAATCCCAGGTCTCCATCTGAAGCTATTGACACCCGTTCCACGTCCAGTGGTCACTTTCCCCATGGTAGCCAGCAGTAGCCCCAGTGACTGAAGACGTGGACGGGATCCCAGTAGGAGTTCTCAAGCCATGCAGGAGGCTGAGTTTATGAGCTTCGGAGCCCGGGCGGCTGGTTGGGGCGGCCACGTATCTGGATCGCAAGGAAGTTGGGCACGAGGTAAGGGTGGCCCAGTAGAATGATGGCAGGTTTCCTTTGAGCAGAACACAACTGAATTTATAATTTTGTTTATGCCAATTAATCTAGAAACTGCCAAGGTATAACAACACCAATGCCACTGCAGGAATAAATTGTCAGTGACAATGGCAAAATGCAAGATGCCAAGGAAACACGATTGCTGCAAGCACATCGACACATCTGGGTGCTGGCCACACTTGGCGCCTAGAGAAAGCGCTAGAATCATGGCACGTTCTTCAGGGCTTACTATCCGTAGCGCATCTGAAACAAAGACGATCGATTTTTTTTTTAGGATCTCTTCTTGTCTATATTTGCAATAAGCCACTGGTTTTCTGCAAACATTGCGTGTTAACAGATGTGTTTACTGTGCTGCAGGGAAGTGTGCATAAAGAAGTAAGGGAGGCAGACAGCATCATGGTTGGTTTTTTACCTTGCCTTTGTCGAAGTAGTGGATGATCTCTTGGTAGAGGTGCTCCTTCAGCTGTCCCTGCGTCGTCGCCTGGAACCCGTCCCGTTGTGTGAGGTGGGCCGCACACACGTCCTCTGACCACTGAGGAGAAAACAAAGAGTGAGCAGACGGAGGCAGGGGCATGCCTGACACTGCCACTGTGCCCCAAGTGAGAGAGGATCAAAGTGAACTGCGTAGTGTGTGTGTGTGTGTGTGTGTGTGTGTGTGTGTGTGTGTACATATGTGTATGTGTGCGTAGGGGGAGTCTTGTCCTGGGATACGGCTGCCATCCAGCTGTCAAGGCTGAGACGTGAGGGAAGCACATCTGTCTGGAAGCCCAAGAGAAAGGACAGGCAGAGGAAGGCGGGACTGTGGTCAGATATGCCAGAAAAAACCCCCACGGGTTCAGAAGGCATAGATTTACTAGCTTAATTAAAAGCCTCTAACAGCCTAGTGGGAACTACAAGCCACTAATGGGTAGGTGGTGGGTGACACCCTCAGGTGCTCTCTCCTTGGTCTGGCAACACTCAACACCTTATCACAAAAAAGGGTCATCAAGAAAGAGACTCCAGTGACCTCAGGCAGGGGTCTCTGCCCGAGATCACAGGCCTGCGCTAGGCTCCGGCTCCACTAGTCTAGGGAGACGCCGATCAGCTGAGGTGGGAATGCAGTGCATCACAGTGAAGCCAAGCATGCAGACTTTCAACTATTTCCTAACAAACCAATGGGGCTTGTTATGGGGTCTGGTAACCATCAGCAGATATTCGGTGAGACCCTCATTATGTGTCAAGTTCTGGGTCAAAGATGTGTCAGAAGCCTCCCCACAGGGACTCTGAGCCACCAGGACAGAGTGAGGTTACATATGTGCACATCACGTAACGCTTAACGCTTAGGATGATTCGGCGTCTAAGGGTGGTAGGCGTGACTTCACATGAGGGGTGTAGGGCAGGTCACCAAACGGCACGACAGAGATGCTCACCCTTGGGGACCTGTAACATGTAGTGCGGCCTGATCCTGTTTCAAGACAGGACAGCAAACGCACTGCAGAGAAGCAACTGATTCCCAGGGTATCTGGGTCACAGGAGAGTTTCCAGCCAAACTTGGGGTGGGGGTGGGACGGTGGACTGTCCCAATGGAATCAATGCTCTGCTAAATACAACGGGACCGGCTGTGGGGACATTGGTCAGGATTGTGGCAGAGGAGGGCGGCAGGGCGAGGAGAGGCCGTGGCAGCACCGGGCAGAGGCCAAGTGAGCTGCATGGGATGCTGTGCTCCAGGAACGCAGGGAGCTGCCACGAGACGCCTGTCCTTTAGCGCGCGTCTGACCTCTTTCCTGAAGTCAGCGGCCTGGAGCATCTTATGCTGGACCACAGGGGACCCCCAAAGACTCCCCATCTTTAGGACTGCCAGATGGCAGCAAGAAACTTTTACCTGGCCCACAAGAACCCATAAAGTGTCACATTAAAATTGGACTTACACATCCTACTTTCATGGGAAGTGACTTACTCTGAAACTTTGGAGTCTGTATAGCACAGCAAGGGTGTGGTTGCATTTTGGATATAAACACATGGGGATAAAGTAAGATTTAGAGATTCCCAAGAGAAACCACCATAAAATAAACAAGAACAAGAAGGTTTGGGTTTGGGGGGGTCTATCATTTTAAGATCACTAACACTGAATCAGGAAGTGAATGCCCCCGATATGTCCCATTTACATATGGAAATGACACCCGTTCGTTGCTAAGTCCAAATACTCATGCTTCTATTGTTCTTGATTTTGATCAAAAATATTGAGAATGATGAAGAAAATGTGACTTGAGGATTTCTAGTTTAATAGACACAACCACATAACCCACTTTGCTTAGTGAGTCAGTTAAGCCGCATAAATTCACATTTCCAGCAATATCACAAGTGCTCAGGAAAAAAAAAATCACAAAATGTGACAGCGTGAAAGACATGAGAGAGATTATGCTGAAGCCCCAGCTAATTGGAAATTCAGAACCCAGTGGACAAGATAATGCAATTGAGTCTATTGATCTGGGCCGTGAAAGCAGCCACGGTGCAGCACGGACAAACTCATCTGTCCTGCACAAACCCAAAGACCAAACAATCGGTGTGGATGCACCAAACATACGTCTCCCAGCCACACGGTCCGTGTTCCAGGAGAGCAGGGGGTCAGCAGCCAGTCTGTCAACCTGTCTGACTGTCCCTGAGTAACGAAGGAGATCTTCACCTTTCCAAGCACACCTTGTTTCTGAAGTTTTGGGTTTCTAAAATATGAAGGCCATTGGAATTCATAATGGGGTAACTGCTTCTGTGGCTGCTCCCCAAAATCTCTACTCTCAGAAAGGCTGCCCTTGGAAGAGTGCCAGGTTCTGGAGGCCAAAGGAGTCCCCTGGTATCCGGTCTCCTGCCACCCGCTCTCGCCTCGTTCTGTCTGAGGTCGGGCAGAGGCAAAGCGCCCACCCTCAAGACAGCGTGGCACTGCTGAGTCTGGGTGAATCAGCATCAGGACTCAGCAGGAGTCTAACACCTTAACATGGCCTTCTTGACTCTCACAAGCCAACCAGCATCTCTTAATGCTCATTTTAATGTATTTTCTCTGAGTCTGTTCTCTTTTATCAAGTTCAAAATGTTTCAATATTTTCTAAGAACATCATGAGAAAGATAATCTAAGGACTTACTGGAATTCCAAATTATAAAACTTGAAGTTCCACTATAATTCCCCCATCTCTTCACCCGTTGATCCATCCACCTCCATACCCCCATCTACGCCGTCCACCCATCCCTGTATCCATTCAACTATTCCTTTTTATTATTATTATTTATTCAACTGTGTGCATATGCGTGTGTATGTGCGTGCGCGCGTGTCTGTGTGTGTGTGTCTGTGTGTGTGTGTCTGTGTATGTGTAGAACCACGGACGAATTCGCGAACCACCATGGACGCCTCCACCTCCTTCTGCCCGGGGATTCACAGGCTCCGCCCTACCAGGACCAGAAGCCCAGGCCGCCCCCGCTTCTGCCTGGCGTCTATACGTGGGATCTGGGATCCGAACTCAGGACCTTCCGCCTGCAAGGCGGAGGCTTAACCCCTGAGCCACCTCTCCAGCCCCATTCAACTATTCCTAATGCACTGCCCTGTCCATCTGTTCATCCACCTCCCCGTGCACCTGTACATCCTCCCATCTGTCTACTCACTTAACTATGCATCCACTTCTCTACTCACGCATCTATCATCCATGCATTATTCCCACGTCCATGTTTCCATCTCTCCTTTCCCTCCCTCTCTTCTTCCCTCCCTCCATATCCCTCCATCCATCCATCCATCCATCCAACCAGCCAGACAACTGCCCACCCATCCATCCATACCTCTGTGCACCCACCTTTCTATTTCCTGATGACTTTGTATTATTAGCTGCAATTGGACATAGGAGAGAATATGTCCCTGTGAGTAAAATAGCCATTGTCTAAGAGTTATCTGCCTAGCGAACGAGCTGGGAAGAGCTGATAGGTCTCATGCCAGCCCGGTGCTGGTGAACTCATCCTTCTTCAGAGAACCACAAAGGAGGCTCACTATGGCCTGCTTTAGAGAAATGTCGGGATCTGTCCCTCCGCTCTCTGAAGGCGATGAGCTGCATGACTCATATTTTCTCCCAGCCGCGCGGCCAGGGTTGTGCCCTGTTATTGATGTCCTCCTCATCCCCCCGGCCCTTATCGAATCCTATGCACAAACAAGGAAGGGCACGACCTCTGCCCTGTGTCACTTCATAGCCTGACGCTGGAGGCACCTTGCAAAATCCTCATTTGGCAGGGCCCGATCTGTAATCAAAGCTTCCTGACTATTCCCATCCATGTCCTTGCCCGCCATAAAAACTTATATTAGCCGTTTACCAAAATTTGTCATGGGGAAATAAAAATTTAAATAACCTTGTAATTTATAAAGAGATTCGCAGGTGTGCACGGAGACAGTTATTACCTTCAGAAGCTTGGCATGGAGAAGTAAGGTGTAAGCTGCTTCTGTGTAGTTATCACATTCTTTGTGCAGGTCACAGAGTTTGTACAAATACCTGAGAATATGAAACAGAGGCCCGTTCTTAAAACATCACAGTGTAATTTGTGTCGAGGATTGCAGGAGCTAAACTCCACATTCAGCAGTAACTCACATCAATGCTTATTTTTACTACGTTCATAATTCATAATGCCTTGAAAACTTTTGCTACAGAAAGCTGTAAAAGAACCAGTGGGAATAAATGTAATGATTGCATATACACACCCGCACATATGTAGGTACACATAAAACATTACACATATGTGAGCAAAATGATAGACGAGCAGGTGTATATTAAATCTTAAATCCTGTTCGCAGGAAACATAAAAATGATAAACAATGCAAGAATTTTACTTCCAGGTTCCTTATTTTTCCCCTTTACTTCCAGACCTTTTCCTTCACACATCTGAAATGAGATTACCCGATCCTGATGGTGATTACCTGCCTTTCTAGTGACTCAAAAAGCCCCCAAAGGCATCAGAGCACAAATCCACAAGATAAAGAGCCGGCTGATCACAGGCAAAGAATCAAAGGATTGTCTGTGCTGTGGAGAGACCAGGGCTGCTTTAACTGGAAAGCTGCACTTGGGATCAAAGAAACTGGCTGTTCCCCCAAGTTTACTATGTTCACACAGTGTTTCTTAGGGAGAAACGAAAAACAACAAATAAAATTTGCCCAGTCACAATGTAGCAAAGGCCTTAAACAGCCAGGTCCCCGCTACATGGTTCTAAGTGGCCATCGTGCTAATACGTCAACACTTAAGAAAAGGGGATTAAGATACAAAGTGGATCATTCCAGGCAGGTGCTTATGTTTTCTTGTGATACAGGGGATCAAACCCAGAGTCTCCCCATGACACCCAGGGCCCCCCACACCAGGTAAGCGGGTTACCACCAAACTGTATCACAACATACTCAAAAAGGAACAAAGGCACAGAATCCTCTTCTTTTCAAGGTGGTCATGGCACACGTACCTTATGTACATCTCCTCTCTTTCAATTTCTTTGTAGAAGTTCTGAAAAATGAAGCCACAACATTGTTTTAAGAATCAGACTGATATGTAACACAGTGCCAGGAACAATGAATGCATACAACAAAAGAGGAAACAAAGAAAAAAAACCCCAGAAAATGAAAGAAAGAATAAAACAAAGAAGGAAGGAAAAAAAGGAAGAAAGCAGGAAGACAAGGAAAGAAGGAAGGAAAGAAGACACAGAGAGAGAGAGAGACAGAGAGAGACTCCTAAGGGTCACAATGTCATAAACTCACGCAATCTCTTTGAAATAAACACAGCCAAGTCTGGAGTAAGGGAAGAGACATCCTCAGTATGACTTACATGTGGTCTCAGTGGGAGCTGCGGAAGCGCTAGGGCTCCTGGGCCCTCACGTGTCCCAGGCCACTAGCCACAGAGCAGTTAAAGGTGCAGAAACTGTAATTCCATGAAACTGAGAATCCACATTGTCAGGTGCACCAGCTACACACTGACGGCTCCGATCACCACATGGGCTACTGTTACTGTTGAGACGACAGTGTCCCGTCGGGTAACCCACGTGCAGCCCGCGGGTGCTCATGGTGGAGGAGGTTAAGTCTGCAGTTAACAGTCAATGGGCCATTTCTACGTGTTACTGAAAAACATCATCTAACTGAATATTGATATCCAAGTTGTATTTCATTTATGCTGGGCGTGTGGCACTGCACACCTATGGTGCTAGTGTTCAGAAGGCTGGTGCAGGAGGATCATGAGTTTGGGCCAGCCTGGGCTACATGGTGAGCCTGTCTCGCTCTTCCTTCCCCTACATGCAAATGCCTGTAAACCAGTCTGAGTTATCCAGGGACATCTCCTTTCTTCTCCCATTTGAATCTGTCATGTGAATTCCACTACATACTTTATCAGTCTAAGTCATTCCTAAGACATCACCTAGCAGGGCCCCTGAGCTGGGCCACGTCCCAGCCATTGTCAAAGTGAGAGGTAGCAGGGGGGAATGTTAGAACGGCACAGTTGGTGCCTGGGGGACCAGTGAGCATCGACATTATAAAGATGCACCATGACCCGATGCGCAATGACGCGGGCTCTTTAATTTCACAAGGAGAGAGGGGCACTGCTTCTAAAGCGGACGTTTCTGAAGACAACAGGCACGCATGGACGGCGAGCAGGAGCGCATGGGGGGTGCGAGAAAGGACAGGTGCACGTGGGCAGCGGACAGGGGCGCATGGGAGGGGCGCAAGATTTGCAGCAGCTCCACAGCTGACACCAATGAGCTTTGGCGCTTGTGACGCCCTCAGCATGACGCCACTTCCACTGACCACTCAGAGATCAAAGACAGGCCACGTGCGAGGCAGGGCTGTGCGTTGCCTCGCTAATGTTTCAAGCTGGGATTTCACAGAGACACGTCCAGGGCCCACGCTTTCCCTTGCAGTTGGTCACCCTCCACTCTTCCTGAAGTTCACGGTGGCCGCGCTCTCCTGCCCACCCCTCAGGAGGCTTCCTTCTATTATCTGCCTGCTTGGAGGTCTCTTCCCTTCGCAGAGCTTTGGAGACCCTCGGAGCAGAGGCCCACGCATCTCGCGCATGGCTGTCCACAGGAGACTCAGGGCTTCCTGTGTCGCAGTTCACGCAGCTCTGGTGCCTCACAGGGCCCTGTGGGTGGCAACCCACTGCCCACCACTGGATCCCTCAGGTCTCCTCCACATGGGCACTGACATGTGCCAGGCGTGACGCTCGGCACCTAAAGAAAGTGGCCCCTGGCCTTAGTCCACCCTGACGGCTGGCAGCCTCTGTCTACCTCACTTTTTCAGAGGTCAAACATTCACATTATATAACTCAGCCTGGCGCTCCTTCTGACTCAAACTGACACTGAGAGTTTTACAATTCTGCTCCCACAGGGCTGGCTGTTTAACCCATAAACTCACTGCAGCTGTGTCTACTTCCACAGGCCCTGCTCGTGATTTGGCCAACACTTCATCATGGCAGGGGAAGACCTCACGAAGCACCACACCTCCCTAAGGGTTAGGCTGCTGTGGCAAGGGGCGCTGCTTTCTTAGGTGGCATGCCCACTCATGCTCCGGCGACCGTCCAGGCACATGCTGTGCAGGCAATCCTGACGGAGCTCAGTGGGTGACATGTGCACAAAGACATGAAGGGAGAAAGGAGGCTTGATGTCTGACACACACAAAGAGGACATGCAGTGGTCACATGTGCAATCCTAGCACTCTACAGCAACTGGGAGGGGGAGACAAGGAAGTCAGGGGGAAGCTCCAGGGTCATGGAACATGTAGAGCAGAAACGGCCAGGGAGACTTTGCCTAACATGGTGGAAGAACCACCTCCCGAAAGCTGTCCTCTAACCTCCATGTATATGTCCTGGGGTGCACCGGCGCGTGCGTGCACACACAAAATACATTGCAAAGGTATTAATGCACTGAAACACATTGAAAAGGTATTAACGAGCTAAAACAAACATCTATAATGTTGTCATGGTTTGAAATGTGTCCCCCACAGTCTCATGTGTTTGGCAAGGTCATGGCACCTTGAGAAGTGGAGCCTTGCTGGAGGAAGGCAGTCACGAGGGGTGGGCCTTGAGGTGGATCAGTCCCATCCTACCACCAGGAGAAGTCTGCCTTTGCAGCAAGCAGTCTGCAGCTCTCAGCCTCCAAGATGTCTGCGGTGACTTAGCCTCCTCCAGCTTTGGCCAGCCAGCCATGCTGCCTCTGCTATGAGAAACTGTTTCTCCCCTCTGGAACCGTAAGCTGAATAAACCTCCCTTTTTCCCTTAAGTTGCTTGACTTTGGGTGCTCTCTCACAGAAATAGTTAAGAGTAACAGTCACAAATGTCTATGTATTATATATGTGTAAACATACATTTGAGTTTATGCATATGTCATGTACTATACATATGTGTATCATATCTATGCAATATAGTACACAGGTGAGCTCGGTCAGGGACATATACAAACAGGATTCTTATCTGGAGAACTCCTTCAAGGACATATACAAACAGGATTCTTATCTGGAGAACTCCTGATTCACGTGTCTCTTTGTCCCTCAGGTTTATGTTTTATGCAAACCCAGGATGGTTGGCTCCTTCCTCCCACCCCCAGGAAATGGCTAAAGATAGAAGCTTCCATCCTAGGATGCTTCGAGTTGAGGGATGTTACTAAGGTGGGATTGTCTCAGGAGTCCTGGGCATTTGTCAGCATTGAGCTTGTGTTGACCATAGGGCAGCAGGTGCGCACTGAGTCAGGCTCCAAAGAAAGGAGGACCACACGTCAACGTTAGAAACCATGAGAGAGGCCATCTTTCTGGAATCCAAACATCATTCCAGAATGAGTTTCTGAACTGCCGACTCTGGGGCAAAGAAGGGGCTTCGGCATGTTCTCTTCTCTCTACCAGGTATCATGTGCTGGCGAGCCTGCGAGATCTTGCTTAAAACAACCCCAAGTCTTAATCATCAAAGCTGGCAACCTAATAAACTCCCAGCTCTTCTTTCTAGACACTCAGCGGCTTCTTAGCTCCCGTGAGGATTAGAACAAGCACTGCAGAATCACATCTGCAGTAAGGAATGATTTTTGAGAATTTGTTCATTTCTTTCCCGCAGAAAAATGCCAGTTTGAATTTCATATCCACACTGGTATTGGAAGGGTCGATTACTTTGGACAGGGGCAAGAATGGAAGACGCTGGAGTTGGTCCAGGCACTGTCTTATGCGTCAGACCAAGACCAGCTCCTCTGGGCAGAGGTGTGGTAGTCGCTGGGCTGCTCTATCTGCACATGACCAGGCGGCCAGTGGGAAGAGCACAGTCACGGTTAGGATCCACGTGCAGCTTCTAGCTCACTAGTTCTTTCCTTGGTCATGCTCAGTTGACTGACAGGCCACGCAGGGGACTTCTTCACTGTGGGAACTTGCTTTGACTTTCTGACATTTCTCTCTGATTCTTTGTGTTCTGCTCTTACAGACTGTTCCTTCTGCTATTAATTGTCATTATTGTGAATGCCGGGCCAGAAACTTCACCTCTGTCTTGTCTGAGTCTGATTCTGGGGACCGCTCTGTCTTTCAAACCATGTGGTTTGTTGGTGCAGTTTATTACTTGGCACCAGCAGCAAGTGTGGCACAGTAGTGAGCGGGCATCTGGCTCTGGGTCCAACCATGGCTGTGGTCTTCCTGGGCATCTGTTCCAACAAACTGAGACCTCTAGGGCTTCCCTCTTCTACACACACGCCTCTCCAGCCACGGGCGCTTCCTGCCCAAGAAGGTGAATCTAAGAAGAACTGCTAATGTTTGGACTGCTGAAGAAGAACCTGATGCTTTCCAAGCTCTTTCCACAATGGACCAGGCAGCAGAAGCGTCTATGTTTATAGAAGGGAAAACCCACTACCAAAAATGTCTGTCGTTACTCTGCACAGCGTATGTGGATCACGCC
This sequence comes from Typhlomys cinereus, assembly GCA_023101885.1. Lineage (NCBI taxonomy): Eukaryota > Metazoa > Chordata > Mammalia > Rodentia > Platacanthomyidae > Typhlomys > Typhlomys cinereus. The sequence goes on from JALPQD010000195.1 coordinate 2,145,442, forward strand.
AAGGGGCCAGACTGCTGTGGAGCTTCTGGAAGAAGTTTCTTGGGGCAAACACAGACTCTACAGATATCAAGACAAAAGGGAATTTGAACATGTTCCTTTCGGTTGATCTTTTTCATCTAAGTATCTCTGAGGACTTTTCTAGAATCAATGCTGTATCACATTCCTCTTGGCAGAAAAGTCCATGCGGCGGGTGGTTTCGAGTCAACTGGACAACCTGGAAGTGCTTCAGGCACAGCTATGAAGGGTCACTGAGTGAAGCCAGTGACCTGGCTGAAAAAGCTAAGGGGACCACCTAATGAGGTGGGAAGACCTGGACCAAAGTGGTGGGCCCATGTCCTGGGCAGGTGGATTAGAGAGCTGGTTGGAGTTTGATGGACTGACAAGCTTGCCTTTCTCTCAGCGTCCCCCGGGGACATGGTATAATGGGTTCCCCCGACTCCTGATGCTGGGATTTCTCTCCCACCATCCCGGTGACCTAAAAATCAGAAGCTGGAATAAAGTCCTCTTGACCCCCTAAACGGTTTGGGTCAAGTGTTTGTTAAAGGAATAGAAATGTGTGTTGAGAGGCGAATGAGGTACAGGTTAGTGGCCAGCAAGCCCTGATTCAACGCCACCTGAACGACCAAGGGAGGCTGTGGTCTAAGTACTTGTTCTTGTGTCTCATGAGACTTCAGAAAGCCAAGAAGTGGTCTCCACCCAGACTTCGGAATACCGTGGTCCCAAGGAGGCTTAAGCCTTAGCTAACAGACTCAGACAATCAAGAAATGCTTAGAAGGAGCTTGATTATGGTAAGAGAAGTCGCCTGTACTAACTTTGGCTAGCATTCAATCAGTCAAGCCCTACGTAGTCACCCTGCCTGAAAAAGAAAATGTGCTTCTTCCTGAGAATCCCCAGACTCTTGTGTCTCTCTTATCCAGATTCTTCATGTCATTGTCTTGCTGGCTGCCTGAACTGTGAAACTAAAACCATTCACTCCTGTGATCGCAAAGCACCTGTAAGCCCCACGGTACCAGATCAGGAAGGAGGGCCAAGCCCCCGCGTGGTGTCCAGTGACTGGGTAAGGGCTTCATGCCGAGGCCGATGGCTGGGAAGAAGTATGAGGAAACTCGGACGGGGCGGGAGGAGTGCGTTCTTGCACTCCTGCCTTGGGACAGGTAAGGGAAGTCGGGGCAAGCCTGCCCACGGACACGAGTTAGTCTTTCCAGCAGGAGGAGGCTGGAAGCCCTGAGACGGAGGGGAGTCCTGTGCACACCGAGATGCATTTGTTGGCTAGGTGCCCCTGAACAGGTGCGTGGACCCCCTTACAGTTTGTGGACATGCACAAGGAGGGGAACGTCCACAGATCCGTCTGGATTATAACAACCGTGGGATACACATGGACCAGTGATGCAAGAGCTGAGTGCAGCCAGCCACCGGTCATCTGTGCAGCCCTGCGCTGCGTTCCCAGGCTGCTGTAATAAATGAGCGTGGGTGGCTGGAACCAACAGAGAATTACTCTCCCGCTGCTCTGAAATCAAGGATGCAGCACTCATTCCCTGGGAAGACTGTAGCGGGAAGAACCCTTCTTGCCTCTTCCATCTTCCGGTGGCTCCTGGAGTCTGTGGACTGTGGCTACATCACTCTACTGACTACTGACCCCTCCTCCTGCCTCCATTCCTTAGCGTCTCCCTCTGGGTCTGGTCTCCTCTTCTGCCTTTTTGTGGTAGGGAAGTAGGGGAGACTTGGTTAGGTCTTGCATCATCTAGCTTGGTCAGAAACTTGTTATATAGCTGGCCATGAGCGCTCCTGGTCCTCACACGTCCTGCATACACAGCCTGCACTCAACTTCCTCTTTGACTCTTAAAAGAATGCTTGTCAATGGAGTTTAGCCTTCTTCATCACCTAGGAAACCCAGGATAATCTTGAGATTCTTTGTGAGTGCGTGCGTGCGTGCGTGTGTGCACGTGTGTGCAGGTGTATAGGTGTGGTGCACATGCATGTGTGTGTGTGTGCAGGTGCGTGTGTGTGGCGCACATGCATGTGAGTATATGTGTATGCATGTGGAAGCCTGAGGACAGCTGCATCTGTCACTTCTCAGAAGCTGTCTACCATGGTTTTGTTTTTGTTTGTTTGTTTTGAAAGCAGAGACCAGCAAGTTCACAGCGCTGCCGGCCAGTAAGCCCAGGATCCACCTGTCTCTGCCTCCCAGTGCTGTATTATGAAGAGCAACTTCACGCCTGGCTGGCTTTTTAAACATGGCTTCTGGGATTGAATTCATGCCCTCAGTCCGTTCTCATCTCAAGATTCTTAATTCCATCTGCGAGGACTCCCTTTCCTAAATCACATTGGCGCTTGATGGATGTATCTTTTGGGGGTCGCCATTCAGGACAAGCACTCCACACTGGGGGAGCTGCAGCCTGGGCATCTACAAGGTGCTACCTGATTATGACACGAGATGCTAATCTGCCCTCAAGCCCAGCAGGAGCTGACATCCAGAGCGAGCGCTCAGCCCGCTCCCAGCAGATCTGGGGGCCGCGCTCCCTCCTTCCCAGCCTGCTGAGGGGGGCCTGAGCAGAGGCAGCTGTGGAACGCCCAGGCTCGGGGTAACGAGCTCACCAGCACGTTGACGGTGCAGCTCATGCGGTTCTCCTTGTTCTCGTCGTGCATGATGGTTCTGTAGTCCAGCAGCCGCTCCATGAGCCGCACCACCAGCTTGACGAACGTCTCCCCCGTCTTGGCGAGGTACTTGTGCTTCCTGCAGTGCTCCAGGAGGCTGTAGAATAATTAGATCCACCTTGTTAATCACACTGGAAAAAAAAAAAAAGCAACTCCACTAGGGGGTGTGGCTTTAAATATTTTCCATTATTAACACGTTTTAATTATTTCTGGGCTGCCGAACTCACTGCCGACTAATTGAGGTCCCTCTGTTTTGACTCTGACATAAATCCCACCGCGAGTCAACACTTACATTTTATCAAACAGCACTTTGTACTGCTCATCTCCTCTTCCTCCTTCCACTTCATGATCCAGCTTGGTGATGATCTCATTTTCGAACTATAATTAAATACAGGAGCGTAAGTAACCAGTATGGCAGCGATCTCATCTGATGGCCTGAGCGCGGCAAGACCCGTCAGTTACCTTCTGTCTTTGAAGCCTGAATTCCTGCAATGATACTGCCCCCAGGCCCCTCTGCGCTTCACGAGACTCCCTGTCTCAGAGATGGGCTCCGTATCTTCAGATTAACAGAGCCCCAACATGCACAGTCCAGGAGCAGCAGGAAGAAGCAGGTGAGATAAGGAACCACCGGTGCGGAAAACAAGAGGCACAGGACAAAGCGCCAAACTTCCTTCCCATGAACAAGACACACGCTTGCCAGCAAAGACGGCGCCATAGGGCCCCTTCCCTCCCTCCTGTACGGGTCTCACGGGACGTCTCACTCAGGCTGAAAGGAGACTAGTAAAAGCAAGGGGAGCAACATCACTAAGGACAGATCAGGTGTCTGGCTTCAAATCTCTCAGATTTTCAAAACCCTCCCAATTCCAGAGGTCTCCAGGGCTGACAAGAGCCAATAGCCACTTTGATAAAGGTTCCTGCAGGCACTGAGGGTTCCAGCCACCCCCAGGCCGCCAAGAACCCTGAGGTTGCCCACCCGGCTGTGTTGGAGGCAGGAGGGGCTGAGGGAGCATTGATTCTCATGAAGATGGAGATAATCCATAGTCCAAGGCGAAAAAAGATAGGCGAGGGGAGAAATAACTGAATTTAGGGTCCAGAAAGCAAGCACACCACGTGTCCACACGAGGTCCCCTGGGTCCTTAAAAGACACGCTGAACCTCCTGCCTCTTAGCTACGGTCAAGAATGAGGCAGAGGCAACTGTCGTGATGAAAGCCCACTGCTTGTTTATTTTGAGAGAGAGACTCATGTAGTCCAGGCTGGCCTTGAACTCACCAGTAGCCAAAGATCCTGCCTCCACCTCCCAAGTGCATTTGCCACCACACCAGGTTGCCTGGGTGCTGAGGATCGAACCCAAGGCTTTTTGTGTGCTAGACAGTCACCCTATTAGCTGATACCCACCTCCACCTTCCCATGCCCTTATTATTGCACAGAGCTGAACTTTAAGTTGGATGGGATTGGAGAAAGCTTAATACATCGTCAAAGGAGACGCTGGGTTGTGGAGCTTGCTGAGCCAAGGGCTGAGCGACCCCAGGCACGGACCACCTCATGGGAAATGCAGGTGTGCTGCAGGGGCAGCTGACGGTGGCCGAGAACCAGAACGCAAGACCCAGGGGGGGACGACCAGGCCACACAGACCCAGGGAGGGACATCCTGCTGGCATCGTCCAAGTAAGGCAGGACTAAGCAGCCATGCTGGGATGGGTCTCTAAGGTCTTTGAAGGTCTTTGGAATTCCCGAAGGTCATCCCCCACTGCTGGGATCACCGGAAGGAGCACCCCTGCTGGGAACTGACTCCAATCCTCCCAGAGATAAGATGGCCAAGTTCCCTATGAAGGGATTATGGAGAGGAGCTCTCCATATCCAACTAACAACTAGATCTTTATCCCCACGTGGGCCCAGAAGCAACTGAGTTGGGACCCAGTTAAAAGTTAACCAATGAGAAAAAGCCAGTTTCCCCATCTTGCCTAAGTGTACAAATATGCCTGACCTGCCAGCCATCTCCGGTGCCCTAGCCCCTCATGGCAGTGCCATGAGTCTGTTCCTTGTCTGCTTCTCATGGACTCAATGCCTGGAGTCCATGAGTTCTCTGGGGTGCCCTAGCCCCTCATGGCACGCCACATCTGGAGTCCATGAGTTCCAGACTTTCTCTCCTCTAATAAACTCTACCTTAATCCTCTACACGTGTTCTGATTTCAATCTTCGACTCCGGAACACAAGAACCCCACAACACTGGGACAGCTGTTCCTGTCACATTTGGCCCCTGAACAGGGACCCTGTAGCGTTTGGTAACCCAGAAGGGATATTTGACGAACAGGAAAGACTGTTCCCGCATCACAAGGAGCCCAGCATCTCAGTTTCACCCCTCTGCAGATGAAGCACAAAAGAGGAGCTAGAAAGGGGGTGATCAACTCGTGCCTAGATTTCTCGTACCCTCTTCCAGATAAACACCTCTTCCTGATGGTTTGGCTTGAGATGTTCGGGGCGCTTGGGAACACAGAAACGTCTCCACTGGAGGACAAGATGGGCATGCTTATTTTCCTCCCCAACATGAAATCCCATGAAAGACTCTTACTGTGAAATAACCATCTCTTTGGCTGCCAGTCCATTGTGATTCCTTTTTTTTTGGAAAAAAGATTTCTTTACGAAGTTGTTTGTTTGGAACTTAACGCAAGGGAGATGGCTTGCAACTAGACTGAAGATGGATTTTGAAACCACCTTGTCTATCAGGGGAAGACCAAACACCAAAGGTGTGACACCATAAACAACAGAGACATGGGGCTGGAGAGGTGGCTCAGAGGTTAAGCCTCTGCCTTGGAAGGTCCTGAGTTCGGATCCTAGACCCCACGTATAGACGCCGGGCGGAAGAGGGGGCGGCCTGTGTTTCTGGTCCTGGTAGGACGGAGCAGGTAATCCCTGCTCTACTGGGGCAGAGTAAACAAGGAGGAGGTGGAGGCGGTCCATGGTGGTTCCCGAATTCGCCCGTGGTTCTACACACACACAGACACACACACATACACACAGACACACACACACACACACACACACACGCACAATTGAATAAAATGATAATAAAAAATTTTAAAAAACCAAACAATGGAGACATAAAAGAGAACCACATTCATATAAAGTCTATTCCATTGCCCATGTTTGCTTACAATGGCAGAGGTATGGAGAAAGCAGGGAAACATGCCGTATCCCAACATGGACGAGTACCTAGACATCTCACACCACTCCTGCAACCAACCTGAGGCCGCTCCTTAAGGAGGCTGCTTATCCCCTTTCCCCTGATGCGTTTCATGCTTTCGAAAAAGACTGGATGACTGACAAGTACATCAGGACGAGCCGTGTCTAATTTTACCAACCTCCAGTCTAAAGTAAGGGAATTCGTGCGAACACCTGGCGACCCTGGGCGAATCCGTAAGTCAGTACAGACTCCATCCCAGGATGCTGTGTGTGCGTATGCACCCGTGTGTGCCTATGCCAACGTACGCATAGGGATGGGTGTGGACATGTGTACTTGTGCATATGTGTGGGGGCTGTAAGGAAACATCGAGTGTCATTTGCAGGTGCTGCTCAACGCTGATTTTTTTGAAACGGTCTCACATTTACCTAGAACCCACCAAACAGGGAGGCTGAGTCTTGGGCCCAGACATCCACCAGTCTCTGCCTCTTTGGTACTAGACTCACAAGGGCAAGTCCTTCATCAGCGCTTACAGTAAGCACACCAGCCATCAGCTGCCGGGATGCTGTGTCTCTGCCCACAGAGCCGGGCCGGGCTTCTAAAGGTTCTGTTTCTTGAGTTCGTCATCAGCGGGCACCGCGGTGCTGCACGCCAGGCTCTCGGCCGCCGGGATAAGATTAGCGCACGCTCGCTGTGCCACGACTGAAGGCACGGCAGAGGCTCGCTGATGTAACAAGCGGAATCATTAAACGTTCCTCTCTTCTCTGAATCGCCAGTATCGTTACAAAAATATCCACAGGTCCAACCTAAAAATATGGAACAGAGCGTCTCTGATCCCAGGAGCCCTGGGGAACATCAATGGACGTCATGCGGAGGGGCGCGTGTCGGTTGGCTGTCAGGGAGCAAAGCGGCTGTACTCGAGGTGGCACTGACGGTACTGACCAGTTACTAGGCGAGGAGCAGCTTCCGAGGACACTGCAGAAATGAACCACCGGCTGGATGTTAGTTCACATCTACGAGTGGGACCAGCCACGGGTTATCTGAGCGTTGATGACAATCCTTTGGATACAGGTTTGTTTTGGATGAGATTTACTGCTGTTCATTTAACACATTTATGCACATTAGAAAAAAAAAACAGGCGGTGTTGGGGAGATGGCTTGGTAGCTAAAGACTTTGCCTCTCAGGCAAAAGAACCTCATTTCAGATTCCCAGATCCCATGTAAAATTTGGATACAGTGGAGGCCGGCAAATCCATTCCTGGAAGGCAGGAGCCTGGGAAACTCCAGAGCTAACAATAGGTGAAGAACAATTGAAGATGACTCCAATGTCACCCTTGGGCCTCCACACACCTGCACACATATGTACGCCTGCCCACATGCAAAGCATACACAATGGGCTGGAGAGATGGCTCAGAGGTTAAGCCTCTGCCTCGCAAGCAGAAGGTTCCGAGTTTGGATCTTGGATCAAAAATAAAAATGCTGGGTGGAAATGGTGGTACTGTACTTCCGGCCCTGGAAGGCAGAGCCTGGGAAACTCCAGAGCAAAGTGAAGAGGAGGTAAAGTGCATCCAGGGTGATTCCTGAATTCTTCCTTGGGCCTCCACAGGCATATGCAGTGCCTTCTGATAAACACAGACACACACAGAAACACACATACACCCACACAAAAAATTCAAAAAACATACACAAACACAAATATCCATGCACGTGCCTCAGAAACATAAATGTAAAAGAAAAAAAAATCAAACCTGCATCTTTCAGGGATTAGGGATATCTGTAACAGAGATCTGGGTTTCTATAGAGCCTGCTAAGAGATTGGGCGCAATGACTCCCCACGGACAAAGGGCTCAGAGGTTAGCAAGAGCCGGGACAACCAGGAATCTATGCATGTGGCCTGCTGCAGCGGACAGTGAAAGGACTTCCTGGGTTACACAGAACCTGTCATGGCGGCTCTTTGCCCGGAGCACTCTGCCTTCTCCCTGTTCTCAGGAAAAAGCACTGTGAGGACACTGTAAGGCAGAAGCTCCAGGCTCGGCCACCTCCTGGCTTCAGAGCGCACCGAGGCATCAGCCTCCTGCCTTCTCCACTGCGGAAGGGGCGGGGCCAGCGTGTCGAGTCCCACTGCCTTCACAAGGCATCTCCAGGGGCGTGGGACTCAGAAAGAAGGTGGATCGATTCTGGGTGGGAAAACACAGCCAAGAAGAAGAGCCAGCAGAGACGAGCTGGCGCTTCGACCCCACCTCCCGGCCCCCGTGAAGACATCCTGAAAGCATGGCACTAGGCCTTCGATCCCTGCGCACACACTGGCATTCTTCATGCAGCGGGCATTCCTCTTCCCTAACCTCTCTGTAAACCTAATTACACACTTAATTAATCTCAGGCACTCCATCCACATTCTCAAACCTCCCTGTCCCTCAAATGTATTGACCGGGCAGCTCCCTGACCTTGAGGATCCTGGGAATACATGTCAGCCAGGAGACCCCAAATCACACGCCCGGAGCAGCCCGACCCTGGCGCTGTAGGCTGTCTGGCTGCGACCCCTGGCCAACACCTGGGACACAGCGTTGGGGAGCAGGGGCGGCATTTCAATTCCAGTGAACTCTGGGAACATGACCTTGGAAGAAGCCGGGTTTGATTTAGTTGAGGTAGCGTATAGGAGTCTCAGTGTCTCTTTGCTGGAAGACTTTGAAGAATAGAATTCAATATAGTCAGAACTCCTAGAGTCGAAGGTATTGGCTCTGGAGATCCCTCAGTCTACCTTTGGGTTTGCATTCAGTGTAATCAAAGCCTCATTCCTGGGCCATGTTTCCTCTCGAAGCATCCAAAGCAATAAAATAAGATCAAGTGTTATTTTGAAATAGAAAGCACAAGCAAATGAACTAACAAATAAAACTCCTCATGAATTAGAGAATAAACAAGCTCAAACTGGCCCCCGAACTTATTCACATTCACATTATGGTGCAAAACATATCGGCTTTTCTACCGAGTGGCAGATACTGCCGACATCCATGGGGGTCGCTCAATTATTTGCTTAAGGTTAGCGGCCTGGTCAGTCGGAAGAGATTATTCAAACAGGAGCTCAGAAACACTGACGACACAAGATTACTCATGTTCTAATATTGTTACAACGAAATGGGAATTTCTGGAAGTTGTGGAGCAATTTAGCCAGCCGCACACAGATGACACAGAGCAGCTTGGTGATTGAAGTAGCGATTCTGCCATGGAGCCTTTACCATTCCACTTTTATTAATGGGAAATGGGCCAGATGGCCATTTGCTGCAATTCTCTGCTGTTAGCTCTGTATTTTCCAAAGGCATAACAAATGGAATTCTTTAAAAAGATGTCAGGAGACAATTTAAAGCTTTTCTTTTCTGGGGATGTGGAGGGAGTAAAATCCAGTGCGAGGCTGAGACACCGAGTGTGGTGTGTGTGGAAGGTTCTCGATGGGCGGGGAAGGTCAGGGTGAGGTCAGGTGAGGGCGCATCCCTTTCTCAGGGCCTGGCTCATCTAGGCGGGTGATGAGAGAGGATCGTGACCATCTGGAGACACGGACAGTCACTCCCTCCTTCTGTCCTGCCACTATGGGATGTGCTGGGAAAGAGGGCAGGGTGGCCCGAGGTGACGCGTGAGGAACCGCAGCAGAGTGAGTCCTGGAGGAGAGAAGGGCGGCTGGAAGCACTAGGCGGGGACAAGTAGGGGATGGGCGGGGCTGCAAGAAGCAGCCCAGGGCAGGGTCTTGGAAAGGGCTGCGAGAGCCAGGCAGCTGGAAGCTTGCACAGATGAGAGGCAGAAAGCCCTGGGCGCGGGTTTCAGCTGAGTGCGGACTCCTGAGGATAGGACAGCAACCAAGACGTGGCGAAGTCCTCAGCCCATGAAAGCTCCCATGGGGGCAGGGGGGGGACCACCCCAAGGACAGAGGGTCCCTGAGCTCAATCGCCTTCACGGTTTCTTGCCTCTGTATGGAACAGTCACTGCACAGAAGGGAAAAGACACCCTCTAACCGCTGTGGGGAATGCGGAGGAGACAGTAGAGGGGGGCTTGGGGCAGGAGAGAGCCCTTCCGACCACAGATAGATAGGCAGCACCCAGCTGATCAGGCCTTCTTCCAGCGGGCCACAGACCGCCAACACCAGCCCAAAGGGAAGCATTTTATTTATGGGTGGAGAGAGGATTTCCAGAAGGATCCCAGGGGACTCAGTACAGCTACGGTCTCTTCTTTCAAATGCTTATTCCTGGTCCTGTGTCTTCCAGGTTAGATTGAGTCAACTCTGAATCCTGGGGCCCAGTCCCTGCGGGAGCTGGCAACTCACAGGTGCTCTACTGACCCTTAGTTAACAGATCTTTTTGTGGCTGTTTGGGTTGAGACAGAGTCTCAGGTAGCCCAGGCTGGCCTCAACTGGCTGTGTAGCTGAGGATGACCTTGAACTTGTGAGTCCAGTTGGTCCCCACAGACTCCTGTACTCGAATCTTGAGTTGTCCGGGAAGGTCATGGCACCTTTAAGAGGTGGGGCCTCGCGGGAGGAGGGCAGTCACAGGAGGTGGGCCTTGAGGTTGATTGGTCCCGCCCTGCTTCTGAGAGAGGTCTGCTCTTGCAGTTGGCAGTTTGGCAGCTCTCAACCTCCTTGACGGACCAGCCAGCCACGCCTTTCCTGCCATAACGGATTGCATCTTCCTCTAGAACCGTAAAATGAGTATATCTCCCTTTCTCATATCAAGTTGCCTCTACTTCCCTAGTGTTGGGATGTGAGAGTTAATCCTGGGTGTCAACTGGACCCACCTGGCATTAACTAAGATCAGCTGAGTCCACCTAAAGAGATTATCCAGATCAATACATTTACAGTACAAAGACCAGCCCTAGATCCGATTGGAACCTCCCTAGATCTTATAGGAACCTCCCAGTAGTAGACCAGATAAAAGGAACCACCGAAGACTGGGAAGAAGACAGACTCTCCAGGAATCCTCCGGCCTTCAGCCATCACCCACTAGGCTACTGGATGTCTGCCGTGACTTCGCTACCTCCAGCTTCAGCCACCAGCCATGTTGCCTCCACCATGGAAGACTTTCTCCTCTCTGGAACCGTGAGATGAATACATTTCCTTTTCTCCCTTAAGTTATTTGACTTTGGGTGTTCTCTCACAGCCACAGTTAAGAGTAACCGTTACATGGGATAACAGGCCTGTACCATGAGGCCTGCTTAGGCAGTGCTGGGGACTGAACTCAGGGCTTCTTGCATCTAGGGAACCCTCCCCGCTGCAGCGAGGACCTGCCCAGAACAAAGGAAGTTTAGCTGACTGCAGGCAGGGGCTGCTATGCTCCAAACAGCATCATCCCTGGTTACAGAGGGGCGAGGATCCTGGAGTGGCAGGACGGGGAAGGGTGAACAGTCCTAAAGGAGATGCTCCGCTGTGTCTTGCAGAGGGGGACAAGAGGGAACTGGACTCTTGGGGAATTGGCGGGTAGGAACGTGCTCATGAGATGCTGCTGGTGTGGCTGAGGGGCGCAGGGCAGTGATTCTAGGCGACTTTGGAAGTCGATTTGCAGCCTGTGCATCCGGACCGCCAACCACGGCCGGCCGCCCTTGAGCAACCCCGCAGGTTTTCTCGGCGAACCCAACGGATCCCTTCACGCTCCTGCAGCGCACGATGAGCCCCGCAGCTGTCACAAGCATCCGCACATCCGCGGTTCTGCTCCAGAACACGGCAGTCTTCAGAAGAACAACTGCAACATACGATTCAAACACTAAAGTCTTCCCGTCACTCCATTAGACGCGCACAGCTGCTAGGAAAGTGGAGGCAATTTAAGTCCTCGCTGATGTGACTAATCGGGTCAGATAATTGCAGTTGTGCGGGATTAGTTAAACAGCAGCCAACCATCGCGGGTCCACAGCTCTCCCATGAAGAGGCGGGTGGGCCAGCTGCGGAAGTCCTGCTCCTGTCTAACCAGGACACTCTTGCAACCAGCTGCCGAGGACGGAGCCAGGCCCTCTGCTTCGGGAGAACCAGCCCACAGAAGAGCAGCCACCAAGGCAGAAGAATGCTGGGCAAGTCAACACAACGTTGAGATCCTGGAAAAGCCCGGGGTGAGGATGGAGAGAAGAGGACGGAGCAAGAGGCGGAGCAGTAGATAGGCAGGACGAGGAAGGAGGAGTCTGTGCAGATAGGCTGGACAAGAGAGGAGGAGTCTGTGCAGACAGACAGGCCAAGGGAGGAGGAGTCTGTGCAGACAGGCTGGACAAGGGAGGAGGAGTCTGTCACCAGGAAGCCGAGTCAGCAAGCAAAGGCCAGGGAACCCACAGACCTAGGAAACTGATCTGGGATGGGAAGACAGGAATGTGGGGAGAGCGACCACACTGGTGTCTTTGGGGGAGACTGAGGTAGGAAACTGGATTTTCCCCAATCCATAGGAACAGACTTCCAGAGAGAGCTCTGGAGTGTACCCGTCTCCTCGGCCTCATCACTTGGTCTCCAAGGGAGTGCTTTTGGGAGGTGAGAGACCCCTGAAAGGTAGGGAGTAGTGGGAGATGCTGAGGTCAAGGGTGTGTCCTGGGGTGGGGGCTTCAATTCCCCTTCTTTACTTCCTTTTCTGTTTCTGACTCTAGGGTGAGTAGCTTTGTTCTAGCACATGCTTCTGCCAGGATGTGCTGCAGAAATGGGGAGGGGACAAGGAGGGGCACCACCCAACAGAATGTTCAGGAAGCATGAGTTATTGGTTGAGACAATAATTTTCAACGATGACATCATATTTACATTTTGGGACCCATTGACTCATGAAGGATTTCTTCTGAAATGCCATCTCCCCAGTTTTACTTTAATCCTCTGATAGAAAAGACATTATCTGTCGCATCGCCAAAGGATCCGTCCAGAGAGGCGCTCTTACATCATGGCAGACGCAGGGACACTGGCCGCGGGTGGAGAAGCAGGAGATGTTCTTTAAAAGCTATTTTCTCTTTAATTTTGAAAAAAAAAAAAAAGAGAAAGAGTAGAGAAGGAAAGAAGGGAGGGAAATGAGGAAAGGAAGAAAGATGAAAGGAAGGACAAGAAAGAGAGAGGGAAGGAGAGAAGAGAAGGGAGAGGTAAGCAGTTTCGCGCCTCTCTGCTGTGCTTGTTACATACAACTACGACGTGACAACTGACAACTGGGCTCTGGGCTGTCTGCGAAGAACTGGCAGCTAAGGCAGGCCCTGAGCAGGCCTGTGGGAGAATGCCTAGCCGATGAGGGAAGAACCACCCAGGGTGGCCAGATGCGGTGAAGAAGGCTGGCGCACACGGGCACACACTGAGTCCACACTGGCATACACTGAACGCACACTGGGTACACATTGGCACACACTGAGCACACACTGAGCATATACTGAGCAGCACAATAGGTGCACACTGGGTACACATTGGCACACACTGAACGCACACTGAGCGCACTCTGAGCGCACACTGGGCGCACACTGAGCGCACACTGGGCACACATTGGCACACGCTGACACACACCACGCACACTCATAGTCTGGCAAGTAAGGAGGGTTATTTCTCTGCGATTCCTGGGATATGACTCTGGAGCCGCCAAGCTGGACAATGCACTGAAGCATGGGCACGGAGGCAAGAACAAAACCCCCTTGTTCCCCTAAAAGGTTTGGTCATGAATTTATCAGCAACACGCAGACAAACTGCAGCACCTGCCCAACTCAGTTTGAAGCCTCTGTACCTACCACTGGAATCATCGCAATAGTCTTTGCAGCCGCGTGTGGCGACTCACGCCCGTAACCCCCGCACAGGACGCTGGAGCTGGAAGATTATCCTAAGCGTGAAGCTTGCGTAGCTTCAGAGTTCCAGAGAACCTGAGCTAGGAGCGGAGCACCCGTCTCAAATAGGTGGGAGTAAACAGGTAAACAAACAAATTAACTCAACCACTAGTCACTGTAACGAAACGAACCTCTCAGGTGACTGGAGTGCGTGAATCACAGAGGCATCTTACCAGGTATTCAGAGGATGTGGTAGGTTGTGGAGCCTATGATGGGGTGTGGAGGTGAAGGGAAATGACGGCTGGGACACTCGGCTTTGGTTCATTTGGGGTGCACCCTGCATGGTCACAAGCCATGACATGTCTGTTTCATGCTGCATTGTCACAAATCAGACATGTTTGCTTCACGCTGCACGGTCACAAGTCAGACACGTCTGTTCCACGCTGCATGGTCACAAGTCAGACGTGTCTGCTCCATGCTTCATGGTTACCCCTCCCATGAGCTTCGCCTGACACCTCAAGCTCTAAAATCCTCTATGAGTGTCTTTTGGGGTTTTCAGTCTGCTGCCTCATCTCCGCCACATGGCTGTGTCCTTACCATTTGGAAGCTGCGGGTGGAATGGAACTCGCACTGCATCATGTCGAAGAAGATGGGGATGGTGGCCTTGCGCAGCTCCGCCTCCGGGATCAGCGTCATTTCCAGTATCGGCCCCACCATTTCCGGGATGAACTTGATCTTGTGTTGACCTTGAAGCAAAGAGATGCAACATTCAAAAGTTACGAAACACACCACAGGACCTGTCACTGTGAGTGGGACATTTCGGGGACGTGTGAACTCATTCCTCCCCAGAAAAGATATCCAGTGCTTCTAGCCATTGGTCTAAGAAGCAGACGGAATTCTCAATGTCACCAGGAACGTGTTTCAAAAATCCTGTAAGGGGAACAGTCACAGCAGTGTGCTACAGAAGCATGGGAGCCGCTCGGCTTCCGCTGCTTCTTGTAAAGCAGTTGAGAAAGTTGTGTCACGAGAAGTCCCAGCAGGCGAGGGCTGCGGCCTTGCAGACGTGCGCTGCGGCCTCGCGGACAGGCTAGTGAGCAGGTTCGTGACTCTGCGTGCTGCACGGCCTGCTTGGTCTTGTAGAAGGTGGTCCGTCTCTCTCCGTTGCTCAGGGAGGTGGACCCAGGACACGAGCAGCCAGCGTGTACCCAGTCTGAACAGAGCAGAGGCTGGGGAGTGGGAGACAGCCTGTGACGGGCACGGGAGCCCTGGGGGGTGGGAGGAAATACTGATGGTCCCCTGGGACCTTTCCATCTTCAAGATCCCAGGAACATGAGTGCTCCCTTGGCAACACCGTCAACACTACAGCGATGTCTGCAGCACTCAGCGACAACCCAAGCAAGACAAAGCTCGGCTGTTAGGATGTGAGCAGCGAACAGCCACCACCTGGGGCTGGTGCTGATGGGAACGCGCTCAGAGGCGTCCCGGTGGCTGATGGGAACGCGCTCAGAGGCGTCCCGGTGGCTGATGGGAACACGCTCAGAGGCGTCCCGGTGGCTGATGGGAACGCGCTCAGAGGCGTCCCGGTGGCTGATGGGAGATGGCTCAGTCCATCATAAAGTGCTTCCTAGAGGACCTGAGTTCAATCCCCAGAACCTGTGTAAAAAGTCCCTGCTACTCAGGGGACCACCCGCAGGAATGGAGGGGCTGGGTTTGAGTCAGAGACCATCCAGAGGGAACAGAGGGGCTGGGTTTGAGTCCACACCCAGGATTCCAAAGCCCTGGCCTTAATACATGCATAACCTCTTCCTTCGTGTGGACGGCTTTCTCACCTAATCGTCCTAGGCCCTCTGTGAATCACAGGGCATATGCCCACATCTCCTCAGCAGGAGCGAAGGGAGCTAGAATGCACAGTGCTTGTCCTTGATTATGCTGCAGGGCAGGTAGACAGCTGCCTGTCACTACATCCTCCCTCAGCCGGACACTAGATCCCCCTCATCCAACTGGTTTCAATAAACACCAAACCTTTTCTTTTCTCCTAATGTGGGTTTTGTCGGGGGCCTAAGCATCGTCCGTTTACCCATGACTTACACATCAACGAGAAGCATTACCTCAACACGCAGTGGTTCAGCAAAGACCCGGGCAGGTGCGCTCCTGGGTGGGGCATCTCCCTCTAGCTACTTGAGGACTTTGCTGCCTCTGTGTCAGACCCCGGCCGTGGTACTGTCTGCGTTACACTTCCTGTTGCTGATGTTAGCGCACATGTGGCACAAACAATGTAGAGGAACAGCGAGAGCTGCTCCTGCTCAGGGCTCTAGGCTGCAGCTCATTACGAAGGTAGGAGCGCTCAGCAGACATTGAGGAAACGGGCCACACAGTACCCACGGGCAGAGCTGAGAGAGGCCACACTATACCCACAGGCGGAGCCAAGAGAGGCATCATTCTTGCTTGCCAGTCTGCTCATTTCCAGTCGGCCTATTCTGCCAGCCCAGGGAAGTCTTGGCTGGGAAGTCCTGGCTGGGAAGTCCTGGCTGGGAAGTCCTGACTAGGTCTTCCAGGGAAGTACTGGCTGGAAAGTCCTGGCTGGATCCGCTCGCATCAATTAGATCATCTCCCAGAGGCTTGCTCAGGGAGTTGCCTTAACTAAATGATTCCTCATAGGTGGGCCAAAAGGCTCAGTTTTCCATTGTCAAATTGACATCGGAAACTAACTGGCACAGCCCCATCCTTTCTGACTGGGCTTCAGTGACATTCACGAGTCCTGGAGGACAAAATGGCTTGAAGCGAGCCAGGGAAGGCAGAGGGAGAAAGTGCCAAGCTCACTGCCCTGATGGCGTGCTGGCTCTGCCTCCGGAACGAGGCTACTGGAACCTTCTACATGACATAGGAGATGCGGCAGGGCCCCCTGGATGCAGACCTTCACAGCCCTACCTCTTTAAGCACCAAGTCACCATTGTAACTAACATCACGTTGTCCTGGCTTAAATGTAGGTTTTCCCATAGGCTCATGGCTGGAATCCTCTGGGAGGTGGAGCCTTGCTGCAGAAAGGCATGTCACAGGGGTGGACTTTGAGGTGGGCTGGCCCCACCCTACTTCCGCCAGGGATGGGCTCTTGCAGCCTGTGGTTTTGACTTGACTTTAAGCCACCTCCAGCTTCGACAGCCAGCCAGGCCTTTTCTGCATAATGGACGGTGTCTCCCCTCTGAAACGTAAGCTGAATGAATCTTCCCTTTCTCCCTTAAGTTGATTGCGCCTGCGCGGTGTCTAACAGCGGCAGAAAGGGTAACTGGCACACATGTTATTCCCATGGGACAGAAGAAAGGTCAAGATGCCATAGGCTCACGGGAAACATCCGGCATGTCTCACTAACTCCAGCAGCTGTCCGGAGTCAGTCACTCCTGTGACTCCTTGGGCACCATCAGGAACAAGGTGCCCTACAGAATGCAGTTGTTTTTTTTATAACTTGCCAAGTACACACTTCCGTAAAGAGAATCACTAAGTAAATCTATTACAAATAACAATAGAGAAAAGAAGACTTCTCAAGAGTCAGATCAAAGGGTTGTTTCCGGCAGTGACTTGCACGTGTGGCAGACATAACCCCCAATAAAGAACCTGCATTTAATTAAAATTCCAATTTTCAACTTGTACTAGATAATTAATTATCTTCACTCAGGCTGCGAACCTGCGAACGTGCGATTCTTATCACCTCCCCTAACGCCGCTCTCGGCTTCTGCACCTAAGCTTCCGAAAGGGGAGCGACCGCCGCCGCCCAGCGCTGTCCAGCCGTTTGCTCGCCTGATGTTTTTCTTGTTCTGCGCCCCAAACACACGGGCGACGATGCCTCGGAAAACAGGGGGTCACAATAGCGAGTTGTTCGTGAATCACAATTCAGAGTCATGACTCTGTCGCCCGCGGTTTCTGTTGCTCTCCGCTGGTACACAGAAGGTGGGAACATGCAAGGCTGCAGGGGCGGTGGCAGGAAACTAAGTTCCACCCAAGGCCTTCCTCCCTGTTGGTCAGCAGCCTCCACTTTCGTTGAGGCCCGTCTGCGGGCTGCTGATGAATTCACCACTGGGCCACTAAAGGGAACAAGGGGTTTGGTTCTTGCTTAGGATTCTCTTGCAGTTCAGAGTCCCGCTGGGCAGGAGAGAGTTCACACCATCAGGTGCCAAGGGCACGAGCCGTGCGGGAGGACTGCGCAGCTCTCTCTCCATCTCTACTCTCCAGGAAACGATCCCACCTGCCAAGGTTGGGTCCTCACCCATGAGACATCTCCCACAGGCCTGGTGAGGGCCTGACTCTTCCCAGATGTGCTTAAAGGCTCAGCCCTCAATTGTTAGGTTGACTTGTATGTCTAGCCCACCCTAGAGAGAAAACGCACTGGCTGGAACAACCTGAGATCAGCAGTCAATGATGCCCTTGGAGGCGGAATAGACGCCCATAGTCACTGAAGTGTGTGAGGTGGGCGGCGCTTTCCGAGGTCCATCTTTTATTTTTTGAATTATTTTGGACAGTCACACTGTGGGTTTCCCCTGTGGCACATGCAGCTCTAGTCTAATGATGAGCTTGGGTTTGGATTAATGAAGGTCAAGGAGACCCCCCCTCCCAGTGTAAAATGCAAGGGAAAGAAAATATACTTTTCCTTTAGAGATAGTTCCTGTCTTTTTTACGAAATGGTTAAAGCAAAAGTAGGGAGACTCCTTTCTAAAATAACACCATTGGATGCGCACCCAAAAGGCCGACAGGTCCCAAAACATAAATATGATGTCATAGTTAAAAGTTATTTTCTCTTAGACACAAAAATTCATGCTTCCTGAACACCCTGCAGGGGCTGCACCCCTTCCTCCCCCCCCCCATCTGTGCTGTTCTGCATGGGTGAGCTAACCATACAGAGTGTGAGCCAAGCTCTGATTTACTGGCATGGGGCACTGGGCATTGATGGTAGGCGCAGAAGCCCAAGGCACCGCCCCTCACTTGTGCATCTTTGCTGATGATGGCTGTGTACTCTTCTGCAGGAGTAAAACTTTGTCTTCACCACGCACTTTGGATGGTGTGGTCATTCCTGGGATCCTGGATTCATTTCTAACCCAGAAAGGAAGAATGTGCCAATTGTCGTGGTGCAAGGCAAATATTTCACGTCCTGTTACCATGACGGTCCCTGGTGATACTCTTGACCCTCTAAGATCTGCCGGGGTCTTCAATGACAGGAAATGAAGCTTCCCCCTGAAGTGGACCTTGTTTTCTGTGGAGGTCTCGCTGCCCATCAGCACCCCCCAGGTGTCTGGGTGATCACCATTTCCCATGTTCAACAATAAGGGGCATGGGGCTGCAGAGATGGCTCAGGAGTTAAGCCTCTGCCTCGCAAGCAAAAGGACCTGAGTTCAGATCCCAGATCCCCCATAAAAACGCCTGGTGAAAATGGTGGCGGCCTGCACTTCCGGCTCTGAGAGGTGGAGTCTGGGAAATGGAAACCCCAGAGCAAAGCAATAAGGAGGCAGAAGCAATCCAGGATGATCCTGAAGTCTTCCTTAGGAATGGCTCACACAGCGATCTCTGAGACACACACACACACACACACACACACACACACACACACGCACGTGAATACACCCACACCTACACAAGCAATAAGAATAATAAAAAAGAACAAGGGCCATTCGGTGTGGTCATGTAGCAGGAAAATCTGCCCACGCAAGAGCAGAGCAGAACTAGTCGCTTAGGGGCCACTGTGCAGCATGTGGGATTTAATGAAAAGCACCCAATTTGCCATTTCCCCAAATGCCAGCGGATGGAATCATGGCATGAAAAATAGTCCAAGCCAAATAGGGTCGAAAAGGTCTTGCTTGCTAGCACGGTTGCTCCGGCTGGTGCAGTCAGGGAGCGCGATGGTTTCCAAGTGCTGGGTGGAATCAGGGCCGGTTGCAGATGGTGGTGGCCAAGGCGAGAGGGAGAAAGGGGCCCTGCACCCCCCCCCCCCCAGTGAGCTATCGCAAATAATCGGAGAGCTGGGCGAATGAGTACAATGCTCCCCTCCTTGTTTTTGGAAGAGAGCCTGCTTTTCATGTTCCCTTCCACGGGAAACACGCCGCGCTGGGAGGGAGAATCTCCTGCTGCCTGGCCCCTGAGCCAGCGTCTTGCCTGTGCTATAGCAAACTGACAAGAGGTTGTGGCATCCCTGCCCAGGGCTGCTTAAGGCTGCCCATGTGACATACCCATCTCGGGAGACACAGTTCTGCCAGGGCAGGGGAGGCCTGGTGGGGCGTGGTATTATCTGCAGACCCTGGTGGAGTGATAGGGGACTAACTCTGATAAGCCAACAAATAAATCTGATCTGACTTCTACTTTGACTTTCTTTTCTTCTTGGTTCTAGGTGTCTGCCAACAGATGCTCAAACCCGAGACTACTGGAAAAAGGAAGGCAAGAGGCTTTGGGGGAATCTAGACAGGCTGTTGTGAGCTTGGAGGGCGGCAGACAGCTTTGGGCACTTGAGATGCACAGCAGAAAGGCCCAGAGAGGCCCACAGTGACCCCACGGTGCAGGTCTGTAACAGTCACTCTTAACTGTTGCAGTGAGAGAGCCCCCAAAGTCAAGCAACTTAAGCGAGAAAGGGAGATTTATTCAGCTTACGGTTCCAGAGGGGAGACACAGTCTTTCATGGCGGAGGCGGCATGGCTGGCTGGCCGAAGCTGGAGAAAGGCTACGTCGCACTCCTGGAGGAAAAGTAGGACTCATCCGCCTCAAGGCCCACCCCTGTGACCACCTTCCTCCAGCAAGACTCCACCTCTCAAGGTGCCGTGATCTTCCCAAATACATGAGAGTGTGGGGGACACATTTCAAACCACGACAAAGTCTGAGGTCTGCACGGAGGAGACCCTGTGGGCAGCGGGGGAGGGGGTAGGGGGTTATTTCTCTAACTTCAAAAATATTGTCTGCCTAGCGAGGAATCCAGTGCAGAGGAGCTGCTTACAAGTCTTCGCCCTTGAGCTCACAAGGTCATGTCTTGCTTTTGACCTCTACTCTATGTCACGGCTGATATTTAACAACAAGGGTCGTGGCGCTGGACAGATGGCTCAGGATTAAAGTTTCTGCCTCGCAAGCAAAAGGACCTGGTTCAGATCACAGATCCCACATTAAAAAAAAAATAAATAAATGCTGGGCAGAAATGGTGAAACCTGCAATTTCAGTCCTGGAAGGTAGAGCCTGAGAAATCCCAGAACACAGCCATCCAGGGTGATTCCTGATATCACCTTTGAACCTCCACAGGGACACGCACTAAAGTGCCCGCTGGCATACAGACCCCCCTCCACTCGTGCACATTAACACACATGCACACAAACACACATATACAAATGCACACGAGACAAACAAACAAACAAACAAACAGGTCCAGGTTGAAGCCATGGCCTGATAGGTGAAGCTGCTTTCTCCTGCCCCCTGGATACTGGGCCGTCATCCAACAGACAACCTGGCACTGCCACTGCCCACCTCCCTGCAGCCTCTCCCTCCTGCCTCCCTGCCTGGCATGAGTCCTGCCGTCTGGCCTGCCCGGGCAGATGGTGAATGTGCCCTTTGGAGTGTGATTTTGAGAAGAACAGAGAGTGGCTGGAGCCTCAACATTTCATTGCTGAGACCACGCGTATACACGTGGCACAGAATTATTGTGCCTGAGGAGCGTAAGGCTCTTTGGAGCTTTATCTTGTAGCCTGAGCTGTTGGCGAGGGGAGAGGGAGGCAGAGAAGGACTGAGTCGCCTGGGATAGGCGGGCAGAGGAGGGGCGCGAAAGCTCCCACACAGGACTTTCAAGTCCCTCCGCTCCATCCTGGGACGCCTACTCTGTTGGAGGGAGGCCCGGGGCGGCTGAGAACCAGAACTTAGGGCCTCAGCGCTCGTCTATAGCAACAACAACCAGTCACAGCCGGCACAATGTCCCTGAGGGCCCCAAGTCTAGTTCTGACACCAGAGGTGCAGGGCAGTTCCAGGCCTGCTTGTGCCCGGAGCGCCGGGGGGACGGGGCCGCTCCTGGGGAGCTCACCTGGAAACCCACCCACCCTGCAGCTCCACAAGCTCTCTGTGGGCGGCACCAGCGCCGGCCCGTGGGCAACGCCAACACGGTCTACCTTCCGCGGGTAGCCTCGGGGCTTCTGGGTCTTCCCCATTTCTCATGCTGCGTAAAGAGCCATTTGACAAATGCCATCCTGCCAGGCATGGCGGTGCCCACGTGTCACCCAGCACTGGGGGGCCAAGGCAGGCGGATCACGGATAAGGGCACCCTGGGCGATAGAACAAGCACCGGGGTGGTCTATACAGTAGGATCGCACCTGCAACCCATGACAACAGCAGGATAGGAAGAAAAAAAAGAGCTTTATCCACCTCTAAGCAGCATCTCTTCCTGTGCGGCTGACTGCAGGGGCTGCGCCCTGTGTGCGTGTGTGCGCGTGTGTGTATGTGTGTGTGTGTGTTCAGGAAGGTGAAAGGCCAAGGGCTCTTCAAGAAGCTCATTCAGGTTAGATGGACCTACTGGCCGCAGTGTGGTAATGGGGGGGGGCAGGTGGGCTCAAACCTGCTCCTGCTCACTCGTAGGCTGTGTGGGGCGTCAGGAGCCGGGGCCACACTTCCACCAGCTCCTCCTGTGGCTCCTGCCTCTGTCAAGCGCACTTTCCAGGCACTACTTGTGAGGGGCGGAAGCAGGACCCTGGAAGGTCAGACGGGGAGGTGCTTCTGACGTCTTTGTGGGGACCTGGGCAGGGCGGCCAGCTGCCCCGGGGCCCGGGGGGCAGCTGACATGAGGAACGCCTGCGTGCGGAGGGCAGGCACCAGGAGCCTAATGTCACAGAGCCAGTCCCAAGGGGGGATGAAGACAGGAACAGACGGCAAATTAGGGCCAGTCTGTAGTTTCTCTAAGGAACCAATCCACAGTCACTTCATGTCATTTTGGAAACTTTTTTATAGTTTTAGTTTTTTAATTTAAAAAAATTATGAGAGAGAGAGAGAGAGAGAGAGAGAGAGAGACATAAAATAACTTAAAGAAGTCAATTCTACTATGAGGCCTCCAGTCATTGAACAGGTCACTAAGTTTGTGAGGGGCCCCTTAGCCACTGAGCTATCTTACCAGTCTCAGTGGTGTGTGAGAGTGTGTGTGAGTGTGTGTGTATGCGCGTGCGTGCATGTGACAGGTGTGCAGGCAGCCTGGGCTAGCGTCACTGTGAAGTGAATACCGTAGCACTGCAAATCGTCCTGCCTCTACCTCTCGGGCGCTGGCATTACAGGGATGCACCACCACACCTGGCTCTGGTTAACATTGCAACAGACAATTCCTTACTGTTAATGAACATTGCACTGGTTGATAATGTATGGATAAAAACCATATTCCCTCCATCGCATGACCGCACCACTCTCTGACTGCAGGAGCACACAATGCTACCACCACCTGGTGGCAGGGTACGGAAGGACAGGTCTTGAGTAGGCGGATAAACCTGGACTTGTACAAGTGGGTGGGACCAGTGGCGGCGGATGTCACGTTTGGGAAGGGACATGGAGGACACAGGAGACCGAAGTCCAGTGATGCCCGAAGCACAGCATCCGAAACTACTCGCACTTTCTCGATATGTTGCTGCCCCGCTGGACAGCATTTGTATTTTCCCCAGTCAACCTTGCATTACTAAAGGCAATTACACTGAACTGTGATTGCGGTCCAGTGATTCTGGTCTTTAAGACATCAAAATAGAGTTGGGGAGATGGCTCAGTTGGAAAAAGGATTGCTGCAAAAATGCAAAGATCTGAGTTCGATTCTCAGTACCCACACGAAAAGTCAGGGGTCAGGAAAACACTTGAGAAGCAGAGACAGGAAGAGCCAGTCAGACTAGCCAATCTGAACCCTAGATTCTAGGAGAGCAACCGAGGAAGGTTCCCAGTGTTAGCCAGTGGTTTTACACACACACACACACACACACACACACACACACACACACACTCTACCATGTTTGAAACAGAATCGTGTGCATTGTAGGAAAAAAGATGTCTCCACAGGGCTGGGTCAGCGCAGTCAGTAAAGCACTGGCTGCGGAAGCAGGACCTGCCTTGGAGGTGCCATAGCTTGCGGTATTATGTGTCTTAACCTGGAGTTGGGAGGTGGAGTCAGGCGGATCCCGGGCATCGCTGACCACCCACTTGGTGATCCAGCCAGCGAGAGGCTCAGTGTTAAAAACAAGGTGGACGGTGCTGAGGATAATTGGGACTGATCTCTGACATCCACAGGCACAGACGCACATGTCCACTGCCTATGACCCCCTCAGGCACAGACACGCATGTCCACTGCCTCTGACCCCCTCAGGCACACACGCGCATGTCCACACCCACATCCACAGATGCGCTCACACCGACAACAGGGACCAGAGTCATTTCCAGACGGGCCCAGGATGCTGGCTCCGCCACAGAGGTGGGACCCCGTTACTCACCCAAGTTGTACCACATGTCTCTGATCTCAAAGCCGATCTGCCTCCTCATGTCTCCATACCTAGAACGTGGGAGGGAAAGACACGGCGTCACGCTATAGAGCCTTAGGAACTCCACGCCAACCACCCGTCGGGGACTCGGACAAAGACGCCAGAGTTCCAACGTCACGGGCCACTGCAGGCTCCAGGGAGGACAGAGCCAGCTGGGAACAGGCCTCGTCCCCAGGTGAGGCTCACCCCCTGGGAGCTCGGGGTGGCTGTGGACAGCAGCACAAGCATTTTTCTTTCATCTGTCTGGTGGCTCTAGGCCAGGCCTGAGGGAAGCTGCTTTCCAAGCATGTTCTTAGGTCTCAGCATTTAGTAAGAATCTAGCCACCCAAGAAGCATCTGTCCCAGGTAAAGACGAACCCTGGAGTTGGGGAAGGCCCTTTCCAAATCTCCATTTTGGTGCATCATTTTAAATGTAAGCAAGAGCTTAGCACCCAAATATGTCAATACACATTCCACAGTTTTTGGTTTATCAGGGAAAATAAATGCTAATTTTCCTCCCGGTGGGCAAAACGAGGAGGTGTGTGTCTCAGGAATAAACAGAATTAGATGCTTCAGAAGATAAACCTTTATTAGTTTGTGAGCAATTTAACTGTTTTCTCTTATTGCCTAAGGAAAAAGCTGATTATATTAAAAATAATAATTTGCAAAATTCTCCCACGGCATTGCCACGCGGCAGCTGGGTGCTCTCTGTCCTTTCCTGTGGCAACTGACGCGCAGAGGAGGAAAGCCGATCGCGGATGGTAATGGCGACTTGGTTCTTCCGGTGAAGCGCATCCCAGCTGGTAAATCAACCCCAGCCCGCTGACACCTTATTAAAGTTGAAGGTGCCCCAAGCGCCCACGTGTCACTCAGAGCATCTGGCCATGGGGGCGCCCATCTCACCCACAGAGAAGAATATAAGTCAGTGGTCATATGCTTCCTCTCCTAAGTGGGAATTTAGACTATACACGCACACACACACACACACACACAAATACATACATATATATATGCATGCATGCACTCATGCACATATGCATTTTTATATGCAGAGCATGAAGTAGAAAGAAGACTCTGAAAAGGGGAGATCTGAAGGAAAGAGAAGCAGAAACAGTCTGGGGCTCCTGGGCTTAAGGGAGGTTGCTCTCCAAGCCTGTTCTCCGAGGCCAGGCACCCAGCAGGATGAGGAAACACATGCACAGTAAAAACAGGAGGGGGCGCTATTTGGGGGAAGGAAAGCCTTCAGCAAGAGGGGGCTGGGAGAGGGGCAGTAGGGGCTAAGTACAATGACATGCATGCATAAGAACTCCATGGTAGAGCCTGGTACTTTGCATGCGAAGTGAAAAGAAAAAAAAATCTGCTCTGGCAGCTCTGCCCCGTGTGGGCTGTGCCTTGGAACAGGAGAGAAAAGGCTGGAACATCAGGGCCTCTTCAGGCCGAGCCGAGAGCTGCGCCCGGCCCAGCGCTGCAAGCGCGTGCTGTGACATGGGAATTAGCATGAGGTGGGAAGGGGGTGTGTCAGCCGGCGGTGGGGTGGTGGTCTCCCCGCCATGATGAGAGGCTAGTCACCAGGAGCGACACACACACACACCTGGAGCAAAGCCACCGGGCCCAAGGCCCTGGCGACATGGACCGTCATGCACGGCCGCTGTCTGCTGCAGCCCGAAGGCTGTGTGACACTGATGTCACACCCCCCTCTGGTCCCCTGGTCCCACTTTGCTCTGCACAGATGTCAGGCTAGCCAGTAGCCACGCCACAGCCTGGGCCCCGGAGGACCCAAGTGGGAGCAGGTGACCTTGGCACCATCCAGCATTTCGGGGGGGGGGTGGGGGGGCGCGTGGGAAGCACATTGGGCTCCACCTGCTTTGCGCTTTCCTCTGGGTTAGTGCGTCTGGCTGTGCCGATGGGCGAGTTCCCGTCCAGCCAAGCAGACCTCAGGCATGCCTGGAACGCAGCCTCCCGGGAGGTGGCTGAGAACACGTGGTCCCAGCCTGCCAGCCTGGGGGACCGTGTGTTAGACCCTCAGCCTACGCAGGAGACCAGTGCTCCCTGAAGAGCTGCCGAGGGGGAGCTGTGTGACTGGCGGACAGTTCCCGCGGGTCTGAACACCCTTATATTCAGGCTGACAAAGACCCTTTCCTTATAAAGTACCAGACTCGGGGTCAGAGGTCAAAACACAGGTGAAGAACAGTACAGAGAGCTGGGGAGATGGACTGTGAGCAATGAGGGCACCTCGTTGGTTTAGTATCTTGAGAACAGACCACAGGTGCTGCAGGAAACGAGGAGATGAGAGGAGGAAGGGACGGAGAGCCAGGGCGGGGTGGAAGGTGGAGGAGGATGCGACGGGGGACAAAGCAGTGCTAGACACCGGCTGACTCCTGCTTGCGAGCCTGCTATACTCCCCTGGGCCCCGGGGCCACCAGTGCATGTGACACACCTAATCAGCTACACCAACATAGTTGGCACAGACTCCTTCTGAAGTCTGTCTCCCTGGTTCCCCTCCTAGTCCTCAGAGAGAATTTGTTTTGAAGAATATGAAAAATAATTAGCACAAGAACAAATTGAATTGATTGCCCTCGGTAACACGGAGGCCTGGGTTCCGGTTCGGCCACACTGAGCGGCGGAGTTTGTCACGCCATGTTTGTTTCCTCTCAAGAGTCCTGTCTATGGCGACTTCACACTTGGGCATCTTGGTGCCCGGAGCCTGGTGAAAGAAATGTGAAAGAAATGTGCTTGTTGACATGAGATTTTGAAACTAATTCTCTTAGGAGACTGTGGACTTCAGAAGTGGATGAGGGAGAGAGAGGGGCCAAGATGCTGCCATAAGAGACTCTTGGGGAGCTAATCCCTGTTGGCGTCCCATGGCACATGTGCCCAGGCGACTGCTCGCTGACGGCCAGTTGGTTGCTGACTACAGTCTCCTCTTCCGCATTTTATACGTAGGCCCTGAGTTCCAGTAATGTACATGGCTTGGAACGGGTGGGCGAAGGTCAGACTTGGCATTCTGGTGGTGTTAGGTCTTGAGGGTCATTTGCATCAAGGGGATCTGAATGTGGACAGCTTTGATTCCTAAGGGTTCTTTACTTTGGGGTCACCAGCCTATTTTGCGGTCAACTTGGGGTCGACAAAACCAGTTCTTGGCTCATTTCCTTGTGTTTCTCTCTCAGAGACTTTGGGGGGTGTCTTTGGAGTGTGCATGTCAATTATCCCAACCAGCTTTGTTGGGAGGGCACCATGCTAAGAGAGCACCGTGCTAAACAAGAGGGCACAAACACGCAGGTCTTTTGATGCTGGAAAATTCAACTGGTCTGTGGCACAGTGTGGAATGCCAGGCAGGGAAAGAGGAGGAGGGCCAGGGTGAGCTTCCCTCCTGGGATTTTTTTTGCCCTAAGGTAGCAGACGTGCCACATGGGGACACTCCTGAGATTTGAACGGTAGAACTTGAGTCAGCCTCAAGGTTTTTCTTAGTCAGAGATAAGGAAACACTCCAAGTACCCAAGTCAGAATTCAGTTCCTGGCTCAGGCCCGCCCATGCCCATGTAATGCCCTATGCCCTGCCACGAGCTTCAGACGCCACAATTTCTTATGCTTCTGCCACTCAAAGCATCTTTGCTAGGAATTGGCCCCATCCTTCAGGATGAAATGTCAGTCAAACTGGTAGGCATCTCAGCTTCCTTCCCCCACTTGAAGTGCATACTTTCAGGAGGCCCCCCTTGTCCCTTAAGGCTGTACCCTCAGATCTGTCTCCCGGCTGGGGAAAGCACTGATGAAACCCCAATTTTTCCTGACTCTACTCATCAGTTATGCTTTTGGTTTCACATTAGTTGGTAGCCGTCTTCCTTCCCCGTCTACAGCCTCAGGACCACACCTGCCGAGCGAGCAGAGAAGGTTGAAGCTCTTTCCACTATTGACATAAAACAAATCATTTCTAGAGATCAGAATGGACGTAGAAAATGAAGACGCTTGTGCAAGGGCGCATAAAGCTATTTCTTGGACTGGTTTGCTGTCTGGGAATAAAGCTTATAAATGTCCTCTAAAGACCTACGGTCTATGACAGGACACTGATGCCGCATGCATGGCTTCCTGTCTCACCGATCATGCCAGTTTCCTGTAGACAGCAGACTGAGCTCTTGGCGGCCTGATAGGAATTGTCACCGTTCCGGAGAGGCCTGGAAGCCTCCCCATGTTCAGTCTTGCAAAGAGAACTCTGTGCATCGGGAACTCTATGAGGAGACCCAGAAAGGGATAGCAGGGTCTCTTGCTACCGTCGGCGAGAGACAGGAACCTGCTCCCGAGGCCCCACTGGGCCCAGGAAAGGAGACTAGAGCTGGCTGCGCATCTCGCTCTTGGGCTCTACAGCTTTTGAATCCAGGCAGTGACGAGGGAAGCGGACATCTCGGGATGGTCTGGTCCCGGCTGTCTAAGGTGCGTGTTGATGCTGCACCAGCATGAGGAAGGGCCCGGAGCACAACACCCTCCTGGGCTCCTCGGCGCTCAGGGGCCTCAAGAGGCAGCTTCCGTGCTGAATGCACCACTTTTGCGGGTGTCGCCACGGGCAGGAAGCGTGTGCGCTTCCTGGGACGTGGGTACCATCCAACGTAGGCTGGCTCTGGGTGTAGATGGCGGTGCCAGGCTCAGTGAGTTCATGATTCCTGGACGGGGAAGCCGTGAGGGTCCTTCGAGCGATGGATGGTGGGCTCCCTGGCGGTGCTGGGGGTGCTAAGGCTACTCTTGTAGAAACGAGCACCCAGACTAGGAAAGCAACACACGCAGCGTCAGTCCCGCTTCCACAGGCCAACGTCTCCATGTGACCGCGGGGCCAGTCAGCTGCATGAGCAGCCCCAACAGTCCATCTCTGGACACTTGGAGGGGGCATGGCGCGCAATTAAGTCCAGTGGGCAGTCCAGGTGGGCTTCACTCTGCCCCCGAGGCACTTGGCTCAGCGGGTCACCAGCCACTTCCAAACGACAGTCACTCCACACCTGTGGCGCACACAAGGCCCTCACGGGAGATCGAGTTGGGTACCAGCTGGTTCTTGGGTGGTGCAGGCCCAAGGCCCGGAAGGTCTCCAGGCACTGAGCTGCCCGGCTGGATCCTGTTGGCACTTGCCAGGCGTGGCAGCCTGTGACGTGACTCCTCTATGCTTTCCTTATCGTAGTCACGTGGAAAACATGGCTGTCACAAGGACATAACATTCGGTTCTGTTCTTAACAATCACAGGTGAACTTACAGAGTGTTTAGAAGGCTGCTGGCCGGGACAGTCGTTTGTGGAAACACCTCTTACACTTGAGGGATGACGTGCTGCCTGTTTTTCTAGTAAGGAAGACGGAAAGTAACAGAACTTCCAAGACTTCCTCTGGAGCCTTGGGGACCAGCAGGGACTTGGCAAGGCTTGACGGTCAGGAGCTGTGGCGGAATTATAAATACGATGGCCCAGCAAGGGGGAACCACTTCAGAATCCTCTCAAGAGGTTTTATGCAAGGGGCAGCCGGAACGGGAGGCTATTCGAGAAACCAAGGCAGAAAGAGAGGAGAAGCGAACAGAGTGTCCAGATATTGACATGTGTGTGCATGTGTGTACGTGTATGTGTGATTGTGCATATGCGTGTGTGTAGATGTATATAGGTGTGTTGGCGTGTGTATGTATATATATATATATATGTGTGTATATGGTGGGTATATATGTATGTGTGTATGTGTGCATGAGTGTATGTGTAGGTATGTATGTGTGTGTATGTGTATATATTCATGTATGTGTATATATTCGTGTATGTGTATATATTCGTGCATGAGTGTGTGCCTAAATGTATATGTGCGCATGAATGTGTATGTGTGTGTGTGTGCATGAATGTGTATGTGTGTGTGTGTAGGCAGCCACGCATGATGTGCATGTGGAGGTCAGAGAACAACCCTGGATGTCTGGCCCCGCCTTCCACCTTGTTGAAACAGGGTCTCTTTGTAAGGAGGCTGGCCCACAGCGTATGGGGCTCCTCCTATCTCTGTTTCTGGCTCTCCACGGGCTCCGGGGACCTGAACTCAGATCTTCATGCTTGTGTGGCAAGTGCTTTACCCAGAGTCATATGGACAGCCCACAATCATCTTTGTCGACGCTCGAGCAGGATCTTTCAGGATGCTCCCTGGGACGACAGAGCTGAAGCTACCCAGCAAGGACCCTCCCCCACAGAGCTTCCAGGTCTGGTCACCCCAACATACATTCTGCAGCAGTTGCTCAAGCCTTCTACTCAGAAGTCGAGAGGAAAAGTCAAGGACGGATCTATTCACCATATTGGGCAGTCCGCAGTACCGGCACCTGACACGAAAATCCTCCTTTGCAGATGCAGAACTGGGAAATCAAGCAATCGACTGAAGCATGTGCGCCAGGGTGTCAGAAGTGTGGCTGCAAAACTCGTTATCTTCAGAAACTCGAATTTTGTCCTGCACTAAGCGGCTCCAATTGCACTGACTTTGAACCTACCAGGACGAATCCTGCAATTTCAGATCTTGATTCATGGGTTACAAAGGCAATGCCGGATTCATGATTTAAAACCACCCTTTCATTACACTCTGATTACATCTCAATTTGTGCCCAGTTGGCTTAGAGAGGACATGAGAATTATGCTAATCGAGCCTCAGGCTCCGACCCACGTGTCTGGGCTGGACAATGGGGACTTACTTGTTGAGGATCTTGGCTCTCTTAGCGCTGGAAAAATTCTCCAGTTGCAGCGATTCTTGGGTGAGGAAAGCGACGGCCAGGTGAAAGTAGTTGTTCCACAGCTGAAAAACAGAAGAGTAGAGACCCTCACTCACAGCGTCCACACAAGAGACCCTCACTTGCAGGTGGCCACCCAAGAGCTCAGAAAGGCTCTGGGGCACTTATTATCCACACATCACCCACATGCTTCTGAAGTGTTAAAAAAAATCCACAGAGCATGAATGCATGAAACTGTCAAAGAACAAAAAAAAAGAAAAAAAAGAAAAGAAAAGAAAAAGAAAAACAAAAAATCGCATATCACTCTATATAATCAGGATGAGGCTGAGTTTTCCAGAACAGCTATTCTAACCTCTGACTGTGTCTTACTTCCTCTTGGATACCAGGGGAATTATAGCGGTTTCTCTACCTTAGGCTCCTTGCAAGGACCAAGGGATACTTGCATGTAGAAGTCACAGAGACAAGGACGCGGTGTTGCGTGTGCGCTAAGCGCTGCGTAACGCTAGTTTGCACTGGGCTTAGGGTTTGGAGCTCCTGCCTGCAGAATAACACAGTCTCCATCATACATGACTAGACCCTGATTATGCCTGCACCAGACAATTAGGGTGCACATGAAAGAGGATGCTCATGCCAGGGATCTGTCAGTTTCTGTGGTTTGAAGGCCCCTCTTTAGAAAACACTGCAAATGTCGTTTTCCCTCATTTACAAACCAGGGGTGGTACACAGGTATTATGCAGAGAATTACTTGGGAGCAAGTAGCTGATAGTATCCACTTTAGTTTTAGTCACTTGTGAAAGATGTGGAAATACAGAGCCTTCGGGAAGGGGACACGCACACCTGTACCCCTTCAAGGAACAGGGGTGTCTATAGTAACACACGAGCTTTCCGGACTGGACAAGACCACCCTGGGCTAAGCTGGTTCCCTGGCTCTAGAGAGCTTGGAAACTGCTGTGAGCTGAGCGGGCGCGCCCAGCCTCACTGTGCGCCTAACCTCATTGCGCCCCTAACCTCACCTCGCCTAACCTCACTGAGCGCCTAACTCACCGTTACCCAACCTCACTGCAGGGCTAACCTTACTGTGCACCTAACCTCACGCACGCCTAACCTCACCGTGCGCCTAACCTCACCGTACACAGCATCTCAAGCCGAGCAGATGTGCTTAACTGAGCTCGCCGTGTGTGCAGCATCCTCCCTACTGGTCACGAAGGCACTTGCTTCATTTTCTTTTTCGCCTCTTTCACAGTAAAAAGGAGTTTGCAGCCCATGGCACCAAAGTTGTTCTTTTCTTTGATTTTCGGAACTACCTCTCCCTCGTGTCTTTCTTCTTACAACTGCAGCGGTCACCGGACACTGACGGCTGCACTCTGAAGACCATATAACCGTGGGGAATGCATGGACTCAGAGCACAGCTAAATGTATACCTGGAACCTTTTTCAAAAAAAAATATTTATTATTTTGTGTGTGAGTGTGTGTGTGTGTGTGTATGTGTCAGAGGGCACTATGTGTCCCTGTGGGTAACTCTAGGAATCATCCTGGATTGCTTCTACCTCCTTGCTTTGCTCTGGCATTTTATAGCCTCCACCCACCAGTGCCAGAAGTGCAGGTTGCCACTCCATTTATGCTTGGGGTTTTTACATGGGACCTGGGATCCAAACTCAGTACCTTCTGCTTGCGAGACAGAGTCTTAACCCCTGAGCCACCTCTCCAGCTCTTTTTTTCTACTTTTTGAAATTGTCTTAGTGGCCCAGGCTGGCTTCAGCTGGCTGTATAGCTAGCTAAGGATGACCTTGAAGTCCTAATCCTCCTGCTTCTTTCATCCCAAGTGCTGGGATTATAAGTGTGCATCACACCTAGCAATAATGCAACAACCAGAAGTTCCTCCCTTCTTCTGTCCCTCCCTCCCTCCCCTCCTTTCTTCTTTCCTATGACACTCAGGATTGAACCCAGGACCTTATGCATGCTAGGCAAGAGCTTTACCACTGAGCTATAGCTCATGCTTCTTCTTCTTCTTCTTCTTCTTCTTCTTCTTATTATTATTATTATTATTATTATTGAGAAAGGATCCTGCTAAGTTTTGAGACTGGTCTTCAACTTGCCATGCAGCTCAGGGAGATTCCTCCTTGCCGTGCCTTCCCCGCCACCCCCGACAGCACGCGTGTCACCATGAATGACAGCGTCACCAACTATCCTTTTTATTCACTTGCAGGACCAGGGTCTCTGGGGCCCGGGCTCGGCACTCCTGCTGTGGGGACAGAGCTCTGGGGTCGGAAGAGCCTTCGGGGCGCTGGGTTTTAGGTGAGGTGCAGCGAGCCAGCTTGATGGCGGGAATGTGCCCTCGTCGGGACAGACAGGAATTCAGCCAGCACACTACACGCAGCCAGGAGCTCGTGGGCAGGAAGAGGTGACCAGAATGGACGGGACAGTGCAGAGTGCAAGACACCCGCAGATGTCACAGAACCTCCAGGTTCGTGAGTTCAGAATTTTAGTTTAAAATCTAAGCAACGTGTGTGTGTGTGTGTGTGTGTGTGTGTGTGAGAGAGAGAGAGAGAGAGAGAGTTGGGTGATATCTGTGTGTGTTTATGTGTGTACGCACTGGATGACATATATGTGCATGTGAGTGTGGGTACACACAGGCCACAGTGCGTAGTACATGTCAGAAGACAGCTTTGGGTGACATTCCCTGCCTGTCTGCCTTGTTTGAGACCAGGTCTCTTAGCAGCTTCTGGAGAGTCTCAGTCTCCACTTCCTGTTTCCTCTAGGCAGGCCGGACCCACAGGCACCTTCCCACAGATCCAGCTGTCCTGTGAGATCTGGGCACTTAACTCGGGTCTTCAGGCCTGTGTGACAAGTGCTGTCCCTACTAAGTAACCCCCCAGATGTGTTTTTAAAAAGAAAAACCACTAGCTGGTTTTACACTTCAAGAAGCAATACACAGAAATGATAGTAGTGGTTTTGTAACATAACCCTAAGGTGTGGGGGGCTACGGGTCTCACTAGGGCAAGAAGCAGCAGCACACATGCCGCTGTGAAAAACAGGATTGAGAGCTGTGCATGTCTGCGAGGATGGTGAGGGTGGACTGTGCTGGGGAGAGAAGAACCTAGCCACCCGCTGATGAAGAAAAGGGGACTGACACCGTAGAGACACCCGCTGGACTCAGCACCTGACTGAAATAAGTCAGCAGACTGGCTGGTTTAGGTGCTTGCTGCCGAGCCTGGCGACCGAGTGAGACCTCAGGAGGCCTGAGTGGAAGGATGGGCCTCCTGCGGCTGCCTTTACCTCCACGGTGCAGCACGGCACATGAACGTGCGCGTGTGCATCTGTATACACACACACAATAAATCAATGCAAACCTTCTTAAACAATTAAATAAAGTGGAACTGTAGATAACTACATATATGAGCTATATGGCAAACAGTTCCATCTATAATACTGAGGTAATCAGGGATTTACTGAGCAAAACATAAGACGCGATGTTAAAAAAAGAAAAAAAGTTCATTTATATACATAAAGTACTTCTCATTTATATACATAAGATACTTCTCATTTATACACATAAAATACTTCCCTATGACAGGCTTGAAACCATGGGTGGCATATCAAGGATATGCAACTTATTAGAAAAGCCAATGGAGAAATAAGACGAGGGGATGAACCAACTCACAGTACAGCCCCACAGTTGGCATGTATTCTCCACCTCACAAAGCAGCCATCAGGAATGTTGATAAAAACAGGAATCAACAAGAAACTGCTAGCACGGAAGACTTGAAAAGTTTCAAGACTTTTCCTGTTGCTGTGATAAAATGGCCTGCAAAAGCAGTGTAGGAGGGAAAGGGCAGAGCGTGCAAGGTGCAGTTACTGAGGGCAAGGTGCAGTCCGTTTCCATGGAGAAGGTGCAGACCATCATCATGGGGAAGGGACAGTCCGTCCATCTCTGTAGGGAAGGTACAGCCTGTCTCACCGTGGACGGGCACCTGCAGCAGCTGGTCACGTGGCATCCAGTGGGCAGCAGAGAGCCACGAACGTATGCTGCCACTCAGTTCCCTTGCCCCATTTATATAGCTCCAGCCCCCAGCCCAGGGAACAGCGACACCCCACAGTGCACCTCGATTAACAGAACCCCCCAAGACCTGTCTGTCAGGTGATTCCGGATTTCATCAAGTTGACAACTGGGATTAATCATGACAGTTGCTTATCTCCAACAGGGCTGGTGAGCACGCAAATCGCTAAAGCACTTTAGGAGGGCGATGTGTCATTGTCCCTCGAGCTAGAATATTCATAGCATTTTGCTGGGCAATCAATCTAGTCTAGGGTACTACTGCCTACAGAGATGCCCGCGGGAGCTCATGGAGAAAGGATCCAGTCAGGGAGAATGTGGAAGCCTGCAGCCCATCGCACCGTAGACTATGACGGAACTGCGACATACACGTCATGATCTAATGTGTGTTAAAAGCAAAAAGAAAGCACGCGTCAGCCCACATAAATGCTGAAAGTGTCAGGAGGAGAACAGAGCATGGAGTTACCCATCACCTCTGCAGGGAGGGAATGAGACTTATGGGGTGGGAGGGGAGATTATATCTGTCGTTCAGCTCGTGTAGTGAGCGGGCAGATTTCCCAGTGAGGAATTATCTGTATTTAGGACAAATATTTAGCAGAAAAAAGTGGGACACAAGTAAAAATTATTTTAAAAATATTAACATTTCTAGGGTTGGTAGAGTGCTTGCGTAGCATGCAAAGTCCTGGGTTCGATCCCAGCACTTCATGGAAACGGGCACACTACGCACACTCATGATCCCGCACTGAGGAGCTAGAGGCAGACGGTGAGAAGTGCAGGTTCAAGATCAGCCCGGGCTACAGGAGACCTTGTCCCAAGCAAAGGTAACATTTCTAGATATGCAAAGCCTGGTACGACTTTTCCGTGAGAGAAATAAGGGCCCAGCCGCGCTGCTCCTATCTCACGTATTCCGGAAGTAAACCTCAGCGTGTGCCTTGTGGGGGCAATGTGTGGCCATGCGCCTGCTCTGTGTTATCTGATAACTTATTTTTGGGTCCAGAATGTGCACACACTTTTTCAGGTTCTTTGTCAGTCACGAATCCTACGCAGGGAAAAGAGATTTCATCTGTATTCGGATGCTTCTTTTTTTTATTCTAGGCAATAATATTCCAGGTAATAAGAAGGACAAATAAAATTATTAGCAGAACAAAATCCAGAGTGCAATGAGATTGAGAATCACAAATCCCAGATGCACAGTAAGAAATCATATCAAGTAAAATTAGTCCTTGTGTCATATGTGGGTGGATGCATACACACATGCCACAGACACACACTGCATACAAACCACACATGTGTACACATGTACTGCATACATACCACACATGCACATGTGCCACGGACATACACACTGCATAGAAACCACACATGTGCATTTACTGCATACATACCAAACATGCACACATGCCACATACACTGCATACAAACCACACATGTGCACACATGTACTGCATACATACCACACATGCACACATGCCACAGACACACACTGAATACAAACCACACACGTACATGCATGTACTGCATACATACCACACATGCACACATGCCACAGACACAGACACTGCATACAAACCACACATGCACATACATGCAAATGCACACACTGCATACATATCATACATGCATGCATGCCACATGCATATGTATACACAAAACAGACACACATATACACACACACTTATTCACAGCTTGCACTAAGAGTCATTTCTGAAGCCAATAGCACAACTGCTGAGACCTCCGGGCACTGGGACACACTGGAGACACTGAGCCGGGAGAGGGTCAGGGGAAATGGCTCTGGACACAAGTTGAGTTCAGTGAAACACTCCCACTTCTCTCCCCTGGGAGCTGTGGTCCTGCCTCAGGACAGTGTGAGACAACATTGGCAGCCACACAAGCGGGGCTCCCTGGCTCCTGCTCCCCGCCAGGAAAGTCTCTTCTTGTCACTCTGATTCAGGGTTTGGTCTTGGAAACAACTCCATCTCTTAACTGGCTCAGTGAAGCAAACATCCCAGAGGCGCAGTTTTCTTTCTTCAGTTCCAGCGGTACACGCTGTAGATTCCCGTGTCTCCCTCCCAGACAAGAGACCAATTCAGCTCGAGGATTAGAGGCCACCAGCCATTTGTGGTCACACGACTCTCTCTAAAAGGACCTGTCTACCTCTTCTCTTACCTGTAGCTCAAAGTTGGCTTGATCCAGAAATTTCTTGTTCAGCATATCTGCATACTGATTAATCGCTCTCAGGAAGACTCTGCAAGAGCAAGAGAAAATTACATAATTACACACTCAGGCTCCGGCACCTCCGTGGGCTTGGCATTTCGATTAGATGGGATCCCAGACTGTCTGCAATGGGAAGTCTCCAAGGCCTGTGCAAAGTTGGGAGGTTTTGCCAAGGCAAAGCTCTCAGAATTATATGCAGATGTTCTCCAGATTAATCAAGGAAATTAGCACATGCAAAACCAAAGGAACAGACCGAAATAACAGCTTCTGAAAGTAGCATTTAAAATGTATCACTAAAAAAAAATCCAATTTAAAAAAAAGATCAAGGTGCAAATAAAATCCTTTCCTGAAATCGCGCAGTCTTACTGCTCGATAATGAAATTCTCCCAGCTCAGTTGGCTGTTTTCGAGCAGTGGATCTGAATGTGCTCTTACTTAGCCCATGAGCCATCGGCTTGGGATGGTTCCATGCTCCATTACTATGCTTGGAAGCACAGCTTACTTCAGTAAGCCACTTCTATGCTCTGATTTCAATAGCTCTTCACTTATTAAAAGAAAATTAAAAGGCTTTAGTAGATAGGAAAGGGACTTGACAAGAATTTTAGAAGTGACTGTGACTCTTTGATTTGCTAATAATATACTCTGTGTGTGTGTGTGTGTGTGTGTGTGTGTGTGTGTGTCTGTGTGTGTGTGTGTGTGTCTGTGCACAAGTATGGAAGCCACAGGAAGACATGCCAGACATTCCGCTCTTATTTCCTTGAGACAGGATCCCTCACTGAACCTAAACCTAAGCTAGTTGCCAGCAAGCAATCCCCCTCTCTTCTCCCCAGACTCCCACCCAGTACTGAGGTTACAGCACCTATAACCATGCCCAGGTTTTCACATGAGTGCAGGGGATTTGAACTCAGGTCTTACACGTGAGCAGCAAGGATTCATACCTGTTGAACCCTTTCCCTGGCTCCAGGAACCTACAATGTTCAGTACATCTTTTGATATTTCAACTTGCACTTCCTCTGATGAAATGTGCAGTCTGGACTGTCACAAAGGATTCCGGGGAACTGTCTTTTCCCAGCTGGATCACTCAGTAGATTTGTTTTATAACCCTTGAAAGTGTTGACAACAACGCAGCTTAGTCCAGCCACTTCTCTACAAATGACATTCCCCCCGCTGCACAGAGAAGGATCCGAGAGGAATTAGCATTAGGTCACAGATAATAAACTTAATTACCTTCCTCATTTAGACGGCAGGAAACAGCTAGAGTTTAGGGGGACTCTGGTTCCTTAGGAGGCACCGCAGCCCTGACAGCCACTGTCTCTTTAGCTAAGCAGCCTGCAGAGAGGCCTCTCGGGTCCTGTCATCTCACAATCATTACAGGCCCCAGAGGAGGGGGGAGGGGTTCAGGAGGAGTGAGGAGGGCTTGGGAGGGAGGAGGGGCTTGGGAGGAGAGAGGAGAGAGGTGGGAGGAGGGAGGAGAGAGGTGGGAAGAGGAGAAAGGTGGGAAGAGGGAAGAGGGGTGTGGGAGGAGGGAGGAGGGGTTTGGGAGGAGGAGTTTGGGAGGAGGAGTTTGGGAGGAGGGTTGGGAGGAGGGAGGAGGGAATTGGGAAGAGGGAGAAGGGAGGAAGGAGAGGAAGCGCCTTGTCACCCCACTTCCTAACCCGCACCCTCTTCCTGACTGCGGAGCTGCAGCCATTGTTCCATCCCAGAGCCCATCAGTGGGCTGCAGGCTGCACACAGGTGCGTTCGGCGGCCTGCGGCAGAGTTTACCATCTCAGCCACCGAAGAACACTGCAGACAGTTATCTGGGTTGCTCCCTGGGGACAAGAGGCATAACCAGAACGGGGAGAATGTTGTTTTTAAGTGTCTTTTAATGGGGGACCATGGAGATCGCTGCCTTGTCCATTAACCGAGATCCCAGCCCGGGCAGAGGTGTATCATCCGACGGATTTAGTTCACGCACAAGGACGCCCAGTTACATTTGGAAAATGGCTCTTCCTGCTGCTGGACGCTGTTACTGACTTGTGTTTTGTTTTCTAGAGCCGACTAAAGGATATTTGGGCATCTTGGTAGGTTGCCATAGGATACAGGACAACGATCATAAACCCAAGCCAGGTCTCACAGATGGAGGAGGTCTGGCGGCCCTGGGTAGCCCTGACGGCTTTGCTGGGGTCGAGCAAGCTGTGCTTAGGACCACGGCCCACTAGACGCGTGTCCTGCACCAGATGCACGGAACCCCAGGCCGGAACGACTGCCGTGGAGAATGTGCTCAGGGGGCTCACAGCTCCGGAAGTCCCCGCAGCAGGAGCCGGAAGCAGCCCCCACAGCACATGCACAGCAAGAGCAGAGCGATCCAGACCAGCGCAGACACGCTTGAGGGGGCTCAGCTCTGTCCATCTTCCTACGGCCTGGATCATCTGCCTCCGGGATTGGTCATGCCCTGCATTGGGCGGGGCTTCCCACATCACTTAATGCAATCAAGACAGCATTTCATGAGCACGTCCTATGCCTCTCAGGTGTGCCTGGATCTGCCTCCTAGGTCTCGGGCTGACACTGAACGATGACCATCACAAAGCTGAAGGCCTGAGCCTAGACATCCCAGCCTTGGAGATCACGCGTGTCTGGGAATATTAGCTACGGTAAGTAAGCAAAGCCAGAGACCCTGCCGTAGCCAGACAAACGATGTCTTGCTATCACAAGCGCAGGCAAAGCCTAAGAACCCCAAGCTTATGGCCATAGCAAGTTTGTTTCTTTAATTTTAATTTTTTGCCTTCAGCTTTGGAGCTTGGATGTTCCCTAGAGTGCCCTTCGGTCCTTAAGAGCTTTAAGACACCATCTCCAGCCCTCTGTGACAGTAATGATGGGTATACCAGAACATGTGTTATTATTACGGGGTAATCATGTCGCCTCTAGAAAGCACCCAAACAGTTGCAATATGCTACTTCTAATTAAGCTCTGGAACGATTTCAGCTAGTTAAATAAAGATATTTCTCAAAACGTCTTAAAAAAAGCACGTCAGGCTGAAATAATATGAAAGTCGAAACAAAACTTTTTTAATGAACTGTCAGCTGAGAAAGAGCAGTGCTGAGAGAGAGATTCTATAATTTAGACCCACTATAAATTTTTTAAAAAGCCAGGGTAAAAAAAAAAAAACAAATAACACAGAATGCAAGTTGCATGAGGAAAACTAGGAGAATGATCAAATAAAAACCATAAGCAATGTCGTAAACAAAGATTAGATGGGGCTCAGGCTTGGCATATCGGGGTGGGGCTACGTGCACAGCTTTGTGTAAATAATACCCATAGTTCCCAGCAGCCATGGGATGAAACAGCTATGCCCTTAGGTCCTCTGGAAGAGTCATTGCTTAGCTAAGTAGGCAAAAAGAAACACGTGCCCAGAGTATTTTAGGTAAGAAAATCTATTAGCCAGCGGAATACATACGTTAATTTTAATAAATCTCAAACTAGGAAGCATAAACAAAGAAAATTATGTTAGAACGTTTTATTTGACAATGGCTTTTAGTTATACAGGGATGCAAAAAAGGATCACAAATCATGTGACCAGACACATGCAAGAGGACTTACTACAGGTCAATAAAGGGTCTCTCCCACTGACGCAATACACAAGATCCCAGTTGGCTTCAGGAAACATCACATCTCTCACAGAGAGGGTGGGGTGCAAATGGGCCTCTGCGCCCCAGTGACTCTGTCTTTGTTTGATACTTGTTGGTGTGGGTTGAGGCTTACAGAAGCCTCTCCCACCTCTGATCACAGGTAAAATTGGGACTTATGAATGACGGTCAAGTCTGCTAGGCCACCCAAGTGCTTTCAATGCCCCAGTCCTGACACACTAAGTGAATGTGATGAGGATGAATGAGTGGATGGATGGGTGGAAGGAAGGGTGGAGAGATGAATGGAGGGTTGAATGGGTGGGTAGAGAGAGGAGTGGGTGAGTGGGCAGATGGATGGATGAGTTGGAGGGGGTGGAGAGAGGAGTGGGTGGTGGGTAGATGGATGAATGGACAAGTGAATGGCTTGGTGGATGGAAAGGTGGGCCGATGGAAGAGGCAGGTGGCTGATGGAGAGAAGGATGAATGGATGGATAGATAGATGAATGGGTAGGCGTGTTGGGTGGGTGAATGCGATGCTTGAAAAGACTAAGGTCTGAATCGAAGGACAGGGTTGAAGAGTAGAAGTGTTTGACAGCTTCTAGCTAAGTCTGGGGCCCTTGTATTTCTCAATTTTCTATATGGGGTTTAATTCTATACTCAATTTTCTATATGGGGTTAGGTTCTCGCTAGTGATCTTTCTCATTAGGCATCTGGCAGCTGTGGCTGGGCACTGCCCCCTCTCTTCTCTGCCTTCTCCACGCCAGTGTCCTCCAACACTGTTAATGGACCCAGCCACTGTGTGTCTGAAATTCTCCTAAATACACTTGTAGCTATATTGACGGTTTCGCGCCAAGGAGAACATTCAGCACATCCTACTGGCCAAAACAAAATGACTCCTTGTTCCTCAGCTTATTCCAGGATGTAAGATAGAGGCCTGGTAAAGTGCAGGAATGTGAGAAAGATGTTGGGAGGGATGCGGGAAAGATCCAGAATGGGCAGGTGCTACTGTACTTCAGAAGAGCGGGGTCTCTCAATCAGGCCGCAAATCAAACCAGCCAGGGTGCATTAGGCAGCAACTCTTGGATGCAGAGCTGAGGGGAAGATGGATCCCTTTCATGGATGTTTTGCCAAGTGGTTACAATGATTGAGAAAAAGGGCGAGCTGCATTCAAGAAGGTTCTTCACAATCACTCTTTTAGTCTGTGGAAGAATTGTTCATAATCTAAAACTTCGGAAGGTAAAACCCTACGCACGGATGAACTAACACAGGGCAAGTCGGAGGTGAATGGTGCCACCCAAAAAGGATTAAAAAAGGTCATCAGGTCGTCAAGAGCTGGACAGGAAGAGGGATCTCCTGGTGCTTGGAAGCTGGTCCTGTGTTCAGGAAGTCAGGGCGATTTGTCTTATGACTATGCATTTTAAGTGAGCGTGTGTGTGTGTGTGTGTGTGTGTGTGTGTGTGTGTGTGTGTGTGTGAAAGTGAGAGAGAGGAAGCGAGAGAGAGAGCACAGTGCACGCGTGCAGGTCAGAACACAATGGGGGTCCAGCGCCTCGGCTGTCCTCACATTGTTTGAGGGTCTCTCGCTGGCCTGGAACTTCATGGAGGCCCAGCGAGTTGGCTCAGGAGCGCCCAGAGAGCTGCCTGTCTCTCCACCTCAAAGCGCCCCATGCACCCCTGCACCTGACTTTTTCCCCCCGTGGGTTCTGGGGATCCACACAGTGCCTCACGCTTGAGAGAGAAGCAATTCACTGAGTGACTCATCTCCCAAGTACATGTTATGCGTTTTTAAAGGTTTATGTCAATGGAAATGGAACCAATTCCCAAGCCAACGTAATTGAACCAAACAAACAAAAACCAAAAAGTTTCCCTCACTTCCTGTTTTCAGTCCTAGACAGTCACTGGTGAGTTCCCAGTAGAATCAGCGTTCAATTACATCCTGTCAGTCTCGACGGGGCTTAATTGTAGTTGACAATTTATACTTTTAGCACACTTAAAGTCTTAATCCAATTGTGACTATCTGTCTGTCAATCAATGACTCTGTGTAATATAAACATTCAGCCACTCGCCCTTCGGAGAGGATGAAAGCCCCAGTGAAGAGTATGGGAGGTGACAGATATGTTAATGAGCTTCATGTAACCACTTCACAGGAGGCACCTGCATCACCATATCGCCGAATACCTCAGAGATAGATGAAATTATTGTCAACGCAAAACTAAGTTTGAAAAGGAATGCGACAACAACACAGACTTGTTCAATCTTTGAGATTCTCGGGGAGACTCTGAGCTATTGCCCCTCATGACTGGGAGCTTTGAATCTATAGGTTTATTGGGATTTCAAGCTTAGGATTAGAAGTGCAGAGGAGATAGGACCAGAAGCCATCAAGTATCTTGATCTCCATAGGCATCCTAGGAAATACTTGGCAGGTTGGATCTGGAATCAACTAAGAGATATACCCCTGGGTAGATCTTCCAGGCATTTCCAGGAAGGATCGAGTGAGGGGAGAAGATCCCCTCGCAGTGGGCAGCGCCTTTCAGCAGGTTCCCCAGGTACAAAACGACTTCAGGGCAAAGCAGCTGTCCATCTTCCTGACGGCAGAACCCAGCTTCTTCGGCCTTCCAGAATGGACTGAAGACCAGCTCTCCTGGACTGTTGCAGGCCTCCAGTGGGAGACTGGACAGGGGAGCATCCAGCCTTGTGGGCTACATAGCTCCCCACGTCTCGGAGGATGCAGAGGCCGCTGCTGGGCTACCCGGCAAGGAATCCAGGATTACCTGCCATGGAATCGAGCAAAGCCCAGCACGACGTATCTTCATGGTTGTGTTTCTCTAGTAACCCTGACTGACAGACTCATTAGACAGTCTCAAGTCTCTCTCGTAAAGAGGAAGATGTGCCTGCCACGTCCCAAGCTTCTTTGTAATGTGAAGTTTCTAGAAGGCATCTCAACAGACCAGCCTTTCTGCCCTGGTGTCCACCACACAGCCACGAACAAAGAGGGTCAGACGAGGATGCTGGCCTCCCACGGGAGGCCACTGAAAGGCAACCACAGAAGTGCTCAGTCCTCGGCAATCCTGGGTCACTTGAGGAGAGGGGTCCTAGCGCGTCAAAAGCCACCAGAAGCCAACTGAACTCTCACAGGCTTGGGGTACCATCCCGGGCCCTCACATGACGACCACCAGGCAGCCCCAGGCAGCTCCCTCACCTCTGTTCCCTGGCGCTTGCTGCTAATAAAACTCAAGACAAAGCCCCGTCACTGGAAGCAAAACGCCAGAGAAAGGCACCGAACTGTCAGGGGAACGCCAAGCTCCACTTCTCAAACTGCGGAGATTGGGTTTTCTTATTTCCTTCCCCAAACCTCCTTTGTCCACATCATAACCCTGCAGAGCTTAGCAGAAAGGCATTTAAATACTTCCAGCATTAAGACAAGTCTCTTTGGGGTGGAATTGGGGGTGGAGGGGAGAATGCATCCTTTACTAAAATGTTTTGTCCAAAATGGATAGCAAAAAACCCCTAAATTAGAAGTAAAAGATTCCATTGGAGCAAAGCAAGGACTCAAACGACAGAAGCCAGAAATCTGCCCTCAGAGGACTTGTGTATGATTCATGGCTGGGGAGGAAGAGCCACCTTAGGGTGAGGTGGCCCAAGAGGGAGCGGCACTTCCGCTGATCGAGATGGCAGCCAGCGCCCCCTCGGCAGCACTGCGGTTCCTCGGGTCAGGGACGAAACCTGTCACAAGTTTGCTGGCTGTGACCTTCACTGGGAAATGGGGTTGCCTTCTACAGGGGACCCCCAGGTGGGGGATGTGAAGGAATACACAGAACCCAGGAGGCTGGCTGCCCCCTCCTGACGGTGAGGCTCGGAGAAGAGTGGGAAATCAGTGACGCTGGGGGTCAGCTCAGGCAGGATTATGGGTCACCAAGAAAGTAGGACATGACTGCAGGAGGGCAGCGGGGGTCAGGTAGGGCCCAAGGACTGTAACACAGAAAACTCTGAAGCCAGAAACTCAAACGCCCCCATTTCCTGTCCCTGCACGTCCAGATGCAGTTACCAAAATTTCCCAATTGCGGTTTCAAATCACAAAAGACTTAAACAGTCACCAAGTTCTTAACTACATCCCGAACTGCCCTGAGCCCTTCTGCTGGCCCGCGCTGCCCTGAGTTGCCCACGGGAATCTAGGGACGTTTCCAGCTGGGCTGTCTCTGTCTACATCCGGGATG
This sequence comes from Typhlomys cinereus, assembly GCA_023101885.1. NCBI lineage: Eukaryota > Metazoa > Chordata > Mammalia > Rodentia > Platacanthomyidae > Typhlomys > Typhlomys cinereus. Next base: position 2,190,276 of record JALPQD010000195.1, read on the forward strand.
GATCCTCAGCGCAGGTCTCAAGAGACGACTGCTGGCCACTCACCAGCAGTGAGTGTCCTTGTCCAGCCCCGCCAAGCAGAGTGGTCCGCGGGATGCCCCGCCTCGGGGTCAGGATCGTTCCCACAGTCATCCTGGCCAAGGAACGCTCTCCAGGAAACGCCATCCGAGCGGCCCTTCCCTGGGTGCACTCCCTGCCCTTCTGCTGTCCCCAGAGCCCGCACGCCGCTTCTGTTCCAAGCCCTGGGGCTGCCTTGATGGAAACCGGGCTCTGCGATGCGCAAGAGCCCTGTCAGGACCCCACGCTCTCTGCATGAAGAGCCCGAGGCTCCAAAGACAGATGTCCCTTCTTGAAAGGGCCTGGCCAGAGCCTGGTCAGGCCCGGGCTCCTGTTAAGCCCCCACCCGAGCGACCTGAGGGGGAAAGGGTGTATGTACCAGGCTCACAGCTCAGCGTCTGGCCCATCGTGGTGGGGAAGCCAAGGCAGGGGAGGTTGAGGCGGCTGCCACCTCCCGCCCACCGCGAAGCAGCAAGGCCGCAACGACGCATGCGGGCGCTCGGCTCGCTTTCTCCTGCAACTCAGCCCGGGTCCCACGGCTGAGGAACGGTGCCCCCCACACACTGAGGGTGGGACTCCCACATCAAGTCACACAACGTGACAATTCCTCCTAGGAGAGCCCCGTGGCCCGCTTGCCAGGCGCCAGCCACACACCCCGAAGCCTCAATGAGCTCGGCCAGCAAGACCCAAGGGAAGGCTGCAGTTGCTCTGCTTCCAGCAGAAGAGCTGCTAAGAGACCCGCTCGCCTCCGACCACTAGCGTATTCCGCCCAGGGCGTCTGCTTTCCACCCGGCCCTTGGCTCTCCTGCGTCATTTTCAACAGACCTGATATTTACAGCAATGTCAGGCACCTCGCGAAACAGAACAGAAAGTACAGAGTTGCTACATACCTGGTGATGCCCCTTCTCAAACATGCCTCCCCCCACTGATAGCCTTGGAGAGTGGTTCATGCCTAGCCCCCTTCCATCAACAACCTTTCAGAGCAGCGCATGCCCAGCCCCCTCCCCACTGACAACCCTTCAGAGCAGTGCACGCCGGGTCCCCCCACCTGATTCTTAGCACCCCCCCAATCATCAGCTCTTCAGAGCAGTACATGCCCAGTCCCTCCGTCAACAACCCTTCAGAGCATTAGCCAGTCCCCGCCTAGACGCCTAGCTTTCCTTTCAGCCAACTACGACTTGGATTGCAAGCCAAGCTCCAGGCCGTGAGCGAGGCCCAGTGCATTCCCTGCCTTGGGGTACCAGGCCTTGGGGTACCAGGCCTCGGGGTACCGGGAAGACTGGCTGCTCCGGTGCGTTTGCCTGATTTGGAGGCTCCCTGCTCACATCCTTCGTGGAAGCAACGTGCCTGGCCGAGCGACCTGCTTCTTGAGGACCCCGGGAGTCCTCCAGCCTCACTTCTCCTCGCTTCTAACAGAGGCAGCTCAGTGAGACAGCAAAACAGCACTGAATTAAATAGATAAGTAAATTAATTTGACAGATGAATTTATAAACTATCCACTTATAATTTGGCATTAAGATACAAAATACATAAGGAACTTCAATAGCAAAAACTCCAACATAAAACAACCAAACAAATAAACAGCACCAAATACTCCAATTTAGAATGGGTGAAAATCCTTAACCAGCCCTGTCCCAAACAAGTCACAGGAAGAGTCAACAGGTATGTCAAAAAGCTCAACATCACTATTCATTGATAAAAGAAAATCAAAGTTTCAATGACAAATCGATCACTGCCGTCAGATGGCATGCTGAAAAGAAGGCAAGTCTCAAGAGAAAAAGAAACTGTTGTGGGGAAACCTGTGATCTCACAGCACCGGAAGTCCAGACCTGAGGGTCTAGAGTTCACAGCCAGCCCGCACCAGATGCAAGTTCCAGGTCAACCTCGGCAACTTAGTGAGATCCCATCAAAAGGAAGGATGGAGGAAGGAAGGAAGGAAGGAAGGAAGGAAGGAAGGAAGGAAGGAAGGAAGGAAGGGAGAGAAGGGAGGGAGGGAGCTAGAGAGGGAAGGAAAGAAGGAAGGAAGGAAGGAAGGAAGGAAGGAAGGAAGGACGGAAGGAAGGAAAAAAGGAAGAAGGAAGGAGGAAGGGAGGGAGGGAGCTAGAGAGGGAAGGAAGGAAGGAAGGAGGGAGGGAGGGAAGGAAAGAAGGAAGGAACCTGTAGTCAGGCAGGTTGACGTGTGCACCAGGCATGGCAGCAGATTCTAGCTTGGGAAGTTGCATGCAGCTCATGCAGTCTCTGCAATCCAAGCTAGAACCACGTCTCTAGGGGGGCCATGGCTTGGATATTTAAGGGCCATAAGTGCCTATAGCGTGGTCCTGTTGATGGAGCACTACTACTGAGATATGTGCTGAAGGAAACACTAGTTATTAAAAGAATAATTCCTCCTATGATAGCATCTTTCTATTCCTTTAATAATAAGTTTGCTTATATCTTCCTTTGAGGAATTCCAGAAGTATATTGCCATCAGTTAGATGACCCATTTGTGAACCATGCATACTCCAAACCTGGGGTCCAAACTGTCAGGCTCCATATGCCAAGGGCGTCTCTTTCGGGGCGGAGGCAATCATCGGTGGGAGTGCACTCGAATGGTCCATCTCTGTGATTTCTCATAAGACTGTGTTTGGGATAGGAAAGACACAGCCCCCTTTGCTACCAACATGGATTCTCCCAGTTTGGATTGCAAATACCATCTCCAGGGGCAGTCTTGGCGTCTAGACTTTCTGGCATGATGGTCTCTTCCTTGGCCTTCAGCCAGGGTAAGAGGGTATCACAGTTTTTTTAAAGTTCTAGTGAACTGACAGCATAGTCTTGTACTTCTGGAATTTCTGAGTTAGTACATAGGTAGGAATTTTACCCACCTATGTTTTAAGACTCTAGAAGTTAATCTCTAATTTCTTTAAAATCAGTGCACACATTCTGGCTAATAAATCTACTTATTGTGAGTGACTAGACATGAAATCTCTATTTAGAATTTGACTTAAAGTTAAAAAGCAGGCTTTTTCTCTAGATCAGAGAGCAGGAAGCTAGTTCCAAAAAACCTAAGAGCAGGTAAAAGGCACTCCTAATTCCCAGAATTCCTCTTGCCAGAGACACAACTTAAATTCCCTGAGGAATTTTTAGCATCTGTCCACGAGGTTACTATGACCTTCCCCAGGAAACACGCTTTAGGCCTGAACTGGGAAGAAACACCAAGGCCTGACAATTCCCATATTTTTCCTTATTTCTCTTAAATAAAGCCATGTCCTTTTCCCAAAAGATGTTTCTTTGAATCCATCTTTTCCAAACTGAGACATATTCTATCAGATTGGTCAGATAAGGACGAGGCAATAGGATGCCTGTCAGCTGTCAAAAGGAAGCAGTCTTGCTACGTGTGACACAGATGAACCTTACTTATCGGCTGCACAGCAAGAAAGGCAATCCAGCAAGTGAACTAAGCCCAGCACAGACAGACACACACCTTTTGCCTCGAGTGCGGTCTGGAAGACACGATCTTGCAGAAGTAGAGGGGAGAAAGGGGAAGAGGGTTAAGGGAGGAGAGGGGAATCCAAAGATGCTGGCCAAAGAACACATATTAATGAGGCAGAAGGAATAAATTTCAAAAGATCTATTACATAGAAGGCTGACTAGAGTTAAATGTATTCTTGAAAACAATGTAAAATGGAAGTAGATATTAAATGTCTTACCACGAAGTGATAATGGCGGGAAGCAATGCACTTGTTAAATAGTAATGTGCCCATTCTATAGGCGGACATACTTCAAAACATGTCTCGCAGGAGAAAAATTAAAACTACTTTGGGAATAGCAGTCATAAGGGCACTTCCTCTTCCTCTTCATGCAACGATATTAACAGGAATAATGTAATTTCTATTGGACAACTAGGGTACCCAGGAAGGCGCAGTCCTGTGGGAACCATGCCTACCACCCCAAGTCTCTATCTCACTTCCCGAGTAACTCCAGGACACTCCTAAGTAACGCAGAGACAATAACAGAGTGAGGCTTTAATGGTTGCTTCTCTCTTCTGGCTCTCCCACCATGTGGTCACCACGAGGCTGTGTCCTCCCACCACGTGATCACCACGAGGCTGTGTCCTCCTACCACGTGATCACCACGAGGCTGTGTCCTCCCACCATGTGGTCACCATGAGGCTGTGTCCTCCCACCACGTGATCACCACGAGGCTGTGTCCTCCCACCACGTGATCACGTGAGGCTGTGTCCTCCTACCACGTGATCATGCAAGGCTGTGTCCTCCCACCACGTGATCACCACGAGGCTGTGTCCTCCCATTACGTGATCACCACGAGGCTGTGTCCTCCCACCATGTGGTCACCACGAGGCTGTGTCCTCCCACCACGTGATCACCACGAGGCTGTGTCCTCCTACCACGTGATCACCACGAGGCTGTGTCCTCCCACCATGTGGTCACCATGAGGCTGTGTCCTCCCACCACGTGATCACCACGAGGCTGTGTCCTCCCACCACGTGATCACCACGAGGCTGTGTCCTCCCACCACGTGATCACGTGAGGCTGTGTCCTCCTACCACGTGATCATGCAAGGCTGTGTCCTCCCACCACGTGATCACCACGAGGCTGTGTCCTCCCATTACGTGATCACCACGAGGCTGTGTCCTCCCACCACGTGGTCACCACGAGGCTGTGTCCTCCCACCATGTGGTCACCACGAGGCTGTGTCCTCCTACCACGTGATGACCACGAGGCTGTGTCCTCCCACCACGTGATCACAGCGACTCTCCCTCCTCCCTCTGACCTTAAGCTATCTCCTCTGCTCTAATGCTTTCCCGCCTTAAGACTATGGCTTCCACCTTGAGCATCCATGTTTCTTCCCTTTTTTCCCATTTTCAGGAAAATCCCTGCGTTAACCTCCCACATGTTCTGGTTTCATGCTTTGGATCCGGAACACAAGAACCCAAAAGACAGAAACGACACATCAATAACCCCTCCCCCCATTATGTGCAACACCCAGAGTAAGTGTGGAAGGATTTAGTAGTCTGGGGAGGAATGGAATAAAGCAATGGGAAAATCCCATCAGCAAACAGGGAGGAGGAGGAGCAGGAGGAGGAGGAGGAGAAGGAAGAGGAGGAGGAGGAAGAGGAGGAGGAGGAAGAAGATATCTCCACTGAGAGAGAGAGTGCTTGGCCTGACTAAGAATCAGTCATGAAAGGGAAGAGTCCTGATGTTAGCCACAGCCAGGCCATTTTCTAAGACCATCAAACTGGTTTGAATGTGGTGATTCTCACAACCAGACCACACCAGCCACCCCACCTAACTTCCTAGACCCCTGACTTCTGCCCTAATGACCTTGGGAAATGACATCTTCTGCTGACATTCTTTGGCTCCCCCACCCTACTTCTCTGACACCCCTCAGAAAAATATCTGAAAGGAATAGAAGTTAGAAGCTCCCTTTGCTCTGTGGGGTCTGCAGACCCCTCCCTCATGTTGTCCCCAGGAGCTCTCTTCTGCTCCAATACTTCCCATCTCGCTGCAGTTACTCGTTCTGCTGTGTGAGACTATTAGTCAAACAGTCAAACAGCAAAGGCGGAGAGAGGTTTATTTGGCTCATAGTTCTGGAGGGAGACAGAGATCCTCGAAGGTGGGATTCCCTTAGCAGAAGGGGAGGCGGCCTGGGGCACTGCAGACCCCGCGAAGTCAAATCAGCAATCAGCAAATGCAAGAGCAGATTAGGAAGTGGGGCGGCCCACCCCTTGGGACATGCCTTCTTCCAGCACAGGCTCCTCCTCCTAAAGGTGCCAAGACCATCCAAGCATTAACCGCCAAGGATGCCAACACAGGACCTGTGGGGGACAACTCACATTCACCGTGACACACCTGAAGGCTAAACATGGTTCCTGTGGCCACCAGGCCTCAGCTGTGACAAAAATTCGTATTTCTTAAGTTGTTCCCCTGTGTCAGCTTCTTGTTGTCAATGGATCTCCACAGCAGTTTTACACCTGACTCCCCCACGGACCCTTTTCTACAAGTACCCGGCGTCCTGCTTCCTTCCCTCCCAAGCCCCTCCAGCGGTTGCCTGAGTTCTGGCAGGATGAGTTAAGGGCATGAGGGAAGATGCCCAGATTTGCCAGTGCGGGCTGGAGGCAGAAGCAGGAGCGAGGGGCGGTGTCCCGGCCGCTCTCCCCACACGGGCATGGGGCCTGCGGCAGCCCTGGCTAGGGTGTGAGCCCGGCATGGCAGGTAAGTGGTTTCTGAGCGCCAACTTCTGGTGAAGGGGGGATGGGGGTGGGGACTGGGGTGTGAACATTTCTGCTCGAAAAGCCCGCAGTGCTTGTGTTTGGCTGCTCGAAGCCAAATGTAACGAATGCCACCGAACTGTACGCCTGCATGAGGGTAAAAGAGCATTTTTTCACAGCATACATATTTTATGATAATAAAGGAAACATGAAAAGCCCAGGAAGCAGCATTCTCCAGAAACCGCAAGAGAGGGGGCTGTGATTTTTCCATCTCCGCCCTTGGCATCACTTGGTTCCATGACTTAAAAAATTCAAAGGCGCTGAAAGGACCTACCAGGGAATAAGAATGACTCTCCAAGCTGGGGGTGAGGGGGCTGGGCAGGGGCCTCTGCTTTGGGTGGAGGTGGGGGGCTGGGCAGGGGCCTCTGTTTTGGGTGGAGGTGGGGGGCTGGGCAGGGGGTCTCTGCTTTGGGTGGAGGTGGGGGGCTGGCAGGGGCCTCTGCTTTGGGTGGAGGTGGGGGGCTGGGCAGGGGTCTCTGCTTTGGGTGGAGGTGGGGGGCTGGGCAGGGAGTATCTGCTTTGGGTGGAGGTGGGGAGCTGGGCAGGGGGTCTCTGCTTTGGGTGGAGGTGGGGGAGCTGGGCAGGGGGTCTCTGCTTTGGGTGGAGGTGCAGAGCCAATAGCCAACTAATAAATGCAGAAACCAGCCCTGAGCCTTCATGGCCCTAGGGTGCCCTGAAGTCCTGGGACAGGGGTCTGTCTGCTCCTACCCAGGGTGCTGGTTCCCTGGGGACACACCGGTGCTGAATCTTCCTTCCTGACAGAGCAGTCAGCCTTGTGCAAAAGAAAATCTAGAATAAACGGATGCACCTTATGAACCGAGACCCAGTGAGCTACGGGGCTCAGGGCAGAAATGCTCAGCAGAACAAAGGACACGTCTTTTCAGTTACCTTAGGGCGACACTGGGACATATATATCCTTGCCCTGCAAGACTTACTTAAGGGATTTTAAGCATTTAGCAAACTAATGTCACTTGCTGGAGGCTAAATATCAGGAAAAGATTTTCTGGCTGCTCCTGAGGATTCTGGGCTCCAATGTTGGGTGGTGGTATTGACACTCCCCATCCTCACTGGAGATGACAAATTCTCTGCCTACCCGCTTGGTTTCCCATCCATTGGGCCTGACAGGCCTCTGCGAGGGCGACTTGCAGAACTACACTCACGGGGGGGGGGGGGCACAAGGAGACGGGGCACTTTTATACTTTTGTATTCGGTATTGTAAGAGGAATGTGTACTCCACCCTGCAGGTGTGCGCTGTGAACAGCTTAGCACCAAGGCACGGTGATGGTTTGTTGCTCTGAGTGACCCCCCACCCCAGCCCAGATGGCCGATCGTCTCCCAAGGTGTCTGCGTCTGGACACTCAGAGACCGAGGGACGAGTCCAAGGAATAAGACGAGAAGTGCAGACGTCACTGGGCTCAGACGTCACATTGGTCACTTGGCCCACTGCTGAGATGAAACTGATTGACCTTCTGACTGAAGGACAGAGGGGCCGTTCCGTTCACAGTTCGAGTGTCCAGTCCATCATGTTGGGGAGGGTATGAAGGCAGGACTGGGGCGGCTGGTCACATGGCACCCACGGTCCGGAAGCAGAGGGTGATGGATGTCGGTGGTCAGCTTGTTTTCTCTTCTTTACTCAGTCCAGGACCCTGGTCTACCCATGGTGATGCCCACACGTAGGTCTTCCAACCTCAATCAACCCAGTCTGGAAACACCCACGTAGATATACGCCGGGTGATTCTAAAGCCAGTCAAGTTGATAATGAAGATTTAACCATCATGCCACCTGGCCGGAGGGGCAAAGCCTCCGGGATTCACGGGTCTCTGCTTCCCCAGCACCGGCGTTGGAAGTGTTGCTTCCACGCGGTGTGGGTGCTGGCAACCGGCACGCAGGTCCTTTTGCCCCCCGAGCCCAAGCTTCTCTCAAGGCGAGCTGATCGGCACCTTAGCTGTGCGTGCAACATGCCCTTTCTCAGTGCCAGGAGGTATCGCCATCACGGGAGTGACAGCTCACCATGTACCTAGTTCTGCCCCCAGGCAGAGGAGGGGATTACCCCAGGCCGAGGGTCCTTGGGATCCTATGGCGGCCTTGGAATGAGTGCAGACAGAGGCCTTCATTTGTTGGCCCTACACTCATCCGTGTGCCGAGGACAAGATTTAAGTGGAGAGAGGCCAGAAGACAAAGCAAGAAATAACAAATGTGCACCAGGCTCGAGAGAAGGACCCGGCTCTCCGGGAGCTGCTGTTCCTTTGAGTGACACTTCCCATCGCCAGGCATGGACCTTATGCTAAGCCTGCACTGCAATCTCACTGCAAGCTCCCTTGCCGGCTGGCTGCAGAGTAGCAACCCAGCCCACAGGAGCTCACAAAACGATGATGTTCTTTCCTCGGAAGCCCAGAAAAAAATGCACCTAAAGAGTCACTTGTATTTACATAATTCCTCCACCCCAGAGAGGGAAAGGCTTTCCTACTTGTGGGCTTAGTGTGCGCTTATACACCTTGCAGGGAGTAAACTCCTGTGTCCTGTTGGAAACCGAAGCAGAAAGGCAGGAAGCTGGGCAGAATCATGTCTCCGAGACCCTCACACCAACCCTCTGCTTATTTTTGGGAATAAAGTCTTATTGGCGCACAGTCAGGCCACTTGTAGCTGAAGATATTATCTACCATTTGAGTTGGAGCCTCATGAACCACAGGCTGACCTGAAACTCTTATACAGCACAGGGGGACCTTGAACTTCTGACCCTCCTACCTTCAGCTCCCGAGTGCTGGCGTTGCCTCCAAGCCAAGTTTTACACTCTGTCCATGCTCTGTAAGCAATCTACCAGCTGAGCTGCCTCCCTAGTCATTAGAGCAGTCACTTTGACAAATGCATCGGAAGACAGAAGACACATAGTACTTGCTCATCTAACTCTCGAATCTATCCCTACTCTCAAATGAAAATCTGCCTTTTACTCTTAATGTCATGTGATCTCACTGCATCCTTTTAAGACATACAGTCTCCAGTCCACTGAGTACAGCTGCCAAGTGACCCGGGGCTTTCTCTCACAGTAGCCCTGCCCTGTGATTTGGAAGATGGATTCCAGCCTTGTTTGGAGCTTAACAGTCAAAGCAAAGACTCCAGTGATGAGCAGCTCAAGATGCCTCCAATGTCGCCCTGGCCCGAGCGCAGGATGCACCCTGACTGCGTTCCTGCAGTGTCTGCATCTGTGAAGTGGGCCTTCAGTGAGTTAAAATTGTGCATGACGCTTAAACAGCTCAACATGACACAGTGACCAAAATAGTAAATGTTCGGAGGTGGGTTAATGCTCTGACAGTGAGCATTCAACAGGACAGCACCAGTTTAAAGATACGCCCTGTGTGGTCAGTGAGCGCTTGCTCTTCAACCAGAAAGCCACATTCCAACGTGAGTGGCTTTGGCCCACGAGATGGCTTGGCAGGGAAAGATGTTGCCCAGGCCTGATAACTTGAGTGCAAACATACGCGGTACAAGGAGAGAGCTTACACACACACACACACACACACACACACACACACACACACACACACAGAGTAAAAACAGAACTAAACAAAATAACAATAAAATCAGAATCAGATGACAAGAGATGGCAGGGAAGGGCTGACGTGGGGCATGGAGACATGCGTGTGCGCTGGCTGTGAAAACACTCTTCACAGATGTCTGCGCGTGCCTGGCCGGCTCGGATCAGAAACTGACTACCCCCCATGACAAGCTGGCAGCAGAAGGAAGGAAACAGTCCCCCCTCCCTGCCCCCCGTCACTGGTAGCTTAAGGAACCTTTGTGGGACCGCCTGTGTGAGGGACGTCAGCTCCTCCTTCCTGGGACAGCGCGTTCCAGAGCGACCATGCGAAAGGCCTCGGCCGTGGCCCCTGGTCTCAGAGGTTCACTCCGCAGCTGGCCGACCTGACCACTAAAGCACATGCCGCGCAGCACCCCGTGATGGAAGGGGGAGGGTGGTGGAAAGCTACCTGCCTCAGGGGCACCTGGCAACAGAGTGAACGAAAGGGGCAGGGCGCAGGGATGAGCTAAACCCCTCGTGGGCGTGTCCCCAGAGACCTTCCGCACGGACCCTGACTCCCAAGCGCCCAGGCCATGGCGAACCCATCACTGGGTTCGCTGATGAAGGAATTCACTGATAAAGAAGGTCAGGGTCCCGTCAACAGCGACCCAGTGAGGACCAAGCCTTCAACCCAGGAGTCTCACGCCCAGACTCCAACCTTAGCCCATGTCAGACCCAACAGTGGGGCTCCCCCCACACACACTGGGGTCTCTGGGGACTGCTCGGGGCTCAGGAAGAATGGTGGCTGCGATGTCTGAACCCCTCAGAGGCTGTCTCTTTCATCGGCTCCCTAAGAAGTCCGCTTTCCGTGTGGATTCTGAGTTCTGACACTGCAGGATACTCTAATGAGTATTTTTGTATTTAATGATTAATAGCATAGAAGAGCCGACAGGCAGATGACAGCGAAAAGCCATCATAGTTCCCAGGAGACATGGCTGGTGCTTGGTTGTCAGCCGAAGCTGTGGCAGGTGGTTTCTGTTCAGCCCGTCTCCCTGTCGCTCGAGGCCCAGGGTGCAAGGCAGCGGAGGGGCGCTTCTCCCACAAGAGGCGTCCGTGAGTCAGCAGCGGGGAGCGCACGGCTCCCAGCTCCCAAGATCAAGAAGGGCTTTTGGGAGCAGCCTCGGCTCCCAGCGCCCCTGGACAGAAGGTGCCAGGCTCCGACGATCTGACTTTGGCCTCACAAGAAACAGCGTCTGTTCCTGGAAAAGGAGGAACAGCCCTGGTGGTCCACTTCAGTGAGCCAGGGGCTCCCTGATACACAAGCAGGAAAAGAAGGTTCCAGAAAGTTCACTAATACATCTGGGCGACCCAGCCAACAGGCAGCAGAAACAGTAAAGCCAAATCTCCAATCTTCCTTTCTCTGCACCCCAAGGCTTCTTTCTGGTCACAGGAATGAAGAGGATGTTGAAACCATCACCTGCCCCCCTGCAGGGAGCATCCCCCGGATCCAGCCAGTCGCCGATGGCGTCCCAAGGGTGCCTTCTATGGACAGAGCCTGCCTTTCAGAAGATTCAGCACCCAATTCTGATATGTTAATTCTTTTTTGAGATGGGATCTCCTGTACCCCAGGCTGCTCTGAACCTGGCCATGGAGCTGAAGGTGACCTTGAACTTCTGGTGCTCTTGCCTCTACCTCCTGAGTTCTGGGTGCTCAGGCGAGCTCAGGTAAGTACCACCACGCCCTGTTTATGCCACGGCAGGGACAGATCCCAGAGGGTTTCCTGCATGCTGGGCAAGCAATCTGCTCACTGAGCTACATTGCCAACTGCCCAACCTCCAGTGTAAGTGCCCTCCTTCGCTCGGGTACTCGGGGCTGGAAGGGATTACAGGCATTTTGCTCAAGCACCGGAAGTACCCGTGGGAGGGGCAGCCCACACATTGCCGGTGGCTGGAACAGGGAGACAGATGTTGAGACAATGACACGTCTTTAGATTCACTTGGTAGAGAGGCCGTGGGGGGAGGAGGCGGGGGGACAAAAAATCTCTGTGCTCGGGTGCGATGTCTGCATCTGCAGATTCAGTGAAACCTCACCTCCAGATTCAGACGGGGACATCCTCATCGGCAGGGCAACAGCAGTAAGAGTGGGGTTTGCAGGAAATGATCAGCTGACTAAGGGGGGAGCCCAGGAAATTGGGATTAGGGTCCTATTAAGATGACCTGAGGGGGCTGGAGAGGTGGCTCAGGGATTAAGCCTCTGCCTTGCAGGCAGAAGGTTCTGAGTTCGGATCCTAGATCCCACGTATAGATGCCGGGCGGAACCGGGGGCGGCCTGCGTTTCTGGTCCTGGTAGGGCGGAGCCTGTGAATCCCAGGGCAGAGTAAACAAGGAGGAGGTGGAGGCGATCCATGGTGGTTCCCGAATTTGTCCATGGTTCTACACACACATACATACACATACATACATACACACACACACACCACACACACACAATTGAATAATAAAAAAAAAGAGTGACCTGAGAAAGCTACCTTATATGTCGAAGAACATAGCAGGGCCAGGGTGGCACCTCATCAGACAATCTGCCCCCTTTGACACTGACGCTTCCTCACTGTGAGAACCAGGAGGAACAGATTTCTGCTGTTCGTTCGCCTATGGTCAGTGGGATCTTGTTACCGCCGTTTGAAAGGGCCGAGACCCCAGCGTTCTCAGACGTGTGATGTCATGCACCAGGCAAGTGACCTGGCTGCTTGAGCCTGCAAGGTCATGCAGCTGCTCCTGAGCAGGGGGAGAGGTGGTGGGGCACCAGGGCAGGGGGGTGCTGGCACTTAGGAGGGGAGCACCGAGATGCCCCCCTGCTATGCACTGCATGCTGAGGTAGGAAGGAGGAAGAGGATGACCTCTGAGCTGCAAGTCCTGGAGAAGAGAGCTGATCGCTGAACCTGGGGGTTGATGTAACTATGTCGCAAGATCCCTGGGGTCAAAGGTAGGGTGCTCATGCATGTCCCCAGGGAACAAGTAGAGCACCCTAAGAAGGGTGGGGGTACCAAAGAGAAGCAGGGAACGCCCAGTGAGGTTGGACAGTCAAGGAGGAAGGACTCCGTTCACGGGCCGAGTCAGCTCATTGCCATAAGCAGGCAGCAGGACCTGAACTGTGCAGCGACCAGGAAGCTGCCAGTGTGCTCATTTCAGGGGAAGGAGACCTGCAGAAAACCTCGAGCCAGTGCACAAACGCAAAGCGTCAATGTGGGCTCAGTAGTCCCGCTCAGTGCCAAACTATCATGTGCAACGCTGGAAGGCCCCAAGGGGCCCTGGGTCCCTCTCTATTCCTCCCGGGGAAGAGACCTCCAAGGACAGAGGGGAGAGCTGGCGTGATTTCCACACAGTGTGCCCCGTTCTGGATATTGGTCTTTTAAGCAGGGAATTCTAATGTGACCCAGCGACCATGCCCATGGTACTAAAACTAGAACCCTGTGGCACCAGATCCACTCTCACAGCCTGTGCTTATGAGGGTCTAGAGGTCAGAAGTCCAAAATGGGCCTCTAGTGCCGAAAGAGCTGCGTCCCTTCTACGAGCTCTCGAGAACTGGTTTTCTTGCCTTTCCCAACTTCCATCTGTGACTCAACACCCCTGGACACACATGGGAGAAGGGGTGTGGACCATTTGGGCCCCAGCTCCTACCTGTCCTGCGGATGAGAAATGATCACTAGCTTATGATATCTGGCAGGAGTCTCCTGGAAAGTGGGTAGCACATGTGGGATCTCTACGCATGGAGATTCCAGTTACCATCAGGGTGGCTCGATATTGATCAGGACTCATCACGTGAGCAGCAACGTGAACAGGTGTCTATTCCTGACACTGCACTGTCTATGCTGAAGTGTTGGCTAAGGTCGAGCAGACCGAGCTGTCGAGAGCCAGGCAGCGATGAGATTGAGCTGTCCAGGCCGCACGGTCTCTGCTGCCATCCTTAAGCCCATGCGCTGTTGCTGCTTTGAGGATTTGACTGGATTGGGGCCAATGCAGCTTTATTCACAGACAACCAAGTTTGAGCCTCATGTACTATTTATATGCTTTGAAGGTTGTTTTTTTTTAAATACCTTAAACCGTATCACTGTGAGTGTGTGCGAGTTTGGATGCATGTGTAGAGGTGAGAGGACAACTTTATGGAGTCGGTTCTCTCCTTCCACCTTCATGTGGGTTGCAGGGGCTGAAGTCGGGTTGCGGAGCTGCGCTCAAGGACTCGCACCGCTGAACCATCTCGTTGGTCCCGTTTATTATTCTTCTTTCAGGCTGGAGAGATGGTTCCGCGGGTAAAGCGCTTTGCCATGCAAGTCTACCCACATTTGCATCTCCAGATGCCGTGTAAAAGCCAGACACAAAGGCATCTGTGGGTTGAGTCCTAGCGGACCCACAGGAAGTGGTAGGTGGAGACCCTAGAATCTGCAGAAGCTTAAGCCTGACCCACGCAGCAATGATGAAGAGACCCTGTCTCAAATAAGTGGAAAAGCAGGAAATACCAGAAGGTGACTGTAACTTCCACACGAGTGCACGAGCACACGTGCGCATACACACACACACACACACACACATACACATATACACATAATCAGACCTTTCTTTCCCCCTGCACCTATCATACATTATATCTATATCTATCTATCTATCTATCTATCTATCTATCTATCTATCTATCTATCTATCTATCTATCTATCTATCATCTATCTATCTATCATCTATCTATCATCTATCTATCTATCATCTATCTATCTATCTTCTATCTATCTATCTATCATCTATCTATCTATCATCTATCTATCATCTATCTATCTTCTTTTCCTAACCTTTCCCACAACATGTTGACTACTCATACAGTGCAGGGATAGGTGGGGCCCACGGGCCACGATGACCACCTTGTCCCTGGCCTCTCACTGTCTCCTGCTCTCTGAGACTGGACACCCAGTGTGCACCAAGAGCACCGCTCACCAGCAAGGAACGATGAGTGAGTCTGAGAGGAGGAGGACGCAAAAGGAGGTGGTCATGTGGTGGAAGGGGCTGCGCCCGGCAGGAGGCACAGTGCTGCCTCTGGAGATCAGGCCCTGCGCTAGCCTCAGGGACCCCAGGGTCAGGTAGGTCAGGAGCCCCAGGAAAAGTCACGAGTGGGAGGGACACTTGGAACCTGAGCCAGATGTGCTTAGGAGGAATCCCAGGGAATCAATTCAAGACAGTGAAAGGGAATTTTTAGAAGGGGAGGAAAGATGGCTGGGGATAGAGCTCGGGCATCGATGGCATTTCTTCTGGGCGGAAGAAGAGACTGAAAGGGAGGAGGGAGAGAGAGGAGAGAGAGAGAGATGGGGAAAGGGAGAGAAAGAAAGGGGAAGGAGAGTGAGAGAGAAGGGGAGAGAAAGAGAGGGAGAGAGAGAAGAGAAAGGGGAAGGAGGAGAGAGGGAAAGGGAAAAGGAGAGAAACCCAGAGAACAAGGGAGGAGGGAAGGAGGAGAAAAGAGAAAGGAGAGGAGAGGAGAGGGAGAGAAAGAGAGAGAAGGAGAAAGCACAGAAGGAAGGGCGGGGGAAAGAAAAAGAAGGAAAAAGGTAGAGAGGGAGATAGAAAGAGAACAGAGAGGGGGAGGGAGGGAGTAGGAAAGAGAAGGGGATTGGGGGAGACACACACACGCACACACACGCACACGCACGCCCACACATGCACACACACACACATACGGACGCACACACACACACACGCACACACACGCACACGCACGTACACGCACGCACAGAGCAGGTGCAGGAGGAAGAGCTGCCCAGTCAAGGAGCTGGCAGTCAGTGCAGTGGGGGGTCGTGGCATCCTGGGAGCTGGAGATAAGGGCCTTCTGGAGGGAGATGCCACCAGGCGTGCCCAGGCCGGGCGGGGGTGATGTCAGGGTCCACTGACAGGACTTCACTGGTAACCAGAGAGGAACAGAGTTGGGAAGGGGTGGGGGGCGCACAGAGACCTCAGCAGTCCTGTGCGGCTGGGCGTGAAGACAAAGCTGGGGTGCTGGGGATGGGGTGAGGGTGGGGCGTGGGCGTGCGCCCACGCTGGGCTTGCACGAAGGGTGAAGGGGCTGGAAGGGAAGGGCAGTTCTATGAGGAACGGCCTGAGGAAGTATCTTCCCCATGTACCCCAAAAGGGGGTTTCCCCTGGGACGGGCTTGGAGCTGACCTGCTTCAGGGCACAAAAGATATTTCTAGAACAGATGAATGTCCAAGACAAGGGTGTCCAGGCAGGCGTTAGGCTTAGGGTGGCTGCTGCCCTTGTTCCCGGCACCCTCTGGCCCCAGGGGGCTCAGGGCTGCGGGCTCATGGGCCTGGCACGCCCCGGCCCCCTCCTGTCTGGGCCACGGCTCCCACTGCCCTTTCCTGGCTCCGACCTCCTTCTAGGTTCCCCACCCCAGTCCTCGCTGTCCAATTTGATGTTATCAGACCTGACGGGTTCCCAGCCATGTGGCTATGCGTGAGTCTTGGGCGACCTGCTCTACTTATGCAACTGGTTCTCGCCGGCACCAGCCCCTGCACGCTGGCTGGACTGGGCTTCCCAGCCTGCCTCTGGAAAGGCTTGAAATAGCTTCAAACTACTCCGCAGCTGCTTCTGCCCTTCCTGCCTGGTTCACCTCCCCCCCTCCCCTTTTCCCTGTATCCTCTGCCTCTTATTTTAGCTGCTGAAGAGGGGAGGGGCTGGTGAAAGGCAGGGACAGCTCTAGGACCTTCTGTCTCCTCCCCGCAACTGGAAAGAGGAAAAGGGATGGGCTAGTGCAGGCTTGTTGTCAACATTGCTGACAGAAAACATTTAAACAGTAGCCAGGCTCCTTCGGTTGTGTCTGAGGACTTTTCCAGAAAAGGCTAACAGAGGGAAGAAGACCATCCCATGGGCTGGGGTCAAGGACACGGGCAGCTGGGAGCCCACCCTCCCCGATCTGCTTCCAGATCCATCCAGATGTGAGCAAGCACCCTCCCCCTTCTCCCTGCCACGCCTCCCCTCCAAGATGGACTCCAACATACTTCCTGAGTCGCCCAAGACTCAGACCACCAGGTGAAATGGAGTCGCCTCTTGTCAGTCCTTTGGGTGTCCTGATAAGAAAAGTAACTGAAACAGACCAAGCATTGTCACCCAGCACTCAAGGCTGCTGCAGTTCTGTCTCCTCTACAGCCCCAGAGGCAGATTCCAAGGCTTGCGAAATATGACGCACAGGACTCAGCCCCTCAAGCTCCCTGACAGAGAGCAAGGCTCAGAGAAAGCAGACTAAGGCTTGCCTCTCCACGTCAGGAAGCAGCAAACGACCTCAAGGTCAGTCAGGAGCAGCACTGGTCCATAGGCTGTACAGTCCCGGGGAGAAACAATTAGCTAAGCACAGCTTCAGGACGGCCTGGTGCTTGGCTCTGCCCTGAAGAGCAGGAAAGCAAGAGTCACATTTACGTCCAGCCCATGAAAGTGGGATTTCCTTGTACTCGCCTTTACCTATAGGACAGTTCCCTTTGTTCCACTACAGTCTATGTCCAATCACACCACTGTAACTGTGAGCACTGACGGCACCATGATGGGGAGGCCTCTGGGGGGATCATGGGCTTGTGACTGTGCACCTCCTTAATGCTGAGTGACGTACTACCCACAAGCACATGTGAGTTCTCGGGGAGGCTCCCGCCAGCCGAACACGTGCAAGTTAAGCTTCTTAATTGAAAATATAATCTGCACTGTGGAGATTAAAATATATTGGATTCATTTTGGCTCTATTCTTCCCCGTTGTCTCACATCTTTTTTTTTTTTTTTTTTATGCACCACAATCAAATTAGTTCCCCAGCTACGGACATTATTTCCACACAATAAATCAAGTTTATAGTGAAGCTACGACTTTGCGTCCTATTTCAGGGAAAGGCAAAATCAGGAAAGGAGACGATTCCTAACTGACGCCATCAAGACCTGCGCACACGCCTTTGGCAATCTGAGTTGCTTGGCTCATTGCTGGCATTGCCCAGGTCTTTTTTTCCCGGCCACATTATCCTTAAGGAAGGCTTCAGTTCTGTGTGGTAGCAGGGGTGGGGGATGGGGGCAGACAGGCAACTGCCTACTCACATAGTGTGCTAGCACAAGCCTGGGGGGACCGGGGAGGGGGGAGGTTGTGGCTAGACGGCTAAGTTCATGAATTTGGTCCATTCCTAGGTTTCTGCAGAGGCATCTCCAGCAGCCCTGCAAGACGGGGCTATGCGATTCCCACTCAGCTTCTGCTTCCCGGGTTGATTTGCATAACGTTTCCCAGCTGTTGACATTTCCTGACCTAGTTCTGTGTCTGATGGATCAGTCTGAGTCCCACCCAGGTGGAAGGCAAGTCCGGTGAAGGCAAAGGCCAAGTCAGTACTGAGGAGACAGCAAAGGACCAAAACACCTAATGAAGGGAGAAGATGCCACCATAGGAGGCCACAGCAGGAGGAAGGCCCCTCTGTCTGCAAGGAGGTGGGGGAGGAAGACTGTCCATCAGAGGCGCCTTGGGGCTGGACACATCGACTAAGACCATGAACACGGTGCAAAGCCACCGACCCATCCACTTTCTCCACCCACTGCCGCTGGTGCAGGCCTCCGCTTCTCCCAGAAGCCTCTGCTTCCTTCCACCATCAGCCCTTGTCGACCCCTCACTTCTCCCACATTCCTGTGCTCACCCCGGGTGCCTTCCATCAGTTCCCTGACACCCAGTCACTTGTGTGGCTGTCTGAGCCGTGTCAGAAGTGTCCCACAAAGGCCCTCTGCCATGCGAATGAACACACGTTCCACATACGCTTCTGCTGGCATTCACCTGGCCTGCAGTCTGGCCGTTAGGAGGTACCAATGTCTGCTGGGCTTGACAAAAGCCGAGCAAAGGTCATCTTGAGAGTGATCTAGAAGTCCACGTGTCATTTTCCCTTGAACTGCTGGAGACTAAGGATTCAGGACCGGGCTGTGTTCTCACGCACATGTCCACCTTCAAGTAGGGAAGAGAACGGTGATCACTAATAAGCAGGCTGCCCGGGCAGGCCCAGGAAGCAGCGACGTCTACGTCTCTTCGATACAAGGACTTATGATCCCAAAGTCACACCTTCCCTGTCTTCAACACGAAGGAGTCAGAGCCTCTGGTGCGAATCTCACTGGCACCACCATCTTGTGCCTAGCGGCTCGGCTCTGCTTTCACTTTTAAACACAAGGGGCTCAGGTGCTCCCCAGCGACACCGCGCCTCTAGCGCCTCGTGAGCGGCATGTCCAAAAGGTGCGGGCACATCCGTAAGTTTGGGAGACTTCACCTGCTCAGGTTCCCAAAGTCGGCCAAGTTATTCTTCTCAATGAGCCAGACAGAACCAGCTTCGACCCGCGTGCTGGACGATGCAAGAAGCCACAGCGCCAGCCAGTCTTCCCGAACGAATGAAGGTGCTTGAACCTAGAGCGCTTGACTCCCACGCGTCCCTGGGCGTTCGTTCTGTGATTATAACTTCCGCAGGGGGCTCAGAAGCAGTATGGGGGGGAGCAGGGCTCAAGATGCCTGTGCCCCACATTGGAAGTGTGAGAACCGTCAACATGAACACAGCAAGCAAAGGAAGACTGAAAGTCTTTCTGACCTTTAACAAATCAACTTTTCAAAAAATGGCCATTTTGGTGTTTTTGTGATTGTGACTATGTGTGTGTGTGTGTGTGTGTGCGCGCGTGCGTGCGTGCGTTTGTGTGACTTTGTGTTTAGTGGATCAGGCCCTTCTTGACCCCCAACTCATGCATGGACATTGCCCCCAGGAACGGGGGTGCTTCTAACTTGGGCTTTCTGCCTCTGAACACAGTGCATGTTCTTGTATCCAAGCCCACAGGCTTAAACAAAAAATATGCATCTAATGAGGTCACAGTGTTAATACTGAAATGCCTAAAATACAGAGTGTGGGCCCAGAAAAAAACTGTCAGCAAAGTCTCAAAATAGCTTTACTAAGGTCTGTCAAGTTTTGGGAAATAATCCAGGAAAATGATACAAGAGAGCACACAGATGAGTCAACCGTTCCAGCCAACGGTGGCCCCGCGGAGCAAGCTTGGGGTGAAACCGTTCGTTATTTGGGGGAGTTTTTATGTCCATGCTGACACTTCTCTGGGTCTTCTCGTATTGAGGGCGTGTTTGTTCTTGGTGGGATGGGGCTATGTCAAAGTCCGCACACGTGCCGGATACACGGGCCTGTGGGACCAGGCGTGAGCTGTAGGGGCCCAGAGGATGCTCTGGGGACTCGTTTCTTCCACCTCTGCAGTTTGGCTTCTTATGCGATGATGCTGTTTGATAGACTCATAGTCAGATTTGCAAGTGTGCCCCAAATAGACCTAACAGGTCACAGACATGAGAGCTCAGGTGGGACGCCTTCAAGCATGGTGAGAGAAGAAGTCCAGTAAGTCTTGTGTTTGCAGTGCTACTGAAAGACTGTGACGACCCAGCCAAACAGCACAGCCCATCTTTTCTGTCTCTCCGAATAGTTTCTTACGTCTGTCTGCAAACACTTAAAATCCAATAGTACCGTCAACCATCTAACCAGCACTATAGAATTTTATCACTAAATGTGTGATCCGTCAGCTTCCTTCCTCCCCAATTTTAAGCAAAGAAGGCGGTAGAGAAGTGGGGAGATGTCGCCACCGGACACGAAGGTACAGCACGTGGGAATGATGGATTTCATGTATAGCGTGGGAGCCATAGGCGGGGCTAGGCATTAGGAGCTGGGTTTTTGAAGTGTACCAATCACTGAAAAAAATGTGACCCTAGAGATGGATGCGCTAATTTAGTGGGCGGTGGTGACCACTTTCCGAGACACATTATCTCCGGCAGACCCAGGATTGCGACAAATCACTGTGCTCACTGCATCGACTCTACCGGTCAGAGCGCAAAGTGCCTTGAGGGCAGAGCTGGCTCCTTCTTCCCCATCCCTGGTGGCACCAAGAGCGACTTGGCACATGGCTGGCGGCCTTTGGTCATGAGTCCCTAGTCTCCTGCCAGCCCTGGGAGGGCATCCGGGTCAGGGTACACTCCTCCCTCCACAGGCTTCCAGATGCCAGCACAAGGCTCCTTGCCCACAACTTTCTGGGGAGACTGGCTACTGACTGGCCTCCCTGAAATGAATCTTTTGGCCCAGGTGTCTCTTCCCGACTTAAGATTTTGTCTTTAAGATTGTCTTCGCGTCTTTAACAGAGCGCAGGATGCACAACTGCACCGCCTCCTCTCACGTCCTTCCTGTAATGATGGTGGGGGGCGGCTAAGGTCAGAGGCCGGGCGGCAGCTGGGCGGCCGGGCAGCAGCCCACAGCCAGCCAGCACTCAGGGCATCTCAGCTCTGAAAGAAGCCGGCTGATCTTGGAACCAAGCTGTCTGCTCCTCTCCCTGAACCCGATGTGATGTTCGACTTCCTCAGAAACGAGAACACGCAGCTCATCTGCAGCTCGCCAGACCCCACCTCAGGGCTCATGATCACTCCCAAGAGTCTCTGGCTCCTCAGTATCCCTCATTCCCACCACCAGCTTGCAGTGGAGAAAAAAGTCTTCCGAAACAACACGTACGCAGACATCTACACACACATATGTACAGACACACAGGCACTCATACACACTCCCACACACATATATATACCTCACTCACACATACAGACACATGTGCACATACATAGACACACACACTTGCACTTACCTACACTCAGGCACAGACATGTACGCACACATAGAGACACAGATACGGGCACACACACACAGACATGTACATGTACACACAAATGCACAGGCATACATACTTGCACACACGTGCACACATGTATTCTCTCACACACACGCACACACACACACACACACGCTGCTGTTGCTATTCACTGTGCAGGGCAAGGAGCTGCTCTGACTCCACCCACCCAGGCAATTGTAACGCTTGATGTCACACCAGCATCCCAGGACGCCTGCTGTGGACACTTGCAAACCAGAGAGAGCTTAACAACATGAATGATCTTGGCGTGAGACAGTGATGACCCCTGGAAACGGAGAAAGACGGAATGCCATCAAACAACCAATGCCCACCATCCCAACACCCCTTGGGCATTTGGAGTCAAATGAAGACGCAGCAGAACTTGCAGATCAGTAGGTGCAACCCAGAACTTGCAACCCCGCAGGTGACCCAGCCTCAAGTTCCCAAACACACGCTGC
The DNA here is from genome assembly GCA_023101885.1 of Typhlomys cinereus. NCBI lineage: Eukaryota > Metazoa > Chordata > Mammalia > Rodentia > Platacanthomyidae > Typhlomys > Typhlomys cinereus. The sequence continues at coordinate 2,212,298 of JALPQD010000195.1, forward strand.
TTCTCTTGCCTGAGGTGAACCAAAGACGCGGGAAAGGTGTGCACGTGTGCCTACCCAGTGGGGCGCATCCTCCCAGGGCCCCGCGGAATCATCCTCGGCCCGCGCCCCCTCCGCTGTGTGGAGCTGACCGCTGCTCCCGCGGCCTGGGCATGCGGTGTTCCCAAGCGAGTATCAACTGAGGGGTGTCGAGTGGAAGAAAGTGTGGGTGGGAAACAGACTGCCCTTCTGGTCCCTGAGGGGCCCCATATCTGTGAGCAGCAACGAATTTCCATTCCATTTTCTCGAAGGGATCAGTGGATAGAAAGGGAGAAAAAAAGAAAGAGAGAGAGTTTATCAAGGTCCCTGCGGATGACTGGTTGAAGTGCGGTTTCCAACGGTAATTCCTTTGCGTAGCATCGGTGAGCGTGTGTCGTCAGGGTCTCTGTCCTGGGGACTAATGACTCAGTTCAGTTCCACCCAGTCAAGCTGTTACAAAGAACGGCTTTGTTTGAACAAGAAAACCGGAAGCAGGACACCACGGATGGCCTGAGACTCAGCAAGGGCTGAAGGCGCAGGAGGCCAGGGGTGCAGACCTCTAACGGATCAGGCCACTCGGACCCAAGTCCCTTACTCTGTTGTCGATGGAAAACACTCAAGCACAAGTAACTTAAGGGGAGGAAGGTAGAATTATTCAGCTTACGGTTCTAGTGGGAAGATACAATCTATGACGGCTGAAATGGCTGGCTGGAGGAAGTTGGAGGCGGCTGATGTCAATCACGGAGGCTGAGAGAGCTCAGGCAATTGTAAGAGCTGGGCGGGGCTCAAGGCCTCAAGGCCCAGCCCTGTGACACTTTCCTCCAGCTAGACTCCACCTCCTAAAGGTGTGATGATCTTTCCAAACAACTAAAGATTCAAACACATGATCCTGTAGGGGACAACTCACATTTCAACAGTGACAGACCTTCCTGAGAACGAGGCAAATGAAACTTACGAGGCTCAAGAAGTAGGTAACAAGCCGGGGAAATGGCTCAGGGGTTAAAATATTTGTCTCCCAAGCAAATGGACCTGAGTTCGGATCTCCAGATCCTAGGTACAAATGCCAGGCAGAAGTGGCGGTGGTTCACTTCTGGTCCTAGGAGGTGAAGCCTGAGAAAACCGAGAATAAAGCAATAAGGAAGCAGAGCAAAGAGCGACCCAGGGTGATTCCCAGAAATCACTCTCTGGTTTGTTCTCTTTCTCTCATATACAGGTGCCAAGGAAAGAAGCAAATAATTCAGAAATCTCAGTAAGTTCCCACAATAAGATTCTCATGGCCCCTCCCAATGGTTATGTAGATGATAAGAAGTTCTGGGTAGAAGTCTCTCTCTCTCTCTCTCTCTCTCTCTCTCTCTCTCTGTCTCTCTCTCTCTTTCCCTCTTTTTCTCTATAGTTGTAAGAAATGCCAATGACCCTCACTGGTTTGTCGAGTTGGACTTTGGCCAAACTCCACCTCTGCCCACCACGGTCTGTATCTGGAACAAGTTTCCTAACTCAGCCAGGATGCTGTTGGCCTAGGCCAAGGAGCGTGAAAATTTTAATAAGAGAAAACATATCTGCCATGCCTTTGCCTGCCATGGTTTTGCCAATGGTTTGGCCCAACACACTTGGAAACACAGCACAGGCCAGGTTGGAGAAAGCTGGACTCTGCGCCAGGGCTGGGCATGAGCAGGGGCGTGTGGTGACTATCACGCTCTCACAAGGTGGAAACCAGAAGGGCCAAGTGACCCACGTCTGGTTCTGCGGAAGAATCAGGAGCAGATGCTCAGAGACCCTCGCATGCTCCCGCCTAGCACAACTCTCTTCACAACAGTTAAATGGTGGAAGCAACTCCAGAGCTCGCCATTGGTGAATGGCTCACGGCGGCACAGTGTGCACACACAGCGGAACCCTACTCAGCCCTCGCAGAGCAGGAGCGCTCACACACACGCCAACGCACGTGCGGACATTAGACCCAGCGAACTAAGCCAGTCGCGAGAGAAGGATGGGCAATTCTGAGCACAGGCCTCTAGAGGGGTCACTCGCGGAGGAAGAAGGAGAAGGATGGGGACAGGGATCGCTGATTAGGGGTGCAGGGTCTCCGTTTGGAAAGGCGAAAAAGGTGAAGGTCAGACACGAAGAATCGGAAGACCGCTGAACTGGACACACAGCAATGCTAAGATGGTGCCGTTGCTTTGCGTGTTTTATCCAAAGTGCTAAGAAAACACCCAGCCTCCCGCGGCACAGGACGAGCTCAGTGTCCGCCACCCACACCTTTGTGACCAGCAGCACCCGGACTCTGGCGTTAGACCATGAGGGTCCATCCCCCGTGTTTCCGGGGAGCGGGTGACATGGCCAGCATGCCACTGCCAATGCATGGATCGGCCCCCGCCGGGGACACCAGGAGTGCTGGCCACGGATGCCGCGAGAGGAGCTGACCTCCGCAGGCTGAAGAACTCGGGGTCTGGAAACAGCCAGTGTGAGACTAGAGGGGAGAGGGGTCAAGGCTGTGCACGTGGTCACACGAAGCCCGGCAGCCCGCAGGGAAGGCAGGAATGGCTGGGCTTGTGGGAGAGAGGGACGGGGGCCTCAGGGCTGAAGTAGATCCTGGGTCCTCTGCGAGGAGAGGGGGAAGGGGGCCTCTGGTTCCCCACCGAAAGAAGGGGAGCAGGCAGAGGGGACACAGGGAACTCCACCCGAATGGAAGAACCTGTGGCTGGCTCAGCCTCAGCTGTGGACAGGAAGTCTCTCTTGAAGGATGACTGGGGGGGGGCGTCAGTCAGGGAGTCTCTCTTGAAGGATGACTGGGGGGGGCGTCAGTCAGCCTGCCCCCCTTTCTCTGGAGCGCTTGGAACTTGGCTTCCCTCGACCAGCTACATGTGAAGGGCGGAAGTTCAGAGTCCTCCCCAAACTCCTCCTCAGGCCTCTCAACCAGAACCCGTATTTTCATAGGACCACTGGGGACTAGTGTGTCCTCAGTGGGCAGCACTGAGATAGGCAGCCCCTCGACTCATCCTTCCTGAGCCCGGGTCACTCTCAGAAATCTGTATGTGACAACAAAGAAACCACTGAAATGGCTCCTAGCCCACGCGCAACTCGAACTCAAACCTGCAGGTACCACGCTCAAGTTAGTCCAAATCTCTGCCACAGGCTTGAGTTGACCTAACAGGAAATAAATCAGCCTCCTCGTTTAGGGCGTTAAGAGATTGTAGTAATGTGTTCTAGCAGGCCACGGGAGTTTATCTGCTGGTATTTTACAACAACCAGGGCATTAAATGGTCTTAAATCACGGGACTGTCCCTTGCCTGCTGGGCGGCCACTCCTCTGGCTTCGAAAATCCAATATGAGAAATTATTCTTCGTGACAGAGCTCCATGGCTGCGAGCAAAGCAATTTAGAGCACGCTCTCTCCAGGCCGGTTCAGCGCACGCCGCCTCTGTACAAACGCCTCCGTCGAGTTGACAGTGCGCGTGGAGTGCGCGGTTTAAGTAACACAAGTGGCCTATCAAATTCCCATGACGTAAACAGTTGAAAACCTTGTTTCCTATCAACAGGTCTACAGTAAGGTGATGACGAGGTCCACCTAGGAAGTCCTGGCTCATTGCGTGATTATCTACCGAGTCTCTCTCACCATAAGGTGATTAAGGCTGGACAAACTGCTTTGTCTGCCCATTGCATGAAGGGAGAGAAGGTGAGCTGAGTGGAGTACCACCAGTTCCCATCTGCGGCGAACCCCATTTCTAATTAGGATGGTGACGCAGAACATGGTATTCCATAGCCTGAGAGGATTAACCTGGATAGAAAACTTTTTTTTTTTAACTATTCAACTATTTTTAACTCCTATTGTTGAAAAGCTTTTTTTTTTTAAATTTATGACAGTGATTGGAAATGATCAAAGAATTCAGTGGGAAGAAGGCAGTGCTAATCCGAGTGAGCGAGGTCCTGGCATCCCCCAGTGACTGCTCCCCACAGTGCGGAAGGGGCGGGGGGACAGGTACCAGTGGCGGGGCAGTCGCTTGCTGTCTGCGCAAGAAGCCCTAACCAGGCACCACACTCCTCACAAGGACCGCGGGAGAGGCCCCGGCTCAGTGTCACGCAAGGCAAACAGTCCTGAAAGCCCACCAGGTGCACGAGACCAGGAGAGCAGATGAAGAAACATAACTGGGGTGCGGGGCTGCTGGTCCCCTGGAAAGCCAGCGTCACACCCCCAGCTACTGTGCAGTCGCACATGGAGCAGGTGCTCCAGGGGTCTGGTCCACTGTCACATAAGACATTTCACTCCCCACAGAGCCCCCCTTCCGTGTTGGACCAGCTTCAGGTAGACAAAAGAGCAGGAGAGACAGACCCCAGGGGAGACAGACCCCTACTCAGAAGAGATAGACCCCTACCCAGGAGAGATATCCCTCTGTCCAGGGCTGTGCAGAAAAGACACAGGTGGGCAGAAACGAGAGGCAGAAAGGGCCCGGTAGCAGGATGCCCCATAGGAGTTGGGAAATCCCAAACTCGATGTGACCTGGCAGCCCCGGGAAGTAGCCGGGCAGTCCCAGAAGTGGCCGGGCAGCCCCGGGAAGTGGCCGGGCAGCCCCAGAAGTGGCCGGACAGCCCCGGGAAGTGGCCGGGCAGCCCCGGGAAGTGGCCGGGCAGCCCCGGGAAGTGGCCGGGCAGCCCCGGGAAGTGGCCAGGCAGCCCCGGGAAGTGGCCGGGCAGCCCCGGGAAGTGGCCAGGCAGCCCCAGAAGTGGCCGGAGAGTCTCCTGAGGAAAGACTCACTACCCCCCCTGAGGTGTGCCGGGGAGAGCCGGCCACCAGAGCATGACTCTTACACAGGTGTCAGAGGTGCTGGGGTGTGTTTCCTAGGGCTGGGAGATGCTCAGGGGTTAAAGCCTTTGCCTCAAAGCAAAAGGACCTGAGTTCGGATCCCTGATCCCATGTGGCATTGGTGGCGGCCTGCACTTCTGGGCCTGGAACGCATTGCTGGAAAGCCTAGAGGACAGCAATAAGGAAGAAGAACAATCCAGAAGATTCCTGATGTCACCCTCGGACCTCCACAGGTGCACACGCTCAGGTGTACACATATACTTGTGTCTACACACACACACACACACACACACACACACACACTCCTGTGTCTCCACACACATGCGCGCTCAGGTGTACACACACACTCAGGTGTACACACACACTCCTGTGTCTACACACACACGCGCGCGCTCAGGTGTACATACACGCTCGGGTGTACACACACACACACGCTAGGGTGTACACACATGCTCGGGTGTACACACACACTCAGGTGTATACACACTCAGGTGTCTACACACACATACACACTCCTGTGTCTCCACATACACATATACATACATACACACTCAGGTGTACACACACACTCACGTGTCTCCACACACACACTCCTGTGTCTCCACATATACACACATACACACACACTCCTGTGTACACACACACTCAGGTGTACACACACTCATGTGTTTACACACACACACACACTCATTTGTCCACCTACCCCCCCACTTGTGTCTACATGTGTATACACACACACATGCACACACACGCACACACGCACAGTGTGTGGCCACATGCATGTTGGAAGGACGTGTACGCAGCCTGCTGCAGACAGAGAGCAGATAGATGTCTGCCCCTCGGTGGACACCACGAATGCACCGGTGCGTGGGACACAGGAAGTTCCTTTGGGGGTTTGGAGTCCAGGCTTAGAGCCTGGTTTGATAAAGCAACTGTGAGCGAGAAGGGGGTTGGCAGAGAAGAGAGGGGGCAGCGAGCGGCCTCGGAAAGGTGCGATGATGAGCCACTACCACTGCCCACAGTGCCACCGGGCATGAGGGAGAGAAGAACCTAAATGTGTGCCAGAGCCAAAAAGATTTTTGACTCTCAGACAACAGTGTTATCAGCACTGAAGACCATGCAGACGATGGATGAAGGTCCAGGAAGGCACCTACGGCACAAATCCAGTGCAGGACCCTCTATATGCACTTTCAAAGTGTGGTATCCAAAGTATGGAGTCACCATCACCAACAGAAAACATTTCCTTACGCAGATCTTCCTTTCAGGCTGAAATAATTCCCAAACTCTCAGCTGTGTACTGCATCTTTTCCATTATGGCTAGTCTAACGGCTACACTTTGCACATAATACATGTAAATATTTTTCTTAATTCTTACCCAGAGAGAGATTACGGTAAAATTCCTTTTAAGAAATCAAGACTTTTGGATTTCCACTTCAATGGCCCCCATTGCTTTATTTGAGGTGTAGTTTATATAATGGCTGAAAACCTATCACAGAAGATCAATTTAAAAGCCCCCCAAACACATATCCAGGTTTCCCATAACGTAATCAATCTAAACAAAAGACACTCTCCCGATGAAGACCAAAGATCATGCCAACACCAGACAAGCTGAGTGCAGGCCGGCGTGAGACAGACAGGTCTCACAGTCCTGAGCACAGAGATGTGTCGGGTCCTCACCCTCCAAGATACCCACTAATAGCAGAATCCTGTTCCCAGGCAGCGTAGAGCCAGCCTTCATAATGTGACCCCTGGGGCTCCGGAGCGTGAGGCTAGGGGATCACACATTGCAGAGCCCTGAGAGTCCACTCACGTGACGTCTGATAACTACTTGAGAGAGTTGCTTCTCCTTGCTGGGACCAGTGTTAAGGGGAGAAGGATTTATTTCGGCTCCCAGTTCAGGGGTTCTGAATCCATCACACAAACTACTCATTTCCAGAACGTTTCACATGATGTCTTTGAATTGCTTTTGGCCATAGGTAGTTGAGAGCACAGAAAGTGGATAAGCAGGGGCCAGAAAATGTGGCTCCGGGGTAGAGCACTTGTTTAGAATTCACAAAGTCCAGAGTTTAATTCTCCACAGCGTGAAAAACAAGCAAATAGGTAAGAGAGAGACTGCTTGGCTGTCATTCTAGTAAATGGCCAGAAACCTCTTACAAGCCATCTCCAGGCAGCCGGGTTGTTTGTAAGAGATTTCTGGGCCCGCACTGATTCCCCAGGGGGTGGCCAACACCACACGTCCCCACAGTCCTACGCTTCTCGAAACTCCCGGTCTGCAGGATTCCTTCTTACATCTTCCAACAGACACTTTGAAAATGTGCTTAACCCAGACGCTATCGCTACTGCTGTGCACCTGGACCACACTGAGTTCTTGTTTTTTTATTATTATTATTTATTCAATTGTGTGTGTGTGCGTGTGTGTGTGTGTGCGTGTGTGTGTGTAGAACCACGGACGAATTCGGGAACCACCATGGACGCCTCCACCTCCTTCTGAGCCAGGATTCACAGGCTCCGCCCTACCAGGACCAGAAGCGCAGGCCGCCCCTGCTTCCGCCTGGTGTCTATACGTGGGATCTGGGATCCGAACTCAGGACCTTCCGCCTGCAAGGCAGAGGCCTAACCCCTGAGCCACCTCTCCAGCCCCCACACTGAGTTCTTATGAAGATCTTCTTGACCAAACTATGGCCATGCATGTCTGAAGCTTTCTCCACTGGGTCTTGTCTTTGGCTCTGCCCTTCAAGTCATTTGCAGATTCTCCATTTCCTGTATTAGTTCAAATTACGTGTCCACACACCTGGGTTTCTGTGTCTCAGTCTGCTTTCAGCAAGCGTCCCATAAGATTGGTGTGGCCAGAATCCCCCTGTCACTGAGGTCCTCAGCAACTTTCCATCCAGCACCCCGCTCTCCTGCCTCCTACTCGGTGAGGTGGCTGTATCATTTGGAGTGGAGTCCAACGTCTCCCCTCTCTGGTAAATACTTCTTACGGCCCAGAATGAAGTCTTTCTCTTCAGTGAGTGTGTAACTGCATTCTTTCTGGTTTTCTAGTGTAAACTCAAACACAAGAATTAATCCTTTGACATTCTGATGAAAATTTTAATATCGCGCTGGATTTCAAGGAGTCAGAAACTCAAAGAACAATAGAGCTTTTATGGAGCTGACACAAAGGCATATTATTGTACGTATAGTTTGTTTGTGTTGCAAGCTACCTGACAAGACAGCTTGAAATGATCTCTCTCATGGGTATTTAAGAATGCATAAACACACACATACATACACAAGATCATGCACATGCACACACATGCACACACCAGTACACATACATGTATGCGCACGCACACTCATACCCATGTGCACATGTGCCCCAGACTGCCTTAGGAAAAGCTATATGTACATCCGGAGCAGCCATCTGTAAACTGCAAACAGTAACCACGAGGATTTCCACAGAAGCAATGCATTCAGCAAACAGAGTTGTCCAAATGGCCCCAGCCACAATTTCTAAGCGTGATTTAAACTACAGACCCATCACTAGATAGGTCTTTGGGAAGATGGATTCTTTGTGTAGAAAATACGTTTTCTGTCTGCAGATTGCCTGTAGCTATGGAGAGCGGCCCCAGCCGTCATCCAGAGATGGGTAGATGTAATGGAGAATTACAACCCAGCCCCAGCCCCCCGTGAAAGGCCCCTGACCTTCAGAATGCCTACAGGCCCATTCCGATGCTCACCACTAGCTCCTTAGCATCTCTGGCTTGGCTTCTTGCTGCTGAAATGAAGATAGAGCCCCAGACACTTGGGGAACATAGGGATTTACGTAAAGCTTATGATTTCTGCTTATAGTTCATCGCGATGGCAAGAGAGTTAGCAGCAGAAGCCAAGGGAACTGTCCACACCACATGCACACACCACATGCACACAGAGCAGCGAGGGAACTGTCCACACCACATGCACACAGAGCAGCGAGGGAACCGGCCACAGCAAGAGCAGCTTGCCAGCCTGCCAGAGTCACCTAGTTCTCTCCAGCTTATCCACCTGCCCAGTCCCACCCACAGTGGACTCGGTCTTCCCACTTCACCTACACAACCTCCTGCACGCATGCTAGTGGCCTGCCTCACCCGAATAACTCATCGGTGTGCTAAAGACTCATCCCTCCATTGTCAACTTGACCCCTGAAACTAACTGCCACCATCTCCCTCCTGAGCCTGTCCCCCCTCTGTCTCTGCAGGTGACCCAGAGCAGCAGGCATGCTGGACTTCAGTATACAAGAGCACCCGTCCAGGTATGACAATCAGCCTGGGGTAGTGGGCTTGGAAAGAAGAACCTGGGGGGCGCGTGTGACGATCACACAGTGCGCCAAGGACCCCAACGCTAAGGATGGCAGGGAAGGCCCGTCCCGCAAACAACAGGGAGACAGGCCGGTAAGACCACCCATAGGAGACCGCTCTGAAGGCAGCGAGCTGCCGGGCTTCGTCAGAAGTTTGCATTTTTCTGGGCAAAGATCTTTAAGTCATGATGTCATAAACACTTGCTCTCAACACCTATGATTCTCATCACTGTTGTTCAAAAGCTGAATTCAAGACGCACAGGAGTATTAGTCTCATGGGTTATGACGTAATGCCTGGCCCAGGCTACTTAGCAAGCCGAGAGGTTTCTGTTCGCTCACCAGGGTGGAGAATCAATTCTGAGACCAGGTGTCCAGGCCGGTGAGGTGGCTGAGCAGGCAAAGGTGCCCAAGTGTAATCCTGTGGACCCGAGTTCAATTCCTACCGGAAGGAGAGGACTGACTGTTGACAGTTATCCTCTAACTTCTACGTGTGCTGTGGCACGCACATGCATCTACATTCTCTACCTCTCCACCCCAGTCTTTTCTCTCTTTCAACAGATTCAGAGAAAGGGCATTCCCTTTATTTTGGCCTCTAATGAGGACGACACATGGTCTCACATACAGGCAGTAGCAAGAGACTGAGATACTGGGGTCCACAGCTCCCTTTGGAGGGTACGCTCCCAGTAATCTAAGGACCTCCTACGTGATCTCAACTTCTAAAAGTCTATCCTTGAAGATTTAAACACCACTTCCAAACAGCCACACTAAACTGTTCTAATTGGCCCTTTGGGGAACACGCACCCAAACCCAGTCTACACATATTCTTAGTCCTGACTAGAACTAACTAGAATGGCAGCGTGGAGCTGGTTTGCCATCCAAAGCTTCCCCCACCAAAGCAGATCCAAACCACTGCGACATCGATGGAGTCTTTGGGGTGTTTTTCCTAGGGCTAACATGCACAGCATGGTCTAGCCATCCGAGGAGGGTTTCTTCTGGAAGCTCTTAGTGGAACTGCGCGGGTGTGTAAAGTGGCTGTGGAGAAAGCTAGCCGCTAGCTTTCTGATCCTGAGGCAGCCTGCATCCAAGCAGTGCTGAAAGCGAACTCCCACGCTGGCTCAGAAGTGGACTTCAATCTCCCACTGAAACTGGACAAAGCGTCCAAGTCCTTTCCTCCGTAGACCTCCGAGTCTTCGCTGGAGATTCAGCACACAGAGGTGTGTGATCTCAGCACAGCGCCAGCCCCAGCCCCCAGGGGAGCTACAACTTTGGTCTTTCTCGAACAGTCTGAACAAGCTAGGAGGTCGGGAGGGCAGGTAGCTGTGACGGGGGTCAGTGCGGGAGGACTCAGCCAGCCCTGGAGCGGCCTGCGCTTGTGGTGCTCCACCGAGGAGCTCCCCTTCCCCAGCCACCTCCAAATACCTGCGCCTCTGGAACCCGCAGAGGAGTCGGAGAACGAGGTCTGGTCCCCTGGGTCGAGGCGAGTGGGGGCATGGCGTAGAGGAGCTGACCATACACGCTCACGGTCCAGGACCCTGTGACGGGACAGATATCCCCAGGTGACCCCGAAGGGCTGTGAGCTCCCGTGCAGATGTGTGACCAGGCGCAGGGAGGGACAATGGTGTCATTCAGCCGAGGCTGGCCTGACTCAACAGAAATGACCAGGCACGCACACGGCTGACAAGAAGGCACTTGCGAGCTCGCCCAGGCCCTGGGCTCTACCTTCAGCATTGAAGAAAATGAAACGGAGAAATTCCTTCCCTCTGTTCTAGAGGCTCAGGGTCCAGCTGGTTTTGCAGGGGGAGCGCTCCCCTGAGGGCCGCAGGAGACCTGCCCCTGCCTTGCGGGTGCTGAGGTCAGAGACAGGGACCCCGACTCTCAGGAGCACGATGTGGCTGACCCGTGTCTTACTGGGTCTGGGTGTTCATAAGGACTCCCCTCCTTCCACGTCAATACAACCTCATCACACTATCTCCCGGGAACCAGGCGTCGGGACTTCACATGACTTTGGGGTGTCGCACATCACCCTATTGCAGCTAAGCTGGCCGCATCACACCTCCCTGACCACCGGAGGTCCTGTGAGTTGCAACCCAAGTGCCCAGCCCACCCTGGGCTGAACTCGCTCCCCTGTCTCATGAACAAGACCACCATGTGACTTCCACGGCCAAAATGCTGGATGCTCCGGGGAAACGGGCCTGATTCCTTTTCAGAAGGGCTGCTGGCCAGATGCACACTGTGCGCTTTGGGACACGAAGGTGACCGGTCTGCTAGCTGTATCTCTGAAACCAGCTGCTAACGGTCTCTACCGTCTTCACGGGCAGCTCACACAGCCCAGCACGGCGCCTCGCCAGCTTCCAGACTCCTCGGGAGCAGACAGCAGTCTTGGATGGAAGAGGATTTACAGCCCGGCTGGGAAGACAGAAGCGCCGGCAGGAATGTTCTCCAGTTGCCAACGGTCAGAGCAATCGCTTGGCTCGCCAAGGAGAACCCAAGGATAAGCCGGAGAAAGGAGAGTGCGCTAATAACTGAGCCATGAGAGGTAATTTAAGGAAAGGATTCATTGGGTTTATGAATGATTTATTGAAAATGCAAACAAGTGCAATCCCGTGCCACAATTACTACTAGAATTTCAAAATAAGGGGCACGACGTCTCATTAATCATGGACTCAAACTAATCCCCCCCAAAAGGGACTCACCTGTGAACCACTGGGCTGGCTAACCCGTGATACTTATTATCGCATAGATGTCATGTGTTGGGGAATTAAGCTGCCAAGGCTTGGAACGTGCATGCACGTGCAACCACGGAAACCGGGGTGCGCATAGCAAGGAACCATTCCCACTGTAAGAGCAGCTTTTAAATTCACGTTGATTCACACTTAATGGATTATTCTCCCCATAGATAGGTTGTGACACGTGGTGGGAATAATTGCTTTTTCCAATATAAAATCTGGCGGGATTAATTAAGTCGCGTTTGTTTCCTCGCAAGACAAAATAAGTCAAATCTTGGAAAGAATAACATTTGGATCAAGAAGCACAGGAGCAGACATGCCAGCAGGTACCGGGACATGAAACTGTCTGGCTCCCACCTGTCTGAATAATGCAGGCGGCAGGAGGCGTCCAGCTTCTCAGACTCACTCCCTCCTTCCCTCCCTCACTCCTGAGCAGATCCCGCCACAAGGGCTTCTCGAGCCTGGATTATGTTTTCCATATTCTGAGAGGCTAAAACCTGGGTTCAGCAGGATACAGAACTCATGACAGTGCGGTGGGAAGGGGGAAGCATGACAGAGGGGCGCTCTGTGCTGCTAAGGGCCACCAGTTCAGCCGCTGGTTACTTCTGAAGACAGAGGCCTGGCTACGTGCTAAGCTCAGGGTCATCTCTCCCCCTGACCACCCCCCCAGGCTCCCTGTCCCCCACCTTGTCTCCCCCCCAGCTCCTCGCTTCCCTTCTCCCTGTGTGAGTATGGATGTATCACCACTCGTCTTCAGTACATACCTCACCCTGGACCAGGGGCTCTGCAGACCCCTCTTCTCTGTCCCTCAGCCAGGGGGAGAGTGAAATCTTCCAGGTGCCACCCGCCTTGGAGCCACAGATGCCTCTCCGAGTCCCTGCTGTGTGGGTCCCACCTCCCCGGAGGCACCGCAGACCAGCATGCTCCAAATCCCCCCCCCCGTCCTCTGCCCTTGCTGATAATTGCATACTCATGCCTCTGCTGGACCTCTTGCCATCCACACAGCCTGCTGGCCTGGCAGCCTCTGGCTCCCAACCCGCCCATGCCCAACATGCTTTCGCGTCCTGCCGGCCGCTCGTGGCCGGGGAGCTGTGACTTGCTGTCCCATGCACGGGGCCTTCCCCATCCATACTCACACAGCAAACAGCACACAGTCCTGGACAGCGGTTTCTTTGTGCGAGACTCGCAAATGGCCCCACCTCCTGACACTGACGGACGCGTCAGGGGTCGTGTAAGATGCCCCATGAGACTCCTTCAGGCTGGTCTGCTTTGGGCTCTAGACCTTCCCACCGCCAGGAGTACCCAACGGCCCTGCATGCCACCTCGGCTGGCCTCTCCCCTCTGCTCTTGGCGGTCTGACTTAGCCTTTCTCAGGACCAGCGCATGAGATGTTGGCCCCAAGGTGGGCAGAGGACACAATGTCTTTCCCAGGGCCAGTGGATGGACACTGAGTCCTGATCGCACGGGTTGGGGTCTTGACAGAACCCAGCCAGGCTTCCTGACCTCGACCTTTGCAGCAAGATGTGACAATGAAAGTCTGTCATGCAAACAGACCAGAGCTGATCATGGTCCGATCAGAGGCCAGAGAAGCCCAGGAGAACATGCCTGTGGAGACCACCAGCAGGAGGGGCAGAGCAGCCACACTAGAGGGGAAGGTCTGGCTTTTGGCAACACCCTCCTCATGCGCCTGCCTGGTGAGGGGGGGTCTGTATGGAGGACAATGATTGACCAGACTGCTTCCGTAGGAGCAGGACACACCTGGAGGCAAAATCATTCTGGATTGTTCTACCTCTTTATTGCTTTGTTCCGGGGCTTTCCAGGCTCTGTTTTCTTTCTTTTTTTTTTTTCTTTTTTTTATTATTTATTCAATTGTGTGTGTGTGTGTGTGTGTGTGTGTGTGTGTGTCTGTATATGTGTGTGTGTAGAACCATGGACGAATTTGGGAACCACCATGGACCGCCTCTTCCTTGTTTACTCTGCCTGGGGATTCACAGGCTCCGCCCTACCAGGACCAGAAACGCAGGCCGCCCCCGCTTCCGCCTGGCATCTATACATGGGGTCTAGGATCCGAACTCAGGACCTTCCGCCTGCAAGGCAGAGGCTTAACCCCTACCAGGCTCTGTTTTCTAAGGCTAAAATTGCAGGCTGAATTCCACCCATCATTTTTATGTGGGTTCTGGATTTGAACTCAGGTCCTTTTGCTTATGAGGCCAAGACTTTAACCACTGAGCCATCTCCCCAGCACAGGTGTAGAATTTTTTTTTTAACTGAGAAGAGATCTTCCAAGGTATGCGGCACTTATATCTGCCCTTTCATAGATGAGAAAAGGGACTCCCAGAGAGGTTAAGCGACTTGCCCGGAGCCCACAGCACGCTGTAGAAAGGCAGGACATGTCTACCCCACACAGGTCCCTGTGGAGCCAGCTGGTTTTATTTAAAAGTACAATTATCAACATCCAAGGGACGAGACTTAAATATTTATCGCGATGCTGATGAAGTGTTCTTATGCTGTCAACACCTTAGACTCGTGGCATTTTTTTTTTTTTTTTTAAGAATAAGGGGAATGGCGTATTCTGTAGTTCTCGGGTTCTGTGCTACGGGGTGAGGCAGGGATTGTGACCCTGAGTCAGAACATGGGGTGTGTTGAAGGGTCTCCGCTCCCTGGCCCCAAGCCCTTCCCACCATGTTTCTACAGATGATGCTCTTATTAAAGAGGGCGGTTTGCACAGAGCAGAACACGCAATGCCAATGGAAGTCTGGGGGTCCGAAGGCACTTCAACTGTAAACACCAGCTGTCCTGTTTGGTGACAAGCCTGCCTGAGACCCAGGCATCTTAGAGGCAGACGATGGTCGCCCCAAGGAGTGTGTAGATGGATGAAAGACAGGTTGGAAGGTAATGATGTAAACCGAGATGGCAGCCACATAGCTGAGGAGGTGTTCAGGGGGTTCCCCACATCTACACTGGTTCTCGCCCCTAGGTGTGGCCCTTGTGGCCTTGGCTAAGAGCCAAGGGGTGCACAGTGGACAAGAGCTGGAGGAAGAACGATGACCAGAAAGAACTAAAGGCCATTTGGAGTCTAAAGTCAGAGCAGGCGCTGCTGGGCTTTATGGGACATGTCTGTCCTCACCAGCTGTTAGGTTTCTTTGCATGTATGAAAACATCCCCGAAATAGATATGGGGTGCCACTGACATACTATGCTAAGGGCACAGTGGTCCCAGAATCTACAGCAGGTTCAGAGGGGCTGGTCACCATCTCCTTAACCCCATGACCCGACCCTGAGAGCAGGCTGGAGCTTATCCTGTCAGACCTGGAAAGGGACAGGCGTGCTTGGACAACCCTTTGCTGGCCAGTCCCGGTCGGTCACATGCTCCCCAAGGACCCCGCCAGGGCTGGGCCGCAGGAAAGCAGGGCTGTGAGGGCAGGGCAGCCGCCCCGGAGGCATCAGACTTGGGACCCTCATTCCGGGGCCAGAGACAGTTCTTCTCACCTCTACTGCTCTCCCGAGGGAAAGTAACCCGAGTTCAGCGGCTAGACCCCACACTGTCACCAGCCCACCCCGCGCACCCCGGGCTTCCTGCAGGATTGAAGAGCTTCGGGGAGGGGGGCTCCCACATCACTGAAGCCCCGGCCTCTGCCTCCACCTGCTGGGGTCTCTGATCTGCACTGGAGTCTTCGGGCACCCCGCACGCCCCCGCCGCCCCTCCGCCCCGCACGCCCCCTGCTCTCGCCTTGCTGCTCTGGTGTAGACACGGCAGGAAGTTTTCCTAGTGCTGCCTCCGTTCTTGGAGCCGTTCACATTACAAATGGAACCTGTCAAGCGGGGGCTTCGCATCTCTGTTTTTAATAAACCTAACAACTCAGAGGCAGAAGACGGGTGGCCAGGAGACAGGGCATGAAATCCGTCTGCCAGTATCAGCTCTCGGCGGGTCCAAAGTCGCTGCTCCTCGCAGGTGGCGCTTCCGGGAAGCTGCGGGCCAGCGGCGTGAATGACTTTACTTCTTCTTAAATAACTATGATCAATAGCATCCCTGACAAGCAGGAGGGCTGCGCCTTTAATCAATCAACAGGGATGGAAAGCACAGAGACGCTCTCAACGACGCTCCCAAACACACGGGGCGTCGAGAGCAGACTCGCCTGCCGCCGGCTGCCAACGGTCCTTCCTCTCGCCCACCTCCCGCTGCTGCAGGGCCCACTCATTGCTATTCTGGACATGTCGCCCCAAAGGGCGTGACAAACATGGATGGCCCCTGTCTCCGTTAGAGACTCATAAAGGCTCCTTGGCTTTGTTCGACAGCACCGTGTCCTGTAGCCAGACACGAGACCTCTGTGGCAGCGAATGGACATTGAGCCCCACTCAGCAAGCATCACACACAGACACACACACACATATACACAGACACACACATGCATATATATGCACACACATTCACACACACACCACAGACACATACATATACACAGACTACACACATGCATATACATGCACACACATTCACACACACACACCACAGACACACACAGGCATACCACACCACAGACAGACAGACACACAAACACATATACATAGACTACACACATGCATATACATGCACACACATTCACACACACACCACAGACACACACACACATATACACAGACACACACATGCATATATATGCACACACATTCACACACCACAGACACACACACAGGCATACCACACCACAGACAGACAGACACATATACACAGACACACATGCATATATATGCACACACATTCACACACACACCACAGACACACACACAGGCATACCACACCACAGACAGACAGACACATATACACAGACACACACATATACGCAGACGACACACGCATACACACATGCATATGCACACACATACACAAACATACACCCAAACACAGCACAGACACACACATACTGCATACACACACACACATTCACACACACATACCACAGACACACACACAGACACACACAGGCATACCACACCACAGACAGACAACACACACACACTCTGCATACACACACACACACACACACACACACACACACACACAGAGGCATACTGCACCACAGACACACACACACATGCACACATACAAACAGAAACACACAAACGTGCATTCATACACAGACACACACTACAGTGAGCTAGAATAGCCATGTGGGAAGCGAATGTGATCAAAGTCCCCGCGTTACTCTGGTCTACTGGAAGCCCCGGAGAGGCTACCATGACTCAGCCTGGGCAGCGGATGGGTGACTTCCAGACGCTGTTGCTGTGTTTGTGCCTCCGGGAGGCAGCGGCTCCTATCCAGGCTGGCTCTGTAGGTTAAATGCAAAATGCCCGCACAGGCTCATGGGCTGGTCCCTGGGTTCCCACTGGTGGCGCCGTTTGGGAAGGTTCGGCAACCTTTAGGAGGTGGAGCCTGGTAGGAGGACTTAAGTCACTGGGAGGGGGGAGGGAAGGAAGGGGGGCTGAGGAAGGGGGGCTGGCAGGCCTTAAAGCTCCATAACCTGCCTTCCTCAGCTTCCTGCTGATTGCCTGGGGCAGTCAGCTACAGATGCCAACTTGTCCACTGAGCCTTTGGGCACACCTGTGAAGAGCTGCTGAAGGCCAGCCCTGGGTAAGCCTGAGTGAGATGATCTAATTGATAGGGAAGATTCACCCTATGTGGGTGTGGCTATTCCCTGGGCAGGTGGATAGGACGGAGAGAGCTAGCTCGACAATTCTACAGACCAGCAAGCTCAGAAGAATGTCCCCCTCTTTGCAAAACCCGTGGATGTGGGGTGACAGGAGCAGGACCTGGAGCCAACACCCCGTCCCCCTAAGTCACCTGGAGCAATCTTCATTCAGCAACAGGAAGATGAAACCTGCACGCGCCCACGCGGTCTGAGCCCCTTGCCTTCCCTGGCTGTCCTAAGCACTCTCACCGCGAGGAATCTGTCCCCGCTGGAAGTGTAAGCCAAACCCTTTGTCCTTCAGTCGGCTTCCTGTCGGAGTGTCTTAGCACAGCACAGGAGGAGACGCTACAACACTGGCCGCAAAGTCGCCATGTAACTGAGGCCGGGGGACTCGGGATCCTCCTGCCGCCACCTCCCAAGTGATTCCGGGCACGCACCCCACTGCCCAGCACTGGGGAGATCCCAGGGCTCTGTAGGTGGCGCCGGGACTCTCCAGCTGAGCTGCATGCCCGGCCTGCTGCAGAGCTGGATGGACAGGTTTTCCAGGGATCCCAGAAACTGGAGTCCATTAAGCTACAAGATCTGCTCCAACAGTGTGTGCTTCATGCCTGGGGCACGCCTCTAGGTGGGCCAGCTCTCTGAGTGGGTGGGAGGAGCCAGCAGGCCCTTTCCTCCCCCAAGGCTGCCTCCTGTCAGCCACCTCTTGTCTGACCAGTCGTGGATGGGAATGAGAAATGTGGTCAAACCCAGCTTACTCTGAGCAGCACGCGCCCGCCACCAGCACAGAGGAGAATCTATTCACAGGGAGGGTGCAAACACAGGGAGAGGCTAGGTGGGTTTCCCTCCCACCCCCCAGGGGAACCTATGCTGTCCCTGCCTCTAGGATTTCTAACCCAACTGAGTGGGGGGGGGGCTGAGGAGGGTGGGGTGTCCAGCTCTGGTCAAGTCCCCATCTCTGGAACCCCGTGCTTCAGACAACTTCAGTCCTGGCCTCAGCAGCGAACAGAGGCACCTGGCCTGTGTGTTCTCAGACCTGCACCCCAGATTTTACTCTCAGAAGCAAAGACATGCCTCTCTGGACTGTGTGTTGGTTAGTATTAACTACCAACTTGACGCCTGGGCAGCCTCCAGGTGCACTGGTGAGAGACATCTGAGTACGGTTGGCCTCAGCGCACGTCTGTGAGACATTATCCTGACCAGGTTAACTGAAGCGGAAGACCTGCCCACTGTGAGTGTCATCATTTCCTGGAAGGAGGTCCTAGACTGCAGAAAAAGGGGAGTGTGGGCTGAGCTGTGGCATGCTCTGCCTCTTTTCCGCAGGTGCAATGTGACCTGCTCAAGTGACCGACTGTAACCTGACTGGGAGCTGAAATAAACCTCCCTCTGTAAGGTGCTTGTGTCGCGGCATTGTATCACAGAGACAGACGGGACATGAACAGCGGCTGGGAAGGCCACTTGCTGTACCCTCTGAGTGTCACGGGACAAAGGACGCGCCTCCTCGGGTAATGACACACACCTCCACACGTGGCAGCTGATCCCGGCTTGATGCTGTGGATGCCGCGCCCCGCCCTCACGGGCCCGCGACCCGTGGCAATCAATGCAAGTCCCTGGCCTGACGGCTGAACGTCTCAACCAAGTCTGGCAGCGCTGGTACCGTCCCTGTGCCGCCTCGCACATCCTCCTCTGTGTAGCTGGCCTGTGTTCCCTGGACCCCGGCTTCCCACTGTAAAAGCACCTGCAGCTTCCTGATGGCTAAAGGGGTCTGCTGGCCTGGGAGGTGGTCCTAGCAGAGAGCGCCTGGCATCTGGCCCCTAGTGCTGAGCTCCTGAACACCTGTTTACCACCAACTCTGGGTCTCGGCTTTTCAGGGAAAAGTGCCTGTGGCCGCTGCTCAACAGGGGGCAGAGGACTTGGCTAAGAAGCAGCTCCGGCCTGTGGAGAGCTTGGACCTGCCAGCAGCAGCACCATGGGCCGGACGGCACCCAGAGAAAGGCCGCCTCAGGCTCCTGCCTCGGGATCCCGCCTGGGTTGGTAGCGGATGCTTGCTTTGTGTGATCAAGCCTGGCGCCAGGCTTCCGGGGGCACGCTGATGTGACAGAGGCGGTGCTCTGAGCCGTGCACTGACGATTGAAGCAGCTGAGGGGCAGTTTGAGAGCAACCAGGGTGCTGCAGTTCATCTGCATGGTTGCTGATAAATGGCCATCAAATGGCTTAAGGGAACAAGGGGTTCATTTTTTTTTACAATTGTCCTTAGAGTTCTCAGTCCAGCTTGACAGGAGAGCTCACGCCAACACCAGGGCTGAGGGAACTGGCCACACCATCTCCACACAACGGCAGAAAGAGGGACGATCCTTCCTTGCCTGACCAGCACGTCTAGCCAAATGTATATAAGGATGCCGACTCTCTCAACTGGCTCTCTGTATTTTATTGACCTGTCCAGGGCCTACTCCCACCTGCCAATCTCCTGCAGGTTCATGCTGAGCTTAACTCCTAATTCTCTGCAAATGTGCCCAGAGCTCAAACCCTCAACCTTTATCTGTGACGCAGGGCAAGAGGGAAAGGACTTGGCAGCAGAGACGGCAGGAGATGAGAGAACAAATAAAGGATGCGAGGAGCCAGAGTTCCTAAGAGCCCCCAAGTCTTCAGGACTGAGCTTCTCTGCCCTCAAGTCGAGAGCTGTAACAATGTTGGCTGCCAAGGAGCAAGGATCCGGGCCCACATGGGGGCTGTGAGGTTCGGGGGCACCATCTGGCCCTGCCTCTTCACTACTGCAAGACCCCATGGAAAAATGAAAAGTGCCAATGATAAGCGAAGCGCTTTCAGCGCTCCGGGTAATAGGGAGGAAGTCTGGCTGTCACTGATCGGTGATACCCTGAGCCTGGAGCCCCGAGGGTCTGACATGTCTACAGATGAAATGTGGGTGAAGCAGAACTCCAAGCACAATGTGTACCTGAATGTCCCAGTGATTGTGAGCTCCAGACATCCAGTACCGTATAGATGGACTCCTGAGTTCGCCACGGCACTCAACAATTACATTATGGGGCATTTACACCAGAGACGTGAAACCATATGAATTATCATAGAAACTGGGTTTCAAATAGTCCCCCAAATGCAGAATGACCTTCAGTTCTTCAAATATTCAGTGAGTTCACTCTCTGGACTATACTCAAACCAACAAAAAGAAATGACTTAGATGGAACTCAAGGGAGTTGTGCAAGGGGGGGGGGAAACAGTAAAGTCAGCTTTGAAAGATGACCAACCGGGTAACCGCCTACATAAGAGCTCCTAATGAAAGAATCACAGAGGTGGAGAAGAGAATGGTAGGTGCGGAGGAGGATGCGGCTGAGTGTAAAAGGGAATTCCATCCCTTGGTGGGAATTACAGTTTTGAAAGATGTTAACCTTAGAGGAATCTAAGCAAGGAAGTGGCGGAATCTTTAAACATTCTTATATCCGATGCGTGGAAACCCACAACTACCTCAAAAGAAAAAGTTCTAAAAATAGAATAAAAATCTGCCTTCCATCTGAAACACCTGTCACCTTCATTTTGAATATTACAGAAAAGGTTTTTTTGGGGGGTAGAATATAAATACACAAAATATAAAAACCCAGGAAATGAAGAGGAAAGGTAGAAGCCATGAAAAGCAAGACTACCACAATTGTATCTTAATGAATTCGCCTTTTCCTTTTCAAATGGAGAATCGCCAACATTTATTTCTGAAAACTCCAGGCAGACAGGAAATCAAGATGTGAGCAGAAACCAAGACTCATTCATCCACAAAAGTGATGGGAGACAGTGCCGATAGAAAGGACCAGTGCGGAGCACTTAAGAGACTGAAAGACAGAGCACGCTAGATTCTAACTAGTCGAAAAACTGCACGAGGATTTCATCGCAAAAACTGTGATCATAATGCATGAGGTTACCTGCCAGGACAAAGAAAGACAAACTGGAGAAGGCACATTAGAAAAGCACAAGAGTGCCACGCAGCATTCTGCAAAGGGCCAATGTGTGTGTAGAGTCCCAGAAGAAGAGCAAGCGGAGGGATAAAGTGGCGGTAAGAATGCTCTAGAAACAAAGGCACCAAAGTCACACAATAAACCTCAGGGAAGATTATGTACACAACATAAGACAGACAGACAGATGCTAGATGGACAGAGGAACAAGGCAGCAGGCTAGTGCTCACGAGGGAGCGACAGTTTTAGTTCAAAAAACAAATTACAACCATAAATCAATACAGGAGAGTAAAATCTGCATAATCCTGAAATACAAATGCATTTCCGTATACACTCAGGCTGGTTTTTTTTTTCCTTTCGAGGAAGATTTTCCAGGTGTTCTCGCTGAGAAGCTTCAAGACAAGATCATGTCATTCAGAGAGAGCTGCTGCCGATACAGCAACCTTCACATCCTGCTTCCCACCAAGAGCAACCACATCTTCTAGTCTGCTCCCAGTTGGGGCCAGGGACGGGACAAGATCAGCCTGAGACAGCGTGTCATCCCAGCAAGCAAATGAGGACTCAGGAATCACTCCAAAAGGTTCTCAATCTACAGGGCTCTGCAGTCTACGGTAACACTGCACACAGTAAGGCGCAAGCTGCTTCCTGAAAGAGAACACACCTCGTGGTGCTTCTAGAAGATGCTCGGCAGCCACGTGAACTACCTGAAATGAAAGAGGAGACAGGCCAGTTCTTCCTTTCCGTTTGGAACTGTTCCCTTCGATAACCAAAGGCACCCTGGAAGAATCTCTTAATGAAAAAAGAAAATCTAACTAATGAATGCAGACAAAATAAAATGGTTAAAAGAAGTGCTTTATAATTCTACAGAAATACTGGGTCTACTCAATGGTGACTGTCAGCTGCGGTAACATGGAGATGGAAGGTACCAGCTGCTGGGCTCGTCGGGATGGAGGACACTGAAGCCTCCCACCACTGTTCACGGTGGGAGAGCCGCACAGCACGGGTCTCCTGGAGAGAGGCCACGGGCAGACTGCTCACATGGTCCGGAATCTCAAACACCAATAAAAACCAGAACCCAATGGACCTGCAGCTCTGCCCATTACTTCATGATTCACACAGCACGCTAATGAACATGAGGCAATGTGCAAAACTCAGGAAGTTTTCACAGGACAGGCAATGCGGTCACAATGATTTGGGGGAGGGGCAGTGAGAGGCCAACACAGCTCCTGGAAGGGGTACATTACATCTAACCCCCCATGACCATAAGGAACATACCACTTATAACAACCTAGTTTCTGTGAAGAACGTATCACACGTAACACCCAGGGACGATGGGAAACGTACCACATATAACAGCCTGGTGACTATGAGGAACACACTCTGACATTTGCAAGAAACTTACTACACGTAATATCCTGGCAGCTGTGAGGAGCCGCAGATCCAACTCCCTTGTGCTACAAGTGTTTTCTGGTTACACACTGGGCCGATCTAAGCAAAGAAAATATTCCCAGGCCAACATTTTCTAAGGGATACTGGTGCACTGTGGTGGGCTAGAATTCCTCATCTTCAACACAGGAAGCACAACAGTCTCCGCTAGGAATGGCATGGTGTCGTGGTGAAAAGTCCTTCAACAATGGCGTGAAACAGAAATTAGCCCAGGTTAAGAGCAACCAAGATTGGATCGCAGAGACAGCGCAGGGGTCAGAGTCTTTCTTTGCCTTGCACGCAAAAGGACATGAGTTTGGATCCCACATTCCACATAAAAATGCGGGGTGGAAGTGGCGGGTGGTCTGCAATTCTAGTTCTGGAAGGCGGGGCCTAAGAAACCTCAAAGCAAAGCAATAAGGAGAGCGATTCAGGATGATTCCTGATGTAATCACCCTTGAGGCTCCACAGACACACACACTCCAGTGCCCTATTGTAGAGAGAGAGAGAAAGAGAGAGAGATAAAACGTTAAAAAAGGAGAAACTTTAAGAGCAGCCAAGATTGACTGGTCATAAGGGGGAGTTGTTACTCCTTTATGTGTGTCTGCCTTTATGAAAGTTTCTTTAATAAAATTTTGAAAAAGTGGAAAAGTCGTTTGCATAAAACCTTCTTGGAAGAGGAAGCGCATGGCTATAGAGAGCCCAGGACAGCAAGATAATTAAATCCTCAAGTTGCTGAATGAAATTCGCTACCAGCCCCAGACTCGATGCCAGCAACTTCGGCTAAGACAGCAGCCAGTGTCGGATGAACCCTGCAGACCCAGAAGCTCAGGCTGAAAGTCAGTGGTCGGGGGAGGGGAGGGAAGGGAGGGCCCCGCACCCAGGTTCTCAGGGGATTTCCATGGTGAGGGAACAAGGTGGAGACCAAGCTGGGCGTTGCCCGGAAGGCAGGAGACCTGTGGGTGTGCCCAGTGCCCACTCTCATAGGAAGTCCTCTGAGACCCACCCAGAGGCCAGCACCCACTGGGCTCTGCAGGAGGGTCGGAGGCAAGAAGCCAGTCCAGGATCCCTCGCAACGTGGGTGGGCAGGTGCAGGGAGCCCAGATGGCCTTAAGGGTGGTTCTTGCTGCAAAGTAACCATCCTACAGATAATCTCGTGTCTGGTGCCAGGGTGGGCGGCCGCACGCGTTCACTCAAGGGCAGCCTCCATCTCGCCTGTCCCTCCTCCCCCACACCTGCCTGGGGTGGCTGGCACATCCATGCCACAGGGCAGTCCCTGCACTTCCTGCCCTTCAGAGCCAGCTCCTGCTACGAGAGCGGGGTGCTCGGAGAACGCAAGCACAGAGTCCCCTCTATGCTGCAGTGGCAGCAACATCCCTTCGCAAAGCCTGTAAAGAGAAGTCAGAGGGACAGACCGGAAGGCCGTGTGCGACGCTGTCAGCTGTGGGCATCTGCGTCCCACGAGCCACTTCGCCCTGTATCTTCCCCTATTAGCCATAATAAGTGCGGACTGCTTTGGCAAACCGGAGTGGAGCATGAGATTCAATACTTCACCATGAGCCACCGCTCCACTGAACTCCAACAAATCCAAGCGGAATTTGAGCGCGTTCGATAGATTTCAAAAAAATGAGTTTGAATTTTATTTGGCAAAACAACAGGTTAGCCTATTAAGGAAAGCCCAGGACAGGAATAACTAACTAGGCCGAGTCGGGTTGCTGGGTATTTAAACTACACCACAGAGCAGGCGTAGGGTAACCCAGAACGAAAGGTCAGTTACATCACTGATGCAGCAGAATGACCCCAAATTACCTCTAATGCTCTTTCAAAAATTGAATTGAAAGGGTCAAGTTGGACTGAGGAGGGAGATCATTTCATCAAAGGTCTCATAGCAACGACACGAAATTTGAAAAAGTCAATTTTGGTACATTCAGGACCAAGTACCAAACTCCAGATAAACTAAAAGCGAAATGTGTAAGACAATAAAATAGCAAAACCTAAAATGGAAATTGAATGTGAAATCTGGAGGGAGGCTGTCAAGAAGGAGCAGTCAAAAGAGGAAGATGGAGAGACAATTAAACATTTGCACATCAAGGAGGAGAAATGAAGTTTAGAAAACCACAACCAAGCGAGATGGCAAATATCAACACAAGAAATATATGTGGGAATACAATGGGTTATCATGAGCAACATGCCGGCGAATTTCCTTTCTTTTTTAATATTTTATATGAGGGAGTATTGTGCATGTGTAAATATGTGTTTGCATGTGGTGGGTGCATGTGTGGGGCGGATGTCTGGGCATATGAGTATATACACATGTAATGACTCATGATTGATGCTAGGAATCACCCTAAATTGCTCTTCTAACCTAATTCTTTGAGGCAAAGTCTTAATCTAACCCAGAGCTTGCCTGCAGGGGTAGTGTGACTCGCCAGTTTCCTCTGGGGATTCCCAGGTTCCACCTTCCGGAGCTAGAATTATGGGCAGACCTGCACGCTGCACAGCATTTTACATGGGATCTGGAGATACAAACTCAGGTCCCTTTGCAAATGCCACAAGCACTTTACCACGGAGCCGTCTCTCCAGCCCCTGGAGCAAACTTATTAAGAAAATATTAGAACCAATTAACAGTTGTGGAAAGATGTGAACACTTTACAAAGCAGAAGTCACACAGGAATGGACAGGGGCCATTTTATTTTGCAAACAACTGAGAAGATGCCAATTTCATTAAACTAAGACAGCTTTTTACGATGACATTGACACAATTTTGCCAGTTTCGGGTAATCCTGGATTCTGGCAAGGGCACAACTGCAACTGTAAAGTCCTCTTGGAAAGCAATTTGACAACGTGTATCGAGTCCCGATAATCCTACTTCTGGGAATGGATCCTGGAGAATAATCTAGAATATTGAACCCATATGCGTGAATGAGCTGCCATGTTGTGCTCTGTAATTGATGCTACTCAGAGCAAATGGACCAGGCGTGGTGTGAGGAGGAGCTGCTGGCGATTATGAGGAAGCCAAGGCCGGGGCTTGTGGTGACAAGAAGGTCCCACTGGGTGTGGTGGGGGGGGGCAAAGAGTGTCCCACAGGCCACCTGTGATGCGAGGAGGCCAAGGAGGCCTGGCAATGAATCTGCAATGGTGGTCAGATGAGCCGGCTGCCTTGCTCCTTTATTCTCCCGACGGGAACAGGCTGACTGTTGTCCTCCTGTAACCAACAAGCACCTACCCACCGGAAGGAAACAGCTTCCTGGGCTCCCCTGACTTGCGAGGCTTCTGAATCCTTTGTGGTGAGAAATCAAGACTGAGACTGCAGAGCAAGGCTGGGTGTCAGCTCCCACGCGGAACCAAAAGCTCTCCGTGGTCACTGCGCATAGTGGCCAGGACAAGGAAGCCCCGTGAGGCAGCAGGGCGGGACGTGGTGGACCCTCTAGGCGAGGAAAGTGACCGATCCCTACTGTAAGGCTCTCTCTCTAATACAGGCCTCCGAGCAGAACCCAGGTTCTGCCGCAAGAGCAAGTTGCTAGCTGGACTTGGGACTTTCTCTGGAGGCAGACGAAGGGTGTGGCATCCCAACGTGGACGCTGTGGTCCCAGGCCTTCAGCTCAGGATGTACAGCCCTGCTGAGGAGGACTCTCTCAATCTCCACACGTTCTTAGTATTTGGCAGGGAGGCAAGAGGACTCAAAACTAGATGGACACGCCCATGTGTTATCCTATGACTCCACCCACAGTTCCCACCATGAAAACCTGTGATGGCAGATAGATAGCATGGCCTTCTGACCAGCAGTCAGAAGTTCCTCCTTAGGTCTCTGGACTGATACGCCTCTCTGTGTTTCCCCAGAAAGACCCAGAGCACTCCTATTTCAAAGTCTTCCTGCAGAGTGTCTTTGCAAGCTGGTCGGTGCTCTAGTGTCACCGCAAGCGAGCGCACATATTATATAGGATCAGTCCTCAAAGAGACACAAAACTGCCTGCGGCCACACCAATCTGCTATGCCGTGGCTCGATGCGCTAATCCCTCTTTCTTGGAACTTCCGACCAATTATGACTTTGGCAACACATTTCAGGGAGGCCAGAGCTTTATGAATTTGCTTCTTGGAGGACATTAAACAAATCTACTTTTCAATTGAAAAATAAAATTACATTAGGGTAAAGGCCCTGGAGCTTCCATCTGAGTCACATTGGAAATAAAGAGGCGCCCCCTTCATTCCAAGCCAAATAAGGAGCCTAGGCAGCTATTGAAAACAAATACTCGCTGAATGGAAATATATTAAACATGGCCTTACTGTAAATTCCAAAGCAGTAACTTGCTAAACTAAACAGTGTTGACAATTTGCTAACTCACGGAATAATCGTGGATCTAGGCTGAAGTCTCCTCTCTTCCTCTGTAGTTCTTACACATGGAGGGGCTGAAAATATTCTCTTACGAAACATGGACACATGTGGGTTCACACGGCTGGAGCCCAGTGACGCCAGGTTGCTGGCCAACGTGCCCCCAGGGAGGCTCCTGTCTCTTCCCCCTCAGCACCTGGCATTTCTAAGCATCCACTGCCACTGCCAACATTTTCACATGGGCTCTGGGGAATCAAACTCTGGGCCTCATGGTTGTGAAGTGCATCACGCTCAACCAATTGAGCTCTCTCTAGCCCATGAACATGGTACCGATTTCCCTTGCTTTCAAATAACAGACGGATGAAGTGAGGTTGGTGCAGGCCCGAAGTGGCCCAGGGGTGGGCTGCCATACGGAGCTGCTCGAGCCTGTTTCAGAAGCCCAGTCCTGCGCTCCCCAGGCATCCCACTTTGCTTGCTCAGTCACTGGCTTCTGATGCAGCACTCGAAATCGCTCATGTCAAAGTGCTAGGCAAGAGGCTAAGTGCCCGTGAGAACAATCCAACTGTTTCCCCGGCAGTTGTCAGGGGTGAATGAACTCGCCTGCACACCGGCTTTCCATTTTTAAGGGAAAAGCTGTCTGAATGCCTGGTGACAGAGACGGACGGGCACGCTGTGCTGCGGGAGCTGTGGGGTATTTTTGTCTAACTTGAAAAGAAAATCCTTACAGGAGGAAAAAA
Organism: Typhlomys cinereus; assembly: GCA_023101885.1. Classification (NCBI taxonomy): domain Eukaryota; kingdom Metazoa; phylum Chordata; class Mammalia; order Rodentia; family Platacanthomyidae; genus Typhlomys; species Typhlomys cinereus. The sequence continues at coordinate 2,240,279 of JALPQD010000195.1, forward strand.
AAAAAAAGATATTCACTAGTAAGCCATTTTACCCAAAGAACAAAAGTTTCTCTCTCTTTTTGAAATAAAATAAAAGTAGCTGAAATAGATAGGGAAAACCACAAAAAAAACTTCTCTGAAAATGAACGTGTCCCCAAAGCATGGCATTCGATTCGCTTCCAAATTCCCTTTCTTGCACTTCTGTTAGGTGGAGACATTATGGAAAAGCCACGGCTGTGGGCGAATGAGTGGAACGCTGCCCAGGCATGTGATGACCCTCCGCAAATACCACATGTGCCCATCCGTCCTGAGTTAGGTGTAGGAGGAGCAGGGTCCGCTAACTGCCATCCAACAGAGGTCCAGCGACCACCCGGGCGGGGAGCTACTTCCTGCGCTCGGTCCAAAGCACATAGCAAAGGCGAGTGTCAACAGATTTCTCTGAACGCCAGCTTCCAGGCCATCCCCAACATTGACTCAGCTGGCAGAGGGAAGGGATCAGTGTGGAGCCCCCCCCATCTAAACAGCATAGATCAAGGGATTACATGGCCCACTGACCTCAGGCCTAGACATTTCCTCACATGCTGCAGAAAAACAGTAGAGAAGGGTGAATTTAAAATCAGCAGATGAGCTTGGAGCCAGGCAAATGTGCTTTCTTCCGCTTGATTAAAGAGAACATGGATCTCAGGTCTATCATCCTAGAAATAAGGACCATGCAACTCGGCCTCTGTGGCTACCAAGAAGATTTTCCCTCATGCTGCCTGCCGAGTGTGTGGTCTGGACTCAAGGCAACGCATGTTAAACGCTTTGACTGTCGATTTCATTATGTGCAGTGACAATCTGTGTGAAACCTATGCAGAAGTTCAATCCGGCCGGGCAATTTGGCGTCTTAAAACATGAATTTTGCTACTGCAGAAAGATCATGCATATGGAGGTTTTCTCTAGCAAAATATGCCATGGAAAGTGATTACAAAAAAGCGGGGGGTAGGATTTGTCAATTTGCCAAGTATATCCTTTCCTGGGGGTGCAGATCATTCAGGGCACCCAGCAGTTACCAGTGGGCACAGCAGCTCTGGGGGCTATGGGCACCAGGCTGGGCTTCCCGTACCCACAGTGTGTCTAGAGTCCAGGGAAGTACAGACCCCGCGGCTGCTGACCGCTGTCTGACGCTGCAGAGGCGCTCAGAGCGGCCCATGGTTGGCTAACATCAGCTCCACAAATGGAATGGGGAGAACACACCTGGGCCCGTCTCCCACGCGGGCAGGGAGGCACTCTCCCCGCCACGGCCACCAGGCCTCAGGCTCAGCCTGGGAGACTGGGGTGGAAGCGATTGGCCTTACAGTGACCTCTTTTGTAAATGTGCTATCTGGGGTCTCTCTTGCCCATCTGATGTCCTTGGACTGGGCAGGGTTCCAGTAACATGGGCCCCAGGCAGCTGCAGTTCCACAGCTGGGGGAAAGCGCGTCACCCACCACGTATGTGCACCATGACTGTCCTTCCCTGACTCAGAAGAACACACATGTGCCACGTGCACGCATCACAGCATGCACCACATTATGTAGTGTCTGTTCCTCCATCTCTGATGCATGAGCAACACACACACAAACACACCCCACATGCACTACACGTGTGTGCCATGTCTATCCTCTGACTCATGACATTATTTCCTAAAATACTGCATAAATAATGACTTTGAAAACAAAGTCAATTTGACAGAAATAAGGAGTTGGAAGCTTTGAGAAAAGGACCATGAAGATTTTCTTTTCAAATCTGCTCTCAGCTCGGATGGTTGGACACCAGGGGGCTGACAGAAATCTGAAAGGGTCAAAGTGCATTGTAGTGGCTTCGGTTCTTCCTGAACTTCAAGGAATGAAAACCGGCTCATCACAAGTGCCTGGCACCGCGAAGGTTCATGGCTCCTCACCGTACAGCCGTGACAAGTGACACCAACATGCAAGCAGAGCAGCCTGGACGGCCCACGGACCTCGTGTAAAGGACATACAGAAAATAAAAATAAAGCATGCCCCAGTTACATGTGTGTCAGAGACACGTGTCAGCTTGACAGTTGAGGGCTGAGCCTTTAGATACACCTATGAAGAATTATTCAAGTAAGGCAAGTTTCCGAGCAAACCTATGGCAGCAGGTCATCTAATTGGCTAGAGTGAGAATTATTCCCAAGGCAGGTGAATGAGGGAGTCAGTTTGTTATATTGGCAAACCTTGGCACATAGGTACGGAGGCACGCTGGCAGGCAGGAATGTGTACCTCTGCCTCAGCAATTCCTGTGATATGGCACAGCGGGTTCTCCAGGGCCCCGTGTTGGTATAAACTCTCCTGCCATGCTGACAACTGCGACCAAGAATTGTGAGTAAGATTAAATCCCAAGACCCCTGAGTTGCTTGGGCCCTGAAGTTGTATCAGCAACAGAGGAGAAAGTAGAAACAGCGTGCATTGGTACTGCTATCATTTTTATTGCTGTTATTATTTTACAGTACTGCAGACTGAACCTGGGTCTTTATGCCTGCTAAGCAAACATTCTAACACTGATCTCTGTCCCCAGTCATATATGTACATACATACACACACATATATGATATGTATATATAGTAGGTAGATATAGATATCAAACTATATTTAGATAAACACAAATTGATTTGTGGAGGCGGAATGCACAGATGCATGCACAGGGCACGTGGAGGCTAGAAATAAACGTTGAGTGCCTTGTCAATCACGGTTCACTTTATTTCTTGAAGCAAGGTCTCTTAGTTGATGCCAGACCTCACAGATTAACTATTTTGCAAGGCCTCTCAGTTGATGCTGGACCTCACCGATTAGCTATTTCAGTCAGCCAGCTTGACCCGGGTATTCCAGTGTCTGTCTCCCAAGTGCTGGGTTATAGATAGACGCCACACCTGCCCCGCTGTTCCGAGGCTCTGGATACAGCAAGTGTCTCATCCTCCCAGACATCTCTTCAGCCCGTATCACACTTTCCAATGATCACCTATCTTAGCAGCTTTCTGATTAGCACCCAGCAACATTTATGACTGTGTTGGGTGAAATGCTTTTACAACACGATAAACACAATTTTCTAAAGTTCAAAGGTCATTCGAATCACCTGCGCACCAAAGCTATTTCGAAATTATGATTCTTTCCCGAAAGGGAATCTGAGCACGTGCCTTTTGAGCCGGGCTCTCCGCAAAGAGGTAGCTGAGACCAGAAACTCTTAAGTCAGGGCTGCTTCAGCCTGCCCGGATCATTCCAGCTGGACCTGAGGAATGAGGCACTTCTCTGAGTGTGATCAGTAAGATGCGTCCAGTCCATTAGCTTCCCCGGCTCCCTGCGCACTGACCAACGGCTCGCTGGCCCAGGGGACATGTGTCTTCTGTCTTTGAGGAAGTAGGAAGGTGAAGGCAGCCACAGGAAATAGCCCAGGATGCCACAGAGGAATTGAGAATGCAATGTCCTCGTGGAGACCCAGAGAACCTGGGATAGCACAAGAAGACTGTGTGGTTCCCAAAGTTTCATTTTGCTGCGTTCAAGACTTCCTGGGCCTCAGTCACCAGGCAGAGCTGAAAACTACTGGCTCTAACCCAAATGAAAAACTTTTCCCAGAGCCACCTGACTGAGGCGTGCCGCAGCTGGATATCCGGGAACCAACGCGTATCTGTGCTTGGTCATTTTGATAAGAAGCGAGGAAGAAACAGTAGACAGGCTCTCCTGGGAACTCTGCACGAGACCAGGCACGTTCGGGGTGGTGTGGCCATAACCTCCTAGGAATTCTGAGCCGGAGCTGTAGGGAGGCTGGTTTAGGAAGACGCCCAGCATCACAGACGGGCTTCTGAGGACGAGAGCAGCAACGGGACCCTTGAAGCTGCCCCATCTCTGAAAAGGGGCGTCTTGGGAGCGAGAGCAGCCAGGAGCCAGCTCTCAGGTCCCTGCCTCCTGTCGCGATCCCCAAGCCAGCTGCCTCGGAGCACTTGCAGGGGATGGAGCCGGAGAGGCTATTTTAGAGAGCAGTGGGCTTTGATGGCTAACAGGGTTTGTCAAAGATAAGATCCATCCAGAAATGTTCACGGAGGGTGACTTGGCAGGAGTTATTTAAAGTGCTGTATCGTTTTCAGTCTCCTGAACGCGTGAGCTGCTCACGGGCATTATGCAACACGGCAGCATGAGCTGCACACAGCCAGCCATCCACAGTGAGAGTCACGCCCAGGGCGACGCCCAGGGGTGATGTTAATAGGGATGCCATGGCGACAGCCCAGGGGTAGTGTTAACAAGGATGCCACACAGGTATAGAGCGACCAGAATCCCAGGTACTGCCTGCAAGCCTTATTGCTAATGACCTGGCTTCGGACTGAGAAAAGAGAAAGCACAAGGTCTCCCACATCTGGACACCGGCTGACTCTGTTCCCCTCCCATCACACACTGCTGTCCCTGTCCCCAAGGCCAGCGCACACTGCTGTCCCTTCTCTCTGTGCCTTGAGGCTCTCATCCTCTCTTCTCCTTCGTCAGCTGCTCCTCTGTCCGGTACTCACTAAGCTCCCACAGAAACAGGCAACATACACGAAAGCATCTTGGCTCACACGTCCCCCAAGAGTCCCTCTCTCTGAGCCCAGCACCGGGGAGCCCAGAGAGGGCCATGTAAGAGCAGCACGTCCACTTGGTGAGGGCCACACTCCACTAGCGTTGCAAATGGGTTTCCCCTGGGCCGGCCACAGTCCGCATCAACGCTGCCTCACTGCAGGAGCCGGTCAGGCCCCTGTCTGCTAACTGCACACGTTCTCCCAGGAGCTCCTGGCTGCCGCCTCCTCTGTCCCGGCATCCTCCGGTGATGGACCACATACCCCTCTTCCTCTCCTCGGGCTGCACTCCCTCCCCTGGGTGGGGGGCTCTTCGGTTGTTTGGGGTGGTCCTGGCACCTGCAGGGGGCACAGCCTTGCTGGAGGAAGGCAGTCCTAGGGGGTGGGCCTTGAGGTTCATGAGCTCCGCCCAGCTTCAGTCAATTAGTCTGCAGCTCTCAGCCTCCATGGCCGTGACTTCGCCCTCCTCCAGCTTCTGCCCCCCATCGAGCCTTTTCTGCCTTGAAGGACTGCATCTCCCCTCTGGACCCCTAAGCTGAATAAATCTCCCTTTCTTTTCCCCTTCAAGTTGCTTGGGTTTGAGCCTTGTCTCACAGCAGCGTGGAAGAGTAGCCGGTAATGTCAAGGGCTCCCAGAACAGTATCTTCTAAGCCCGCCTTTCTCCCGAAAGGAGTCTTCCATGTCCGCTCGCCAGCTGAACTCCTCTACCGGGTCGCATGGTGAAGCCCCAGACAGCAGAGCACGTCGCATCCGAGAGGAAGGTCTCCCTGCAGTCAGCGGCGTGTGGTTCCTGAGAACAGCACAGAGACTGCAGCTCCTCTGCCCCGAGACTCCCGGCCAACGGCATTCCTGTTTCTCAGCATTTAATTCTTCCCACCACAGAACTTAAATGCAACTTAATGCCTCTTCTTGGGAGAGTGATAAGGAGGTGCAAGATGGAGAAACACCCACCTTGGCTGAATGTGGTGAATGCCCCGCCCACTAACCCCTTCCCATTGGTAGGTCAGCCAATTAATCTGGCTGAAGCCAACAGAGGAGCCTTCTGATTGCTCAGTATTTGCAGCAGGACCCTCACAGGCCCTTCTGGCCCCACATGCAGGACCACCTCCAACTCATCCTTACCCCACCAACTCAAGCCACGGAAAACCACCTTCTGTCTCCATTTTTCCACAGACTTGGGTGGACCCTCGAATTTCCGCACTTACCCACATACCTTGCGCTGCCCGTTAGCTCAAATAGCCCTTGGAAGCCCAAGGCACTAACCCAGCTGCTCATATCAAAATAAATCCTGCATGGCGCCAGACCATGGGACCCTTCCAGCCACTCCCTCCCCTACCTGTCCCCAGATCCTTGCAGGTATCTGTGTAGCTATGATTTCTTTAAGCACAAAAAACACCCCAAATTCATCCAGTAGGCAGAAAGCTGGTGCTAACACAGCAATTCCTTTTGCTGCCGTTTCCCTCAGGCTTAGAGGGAATACCAAATACCAGGGATCCCCCGCTCAGAAATGGCAGGAAACCATGTTCACCTATAAGGGTGCCCCCTGGGACAGATGCTCTATATTCTTTGTACCACAGCTCTAGCTAAGGTCTGCTATCGAAGGTGAAGCCATGAGCCACTGCTTCTATTTCATGTCTAAGGCGCTCACAGGTCAACAGCTAATTAGAATCCCCGCCCCCTCAAAGGTCACACATCAGCTGGGTGCCAAGTGGTCTGGATCCCACCCAAGCAGCCACAGGTAGTGTGAAGAAGCCAATCAGATCCCCGACACTCAGCCCAAGGGATGTGGGAACAGCAGCCAGGAGCCCACTGGGGGCGGCAGGGACCAGGAGGGAACATAAGGGGAAGAGTCCTTTCCAAAGCCATCTTCCATTCACCACGTCAGACAAGCAGGGGGAAGTTGGTCGGCAACTTCATAAAATATAATTTTTTTCCTTTTGAACACAAAGTTCCAGGATGCGAGCCGATGTAATCTTGGAAAAACCTCTGACCTTCTTTCCTGAAACTTGTGCAAGCCACGCATCGGTGCAACATCGCCATCAGTGCAATGTCGCCGGACACAGCTACCACTTGGACAAACTAGGAAGGAAGATCCATCCGCCTATGAAAATAGCTGTGCCCTGAGGCAGCATGGAGAAGGACAGGCTTCCTCTCCTGTGGACGGTCAGGATTCACGCACACAAAGACGAGTGGCTAGCGCTATCCGGCTGTCCCACAGGCCTCTGCACCCGCCACCCAGCGCCAGTGGACCTGGTTCTGTGGTCTCAGAACAGCTTGCAGCTGCGCCGCTGATACCCAGCGAGGGGAGCACAGCCTGTGGCCTGGGTTTTGGTTTTGGACCATTAGAATCCACTGAACTGAGAAGATGGAGCCGTCAGAGCTCGTTTTCTTCCTAAATCAACCAAACTGTAGCATAACACCGAATCTTTTACTTTACAACATAATTTGTATCTTCAATTTACTTGCAGCCCTGGGAATTTGACAGGTACAATATTAAAGTAAAACCCCTTCTCTGAAATCTCATTGGAAAGGTTAACCAGCAAGCGGGCAGCTCCGCCAGACAGCGGCTCCCTGCGGCTCCCAGACCGCAGCCCCCATGGCTAGGCGAGCTGGCAGACCGGTTCTCACGCGTGACATCAGGGCAGGGGTGGGACAACTTCAGTGAAGGAAATGACTAATTACCAGGTCTCCAAGAGCACAAGATGGGCTTTCATTTGTTCTATAGTGACACCTACAATGATTCTCTCTCTCTCCCTCACTCTCTCTCTCTCCCCGCCCAAATAGAACAATGGTTAGTGCACTTTATTCTCCAAAAGGAGCCAATACATGTATGTATGCATGTGATCACTGGATGATTCCCCATGAAGAACTGTCCACGGGCTGGGATGAAGCACGGTGGCCACAGTGCCTGTCTAGCATGTATGGGCTCTGGGCTCAGCTCTCAGTACAGTGTAGTAAACCAAAGACTGCAGGTTATTGCTACGTCAGCATGCTTCAGTGAGGGGACAGTGACCGGAAGCTCAAGATGATCCTCAGTTACATTGACAAACCAACATTGTTAGCAGTTTTGTGTCTAGAAAGTAGCAGACAGACGATTGGGGGAGGGGTTACATTTGGTTTCTGCAACAACCCCATCAAAACTGTACCAATGGAGCGATGTCATATGTTGCTACCTGGATAGTTGCTGGCAGGTAAGGCCCTTCTGCTTCTTTCTGCAAGCCTTCAAGACAAATTTCAAATGCCAGCACAAGAAAGTTACAGAGAAAGAAAAGGTCACAGTCGCTGAAAAGAGAAAGGTGTTGGCGACACACACATAGGCACAGGCGCGCACGTGTGCGCACACACACACACATACGCACACACACATACTCTCTCACACACACCCTCACTCACACACTCACAGATACACACAAGCACAAACACCCATGCGCGTGCATGCACACATACACAACATGCGACCCAAGGATCTTGACCAGAATGTGCATTTGTGCATGCATGATTATGCAAGTGTATATGAGTGTGTGCATGTGTGTGTATGTGCGTGTGCATGTGTGTATGTGCGTGTGCATGTGTGTATGAGTGTGTGCATGTGTGTGTATGTGCGTGTGCATGTGTGTATGAGTGTGTGCATGTGTGTGTGCATGCCTGAATATCTGTGTGTCTCTGTGTGAAGAGCTGTTAGCACAGAAGTAGGGACAAGAGGCCAGAAAAGGAAATAACAATGTTAGCAATAATCCTTTCTAGGGAAAAGAAATGTACACTGAGATATATCAGATAGGTATCAAGGAAATGTGAGGCTGATGCAATCACACTACGCTTCCCAGATTGGTTAAAGCAGAAAAAAGGCATTCGATGTTAGTAAAGATTACTGAAGATATACAGCAGCAGGGATATATATGTTTGTGTGTGAGTGTGTGTGTATGTGTGTGTGTGTGTAAATTCTGCTGAATTCTTGCTGGAAAGAAATGTGTAAGCATCTGTGAAGAGGAAGATATAGACTTTATGATTAAATGTCAGCAGATACCTGTTAGAATGGAGGGAGAAGAAGAAGGGAGAGTTGAAAGGAAGCAGGGAAGGGAGGAATAAAAGGAGAAAAGAAGGAAGAGAGGGAGGGAGGAAAGAAGAAAAGGAATAAAGGAAAGGAAGGAGGAGGGAGGAAGGAAGGAGAGAAGGAATAAAGGAAACGAGGGAGGAAGGGAGGGAGGGAGGAAGAAAACCCTCTGGAATGTTCAGGTCCTACTCGCAAGAGCGGGCCCCCGTGCCGCTTGCAGGAGGCCGTGCCGCTTGCAGGAGGCCGTGCCGCTTGCAGGAGGCTGTGCTGCTTGCAGGAGGCCGTGCCGCTTGCAGGAGGCCGTGCCGCTTGCAGGAGGCCAAGCTGCTTGCAGGAGGCCGAGCTGCTTGCAGGAGGCCGTGCCGCTTGCAGGAGGCCGTGCCGCTTGCAGGAGGCCGTGCTGCTTGCAGGAGGTGACTACTACTACTACCTTCATCCCTTCCAACAGCGCTGCTGTTGCTAGTGCCCCAGGGCAGAGAAGAGTGACTGAGAAATGGGGAAAGGAGGAGCCACTAAGATGAGCTCCTGAGGGCCCCTGAGACCCAGCGTCCCGTCCACAAGATGGAGGAGCCAGCGAGTCGGCCGCAGGAGCACAGCCCCTACGCCGAGGGGCTCAGCAGCAGCCCTGAGCAACTGCAGGGGGGCCGCAGCCCTCCTCCCCCAGACACAGCGGCCGAAGCTTCTGGACACGCCCCCCCCCTCCCCGTCCAGGCTGACCTCATCAGAAAGGTCACTCAAGGTGTCGCCTGGAGGCCCAGTCAGCCTGCGCCCTGGTTCCTCTTCGGATCTGGCCCTGAACTTGGGCGCCATTCTCCTGCCTCCACCTCCATGCATGCGTGCTGGGACCCTGACTTTGACATCGGGTTCTTCTCCACTGTGGCTTGCACGGAGCCAGCATTACGGGACCTGCTGACTCCCAGGAGTCTGAGGACTAAGAAGGAGGACGGGAGCACCAGGAGCACCAGCTGTCTTCCCTCCTCCTTGCTTGGCACTGAGCGGTGCTCCGTGCTTAAGGTGGAGACGCCTGGCTTCCTTCCTCCGAATATGAGCTTGTCCTCTGGCGCTGAGGCCAACTGGACACAAAGAACTGCAGGCGTTCATGGGAGGCGTATCCAGATGGGCAGGCGTGTCCATCCCGGGGAGGCGTGTCCATCCCGGGGAGGCGTGTCCAGATGGGCAGGCGTGTCCAGATGGGCAGGTGTGTCCAGCCCGGGGAGGCGTATCCAGATGGGCAGGCGTGTCCAGCCCGAGGAGGCGTGTCCAGCCCCGGGTAGGCGTGTCCAGCCCCGGGTAGGCGTGTCCAGCCCGGGGAGGCGTGTTCAGCCCTGGGAGGCGTGTCCAGCCCCGGGTAGGCGTGTCCAGCCCCGGGGAGGCGTGTCCAGCCCGGGGAGGCGTGTCCAGCCAGGGGAGGCATATCTAGATGGGCAGGCGTGTCCAGCCCGGGGAGGCGTGTTCAGCCCTGGGAGACGTGTCCAGCCCCAGGGAGGCGTGTCCAGCTCGGGGAGGCGTGCCCAGCTGGGGAAGCACTGGCTGCCCTTTTCAAACAATCCCTAAAGAGAGCGTCCCTAAACAGGAGTTCGGGCTGAGAGCTCTTTATCACTGCCAGTTGCCGAAAGGAGTTCGATTTTTCATCTTGGAATTAAATAAAGAGGCAATTTGAATCAACCCCACTGTAGAAAATAGCTATGTGCAGCAAATTGGTTATAAGCAACCAGGTAAAAATCAGGAAATGATTTGTTTCAATTAACCAAAGACCCAAGGAATATGTGTCACAGGATAACTATTATGGAGAGTATTGAAAACCATCTGTAAAAAATACGGAAGACAAACAGAATCCCCAAGGGAGCAGGGGGTCGGTCACCTGGGGATTTTTACAACCGGGGGACCTGGCTCCCCTACACTGCCTTTAGTGTCTGGGCCCCTTAATTCTATCATCTTCTAGGGGGAAAGGAGATTGAAGAGGTCCGCTGGGTGGAGTTGGCATCAGTGAATGTGAGTTGCCGCTGCCAAAGCTCCTGCATTTGCATCCTCTGCTGCTGTTAATACCTAGCAAGGCCGGGCAACTTTGGGAGGCGGGGCCTGGATGAAGAAAGGGGGCGGGCCTTGAGGTTGTTTAGCCCCGCCTACTTCCTCTAGCAGTCTGCAGCTTGCTCTGCCAGCTTGGGTCATGATGTCTGCGGTGAGCTAAGTCACCTCTAGCTTCTGCCAACCAGCTGTGCCTTTTCTGTCATGTGGACTGCACCTCCCCTGTGAAACTGTAAGTCAAATAGAACTCCTTCTGTCCCCTTGAGTCTGAGTGTCCACTCAGTAGCAGAGAGAGCAACTGTGACAAGGTCCTTTCCTGATGTACCGTTCAATACCCCATTCGCCGGTCCAAAGACCAACTGCCTGGACATTCTGGCACTCCGACATGGACACAGTGATCTTAAAGGAATGTTCCATGAACTTCTCAGAGAGAAGTGTCTCAGGGCTGCCACAGTGGAGGCGGAGCTTGCTGTCTCAGGGCCAGCAGACCTGGACTCCAGAGCCCCGGACAGTCTCGGATCTCTCCGCCTTTCCCTGGAAAGGATTCAGGCTCAGAGAGCAAATTACAGCACGGGGGTGCACCAAGCTCTGGGGAATGCTCCTTCTATAATGTTTGTATACCACCTTTTGGGGGCTATTCCTCCACGCAGAAACTTTTGGTTCTAAGCAAGTTTGTGGCCCTGTGGATATGAACCACGGCTGTGTATGGTTTCACAGGGAAAAACAATTCTTAGGTAAGTCTGAAACCACCACGCCGTGGGAATGCAAAACCTCAACCCTTAGCCAATAAATTTCAAATCAGGCTGACTAAATCAAAAACAACAAGGGTGACTCAAACTGCAAGCTTCAAAGAAAGGGAGAGGGTCCAAAATCTAAGGCTCTCGGGCCCTGCACTTCAGAGCCAGACTTCCTAGCTGCATAAAGGTTTGTCAGCGGGGTGCCCTTTTGTGGGGAACAGACGTGTTTCTTTGAAGGGAGGCTGAGCAGGAAAGAAAACACACAGCCTACCCAACTCTCCCATCCTTGCCCAAGGCAGGCAGCAGAGCCCTTAAGGCAGGTGCCCAACCTGTAGGCAACCAACACCCCCTCTCCAGTCGAAGGCCTTGACACAATGCTACCACTAACTGCAGACTAACCCTCAGCCACGAACCAATGGCAAAATGTAGGTCTGCTTTCTGAGCACTAACGTGATTACTCCTTGGAAAGCTGCCATCTTCTCAGTGGAAGCCCTCTGGAAGGCTGAGGGTCCTTTCCTGTCCTGACCACGCGCCACATTAACATTGGCAGAAAGACCAGCAAGGGTGCCATCGGCATTCTGACACATCTGAAGGGCTCTGCTTGGGAGTGGGGACAAGTAGTGCATTTGAAGAAGTGAGAAAGAGAAGCAGCCTCACGCGATGGTGGGCTTGGGCATGTTGCTTCCTGACATGCAACGATACATGTTAGTACGTGTCCTGCGTGTTCGGTCGGTGACAACACGAGGCACTGTGTCCATAGGTGGAGGAAAAGAAGTCCTGGCCAAGAGACTTCTAAACTGGAAGTGAGAAGAGGAGGAGGAGGAAGAGGAGGAGATGATAGGCGTAAGCCAGGCTGAGGCGAGGAAAGGAGTTTGTTCTGACTGTACTGCGAACATGGTCCTGGGCTGTGCGAGGGCCTCTCCATGTGGTCCCCATGCAAAAGCTGTGAGTGTCATGGAACATGTTAGACTGGTGGATTCTAGACACAGCGAACCAGACACAGGCTTGGACATCTGACTGTGATGCTCAACTGGCCAGCCCTGGACTCAAGGAAGCAGGTCAGCAAACCCACTGGAATACATCAGCTCGGTGGCGGGTCAGGTTCTAATCAAGCCCTGCCAGGATGGCTTGGTACTGTCTTCCTCACCCACGGCATGGGGCAGAAGTGTGGCTCAGGTGAGAACCAGAACAGACAGGACCCTCAGCTGCTGGTGGAGGAAGGATGGGCTTCCAGGCCCCCTTGGTCTTCAACGAAACTTACATCCACACACCTCGGGGGAAGGTTACCAAAGCCCCCTGCATGGTAGTGTACACACGCACACACGCACACACACACGCACACACGCACACACGCACACGCACGCACACACGCATGCACACACACACGCACCCCATTTCTGAACAGTGCTGATCTTAAATGACATCTCGCCATTTGGCACTGTCCTGCCGTAGCTCGGAGCTGGTATGCCCAGCTACTGGCCGTCCATCATCATCTTGACCCGGAGCAGCCTGGCTTTGATTCCTGATTTACAACTAGCTGCAGCAAATCGAACGGACACTGTCTTTAATTACACTTTACAAGGCCTGCGCACCGGTGAGCGGTTTGTTCACAGCCAAAGCCGAATGAGCACACAGATATTTAAGAGGCCACAGAGGCTGATTTGGTCGATTTCTAAGCTGTGGGTGGTAAAACCCCTTGTCCGGCTGTGCCATTAAAACTTAAATATGGACTCTGGAACCACATTTACCTTCCCGAGCAAGGGGGTCTCAGAGACACTGCAGGGGAGGTGCAGGGCGGTCTGGCAACTCAGACCATGAAGAACTATTATGTCACAGGTTGAACACAAAGGAAGGCTGCCAGGAAATGACCCCGTCTTCAGCCCACACAGGGCATCACGGGCCAGCAGAAGCTGCACTGGGTCCTTGGACAGCCAAAGCAGTGGGGCTCGAGGGCCATATGCTAAATGACATCTTCAGTTTGGGGGCAGCATCCTTGGGACCACGGTTGGAGGGAGGAGGCAAGCGAGGGGGGTGTAGCAAGAGAAACGATGCAGAATGGCGTGAAACCCACAAGGAACTGCTCAACCATCATAAAAGCAGCCTGTAAATGAGACATAAATGTAGGGGCCCGGAGATGCCTCAGCAGTTAAAGCATTTGCCGCATGGGCAGAAGGGCCTGAGTTCAGACCCCAGAGCCTCATAATATGCTGGGAAAGTGAAGGAACCTGCCGGCAACTCCGCCCTTGAAGTCAGAGACTAAGAGTCTCAGAGCAGCTGGCTAGTGAGACGACCCCACTGGAGAGACCCTGCCCAGAAGAAGGAGGTAGAGGTGATTCCTGGTATCATTTTGCGTCTTACACGAATACACTCACACACGTGTGTACACACATGTATGCATACACATGAAGACATGCAAGCACTCACACGCACCCTCCTGTACACATATCAACGTGGAAAAAAATACATGAACTCCATTTGTGCACTTCCCAACACTTGGTGGGATCCTGAAAGATCTTGAAAGTCACCAGAAGAAGCAACTTTAGGAGCCGATCACAGCTGAGCCTTGTGGGAGGGTGAACACAAGGTCAGGATGTGGCTCAGGCCACACCCCCTGAGCTCAGGCACCCTGCAGGCCACACCCCCTGAGCTCAGGCACCCTGCAGGCCACACCCCCGGAGCTCAGGCACCTTGCAGGCCACACCCCCTGAGCTCAGGCCACACCCCCTGAGCTCAGGCCACACCCCCTGAGCTCAGGCACCCTGCAGGCCACACCCCCGGAGCTCAGGCACCTTGCAGGCCACACCCCCTGAGCTCAGGTCACACCCCCTGAGCTCAGGCCACACCCCCTGAGCTCAGGCCACACCCCCCTGAGCTCAGGCTACCATACAGGACATATCTTGCCAGGTCCACACCCAGGGTCTTGATATCAAGTTCACACCCGCTGCCCCCTGACATGTGCTCAGGGGCCAACTCTGGGCTGGGACCTCGCTATTAAATCCTAGTGCATGAAATGATGCATTCTGTGGTTGTGGGGCTCTGTGTGTTTATGGATGTGTGTGTGTATATTTGTGTATGTGTATATATGTGTGTGGTGTGTGTGTATGTATGTGTGTGTATGTGTGTGGTGTGTGTGTATGTGTGCATATTGTATGTGTGTATGTGATGTATGTGTGTGGTGTGTGTGTATATGTGCATGTTGTATGTGTGTATGTGGTGTGTGTGCACACATGCATGTATGCGCATGTGTGTTGTGTATGTGCATGTGGTATGTGTATATGTGTTATGTTTTTGTGTGTATGTGTGTGTTGTATGTGTGTATGTATATGTGGTATGAGTATGTATGTGTGGTGTGTATGTGTATGTATATGTGGTGTGTGTATGTGTATATGTGTGTAGTTTGTGGTGTATGCTTGTACGTGTGTATGTGGTGTATAAGTGTATGTGTGTGCATGTGGTGTGTGAGTGTATGTGTGTGTATGTGTGTGTGTGTGTGAGTGTATGTATGTGTCTATGTGTGTGTATGTGGTATGAGTGTATGTGTGTGTGCGCGTGTGTGTGTGTGCATGTGCATACGTGCATCCCTTTGTGTCTGAAAGAGAGGGAGCAAAGTAGGAAGTGGCTGTGATGGAGGAGTAAGGTGTAAAAGGGGGGGCATCAAGAAGAGTCATGAAGGAAGATAACATGCTACATGTTTTCTCTCCTGTGCAGAATGTGTGTTGTGTGGGAGGAGCACAATGAAGGGTATTTGTGAGGAGGAGGAGGAGGAGCAGAGGGGAGTGGAGAAGGTAGAGGACTGGAGCAGGTAGCTGGATGCAAGGAAACAGGGCGTGCTGATGTGCAAATATGAAGCATCCTAATGAAACCTGATGTTTTACAAGCTACCCAAAGAAAAAGTCAGAGAAGAACCTGACGAGGTGGCACAGGCTTGTATCTCAGCACGGTGGAGGTTGAGGCAGGGGGACTGATGTCACTTTGAGAACCAGACAAGGTTACAGAGCAAGACCCAGTCTATAAAAACAAACCCCTCCCAAAACCAAAAGGAAGCAAACAAGAGACAGAAAAGACAAAACCAGAGACACACCCATGAAATGCCATCCTATGTTCTCTAAAATGTACCCCGTGTGAACTTGGGTCAAAGATTCGCAAGAGCTCTCCATGTTACATCTTGGAACGGCACAGAAATTTCCCCTAAGATACCACATATTCGAGAAGGCTCTGGTGACTGCCCAGGCTGAAGGGCTGGGGTGCTAACCAGCACCTCTACAGTGAGACGGGAAACCACAAGATAAATAAACATGGAGGAAACGCTCCTGCTTGAAAAGCATTTGAAATACACAAAAGGCAAGCCTTTCACAGGCCGTGCGGAGCGCAGAGCCGCTTTGGCGAATGAAGACATGGTTAAAATCACGTGGCACATCGACGGTGAACAGTAACAGTGAAGGGAGCCGCCGGCTGCTCCTCCCCAGGGATAAGGCTGCTCTGTCACCAGAGTCCTGGCCTAGCATAAGGACACGCCTGGCATCATGTCCAGGACCCCACAGCACCCCAGGCATTACAGAGAAGATGGGTCATTGACAGCCACCCCCAAACCTAGCAACACCCCTGGAAATGTCATACATGATCAGGACATCCCAAAATTGAAGGGGGTGGGGCTCTCGCACAGCCACCACTGCACCTAGCAACAGCACCAGACCTGCTTGCTCACATCCCCCCACTACCAGGACACCCCAGAACTGTGCCCCGGCACAGCCACCTCCACGCCTAGAGCGCCTGAGGCCTGCAGCTCAGGGCGCACCCGCCCCACACTTACTTGTTCTGCATGGTATTCATTATCACCCAGTCGGACGGGTAGACGTTCTTCCCGATGAGGTTCTTAAACATGATGAATGTTTCCATCAGAAAATCCTGCAACGAGAATGCAGCAGTGAGGCAGCCCCCCAAGAGCAGGGCGAAGCCCCCCTTCACCCAGCAAGAAGGCATGAATGATGAGATTGTAAAAGACCCCATTATTTTTAGCTGAATGAACATTCTAGAAGCAAATGAAGATGTATTTCACGGGCGCCGTGTATTACTTCTGTCTTTCTGTTTACCTGAGCGTCTCCTGCTCTTGATGGCTTTTTCAAGGATGGTGAAAGAGTCCTGCCTGTCTCTCCAACAGTTCAAAAGAAAAGAAAGATTCCCAAGTGCTGAAAATATGCATCTATACTCTTTCTGCTTATGGGAAATGTGGATTTACCCACCCGTCAGGTAGGCTGGATGTTTCTCTTCTGTTCACCTCAAATCTATATTTCATTATCCAAAGCTCCCGTCAGGTAACATTGGCGCGTACGATCCATTCCTTTACCTTTTGTAATTTAAAAACTATGAGGCCTGTGCTCGCCTGCCACACGTCGCTCCTTGCTCAATGCTCCATTTCGGCCGGGCTCACTCAGGGATGCCTCTGGGTCTCTTTTCTAATTGGGGACTGTCATAGTTAGACACAGGTGTCAACTTGACAGTGGAGGCTTTGAGCTCTGGGCACATTTGTAGAGAGTTGATGGTTGAGTTAAGCCCAGAGCAAATCTGCAAGAGATTGCCTAGTTGATAGGGAAGGCCCAGCCATGGAGGGTGGGACTAGGCTCTGGAATAAATCACAGAGAGCTGGTTAAGAGGGTCGGCATCCTTCTGTTCACTTGGTCAGACATGCTGGTCTGGCAAGTAAGGATTGTCCCTCTCTCAGCCATTATGTGGTGATGGTGCGGCCAGTTCCCTCCGCCCTGGTGTTGGTGCGTGCTCTTCCTTCAAGATGGACTGAGAACTGTAACCGGACTGTCGTAAGGAAATAAACCTCTTTTTCCCTAAGCTGTTTGATGGTCATTAATCAGCAACCGTGCAGGCGACTACAACAGTTTACCAAGTGGTGGGGATGCCCTTCTGCCCCACCCAGCTTTAGGGCTCACAAGAAACCTCCTGGCATCAGTAAGGGGTACCTTTCCCCCAGCTTTGCCCGTGCTGGTCGGATCTGGGAGTGTGTCCTATTAGTGTTGTTCATCGGCAGCGTGCAGCACAGCAGACAACGCCCACAACTCTGACACCACGCGGCGGGCTCAGGCTGGGAAAGGACTTAGACAGATGCGGTCCTGGCTTCATCTGGGTCAGTCCACCCTAGGATGGCCCAGGAGGTGGGCGGCTCTCTTTTGATGGATCTAGTGAATCCTCATGAAGTGCATCCCCTGGGGAGGCCAAGGCAGCCAGTGGAATTTAAGCAGCCAAGAAAGCAATTCCCAGGGCAAAGTTCTGCCGCACCACGTGCAAAGAAATGCAAGGTGAGCTTGGCGATGACCGTGCGGTGGGAGGACAGGTCACACACTTTCCCTGGGCTGCTGGTCACACCTACGGATGCTGACCGTGGGTAAGCATCTTGGCCTATCTGGGACCTGAACATAGTTCGGGGATAAAAGTGGGTAGAGGTGTCCTTCAGACCTGCCCAGGTCTGAGCAGTGCGATGCATCGCAGGAGCTCTGGGGGCGCCCTGACGCAGGCCCAGCTCCTTCCTCTCAGTAGACTGTTTCTCTGCTTCTGTGATGGCTGATCTTGTTGCCAACTGGACTGATCTGGAATCAGCTGGCAGGCTGACTTGCAAGGAATTTTCCTGATCAGATATTTGAAGAGGGAAGGCCCTCCATAAACATGGGCAGCTCTCCACGGAAAGCCCAGATAAAAGCTTTGTTTTTTACTCTTTCTTTTTGCATTTTGTCAGTGAGTCCATCTTCGCTGCCGCCGCCGCCGCCACCGCTGTTCCTGCTGCTGCTGCCGCTGCTGATTTCTTTGCTGAGTCAGAACCCAGCTTCCTTGGCTTTCCAACATGGCTGAAGAGAAGTGGCTTCCGGGGCCTCCTTTAGGCCTTCAGCACCAGGAGGCACTTCTGAGGTGTCTAGGCGTGTGGACTGAGAAACTCTTGGAATCTCTGTGTCCCCCCCCCATCACTGTTGCATCACCCACACTTTGTCCTGTAAGTCAGTTAGCAAATCCCCCATGCGTCACATTCATTCTATCTGTTCAGTTCCCACGGTGAACCTACTAATGCACTTCCACTGTGCCCATCACCTCACCTATGAGCGAGCAGCGGGGTCACTTGCTCTAGGATCCGAATGCTGTAATCCAGCCAGCTGTTTGCATTGATCTCATTCAGGGCTTCCCTGAAGATGCGCAAGGGAGGTGCAGGGTCTGGGGGGCCTCATTCTAGGCAAGCGGCATCTTCTCCTGGCTCCTTCTCTTTGCTAGGAGTTTCAGGCCCACATTTCACTGCCATGGCTCAGTGCTAAATGTCAGCACCGCCCAGCGTAGGACACATCCCTCAGGGCTCGGCTGTTAGGCCATTCGCTAGCCAAGGTGGTCCAGGCCCAGTACGGCCTATGAAGAGTGGAAGGAGGTTCTTGACATTCCACCAGTCAGTGTTGTCTCCTTCCTGCTGTTTTGTTAGTTGGATTAGTCAGTTCCCCATATGTAAGGCAAATGCAGCTCTAACAATAGTCGCGGGTACGTTCCACAGGCGAATTCTTAGCTGGAAGCCATCTGCTCCACTGTCCCTGATCTCATCAGTGTAATGGAAGAGCCAGTCCTGAGCATCCATCTGCCACATCACCCCCCCACCCGGTGCCTCTTGCCGTCCCCCACCCTGCTTGCCACAGGTCACCCCATCCCCTCCTCGTCCTCATGTGTTCCCAGGGGCAGAGTCTTATGAACCACGCCCTTGAGTCCCCATCTGACCAAGGCACCTGCTGTCCCAGGGGACAAGCCACACCTCTCTACAATGGTTTCCTGAAGCTCAAAGAAGTGCCTTGGTCCTCAAAGGAAGAAAAGCATCCTTCCTTCTGGGGATGTTGGGCTATGTCTGGCTCAATGATTCCACACCTCCAATGAAAGGCTGTCACATAAAAGACAGCTGTGAAGGTTGTGTATTGGCAGTCATTCGAGATGACACCTAGTGACGGGCATGGGAGGCCGGGCAGGTACCAACTTACAAACCAAGCGCTCCGACAGCAATTTCAGTGTGATCATGTGAGTGTGGTCATGTGTGTGTGTGTGTGTGTGTGTGTGTGTGTGTGTGTGTGTGGTCAAGTGCCCTTCCATCCTCCTGGATAGATAGGCCCAGCAGGAAGCGTTTAGCACTCGCATGAAAAACTTGCAGAAGAGCTGAGCTTGGATTTTAGGTCAAGCTGTAGGTTTGCAGGACACTGGGGTAGGAAGAGAGAAGCAGGTCTCAAGGGTTTACAGAGCAGGAGGAAAACACCCAGAGCAGGGAAAGACCCGAGCTCTTAGCCTGATCTCTACAACAATAGGAGACAAAACAATACAAAGCAGTGTTATAAAAGCAAAGCAAAGCTGGGGAAGATTGTTCTAGAGGGGATTATCCTGGAAGGAAAGCAAAGCAGGGGAAGAGGAGATTATTCTAGAAAAAACAAAGCAAAGCAGGGGAAGAGGGGATTATTTGAGAAGTGCTAGAGAAACGGAGTCTGGCGTGGTCTCTCATGAATGAAACCCCAGCATTGGTGACGCTGAGCTACAGGGACTGGGCAGAGAAATCTGACTCTGATGCAGGGGCCCTGTTCAGGCAGCTGCCTCTACCTGTGATGACAGGGCGATCCCAGCTGCTCGCCGGGGGGACAAGCCAAGCATGCCGATGGTGCTCCCGGGAGACAAGCCAAGCATGCCGATGATGCTACTGTCTGAACAGATGTGCTGTAGGTAGACGCGCTCCGGGACACAGTGAGGAAGCTGGGGGCGGGGGTCAAAGGACTCACAAGTTGACAGCTCAGAGAAGTGAGTGGTTCATGTCGCTCTGGTTTTCCATCTTCCCTATGAGTTGAAGTTTTTCATGATCCAACATTAGGGCAAAGAATACAAGTCATGCGGGAATACAAGCCTGAATATGGAAGTGGACCGCATGAGCATCAGAAGCCTGGTTTTGAGGCTGAAAGATAGTTGTGTGGGATGTGACTGTCGGGAGGAACTACATAATGGAGTCTGCCTCCTTCAGAGGCACCTGACTTGCAATGGTGGGAAATAAAGTTGACTTAAGAAGCAAATGCTTCAAAAATAAGTGCACTAAAAACCAGCAGATGAGGACGTACTCCCATCTTGGGAGATGACTCTGATCTGACAAGAACCAAGATGTGGGTTGAGAATGACTCCCCCCCCAACCAGGAAGGGGATCCCGAGACACTAAGCCCACCTTGTTAGAAACAAGTGAGACTTAGTTCAAGTTATTTCCATATTGGAATCCTAATTAACATCCAATTATTTCACAGGGAGTGATCTTTTCTATAATTGCGAGAGTAGAAAAATAATAAACCCCCCAGTGCATATTGTTAGTGGACAGGAAAACACTGAACAACGAGCCTGATGAATTACCAACAGTCAGACAGGTTTGCCTTCCTGACAGTCAGAGTGCGAGATGCGCAATAACTAGTGCCATTTTATAGCGGAAATCAAATTGCCTGCAAATAATTGATTTTCTGAATAGCTGTGCCTAATGGGAAAAAAAAATCTCTTGGGAAATAAGGACCAGAATATGGAGTCAATATCCGACCCGATGCTTGGAGCAGGGAGGGTGACAGACACGATATCCAGTCTGCACGGCCATCTCTCCACACCATGTGGTATCGCAGGCTCCCATCAGCCCAAGTTTCAAATTAGACACTTTCTCACCATGCCCAGGTATAGACCATGAGCATCTTCCAGTTACGGTGACAAAGTAATGTTACTCCAGTGGTTAGGATGGGAAACTTCCTTCTGGAAACTTTGCTTGCAAAGCCTGGAATATTGTCTGTGAAATCATTCACATGGTTTCAGACCATAACTTAACCACTCTTTCTACCCACCAAGCAAGGCACAGGAGCACGGACAAGACTCAGTTACCATATGGAATGCTATAAATATAAAGCATGCTATCAGGATATTATAGCACAATAAATCCCAGATATCACGTGACATACACTACCTGTCTGAGGGTCCCTCTCTGAAAGCTGCTCACAGACACTTAGGAAAACCACAGCAGAGACACATAAAACTTGTACAGTTTTGTACCTTGACTTTTATTTAAAGAAAATTGTTGTGATTTGGAGGTAAAGATTAACTTTCTTCCTAAGGTCTATCTATCATCTGTCAATCATCTATAAATTTATTTATCATTTAACTCCTATCATATATCATCCATTTGTCACCTATATCTATAGTGTATACCTATCTATTACTTATCCTCTATCAATTATCTCTATCGATTTATCTAATATCTATCAATCATCTATCACGACTATAATTTTGAAGTATGGTATATTTTCCTTTAAGAGATTTAGCTATCTATCATCTACTTAAATATCTATGTATCTATGCACATATATATTACCAATCTATCATCTATCTATAAGGAAAATTTCTATAATTTTGAGATATATATTCATTTTCCTTTTAAAACCTTTAAATCAAACATCTATATGTAATTATGTTGGTATGTATTTATGGTATCCATCTGTCATCTTCCTATTATCTATGTATCTCTTTCATCTATCTATCTATCTATCTATCTATCTATCTATCTATCTATCTATCTATCCATCTATCTATCATCTATCTATCTCCTAACATCTACCATGGCAATAAAAATAAATGTTCTTTGAAAACAAATCCCCAAAGTACCCCGTTACGTCCGTATCTTAATTGACAGAGGTCAACTGCCATATTGAGGGTGGGAACTCTGCGAGGATCCCGTGGGCACAGATGGGTTCTTCAAAGACAAATCTAAGGACTCACAATTGTTTCTTACCAGGAAACCCACCAGCAGGTTTGGCAGCAGCTTTGCAGGGGAGATTACCACAGACAAGGTTGTGGAGGGTATGAGGGGGCCTCTCACGAACAGCAGACTCCCTTCTGTTATACGTTGCCTAATTATTGCACATCACGGCTTGCTGAAGAGGACCAAAGAGCTACCTGGAGACGTGCCGATGGGTTGCTAGTTAATAATAAAGGCTAGCGCATGGCCGAGGCCACAGCTCAGGCTACCGCTGAGAAATGACGGGAGCTGCCGAATGCCGGGAACACCTCCACCCCATCGGCATCACGGTGCGAGCGCAATTGCCCCAACAGGCTCTCTGTTCCCATCCTAGATGCTGTTAATCTTTGGAACAGTTATGGCACCTTTAGGAGGCAGAGCCTTGCTGGAGGAAGGCGGGTTCCAGGGAGCGGGCCTGGAGGTTGGTTAGCGTGCCCTACTTCTTGCGGTCTGAACCTGAGCGTCCTCCAGCTTCTGTCGTCCACCAGGCTTTCCTGCCACAATGGACTGTTTCTCCCCTCTGGAAATGTAGGTCAAATAAATCTCCTTTTCTCCCCTTAAGCGCTTGAGTCTGAGTGTGGTCTCACAACAACAGAGAGAGTAGTTGTGACAACTTTCGACCCAGTAACATGAGAGGGAATGCTGTGATGGAAACAGACTCTTCCTCCAATAGCTCTCCAAGTTAGCACGACTCAGCAAGACTCCAGGTCCAAATGAGGCGTTGGCTAGACCCAGTGACTTCCGATAGCAGCTGGACCAAGTTCCATGCAAAGGATCGACTCATAATGGACACTCACCACAACATCTGTCCGCATCTTCCCAAAGGTCTTGATGAGGTGGGCGTAGTGGTAATCTTCCATCTGCCGCAGAATCGCTGTCATGCAAGCCACAAAGTTCCCCTGCAGGTGGGACAGAAGGCGGGATTAGCTGGGGGAGAGCAACCACGGGAAGAGCTGACATCTCGGGTCTGGCATTTAGACCAATAGGAAAGGCACCAGGACCAGGTTGGAAACCCCAAGTCTCACGACACCTTGCTCGAGACCAGCCAGGGGAAGCCCGAGTCACGTCCAACCTCAGTGCTGCTTTTACAGAGACCAGTATTTGCATTTTCCTTAACTACACTAAACACTTTCTTGTTCCAAGGTTGTAGAGCCTGGGAAAACTAGTGTTAATATTTTTGAATCGAGCTCACAAAAATTAAAGACACCGTCAGTTACGTGTGCGCCTTCTTGAGGCTGTCTGCCCTTATTATCAGGCAGAATGTATGCGCGTTCCTCCGCTCGGGCCGTGGCAAAGAGAGGTCTTTTATTTCTCGAAATCTGCGCAGGTCTCCTTTGGCCAATAGAGGCATTCACTAGTGACCGATTCCACTGTGACTTATGGTCTCACTCTCCTTCTCAGAGAGTGTGTGTGTGTGGGGGGAGGCTTATCAGAGTAGCCAGTAGAATATACAGGAATTACTCATACCACAAAAAGCTGGTTGGGAAGGAAAAGGAGGAAGAAAACAGAAATCAACAAAATCAAGACAGAGAGAAAGTAAATGTCTAAAGCAATTATCAAATACAAGAGCCTGGTCATTGTAGAGCTGTGGGTGTGGGCATGGCTGCATGTGTGTGCATGGCTGCATGTGTGTGCATGGCTGCAGATGTGCATGTGGCTGCATGTACATGCATAACTGTAGGTGTGTATGGCTGCATGCACATGCATGGATATGAATGTGCACGACTGCATGTATATGCATGGGTTGCATGGCTGCATATGCGTGTATGGCTATGGATGCATACATAACTACAGGTGTGCACGGCTGCATGCACATTCATAGCGTGCATGACCCCAAGTATATATACATGACTGTGGGCATATGTGTGGCTCCATGTGTGTATGGCTACAGATGCATGCATGCCTAGGGATGTGCGTGCACATGGGTAGGTTCATAGATACAAGTGTGCCCATGGATGTGTGCGTCCTGTGTGTGCATGTGTGGCTGTGGTTGCATGCATGTGGCTGCATGTGCTTTGTTGGGGACCCCAGGGCTGAGCAATTCTGTTGCCATTAACTGCCATGTCTCACTTCTGGAGTGGGCTAACAGCCTTACAGAGCCTTCCATGCTTTTAAATATGTCTGCGAGCTAATGACATTGGAAGGAACACAGGACATATACTTTCTCCCATTGCTCCAATGCAAATGTGGTAGAATTATAGGAGCAGACAGAGTCTGAGACAAGGCCCTATATTTTCTCTAGTAAATGAGCTCCCAAATTGTATTCTTTTACTAACTCTCCTTTTTCCAACAATATATCTGAACGCCTAAATGTCCTTTATATTAATTTGGAATGTGCACTCCACAGTGAAATGTTCAAGTCTGATATCTTCTTTAATCCCTTTTATATCTGTGGTAGATACATATGCTTCCAAAGTCAGTCCTCCGAGGATGCATTTCGCAAATTGAACAAATACAATAATGATGATAGGGTGTCTTCCATTTGCCTGGAAATGTAAATTATTTGCGAAAGATGATAATTGCTGAGATTTAGGTTCCAAGTTGGTAGTGTCTGAGGAAAGAGCTAAATAATGCTTATTTTGCAATGGAGGGACAATTAGGAAAATGGCAACTTGTCTATTTAGGATTATGAACTTCTGAGGGTCATAAATATTTGGTGCTGCATTAGGCGCAAGAGCAGCTAGCTGCCCGGCTGCTCCGGCTCTCATCGGATGGCTTCCTCGGGGTGATTGCCCATCCCGGGCTGACGGAGCCCTAAGGCCGTAAGCCCTCAGTCTCATCCAATCACAGGACAGACTTGTTTCTCCTCCCGTCTTGCAGGAAGCAGGTGAGGCTGGGGAGAGAAGAGTCAGGGGCATAATGTCTGGCCTCCGCCCCTTCCCTGTGGTGGAGATGCACAATTCAGCTCTTCTTCTGAGAGTCCGGGGCTGGGGCTCCCACCTACTGAAGTACAGATTTATTGTCCCCCCATTCTTGCAGCCATCAGAGAAAGTTGGAAGAGGTTAGAGAAGAAAAGCTTCCTCAATGCCGTGCCTCAAATTCTCCTTGACACAGCTGTCAGGGTCTGGCGAGCTGAGGAACTTTCTAGAAAGAGCACCTGACCAACGCTCTAAGGAATCCAGTAGATCAAAACGGTTCAATGATAGAGCCTTACGCTTTAGATTCAGCAAAGACCTGACAGCTGGCTTTACACGTCCCACCACTCTGCTTAACTTACAACATCAAGGTGCACGTAGAGACCACTGAAGTGTCCCCAGAGGGCTGAGGAACCAGAGCAAAGTAACATCTGTGAGAAAAGGGGTTTGGCTAGCGCATACAAGAGGAAACAGATTTGCTCCGCAGGGATTTGTCACCACACAGGAGGCAGAGAAGAGGGAAGGAGAGGCTGGCTTTACGCAGGGCACCGGGGAAGGCGAACGCCAGCGGCCGGGAATCTTCTCCCTGGACAGGATGTCATGGTGCAGGCGGCCAGGTGGCCCCTTATTTAACACGCTGGCTGATTGAAACAAGGCCAGCAGAGTCGGACAGACCACCCCCATGAGGGGCAGAGCGCTGCCCAGCCGCCAGCCTGCCTGCCCTCTCCACTTAAAGGGAGGAAGCAGCTCAAGAGCCGCCTGGCCCGTCAGCCTTTTCTGAAGCAAGCGCTGCTTGTTCAGGGTCTTTCTAAGGCAGGACCCCACAGGTGAGGGGGAACGTGCCGGCAACACTCACGGACCCGTCCTTCCCAGCCACTGAGGATACAGCCCACGCTTGGAGTCGGGGGGCTTCTCAAGGGACACACGCCAATAACGTTGCCCAGAGTGGAACTTGCATTGCGTATTTGTCTAAGGTTACAGGACGGCAGGTGAAGCTAGCCCCACCTCAGGGGCGAAAATGGAGGGGAAAAGTAAAAAGAAAACTGAATTCTTCAGATTTCCAAGAAAATGGTTATGTTGTAGTTTAATGACTATAAATGCATTTAGGAGTCATCTAAGGCTTTTATTTTCCGATAAGGGGTAGGCTCACAGGCAGGCTGGCTGCAAGCCAAGTCCAGAGCCGGGTGGGGATCAGGCCCTAGCCCCAGCTTCTGGATAAAAATCGTGAAATCAAACTAAGACGTGCTTCCTAGGATCTCAAGGCCCTGCAAAGTGCAGGCAGAGACGTCAGGATATACTTGCAGAAACTTTCAAAACCAGGACAGCGACGGCCTCATAAACAAAAAACTACAAACCTCATTAGCAATCAAGATGAAAATGATAGGTCGTTATTTGCTGCCAAAATAGCAAAGAAGGGTTTAAGTGACAGTAATGGCAGCAAGGGTGTGGGAACGAGGAGAACGAGGACTCTCGTACGCGGCTGGTGGGAGCACAAATTGCTCTGACCTTTTTAAAAAGCGATTTGCCGATAGGTTTGAAAAGTCTCAGGGGAAAAAAAAATACTCATCTCCTCGGTAATTCTGCTCCTAACAACCCACCTAAGAAAGTCATTCAGAAGAGGAAATTTCATGCCCGGCGATGTGCGTTGCATCCCTGAAAAAAAGTGTTCAAAGCAAGAAACTGGACAAGTACTGTATTTGGGAGTGTGGCAAAGTAAAACACTCATTTCTGTGGAAATCTCAGATAAACAACAAAACAGAAAGCCCCCGCCTTTGCTTTGGAAATACTGCATGAGCTGGACAGGTACTAGGACAAATGTTTACCTGTAGCTCAACAGACTTGACCTGGTTAAAGTCTTTGTGATGAAATTTTGCACCATTCCTGAGTAAAATTATAAGATGCTTTAGAAACACAAGAAAACCTAGGTGAGGGATAGAAATGGTGAAACCAGATATGGACATTTTAATCTACAGTACAAGGAAAAAGGAAGAGAGAAGTGAGAAGGGAAGTCGCCAGCTTCCCATCGCAGAGAAAGGGTGGCGGATATGATGTTCACGGGCAGCTCACGTGTTGAGTCTTTAAATGGTGACCCTGACAGATGACGGTCTCCTCCGGGGAAGGACTTCCTCTCCCCGTTCTGTCTATTACTCTCGGATTTTTTAGGGCCCCTATCAAGCTGGACATGGTTGCTGCTTCATATTGTCCCCCGATCTGGGAGCACACCTCCCCCAACACTTCAATACTATCCTCCGTATCCCAGTTTTAAATCTCCCCCAAGTGCATTTAGCAGGTGAGCAGGAAGAGAGGCACGCTGGCAAAACAAGGGGGAGATGAGCGGAACTCAGCATAGGGGGACTGGAGACAGGGGATTGGGGGCTGGTGGGTCTCAGCACAGGGGGAAGGGAGGCAGGGTGGGGGGGCTGTGGGTCTCAGCAAAGGAGGGCTGGAGGCAGGGGTTGAGGGGCTGGTGGTCCTGGGACAGGGGAAAGAGAAGACAGGAAGGATGGGTGATGGACAGAAAGGAAGACACAGAAGACACAGATGGGTGGGCAGGGATTGTGGTGATAAGAGTGGAGGACATTTTGTTTGGGCGAATTTGATGAAATCTGTGGCAGGAAAGAAGAAAGGCTCACAGATTTAAGATGGAGGGGACCGAGCTGAAGCCAGAAGGGGCCTCTGTGGGCTAAAGCTCGGCGCGGTGACTTCATCCATCAGACATGAGTCGACCCCCCTCCCGCTTCACAGGCGCTGTGTCTGCTGCCTGGGAAGCTGGGCTCAGGCAGAATGTCAACGCTTGCCTAAGTTCCAGAATTCCATGAGCGCTCGGGCGGCTTCAAACACAGAAGCCCACGGAGCAGCAAATATGTGTGGGAACACGGAGCACTGTCCGTCCCATAACACCCGAGCACTGTGCGCCCCGGAACTCGAACACTGTGCACTCCAGAACACGAGCACTGTGCGCCCCGGAATACAAGCAATGTGCCCCCCGGAACACCGAGCACTGTGTGCCCTGGAAAACGAGCACTGTGCCTCCCCCAAACGCAAGCACTGTGCACCCCAGAACACAGGACGCCGGGACTGATACCTCGGTCTAATCACCGAGCTGAAGATGCAGGTGGAGGATCGCCAGCTGAGTCTCCAGAAAGTTCTAATCATGGAGTCACCAAGACAAGTACTTCGAAAGGGAACTCCCAATTCGATACTTAAACTTCAATTACACTGATGAGAATCAACCTCCCTTCATAATCATCGTTTAAAATTAAAGGAAAAGTAATCACCCAGTGATATTTCTAATGTGTTGTGAATCAACACTGAGAAGCCACCAAAATCCAGGTAAGAAGCTGTGTGACCTGATGAATTCGAGTGACTTTTACTTGAGAAGCCTATGCCCAAGCATCCATTCTGCAGAGACACCAAGGAAGCAGAGTGATTGACAGTTGGGTCCTTCTCTTACAAGTCGGAGGTGGGGCTGGAGGTGGGGCTGGCTTAGGGGTTAAGACTCTGCCTGGCAAGCAAAAGGTCCTCAGTTCAGATCTCAGGTCCCATGTAATGCGAGATGGAAGCAATTGGTAGCCTGCAGCATGTCCGACCCCGGGTGGGCAGAGCCTGGAAAATCCCAGAGCAAAGCAAAAAGGAGATAATAACAATCCAGGATGATTCTGAAGTCATCCTTGGCCCTCCACAGGAATGCACAGTGCCTCTCCCCTCACACACAATAAATAAAGAAAAGAAAATCACAGGTGGCTCAAGGTGAAGTCACATGGATAAGTTCTTGCTACTGATAAACTAAAGTATGAATGCATGGGCTTTCTGGAAAAATGGAAAATGTGTGTGCATATGGAAATCTAGGCTGCAAGCTCTACTTCCTTTGAAGAAATTTCAAATTGATAGTAATAAGGGGGTTAAAATCATGGACATGGGGGGCTGGAAAGGTGGCTCAGGGATTAAACCTCTGCCTTGCAGGCGGAGGGTCCTGAGTTCGGATCCTAGACTCTACGTATAGACGCCAGGTAGAAGCAGGAGCGGCCTGCGTTTCTGGTCCTGGTAGGGCAGAGCCTGTGAATCCTGGGGCAGAGTAAACAAGGAGGAGGTGGAGGCGTCCATGGTGGTTCCTGAATTCATCCGTGGTTCTACACACACACACACACACACACACGCACACGCACACGCACAATTGAATAAATAATAATAAAAAATGTTTGGAATTGTCATTAAAAAAAATCATGGACATGTTGTAAACTGGCCCCATGGAGTCCTCCAGAATAACCTGAGAGGATGTTTGCCAACAGACACTCAGGGAGCTGTGGAGATGGCTCAGTGGTAAGAGCACCTGGCATTCAGACCTGAGACCCCAGGATCGGATATCCAGCACCCACCCGAAACCTGGCCACGGCCACTGTGCCCGCGACCTCAGCATTGGAGGAGGGAGTCAGGTGGAGTCCCAGAGCAGGTCAGCTACACTAGCCAAAATGGTGGGCGCGAGGGTCAGCAAGAGATCCTGTCTTGAGGGAATAAAGTAGAGGAGGACACAAGAAGACACAGGGCAACCTCTGACCTCCTGAGTGGCAGAAAAGGCAGTAGCCTGCACTTCCAGCCCTGGTGGGCGGAGCCTGGGACATCCCAGAGCAAAGCAAGAAGAGGTAGAAGCCATCCAGGATGATTCCTGACGTCACCCTTGGTCCTCCGCAGAGACACACAGTGTCCTCTGATATACACATATACACACACACACAACATATATACTATGTGCACATGTGTATGTAAATTATGTACTATGTACAAACGTGCATAGGGCAATACAATGTACACACATGCACATATAACATATACTACGCACATGCAATATATATATAATGAGCACACACATGTATTCATATGTATACACATACAACACACACTATGCATATGCACTGCATATATACAATGTACACACACATGTACACACACCACATACCATCTACACATGTGCACATGCAACACATAACATGTCCACATGTGCACACAAAACACACACTACGTGCACACATGCAGTTATAAGAAGACTGAGTTAGTTCCAGACCCCCCTGGCTAAGGTGAAACACTGTCTCAAAAATATAAAGAAAAACCACAACAGAACCCATCTAAGCTGTTGTGGCTTCAGGGTCGTGCACGTGCTGTTAATTAAACATTAACAATAAGACAAAATAACAAGCAGAGCTGGGTGTCACTGTCAGGCCTGGAGCTCACAGGAAAGATCAGTGATCTGTGACATGCGAGCTTTCCAGATGTATGAGACAAGGCAAGAATACATCCCGAGTGGCCTTTCTCAGACGAACATAAATTCAGAGCCCAGTGTGGCAGCTCATACCAGTCTCAGCACTGGGGAAACTGAGGCAGGAAAACTGTAAATTTGGAGAAATGTGGGCTCTGAGGTGAGTCCTATGCCAGCCTGGGCTATGCAGTGAGCTGAACAACCCAAAAGATAACTTTAGCCTGTTTCAATCTGTGGTTAATTTTCACTCATTTAATCTCACAAATATCATGATTTCCTTGTTTTATGAAGAACCATAGAGGAGTGTTTACGAAGAGATAAAGCTGAAAATCGCATGCTTGATAAAGTACAGTAATGTCATCTATTAGGTAGCCTGAACTACTAGCAACAAAATTAAATATTAAATTTAAATAGGGTGCTTGACTGAATTCATAAAGTACTAGTAGCTCATATCATTCCAGACATTGAGAGGAAAGAAATCTAATTTTCCAAACAAAATCAATTTCAATTTTCCAGTGGAAGTAATTATAGAAGGATGTTTACAGAGCGTCTACCAAAAGGGAAATATTTGATATTAAGTTACCATAACAATTACCTGCTACTTATTCAATGTAATAATTTAAACACCTATTCACATCTGTTATGGAGAAGAACGGATCTGAAGTGCAAAATTATGTGTTATGGGTGGTAAAGAAACATGTATAGTTTATAGGCAATGACTTAATATAATTCATTTTATGTTAACATACAAAAGGCAGTAAAGGAAGAAATTTTATACTTTACAAAGTTAATAAATTAGGTAATATTAGAGGCCCTAGAGAATTTTGGATTTTCCAGTTCTTATCACATGATATATACAGTATCAGTAGATATACAGTAATAGAAGAGAATGGCTACTCAGGCTTCTTATCTCCTGTAATTGAGTGGAGGACTGATACATCTCCACATTTTTATAATTGATTCCTGGACATAAAAGATACCATAACCATCATAGTTACAGGGTGCAGTGGAAACCCTGGATAAAATGGAGGCATGGATCACAAGATGCGATACTCTCCTCCAGGCTCCTACCAGGGCAGGAACAAGCCGCACACAGAGAATTAAGAAAATGACCAGGTTAGAGGCTTGGTACAGGAGCTCATACCTTCCATCCTCTCACTCGGGGCTCAGGACATGAGTCCCCGGCCACCCTGGGCTACACAGTGGTGTCAGCACCAGCCTGGGCTACAGTAGCTAGTTCTAGGCCAACCTGAACTACAGTGTGAGTCGGTCTCAAACAACTGAAGAAAAAAACAAAGAACGAAGCCTTTCAAGGGAAGGACCCTTGAAACATGCTTCTTGTACGGAGCAGGACAGGGGGTCCTGAGACATTGCTCATGAAATGCCTATTTCTACGTCATTATATATAGAAGATGACCTGTGGCCGAATGCTCTATTCCACATCAGATCATGTCACAGTGCGTCTAATTGAAACCAGGAGACACACAAAGGGCAAGGAACTGGGACAGACGGCAGAGATGCGAGACCCAGAACTGCAGAAGTTCAAGGTAGTCCTGAGCAAACACTTGGGGAGGGCAGTGTAGACAGCCCTGAGTTCCTGAGCAAAACTCGGAGCGGGCAATGTAGACAGCCCGAGTTCCTGGCAAACACTCGGAGCAGGCAGTGTAGACAGCCTTGAGTTCCTGGGGGAGAGGGCAGTGTAGACAGCCCTGAGTTCTTGGGGGAGGGGGCGAGCAGATAAGTCAAAAAGACCACAGGTCAGCATGACCCAAGGGGCCTGGGCCGGGACAGTCTTCAGGCCACGGGATAACGTCAAGGGGACGCAGCAACAAGTCCCCAGACCGCAGCTGGCGAGTCGAGGCAGCCCGCGGGTCAGAAGGGCCGCAGAACACGCCCGCTCGAGCCGCCGAGGGGAAACACTCAGGAATCTCACACACACAGAGCTGAAAATCCAAACAAAGCCGCTTCCCACAAAGCCTGTGGACAAGAGACAACGGAAGGAGAGGGTCAGAGAGCAGAAGGCTCAACTCCCCCAGCGGTGGGGCTACAGCAAGACCCCCAAGGACAGACGAGAAGTCTTGGGGGGTACTGGGGTGTAGCTGATGGCAAATTGCGTTGCACGGCCGGTTGCACCCCTGGTACCACTTAAATCAGGCGCACCTGTGAAATCTCAGCCATCAGCAGGTGGAGAAGATTTGGGACGCGGCCTCCTGGGCTGTAGGAGACCCTCAAAGGAACAAGCCTCTGCAAAGGACCGAACCTTTGATTCCGTCAGAGAGGACCACCCCCAGATTCTCCAGCCTGTACCTCCTAGGGACATGGAAGGATGCGCACATCATCGTCGGCAGAATGGATTTGGGCCCAAGACGCTCAATCACTAAGAAAGGACCACACACCCACCTGATTACTGTTCCCAGCACAGAGCCCGGGACGGGAGGCGCGGAGGGGTGGGGGTGTCATGTAGAGCGGACACCGTGCCAGCTTTGGGAGCAACTTTCATTCTCACAGGTTCAATGTCATTGTCACGAGGTATCGAGATTACGCTCAGCCAGTGACCAATTTCTGATCTGGGAATCAAAGAAGTTTATACTTGTGGAAACCGGAAGAGGGAGGTAAGAGAGAACGCGCCATGGCTGT
The DNA here is from genome assembly GCA_023101885.1 of Typhlomys cinereus. NCBI lineage: Eukaryota > Metazoa > Chordata > Mammalia > Rodentia > Platacanthomyidae > Typhlomys > Typhlomys cinereus. Next base: position 2,273,200 of record JALPQD010000195.1, read on the forward strand.
GAGTTCTGGGTGTGTGTGGCTACACGTCCGTGTATGTGTGTAGGTGTGAGCGTGCACAAGCACACGTGCAAGCAGTGTGTGTGCGTGTTGAGTCTGGAGGCTGACAGTACATATATCTCAACGGTTGCTCGCCTGCATTTCTGAGACAGTATTTATCCCTGAAGTCACTGATGAACTAAGCCATGTGAACTCAGGGGGTCCCCTCAATGCTCATCTACACCTGCAGCACCTAGCTTTGAGGGGGGCTGGGCCTCTGAACTCAGATCCCCGCCCGTGTGGATCCGGCTGACTATCTCTAGGCCTCATTCTGTGAACACTCGGTAGCGCTGAAGATTTTGCTAATGTTTCTCAACAAATCTGTGCATATAAAAGTCTCCAAAATAAAAAGCTGAGCAGAAAAAAAAATTATAGACCATGGTCTAGTGAGAAAACAGATGTGACAACATTTAATTAAGATATATAATGCTAGAAATACTTTAAAGGGAGTTACCGGAGACTGCCAAGGGAATTCTAAGGAAGAAATGTTTCTTTCTCAATGAAATGAACTGTTGCTGAATCCATATTACGGCCACACACAATGGGTTGGTTATTTTACCTCACCCTGGAGTAGGAGGAAAGCTGTGAGCAAGTTAACACGAACATTCTCTTAGAAAAATGACTCCAGGAACCACCCTACTCTCAGGAGTTTACACAAGAGAAAGGATGAACCCTGCAACTATCTGTGAACAAGGATCTGTGGCGGTTTTACTGGTAACTGACAAGCTGAGACACACCACATCCCTGCTTCCAGGTACGTGGACCAAGGGTAGCAGGTGGACAGACTAAATACTACTTAGCAATGAAAAAGGAAACAAGTCACCCACAAATGAACAGAGCTCGCTGTTTAAATACGCTGTGCTACGCGGGCAAAGCCGGACTCCAAAGGTGACGGCCGTACTGCGGGAGCCCGTGCAGCTGGTCTGCTGCAAAAGGCAAGGTGAGCGACAAGCGAGGGCTGGGATCAGGGGCGGATGCAGGGGGGCGGGACACTGTGCTTCTTGCGCTTACTTATGTCAGTCACAGTCTAGTAGTTGAAAGTGGAATGCGGCTGTACAACCTTAAGGATACACGTACACAGAGGGAGGAAATTTGACACTCACAGTGACTGCATGTGAAACCCGCATTTCAAAGGAGTCATTCAGCTGTCACTCAGAACAGTTTCCGTTCGGTTAGCGTAACCCTTGAAAGACTTGACCTCACAGGGTGCTGGGCATCTACCTCACTCCCCTGCTCTTCCGGTTTCTTCAGTACCAGCCGATGATCCTTGCAGAGGGTCAGACCATTTCTGAGTTGAAATAAGTCCCACCGGACTCAGATCAGAACCCAACTGACCTTTCAGGCCTGTGAAGGAGGTGCAGACACCCCACTTTCCTACTTAGGCCAGCAACGGTTTCTCCTTTTGTTTGAGTCTATTTTTATGCCACACGGGAATATTTTGTGGTTTGCATCATGCATATCATTAAAAAGTTCCTGTTGTGGAGAGATGGCTCAGGGGTTAAGACTCTGCCTCACGAGCAGAAGGTCCTAAGGTTCTAAGGTCCTAAGTGGGGATCCCAGACCCCACTTAAAAATGCCAATAATGTAATGATATAAAGCAAGGTGCCATGCCCACAGAGAACTTCAGCTTCGTGGAAGTCTCACACTGCCTGGAAGGCTTGCAGGCACGTGGTTTAGACCTCACGATCCCCTGGGAAGGAAGGCTGGGTGCTAATTGGCCAGAGTGTACAAATCACTTTCACTTATCAGCAGTAATGTGGATTAGTATGGTGAGTAAGTTATGACTCGGTGAGCAGAAACTGCGATGAGGCTCATGTCATGTTGTGTGGGAAAAGAAGACCGCGTGGATGTCCACTGGCCGAGAAGCACACGAGGGGGTGGCGAAGGACACGAGGGGCAGCGAAGGACAGAGGGGGCAGCCAAGGACAGAGGGGGCAGCCAAGGACAGAGGGGGCAGCCAAGGACAGAGGGGGCATCTGGCAGTGTGCACACAGCAATGACTGTAGACGTGATTCTGTTCCAATTCCTTATTTCTTGTTGGTCTTTTTGCATTTATGTGTATGCGTGTGTGCATATCTTTTCTGTGTCTCTGGGTGGTGTGTGTGCATGTTGTCTTGCGCAGGTACAAATGCGTGTATGTGTGTGTAGAGGTTTGAGGGTTGAGATCTGAAATCATCCTCAATCGTTCTAAAACGGGGTCTCGAATCAAACACAGAACTCGCTTATGGGGCAAGCCTGGCTAGCCGACTTGCTCTGGGGATTCCCAGTCCTCAGCGGGAATTACAGGTAACCAGGCTGCGCAATTACACAGCATTTCATGTGGCGTCTGAGGATCTGAATTCCCATCCTTTGGCTTGTGTGGCAAGCGCTGCTCACTGCTGAGCCATCTCCCTGACCTCTTCTGTGGATTTTTTACACAGCCATAAAGAGAATACCAGAAAAGGACATGCCACCAATTGTTTAAAACATTTCAGCTGCACTTTATAATTATCCAATAGACAATTGACATTGATCTTAACACTGACATCGGAATTTAATTATGAAATAACAATGCTGCTCTATTGAGATTAATTCCCATCAACCAAACCCATATATTTAATGGATCTTTTTCACCTGTGAAAATTATAGACCTGCCAGTGACCTGCCCCGCAGACATGACGAAGGTGGCTACAGGTCCGTCCTTTACCTGCAACCCGTCAGTCTTGAGCCCCGTGGAGACGGTACAAACCAGTACACACTTTGCCTCAGATGCCCTGCCAACATTCTCTATTATATTATTAACTTTGCTCAGACGAGATTGTAACAGCAGACGGTAAAGCCACAAAGTGGCACGATAATGACTAATTTTAATTACTTTCCAAAATCACTACTTGTTTGCGAAATTGAGTGTGTTTCCCACAAGCGCATTATTCAGCTACGTCATTAGAAGCCTGTAAAATGGAAAGTTCGTGGTCTCCGCAGGGCCAGACGGAGCAGGGTGATGCCATTCAGCCGCTTGCTCTGAATCCCATTGGCCACTTTGGTGTCTTGAAGGGGCCAAAACAAGCACAGCTCAGGAGAGGAATTCCTGAAAAACACCTTAAACCTCCAACGCTACCACAGGTGAATCCTCACGTTTAGGTAAAACCACGATCCTACGAGAAAGAAGGCTGAGAGATACCCCAGTGGGTAAACTGTTTGCCTTGCAAGCAGAGGACCTCAGTTCAAGCCTGGGAAACTCAAACAAGAAAACAGGGGTCGGGGTAAACATCTGCTACCCCTGTGCTGGGGAGGCAGGAATAAGGTGGCCTCTGGGGCTGGCAGAGCTGCCAAGCTACCCATGTTGGTGAGTGGGAAACCCGTCTCAAAAAATATAGGTGGAGAGCCACTGAGGAAGACACGGATGTACACGTAAGTGCATGTGTACACACATGCACAGAGACACCCAAACATACAGACATACACAGACACACACATACACACACACATACACAGACACATAGACACACATACATATATATACATACATACACATACACACAGACATACACACACAGACATACACAGAGAAACACACACATATGCAGACACACATACAGACATACACATACACACACATACATTTACACACAGGCACAGATACACACACACACACATAAACATACATATACAGATATACATAGACATACACATACACACAGACGTACACAGAGAAACACATATGCAGACACAGATATAGACATACACATACACAGACATGTATATACACACAGACACAGATTCACAGACACACACATAAACATACATATACACATACATATACATACATACATAGACATACACATACACACAGACATACACAGAGAAACACACACATACAGACATACATACAGACACACACATAGACACACACGCAGACATATTTATACATACACAGGCACACAGACATACACAGAGACAGACACACAAACACATACACAGACACACAGACATACACATAGATACACAGACACACACATACACACACACACATAAATGATACACAGATATACACATAGACAACACATACACATACACACACAGTCACACTCAGACAAACACACACACACACACAGACCTACACACATACATAGACACACACACACACACACACACACACACACACACACACACAGAGGAAAATACGCTGCTCTAATTTGAACCACTGCGACACCTGACCCATGAACTACTCCCACCCCCTCAACTCCACCCCTCTGGTCATTACTCCAACTGCTTTCCTTTGTCAGACCCACTGTTCCTGAGCCGGCCGCCTGTGCCCTTTAGGACTTTGCTCTGCCTGGGACCCTCTGTTAGTTCCTCCCCCAGGTGACCTCCTGACTCGCTTCTTCTTACAACCTGTGATGCGACAGCTGACTTTGGCAGACGCTAAGCCTGCTCAGAGGTCTGCGTGGGACACGTGCCTCACTTCAGCTGGTGCAGAAGACAGCTGTCCCCAAGGAGCGCCCAGGACAAACGAGACCCACCCAGGTGAGTGCTCAGCCCTCCAAGGTGGAAGAAGGCCGGATGGAAGCAACCAGAAAAGAAGCACTGCTTGCTGTGTCTGTAACCAAGGGATGAGTCTAGCAGCCAGCGAAAGAATTGCTGTTTCACTTCTGCCCCTTTAAAGATGGCTGGATGGACAGCTAAGGGGAGTGTTGTAAGAATTTCTGTTCCTAGACATGAGCATACCAGACTCCGCATAAACTGCACTTGCAAAAATATCTCTGTGCAAGGACTACGGGGAGGGGTTCAAGCGTCAGGAACACAGTTCGGAGGCTCTCTCTACAGTCTGCCTTCTCCACGCCACGCTCAGTGCTGTTACTACGGGAGAACTGACATGTGGTACGTGAGCACGGGGAACACAAGCCATTCTCACCCCTTACAAAGCCACTCCTGCCTCCCACTGTCTCCCACTGCATACATTCTCCTTTCCAGGAGACCCCCCTACTTTCACACGTGTGTTCCTATGTGTGTGCGTGCGTGCGTGTGCGTGCGTGTGCATGTGTGTGCGTGTGTGTGTGTGTCTCACTGGCTTCCTCTGGGATGTCTATACTAGCAAGCGCCTAAGTACCAGCTGGGGGGCTTAGATGACATTTCAGTGGGTAAATCATTGAGAGCAGTAGCTTCCCTTCTCCTGTCTCTCTGAGAGCTGTGGCGCTTCTTGAGGTCTTGCATGGTGGAAAGCAGACCGGCCAGATCCTGGGCAGGTCTTGTGGAAGTGGGCGTGGCCACAGCGAGTGCACGTGGCTCTGGGGTGTCTGGAAGATACTGCATGGTGGTACCGCTACCCACCGTCAGACTCATATTCTGAACCCCCCCTTTTGTGATGCCCCCACAACCCTGGAATGGGGGAGGGGGCGATTCTGATGCTCTGCTTAAAGTTTAGCAGTTCACAGTCACTTATTCTCCGCAGCTGTATGCCTGAAGGTTTAAAAACGACCCTTTCTGACTGCCTAACAAAACACCCCACTGGCTATAAAATGGAAGACATTAACCAGGGGAGAGGAAGAGCTATGCGTGGAAGCTAAAAAACATTCACGGAATATATGATGCAGACCTACGTAACAATACGCCATCAATTAGAGACCAGAAGAATCGACATTATCAAATGTCTGTACTAGCCAATAGCATCTACGATCTTGGCCCATGCAAACTGCAAAGACAGCTTTCACAGAAAGAAAAACAAATTCCTGAGAGCCAGAGGAGCCGACGCTCTCTTGGGCCCAAAAGAGAGAAACCGGAGGCATCAGAGGACGGGACCCCACAAGCCACAGCAGCGCTGCAGAGATCCAGACTGGAGGGTCTGGGCTCAAGAGCAGGGCTGACGGAACGGATGCAGAGCTGGCCAATGAGTTCTCAGGAAGACCCCAAGAACGCACCTGGACAGCACCATCCTCTGAGATGGGGAAATGGTTATTCACATGCAGAGGAATGAAGGAGACCCTCACACCGTAGGGAGCCAATCAGCTCCAAATATATTAAAAGGCAAATGCATTAACAGGACAACACAAGCGGGCAATGGCAGACTCAGAAGGCGGAGGCAGCAGGGTCGCCATAAATGCTAGCTGGCTAGTGGTCCAGACCCTGTCTCAGAAAACCAAAACCTATGTGTCTGTGTGTGCCATGCATGAGTGTGGAACGTGTGTTTACACGGGCACTATAAAATCAGAAGAAAAGAAAAAAAGTGTGTGTGTAACTTACATGTGCTCCCAGACAAGGTATGCATTAGTGGAAGAAAATGTGTGTGTAGCCTACATGTGTGCTCACACACATACTGTAGCACTGCTGGAAGAGAACATGAACACGCTTGTCAGTATTGGTGCAGACCATGAATGTGCGCAGGCGTCAGCGGCTCGCACCGCATCAAACTAAACAGAGTCAATTAAACATTGGCGGCTGGGAAGCTGCCTGAAGACGAGGAAGGCTTGGACCCTCCCCAATGGACAGAGCTCCACTATCAAGCACACAATAAGCTCAAACAGTCCCCACGCAAGAAAAACCACGTCCCCATTAAAAAGCAGGCAAAGGATGCGAACAGACATTTTCAGAAGTCATGTGGAGATGCGAAAGAAAGGCTGAGTGTCGCTAAGGATGAGCAACATGCAAAGGAGAAGCAGCAAGACACAGGCTCCGGGCTGCTGCCTAAGGCCACGGATGGGCACGCGGAGGGGTGGGGCCTGAGGGAGGCAAGGCACTGGGCAAAGCACGCAGAGTTTTCTGGAAATAACCACACCTAGGACCCACTCTGTCAAGTCGTGGCTGCTGGGAACACCAAAGACGACCAGCCGTGGAGGCCATGGTGACGCCCACGCTACCTGCAGCCTGCTCACCACAGCACGTGCCCATGGCAGGTGAAAGAGTGAAGAAATGGGGGGCTGCTCATCCCAACACAGAGGAAAGACACATGGTGGGGCTATTCTTACCTAACAAAGACGGGAGACACATAGTAGTAGGACTATTCATCTGTAACAAAGAGGGGAGACACACAGTGGGGCTATTCCTCTCTAACCAAGAGGAGCCGGAAGGACAGGAACTTGAGCAAGAAGGCAGCTGAAGAAAGAAGATGCTGCTGATCTCGCACACAGAACCCTAAGGTAGAAAAGAGAGTCCCGGTGACCAGGGGCTGGGGAGCTGGGGGGGCAGGGAGGTCTGCACATAGAATCTCATGTGGCAGCGGGGATGTTCCTAAGCAGGGCAGATGCATATATGGTGACTGCACTCAAACTCTGGTGGCAGAGCCCGCGGCTCACCCCAGCAGCTAAGGCAGGAGGCCTGGGAGCAGGTCGGCCTCTGCTGCTGGGAGTTCTAGGACAGCCTGGACAAAAGAGATCCCGTTTCGAAGAACCAAAGACAGATAAGATGAACAAACGAAAAAGGTAGAATGTAAAAGTATTCATGCTGATCTTCTGCTGTTTTCTTATATTTTATTTATTGACTTATTTGGGAGGGGAGAACTATACACACACACACACACACAGAGGAATGTATGTCATGGCACAAAGGTGAGGGTCAAAGGACAACTTCAGAAGTTCTCTCTCTCTCTCTCTCTCTCTCTCTCTCTCTCTCTCTCTCTCTCCCTGCAGATCCACGTGAGCAGCTGCCTCACCTCACACGCCCGCTGCCCTGGCTTTACCTTCCATGTCCACGACACCTCAAACAAACCCGTGGTTGCTTTTGTCAGATTATTTTGTCACGGCAGCGAGAAAAGAAACTCACAGGAAGCCCTGGGTCTGACGCGCACATCATGACACCCTGCGCAGCAGTCGGGGCCAGAACGCCTGGTACGGAGAGTCAACACAGCAAGGCCGTGAATGTGTTCTGCCAGGAGGGAGGAAAGCTCAGGGCAAATGCCAAGACGCACAAGGCAGGAGCCACACCTGGCAGGCTGCCCCTCCCGGGTGCCCTCCTGTGCCTGAGACCCTCACTCACAGGAACTCCACTCACTTCTGCCTTTATTCATAAAACATGCGATCATGCAGAGAGCTGCGCATTCACTGCGCATCACGTGGCCTCGGCAGGATCACTCCTGCGCACCTCACACGTTACGCCACATCTTTTTGATATGTGAGAACATGATGTGTAAACCTCTCTAATTCAGATTTGCTGGTAGGAAAAAGTGTTGATTTGGTAGGAAATGTAAATTTTAGGAAATATTTTTAACATAGATTTTTAAGCTTTTATAGTAACTTAAAAAATGTAGAAGGCAGCAAGGCGTCGCGCACACCCCTATGTTCCTGGCAGCAGGGCATCGTGCACTTGGGAAATAGGCAGGAAGGCAGGTGCCCAAGACCAGCCTTGCCCAAAGAGTTCTTTCAATGCCAGCCTGGGCTACAGGAGATCCGATTTCAAAATGGAAGGAAGAGAGGGAGGGAGGGAAGAGAGAGAAAGGAGGAAAAGAGAGAAGGGAAGAGAAAGTAAAAAAGAAAGGAGAGAAATAAAGGTTGTAAAAGTAAAAAAGTGATTTCTTGTGTCTGCTTAGTTAAATGAATAAACAGGACATTTTATTTTTATTCCAAAAGGCCAAAGAACATTCTCACATTCTCAGATTCCTTACGCTCTTACTATATCCCACTTCGCATTTCCATTCAAATAATTTAAGTGATATATATATATAGTGTGTGTTTCTAAATACTCTTTTTTCATCTTCAATAACATGGTTTCGAGCCATTCTGGATAGAATTAAACAAGGTCTTTCCCTGCTAAGTCGTCAGTAACTCACGGAGGCCTTTTGCGCTCATGCACGCAAAGCAAGTGGCTGCGTCTGTAAGGAGCGCATGTGGGGAAGGCCGGGACACGCCTACGAGCACGTGGGGAAGGCCGGGACACGCCTACGAGCACGTGGGGAAGGCCGGACACGCCTACGAGCACCTGGGTAAGGCCGGGACACGCCTACGAGCACCTGGGTAAGGCCGGGACACGCCTACGAGCACGTGGGGAAGGCCGGACACGCCTACGAGCACGTGGGGAAGGCCGGGACACGCCTACGAGCACGTGGGGAAGGCCGGACACGCCTACGAGCACACGTGGGGAAGGCCGGGCCTACGAGCACGCCTACGAGCACGTGGGGAAGGCCGGACACGCCTACGAGCACGTGGGGAAGGCCGGACACGCCTACGAGCACACGTGGGGAAGGCCGGGACACGCCTACGAGCACGTGGGGAAGGCCGGACACGCCTACGAGCACGTGGGGAAGGCCGGGACACGCCTACGAGCACGTGGGGAAGGCCGGACACGCCTACGAGCACCTGGGGAAGGCCGGACACGCCTACGAGCACGTGGGGAAGGCCGGACACGCCTACGAGCACGTGGGGAAGGCCGGACACGCCTACGAGCACGTGGGGAAGGCCGGGACACGCCTACGAGCACGTGGGGAAGGCCGGATGCCTATGAGCACGTGGGTAAGGCCGGGACACGCCTACGAGCGCGAGCGGGAACGAACCAACATCTCCCTTTCCTGCGAGGCTCTGTCTTTGGTAACTGAGCATCAGAAGTAGACCCCAGAGTGGGCCTCGCGGATAGGGCGGTGCCCACCCGCTGAACCCCGCGGCGCTCCACTCATCCTTGCCCGCTGGGTGAGCCCAGGGACACAGCTGTGCAGCTCTACAGTTGGGGGGCTCTGCCTCACTCCCCTCTCCAACAGCGGGGACCTAACCACGGCGAGGAGGAGCGCGGGCGAGGAAGAGCATGCACCACTGCAAGCTGCAAGCTGCTTGCTTCAGTGTTTACTGATGGGCGTGGGAAGAAAGGACTGGCCTGGCCTTTGGCTCCCATCACTCGGCCTCTGCCAGCCCGGCGACAAGTTGGCGGCTACAGGCAGAGGCCCCCATCTCCAACAGCCAGACAGAACCGATAAAATCCATGCTGCTCCGCTGACGAGCACAGCTCATGCCACGTCGACAGTTCGCCAGGAGATCCCGCCGCTGACTGCCTTCCTGTGGTTCCGTAGGAACGGGCGCCACAGTCTCTAGCCGCTGCTCAACTCACCCCGACAATCCCTAAGGCCACTGGAAGCCACTCCTGCCTGCCCTTTCCCGATCCTGGTTCACAGCCCAACTTGGCAGGAGAGTTCAGACCCCCGTCACCAGTCGAGGGCACCGGCTGAGAAGGGGGCAAACCACCTCGCCCACTAGGCTGCCCAAGTGTGCTGACGTGTGCCTAGTCTGAGCAGCCTCTGACCATCTTACTGCCTTCCCAGGGAATAGTCCCGCCCACTCTGGGTTGGGCAGTCCTATATCAGTCAGACCATCTCCCATGGCTGGCTCAGGCCTTGCCTGAACTGTCAGTTCTTCACAGATGTAACCAGAGCGGAGCCATCAGTTAAGTGGACACCTGCACCTTAACTAACACAAAGTGACTGATTGTTTTACTACCAGAATGAAATGATGTGACTCTAGAAAAGTCAAGGTCAAACGCAACCATGTTATTAAGTGAAAAGACGCCCTTAATGAGACTAATTGATTTTTAACTTTCCAAATATTAAGCACACACAATTTAATACTTAATTTGGTTTTGTACACATCTCTAAGCTACTTTCCTTCAAACCACCCTTGAAAGATGCTAATTTGTGTGGTTCTAAATTTCACAGACCATTACATTATATAATCAAGCACCTCTACAAACCCAGAGGTTCTCGGCGTTGACTTCACAGCTGTGACCAACGTGCTGCTGACCAGGAGGGAAACTGAGGGCACCTGGGGCAGGAAGTGCATCGCCCCAACTTTGCTGTGAACCTGTGAAGTTAATCACCGGAAGAACAAGATACACGCATGGGGACCAACGGTAAACACCTGTCACCGCAACACGGCCAACGTTGAACCGGAGACCATGAACTGGCATCAGCATGGGTTACTGGAGCCCCTGTTCCGGAGGTCTTAGGAGGAGGTGGGGGGGGGGAGAGAGGGGATCCTGGCAAAGAAAGGGAGTGATCTATGTAAAGAGAAGTAAGACTCGACTGTCAAGGAAACGCTCTCTCACGATGTGCGCACAGGTGACATTGCGTGAGACCATGATGTCATGTCAGACAAGATAATGTCACATCAGACAGAGTGATATCACGTCAGACAAAGTGATGTCATGTCACAGTGGGTGGTGTCATACCAGACAGGGTGATACCACCAAACATAGAAACTGACAAATGAACTGAAATCTCAGGAACTGCAAAATCTTAAAGCTTTATCCTGGCTACTTAATTTTTCTAGAGAGGAAGAAGAAATTGTCAGGTGTTCAAAGTTTGATGGCACATCACACTCACCCTCCATACACACAGTAGGTCTCTTGTTCCTTTGGTTTCCAGCCAAGTAGCACATTATCAGCCTATGAGAATCATAATCCACACCCAGAGCCGCTAATGAAATAAAAATCCTGCATGAAGCTACTTACACCCCTCGCGCTGTACAGTTTCAAAGAAGCCAGTGTACATGAACTAATTAAAAAGCCAGTTTTCGTCTACTAAACAGGAAATCAAGGGCGGGCAAGAGCTAAAATGGAAGAAATTGGTGTCAGCAGGTGTCCCACCGGCTCAGCCGGCTGTGGGTCAGCCACAACGTCGCAGAGCCTGAGTTTGAGAAGTCCCTACTGAGCCGCTGCTGTCTCCCCTCTTCTTTCTGCTGCAAGACAGACTCAGGAGACGGGGCGATCGCAGGCCTGACACCCGGAGACCACCGGTACTGAAACAACTGGCCGTCTACAGGACAAAGGGGCCTATCGGGACCCACTCCACCTGCGCAGCCACGTCTGGATGGAAGTACGGGCGCTGTGGCCCAGGGGCGCTGTCTGGAGAGGTGAGCCCATCAGATCTATTGGGGAAAGACACCTGAACCCAAGCCCTGTGGCTCAGACACTGGGATTGTGAGGGGATGGGCAAAATGGCTATGGGGAGGTGGGGGTGGAAATGGGGGTGACGGGGCAGGAGAAGCTCAGGTTTCCCTCCATGGAAAGCCAACCATCCGTCAGGAACCTGCTCCCATCCTGGCTCCAGTTCTTTCATATAACGGCCTAAGGTTTCCACAGATGCTTTTTGGTCTGAGAATTAGGGCGCAGGGTTCTGAGGGCCAGACCCTGCCCCCCAAGCGGCAGGGAGCACATAGTTCTGGGGGCCAGCCCCCCCATCCCAGCAGGAGCAGGCAGCAATGTTCAGGAGTGACATAGAATGCTGTCACAGCAGCAGCTGGCTTCAGGGTTCAGCCAGGTGGGCGTGGCCTCCGTAACTGGGCAGCATGAGCATCAGCAGGAAGGAAACTGAGAATTCAACCAGCTTACAGAGTGCGAGGTCACCAGGTCGCCCCACGTCCTGAGACCCAGAGGCTTCACATCAGGAAGTGCGCTGCTCCAAACATGACGGCCAGAACCCTTCTGTCTAAGACAGGATTCGGTGTTCTCTGATGTCTAAAGCTGTTTCCTCCCCATCTTGGACACATTCATTTTAATTTTTTTTTTCACTGTCTTCCATCCATTCTTCCCGGCAGACAGGTTAAAGTGCTGCTTTAAATGCTTTTCCCAAACTCTGCTTGGGAGTCCGTCCCCAAGAAACAAATCTACTGAGAGAGACGTGTCAGAAATCTGCCTCCTGCAGCATGCGACAAAAGACCGCCCAGCTGCCGGGATGAACACGGAGAGCACGACTTGGCCGATATCACTTACAGTCTGAAACAGACATCAGGAAGAGAAAGCACCCACATGGGGGGAGAGGTGCCTGTCACAGGGTGTGAGAGATGAACCCCAGGTACGAAACTCAGGACACAGTCCAGGAATGATGGGAAGGGTGGCGCATAATGAGGAATGTCCTAGGAAGACGCAGAGGGAGAAAAAAGAGGAGCCACGAGAAAAGTATGGGGGAGGGGTGAAGGGGTGAGGTGGGGGGTGAAATGGGAGGGGGTGAGGTAGGAGGGGCAGAGAGATGGGAGGGGGTGAGATAGGGAGGCTGCAAGACGGGAAGATGCAGAGAGATTGGGAGGCAGTGAGGTGGGGGTAGCGAGTTAGGAGGGGGCTTAGCAGGTCAGGGCACCTGTGTGCAAACTGGGGGTCCTGGGTCTGGGCCCCCGGTCTCAGCAGCCATCCAGAGCATGTGCGGGGCTTGCTCGAGGGAAAGGGCTCCTGGCCTTCCCAGCACAGCTGGAGATGCTTCTGGAAATGCAGACATCTCTCCATCCAGTGAGCGTGATGGGAGGCTGCTGAAGGAAGCAGAGACAAAGGGAGGGTGCTCTGATTCTACGTAGGGGAGGATGGCAGTCTAGGCTAGACTACGTTCTTAGGTAGCCGTCACATAGAAACCGCGAATACATATAGAGACTGTGCATATACACACATATACACACACACACACACACACACACACACACACAGAGAAATTGTGCACATGTGTACCCATCGTTCAGAAAGCGTGTGCACACACATAGAAACTGTGCATACATATGAAGACTGTGTGCATATGTATACATATAAACTGCACACATGTAGAAACTGTGCCTATACCTTAAGAAGTGTGTGCATGCATATAGAAGCATATAGAACTGTGCACTTCATTCAGAAACTGCATGGGTACTATTGCAATTTGTCTGCATGTAGCCAGTAAATTCAAAGACAAGGAGCTTAGGGAACAAGGGGGTTTAGTCTTCATTACGATTCTGGTTTCAACACTTCATCCAGCCTGGCTGGAAAGCTCATAGCAACACCAGGAGCCAAGGGAACTAGCCACACCACATCCACGGGGATTGCCGGGAGAGGGGAAACCGTCCTTGCTTTCCAGACAGCAAAGAACCGAGTCTGCTCTCTCCATCTTATCCACATGCCCAGGGAAGTGTTCCCGCCCATTATGGGCTGGGTCTTCCCACGTCAATCAGCTCTCTTGCAGGCTTGCTCAAAGCTGGCCCAGAAGTCGGCCTTCAATTGTCAGGTTGACACCTGTGTAGCCAGCACCGCCCTCCCACCCGCTTCCTACACAGAAACTGCGTGCATGTATTTAGAACACAGCACCACAAATGTAATGCTTGGGTTGGGACAGAAGAAGCTGTGGTGGTTGAGAAAGAATCAGGGTCTGAGTCTAGCAGCACTGTCATGCGCAGACCAGACTTCTGGAGTCTAAAAGGGACTGAGCTGACCTTGCCTAGGTACGCATTGCCTTTGAGATGTGGACCCTACAGTTCCACTCTGGAATAGCCCTCTGGAGAGAGGAGAAATGAAGGACCGCATCAGCATCGTTTCCATAGAAAACGCCTGTACCCTCAGATGGCAATCAAAAGGAGGCGGGCGTCTCTTACAGGGTGCAGCTCCATCACTGGACTATTCTGTGAAGAAGATGAGCAGCCTGCAGGTTCAGTAGCGACATGAATAATTGGCAAACCCCAGTGTGGAGAGTAAAGTTCAGACTTAAGGCTGCTGTGAAGAAACATCGCAGGCGAGCAGGGAGCTGGTGTGCGTCTACAATCCCAAGACTTGGGAGATGGAGGCAGGAGAGTCAGGAGTTCGAGGACAGCTTCCACCAAACAGAGAGCAGAGCTGAAGTCAGCACAGAGCGGACGTGCAGGAATCGGAGAGACGGGACGGTGACACTGTCCATCCTTTGGCAGGGCACTGGGGAGCACTGTCAGGACACCTCAAGCCCAAGGACTCAGACCCTCATGAGAGGCTCCATATGAAGGGTTTAGTAAGTTCATTCCTTACGAGAGGCAACAGGCTGCTCAAGTATATAGATAAGGGCCAGTAAGAAAGCTGTGGTGGCCGCCATGACCTGAAGACCTAGGATCGATCCCCGGAGGCCCATATGGTAGAGCAAGAGAACTAATTTCCTAAAGTTAAGTGGCTTTGACTTACACATCTGCTTCAGGTGTTAAATGGTTTAAAGAAGCAATGTGTTCTCATGCTAAGACACAGTTTCCAGGACATTCTGCTCATGCGTCATGACATGTACACGCATCTTCCCTCCCTCTCTTCTTTCTCAAAAATTATGACATAAAAATGGAAGTACCTGGAACACTTGTAAAGGAAATGAATGCTTCTGAATTGTTAGGTGTTGGGGATTCATTACGGACACAGGGGATCAGAGAACATGAAAAGCCTTGAGGGAAAGGGAGGTGGGTGCGGTGAGAGTAAGTGATTCTTGAAATAATTTAACACTGGATCCACATGGGTGCAAAAGTGGAATCACTTAAAAGTTAAGTGATTATCTGACGTTACAAAACTGTGAAGACAAGTTCTAGATGCCTCTCTACTTACGATGTGGATATGCCACGAACAGCGTAAAGATACTATGAACTGAGAACACCTTCATCATGCCTAGCTTACCCAAGCCCTCAGCCTGACCACACAGGACAGGACAGGACAGGACAGGGAGTCTGTGTGGTCCCTGGGGAGGGAGGGCCCGTTGCACTGAACAGTCCCACTTGAGAAATGCCCGAGATTCAAATTTGAGAGCTGGTTTCTACGAAGTGTAGGTGGCTTTCCTGCAGAGAAAAATCCCAGGTTCACAGGTCTGATGGTTGAAATCTGAGATACATGAGTTCTCCAAAGAACATCCTCTAAGGCGGAAATACAGCGGTCAGCCACGTAAACTAAGCACTCCTTGCACTGAAGTGGCGCTGTTTGGAAACTGTGTCCACAGCTTCCGCACGGCGCCTCTGGTCACAGGTCAGACAAGATGGGAACCGGACGGGGTGCGTGGGTCAGAGCCGAGCAAACCCTGGATACACGGCCACCTCATAGAGCAGACAGGGCAGACAGAAAAGGGGTACATGGGTCACAGTCAGGCAAAAGGCTCAGTGTAATAAAGGACGGGTACTGACGGACTGGACTCCCACTTTGTCTTAGCAAGTACCCAGCAAAGACCCCAGCTCCCCACAGCCCACACTGTGCTAATCTCATCTTACAAAGTACACATAACTCTCTCTCTATTATATATATATGATTTTAAATGATGGCATTGGAATTTTTCTTATTTGGCCAATTATCTAATCTGTAATTTTTACTACAGAAAAATCAATGTCCTCAAAACTCAATACCAAAAGCCATTAAATGTCAGAGACAGATTGACACGCATAAAAAGTACCAAGAGGGTTGTATCTCTTCTTCGGGGTTCCCTGTGCTCAGGGGAGGAACCCCAGTTCTCACACAAGAGTGGTGTTGTCTGTTAATGTGGGACATGGGGGTGTCTGGTAGAACTGCTGAAGTCAGGGTGTCAGGAACAGAGTATGTTTCTCTAGGGTGCCTGACAGCACCCCAAAACCCTGGAGCATCTGCCTTAGCAGCTCTCGGGGGAATGTTATGCCTAGTGAACAAGACCAAGAAATCCGTCTATTTAGCAAGGTGCACTTGGGCCTGCCCACCTGCCCTTCCCCCAGCATCAGAGCTCTACCACCCCACTAGGACCCCAGGGGATGGGGTCCTCTCTCCTGGTATGGGGGTTCATTCCCACACGTGTGGCATGATGCTTCAGGTATTCAAGATGAGAATATTCTAGAGATCTGTCCGAATGCATCATAGGTGTAGCAGCAAAACTACCTACTAACACCCACTTAGTTGTGAAGAGAGCAGGCCCCCTGTGAAGTGTTTTAGAGTGAAACAACAAGAAAAGAACAAAACAGATGGAATCCTATGATGTGACATACTTGAGCAATTAAGTCTTGTTCCATTCAGAAACAGATCCGAATAATATCCTCAAATAATAAAATTTAGGCTCAGGACGAGAGGGAGAAAGAAGGAAAGAGAGAATTTGGAGTATGCTGGAATAGTAGGGGGAGTGAGAGAGGGACAGGCACAGAGAGAAAGACACAGACAGAAAGATCGAGTAAAAAACAGAGAGGGATAGAAAGAAGAGATAGAAGGAAAAGGGGGAGGAAGGGGAGGGAGGAGGGAAAGAGAACATGAGAGCAAGAGAGAGGGGAGAAAAAGGCAGAGCATTAGAAAAGGAGGGAAGGGGAGGGAGAGGGAAAGAGAGCGAGAAAGAGGGAGAGAGGGAGAGGGGGGGGGAGAGACGGCCAAGGCATAACCACCAGCAGGCAGACAAAGCGTTGGCCTGCCTAGCACATAGACCACCACAGGGGCCTACAGTACCTATCGGGCAGTTTAGACACAGAGGAAGGGTCAGTCAGAAGAACTGCAGACAGACTGGGGGGGGGGGCTGGCCCTGAAGAAACCTCCAGGGACGTGCATTTTCTGGTGAGCTGGCCTCAGCCCAGAGTCACCTAACCACACAAGCACAGGGCCCCCCACTTTCAGAAGAAAAGCTCAGGCTCCTGTTCCCTTTACAGCCCCATAATGCCACCTGCCGCCGCCTCAGCTTGGTGGGAGTCGTTTGCAGCGCCAAGCAGGGGCCATTCTTCCCAAGCTGAGCGTGGGGGCACCTCGGGTGGCACAGATGATGCCCAGGACTCAGCGCCGACCGCTGCTGAACGAGGCCTTTACAGAGGTTTCCATCGGTAATAGCAATAACCAGCAAATTTAAGACTTCATAAAAAGCCTCATCCTCTCAAGGAGGAAATCAGGAAACTGGGAGAAATCTCTCTCTCTCCCTCCCTCCATCCTCCCTCCCTCCATCCTCCCTCCCTCTTTCATTTTGCTCTCTCTTTCTCTTTCTCTGTCTCTCTCTCTGTCTCTCTCTCTTCCTCCCTCCCTCTTTCATTTTGCTCTCTCTGTTTCTGTCTTTCTGGCTTTGGGAAAAAGACAGAGAAAGTCACTGGTAACAAATCATGACGGACCCAAGGGACGACGAAGAGCTTTATAACGTGCTCCTGGCACCACCGCCAAGGATGGGGTTCCCCTGGCCGAGGTCGCAGGGCGTGGGAAAGATGGACACTGGAAGTGGGTCCGGTCAAGGGACATGAGGCATGCTGGGAAGACAAGTACAGAGAGCCTACAAAGCCAGTAAGGGACATATGTCTGGGACCCTGTGGTCCGCGAACATGGGTCCGCTCCATGTTGTGTCCAGGGGGCCCCTAGCTGTCCGATCTGCGAGCCACTATAATTTGGTGAAGTATTTGAGGGAGCTCTTTCTGAGGGGACCCTTTCATTACACTTCCATGACTCGTCTACTTCTCCAACACATCCTTTTAAAATATGAATGAAAAAGGATTTCTTTCTCGGCATCCTTGCTCTGTTAGTGCCTGCCTCCTGGGCTGTCATGACAGGCAGGCCGGGCACCTCCTGCTCCTGAGAGTGGACAGAAGGACCTTCTTTTCTAGAAAGGAAGTACAGAAGCGCCCTGGGCCCATCCTGACCCACCCCCAGGTCCCTAGGCCCTGGGCCTATTTTCTACAGTCAATCACAAATGCAATTTTCCCTTGCAGGAGGAACTGGGGTCTGCTCTGCTTTAGGGAGATCCAAGCCGGGCCCCACATGGTGCCCCCACATACTTGGGTTTTCACTCAAAAGCCCCAAAGTTAAGCTTGGGCTTCGGCCATTCTAAGCTACAGGCCATGAGTCACGGGAAATCTCTGTAATGCAGCCAGCAGACAATGGAGAACCCAAGAGCAGCCAGGAACCCAAGGGGAAGAAGGCGGGGAGTTTAGAATTCCCCAGTTCAGGCACAGAAGGCCAAGACCCAGGACGGTCTGCATTACTACCCCTGCATTACCAGGCCTGAGTGATCATAAAGTTGACTGCAGTGATGAGGATGCTTAAAGGTATTGACACATCAGCTAAGGAGATCTCACACGCCTGGGGGCTCTGTAAACACATGACACATTTACACATGATAGGGAACAAAAAACTTCAAGCTGGGGTAAAACTCACAGGATGGTTAAGGAATTCAAAGATCCTTGTCACATTTTCTTACCCAACCCAGGGGCAGAAGAGATAGCAAAGCGGGTAAAGGGCTTGCCATGCAAGCATAAGGACCCGAGTTTGAATCCCCAGAAGTCGTGCAAAGATGGGTATGGTAGTGCACAGTTCTAATCTCATTACTGCTCAGGGGAGAGAGAGAGAGAGAGAGAGAGAGAGAGAGAGAGAGAGAGGAGCCCCAGAGCAGTTAGCTGGCACATGAAGTGCAGCACAAATAAAAAATAAAGCAGAAGACAGAGCAGAAACAGGAGGCTGACCTCTGAGCTCCACACATGCAACATGGCATGTGCACATCACACACACACGTACACATGCATTCTCTCTCACACACAAACACATACACAGATACACATGCATTTTCTCTCTCTCACACACACAGGCACATACACAGGTACACATTCATTTTCTCTCTCTCTCTCACACACACACCTACATAGATACACATGCATTCTCTCTCTCACACACACAGGTACACATGCTCAAACAGACATACATGCACACACATGCGTGCACACACATGTATGCAAGGTCATGGAATCTTGGCTCCATGGTAAATTTCTAGTCTGCATATTGGGTGTAGCATTTAAAAGGAATATTTGACTCCTCATTGGTTCTTATTCCAGTAGAATAAAAAATACTCACAGGAAGCTCATGCTTAATAATTTCTCATCTAGTTACGAGGCACAATTACAGAAACTTCACTATTTATCTCAATTGTTTGAAAACTATCCACACAAACTAAAAAATCCATAGATCACACCCGTCACCATAACAGCTCCCATGTTAAGCGCCTACAGCAAAGACACTGCATTTGCTGTATGAACCATTTAAATAAATCAGCCAGAGATGTAAATCCGATATTACACAGCAGCCCCGCGTAATGTTCTAGAGGGGCGCACCTCGCCGCACACAGGATTTCTACCAAGGAGGCCGCTCCATCCAAGGCGCCTTCACGCAGCTGGCGTGATCAGCAGCCTCAAACACTTGTGACTCACACCAGGGCAAGATTTTCCCTTTCCCTGTTGGTTGTGCCACTTTTTGTTCTGATTCCCCACAAATGTGACTCTTGAGGCATGGAAATGCTAAGGGATGTCTCCATGAGCATCTCTCTCCCCGGAATTAATCCTCGCGAAGACAGATTGGTCTAATCCTGCAAAAATCCGGAATGAGGTAACAAGATAGGTTTAGCCCAGAATCCCTGGGAACAGAAGCAAAAGGGGAAATGGGGTGCTTTCCTGGGATGAAGCGAAGCCTTTCATTCGTTCTTAAAATCGGAGCTCACATGCGCCAGCAGCCGCCTCCCGAGCATCTTACACTGCTACGGGAGGACGGCTCAAGAAGTGCTTGTCTGTGAACCGACCTGGCCTTCTCTCCAAGTAAAGTTTATTTTTAAATCATGTGTGTCTGTGCATGCATGTCTGTATGTGTGTGAATGGGCACACACGTTTGTATGTGGAGGCCAAAGGTTGACATTTATGTGTGTGTAAGTGGGTACACACGTGCGCATGCAGGTGTACACACATGTATGTGAATGCATACGTGAAGGCCAAAGACTGACAACTGGAATCACCCTTGATCACTGTTCACCTTATTCTTTCTGAGACAGGGTCTCTGCTCACACCCAGAACTCACAGCCGACAGTGGCTACGCGGCAGCTCCGGCTCACAGCTGACAGTGGCTACTCGGCTCCGGACAGTCCCAGTTTCCCCGTTCTGAAGCTGGAAGCTGGGACTCTAAATGGGCTTCCCCACCCACCCGCAAATACAGTTTGATTAGAATCTAAATTCTGTTTGCTTGCGTATGTGTGTATCTGCACCTGTGTGTGCTTGTGTGTACAAGTGGTTTTGTGTGTAGCTGAGAGTACTTGTGTGTATGAGTATGCCTCTCTCTGTGTTTGTATGGATGTGTTTTGTTGTGTGCCAGGAGTGCATTTGTGTGTGTGTGTGTGTGTGTGTGTGTGTGTGTGCATGCACGTGCCTTGCTGAGTGACCACGATGCAAAGGTGTTAAATGTGAGTGTGTCTTTTGGTGTATGGCCAAGAGTGTGTGTGTGTGTGCACACTGTTTGGTTACGTGGCCAAGAGTGAATACGTGTGTGTGTGTGTGTGTGTGTGTGTGTGGTGTGCACGCACGTGCCCGTCCTTGCCGTCCCCCTGCTTTGAAGCACAGTCTCTTGTTGCCCCCGTGTGCACCGGGCTGGCTGGCCTGGGCCTCCCTTGCTGCGCAAAGCAAGGATCAGAATGGCTTGGTGCCCCCCTTCCCTTTCCCGTGGCTTCTGGGGTTTGAACTCAGGGCCTCGTGCTTTACCCATGAGCCCCCAGCCCACTGCTCCTGTTTCCCATGTTGCCTGCAGACGTTTTCCTGCTTCATCACTAGAGACAGGTTTTCATAACAGATATTTTAGCTCATAAAATCTTAGGGCATTTTTAATTAACTCTTTAAGAAAAGTTTTGGAACACCTGCTATGACGAATGATTCTTTTCATCAACACTTAGGCAGCATTCACATTCATCACAGAATATATGAGAATCTTCTTCATCCTTGGCATCCACGTGCAAAACAAATGCTGAGGTTTACGGGGCTGGGGGGGGGGGTAACAGCGCTTCCAAGTCTCCCAAAAGCACAGAAAAGTATGTTGTGAAAGCAACGTGTTCTGCCAGGCCTATCACTGACACCTACAACACAGGATTCACACTCAAGAACTGTGCCATTGAGTACAGAAAGGAAGGAGGGAAGGAAGAAAGGAAGGAAGAAGGGAGGAAAAGAAGGACGGACGGATGAGAGGCAGGGAGGGGGGAGGGAGAGAATGGGGGAGGGAGGGAGGAGGGAAGAAAAGAGAGAGAGAAAGAAGAAAAGAAAGAAGAAACGAAGAGAGAGAGAGAGAAGAAAAAAAGAAGCAGCGCAAGCTCGAGAGATAGCGAGATCTCTGGAGGGGGGCGGGCTTGAGTTCTAGTCGTGAGTGGGTTTCGTTGGAGAGAGAGACAGACAGCAGCAATCCAGCCCTCCAGCACAAGACCGCGACACTACAGACTCACTACAGCCGCCCGACTACAAGCCCGACATAACTCCCGCAAGAACTCCTCTCGCGCTTTCGTGAGTGCGTGACGTGCTTTCTTGCTTTCGTGCGATGTCTGTCTTTCTTGCTTCAATAACGAACTCAACACTATCAGTTAGTCCTTCATGCCGGGACGCTTCCTTCCGTCTCCACTCTTGCATGTCGTTGCTTTCCATGCCCCCGCTGTACCTACCCCCCAAACACCGCCCCACTTTCCCCCGTTAGGTTTCGTCACCTTCACCCTTCCTCGTTGCCGTCGGTTTGGTTCTTCCTCTCTTGGTCACATTCGCAAAGCCACTGGTTTCAGACTGGGTACACCCAGAGGACCCCCCGCCTTGGTCCAGTGGGGGTTTCTGTCACACATGCCGCAAGGCAAAGCTCAGCTCCAATCTGCTCACCCACCTTTCTCCCCAGACACCATCTAAAATGTTCCACTGAATTAAGAGATTCGCTTACAGCAAGGGGGACCGAGACTGGAAACCACAGGCAGAATGACCCCAGAGCACAGGCAGCCAGAGCCCAGTTCTGGAGACTGTAGAAGAGAAAGTTCCAGAAGCGAAAAGTCTTCATTAACACCCTGAGACCAAAAAGGAAAGAAGTGGTAGCTTCCGGCCCTGCAGGTGCTGACATTGGGTCTCTACTATTTTCACGGTGTGAATGAATCACAGGCCTTATTTTAAGTGGCTCGGAAGTGTCACCAACGAGTTCATGTGACAATGTTTACTCCACCGGGAGGAGAAAGAAGAAAACACATTAATATGAATTTCTTCCTTTTCATTGTCAAATGCAGGGAGCCACATAAGTCTCCGGAAAAATCTCGTGTCCCATGAGAATGTCATGTCCTAATAAGGGGGTAACATTGGACCCACAAGCCATCTGAAGGACACGTGACTTTCATTCTCTCGTGCTGACCCATTGACAACAGGTGGAAATGCATACAGACATCTGACCTTGAGATGGACCATAAAAACACTCATAACTTACAAGGCTGACAAGCCAAAGCAGCAATCACTTAGGGGGCCGCTCACTGGCGGTCTCTGACCCCTCATTCATTTTGAAAGTGTCTGACCACCAGGAGTCATTTTGATAGTCAATCAATTCTAAAACAAATGTCTGTGGTCCACACATTGGAAAACTCAAAATAAAGTCAGATTTTCTTTCATCTTCATAGTGAGCAAGAGATTCTCTGATCATGTCAGTTTGTATTTTCATGAGTCAATCTCCAAATTCCCACAGTGCTTTTTTGTTTTTTTAATGACAAGGTGTTTTCAGAGTTCTGATTTAGTCTGCTGAAATAGTTAACCAGTGAACATCAGCGAGAAAAGTCTCCTTACAAGCCACCTCGTCATCCGAATTAAATGGATTCTTCCTTCCTTTCTTGTAGACGAAGGAGGGCTGGGGGGCCTTGGAGATCTGCCTAGCAAGCAGGGGGCTGTGACCGAGTCCAGGGTATGACGGTTAATGTGGTCAACTTGACACCTAAGGGGGCGGGCCTCAGGGCACTCCCCTGAGGGATATGTAATTCAGGATAGCTCTGAGAGTGCCTGTGAGGGATTACACTGATTACGTGAATGGATATGGGAACATCAGGGATCATACTGATTATGTGAATGGATGTGAGAATATCAGGGATCATATGGATTATGTGAATGGGTGTGGGAATATCCAGGAATTATACTGATTATGTGAATGGATGTGCGAATATTAGGGATCATAATGATTATGTGAATGGGCGTGGGACTATCAGGGATCGTAATGATTATGTGAATGGGTGTGGAAATATCAGGGATCATACTGATTATGTGAATGGATGTGGGAATATCAGGGATCATAATGATTATGTGAATGGATGTGGGACTATCAGGGATCATACGGATTATGTGAATGGGCGTGGGACTATCAGGGATCATAATGATTATGTGAATGGGTGTGGGAATATCAGGGATCATACGGATTATGTGAATGGGTGTGGGAATATCCATCTCAACTGTAGGTCCACGTGCAGCGGGAGCCCAGGTGCAGGCAATGGAGATTGCTGGCTGAGCATCACACGCATGTCTCGTCCTTCCTGCTCCCTAATAGTGGTGTCTCTATGACCCACTGCTCCCAGCTCTGCCTTCCTGCCCTGTGCCATGAAGCACTATATCCTCAACTGCAAGCTAACAGAAGTCCTTCCTCAAGTTGCTTTTGTTGGGTGTTTTAACCACAGCAACAAGAGAAGAAACTAAGGCACAGGGGTTCAGATTCAGTCATGACCATGTGCACAACATTCTAGCCATATGTACTTTAAATTACAGATGCTGGCTATTTAGAAAAACAAGAGGATGCTAGGCATTTAAAAACAATTCTGTGCTATTATTTGAGTCCTGGAGGAAATCAAAATTGTGTATGACATTTGTTAATGTATGCTATTGATTGCTACTTTAGCGTGATTCAAGGCGCCATACCAGTGAGATTCTGAAGACCTTTGGGGAAAACAGCTCCAGAATATGTCACAATGTGGACCAGTTGACGGGTCCAGAAGATTGTGACCTGCAATACGGTGGCAGAATTACAGCCATATGCGTTTTAATTCCCCAAGGAGTCCACAAAATGAAAACTAAAGAGAGCTTTTTATAAAAACATGGGGCTGATAAGATACAAAACAGAGACGTTAAGAAGTGCTAATCCTCACCGACATAATCTTTAGTGCTGACAACCAAAGGCCTTCCAATTGGCTATTTAAGATCCACTCTCCCCAGTAACCACAATGTCTAAAGTCAAGTAACTTAAATTAGCAAAATAATTTATTGCACCGAAAGTATAAAAATATCAAGAGTAGATAAATAGAATTATATACACAATGTTTAGTCACTGAACAAGAGAGAGGAGGAGGAGAAAGGGGTGGGGGAGAAGAGCAAAAAGAGAAAAGAAGAAAGAGAAGAAGAGAAGGAAGAAGGTAGGAGGCAAAAAAGGAGAAAAGGAAGAAAAGGAAAAGAGAGGGACAAGGAGGAGAAGGAGGGGAGGAGGAACAGGAGGAGGAAGAAGAGGAGGAGGAGGGGAGGAGAAAGAGGAGGAAGAAGAGGAGGAGGAGGGGAGGAGAAAGAGGAGGAAGAAGAGGAGGAGGAGTTGGAGTTAAAACCCTCATGCCGTGCACAAAGTAGCTGAGCTCAGAGAGGAGACCGCCTGGGGCCTCTCAGATCAACAAAGGTCAGTGCAGTGTGACTCCATTATACCTGGCCCAGACATTCTGAAGGGTTCTGCGGTACTCGGCACCACGCATGTCGTGATGGATCATTTCAGTGACTCTTATTCGTGAGTATTCAGTGTGACATCACCTCTGGAACTGGGAGCAGCACGGGTTCCTGGGTGCAAAGTGAACTGGTGACTATTGATGGCTCGAGGAGGGAAGATGGGGTCCAGCCAGGGAAGGGGAACCCCTGGTCAAGGTGACCACCAGCCTGGAGCTGAGAGTTCAGCAGGAACATGGACGCTGAGCCCGTCAGAGTCTATCCTCTGAGAGTGTCAAGCGGATTCTGCTATTGTCTGGTGGGGTGCACTGCACCCTGGACCCAGGTCCCCAATGTTGCTACAGGCGAATAAGGACCTGGAGGAGGAGCCCAGCGGTTACAGCCATTCGTTACTCCTACCTGAGGTTTGGCTCACCAAATAACTGACCATATATGTCCTTTGGCAAATTCAAGGTCAGATTGAAATACATGGCCCATGGAAGTCCCGCACGTTCACGGCTGTATCGGAATCTAGGCAACAGCGCTCCGGGCTGTGACTGCGGAGAAAGTGCTGACCTTTTCTGAGGAACATCCGTGGAGCAATGTTTACTGCATCTACTCCTCACTGGGGTGCAAGGACAGAAGCTGATTATGTAGAAAGGCCCAGAAGTCTGGCATGCAATGCGTTCACCGCAAGGATCCAACATCAGTCAGGGATGGCGATCTGGCTCCCAAGGGAGAATACATGCTGCCGAGCCTGCCAATCCGGGTGCCATCCCCGGAATCACACGATGCAAGAGAGAGCAAGTTCACAAAAGTTGTCACCTGGCCTCTACACGCATGCTTTGACCTAGGCATGCATGAACACAGAAAGAAAGAGAAGGGAAGGAGGGAGGGAGGGAGGGAGGGGGAGGGAATCTTTTTTTAAGTACACATGCCCCATCTGGACAGTGTGAAGAAATTCCTTCCTTCCTTCGCGCCCCTCTTGCAGGTCTGGGAAAGCCAGGTGGGACAGGATGTGCCAGCTGCCACAAGGCCAGTGTCTGAGGCGTCCTTGGGCCCCGGACATCTTGCCAAGCTGAAGTCTGGCCTCCGTGAACGATAGTCCTTTGAGCGAAAGCTGAAGACGGTCTCGCTCAAAGCGGATCGGCAGCCATGCTGACATCCGAGAGCAATTTTTATCCCTTCTTGACCCAGTTTTGGTCAAAGGTGTCGTCTCTGGCCTGGGCTGATGAACGGCTCTGTGGAAGCCGAGCTGCAGTCGACAGAGGGTGAGAGACGGTCACGCGGCAGTGACCCAAGCAGGGGAAGGTCCCACGGCCCCGGCCCCGCCACCGTAAGCCACTGGGCGGACAGATTACAAGTGGCTGCTAAGAAAACCTTTTGATGGCATCGGCCAGGCTGGTCAGACCGAGGTCATCCATACTTGCTGCCTTGACGAGTCTACCCAGTGGGGAGAAGGGCAGCTGACCTCCCTCAGGAAGCCTGGGGGCGGGGGTCCTGTGCTTTTGATAGGAGACAAGAGTCTCCCTCTGTAGGGCAGGATGACCTTGATATTACAGTTGCCTGCAGGTCTGATCAGAGTTCAGCGCCTGGAGGCTTGGGAGACAGCCAGGAGGGTCGTTTCTCATAGAGCAAAGCAGGGAGAGTTGTGAAGTCAGTGCAGTCACACCCTCAAACATTCAGAGCAAACAAATCACAACGCTTTGTATGGAAAATGAGTTTCACAAAGATGCAGAAGAGAAAAGCGGGCGTTCAGCTAGTTCTGAGATGCTTGGCTCTTCCCACACCAACTACACGGGGTGCCCTGAGCCATCTTCAGCATGTCACCACGGCCCCTTCTGCCAGGGGACAAACACAGTGACCAGGAGCCTGGAGAAGTCAGGAGCTGGGATTGTACACGCAGGGAGACTCGTAAGTCCAAACAAGTGCAGGACATAGGGGAGGAGACAGGGTAAAGACCACAAGGAAGTGGCGTGAAAGACCACAGTTCCCGGGACTAAGGGCAGGGTGGGCAGAGGTGCCCTCTGAGCACGGTGGCGAGCGCACCTGTGTTACAACCCACCCCGCGGGGCGTTCTGGGTGAGCTGTTCTCCTTTGTAGGAGTCCGAGTGGATGGTGTCAGAAACTACACTTCGGACCTAGATGGAACTGCTCATCCTCGACTGAGTCCACCCAGGGTCACTTGAAAACATTAAAGTAGGAGGTGGGAAAATCATCTCTCAGCGAACTCTGGCCAGGGGGGCATCGAGGAGTCAGGGGGGCCAGGACTCTCCAGGAGTCTCTCCAATGCAGCTAAACAAGCCATGCTTGGCTCGGGAAGGCCTGAGGGTCTCTCTCTTTGCCTTATCTTGAGTTTGGGCGGAGAAGCAAATTTCACTTAAAGGGATGTGTTATTAGACATCATAATGATGTGGTAACTGTGTTAGACAAAACACAATCGGACTGAGACCAGCTGACACTGGGATGCACTTGATCCATGCAAACAAATGTGCTCCCAAGATACAGAGCACCCCAGCACCCACAGGGACCCAGGGCCACTCGCCTGCCCGAGGGGAACGACCGGCTTCACACTGGGTACCACTGCCAAGTCTCCCCTGGACTCCATTTACCTGGATCCTGTGATAAACACTCATTCTCCACAACGCTAGCAACGTCCTCCGGGCTGCTGCATGCATCCGAAGCTAATGATTCCGCAGTGGTAGTGCCCTAATACTCCAGTTTGAATACACAGAAAAATGTCTACATCTTTTGTTCTTCCTACATGTTTGGTTTATTTCCAATTTGGAAGTTAAATCGAAGTGCTCTGGATATTCTGAGCTCCTCCGCCCTGCCATGTAGATATTATATTGCGGGTAGATACTGAGGCTTCCAAGTTTGCTAAGCTGTTGGTTGTGTTCTGTTTGGGGCTGCTTTCCAAAGAGGGTCTTCTGTGGCATGCAAATCGCTATATAGCTTGGGATGACCTTGAACTTCTGACCCCCTGCCTCCACTTCCCAAGTGCTGGGATGACAGTCGTTCATCACCCCTCTCTGCCCACATCAGCTACTCTGTGTTGTTGCCGATAAATACATGATCACATGGCTAAAGGGAACAGGGGTTTTATTCTGGCTTTTGATAGCCTGGTTACAGTTTTCAATCCCGCTTGACAGGAGTATCTATAACATCACTGGGAGACAGGGGGATACAGGGCACAAGACACCACATAGCTACAGAACTGCAGAGAGGACCAACCCTGCTTGCTGGACCAGCATGTTTGGTCAAGTGTACCCAAGGATGCCAATTTCCTCAACCAGCTCTCTTTCCATCTTATTCACCTGTCCAGTGCCTAGTCCCACCCACCATGGACTGGACCCTCCCCCATTAAACTAGACAATCTCTTGCAAGCTAGCCCAGGGCTCAACTCAACTACCAATGCTTCACAACTGTGCCCAGAGCGCAAACCCTCAACCATCAAGTTGATGAAGGTATCTGTAGTACTTGGTTCACGTGGTGCTGATGCTAAACTTGGAGCCTCATACATGCTACATAAGCACTCTACAGACTGCGTTATAACTAACCGCCCAATTTCAATGTCACTCACCCCCAAGAAGAAGTCAAAGGAAGAAAGACTTCAATGTTTTGGTTGGTTAGTTGTCCTACGCTTCCCTAATTTATACCCAATTGAATCTTGAATGAATCTCCTCTTTTTCTAAGGAAGCTAAAACAGAAGGACTCATTATAAAGCCTTAATATATGCATATGTTCTGTCCATGAAAAAATAACAGGCCCTGAAGCCCTGTGTAAGAAGACCAAGTCTAGGCTGGAGAGATGGCTCAGGGGTTAAGACTTTGTCTTGCAAGCAGAAGGTCCTGAGTTCGGATCCCAGGTCCTATGTAAAAAAACACCAGGCTGATCCAGTAGCAGCCTGCACTTCTGGCCCTCGTGGGAGGAGCCTTGGAAATCCCAGAGCAAAGAAGGAAGGAAGTAGAAGCAATCCAGGATGATTCCTGAAGTTATCCTTGGCCTTCCACAGGGACATACAGTGCCCTCTGATACACACACACACACACACACACACAAAATAAATCAATAAAATATTAAGAAAACCAAATCTCCATTCTCCCTTGACAGCCTCCAGCACAAGGCTGTTTAGAGAATGATGTTGCTCTCCTCATCCACAAGGATCAAATCCACAGTCAAATGGCCAAAGGACATTTTTTTTCTAATATTAATATCAATATATTATCTGGACATAAGTAATACAACAGGCAAATGGGTTCTCACTGCCCCAAAAGAAACAGACTGGTGATTTTTCTCACTGCTGTGACAGAGATATGGGAAAAAGAATTTCTTTTGGCCCATGATTCAAGAGGAAACAGATTAACAGAGCAGGAAGAAATGTGGCAGGTGCTTCCTGGCCAATAGGAGTCATGTGGCCTTAGGTAGGAGGCGTGGCTCAAGAACTGAAAGCCAGCCCCAGCCACACACCTCAAGGTCCCCACCAAGCACCCCACTTCCCCTACCTAGACTCCACCCCACAAGAGGCCTCCCAACCTCCTCAAAGCAGCACTTCAGTTGGGGACCAAGTGTATGAACACGGGATCATCCGAGGGACATTTCACACCAAACCTCAATGCCAGAGAAGGCGACCGCCCACCTTAACAAACGTGGACAAGCAACTGAAGTTTGCTGGACCACCCAAAGCCTCAGCGCAGACCTGGAGATGCTCACATTAAACCCTCCTCTTCAGCGACTTCAATTTCTAACCTGTCAGTCACAGTGTTTCATTTTCCCACCACAATCAGGGATACTGGATCAGGATCTCGGGGAGCAGCCCATGAGATGTTTTCTTACCAGCTCACAGTGCTGCCCAAGGCCGAGATGTCTCCTGCGCACCTGTTCTTTGGCTTATCTGATCTCTTTCTTTGGCTGCCCATTACCACAAGTGCCACATGCATGCTTCCTAGCAGCTTCATGGTGATATCTTGAAGGGACTGAGTCAGATTTCGATGATAAGGATTTACAGCTAGCTCCCCTGGGGCTCCTGACAGGATCCTCAGAGGCCACAGTTACAAGAGCAATCTCCAGGGAAACATGTTGGACCGGAACCCCTGGCATCTGCTGGGACACGTCCCAGGGTGCTCCACACCCCTTCTGACCTCCTGCGGGGCAGCAGATTCGGCTGCAGCTTGGCAAGCTGCTCACACGTAACCAGGCACCTCTCTCCGGCCAGCTCGCAGCAGCCTTCCTGGCAGCTGGAGAAACGTATGGGCTGTCAGTCTTCTGGCCACTCAAAAGCAGAGGGCAGGCAAAGTCTGGTTTCCCAGGTTAGGTACTCTCTTCTCGGGGCTATCTGGACCCCAAAGAATAAGGAGTTGTATCCTGAGCTTCCGAGAGTGAGGTGGGAAAGGAGAAGGTGTTAGGATAGTTTTCTTCTGGAATGGGTAGCCACTTCACTCGGCATATCCATATACAGACAAGGAAACATGTCACGGAAAGCTGTTTACAAAGGCAGATGCCGGATCTAAGGCAGGAAGCTACACTGTCAGCACACTGGAAAAGACGGAGCAGTGACTAGGTTTGGAGCACAGGAATCTGGGGATGTGCAATCTGTGAGCTCCCCTCCTGTCCCGGGAAGAGGAAGACCTGGAGTAAGAGCATTCCCCTGAGACTCCCAATTCACTGGCTACACTTGGCCACTGCCTCTGTCCTGTCCTCTAAAGGAGAGGAATGAGTGGCTACTTCCAAGTATGTCCTAGGAAGAAACTGGCAGACAAGAGGTCCTGCAGCTTAGTACCACGGCTGGCCACCAGGGCCTGCTAGGCATCCAAGAGGACTCTGAACCTGCAGCTCCAGGCTCAGAAGACTAGATACTAGGGTGGTAGGCTGCTGGGGCGGCTCCTTGGACCTTCTAGATAAATCTCTGGAACAAGTGAACTCAACTCCACTCCAAACAAAGGTAACCACCTCACCAATTGGGCAGGAGGGAGTTTGGGCAGAGGAGGACCCGGGAGGTCCAGGAGAGGAGCAGCAGAGACACCTGTTCCGGGGTGAGCTTAGATGGGCAGCACACAGCAGACCTGGCAGACACGCCCACTGCACCCACCTACCTAGCTTGTCTACCTTTCAGTGGCATAGTGAGGAGTGGACTCCAGGTGGATCCCAGCCTCTCTCTCTCTCTCTCTCTCTCTCTCTCTCTCTCTCTCTCTCTCTCTCTCTCTCTCTCAGTCAAGGTCAGCAGCGGAGGGCTCTGGAGTCAATGGTCCCGGTCCCCAACCACCTCTGGCAGTCTCATCCTTAAGGGGCTGGGTGGGATCCCACAGTAGGGGGGTCATCCAGTGAAATTCCCAGCGACCCCTCTAGAGAGAGCCGCTCAGGAGGCACTGTATGTGTGTACGTGTGTTCATGTGTGTATGTATGTGTGAGTGTGTGTGTGTGAGAGAGAGAGAGAGAGAGAGAGAGAGAGAGAGAGACTCAACAAGTTCCTGGGCCGCGCAGCGCCGCCTGCAGCCCAGAAAGCCCTAGGACGCGCCGCCTGGAGCCCGGCGCGCAGGCAGCAGCAGCCAGCGGAGGCTTCCATCTCCTCCTCCCCGCGATCGCGCGAGTGCCGGCAGGAGGGGGCTCCTCCACTCGCTCCATCCCCACCCCACGCACGCGGCCCAGCCCGGCCCTGCACCGCCCCCGCCCCACCCCCGCCCCGTGGGCCCGGGGCTCCGCCCGCCGCGGTGCCAGCCTCCGAGCGAGCGCACAGGCGGCAGCGCGCGGCTCCGGGCGCCCTCCTCTCTGGCCGCGTAGTGGCCGGGACCGGGGAGCAGAGCAAGGACTTCCCTCCCGCGCCCTCCCCCTCCCCGCCCCCGGCTCCCCGATCTTGCCGAAGACAATTGCAGTGAATGAGGACAGCGGAGGAGCAGGGAGCCGGGTGGCCGTGGCTGGCTCCTCTGCGCGGCGAGCGAGCGAGCGCGCGGGTGTCCCTGGAGCCGGCCGAACCGCTGCCTCCCCGCGCGCATCGCTGAGCAGGAGCCGGAGGGACGCGAGCTGCTGCGGCGCGGGGGCCGGGCCCGGCCCGTGGCAGTGGAGGGGGCGGGCGACAGGCAAGCAGCTGGCCAAGTCCCCGGAGCAGATCCTTCCACCTCTCAAGCCCCGCGAGCTTAGACACGGATGCCCTGCCCGGAGTGCTCCGTGCCGCGCCAGGCTTGCCGGGGTCCGCCACGAGACATGCCCGAGCCAGGCGCTGCACCGACCTCGACTCTGTAAGCAGCGGAAGGTAAGAGGGGGCCCCCACGTGCCCTCCTCCGGCGCCCGGGCGCCTCCAGTTCTTGGAGGTGGGCAGAACACTGCTGGGACGGGGACCGACCCCAGCCTTGGGTGCAGACACTTGCTCCCAAACCCAAACAGTCATGGCCAGGGGCCTGGATGCAGGGGTACCAAGGGTGCAGACCCCGCGGAGGGGCGGGGGTGGGGGCCGACGTTATGCAACTGCTTCTGGGGCGACCTGGTTGCCGAGGGGCGTCTGGCAACTTTGGCGACAGCCAAGGGAGGAGCAGGGCTGTGATGTCGGTTCTAGAGAAACGCCACAGCCCGTGAGCGTCTGGCATCCTTAGCCTGGTAAAACTGGGGGCTCGGAACCACCGTCTCTGTTCAACCATTGGAGGATTTTTAAGGATTTCCCAAACTAAAGGGAACTGGCAAGTACAGTACAGCTGATTAACTTCAGGGGGATAAGTAGGAGCCGAGAGGCCCTGCTGCCAAGCAAAGGAGCAGGCAGGAGAGCCGGCAGATGCCCACGTGAAACGGCTTCTCCTCCCTGGGTTCTGGTTGGCACCTTCCCGGGGCTGCCGGCTGGGGTCGGCCCCCGGCGGAGCTTCCTAGCAGGTGCCTGGCATGCTCTGTCTGACCCACACAAGCGTGGGAAACCAACCAACGCTGCAGACCCCGGGAGCTCGGGAGGGCGGCTCAGCTCCCGGGCCAGCCACAAGCCGGATCCCAGCCCGGAGCCCAAAGTCAAGAGCTAGAGGCTGCGTCTTGCTGGTTCATGCTCTGGGTTCCCGGCTGACATTCCGCTGCTCCTATTAAGAGTCTCTCCTGGTGACCTCAACGTTCTGCTCCCCCCTCCACCAATGCCACAGGGAGATCAGCAAGGGATAAAGGGATGTCAGGAGTGGGGGAGGAGAGGAGCCCCCCGGCAGAGAAGGGAGGAAATAGGTACATTTTGCTCATCTGCAGAGCAGGGCTGGGGTCCTTCCCCTCCTGCTGCAAGTGGTCTGGGGTCCCGTCCCTCCTGCTGCCGCAGGCCGGCTAGACACCCTGTTGGGCCCCTGAGCTTCTAGAAGCAGCATCAGCAGCAGTAGAGCAGTTTAATTTGACCTTGCGTGCTTGAAAACTGAAAATCTGCGGAAGCAACCTGAGGTGAAACTGCCAAGAGTGGGAAGAACTTCGGGGAGCCCTCCTTTGGCCGGCGACCCAACGGATCTTTTCAGAGCAGCAGGCAAAGGCTAGCCCAGGGCCGAGCTCCGAAGCTTAGAGGTTTTTCCCTCAGATGAGGACTTGATTGGGGGTGGGGGGGCTTTACATATCCCGATCAGGGACCATCAAGGTTATTGTAAAGGGGACTTGATTTAAAAAAAAAATCGTCTGGAATCCTAAGACCCAGGTCACTCCCAGTGAGTAGGATACATGTACAAGTAAGACCCCCTTGGTTAAGCTGAGCAGAAAGTAATTCACTCTGCCATGCTATTATATGCCTATCCTGTTGAATGTTACTTTTCCAAGTTCATATTTATCTTTGCAATTTTTCTCGCAAGAATGATTAGCCAGCTTGCATAAGCAGCTCAAAGGGGGGAAAAATGGAAGTCTTGCAGTCTGCACGCCTCACCAGTTATTAATTTACAACCCATGTTTACTACTTACATTAGATGACACTGCTACTCAGAAAGGGTTTATCAGACGCACATTTGTGTGTATGGGGGGGTCTAGCACAGCTTCTGCTAATTGCATGGTGTGGCATAAATTTTGTTAGCTACAGAGAGTTGCTTTCTTGGCGAAATTCATCATTTCCTTAAAAAGATAGAATGATTCAGTTTAAATTTTTTTTTTTATCTCCTGCAAAGACCTCTCCATAGAGACAGGATGTCCTTGAAAAGCAAAGGATGTTTTTTAAACTTACATTTGCCCTGGCTTTCTATGTTCTTATTGTGATTAAGATCCTGGGTTTTTACGTAAATCAAGCCCATTATCCAACGCGAAACACAATGGATTAGGCAGTAGATTAATGAGACAAGCACTGAATGGCTCCAGGTTGCCTACACAGTTTTCAGTGAGATCTAGGAGTTGGTCATTTGACTGATTACCTCAGTTTACCTCTGAGGAGTTTCTGTTTTGTTATGAGTACTTTGGCCCATGACTAAGAAGGCAATTTTTATCTTGCATAGCCTCCTCTGGAGAGGAAAAAAAATGTAATGAGGCTTAATAAATACATGAACGAAAGACCCGTAACATGAAAGACATCCGTTTAAAGATACATACTAAATAAATGAACGAAAGCCCTGCATAGGAATGCACCTATCTCCAAGGACAGACGAGTCTCAGAAATACCAGACAGTCAGGGTCGAAAGCCCCCCCTCCTTCATATTGCCGGACATTTGTATGTCTTGTAGACTCCACGGCACGGTCGCCTCATTTAGAGAAGCAGTGACAGAGCTCTCTTGTACGAGGCACAGATGACATATGTGAGGACTGGGCTGCCTCTCAGAGAGTAACATGCAGAATGTCACAGTCACACCAAGGGGCAGAAGCTCCGAAGACCGGCCTGCCTACAAGCAGGTCACTAGGGGCTTGGATTCTAAGACGGTGGACCAGCCCACCAGAAGCCTGAGCAGGTATGTCAGGGATGCTGTAAACGGGTCATTTGGAGAAGCACACCAATTATACAGGATGGGGCAGCCTCCATCCTCCTGGGAACAGGGCGCCTAAGGACACCCCTGATCAGAACCCCATCCACTCTTAGCCCTGTTAACTCCACGCAGACCTGCATTCCCCAGCTGGAAATTAGCTGACATAATTTATGACGCAGATCCTTCATATTTGATTTTAATATTTCATGGCATTGTGAAGTGGCTTCAATATTTTAAGGCAAAATTTAATAAGATTGATGCTACATGACAACACATGCATCTCCATGAAGTTCCCACACAGATGTTGAGAGGCCTTGATCCAAACTGGAAATGATCTTTATGTAAGAGTAGTAAAAGGTCATGACCTTTTAATCGGTTTCTTAAAGATTGTACTTATCTTCTACACTGAGGACAGAATACAGATTGGGCCAAGTTGCAGAGGCCTAGGTGAATTCACACAAATGACTGTTAGGTGTTGCCATGTGAGGTATAGCTTTGAACCTTTGGACCATGTCTGAGGATGACTTCGCAGTCACCCCTGGTCCCAGCATAACCTCTTCCAAAGACGCCTTGGCTCTAAGTCATCAGAACATTCAATGTGACGCAGGGACGCAAGACTGCATGACGGCCACGGGTGAGCAAAGGGATTCTGAAGCGAGAGAGTGACGAGCCAGTATTTGGACCGGCAGCCATATGCCAAGGACACACCTCACCTCTGGCTGGGACCGACAGGCACATGGATTTGAATGTTGAAAAGTAGAGATTAAGGACAGGAAAGGATTGCAGCTGAATTATTCTATAAACCTTTTGGGTAATATGCCACTTGAGGACGACTTGGAAGAAATCTCTCCAAAGCCATTATGTATACAGAATTGATCTCTTACAGTGTAGCCTCCTCACAGACAGGCCCCTTGGCAACACTGTCCCACCTACTGGGAAGTCTAATACCCAGGGAGAGGGATGTCTTTGTACACACACACACACATCATCATCATCATCATCATCATCATCATCATCATCATCTAATGGCACGTCAAAGTTCTGCTTGAAGTTTACACTGTAAATACTCTGGAAAACCTCAATTTCATCCTTAATAATCTGGCCTGGGTATAAAACAGAAGGCTGTAAAGGAAGCATACGAGGGGTATGA
The DNA here is from genome assembly GCA_023101885.1 of Typhlomys cinereus. Taxonomy (NCBI): domain Eukaryota; kingdom Metazoa; phylum Chordata; class Mammalia; order Rodentia; family Platacanthomyidae; genus Typhlomys; species Typhlomys cinereus. Next base: position 2,309,307 of record JALPQD010000195.1, read on the forward strand.
GGGATTGCCTAAGGACATCACAGGGGCATCACAGGGGACTTTGCAGGCCGAAGTCTGTCTTTTCCACCTTCTTGACCAGGAGAAGCGCGGTGGGCTGATGCTAGGAGCCTCACACTGACCGCTGTGCTTCACGGCACCTCAGGGAGGGGCCTCACGCCAGTGCCCACAGGAATGAAGCTTTTGAGTTTCAAGTTGATTTCACCACCCACGGGGGGCTCCTGTCTTGCTCAGTGTATACACCCTGCACTAGACAGCATTCTCCTTTCAAACAGTCAAATACTCCTCGTGTGTATTCTGGGTGCTATATTTTTTTGGGGGGGAGGGGTTCATAGCAGCTTCATAAAGTGTGCTTGTTTTTCTCATGATTTCAGTAACCTTGAAAATTTAGTAGAACCCCGAAGTCTAGACTCTTCAAAAGACAGACAGACATAAGCAAGGGGAGTAGCCGGAACCATGGTCACGTCAGCAAGAGGTGTGGGGGTCACTTGGGAGGTCTCCAGGGAGTGAGGCCCATGGGACAGGAAGTGGGCAGGAGTAGTAAGGGTCTCTGGACTGGTAAGAGAGAGTCGGGACAGCAGGTCTGGCCAGCTTCACACTGCAGAGGCTGAGATCATGCCGATACCCAGTGCCAAGCAGTGCAGAACTCAAAGCTAGAGCCCAGGAGAAGTGACACTAGGCAGCGGCGTGAGAAGGGGCCACAAAGGCCTCATACTCAATGTTCTCAACAGGAGCTCAAAGTGCAGCTAGCCAGGGAAGGCCCAGAGCAAAGGAGGCAGAGACCAGCTGACCAGGGACACGTTGCAGGTGACCACAGACAGCGCCAAGGGGGCACCGGCACTGGGGCAGAAAGGGGCATCCGAGAGAAGGCGTTCCACTGGCAACTCCTTGTGACACTCGGCAGCCTGAGAGACAGGAAGTGAATGAAGCTCTGCCCGAGGGGCACATGACTCTAATGGAACCCGAAGTCGGGGAACCAGCAGGGAGAAAGATGTGGTAATGATTGGAAATTCGAATGTGAGTCTTCAACTGGAAATATTACTTGATTTAGCAGGCTACCATCTCTTACATTTAGAAACTTCAATGAGGAAGGCTTTCAAATCAAGAGGGGAAAATCGGACCTGGGTTTTCACGGCACAAACATTTAGGGCCAAAACACTGTATTATCTAGAAACAGGTGATAAATAAATATTTAATGAGACTATTAACAGTAAACCTAGTCGGGAACTTTGCTAGAGAATCCTGGTTGTGAAATTACTGTTCTCTTTCCTTTTTTATTAAGTAGGAATTAAAAGAAAAAACACATGAGAAAGTGATAGAAGGAAAGACTGCATTTATACAGGGCCATCGGTCCTGAGTTCTAACCATATGATGCTCAGAAAAGAAAGGAGGTGTCACAGCCACTAAACCCCCTCTCGGAGATCTCCTCTGGTATAAAAAAAATGGACTTGGGGTAGAAACTGGGTTTTTAATGAATGTCTCTGAACTTGATAACCGCGTATTTGAGTGAGAGAAAGGAACCAGCTTAGCTGTGGCAGCCGCAGAGGTGCTGAGTTGAAAGCTATACAAGGTCACAGGTCGGTAGAGACGCTCGGACGTCTGGCTTTCAAAGCTGACCTCACGCTATCCCTCCGCATGCCAGTCCTCTCTGTCATTTCTGTTGCGGAATGAGATGCCAGGGCGGTCCATGCAGGTCCATCCGTCCTCCCTGTTCTCCTTGCTGAAACCACACAAATGACTGGTGTCCAGCTGGTTCTGAACTTTTGATTCCTACAGCCTGGACCATGCATGCGTCTGCGATTTACTGCCAAAGGAGACCCTCCTGTGGCCCACGTGTAAATGTGGAGAATGTGAAATTAAAGACGTGCACTTAGGAGCTGTAGATCTCACTCACTGGCTGGACCCCTCAGAGCCGGCTTTCCTGGCTGCACTGTGCCTGCTGCGTTCGTGATGTAGAGTTATGATGTCACCACAATGCTTTGTACCCTCGCTGGGCTTATGTTATCTATGTCTGTCTCTCCCCTTGTGAGAGTAAGTACGTCTCATGGATTTGCTGTCTCTCTCAGCTTTTCTCTGGGTCAGAAACACGCAGGGAGACCTGGAGGATTGGCTTGCGTGGATGTGGGGATGTGCAGCCAGCCTCACTAGCAGAGTCGTCCCCATGACCCTCCGCCATGGGCTGGGATCATGGGCTGGGCTGTTCTGCCGGCCTAGTGCTTTGCTAGAGGCCATCTAGACCCTGCGCTGAGGGCTCAGGCTCCAACTCTATACAGAAGAGTCCGGGAAAGTGGTCCCGGGCAGGGGGAGGACTGCTCACAGCTCACGGTGGCTAGGGGCTGCTTCTCAACACCATCCCCACCCCCCGGGCCACTCATACACAAGACCTGGTTCCTGTGTGCCGGTGCGTGGTCCCCTGGGATATACATCCAGAGCTCTGGGCTTCTTCCAGAGAGGGCTACGGCTGCCCCAGGTCACCAGCCAGGCAATTCCCAACTTGCCCTGCTCTGTCAAGTCACTGTGTGGCCAGGAGCACGTGGCCCGGCACTCAGTGCCTCAGTTTCCCCATGGCAATTGAAACTGGCAATGTCCCCCAGAGAAGGCACTTAGAAATTGAAATGTCTGCACATGTAGACTGTGGAGCCCACCTAACCAGAAGAGAGCCTGGTCAGTGGCTGGATCGCCCCCCTGCCCCTCCATGCTGGGTCAGGACTCCAGAAAAGCTACTGGGCAGACCCTCAACTGAAAGAGGCCAGCTAGGACTGACCACGAGACATCCAAGATGTGAGGATGCTCAGCAGGTCACCTGAGGTACCCCCCTGACTAGCTGCTCAAATGCAGACGTAAGTTACCGGCTGGCAAGGCCAAGAATCCCACAGCCGCGGCTGGTGGGTGCTGCCCACAACACCCCTGGACTTCTAGAAAGGGAAGGGAATTCCAGATGGTCCTACACTCCCAATCAGAAGCATCGCAGCACAAAACCAAACCAAAACCAAAACCAAAGGTGTGAGCGGTGGTACCCTGCTCCTTTGTGGACCACTCCAGGGGGCTTCTTAGACTCTGCTATTGAGTAGCTGAATTTTAAAATGCCATAGTGGTGGGTTGCTTGTTTCCTTCTGTGACAGGAATCACCTGGGCTGTTGGCCACTTCGATTGGACAGGCCTCCAGCAGCCACGGAAGGCACTCCATGGGAGCCCCAGCCAGGAACCTTCTGGAAACAAGTGTCCAGGCTACCTGTCTTGGTCCCAACAACTGGCTGAGTTACTGATCCTTCTAGAACGTACGGAAAGGGTGACCATTCCCTACTCCCTGGGAAACTCATTCATTCACTCAATATATAATTCCAGGAACCTTTCATATCCATGTGTTGCTTTCAGCTTAGAACATGCAGAAAGGAGGAGAAAAGGGAGTCAGGAAAGAAAAACAACAAAATGCATAGGGCGACGGTTCTTTTCATTGTTGGATTATGAAGAGGTCGAAAGTGATGCAGTCTGTAGGTTGCTGCCCAGTCTCCACTTCCAGACAGGTTGGGCTAGAAGAGGACTGATATATATTTTTCTTAATTTTTTATATTTTTAAAAAAATTTTAAATTTTCATTTGTGTGTGTGTGTGTGTGTGTGTGTAGGTGTGTGTGTGTAGGTGTGTGTATCAGAGGGCACTGTGTGTCCCTGAGGAGGACCAAAGGTGACTTCAGGAATCATCCTGGATTGCTTCTACCTCCATTTTGTTTCCTTCTGGGATTTCCTGAGCCACCTTTCAGAGCTGGAAGTGCAGCCACAGCCATTTCTACCTCAAGTTTTTAACGTGGGATCCAGGCTCCAAACTCAGGTCCTTCTGCTTGTGAGGCTTGTAGAGTCATCTCTACAGTGGGCTTTCTTCATTTGTAATAGAAATGCTTCCTGCCCTAGCGCAGCATTGCAGACAGCCAGGCCGGGGAGCAACCCTTAGGGGGAGGCATGTCCCCTCAATGATAGGAAGGCGCCCTTAGGACTTTCCTGTCCTGCTTGTTTTAAATACAACCATACATGCACATGCACACACATACATGCACACACACACATGCACACACACACATGCACATATACACATAGAAACATACACACACATATACACATAAAACATGCACACATATACATGCACATCCACATCCACGCATGCATACAAACATACGTGCATGCACACGCATGGTTGTACTTCATGCACATATACACATAGATATACATGTACATACATGGCACATACGTGTACACACGCACACACACACAAACACACACACACACACACACACACACACGGTTGAACTTCATCAATCAACACTTGGGTTCTCGTCCAAAGCTTCGAGCAGGTCAGAGCGCACAGAAGGGTCACAGAAGGGGAGAGATTTGTTTTCCTTGAGAAGCCTGGATGCTGAGGTCTGCAAGCATCGCTGCATAGAGCACCAGCTGCTCACACATTACAACCGTCACTTCCACTCCTGAGCTCCACGGTCTTGCTCTGCTCCTTTCGCTGTCCTGGCCCTTGTTCCAAGAGACTCTCCAGTGAGTGAACAATGGAGACGCGAACACAGGCCCCGCGGCCCCGGCTCCTCTCGAGACTTGCACCTGAGGTTCTGTGTAGGGGGGCGCAGAGCTTGTGCGCAGGAAAGGGTTGGTGTGAGTCTCCTTGAACCTCCAGGAAGCTGAGAGTGGGGTCCAAGGCCACCAGACCTGCTGCCTCAAGTGCAAAGCAGTCAAAATCTGTTGTCGTTCACCTGCCTGGTCTTTCCTGTCCTGCCAGTGCATGTCCGTCTGTCCATCTGCACCTGTCCACTCCGATGCATGCGTGTCTGTCCATCTGCTCTTCTCCATCCAATGCATGCCTGTCTGTCCATCTGTGTCTGTCCACTCCAATGCATGCCTGTCTGTCCATCTGTGTCTGTCCACTCCAATGCATGCCTGTCTGTCCATCTGTGTCTGTCTACTCCAATGCATGCCTGTCTGTCCATCTGTGTCTGTCTACTCCAATGCATGCTTGTCTTGTCTGTTCGTCTGTGCCTCCACTCCCTGACCCCTGACATTCTATCCTGTGTCCCTCCCCACCCATAAACACCAATCATGCATTCGTCTTAGTAGGTGTGACGCTCAAGATTCATGTTCCTAAGCACTGACCTGACTTACTACTTGGTGCAACTTCACATCCACGGCTCACAATACTAAGTATGGAAGCTGAACGTGATTTCAGCCAACCTCAGGTGACCTCTCGAAGTCACCTTTAAGGCTCTCGTCCCCTTAAAGGTCTACGATATCATGTCTACGGCTGGTTAGAAAGTTGGTCCAAGAGAGATTTCATGCTCTGAAATGTGCACATTATTCTGAGTCATTGAGATGTGTGAATTAAATTCTTAATTTATTTTGTAACTACCACAGCCTAAGAAGAAAGTTGGATAATCTACTGGTAATTCCTAGTAAATCAAATACACTGCAACAAATATACGGCCAAGTCCCAATACACTTTATAATTAGATATAACACGTGTCAGTTGGTGGTCATCTACATGTTTTTTGGGAATGTGTGTGCTGTCTCTCTATTGTGAAACAGCAAAGAAAAAATGTGTACATCCCCAAATTCCAGACAGGGATTTATTAAAACTGAACGAAGCTTACCCCTTCCCTTTCTTATTCTGATCTATTTGAGAACCATGCTCGGCAGGAATGTGGAGAGAGGCCTGGAAGTCATGGTAGAGCACATTCCCCGAGTCGCCTGGGCAGGGCACGGGGGAAGCAGGATTATATTCTAGTGCAATTATACATCGGTCAGCAAGCACTGAGGAGGATCGGGCACAGGGCAGGGGAGTTGCTGAGAGAACCCAGGTCCACACAACACTCACACTGTGCGCCAGAGAGCAGGGGGCCGTGAGGCATGAGGCCTGCGTGGGCCTCCGGGGCAGCTGCATAGACTGCGGTGGCTGGTGCCTCATTGGGCATTAACTGCTGAGCAGCCAGAAGGATGCTTGAGGCAGATGGAAACCAGGTCTGTACCCCCCAGAGCAACTAGCCACGTCAGGGGACCGCAGGGCCTAGCCTTGGAAATGTGCCAGAAGGGAGACACGTGGTGGGAATGGTCCAGAGACAGCGCAGGGAATGTAGGAACCGTGGCTGTCGGGGGAAGAGGGAAGACAGGTAGGGAGAGCGCTGGCAAGAATAAAGATGTGTACAAATGAGACTTGCTTTCCCACGTGCTTCTGGACTCTCAGGCGAGGCGGGCGTGGCTGAGTCCCCACAGCAGGATGGGGAGTGGGACAGGGAAGGTGGGCCACAGGACAGGTGTGAGAGCTGACATCAGGATGGAATGCGGGGAAGCAACAGAAGGAGCCAATCAGAGCAGAGAGCAGAGCAGAGTCAGCAGACGACTGCGGGCGTGAGGGGTGATCCACGAGCGTGCTCCGTGAGAACACCCAAGGGGTGGTCTGCAGGCTGGACAAACTGGACTCCCGGGCTGCCCAGCTAGGATCAGCACAGCAGCGAGCTCCTGGATAGAAATGTGGGCGCGCTGACCCCTTCTGGACCAGTCCCCACGGTGGAGTCCCCTTCTTGCTGGCAAGGAGAGTACTAAGGTCTGCAAGCTCAAGAGACACCTTGCATAGGCAACAGGGTCAGCCTGCCAAGGAGACAAGAGGTCTCGTGTTTTGAAGGGGTCTTTTTAATACTGACTGAGAAAAAGGGCGTTAACAAGAGCTGTTGGTAGAGGAATTAACGAGCCGGCAGATCCAAAGGGAAGAAACTAGAAAACGACATGTTTTTTTATGACAGGTGGAATTTATGTTAAGGGATCAATTCTGCCAACTGTTTGGGTGCCACACTCAGTATAGACTGCACCACACATGAGCATTTTTACAGTCTCTCCTCCCCACTACCAGCCATGACAGCCCATAGTATTTTGCATTCTTCACACTAATCCTTTACCCTATGCAAAACTGCAGTTAATAATTACCAGTCATTCTGCTGATATTCCTTCAGATCCCACATGAGGAGCAATTAACTGTGTGCACTCTATGTAACTGGCTAAAATTGAGCATGTGTGTGCGTGTGTGTGTGTGTGTGTGTATGTGTGTGTTCATGAGAGCAGGAGCACATGCATGTGGAGGTTTGTGTACACGTGTGGAGGACAAGTTCAAGTGTATTCCCTAGGATCTGTCTATGTTGTTTTTTACCAAGTAGGTCTCAGGGATATTTCTGCCTCTACAGCCCCAGTCTGGAAGTATAAGCACGAATCACCCACCTGGTTCTGGGGACTGAGCTCAGGTCAGCAAGCACTTTATTACCAACTAAGGTATCTCACCAGGCTTTAAGCTTTGTTTATATGAATAACCTTACTCTTATGGATGGTGAGCTGTTTTGAGGTTACCCTCATCGGACAGCAGTTCCAACAGAAGGAAGAAAACATCTCTACGGCACACTGTGGAAATTCATTTGTCCCGTTGTGCCACTCCAGATTAAATAAGCCACCCTGTGTCGTCTGAAGCTCAGAGTCAGAAGACCTTGGGAATGCAAAGCAAGATGTCTTTCCATATTAGACCCTGACCAAGAAAACACACAGGGCAGGGAAGGGCACACACACTAGCTCCGTGTGGCTGAGACCCCATACGCATGGATTCCCGCGCGCATGGACTGCAGGCAAGCCATCTTCTCTGCATTCAGATCACCTTATAAATAGAAGCCGATAATAAGGGCTCACAGCTCTCTTTCTACTTGGATTCTTTGGTGAATCCAGAACTGTTTGCTGTCTGGACCAAGACAAGGAGAATACCGGGATGGGGATCTTTGGGGGCTAATAAAGGCACACCTGCCCAGAGAGACAGATTGTGTCTCCAATTCTAAATGTCTTCCAGCATGCAGAGCGCAGCCTCTGAGTACAAATCCTGCCCTGGAGGGTCCAATATGGTGTTTCAGATAAAAACGAGGTCCAGCGGGAAAACCGTCCACTTTCCTAGGTCATTTTTTAAGAAGAAAAATTCTGATCCGAGGTTCAGATAAATCACAAGTTAAAATGTCGTGCACTGGGACCTGGGAGACGGTTTGGTAGGTAAAATGCTTGCGGGGAAATATAAGGACCTCAGTTCAGATCCTCAGTACACATGGAAAACAGAAACCAGGAGTGGTAGTCTGTATCTCTAACCCCAAGTCTGGGAAGCAAAGCAGAAGGATCTGGGGTTTGGTGGCCAATCAGCGTAGCCAAAATGGCAAGCGCCGGATCTCACTGAGAGACTCTATCTCAAAAAATAGGGTGGAGCACAACAGAGGAAGGCCGTCACCAATGACCTTCCACATGTGTGTCGACACATGTCACATGCATGCACACACATCTGAGATGCACGCACACACAGATTGTGGAGATTTTTCATAACTAATCAATGAGGCAGACAACTTAGAGAACGTTCCTGAATGTGTCTAGTTGTTTTTATGGGAATGAGAACCCCACAAAGTCTTTAAGAAAATGAGGCCACCTCTTGTCTGTCCCACTGATTCTTGCCAACACCAACCTCCCATGGGCCCCCACAGCCATCTAATGGTCCCTTAATTACTTGTAACCACGCAGAGAAAGTGGGGCGCTTCTATAGTGACTCACATACCTGCAGCCACACTGAGAACACAGTCTGTGTTTCCCTTTCTATGCAACTGACATGCTGCCCTGGAGAGAGGAGGGACAAGGGGGAGCAGGGAACAAGGGGGGAGGAGCTTATTTTGCAGAATTCAGGTGCACTGTTGAAACTGGATCTACTGCAGGTTTTGGCTAGCCTTCATTGAGAACGTAACTGTTGCAAAGAAGGTTAATTTCTTTACATCCTCGGGAACCCTTGCTTGAAGCAGGCAGATTTTCAGTTGTCTTTCACAAATATCATAAAGTTTTGCTAATTGATGCTTTTTTTTTTTTTTTGCATGTGTAGGTATGTGTGTGGGCAGATACATCCAAGGAGGGCACTGTGCGCCTGTAGAGAGACCCAAGGGACCATCCTTAGATCGCTCCCCTTCCTTAACGGCTTCCCTCTGCCTGACACTTTTAGTTGGGATCTGAGATCTGAACTCAGGTCCTTTTGCTGGCGAGACAAGGCTTCAAACCCTGAGCATCTCCCCAGCCCCTTGCCAACTCATTTCTATTCATTTGGACTCTGTTTGGAAAGCAGATGAGCAAAATTAACGCCAGGCTGGGGTGGATCGCCAAGAACTAGGTAAACAGTGATCCAGGATGAAGAGAAAATCGGCCTCTCAGGCAGCACCATGTTCTAGTTCTGGAACCTCTCTAGAACCCGAGTGTCTGTCCCTGGATACCTGGGACTCTGCCTTCGGTGCCCCCTGGCAGTGGTGGGCTGGGTAACGGGGTGGGCATTACGCTCTGAGGCTTTCCACTTGGGGCCATGGATAGGACGGATTTTTTCTACTCAAAGCCTGTCATTTAGATCCACCAACTACCTATTCCTGATTTCAGACTAGACCAACCTGGGTTATTAATGGCACAGGTTTCCCTTCAATATCTGTCCAATAGGATAAGAGAAGGCTGGCACGTAGCTCAGCAGAACACTTGCCTGGCATGCATGAAGCCCTGGATGTGAGTCCCAGCAGACATGGCGATGCACAAATACAACCTTAGCACTGGGGGAAGAGGCAGAAGGGTCAGAAATTCAAGGTCACCCCGAGCTACATATGGAGTTGAGACCAGCCTAGGCTGGGGGTGGGGGGTAGGAGAGAAAGACCAAAGTAGTTCTCTCACTATGCCCAATGCAGAAGGGCATGTGAGCTCCCCTGAAACACTCCTAGCCAGCGACCTCTGAGGAGACTGGAGGTCTGGGAAAACAGCAGCTGAGCGTATGGAAAGCAGCTCAACTAGATACTGGAGCCTGCGATGCGGTCAGAGTCTCTGCCGCTCGCTCTGCCCCAAGGACAAAGCCCACCTGGACGGTGCGCACAGGCGTTCACCCAGTGAGGGGGAGGCCTGCTCGCCTCCCCTGGGAAGCACAGAGCCACAGACGAGCTTACCCTCTTCCCCCACTTCCCCACTCAGGGGAGCCTAGTGCTCAGGCGTTCCCTCGGCGTGTGGAATGAACGCTAACCCAATTAATCTTGAATCCCAGCCAGCAGCTCGGAGTCCAAGGTGCCTCCACCATGGAAGAGCCGCAGGGAAGCCAGCAGCTTCATAAGGTCTCTGTCCCACTCCAGGGCTGGCTCAGTGTGCTCTGGGACTATATGGAGACAGAAGACTCCAACAGGGGGACTCATCTCTCAGGCCCATCTGCCTCACAAGACCACATCATGATAGCACACGTCCAATCACACAGGCACACGGGAAGCTGGGAACTCACAAGACATCTGAACGTAGCACGTGGAAGCCAAGTCTGTCTGTCAGCTGATGAAACCCCAGAGATTTCTAGAAATGCACTGTACAGGGGACCAAGGATCTTATTGCGGATTCTAACCAATAGCAACTTTCATGGCAAACTCTGTCCCACAGCGATCGTTGTATGCAGTACTGCTCAGGCCAAAGGAGCACATCTATACACACGAGTACTTCTTGAGAGACATGCCGGACACACGTATGCATCCACACACAAGGTCCCCACGCTGGACACACGTGTGCATCCATGCACAAGGTCCCCATGCTGGACACACGTGTGCATCCACACACAAGGTCTCCATGCGTGACATACATGTGCATCCATGCACAAGGTCCCCACGCCGGACACACGTGTGCATCCACACACAAGGTCCCCAGGCACCCTGAAAGACACCTACGGGGGCTGCAGAAACCCAGATCTCACCCTCTTTAGGGCTTTCCTCATCAAACAGAGCTCCGATTTGCAAAGGCCTGCTTAGAAGTACACGCAAACCACAGAGTGGTGTGTGTGCGTGTGCTGGGGCGGGGGGAGTTGCTCACAGAGGCCGGGGAGAATCAGCTATCACACTCTGGCTGCCGACTGTTAGCAAAGCAGCCCCGTCCACTTTTACTCGCCAGGTGGACTTATGAAGGAAGTGTGAACCAGTGAGCCACGCTGGGTGCATTTTTAATTGGCAAAATAAAGTGACAACATTGGGCCTCCCCAGGCTCAGCACGGGGAAAGCCCTTCTCCCCAAAGGCGCTTCCTTAACACCCTGAGTTTTGTTCATTTTTCTTCCCAAATCAGACCCAGTGAGCTGCTTTCTTCCTCTTGCCATGATTTCTAAGCATTTTGGCGTGACACAAAATAATCTTTATAATTATGATTTTAACAGCCGCGCCGAGCGAGGGTATCCCATAACTTACTGCACTGTTTACCTATTGTTAGGCTCCTAGTGCCTTCCATTTTTCACTCCTATAAGTTGAACCCAGCATTTTTATCTGTGCTATTAATTTAAAGGGGAACACGGAGATTATGTAACATCACTGATCTGAAAATACAGAGTTTGTATATTTACAAACATTTGTATATTGACTACATTTGATTATGAAACTTAATTTGGGAGCAATTAAGACATTTCTATTGCACACTGCTCATCAACGACACCTAGGTCTCCCTGAGTCAGGCGGTCCCGTCATGATTGGACACTTTGGCTTCAGAAAAGTGAAACCCAGGGAAGTTGGAAAAATAATTTTATGCCCTCTTGCTGCTCTGTAGCTGGGAGATGTACCCCAAGGCTGGTGTCTGTAGCTCTAGCGGGCGCCTCACCCTAGGAGGCCATTATTAAAATGCCATTTGGGGGCTGGGGCGTGACTCAGGGATTAAAGCCCTTGCCTTTCAAGGATCTGAGTTCAGATCCCATGTAAAAAAAAAATGCCCAGCAGATATGGCGGTGGCCTGTACTTCCAGTCCTGGATATCAGAGCCTGGGAAACCTTGGAGCAAAGCAAAACAGGCGGAAGAGCAATCCAGGATGGTCCCTGATCTCCCGTGGGCCTCCGCAGGCACATCTCCCTGAACATGTACCTAACACACATGCGTATGTATGCAAAAAAAAAAAAAAAATCCGTTTGGGTTTCACACTTATCCCAAACCTCAGCGCAACCTTCAGTCTGCACATCAAGGCTGGGCATGTTCCCAGGGACGGCTGGCAGACTTGTGCGGCACACACCCCAGGTGCCAGGCGAGGGCCAGGACAGCGAGCTGATGCTTTGGGAAGCCCAGCAGGGGCCATGTCGGGCCACAGATTTCCCTGCTTGGTACGGCGCTGCCATGGGAGGCATCCAAGGCAGCCTGGGTGCGGACAGCCACTAGCTGAGGAATACTGAGCAGCTCACGGAAGGAACATGTGTGCTTCAGTGTTGATCTAGAGTGGGAGGAAGGAGGAGGGGCTTCTCCTCAAGGTCCCCAAAGGGTCACATGACGAAATGTGAGTATGAAGGGGAAAGCTACCCTTGGTGAGGGCCTGGAAGTACTCAGCACAGAATGGGGGGTGGGGGGAGAGACGCTTGCATGGAAGCCAGAGGGGGACGCCAGGTGTCCAGCTCTGCCACTGTCTACATGCAGAATGTTAGTGAAGCAGTGACATCTAGTTTTACTCTCCAGACTTATGAATGAGGATTCATGAACAGTGCGCAAGAAGGTCCCCCCATATGTCCTATTGGCTTTGGGGGCAATAATCAAAGTAATCTATGCGTGGTTGTATGAGCAGACTGTGAATACGCAAAAATGTGCCCAGCGTAGTCATCCTGACGTCCAGGAAAATTCCATTCAAAACCTTAGAAAAATGTCATCTAACCATCAAAAACCTCATATGAAGCCAAAATAAATCAAAGGGATAAGCCAGAGCCTCTTCCCACGCAGGGGAATCTGGAGAACGCCACGCCCATGACTTTCAACCAAGCAGGCTGACTGGAGCCTCACATGGGCCAGAGAATCCAGCTGCGTGGCAGCATCTGCCCAGCATGCACGTGGAGGCCTTCCGATAACCTCAATACTGCCAAAAACAGTCTTACATAATATTTATCGTCATTGTCACTAATAAGGAAATGGTTTTCATGTCCTTAGCAATTCTGTAAACCAAAGAAGAGCTGAGAATTTTTTTTTTACTATTATTATTCCAATCACTAGCGATTAATTCTTCAGATTGGTTTCATGGGTTGGATGGTTGGGTCCAAAACTCAGCAGAGTGGCGTGGGAAAATCATTTCGGTGCAGTCCCTGGCCAAGCACAGTGACGGGTGTCAAGGCAGGACAAACTTGCTCGGACACACATTTCTTCAGTCGTGGCAGGGAAAGGACTGAAAAATTACTAGCAAATTGCTTTTTGTAAAGACGCTCTCCCTTTCAAATGCCCGAGTCTGAAGGTCTTCCTCAGAATGGGAGCACAATGCTCTCTCACACACCCGAACAGCAAGGCGCTGAAGAAGGGATTCAGTTAAGAGAGAAGGTCAGGATTTCATGGTCTCGTGATACGCCCTCCCGTTTCCCATACTCCCCCACTCTCCCTGTGCATCTATCTCTTCGACCTGCTAGGATGCACGTCTCCCGTCTCCTAAGGATGTCTGTTATCTGTGCTCGCAGACTACCCCACCCCACCCCACCCCACCTCACCCCACAGCACCGTCCTCTCAATAAGAACCGGGTATTGTCACATCTCTGGTCTGCTCCACGCTGGTTTCTCATCCTAAACTGCCCTGCAGGCCGAGCCTGGGGTTACCACAATCTGCAGATATTCCCCAGCACCTCGTTAAGACCCCCACCCCCTGCTTTGTGTTCTCTGCAGGACACAACAGGGGACTGTGGAACAAAGGCCGCGGGGGGGGGGGGGGGGCTTCCACAGCTGAAGAGGCTCATGCCGGGGCTCAGCCAGGATGCTGCTGCCTCTTGGCCTTACTCCTTTGGCAACGTGGAGGGCTGTTCCTAGTTATGGCACTGGGAGCAGGCCCGTCCTCCCATGGGGAGGAGCCAGGGCTGTTGGCTGCCGCTGTGGAATGTTCTATGGATCGTCTCTAATGTCCGAGGCTCCGTTTGGCCCAAGCCAGCCTAAGGCTGCAGGGATCATTTCTCTCACCCCAAGACGAGATCACGTTAGTTTTCAGCATAATTATAAAGAAGCAGATTTTGCCTCTGAGCCGGGCGAATGGGGTGGGGGGTGTCTGTGTAACAGCTCAGAGGAGACGCCACCATTTGACGTACCCTCGAAAGGGCTCGAGGTTCCCACAGAGCCTGTACTCTTGACCCCCCAAATACTAAGCATAGGCAGAGGCCTTGGACTTGTGTCTGACAGACACCTGGGAAACTCTGTTCTTGGGGTCTGGAGGGTCAGGACCCCCCCATGTCTTCACTGTACACGTGATGTACTATTTTCTCCGCGAGAACCCTGATGCTGTAGGGAACGCAGGCGTCTACCACAGATCTTCTAACCCATAAGCAGTGGCTCGCTGAACCATCCCACTGTCAAGGAGACTCCCAGGAGCAGCTACGACACCCCCCTCCAACCCCCAAGGTCTGTGGACACCCCAACCCTCCACCCGAGGGTGACCCCAGACCCCCAGGCACCCCTGTCCCAACCAGTTAGCCGCTTTTCTCTTGGCTCCAAGGCCTTCAAGCAAAAGTGAGCCCCAAACAGCAGGCACAAGTGCGTCTTCTTTGACTCCATGTCAGAGTGTGACTGATCCCTGGGGCTGGCCGCATGCCGAAAACACGCGCCACCACCAGCTACAATCTCAGACCTCTTTCTGACTTTTCATTTGAGACCAAGTCTCAGTAAGTTGCTCGCGCTGGCCTTGAACTCACTTTGTAGCTCAAGCAGGCCCTGAACTTCTAATCCTCCTGCCTCAGGCTCCCAAATAGCTGGGGTCATAATCTTGTATCCCCAAGCAGTTCAGCCCTTGGGAAAGTTCTTCTCTGTGCAGAAAGCGGCTGTCAATCTGCTCGTCTAATAAAGGGAGGCACTTACCAGTGTGGTATTCCCCAGAGAATCGCTGGCCACCTGCATCTCTTTAGCTGCGTTTAATAACTGAGCCCCGGATGAGCGTGCACGAGGAACATAAAGACTCCTGATTTTATTTTCTTTCAGGATTTAGATACTGAAACAACTACCATTGTTGTCAGTTTTCAGAGGTTTTGATCAAAACACAAAACTTGATTCTAGAATGAATAATTTATTTTTTTGTGTAATTTCCAATCACCACTCACAGTAAAGAGTTGCGAGATGTTTTTGTAGAGTCCACGGTTGCTGTTAACCTACAAAAGCCAACTTGCCCTCCTCGATTTATATCCTGTGAAATCCCTGTGGAGGGGTGTGGCTGGGTCCCCTGCAATGCATCATGGCTGACCTAAACATCTATTCAAGGTCTCTATGCAACACCCTTCTTCCATTTGTATCTGCTTGGGACCCTAGGAGCTTCTATAAGTCTTAAATGGAAGTTCTGTTGGGAGTCCAATCATAGATTAATCACGTCATCCTCAAAAAATAGTAAAAACCACAAACCAAAGACGTGCATTTGGCAAACCATCTGCCTGTGTGGAAGGATCGAGTGAAGACAGACGAGACACGGCACTGCTCTTCGTGAATAGAGTAGAACAGGTCTGTCTAATGGGGAAACATGCAATGCTATCAAAAGAAAAACGAGTGTATCCCACATGGAAAAACAAGCAGACTTTAATATCTGAGAAGCATTTCATGCTGTGCCTGCCAGTGGCTCCCCGCCTGTCTGATTTTTTCTAACATAAAGGACGACCTCACCTGTTTAAAAATAATTAGGAAGCCGGCAGCCGTAATTGGTCTGGAAGTCCATGTAGCTCTGTGTGTGTGTGTGTGTGTGCGTGCGCGTGCGTGTGTGCAATTGTGACCCACTGATGTCTCTGTTGCTGTCTGTCTGTGCAGGAACCATGGTCAGCAAGGACCCGGGCAGATGCACACTCACAACACCCGAGCAGGAAGTGGAGCCGGCCGCCTGCCTGGCTCTGGAGATGAAATACACCCTGGACCCCACCCGGCAGATCAAGAAGCGGAACAAAGCCCTGCAGGTGCGCTTCAAGGACATCTGCGAGGCGCAGAATGAGCAGAGGGACGCGCCACTGTCCTCGGGGCCGCCCGGCGAGAAGCGAGAGGCCAAGCCGGTGTCCTGCAGGGCCGCGTACCGGAAGTACATGACGGTGCCCGCACGCCGCTCCATCCCCAACGTCACCAAGAGCACAGGTGTGCAGACCTCGCCCGACCTCCGGAAGTGTTACCAGACGTTCCCCTTGGACCGCAAGAAAGGGAACCTCAAAGGCATCCCCTCCTCCGATTCCCTCAAAAGTCAAAACAATGGGTTTCTAGCAGATTCCAGAGAGAAGAGTGAGGCGGGGCCCACAGAAGGCCCCCGGCCTTGTGGTGCGGGAAGGGTCCACCAGACCACCGCCTTGGTTTTCCATTCCAATGAGCATATGGACTTGCTAGAGCAGCCCTCTGGGGTCAACTGTGCAGAGGTCTACAAGACCCCCGACATGCTCGGCTCCTCTGAGGCCCTGCTGCAGAACTCTCGGCCTTCCTCCGAAGAGCCAGTCCACCCGCCGCAGGGGAGAGTCAAGCAGGACAGGGGAACCCCAGACCCCGAGGAAGGCACTGTGCTCACCCACGGGAGGGTGTTTAAAACGGAGGTGGCCACCGTGTACCCGCCTGCCATGGGAGCCAGAGCCCCCGAGCCTGGCTTATCAAACTCTGCGGCCGCCAGCCAGTGGTCCCTCTGTCCTGCCGAAGAGGAGCAGAGGAGGGCCGCCCACCTCAACGGACTGCAGGCATCCGCGGGCTCCGCGCCGGCCTGCTCGCCCCCGGTGCGGTGCCTGTCCCCTGAATGTAGCGAACAACCCGCGCAGACTGAGCCCAGCCCGGCCGCTGGGGCAGCGGGTGAAGAGTGCCAACAAATCGTGCCTCACACGGAAGTGGTGGACCTCAAGGCCCAGCTGCAGGTGATGGAGAGCCTCATCAGCTCCAGCCAGGAGACCATCAAAGTGCTCTTGGGAGTCATTCAGGAGCTGGAGAAAGGAGAGGCCCACCGGGAAGGGTATGTATGCCCACCGTCTTACTGCAAGTTCACTGTGTAGTCCCAAGATAACATCCCTGCAGTGACCAGAGCCAGGATGTCTGTGGTCCAAAGATCTGTGAGCTACATGGTCACAGAAACTCCATAGCACGCTGACCTTTGGCATGTCCTTCTTGCTTAGTCCACTCACCTGACCTTGAATTCAAGGGATACCGTAATTTCTAGTGAGTTAGTAGATCTCTCTTTTAATCTGGGATTAATCTCTGACCTTAAAGATAATGCATATGTCAATGCAACATACTTAAATACGAGGCCGTTTGCTACTAGAAATCATGTTATAGAAAAGAGAGAAAAACATTTCCGATGACATTGGGGGAGCTGACTTCTAGCTTCTGATAGATACCTGAGGTGGAATTGGCATTCAGGACCATAAAAGGTTCTGTGGAATAGACGATCTTTGGTTTCTTTTCTTTTCTCAGAGCACACAGAAGCAGAGCTCCTTACATGCACATGATTAGGAGGCAGACGCCCACGGGTATAGAGGGACTGATACCAAGCTCACAATCAGCACAGCCTTACGGCGACACGGGCTGGCTGCACTAGAACCTCTTTCAAGCTGACCTTGTGCAGCAGCACTCAGGAAACAAGAAGCTACAGACACGCCTAGCTAGGAAGCAGCCAGGAAGCAGTGCGCCCCCCAGGCTGGGCCAGGCTGCCAGCCTGCTTGGGTTCTGTGCCTCTTCTCCAAGATGCCCACGGCTCACCAGCCTTTGTCTGAACCACCGAGCCCTCTCTGTCCCTTCCCCTTGAGGTGGCCTGGCTTCCCTCCAACCTGGGTTCTGAAGGTTGGACGGGAGACACGGCTCTGTTGCCTTATGCGATTTGCACCCTTCACTTTGTGGGTTAAGTGAGCTGGCAGCAGCCGGAAGAAGGGAAGCCAGGTAATGCATTATCAGTGCAGCAGAGCACCCGGGCACGAAGCTCCTCGGGACGATGGACATGGTGGAATTAGACAGAGTTTGCTTATTTGCAAGCAATGGAGGACAAACAGCCTGTGCATTCCAGGGCAGCGGGAGAGACCAGCAGGCGACTCCCACGGCCACTCACAGTGCAGGTCCAGCTCTGGACGGGTGGCCTGTCCACAGGAGGAGCTAGCCTCAGCACCACGCTCTCCTCCCATTTGTACCGTAAGACCATTTATCATGCCGCATACATATCGGTGAGCCAAGTGTACTGCAACCCAGTAGGTCGTCCAACACGACAGAATTTCTCCAAACCTCGCTCAATACTCAAGCAACTTCTCCATTATATTCCATTTCAGTCATCTGTCCGTGAATTCTCGCGGACCCCAAGCCACACGCAGGGAGAGAGAGGGGTGTTTGGGGGATTCGTGGGCCAGCAGGTGGGCCTCCTTCCTATCAAAAGTGCCCGCATGGTGACCAGTCCCTGACGTTAAGAGTGATAGGAGCCAGACAGGGCTGCACCTAGCAGAACAGCCTGGAACACTCTGCGGACGAAGCCCCTGCTTGCAGGGGAGCCCCTTCTTATTGCTGTTAGAACAAGCTTGGCTTTGCTTCTTCCGCGCTCTTTCCTGGGTTCTGGGACACTGTCTTTGCCGAGTGTGTTCAAGTCCAGCAAAGCATGTTCGGTGGAGCTCTAGGCTCCGAGCACTCGGGTGATGACACCGCACCTCACTTCTCCCCCTGTAAGGTGGGGCTCTTTCACCATCACTCAGTAGGGGGACGAAAGCTACACAGGCAACTGTATGTTTAGCCACAGCATCTAGTGGCTGTGTCCATCTTGCTTGTTAGCAGAAGTAAGATGAAGGAAGAAGGACTCTGGGAACACTTAGGTCTCGTGTCTGCGTCCAGCATAACAAACGCACCCACATATACTGAGCACGCTGCCTTTCATCCAACCCTGAACCTAGAAACCCTGAAATTCCCGTTTGGTGTTGTAGGAGCCACTTAGCTCTGTGTGTCTAACTCAAACTCCAGTTAATTACGCTTAGTTACAATTGCATGTCCATTCCTCAGTCTCACTGGCCTCGTTTTAAGAGTTTATTGGTGACAAGCGTACGACAGACAGAGAAGGTGTCACTAGCTGCAAGAAGGCCCTTTGCTCCAGCAATCCCAGAACGTGGCTCAGAGCCCTGGCCATCTGAGGACTTGGCGCCTTTCACTGGCGCCAAGGATTGTTTGTTCCTTTCAACTCAACCTCTGCTCTGGTTGCTGTCCAAACAGAACAAGCTTGGGGTCACAGGGCAGGTCTGCCGAAGCCTTCTTACTACATCTTGTGTAGAGTCTTCCCGCCCCCCTCCCCGATGGAGCCCTCTGTGACCGTGAATCAAGTGGTTTCACATGCCAGGACCACCTTGATGGGGCTCTGTGCCCAAGGTCATTCATTTGGCTGATTCTCAAATCTCCTGCCTCTCTGGTCCATGAATATATGACAGAGCACAGCATCCTGCACAGCAGTTAAAGTAGCAACCTGCACAGAGGCTAAGCAGCAGCCTGCAGGATGTTGAAGTAGAAGTGAATCCCACTCCCGGGCTGGGGTCCACAGAGTCCCGGTTGTATATGAGGAAGCAGTCATAGCTGGTTGTGTGCTCCTAGCCTGTAATAGGTGTGTATGAGGAAGCAGTCGTGACTGGTTGTGTGCTCCTAGCCGGTAACAAACTGCTTCAGAGAAGTAGCTGCCTATTTCCTTGCTGTAAATACTGCGACATGCACAAGC
Organism: Typhlomys cinereus; assembly: GCA_023101885.1. Classification (NCBI taxonomy): domain Eukaryota; kingdom Metazoa; phylum Chordata; class Mammalia; order Rodentia; family Platacanthomyidae; genus Typhlomys; species Typhlomys cinereus. The sequence continues at coordinate 2,328,974 of JALPQD010000195.1, forward strand.
TCCAAAACTATAGTATCTTTAGTGAGTGCCCAAGCCAGGCTCTGAAGGGCAGATCCCTGGAGGACCCTGGGGGAGAAGGACTTCCCAGGACTCCATGTGTTTCGGATGCACCTCAAAGTGAAAGCTAAGATTTCCACATCTTGCTTCACATGGATTATTACATAGTCTTGCGCTATAACAAGGAATTGATTAACTAATACGCAAATACGCAGAGCTGCCCATGAAGATGTCCATGTCGGCCCGGGGAGATGGCTGCGTGGTGCAAGTGGCCACATAGGCGAGAGGGTGGGGTCAGATCTCAGAACCTGCATAAATGACGGGTGGGCACGGTGGTCTGCTGCCAATCCCTGAACTCGAAGGGCAGAGATGGAGAACAGATGGACTGTTCAAATCGACAAGCTCTGGGCTCAACTGAGAGACACCACCTCCATGGTCCAGATGAGGAGCAGTCAAAGAAGATTCTAGACGTCACCCTCAGACATACATGCACACGCCCGCCACACACTTTCACACACACACACACACACACACACACACACACACACCTGCCCCCACATCTGCCCAAACATGCACACACCCACTTTGCACATACCCATCAGCCTACAGATGCACATGATCACACAATTCACATACCCACCACACACACACACACACACACACACACCCCTGCCCAACATGCTCATGTTCACACATGCACATGTCCACTCCAACAAGCATATCTGCCCATACTTGTGCACACTCACATGTGCACGTGTGCCCACACATGCCCAGCTCTCTTTCTCACACACATGTATCCACTGGCATAATCACACAGGCACATATACAACAGGACACATAGATGTGCCCACACACATGCAATACCTGTTTTCACATGCATGCTTACACCCCACATACACATAGGTATAAATGAAAAAGTATTTGTGTCATTTACCATGAAGTGGGTCAGAAATGAGCAGGTAAAGTCAACACCTCTCCCAACACCACATGCTTGGCAAAACACAGAGGACTGGACACAGGTTGTCACCTGCTTTAAGAGAGATCCCCTAACGAGGCAGGCATTCCCTAATGAGGCCGGTACCTTGGAGCCATGACTGCATCTGACGGACTACTCTTGCACCCACATTTCCAGAATGTTCTCTGAGCTGGGCCCCGGTGTGTGAGGGCCATGACTTGATCTTGGGTGATGTCAGAATAGAATAAAGGAAGCTATGCTTGAATCTGCCCAGCTCTTACATGGATGTTCTTGCACCACGTACTTGATGTATAATCTCGCCAGCCAGCACGTTCTTCCCAGTGACTCTTCCTCTGTGGAGGAGTGTGTGTGTCACTAGACAGGGCCACTTTCTGCCATTTACAACACATTTTGCCTGGGAGACACTGTCATTACTTTCCTTTGGCTGTGTACATGCCTGTTAGGTCTGAGCAGAGGTTTTTACAGGGCAGGCGAGCTAGTTGCTCTTCTCTTTAGTAGCAGGGTTCAAAGCTTGAAGTCTCTATGACCTCCCTTCCTCCCTATAACAAGCATACAAGGGGTACTGCAAACAAACACACCCACACTCATGCCTGTCAGTCCCGTTAGACATCTGGGCAGTTCCCTAAGACTGTCCGCTTTGTGCAGCATGGGGGGGCGCTGCAGCATGGGGGGTGCTGGATGCCTTGGCTCTCATGGATGCTGAGAACATAAGCTCATTTCAGGCCCCTCAGCCTTATTCTCACACCTTCCCGGGATGTGCGGGGTCACATGGGTTACCTGTGTGACTGATGTCGTTGTCAAAGGCTGAGCACCAAGCCAAGAGTGAACAGAATTCACAAGCTCAACCAATTCTGGGAACAGTGGTAAATCCCTGAGCAGCTATGGGGTGCCTGAGCCGAGAGAGTCACTGACCGCCCACCGCAGGGCCTCGCCGCGCGTGGTACAAACTCACCGATGACAGGTGAGGTCCTGGGCAAAGGCAGCTGCCCAGCCCAACACTTCTGAGGCTCCAAGTATTCACTGGCTCTGAACAGCCCAGGGCTGCTTTGCTAGTTGGAGACCGGAAACCCATTCAGGAAGCTGGGTGCAAGCTGCCCAGTGGAAGGGCAAGATCTGCAGTTGCCCAGGTGGGACATTCTCTCCCATGGGTCAGGCCTCTGTGCGCCTAGGGGAGGGACATGGCAGACCCCTAAACATGACCAAAAGAGAAGAATCCGTGAAGTTTTGGAGCCCTTCAGAGTCTACTGAATCAGAGCAAACGTGAGACGCACCGTGAAAGCAGCAAGTCCGAGGTGTGTGAAACAGCTTGTCACAAGGTCTCTAACTTCGGCTCTGCACCCACGCGGCCTGTTGGGTGTCGTTCAGCCTCAGAACCGGTGACGTCGGGGTGGCCAGTGTTCTCCCCAGTGTCTTCACTTACCCCACCCACCAGAGCAATGCCTAGAAGGTCACACTCAGCTTTCATGCAGGGAGATGGGAAAAAGCACAGCGCTGACACACCCCGCGCAAACCCGAACATCTGTCCTTTAAATCACTATGAAACGGGAACCGCCACAGAGTGAGGGAGACAGTCCTGTGAGAGAGGTGAGTGAGGGCTCCCCAGGGACCGGGACTATGAGAGGCCTCAGAAGGAGTTATCAGGGCAGAGCAGCCGGCATCCTTTCAAAGGCCAAACGCTCTCAGCTGGGGAGCACAGTCTAGGTCCCCGCCACTCTGCCCTCCCTGTGCATCTTGAAGACAGCCACAGGCAACGTGTGTGTTTCTGTCGCTGCACTCCAATAAAACTTTATTTACAGAAACAGGCCGTAGTGAGGTCTGGACCGTGGAGCAATCTGTGGACTCTTAGATGGAGTGCCAATGTGGTGTGTAGCTGCTCATGCTGAAAGGTAGCTAAACGATGGGCACAGGGCACGCAGAAGGTGTGCTTGCCAGACATGAAGATCTTTGACCAAGCGTCTCCTCCTTGACGGACACTGAGTCGGGACTCAAGCCGACGAGGGCATGCATGTGAATCTGGCCCCAGCCTTCAGGGGTAAATATGAAGTAATTCTGTTTGATCAGGTATTCATGTCAGCATTTCCCAGCATGAATAGCCCTCAAGGTCTGGCTGTGAGGTGAGTGTGTGTGTGTGTGTGTGTGTGTGCGTGTGTGTGTGCTATGCATATGCTGCTACACATCGTATCTCCTGTAGCCATGAGAAAGGCCGTCCACCTAGTTTATTACCCACAGGAATCAAAGCCCCTCACAGACCGCGCTTGTGGCTGTGGCTTGTTTAATGCAGATATTGGTGTGAGACGGACAGTGAGGATGGACCAGCTGATGACCAGCTGAGAATCAGGCATCTCGAACCTGGGAGGAGCCTCTGAAATTTGCTCTAATCACCCGGGTTCAACCAAAGCAAATAGCACATCACAATGGATTGGAAGAGGATGGTGTAATTATTTTTTTCAAGTGTGTGGAGGCCCAAGGGTGACTTTGTAAATCGCTGAGGATTGCTCTACCTCCTTATTGCTTTGCTCTGGGATTTCCCAAGCTCTGACTTCCAGGGGTAGGATTACAAGCCACTGCATGTCTGACTGCTCAGGTTTTTTATGTGGAATTTGGGGATTTGAACTCAGGTCCTTTTGTTCGGGAGGCAAAGGCTTTAACACCTGAGCCAACCCCCTACTCCTAGCTTGAGACTGGTTAATTTTAAGTCACAGAGCTAGAGAACCACTAGAGTAACTGTGGAAGGCCATGGCATAAATACTGAACACTACAAAGATCTGCCATCAAATCTGGGGTTCTGACTCCCAGCAAGTCACCCCGAGAGCATGTGCAAAGCTGGGCGCGGTGGGGAGGTCTCCCCTCTCACCGTGGATTTGTACCATCGCCGGGATGGCTGAACCTTCCTCCAGGATGAACCCAGCACCTTGATACCAGGTCCCCCACCTGGTGAGCTGAGAGGGACCACAAGAGGAGGAGAGGCAGGAGAGTGGACCCCCCTGGCCCCTAGAGTGAGTCTTATGGGTTCCGCTGTCCCCAGACCTGGTGGGGTGCCCCACGGGGGAGCAGGACACAGCATGGAGAAGTAGGTGCTCAGTGAGAGACAGAAGCAAGCAGTTTCTCAATTCAGCCCGTGATCCCCGTCCGTTTACGTCTGTTTGCAGGGCATTGAAAATGCCAGTGCTTCCTTTTCTAATGTTCTTGACGAATCTGTTTGGCGTCTCTCTCTACTGCTACCTGACAGGGTTTAGGCACCAGGTGAGGTCAGCCTCTCTCCCTTGCTTTTTCTGTTCTCAGGGAAGGAGATCAGGGAGGGCGCTGGGGAGTCAGCGATCTCCTCCAACCTGCGGGATCTCATCCTCTGTAATAGAGACTTCTGAATGCCGCTGCCGGCCTGCTGCAGGCCTTAGGGAAATGAATGAAACACAGAAGGTGGGTGAGGGGTGTACATCCGCAAACCCCGCACTAGAAGCCTAGACAGGAAGATCTCACGTTCAAGGTCAGCCTGGGCTCCCACGCAAGGCTTGGCTCTCTGCCGGCTCCTTTCTACTCTAAAACACTTCCTGCAGAAACATCTAGAAACACCGCTATATTGACCCCCCCCCCAAGACATTGGCAAGCTTATAACGGGGAGAAATGGCTCAAGCCCTCTCCACCAACCCTGGCACCATGTAGAAAGACCTCATGTTCATTCCTTCTCTCGTCCCGACACTTCGGGTTCCTTATCCCTTCCATGCTAGAGATCTGAACGTCACGGGTAATTTTCAGGGACTGCTATTATCTTCTGTTGCAGCGCACTGCCCTTCCAGATTTGTGACGGGAATAGCCGCGTCCTAAATTCAAGTCCAGCTATTATGTGTGACTTTAAAATGAAAGCAGAGATCACATCCCTCCTAGTTTATTTCCATGTAACTGCAGGGTCACCGTGAGCCTTACGGCTTATGTGTAGATAGCTTTGTAAACACTGTTCTTAAGTTCTTGAAAAATGATAAGCCTTCCCGCCTCTGATACAAAAAATAAAGTTTCATATATATTTGTAAAGCTCGAGAACACATTTCAGGTTCTTCTTGGGGCTCCATGTAGGTATCACGCCTACATGGAAAGGCAATTCAGATAATCCACCCAAGCAGCTCCCAATCCCAGCCCAGCCTTTCATGCCGGCCAGCGAACAGACCTGACCAACGAGACACTGGCGACTCAACACCCCATCTGCAGATGACACGAGGCATTCAAGGCACGGCATGAACGCGCCTGGAATTTATGGAGTTGTGTTCCAGAGTTTGAATTAAAAAAAGATGAAATGCGAGCTCAAGTTTTCAAATCCCATACGGTTTCTGCCGAGTGAGACAAACCTACTTTGTACTCACCTGCCCGGCAGAAAAGAGGTCTATGGGAATGAGTTGTCTGTGGGCACAGTCAGCCTTAGATCTTTGGCGCTCCAACACTACTACGGCCACTTAAAAATACTGTATTCATTCTGAGGGGCAGAGGAAAGAGAGAGGAAGAGAGAGAGAGAGAGAGAGAGAGAGAGAGAGAGAGAGATGCATGACAGGGCACAGGTGTAAGGTCAATTCTGGAAATTGGTTCTCTCTCCACGTAGACTCCGGGCATTGAATTCAGGTTGAGAGTTTGTATACTGAGCCATCTTGCTGACCCTGGCATCCATGTCTGACCCGTGAAAGGGTAACTCCAGATGGAATGACATCTGTCAGGGAGCGGAAGCTCGAGGTTTAAGAGCCCATTCAAAAGTCATAAGAAAAGGTGATGCTGGAGTTCGCATGGAGGTCCGTGAGACCTGCTTTTCCTGAACTCAGCGAACCCCCGTGTATCGCACAGGAAACGCATTTCTCTGACCGCTGCAAGCCCGGGTTCCTATGTCATTGCAGGGGCCATAGTCTGTGACTGCCGTTTTACATGTGGTCTTTAAAGCACACGCAGTGTTTGTCTTTTCCCAGTGGGCTGCAGTCTTTGCCTTGGACTGTCATGGTTTGAGTGTCAGCCTTAGATCTTTGGCGCTAGCTCTGGCTGCCCCTCCTAATTCATCCCCTAAGGAAAGTTTCCAATGCTGGAGGCAGCAGAGACTGCCATCCCACTGGGTCCCAGGAGCAATCAGTACCTTTAAGTACCTTTAAGGATGCATCTTGGCTTTGCGTGATAATTACACAAAAATCAAAGCTTGAAGTCTAGGAATCTCAGTAGCAGGAAAGATTGCTTACCCATGAGCCCCTGCCTGGGAAAAAAACTCATCAGGGTCAGTGCTGGATGAGTGGCCCACGGAGGGACCACGACCAAACAGCCAGGCTCTTCCTCAATCAGATAACCAAGGGAAGCAAACTCTTCCATGCAATACAAGGACAAGCACTACAGGCAAAAGCTGGGGAACGTCCTGTTGTCCGTGCTGCCGTGGGCCGACACCAGACACAAGGTGGTCCCTGCTGTCGTGAGACAGGACCAGATAAAACTTAGGGGAAAAGAGAGATGTTTTTGGTTCAGATTCCAGAGGGAATCCAGTCCATTATAGTAGGAATCACACAGCAAAAGACAAGGCTAGGGGCAGGAGGCCGCCCCCTAGCATGGTGGAGACAGAACAAGAACAGAGAAGCGGGGCTGGCACCAAAATTCAAGGGCCGCCCCCTGCGACATCTCTTCCTCCAGCAAGATTCAAAGGGGCCATGACCTTCCCAGTCATTAACACCAGCTAAGGATGCAAACACCAGGAGCCTGCGGGACACAACACATTCAAATCATGACAGTCCAAAGACTGCAGCCCACTGGGAAAAGACAATCACTGCGTGTGCTTTAAAGACCACATGTAAAACAGCAGTCACAGACATGAGACATGGGAAAATGCAATGTAAAAAAAGAGAATAGTTCAACCAAATGACAGCAAAATTTTAAGTCATCTCATTGGTTACAATAAAGACTATCTCAAAATTTGACCCATTTTGATTGAACAACGAACGGGCTGGCAAGATGCTCACTGGGTAAAGCACTGGGAGCAAAGCCTGCGGCGTGGCCTCAGTTGCTGGACCCCACAAAAAGGTAGAGAGAGAGACCAGATCCGCAAAGTTGTCCTTGCCCTCCGCATGCACGCCATGTTACACGCGTGTGCAGTGCGCGTTCCTCTCACGCACACACACCTACACGCAAAAATAAGTAACAACAGAATTAACCTAAAATTTAAAGAAAGGACTTTACAGACAATCACACCAAAATATAAATATGTAATTTAGCCTGTGGTGAGGGGTTGCTGGTACACTGGTAAGAAGCAAAGGCAAGGTCAGCCATTCGAGCAGTACAGGAGGTTATTCAAGAATACCTTCTCACTTCAAATGTCAACTAAGCCAATCTAAAAACATCAGAAGAAGCTGTAAAGAAAGATAAAGGTCCCGATGGATATTTATCCTCTAGATGACAACATTCAAATGAAAACCTTCAAAAGTTAGACTACGTGGGCCAGGGATCCCGTGGAAAACAGCAAACGCCCAGAATGAAAACCTGTTTGGAGCCTGGAAACCCACTTCTTTATTTCCATTCACCTGGTGGCTCCTGCCACCAAAAAATTCATTTTCACTAATTTTCAATACACTATAGCTTAAGCCTTCATTCTCCTCCCAGAACACAAATTAATCAACCCTGCCTCAGCTCGGCTGGTCCTGGGAAGTTGTCTTTCTTATTAATAGACACCCCTGGTGCCCTGAGGGCGGGTTGTTTGTTCGAGTCAGTACTGTCTTTGGAATATCTTGCCAACTGCATGATTTCTGAGAGAAAACGCAAGCTTTGTCCTGCTTACAATCACAGCCAGGCAGTCCACCCACAAACGGAATAATTTTTCTTGATTTTTAGCTGGCATTGATTTTATATTAGGAAAGTAAGATTGTTAACCACGAAAAGAAAAAAGCCGTCTCCCTGATAGCACAGCAGTCATCCCAGTAGCTGTGGCTGTGCTGGCCAGCGGAGCCTCTGGCCGCAAGAGAGGGCCAGCAGCGACGGCAGCGCCTTCTGTGTTCCTTTTGCACAGCTCTGGGTACCAGGAAGCAAGTGAGGAGAGGGCCAGGGTTCTAGAGAGAGACCAGGGAAATAAGGAAGCGATTCCAGAGGTAAGACAGCACGTGGAACGAGGCAGCGAGGGAGCGTAGCTTGGCCCCCCATCTTCTGCCTGTGTTAGGAAAAGCAGAGGTTCCCCGCGGGTGGAAATCCCCCACTCGAGAAGATGCTCTTCTGCGGTGGTTATTTCATCTTAATTCTCTGTAATGAAAACAAGCACTAAAAGCTTCCCGAGCAGCCGGAGCCTCCCCAGGTGACGTGGCATGGCGCCACATTTGGGAAGCTGCTGGGTGAGAGGCAGTGGCTGGGCCGTGACCTAGCGCGCTGTGTCCTGCCGGTGAACCACCCGTAGGTGACTTTGGCGTTGGCCAGGAAAACTGACTTTCCTATGTTTCTCAGACGGGTAAATGAGGGGCTAGGGAGATGGCTTCAGGACCTGAGTTCAAATTTCTAGCATCCCAGTGAAAGCCTGGCGTGGCAGCATGAATCTGTAACCCTAGTGCTGGGGGGGAGGGGAGCGGGGGGAGGGAGGACAGGATGAGGAATGGGAGAGGAATCCTAGAGCCGATTGTCCTGCCAACCCGGCCAATCAGTGAGCTCCGGATCCAATGAGTAATTTTCACTCAAATAATAAGGTGGGGGGGGCAGGGAGACAATCTAGGAAGATACTTGGAGGTGACCTCTGACCTCCATAGGTACATGAACACATACAACATACCCACCCACACCGCATGCACCCACGAAGGAAGCTTAAACCGGATGTTCGCTCAAATCCTGGCGCATAACAGCTTGGATGCTTAACAACAGATGTAGTTACTTCCGTAGATATATTGGGAAAGTCTAAATTCACTTTTGCACCAGAAGAGCTGATACGTAAACTGGGTGCCTTCTGGGACATGATGGTGGGGCCAGTTCCTAGTGAAGTCAGACACGGAAAGGAGCTTCCAAGGGAAGCCACAGCCCAGGCTGACGTCGATGACTTTTGGTATTTAATTTTCCTCCGCCATAGTCGAGGTATCATTGCAGGCTTCTAAGTAACACTGCTTTGAGACCATAAAATGGAAAAGCCCTTTAAGGTGCTGAAACAAATGTCAGCTCATACATTGAGAAGGGACAGCTGCGCGAGGGGGCTGAAGGAGAAAAAAAAAAAGGTTGGCAGCAGGTGAGAAAAGCCAAAGAGAAAGAAATCAAAGCGTGTCCACAAGAGACGGTGCCTTGTTCATTAGTAATTAGCACAGTCCATTGCTGATGACCAGCCCACAGGACTAGGTCACAGTCTTTAGATAAATCCAATGTGACAATTCCACACTCAGTAACTAGTGCTTTGAAGACCACATTTGAGGGTCACACTGTGACATTAGCATTTACTGAGAATGACTTCGGCTTGTGCACTAAAAACTGTCACCTAGCTGAAAGCTAATGTAGCATCTCAAGCTAGCAGACAAGTGGCAGGCCACCAGCGGGGGATGGTGGTTCACAGCACACTGGTGATCCCAAGAGGAGGATTGTTTCCCGAGTCCCGGAGCCAGGTCAGACCAGACCAGACCAGGCTGGACCAGACCAGGCCAGGCCAGATCAGTCTTACCCACACCCAAAAACAGCCACGCAGGAAGTGAGAAGGGCTTTTTTCGGCCAAGAATGTTAGGGTCTCTCTTCTCCCCCTTGCCCCCCCTTTCTTTTTTCTCTTTTCTTTTCCCTCAGCCCCTTGCTGACACCTTGCTTCCTTCTTCTGTTGCAAAGGGCACCATCAAGGCTCAGCTACAGAGACGGGCAGTGGGCTGAGCTCAACCTAAGGGAGGCGGCTGGGAGTTACTCTGGGAAGGTGATGTGCTCTGTAAGCTATTTTGATTGTGCTTTTACAACAGAGCAAAGCTCTTGTAAGGAAGGTGGTTTCATTCTGAGCAGAATCCACAGCTCCGCAGCACTGTCCTAGGGCATTGGCTGGACCAAAGTCCTTCTGTTTCCACAGGGCTGAGGTCTTTCTCCAAGTGTTTCCACGGAGCTCACGATCCCTTTTGAATTCATGAATCATGCCTGGCTTCCTTCACCTTCCCAGAAAGGCCAAGCGAACAAAGGCAGGTCTTTGAAGAGTATCGGTTCTAGTCAGTGGGAGGCAAGAGGCCAACGGAACAGAAAAGGAAGAGCACCTGGGGCCGGGGAGAGCGGCTCACTGGTAAAAGACTCGCCTCACCACCACGGGGATCTGAGTTCAAGCACCAGGCCCACGTGAAAAGCGTGGTGGGGCGCCCCCTACTTGTAAACTCAGTGATGGTGTGAGGGGCAGCAGACATGGACGGAGCCCGGAAGACTGACAGCAGGTAGCCTGACTTCCTAGGCAAACTTCCAAGCTAATGAGAGACTCAATCTCAAATACTCATATAAATGATGACAATGACAACCACAAAGCCAGAGAGTTCCTGAGGATCACCTGATGTTGTCTTAGTCTCTCTGAGACAGGTGCACAGGAGCTCTGGAAATGTCGAGGAGCAACCATGGCTTTCCTAAAGCCTGCAGGGCAGCCCCAGGCATGTCCCCACGCAAAGACGACCGCCCGTGCGCACATGCACACTTGACACATGCACACCTATGCACACAGGTATACTTGTGTGCGTGCACACACATACTGAGAGTCAAGAGAATTGCACCTAATAGCCACGCCCTGGGGGTCGGATGCCGTCTCCATGCTGAACCCCAAACATCAGGTAGAATACCTGCAGCTAGCTACAGGGACAGCGGTTGAGTGTGTTGCGGTTAGGACACGTGTCCAGAACAACGTGTTTGCCGTGAATATCCAGGAAGCTGCGCAGTGGATGAGCAGAACTACTGACCACTATCCTGTTGGTTTCTTCTTGGGCTTTTGCCTGTAATTCTTCGTTTAGATCCACATGCCGGTCTGGAGCCCAACAGAAGGACACAAAGGCTGACAGCTGTGACTCGGCCACATCCAAGGCATGCGGCACGGTCTCAAATGACTCGATGAGGCCGGACACAGCGCCAGCTCCTCAACGCTGCCCCGAGCGCGCCTTGTGACATGAGCTGGTGCGAAGCTCTCGTTTCCACACGCGCTGGGTCCTTTTCCTCCATGTGTTTCTACAGAGCCCACGTGCCTTACAGCCCTACTGAGTTCATAAATCATGCCAGGGAGGAAAGGTTGATAGGAAAAGCGACTTCTAAGAGATGAAAAATCATCATGATGTTCTTGTTTGCAACTTTTAGATAAATAGCTTAAGTTCTCAGCTCTCCTGACTTCTGATTCACCGAAGATTTCCCACCGCCCCCAGAGAGGTAGCTTGTGAAGCTCTTCTCAGGGACCACGTAATAGAGAGAGACGGTCACTACAAAGACTGGCTTTATGACACATTTCCAGGCGCAGGAGCAGAGGCGGGGAGCTGCAGGAGGGCACACAGTGTTCCCGTGCCTCGGAAGGGCTTATCTGGTAGCTCTATATTTGGAGAACACGTCCATTCAGATGTTGCAGCCCAATTATTAATGTGGCCATAAAATGATCACGGAAGCCAATTCCTACCGCTTGGAAGCTCCAAGGGCAATTAGTTGAATTATCAAAGCAGCGAGCACAATGCCTTCCGTGAGAGTTGAAGCAGCTGCCTGCAGAAGCCCCGGAGTTAGCCACAGGGCACAGGGAGACATGTTAAATTTTGCTCATGAGTTCGTCTCTCACTGACTCATTTGGACTCCACAGACGTGATTCTCTTAAATGACAAAACCAAATCGGATCCCACACAAACCCTCACAGACAGAAGGAACTCATGAGACATAAGTGTCTCAGACAGGTGCATGGGAGCTCCGGAAACATCTTAGGTGTGACTGTCAGCTTTCCTAACACCTCCAGAGCAGCCCCAGACATGTCCCCACGCCAGCCAACCATGTGATTCCCCTGCTCCTGACCCCCACACGGCAGTCACGCCTCGTCTTTGCCTGGGTGAGCTGCCAGTGTAAGAAGTGAGAGGGGGACGCGGGAGGGGGGCTGTTGCAGTTTCCCTTTATGTTGCTGGTAAATCATCTCCAAACAGCTTAAGGGAACAAAGGGTTTATTCTCTCTTACAGTCAGCTTGACAGGAGAGCATGCGCCATCACCAAAGGCTGAGGGAACTGGACACACAAAATTCACACAACAGCTGACAGAGGGATGATCCTTACTTGCCAGACCAGCATGTCTGACCAAGTGTACAGAAGGACGCCTCCTTTCTCAAACAGCTCCCTCCATTTTATCCACCTGCCTGGGGACTAGTTCCGCCACAGTGGGCTGGGCCTTCCTCATCCTCTTGACAGTCTCCTGCAGGTTCCTCTGGGCTTAACTCAACTACCAATTCTCTACACGTGTCTGCATTGCTTGAACCCTGAACCACCACGTTGACACCTGCATTTAACTGTGACAAGTGGTGATGCTGGAGAAGGAAGTGGATGCAGGTGAGAGGGTCCCACGTGTTCCTTCCCTCCCGCTCCATAGGTAGAGCCTTTCTGCTTTAATGTGCAGACCCCTTGAGCATCCTGTGTCCGGATCTAACCTCATGTCACCCCCACTTGCTCCATCCATCCGGCCACACCAGCGTTTACTGGTGTCTACACCTCAGCTCCAGCAGCACTGTGTCAGCACTCAGCTCTGGCCATCAGTTGAGGGACTGTGTTTATCGTCAGTAGGAGAAATCAAGACCAAGTCACCTCTCCACGACTGTCCCTCAGAAGAGATATTTCAAGATGCAAAAAGCATCCATCATATCCCCCCAACAGATACACCACGTGCCAGTGTGTTGACCCCCTGTGCTTCTTGTGAATTCCATGAGGACAGACCTCTCTCAGACACAAATACCATAGGAATGCTTGATGCATAGTAGGTACATGATAACCGTTTGCTAAATGACTGTCACGGGGGGAACCATTTTTACAAGAATGCTCTCTGTTCGGACAAACTTTATAAAAGCGTTCTCTTACAGAAGCATTCACCCATCCCGGAAGAGGGTCCTCTGGTGAATCGCAGGCACCTGAAGCCTTTGTCCTGTCATTGCCGGACTCGCGGGCTGTCCCAAGCTGCCAATTACACGCAGTGAAAAACACAGGTCCCAAGGTGCCAGCCAGGCAGCTCAGGCATCTGAAGCCCGGGGTCTGCTAGTAATGAGATCTTGGACCCGAGTGTGACTTTATTCTGCTCTGCAAATTGAGGGGATGAGAGCTAATTGGACGGCTCCAGGCTCCATGCAAGGGGACCTGGAAGCTGACGGATGACAGAGGTGTCCTGAGGGCCGGGGCAGGAAGGCTCCACGAGCCTGATGCCCACGTGACTGAGACAAGCCTTGAGCCAGTGCCGCTGGGTACTCTTCCCCCAACCGGGGTCCCCCACGCAAAAGAACAGCAGCACCTCAGGGGTGCCTAGCCGGGTGAGTGACAGCTCGTCGGCAGGGAGCTCACACTAGGCCACGAGCTCGGGGGCTTTGCTTCTTTCCCTGGGCCAATGACCTTGGTCAGAGCAGGCTTGGGGCTGTGCTGGAGTAGAAGGGGGGGCAGCGTGCAGGGCCGAGGACGGGAGGAAGGGCAAGGACCTTCCCAGGAGAGCTGGTGGACCCCTGGCCAGGTTGATCTGGAGCCAGGTGCGAAGTCCAGCAGGCATGTGCCCTTGGGTAAGCAGCTGAAGTCTCTATGTTGTCTACACATGGGGATCAGCGGGGGGGAGGTAGGGGGCAGGGGGACGGGGGGGGGGCGCACAGGGAGAAAGGCCAAGGATGGGCAAGGCCGTCATGACCACCCAAAGACACCATTTCAGGTAGTGACCACGGCAAGGGGCAATGCAACATAGACAACAGTGTGATTCCAACTCCCTTTCAAATATTACAGATCACGAAAAGGCTTGGCCACACTTTGGGGAAGAAAATGACTAACACTGGACCAACAAACCGTGCCAAACCCGAAGGTCACATCCCGTTCCCCAAAGCCCATGGAGACAATCTCAGCACTGAGCAGTCAATCCTTTAGTCAAATGTTTACGTAGCATCAGCTGCAATGAGAAAACAAACATTATTTTTGTTTTAATACCCACGATGCAGACACACGGCGTACACAGTGCGGGCGATCTGAACACAGACCAGCGGTATCGGCGGAGCCTCGGCGCACACTGCCGGGCGACTCTGTCCGTGGAAATTCACCCCGAAATGATTAGCAGCTGAAACACACGGAACCCTTTCAATTGCCACAGCTTAGAAGAATCGCCCACCTAGTCTCACCCCAAGCAGAAAACAGTACTTAGGCTGAAGAGCACCTGTGTGTTGGAAAGAGTAGAAAGAACAGTCAGGACAAAGCAATTGGAAAAGAGAGCACAGAGCACCCCCATATTAGGTTGCTGGGGGTGAATGAGCTGAGGTATATTCTATGGAAGCCAGGCCTGATCAAAAAAAGTATTCCCCATTGAAACAACATGCAATAATAGTGTATTACAAAAATACTCCAAGGCAATTCTTTTAGAAGAGAGTCAGTCTGTTACGCGTGCGCACGTATACACACACACACACACACACACACACACACACACACACCTGTGCATACCAACGCCCTGATCTCACAGGGCAGATAGATTAACTCAGCAGCAAGCTCTAGTCTCCAGAAGTTCAGGCAAGGGAAGCTCATCAGAAGTCTTCACTCCAGCAGTAAAACAATCACAAAGTCAGCGTGGAAGAAATTCCCAGATTTGTATACCAGAAAGCACCAGGAGTGTGTGTGTGTGTATGTGTGTGTGTGTGTGTGTGTGTGTGCTTTAAATCACAGTATCCACTGTCAAAACGAAACACTTTAGGAGCAGCTACTAGATACATATTTACACGCATATTAAAATATGTGTATACATATTAAAATCACATTCTTCACAATAACAATGCAACCCTTCAGCAACACAGAAAATGTACCTGTGTCACAGATAATCTTCTCTGGGTTTTCTTCCAAACTGTAAAACCCTATCTTAACGTGCCGGATAAAGAGGGCACCTGGCGGGATGTGGGACTCAGGCCCCAGGCCGCACTTGGCAATCCCACATCCAGGGGAGGAAGGGGTGGGGCCTGAGTCAGGCAGGAGTCAGACTGGAAGCTTCTCTAATACACACCCAGGTGCTCAGAAACACCCCAGGTTCCCTGCGACCACACAGAAACCTGGCTACGCAATCACCCCGTCCTCAGGTTCCTGCAGAGATCCTCTGGCTTGCAGAACGGCGCGGGTCGGGTTCCACGGAGCAGAGACAGGAGCCAAGGGGGAGGCACCCAGGGCTTCGTGGGAATGTGTCTGCTCGAGGCGTGGGCTCTGAGGGGCTAGCGAGCCCCTACCCTGGCCGCGGCTGGTAATGTTCTCCTGTTTCTTATCTTGTAGGCTTTCTTATCGGACGGGGCAGGACACAGCTAATTGTGATACATGCAGGAACAGTGCATGCATTATCTATAGGTATGTTTGCATTCTCCTCTTCCCACTTTCCTTTCTGTTTTTATTATTCTGAGTGACAAATGATGTTTATCCAGGAATGCAAGAACCATGGGGGGCCATGTTGGGGTGACTCTATCGGAGAAGGAAATGAAGGCCCTTCCTTGATCCTAATTCTCAGTCATCTCAAGTGGCCATCTTTCACCCCCCCCCATCTCGTGTAGCCATCCTTCTCCCCACCCCAAGCCTGGGATCTCAGGATGAAGGAGAGCGGCAGCCAATTCATCTTGCAAATGCACCTTTGTGGTTTCAGAGGCTGGTACCAGTGTGATGCTAACTTGCCAGTTGTGAGTCCACAGCCATCATTGCTGGGCTGTGAGCTGCAAAACTGTAAAATGTAAGTGCCTCAAATGGCATAGATCAAAGGCTCGAAGCCCCACCGTACAGGCTGGGAATGCTCTAGAAAGCCTGCTGTCCCCTGTACCCACACAGCCCCTTCCGAGACACTGATAAGGACTGCGTGGCCCGTCCTTGTCCCAGGGCGCAACCCTTCCTTGAGCAAATACAGCTGTTCTCATGGGTTTTGCTTTCATGATCAACAACCTCAAGAATAGTCTAGAAACACGTTCAAGCTTTATCAGACCCTTGACAGCCTTTGAGATTTTAAGCCATGGGCCAAACGTTCAGAGGATGGCCGTTTTGTTTGGTTTGGAAATGTAACTTTTACGCTATGTGATGACCGACAGAGGCAATTTGATCTACGTCATTTGTGGAAAGCAAACTGAGGTCATGTGCCGAGGTGGCTCGCACATCCTAGTTGGTGTGGGCAGAGTGGCAGGGGCTGTGGGAGTGCAGGGTCTCTTAGGCACGCTGATCTCCTTTACTTTGGGGACTACTACTACTACTATTCAGCAGGTCCAAGTCTAATGTGTGAACCCCTGAACTGTTTCCACCATTCCTACCAACAGGCCTGCTCCCCTTCCTCCCTCCTGGCCGGCATCTGATAACAGTGTCTTGGGCAACTGTCCGTTAGATGAGGTGTTACCTCCTGCTAGGATCTCCCTTCCCACGTGACCAGCGACAGGCCATGTTCACTGGCTAGGGGCCTGCCGAGTTCTCAAACCATCAGTTAGAACTGAGGAGTTACATGCCTAAATCTGTAAAAACAAACCTAACTTCCCCTCCCTTAACCCCTCCCCCAAAACAATAGTAAATGAGCTCTTCCGATGCACTCTCTCTGTATTGAAAGCAGCCAGATGTGGGTCCTGTGAAGGCCACCACAGGTCTGGCCCCAGCCACCATCATGACAGGGCCGAGGCCTTACAAAACAGAACTGGGTCACCAGGAGACCATGTCCTAAAGCAGCCAAAGGAGGAGGGCACTGGGGGGGCCATGAGCAGTGTCCTTCCAGAGGAGCTGCTGGGCCAAGTTGCTTCCATGGAAATGCCAAAGTCGGAAGTGAGGTACACAGCTGGGCAGGTGGGACCGGCACTGACGGGCAGACATCCTGGACAGGATAACCTCACAATGAAGAACTTATTGCGTCCAAAAGATTGATAGCACTAGAGCCGAAAAGCCACCGTACCGGCCCATGCATCAGGACCAAATGCTTGGCAGCAGGAGGAGCATCAGGGGACTTGCAACAGCCCCCACCAGGGCGTAAGCCAACCGACTGTTCTTGGCTACAGCCAATGTAGATGCTGACAGCCGCCTCCCAGACAAGCTCGCCTAGGGAGATCTGTCTACTACGTTGAGGGTTTTATCCAAGAGTAGGGAATGCACCACGGCCACATGTAGGTAGTCACACATGTGCGACCCGGAGCATGGGGCGGCAGTGAGGGGGGAGATGTGATCAGTGGGCAGGGGCTGGGGGATCAGCTTCAAGTGCTTTAGCAGAGCGAGCTCAAGTAGTCACCCCAGAACACAGTAAGAGGCAAGGATTCCTTTGGAAGTCTCACAGAACGAGTGCGTTCGGTCTAAAGTGACTTAACATTTTGTGAGTGGTTGAGGAACGAATTTATTAGGGCTCTGTCCAACATAACTGAAATAATTTAAATAAATCTAGCTCTAAATCCAGAAGTGACTTCACATAAAAAAGTACTATTAAAAGTGATTTAACAAGTCGGGGGAAGAATCAGTAAGAATTTGTGTTTTCAGGAATTAGTCTGGAGTGGTTGTGATTCTGAATTGGCTCACGCAGCATTCTGCGTGAATCCTAGCGTGTTGGCTACTGCCCTCTGTCCCAAAGACCCGTGAGTGTCCAAGCACCATGAGAATTGGCCAAAACTCAGAAGGACGCCGTAGGCAGAAGATCAGAGGACGGCCCACACGTTCCAGGAGCTGTGTGTCTTCCCATGGGGAAGGCTCATCACTAAACACATGCACAGAGGGACTGCTGGTCCTGTGGGGAGCATTGCACGAAACAGAGGATGAGGTGGCTCTGTGACCCCACAAGCTGAAGAGCAGGCTCTGGACGAAAGAAGAGCCATCCAGGAAGGAGCAGCCGGAGGAGGAGTGCAGCGTCTTCCCTCTCTTCCAAAAAGCAGCTGAGAATGACTCCACATGGCAACGGTATAGGGTCCTTTTGAAGGATGAAACCTGAGGTTGTCCTCTGACCTATGAACATGTGCACACACACACGCACACGCGAGCACACACACATGCGTGCACGCATACTGCAACCCTCAATATGGTGCTATAAATAACAGTTCTAGTGCTTCAGAAATTAAGTCCCAGAATAGTCTTCATGTTAACGGTTCAGCGGAAATCCTACTTTTCCCAGTCACACTGAAATCCCCAAAGCCCTTATTTCACTTAATCTTCAAACTTTCTTCCAATATTCCCACCATCTGATGTTAGCGATGAGGTTAGCGGCTACTCTGACAAGTACCAGCATGGAACGACAGTGTCGTGAAGACCACGGGACTGGATGGAAGGGGCAGGAAAGTTAGCGCTTCTCAATGATCTGAAACTCCAGGACTTGGGGAAGCCTCAAAGCTCTGTCTCTGATATAAGCACACTATTTTAACTTAAATCGTGGAAGTTGAAATCTCAACAGAAGCACTCCCCTGCTGCGGCCTGGCCACAGCCTGAATCTAGGACCCTGATATGTGGACAAGGAGTCAGGGAGACAAGAACAGCAGACACACAGCTCTGGGCTGAGTGAATCTGAACTCGTTTATTGAAGCTTACAGCAGAATTTATGTTAGAAAATCTAGGGTAGGGGGCAAAGAATGTGTCACTAAGTTCATAGGGAAACATCAAAGAAGAGCAAGACAAAATTCTTTACAGGATTATGTAAAACATATTTATTCCAGTTAACAAAGAAAAGGCAGGAGTGAGGGACCAGACACGACATCTCTGGGTAGAGTTAAAAGCAGGCATGACACTTAGTTGCTAAAAGGGAAGGGACAATGATGCCTCAAAGCAGAATGACCTTGCATTAACATACCTCAAATGTGTAGGGAGGGAACTGGAGGGTGGGGTGATAACCTAGCCAGTCCTGAGAGAACAAAAAGAGATGATAGGAGATAAACTCAATTCCCAGAAGAAAAAATTCACCTGTCATTGTCTATGCAGACAAGAGGCAAAACTGGATTTATGAAAAGGGAGGAGACACTAACAACTGTCCACTTTGGATGTTAGTCCTGACAGCCCCCATATGTCTCTTATCTATTCTAAATAAGCCATGTCCTATTTCTGGAAAAATGCTTTTCTTGAAGCAGTTTCCCCCATGCCGGACCTTGTCAAACAACATGGTTGGTTGAGGACGTGGCACTCCCCCACTGGAGTTTAGAATTTTCTTCCATGAATCACAACGGTTTCCCCTTCTTGAAAATGGAGCCATGCTTTGCATGGATGATAGACGGCTTCAGAACCATCTTACGTAAACTGCTCCTCCTCTTTCACACCCAGGGTTGAGCGTTTCCCTGCTCTTTCAAAAACTCAAGAGAAATTGCTCTCTCCCACACCTCATGTTTCTGCAGCACCCAAGTAGTTGAATCACTGCTGTCCAGAGTGCAATTGGCAAAAGCAAGTCCAGGGGCCAACACCACCTCCTTTCTAGAAGCGCAGGCTGGAGAAGAACAAGGGGTCTTGGTCTGAAAGGGACACGCCTGTCATTTGGGAGCACTGGCCAGCAGCTGCACCGAATGAGGAAGGGCAGTGGTGGTGAATGACATGTATCAGTTAAGTGGACTTTCCTTGTATTGTGGAACACCAAGGTCTGATCCCTAGAGGGGCAAAGAAAGTGGACCACCTTTATGGCAACCTCTGTGCAGAACAGGACAGGTGAGCTCAAGTTCCGAATCCCTTCAATTGGTCCAAAGCCCGGCTTCAGACCCAGGACTTTCGACAAATTGCAGGACTTTGGCTGTGAAGTCCCACCTGGCCACATCAGCCTCCAACTGGAAGCACGACTGGGATTGGTAGGCTAAAAGGAAGTTTCAACATAAGGAAAATTTAAAATACTACACAGCTGTGGTTGTCTCAGGGGCTGAAACACAGGGTGGGGGGCAGGAACACAGCAGCTGCTAGGGTCCCCAAGTTGCAGTTTGTCAAGGTTGCTTGTCAGACAGACAGCTGCAGAAGTGATAGTCCTACCTATCGTGCATTTAAACACCTGAAACCCAGCTTCCCTCTGGAGTCAGGAGAACTCCTGTGTTTCCATGACTGCGTGGCTCAGTGAGATGAGAGGGGTGTTGTGTTCAATCTTGGCTACTCCCGCTGTTCTCAACTTGTCCTGTAATACATGTCTGTCTACCTTTGCCATGGGTAGCAAGACTATCTCTCTGTAACATAACACTTGCCACAGAAATATACAAGACGTGGAGCGAAAAATAAAATCACAAGGACAAAAGGTCTTGAAACAATGTCAAGGCTACCAGGAAAAGCAGAGCCAGGGAAAGACCAGAAGCAGCAGCTGTTAAGGGGCGACTTCTCAAAGCTGGGGGCCTAGGGTCAGGGCTCATTGGTGCCTTTCATCGTGAGCTGGTGGCAGTTCCTCTTTGAAGACCTGCAGATTCACCCAGCGATTCTTTCCACCTCTGGAATCCAAGAGGCTGCTAATTTACAGTTAAGAAAAAAAAATTCTGAGAGCTCAGACAAAGTACATGCATGGGGGTACACGAGTCGGGAGTCTGCCAGCTTAAACCTCCATCCCTTCCTGGGCCCGTGGGTGCCAAGATCTGACCCACAAAAGAGTGTTCTGCTCACCAGCTCACTGAAATGCCAAGCACCAGAAAGGCTCTGTTCTCCCAACTAGAAATTCTGAAATGGGTGACAGAACCACCCCCCCAACACACACACATACACACACACACACACACACACACACACACACACACACAAGATGACGTTCCTTTCATTGTGATCTGGACCAGCTGAGATATTCAAATGCAGGCTCCTCAGCATGAAAGAGGATTAAAAGAGATTGAAGCTGGAGTTCTCTTTCAGCAAAACTTTTCTGGCTTATCATCCCGACTTCCTGTCAAAATACACTTTAATTAGTTTAGGAAATGTTTTAAGGATAAATTGCTAATATCATCTTTGCCCAGAAGCAGGTGAAGGCTTTTGTCTCCGCCTGTCTCAGCAGCTCCCTTGTCAGACTAATCTGATGAATCATGGGGATGATTCACCTTTTGTTCTGATGTGGTTTCCCAGGAAAGTAGGGAAAAGCATCGTTGCGCGTCCATCCCTTCCCTCTTCTACCCAAATGGTTAATTCATACAAGAACATCACAAGGAAAGGGGGTTGAATTCTCATTTATATGTTTTTATGAAAATAACAGTGTGCTAGCCTCGATTCAAAGGGTTCTGGGGGTGGAAGCAAGATGTTGCAGGATATTAATAATGCCGACTCAGATTAATTAGCGAGTATTGTCTCCAGAACTGAACTGTTCTTGGGGAGGGACAGGACTCTTCCCATTCTTATCAGATCTGCAAGATGTCCTCCCTCAGGATGACATGCCCACACCTGCTCCATGTCCCAGCACCTAGGCTGCCACACCTAAGCCTCAAAGGAACCAGGGGACACTGCAGGCTGCCAAGTGGACCGGACATCACAATGCGTGGGAAGGCCCTGGACTGCCCAGGGTTGACTTTCCCCACCCCAGAGAGGGGGCTTGTCCCATGGCTCTCTTACTGCTATATCTGGCAGAAAGCGCATCTGCAGGAGACTACAGAGTCACCCCGGAGGAAAGCCTTGTGATTGGATGGGGGAGGGGTTCAGAACGTGTTGTTTGCAGATCCACTAGACAGCGAGGATCGGGCGGGCACTATGCCATTCCTGAGGGTGGCCCGGCTCCCTCATCATTACAGCAGGAGGGGATGGTGCAGGACAGGACCTTGGACTGCTGCTCAGGCAGGATGCGCCCCAAACCTGCCAAGTTCTTTCCCGCATTGATTTGAGGATTTGAGGAAACGGAAGACGCAGAAACCCTGGCTGGTGTTGTCACGTCGTCCCGTTAGTTGTCCACATCAAGTTTATGAACTATGCAACTGAAAAGACATCCAGACACTCCCAATCCCCCCTACACACACGCATGCATGCACATGCACACGCACGCCCTCGCTCACTCGGGCACTCTGCAGAAGGGAGCTTGTCAGGGTGGTGGTGGACATGGCGGCAGCAGAAAGGAAACAACGTGACTGATGAAGTCGCGCTGCAGGGGGAGGTGACTCTCTGTATGCAGAGTTCATGCCGCCTGTCCAAGGCCACGTGGAGCAGTGGTGCCCACTGCCTTTGTCACCCAGCGATTATCTCTTGGCGCAAGTGTCCTTCCCAGTCCTGCTTCCCCTCGTGCATATTAACTTCTTCCATCACAAGAGCGAAGTTGGGGGAGCGTGGCCTCCCGTCTGGTTCTCAGCATGAGCGATGGGAAGGTCACACAGAAAGCCATCTCTGGGCAGTGCCTTACACAGTGTCATCCTGCTGTGAGAAAACTTTTTTTTAATAAAATAAATTAAGTCAGGAAAAAAGAATGATTTTGACAGGTCTCAACATTCTCTCAAAAATTCCCAAAGCTAATAATCCAAGTTCTTTCTCTATTCTATTAGAATTCTAAAAATACATTATTCCTTTTCTCCAGGTGTGTAAGGATTTGCGTTTCAGTCATTTCAGAATCTTTCAGCAGCGCCTTGCTTGCATTACGTAGACGCTGCTTATGCCAGTCCTGATTACTGATTACTAGTCCCAGTGCCTTATTTGTAAAGCAATGACTTGAGTCTCATTTGGGAGAAAAGAGCTAATTACGTCCGCAGCCCTCACCTTTGGTGATGGGCAAAGGTAAAAATCAGGGAAAACTATACAGACATCCAAAACAGTATGAGGGAGGGAAGCTCATCAGTTTCAGGAGGAAATAAACGTATTGCATCTTCAGGTGAATATGGAGATTTCTCTGGGGACTAAATACGGGATTCAGTCTTGTCACAAAGCTTCGAATTAGGCTGCAACCAACCAACCAACCAACCAATCAGATTGCTGGAGAAAGCGCAGGGGCTTTGGGGCACACTGGTTCCAGGGTGCTTGGTAAGCCATTCCCTTGGCTGGGCTCTAAAGATGGAGGTGACATGCTGGAGAGTGGGGGCCAGCTGGGGTTCAGAACAGTGCCTGTGCCCCTAGAGAATGTGCACAAAGAGGTAAAGGCTCTTCATGTGCTAAAAACTATGATTGCTGTGTGCTTGGGCAACGGCTCTCACGGTGACGTCGGGCGAGCTTTGCCTCTCAGATAATGACATCAGGACACGCATGCTTCTTAGATGCTGATGTCAGACCAACAGGCCTGGCTCTTGGTCCCCACTAGCTCCTGCACGTGGCCAAGAGGTCATGTGCTTGTCTGGACAGAGGAAGGACATCATCACAATGAGTGGCGAGGTCCCAGGACGTGACCAAGGAGAGTCAGTACCTGGGGAACTGACTACAACGTGCACTGGACAGGATGCGTGTCCTGGGCTCTGATTCGTTGCAGTTACACCCCTGAAAACCATGGCGTCTTCATGGAGGCCGTGGGCAGGTGTGATGGGCTGACTGCATGTGATTGAAGACTGATCTCTTCTAATGACAGTGCATGCTAGGTGTGGCTTCTGAGGGTGGGTAAGATATGCTAAGCATGCATATTACAGTCCCACCAGTCCTCTGGGAGACTAAATACAGCACCTTGCTGCTGGGGACAATAATGATGAGCAAATGTCAGAAAAATGACCCCAATCGGCCTGCACTGCCCCTTGGCCAGCACATGGCCCCTAGCCTCTTGCACGCTAGGCCTGAGCTTGGAGTTGGGTACTCCCAAAAGGTCTGGGAACTACGCATGAAGCAGAGGAGGTAGATGGGATGGAGCTTCCGTCAAGCCACACCCCACTTGGTCAGGATACAGCTCCAGGATGGGTGTCAAAGGCCACAGCCTGAGTCAAGACACTTAGCTGTGGAGTTGGTAGCTGAGGTAACTGGCTACTTTTCTACAACTGTCTTTATGATTCCCCTCTCGCGACAAACATCTTTACGGCCCCAGCACGAACATTCCTGATGAGCCACTGACCTAGGAGTTTGAAGACTCACGGTGAGGCTCTAAACATGTGCCTAAGATGTGAAGTTGTGCTAGGAAAGGAGATCAGGATTTAATGAATCTGTGTGCTTAGAAATATAACAAAGCTAGTGATTATAAATCACTAATATATGATTGGGGTGTGATCCACATTCATATATTTGCATCTATAAAATACAGCCGCATAATTTATGATAGAGTACATAATAAAGTATATAGGTAGAACAAATAGAACTCTATAAAACAGAAAATGGGGTGAGCAGGACTGTGCTCTAGCAATTAGGAGGGATGAGTTCATCTGTTTACTGAGATTCGGTAAATCAAAGAAGCAAGCTCTGAGCCCGGCCCTGGCTGCACATACCGCAATGAACCAGTTCAGCACGGTGCGCGTCTCGGTGAGTTCGCAGGCCCAAGAGAAAGCAGCTGTCAGGCAATGAGACTTGCTGTAGTGACACACGGGGGAACCCAGCTCGGGACAGAGCCTGGCAGGTTGCCTCTGCTCACAGGGTCCCTGACTTTAGAAAACCCACAGAACAAAGGGGAGCCGTGTAACCTCAATTTTTGAGAGATGAGTAGGCATTGGCAAGGTGCTTGCCAGTTCAGCTAGGGGGAGTCTGGCAGCTGGACCGAGATAATAAGCAAGAAAGAATGAGGACCAGTTGTTTCCAGGGCTGGGGGAAGGGGGGGTGAGCAGGAGGAAGAGGGAAGACCGCCGAAGGTCTACGCTGGGACCCAGCAGATGGACAGGCAGGAGGGACATTGGAGCTGGACTCTGTTGGGCCTGTGGTGTGGCCAGCTGGAAGGATGACGGTCACCAGCCATGTGTGGCAGGGCAGAGAACCAGCGAGCATGATGGACCTCTGGACATGCCAGATGGACGGTGTCCTCCGGAGGTTCCTGTGCAGGTGTGCGCGGACAGAGCGGTGGCCACCTTGGGTTGTGACACTTTCGTCGCCAAGAGAGGTGGCTGGGGGCACATTGATAAGTGAGACCCAGAAAGGACTTGTCTGAGTTCTCGGGGACACAAGTGTTCCTTGGAACAAACCCAGGAAGCCAGGAGCGGATGTCAGTGACGCCGGCTAGATCAGAGCCAGATGCCACCCAGCGCTGCCATTTGGGAATTATTCATCTACTCATGGTCACAAGATAAGAAACACCCCCCCCCCCGCCATGCACTGGCTCCCTGGGACCCCCTATAGCTGTTCCTGGGGCTTGTCTTTGCGTGGGGGCTTCTTCATCCACAGTTCACAGCAGAAGGGCCTGGGTCCCCATGGGGAGCTGAGGTACCCACAGTAGTGGGGTGGGGGTCTGAAGAACCACAGTGAGCACCAGGGGTTCCCTGGCCCAATTCAAAGGGGCTTAAAAGCAAAGGCTCGGAACAGCAGCCCACTGAGTCATATGGTCCAGGCATTGGCACAAGAAGACATCAAAGATTTCTGGTTTCTTCCCCGCTTCACGTAGGGGCTACGCTCACCTGCTTTGAACTCTTCTCTGCTGTAGAGAAAGCAGCGGACAAAGACTCCCTCAAGCTGAGAGGTCGGCAGTGGCTTAGAGAGAGAACTGGCAGGGCCCGGGTGTCTGTGGAGCTGCAGATGGACAGAAGGCAGAGAGGAAGCAAGGCAGCTGGAAGAAGCGTTACTAGAAAACCTCACATCATCCTCAGGGAGACGACGCAGTTCTGTGTGGGCGGAGGGAACTGCCTGAGATTTAGGGCAGATGTTTACTCACTCAGATACTTACAGGGCGCCCGGGCAGATGGCTCAGCGGGGAAAGTACTTGCCTTACACGCATCAGGACCTGACTTCAATCCCCAGAACCCACTCAAGAAAGAAAAGCCGGGCACAGCATTACGGGGTTATAGAGCCCCGGGGATGTAGGACAAGATACTGCCTGGGATCACTGCCCGACAGACCTGACCTGACCAGACAAGCTCAAGGCCTGTGAGAGACCCTGTCTCAAAATCAGGGTGTATCATGCCCGACAGAACAGAGAAGTGGAGACACCCCCCACACACACACACACGCCCATCTGCACACATGTGAACAGGCACACACACGGACACACACCAAAAAGGAACTATATGGAATAATGTATTTATGAGACCATTCCCACACTTCAGGCTCATCTTTGACGAGGCCAGGAAAGTAAATCTCCCTCCATTTGTTTTAATGGGGAACTACTACGCGTCATGGAAGGTGTGGGAAGTATCGTAGGTTCTTCTCCCGGCCTACGAAACAGGAAGCTCCACTGGCTGGCTGTGTGGTCAGGAAGGAGAGCGGAGACGCAGGAAGAGAAGAGCAGGAAAGACACTTCACAGCAGGCAAACGGATGCACAGAGCAGCCCAGAGCTGTTTCTACCCCACTCAGTGCAGTGTGCAGACCCCACCCAGTGCAGTGTGCAGACCCAGTGCAGTGTGCAGACCCCACCCAGTGTAGTACACAGACCCCGCCCAGTGCAGTGTGCGGACCCCGCCCAGTGCAGTGTGCGGACTGCATCAGGCGCCACAGCCCAGCTCACGCAGGACAGACCCTAGTCCCTTGGAATCATGTTCAGAAGTTCCCAGGCTGTTTGCTGCCGAGGGTTAAGCATGCAGCGTGACGCACACTGAGCCTGTCTGGGCACTGCAAGAGCATTAGACAGTGCCTTGGAGAGGGACCCACTATATCAAGGGAACTAGACAAGGAGACCCCAGCAGTCCTAAGAGAATAAAGAATGTGGATCCCAGATCTACGGCTTGCACATGAGGTTGCAGGATTAGCATCTTCGCAGCTGGGGGATGAACAGATTGACAGGTGCAGGTGGTCCTAATAGAGAGCCAGGAACCAGGCGCTGGGAGGCACACCCCGTAGACATCACCACCCCACGTAAGTACCTGCTGCAGATACAAGAGGGGGCAGAGCACGGGAACCAAGCTCTCAAAGGAGCTGGCATCTGCTGGCAGAACTGAGCCAAGCCAGACTGCCCCGCAGAGCTCTGTGCGTTTCTGTCACCAGGGCCACACCCTAGGTGTCTGATGAGGAGGGGCTGAGAGGAGGAAGAGGACAGCAGGCTCCATGAGGGGGGGGAGTGTCACTCAGGAAGCACCTGTCTTCACTCTGGTCTGATTTCATTGGGGACTTGGCAGCCTGAGGCTCTCCCTGTCTGACACCTGAATTCAGGAAGATGGAAACAAAGCAACAGAGAAACAAATGTAACAAATTTCAGCATTCCAACACAGACCCCAAACAGGAGGGAGGATGAAGGCTCACCATAGGGTGTACACAAGGGCATGGGTAATGGAGGGTAGTGGGTCAGGATGTGGCTTCTCTACATAGAGTTCGGGAAGGTTCCGGTCCTTTCTTCTCCCTAGGTTGGTAGGCATTGCTTTCTTCTAGCCACTTTGCTGTTAGGAACAAAGACACCTTTATACTACATCAAAGAGGAGCATACTCTATGGTCGAGACTACCCTATGCAGCCAACGGTCCGCTTCGGACACCCGTGACCTGCTGTGCCCTTTTCATCAAGGAGAGAGATGCCAGCGGACAGCAGTGGGCAGTGATTCACATATTGCTATTAGCAGTCGGTGCCTGCACCTCCCGAGCACGGCCCACGGCAGATGAGCTGCAACCTGGTGCCCCACAGAGGGCTGCCCAGGGCAGGGCTCCTGACCCCATGTCAGGCGGGTCCCAGAGGGGGCTCGGGTATGGCTGCCCTCTCCTACCAAGCCCACTGTGGGTAGCAATATGCTGAGCAGTGGAAGGAGGAATCCGCTTGACAGAGAGAGTCCAGTCATTTTGTTAACAGGAACTCAGATTAGATTACTCTGTGATTACATGGTTCCACGGTTTGATAAATTGGTTAATAACAGGATTCCCAATGTAGCTGCTTAATGGGAATTCAATAATTACAGGTGTCCGGGATGGTCCTGTTGGTCTAGGGAAGCTCAGGCCTCTGGTTCTAATAACTCCAGAGCTGTCTGCGACACTTGAAAAGGTCTTGCCCTAGGGGGGCCCGCTTCAGTGTTCGCTGCACTCCTTGGTAAAATCTCTCTTCTGTACCCAACCTGCCACTTCTCACAGATCCCTGAAAGCCTCTTGCGTGCCTAGTGCAATGCCCAAGTTGAGAACTCTCTCCCGCTCTTTATCAGTTAGGAGCAGACCTGGGCTGGATTACCCATTCGGCCTCAACACATACCTCTAAGGAAAATATCTATAGCATTTGAATTCAGGAGGCTCGTTCAGAGACATTTTTCTTTCTTGTATGTGTGTGGGGGGGTGTTCTTACTAGAATTTAATTAGACGGCAAATATTATCTCTCCCTGACCCGAGGAAAGGGGAAACTTAAAGGAGTCCCCCACACCTTGCACCAAGGTGCAAGGTGAGATGGAGACCAGCCCCCTGAGGTTTGCACACAGCACACCTGTCCCAAGGGGGAACCAGTCTCCACTCTCACATAGTCTGTGTTGGGGAGACCAGAGCTCACGAGATTTCCACCCTCTGTCAGTGAACCCAGGGCTTTGAAATGGGTAAGAGGACCAGATGTACTGCACAAGGGGGTAAACCAACCATAAACTTTTCTTGACAATTTAAAAAAGTTTAGTGACATTATAGTCTTCGACAGTAAGAAAAATGGTGTGCTGGATTTAAAAACATGGCACGGTCCATTAGACGGGGCTTGAACTTATCTCGAAAACTCCAGATAATATAGCTTTGCTGTTTTGTCTTTCTAAAATGTCAAAATTTGGCTAGGATTAATGGTTCTCTAAATCAATAGGACTTCATGTTTATAAATGGTTTATGGGTCCGCTCGTTATAAAATGTTAGGGAGTCACACATTACCATCGCTGGGAAACTTACTGAGATCTACTGACATTTAATCTGGCATCTGGATGGGACACAGTGAGAAGAGGCAGGCTTTTCCTAAGTCCTGAACCAAACCGCAAGGGCCTGGGAAAATGGAAGAAAAGAAGGAAGAAAAGCTGCTCAGTGCTACATCCTAACAGAAAAACAAGGGCGCCCGGGATCTAGGGATCCGAGGAGTTGACAGAGACGTCTGAGTGTGCTGAAGGCATGCCAAGTGGTGACATGCATTTCTTTAATTCCTTCTAATCTCATCTTTCTAACGCAAACATCACTGCGGGCTACATGTTAGCACACTCCAGAGATATAATTACAACCGGTATTGTTTTGGCCAAGCACTATCTGCATTGCTTCCTGTAAAACTGTGTTTGATAGGCCAAGAAGGTTGACAGTGTTGACCTGATAAATGGGCTGCGTCCCCCCAGGGCGGGCATCCCATGAGGTTCTAGTCACCTTCCAGGAAAGTAATATGCCGAGAGGCTCGTGTCGGCGCACAAGAGCTGCAGGTGATAATAGGTTTCTCAGCTGTGTAGGCACGGGGAGCTCATGTACCCACCATGAATGAGTCACGATGGCTTCCACCATGTTGTGGGGTCTATCCAGTCCTGGGACAGACACGTGGAGGCTTAGGATAAACAGTGAGGTCATTTGTGTGTGTCCAAGACAGCACTTTTGAGTGAATGGATCTGTGACGGTCAGTCCACCAGGAATCGTCCTGGAGAGCTCGGCCTCCTTATTGCTTTGCTCTGTGGTTTCTCGATCCGCCTCCCACCACTGCAGCACACCACCACACCCAGCTGGCATTTTTACGAGGTATCTGGGGATCCGAACTCAGGTTCTTGTGCTTGTGGGGCAGAGGCTTTAACCCCTGAGACATCTCCCAAGCCCCGTCTTTCAGAATTTCTATTACAACAGACAACATGGTGTGCTTCGGGGGTTTAGTATTATGTATAGGATGTGTGTGGAGGCCACAGGCTGATGACACACATCTTCCTCAATTACTGTCCACATTACGTGAGACAGGATCTCGGCCTGAAGTCTGACCTCAGCAAACATTCAGACTGCCTAGGCTGCCGGCCAGCTCCAGAGATCGGTCTCCTTTGCCCATCCAGTGCTGGAGTTACAGATACGCACCGTACATGGCTTTCATGCGGCTGCTGGGGATCAACCCAGGCCCACCTGCTTTTGCAACAAGCACTTTACCAGCTGAGCTATCTCCACAGCCCTCATGATATATTTTGAAAGCAACTGTGTACATTAAAACTGTAAAGGCTTACCCGTGAAAAGTAAGTGATTTATTCCAAAGAACGAGTGAATTTCAAATATGCTGCGGTGGCTTAGAATGAAAACAGAACAGCGTTTGATATGAAACTGCAGTTTCACTGTACAAACATGACAGAGACCCTCGTTCCCCTGATAAGATGTCGCCCGGTCTCTGAAGGGAGATTGCTCTGGGAGGTGGGTCTCACACTAAACTCTCCATTCTGTGTTTCTAGCGTGGAGCTGGATTTCAAGCAGCAAGAAGACAAACTCCAGCCCGTGCTGAAGAAGCTGCAGCCCATCGAGGCAACTCAGGTCGTCCCTCTGCCTTACACTCAGGAGACGTGCTCCTCCTCCACGCCCAAGCAAAAATCCAAAACTGAGTCCAAAAAGCACGGAAGATGGAAACTCTGGTTTCTCTAAGCCTCGGGGGGCTGGGAGTCTCGAGGTGGTCTTTCAAACCCACTGGGATACCTGTCCAGTCCTTTCCACGAGGAACAGGATCGAGGAAACCTCGGTGCCGATGAGCCCTCCCCCACCCCAACCTCTCACCCTGCGTACCAAGGAGGCCTTTGCACCAACAGAGAATGAATGGCAAGGGGTGGTGGGCATGTCCTGCCAGTCCACCTTCCAGTTCGCTGATGTGGGCTGTGAAATCTGACATGAAACTGACATAGTCAAAGACATGGAAACCCACCCCTCCCCCACCTACGAGAATCGCATCACCTGCATCGAGACGGGTGTCTGTGCGCAGCTGAGACTCTGAATTCTTTTTGGGCCTTTTATTTTTATTTATTTTTTTTTAAATAAGGAGAAGAGAAAGCAAGCCTTACGTTTGCAAAAGACTTCATTTTTACATTTCATTTTGCAGATAAAGCAGGGGGTGAGTGCGGTTTTCAGCACATCCAATTCTGGAGAAAGCACAATCTTTTTCAAGTGGTCGGAGACCATGAAAAATCTCGCAAACACGACTCTGTATATTTGCCTTCATGTGCTGTCGCCATAGGCCAAGTCAACACATCTCGGTGTCACGCTGACACCTCAGACTTCACATTCTCCCCATCTCCAGGCAGACCACATGTTTACTGTTCATTCTCCAAATGGCCAGCGGCCAGGAGGGCCCCACGGTCAGGACATGCCTTCACACACTACAGGCGACAGGGTCAGAGCTACTGGACACAAAGCTTACTCACATCTCATCTTTAACCTTTTGGTATCCAAAGGCCAAATGATCAATCCTGGCAAGAATTTGAAAACACACATCAAGATACACAACGGATAACACACAGTTACCAATAACTCACAGGCAACTGAGCTGCAGTGGGGCACGTCTTTGGGGTTCAGTCCCTGGAGATGCCACTGGCCCCTCAGGTGCAGCCAGATGTTTTATACGATCCGCTGTGCTCTGTCAGGACTGCAAGAGCTGACCATCTCAAAGACAAACTGTGTTTTCTTTAGCTGCTACCAATGGACAAACTTAACGTCACCTCCACTGAACCTATCCGTAGGTTGTATTAAATGACTTAAGGGCAAGCTGTGAATCAGATGTTTCTAGGTGACCCTCAGAGCTCCCTCTTGGTTACACCTGGCAACGCAAATCTCCACTCCTTTATTTTTTCACATTCCCTGCACCTTTGCAAGTATCTTTTTTATAAAACTCCAAATCCCTTGTGTGTCAACCACTCTATTTTTTTGCTTCTCAGAAGTAGGGGTAGTATTTTGCCTTTTTCTGTTTAAACAACTAAAATTAGTTGTAGAACAAACCAGAAAATCCTAGCCTCCAAGCACCCGTCCCGCAGGGCCACCTCCCATTGCCCGTTGCCCTGCACATGTCGCAGACAAGATGCCAGGCCCGCAGTGGCCAACCCTTGGGAAAGGATCATGGCTGTGTTTGATGGGCAAAAGCAACTTCCCAGCTCTCACGTTCCTCCTGACACACAGCACTTTTATTTTTGTCCCATACGCTTGGGCCACACAAGGACCGACCAGAGAGCACAGTAAGCTCTGGTCTCCAAACAAAAAGAAACTAAACCAAAATATTTTGTGCCAACATTCTTTGGGGATTTCTTAATCAAAAAACACTGCAAAGGCATGTTCATGTAAACACACATATCTCTACATGTACATGCACACACACACATGTAGTCACACATGTGTGTACACATACATACATGCACAGACACATGCACATGTAACTGCATGCATACACATGCATGCACACTTGGACACATGCATACATGCATACACAGGCACACACATACAGACCTACACATTCAAGGGGACACACACACACACACACACACACACACACCACCACCACCACCACCACCACACATTTGTGGAAATGCTTTGTAAGGCTTCAACCCCAGGATCGCCAGCGCCTCAGGAAGTCCTTTCTCCTCAAGCGCACACTGCCTGGGGCAGCAGCGGCTGCAGCAAGGAAACCTCCTTCAGTCCTCCAGTGAGAGCCGCGCCCTCGGACCCAGACCGTGATGGAAGTGCAATTGTCTCACACAGACTAAAACTTTAAAAACTCGTTTCATGTTTTATACCGTTTTTAACTCATGTTCTAAAACTGTTGGAAACATTGCTTTCTCCTTATGTTTTAATGGTCCCAACAATCTCTGTGCGTGGAAGCGAGGGTCTTGACATACTTCTCTGGTGCCCTGTATCTGTCTGTGTGGCAGGATGTGTGATGAAATGGCTTCAAATCGTCTAGGCCAAAATTAAAAGATACAAAGGTTTAGAGTCAAGAAGGAAACGTCGAAGATGAATTCATTCTTCCCCAAAAGTAAGAAAAAAAAATCACTAAAAATGAAAAATAAGAATTCCCAGCTCATCTCATACTTTAATAGCAATTTGCCAATGACAGAGGATGATCCTTCTCTTGGAGAGGTTTAAGCAAAACCCTACTTACATACCCAAGGTCTAAGTACAATGTTCCCTATGTAGATGTACACATGGCATTACATGTAGAGATTACATTATTATACTTGTCATTAAGATCTTTATTAATTTTTAAATAAAAAAATCAAAGGGAATGATTTGTGTGACTGCCATACTTATGCTGTGGATTCTAGATTGTGGGAAGATGAAGTACTGTGAGAAAAAGCTAAGACACTCATGAAGGACAGACACTTGGTGCAGAAGGCACACGGATGAGTTGGAAGAAGGTGAAGCCCTGGAGGGCACCTGACATGCCCACCCAGCACCCTGACAAAGGTTGGGGCCACCAAGAAGCAGGGTAACACTTCCCGATGGGTCAGGACTCACAGTGTGATTCACAATAAGGGGTCCCATTCTTAAAGAGCCACAAAGGATGACATTGAGAAACCTTTTATTTCCCGTGCTGTAGAGAACTCCCTAGTGACCAATGTTGGAAAGAAAAAATATCAGAAATCCATCCTGTCAACATCCAACAGAAATGAGCTTATAAAGCCACAGATAGGAATGTGCGGGGGAGAATTTCTGAAAGCCGAGGGTTCTGTAAGCGGCATGCCGGGCAGGTCATTGAATCCGACAGCTCGGACGATGCGTACACACAAAGGCAGGGCACGTCCATGAACACTCCAGATACACGCCATCTGGGCGTGAACAAGAGCAAGGCAACCGCTGTTCAGAGGCAGAGCCCTGCTTTCACTCTAACCGCACGCGCGTGGCCGCTCAGACAGGGAGCTGCGTATCTCGGTGAACAGACGCCCTCACCGAGTCCTGGACGCTAGAACCTTCTTTTCCAAACAGAGAAGTTGTCCAGGTCATGTCGCTCACCGAAGTTCAAAAGCAGCATTAAACTCCCTGCTGGTGCCGGTGCCGCTGCTGTCCCATCTGTGTCCCTGAGTAGATCCAAGACGGTCCAATCACTGAGCCCAGGAGGCAGTGGCTCAGGGGTCAGAGGTGATGGGGGATCCAGGCCAGCCTTTCTTCCCTTCCTCTCCTAAACCTGCCTCTGCACACTTCCCAGGGAACCCTTTTCCCCAGAGGAGGCTTCCAGCTCCACTTTAGGGAATGGACAATTTTCAGTCCTCTGGTGTGAATCCGGGCCAGAGGAATTCTTTAACACCCTTCTCCCTCCATTACATTTTTAAAGGACTCATTAGCAGAATGTAAATCTGATCATTTGGAAGAAGCGAAGGGCTTCCAGCGCAGGAGAAGCCTACTGACAGGTATTAATCATGTCCCCAGCTCCTGGGGCCGGCCCTGCTTGTCCCAGAGCTTGTCCCGGGAGCAAAGCCTGTGGGTGCCTTGCCAGGCCTCACAGAATGGCTAAAGGGGCCCCAAGACACAGCCACCGCCCAGCCTAGACTCACACCGACCCAAGGGGAGGAAAGCCAAAGCACCGGGGAACAGAGAAGTAAATCAGAAGGAGGATTTAGCTTACAACTAAGCATGACAAGGCGGCGGAAGAGAAATGAAAGCTTTCAGACCCTTTTCAAGGTTACCGGGGAGGGCGGCAGAGATGGCTCAGGGTTTAAGCCTCTGCCTCTCAGAAGGACCTGAGTTTGGCTGGGATCCCACCTAAAAATGCTAGGAGGAAATGGCGGCAGCCACTAACTTCTCTGGAAGATGGAGCCTGAGAAACTCCAGAGCAAAACAAAGAGGAGGTAAAACAATCCAGGATGATTCTTTTTTATTATTATTATTTATTTAATTGTGTGTGTGTGTGTGTGTGTGTGTGTGTGTGTGTGTGTGTGTAGAACCAAGGGTGAATTCGGGAATCATCGTGGACTGCTACTACCTCCTCTTTTGCTCTGCCCGGGATTCACAGGTTCCGCCCACCAGGACCAGAAACGCAGGCCGCCTCTGCTTCCGCCTGGGGTTTGTACATGGGATCTGGGATCCGAACTCAGGACCCTCTGCTTGCAAGGCAGAGGCTTAACCCCTGAACCATCTCTCCAGCCCCAATCCAGGATGATTCTTGAAGTCACCTTGGGCCTCTATAGGTAAACTCTCTGATACAAACACACACAGACACACACACACACACACACACACACACACACACACACTCAAAAGAGTGACTGGCAAGCTTTCAGATTCTGTTTACAGAAAGAGGAGGGGCTCTGCTTTTTTATTTATTTACATTTTGTACCTATTTATCTCAGTCTTAACATATAGGATTACTAGATTCTTGTCCTCTGCACTCAAAGCCTCTCCTGGGCATTGCGAATACAAGAAGAAACAGTGCATCGCGGAGCTCCTACCATAACACCACAGACGCGGACCAGAGCAGCCTACACCAGCCAGACACCTGGGAGGCCCCCACTTCCTCCATCCCTGCAGTCCCACACAACATCCCAACTAATACCTGCACGGTGGAAACGGAAGGTACATTCCTAGTGACATCATCGTGCAGTAAGTCATCTAATCAAGAGTGCCTACTTTCGAAAGTTCAATTTTCTTAAAAAAAAAACAAAACTGATTTTGAAAAAAAAAAAACATTTCCAACCATTACTTACAACTTTGAAGTTGATTCACAGTTATACAATTTCTACCACAGTTATGCAAAAATGAGAAAGCTCAGAAGATGACAATCTCCAAGGTACAGAAAGGTGTCATACCTCGCCCACTGCACAGCTAGGAATCATTTTCGACCCTAGCAGGCCTGCTGATTACCCTTTGTCTCCCATGTCAGGGAAGCTTTTGTGGGCACCCTGCTCTAATCTAAATTCACAGATAATGGCAGGTGCTTGAGCAGACAGGAGAGAGCTTAGCGCACTAATGGAAAGCATTTCAATCTAAGTATCTATTGACATTGGAGAGGGGAGCCAGGGTGATCAGATGACTGACAGACACTTCTCCACACCCCAAACCTTAAAGGGGTGACGCCTTTCTTGAGACACCTAGACACTGCCGTGGC
The DNA here is from genome assembly GCA_023101885.1 of Typhlomys cinereus. NCBI lineage: Eukaryota > Metazoa > Chordata > Mammalia > Rodentia > Platacanthomyidae > Typhlomys > Typhlomys cinereus. The sequence goes on from JALPQD010000195.1 coordinate 2,364,885, forward strand.
GCATGAGATCACCACGGCTCATTCAGAATATTTCTTTTTGTGATTTCCTCCACGACAACAGGTTGTGCAGAATCTCTTCAGAGGAGTCTTTGATTCATGTTATACATTTCAGAGATGTTGGAATTGGAAGAAGTCACCTTAGGACTTCAGTCCCCTTTAGCTTCTGGAAACTTCTGTGGAGGTCCGGGCCTCACTGCAGACTGTCCCAAGCTTCCTCACTACCTGATGGTGTCCAAGACTCCTTCCCTCTGTTCCGTGTGGGCGTGGCTACGGATGGATGAGAGTAAGGATGATTCCTCACTTCACAGACACCTTCCAGAACATTCAAGGGTTCTAAATAACTACCGAGATTTACTGAGGACACAGACGCTCACAACAGCTCAGGCTGCTTAGTCTCCTCATGAAATTCAGCAACCAATTCTTGAATGAGGTTCAAGGCCGGGACACCTACCGGTCTGCGAGGGCAGAGCCTGGAACAGCGACCTGCCCTGTCTGGGAACTGCCAACGTGGACCTCGGCAGACGGCAGGGCAAGCCAGCACCCGGCACACACTCAGTAGGTCCTGAACATTTCCCCTCTGCCTTTGACATGGGCTGCGGTGATTTCTGTAGGATGGGGGCGGGAGGGGGGACAAGACTCCCCCATTCACTACTTGGTGTCCTGGACGTGAACATATCCCCAGGGTCGAGTTGCTATGATCGTGACGGAACTAGTGGAAATTTCCCAAGGCCATCTTGGACCCATGGTCTGGGAGTTCCATCCACTCTATCCTATGATCAGGCTGACGACCCATCACATGATCTCTCCTATTCCAAAGCTCCCGCCGATGTGAGCCTTGGTGTCTACTCTCTACTGAGGGGCCACATGCTCATGAGGTTGAGAGTCCCGTTCACTGGTAACGTACAGACTGCTTCTGGATTCTGCAAAGCTGTCACACAAAGGCCACAAAGAGGTAGATGAATCTACATGTGTGTGACCTGGGAAAGATCACGGGAAATGCAGCCAATGTGCATGGAGGTGTTTTATCTCCGAATTCATACCTGCGATAGTCCAAACTTACATGCGAATGCAGAGACAATCTGAACAAGCCACACCCTGAAACTCAGAGACACAAACTGAACCATTTTGTAGGAGAGAAACACATCCAGGCGGCTGCACCTGATTCACCCACACAGCCCCATCTGTCGTGTGGTCAATCCTGCAAGGGACAGGAGCCCAGGGTTGCAGAAGGCTGCAAGAGTGCAGCTTACCCTCGCTTACTTCTCCCCGGATACATAGGATCAAGGTCACATGCCAACAAAGACCAGCAAGCCTCGTTCCACTGAACGCCCAGCACAGGCTTGACTCTTCAACTGAGGATAAGATTTCTTTCATTCTGAAAACCATCTAGCAAGGCGACTTTAAAGTGCAATAGAAACAGGAATTAAAAAAAAAAATCCAGGACCTACACGTGGAAGGCAACATGTGCACAGGTTACCAAATTAATAGGCATTATCAAGAACTGAACTTAGAGAGGCTGGAGAAATTTGATAAAACTTCTTGAAATAAATTGTTTTCTATAAGTAACTGCTCAGAGTGAGGCAAGCATCTAAAAGACATTCTAGCAGACCATAAAACAGCAAAGTTGAAACACCTCAATCACATTTTAAAGTGCCTCATAAAGTTTTATTAATGACACCTTCAACATAAATATCAAGAGAGTAACTCTCAGAAGAACAAGGACGTAGCAAGAAATACACAACTTTTGCCAGAAATAAAAAGAAAGAAATAACAAGAAACCTAATATCAAATGCTTCTGTCTCTACAATATTGGCTGGTATATTCCCCCCAATTGGACACTTGCTTCTAGAATTATAGAAGATAATAACGTCCCATATGCCGCACTATGATTCAGTGGCTCGACGTCTTTTAAGAAAGTAAGTTCATTTCCCAGCAGATCTGGGAAGGAAATATGACCCTGTACAGGGGAGAAATGGTTCTCCCGAGGAGACGCTCTGGGTCACCTGAGCGCCCCGCAGCCACGTGTGGCACTTACGATGAGCTCGGAATCACGCCCCATGGAAATGACTGTCCGGTTCACCGTCCTGAGAAGTTTCTCCATAATGATCTGCACGTGCCTCTGAGTCGGTCCCTGGAGAAAGAGACGCTGATAAAAAACCCACATCACAGACCACCCTAGACCACCCCAGACCTGTGAGCCTCGCTCGTTCTCTTCAGAGCCAGCCAATTACAACCCTTAACCAGATGAAAAATGGTCTTCATCCAAAGCAAATTCAAGGCATCTTATTAATTATAGCCCATTAATGATAATTTGTTATATATAGTAATTTAATTTAAGCAAGCCTTAAAACTAAAAGCAAACCTATCTAAACAATGTAATGTTTATGATCTCTGGTGAGAACGTGCATTAGTCTTCCAGAGGCCAGCCCTATGTGAAAGCAGGCAGAGAACGGTCCAGAAAGCCCTGCATGCGACACCCAGACGGTCCCACAGGACAGGATGCTCTGGAATCTGTTCGGCAAATGATCTAAGCGTCACAGAGCCATGGGTTTCCCGCCCTCGAGCACGTGCGCGTTTGTGTAAAGTGAAAATGAATCTTGATCCTTCTCCATGCAAGTCGCTGACCTCAAGCACATCTGATGACCTCTCCCACACCTGATGACGTCACGCACACCCGACCACCTCACGCACACCGATGACTTCACGCACGCCTGATGACCTCAACACACACCTGACCCATCGTCCCTGCACCCTCAACACCTTCTCCCTTAGGCCTCTTGGCCAAGTCTTTCCCTCAGTGACAAAAGCCAAGAGTCTGAGGCTTGGTGGAAAGTCCAAGGCCTGTGCAAAGATTAGGCCACTAGGGACTTAATGTCGGGCCACCGGGGACCTAAAGCCACCCTCTGGAGCAGGTGTGGCTTCCCTCTGTCATCACAAGTCTTGGAGACCATGACAGCCAACCGGCACTGTCCACTTTACCGGATGAAAAAGCATCTGGGGGTGTGGGCTGTGCTCGTCCCGTGGGTAAGAGGGGTGAAAGTGCTCATTCCGTGGGTGAGAGGACCAGAGTTTCCCGTCCCACATCCCATGGGAAATGCTTGGGGGAGGGGAAGGCCGGTGATGCCAATCTCAGAAAGCAGGGCTGGGCCTCCCCAGAGCACATTGGGCCAGGAAACTAGCTTTACAGGTAAACTCTGGATTTGATTAGAGACACCGATTCAAAAAAATAGGGCAGATGAGCAATGGAGGATTCCAAATAGAAACCTTAGGCTGTCACACACATACACACACATGCATGTGCACACACAAACATGCACTTGCCATGCTTGCACACACAGACACACACATACACCTACATACACACACATGCATGTGCACACACAAACATGCACTTACCATGCTTGCACACACAGACACACACATACACCTACATGCACACACATGCACTTACACACGCAAACATGCACTTACTATGCTTGCACACACAGACACACAGACGCATACATGCACACACATGCACTTACACACGCAAACATGCACTTGCCGTGCTTGCACACACAGACACACACATACACATACATGCACACACATGCACTTACACATGCAAACATGCACTTGCCGTGCTTGCACACACAGACGCATACATGCACACACATGCACTTACACACGCAAACATGCACTTGCCGTGCTTGCACACACAGACACACACATACACATACATGCACACACATGCACTTACACACGCAAACATGCACTTGCCGTGCTTGCACACACATACACACACATACACGTACATGCACACACATGCACTTACACACGCAAACATGCACTTGCCGTGCTCGCACACTCATTACACACACACACACACACACATGCGCACGCACCAAACCCGGGGGATCCAGGACCCTAGTGAGGACACCGTCACGTGCACCTGTGAGGATGTCTACCAAGGGGGCAGATGACGAGAAGACGGCACATGACGGTGGGCAGCACCATCCCACGAGGTGGGCTTCTGAACTGCGCAGAAAGAGTACAAAGGAGAAAGCCAGTTCGACCTCAGTGTTCCCGTCTGGGACTGTATCCGAGCTGCCAGGAGGGGGCAAGCAGCCCCCTCCAGCACAGGCAGGTCCAGCGGCCACGCCTCCCACCATGATGGATGGACGGCAGCCTCTGAACGGCAGTGACAAAACATCACCCCTCTTCCTGTAAGTTGATTCCTGCTGTGCATTTGACCACAGCAAGGAGAGTAACAGGACTGAGAATGACTTAGTGCTGTAGGGGAGGGGCGTGTGTGAGTATGCGTGTGTGCTTGTGCATGTGTGTGTGTACATGTGTATGCATGTGTGTGCATGTGCATGTGTGCATGTGTGTGCACACGTGTGTGCGCATGTGTGCATGCATGTGTAGTATATGCATGTGTGTGTGGTGTGTATGTGTGTCTGTGTGCGTGTGTCCCCCGTCTGGGGGGAAGTGTATGTATATGTGTGTTTATGCGTGTGTGTACATGCATGTGTGCCTGTGTGTGTGTCTGTCTGTCGATGTGTGCATCCAGGCTTGGGGATGGGGGCAGAGACAGACAGGGTCTTATTTCCCAGATTCCAGGCACACGGGGAGGGGGGGGAGAGTGAACAGAGTGAATGGAGCCGCCCATACGTGAACATATGTGCACACACATACATGGTGTGCCGGTGATGGGAGGCAGAGAGCGAGACTTTCTCCCACAACGTCACAAGGTGCAGAAATCCAAGAGGGAATCCCAGTGCTCAGAAAGCATCAGAAGCTTCTGAGACCCTCTTTTGAGACCCTCTGTTTTAGGAAAAACAAACAACGCTAACCCCTTCTCACACACACTGCTTTCACGGAATAAGAAAGAATGCAGGTAGGTAGCCAACTCCTGCGGGCAGAGTCCTTCACCTGAACATCAAGATGCAAATCAAGGCCGCAGAAGGCCTTTCAGAAACAGGAGATAGAAACTGCTCCAATGCTAAGGGATGAACAAGGCTGCAGGCCCCGCCCAGCACAGGCATGCACGTGTGTGAATGTGTGTGCAGGCGCCAGAGCACGTGCTGGCGGTCGGAGGGCAACCGGCAGGATTCAGTTCCTCCCTTCCACCAGGTGGGCTCCTGGGACTAAACTCAGGTCAGCGCGCCTGGCAAGTGTCCCCGCTCTGGGTGGTCTCAAGACCTGGTCATTGCTTCAGAAGCAGCGTGACTGGAGACGTGTTAAGTGGCCAAAGCACTACAAAGCACACAAAAGGACTGCAGTTCGAAACCCAAGTCCCATGTTAAAAACTGCAGTCCTGAGAGGCGGAACCCATGGATCCCAGAGCAAACTGTTTAGCTAGACTGGTCCTGATGCTCCAGACGATAAGGTGGAAGAGTGAGCACGATGATTTGTGACGCCTCCCTCGGGGTTCCACATGCTTGGGCTCCATAGAGGGGCTCCCCACGCGCATGCGCCCACCCACATTCAAACATGCAGACGCATGTGCACACTTACACACGAGAAAAAGAAGGAAGGGATGGAAGAAAGGAGGGAGGGAGGGAGGGAAGGAGGGAGGGACGGAGGGAGGGAGGGAAGGAAGGAGGGAGACGCACTGGGCCTGTGGTGCTTGGCAGGGCGGGGCGCTGGCAGCGAGGCGGCCCAGGGCTGCGGCCCAGGGCGGCGGCAGGCGGCTGCGACTCACCACGTCCTTCAGGTACAGCACCTCCAGGATGTTGCTGAGCAGCTGGCAACAGGCCTCCAGGTCCTCCTGCCTCTCCAGGTGGAACTTGAGCTGGTCCGTCATCGTGGGAAGCAGGATCTCTCTGCAGTCTGCATGGGGGACATGGCGACCGTCAGGAGGAGCCGCCGAGTGGCACTCACGGCTCCGGAAGCCCACCTGTCCTCTCAAGGTGTAGATTCCCACGGGGAAACATGGGCACGGACAAGTGGCAGGGGCAACGGCTTGGTCTTGGGGACACCGCTTCTATAGCTGTCAATCATTCGCACAGGACTGCACGCCTATGCATCTCCTTGTAAACATACAGCAATCCACTAACATGCCTATCACATCAGCACATATATCCTGCAGCCTGTACCTGAACCCAACACAAGCACACGTGCTGTCTACTGTCTACTTATTACCTCACTATAGATCCACCGATGTGCAACGTTCAGAGAAATACCGCCTCCAACAGAAATTCTACCTGAGGCTTTTCCACTCTGCTCCTAGAACATTCAGGAACAGTGCCGCAAGGGTGAGCATGAACTGTCAGCTTGACGCATAGAAGGCAGGGACCTGTGAGGCACTGTCTACGTGAAAGTTAGCCTCTGAGAACGGCTGTGAAGGACTGGCCTGATTACACTCGCTGAATGTGGAAAGACACCTCTTAATTACGGGCAGGCTCATTCCCTGGACTGTTCCAAAGAGAGACAGTGAGCTGGCCACTAGCAGGCATCTGGCCTCGCGGTGCTGATTCTGGATGTGGACGGGCAGCTGCCGCAGGCTCCTGCTGCCTTGACTGTTCCACCGATGACGGGCTGTGTTTCACGTGGGCCAGAAAAAAACCCTTTCTCCCTGACGCTGCTTTGGGCAGAGTTCTGACCCTAACAACAAGGACACACAAGCAGGGACAGGCAGTCCCTTCTTCGTAAATGGAAGAGGTCAGCGCTGGCTGTGTCAAAAGCCCAGAAGCCTCCCTCCCCGGGCAGCTTCTTGGAGCAGACTGAAGAGAAACTAGAATATGGAAATCGGGATGAGACAGGGGTCTGGGGTTCGCTGCTGTGAAATAAAGGCACGCCGGAGGGAAAGGGCCAGTTCAGACAGGCCTTCGGTAGTGTTCAAACAGGAGAGCAGAGGATATTCAAAAACAGTACTACAGAGACAGAAGGGACAGGAACAAGAGGAGGTGACCATCTCTTCCAGCCGGCTGGGAATCCACTCGACCCAGCTAACACCATGACCTCCCCATCACATCCCACATGTTTACCACACCAGCTCTGCCTTCTAGCCCAGCCCAGCCCAGCTACCATGGCCCCTTTAAGATGCAAAGCATGTGAGAGGCAACTGTGCTCTGCAGCAGTAAATAGACAGAGCTGGCTTTTAGGATTGTACATTTAAGGATTTACGACATTAACGATACATAAAAGCATGTTTTGCATTAATATTTCTCAAATTTTTTATGTAGGAAAAACCCCCACAGCAAGGGAACAGCTCCTCTTTGTGTGCAGAAATGCATTGAGAACTTTCCCAAGGACAACAGCTTAATGAAGATAGAGGGAGGCAGGCCCAGGGGACAGGCAGGGAGAACGACTCAGAAGGAACCCTTCTGCTCTCTCCCCTGGGGGGGACTCACACCAGGGTCTCTTCAAATTCCATTTGGATTTACTCCCCAGAAAAAGACTAATAGCAACTCTAATTTTCTAGATTTGTTTACTGAATGTATGTGGGATGGTTGGCTGCGAATCTTCATAGATTTAGAATCTCCTCAGAAACGCACCTTCTGGGCTTGTGCTAAGGCGTCTCCAAAGAGGTTTAAGCTGGATCTTCCCTTCCAAATCTGTTCCCTTGCTGTGGGTTTTGCTGTTCTGGCAAGTGAGGATTGCCCCTCCCTCAGAAGTGGACATGGTGTGGACAGTTCCCTGAGGTAAGTTTTGCTTTGGAAGAAGCTCTCCTGTCAGGCTGCACAAGGGATTGTAACCAAGAACCACAAGAGAGAATAAAACCCTTTGCTCCCTCATAAGCCGTTTGGTTGTGAATTTAACGGCAACATGCAGGCATCTGCCAAAGCTTGTAATCCAGGAATGGGGAAGGCAGAAGCAGGAGGATTGCTGTGAATGCATAGCCAGCTACCGAGTGAGCTCCAGGCCATTGGGGCAATGCAGTGAGACCGTGTCAAAGACACACTCAAACATGCATGCACATACATGTATACACCCGTGACATATGCACATTCACATGCACATACATGTATGCACACTCACAACATGCACACACATGCACATACATGCATATACAGCCATGACACATGTACACACATGCACATACATGTAAACAGCCATGACACATGCACATGCATGTGTACACACCCACATGACATATGCACATACATGCATGCATGTATCCACACATGCACATATGCACATACATGTATACACATCCACACAACATATGCACATACACATACTTGTGTACACATGCACATACATGTATACACATCCACATGACATATGCACACACACATGCATGCACAAGTATGAACATGTATACACACATACATACAGACCCCTGCAATCGTCTCTCTGGTTCACTTTCTCTGTACTACAGAGAAAGAGGAGTCAATTTTGACTGCAAAGATAAATGAGGCGATACTTGGAGAGGGACACTGCACAAGGGAGAGTGTCACGTGCTGCCGTGAAAGGTCCCCAGGCCCGGTGGCGGAGGCAGCAGCCGCAGATTCCCACTTCACAGGGATCCACAGCTGCCCACAATTTAGAAAAGGTCCCAAAGAAAGAGAGAAGACGCCACGGACCCTTTCGGTGAGGCAGAGAAAGCCAAAGTCAGAGCACAAGAGCACGGAGCCGCCTCTGGGACCCCACCCTGTGCCGGCCTCACACACAGACCTCAGGGCCAAGCTCTGGAGCACCAGAGACTCTGGGGGCTTCGCTGGGAGAGAGAAGTGTCATGTGCTTTTTACAAAACATGATCTGCCTCAAAAGAAACTTGCCCGTGTGTCCTGTGTGCATGTGTGGGGTGTGGTATTGTGAATATGAATGTGCATGTGTCGTGTGCTTGGTGTACGCTGTGTAGGTGAAGTTGTGTGTTAAGTATGTAGTGTGGTGAATGGAGCATGTGTGTAGCGTGGTGTGTGTGTGTGTGCACATTATGGTATGTGTGCATGTGTGTGGCTGTGCTATGTATACAGCTGTATGCGTGCCTGTGGTGTGGTGTGTGCTGTGCTGTGTATGGCAAGCTGTGAGCATGTATTGGTGTATGGATGTGTGTGTGATGTGTGCAGTGTGTGTACATGTGGTGTGGTGTACGGAGTGTGTGGGTATGGTGTGTTGGTGTGATGTGTGCAGTGTGTGGCTGTCTATGTGTGTCCATGTGGTATGACGTGTGTGTGAGCTACGACAGCCAATGTGAAGAAGCGCTTGTCTTCCTTAGAGAACAACTGGGGAGAATTTCATTTATTCACATTCATTTTGTCTGTGAACTGCAGTGCTTCGCATCTACTGGGTGATAAAGCCGGCCCTGTGGTCCAGAAAACAGGCCCTAGGGCCTTATGTTCTCAGAAACCAGGCTCTAAGGCCTTGTGGTGCAGAATCCAGGCCCTAGGGCCCTGTGGTCCAGAAGCTGGTCCCTAGAGCCCTGTGGTCTCAGAAACCAGGCCCTAGGGCCCTGTGGTCTCAGAAACCAGGCCCTAGGGCCCTGTGGTCTCAGAAGCCAGGCCCTAGGGCCCTGTGGTCTCAGAAGCCAGGTTCTAAGGCCCTGTGGTCTAGAAGCCGGTCCCTAGAGCCCTGTGGTCTCAGAAGCTAGGCCCTAGGGCTATGTTTTTTCAGAACACAGGGCTCTAAGGCCTTGTTGGTGCGAGCCATGCCCGAGGGCCCCTGTGGTCCAAAGCCATGTTCTAGGGCCCTTGGTCTCGAACCAGGCCCTAGGGCCCTGTGGTCCAGAAGCCAGGTTCTAAGGCCCTGTGGTCCAGAATCCAGGCTCTAGGGCCCTGTGGTCCAGAAGCCAGGTTCTAGGGCCCTGTGGTCCAGAAGCCGGTCCCTAGGGCCCTGTGGTCCAGAAGCCAGGCCCTAGGGCCCTGTGGTCTCAGAAGCCGGTCCCTAGAACCCTGTGGTCCAGAAGCCAGGCCCTAGGGCCCTGTGGTCTCAGAAGCCAGGTCCTAGGGCCCTGTGGTCTCAGAAGCCGGTCCCTAGAGCCCTGTGGTCTCAGAAGCCAGGCCCTAGGGCCCTGTGGTCTCAGAAGCTAGGTTCTAAGGCCCTGTGGTCCAGAAGCCAGCCTAGGGCTCTGTGGTCCAGAAGCCAGGCCCTAGGGCCCTGTGGTCTCAGAAGCCAGGTCCCTAGGGCCCTGTGGTCTCAGAAGCCAAGCCCTAGGGCCCTGTGGTCCTCAGAGGCCCGACCTGATCCTTACAGACAGCAGGACAGATGTACCAAAGGAAAGCACTTCTACCTTCTCAGGGGTCTAATTTCACTGCATCGTTTGCAGAACAAACGGGGCCTTTGCAGGTGCAGGAGCAGCGCACATGCGCTGACTCTCTTGGGTTTGCAATCGCAGGTTCCATACTGTCCCGGCCTCCAGAACCGGCAGTTATTGAAAACATTATACACACGCAACGGCACCATGCCAAGGCAGCCTTTCTACTCTAAGCACGCGGAGCACGTGGATGGGTGGATCCGCCCTCTCCACAGCCTACTGTACAGCCTTCCCCAAGCAAATGATGACGCCGGAATTATGACCGCATTTCCTGTCTTACCTTTGATGGTTAGAGACATGGTCTGGTGACGTAGCCCACACTGGCTTTTAACTCACAGCCCACGCCAGTGGCCCAATCCCACTTCGGCCCCACAGATGCTGGGGTGACACCCAGCAGGACACTCAGCAGAAAACCTCATTTGGAAAGGGACTTCTTAAGCTTGAGCCGTGGCCAGTGGTTTAAACCCCTTGCCTTGCAGGCAGAAAGACCTGAGTTTAGAAGTTCTGAGTCTTATATCCCATGAAAACATGTGTGGAAAACCAACTATAGTTCTAGTCCTTGAAGTCGGAGCCCGGGAATTTCCAGAACAAGCTGACTAGCAAGACGCATCCTAATGGCACGCTCAGGGTTAACTAGAGACCCAGGATGATACCTGATATCACGCTTGGGCCTCCACAGGCACACACACTTCAGGGCACACATGTATATACATGTATATACATATGTAAAGTTACCCACATGCAAACACATACACACACACACACACACACATACACACACACACACACACACCTGAAAGAAAAAAAAAAGGCTTTGACTACTCTTTCGACAACCAAAGAATGGGATTTTTAACTGAATGTAATTGCGATGCATACACCACAAACACAAGAATGAAAAGTAGTACTTAAGGCAGCTGCAAACAATGGTTGGGAAGAACGTCAGTGGGTGAATGTAGCTTCTCAACAGTAGATTATATGAGATGATGACAAGTGAAGCCCCCAGGTTCTGGTCAAGTGCGAGGCAGCCACCTGGGCACTGCGGGGTAAAACAGTGACTCGCCGGCTCGGGGTGGAACAAAGAACATGAAATGAGTTACGATGCTGTTCTCGATATTGCAATGGAATCTTAGAGAATGTATGGATTGGCAGAAATTGCCTCAGTTGTTTCATACTATGGTTAGTGTGGCAACTAAGAAAACTGAAATTATGTTGTACACAGGTGAGGACCAGAGTTTGGATCCCCAGAACTCACAAGAAAGACAGACAGGGTGTGGCGGCTGCCTGGAACATCACACTCACAGACAGGGGGCCGTGGGAGCAAGCTGGCTGACTGAAGAGCCCGGCAGCGGGTGCCGGGTGCCACAGAGGCCCTGTGTCAACAAATAAATGCAGAGCGGACAAGGAAGACACCCATGTTAGCTCTGACCTTCCACACCCAACGCATGCACGCCAGTGCACCTGCGCCCACACACGTGTGAACGTGCATGCACGTGCACACACTGCACACACACAACATAAAATAAAGGTGCAAGTGTGGCTTAGGCTCTGCTACTGTTGGGCAACACGGTCTAATACACTAACCCTGATGGAGACCACAGGTCTGTCCTATGACCTGGGCCATCTCACGTGAGCCCAGGACTCCTCCCCACTGCTCATCCTCTCTCATGTGAGCCCGGGACTCCTCCCCACTGCTCATCCTCTCTCACGTGAGCCCGGGACTCCTCCCCACTGCTCATCCTCTCTCACAAGTGCCCAGGACTCCTCCCCACTGCTCATCCTCTCTCATGTGAGCCCGGGACTCCTCCCCACTCTCATCCTCTCTCACATGTGCCCGGGACTCCTCCCCACTGCTCATCCTCTCTCACATGTGCCCGGGACTCCTCCCCACTGCTCATCCTCTCTCACATGTGCCCGGGACTCCTCCCCACTGCTCATCCTCTCTCACAAGTGCCCAGGACTCCTCCCCACTGCTCATCCTCTCTCACATGTGCCCGGGACTCCTCCCCACTGCTCATCCTCTCTCATGTGAACCCGGGACTCCTCCCCACTGCTCATCCTCTCTCACAAGTGCCCAGGACTCCTCCCCACTGCTCATCCTCTCTCACATGTGCCCGGGACTCCTCCCCACTGCTCATCTTCTCTCACATGTGCCCGGGACTCCTCCCCACTGCTCATCCTCTCTCACAAGTGCCCAGGACTCCTCCTCACTGCTCATCCTCTCTCATGTGAGTCCGGGACTCCTCCCCACTGCTCATCCTCTCTCACGTAAGCCCAGGACTCCTCCCCACTGCCCAGCCCATCTCATGTGAGCCCAGGACTCCTCCCCACTGCTCATCCTCTCTCACATGTGCCAAGGACTCCTCCCACCGCCCAGCCCATCTCACATGAGCTCAGGACTCCTCCCCACTGCTCATCCTCTCTCACATGTGCCCAGGACTCCTCCCCACTGCTCATCCTCTCTCACGTGAGCCCAGGACACCTCCCCACTGCTCATCCTCTCTCACGTGAGCCCGGGACTCCTCCCCACTGCTCATCCTCTCTCACAGTGCCAGGACTCCCCACTGCTCATCCTCTCTCATGAGCCGGGACTCCTCCCCACTGCTCATCCTCTCTCATGTGAACCCGGGACTCCTCCCACTGCTCATCCTCTCTCACGTAAGCCCAGGACTCCTCCCCACTGCCCAGCCCATCTCATGTGAGCCCAGGACTCCTCCCCACTGCTCATCCTCTCTCACATGTGCCCAGGACTCCTCCCACCGCCCAGGCCCTCTCACGTGAGCCCCCTGTAGCTGTCACCATCTGGAGACATGGCAATAAGGAAGATGCATCGGTACAGTTGCCCTAGATACCTCTGCCATGCACAGACCTAGCATGTTTGGTCCAGAAGGGGGGCAAGGGGCCGACGTCCCTGGGCACCACACTCCATGCCAGTTGGCATGGGGATCACCAACCACCGTCCCAGCACCTCCAGCACCGTCCACAATGGTCACAATCACTTAACATCTGTTTATCTGCAGCTGCAAGGGCCCAAGCCAAGATGATTAATGCTTTGGTAATGGGCACAGAGTAAGAAAATATTAATCTTTATAAAAGGTATTCAACAGGCATCATCGGCTTATAAATGTCCATGCAGAATATCCGTCTATAACCCCATTACAGCTCTACATTAAAGTAAGACACGAAAACGAGGATAAATTTGTCCATTTAAAGTACTCATTTTTATGAACACTGAGTAATGCACTTCTTAATTTTTAGTTTGGTCACATTAAACAAATGATCCATAAAGTGCATTTAATAACCTTGTGTGTGGCACAGAACTCAGAGCCAGAGTAAGACTTTTTAATGATAATTAAGCAGCAAGAGCTATATAAATGGGAAGCGTGTGCTATTCGTCTTTTACAGTCATCTTGTTTTTGTACAAGTTAGGATGCCCACGTTTCAGTATGTCGGAGGGATCTCCCCCTCGGCCCACGTCCTCACACAGCAGCCATGCAGAAGCCTGTACCAGCACTAGCACGGGGCCCTGCTGCTGATGTACACCCCACACCCGCGTGGGCACTGTGGTCTAAGGACAGACTCTGTCAGCGACAAGCGCAGGCGGCACCAGAATCGGCCCCTGGATTCTGCAGCCGCAGGTCCCTGTGGTAAATGACTCACGCATGTGCACGTGTGTAGAAGCTGTGGACATGCCAAGTACTGAGTAACTTACCGAAGGATCATTTTAATGTGAAAACTCCTGAAAGTTGGCCGTGAGTGTTAGAAGAAATGAATGTCAGGTCTTCCTCTCAACATCAGTTTTCCTTTCTGAGCATTAGGCTTCTTGGTCTGCGGGGTGGGGAGGGAGGTACGCAAAGGCCCAACATGATTTCTATTCCTGATAGCCGGGCATTCAGTTCACGTTTTGAAGTATTCTGGTCACCCTGGTATCACACTGTGTTTCAAAAGGATCAGAAATGTGGCCGTCTGCAGTGCAGCCCTGGGTCTCCACTGTCGAGGAATTCTAATGGAAGGAGTGATGTGGCGAATGAAAACCTTCGGCCAGTTGGAAGGAGAAGCAGAGATGCATGGAGCCTGTCAGACAATAGCCAAATACGGGTCTACTGCACGGGGCCGTCAGCCTCGCATGTTTATGGAAGGGGCAGGAGGATGCCAGGTGGGAGAAAGGTGTGTGGTGCAAGCCTGGGGCCTTAGCTGGAGTCCTCAGTACCCACCTACACCAGTGTCCCAGCGCCCCTGCGGAGAGATGACTGGCAGAGGCGGGAGAATTTCTGGAAGCTGGGGAGCCAGCCAGCCAGGAGCAAGGAGCGAAGAGCAGCGACAATGTTTCACAGGCGCGGGAAAGTTGAAGACCAACCCCAAGGTCCACTGACCTCCACACACATGCGTTGGCCACACTCACACACTCGAGCACACACACACTGCACACTCACGCATGGGCACACATGAGAAATAGAGAGGGGGCAGGTGGAAGACGCTGGAAGGAAGCCTGTTTATAAACAGGTGGGAGAAGATAAAGCCGCAGCAACATGTCAGCAGAGCACGTGCTGTCTAGGTGCACAGAAGAGGCGGCGAGGAGGGGCCTTCGGACTTCAAAGCAGAAGCAAGTCTCTTCTCTGTGGGCAGAATCTCATCGCGTTCAAGAAAAGAAAGCAAGGAGAGAAGCAACGGGACCAGGGCAGAGTGTACATTCTGCTTAGCCGGCCTGACCGGGAGCCAAGGACAGCGTGGCTCTGCACACACTCTGCACACACACACCTGTGGTGGCTCCCACAAGGTGTGAGTGACAAATATGTGCTGAGGGGCTGGGACGTGGTTGAAGCCTTTGCCTCGAAAGCCAAAGGACCTGATGCGGGTCCCCGGATACCATGTAAATCAAAGGGTGGGAAACGGCAGCGGCCCTGTACCCACCGCTCTGGAAGGGGAGCCTGGGAAACCCCAGAGCAATCCAGGAAGATTCCAGAAGTCACCCTTGGGCCTTCACAGACACACACTCAAGCAGACACTTCTACACACACACACACATGCGCACGCACACGCGCGCACACACACACACACACACACACACACACACACACACACACACACACACACGGTGTGATGTATGTAGCTCATTGTGAAGGTATGTCTAGCTTGAGGATGGGTTCATGCAGCTGCCGCAGGATCAGGAAGCAAAGTCTTGGAGATAGAAGACTGCCCTTGAGCTTCTGACTCTCCAGACACCGTTATCTGCAGGACAAAACTGTATTCTCAGAGCCTGGAAGAGCCTTGGGCTACAGGACCGAAGGACCACTACTGGCGCCACCGTGTGTGTAACCGGGTACAGGACGGCCCGGACGACCTCCCCTCAGGCGGTCCTTCCTACATCAGCATCATCTGGACGTTGGGAAAATGCCCAAAGATGAACACAAAGCAACATCCACACAGGGTGCCCCCAAGACACCAGCACAGACCAAGGTGTCTGCCATAGAAAGAGAAACTATAAAGCTCAGTGTAGGCAACACCCAGGATGTGGTTTGTGCTGCTTCATCCGTACGTGTGTTCCCGCACTCGTCCAGGTGTGTGTTGTTTCGCTGCACTCAGCAGTTGAAGTAAATTCAGCTTTCAGAACAGCTGCTGCTCATATAGTGGGTACGAAACAGCTTAGGGGCAAAGAGTCTGTAAGAAGTCGGAGCTCTGATCAGCACCACGGTGTGGACAGCTCCCGGCTGGGTTAGTCCTGCTGGACAGACAGCCTGCCTTGTTTAACCAGGCTGTCCTTATCTGTAAATTGAGATAATTCGTCTTTCCCAGTTCTACAGTTTTAACTGGATAACTCTGAGGACTCAAACCTTCTACCCTTCAAGAGTCATGGGCACATGGTAGGTGATCAATAAATTATGAAGGACTTAAGTTGGAAATAATTACAGAACTGAAATTGAGTTCACCAGCCTGGACTCCAACGCAGTCTTTCTAAATGCCTGCACTGGGGTAACAAATGGCCCTTCCCAGCACACGTGTAATGAAAGATACAGAGAGATAATCAGAAGAAGAGAGCTACCCAGATAAAGTTTTCTTAAGGCATGGAGAAGGGAAGGGAAAAAAGAGGAGAAAATGGTGTTGATATTCCGCCATTATTTAAAAGAGTCAGTCTTCAGGGTTCACAGCTGGTAACATCATTAGAAGTCATCAGCACGGCTATGTAATTAAGTGTCCCAGAATGCTACATGAGTGCTACATTAAGTGACGGTGGCGAAATTAGCCCCAACCCCAATTTCCCTCGGTGTAGGACATCCATCACGCTAACGCTGCTGCAGGGGAAGAGGTAGGGTTGGAAATCCATTTCCACAGCACTGAAGCCCGGGAGTATTTCTGTGATTTGTCTGTGGATCGAAGCATTAAACAAGATATATTTTATTACAGGTTTGCATTAAATATGTGGCTTTTCTCATGTATGATTCAAAGCGGTAGCTATTGATATATGGGGCAATTTTTGGAAATAGACATTATCAATTTGGGGTCTGATCACAGGGAAAAGGGAAAGGGGACTTCAGTACTTCCTGATACCAAGTCCCAGTCGGCACGTGGGGCTCTTCCCTCTGGCTGCTGGGACTCATTTCTACCATCACAAAGAGTTTTCACTCTGTTTGATCATGAGAAGTCTCATTCACCTTGAAGAACGAAACCGATCATTTTAAACCATTTAGCCCTACATTTTTAAGACGCTCTGAATTATTTTAAAAAATGGAAGATGAAGGAGGTTTCAAAGGATGGATCAGTGCTGGCTAAAGGCACCTGTCTGCTAGACGGAGGGAGGAAGGGAGGGAAGAAGAGAGAGAGGAAAGGAAGGAGGGAGGGAAGAAAGGAAGGAGGGAGGAAGGGAAGGAGGGAGGGAGGGAGGGAAGGAAGGAGGGAGGGAGGGAAGGAAGGAGGGAGGGAGGGAGGGAGAAGCAGAGATGGTCTGAGTCAGGAGCATGACTCACCTCCCACTTCTCATAACAGGATCCCAGATGCCAAAACCAACAGCAGCAACAACAAACTACATACATACATACATACATACATACGTACGTACATAAGTCACACCAAACCCCAGGGTTGCCAAGAAAACTTGATCTATACCAAGATGTTAAATCACCGCCGTGACCAACAAGGGATGGGCTTGCAACTAAACTTAAAATGTAAATTATAATTGACTCATCCTTTCTCATACCCCGTCCAACACCAGACAAACACAGAGCATGAGGAAGCGAGTTTCCAGGCTGTAAAGTGAAATCTGTCCTTTCTGCAGCCACTATCAACCTGGGAAGATGGAGAGATAAAAGAAGGAAGGAAAAAAAAAAACAAAAAACAGGAAATAGCTTCATGCTGGCTGAGACCTTGCCAAGATCTGGAAGAGCAAGTGCAGGTGGACAGGGGTCCGTGTTCTGACAGCCCCCCTTCCCCCTCCCACTTCTAATTAAAGTCTCCCTCCTCCTGCAATCGTCCCCGGTGCCCGAGGAGCTGGCAAGGTGTCCCTGCCTCAGGTGATGGATGTTTATCCAAACTTCTAGACCACGAACGTAAAGCAGTTTTGTAGACACAAATCCTACACTTCATGTTCTGATGTTTAATTTAATTACACTGAAATTTTTCATTCTCATAATAGGATTTGCCTTTAATTTCCACCGCTTCTGTCAGATACGTGGGCATGGACACAATCACCCCGGGAACAAACGCACAAATCACGCCGCGTCCCCCTTCCTTCCCTCTGCCTCTGCTTTGAAAACCTGCTCGCTGCACAGCACAGACGCTATGCAGGCGCCGTCCGTCTGGGCAGCGTCATCTCCGCAGCCAGCTTTCAAGAAACCCAGTCACATCGAGAGCCCAGGCTCGGAAGCCATTACCGCCCATTCATTGGCTCTCGTGCCCAGCATGCTAAGGAGGCCCAGGCCCTGCGTCTCAGCACAGGCGCAAGAACAGGGCAGCCAAGGTGGATGTCTGGGGATGCCAGCGCACGGCCAGCCCCAGCACCCATCCCCACTGGGCACGACGTCACCCGCTGAAGATGCCCCCTGTGTGAATGGTTGGGGGCTGGGATTCAATGCACAGCCTGAGTTTGCAGCCGCTGGCGCAGGGTGATGAGGACAGGACTGTGATTCCAGCCTCTTTCCACACCCCTGTGCTGGACACTTCCTGTCTCCTCACTCTGCCCCCATGCTGGACACTGTGCATCTGTCCACTCTGCCCCACGCTGGACACTGTGCATCTGTCCACTCTGCCCCATGCTGGACACTGTGCATCTGTCCATATTTCCACATCCTGGACACTACGCTTCTGTCCGCTCTCCCGCATGCTGGACTCTTCCCCACTCTCCCATGTGCTGGATACTTCCTATCTCCCCACCCTTTCTGGGGCTGGACTCGTGGTCACACCACACTTCCAACATGCCGGGCACTCTGCGTGTCTCCACAGGAAGATAACTTGTTTACCCCAGACCATCGTACTTCCGGTAGCCTGAGGAGTCGGTAGGTTAGAGGCAAACTACAGACCACTTGGAATCTGTAAGATTCCATCCTCCTTAGGCCTCTCGGGAGACCCTGCCTCCTCTTCCTTCTCAGGTCCTTTGTCCCCCTTTTCGTATTCTATTTTTATTTATTTATCTATATATTTATTTTGCGTGTACATCACAGGGCACATATGTCCCTGTGGGAGACGAGCAGTGACTTCGGGAATCGTACTGCATTGCTTCTACCTCCTTTTTGCTTCCCTCTGGTGACTGGTTTGGATTCCTCTCTTTCAAGCAGTCTCATTCATTAAGGCAGTTACGATCGGCTGTTAAGATCAAAATCTTAACATATGGTTCTCTTGGCAAAGAGTTTGCTGCTCAAACGTGAAGACCTGAGTTCATTCCCCAGAACCTAGGCTGAAAAAAGCCAGAAGCGGCGGCTCGTGCATTTCACCCTAGCACTGGGGAGGAAGAGACAGAAGGGCTGTGAGCGGCCAGCTTGGCCCGCAGGCTCCAGGGTAATGGGAGGGCGTCTCAGAAAACAACGCGGGGGATGGAGAGATAGCTCAGGGGTTAAGCCTCGGCTTTGCAAGAAGAAGGTCCTGAGTTCGTATCCTAAATCCCACTTAAAAATGCCAGGCAGAAATGGCAGCAGCTTGTACTTCTAGACTTGGAAGGCAGAATCTGGGAAAATCCAGAGCAAAGCAAATAGGAGGTAGAAGCAATGCAGGGTGATTCCCAAAGTCACCCCTGGGCCTCCACAGACACACTCAGTGCCCCGTGATACACATCGATACACACAAATACACTGATACACACACATACATGCAAATTCCAAAAACAGACAAACATGGATGTGCTCCCGAGGAACAATACCCAAAGTAGATCTGTGGCATACACATGAACATACACATGCATATAACACATGTGCATTCATACACGGACACACAAGGATACACAATTACCTGTCATAACTATCACGAAAGGCACTGTGAAAAGTCACCGCAAACTCTAACACTTTGACAAAGACACCTGCCTGTAACACTGCCCACCTCGGAAAGATGCTGCCGTTGACTTCCCTGTGCCAAGTGGAGGGGCACATGCCCCACATTCCTGTCTGGGGAGGCTGGGGCGTGGCCATGAGTTCGAGGCCAGCGCCTGCTCACCAGCTAAACATACCCATTCTTAACCACGGAGTGTGCGCACAAAAAATTACTCCTTGGAGGATCTCATTGTGTTGGATATTTCTATTAGTTTGATCGACCTGGTAAGCACACAGGACGAGAAGCCAGACTCCCTCAGAGGAATGCCGCGCCCCCAGCACCCGGGTCCATAATTGGCTTTTTCTGGACTCATGTCTTCTCTCAGGCCAGGGCCCTGTGGCCTTGCTACAGGCTCCATGCTAGTGTATTTGGAGTGTTTTTAAAAGATTTTCTTTCTTCTTCCCTCCCTTCCTCAGTTCCTCCCTCCCTCATTCCTTCTCTCCCTCTCTCCCTTCTTTACTCCTTTCTTTCCTTCCTTTCATAGAGTCAAAGCTGCCTCAAACTCCCTGTGAGGCTAAGGATGACTTGAACTCCTGATCTTCCTGCCTGCATCTTCCAAGTGCTGGGAACCGAACTCATGCCCCTGCGGATAACCCACACCCCTGTATATAACCCACACCCCTGTATATAACCCACATCCCTGTATATAACCCACATTCCTGTAGATGATCCACACCCCTATATATGACCCATGCCACTGTATATAACCCACATCCCTGTATATAACCCACGCCCCTGCAGATAACCCACGCCCCTGCAGATAACCCACGTCCCTGTATATAACCCACGTCCCTGTATATAACCCACGTCCCTGTATATAACCCACGTCCCTGTATAAAACCCACGTCCCTGTATAAAACCCACGTCCCTGTATATAACCCACGTCCCTGTATATAACCCACGTCCCTGTATATAACCCACGTCCCTGTATATAACCCACGTCCCTGTATATAACCCACGTCCCTGTATATAACCCACGTCCCTGTATATAACCCACGTCCCTGTATATAACCCACGCCCCTGTATATAACCCACGTCCCTGTATATAACCCACGTCCCTGTAGATGATCCACATCCCTGTATATAACCCACATCCCTGTAGATGATCCACACCCCTATATATGACCCACGCCACTGTATATAACCCACATCCCTGTATATAACCCACATCCCTGTATATAACCCACGCCCCTGTATATAACCCACGCCCCTGTATATAACCCACGTCCCTGCAGATAACCCACGCCCCTGTATATAACCCACGTCCCTGTAGATGATCCACATCCCTGTATATAACCCATCCCTGTAGATGATCCACACCCCTATATATGACCCATGCCACTGTATATAACCCACATCCCTGTATATAACCCACGCCCCTATATATAACCCACATCCCTGTATATAACTCACGCCCCTGTATATAACCCACGCCCCTGTGGATGACCCGCGCCCCTGCGGATGACCCACGCCTCTGTATACGCCCTCTACTCTCTGCGCCATACCGCCAGCTCCTGGGATTATCTCATTGAGACTTTAGGCAGAACTCGTTTCAAGCTGTCTCCAGGACAAATGCTTCCACCAAGCGTCTTCTGGCCCTTCTACTTCTGAGTCAGTTTGAATAAAGGCAATTCGCGTTAGCCGTAGGTCTCACAGGAGCTTTGGGTGAAACGCAATGCAAACCTATCAACCCAAGCCAGCCCCAGAATCCTCTAGAATGGCCTGCGCTGTGGGCTGCAGGGCCCTGTGCGCTCCTGATGTGAGGGGGCCCAGAAGGTCTGACGGCATCACGACCCGGAGCGCTTGGCTCAAAGGCCTTGGTTTAACTGTTTCCATGTGACCCACACTGACATGAGCTCACAACTCTCCTGCCCGAGCCCCCTGAGTGATTTCACTTTTTTAGTCTATCTGCATGTCTACTTCAAAAATTCCTACTGAGCATTCCTGAGGTCTTTCCTAAACTGTAATTACAGGATTCGCACACGAGAATATTTAGCTCGGGTCTCCCAGTTTTCTTTCCTTGTCAGTTTCAACACATTGATTTTTTATATCTACATACGTGGTTTTTCGGGCATTTGGTTCTGTTTCACTTTGAAGACAAGGTGTTCTGTAGCTAAGGCTGGTCTCACACTCACTCTGCAGCTCAGGACCTTGAATCCCTTCCTGCTCCACCTCCTGAGGGCTGCAGGCACCTGCCACTCAGCCAGAGAATGATGGGACTTTTATACTCTGCTAGTCCTGGCCAAAGTGAGAATTCCACAAACTCATTGAGCCTGGGAACATGTGGAGGAGGGAAGAAGAGAAATGAGAAAATGATCTTGTAAAATCCAAACATCTCTGCGAATAGCACTACCTGAAAAATTCGATCCAAAGCATTTGGGAGACTCCAGTAAAACTTCTAAAGCTGAGCCAAAAACAGCTTGTGTTGTGGCAGGGGAGGAACAGCTGCAGAGGGAGCACTCCCCCCCAAGGGAAGGGAGGACTCCCCCCAAGGGAAGGGAGAACTCTCCCTTAAAGGAAGGGAGGACTCCCCCCAAAGGGAAAGGAGGACTCCCCCCTGAAGGGAAGGGAGGACTCCCTCCTTAAAGGAAGGGAGGACTCCCCTCCCGAAGGGAAGGGAAGACGCCCCCCCAGAGGGAAGGGAGGACTCCCCCGCTTAAATGAAGGAAGGACTCCCCCCTGAAGGGAAGGGAGGACTTCCTCCCACTGGGAAGGGAGAATTCCATCAGACTAGAAATACCACCCGAGATTTAAAAATATGGGTCATATTTTAAACTAAATCTTGGGGTTATCAAGTTTAACTATAATTTGTTGCTAAAATGTATAGGGTTTTAAAGAATGAAGCTAATACATGGATATAAAATAAAAACGAGCATGTAAGTCTATGCACGTCAATCAAAACACCCATCTGCTCTAAGAGTCTGAATTCTATCAGGACAGTGCCCTATGCTTCTGGTTGTTTCTATGGTGCCTTTGACAGCTGGGGAAAAGGTGGAACCTTAAGAGTTAAATATATTGGGGAGGGTATTGTTTTCTTGGTTTGTGTGTTGTGAGACATGGTCTCACAAGGTAGCGCGCACTGGCCTAGACCTCACTACAGAGCCCAGGCCCCCATAACCCCCAGGCAGCCTCCTGCCTTGGCCTCCCAGTGTGGGGATTACAGGTGGGCTAACACCAAGTAGCTACTTGTTCTAAAGTGCTTGAGTGATTATATTGGCACTCTTATTAAATCCAGTTTATAATTCTGACTAAATGACTGACTATTACTTTACGATGACATTTGATATATATTTTTAATGCAAATGTTCTGAAGGTTATATAAAATTTATAAACGCTTGATGGCGATCCTGGTGTGAGGCAGTCAGTTTGCCTGGGATCTTAAAATGCTATGTACAATAAAAATAACCAAATTGTGCCAGTTGTTAAACTTTCATCGAAATCTAAAATATGAATGCGTCTTTTCCCATCCAGTCTTAACTAGTCTCTACAACATTTGGAATCCAGTGCCTTGGAGGCAGAGAGTGGTTAAAGTCCTTAGCTTGCAAGCAAGACCTGAATTCAAATCTACATGAAAATGCTAAACAAGTATGGTGATCTTGGAATTCTGCCTGTAATTCTAGCCCTGGGGGGTGGAACCTGGGAATCCCCAGAGCAAGCTGGCTAGCCAAGCGCGCCCTAGGGGCATGCTCTAGATTAATCAGAGACTCCAGCTCACAACAATAAAATGGAAGAGAGATCTAGGATGATTCCTGATATCACCCTTGGGCCTCCACAGACACACATGATCAAGTGCATCTGTGTGCATAGACCCACGTGTGCCCGCCTGCATGTAAAACACAGACACACAGGCTTGCACATCACCCATACACAGAAATAAAAGAAAAAAAAACAATAACTAGTCCTTAAGTACAACTTTCTTATAACATTAAGATGGTTTTTATAAACAAGTTTATTTTCCTTTGACTATCTTTAGCCATAATTAGCATAACCAGAAAGAAAAAAAAATATCCTTCTAGGTCCAAACTACTGTATTTTAAAAGCCGGGGGCTGTTTCGTTGTTGCAGGTTTTGTTTCCTACCATCATTCCTATGTGCAGATTTTACCTGTCAAAATTCTGCAGAAGCAGCGCTCCTAATAAGATCATTGCACCCAATGTGTGACGCCCGTTGCCCGGGGGCAGGCGGACTAAATGCTGAACCGCAGCTGAACCCTCAGACCTGCTTCCTCAGCTTCTCTGTGGCTCGCGGTGACTAATATGCGTGTGACCCTGATTCTCCATCACCCCACCTGTGCCCCTGCGGCGCTGAGTAAGCAACCAGGGAGAAGCCCTCCTAAGCAGCTAGTCTACTCTTGGCCGTGAGAGAGCAGCCACACACAGCTCAGGGGAGAAAGTAGATATTTATCTGGCTTATGGCTCTCAGGGGAACACCGTCCATTATGGCAGAATCATGGCCGGAGACAGAAGCAGGAGGCGAGTTCAGGTCATCAGAGACAATCAGAGGGCAGAGAGAGCATGAACAAGAGGAAGCAGGGCAGGGCGACCCAACCTCACGACCCTCCCCCTAGGACATGCCCTCGTCCAGCAAGACTTTACTCCTAAAGCCAAGTCTTCGCAAGCGTGAACACCAGCTAAGAATCAAACACATGAGCCGGCAGGGAGCGACTCGCATTCAAACTGTGCCGCCTCATCCTTCGGTTCCTATAGGCTCGTGGCCGCTTGGCGATGCAAACCACTCACCACTCCAGCCATGTCGGGGACTTAAATTCCAATTACAGTGAGCAAGAGTGCTGTCAGAGAAAGATCTTGATCTAAGCAGGGGGAGCATCCATCACATTGGAATTGCTTGTGCCAGAAAATAAAAGCAGGAGTTGGGACAGAAGCGCGCGTGAGGTGCCAGGGTCACAAGCCTGAGCAGAGGACCCGACACTCGACACTCGAAGGGAAGTGCTTCTACACGCGCATCTGGCCACCAACTGTCAGGTCGCCCCTCGCAGTGGTCATGGGTCATTGCTTCAAAACATCTTGCATAATCCCTGCTAGTGCCGGCAACGCCCGCCTCTCCTCCCGCAGTCCTCAGAGACCCACTCTCTCTCTGTAGTTGGCAGGGGGGTCAACTCACTGAAGGCAGCCACCCCCATGGCTGGGAAGTGATGGAGGATGTGGGGGTGGCTAAGTGAGCGTTATATATCTGGAGGTGTGGGGGGCAAGGGGCAGCATGGGGAAGAGGATGAGTCTTTGCCTCTCGGGCAAGCTGTCAGGCACCAGACCTCCCGCCTGCTGCCGACAAAGGAAGAAGGTCGGGACCACGCAGAGCTTCTACGCTGCCAATAAAACTCCTTGCCAAGAGTGAATTATGAATTCAATCTGCCCACATGGAAAATGATGCATGGGAAGGGTGGGGAGTAGTGAGCAAAAGCCAGGGTGGTCCTCAGAAGGACAGACTGGAGGGCTCATCGCAGTCCTCCCGACCCTGGGCAGGATCCGAACACACCCCCCCCTCGCAAGCCGAGGACGAGCCATTGCTTTGAAATTTTAAAATCAGGTTTCTTTTTTCACTTTGCAATCGTCTGGATGGATGCCAGTGATTGGCTCCCCAGGACAGATAATCAGACACTCGGGGCTACAATACATGCTGATTACACGGGCTCTGATCTTCACCCAGCGACAGGCTCGATCTGTCGCCTCCGCTCCTCGAGGGCCCGTTACCTGCAGCACGTGACAGCTGCTATTCTGAGGCAGACTCAGCCTGTCCTCCTGAGCAGGGCTGATGTGACCGGGGCCGCCTTGCCTTCTCAGGGCGAGGAGGTGGGGCCTGGACAGTGAGCAACAGGGCCAGCCCAACGCGTCCACTCACCATGTTGCGTGAAGAGGTCGCTGTGCACGATCTCAATCAGGCAGTGGAGTTTCTGGACCGTCAGCAAACCCGAAGGGACGTTGAGGATGAACTCCGTGAACATTTTGCTGGGAGGAAGAGGGAACTCGTTCAGAAACAAACTCCCACCATGGGAAACAGGGTCTAATATATATATATATTATTACCCAACCACTTGAGTGGCAATAATTCCAATTACAGACAGTGAGACCTGGCAGAGAAAGCAGGACCCTCGCGCCATGCTTACGAGAATGGGGGATGGTGCAGTGTCTTAGAAAGTCCTAGAAATGTCAATACAGTCACCACCTGATAGCAACAGATACCTAGGTGCATGCTAGGGAAAGGAGAAGTGAAGGATGGGGAAGAGGAGGAAAACAAGGGTGTGTGTGTGTGTGTGTGTGTGTGTGTGTGTGTGCACTAAAAACCTTGCATGTGACTCTCGGTGGCAGTATTACAGCACTCACAGCTGCAGGCACACTCCAAATGACCACCAGTTGGTGGATGGATAATGAGCACACGGGGCAGCCACAAAACAGAAGCAAAAACGAAGGTGGCACCAGCCCTGGCTCTGACTTGGGCGAGCGAAGTGACTAACACACTCTGGATGGTCCCAGGAATGCAGAGTGCCCAAGGCTGTTATCGTTAGTGCTAGTTACTAATAGTCCAGAGTAGCAGCAGCTGCAGTATTCACCGCCGGTTCTCATTCACAGCCCGTGCTAGTTAATCCTGGACATCCACTTGACACACCTGCATTAACTAAGATCAGCTGAGACCACCTGAAGAGACGATCCAGATCAATACATCTACAGTACAAAGACCAGCCCTAGGTGCCATTGGAACTTCCCGAGATCTGATTGGAACCTTACAGTAATGGACCAGATAAAAGGAACCCTACGACAGGAGACTGGGATGAAAAGAGACTGTCCAGGACTCCTCCAGCCTTCAGCCGTCACCCACTAGCCTACTGGATGTCTGCAGTGACGTAGACTGTCTCCAGCCATGTTGCCTCCGCCTTGAAAGGCTGTTTCTCCCCTCTGGAACTAGAAGATGAATAAATTTCCTTTTCTCCCTTAAGTTATTTGACTTTGGGTGTTCTCTCACAGCAACGGTTAAGAATAACCGTTACACAGCCCTTCTGGGAGCCACAAAGAAACACTGCCCTTGTTATAAAGAAAGGTTTGAATATGTTAGGGATGCTGAAACAAAAACAAAATGGCTCCTATGTAAGTTTTTTAGGAGCTGAAAATCCAAATTAAACCAACAGCCATATATTACAAGTAAACCCTGAAGCGTGCACAACAATAAAGTGGAGTTTTCTTCTCCTTTGGCTGTGGATTATTTTTCAAAGACATCATGGTGAGAGTTGACAAGAGAAGCCTTCTCCGTGTGAGAGGGCTCCAGAAGCATCCATCCCAGCATGCTCCAGGGCAATGACCCATGAAGGTGTGACAGACAGCGAGAGCATCCCCCAAACTCAACGCAGGGACGCGCTGTGTGAGGGCAGCAGTTACCTGAGCCTTAGGGATCAAACCCATGCAGGTAGGAAGAGAACCAAGACCACCCCTCACCCTGGATGCATGGAGCACGCTGTGGGGTTGGGGGAGAAGCGCCAGTCTCGGGGGCAGTTACCTGAGCTCCTTGGGATCAAACACCAGCTTCACATCGTTGACAATGGTGGGCAGGTACTTGAGCGCCGCGCCCTGCAGAGCAAAGAAAGGAAGGCTGAGCGGAAGCAGGCCGGCACACAGACAACTCCTATAGCTCTCAAGCTTGCCTTTATGACCAGGCACCACAGAAAACCGAGAGCCATCACGTCCAGAGGAGGCTTAAACACAGAAAACACTGAAGGAAAAGAAAGATGATCTAGAAAAATCAAGTTATTTCTTAAATAAATATGTTGACACATGAGCAAAGTCGCCTATATGTGTCACCTGTGAACTAGGCGCTCAGACTGTGAACAGGGCATAAATTTTCTCAGAGCAAGGCGTAAATTTCCCTCCTCACGTGAAGACCAGTTCCTGAAAAAAATGACACTTGTTAAGTCTGCTCCCAATCTTC
This sequence comes from Typhlomys cinereus, assembly GCA_023101885.1. NCBI lineage: Eukaryota > Metazoa > Chordata > Mammalia > Rodentia > Platacanthomyidae > Typhlomys > Typhlomys cinereus. Next base: position 2,392,506 of record JALPQD010000195.1, read on the forward strand.
CACATGCGGCAGTGACGTCATGTTCTACTCTAAACACGCTACTGATTCCTCAACACTCATCTGTTGTGTCTTCTAAAACAGCGTCTCAAAGTGCGGACCACAGATTCACGTGGAGTCCCCAACAGAACGTGGTGGTCACAAGAGGTTTCCTAATAGGAGACGATTTCTGAAAGCAGCAACCAGAACTTCCACCAAATCCGACCTGCAAAAATCCAAGGTGCCTTGGGCAGAGCTCACGGGTGCTACGTGACGACATCATTGTTTCTGAACAGATGCCTTGCATGCCGGCACTGCGCATGCTGCCCTGCCCAGCACACCCCTGGACATGGCCTGACCCGTGGCAGCTCAGACTCGAGGGCATCGGCCAGCAGGAGCTGCAACGCCTTGACTGGACATAGAAGCATTTCTGCTTTAGTGGAAATATGAGGTTTGGCTTACAGGAAACCACTAGCCTCCCAGCTTGTACCACTGGTGGAGTTTCGATGCCCAGTGTTCATGGAGCACAACCGTGGTTAATATGCAAATTTCCTCTCTTCAATGAGTGATAAAATCATATGGATTAAGAATATGTTTTAAAATAGATTATGTGTGTGTGCATGTGTGTGTGTGTATCAGAGGGCATTGTGTGTCCCTGTGGAGACCCAAGGGTGACTTCAGGAATCATCCTGGATTGCTTCTACCTTTTTATTGCTTTCCTCTGGGATTCCCCAGGCTCTGTCTTCCAGAGCTGGAAGTACAGGCCACCATCATTTCTTCCTGACATTTTTACATGCCATCCGGGATTCGAACTCAGGCTCTTCCATTTGCAAGGCAGAATCTTAACCCCTGAGCCATCTCTCCAGGCCCTAGTAGATTTTTTTAATGACATGTAATCAGTGCAGGCATGGTTTGGAAACCTACTTTATACACCTCTATGCCTGGAGTCATACATAAACTTCTTAGTGAAAGGGAGACAGAAGTGGAAAAGAACTAAGAAGCATTGTTCTAGAAAGTCACACCCTCAAGGAGTAAGAGTCGTGGCATTTATTACCATGCTAAGTAAGACCTCGTGCTTTGTTTAAAATTTTAAATTAGTGTACATGATATTAGTTTCAGTATTGCATTTGCAAACCACTTTTTGTTAATTCCTCCTCTTCTCCCCATCTTCTGCCCCTACCCCACACAGGCTCCATCCCAAAAGCTGCCCATGTTCCTGTCACCTAGGTACTGTCCTCTCCCTTCCTCTGCCTCCACACCCAAGAGCACACACACACTCACACACACTCGCACACACTCACACACACACACACACACACACACACACACACTCGCACACACACAGACTCCATCTGGTAGGATCCACAAATAGGAACAGCACAGGTATGTCATCCTGAGTCTGGGTCAACTAGCCACTAGAGTATTTTCCAACTGCATGCATTTTCTTGTAAATTTCATGATTTAGTTTTTCTTTACTGCTTAATAAAATTCCATTGTGTGTATGCATATGTGTGTATGCACGAGGGTGTGTATGCATATGTTCATGTGTTACATGCATGCATTTGTGTGTTGTACATGTATATGTGTGTACATGCAAATGTATGTACTCACGCATATGCTTATGTATCTGTGTGCATATGTGTATACATGCCTATGCATGTGTGTATACCTGTAGGAGGAATGGACAATGATTGCGCCACAGAGGCTTCCATCCCCCATACAGAGAGGCTCCTTGGACTCCTCCCTCCTGCTAAGCATACAAATCTCGCGAGACTACACCTTCTCCAGAGCAAAGACAGTTGGTGCCGTTAAACCGCCTGGCTGAGAGGACCAATCTGGACAGGACAACTCAGCCAATGCTCACGCTGGGACTTATGGGATGTCGGGTGGGGTATATAAGCGCCTGATACTTGTATGAGCCGCAAGCCTGCGAGCCTGCGAGCTGCTTTGCCATTCAACCGACTCCCGGAGTCTGTGCAGTTGACTCCGCACCAGCTTATCCCCCCCAAGGGTCTCCATGGGCCCCCGTTACACTGTTACACTGTTACATCTGGCGCCTCAACATGGGGCTTCCACGGTGGCCCTTCCTCATCTCGGCACCAGTGAGGAGCACTGTGCCTAGTAAGCTGCCCCTTTGTGTGTTTGTCTTCACGAGAGGCGAGCGTGAAGGTCCTTTCCCTTTCTCTGTGTTTGTCTGTCTATCGATAGGGAGCATCCAGCCGTGGCCTAGGAACCACGGAAGTTCCCCACTATACATTCCTTGTCTCATCTATTCCCTTTTAGTCTTGTCTCTGTTCTTAAAAAAGAAAAAAGAAAAAAGATAATAACCTGTAACACTTCAAGTTGGAATTCTTAAAGGATTTTAGTAACTGAAATGAGCCTAAACTCCCATTTTGGTAAGTTCTGTTTATCTTAAAAGTTATGAACACAGAAATAGACACTTCAATATTTTTTCACAATTTTAAGAAATAAATTTTATTTGAATCAAAAAATTCTCAATAAAGTTTTTTAAGTTTTTAAAAATTACACTTTTGTAGATGTTCCTCCAACTTGTTACATCTGGTTTTAGCACCTGTTAGTTGACTGCTTTTTGCCACTTCTTCAAATTATTTTGTGGTATCTCCAATTCTTGGGCTCCACTGGACAGATCAACTTGGTTTGCTTCAAGTCCTCTTTTTGATTGCTTTACTTTTTCATTGAACTCTTAAGTTTTTCATAAAGATATTGAATATTTCTCATCTGTATAGTTTTTTGTATCATAGTCAACTCTGTCTGACCATCAATATTTTCTCTCAAATCAAAAAGTCTTAAATTCCTGCTCAGTAATTTTGTGATCAAGCTTTGACATAGTTTGACTTGCTTTTGTATAATCTTTTCTATTTCATTTGTCAGTTTCTTATTTTTATTTTTGATGTAGTTATATTTTCTGATAATCATTAAAGTCAAGACATTATGATGTAATGTCTTTGTCATAAACAATGATCATATTTACAGAAGAAACATCATAGATACTGATGTCTCAAGTTCTATCAATGCTTTTAATTATTGATGAAAGAGACATACTTATGAAGATTAAATCATTGCAGTAACTGCTTAAATTTTCATTGGGGAAAGTTAAATGAGAGATATTCTATTTGACTAGACTACTTAGTAGTGTTTGGTCTCTAGGCCAATTATTATTGTAATGGTCCAAAACAATAATTTCTACCAGCATTATAACAACCCATACAGAAATATTCATCTCTAAGACTGCCATTAACTTAGGCTGAATCCATACTCCTTGGGGAAAATTACTGATTTTCTCTAAAACACAAGAGTAGATTCTATCTTAAAATTTGAGCTACAGAAAACACCATAATTTGATCTGCCCCAACTGGAAGTTGCCTTAGAATAAACATTTTCTTGTCACATATCTGTCACCCAGGAAAATCCAGTTGAAAATGGAACTATGCATATTTAACAGCTTTAATTATTACAATAGGATTGGCTTTGGTTTTTCTTTGCTTTTTGTTCATAGTTCAGAATTATTTTAAAAAATAACATTTCACCCAACTTTGGTCCATTTACTTCATTTCCTGACTCTAGAAAAAGATATTTGACCCAAGAAGGCTGACGGAAGATATTTTTGAGGCTATTTCCAAAGGAATTTTAAAAACATTGTTCTTACTATACAGGAGAAGCAAAGATCTTTCAGTGCTATCTTTAATAATAAAGACTGGTTTGAGTAAGAGGTAGGCAAAAGAGGTATGCAAGATTAGGACAGCTAATGTCCTATTTCCTTCATTTGAACAAGTGGATCTAGTTGTAACTGAAGCAGGTGGATTGGAAGGTAATATGAATTTGACAATAACATAGAGTAATAAATTCTTACTTTTGGTTGTTAATAAAAAAATAATAATAAAAAGGGGCTGGACAGGTGGCTCAGGGGTTAAGTCTCTGCCTTGCAGGCGGAAGGTCCTGAGTTTGGATCCCAGACCCCACGTATAGATGCCAGGCAGAAGCGGGGGCGGCCTGTGTTTCTGGTCCTGGTAGGGCAGAGCCTGTGAATCCCGGGACAGAGTAAACAAGGAGGAGGTGGAGGTGTCCATGGTGTTTCCCGAATTCGTCCGTGGTTCTACACACATACACACACACACACACACACACACACACACACACACACGCACAATTGAATAATAATAATAATAATAAAAGTTTTCATAAAAAATAATAAAAAAACCCACATATGGATTCCTCATTCAGCACCGGGGATAAAAGACATTATTTATGTCCTCTCCAACCCTGGCTCAGTACAACTGGGTGAACTCTTGGAGCTCTTAAAGACTTTTACTGAATGCCAATTAGAACCTGCTAATATTTTTTCCAATAGTCAGTATGCAGTACAGACTGTCTGGACCCTTTCAATTTTATTTTATTTTTTTTGCTCAAGGACTGCATGAGCTCCTTACATGTCACCATGCAGTTGCTCCACGATGTATCGGAACACAGGGCTCACCTTTGGTATATTTCTCATATAAGGTCACACATAAAACTTCCCGGAATCCTGGCTATGGGAAACGATTTAACAGATACTATGACCATGACTGTGGACTTAGAGCTTCTTGAACGAGCTAGGGCATTACACCAACAATTTCACCTTACCCCTCGGAGCTTACACAAGCTTCTTCCAGGGCTTACAATGTCACAATGTAAACATTTAATCAGGTCCTGTGCGACCTGTGCCCCCTTGGCTCCACTTGGCCCCCTCAATAAGAGAGGGGTAAATCCCAGAGGCCTCTTGCCTAATGCAATTTGGCAAATGGATGTTACTCATTACTTCCCCTTTGGGAACCTAAAATATGTCCATGTCATCGTGGACACTTGTTCCTTTTGTGTATGCAATAGCCCTTACAGGAGAAAAGGCAGCCCATGCTCTTAAAGTCCTAAAACCTCCCATGTTGGTTATGGGTGTACCTGGACACTAAAGACTGACAATGGACCTGCATATGCTTCCCAACAATTTGACTCCTTTATAGCTTCATGGAAAATTAATCACACCTTTGGCATTCCCTCAATACTCCCCTGCCTCTTGTCCGAGGGAGGGACCCCAGTCACGCTGCAATGGCAGGGACCTGCTCCCTTATTAACCTGGGGTCGAGGATATGCTTGTGTCTTCCCTCAGGATTCCACTTCACCAAAATGGGTGCCAGCTCAAGATGTAAGACCGGCAACAGAGATTGATTGTGAAGCCTTCCCGGGAACCAGATTCATAAAATGAGTAAATCTGTGGCCACTTCAATATATTTTTTTTCATTTCTGTTACATGCTGATTGTTTTTTTCATTTCTGTTGTGCACTGATTTTTTTTTTGGCATGCCATTTTTAAATACATGTATGCATACTTATTTTTGGTAACATCTGAGGCCTTCCTTAACTACTTATATTCTATATCAATCACTCTATTAGATTGTAAGTTTTCTTTCATTGTTTTCTCATTTTAATTTTTAATGTATTGTAACTTTGGATCAATTATATTGCTTAAGTATTTCCTTCAGCACATCTCTCAACAGCGCTCCATCAATAAAACCACGCTACAGACGCTTATGGCCCTTGAATATCTGAGCCATAGTGCCCTAGGGATATGGTTCAAGCTTGGATTGCAGAGATTTGTGAAGCCTTGGTCTAGTCTCCTATTCACATATCCTGACATGCCTTCCAGAGGTGAGGTCCTTCGAGAGCTGGTAGCCAATGACGGGTAAGATCCTGTGAGACAGGACGACCTAAGACAGGCACGGTCCATAATGCTGGATGCCCTCTGAGACGGGGTCAACAAGGTCAGAGCAAAGAACTCTGGCTCCTGCTGGCTGTAAAAAATAAATAAAAAGGATGGATATGTAGGAGGAATGGACAATGATTGCGCCACAGAGGTTTTCATCCCCCATACAGAGAGGCTCCTTGGACTCCTCCCTCCTGCTAAGCATACAAATCTCATGAGACTACAATCTCACGAGACTACGCCTTCTCCAGAGCAAAGACAGTTGTTGCCATTAAACCGCCTGGCTGAGAGGACCAATCTGGACAGGACAACTCAGCAAAGGCTCACGCTGGGACTTATGGGATGTCGGGTGGGGTATATAAGCGCCTGATACTTGTATGAGCTGCAAGCCTGAGAGCCTAACAGCCTGAGAGCTGCTTTGCCACTTGCCTGACTCCCGGAGTCTGTGCTGTTGACTCTGCGCCAGCTTATCCCCACCCCCATGGGTCTCCGTGGGCCCCCGTTACACTGTTACACATACCTATGAATGTGTGCCTGCATATGAATGTGGATGCATAAGAGTATGTGGGTGTAGCGCATGGATGTGTGTTCCTCGATTCCATTCATCTGTTGATGGACGCATAGGCTGGTTCCATTTCTTTGCTAACATGAAACATTAAATACCAAAGTTTTTAAAAAAGAAAGAAAATCTGCCTATCAACAACTGGGCCAATGAAATGATTGGTGTTCAAGAAACACAAATGGCCAAGAACTATTCCTTTTATTATATTATTTTACGAGTACATAAAATGGGACAGGGAGGAGGGTGGAGAATGATTCTGTGGAGTTGGATCTCCCTTCCACTTTGAAACAGGTTCTGGGAGTGGAACTCAGGGCCGAATTTTCGTGGCCAGCATCATTACTTGCAGAGTCACTTCGCCAGCCAATGATTACTAGAGAGTCATCTTTGTGTTCGAAAGTCCTTGGCCACCAGGGAGATGAAAACAGATGACCTCCAGGGCCCATCTCACACCAGGCTAAATTTTGGTCCCCAAATCAGACAAGAGGGGAGAAAGGCGCCTCACCTGCCCTTAGGGTGTGGACTGGGAAGCCTGTATAGACATCAGTATGGGCTCACCAACAAACACAGAACTGCCATGTGACCCAGCTGTTCAAGTCACAGGCATCTCAAGGGGCTTTATATCCCACCACTGAGACTAGTGGGCCCTCAGGTCCTTTCTCTTTAGCTGTGTCAGTCTTTGTTAGAAATGTTAATGGCTCTGGTTCGGTCCACAGGCTAACACTAACCTGTGTCAGGAATCAAATTCAACGTGGGGAAACTGGACACCCTGTTCTTTTCACGCGTTCTCTTGGGGACGTTCTTGGATGCTGTTGTTCCTCTGGTTTTGCCGCATTCCACCTCACAGCTCTGAGTAAGTGTAGTGCCATGCTGAACTCTGCTTCTGAGCGTGTAATCTGGCTCGTGCCAGCAGCTCCAAGCAAGGGCAGCAGAGTCCAAACACAAGGGGGCAAGATAGCAGGAGCGGCCTGGTGCGCCGGAGAACACCACACAATGATATAAGTGGTCAGACCTGACTTTAAAAGCATCATCCTGAAGATCTATGTGGCAAATGGATTGTAACAAGCATGCCCTATTCTCCAACAGCCACCAAATAAATTCATTTCAAATCTCATATGGTACAGAATGCATCATTGATCTTCAATGAGAAAGTTAGAAGAATGAAACTTTTAGTAGAAAATACTTGTGACTTTGGACCAAACAAAGATATCTTAGATACAATACAGACCACATGATCTATGAAAGCAAACATCCAAAACGAAGAGTCCTGTCATGGAAAGATACCTTTAGATAACACAGCAGGAACCATGTGCAGAGATCTCTATCAGACAGAGATTTGTATTAGGGACATACAAAGAGTTTGGAAACTTGACAATAAGGAAAGGATCCTCTTAAAAATAAAAAAAAAAAAAACGAGCATAAGACTGAGAAACACGACTTTGAGGAAGACATAGATACAAAGCACAGACTAGCCAAGATGCTCAGCTTGGCCAGGTGGGTGGTCCGGGCCTGCACTCCCAGCACGGGGGAGCCAGAGGCAACAGGCCCGGGAGTTCACGGTAAGCTATACAGCCCTGCTGCACAGCAAGCGGCAAGTCAGTGAGGGCAGCATGAGATCCCGCCTCAAAGAAAAGAGAGGAAAGGAGAGGGAAAGGGAGCGAAGGACGGAAGGAGCAAGGGAGGGAGGGAGGCAGGGAAGGAGGCCGGGAGGGAGGAGGCCGGGAGGGAGGAGGCCGGGAGGGAGGGAGGGAGACAGGGAGGGAGACAGAGAGGGAGGGAGGGAGGAGGGAGGGAGAGGGAGGGAGGGAGGGAGGGAGGTGGAAGAGGGAAAATACAAGTTCAAAGTAAAGCGGTGGCCCTCCATCTTCTGTGGTGGAAGGAAAGCAGAATCTTTCACAGTGTGCTCTGCGCATGTACCATCCTACATGCAAAAACAAAGAAGCAATTTGAAAAGAAAAGATCTTGACAGCTTGATCCAGGGACACAAGACCCTGTGGCCCACAGCTGCATGTCAGGCACAGAAACCGGGCACACCACCACGCACAGCAGCGCATCAGTAAAAACAAGAAACCACCCCCAAAGTCCCTCAAGAGAGGATCCCCACACCACAGAGCCTCACTGGAAATAAATGTCACATTACACAGAGATGAATCCCATAGGCACTAGGCAAAGATGTGACAACTGGCCAGGCCTTGCACACATGACGGCATTTTAAACAAACGGGAAGGCAATGGAGTAATGTCTCCAGGGGTACCTCTGACCTACACACACACACACACACATATACTGCACCACATACATGCATCACATACACATTCATTATCACACAGCACACATACATACATGCATCACACACACATACACGAATACAGACACATACACCCCACACACTATCATTATCACACAGCACACATACATACATGCATCACACACACATATACGAATACAGACACATACACCCCACACACTATCATTATCACACAGCACACATACATAGATGTATCACATACACAGCACTACCACACACACATGTACACAGAGACATACACATGCACTGCACCACAACACACATGCCACATGAACATTCATCATTATACAGCACACATATATACATGCATCACACACACATACTGTACCATAACACACACATGTGCACACAAACACACCTCAGATACATGTACCTCACACCACTCAGGACACATATGTATCACACACACACACAGTGCACAAGCACACACACACCTCACACATACCACCGTACAAACTCCCAAATGCACATACGTGTGTACATACGTACCTGTACCTTCCCCTCCCCCAGACACCCCTACAAAATTTTAAAGCCAGACCAAGGACAGGTGAGCAGCGGCTGCTGTAGCCCACGGGCTCAGTGGCTTTGCTCCCCCATCCTTCAACCCCAAGCAGATCAGGGGGTTCCAATTAGCTGCCGGAGCGCTCCCGAGAGCGTTAAATAGAATCGCTTCATTCTCCTTTCAAATGTTCTGCTCCGACTACCTCAGGCTTGGTTTGGAAACTAGAAAATATTTATGGTGACATTCAATAATGAGCGTGCGCAGGGCTGGCTGCTTGCTGTTCGGGATGCTTTGTCTTGTCTGTGGACGTCCAGAGCCGGGTGCAAACAGGTCGTGTGCATCATCTGCTGCACCCAGCGAGCGTCGTCTCTCCGCAGTGCCTTCGGAATATCTCCACGGCTGCTGAGATGCCTGCTCTCAAACCTGTAACCTGAGCTCAAACCTCAGAAGCCCACACAGTGCATGTGTGCATCTGTGTGTGTGTGTCTATGCATCTGTGTGTGTGCATGTGTGTGTCTCAAATTTTAAAAAAAAATTATGGAAGGGGGAGGGGGGAGAGAGGAGAGGGGGAGGGAAGGAAGGAAGCAGGGAGGAGGGAAGGGGAAGGAGAGCAGGGGAGGAGGGAGGGAGGGAAAAGGGAGGGCAAGGGAAATAAAGGGAGGGAGGAAGGAGGGAGGGACGGAGGGGGGGGGGGGGGAGGGAGGGAGGGAGGGGAAGGGAAGGAGAGCAGGGGGAGGGAGGCGGGAGGGCGGGATGGGTAGGGAGGAAGGGAAGGAGAGCAGGTGGGAGGGAGGGAGGGAAACGGGGAGGGAAACAGGGAGGGAGGGAGGGACGGAGGGAGGGACAGAGGGAGGGGCAGAGGAACGAAGGCTGTCTCAAGGACACCAAGGCGAGCGAGAAGCCAGGACAGCTTTGAGACCACTTTCCACTCTGCCCGTGAGCCACCGGCTCTGTTTAAGCAGAGCAGCCCGAGGGTCAGGTGAGGTCGGGATCCTTCCCTAGTAGGGGTCCTCTCTTACGCTGTGCACTGATATAGAGCAGGCTGTGCCTGCTATGGTGGAGCAGACGGAATACTGCCATTCCCATGTCTTACAGTAAATGTGGCTTAGGGGGCACAGAGGAAGAACAGGAATCTCGAGACCTGTTTGTCCACCCCCCCCCCCCCGTTCTCAAGCGCCTGCGCAGCATCTGCTCCCCGCACACTTCCATGTGGCGCTCATGGGCTTCCTCCACAATGTGCTGAAGGTGTCATGACAACCCCAAGGACCCACGGTGCCAGCATTCAAGGCCACGTTCTCCTGAGCTGCCCACCATCCCTGTGGCCGCTGGCTCCGGGCTGGCTGCAGAAGCCACTGTCCCTGACTCCTGAGAACCGGCCTCCGGACCCTTCCCCAGTAATGTGTATTTTTTTAAATATGTCCGAGTGCGTGATATGTGAGTGCATGTGTGTGAGTGCACCTGTGTGAGGGCACGTGTGTGAGGGCACGTGTGTGAGTGCATGTGTGTGAGTGCATGTGTGTGAGGGCACGTGTGTGAGGGCACGTGTGTGAGGGCACGTGTGTGAGGGCATGTGTGTGAGGGCACGTGTGTGAGGGCACGTGTGTGAGGGCACATGTGTGAGGGCACATGTGTGAGGGCACGTGTGTGAGGGCATGTGTGTGAGGGCACGTGTGTGAGGGCACATGTGTGAGGGCATGTGTGTGAGGGCACGTGTGTGAGTGCACCTGTGTGAGGGCACATGTGTGAGGGCACGTGTGTGAGTGCACGTGTGAATGCATGTGTATGAGTGTGTGATGTGTGAAGGCACCTGTGTGAGTGCACGTGTATGAGTGTGTGATGTGTGAGTGCACGTGTATGAGTGTGTGATGTGTGAGTGCACGCGTGTGAGTGCACACGTGTGAGTGCACGCGTGTGAGTGCACGCGTGTGAGTGCACGCGTGTGAGTGCATGCGTGTGAGTGCACGCGTGTGAGTGCAAGCATTGGCACAGCCTAGGAGAGAGGTCAGGGAACAGCATTCTGGATTTGTGCCTTGCCTTCCCGCCCTGCTGTCCACCTGCTCTTTACCGCTGCTGCTCAGCCGAGCTGACCTGTGCCCCTGGAGACAGGCCCGTCTCTGCTCCCAGTACCCACACAAGTGCACCACTTTCAGCCTTTACTTGGGATCTGGGGACTCGAACTCAGGTCATCAGCCTGAGCTGCGAATGCTTTGCCCGCTGAGCCCCCTCCCTGGCCTAGTGAAAATCGGCTTTGGAAGCAAGTTACTTTTTTCAGCCTTGATTTGAAACGCAGCCACGTGAAGCAGTCAAAGCTGGCTGGTATAGACTTGGTGGCACTCTCCTCTGTCCAGCTTGGGTGGACACGTCCAATCTGACTGCCTGGAGTGATCGCACAGGCGCAGTCAAGAACAGAGCGCATCCCTGAGGCTCATGCAAGAACGTGCCATGCACATGAGACGGCTCGGCTGGTGAAGGCCCGCCGTGCAAATACAGGAGCCCCAGTTCTAACCTCAGAACCCACGTAACTGAGAGTCAGGCATGGGGCAGGCTGCCGTCAGTCCAGGGCTGAGCAGACGGAGAGGCAGAGGCCTGGGGTTCCGCGCCAGCCGGCACAGACCAATCAGCAAGCTGCAAGCAGCCAGAGACCCTCTGTCAAAAACAAGTGGATGCGCCTGAAGAGCAACGCTAGCCTCCACGTGTGCACACAACACACACACACACACACACGGCATACATATAAAACACAATCACAACACACAATATACACACAAAATACACACATACACACAACATACAGAGAACATACACAACATACACACACAAGATACACATACAACATACACACAACATACATGCACACGCAACATACACATAGCACAACGCATACACACAACATACGTACAAAACACACACAACATACACACAATATAATACAAAACACACACATACAACATACACACAACATACAAAACACACACATACAACATATACACGACACACACATAACATACACACAAAACACACAACATACACAAACCATACAGAGAACACACACACACACACAAAACACACATATGCACAACATACAGCACAACACACACGACATACACACAAAGCACACAGCATTCGCACAAAACACACACGTAACATACAAAGCACACACAAAAAACATACACGCAAAACACACACACATACAACATATATACAAAACACACACAACATACACATAGCACAACACACACACAACATACACATTTGCTACACAATGCTCCATGTAATACACATCAAGCACAAGTGCGCACATGTAACATATGCCATACCCATATGACACACACATACATGCACACAGCGCACATGCACGCAGACAGATGCACACAGAGAATGTCTGCTGTACCGCAGCCTCCCCTCCCGCAGCTAGTGCTGGAAGCAGCAGCTATGCGGACCCCAGGACAGATCCACACCGCTGGGAAAGCCATTTGCACCTATATGGACAGCCGGGCAGACCGTCCCGCGCCCTTCTTAACCGGGGTTCATCTCCTAACTTGCAGGAGGCCGCCACCACGGCCTGCGGTGAAGGAAGCCAACGTGGAACTCAGTGCACTAGAAACCCGGCTTTCAGCAGGAGACACAGGATCAGGATACTTACAGGGGACCCACAGAAGGGCAGAAAATGTTTTTTTTTTAATGTTTTCTAATGGCTTAGCCAGCTCAGGTTAAGAAATTAAATAAATTTTCTACTCTGAGCAAATTCAGCTGTCAGCATCTCAGGAGAAGCCGACTTAACCCAAACTGTGAAACCGAGAAACGCACGTTCCGTCCAGCATCAGCTTAATGTGGTAAGTGTCTCTCTAAGCTAAAAATATTACTACTGATGACGATTAATAGATACTATTTTAGGGTAAAGTTCAGGCTACATTATTCAGCATAATTATTTTAATTAAATCTATTAGCATATCTTTATATAAGATTACAAGAGCTATCGGTGATACAAAATAAGTTTTTCTTGAATTATGCATGAAGCAATTATTAATTTACATATTTCTGGAGAAAAACGTGTATTAAAATGATTCCATTTGGAGGTTTTGAGCTAAAATATATATAATCCACGAAGCCACTTTTCAGACCTGAGGGTTCTGTTTCTAATGATACAGAGGAGAGCTAAGTACCTCAGAAACCCATGATGTTCTGGATACAGAAAACTGTAGCCAGATCACATGCATCAGGGGGGCGCCCCCTGCACCCTACCAGTGTGGGCGTCTTGATGAAGGAGGTGGGCAGCTGGACACAGTGGCTTGACCAGGCCAGAGCAGGTCTGTAGCCCCCAAGGGAAGCTCAGGAGGCGCGTGTGTGGCGACATATACATTACAGGAATCCAGGTATCTAGAGACGTGACCATGAGTCTTCAGTCCCTTGGGGACCATTACAGACTGCCTGGGCTTAGAAGTCTCAGATCTGAAACGCCCCTTTCCTTGGTCGCCAGGCGAACCCCAAGTAGACTCTGAGCATTGTGAGAGCATTCCCCAACTCTCCTGCCAACACTGGGGTTCACTCAGCCCCTGGTATCAATACTTCTGCTGGGGTTACCGGTCCCGACACTACCTACATGTGTGTCCGTCACAAACCTACAGCCAAACATTAATACAGGGCAAAGAGTTTTCAACGAAGCTAACGCCAGTTCCCATCTCTAAAAGCCTCCAGGTTAGGACGCCTGGAGAATATTACAACTCAGAGGGTCTCTGGAATGAGGACTTTACTGTCCACTCACGTGTATACAGCCCACGCACACTTCCCGACCTGTGTGGATGTGTCACTCAAGGATTCCTACCACTCAGCTGTCCTGTGCCCTTTGGTAAGCTTGGCAAGCTCAGAGTTAGTAGACCCCAGGAGTTGTCACTTGGGTCATAATGATGTGTGTGTGTGTGTATGTGTGTGTGTGTGTCTGTCTGTCTGTCTTTCTAAGTGAGCCCATGCAGTAGATAGCGAGAGATGTCACGTTCACAACTGAACGCTGTCTTTAAGCACATCTGTGAAGGGTTGGTAGCTAAGGCAACCTACAAGTGTAGGACACTGTCTAATTGATAAGGGAAGACGTACCCCATGGTCAGTGGATCATTTCCTGGACAGGGTATATGATGGAAGGAGCTGGTTTAGCAAGTTGGCACACGTGGGCACACTTTGCCAGCCTCTCAGTCTGGATAGGAGGTTTGCCCTTCTTTCAGAAGTTCCTGTGGCTATGGCGTGGCCCAATCCCACGACTCCGGATGCAGGTGTGAGCTTTCCTGTTAAGCCCGACTATGAACTGTGACGGAGAATCAACAGGAAGAACAAAACCCCGTGTTCCCTTAAGTATGTTGCCATCACGTCAGCAACATGCCAGCTCCCTCTCTAACCCACCTTCTCAGGACCCTCCAAGTTGAAGCCAAGGCAGGAACAGGGGAGACGGGCAGAGAACACAGTCAGGGGTAGAGTGGAGAGGCCGGCAGGCCTCAGGGACTGGGGCGCAGCTGCACGCCTGGCAGAGCAGATGCCCTGCGTGCGGATGGAGGGGCAGGAGAAGGACCGAGCAGTGGCACAGAGAAAGGAGAGAGTCAATGAGACCCCAGCACAGAGAGAGAGAGACGTTCAATCCTCTGCCGCTGACAGGCTCTCTTCGACCTCAGACGATGCATCCGTCACGAACTAAGTCATGCTAAATAGGGGTACTAGGGGTACTCTAGCAGGGACAAATTTGAATTGGATGACTTAATCTCTCTCTCTCTCTCTCTCTCTCTCTCTCTCTATCAATTTCCCAGCAGCTCAGTGGTGATACAGCGAGAGCCTAGAAGGACAGCGGTCCCAGGAAGAGGAACCTTGGCCCGCCGATTGGTGCAAACTGGCTACATGTCTAGACAGCTTCCAGGAGGCAAAGCTCAACCTCCAAATGATGGAGACTGTCTAAAACACACTTGAAATTCAGAAGCCAGCAGTTGGGAAAATGGTCCAGCTCGCCACAAATGAGGAGCCTGAACTGAGGGTCGGGGGGTGAGGGACTGGGGAGAAGCTGTTTCACAAACAGCAAGTACAGCGCATCTACCACGTGAGGCCCTTGGGTTTTATTGACAGCTCGAATAATCTGCAAAATGGAGCCTTTTGGGAATGGGCGCAGAACACAAGGCCAGGGTCTCGAGGAGACACAGGGAGGCACCAGGATCAAGGAGAGGCCGGCCACCTTCCCCAACAACCTGCTACCTCATGGCCCCCTGTTCCGGCCCACCACAGCACCCTCAGACAGGAGGGAGGAGATCAAGGTGTGCCCACAACCTGCAGGAGGCGGCTCTGGGGCAGGGGAAACACACAGGACCCCAAAACCTCTTGGAAGACCAGCTCCCGCCAAACCCCAGCCCCGCCCTGTGTTCTGCCGCCCTGAATCATATGCCCTTCTGAACCTTCCCGAAATGTATCAAGTCCTAACACGGGGTTCCGGGGCGAACGTCTCCTCCGAAGTTCACATTCAAATTCACTCACCGCCCCTCCCCCCCACCGCAGGATTCCTGCCATGTAGAAGGGGAGGATGTGCTCCAGACGTCACGGCTCTCACCCGCCGACCTTTCTCCACCTGGTGACACATTCCAAGGGCTGAAACTGGGAGCGAGGTGTTTCTGCTCGTCCCATATGACCCAGCCAAGGACCCTGTTAGCAACACGAAATAGACTGAGACCCCTCGGTACTGACCACAGACTGACGCAGAAATAGAATCTTCGCAGGGGGAAAAAATCACATTCAATTGAGGGTGGCGCCTGTAACCCAGTGGAGAGTGGAGTGCTCTGGGGAGAGGAAGCAGGGGGCGGCGCGGGCAGAAACACGTGCAGAAGGGTCACAAGGAACAAGCAGCGACCACAGAGACACACTGCAGCATGAGACCCGCCAAGAACCGCCACGGCCCAAGCGGGAGGGGCAGCAAGCAGCTCCGTGGAGTCCACCCGCCAACACTCTGGTCTAGGGCGCCTGTCCTCTGGGACCGGGAGAAAGTGAGCTTGTGCTTTATCAAGTTGGCCAGCTCGTGGGGATTAGAACAGGTGCCCTGAGAAGCCAACATGGTGGCCCATGCCAAAAGCAAAAGCACTGAGGCTGACCAGACCCGCGTCTCTGGTCCTGCTGTCTTGCCCACAGTGACGGAAGATGCATCTGCCCAGGACGACGGCCTCTAGGCAACTGATACCAGCAAGGTCGCTGGGGAACAGAAGACATGGCTTCAGCTGACCGTCAGAACAGTGAGGGTCCAGAACGCAGGGTGGGGACACGCTCAAGTCTGCTCACCGCGTTCCCAGCACCACCGGCTCTTTGGTACCAACTTCCTGGCTTCTCGCAGAGTTGCGAGTTCTAGGTGCTACGTGGACAAGGATCCCACTCGCCCCAATTAAGAGGGCGCAAGCCTAAGTAGTCTCGCTCTAAATACGCTCCTTACGCTGCTCAGATCCAAGCACAGCCTACCCTTTGGCTCCTTGGCTCTTACACCCCAGGAAGATTCCAAATATTTAAGAACATGAAAGCAGCCCCGGGTTCAACCTAGAGAAAGATGTATTAGTGTGTCTTCTGAGACTGTGATGAAGCACCTGAGACAATTAATTTATAAATCATTCATTTAATTCACACTTCCAGACCAAGGTTGGTAAACCCATTGAGGTTTTTTTTTTTTTTTGGTGGGGGAGGTCTGGAAAGAGAGCCCTATGGTTATGATGGGGAGTGTGTAGTGGAGCCCAAGAGAAAGAAATCAGGGTCCCAATCCCCTTCAAGAGCACACATCTGCCACTAGGCCCTGCCTACTAAAGGTCCACCAGTTCCCAAGAGAACCATGCAAGGGAAAAAACCTTTAACCCAGGGTCTTCGGGGAACATCAACCTTCCACTAGGGTGAGTAAGACTGAAAAGTTACACAAATAATTAACTTCGTCACCCCATCTAACAATTAAAGTAACATCTTTCTCAACAAATTGATCCGACTACCAGCTGTCCCCGCAGCTCCATACCGAGGTGGGTATCCCAAAGAACTTCAAGTGATTAAAACAAAATCCTGTATAAGCCATGCCAGCAGGCCTGTCCACAGTGGTCGCGGCAGAAGCAACCCGGATGCCCCTCGAATGCACAAGCGAGGCGCGGCACAGCCACACAGCAGAGTCGGATTCGGCCACAGACAGGAATGCGGCACTGGGAGACGCCACAATGGGGGAGAATTCTGAGACGTGTGAAGGAAAAGAAGCCAGACCAAGAGCCACAGGCTTTTTAGTATCATCTGCATGACATGGGCACAACAGACTCATCAAGAGGTGGGGACAGATGAGAGGCGGTGGAGAATGCGGGATCGGCGAGGAGGGGAGGGGGCGGGCGTGTGGGGAATCATGGTAGTAACACTCCCATGCATTATAATGTCCCCAGTGCTGGTAGTGAAGTCAAATACAGTGATTTTGCAGTAGGTACATTTTAGCACGAAGAAAAAAAGGTATAAATGAGAAGAGTATAAATGGATAGTGAGGGTCTCCAAGTCCTGACTCTCTACCTGTCCCTCAGCCTGTGGCCCCCCCCCCACAGAGGTCTCCAGCAGCGACAAACACTCATCTGACATGCCTCAGACAAGCCAAGAACAGGAGCCTGGTGGTCTCATTAGTAAGTTCCAACACTGCTCGCTGCCTGGGGCGCGTCTCCTAAGCAAACCGTCACTAGCGTCACCACTAATTATCAATCTTCAATAGCACCCATCAGAAGCCATCCCGGGACACCAGGAGGACCAGGAGGACACCCTCCTCAAGACCAGTCACCGTGCAGACCCCCCCCCCCCGTCTTCTAGCCCGTACAAGCTCCCATCTTCCTTTGGGGCTGGCCTCAGTGTGTCTCAAGCATGGTGTTCTCAAGCACTAGTCCTGTGACAGTTATGATCAGCCGCAGTGAGGTGGCTTTCCTTCAGCCTCCGAGGCAGATGCACAGCCATCATGCAGGATGACAGCACTTTAAGTTTGTATCAGGATGGGTCCCCTGACAATTAAACATGAGAACCACATGTGGACTTTCTATTCATTTACACGTCACTTGCATGCATGGGAGCCTGTATGTGCATGTGCGTGGGTACCTGCGTGTGCACACAATCAAGTGCACACATGAAGAGGTCAGAGCTCCGTGCTGGGTATCTTCCTCCATCGCTCCCGCCTCACTTTCTGACCGAGGGTCTTTTCCTGAAGCTCATCGGTTCAGTGACACTAGCTGCCAGCAAGCTCGCGGGGTCTAACAGACTTCTGCTCTCCCCGCCGCATCGGGGCTCCAGATGTGCGCAGCTGTGCCCGGCTTTCAATGTGGGCGCTGCAGGGGCTGAACCCTGACCCTATCCGCACAGCAAGCGCTCTTACCCACTGAGCCATCCCCCTGGCCCAGTGTCTATGAATTTAAATGAAATAGACTTTTAACAGAGCTCGCTGCAAGCCTTCTGGGTAATAGCGAAAGACACAGAACATAGTGTTCACGCTGCCTTTCCTGCGCACGCTTCAAACCAATCGCCAGCAACTCAGAAAGCATCAGCATCATTGTCATTTCCAGATGCAGGAGGGAAAGTGTCGATTAATTTCAACCCAAATAAGATTTCACAAGAAGACACAGGTAGGACAAAAAAAAAACAAAAACAAAAAAACGACTACTGGGGGTTTCTTCCACACACAAACTCTAGTCAGCCTCGAAACATTTGACAATGGCTGATGGATATGTTTAACGCAGATTCACAAATGGTATTCTTGGTTTGCAATCTAGAAAAAAAGAAAAGACTTTTTGGCGCCCAAAGAAGAGCATGCCTACTTCCAAAATGGACTGAAGGAAAGAGAAAATGTCACAGGAAGTCGTGGTAAGCAGTATAAAGATAAGAGAAAGGGACAAAAGGCCCAGCATCCAATTTCTAGAAGGTTCCGTGCTTGACGACGTCACAACGAGCCTTAATACATAATGATGGAAAGCATGGAGGCCCTGCTGACAGCAAACCCGTTATCCAGTTAAATACAATGTGGAATCCATTTCACAGTTATACTGATAGTTGCCAACCTGGGAAGAGAAAACCCGCTTGTCTTCACTCCGCATTTGCACAGAGTGATTTACAGCAACCTGGAGAAAACTTTGAAATTAAACAGAACAGCAAGGGCAAGAAAATAATTACGTTTATTGGAAAATGAAATGACATGACCATCCGAGAAAATTAAATAATGCTGCTCTGAATCCTGGAAGGTCTAGACTTTGATAAACACGGTGATATATGAAAAAGAAGGCTATGAAGCATGTTAGGATGCGCCCTAAGTTACTGCACCCACTTACCCCAAGATTTAGGCTTGGAGTCACAACCTCGTTTATCCAGCTAATGACCAGTTCACACCAGCGCTGCCAATATTTCATGAAGGTGGCTTCACGGGACGACAGCTCCGAGCTCTGGCGGGCTACGTGCCTGCCATCATAATGGCTTCAGCAAACCTCACAGCACGCTTGAGCAAGATGGAGGGCAGGAGGAATGTGGCTGGGAACGAGGCCCTCGGGGGTTCTCTCCCTGGAGAAAGCCTCCCCAATAACTCAGGCTAAGGCAGCTCTTCTTAGGGTAAGAAATAGAAGCTCTTGCAGACTCCTAGACCACAACAGATCAAGTATCAGGACCGACCCTCCGCTCAACGTCCTCTGCAGTCCTTGTTTCCCCTTCCCTGCCCCCACGAGCACTAAGGACGGACCCCCACATGACGGTCTCTGGCTCTGACCCCATCAATTTGAATTAATCGTCACATGCCGTCAAGAACTGAGCAGAACTCAGCATCCTTTGAAATGAGAGCCCATTTCAAAAGGAAAGAAAGCCCATGACTGTCACGGGAAGTCTCGACTGAGCCGTGTCCGGGTGAGGGTCTTCATTTAGGGAGCGCCCGTGGAGAGAGGCAAAGGACACGGCACAAGAGTTCACCGAGACTCCAAACCACACAGCAGTGCGGGTCCAGGCTGGGGGGGAAGGGAGCTCGGGGGGTTTTCCTCCGATCAGGCCCAACCTTAGCCCTTCCTTCTGAAGGCGTCTGCAGCCAGCTCTGAGCACGTCTTACCACTTCCACTAATCCACATGGAAGTCCATCCCTGCTAGTGAGGGGACCCTGGAGGGCGTGAGAATTTCACCAACCTTCCGGGGTAACCATTCTACAGCAATCCAGCCACTTGGAGACTGGCACTTTTAATGAGCCAAGGGATATTTTTTTCTTAACCAAAGCAACAGGCGCACATTTATACACTATTAGCAGCAGTTGTTTTTAAGATTTATCAGTTAGGTACATATTCATGATCTTCCATGAGGGCCACAAGGTAGCCAATTATCCTATTTTTAATGTGACCTTTAAAAGGCTCACTTAAAATGACATTCAACAATGGTGTTCCCGCCTGCTGGAAAATGCCAAAGGCATGTTATGCTTCCTCATTTCCTTTGTACTCACTCTCCCAGGTGACTTCTTTTTTGCACGTGTGTGCGTGTGTGTGTGTGTGTGTGTGTGTGTGTGTGCGCGCGCGCGCGCGTGAGCGCGCCTATGGAGGACCAAAGGTGACATCAGGAGTCATCCTGGATTGCCCTACCTCTTTCTTACCTTACTCTGGGATTTCCAGGCTCCACCTTCCAGGGCCAGAATTACAGGCTTGGGTAGAGGAGCAATAAAAGGACGCGGTGTTCCCTGCCTCAAGCCAAACACCCCCTAGTCCTGAACAGGTGTGCAGCTGAAGGAAGGTGATCCTGCAAATACCAGCCCTCGATGGGCCCTTGTTCCCAGAGGGAACCGACCTGGCTTCCACAACGCCAGCTCTCACTTAGGTGGACTCCCCAGATCCCCAAACGACTGATCAGAAGCTCAGGCAGCCTTCTCTTAGTCTTTAGAACATTTTGTTTTCTTTCAATTATGTACAAGAGCAATAGCAAAAATCCTGGAACCTCCACATGGCTTGGTGTCACTCAGGAAGTCACCCAGGAGCTGCGGAGACAGCTCCGTGGTTAAAGTCTTTTGCCTCACAAGCAAAGTTCTGATCCCCAGATGCCATGTAATTCTGCGATTCTGGCCCTGGAAGGAGGAGCCTGGGAACCCCAGGGCAAAGCAAACAGGAAGTAGAGCAATCCAAGGTGACTCCCGATGTCACCCGTAGGCTTCCACAGGGGCACACACCGGCCCACATCTGACCTTTAACAAATGCTGGGAAATATTTGTTGGCTGCATGTACAATGAATAGGATCCCAGAAGACTTTCTAGCCTCCAAAGGGAGGCTCGGGCAGGAGAGGAGGCCCCAGTCTGAAAGGGTTCTACAGTTTAGCATCCCAAACGCCCATCTGCAACCTAGAGTGCTCCACCCGGGGACACAGGAAGGAAAAAAAAGCAAATCCTACAGCCGACCAGTATGGTCCAGTTTCAGACCAGCTCCCCATGTGGAGAATGAGTCTCTCCTCCCTCTGAGTCAGAAGATCCATTCTTAAATGCAACGGTGGTGCCAATAGGTGCCAACAGGTAACAGGGCTGTTTTATCCTGATGGGCAGCAGGGTGGCTACTGATTTTTCCCCCTGACTTGAGCAGGAAGTCAGGTTTAAATCGCCCCAGCCTAACAACCTGGCACTGGCAAAGCATCCTGCCTGCAACAGTGCCTGGCATACACAGAAGGTCTCGGAGAGGTTTAGTGAGCTCATCTTTCTATTTGATAGACAATGATTTGCCTCTTAATACTTATTGGCACACAAAAGCCTGTCGACACAGTACCAAAAGGATCTCAACAAAGAGGCCAGAGGATGAAGAAGAGCCTCTCTACGTCTGACTTCCTCCCCTGAAGCGCAAGATCGGGAGTCCTGCACTCACGCGTCATTGCAGGCGAGGGAAATAGACAAGAATCCAGCTTTAAGAAGTCAAGGGGCTAAGAGGAAGGAGAGCCCACCGCAGTAGAGAAGTTAGGAAGAAAGACAAGATCTGGCCCCTCAGCAGCCCCTGGAGGTAGGATCACCCCTCTTCCCTCCTCTTGTCTTCCCTAGATGCCTCTGACCAATTATCTCTCACTTGGTGACCCCACTACTCAGCCAACTCCGCCCTCTTTCTTGCCCTCCCTGACGTGGGGTTGGGGGGAAGAAGAGAGAGGATGTAGATGTACTCTACCAAAAACACACGCACAGCCAAGCTCCACCTCCAGACGCCGAGTAGAATTCCCGCGGAAATTCACCAGGAGACAAGGCAGGCGGGCGCTCTGCTCACGGTCACTCTTCTCCGTGACGCGGGACCAGACCAGCACCAGCTGGAGACACGCAGCGCAGCCTGGTCGGCTGGAACTCAACTCCCAGAATCACGACACGATCGCCACGTTTCCAACATCATTACCAGGCAAGTGTTGAAACACCCCAGAGAGTCCAACCTGGTGCCTCACAGAAGACCCCCCCATGTGCCAACCAGATAGAACTGCCAGCCCGCGTGGCAAGAGGGTCTTTGAACCAAATATCCTCACTGAGCAGAACTAAACTAAGGTCGGGAACCGTGAACGTGTGGCACTTGGGAACCGTGAGGCCAAGCCCAGGGGAGGACACACATGTACTAGCGTCCTGCGCTTCCTCCTAACCGCAGTCAGGTAGCCATAGCGCACTACAATGGATTAATTAAACATAAGTCACGAGACACCTGCAATTATGGACAGAAGATTATTGGCGAAGGATTTGAGGATAAAGGACATTAAAAAAACTGTAACATTATTTAATCAAATTACAGAACAATATTAAATAATGGGATTTGGAAGGATTTAGACCCATTAGTTATGAATACTAATTTTCAGAGGAAATAGCACCCAAGATAGAAAACTGTAGATATTTTCGAAGTTAAAATTCATCATCGCACTTACAGGCCGCATTGGCAACACAATGCTGTGGTCAGAACAGGGCCAGGAGATGCCAGCCTCAGATTAACAGGGCACGGCTGCCAGTTACTCTTCCTCCTGATGCGCCAAAGGGACAGAGAGATGAATCATTTCTAAAGCTTCGCACGGCTTCACAAAGGTGGTAAATAACTTTTAATGGGTTTTCCTATTCCTTCTCTGTATCACAGGAATTTGTTCGGAAGATTAAGAAATCACCTTAGGAAAAAACAGAAAACAGAACTCACTAATCGTCTTCCATGAAACCTTTTCTATGAGTAAACGGGGAAATCATTTGTAATCACATCTATTATACAGAATTCAAGTCTTTCCACTATGCTCTATGACCTGTCCACAGGAAGCTTACTCTCTCGCTATCAAGTGGAGGAGTCAGTTGCTATGTGATTAGCTCCTCTTTCGACAGCCCAGGGATTTGTCAAACCAAAGGACTGGTTGGGAGCCAATGAATCCAGGCAGAACAGAGAGGTGAGGCTCCAGGAAGACGGCACAGGCGCCCACCCTGGCATGCAGGAGAAGCTCTAAAGCACACCCGTGCCCTCCCTTGGCTATCGGACTCTAGGAACAATGGACTTCAGGGAATTGGAATCTCCCCAAGAATCTCCTACAGGGAGATGGAAAGTGCTAGAGTCCAGGGGCGGTGTGTGTGTCAGGGGGGTGTCTCCTGGAAGGTACTTCAAGGGTTTTGACAACTGGTCAAACCACCTTGCAGGAGAGAAAGTAAGGGGTGGGCAGCTGATGTAGCCCCACACGTTAAGCTGCACATGCCTCTTGTCCTCATTTTAACCTCAAGTTAGAGCCCTGAAGACACTGAATACACCTCCTTCAACTTTTCTTTATTACTTTGTCTCTTTAGCTGACCTATCAGGGAAGGGTGACCAAGCCTGGCCAGGGCTGCGCGTGCACGGGCTTTGGGGAGTCATGGAACCATGAGACTCCTGGCAAGGCAGGATTAGAGCAGCTACGCTGGGATGGGTCTCTAAGGTCTTTGATGGTCTTTGGAATTCCCAAAGGCCATTCCCCACTGCTGAGAAAACCCTGAAGGAACATCCCTGCTGATAACTGACTCAAATCCTCCCAGAGATAAGATGGCCAACTTCCTTATGAAAGCCCTCCACATCCAACAAACAACTTGGTCATTTTGGGCCCAGGAGCAACTAGTTTGGGCCCCAATAGGAGTTAACCAATGAGAAAAAGCCAATTTCCTGGGCTTGTCTAGGTGTACAAATATGCCATCTTTGGCGTCCCAGCCCCTCATGGCACTTGGAGTGCCACGAGTTCTTTTCCAGCTGCCTGCTTCCATGAGTTCTCCGGGGGCCCCAGGCCCTCATGGCATTAGTGCCACGGCCCTCATGAGTCTGATCCTTGCCTGGCACGCCACGCCTGCAGCCCATAGTTCCAGCCTTTCTCTCCTCTAATAAACTCTACCTTAATCCTCTCTGAAAGTGTGCTGGTTTCAATCTTTCACTCCGGAACACAAGAATCCTGCAACATCGGGATGGTCGTTTCCCCAACGTTTGGCCCCTGAACAGGGGCCCTGTAACATCTGGCAAGACTGTTCCGGCAACATGTGGTGACCCAGATGGGACTATCCTGTAACGTTTGGGAACCCAGAAGGGACACTGACAAACAGAAGAATGACTGTTCCTGCATCACCGGGAAGACGCATTCGGGCAGCCAGGAAGCCACCAAGAATGACTTCTCTGATTCACTTCTCCATGACACATGGGTGTCCCTCAAGCGTCGGCCAAAGTTCTCAGCGGCCAGGAATTGTGACATCATGAACAGACTAGCTCTTGGCTTATTAAAAGAGAGTCCCTGGCAGAGGATGCTGGGAGCATGGGTTTTGCATTAAGGCCATTTGCCAGGACCAAAGAGGAGAATCAAGAGAACTCGACTCCAGGGTGGGAAGGCTGACTGGCTGCAGGCAGGGCCCACCCGAAAGCTGAGGGAACAGAGTTTTGGGATAACTTATGTGTGCAGGCAAAGACTCGGACAGGCAGAAGCACAGCCCTGCAGAGAAATGCGTGGTTGGGGCCATGTGGAGAGACAGAGGGAGTGAAGGGGAACAGAGGAGGGGAACACGTTGGGGGGCTATCATGGCTTGGACCAGGTGGAGTCGTGGGATGGATAGACAAGGAAGTCCAGTGGCAGGTTCGCTTCTCATTCTCCCCAGAAGCCTCAACCAGTGTGCTGCAGGACCCCCACACATCTGGACCACCAGCCTTCATTACTGGCTGGGGTGCGGCTCCTGCTCTCCCTCTTCCTGGAAGACTCAGGGGGTAAGTCGCACTGGCTCTATACTGAGAGGGTAGACACCCCTCAAAGTGTGGCCGCCTTTCCAAAATGCTTCCAACCCCACAGTGAACATGACTGAGACTCTTGAAATGCAAACTATACTCCTGCAAAGACTTTAAAAGGAACTCATGAAAGACTACATGCTGATTGGTCCAAGGCAGGACAGGACAACTGAGAGATGGTGCAAGACTCTGAGCCAAGTCCCAGGCACCCCAACCCTGCCCGTCTGGGCACGAGGACAGGAAGATGCTGTGGCTGAAACAGGGACAGTTGGAGCAATGTCAGGAACAGAGCTGAAGATGAATGAGGTGATGATGGACAGGAAAGACACAGGGCGTCCTGCCCCTCTGGGCAGAGCTCACACGGGACCCCCCACCCCCCACGTTCTCAAGAAAGCAGTAGACTGGCCCATCTTGAGGTAGAAATCCGGAACCCACCAAAAACTCCTGGTCCCCAAATCAATCAGTAAGACATGTCCATGCACGCACAGCCAAACCGCCAGCAGCCACTTCTTCCAAGAAAGATGATCGTTTGCTGCTGAAACTGTCCCCAATCCTAACAGAGAGAAATACAGCCTCGGGTGGATGGGTTTGAAGTTCTCGGAAAATCATATTTATTTTGCCAAAATACAGTTGTGCAGGTTCAGGGACATTTCCAATAGAGATGACATATTTAATTCACAGAGAAAGTGAAACCTCTCTTAACTACCTTGGAGGGTCACAAGAGGTAGCGAGTGAGATCATGCCAGGCCGGATGGAGGAGGTTAGAGAAACAATGGTGGAGTAATGAATCCACGCTGGGCGGGCGGCTGCTGGAGGTGCAGCGCAGGCTGGAGACGGCTGCCCTCCCACCAAGGACCAAAGGCGTCATTTAGAAATGTAAGTTATTGAACAGGAAATCCCAAAGTCAAACACGGACAAAGCCACAGTGCCTTTCAACAGCCTAGTGTTTATGACTGGCTGGTGGGGAGGAAGGGGGCCGGTAAACCGTAGCTCAGCAATCACTCAGGAGCACTTGCGGCTGTGAGAAGTGTCATGGGCCAGGGTGTCCAAAAAGCCCCTAAAAGTCATCAGTCTGGCATCCCCTACAGCCCCAGGTGATATTATCTGCAGCTAAGAAAGCGTCAACAAAGGTGGCTATTAAACAAACATTATATCACAAAAAAAAGATCTGTCAATCTCTGGCATGGGGGGGCATTGGTGAGAAATAAAAATAATAAATATTTGGAGAAGAAATGCTATTCCAAGGGAGTCTTGGAGAAATCGACTCGCTTAGTGTGACAGTGGCGAGATCTTGGGCTTTCTGAGCCCGAGGGGCCCTGTGTCCAGCACTTCTACAGTCCTTGTCATGGGGAAGGGCAGGCAAGGACTCTGCTGGGCCCCCAAAGATCTCCTCTCAAGAGGAGACTCAATGCGCCAAGGGAGATTTAATCCGGCTTAGGATAAGCATTTGACTGGCAGAGTCTCCCGGTCCTTGATGGGAGGAGTAAATGGCACAGCCCAAGTACCACATTAATTATCCCAAATTATGAGGAAGTGGGGTGTGGATGAGTCAGCTCCACTGCACTTACCACAGCTTGGGGGAGAAAACAAACAAGGAAATGATTTTAATATCGCACAACTGGCAGCTAATTCTGGGAGCAGGGATTCCCTTAAAATACAAAGGCCGGCACTGTCTGAGGGGTTCCTGCGCAGTGCACCCCACATATTGTCTTTTTTTTTTTAAATATAGCTCTATGCATACTTCAAAGAAATTACTTCCCAGTGTACCCAAGGACGGCATCCTGTCCCTCTGTGAATGGGCAAGTCTTCCTCTGGTGTTTGCATTCTGACCATTTTATTTCTGGAATCTCCTGGAATGGATGCAAAGGCTGGAATCTCAGACACTGTTTAAATTTTTTCCCTTGTTTTATTTTAATTTTCATTATATCTTCACTGCATTTTTAATTCATATTTTGTGTGTGTGTGTGTGTGTGTGTGTGTGTGTCAGAGGGCGCTATATGTACCTGTGAAAGCCCGAGGATGACATCAGGAATCATCCTGGATTGCTCTTCTTCCTTAATGCTTTGCTCTGGGGTTTCCCAGGCTCTGCCTTCCGGGGCCGGAAGTGCCAGTCACTGCCATTTCTGCCCAGTGTTTTTATGTGGGGTCTGGAATAGGAACTTGGGTCCCTCTGCCTAGACGCAGAGGCTTAACCCCTGAACCATCTCTCTTTCCCCTTGTTTTAGATGAAGAAAACTCAGGGAGTTGAAAGGTTCCATCCAAAAGGACAAGAACTACGGGGTCAGGTGGTCCTCGGAGGCTCAGGTTCTGGGGAATGTAAAGAAAGAGGCACCACCCCACCCTACCCCACCCCACCAGGCAGCACAGCGAACATGGGGATTACGGCAATGGACATGTCCTTTACTTTGTCAGCAGACGCTTGTGTCAAAACTGACCATCTTGTGCACCTCACGACTGTCCACTCCAGGGCCCGTAAGCTTCACCTGAACGTAAGATTCAACCTTTTTGATCAAAGGATTATTAAAAAGTAAAAGCTTAAGGACTATAAATAAAACCAGAGGTGTGTCAGGCTGTGGGATGTGAAAGCTACTCTACGCCACACTCGCTGGTCTTAAGCACAGGAACAAAGTCTGAACGCAAATGCAAGAAAAGGTCCAACCCACTGACAGGAGACACAGCCACGCCCTCTCGGCAGAAGACTGTGAGACCCCACATCTAGACTCCTCATGCCCCCAAACACAGCTTCCTCACACGTCACAGACAATGTTCTGGGGACGAGGGGACCTGCCAGGACCCCTCGTCCACTACCACAGAAACTGCATCTAGAAGGGCCTGGTGCATACAAAACATAGCAAACCCACCAGCCAGGCTCAGGAGCTGGGTATCCAGGGGGTGAAGGGCGGCTGTGAGCCCCGCCTACGCTGTGTCTTCCGCCCAACACAATGACTGGAACACTTGGAAAATGACCATCACGCTTCACACCAAGGAGGCCCCGCTGACTTTATCTAGCCTCCACCGGGGAAGCACTCAGTGGACAGCGGGTGTCAGGGTGTGAATCCCCAAGGCAGCTCCTGCGGTGCACGGTCAGCAATCAAGGGGAACCTGTGACCACACACCCCGCAAAGCAGCTCCCAGTGAGACCCGCAAAGCGCTCAAAGGAGCAGGCAAGGTTCCCAGAAAGCTGCTTCTCAATTAAAAACATATTTTACTTAAAAGTTTTCATGGAAAAATTGTCCCATGGCAAAAATAAAAGAACTAATAAAAGACTCAGTAAGATAAGATTTTCGAGAACTCAGGTAATTTTCAGACCTAGGGACCCCCACTTCTGCCCCACCCATTCCCTACCATGTCTTCCCTGGGAGAGCTTAACCTTTTCTAAAATTGCAATTAAATTAAAAAATAAACCTAAATGTCGACTCTCAGTATGCCAGTTGGGGCTTCCAGATAGTTCTATCACTCTGTCAGTGGCATCATATCCTCCCCTCAGGGGCCCCCTGCAAGTGACGGGGGAGCCCCTCCAGTGTGCACCTCACATCCCAGTGCAGTCCTGTCCCTGCGTCCCTCCTGGACAAGGCGGTCCTGCCCTTCTCTTCCCCCTCCCCCTGTCTTCCTGTTCGCTGCCTCCAAAACCTTCTGTCGCTCAAACCCTACCCCCTCAAAGCTGGTGCTAATGGCTAGAAGGAGACCTCTGCAGTTGGGGTTCAGGCTACCTGCCACTCTGGGCCCGTGCATGACCCGCGGTCCTTCATCTGGACAGTCACTGATATAATGACATACCACCCCATCCATTACCCGTCCCAAGGGTCAAATGTCTGGCTTCCTCTCTTGTATCTTTCATTGTCTATTACTTATGGCCTCTGGCCAGCACAGGGCCACAGCTGGCACCAGATTAGCACTTGATGCACTCTAAATGAAGTAATCCAGTGCCCATTATCTCTGACCACACGCTAAAAGTCCACGTGTATTAAGAGGTGAAGACTCTCAAAGGCATGGGGGAGGCGGGCAATGACTGTCACTCTCACGAGGAGAACTTAATAAACATCGAGCTGATCGCCTGTGTAGCGGGGAAGCGAACATGCTTTCTTTCTAGCATCGTCCTCACAGCTGCTCCTGTGGGGGTGTCAGCCCCCCGCTCAGTGCAGACACACAGGTTCCTGGCCACCACCCACCTCTACCTACTGAAGGGGCTATAAGGGGGGCTGCTGGCTGCGGCTCAAGTGCAGGCAAGGCGGAGGGAAGCTCTGGGGCACTGTGTGTGCCCTCAGCTCCAAGAGGACCTGGTAGGGAGAGATACCACCAGGAAGGAATCGCCCTGGGGTCAGATGAGGAAGTTGACCCATCAGCAGGGGAGGCCAGTGAGGTGTAGGGAAACAGCTGGTAAACACGGTGAAGCAGGAGGACCAGCACTGCAAATCTCCAAACCACACAAAAGTCAGGCAGACGCAAGGGTCACGTGCAATCCCAGCACGCAGGAGCCAAAGCCGGGTCCCCAGGGCCAGCTGGCCTAGCCCATGGTCACACTCTGGGTTCAGCTGAGAGACCCTGTCTTAATAATGAAAGTGGAGGGGCTGGAGAGATGGCTCAGGGAATTAAGACTATGCTTGCAAGCAGAAGGTCCTGAGTTCAGATCCCAGGTGGAAGGGTAGCAGCCTGCATTTCCAGTCCTGGTGGGTGGAGCCTGGAAAACCCCAGGGCAAAGCAAAAAGGAAAGGTGGAAGCATGATGATTCCAAAGTCACCCTCGGTCCTCCACAGAGACACACAGTGCCCTCTGATACACACGCGCGCACACACACCACACACACACACACACACACACACGCACAATAAAGTTAAAAAAATTTTTTTAAAAATAATAAAAGTAGAAGACAGCAACATCAAGTTCTGACTTTCTCATGCACATGCATGTATACGTATGCACACGCAAGCACATACACCGAATCCTCATACACAAGTACACGCCAAAACAAAACAAGGGTAAGGTGCCGGCCTCGGAGAAGCAGCCCACCAGGCTGATCTGACCTGGATCAGAAGAAAGAAAAAGGGGAGGTTGGGAATACCCTGAAGGGGGTCAGTACCAGGAGAAGATGAGATGCCAAGATCATGCAGACCCCACGCCCTGAAGGGGGCCCATCACCATTCCCAAGGGACAGGACTCTCCTTACACCTGAAGTCCAAGGTCCCTGCAGAGGTCTGTCCCACCACCCAGCCTTGTGGCTCCTGGTGCCTTCTGAACGTCACTTGCTCAGCGTCTTGGCTCTGCTTTGCCCGGTAATATTGCTGCTGAAGTAGCGCGCCATTTATCAGCCACACATTACACTCTCATCTGACTCTCCGCTCCTCTCCTAATTCAATGCACCACAGTGAATGCATAGGATTTCCCAAGGGGAAAATAATTCTTCTTGACTTATAAACGCTCCATATCCACTGTCACCGCAGTTCACAGGTCGCTCATGGAAATGAAGCTGTCTTGGCTGCAGGAATCTAAAGAAAGCTGTGGAGCTCACAGCCGTACGCCAGTGGGGTGATATCTAGGGAAAGCAATGCAGAGGACATGAAACTGGGTCTGAGCATCCCTCCCACCCGGGACCCTGTGTTCCTCAGAAAAAGCTCAGAAACCCCCCAGGACATGACCTTGAGTGGCCACTTCCCAACTCTCTGGGGAAAACCCCTTCAGTACCCCAGACTTGCACCATCATAGACTATGCAAGGTCATCAGGAAATGTATAAAATAACTTGATCTATCATAAAATACCTAAAAACAATCTCACAACATTCTCTACCTATTCAGCTGAACCAGAGCAGAGGACTCTGTTAGCTCGCAGACATAACGTTTCTCTTCCAACTTCCCGATGGCAGTCCACTCACAGATGTGTTTCTCAACTAAATTCCTCCTGGGCACATTATGGGGTCTGACTCCTCTGAGGCCTGTGCTGGGAGCCCTGGGCATGCTGGGTGAGTACCAGGCCTCAGGGTAGGCGCCAACAACCCTGTCCATCAGTCTAGCAGATCGGTGAAGGACAGCGGAGAACCCACAACGTCGCAGGTCTTCTGAGGCACCTGAAAGGTGCCCAAGGGGCCGCTGCCGCTCTCCTCTCCCTCCACGGTCAGGCTCCCCCTCTGCTTCAACCCCACGATCTCCCCCTTCTGTTTCCTCTCCTGAGGCAGCCCCCTGCAGACACACACAGGCACGTGTGTGCACATGTATGTGCATGTACACATGCACACGGGTGGGGAGGGTCAATGCTGGGTGTCCATTCCTCGGGCTTCCACTCGCTTCCTCTTGAGGCAGGGCCTCTCGATGGCTGCAGCTGACCGGAAAGGATGGCTGGCTAGAGACGCGCAGGGCTCCGTCTCTAATCCCCTGTACCCGGACTGTGAGTGCACAAGGGGCCTGCCTGGCATTGTCTTTTAGTGTGGAGTGATTCTGGGTGACTTTTACTTTACTTTTATTTTATTTTGTTTCATTTTATTGACTGACTGACTGACTGACTGACTGACTCTGTGTGTGTGTGTGGGGGGGTGTATCTCTATCAGAAGACACTATGTGTGTCTGTGGAGGCCCAAGAGTGACTTAGGGAACCCCGGGTTCCCTGGATTGTTACTTTGTTTTGCTCTGGAGTTTCCCAGGCTCTGCCTTCCAGGGTTGGAAGTACAGGCTGCCACCATTTCTGCCTGGTGTTTTAAGTGGGATCTGGGATCCGAATTCAGGACCTTCTACTAACAAGGGGGAGGCTGAACCCCTGAGCCATCTCTCCAGGCCATGCCCGGCATTTTTTTAAAACACGAGTTCTAAGGACAGAATTCAGGTCTTCATGCCCGCCTAGCAAGGACTTTACCAACTGAGCCATTTTCACAAGGCCTCGTGGGCTGCTGTGTCCTGTAGGATTAGTAGATAAATCTCACACCGTAGCCATCTCACCCTCCCACGGACAGAGGCCATCACTGGGCCGTGAAAGGGGTGCAGCTAGGAACCTCAGACACTCCTGCCTGATGCTTTGGGCGCCTTAGCTACCAAAAGCAACAGATCCCCCTCTTTCTGAAGTCAACTGTGAGTTCAGCCTGAGCAACTGGAGCCCCACTGCTCGATGTTGAGACTGGAACGCAGGTGACCCTCCTCTAGCCGTGTCCTCTGTCAGTGTCGCATTGGGCGCTGTGGTCTTTCACTTTTCCACAGAACTTCAGAACTGGAGCGTCGCTAGCATTACCACAACTGGCTGAGGTCCTGATTGGAAGCGCACTGTGGGTGCAGCTGAATGGAAGGTCGGCATGTTATCACTACCAAGTAGGGACCCTCTTGCCTTTAACTTACAGCTTATCAGAGATCTGTGCAGTTTGGATTCAGAATAGACCTCTGTTCTAAAGAATCATGAAACAAACATAGAATTGGGGTTGTGTGAATAATTTTCCTGGGGAGATGGCAAACGTGACCATCTATCCACCCCATACAGGAAAAGTATCACACAATATGCACATCAGCTGCCGCAGGCCTAGAATCTTCTGCTCTGCTAGCTTGGTCCACACTGCCCCCACCCCCATCCCATCCTGAGCATTCCCGACAGGCTTCCAGACAAGAGCTGGTGGGGGAGAGGATAGAAGCATTTCCCTTAACAATTCAGCTCTTCAATTGCACAGACTTTCCACGATTAAGTGCTGGCATCGGCGCGTTAGCAAGCTTTTCATTATTACTTTGAACAGCCACTATGGCGGTATTGGAGGGATCGGAGGAGATAACATGCATCAAAAAGGCTTTGGCACGAAGCTGCACAAAGAGAAGGGATTAGGATTATTTCCCACTGCACAATCCATCAGGACAAAGAAAAGCACATGATAAATTCTTCCCCAAACCATATGGGAGTATGAATGTGGTCATCCCTGTCAGTATTACATAACCACACACCCAGTGGTGACCGGCCCTGGCCCTGAGCTCTGATAGCCAGCCACTAGCTGCACCCACAGAAGGGACACCAGACAGGGCAGACACAAGATGCTGACCGAAACAGAAGAGAAAATGAGAGCCAGTCTCAAAAGACAGCACTGTGGTTACGATCGGCAGGGGACTCACAAGGACATGCAAAATGGAGACAGGAGTAAGCACGGAGCAGCACGCTATAGGGGAGAAGCACAGGCTTCCTATGACACAAGGGACAGCAGGGGACACCGTGGATCCCAGGGGCGGGGGGGCAGGTGACCTCGAGCAAGGTGTCTGAAGCAAAGGACAGCAGGGGACTCTGTGGATCCTGGGGGGTGTGACCTCCGAGCAAGGTCTCTGAAGACGCACACCCCATGCCCAGGCATCTCCCAGTTTTTGCTGTACCTTTAACAGTCGCCGTTGCTACCTCCTTCCCGCGCGCCCCCACTTCAAATCCACTACAAAGGTCTGTGGATTGGGTGAATGTCTGCATCTCCTCTCAGTCCCACCACTCACCCCACAAGAGAGTCTCAACCAGGAGCAACGCACTCCAGACTACTCAGTAATGTGTGTCGCTAGCATTACCACAACTGGCTGGGTCCTGATTAGAAGTGCACTGTGGGTGCAGCTGAATGGAAGGTCAGGCACACGGCTGGCCACGGTGACTGCCGGGCTGGGAGGGGAGGTGGGGGGAAGGTATTGAGCATCGGCCAGCAATGCTGCTAAATGTCTACACTGCACAAGACAGCAACAGCCAGCTCTAAATGCCAGCAGAACCGAGCGGGGGGCCCTGAGCCAAGCGGGGAGCCCTGAGCAAAGGGGGAGCCCTGCTCTGCCCCCAGCCCTACTGGATGCAAAGCCACGTCTCACTCCCTGTTGTCTCTCAGTCACTGCACCCCCCTTCTGCAGGCAGCTATGAAGCGACCTTGGAAAAGCAAGGGTGACTTGAGCCAGAAGTTGCAGAAGCTTCCAGAGAACCGCAGCAGGCCACACTGACCGAGCCCGGCCCTCCACAGCACCAAATCTGGCCATAAACACATCCAACTTGACTTTTCACATTCTTTATGCGGTGGCTTTGGCTTTTGGTCTGCCAGTCCTGGGATTAAGGAAGGGTGTCACGTGAGCAGGCCAGCAAGCTATCTGCACGCTATGTCCTCGGTCCTTTCGCTACTTTACTTTGAAACAAGGTTTCCACGCATCCCATTCTGGCAACCTGCAACCACCCTGCCTCAGCCTCTGGAGCCCGGAATCACAGTGCAGGTCAGTCACATGCCCAGATGAGCATCTTACTTCCCAGGCATGACACCTTCCTGTCAGTTGGCTGTCTCCACCCAAATGTTCCCCACTCCAGACTTTGCTTATGCACTGTCCTTTAAACCTTCCAAACTCCTTGATGCACCTCGCTCAGCCAAACCTTACTTCTTAAAGTAGCTTAACGCAAGTCACCCAAAGAGAAGGTGCCTGCACTTCAGTTGAAACCACTTAACTATCACTGTACAACTGTGTGTCAGTTGCAGCAGATGCTCCGAGTCTCCCTGGCTGTCTGTGAGTACCGCTCACACAGGGCACATCCCCAACATGCTGGCAGGGGAGAGAGGCTGGGTGGCTTCTCACTGGTGGGCTGGAAGCAGGATGGGGGTGGGGCACCAAGGAAGAGCTCGGATGGCCAAGATCAGAGCTGAAGAAGGACATCCCAGAGTCCTGGGCAGAAGACGAAAGGCAGAGGGGTGTCTACGCACCAATGAAGGTGTCTAGAAAGACGGTTGAAGAACAGCCTGTCGTCCAGGCCCGAGGTCTGCCCTTGCCCTGCATCTCAAGGAAGACCGTGGGGATGGGCAACGCAGAGGAAATCAGCCATAGGTTAAATGTCACCCACCGCGCACTCAAGACATTATTCACTGGGCGCTAAAATCCAAAAACCAGAATCCTAGTATTCCACAACTGAAAGAATAATTTAAGGAGAAATCACTGGCCTAAGCAAAGGAGCACATTCGCCCGAGTCCAGACTCAGAGGCCACAGGTGCAATGACAACGACGTTGTTAACGGGACGGACCATGAAGAAGCAGGAAACCACAGGTCATGGTCGCCACGGCTCGCTCACGCAGCCGCAGCCCCGCAGGAGACCTGTGCTTAGTCAGGCTGGTGAGGAAGAGTGTGAGGCAGGCTTCGCTGCTGGAGCCACTGAATGCTTAGAGCAGCATGCAAGCGGTACTCAGGGAAACAGCGCAGATGGTCAAAGGGCTGCAGATTCATCTCCTGCTGGGCAGTCTCGGGTCCCGCAGAGAGAGAAAGGAAGAGACCAAAGAGGCCAAGGAGGGCTGGCCTTGGGGAGCCCCTGCTCATTTACGGAAGCCCCCGAAGCCCCCCAATCAGAACGGAGAAAGAACTTGGACATATTGCTGAGGTTCACTTGTCAGCAAGCGGTGACGTTTCGCCTTCATCTCTTCCTCAGCGTCCGTGGCTGCTTTCTGTGTCGGCAGAACTCTGCAGAAGGCCTGGCCTGCGACTGACTCTTGACCAAGTGTAACCGCTCATGTCACAGTTGACCGTTCCAAGCGGCCAGTCTCAGCTGCCCCATATTCTCATTCTGGTAGTCCTTGCCTTGCACAGTGACAAGACCTGGGCAATCCCCAGGGAAAATACTGTGGCCTGTGCACAAGACACAGACGAGATCTGCAGGCAGAGTCCACTCGATGGACTCCTGGCGCCTCATGGCGGCGCAGTCAGCACTGACCATGCTAATAAACTCCGGGTAAGCCTTTCACATGCACCATGCTCCCCGGCTTCATCGCCCGCTCGCTGGCCTACGACGGCCCAGCACTCGCTGGCTGGTACGACCCCGCTGCTCTTTTCCTTATTCAACGTGGCAACGGCCCCGTCCCAAGAGAAAGGTCACGAAGGAAGACAAAGCGATTCCCTCACCACTCAACGACACCGCTCCCCAGTTCCAGGAGGTGGAGAAGGAACACAGAGGGGCACAGAGCGCACAGGAAACCAAGACCCAGCCCTCTTATTCAGTAGCAACAGCCAGACGTGCGCGTCACAGAAGACCGCGCGGACCTTGGACTCGCAGGAACAGAGCCCCAGAGAGGCTATGGACGGGCCGCCATGTACGTGGAGTCGAGAAACCCCTGCAGGTCTCTGAAAGAGAGCGCTGACTGAGTGCGCTGTGGCATGACCAGGCGGTGACACGTGGCCTTCAAGAGACATGCTGCTGAGGGTTGGGGAGATGGCTCCGTGGATAAAGCACTTGTCTTGCAAGTGTGAGGACCAGGGTTCAAATACCAGGTAAAAGTTGGGCAAGTGCCATGGCTTCCTGTAATTCCAGACCTTGGGACGCAAAGAAGGGGATCCCTGGGCCATCTGGCTGCCTCCACTAGACGACAGCTCAGTAAGAGACGCTGCCTCAATAAATCAAGTGGAGAGCAACTGAGGAGAATATCCGGTGCCAGTATCAGGCCTCTACACATGTGTGTGCACGCATGCACATGTGTGTATGCATACTTGCACACACATGTGCCCATATACACATGAACATGCATGCACATACACCTATACACACCTACCTATACCATATATACATGAAAAAATACTAAGAAAATATATTGCTGAGAATGTTGACAGATATGCAGCAAATACATGTAGAAAAATTTAAAGTTATAGAAGCATGATAGAAAGACATACATATGATGTGTTTTGACACTGTCAGCACCTACATCAATTGCACATCCATGAATGTAACCAAGCCCAGCCAGAATGGGGGACAGATGAACCCCTGCACCACCTATATGCAGACTGCTCCCTATCTGTTTTTCCCATGAGGCAGCAGTGCAAGCATTTACATGAATTTACATGAAATCAGGTGCTCCAAGCAGTTCACAGAAGACATGATATGTACTGGGGTGGTGAGCTGAACTCTCTGGAAAAGTGAGGTGAAATAAATCTTTCTTCTCCTCAAAAAGATTCAGTTAATAAAAACAGAATATTATGAAGATATACACAAGGTACATGGGAATTCCGGGCCATGCTATAAGGACCCAAACATCTCAGGCTGTATATCTGCCGGAACCCAAATACTACAGATATACATACATATGATCTACATGTGCGGGGTCACAGTGTAAATACTACAGATATACATACATGTGATCTACATGTGTGGGGTCACAGTGTAAATACTACAGATATACATACATGTGATCTACATGTGTGGGGTCACAGTGCAAATACTACAGATATACATACATGTGATCTACATGTGTGGGGTCACAGTGCAAATACTACAGATATACATACATGTGGACCTACATGTGCGGGGTCATAGTGTAAATACTACAGATATACATACATGTGATCTACATGTGTGGGGTCACAGTGTAAATACTACAGATGTACATACATGTGGATCTACATGTGTGGGGTCACAGTGTATAAGGCTGAGATACCAAACACTACAGAAATACGTGTGTATCACATGAGGGATCCCAGTAAATGAGGCTAAAAACCATACAATTTCAAGGATGAAGCGCTACGTCAGAATCTCCAAGAGGCAAAGTGACAGGTGAGTCCTCTTTGTTGAAGAAGGGATCCCAAGTGCCTTGGCGGGGGGTCTGGGAGGCTTTGAAGCTCTGTGCAAGCCGAAGCCGCCAAATGGGGCCCGATTCCTTCATCTGCAGGGGCCGTGCCCAGCTGACTAACCCACCATCACTCCTACTTCACATCATTTTTCTAGAGAATACTATAACTATTAGTTTTCAAATTTGTGAGAAGCCGTGGAGACCCTACATGTCAGCTTAGAAGTGAATAGACAAAAAGTGGTAATCACTTCCCAGGAGGAAGCACCTGAGGTAAGACCTAAAGCAAATGAGACAGGGCACGCAGTCTCTCGGGACATGACATCGTGCCTCCTGGAAGCGAGACTCGCCCCTTGCTGCATCCCCAGACATTACCCAACCACGTCTCTCCGCAAAGCTCCTTCTTAGGAGGGCCAGATGGAAACCGCACCAGAGGACTAGAGGGGGACAGACGGAGGCGCTCCCCAGGGGCAGCCCCGGGAAGGAAAACAAACTCGCCTTGTCAGCCACAGTTCGGGAGCCTCAAATTCAATTAGTCTTCGCCCCAGTCCCATCCACAGGCCCAAGTAGCAGGACCCCCAGGGCTCTGGGAGATGAGAAGAGTGAAGAAACCATGAGTATCTTTCCAAAGGAAGTTGTTCTGGAGACAGGAGAGCCCTAAGGAATGGGCAAGAGCACTGCTTTGAAACACGGCTGAGATCCATCGGCCCTTCCCGGACACACTGCCTCTCAGCTAGCAACGCTCAGAGTGAAAAACATTAGTCTAGAATAGACCAAAGGAGACCAGAATAGAACAAAAATGACCGACTGCATCCCTTGGAGTGAGGGCTGGCAACACGCGTGAACCAATTTCAGCTTTATATACACAGCACACAAACCACAACTGCATGCACTGACGCACAAAGAAAATACACACGTGTAGCATCCACACACGCAGCACATACATGTGTACACTTACACGTGTCCACATGCACTCACATATATAGTACAAATTCATGCACACATGTGCAAAAATAAATATAGCAGCATATGCATATGCACACTCCTACTTGTGTCCAAATACATGTATGGGCACTTACATATACATCACAAATGCATAAACACATGTGCAAAAAGAAACACAAACACATGCACATCCATACATTCATGTAAAATATGCATGTACACATATGTTTACATACATGTACTCACACATCACAAATATATGCACATAAAAGTACAGACACGTTAGTACATGCTTCATATTCACACATACAAGTACATGTACTTACACATCACAATGCATACTCACATAGAAACACATAAATACATACACATACTGCATATGCACATGCACACATGTTCACAGATAACTATGCAATCACAAATGCAAGTACACATGCAAAAAGCAATACAGACATATATAATAGCCACACATTCACTGTATGCATGTGCAATTATACATGAGTCCACATACATGTACTCACACACCACAAATGCATGCACATGCAGAAAGACACATACAAAGCATCCCTACAATCATGTAGCATATTACACTTACACACATGTTCGCATACAAGTACATGCACTTACATACATGCACTTACACACATGGATATGTGCATATGCAGAAATACAAATTCATATACAGTATCTACACAGAGTATACACATGCACATTCATACATATGTCTGCATACAAGTCACATACTCACAGAAATACGAATACGTATAAAGCTTCTAACCTCATAGGATGTGATAATGCACTTACACACATGCTCATATCCTGATACATGCATAAATGAGCACACAGAAATATGACACATATATAGCATCAACACTCTCACAATACATGCACATACATACATACTTACATACATCCACATAAAATGCATATATAGAAAGAAATAAAGACACATAAATCTAGATGCTCCTGCAGTATGAGGTCATGCAAGCTTATACATGTGTCCATGTC
This sequence comes from Typhlomys cinereus, assembly GCA_023101885.1. Taxonomy (NCBI): domain Eukaryota; kingdom Metazoa; phylum Chordata; class Mammalia; order Rodentia; family Platacanthomyidae; genus Typhlomys; species Typhlomys cinereus. The sequence goes on from JALPQD010000195.1 coordinate 2,432,243, forward strand.
ATGGTTTGAATGTGAGTTTCCTCCACAGATTTATGTTTGGAAAGGTTGTGGCACCTTTGCAGGTTAAGTCTTGCTGGAGGAAGGCATGTCGCTGAGAGCAGCTTGAGGTCGGGTAGCCCCGCCCTGCTTCCCCTGGCGTCTGTTCTTGCAGTTGCTGCTTGTTCTGTCTGCCTCCGTGACGGCTGCAGCTCCTGCCACCCATCATGCCTTTCCACCGCAGTGGACTGTATCTTCTCGCGAATAAATCTTCTTGTTCTCCCCTTAAGTTGCTTGAGGCTGAGTGACGTCTCACAGCAGCAGAAAGAGTAATTGTACGAGTCCACGTACAATATACAAGAGCATGCATTCACACACATAGATACAAACAATGCTCACCTGGTCCCACCCCACGTGGGTGCACATGGGTACACAGGATGCACATACGCAACGTATGGACACACACTCACAACATACAACACACAAACTTCCAAACACATGCACCGTGAGTAAGAACCCATCCTTTGCTGTGGCCTGGGGCAAAGCTGCCTTCCACAGGAAATTCTGGATCCCAACCCAGGGAGAACAAGACTGCATGTCCCTGAGCTGTGTGTGCAAGGGTCGCCCCACGGTCACCCCGGAGAGAAGGAAGCAGCACACATGGGGCCGAGTGGTGGCACCTGCCTGCTGTTCGCGGTGCAAAGTCCTGTTAACCCAGTCTAGGGGCATGAGCGCTGAGACCACAGCAGCCTGCTGTCACACAGTAGGGCTGCACCCGGGGTTGCTCCTCCTTCTGGCCAGCCGCATCCAACTTTCCACAGGGACTCACAAACCCCAGCCCTGTCATCTGCTTTCCTTCTGCTCTGGCACAAGCATAAAAACCACCCTGGTGGTGGGAAGTTCCATGAGGAATGCCACCCACCTCTTCCCAGCCCCGGCGTCTGGGGCCGAGTCCCCGTCCATCAGTACGGATGAAGGCTGTCTCCAAACACGCGTGAAGAGCTGGTACACAGCATTGCTGGTCCTGAAAGAACCTCAGCGAAGCATAGGTTAGCTGTGGCAGCAGGATGGACTTCCACTATGCTGAGGGAAAAGAAGCCAGCGGAGCCCCATCACTGGAGGGACGCGGGGAGCCGGAGCCTGGGAAGCTTCCAGAGGCCGCTGCTAGGGTAGATGTCACAAATGGATTTGAGTAGCACTATAGGGTGTGTGGAAATCAGGGTGGTGAATCCGGAAAACACTCTTCTCAATGAGCTCTTTGGGGTACAGACCCAAGAGTCCAGAAGGCGGAATCTCAGAGAGAGATCCGAGCGCCCACTCTCAAAGCACCTCCCTACCAACAGCCAACACACGGAAGCACCCCAAGTGCACACCAGAGAACCAGGACTCAAGTGAGGGAGTGCGGTGTGTGTCTGCGAAAGGCACACACGTGTGCTTTGCATGTACACGTGTGCATAGACTACCTGAGCATGCGAATATGGCACAGGAATCTGTAGATCCATGTGCCCGTCCATGCCGCGCCCCTAAGAGGAAATCGCGTGGAGTCTTCAAGAAGACCAGAGAAGCGCGACGTGCTCACAGGGACACGAACGCTGAGAAGGTTACAGTGCCGCTCCCAAGGACAGCCAGCCTCGGTCTGCACGCCCGTGAGGTCCACAGAACGTTCACACGGGCCAGGAAGCAGAATGGTGGGGTGCAGGCATGAGCAAGGCAGCGGGGTGGGCGGCAGGGGCAGGGGCTCCAGGCCAGGAAGGCAGAAGCCGCCTAGGACAGGCGGCAGAGCGTCACTGAGCAACGCCACGGGCTCAGGGTCAGAGCTCCGCAGCTGAGCACTGAGCTCCTTCACCACGACCAACAAGGTGTTCGAAAGAAGGGCTTAGTGTGGTTGTGTCGCTCTGAGTTGGGGAGCACAGAGCGAGGAGCAGTGAAGGGGAGCACAGGGTCTGAGGTGACCCGTGATGGCCACAGGAGAGAAGATCCGTGAGCCCACACTTGCCGTGGCTTCCCACGTGGGGCTTTAACAACCTTGTTAAAATCTCACTGGCCGGGGAAGGCTCAGGGGGAAAAGCACCCACTTGCTGAAGAGAACCCGAATGTGACACCCCGAAACCCACAACAGAAAAAGAAAACCGAAAAAGAAAGCTGGGTGTGGTAGCACGAGCCTGGACCCCAGCGTGGTCCGACAGGAGGTCCCAGGAGCTCGCTGGACACCCAGTTTAGCTACGCTGGGGGTTCCCTGTCCAGTGAAAGAAGTCCTCTCGAAAAGTAAGACCGAGGAGTCTGGGTGGACGGCTCAGAAGTTCAAGCCTTTCCCTCACAAGCAAAAGGACCCGAGTTCAGATCCCTGGATCCTACATAATAACGTTGTATGGAAATGTTGGTCCCTGGTAATTCTGGCCTTGGAAGGAGGAGCCTGGGAAACCCAGAGCAATGTCAGTCAGTAGGTAGAACAATCCAGCATAAATCCTGATTTTGCCCTTGGGTCTCTACAGGCACATATACACACGCTAAAGTGCCCTCTTATACACATACCCACACGAACATGCAATACACAAAGAAACAAACAAACAAACAAATAAATGACTGAGTAATTGCAGAAGACATGCCATCACCACCTCTGCCTCCTGCACGTCATACACGTGCGGAAGTGTGCCCACATACATCTGCACTCACCATTCACATGCGTTAAGCGTGCCCCCACACACCTGCGCACACACCTACTCGCACAGAATACGGCAATGCTGCAGCCCGCACCCGGCTGGCAAGGGCGGCTCCGGCGCTGAGCAGGAAACCAGACCTGCTGCGCTCACAGTCACCAAACCCCACTGAAGGCTCAGGAACAGGCCACAAACCCGGAAGCCACGTAACCCCCAGGTCACTAGGAAAGGCATGCAAATGCTCCCCGAAAAAGCCAACCACACAAGGCCACCCTGGGGGAAACAGCACTTAAACCCCCAAAACAGAACCACAAAACAGCCCTATCTCCACCTAGGAAGAGGCAGGCTGGGTTTCCATTTTGACGCAGCAAAACCAAAGGGGTTACAACAGCACAGGACCCCGATTCAAGGACAGGAATCCTTCTGTGCCAAGCCGAGATAGCAGCTGGGGTGGAATGAGACGGCGCCACTCGGCAGTAAGGAAGCCACACCCAAGTCAGCCACACACGGGGAGACTTTCATCCATGCGCGCCTCACCGAATCCACTCTCACCACCAAACACCCACTCGACGGCAATTTTCCCGGGCTCCACCCACAAGCGACACGACTTCCAGGGAGACAGGAAGCCACCAGTCAAGCCGACTGAATTTAATAACATAAGAATATATTTAGCCACCTAAAATTACTTCTGGGCACAAAACTTCCTGTAATTTTTTTTTTCGGTGAAATCTATTCTTACATGACATGCGTCTATTTCCCTAAAATGTTGCTGGATTCCATAGTAAAATATCCTGAGTGCACAGCTAATTTTAAACTGGGGAGAATTAGTCAGCCTCAGGCAATTATCACACTGGCCCAAATAACTAACCTCAACTTTTACTATGAGCCCCGCATGGCTTTCTCTACACATCATCAGGTTTGAGAGGAAGGAAATTCACGTGGAAGTGAGGTGGGGGTGGGGGTGGAAGGGCTCAGCCGCACAGCTGGACCACCTCAGAAGTAAAATGAAGTTTCAACTGTCCGGTTATGATTGTTGCTTTGCACACGGCAACGGGGACACTTTGGAACACAAGAGTCTTTGTCCCAAAGTTCGCGATCGTGTTTCAAAGCGGGGATTGTTACAGACATTTTCAAGCCAATAGCCACAGAGATGCTTCCTGAGATGATACAGTAAGGAAACTCTAGAGGAAGGAAGAGGGTGGGGACGGGACCCGTGGGCACTGGTGTGGGGGCTGCAGGCTCATCACCCAGAAGACAGCAGGCAGTCACTGCAAAGAGCACAAGAAAGTCACCAGAACTGAGAAGCTCAAGTGTGTGGGATCCAGGACTGGTCCTCAGGGGCTCCCACACGCTCTTCTCCCAGAAGTCTCCACACCAGTGAAGTGTCCGGGGGATCTCAAGGAGGCGCCTTGAGTCTTCCTCCCAGAGACAGCAGGGCTGGAGGTACATGTGTCTCAGGGGGTCAGGCATGGCGGAAGAGGGGCGGGCAGTCGGCTCAGTTGGTTAAGTGCATGTCCAGCAAGCATGATTTGGTCTCCAGAACCCAGGGTAGAGAAAATCAGACATGGCAGCCCTGGTGGTGCAGGAGAGAGCCGGCAAATAAAAGCTCCGCTGGCCAGCCAGTCTACACGACACGCTTCAGGTCAGAGAGTCAGTGTCAAGTAACGGCTGGATGTCACTTGAGGAGTGACGCAAAGCTGGCCTCTGGCCTCCAGGTGCACACACACACACGGAGACATGCATGCACACCCTGTGTGTTCCTACATGCATGTGCACACATACACACATGCATATACACACAGCGGATGAGGGAGCAACCTGGGAATGCTGGATCCCCGCTTCTCCTCACAGGTGGGGCTCAGCCTGAGGTCTGATGATGCTGTGGACGCACCTCCTTCAGTCTCCCAAGTCCCACAGACACAGGTACCCAGACGAACTGCAAACACAATCCTAATCGTGCTCCACCTGCTTCTACAAAGTACACCCAGAACCCCGGCTGAGGAACTAAGACCAGCAAAGAAGCCGATCGCCATCTTAGAGAGGAGGAGCCTAGAATTCACTGTGCATGCATCGCAGGCAAGTTCATGACCAAGGAGACCCCTGGGGTCTTGCTCAGGGGTGGGCTACCAAAGGTTCAGCCCTCCCTCTCAGCCCACACTGGAGCAATGTGAGTGTGGCTGAGCCCTGGCACCTACCTTCACCCTGACGGTGATTTCGGACAAGCTGCTCATCATGTCGTTGATAGATCGGAAGAGCTGAAGCAAGGACTCCACGAAATCGGCCTCTCCCTTATCCTCATACAGCCTGCAAGAAATAGGAGACAACTGTGGGTCCTGTGAAGGAAACTCCCACTGTGTGCCCCTCAGAGGACGCTCCTGCTGTGCCCTGTGGAGAAGCTCCCACTGTGTGCCCCTCAGAGGACGCTCCTGCTGTGCCCTGTGGAGAAGCTCCCACTGTGTGCCCCTCAGAGGACGCTCCTGCTGTGATCTGTGGAGAAGCTCCCACTGTGTGCCCCTCAGAGGACGCTCCTGCTGTGCCCTGTGGAGAAGCTCCCACTGTGTGCCCCTCAGAGGACGCTCCTGCTGTGATCTGTGGAGAAGCTCCCACTGTGTGCCCCTCAGAGGACGCTCCTGCTGTGCCCTGTGGAGAACATGGCAACTGTGCACCTTGCAGAGAACGTTCCCATTGCACACCCCATGGAGAAGCTCCCACTGTGCATTCTACAGAGAATCCCTACTGTGCGCCTGCATCCTTAGTCACTAAGGAAGCTACTGAGGACCCACGAAGGTGTGAAGCGACTTCTCCAACATCTGTGAGATATGAAATGCAGTGACAATACTCACTGCTGCGTTCACGACACTGAGACACATTTCATAAGCCTGAAAGACAGATATACACACAGGGAAGGGCAGAAGGAGGGGTCAGCCAGAAGACAAGGAGGGAAGAACAATTCAACGTGAACCTACCTACTGAACTCACACCATTACCTCCGTGGTTTTTATTGACTCATTTGCTATTTACTGATTTTTGTGGTAATAGGAATGGGCACGGTGGGTAGAGTCCTGCATGCTAGAAAAGCTCTCTGTTCACAAGCTGGCCCTCAGCCCTCAGCCATACCTAGACCTCATATGCTACAGGATTAAAAAAATCACAAGGACACTTAATTAGAAAACTTCAACATTACCACAACCATTTCAAAGTGACGATCTGAATTTACCTTATAGTAAATCTGAAATTACCTTAAGTAATGACACTGCACAAGCGCCATCCTTTTTAGAGTGGATGATAATGAAACTTTCAAGAGCTTCAGTGCATTCCGCAAAGGGATAAGGAGAATGCGTCAGTTACACTCATGCTAATACACAGTTGTTCACTCTAAGCTGTGTCTATAAATTATTTATTACCACTACTTCAAGTTTCCATCACTGAAAGAAAAACATTTGCATTTCAAAATGTTGCAGCTCCGATGCTTCATTAATACAGCCTAGTTTCCTGCCTAATTAAAAGTATACCCCACCTGAAACTTGTATACAATGGAAGATTTCGTAAACTAAGTGATAATTAATTACCCTAGAGGTAATCTCACATTTAAATGAGTTCCATTGTAAAGCAAAGAGTTCTGTGCAAACTGGGAAATTGCAAACTTGTGCATCTGTTTTGTAAATAAAGGATGCTAAACAGAGGTTTGCTTAGATGTTACACCATGCGATTAAAATTACAGAGTCAAGAACTTCTGCAGGTAGGAGAGAAATGATGGTGGGATATGGGGCGTACACTTGGAGAGGCGTCATGCTCATGGGCAATTTTCTGCCACCCCAGGACATTCACTAGTTTCTGGAGTGGCAAGGAGGGCGGTCGGACAAGACAGCAAATAAAAACCTCTGGAAAGTTAGGAGGAACTGTGGTCATCTCCAGGAGACAACTTGAGTTTGGGGAATGCTGAGTAGAGGTGACTTGGAGAACACAGCAGACATCCAGGTGAAAACTGCAGAACCCATGCAAATCAAATGCAGACTGCACTGCTGGGCTGCAACAGCCCAAGCAGGAGGCTGATGGACCAAGGTGGAGAGACTCTGCAGAACCCATGCAAATCAAATGCAGACTGCAGCTGCTGGGCTGCAACAGCCCAAGCCGGAGGCTGATGGGCCAAGGTAAGGGGTGTGTGAAGACTCTGCAGAACGCATGCAAATCAAACGCAGACTGTGTTTGGCAGTACGCAGCACAGACGTGCTCAAGCCGGAGGCTGATGGACCAAGGTGCTCGACCTACTTTCTCAGGCAGAAGTGAGCAGGTGAATCGTCCCTGGAAGATCACACCGTCTGTGGCTTACACAGCTTTGTACATGAACATCCACGCTTCAAGGAACACAGTTCTCGAAGAGTAGACCACGTGGCCAGAGTAAAGAACCAGAGAAGATCCGCGAATGGTTGACACACTGCAGTTAGCTCTCAGGAACTTCAAAGTCAGAGGAAACAGAAAGAGGGAATGTGGAACATGGAAAGGGAGAGCAGCGTAGATGAAACATTCATAAAGAAAGGAAGCTACGAGAAAGACCCGGAGGCTGGAGAGATGAGTTCACAGTTCTCACCCCCATGTAAAACTATGGGCTTGAGCTATCACTCTAGTCCTGGGGGGACACGGTGGATAGAGACATAAGGATCACTGGAGATCCTGGACGCTAGAAAAATGGGGAGTTGCAGATTTAGTTGGGGGACTGTGTCAAGGGTAGAAGGCAGAGGACAAGAGGAGTTTGCTGCCCGTGTATACACATGAACATACTTGCATATAGCACACCCACACACATACAATCCCCACACAGGCACATGCACACGCGTGCACACATGTACATACATTCGCACATTCATGCATACAATCACACGCACGTGCAATCACACACTGGCACACACAAGAAAATGTGAAATGGAAATTATAAAATTAAAAGATGCCGTAAATAAAATTAACACTTCACCATATGTATTCGCTAGAGTGTGGAAACTGCAAGAAACAGCTGTAACAGGGAAACAGGAGACGATTCTCAGGCACATGACTGCAGACGTGCACAGGAGATGCGGAAGACAGGGCATGACGTCGAGGCAGCGAGGAGCCCTCCGGCACAGGGAGGAGCCCTCAGACACAGGGAGGAGCACCCGGGCACAGGGAGGAGCACCCGGGCACAGGGAGGAGCACCCGGGCACAGGGAGGAGCGCTCGGGCACAGAGAGGAGCCCTCAGACACAGGGAGGAGCCCTCGGACACAGGGAGGAGCACCCGGGCACAGGGAGGAGCACCCGGGCACAGGGAGGAGCCCTCAGACACAGGGAGGAGCACCCAGCACGGGGAGGAGCACCTGGGCACAGGGAGGAGCGCTCGGGCACAGAGAGGAGCCCTCAGACACAGGGAGGAGCACCCGGGCACAGGGAGGAGCCCTCAGACACAGGGAGGAGCACCCGGGCACAGGGAGGAGCACCCGGGCACAGGGAAGAGCCCTCAGACACAGGGAGGAGCACCCGGGACAGGGAGGAGCCCTTGGACACGGGGAGGAGCACCCGGGCACGGGGAGGAGCCCTCGGACACAGGGAGGAGCCCTCGGACACAGGGAGGAGCACCCGGGCACAGGGAGGAGCCCTTGGACACAGGGAGGAGCCCTCGGACACAGGGAGGAGCACCCGGGCACAGGGAGGAGCCCTCGGACACAGGGAGGAGCACCCGGGCACAGGGAAGAGCCCTCAGACACAGGGAGGAGCACCCGGCACAGGGAGGAGCACCCGGGCACAGGGAGGAGCCCTCGGGCACAGGGAGGAGCACCCGGGCACGGGGAGGAGCCCTTGGACACGGGGAGGAGCACCCGGGCACAGGGAGGAGCCCTTGGACACGGGGAGGAGCACCCGGGCACGGGGAGGAGCCCTCGGACACAGGGAGGAGCCCTCGGACACAGGGAGGAGCACCCGGGCACAGGGAGGAGCCCTTGGACACAGGGAGGAGCCCTCGGACACAGGGAGGAGCACCCGGGCACAGGGAGGAGCCCTCGGACACAGGGAGGAGCACCCGGGCACAGGGAAGAGCCCTCAGACACAGGGAGGAGCACCCGGGCACAGGGAGGAGCACCCGGGCACAGGGAAGAGCCCTCAGACACAGGGAGGAGCCCTCAGACACAGGGAGGAGCACCCGGGCACAGGGAGGAGCACCCAGCACGGGGAGGAGCACCCAGCATGGGGAGGAGCACCCAGCACGGGGAGGAGCACCCGGGCACAGGGAGGAGCCCTCGGACACAGGGAGGAGCCCTCGGGACACAGGGAGGAGCACCCGGGCACAGGGAGGAGCACCCGGGTACAGGGAGGAGCACCCGGGCACAGGGAGGAGCACCCAGCACGGGGAGGAGCACCCGGGCACGGGGAGGAGCCCTTGGACACGGGGAGGAGCACCCGGGCACAGGGAGGAGCCCTTGGACACGGGGAGGAGCACCCGGGACACAGGGAGGAGCCCTCGGACACAGGGAGGAGCCCTCAGACACAGGGAGGAGCCCTCGGACACAGGGAGGAGCACCCGGGCACAGGGAGGAGCACCCGGGCACGGGGAGGAGCCCTCGGACACGGGAGGAGCACTCGGACACAGCGAGGAGCACTCGGACACAGCGAGGAGCACTCCGGCACAGCGAGGAGCCCTCGGGCATGGGGAGGAGCCCTCGGGCACGGGGAGGAGCCCTCAGGCACGGGGAGGAGCACCCGGGCACGGGGAGGAGCCCTCGGGCCCGGGGAGGAGCCCTTGGGCACGGGGAGGAGCCCTCGGACACAGGGAGGAGCACTCAGACACAGCGAGGAGCACTCGGGCACGGGGAGGAGCACCCGGGAACAGGGAGGAGCACTCCGACTCAAGCGTAAGGAGGAGGAGGATGGACCAAGGGAGCAGAGAGCAGAGTGCAGTTTCCCCAAATGATGAAGATATGGTGCAGGAAAAGTCAAAAGGAAGGTGCGCCTGCAGCCCACGGGAAGAGTCAGGCCAAGGACAAGCTGCAAGCACGGCGGGAGGAGAACCTCGGACTTCCGAAGGCGGCACAGTAATCCCTCTAGCACGCAGCACAGCGACACATCCTTCTGGCTGGGAGCGAATGAATCACGCGCCTGCGAACGGCTAGAAAGGAAAAGCCACAGGGAGGTCGACCGCCAGACAGAAAACGACCCCAGAGGGAAACACGGAGTAGAAGGATGACGAGAATCTCTGGCGAGGAAGGCCACCGGTCACGGCGAGGAGGGAAGTTGGCTGGGAAAAGCAGCGTAGAATGAAAACATTGGCAAACATAAACTGTAACCAGTATGATCAGTATGATACGGCAGACATCGTCTACCTATCTGTCGTAATAAGGTGACAGACGGTACGTGACATATGGACGCAGAAGAGGACAGCGGCCGAGGTCAAAACAGAATTAAATTGAATGAAAACACACGGCAACGGCAGGCTCAAAGAAGGAAACAGGGCTGAAGGTCTTAGGAGTCTGGCTGCATCCAGCACCGGCAAGACGCGCTACCATCAATAACTTCAACCATTTATGCTTCCATCTGGGAGAATCACGAAAGCAAACACTAAAGGAGGGTGAGGGAGGGGGCTGGCTCGCGGCTGAAGCACTTGCCCCACAAGCAAGAAACCAGCATTTGGAGCCTCAGAGCCTATGCAGAAGGCTGAATGTGGGGTCCAGCTGCGATCCCAGGCTCTGGAAGGGGAGACACGGGATTTCCAGAGCAAGCCGGATGGTAAGACCAGAAGCACCAGCGGGCTGTGGCTTGAATGAGGAACCTGCTGCAACGACAGTGTGAGGGAGACTGAGGAAGATGACACCTAAAGCCGCCACACATGCACACACATGTGCACACGCACATGCAAGCGAATGCACACGAAAACGTGCGTATGCATGTGCGCACACATACACAAACAGCCACATGAAAAATGGGGGAAAAACTAGCCAAGGACATCAAAACACACTAAAAGGAAAAAATAGGATGAAAATAGAAAACATTAATTGGTGCTGAAGAGACAGAAAAAAGAAAAGGAATTGTAAATAAAAGATAAAATACACCGAAGCAAGAGATGCAAGTAGGGGGATGCAGTGGAAAGGTTGTCGCAGTGGAAATGGAGCCAGCGGGGCTGGGCTGGCTCCCTGGGCGCAAGGGACGAGCTGCGGGAGATGACGACTCACGGGCGCACGTGTTTGTGTGTTGGCCTGTCACCAAGGAGGACACAATCACACGCCCGCAAAGCAGCCACCTTGTGCAAGCCCACAGAAGACACTTCTACCAGGACAGCTGGAGACCACGGTCTGCTTCGCCTAGGAATGCTGCTGCTCCTGTTCGAATCTGAACGGCCAATGTACTGTTTCAAATGCCTGGTGCCAACCTAGGGTTCTGCCTGGAAAACTGCGGCCTAACTTCCGATGTGACGACAGTTCACTGTAGCTTGCGAGTTCTGTTGCCATGCTCAGGGAAACTGGGAAACTGTCATTGGATAGAAAGATGGATGAATGCATGGATGGATGGATGGAGGGAGGGAGGGAGGGATGGAGGGATGGATGAATGGACGGAGGGACAGAGCTAGTTAGACCGATGACCATGAATAGATGTATATAGACAGCTAGACAGATGATAAAGATTGTAAGATATGAATAGATGATAGATATAGGTAGATAGATGATAGCTAATAGATGAAAGATACATACAGATAGATAATCGATACACAAATAGATACATAAATAATATAGCTAAGTTGATAAATGATGAAACAGATAAATAGATACAGAGAGATGATAAATACATATATATAAATGATAAGTAAATGATAGATCAACAAATAGAGTTACATGGATAGACAGACGATAGATAGGAGACAGATGATAGATAATATGACTAAGTTGATAAATGATGAATGAAAGATAGATAAACAGATACAGACGTGATAAATCAGGTATATAAAAAAGTAAGATGTATAAATGATAAGTAAATGATAGATCAACAGACAGAGTTAAATGGATAAACAGATGATAGATGATAAGGACAGATGATAGATAGATAGATAGATAGATATAGATAGATAGATAGATAGATAGATAGAGATATACCAGCATATAGATAGGCAGATAGAGACAGATGATAGACGACAGACAAACAGATGGGTGATATAAACATAAATGATAGGTAGATGATAGTCAATGAAAGTTGACAGACAACATATAGATGATTGGTGGATATATATTTTTTAAGCTGTAGGTAAGATCACTAACCTCCGAAGCCCCTTCGGAGGAAGCTGTGGACCAAGGGACCGACAAGAAGCCCTTGGTCCTCTCCTGCGGACTGACATTTTCTCTTGCCTCGGGTCCAAGGCCCCTAATCAGAAGAGGCACCTGACTTGATTTGGAACATCTGGAAGGGGTGAGAGGGAGGGCAGCTCTCCACGAAACACTCTTGGGGTCTGAACTACCACAAAGAGTCTCGTTGCTGGTTTTCTTGGGAACAGGTCAGATCTGGATAAGGGTAACTGGTTTTCTGGGGTCTCAGCAACAGTGCTGGGCAGTTCAACTAAACTGGTCTGGGTCATCTGGCCCTGTGGGCCTGGGAGAAGAGGCTACGCCTCCCTTGGGACAGCCTTTGACACCCAGCAAGGATTTCTCCTGTGTTTATTATGTAAATGAACCCGCATTCATCATTCATATCTCTGGTCTTTGGGTGACAAGTTCTCTCTGGTCCAGAGTGCCTAACAGTATTTCTCTTTGATGTGTGCTAATATGGGAAAGCGCCTAAGGTAATTCTTCTTCCGCAGGATTAGCACGCGGAGGTTTCTGTGCTGTGGATTATATGTGGGTATCGTCTCCACTGCGGACTAACCACATGGAGGTCTTCGCTGCTACCCTCCTCCCCTCTGTTCGTTTGAACTGCTGACCCTTCTTACACCAAAATAATCTTGTTACTCAACGGAGTTTGCAATGTGACATTCAGTGAAAATATATCAGCTGGTCCCAGCTAAAATATAAACACCTAAGAATTGATCCTTCAGTTCATTTGAGATGAACCACAAAAACAAACAAAAATAAATGCAGAAGAGGTTGATTTAAAGCTATTAGCTATGCAAACTACTGAGGCTGAAAAACGTGGTCCCCAGCCTTCACAAAACTGAAATAAACATCTTAAAGTTTAGTGGTACAGAGCTGAGAGATGGCTCAGGAGTTAAGCTTCTGCCTCAAAAGCAGAAGGTCTTGAGTTCAGATTCCAGACCCCAGGTAAAAACACCAGGCAGAAGTGGCAACAGCCTGAACTTCCAGTTCTGGAAGGCGAACCTGGAAAATCCCAGAACAAAGCAAAAAAGAGGTAGAACAATCCAGGATAATTACCGAAGTCACCCTTGAGCCTCCACAAGCACACACAGTACCCTCTAATTTAGAGAGAGAGAGAGAGAGAGAGAAACAACAAAAAAGCTTAGCTATGGATTTGAACTCAGGACCTCACCCAGGCACAGCAAGCATTCTTACCCGCTGAGCTGTGTCCCCAAACCCCTTTGTAAGTTTCTGGAACAATAAAATGTTCAGCATTACTATGCCTTTGCTTGGATTCCATGGTCCCACCAGGTTACAATCATCTTTGCTGGATATGGAAATAAAACATCATTTGACCTCAGAATAAATATGGAAATGTAAAGACAGCAATGTCCGTCAGTTCCTGAATGTTAAACACAATAATTTTTTATGGTCTGTCTATGACCAGCAAATAATTTAAAAAACGATCATGCTTACCTAGCATCTTTGCTTTCATATGCACTCTAGGGATAAATTAGGTGAGTGTAAATGGGATGTTTTAAAGTAAATTAGCCTCATAAGCTAAAGTTATGCTAAATTAAATACACAGCATCTGCACTGGCCTGAGGTTGAGCTAAAACCACAAAAACATAATAAATACAAACTCAAATTTTCTTAGCTCCTAAATTCTACATAAATAAAACAATAGATAGTTGGGTCTAATAACCTCGATCAGTTTATAATTTGTTGATAGATGGAAAAATTTATTCAAATTTGTTTTTTTCTTTGGTCTTCACTACAAGGTAGCATTGTTTCAGAGTATCAATTCTACATGACACACGGTTCCACATTCAAAGAAAATTGAAGAAAAATCATAAGACATAAAACATATCCTCCAGTTGAGAAAAGGTCATTGTCTAAATTCAGAGCTCTCCAAAGGATTATTTCAAAGCCTCAATTTGTGGAAGAAAAAGATAAAAATTAAAACAGAAAGCAGGGAACAAATAATAAAGGAAATGGTGGCAATGAAGGTGGATTTTTGAAAAGGAAAAGTAAAAAAGAGAAGATTTTTTTCAGATATGACAATTGTGTGTGTGTGTGCGTGTGTGTGTGTGTGTGCGTGTGTGTGTGTTTGTGTGTGTGTGTGCACTTGAGTGTGTGTCCTTGTGGAGGCCAAGGGTGACTTTAGGAACCCTCCTGGATTGCTCTACCTCCTTGCTTTGTTCTGGGGTTTCCCAGGCTCCGCTTTCCAGAGCTGGAATTACATGTTGCATCTATTTTCACCCAGCATTTCTACGTGAGATCTGGGGATATGAACTCGGGTCCTTTTGCTTGAACCACAGGCCATCTCTCCAGCTCTCTGATAAGATGATTTGTACTGCAATATGAACTTTCTGTTGCACAATAGAACAGCATGCACTGATGCAGAATGAGACAGATGGAGGGCTAATAGGTGGAGGTCCATGAAGAAGAAATATCAGAGAAAGAGTTTGTGTTCGGAAGCTGAAAGATCATTTACAGGATTTTCTGACTTGTGTCTGACTGAGCTTGCATGAAACACAGACCTAATTCTCCATTTCTGTAAAACATTGTTCTGTTTTAAAAAAAAAAAAAAATTGGCCTGGGGGAAAAACTGCACTTTATCAAGATAATTTTGCTTGTTTTCTGCTCTCTCCTATTAGGTTTTAACTCTGCTGTAAAGAAAAGATTTTCCTGAAAAGCTTCTACTTGTTTTAAAGTCTCTTCAGTGATCACTTTTAAATTTATTGAATCTGGCTCATTGCTGTGTTAAATGAACTATTATTTCCTACAATGATATTTGATGATCGACATACACACATCAAAAATGCAAAATTTGTAAATTTTTTAAACTACAAATTTATAAAAGTGCAACAGGGCTGCCGTATTAAAATAGTGTCAATGACATCTGCTGACCTCGTGATGGAGTTTTAACCAGCCATATTCCATCCGGAGTTTGAGTTCTTCCGTAAGACAGGCTCAACAATTAGGATCCTGTAGGCCTGCGAGAACTGTCTTGAAACGTACGAAGCATGATTAACAAGCCTTCCCATACTTGAAAATCTATGGAGACCCTCCCAAGGAGGATGCTTTTATTATAGCTTCTCTGCTGGCCACCAGCACAATCGTGAGATGTGAACACTTAGTGCTGCAACCTTTGAAGCACCTTTCCAAGGGCAGTGTGGTATAGCTCCAGTGGTAGGACACGTGAAATATCTTTCCATAACGAAAGATCGCTGTAGAACTTTACATCTTGATTTTCATCAAATAAACCAGGAAGAGTCGTTCATCTGACCTACTCTGGGGTGAAGGAAGGGGTAGAAAAAGCCAGAGATATATCAATAAATAAATTGATGAGTAAGACCTCCTCATGGCTTGCTCTGTTTTCAATAAGAATTCATTAACAATGGATGACGACGGGCTCTATGTCCATTAACTACATTCTATTTTGTGACCCAAGGGATGAGCGCGAAAAGACAGATGGGCATAACTTATTCATGATCAATAACTAATTATTCACAAAGCTAACAGCAGATGACAGGCAAAAACTCTACAAAGCCCAGGACAGACCGTGGAGGGGCCAAAGATAAGTAGATGTTGGATTGAGCAGGCTGACGAGACTGCCTCTGCTTTGGGCTTTTCAGGTTAAAGCCACCCGCCCACGCAGAGACAAAATGCAGGCGAGAGGCACCCTGGCTGCCTGCAGTCTTTCTGGGGTTCAACCATGAGGCAAACTTCTCCTGGCCAGAGCTCTCAAGCTGCTTCTCTCATTTCAAGATGAAATGAGCTCTCTAAATGGAACTAAAAGCGTGGAATTTCTCAGCAAGAAAGACAGGGCAGGGCTCACGGAAGCTCCTTGTCTTTACCTCCCAAGTCTCCCTTCTTTGTTCTTTTAGAAGAGTAATTAACCTGTCTATTATCCTGGAATTTAACGTGGACACTACATAATACTGGGAAGCTCCCAAGTCTGTGCCAAGTGCAGAAAGGAAAACACACCAGTCAATTCTGGCTGTGGGTGCAGTTGCTTTCCTTCCAAGGTAATGAATGTATCTAGGATGAGAAAATCAGAGTTCTGGCTTGCTTGTCTCTCTGCCTCTGAACACACCCCACATGAGACCTGCTCAGAGCTCATAGCCATCAGGCATTCTAGAAGTCTCTGTGGGACACTGGACTGCGGCTTCGCTTATTTGCTGACTCAGACCAGGGGCAGGATGAGCTCAGATGCATGTTCCGGAAGGCCAGCGCAACAGGACAGCATAGGAAGCAAGCAAAGACCCCACAATAGCAACTGTGATCTTAAAACTCCTGTGGAATCTTTAAGATTCTGAGTCATCTCCAAGTTTCAGTACGTAGACACAAACTATAAAAATATGTGTCACCCACACTGTCTAATTACATTTTACACTCTGAAGGGGCCTATGTCGTCCATCAGGGCAAAATCCAAGCAGACTCCAAATCTTTCCGTCACATGAAGGAGGGAAGGGAAAGGCCGTGAGTCTTTTGCGGTCTGGGATGGAGACAGGCACAAAAGTTCATTGCATATGTACGGAGAAGGCGGAGCGAAGAAAGGCAGGAAAGACAGATGGGCAAAGAGGATTATGCTCAACAATTCTCGGTGGTCCCGCGTCTTGGTCAGGAAGGTCAAGGATCTGGACAGTAAGAAGTGAGAACATTCACTATGTTTCTGCATGCAAATGTTGAAAAATTTTTTAAAAACTGAATTAAAAAACAACAACAAAAAAAGGTCAAGGACACCCAGATGAGTTGGAAGGAGAGAACGAGCTTTCTAACCTCTACCCATGAGCCATGATGTACGTGACCTCTCTCTCTCTCTTTCTCTTTCTCTCTCCCCGTCCCTCCTCCGTCTTACATTTTCTTCCCTCTCAAATAAATAACATGTCAAAAATAAACAAAAGTGTGTTTGTAAAGAAATACAGTAAAGCTAGGAGGAGAAGTTACGTCTTTCTGGTCCTCGTGGGTGGCTCCAGTTTCCTCTACAGCATCGTTGTGAGAACACGACTCGGCATTTGCCACTCAACACACTGGTCGTGACCGCATGTTGTTTCCACGGTGAGGGTCTGGAGTGGGGAAATCCTTGCTGTACTGGAGGAGACCCTAGCACAACCTGACTGAGCATCACACAAGACTGCAGACTGCAGTTACCTTCCTTCTCTCCACCTCCCCACCTGGCAAGCGTTCTGATTGAGAGCACTGAGGGACAGTAATAGGGAAAAGTGCAAAAGAAGAAGTCACAGAGCCAAAGAAGAGCTCCGTGTCGCAGCGTCAACATGACCGAAAGAAGTCTGCTGAAGTGTGGGAACCAGCGAGCGTGCAATACTGAGGGGCGCCACTAAACAATTTTACTTTAGCAACACGGCTGTCCTATTATCAATATTACATTCTCTAAAACACAATATTAATATTCTCTAAAATACAATAATATCATTGTCTAAAATAATGAAGTCCTCAATATCTCAACTTGCCACGAAATTCAAAATGTAACTTCCAATCAGTGCAGCGGACACAGAGCCCAGCAAGGCCGTATCGCTTGCTTTTGCTTTTCCTTCACGTGGCTTGTTCAGCATTTGTTGCTCTTGTGGGGCCTTTGGCGCATGAAGGTTCCCTGAGAAGCACCGTGGAGCCCTGGTGGAGCCCCAGCGGCTCCCGCGAAGCCTCCGTCACACGTGAGTGGACAGCGCTTGGCTCCTGGGTGCTCCTGGCTGGGGACCCGCAGCACACGGGGGACCCCTGGGGAAAGGGGAGAATGGGTGTGTCACGCCCACCGGGGCATCTCGCGGTTAGCGCGTGGGCGTGGTGGAGGCAGGGAAAGGAATGAGGGGAAGATGGAAACAGCAAAGAAGAAAGGAGGACGGAGCAGGAGAGGGGAGCACTGAAGGGGAGCACTGAAGGGGAGCACTGAAGGGGAGCACGGAAGGGGAGCAGGCGGGGCGTCCGCGGACGATACGTACTGGTTGAACAGAATCCGCGAGCGCACGATGAACTTGAAGATGTACTCCAACGCCCTCATGGCCTTGTACAGCTGCTCGTTGATGCCCGGTTTCTCCGCGTTGTCCACGTAGGTCCGGAGCACCTTCGTCAGCTTCCTGTTCACCATGGAAACACGCGTCAATCAAAAGTTCAGCGAACTGCATGTGGATGGTTAACAGCTACAGAAGTTCCCTGAATGGGTTATTTTTATTCTGGTTCCCACTGACTGGGTACATGCATATTCATAAAGGTTCCCAATCAAAGTCACCCAGAGAGCGTCTCTCCGGGTGCCAGGGGCTGACTGAGCACAAGAAGCACTTGGGAACCCCTGCTGTGGGTCGAGGCTGTGAAATGGATTGTGGAATTCAGCCACACAGATGAAGGATTCCATAGCAAAACTAACTTGACCCAAGAGCCCAACCAAGTCACAAACTTGATTGTTCTAACAGTAACAACAGTATACAAAACTGCCCCGGAGTTATAAAATTGTGCTGGCTTCTCAAGGACGGGAATAAGCAAATCAGTGACCCACACGTTATAATGGGGGCGTAAAGCTTCAGGGTGCTCACTGCAGTAACAAAAAGTCATATTCCTGAGTGGAATCACCTAGCTCACCTCCCCTCCACTTTGATAGATTTACTATAATAAACTCTTACGCTGAAAATAAAAATTTTAAAGGTCAACTTTCAAATGAATAGTGTTAAATTTTTAATGAATTTTCTAAGGATCTTTATTAAAAATGTGAAAATAATAAGATTTTTTGAATATATCTTATAATTCTTAATAGTTTCTCTAAAATAGTTAATTTTAAAAACATAATAACTATTCTTTGCAAAGTCATGTATTTGCAAATTATGAGCTTAAAACCACTTACCATTATTAAAACACATAATCTTAAAAGAAAGTTTATGTAGTTTATAGCATGTTGTCTATTTTTCAAATCATCCATGTCATGATAGACTAATAACAAAGTTGATACAAATGAACTACATATTACGAGTTTATAATTCATAGCTTGCTGTTATTGAATGTTTAGCATAAAGACAGCTTTCTTTAAAAAAATATTCCTGATTGATGTGAAAGACAAGAAAAATTAACCACAAAGCTCATATGGTAGGTACCAGAGCTTGACAGTTAAAACAACAAGCAAGCAAACAAAGAGGAGTTTAATTTTGAAAAAGTAATCAACTGTCCCAATAAGTAAACAGATACAAATGAAGACGTGGCCAAGGAGAAAGCTGAGAGACAGAATTTGCCTGACACGGCAAAAAGAAAATAGTAAAATCAAAGGAGCAAATAAACAGCAAGAGGAGAAAGTTCTGTGTAGTGTAGGCAAGACGTGAGGGAACGCTTCACAGAAGGCAAACCAGCACACGATGTGCGGCTATGGATCTACATCTGCTTCAGGAACATCTTCAAATCCTCGGCAGCAGCAAACCCAACTGCGCAACAACTACTACAATAGTATCTACTGCAGCCTGTCGGCATGAGGTGAAACACACCAGCAAGACCAGGCCCACCGCTGAAGGCGGCTTAAATAAACCCGTAGACACATGCACAGCGCTGAAAGCAGAAAACCGAAGTTCCTCCGTCAGCAACATAAGAAACAAAGGGAAAATGTGCAGCTGTGCTGTTTAAATGGAACAACAGACCGCAGCGTCGCCTGTGTCCTGGAATCTCTTCCGCTGATCCTTTGTCTTGCCGCCAAAATGGCATGAGTCCTGGTGACAGACTGTGAGTCAGTCATGAAATCGGAGTTATTTTCTGGAACTGTTTTTGGGTATTCTAGACGTTTCTATGGTTGTGGATAAGCATGTGTATCAGCTCGTCAATCTCCTTTCACTAAACCATGTTAGGATCCTCACGGGGGCCGTGTTGACACGGCAGGAACAGTTGGTTGTCCAATCCATGAACATGGTACACATTTTAAGTGAGTTGTGTGCACATTCCTCTTGGTGATGTTCTGCCATTTTCAATATGGAAATCTCCCCCATTTATTATCAAATTTGTTGCTTGGTATTTGACTATTTTTTGGAAACCTTATAAATTGTGATGGAGTGTAAATTTCACATCTCTATCATTTGCATACAGAGAAACTGATTTTTCTCTTTGGGGACTGTATTTTGAAATACACAGCTTGTTCTTTCAAGCCACAGGTAATAAGTGAATCTGTTGCTTATGGACCAGCATGTGCTGGCCGAGCTGCGCTTGCACTGCAGAATCCCAAGTGTTGTCTGCAAGCGTTTCTCCACGCACATGCCACGCACAGCTGTTGTGTAGCCCATTCTTCGTGGCTCTGGAAGTTCATAATGGCGCAGTGTGAGAACACAACACCATGTCCTCTTTCCCCTCTGCAGCCCTGGATGTGCTGCCTTCACTGCCCTATCCCAGGACCATGATCCCCAGATACTGTGAGGAGAGGAGAATAAGCTGTGTGTCCAAATGCAGCACGAAGCCTGAGATTAGCTGAGACTTTACCCCAAGGCGCTTTGCTAGAGCAGATTGCGCAAGCTCCCGTTTCCCCCTGTACAGAGGTTTTCTCATAAATGGATGCTGAATTCTATTACTTTCTACACTCCTGAGACTTAAAGTTACAAATCTTAAAGCTACTAAGATTCGTGTGCTCAGGCAGACCTGTGTAAAGGAGCTAAGATGTCCAACGAGGCGGCCACTCAGTGAGGACCTAGGACTGTAACAAGAAAGTTGCATTTGAAGTTTTACTTTATCAGATCGCCCCATGAGCTTGTTGTGATGATACTAGACAAACTGAATCATCACTGGACTGCAGGCCGGGCAGACATTCTTCAGCCGTAAATTAAAATCTACCACTATTTTTTTATTATTATTATTTATTCAACTGTGCGCATGTGCACATGTATATGCGCGTGTGTGTGTGTGTGTGTGTGTGTGTGTGTGTGTGTCTGTGTGTGTCTGTGTGTGCGTGTATCTGTGTATGTGTAGAACCACGGACGAATTCGCGAACCACCATGGACGCCTCCACCTCCTTCTGCCCTGGGATTCACAGGCTCCACCCTACCAGGACCGGAAGCGCAGGCCGCCCCCGCTTCCGCCTGGCGTCTATACGTGGGATCTGGGATCTGAACTCAGGACCTTCCACCTGCAAGGCGGAGGCTTAACCCCTGAGCCACCTCTCCAGCCCAAAATCTACCACTATTTTTAAATGATGAAAAATTAAAAACACCTGCACATCAGAGGCAGAAGTAGGCAGTGCTATGTGTGCGTTACAGGGAGCTTCCATCTTCTGGAATGTAGTATTTTTAATTGTATTTCCCTGTTGAGAAGATGCTATTAATTTGGCAACAAACTAACATGGTATATGTGTACGTGTGTGTGTGTGTGTGTGTGTATGTGTGTGTGTGTGTATGTGTACGTGTGGGGGTGGGTGGGTGTGTGGGTAGGTGTGCGCGCGCATGCACATGGGCCTAGATATCTAGCAAAGCAGTAATGGGGAATAAGAAACTTTTAATTCTACACAAACTTGTTCCTTTGCATCTAGTGGTTTTTCTTCTCCTCTTTTTACCTGTTGCTGTAATAAAAATAGCCTCGCAAAAGTTACCTAACAGAAAGTGGGTTTATTTTGTCTCCATGTGATAACGTCTACCCTGGTGGAGGAGTATTAGCTCCAGGAAGCTGGCTGCAGTGCATCATGGTCAGGAAGCATCGGCGGCCAAAGGTGTATTGCTGCTCGGTCCTTTCTCCATCTCCTCAATTCCGGTCAAGGATCACAGCTACCCACGTAGGCAAGTCTTCCCATCTCAACCAACACTATCAAGACAATCCCCCACCACCATGCCCACAGCTCCTTTTCCCAGGTGACGCTAGATTTGGGCAAATAAACAATTAACACTGACTATCACATCTTCCCACCAGTACCAGAGATCCACACTCAGAAGACAATGACTCCAGAGTCATAAAAGTACAATAGACTAACTCAAATTTGTAGCTTTACACTTTAGTGTTTTGGGCTCTAATATTTTAATAATAATCTAATGCTCCCAAACCTAGTGGTAACACACAACTTCATATGCCATCAACCACCAAGAACATTCTGTTATGAACTTTTGCAATTCCTAACTTTTTATGTGACTACGAATTCATCATGGCTTTGTGATACACATCCTGTTTATGAGACTAACCTACTCAAAAGGACAGACTTTCTAGGTAAGTCTGAGCCAATATGGGCCAGACCGTTCAGTAGGATTAGTACGAGACGCAAGAATACTTGTAGCCATGATACGGCTAAGATGGAAAGTGATGGAGGAAGACAGCTGAAGCCCATCTCTGGCCCCATATGTGCATTCTGGGCATGCACACGCACGTTATGCACACACACATACACACATGCACAAACACACACTATACATATGTGCATACGCATACATGCAAACACACACAAACATGAATATACCACACATACATATGTACCCATTACATGCACAGCATAGGTTACGCACACAACACACATGCATGTGCATACACTACATACACATGCACACAACCATGCAACACAACACAAACACATGTACACCACACATACCTATGCATATACTACATACATATGCACACTCCATGCAAACACCTACAAATACAAATATGCACCACACACACATATGCACAGACGACACACTCGCCGTTTTTCCAATGAAGACGAACATGATTTAGAGCGGCTGGGTGGAGAAGAAACACGTAGTACCGGTTGGTGACAGCATCGTGGGAAGGAAGGCGGAGCCTCCTGGTGTCATCTAACGTGCCGAGGCATGGCCTGTGGGATCCTCCCACCACAGTATCCAGTGTGGGGACCCACGTGCAGGGAATCAGTCACACAGAGGCCTCTCCTGCTGGCCTTCCACGCACAGTACATCCGCAGTCCTGCCAAAGTCCATCTCAATTAACTTAAATTATATCCAAGCTTTTCCAGCGTCTTTTCTTTCTACTCTATTAATATTCCCATTCGACTTTTTTTAAAAAGAATCCATAGAATACACTTTGGGAATTCTTCTGAGTTACGAGCCCTTAGCGAAAGAAAGGAATAAAATAAAAATAAAGATTCGCAAAGAGAATGGCCTAGAACCAGACCCAGAAAACCTGCAAGTCCGTCAAAACCACAGCAGGAGTCAGGGGGCAGATCATACGGCGCATGCGCTGTGGATGTCAGCACAATGAACAGAGCGTGCTCATGTGGAAGAGCCTTCCTCTGTAGAAGGTATCCCTTGCTTGGCCGGGGCCCAGGACCGGCCACGCCCATGATGCCCCAGCATGCCCCAAGCTTGACGAAGAGGAGCTATAGCGGAGCCTGGCAAGGAAAGGAAAGTTTCTTGCCCATGCTTTCATTCACTGCACGCTTTTGGATCTTTGGGATGAAAGAAGAATGAGCACAAGAGTTATCGAAGGGAAGGCAGAACATGCACAAGAATCTGATGTGAGCCTGCACTGCCAAGGTCTCCCAGAAAGCAGGAGGGCTTGGGGACACCTGGTACCGACAGAGGACCAAGAACACATCACCTGTGTGGACACGGCCTTCCGCATCCAGCAGAGCCACAGAGTGGACGCCCTTTGGAAAGGCAAGGTTCAAACACCAAGCCTTGGACTGCTGAGGAACCAAGCGCAGTTTCCTTAAATGTTAGAGTCTACGGTTTAAAATATAATGCAAGAACCTTGCCAGCATACGGGTTCCTTTTTGATTAGCTTTTTAGTGGGGAGACAAAAAAATGGATTGACAATTTGTCAAAACATGCCAGAATATTTCTTTAAACATTGCAAGAATCTATCTTTTCCCAAACGGAAATCATTTCAAGGAGGCAGGAGAGGGGGCTCACAGCAACAAGCATGAGGATCTGAGTTTGGATTCCCAAGACCCCTGAACAAATCCAGGGTGGCAGTGCACACTCGGTGCCCCAACACTAGGGGGAGTGCTGGAAGACAGAGACAAAGGAACCCCCACAGTTGAGCCAAAGGAGTGAGGTCCAGATTCAGAGAGAAAACAGTCTCATAAATTAAGGTGGAAAGTGATTGAAGAAGACAACCAGATCCACCTCTGGCCTTGACACATGCATGGGAGAACGCACCTGCTTGTGCTACACACACACACACACACACACACCACAGTCTTCAGCAGACAGCAGACATAGGATGGGAATATGCCAATTTTTTTCTCAGTCCCATATAACAACTTCAAGATACAATGGTTCTTTATGTTTCTCATTGAATAACTTACCAAAAGCTACACTCATACTTTACGTTTTATTAGCCCAGGGTGCCCTTCAACTTGCTGTGTAGCCCAGAATCACCACACACGTCTGGTCTGTCTGCCTCCACCCGCTGAACGCTGCGATTGCAGGTGTCCGGCCCATGCCTGGATTATGCATTAGATGCAGACGAAACCCAGGGCTCCTCCCACACTAGGCAAACACTCTACTAACAGAGCCCCAGCCCCAGGCCCACCCTCACAGCGCAGAAGACGGGACATTGCAGACTGAGTGAGTCCCTCGTGGCACAGAAGAGGGGACATTGCAAACCGAGTGAGTCTTTTCTGAGAACAGCTGGTCAGCCATGTTGGAAAGAAGACTTACAAAACCAGCCACCTCAGGAAACTCTGCCAAGTCTACAACCCTGCACAGTCTCGCTTGGGTCGTGGGGCTAAGAAGGTGCAGTCCCCAGGTCTGTACGGAACTGCCCGGCAAGCCCAGCCCGTGAGGACAGGAAGAGAAAACAGAAAGGATTAAGCAAAGAATAAGCTTCAGCCCAGCCTGCTCCACAGGCTCCTCGCAGCCTCTAGAACACTGTTCACCACTGTCGTAAACACGTGGGCTCTGCAGCCCAGGGCTGGGGGGTCCCAACTGCCTTCAAGGGTCCCCACCCTGACCTGACTTCACAACTGTTCACATCTTTCACCAAGTCTGCTCGACACAGACACGACCCAGGACTCAATTCACAGACACTAAAGAAAACGATTTCTACGGGTACCAAGCTGGGTGTTCTTAAAGAAATCATGCAATGTTTTCAATGCAATTCACAAATACAAAATCTGAATGCATACCATTCAATCCCACCATGAGAACACCAGCCACACAATGAAGCCCAACTGCTTAGCTCTGCCTACCCATCAGGGCGTATTCTGAGCACTCAGATAACTCATGCAATTCTCAAAAGAGACCAGAGGGGTGTTCATCCTTTACAGACAAGAAGGCTGAAGGCCAGACAGGTGAAGCACAGTGGAGCACAGATTCATAGGAACAGAGCTACAGGTCAGGCCGAGTGACCCGGCTCCAGGTTGGGCAGGAGAGCTCCCCTACAGCCCGGGCACCACAAATTCTCGTGTGACTTACCTACCAGTCCCATAGGACACAAATTCTCGAAATGAATTACCTACCAGTCCCACGGGACACAAATGGTGGGGGAGGGGGAGGCCGAATCCAGATGGGCAGCAAGAAGTTCAGCAGTTAATGGCTAAGGGCTGTGCAGGAAAGCGGAAGACAGACGTAAAGGAACAAGGAGGGTCCCTGAAGAATAAATAGAGAGCTGCACTTTATCCATACTAAAGGACCAATAACCTCCAACAGGAACACGTGCATTTAGTCATCCATCAAATGCTCATTGGGAAGCCGCAGCGTGACAGGCAGCCGGCTTCCATATATCAGTCTCATCGAACATAAACTGAAATTTCCAAAGATAAATGGAAGGTATAGAAGAGAACAAGAATTTATTCTAGAATGTTGCAATAATTTATCACGTATCTTTGCCAACGAAATCTTCAGGTCTGTTAAGAGGAAAATGATATGAAAATTATCACCAAGAAGTCTGGAGTGGTGAGGGATGGAAATGTACAGAAACAAACAAAAGCCACAGTAGAAAGAACTCCAAGTAGTAACCACTCATCTTTCCTCAGTGGCGTAGCCACAAGTACACTGTCCACGCGTAGCAACGCCAGAAACACGTTCAGA
This sequence comes from Typhlomys cinereus, assembly GCA_023101885.1. Taxonomy (NCBI): domain Eukaryota; kingdom Metazoa; phylum Chordata; class Mammalia; order Rodentia; family Platacanthomyidae; genus Typhlomys; species Typhlomys cinereus. Next base: position 2,458,113 of record JALPQD010000195.1, read on the forward strand.
CAGGCAACGCAGATGAACACACACACTCACACACTCACACACACTCATATACACACACATGCTCATTCATACACACACACTCACACACACTCATACACACATGCTCACTCATACTCACACACACACTCACACACACTCATACACACACACGCTCACTCATACACACACTCACAAACACACACACTCATGCACACTCACTCACACTCTCACACACACTCGTTCACATTCACACTTGCTCACACACACTCACACTCAAAAACACACACTCATTCACAGACACACACACAAGCAAGCATGTACACACATGCACACATGCAGTGTGCACACACACAGGCATGCATACAAACATGAGCAGACCCGTGTATGTGCAAATACACATGCACACATATACAAGCATGTACATACATGCACACACGTACATAATGCATACACACAGATGCACACTCACATGCATAAATAGGCACACACACGTGCAAATGCGTGCACACACATGCACACACAGGCATGCATACACACATGCAGGCATATACATGTGCACATGCACACACACACACACACACATATGAAAGTAGAGAAAGGCAGGTTAGGAAGAAGATTTCCCAAGGGAGGAGGAGTGGGGATGGGATCCAGTAATATGGAATAAAAATGATTTAAATTCACTGCATCTGCCAAGTCAAAGAAGCTGTCAAAGAATAAACAATAAAAAATAAAATATCAGACATTCAAGGACAAAGAAGCCCCTGTCTTAGCACAACACAGAAGAACTCACGTGTAGGCCAGCGTGGCGCTGAAGTGTTTCTTAATGTAGGTTTCCAAGACAGGATTGAAATGTTGAAATTTTCTGTCGGCAATCAGTCCGATGATAAAGACCTGCCAATGTAATCAATAACGTTCTCGTGAAAGCCCTCATCTGACTTGCTCTGGGTGAGAAAATGAGCCAGCATGGCAGCAGACAGGGGAGCCCCGGGCTCGGTCCTCCTGCACGAGCATCTACACATCACAGCAAAACAACCTCTGCATTTCTCCACGCTTCCCCTCTGGTCCAGACAGGCTTTCAAGAAGCCTGGGCTGAGACCCTCCCGCTTCAAAGGCTGCATCAGGGAAGAGCAAGCGAACTAATGTCGGAGCACATGGAAGAATGGGAGGCTCCCTTACCAGAGCATCAAACACCAGTGTATCAAATGTCTCGCTCTCCGAGTTCTCCATCATGATGTTGAAGAGGGCATCCAAGGTGTCCTGCAGAAACTGCACAGACACAAGGGATTAGTGGGACCAAGTCAGCGCCCACCTCCCCCAACTACGGTTCCGGACTCCATGCCCCAGGGCCGCCCACCGAGCTACGCATTTCTAGACGCGGTGCCGTACTGCCGAGACTGAAGAAAAGAGTTGTCTGGGCTGAACAGTAAGTTCAGGGGTGGCCTGAGCCACAGCGAGACCCTGTCTCAAGCACACATCGATAAATAGCAAGAAATGAGTCCACTAACTCTGAGAATCATTTTTCCAAGCAGGGTATGTAATAGATTAAAACTTTCACAAGACTGACTCCCCAGCAAAGAAAGGTTACCCTGAGTCAAGGGGGGAGGAAGAGGGAGGATCAGAGAGGTGTCTTATGCCCCGTCTTCAAGAGAACCTTCCAGTCATGGTCTGACTGGGGGTTGCCCCCACGGGCTCATGTGTGTGCATCCTGAGCTGGTCGCTAATGTGTGGGAGGTGAGGTGGAGCTTTGCTGGAGGAAGGTGCGTCACAGGGCAGGGGCCTGAGGTTTGGGGGTCTGGCCCTGCTGCCTCTGACGCTGTTGTTCTTTCTGCCTCCTGGCGGCTGTGATGCCCCTAGCCATGTCTTCAGCTATGCGATGCCCACCATGAATGAGCCATACACCCCCACCATAAGCCAAACAAGCGCCCCTTCCTGCCCTAAGCTGCTGGAGTCCTAGTACTGTCAGAGTAAAGAATGGCTACAGCGTTCCCCAGCCCCCTTCTATCTTGTCATCGGATTGGTGGGATTCGTCTACACCAGCCAAGTGCACAGCGACTGCAGCAGGCAAGCGGCTGGCAGAAAACACAGAAGGCAGGGCTCAGGAGAGCAAGGGAAGGGCCTGCTACCCACCCAGATGCCCAAGAAGGGAGGAAGCATTGTCCCGAAGCCGCGTCTACAGCAATGTGCTGGAAGAACTCATGCATTAGCGGTAATGGCTGCACTGCTTTTACAGCCGGCTGGACATCACCAAGATGACTGCATAGAACGGCAAAGCATTGTGAACTGGGCTAAGAAAAATGTAGATTCCAAAGGCATCTCACTGTAGAAACTGTCAAATCCCACGCCCTAAAAGAAACAGGAAAAAGACTGGAAACGATTATACTGAAGGGGGGAGACTGTGGCTAGAGGAGGGGTCCGAAGTCAGGTGGGATGATGAGAGGAGAACACTGGCCACAGAAGGGACAAGGCATGGATGTCCTGCCTCCGGTCACAGACTCCATGTCACATGCACCGTGAAAGGCCACACTCAAAAAGACACAATGGTAAAGTGAGGAAGAGGTGCGGAGAGGTGTGGGCCCACGTGGGTTCACTGCTGCTAGAGAGAACGCAGCTCTATGGCGCTGGAGAAAGGCTTGACAATGCCCGAAGACACAGCCTCACCTCCCAACAGCTGCAGCCTCAGGCAAGCACCCCAAAGACATGCTCGCACAAACACTTGCCGCAAAAACCCACGCATCATTCCTATTTGCGAAAAATAGAAACCAAAACACTAAGGAGCATCCGCGAACAGATGGGTCAAGAAGCACAGTGTCTCATCCGTGCGATGGTACGTGACTCAGATACAAGGAGACAGGTAGGCTGCACCATGCCACAACTCATATAGATGATTCTGTGAACGTGCCGTGGCCAGAATTGGCAAACCAAAGAGCCAGAAGTAGATTATTGGCTGCGGCAAGAAAAAGGAGAGAGTACAACAGATGTGAGTTTCTCAGGTGTTGACAAGTGTCCTTAGATACAGGTGTCAACTTGACAACTTAAGGCTCTGAGCGCTGGGCAGTTGTGAAGAATCGGAACCTGAGTTAAGCCCCCAGCAAGCTTATGGAGATTGTCCAGCTCGTGGGGAAGGTCCAGCCCATGGTGGTGATATAATCCCTGCCGGGTGAATAAAATGGAGGAACTAATTAAGGAAGGTAAAGTTCTTTGGGATGCTTGGCCAGACATGCTGGTCTGGCAAGGGAGTGTGATCCCTCTCTCAGCAGTGGATGTTGTTTGGTCAGTTCCCTTAGCTCCCGGCATTGGCGTGGGCTCTCCCGCCGAGCTGGACAAAGAACTGCAACCAAGGACCATTAAAAGAAAATAAAACGGCCCGTTCTCCCTTAAGCTATTTGGTTGAGAATTCATTGGCAACATGCAGAGTAAACGCAACCAGAATAGTCTAAAGTGAGATGGTGGCAAGAACTGCGTGAATCTATAAATTTGCTAAAAGCTACTGAACTGAGCACAGTACAAGGGCAAATTTTATACAACATAAATAGCATCTCAAGGACACTTGTTCGGAAAGGGGAATGGGTGAACTGGTCGTATGCTCGGGGCGCCAAACAGACAGCTAGATCAGAACCAGTCTGTGGGTCTGCTTCTTTCTGAATGATGCAGTCTACACCCAATACCCAAGGGTCCTCGGAGGACACAAGAGGCTCTCAGCTGGTCACAGCTCTGGGGAAGCAGGACAGAGGACCCTGTGGCCAAGCTGGTGCCAGGCCCATGCTGCCTGCTGTGGGAGCGGCAACATCAGCGCAGCGCACTGCTCACACCTTGGGGAGGACGGGAGGTAACTAGCTGAGACGTGCATATGCACTAGGTTCTACTCTATCGCCGCCACTCACGCCACCAAGACTTCGCAAATGGCAGAGAATAAAGCAGCCCTTTCTGAGGCCCGTTTGCCTGGCGACAGCCTGGTCTGCCCTGTGCTCACTTGGGCTTGTACCGCCTCGTGGGAGCCCAGCCCGCCACTGCCACATTGTCAGATTTTGCAAAGTGCTAAACCAGAAGCCATCTACTCTGAGCCCAATGCCCTCTGCCAACAGCTCCCCAGGGGCCACATCCCTACAAGGGCAACCAGTGCCACCCAGACTGATGGCTTGGTCGGCAGCCCAACAAAGCTAGAACTGGAAAGGGCAAAGAGGTCTGATCTTAGGCCAAACACCCAGAGGGTGAACACACAGCTAGGGTATGTGCTATGTGCCTCCTTAGACATCTCTCTCTCTCCCTATCTATCTCCCTCTCTCTTTCTCCCTCCCTCCCTCTCTTTCTCCCTCTCTCTTTCTCTCTGTCTTTCCCTCCCTCCATCTGTCTCAAGTGCCCTGAGAATGACCAACTACCATTTTCAAAAGGAACGATTTCTCTTACTGAACGTGAAACTTCTCCACTCGATCCATCAGGCAGCACATGCCTCCACTACCAGTTATGAGCACACACAAGGGAGACATGGGATGAATGGAATGCACCCCACGATCTATCAGTGTCTGCAAATAACATGGAAAGAGCAGGTGACACTTGGGAATCCCTTAAGCCCTGCTGGCCAGCAACAGTCATGTGGCTCAGACTAGCCAGTTCCTCTTCTCAGAGACGAGAGTGGGCGGGGGATATTAGCAAGGGAAAAGAACGAGTCAAGTACAGGAGGAAGAGGGCAAGGTCGCCCGACCCAGAGTACCCGTGTTCGTGGGAGGCAGGAAGAGAATGTCCAGGGATGAACGCGCAGATGTAACAAAGTATTATGGAAAATGGGGAGCAGGGCCAGATGACTCCAGATTTTATTTCCGGTCAGTATGACACCAAGTCAACAGAAGAACATTGAATTTAGGTTTCAACACAGGATTCACACTCCGTATCTTCCAAAGTGCATTCTCTTACTGGCCTAGTCAGGATCTGAACTGGGGAATTTCTAGAACCCAAGGATGTTTAAAATGCAATTAACGTTGTCCAAGCCGTTGTGGGAGACCAGGACAGAAAAGATGATTATGATTTTGAGATTAGCAAGGATCTATTCGAGTTGCTACGTAAGGATGCAGGAGGGTGGCAGCCAAATTAATTCATGCCAAAGAGAAACACACGGATGTCTAATTAAGGCCATTTTAAGTCATTAATTGTACCGAGATAAAGCAGTCTCCTTCCGCAAGCTCCTCTCAGGGAGCGGGAGGAATTTAAGTAGCGACATGCAGACAGGCACGTTGACGATGCTTACGAAACACCATAGGTTGGTGGCCAGCATGTTGTCGTATGCAAGGAAAAGTCATCCGTGCCCCGCATGGGGGACACGAGAGAAAAGAAGAGCCAAGAACTGGAGGATGCTGCAGAACCACAAACTCAGAGGAAAAAACAATGCCCCAAGTGAGGTTAGATCACTGCCCGCCTGACCGGCCAGTCTCACAAAGTAAACGGCAGCGGCTCAGATGCACCAGAGCTGACACGCCGTGCGTGCGAGGTCCCTGGGAACGGCCTCTCGCTGCCAAGATCTTCCCGCCACATCACGGAGCTAGCTATTCAAGCCACGGCTGAGGACCTCGGGAAGTCATGAGCCACCGAAAAGGATGAGATGAGGATAGAGACAGTCACCATGGCAACGGCAGAGCAACAGCCCATAAGGGACATGGCCCAGGGGCCATACACATCCTGGGGAACCTTGGCAAGAGCCCCGTGAGGCAGAACAGAGGTTCGTAGAGAAATGCTGTCAATCAGTGCTAGGGGAGGGTCCATCCCGGATGCAAGAAGACGCAAAGTCCACAAATACCCAGCTGTACTACCCGTGTATACATTCAAGTCCCTGTTCATTACGTGACTGTAATGTGGAGAGGTGGCTCAGGGCTAAAAGTCTTTGCTCACAAGTAAAAAGTCCTGAGTTCAGATTCCAGATGGCACGTAATCATGGCTCTGTAGAAATGGCAGCAGCCTCTACTTCTGACTCTAGAAGTCTGAGCCCAGGAAACCCCACAGCAAAGCTATAAGGATGATTTCCAATACCCCCTTGGGTCTCCACTCAAGCGTCCCCTGGTATACACATATGTTCACACCTGCGAAATAATAATAATAATGGTAATCGGAGCCCCACACTCCTGGGTCGGCGCCTGCCGTCACGACGCATCAGAAGGAGCAGCCCGGCCCCCTCCGCCGCCCACGTTACCTTCACCACCTCGCCGCCGTCCACTTTCATCAACTGCTTCAAATTCTGCTGCAGCAGGTTGGTGTTGGATCTCCACTTCAGCAACCCCAGGAGGTCCACTGCGAACGGAACACGAGAGTCAGCTCCACATCCCCGCACCTCTTGCGACGGGCTAGATTTCTCCAAAGAAGCAACGTCAGCCCGATTTCAAAAGGTTCAACTGCTCAATATTTCATTACTTTGCAACAACATGTTTAACACCTGGTGCAGCTGAATTCATTACTCCTACCTCCATTTAACATGAGACGATTTTCATGTAGGAGCTTTAAAAATGTATTGGGAACCTAAAAGGGGGCTGGCTTTTCCCTCCCACAGGAGCGAGCAGCCGAGCTTTACAGCCGGTCCAAGAAGCTGGCCACGCACAAGCTCTGTGGAGTCCCCATCCTGCAAGTGGCTTTTCCTGCTTGTCAGCCAAGTATCTGTCTTTTCAGGCAAAATATTACAAGATAATTAATGCGAATTTAAGTAATGCACGTGACAATCCTTAGAACCACAAAAACTCTGGACACCTGATTGCGCTTGTTCTGTGGGGCCGCCTACTAGTCTTCCGGAGCACACTGCGTCTCGTCCTTTTAGCAGAAAAAAATCTAGGATTTAAAAGGTTCAAAGGATGTGGGAGATGGGGGAACCGTGTAGGTATACATGTGTGGGCCTGGAGATGCACCTGTTGCATGTGCTTTGGGGTCTTAGAAGTCAACTTCAGGTACCTTTCTCAGGTACCTTTGCCAGGTACCTGGAGCCTGGCTTGGCTAGGCAAAGTGGCCAATGAGATTCAGGGATCCACCCATCTCTGGCACTTCCTCTGCAGTTCCAAGCAGGCGCCACCACACACAGCTTTTATGAGGGAGCTGGACATAAGCTTACACGGAACATTTTAAAGTTTGAAAGACTTTGTTTAAGTCATTAAAATGTTCTTCAGGGTGGGAAAATGGAATCCAGTCCAAACCCCTGATTAGGAAAATACAGGTGCTATACTTTTAATACACCATTACTTGCAAAACTGCCATTAGCAAAGTGCATCTAATTCACTGTCTCTGTGCATCAGGAACTGATTTCAACTACGGAAATTATACTAAAAAGAGTGCATTAAAAAGACAAGACTGGTTAATAGTGATGGCAAATGCATAATGTGGGATTCAGATAAAAACTGAGAACACAGGTCCCATGTCCGCATCAGGATCAAACCACACAAAGGGTGCAGAGATAACAAGTACCAAGCAAGGGTCTCGTGCACTTCAACAGCACCCCATGCATACAGATGTGTGATGAGCTAAAGCAAATGCAGAGACCGTGGACTGTAGATGCATGGGTGTGGTGAGCCAGTCTGGTCCCACGTGTGGGGCAGTACCCACAGAGAGACCAGGCCGTGGAAGCACAGGTGTGCTGAGCCAGCCGAGTCTCAGCTGCTGCACAATGGTCTCCTCCGAGCAAGGATGCGGCACTGTTTGCAGGAAGGGCTGCAAGAACTGAAGGTACAACGTGGAGAAAAGGCTAATCACAACACCCACAAAAAATGCCCCCCACAGCACCCTGAAAGCATGCTAGAACTGACAGTCTTGAATTAAAGCTGGCAAGGTTTAATTTCTAATTGAAATCCAAACAGTGGAAAATGCTATATCCTGTCCTAGGGCACTCTTGGACCAAGGATGATTGGCACTGCTGTCTCACAGGGACATAGGATAGCTGCGTCTTGCCAGTGTTTCTTTAATGCGACCAATGTGCCATCTGGACCCCATTCATTCAAAGTTGGGAGTACACAGAGTAAGACTGGACGGAGACGAATATCTGTTTGGCCATTTTCAATTTTCATCTGCTTCTCCATTCCTCCTTTTTTAGATGGGGGTCTCACTAGACACGTCAGGCTGGCCAGCACCTCACTGTGTGGCCCAGACTATATCTGAGCTGGAGACTCTCCTGACTTGGCCCCTGGGTGCCCAGTTATAAAGCACGTCCACTGTTCTAGTCTCTGTACTGCAAATTTGGGGAGCAGGGAGAAGCTCAATGGAACACATTCGTTGTAGATCACCTTGGAGAAGAGGGGGTGTTTGAGCGAAACAAGGTACGCAACCCCCACACGGCTGTCCAGGTAGCTCTCCCTTCTCTTTCTCCAGGCCTGTTCTTGGGAATCAGAGCAGTTGGATTCCTAATTATTTTTCTTCTTCGACTCCTGTCTCTCTAATTATACAGTAAGCTAATTGAGAAGAGGAACCGCATCCAGAAGGTTCCCCACATCCCCCACGGCAGCCAACACAACGCTGAGGACAGAGACATTTAATACAAACCTCGATGAATAATTCAGCCACCGCTTTTCCCTAAGTAATGGAACTTTGCAGTAAAAAATTACGGTTTGGGGAAAACGGCTCCCTCCAAGGAGCATGTGAGACTCTGCGCTTGATGCCAACCAGAACACTCCATCTACACACCTGGCACGCTGTAAGCCCTAAAAGGGGATCCGTGCTCAGCGTGAAACGAAGCCGCATTTCCCCGTGCTCCTAGAGAAGCATCGCTGGAATCTCCCCGTTACCCAGCAACCGCTGCTGCCAAAACCAGGACTCTCCGGGGTACCAGGAGGGAATCACCCCGCAGCTGATAAGCTGCTAGGAGCTTGAAGGTGAATCCATGCTTCGCCGTGGTAGGTCTCCTGCTTCCCACTCCTCTCGCTCAGGAAAAGAGACGTGGCTTACAAAGGTCAAGGTGGAGGGGACTCGGGCCTGCTGCTCATAGGCGTGCTTTCAAGGAGACAACGCAGTCCAGTTTCAAATAACATCCCATTTGCAACCGACCCACATATAAAGACACTGGCTTCCTACACAGGGAAAAAGGTAGTACACGGAAGCTCTCAGACTCACTGAAGACACGAAAGGGCCATACCGCCTTTGCTTGGCTTAAAAGAGGCCCAAGCTCTGCCACCCACTCAGACACAGGGACCATGAGAGCACTTCTGTCTCAAGCTAGGACACACACGGGGACATCAGCCCTGTCCCCTGGACGCCAGCTCTCTGTGTATCTTCCACCCCTCCCCCACTGCCTCTACCGATCCAGTCCCCTGGGTAAGGCTGGGACGCGTCCAAACTGATTCAGGCTAAAGCACAATGATTTATGCAAGACAGAAATATACGAAATGGCCTTAAAGCATTGGTATCCACGCAATGTATTGACAAGCACCATATCCACGCATAGCGCGCATCCACACACATTACTCTCCACACGAAAGGGTTTGCTCAGGGGGTCGGCAAGGGGGCAGCATCATCTTGATGAGCTCAGAATGAGAGAGAAAGGCAAGGAAACCGGGTTTGGCAAACTTCAGACCCGGGGCTGGCGTGCTCACAGCTCCCGCATCCAGCCTCCCAAATGAGGGCTTTACTGCTGTCTGGTGTTTACCCCGTAGAAGCCCAAAGGATGCCTGCCCTGGCCAATCCCAAAAACCCAGCCATGAGTGACAGACAACCCGGAGATGTGACTTCTGACGGCAGCAACATGAATAAGCAACCATCTATACCTGGCAGGTTCAGAGGGGGGGAAAGTGGGATTTTTCCGGCTCAGTTTCAAGGCCACATAAAGTCTCTGTGCACAGCTGTGAGCCAGTAGCGTCAGGGAAAGCGGTGGTTAAATGAAGGATTTGTGCAGCGTGGCTTGCTGCTTCCAGACAGAGCCGCGGCAGCCCTGGTGTGCTCAGAATAAGAAGCGCCCCACCGGACGGCCCCGTGAGTGCCGGGAAATGAACACAGGCAGCACAGGGACACGGGCGCCAGCTGATGGGTGACCTGCCACATTAGGCTGGGCTTTGAGCTCGCAAGTCGGCGAGGAAGCCTTATCTCCCACCGCAAGGGGATGAGAAAATGTCAGGCGAGCCAACTTTTCAAAAGAAAGATAACTGGTAATTATCTCAAGGAGACGCTAAGACAGGCGGGGAGGGAGGAGACTACCTCCCATGCCACAGTCTGTATAGATGGGTCAGAAAGTTCTGGAAGAGGGCATGATTCCTACAGCTACAGAGAAGGAAAGCACAGCTCAGGACCTCGTTCAAGGTCACGTCCAGGGTCAACACAGGGTCTGGGTTCAAACGCAGTCAGACCTGACTTCAAAGTCCATGAACTCGCTACTTTCCCTTGGCCACAAAAGCTTTCTAAAGAAAAGTCATGGCTTGGTCTCCACACAGACTTGGTCCTCAGACCAAAACAGACAGGAGAAACTTGAACCACGACAGAAGCCGCCTGCTTCCCAGCACATCTCCATCCACTAGGGTCCTAATGGAGGGATGAAGGGAAGGAGCTATACACCCCTGCGGGAAACTCCTCCCCTCAACAAGCCACCCCCCAAAGGGAGGCGGTGGAGGTGCAGGAGGGTTTTGAGGGACGTGCGTTTCCACTCACGAACTCACCGTTCTGGGTCAGCTTGGTGGAGCACACCAGCGTGGAGATCTGGAAGGAGTCTTTGCTGATGGTGCAGCTGCCGAGGCTCTGCATCCCCTTGCCCGTGGCCGAGTGGCCCTTTTCCTCCAGCTCAGCCTTGGTGGAGGGGAGACTCAAGTAGGTGGCTGCGTCTTCCAGCTTCTTGGCTTCGGCCTGTGGATTTGGGGACAAGCAACGTCAAACGGCTCGCGCCAAAAGGGACGCTGCGCGCTTTGCTAGCCGTGCTGCCCGCAAGCCTCGTGCTGCTGCTTGCCCATGTTCTACAGTGTATTCTAGCAACGCCCCTTCTTCCTGGAGAGGAATCGTGTCCCACCCCAGCCCCAGAGTTGCAGACATGCTGCTGACGGCCACCTTCTCTCCTCGGACAGGTCCCAGCTGCTCACTTACATAATCAAATGTCCCTGGCTGGCAGCTTGAGCAGACGAGGAGCCCTAAGCCTACCAGAGCCCAGCTCTGGGTGTGTCTGGGTGTTGCCAGAGAGCAATAAAAAAGGAGAAGTGATGAGGCCTGGGGGGGGGGGCAGGACCAAACTACATATTGGGGCCCCTGGTGGGATAAATGGAAAGAAAGAGCGAGCGTGCGAGTGCAGACATTTTCTCTCTCTGCTTCCTGGCCACGGTGGGATGAGCGGTACACCATGTCCTCTCCACCATGTTGGACTGCGACCTCCAAATCCAAAATAAATTTCATATCCTAAGCTGCTGTGCTCAGGCATTTGGACACAGCGATGAGAAACCAACATCTCATCTCGGAGGACCTGGCGGCGCGGTGGGGAGGGCGCACCTTGTAGACGATGAGGTCATGCTCGCCGTCTCTCAGGGTGGTTCCGTCATACCGCATCAGCTTCACAAACGCCAGGGCGAAAATCTTCTCAGATTTATCTTTCGCTGCAAGAAAACGGATGACCATCTTCAACGAAAGTCACGACCAAGACATCACAGAGCAAACGGCACAGTCGCAAAACATTGGACTGACAAGAGGTTCAAGTCGATGGAAGGCTATGGAGAAATGGACTCGACCACCAGCAGGAAGACTCAGGTCACCTGTAAGTGAGCAGCTGGGACCTGTCCTAGGAGAGGGGTGTCCTGTCTGCACACTCAGAGCAATCCCAAGCGAAAGCTCGCGGAAGACACTGTGGATGTGAAACGGATTTCAGAATAAAGAGCAGGCAGGTCCATGAAAGAAGGTGTAGGAGGGGCGCAACAGGAGACTCCAAGAGCAGCAAGCATGAAGGCAGCTTGGTTGAACGTGGGATGCACAGTGCCGGGGCACAAGCAGTGCCTGGAGACCCAGGGACAAAGGGCAGATGTGGGAAGGAAAACTGCCTAGCAGTGCCGAGGAAGAGCAAAGATTCCCACGTCACGTCACCTACTTGTGAACACAACGGAGACTGAGGACCAGATGGGAAATTCTGCTTCCCTCAGTGGGAACACCCCCCCAAACCCACACACGGGACTCCTGCCCTGCTTTCATTCAAGTTACTGCTGAGCATTATCACTTCTACCCCATCTGAAATAATATGTGGAGTCACTCACACCCAGAGAGAGAGAGAGAGGAGAGAACATAAGATCACATCATGGCACACACGCGGAGGTCAGAAGACAACTTTAGAAGTCAGTTCTCTCCTTCTACCACGTGGGCTCCAGGGACTGAACTCAGGTCGCCAGATCTGCGCCTTTACCTGGTGAGCCACACTAAGGCCCTGATGTGCTTTTTTCATGATCCTCGTTAGTAATATATGTGTATATGTGGAGAAGGGGAAACGGCTGCTGCCATTGTTACAGTTTTTATCCTGGAATCTAAGGTTCTCTCTCTCTCTCTCTCTCTCTCTCTCTCTCTCTCTCTCTGTGTGTGTGTGTGTGTGTGTGTGTTACTTCCATTTCCAATGCGTGGGCAGACATACAACTCGCATTCAATAAGCTTTTGTGCTCATTATAGAGACAGGGCCACAAACAAGCTTCTTCAAGCCATAAATAAATAAAACCTTGGTGGTTTGCTGAAGAGTACTGGCACGGGGGCCTCTGGATGGAGGGTCAGGACAGGCTTCTCTGAGGAGGCAAGAGGGACATAAACCAGCTGCGACCAGGTGAAGTGACAACTAACACCGTGCTCCGAAGTGGAGGGGTCCCACTCCTCTGGGGACCTAGGACCAGTGTGGCTGGAAGCACAGTCAGAGCCACAGGCCGGCGGGCCAGATCAGATGGGGACATAAAAGCAGGGTGGAACGAGGAGCCGGATTCCTCAGACCACTCAGGGCGACAGAAAGACAGCTCCAGGGCTGACATGTGTCAGTGAGCAGATGGCCCGATATTGTGTGGACAGAAACGCAGGGAGGTTGGGCCATGGCAAGAACACATGCCTCTCTGCAGGTAGGAGACCCAAGAGCCCCCTGCCCAAGACCCCACTCACTGCCCAAGACCCCACTCACTGCCCAAGACCCCACTGTCCAAGACCCCACTGCCCAAGACCTCACTAAAGGTCACATGATCGCAGCAGAACCTCATATGCAATAGAGGTCCAATAGATACTGGCCAATGCATCAGTAAAATGACAAAGGATCGACCAAAAATGGAAATAAAATATATGCAGGTTAGTAACAGTTTAGTTTCATTTCACATTGCTGCAACAAAACTCCTGAGTCAGGAAACCTGGGGAGGTAAAGGGTTCAGTGGGCTCACAATTCGAGGCTGCAGTGCCCCTTGGCACGGGAAGTCACATCACGTCTACGGTCAAGAAGAAAAACAACACATGGATTCATGCTTGCTAGGGCCCCCTCTCATTCTTACAGTTCTGGGTCCCACCCACAATGGGCTGGGTTTCCCCACTTGGATTAATCACGAGAGGCCAACCTTAGTCCGAAGACTTTCTCTCGGGTGTGCAGAGAGGCCGGTCCCTGGTGTAAGACTGATGATATTGATCATCACCGAAACCTAAAACAGAACTTTATAGAAGCCCAGCAGAACACATAAAGTACCTTACAATGTCTGATGCTGAGGCCATTGTCAAGCCTGCAGTGACTTGAAAGAGTAAGAACATGTCCCCCAAAAGAATATAAGAACCAGATTATGGGCAGAACACCCACATACAGAACCCGCTGGTCATGAAACCAACCCACCCACAAATGTGCTGCAGCCAAGTCCACCTGAGACCTACACAACAGCTGGTCCAGCACCAGGTCCGTTGGCAGAGGGTGCAACGCACATGGCCCCGCTCCTCCCAGCGTGACCACGATGGTCAAAGCTGGCCAGAGGAAGCAGCCCCCAGGCATCATGGGGGCCCCTGTATCACAGGGGATAACCAGACATGCCACAACAGATCCAAGGAGGGAAGCTAGTCGGGAAGAATAAGCCTCCCAGGAGGGAGAAGGATGAGTTGGTGAGTATTGGAGGTGGGGACAGAGAAGGGGCGATAATAATAAAAATTCCACTGTAATTATACACAGCTTAAATATTTAACAAAAATATGACAGGAACATGTGGAGGTGGAAGCTCCGTCATAACAACTATCCACATCCTACTTATATTTTCTTTTATTGCTCAATAATATTCTATATTAGAGTTCATGGTCAAAAGGAAGACATAAAGGTGGGAGGGGAACATGCTAGGAGACTGTCCAGGAAGAGGAGGAGGAAGAAATAAGCTAGGATCAAAAAAAGTGCTGAGATTATGAAAGGAAAAGTATCTAAAAAACAAAATGCAGGGACTGGTGAAATGGCTCAGGGTTTAAGACTGCCTCATGAGCAGAAGGTCCTGAGTTCAGATCCCTGGTCCCGCATAAAAAAAAAAACGCCAGGCAGAAAACTGAACTTCCTGCCCTGGTGGGCGGAGCCTGGGAAATCCCAGAGTGAAGCAAAAAGGAGGTAGAAGCGTGCACACACACACACATAAAATAAAGAAACAAAAACTAAATGCAAAAAAGAAAAAAGAAAAACAACAAAGGCAATATCTCCCAAAACAATCAGCCAGGTCTCTAGAAGAACCTGCACTGGCATGTGCCAGCAGATAGTGTCAGATGAGCCTAACATGGACTGGGCATCAAAAACAGGGCACCTGCCTTTACTGCTCTGCACGTTCACATCCAAGGAAGGGCTGGGCCTCCAGTACGTGCTCCCAGCCGTCACTTCGAGGCAGACGTAACAACCTTAGGGCAGGAACCCAAGTCTCCTTGGGGAATGGACGGTGTTGCTCCAGGCTAGACTAGAAGCACCATCAGGAAGACAGGAACGGACACATCCAGCATGATCCACCGTTGCTAAGGAGCATCGCGCCGCATTAGCACCAAACGTACCGGTCACAACCTGAGCGCAAGAAGTCCCACCTCTCTCCCCTCACTGGCTCTACTGTAAGCCAGGAAGCAGCTTCTGCATGACGGGCGGGGGGCCTGACCCGGGGCGTGTGCATTCGGCCTGGCTACAGAGTCCCCCACGGCCACTCTGAGCTGCTGTCCCAAGATGTCGTCAGCACCCTACTTGCGATGCTCATCGTGCATCCAGAATCCCACAGGCTGCGGCCTGGGAGACTTCGTTAATTATGCAAATGTGTCTTGGTGTTGGGTGATAGCATCTTGTCTATAATGAGTACTTAAAACTGACAAGAAAAACAAGGATTTTGAAAATTAGAATGCTACAGAAGACGTCTCTCTGCCCCGGTGTAATTTATTAATTAGGGCGAATGAGCTTGTTAGAAGAGGGGAGTGATTTTGACACCAGCCTCCGTGGAATGTAGAACTCCACCCTGCTCTCTCCACAGGCTCTCTCCGACCAGTCCTGGGCTGACAGGGGTCCTGGGTCCCAAGTCTACTCCCCAGGGGGTCTTCCTACCTACAAGAGGGTCAGGGTCTTATTGGCTCATCTGCCAAGCTTTGGTCCAATCCGTGTCACATCAGAAGAGTTTGACCTGAATGGAGAACGAGCCCCCCCACCCCTGTACCCTTATGTCTTTTGTACTGGACCAACCTTCTTACATGGGGGCGTTCACCCTGGAACGGATGATGCTCCAGGAGATTACCTTCCCCTCCCTGCAAACCACACAGCCACAGTGGGCCCTGGACTAGTTTGGAGCTCTTACATTAACCACCTTCCTGGCCGTGCCCTGCCCGCCACGGCAGCACTGTGGGCAGATGTTCACATAGGGCAGCCAATCTATCAGGCCCTGCACCTACTCTTCCCCAACTTCTCAGAGCATCAGCTTACTGGGCTTCTGAGTGGGCCAGCTGTCCACACCCCAGCAACAAGCCCTGACGCGTGTTTCCCCAAAGCCGCTATCCTGCAGCCCCACCCTGCTGCAGCACACCCCACGCCACGGGAAGGCAGTGTCCCCGGAAGCCAGGATGGAGGCAGACAGACACCACCACGCAGCAATGGTGGGTGTCATGGTTAGGCACAGGTGTGAACTTGACAGTTAAGGGTTTTGAGCTCTGGGCACATTTGTGGAGAATTAGCAGTTGGGTTAAGCCCAGAGCAAACCTGCAGGATACTGTCTGGCTGATAGGGAAGGTACAGCCTATGGTGGGTGTGTACACTTGGCCAGACATGCTGGTCTGGCAAGTAAGGATCGTCCCTCTCTCAGCCATTATGTGGAGATGGTGTGGCCAGTTCCCTCGGCCCTGGTGTTGGTGCATGCTCTCCCCTCAAGTTGGACTACAGACAGTAACTGGACAATCAGTAAGAAAATAAACCCCTTGTTCCCTTAAGCCGTTTGATGGTCGTTTATCAGCAACCGTGCAGGCGACTGCAGCGGGGGGCCTCCTCGAAGCCAGCACTGGCCTCCGCTGGACCAGAACAGACACATCCACCCTCAATGAGGATCAGAACAGTTCAGGTGCTTCTGCAGAAGGACATACATACCCTGTCTTCCTCTTAGGGTCACTGGGAGACGCATGGTCACATAGTCCACCCCCTCACTGATTTCCTCTAGCACAGCACTGACTCCAACTCACAGTCCTACACTCCCGCAGTAGGACGCGGCCACAAGACCGCAGAGGTAAACAGGCGCACATCCTCCTTCCACTAGAGTGCAGCCACTGTCTGGCACAGAGCTGCGATCCGCACTGTCCCGCGATAAATTCCTTTTGACGGTGAGAGACGTGACTGTGGGCTCCTTTGGAGCCGTGCACCCCAGTCCATGCTGCACCAGCGTCTGCGAGAGCCCCAGCCAAGCCTCAGACCCCAGGAGCACCAGGAAAGACAAAGAGGCTTGTGTTCCCAATCCAAGACATGCGAGCAAGGACGGCCAGTTTTCCAAAGGAACTTGCTGTGGGTCGTGACTCTCCTGATGGGCAGAACGGTGTGCGTAGGAAAGGAGAGGAGGGAGAAGAAATCAAAGCTCCCCGAGACCTGAAGAATGGGCTCTCCAGGGACAACGTCGAGATGGGGCGGGGAGGTGGGGGGAGGACGACACGGAATCTGGACAGAAAGAGCTAACGAGTGCAGACACGGCAGCGGACAGGCACACTCCAGAGTGCACAGAGCAGGTGCAGCCTGAGGCGCCGCGGGCGCAGGTGATGGCGTGTCCCGTTACTCACAGTCCTGCGATGATCTGTGGCGGAAGGTGAATCGCAGGTGGCTCCGGTTCACGTCCTCGATGGGGATGGCCACCTTGAAGGAGCAAAAGAGGAAGCATGAGCCCCTTTCCCAACCTCCCCCCCCAGGAAGAGCTTTGTTCAGCCGGGGCGGGCCTGACTATCACTCTTCCTGCAGCAGTCAACACACGATCCAATGCCCGACTGGACTTCAACCAAAGGCAAACTGTCTGCTGAGACTTGAAAAGAGGTAATATTGGGAGGGACCCCAGGCTGACGCTGTGGATAGCAGGGTGTCTTTCACCAAGCAGATCTGCACTGCAGATTCTGTTTTGGAGAGGCTCCGCTCTTGTCAACATAGAGGGGTCTGTGTCCCTCCACATCTGCAGCAAGAAAGTTTCCTCACTCACACCACGGACGAAGAAAAAGGCCTCGTCCGCACTGCCTGTGAGCAGACCGGCCCCACGCTCAGCACTGCATCCCAGAGTCAACCCCTGTTCCTGTTTTCAAAGACTCCAGTGTGGGTGGTGTGTGGCGCTGACTACGGTGGGTTATCATGAGGCTGTGGGCAGACCATACATGAAAACACACTGCGTCAGTGCCAAAGGAACCAGACCCATCTCCCGGCAGTGAGCCCAACACGGGCAATCCTGCTTCCTACGCAGTGATATAAAGGCCGCAGGCTACGGATGTACCTGGCCCAAGGAGAGAAAGACAACGGCTACCTTGAAAAGACTACTATCCAGTGGAGATTATTAATTATCCATCTTGGTCGTTATTATTCATTATTCACTACTATTTATTATTATTCATTATTATTATTCATCTCTATGAGGACCCTATTTTTAGATCCAAAAGGAGATGGGTAAGTGTATCTTAGGCCCTGCTGGTGTGGTCCCTGAAGGATTTAGCCGAAGACCATGGCACCTGGGTGGTCTGTCAGCCAGGGGGCCTGAGGATGCTGGGACCTGTAGATTCCGTCATCAGCCATTCCCGGGTGATGAAATGACGTCATACCTTAACGGTCTCGAACCAGCGCGGCTGCTTCACTTGATAGTAGATCACCGATTTGTACTCTGAGATTGCTTCATCGCCAGCCCCGGGGAAAAGCACGTGCTTCAGAAGAAAGCACAGAGCTTATCTGAGACCCCGCAGAGCGCCACGCCGCATGCGCCCCTCCCCCCTGCACACAACCGCAACAGCCACCCAAGGCAGAAGGGACGCGCCATGAAGGCGCCAATGAAACAGAGCACACGGCAAAGCATCCCCAGCAACGGGGTAGCCGGACCCTGCTCCAAACAGTCTCAGACCCTGAAAGCACAGTTATGACATGGGACCCCCATCCCACCCCTAACCGGGAGCACTTGACAGATTCCATCAGGAGGTCTAGAAGAAAGGGTCGTCCACCAAGCAGAGGGGTCAGTGCAGCACCCCGTATTTCCACACTTCCACAGGGACGGGTGGGCAGGAGCGAAGGCCAGAGGGAGCACAAGGCTTGCGCCAGGCAGCCGAGCCTGGCACAAGCCCAACCACAGCTCTCCGGCCCCAGGGACACCGCTCTTCAGGGCTCCACAGTCTGCGAGCCGCTGTGCGGGAGGTACGTGGAGTGGGAGTGAGTCTTCTTATCTCTCAACAGTACAGCAGCGGTGCTTGGACTCACTGCACCGGCTATGTGTGTGTGATTACACCAGCCAATCAGACGCCTTGATAAGGCTGAGCCAAGGAATGTAGTCACCATGCTTGGGACGCTCGGGACATGGGCTGGTGGCCAGGACCCACGAGGCACGAAGACGAGCGGGCAAAGGAGGCCAGAGCCAGCGCTCACTTTGACCAGCGGGATGGCACTGGCCCTTCGAGAACACCGCAGAGTCTAGGCAGAGCCAAGAGGGGCTGGGCGGCGCTGAGCTTAAACTCTACGGACCAGCCAGGGCAAGAAGAGATACCTCCAACCGCTTCCCGTCTTCATCATAGACAGACACTGTCACCTCCACGTTCTTCGCTGTCGTCTTGCTGCCTTTATCAAAATCTCCCTGAACTAATGTTACATAGATGTCATTTCGAACATCGCCTGTGGAGACAAATTATTACCTTTTAGAGCATCTATTACTCAGAGTGGAACCATGAATTTAGCCTAACCATCTGAGCGATGGCTTTCCAGAATGTTCTCAGAAATACCTTCTACAACAGTCTGGCATTTACAGACAGAACAGAAGCAGCTTTTACCATTGTCAGGTCTCAGCACCTCTACGACCAACGGATACCCAGAGTAGCCCAAAGCCGCAGATGGAGCCACAGAGACAGGCACCTCCATACACTGCGGCTCACGTGTCTGCATCCTCAGCTGGTGTTAATGTTCGGGAAGGTTGTGGCACCTTTAAGAGGCGGGGCCTTGCTGGAGGAAGGCGTGCACAGGCCTTGAGGTGGGGAAGACTGATCTGCTTCCTCTTATTCTGCTCTCTCTGCCTTCTGATGGCTGCTGCTCCTGCCTCCAGCCATGCAATTCCCTCCATACAAACTACACCCCCTCCCGGTGCAAATAAATACCCATTTCCCTTGAAGCTTCATGTTCATGACTACTGTCTGGAAGCAGAGAAGAGTGAGTGCAGCACACCCCATGCCCAGTGGGGGTCCCTAATATCACCATCCCCTGTGATCAGCCAAGGATCATGGACTCTGCACACACAAAAGGGAACTGGCAGCCCCGGGCTCCTCTGCATTCCTCCGGGTGTCTCAGGAATTGAACTAAAAGCCTAGTGAGAATCAGAACATGAGTCAGGGGTGGGGGGGTGAGAAGGAGCTTTCCAGGGGGCTCTTCTCTCCACCAAGCAGCCGCCATGGACCCCAATGGGAGGGACAAAACACTCGGGGAGAGTCTGGGGCATGAGGGTGCTGCTTGGCTGGGTGGTTAGGGTTTGGCGCTTTGAGGGTCTCCCACTAAGTCAGCCTCAAACTCATAGCAATGCTCCTGCTTCCTCCTCCCGAGCACTGCAGCCGCAGCCCCAGCCTTACGCATTTAAAGTGCGAGTGAGCCACGCTGGTGAGGAAACAGGCACAAGGGGTTCACTTCTTCCTGCTGAGAACAGGCGTCTGGGAGGACTGGGGGCTTTGAGCGTGGTTAGCATGGTGATGCAGAGGCGCCATCAGGCCCCCGAGGCTTGCTGGGAGCCTGCCTGGCCCCGCCCACGCGCCCCCTGCTCAGCACAGCAAGGGCCCCCACCCAGGAGGCCAGAGGATGAGGGTTCCTAGAGGGAAAAGCGTCCCCTGCCTTCTTGTTTTTATTTTGCTTTTTCTGTTAACTGCTGTATTTTGGCTTTTAATGTACCCAACTATTAAATTGAACTTTCATTTAAAAGTCATTATTGTAATAGCCCCAGTGGATCGCTCCCTCAGCCAGAGTGGCTGCTCAGGAGGGAAGCGTAGCTGTGACTGACGACACCGTTAAGGAGCTAAGGAAGGATGACGCACAAGGCTGGGGCTCCCGCCACCTGCCGCTCATCCATTCACTTCCACGGCCAACCCGCCACCTGACCACACCACAGAACACTGGTCACCTTACACACCACCCGCCTGCACAATTCCTACCCTATAAACTCCCTCAAAGATCAAACTGTAATCTGTGTGTTTGTGCACGCCCAGATGCGCATGCACACGAATAGGCGCATGTGTGCATAATGTGAAGGTCAGAGGGCAATGATGCCCATCAGTCCTCAGGCACCAATCACCTTGGTTTTTGAGACAGGGTCTCTCCTATTCCTCCAGAACTCACCAAGGCGGCTAGGCTAGCCAGCAAACCTCAGGAACAATGCAACATGAGGCGCCCCCCAATGATTCTTTCTTTTTAATGTAGATTGGTGGGGGAGGGGCAAACTCAGATCCCTGCAAGCACTTCACAAAACACTCCCCAGACCCCCAAACTAGTCTTTAACTCAGGGCCTGTAGCCGCTTCCCAGAGACCTCAGCAGGAGGTAACGGAGGCTGGGGTGAGAGGGACCCCATGTTCTCTGTTCACGCAGATGTTCATTCCCTGGGGCCATCACAGAAGTCAGATGTCACTGACAGTAAGTTCGCCCCACAGAGCGGGTGTTGCAAAGACCAACCAGCAAGGGCTTCATCAGGCTGGGATGGCCTGGGTCATGGGGGTGACGAGTCCCATTGCATGCAGACACTCAGTTCCCTGGGACAAAGGAAGCCAAGAAGACAATGCGCGGCCTCACTGTGCTCAAAGCAGGAATATGGTGGAAAACCAAGGGCTCTGTCTCCTGGTGCTCACGCCTGGCCACTGCTTACCTCCACAACAGACAACAGGGGTGACTCACCCCAGACAGAGTCCTTCTCTACAGAGCCCCTTAGCTTCTGCAACCTTCCAGAATAATGGTCAGCTGCACTGTTGCCCCATGAGCTAATCATGGGCAAACACTTGACTTGTGGAGTTACTTGTAAAGGAAACGTCGGCATGCGCTAGAGGTTTTCCTGGTTCCCCGGGAACGAGAGGAAGGGACGAGGGGCCTAACGGATTGTCTGCTCGCCCCCTACGGCGGCATTTCAAGTCCAAATGCAAACAGTAAATCCACAAAGTAGCCTCACTTCCATGCGCAGAGTCAACACACAGCAACAGAAAGGTCCCTGTTGTTCTTTCTGTCATGCCTTGCCAATTCAGGATGGGCCACTCGTCCAAACTAGCCACTCAGGGACCCACCATGCAGAGCTTGAGTCGTGGTCAACAACCCACACCAAGCCTGAAAGACAAAGAGCGGGCAGCTCACATCCCGCAGGTGCGCGACCTTAGGGCCACAGCTTCCCTGAAGCATGCGCACTGGCAGCAGGAGCCTCTCCCCACAGTGCAGAGCAGAAGTGACGGCACGTCCATATGTGACTGACGAGCATCGCCCCTCTTCTGCTGCCCATTGCCCACTGACTTCTGGCATCTGATGGACATCCCCAGGAAGTAATTGGGCTGGCATTTCAATGGGAATTAGTTCAATATTGCTGTGTAGGTCCCCAAATCCTTCTGTGGATCACTCTAGATAACTCATGTAACCCTTAACTATGAGCCAGAAATATCACTAAGCTATGACAGACATGATCATGCTTCCATGACCTGAGGACCAGATCACGTGACTGACGTGACCGTTACCTCATAGGAAGTATTACGATACGAAACTCTAGGTTAAAGTGCCCCAATATCAGATCAGCCGGCTTCAAACCCAGGATCAGGACAGACCAACGTCACTGTTAACAGACACTCCTGGGCCGCCTCGGAGGGAGCACTGTGCTTCCGGTCCATCACTACCCACAGTGCGCAGCGGCTCACTGCCTGGCCCTGCCACCTGCCCTCCTTCAGGTACTTGTTGGCATCCATCCCTCCCACACCAATGCTCTCCAGGTGGGGGAAAGTCGATCCTATGGGAACCCAGATGGACAGTGTGTGTACCCCATCACTCTGTTGACAGCCCCTGGCCAGCAGGGTCAGCAGCGTATTACACAGCACCAGTCACAAGCTCAACTAGAGCGCGTGCACGCGCTACCCACGTATCACTCCTGGGCAGCAAGCTCTGCACAGCGCACAAAAGCCTGAACGAGTGCAACCTTACCAGGCATGATTATCTCCGGAAACCCTGTCTTGCGAGCCACGGCCGTGGTCCTGTCCACCAAATGTGGAAATTCCTTTCGAATCTGATGGACATCCCCAGGAAGTAATTTGAGCGTTACCCACAAACCTGCAAAAACAAAGGACACCCTTGTCGCATTTTACCTGGTGCATGTTGGGAGTTTTCACAGCAGCAGTTTCAGGGAATGAGCAGCTTAGAATACACAGTATTGAGCAGAAAGTGGCAGGAGCCTAAAGGGCCTGTGGTAGGATTTGAACTTACAACAGAGACTGGAAAGAGGCACGCAAAGGTCAAAACCATAGGACCGAGGGAAGAGAGGCAGAGGGAAGTGGTTCAGAGGCAGCAGCTGCTGTAATTGTGACCATAATCCAGACACCATCCTGCCTGGAAGCCAGATGAAAGATGTCCTGAGAAGCAATGAGGATGGGAAAGGAGGACCCCGCTCAAAGCATGTGCAGGAAGAAACACACACAAACTCACACACATGCACACACACACACACACACACACACACACACACACACACACACACGCGCGCGCGCATGCACGCACGTCAAGGACAATATAGTCGAAGCACAGAATGTGCCCAGGGAATGGGAGAGAAGGTGTGTCGCTGAACCACCAGGATGTCCCCAAGGCCATCCAGCTGTAAAGGTGGGACAGCTGGGGAGGAGGTGGCAAAACCAAGACCCAGCAGATCTCGGGGAGCAAAACTAACCCCAGCAGAGAGACCATCTAAGTTAATAGGAGACTACCCTAGGTGGAGAGACACAGGCTCAGTCAACAGGAAAATAACCCAGGTGGAGAGACACAGGCTCAGTCCATAGGAAAATACCCCAGGTGGAGAGACACAGGCTCAGTCAACAGGAAAATAACCCAGGTGGAGAGACACAGGCTCAGTCAACAGGAAAATAACCCAGGTGGGGAGACACAGGCTCAGTCAATAAGAAAATAACCCAGGCGGGGAGACACAGGCTCAGTCCATAGGAAAATAACCCAGGCAGGGAGACACAGGCTCAGTCAATAGGAAAATAACCCAGGTGGAGAGACACAGTCTCAGTCCATAGGAAAATACCCCAGGTGGAGAGACACAGGCTCAGTCAACAGGAAAATAACCCAGGTGGGGAGACACAGGCTCAGTCCATAGGAAAATAACCCAGGTGGGGAGACACAGGCTCAGTCAATAAGAAAATAACCCAGGCGGGGAGACACAGGCTCAGTCAATAGGAAAATAACCCAGGCGGGGAGACACAGGCTCAGTCAATAGGAAAATAACCCAGGCGGGGAGACACAGGCTCAGTCAATAGGAAAATAACCCAGGTGGGAGACACAGGCTCAGTCAATAAGAAAATAACCCAGGCGGGGAGACACAGGCTCAGTCAACAGGAAAATAACCCAGGCGGGGAGACATAGGCTCAGTCAATAGGAAAATAACCCAGGCGGGGAGACACAGGCTCAGTCAACAGGAAAATAACCCAGACAGGGAGACACAGGCTCAGTCAATAGGAAAATACCCCAGGCGGGGAGACACAGGCTCAGTCAATAGGAAAATAGCCCAGGCGGGGAGACACAGGCTCAGTCAATAGGAAAATACCCCAGGCGGGGAGACACAGGCTCAGTCAATAGGAAAATACCCCAGGTGGAGAGACACAGGCTCAGTCAACAGGAAAATAACCCAGACAGGGAGACACAGGCTCAGTCAATAGGAAAATACCCCAGGCGGGGAGACACAGGCTCAGTCAATAGGAAAATAGCCCAGGCGGGGAGACACAGGCTCAGTCAATAGGAAAATACCCCAGGCGGGGAGACACAGGCTCAGTCAATAGGAAAATACCCCAGGTGGAGAGACACAGGCTCAGTCAATAGGAAAATACCCCAGGTGGAGAGACACAGGCTCAGTCAATAGAAAATAACCCAGGTGGAGAGACACAGGCTCAGTCCATAGGAAAATACCCCAGGTGGAGAGACACAGGCTCAGTCAATAGGAAAATACCCCAGGTGGAGAGACACAGGCTCAGTCAATAGGAAAATACCCCAGGTGGAGAGACACAGGCTCAGTCCATAGGAAAATACCCCAGGTGGAGAGACACAGGCTCAGTCCATAGGAAAATACCCCAGGTGGAGAGACACAGGCTCAGTCCATAGGAAAATACCCCAGGCGGAGAGACACAGGCTCAGTCAATAGGAAAATAACCCAGGCGGGGAGACACAGGCTCAGTCAATAGGAAAATAACCCAGGCGGGGAGACACAGGCTCAGTCAATAGGAAAATACCCCAGGCGGGGAGACACAGGCTCAGTCAATAGGAAAATACCCCAGGCGGGGAGACACAGGCTCAGTCCATAGGAAAATACCCCAGGCGGGGAGACACAGGCTCAGTCCATAGGAAAATACCCCAGGCGGGGAGACACAGGCTCAGTCCATAGGAAAATACCCCAGGTGGGGAGACACAGGCTCAGTCCATAGGAAAATACCCCAGGCGGGGAGACACAGGCTCAGTCCATAGGAAAATAACCCAGGCGGAGAGACACAGGCTCAGTCCATAGGAAAATAACCCAGGCGGAGAGACACAGGCTCAGTCAATAGGAAAATAACCCAGGCGGGAAGACACAGGCTCAGTCAATAGGAAAATAACCCAGGCGGAGAGACACAGGCTCAGTCAATAGGAAAATACCCCAGGCGGAGAGACACAGGCTCAGTCAATAGGAAAATACCCCAGGTGGAGAGACACAGGCTCCATCAATAGGGGTTGCCTGGGGATTGCTCTGAGGCGGCCTCTTTCTCCTTCTTCGTACTTTTACCTTTTCCTTTCAAGACACTCAGGACACGTACTGAACATATTAACCCACCAAGAAAGGTGAAGAGCCTGCATTTGGCTTAGTAACCCGTGAGCACAGGTTCCTCAGATAGCGGGACTTTTTTGTCTAATTCACACTCAAGTATGAAGAGCAAGCAGGCGACACTGAACTGCAGGCAGGGAGCAGACAGCCTCGAGGGCCGGGCTCTTCTTCACCCTGTCCACTTGTCCCGGATGATGACAGTGGTCAGGCACACTAAACCTCACAACATCAATGACATCATCATAAAGCCCACCTTGCCAATATCCTCACCCCTTCACAGATACCAGCTTACTAAATATCTGGATTCCCAAGTCGGAATACTAGTGGAACAATTCAAAGTGTTTCATTGAAAGACAGTGCCTGAGCTGTCCTAGTTACATACATCCAAAGCGTTGCTCCACGGGAGAAAGTAAAGCTTGTCTTCACTAAAAGTAAGATGCGTGGGCTGATGACTGTGTGGGTATAAGGATCTGCTGTCCACAGAAGCAGCATCCATCCCTTCCGGGAGCAGAATCACGTGTGAATACAGAGTGATTAGACAGCCGCAGATGTACCTCGGGCACAGCAGCAAGACCCTGGGCTCAGCCATCCATGCTACCAGAAGGACCCGGGATTTTTATCCACGGTGCTTGCTGCAAAGTCGCCATAAGCCACGCCCCAGGCCACGTTCAGGAAGCGGCTGGATGTGGGAGGTGAGTGACAGAAAAGACCCTGCCCCCAGCAAAGTTGGGTGTCTCATCTCTGGCCTCCCAAGGTCCCCTGACTGAGTGGACGCAGGGTCAGGCATCGGGAAAGGCTGAGTCAGATCCAACGCCTTCAGCACCTGAACCGTGTCCTTCCAGAAAAGGGGACTAGGCAAGGATTAAACATTAAACTGTTGGTATGTTAACAATAGAGGACAGATAGAGAAGCAACTACCTGTTTTAACCTTGACACCAAAAGGTAGCTTTATACACATTCACAAGGATGCACAAGGACAGCCCTAGGGTACTACCAAGTACTGAGTAACTTTACCTAGTGTATGTGAACTTTTTAATTTACATATATAAACCATCTCACTTTATTGTAATGGTGGTGGTGCTAGGATCAAATACAGCGTCAGACGCATGCGAAGCAGTGTCTGTCACTGAGCAACAACCCCAACCCAAAGAGCTACTTGCAAAAGGTTCCCGGTAGGATTGACATTCCCCTACCGCCTTCAGCGCCTAAGTTCTGAAAGAGAATGCATTAGAAACGCAAGCAACGTCAGCGTTTGAAATGTGTCCCCCACACACTCTACGTTTGGGAAGGTCATGGCACCTTTAGGAGGTGCAGACTTGAGGGAGGAAGGAAGTCACAAGGGGTGGCTTTGAGCTGGATTAGTCCCACCCTACTTCCGGGAAGAGGGTCTGCTCTTGCAGGTGGCAGTCTTGCAGCTCTGAGTCCCTGGATAGATGTGACCTAGGCCTCCTCCAGCTTCTGCCACCAGCCACGCTGCTTCCACCATGAAAGACTGTATCGTGCTCATGGAACCACGAGCTGAAAAAATCTCCCTTTCTCCCCTTCAGTTGTCTGACGTTAGGTGTTCTCTCATGCCAGAAAGGAGTAACTGGGGCAAGCACAGAGGACGTGTGTGTGTGTGTGTGTGTGTGTGTGTGTGTGTGTGTGTGTGTGCGCGCGCTTGTGAAGGTTAGAAGCTCACGCTCCACCTTGCTTTCTTTGAGACAGCGTCTTTCACTAAACTGGAGCTCACTGGACCGAGCCAAGTCCCAGGATCCATCTGCCTCGACTCCCCAGTGCAGGGGTTAAAGGTGCAGCCTTTACACGTCATGCCAGCCTTTACACGTGGACCAAACTCGCTCTTCCTGCTTGTGTGGCAAGCACTTGGTCCCATGGAGGATAAGTGTTGACTCGGGCAGCGTAGCTTTGTGTGAACTGGTTTGTAAGGACGTATGACTGCCATGGTTGAGCCTAGAATTGTTGTTTCTCGTCTGTGCTGATCTTTTTATAAAATGAAATATTTTAGCCTTAAAAAAGAAAATAAAAATGCATATACAGGGAGTACCCACTGTGGGGGAAACATCTGAATTCAGAAGGTGCGCAAAATTCCCTGGCTTATCAAGAAACCAAGGTTTGAAAAGGTTGATAACCAAGACAATAGCCAGTGGCAAGATCACTTTGAAAAGGACAGAATTCCTCCTTTAACAGTAGAACATTTACTCTTTGGTCTACAATTACACGTTTTGCCAGTCTTCTACGGGGCTGGAACAGGTCGAGTTATATGAATGACATGAAAATTAATGTGTATGGTTAGATAGACAGACAGGTAGAAAGGTAAGTTCTCCCGGCCTGTAGCCGCCCACGGCCCCTTCAGCTCTGCTAGGAATGACTTGGATTCTGGGCACGGGCTCAGGGTGACGGAGAACCTGAGCCAGTGAGGCCGTTGAACGGGCCATCTGATGCGGGACGACCCTCGTGGTCCCCTCAGAGAATCCTCTACACGTCCTGTCTCTCACTGTCACTGTGACCTACCCTGGTCCCAAGGGGCTTCAAGGTACCCGATGGCCTCAGCCCCACCGGGTGCCAGGTAGCACCCGCACCACTGCCATCTGGCTCGTAGATTGTGGCTGTGACCCAGAATGGTGGCGGCAGGCCTGGGGGTCTTTAGGCCTTCCACTTCCTGCCGGCCTGACATCGCCTCCTCTTCTGCCCTGCACTCGGTACCACGTGTTCACCAACCCCGTGAGGAAGCTGCGGAAGTGAAAACCAGGCAGGCTGGCTCCGGTCCGGGGCAGCCAGGGCTCGCGTGGGCTCCCAGCCTGTGGGCAACTCGGTCTGCACAGCCCTGAGACTCCCTGTGGTTTTCAACTACACTGCGAACTGAGAGAGCTGTAATCTACAAGAGGCGGGGTCTAGGGCAGCTTAAACGTGCTCCACGTAAACAAGCCATAATCCATAAACACGCTGCTGTTACTGCCCAAGAAGTGGGAGAGTCCACGCCGGGTGAGGATGCATGCCAAAACCTGCGTGTCTGTGGGTGTGGGTGTGGGTGTGTATACTGGAGGGCACTGTGTGCTCCTGGGAGGCTGAACGGTGACATGAGGAATCATCCTGGATGGCTCTTCCTCTTTATTGCTTTGCTCGGGAATTTCCTAAGGCCCATCTTCCAGGGCCAGAATTACAGGAAGCTGCCTGGCATTTTTATGTGGGATGTGGGATCTGAACTCAGGTCCTTTTGCCTTTGAGGCAAAGGCTTTAACCTCTGAGCCATCTCCTCAACCTGCTTGACAAACCTTAAAGAGCTTCCTTCTCCAGAACATTCTCCAGACACAGTGAGCATGCTTGAGACCACAGGGATGCTGGCTCAAGGGCTGGGTGGCAGGAAGCTGCTCCCGGGTGCCTGTGAGCACAGAACTAGGTTGAGGACCAGCCTCCTGCCGGGATGTCCTGGGAGTTACAGGCAGGGCTGGAGCCCACAGCTCTGAAGGTGACTTCCCCTCGGCCAGGCAGGAGGTGGGCTCTGGACACAGCTGTTTTCTGACAGGCTGCTGGCCAGCCGGTGCTCCTGTCACCAGCCCGAGCTGACTGATTCATTAGCTCTGCCAGCAGAAGGTCTGAGGCCGAGCGTGTCAGCGCGGGATGGAAAGCGATGTTCCCCAGGCAGGGCGAGGGGAGGGCAGGCCGCTCGGGAGACAGATGCCCCACTCACACGAGGCCGCTGTGCCGCGGACAGGGAGGGGCCTTCCAAACGTGGACAGGAGTGTGTGCCAGAGGCAGGGGACAGCGCAACTGTCCTTGCTTCTCTACACGGCACTGAGAAGCCACACTTGGGCGGCAAAGGATGAATGTTTATTTCGGAAATTCAGATGTTTATTTGGGGTTTGGGGGGGGGCTTTTGTTTTTTTCTATTTTATAGTTGGCTTTTTGAGACAAGGACTTATGTAGCCTAAGCTGGCTTTGAACTTGCTATACAGACCTTGAACATCTGCTCCTCCTATAGACCTTGAACATCTTCTCCTCCTATATAGACCTTGAACATCTGCTCCTCCTATAGACCTTGAACATCTGCTCCTCCTATAGACCTTGAACATCTGCTCCTCCTATAGACCTTGAACATCTGCTCTTCCTATAGACCTTGAACATCTGCTCCTCCTATGTAGACCTTGAACATCTGCTCCTGCTATGTAGACCTTGAACATCTGCTTCTCCTATATAGACCTTGAACATCTGCTCCTCCTATAGACCTTGAACATCTCCTCCTCCTATGTAGACCTTGAACATCTCCTCCTCCTATGTAGACCTTGAACATCTGCTCCTCCTATAGACCTTGAACATCTGCTCCTCCTATATAGACCTTGAACATCTGCTCCTCCTATGTAGACCTTGAACATCTGCTCCTCCTATGTAGACCTTGAACATCTGCTCCTCCTATGTAGACCTTGAACATCTGCTCCTCCTATAGACCTTGAACATCTGCTCCTCCTATAGACCTTGAACATCTGCTCCTCCTATAGACCTTGAACATCTGCTCCTCCTATAGACCTTGAACATCTGCTCCTCCTATGTAGACCTTGAACATCTGCTTCTCCTATAGACCTTGAACATCTGCTTCTCCTATAGACCTTGAACATCTCCTCCTCCTATGTAGACCTTGAACATCTGCTCCTCCTATGTAGACCTTGAACATCTGCTTCTCCTATATAGACCTTGAACATCTGCTCCTCCTATGTAGACCTTGAACATCTGCTCCTCCTATAGACCTTGAACATCTGCTCCTCCTATAGACCTTGAACATCTCCTCCTCCTATGTAGACCTTGAACATCTGCTCCTCCTATAGACCTTGAACATCTGCTCCTCCTATATAGACCTTGAACATCTGCTCCTCCTATAGACCTTGAACATCTGCTCCTCCTATAGACCTTGAACATCTGCTCCTCCTATAGACCTTGAACATCTGCTCCTCCTATAGACCTTGAACATCTGCTCCTCCTATAGACCTTGAACATCTGCTCCTCCTATATAGACCTTGAACATCTGCTCCTCCTATAGACCTTGAACATCTGCTCCTCCTATGTAGACCTTGAACATCTGCTTCTCCTATAGACCTTGAACATCTGCTTCTCCTATAGACCTTGAACATCTCCTCCTCCTATGTAGACCTTGAACATCTGCTCCTCCTATAGACCTTGAACATCTGCTCCTCCTATATAGACCTTGAACATCTGCTCCTCCTATAGACCTTGAACATCTGCTCCTCCTATAGACCTTGAACATCTGCTCCTCCTATAGACCTTGAACATCTGCTCCTCCTATAGACCTTGAACATCTGCTCCTCCTATGTAGACCTTGAACATCTTCTCCTCCTATGTAGACCTTGAACATCTTCTCCTCCTATGTAGACCTTGAACATCTG
Source organism: Typhlomys cinereus (assembly GCA_023101885.1). Taxonomy (NCBI): domain Eukaryota; kingdom Metazoa; phylum Chordata; class Mammalia; order Rodentia; family Platacanthomyidae; genus Typhlomys; species Typhlomys cinereus. Next base: position 2,489,078 of record JALPQD010000195.1, read on the forward strand.
CTTCTCCTATATAGACCTTGAACATCTGCTTCTCCTATAGACCTTGAACATCTCCTCCTCCTATGTAGACCTTGAACATCTGCTCCTCCTATAGACCTTGAACATCTGCTCCTCCTATGTAGACCTTGAACATCTGCTCCTCCTATGTAGACCTTGACATCTTCTCCTCCTCTGTAGACCTTGAACATCTGCTTCTCCTATATAGTACCTTGAACATCTGCTTATCCTATAGACCTTGAACATCTCCTCCTCCTCATGTAGACCTTGAACATCTGCTCCTCCTATAGACCTTGAACATCTGCTCCTCCTATAGACCTTGCACATCTGCTCCTCCCTATAGACCTTGAACATCTGCTCATCCTATAACCTTGAACATCCTGCTCCTCCTATAGACCTTGAACATCTGCTCCTCCTATTAGACCTTGAACATCTGCTTCCTCCTATGTAGACCTTGAACATCTTCTCCTCCTATGTAGACCGTGAACATCTGCTCCTCCATATGACCTTGAACATCTGCTCCTCCTATAGACCTGACATCCTGCTCCTCCTATAGACCTTGAACATCTGCTCCTCCTATAGACCTTGACATCTGGCTCCTCCTATGGTAGACCTTTGAACATCTGCTTCTCATATAGACCTTGAACATCTGTTCCTTATAGACCTTGAACACTGCTCTATAGACCTGAACATCTGCTCTCCTATAGACCTTGAACATCTGCTCCTCCTATGTAGACCTTGAACATCTGCTCCTCCTATAGACCTTGAACATCTGCTCCTCCTATAGACCTTGAACATCTGCTCTTCCTATAGACCTTGAACATCTGCTCCTCCTATGTAGACCTTGAACATCTGCTCCTCCTATATAGACCTTGAACATCTGCTCCTCCTATAGACCTTGAACATCTGCTCCTCCTATAGACCTTGAACATCTGCTCCTCCTATAGACCTTGAACATTGCTCTCCTATAGACCTTGAACATCTGCTCCTCCTATGTAGACCTTGAACATCTGCTCCTCCTATTAGCCTTGAACATCTGCTTCTCCTATAGACCTTGAACATCTGCTCCTCCTATGTAGACCTTGAACATCTGCTCCTCCTATAGACCTTGAACATCTGCTCCTCCTATAGACCTTGAACATCTGCTCCTGTAGACCTTGAACATCTGCTCCTCCTATAGACCTTGAACATCTGCTCCTCCTATAGACCTTGAACATCTGCTCCTCCTATATAGACCTTGAACATCTGCTCCTCCTATAGACCTTGAACATCTCCTCCTCCTATGTAGACCTTGAACATCTTCTCCTCCTATAGACCTTGAACATCTGCTCCTCCTATAGACCTTGAACATCTGCTCCTCCTATAGACCTTGAACATCTGCTCCTCCTATAGACCTTGAACATCTGCTCCTCCTATAGACCTTGAACATCTGCCTTCCATAGACCTTGAACATCTGCTCCTCCTATAGACCTTGAACATCTGCTCTCCTATATAGACCTTGAACATCTGCTCTGTAGACCTTGAACATCTGCTCCTCCTATGACCTTGAACATCTGCTCCTCCTATTAGACCTTGAACATCTGTCTTCCTATAGACCTTGAACATCTGCTCCTCCTATATAGACCTTGAACATCTGCTCCTCCTATAGACCTTGAACATCTGCTCCTCCTATAGACCTTGAACATCTGCTCCTCCTATAGACCTTGAACATCTGCTCCTCCTATGTAGACCTTGAACATCTGCTCCTCCTATGTAGACCTTGAACATCTGCTCCTCCTATAGACCTTGAACATCTGCTCCTCCTATATAGACCTTGAACATCTGCTCCTCCTATAGACCTTGAACATCTGCTCCTCCTGTAGACCTTGAACATCTGCTCCTCCTATAGACCTTGAACATCTGCTCCTCCTATATAGACCTTGAACATCTGCTCCTATGTAGACCTTGAACATCTGCTCCTCCTATAGACCTTGAACATCTGCTCCTCCTATAGACCTTGAACATCTGCTCCTATGTAGACCTTGAACATCTGCTCCTCCTATAGACCTTGAACATCTGCTCCTCCTATAGACCTTGAACATCTGCTCCTCCTATAGACCTTGAACATCTGCTCCTCCTATAGACCTTGAACATCTCTCCTCCTATGTAGACCTTGAACATCTGCTCCTCCTAGTAGACCTTGAACATCTGCTCCTCCTATAGACCTTGAACATCTCTCCTCCTATAGACCTTGAACATCTGCTCCTCCTATAGACCTTGAACATCTGCTCCTCCTATAGACCTTGAACATCTGCTCCCTATAGACCTTGACATCTCCTCCTCTGTAGACCTTGAACATCTGCTCCTCCTATAGACCTTGAACATCTGCTTCTCCTATAGACCTTGAACATCTCTCCTCCTATGTAGACCTTGAACATCTGCTCCTCCTATAGACCTTGAACATCTGCTCCTCCTATATAGACCTTGAACATCTGCTCCTCCTATAGACCTTGAACATCTGCTCTCCTCTGTAGACCTTGAACATCTCTCCTCCTATGTAGACCTTGAACATCTGCTCCTCCTATAGACCTTGAACATCTGCTCCTCCTATAGACCTTGAACATCTGCTCCTCCTATAGACCTTGAACATCTGCTCCTCCTATAGACCTTGAACATCTGCTCCTCCTATAGACCTTGAACATCTGCTCCTCCTATGTAGACCTTGAACATCTGCTTCTCCTATAGACCTTGAACATCTGCTTCTCCTATAGACCTTGAACATCTGCTCCTCCTATGTAGACCTTGAACATCTGCTCCTCCTATAGACCTTGAACATCTGCTCCTCCTATAGACCTTGAACATCTGCTCTTCCTATAGACCTTGAACATCTGCTCCTCCTATGTAGACCTTGAACATCTGCTCCTCCTATATAGACCTTGAACATCTGCTCCTCCTATAGACCTTGAACATCTGCTCCTCCTATAGACCTTGAACATCTGCTCCTCCTATATAGACCTTGAAATCTGCTCCTATGTAGACCTGAACATCTGCTCTCTATAGACCTTGAACTCTGCTCCTCCTATAGACCTTGAACATCTGCTCCTCCTATGTAGACCTTGAACATCTCCACCTCCTAATGTAGGACCTTGAACATCTGCTCCTCCTATAGACCTTGAACATCTGCTCCTCCTATAGACCTTTACATCTGCTCCTCCTATAGACCTTGAACATCTGCTCCTCCTATAGACCTTGAACATCTGCTCCTCCTATAGACCTTGAACATCTGCTCCTCCTATAGACCTTGAACATCTGCTCCTCCTATAGACCTTGAACATCTGCTCCTCCTATATAGACCTTGAACATCTGCTCCTCCTATGTAGACCTTGAACATCTGCTTCTCCTATAGACCTTGAACATCTGCTTTCTCCTATAGACCTTGAACATCTCCTCCTCCTGTAGACCTTGAACATCTGCTCCTCCTATAGACCTTGAACATCTCTCCTCCTATGTAGACCTTGAACATCTTCTCCTCCTATAGACCTTGAACATCTGCTCTCTATAGACCTTGACATCTGCTCCTCCTATAGACCTTGAACATCTGCTCTTCCAATAGACCTTGAACATCTGCTCCTCCTAGTAGACCTTGAACATCTGCTTCTCCTATAGACCTTGACATCTGCTTCTCCTATAGACCTTGAACATCTGCTCTCCTATAGACCTTGAACATCTGCTCCTCCTATAAGACCTTGAACATCTGCTTCTCCTATAGACCTTGAAACATCTCTCCTCCTATGTAGACCTTGAACATCTGCTCCTCCTATAGACCTTGACACATCTGCTCCTCCTATATAGACCTTGAACATCTGCTCCTCCTATAGACCTTGAACATCTGCTCCTCCTATAGACCTTGAACATCTGCTCCTCCTATAGACCTTGAACATCTGCTCCTCCTCCTATAGACCTTGAACTCTGCTCCTCCTATGTAGACCTTGAACATCTTCTCCTCCTATGTGACCTTGAACATCTGCTCCTCCTATAGACCTTGAACATCTGCTCCTCCTATAGACCTTGAACATCTGCTCCTCCCTAGACCTTGAACATCTGCTCCTCTTAGACCTTGAAACATCTGCCTCCTCCTATAGACCTTGAACATCTGCTCCTCCTATGTAGACCTTGAACATCTGCTTCTCCTATAGACCTTGAACATCTGCTTCTCCTATAGCCTTGAACATCTGCTCCTCCTATGTAGACCTTGAACATCTGCACCTCCTATAGACCTTGAACATCTGCTCCTCCTATAGACCTTGAACATCTGCTCTTCCTATAGACCTTGAACATCTGCTCCTCCTATGTAGACCTTGAACATCTGCTCCTCCTATATAGACCTTGAACATCTGCTCCTCCTATAGACCTTGAACATCTGCTCCTCCTATAGACCTTGAACATCTGCTCCTCCTATAGACCTTGAACATCTGCTCTTCCTATAGACCTTGAACATCTGCTCCTCCTATGTAGACCTTGAACATCTGCTCCTCCTATGTAGACCTTGAACATCTGCTTCTCCTATATAGACCTTGAACATCTGCTCCTCCTATGTAGACCTTGAACATCTGCTCCTCCTACAGACCTTGAACATCTGCTCCTCCTATAGACCTTGAACATCTGCTCCTCCTATGTAGACCTTGAACATCTGCTCCTCCTATATAGACCATGAACATTTGCTCCTCCTATAGACCTTGAACATCTGCTCCTCCTATAGACCTTGAACATCTGCTCCTCCTATAGACCTTGAACATCTGCTCCTCCTATAGACCTTGAACATCTGCTCCTATGTAGACCTTGAACATCTGCTCCTCCTATATAGACCTTGAACATTTGCTCCTCCTATAGACCTTGAACATCTGCTCCTCCTATATAGACCTTGAACATCTGCTCCTCCTATAGACCTTGAACATCTCCTCCTCCTATGTAGACCTTGAACATCTGCTCCTCCTATAGACCTTGAACATCTGCTCCTCCTATAGACCTTGAACATCTGCTCCTCCTATAGACCTTGAACATCTGCTCCTCCTATAGACCTTGAACATCTGCTCCTCCTATATAGACCTTGAACATCTGCTCCTCCTATGTAGACCTTGAACATCTGCTTCTCCTATAGACCTTGAACATCTGCTTCTCCTATAGACCTTGAACATCTGCTCCTCCTATGTAGACCTTGAACATCTGCTCCTCCTATAGACCTTGAACATCTGCTCCTCCTATAGACCTTGAACATCTGCTCCTCCTATAGACCTTGAACATCTGCTCCTCCTATAGACCTTGAACATCTGCTCCTCCTATAGACCTTGAACATCTGCTCTTCCTATAGACCTTGAACATCTGCTCCTCCTATAGACCTTGAACATCTGCTCCTCCTATATAGACCTTGAACATCTGCTCCTATGTAGACCTTGAACATCTGCTCCTCCTATAGACCTTGAACATCTGCTCCTCCTGTATAGACCTTGAACATCTGCTCTTCCTATAGACCTTGAACATCTGCTCCTCCTATATAGACCTTGAACATCTGCTCCTCCTATAGACCTTGAACATCTGCTCCTCCTATAGACCTTGAACATCTGCTCCTCCTATAGACCTTGAACATCTGCTCCTCCTATGTAGACCTTGAACATCTGCTCCTCCTATGTAGACCTTGAACATCTGCTCCTCCTATAGACCTTGAACATCTGCTCCTCCTATAGACCTTGAACATCTGCTCCTCCTATAGACCTTGAACATCTGCTCCTCCTATAGACCTTGAACATCTGCTCCTCCTATAGACCTTGAACATCTGCTCCTCCTATATAGACCTTGAACATCTGCTCCTATGTAGACCTTGAACATCTGCTCCTCCTATAGACCTTGAACATCTGCTCCTCCTATAGACCTTGAACATCTGCTCCTATGTAGACCTTGAACATCTGCTCCTCCTATATAGACCTTGAACATTTGCTCCTCCTATAGACCTTGAACATCTGCTCCTCCTATAGACCTTGAACATCTGCTCCTCCTATAGACCTTGAACATCTCCTCCTCCTATGTAGACCTTGAACATCTTCTCCTCCTATGTAGACCTTGAACATCTGCTCCTCCTATAGACCTTGAACATCTGCTCCTCCTATAGACCTTGAACATCTGCTCCTCCTATAGACCTTGAACATCTGCTCCTCCTATAGACCTTGAACATCTGCTCCTCCTATGTAGACCTTGAACATTGCTGCTTCCTATAGACCTTGAACATCTGCTTCTCCTATAGACCTTGAACATCTGCCTCCTCCTATGTAGACCTTGAACATCTGCTCCCTCCTATAGACCTTGAACATCTGCTCCTCCTATAGAACCTTGAACATCTGCTCCTCCTATAGACCTTGAACATCTCCTCCTCCTAGTAGACCTTGAACATCTCTCCTCCTATGTAGACCTTGAACATCTGCTCCTCATATAGACCTTGAACATCTGCTCCTCCTATAGACCTTGAACATCTGCTCCTCCTATAGACCTTGAACATCTGCTCCTCCTATAGACCTTGAACATCTGCTCCTCCTATAGACCTTGAACATCTGCTCCTCCTATGTAGACCTTGAACATCTGCTCCTCCTATAGACCTTGAACATCTGCTTCTCCTATAGACCTTGAACATCTGCTCCTCCTATGTAGACCTTGAACATCTGCTCCTCCTATAGACCTTGAACATCTGCTCTTCCTATAGACCTTGAACATCTGCTCTTCCTATAGACCTTGAACATCTGCTCCTCCTATGTAGACCTTGAACATCTGCTCCTCCTATATAGACCTTGAACATCTGCTCCTCCTATAGACCTTGAACATCTGCTCCTCCTATAGACCTTGAACATCTGCTCCTCCTATAGACCTTGAACATCTGCTCTTCCTATAGACCTTGAACATCTGCTCCTCCTATGTAGACCTTGAACATCTGCTCGTCCTATGTAGACCTTGAACATCTGCTCTCCTATATAGACCTTGAACATCTGCTCCTCCTATGTAGACCTTGAACATCTGCTCCTCCTATAAGACCTTGAACATCTGCTCCTCCTATAGACCTTGAACATCTGCTCCTCCTATAGACCTTGAACATCTGCTCTCCTATAGACCTTGAACATCTGCTCCCCTATGTAGACCTTGAACATCTGCTCCTCCTATGTAGACCTTGAACATCTGCTCTCCTATTAGACCTTGAACATCTGCTCCTCCTATGTAGACCTTGAACATCTGCTCCTCCTATAGACCTTGAACATCTGCTCCTCCTATAGACCTTGAACATCTGCTCCTCCTATGTAGACCTTGAACATCTGCTCCTCCTATACCTTGAACATCTGCTCCTCCTATAGACCTTGAACATCTGCTCCTCCTATAGACCTTGAACATCTGCTCCTCCTATAGACCTTGAACATCTGCTCCTCCTGTAGACCTTGAACATCTGCTCCTCCTATAGACCTTGAACATCTGCTCCTCCTATATAGACCTTGAACATCTGCTCCTATGTAGACCTTGAACATCTGCTCCTCCTATAGACCTTGAACATCTGCTCCTCCTATAGACCTTGAACATCTGCTCCTATGTAGACCTTGAACATCTGCTCCTCCTATAGACCTTGAACATCTGCTCCTCCTATAGACCTTGAACATCTGCTCCTCCTATGTAGACCTTGAACATCTGCTCCTCCTATATAGACCTTGAACATCTGCTCCTCCTATAGACCTTGAACATCTGCTCCTCCTATATAGACCTTGAACATCTGCTCCTCCTATAGACCTTGAACATCTGCCTCCTCCTATGACCTTGAACATCTTCTCCTCCTATGTACCTTGAACATCTGCTCCTCCTATAGACCTTGAACATCTGCTCCTCCTATAGACCTTGAACATCTGCTCCTCCTATAGACCTTGAACATCTGCTCCTCCTATAGACCTTGAACATCTGCTCCTCCTATAGACCTTGAACATCTGCTCTTCCAATAGACCTTGAACATCTGCTCCTCCTATAGACCTTGAACATCTGCTCCTCCTATGTAGACCTTGAACATCTGCTCCTCCTATAGACCTTGAACATCTGCTCTCCTATAGACCTTGAACATCTGCTCTCCTATAGACCTTGAACATCTGCTCCTCCTATGTAGACCTTGAACATCTGCTCCTCCTATAGACCTTGAACATCTGCTCCTCCTATAGACCTTGAACATCTGCTCCTCCTATGCAGACCTTGAACATCTACTCCTCCTATAGACCTTGAACATCTGCTCCTCCTATAGACCTTGAACATCTGCTCCTCCTATAGACCTTGAACATCTGCTCCTCCTATGTAGACCTTGAACATCTGCTCCTCCTATATAGACCTTGAACATCTGCTCCTCCTATGTAGACCTTGAACATCTGCTCCTCCTATAGACCTTGAACATCTGCTCCTCCTATAGACCTTGAACAACTGCTCCTCCTATAGACCTTGAACATCTGCTCCTTCTATAGACCTTGAACATCTGCTCATCCTATAGACCTTGAACATCTGCTCCTCCTATGTAGACCTTGAACATCTGCTCCTCCTGTATAGACCTTGAACATCTGCTCCAATGTAGACCTTGAACATCTGCTTCTCCTATGTAGACCTTGACATCTCTTCCTCCTATAGACCTTGAACATCTGCTCCTCCTGTAGACCTTAAACATCTCCTCCTCCTATAGACCTTGAACATCTGCTCCTCCTATGTAGACCTTGAACATCTATTCCTCCTATAGACCTTAAACATCTGCTCCTCCTATAGACCTTGAACATCTGCTCCTCCTACAGACCTTGAACATCTGCTCCTCCTATAGACCTTGAACATCTGCTCCTCCTATATAGACCTTGAACATCTGCTCCTTCTATAGACCTTGAACATCTGCTCCTCCTATATAGACCTTGAGCATCTGCTCCTCCTCCATCCCCCTCGTGGGGCCTGAGACCATTATCCAGGGTTCTATGGGATGCTGGGAATCAAACCCAGGGGTTCAGAATGGGAGGTAAGAACTGTACCCACTCACCTACAACCCCAGCCTCAAGTATTGTTTTGTACAGATTAGGGGAGGGGCAGGCTGGCAGAACAAGGAGCAAAGGCAAGAGCTGCCTTTGTGGTCCTCGGCCCTGGGCTCCTCCCAGCCAGTGGGATGACACCCTCAGGCTTTGGGGAAGGACGACCCCAGGGAAGAAGCCCACAGAAACCGTCCATCCACAGGATCTCACATTCCCAACAGGACCCGCGTCAGCTTTCTCACCACACACGCCAAGCAAACGCGCAAAGCACACAGCCCGGGCCCGGGCTCACGCAAGCGCCCTTGACGAAATAAAAAGGTTGTACATACCCTGCCCCTTGTGGTTGACTTCTTTGGCAGCGATGACTTTGTTTATAACAGTCTGAAGGAAGTCGTTCTCCCCTGCCACCCTGGGTGAAAAACGGGATGACATGTTCAGCGGCTTGTGTCGCACGGCGTCGTCCAATGCGAGCCTGGAAGGCGCGGACGACCAAGACCACAGCAGACAAAGGAGCACAGAGACCCGGGGTCACGGGGTAACAGGGGGACACAAGAAAGCATCATCACCGGATGTGAGAGCGTCGTCACGAGTAAACGCACGACAAAGGACAGGAAAGGTGACAAGAGAGAGGAAAGCATCCGTCAGGAGAACAGTGACTGTCCAGGAGAAGCCGGCAAACCAGGGCCCCCACCCGGGGAACGCGGACCCCTGGCCTCCACGCCATGTCCACTGGACTCCCAAGGGGGGTGGCTGGACGTTCAGAGGCTGAGAGTGTTTTCATCCCAAAGAACATGGTCAGCCATCTGTCCTGCTTTGACACTTCTGGCAGCCAGCCGAGGCCAGGGGTGTGAAGGCCACGTCTCAAACAAGGTTCCCACTCTGTCCTTCTCAGAGCCATGGCGCGCCCTGGCTGGAGGATGTTCTGCCTCTCTCAGTCAGAGCCTCCCACTGCTACAGGTGACGTGGCCTCTCTCAGTCAGAGCCTCCCACTGCTACAGGTGACGTGGCCCAGTGTTTAGAGAACACCCAGTGGGAGCTGAACCACTAAGGACAGTATTAGGGACACAGGCCCACGACCCACGCCACACGTGAGAACACCTCGCGCAAGCAATGTCCCCGGCAGAAACGTGTGGCACCACTGAGCATGATGGGAAATGAGCAGGAAAATGGGCATCAGGTGTAGAAGGCTTAATAATCAATTCTAGAAACAAGGATGGTCCATCCATCACCGCAGCCAAACAACTCAGAGCAGCCAGGGCTGCTTTAATTTACTTCACCAACTTGAGAGAGAGAGGGAGAGAGAGAGAAGCACTGTGCTTTCTTCCCTAAAACCAGCCCTGTGAAATAATAAATCAATTTTAATGGAGCAAAAACACAGCTCCATTAGCCCAGCATTTCCCAAAGAACTGACTCCATGGCCTATTTTGCTATTAAAAATCACGCTGCTCTTTTGCGTCTAATGCTGCAAATATTAATCTGCATCTTAGTCTTCCTTTAATGGAGCAATTATCACAAATCACAGAACAGATAAGTGTATAATAATACTTTTTTAAGTGGACGTTCACAGTCATAGGAAAACATGGCCGCCACACATGAGCTATCTCAGAAGGCTCCTTGGAGGTCCCTGTAAACCTCGAGACTGAAACTGATCATTTCTACAATTTTTCCCCTGATCCCCAAAACTGAGTTTTTTTTTTGTTCGTTTGGATGGTTGTGTTCTCACCTTACTTTCTACATGGGACCCAAGCAAGCCACGCCTGACTTCATCCTGTGGTACCTTCGGGTTTGTGCTGCTTCTTGTGATAAAAAGAAGCAATTGTATTATAATTTCATGAAGGTGTATTCTATTTATTAACTCAACATCAGCCACAAGCCAAGATGGGAACCTATTCCTCTGCATGCTAGAAGCTTCTAAATTCTGTGGGACAGAGCTTCCTTACTGAGCTCAGAACATTCTGCAAGGAGAACTAGGCAGTTCACACACCAGGCGCCGTGTGGCAGCCACCAGTCCGCGTGGCCCAGATGGAGGGCTATGTTTTAATTCTACTTGGCTGTAATTAATTTAAAGAGCCACAGGGGGCTGGTGGTTAGCATACTAGACAGAAAAGCAAGCGGAAAGCATCTAAGCCACAAGAGACCTTTAACTCCAGTTGTGTGCTGGACACACGGAACGGCAACCAAGCTTGAGTTTTGAAGGTAACGGGTCATCGGTGATTCGACCACCTCCCCAGACAGCCGTGTGCAAGGCAAGTCACACTGTGGCTGTCTTAAACAAGGGGCTCCTGAGTTCGGTGGACAGCGGGATGATCCATCGTTAGGGGTGCACGGGGCAAGAGAAACCCATGCGAGCTTCCTATCCAGGAACAGGGCTCCTCTGAGGTCCACTCATCCCCCCACCTCATAGCCAATACCAGAAACAATGCCATTTCTCTGAAATGAACTGTATCTCCAGTCTGGAACTTGTTGAATGAAAAACAAGACAGAAGCGAGAACAAGACTCTGCGGGGTGCCCGGCAGGATGCGGGGACAGGGTGTCCGGGCAGGACGCCCTAACTCAGGCCCTCATTGTCCTGAGACTTCACACCCTGCCTGGGAAGAGGCTGTCTCTCTGCAATCAGCCTGCAGTTCCCAGCTATAATTCCTCCTCTTTGAGGCAGGAGTGTCCCTGAGAGGCCCCGAGACTGAAATCCAGACACACCCTCTCACCCCACCTTTTCTATGGCACCCCACTACCAATCAGAGCATCAATTTCATGTATCTCCCTGAGTGCTTTCTTTCCCTGCGGTTCCCACCCCCTTGCTATAGACTTCAGGTCAGAAACAAAGCCTGAAAACCCACAGAGCCCAGGCGAAAAACATTTCACTCTAAGCCAAAAAAAAAAAAAAAGATGGAAAAAAAATCAGCGTGATTATATGCCTTAAACATGATTTCTTGCTTTACAAAAGAGTTCACCATCACTTTGTTGGGGCTTCTATTTTAAAAAGCAGCAACCCTCTTGTGAGGATTGTATTTTGAAAGCATGGCGTTTCTAAAATGTGAATCACTCGGAGAACAAATCAATTATGTAAAGAAACATTCATATCCACAGCAGAATCATAATTCTACTGATAAAAGAATGTGGGGACCATGTGCAAGAGCTAGTTCCAGGACCAAAGGTAAACCTCAGCCCAGAATTCTCACAGCTCCCCAAACCCCAGGTGCCGAGACAGACGATTAATTCTGGTAAAACAAGCTCTCCGGACCTGAGCTTGAGAGATGATCGTAGTGACCGAGCATTACACACCCAGGCCTTCCGCATGACGTCCTATCTGCTTGGACGCCCAGCTGCATCGTACTTACGGCTGGAAGGGGATGAAATGTTGTTTATCCTCATCATCCAGCCGTCCATTGATGATGTCGGTCACATCCATCACTGGGGACAAAAGAGAACAGAGAGGATTGATATGAATTAAACTCGACCAAAGCAAGCCAGCAAACACAGAGATACCACGACAATGCCCGGAACAAGTCCAATATGGACCGTGCAGCGGACGGCGCCTACGTGTGCATCTGAGTCACGTCTGTGCTTCCATAGACGGACTAAGTCATCTGAGCATGCTGACCCAACAGGAATGGGGTGCAAACGGCAGCATCCCACCGCATAACTGCCTTGTCTGTTCCCCGGGGGGTCGGTCCGGAGATGAGCTGTCCAACACATACAAAGCAAACGCCGGTGCTAACAAGCACCTAGCACAGGGTTAGTTGATGGAGCTGAATGGTTACGCTTATCTCATTCCCGTACATTTAACTGAAGTGGCTTCCTATGCAAATGGCTACCCTGCTCATCATAATCCCCGATAACAAACATTAGGATGAAAAAGTGACATGATCGTCTGTGGGCTCCACAGGCTGGTGTCTGTGGAGGCTGGTTCAGGGTTCGTCCCGGGTCAACGTCACAGGCTCATGCGGAAGAAGAAACAGACTCACAGGCAGAATGAACAGACGCCCCAAAGTCACCGTCAACTCACTGCCAGGCTCTTGGTGTGGCTAACTGTCCTTGTTGGGGTGGTCCGGTCTCGCTGGCGTGCCTGGAAAAACTAACGAACCCCCACTGTCTCAAAGTTGAAAGGAAAGATATCCCTACTTGGATACAGGTGCCAACTTGACAACTGTGGGCTAAGCTCTGGGCACGTCTGTGAAGAACGGAGAGCTAAGCTCTGAGCAAGCCTGCAGGAGACCGTGTGAGAGATGTGGAAAGATCACGCCGAGGTGGAGGGACCATTCCCAGGGAAGGTGGGGAAGATGGAGGGAGCCGATTCAGCGTTCTTCTGCGTTCTTCAGCAGACTCTGGCAAGTGAGGGGTCCGCCCCTCTCTCAGCAGCCCCGGCGGACGTGGTGTGGTCAGTCTCTCAGCTCCAGGTGCTGATATGAGCTCTCCTGCCAAGCTGGACGAGGACTGTGATGGAGACTAGTAAGCCAGGCTAAAACCCTGTTTTCCCCTAAGCTGCTTAGTCATGGGTTTATCAGGGACATACAGAACAACCGCAGCGCCCCAGGTGACTTCAGGGCTTACCCTGGACTATTCTGAACCCTCCTGGGGAGCACGGTGTCCCTCTGGCCACGCAAGACAGAGCAAGAAAACCCGAGAGCGTGCTGTGTCCTTCCTGACGCACACGCCTGGCCTCAGCCGGGGGAAACAGCCTCCACGCTGAAAACGCGGCCGCACCTGTGCACCGCAGGAGTAGCTCCCTCGTGCCCGCTCAGGGCGACACTCGCAGGCGACTCACACACAACTCCACTGAACCAGCAGGGCTGTAGACCAAAGAGTCCGTGTGCATGGTCAGAGACCTAGGTGGAACATTCCAGGACCAGGCAAGGACTGCTGGGCAAAGGCGGGGGGGGGGAGGTTCTCCCCAGCCAGGATGCCCCCGTGCCCGAGATCACATTTCACTACCAGTTAAGGCTCATGAAGCAGCCCACACAGCCAGCCAGGGCCAGTTACAGCCTGCATGGGTGGCCTTCCATGTGTCCCAGACTCGTCCCACCAGCTCCCAGGTTATCTGACTCCCTTGCTAAGTCCCCAGAGTCCAGCCCCTGGATGTATTAGCTCAGTAACTGTGCGAGATGCCAGGGAAGCCAGGTTGGTGGACTCGGCACACACAGCTCTCTACCACTACTCTTGATCCCCAGCCTAAGAATGATCCGATAGTGTCAAAGAACATTCCAGAATAACCCAGGTGGGACCCTGCCCAGGTGGGACCCTGCCCAGGTGGGACCCTGCCCAGGTAGGACCCTGCCCAGGTGGGACAGGAGGGATTTATTTGTCTCTCCCCCATTCCATCTCACGACTCTTCACAGCTGACAATCACCGAAGCATCACCACACAATGGGAGAAGGAACTCGACATATTATTTTCAATAAAAGTCTGAAGCCCAGCAGCTTAAGGGCCCACCCCCAAGGGCCCCTCGATGCTTTCCTCCTTGAAGGACCTGGGCTCTGTTGACACAAGCAAGCGGAGATCATTCTGGAGAAAGCCTCGAAATTAAATTTACATGTGGGAATGGGAGCTGCATATGAATGGGCAGAATCCAATCACTGAGGGCTGACCGTCCCTCAGTGTGAAAGTCGTCTCTACAGGGAAGCGTGCGGGAGGGAGCTTGGTGACAAGCCGTTGAAAACCAGCACGGACAGAGGGCACACAGCAGACCAAGGGCAGGGCATGGTCAGAGGGCACACAGCCGACCAAGGGCAGTGCATGGTGCCCAAACCAAGTCTGAATGCAGAAGCCCAGGCTGAGATCATCTGCTTCCCATGCTAAGGAAGAGACCAAAAGAAAACTGGAAGCAGCAGGCATAGAATATTCAGTCCAGAAAGGCCAGCCAAAGGTCACTGCTGGTCCTCTGTGGTGACCAGAGAGGTCACGACTGCTTGCTGCTCGAGCACGAACAAATGGACCACACCCCCCCAAGAGTGCAGCGCAGCCAAAGGGAAAGCCAGCAACTGCCGAGCACTGCAAGGGAGGCAATGGTCTGCGCCCAGGGCCGGAAACTGAAACCTTCATGTCCAGGCCGAGCACGATGCAAAACCTGAATGACAGGCTCCAGGAGGCCCCACGAAGGACCCCACAGAAGCACCACATGCCAGTCAGAGAAAAGGGGAGGAGCTGTCACTCGCTGAGCGATGCAGCAGTACAAGCCAGTGAGGCTGGAGCATCGCCCAAGCGTGTTTCCTGCAGCCCCAGGCTGTGGGTAGCAGGGGCAGCGAGTGTTTCCTGCAGCCCCAGGCTGTGGGTAGCAGGGGCAGGAGACACAAGAGGAAGGAGCCACAGACCAGTGCAGATGGAGAACGGGCTAGAGGAGCCAGCAGATAGTCAGCAGACATGGGAGAATCCGTGGTGGCTCCGGGACTGGGCGAGCTTGGACGTCTGCTGACTTGACTTGGGTGGGGTGGGGGTCCTGTGTCACAGGACACTAGGTCAGAGCAGACCAGGAGCTGAGAGGATGTGTCCCAACACCAGAGGCTACCGAGTGATGAAAGCAACATCTGTGGGGACCATCACCCACCAACCTCCCCACAGGTTTCCAGCCAGCACCTCAAAGAACAGCAAAATCAGAGCAAAGGAAGCTGGGAAATTCCCATTTGAATCAGGAGGAGAAAACTGTCCGCCTCGGCTAGATGTCCTCTAGACCTCAGCAAATCTGACAACATCCTCACGGGACGTTCTCTTGAGGACCCGTGACGGGTAAAGGAGCCACTTACATTATCATGTTGCACAACTAATGACTTCAAGAAAGGCTAAATTACTTGAGACAAAAATACTTTCTTTCCCTAAAACTACCATCCAGCCAGCTGAGAAGGAGAAAAGGTAAATTCCCAGCATTACATGACTACACATGCTTCAAGGACACACGTGAAAGACGCGACAGCACTGGTCTTGTAATCACTTGGCATTTGCCGATAAATTCATGACCAGCAGACTTATAGGAGACAAGGAGGTTTTATTTTCTCTCACGGTCGTCCAGTTAGGTTCCTTGTCCAATTCAGCAACAGAGCTCATGTCAACACCAGGAGCCAAGGTATATGGCCACATCCATACATCCACAGGACTGCTGAAAGAGGGACAATTCTTCCTTGCCAGAACCAAGTGTCCCAAAAGATGCCAACTTCCCTAACCATCTGATTCACTAGCCCACTCCATTCACTAGCCCACTAGCTCCCTCCATCTGATTCACTAGCCCAAAGACTGGTCTCCCCCACCGAGGGCTGAGCCTCCCCATCCTTAAGACAATCTCCTGCAAGCTTGCTCAGGACGAATTCTCTACAAATGTGCCCAGGGCTGAAACCCTCAACCATCACTTGGATACCTACATCTAACTTTGACAACTGGAATGTACAGATACAAGAACTCAAGGATAAACAGTGTGAGCACTCACCCGACCTCAGGCACAGGAAATGACCCAGAACAGCCCTTTCACCACATACAGTCAAGTCACTGAACAGCCCACGGGTTAAACGGAAGAAGACAGAATATGAAATGACTGGTCTAGTCTAGTAGTGGGCAACTGACATTATTCATTTGCCAACCCACAGAATGGGGGCTGGGGCGAGGGCTCCATGCATAGGATGCTTTGCCACACAGGCCTAAGCACCTGAGTCTGACCCCCAGCACCCACATAAAAGCTGGGCACGGTGAGGCACATAGCTGGAACCCCAGGCTTGTGAGGTGGGGACAGACAGATCCCTGAAGCCAGTCCAGCCAATCAGTGAGCTTCAGGATCAGCAAGCGATCCTGTCTCAAAAAGTAAGGTGGAGAGCGACGGAGGAAGACACCCAGCTTTGCCGTCTGGTGTCTACCTGTGCATGCACACACACGTACATGAACCTAAAAGTGCTCTAAAAACAAACGCTTAAGAGAGAGAAGAAAACCAAATGCTGAACTTTCTGGCCACAAGGTCAAAGACAGCCTCCATCCCTGGTCACAGAAGAAATGTAGGAGTGTGTCAAGAACCCTCTGCGGAGCTCCACTCAGCGGGTCCTCAGGATAGGAGCACGGATCAGAGGCTGGGTGACAAAATTCCCCTGCAAGGGAAACTTCCATAAAATTGTCAGTAAAGAGAGGGGCTCTTGGGGGCTGGAGAGACGGCTCAGGAGTTAAGACTCTGCCCCACAAGCAAAAAGATCTGAATTTGGATCCCCGATCCCACGTAAAAATGCTAGATGGAAATGGCAGCGCCTGTGCTTCTGGCCCTGGAAGACAGAGCTTGGAAAACCCCAGAGCAAAGTAATAAGGATGTAGAACAATCCAGGGTGATTCCTGAAATCACCCTTGGGCCTCCACAGACGTACACAGTGCCCTCTGAGACACACACACACACACACACACACACACACACACACACACTCTCTCTCTCTCACACACACACGCCTACAAGGAAAAGGGATAGAGGGGAGCCCTGGAGAGATATCTAAGTTAGAACCCCCTGGGAACACGTCTCTTTCAATACTTTAACTAGTCTCTCTGTTTTCCTGAATTCCAACCAGAGCTACGGACAGGAGCAAGTGTCCCGAGAGCTCTGTCTTTTTCGTGGCTCCTGACCATCAGCGTGTCATGCCAAAGCAATCTCCAAGCCCAGCAAGCAAGCCCTCCAGCTTCCCCACAGCGCGGGAAATGGGTCAGGGTCTCTCCCAGGAAAGACAAGATCTGCTTTCAAACCGAATGAGGTTTATATCCCAGGTGTGGAGAACAAGTCATGCTGGGTGTGACAGGTTGCCTTGCAAGGCGACAGAGGATAACTAAAACGTATTTTGTTTCTCGCCAGGAACACAGATATTGAAACAAGCCACCCACTGTCAGCGTTCCACTTGGCTACTCCTCGAAGCCGAGGTTGGGGTCTGAATCTCCCAAGAAAAAAAGAAGAAAGATTACCAGCCACGCCGAAGGGCCGCCGCAGCCCCGAGGTCAGCTTCCGCGTGTTGCTGTCCCGCAGTTCCATCCGACCTACTCGGACGATCTGGCAGACAAAGCTGATCTTCTCCCTCTTCAGGTCTCTGCTTCCGAGATCCTAGAAATATAATTTCCACAGATTACAACGGCGAACCGTCTAACAGCAGAGCTGGTGGGAAGGGTCTGAGCGTCCTTCCGTAGACTAGACGTCGCATTGGAAGGTTTCTGCTGCGGCAGAAAGAAATAGTCACAGCCGATGGTTAACTAAGGAGGAATCTGCATCACGGGCTGCAAGGGAGGATGTCCACTCAGAACTCTCCAGAAGCTCTGTACATCCTGGATTGCCCCTGCTGTGGCGTGCTCAAGCCTCGCCCTGGGAGAGAAATCAATGAACATCAAGTCCCAACAGCTGTCAGGATGACGGACGGAATAGCCGGTGACGTGGCTCAGTGAATAAAGGCATCTGCAGCAAACCTGGGGATCTGAGTTTGATCCCCCAGCCCAAGCAAGGGTAGAATGGGGGGACAGACACCTAAGCTTGTTCTCTGACCTCCACATGTGCCGTGAGATGGGGATGCATATGTCTGCTTCTCTCTCCGCCATCTCCCTTTTCTCTTCCGACAAAAAGAAAAGGAAAAGGGCTACCCGCTATCTACTTGTTTAAAGTCGAACAGCGGACAACGTAGCTTAGCCCGTATCACTCCACTCACCGTAAAAACAGCTCGCAGATTATGCAATCTGTCTATATCTTTAGGTAATCCTGAACTTGACCAACGCACCAGATAGTTTTCACTGGAAAAGACAGTGAAACAAAAACGTATTAGTTTCCCAAATACAGAAAGGTGACAGATGTGCCCCACATGGCCAGATAATTAACACCGTGGCGCTCCACTATACACACAGTCGTGAGTTTATAAATAGCAGCTTTACCACACAGACACCCGCTGCTGAACAACACGGGGGAAACAGCTTGTGAGATTTTCGTCGCAGCCGGCTGGGGTTATACGTGTAACCGTTCGCGTATGACATTTCAAAGTTTATAATTTGAAAAGCCTATTTGTCAGTTTCGAATGGCAACAGTGCTGAACAGTATATTGAATTCGAGTAATGTATATTTAATCCAGAGCCTTCGACAAACCAAATACACATTAAATATAAATGGCATGCTCTGTTGAGAAAAAGTCAGTCCTTCTTAGAAGGGGAAAAACACCTCCCACTTGTTCAGTCCTAGTCTGAGTAGGTCCTGTGCTGAGCTTTGAATCTGGAAAAGCCCAAGTAATGATTAGATCTGTGTGCTCACACACATACATTTCACATACACATCAACACAGACACAACAGCACACACATCTACCAACACGCATATACACACATTGACATACACAAACCAACACACAACATACACATACTACACATACACCAACACACATACACGTCACACACAATTTCATATACACACATATGAATACGTACACACATTTACATACACCAACACATTCACATGCATGCACTAACACATACACATACCAACATGCCTACACCATTCAAATACATTTCACATACATGGTAACAAGTACAGATATCACACAGCACATATACACATATTGCATGCACACAATGCATACATATGCACACATATGCACTGACACACACATACACCAACACATACATGAACACACAAGAGAATTATACACAAATCCACACACTGACACTCATACTGACACACACACACAAGGACATACACAAATGCATACCAACACACACATAAAAGTACACACATTTCACGTAGGTTAGTTGCAACAGTTTCAGACAGATAATCAGTCTAGGGCCATAGGGCTCAACACATCAGAAACCGTCAAATGGACAATCAGAAGCTACACTGAGGACAGTCACACAACAACAATGGACGCAGAATGGTTTCCATCACAGGCCTCCACCTCGGGCCTCTGCGGGCAGCAGCCCCACCCAGACAGTCCACTTATAGAAACAGTAACAAGACAAAGTCCCAGGACGACCTTGGACACCAAAAATTGCCACAGCCAAGACAGCCTTGGGGACCTGGAAATGTAAAGTCCGCAATGGCAGCTGCAAAGCCGGGTCCCCTCAGCCCCCAGGCCACCTGTTGAGGACACCTAAGTGTAGAAAGTGGAGTCCCCTCAGCCCTCAGGCCACTGAAATTGGACAAGCAGGTGATAACTCGAGCTGAGAAGGCTCAAGCCGGAGCCACGCTGTGGTCAACGCAGGCTCGGCCACATCTGTCCGGGCCGCTGGCAGCCCTGGGCAAGGCAGGGCAGCTGCACCCAGCGACCGTCGTGGTTTGAACATGTCAGGTCTCCCGTGGGCTCATGCTTTTTCACGCTTAGCTCCCAGCTGGGGATGCTGAGTGGCGACTGTGAAACCTTCGGGAGGCGAGGCCCAGCCAGGAAGTGACTGGGCCTTAAGGGTGAGGGTGCGGCTGCTTCCTGCTGGTTTTGCTTCCTGATCCACCAGATGTGAGCCAGCCTCACCCTCCTGCAGCCTCTGCCTGCCGCCTGCCATGGCCACGCCTTCCCCGCCATGATGAACACGCCCTCAACCTGTGAGCCAGGAGGAACCTTCCTCTCCCGGGTCCCTTCTGGTCGGGGGTCTGGTCAGGGGAACGAGGAAGTAACAAAGACCCTCACGACGAGCCACCCACCTGATGAACTTAGACTCCGTGGGGTCATACAGAGACATGAGGACCTCGGCGTCTTCTCCGATCTTACAAACCACATTCTTGAGGTTGACAAACAAAGCCAGGGAAGGGGTGGCCGCAAACTTGGCCTGTCTGTTCATATCCATGTTCTGCTTCTGAGACTGGAAACAGATAGGGAGAAAGTCAACAAGCGGCCCTCGCACGCAGCCCTGGCTTCCTTGAGCGTCCTGCAGTCGAGCACAAGACCCGCCCCAGCTGGTCACTCGCATAGCCGCAAACCACACACTGCTCCGCGTGAAAACAGCACAGGAAGCTACGGTCCCTGTCCTGAGGTCGCTCACACTGAGTGTCTTCAGCGACACTTTCAGGACGAACTAGAGTGGTTACAGACATAGTGATCCGTTTCAATGTTTGGCTCGCTCATGAGCGCGCACCTCTCAGGAATCCCCACCTTGTGTGGCGCACCCCTCGTACGGGGCCCCCGGTGGAGGCCCGGTCAGCACTTACTGAACAAATAGGTTGCTGTACCACATGGTAATAGGGCTGGGGATGGCCTAGCTCGTAACATGGTAATATGCTGTGCAAACATGAACATCAGAACCGGATCCCCCAAACCCACACAGAGACAGAGAAAGGGAACCCCAGGGGGCAGACTGGCTAGGTAGACTAACCCACTGGCAAGCTCTGGGTTCAAACAAGAGACCGTAGCCCAATAAATAAAGTAGAAAGCGATCAAGGAAGACACCCAATGTCAACTTGAGCCACCACATGCGTACATGCATCCAAGTTCACATACACATACAAACACACACACATATCACACACGTCCCACACACACGCAAAAGAAGAAAAGAAATAGATGACAATAAATCAATCAACTCAACATTTTATGAATATCTACTGTATGCTCAATACCAATACAGGGCTTCAGGTGCATGTTCTGCCCTCACGGGGTTCGATTACGTCACCACCACTACAGAGAGAAATGTAGATCCAGCACCGTGTCCTCCTGGACAGATGAGAAACATCTGGATCACTCGACTCAGTCCTCTGGGATTACACGGTACCAGGCTCAGCCCTCCGGGAGGACACTCACTCTACAGTCAGACCTGCTCCGCACGTGGCTTCACGGCCCTCACCCTTGCCAGACACACACTGGCCACTGGGTCCTTCTCGGAGTCTTTTTCTGGGAGACTCCAGGCTCCCTCGGCATATTACAATACAGAGAGCACCGCCGAGGGGCGTGCACCGCCGAGGGGCGTGCACCGCCGAGGGGCGTGCACCGCCGAGGGGCGTGCACCGCCGAGGGGCGTGCACCGCCGAGGGGCGCGGCCAGCTCGTGTCTGAATGGCAAGCTGAGGTGGACTCACTTTCTCTTCTTGCAGTCTCTCTTCCACCTGCTTAGAGGCGATTTCATGAGCCCGGAAGAGACTAATGGTGCTGGTCAGCTCAGGATCCAAAATGTTCCCGTCTTCATCTCTCACCACCAGATCCAAATCGAGAATTCTAGAATTGGGAGAATTCAGAATGTCAGCCGTACAAGCCAAGGGCTGGAATTCCCTAGCGCCATGAGCCCCCGCCGCTGAGTGGGGGAGCTCTCAGGCCACCAAAATCCAGGCACATAATTCTGTGAAGTCACAAGGGGGAAATGAAAAAGAAAATGACTGTTTTCTCACTTGGACTGCCGGAAGAACTTGGTCTTCAAATGAAACGTGCTCACAAACTAGAGTCCAGTGAGGTGGGGACCACTGACCAGCGTGGTCAGCACACGCTGCACACAAGGTCCACGTGTCCACATGTCAGGAAGCCGTGCATGTTCTCATTCGGTGTCTCAGAAACATGCTGTACTGATGAGGCAAATCTAGCCCGGTCCTGGCTTGTCCTAGTAGTCAATACCACACCATGTGCACAAAGTCACTGTGTGGGAGGAGCCATGAAGGGTGGGCAGGGTCAACACCGTCAGGCGGAGGCCAGCACTATGGGGCCATGCAGACTGGAGCCAAGTATGTGTCTGGAGCTCTTTGGGTGGGTCTGGTGTACCTATGCACAGATGTGTCTCTGTGGGCAACGTGTGTGCGTCTAGAGCTCTGTGTAGATATGTCTGTGAGGATATGTACTGCGTCTCTATGTATGTAGCTATGTGCATCTAGAGTTCTGTGTGTGTGTCTGGGTGTATCTGTGTGGAGATGTCTCTCATTGTGTGACTGTATATGTCTATCCACTCTGTGGGGGTAGGTCTATGTTCAGGTTGTCTGTGTGTCTCTGGGGCTGTGTGCCTAGGGTTCTATATCCATTGGGGGCTGTCTGTGCAGATGTGTCAATCTAGAGCTGGGTGTACACAGATGTGTGTCTACAGTTCTGTGTATGGCCATGTGTCTAGAACTTCATGTGTGTCTCTATGAATAGCTGTGTTGGCTATACCTCTGTGTGTGTGGATGTGGTCTACATGTGTCTGTGTGTATCTGCAGGACTATGTGTGGCTGTGTGGGTCCACAGTTCTGTTTGTGTGTATCCCTGAGTAGCTGTGTTGTCTATACCTCTGTGTGTGCGGATGTCTACATGTGGCCATGTGTATCTACAGCTTCTTGGGTGTGGGAACACGTGTGCTGGTGTGTCAATGTGTGTCTATATTACACATGGCCATCTTTGCACAGACAGGCTGAGTTCTTCCTCACAATTTCCAAAGGCTCCTTGGGCAGCCCCCCTTTTACCTCCACCTCCAGCACCAGGTGCTAAAACAGTGGTGAAAGACACAACCCGCAGCTCCCCGTAAACCCACCATAAAACCCACCTTCTGTGCTGTGACACTTCTTGTTATTATTTCAAGAAGAGGCTAGGAACATAAGCATGGCGCTCGGGACCTTCCAGAACCCCACGGCCCCACGTCCTGAGGCTGAGTTTCCCTCATTAAGGATTCTGTTTCCCATCAAAGTGGCAAATTACATTCGGAAACACTTTCTGTCTTAACTAGATTGTTCCGTGGCATAATGTTCTTAGGTCGCTTCCTGCAGCCAAATCAAGCAGGTGGTCTCCGAGCAGAGGTTCGGAATCCAATTCTCCAAGAGCAAGCGGAGCTGAAGCTCCAAGAGTTTGCTTTCTTCGGCAGGTGGTCTTGTAACGGGTTACCCTCAATAACAACTAACATCCTACACCCGGAGGTGTCTGGTCTCATGGGGGAGGGGAGAAAGTACCTCTGTACATTCCACCCAAAGCCTGCTCGGGGCACATCACACGACTTTGGAAACAAGTCTTGAAAAAAAGAAATACCAGAAAATGGAATTGGGTGATAAATCTGACATTACAGACAGGCTCACCCAGGGGTCCCCTGAGCCAAGGGGCTGGAGACCCTTCCCTCCTTTCACTGCTGCACCTGAAAAGGGGGAGGGGCAGCCTAGGCTTCCCACACAGTCAGTGTAAGTCCTGAGCGCTCCAGCTAGTGCCACAATCAGAGAGCAGTGTCGGGACTGGGCCCCAGCACTCTGCAGCCTGCTGCCTCGGGAAGACACACGGAACGCACACGACCAGGCTGCTCCTCAGGCCCTTTGCAGCTCAGACACTTCAAGAACTGCCAGATAGTTGCCGGGAGGCACAGAACACAGCTCACTCTGGCTGCATTCTGACAGCAGCAGCATCCCAAGAGGAATTCCGCCTGAGAGGCAGAAGGTGTCGGGTAGCCCCGAACACCTGCCCTGAGGGAGTGAGCACACCGTCCCTGCGGGCATTCAAGCAGGCCTGGGCAGAGGCCTCCGTAGATGGGACTTCTAAGAGGCCTACTTATAAAAATCAGCTTTATGATGTTCATCTGTGACAGTTAATCTTGGTTGTCAACTTCAGTACACCTGGGATTAACTAACCACCCATGAAAATTATCTAGATTAAGGAAAGTATCTGTTACACAAAGACCAACCCTGAATCTGGATGGAATCCCCCAGTGGAGTCCAGATACAAGGAGATACAAGACCAAGGAGCTCACCGACCCTCCTGCCCTGTGCTGGCAACTCATCCTGCCTCCTGCCGCCATGCTTTGCCCACCTCGGAGCCCGGCTTCTTCCACCCTCCACCACACCCAAAGCCAGAGACTCTCCAGGAACTCCTGGCCTTCAGCAGCAGGCTGGGACTGTTGAACAACCAGGGCCTAATCTTGTAAGCCTTGTAAGTTCCTTCTTTACATATATACATTCATTTTACTGGCTCTGCTCCTGTAGAGAAACCAGACTAATATATGACCTGAGTTCAAGTTTAGCAGACTGCCCTTCTTTTGCTAAGTCGGGTACGTCCATTCCGGGGAAAAGCGACCAGTGATCCAATTATTTATCTAGCTCAGCGAGCCACAGAAAGGAACCTAAGTCCTTACTACTTACTGCAAGTACTGACTTAATGCCAAATGTTGCCAGCAGACCTTGTCAGGATCTTTAAGGGTCCCACAAGACCTAGTGAAAGTAATTGGCTGCCCTGCCCCCAGCCTCGTGACCCAACCAGTTAGAGAAATGAATAGATTTTAGGGGTAACTTACCCCTTCCGCTTTTTTAAGCCCCCAGTTATCAGCCTCATCATGGGTTCCTCCAGGCTCGTGGCTATGCGGTGGCACAGGGTAATTTAAGCATGAAACCATCTTTCTGCTGAACAAACAAACCTGTTTCCGTAGTCGATTTTCGCGGTGACCTTCTTCTTCAGCTCCTTGAGCTCATCCTGGGGCAGAGTTCCCGAGAGAATCTGCGATCGCCACTCGATAAGGTCATAGATCATGTGCCGCACGCCGCGGAACATCTCCCGGTTATCTTGCTGTTCAGGATGAAGCATAAAGTAGCTGTGAGGTTTCTGGGGGGGACCCGCATTGTGGGGATCACAGAAATCATCCCAAGCGGATGCTTCTTCAAATACACAGGGGGCTGTGTGGGCTTTAAAGAGGGTCGATACATCTCGGCTCCCCGGCCCACAGCACCGTGCTATCAGGCACCAAGGAACCAGCAACACGTCCCCTTGTGTGGTCACACCAACAGGAAAAAGCACGTTGAGACCCACTCACCCTGCCATTTGTGTTGGTTTATCTTGCACACTTACGTAAGTGTAATGCATGTGTGCCTGTGTATGTTTGTGTGCACCCATGTTTCCATGTGTGTGATGCATGTGCACATATGTCTGTACAAGTTGACCTGAGGTGTCTTCCTCTTTCTCGGTCCACTTTACGTACTGATTGGGTCTCTCACTAAACCAGGGACTTGTCAACTGGCTAGTCGAGCTAGCCAGCTCGGTTCAGGGGTCCATCTTTACCTGCTAAGCACTGGAATTTGAGTTCATGGGGTTCCTAAGGGTGAAACCCCCAGTCCTGTTCACACAGCAAGCCCTTTATTCACTGAGCCTTGACCTCAGCCCCCCAAACACACTTCTCTGCACCACGCCCGCATTCTGCTGGGATTCATGGCAAAAGGAAAAAGCAAGTTTTGGAATTGTGGAGTGGTTCTTCCCCTGAACAGAAATTCAGAAGGGACCTAATTAATATTCCAAGCACCACAGCCCCTCAAAAATGAGCAAGGTGGCCATCGCTGAATTTTTAAAAAAAATGTTTTCCACTCTGTATCTGAACCATCCAGCCTCCTCCCTAGTATTCGAAGCCCATTTGAGAAATACCATCGTGTATACCTGCCTGTTAGATACAGGTGTCAACTTTACAAACTGGGAATTGAAGCTTTAGTCACACCTCTAAGCAAGGCTGCAGGACACTATCCAACTGATAGGAGAAGACCTAGCCCATGATCCACGGCCTAAGCAGGTGGATAAGACGGATGGCGTGCTGGCATTTGGCAGACTGGCAAGCTTGAAGTATGCTCCCTGCCAGCTCGTCCTGTGGGCATGGGACAGCCGGTTCCTTCGGCTCCTGAGGTTGGTGCCACACTGTAATGAGCCGAGACCAGGACACGCAATAAACTGAGTCACGGGCTTAGTACCACAGAGTATGAAACTAAGAGTCCGCCCGTGAGCTTCTTTTTAATATTATCCTAATCACGATGTATTTCTCCTCCTCCTTTCTTGCCTTCTCCTCCCTTACTTTTTCTCTTCTTCCCTCCTTCTCCTCCTCCTCCTCCCCCCCCCTTCTGATACAGGGTGTTACTTAGCCTAGACTTTGCCTAATTATGTAGTTGTCATAGTTAGATACAGGGGTCAAGTTGACTGTTGAAGGTTGGAGTTCTAGGCGTATTTCTAAAGAACTGGTTGCTCAGTTAAGGAAGCCCTGAGCAAACCTGCAGGAGATTGTCTGATTGGTGAAGAGACCCAGCCCATGCCATGGTGGGTGGGGCTAGTCCCTGGACGGGAGAATAAGATGGAGGGAGGGAGCTGGTTAAGAAAGTTGGCATCCTTCAGTATACTTGCCCAAACATGCTAGATGGGCAAGTAAGGATCGTCCCTCTCTCGCAAGTCCCGCAGATACATAGATTCGGTGGGGTCAGGTCCCTCGCTGCTGGTGAGAGCTCTCCTACCACGCTGAACAAGGAATTGTAACCAAGAACCAGACGCCAGAAGCAAAACTCCTTGTTCCCTTGAGCTGTTTGGCGGACAACGTATTGGCAACAACGAGAGTAGCTACAACAGCAACTAAGGCTGTAAAATCCCATCCTCCCGTCCCAGCCGCAGGGTGCTGAGTTCCAGGTGTGCACACAGCACACCCCGTTTTGAATTTTAATTTCTAAGTGACAGATAAATCATCCAAATTTACCGAAAAATTGTGTTCATTTTCCTCTTATTAAATCTCAGGGTGCATTTTCCCCCAAAGGCATCTAAAGCTGCTAATGCTCTCGAATATCCCCGGCTCGTCCACAAGCACAGAGAAGAGCCAAGCAAAGCCTACGGAGGCTTCCTCACCACCCGGGCTGGGCTCTGCACAGATCCAGCAACGTGGACCCAAGGGGGCAAATCCCCCTTACAGAAGGGGAGCAGGTAGTGCTGGGAAAGTTTCTGCCCAGAGGTCGGGCTAACGCGGCAGTCTAAGACTACTAGGCGGCCGCAGCGCCTGTTTGTTTGCTTGCCATATTTTCGTTTAAAAATTGCCAAGTTGAACATGAAATGCCGACTAGGAAATTGCAAGGGTTTCCACAAAACATTCATAGCTAACTTTACTTTTTTGAGTACGTTTGATGAACAATTACTTCAAGTGCTTATTACTGCGCATTTATGGAAAACCA
Source organism: Typhlomys cinereus (assembly GCA_023101885.1). Classification (NCBI taxonomy): domain Eukaryota; kingdom Metazoa; phylum Chordata; class Mammalia; order Rodentia; family Platacanthomyidae; genus Typhlomys; species Typhlomys cinereus. Next base: position 2,516,890 of record JALPQD010000195.1, read on the forward strand.
CTGTATAATCACAAACGACGCCTGCCCGGCGGACAGCTGTGGGGACTTTGGGGAGTTTTCTATGTCCCCGAGAAATGAACGCACTGACTTCCTTTCCCCAGCCCCTGCATGGTGACAACATTAGCATATGAGAAATCAGCGCCTCGCAGCCTTGACAAAAGGTAATCTGCAAATATGAATGTACGTGCAAAGAAAGGCCCCAAGGGAAAAGCGAAAGGAGGGATGCTGGCGCTCCAGCACCGCAGGACCAGAAGCAGAAATGCCAAGCCCTGCCCACCTCATCATAACCACAGAAAAATCCAGACTATGTCCTGAGGCAGCCAAGAATGATCAAGAGTCAATCAATGATCAAGAGTCAATCACTCATCAATAAACAGGACTCTCCCTCTATTCAATCTCCCCAAATAATCTATTTTCTTTAAAAATAGATTTTAGTTTTCCTGACCAAACTGTACACCCTCTGATGGCATCAGCACAAATCATCTAACCCTGTCCACCAGGGGCCTAAAAGACGCCAGAAGGTTCTTGTCACCAAGACAAGCTGGGTGCAGACCGGTTTCTGTTGTGAGTGAGCTGTACCCCAACACAGTGCAGACCCCAGTCTGAGGGATCTGAGGGATCCCCTCATGGTTCGGCGAGATCCAGAGTCACCCTAGTGGAGCAACCGGTTGCCTTACCACATACAGCTGCCTCCAGATGGCGGACCACTCGCGGAGGGTCGTGGTGACCTCTTGAATAAGGGGCAGGTCTCCCGGGATGACGGTTTCATGTTGCCTGCGACACAGGAGAAAGCAGCTGACCCTCGGCTCCACGGACCCCCACGGACAGCACAGCCCGGCGGGCAATGGAGACAGCACGTGGCGCGTCCATCGCACGTGGAGAAGCGAGCACATCCCTAAGCTGGGTGCAGGTTCAGGTCAAAGTGAAGGAGGCAAAGAACCGCCGTGGGGCGTCTTAGAGGGTGGAAGGTCAGGGCCGGGAGGAAGAGAAAAATTACGAAAGACAGACAGACAGAGAGAGAGAGAAAGAGGATGTACAATCGAGCCTGGAAAGTGGAGGGTGGGATACAGGTATAGCCAAGTCAGCACTGGAGAAGAGCAAGGAGGAGGAGCAGGGGAAGCCACGTCCACAGCATCCTGGGGGAAGGAAGAGGACACGGCACTTGTCAGCCCTGCGGGCCGAAGACCCCAAGGGAATGGGCGGCCCAAGGTGGGTGGGGACAACGGTCAGGGCCAGAAAGGAGGGTGGGGAACAGAGGCTGGGAGTCACAGCACGGTCAGGCCAGGATCACGCAGTGGTCACTCTGCTCTGTGTGCCCACCCACGCCGGACACCTCAGGCAGAAGACCTAGGGACCAGCGTGCCAATCTGCCCGGTTGGGTGCAGCTTCGCTCACTAAGGGTCAAGGTAATAAATATCATGTCACTTTATTATTACGCTTCCTAACTGTGCCTATATAAATTCCTTTATATGCTTTGGAAGCCTTTTAAAAAAAATACTAATCTGGAGAGATGCCTCACAAGAGAAGGTTCCGAGTTCAAATGTCTGTCTGGTCCCATGTAAAAATGCCAGGTGAAAACCATGGTGGTCTGCACTTCTAGCCCCAGTGGGCAGAGCTGGGAAATCCCAGAGCGAAGCAAAAAGGAAGTAGAAGCAGTCCAGGATGATTCCAGAAGTCACCCTTGGTCCTCCACAGGATTATGAAAGAAAGAAGGAAGGAAGGGAGGGAGAGAGAGAGGGAGGGAGGGAGGCAGGGAAGCAGGGAGGGAGGGAGGAGAGAGAGAGGAGGAAGGAAAGGAAGGAAGGAAGTCAAGGAAGGAAGTAAAAGGAAGGAGGAAGGAAGGAAGGATAGAGAGAGAAAAGCGCATCAGCGATAAGAAGAAAGGAGAGAGAAAGCGAAACGGAAGCTAGAAAGAAATACCTAAAAGAGAAAGGAAAGAAAGAAAGAAAGAAAGAAAGAAAGAAAGAAAGAAAGAAAGATTAAAAAATACTAATCATATACTAATTGATTTAGGTACAGATTCTGACTCTGACAGACACCAGGTACATTAAATGCACTCCTTACTCGTGACTTTCTTTTTCTTCCTCTCAGAACTTGGCATGGACCGGAACAAAGGCTGCCTCGCCCATCATCAGCATCCTGCCTCCAAAGATCTCCCTGGCTTTAATTATGCATCATGGAGGCTGGGACAGGACCGTCCTTTTCATATGTTAAAAGTACAGTGCTTGCAAAGGCAATTTTGTAATCAGCTGAAGAGATGTCATTATGCAGGAATCATATGATTAGTAATTTTATAATTTACATATTTAACTGAGGGGGGCATGGAGCAGAGACCAAAAAAGAAAACATTTCAATATTCCTTCCTCCAGTTCACACCTGGCTATTCGTTCGCCATTTGTAATGGCTCCCGGTCCGCAGACGCCCTTTTAACGCCCTGTACCCCAGTCTGAAGACCTGCGGGAAGGATGCGTCATGGCGATTTGAGAAGAAAATTCCCACGGGTCCCAATGCAACAACTGTCACTTCCCCCAAACTCTGCTTATATCACAGCCCGCCAAGGTTTCTGGGGAAACAAATTCTGGGGGCCAGGTGGTGTCTACCAAATGGAGTAGCTTGTGGAGAAGGTTGAGGTCTTCTAGAATCTTCCTCAGGTTACAGGAGAATGACTACAGCTTTAAGCCACAATTTCCAGAATCAACCAATGATTATGGAGAAAGATAATGGTCATGATAGTGCTGACTCTTTAAAGGATCAAATTTGGGGGCTGGAGAGGTGGCTCAGGGGTTAAGCCTCTGCCTTGCAGGCGGAAGGTCCTGAGTTCGGATCCTAGACCCCACATATAGACGCCGGGCAGAAGCGGGGGCGGCCTGCGTTTCTGGTCCTGGTAGGGCGGAGCCTGTGAATCCCAGGGCAAAGTAAACAAAGAGGTGGTGGAGGCGTCCATGGTAGTTCCCGAATTCGCCCGTGGTTCTACACACACACACACACACACACACACACACACACACACACAATTGAATAATAAGAAATAATAAAAAAAAAATTTAAAGGATCAAATTGGGCTAAAGAGGTGGCTCAAGGGTTAAGACTCTGCCTTGTGAGCAGAAGGTCCTGAGTTCGGATCCCAGGCCCCATGTAAAAATGCCAGGCAGAAACAATAGCAGCCTGCACTTCTGGCCCTAGAAGGCAGAGTCTAGGAAATCCCAAAAAGAAGCAAAAAGGATATAGAAGCAATCCAGAATGATTCCCAAGTCACCCTTGGTCCTCCACAGGGACACACAGTGCCCTCTGATCACACACACACACACACACACACACACACACACACACACACACACACACAGAGGCAGGCAGGCAGGCAGGCAGATATTTTTTAAAGAAAGATCAATCAGTGTCTGGCACAATCCGCATTGCAAGTCCCCTTCCCTCCCAGTGTTCCAGAATCCCCACGGTCACGGACAGCTTCCCTCTCAGTGTCCTAACGTGACCACGCTGTGTAGTCAGCAGCCACGCCACGTGCAATCATTTCAATTTTTCATGTAGACATCATGTAGACAAACTTACCCTTTTCCTTCCACGATCGCTTCCTTCAGATGAATGTACGAAGCAGGAAATATGCCCTTAGAGGGAAAAGAGGGAGAATGCTATTAACAGTGACTGAAAATCAAAAAAAATAGTCCCAAAAGGTAGGGGAAAGAGGGGTGGGTGCCATTAATTGCACAACTGTGAGCTTTACACACGGCACGGCACTGAAAACGCCAAGCACGAAACAGCAGCTCTGTCAGCACAGTGAGCAACAGATGTGTTTGCAAAACGATTCTACAGAGACGGGGACGCGCTCGTCTCTCCCCAGGCTGCCCCTGTCCACGCTGACCCCGGCTCTGGCACGCTCAGGACAGCCGGTGCATGACAACAATTCTGAGGGTGCGCACCGACACCCCCGACAAACAACAGAACCTGCCTGAGCCCCTCGCCCACTTCTCTACCGACCACTGACTGAACCCCCATGTGTTTCCCAACAGAAAGGTCAGGGGTAAGATAGGAAGGTGGGGTGAACCTCACCCACCTGCAGGCATGTGGGGCAAACACAGCTGGCTGACAGGTTCTCTGACTCCCAAGGGCAATGCGCACATGCCCGCGCATGCACAAGACAAATACACACGGACATACACACACTTAGACACACCTGCATGCATCACATACCCACACACCCACACACACACTTATGAACCTATACAATATATACCTACGTAGCAACACACACACACCTATGCAACTACATACACAAACATACGCACCTATGAACGAAGATATAAACACATCTACGTGCCTATACATACACATCTACATACCTATACACACCTATGTATACACACATACACACACCTATGTATATACACACACAGACACCTGTGTGCCTACACACACACCTATGCGCTTACACACTATATACGCATATACTTATACCCACATACATATGCACAGGCACTCTACATAGATACCTACACATTAACATACAGTTATACAGCTACGCACCTACACACATACATTCACCTTTAAACATATACTTATGCCTATGCACCTACGCCCATATCCACATATCTACATACACACACGTACACACAACTATAAGCCTATACATACATACATATATGCACCTAAGTACCTACACAAACACACACAACTATACACTACACACCTATACATATCCATACACACATACAAATCAAAAGCACATACACACACATATGCACTACACATACACCTACGCACCTACACACATCTGTACACACACACACAAGCCATGACAATGGTGACATCCTGAGAGAAAGCAGGAACAAGCACAGGCCCGATGGGGCCATGGAGTAGGTCAGGGCAGCGTCGGCCAGTGACCACTGACGCGCGCACAGACACTCAAGGCACCTGCTACAGGAAAGGAGGGAAGAGGAGCCCACGACCGTGTTCCCCTGGGATGTGACCCAGAAAGCATGCCACATCCTGTTTGGAGAAGCCTGGGGCGGAAGGAGATCCCAGGAGGGCTTCAGGCGCCCACCAGGAAAGTGATCAGATGAAACACCAGGGTGGGGAGACAGCGCATCGGTTAGGAGCTTGTGGCACACATAAGAAGACCCAAGTTCAATTCCCCGCATCCACACTGAAGGCCTTCAAAGCCGGTGGCAGCTGGGCCTGAACCAAGCCCATAGTCCTAGTTAATTCTGAAGTCTTCAACCATGGCTCAAGCAGAAGAAACTAGAAGCTTCCTCAGCAGGGGCCTTGATGGAAGAAAGGGAAGTTGCGGTGAAAGAGGATTCCTTAGACGAATCAGCTCCACCCTCTGCTGGTTTGAAATCTCTCTCGTCCACAGGCCAAAGCTGTGCGTCTGGCATGCAGGGATGTGCGCTGGGCAGGGCCGGGGGAGGGGTGACCTGTTCTGACCTGTAGATCGCTCAGCACTGCCACTCCTGATGCCCACTGCCTCCCTGGGCAGCCCCACAACCGGAAGGAGGCTGCTCTGGGGATCAGTCTGGAGAGTTCCCAGATGGGCAGCCTGGCACAGCCGGGCTCAGGGTTCTGAAGCGACAGAGAGCCCATGGCATGGGAGCTGCCAGGCTGCGAAGCTTTATCACAGGCCTGGAATCACAGGGTCCAGCCCAGCGAAGCCACAATGAGAGGCAAGTTCCGAGGCATCGAGCACCATCAGGTACTGAAACATTCACGCTAACGTGGACGGCCTGACCATGGCTTAGCAAGGACTTGACTTCAAGCCCACAGCATCCACAGAATGACAGGCAAGAGCCGTGGTCAGGTTTTGAAGCTAAGAATGTGGAAGCCACACAGATTTGTGGAGGGGTGCGGCCGCCGCAAGAGCTGAGGGGAAATTGCAGGATTTGGTTTCGGATATTCAAAGAACTGTGCATGCAAACTACCCTAGAAAGGCAGCTCTTTCCACTGGACTAGGGTAACGTGCAAGAGGGGCTTTGCATGCTAGCTACCTTATCAAGGACAGCATGCACTTTAAAACTGCAGGCGACTTCTTAAAGCTACAACGCTCAGCTTGTTGCAGCTCATTGCAAAAGAGGACACAAAATTCCATCAGAAAAAGGACTCTCCCTTTTGAGAACAGAGATCAATACCCTATCACAACCCAGCAAGTTGCTCATGGAACTACACACCTGTTGAAGAGCCGGACTTCCTTTTTTTTGGGGGGGGGGAGGTGGGGAAGACAGGATCTCACTGTACAAGACCAGGCTGCAGCCCTCCAAGGGCTGAGATCACAGACCCTCGCCCCCACCTTTGGCCAAAGCCAGGCATTCTTCGGCCATTCACTGTTCAGAGGAAAGGGTTCTAGATCATTCATATCCCAACTCATATGCAAAGAAAGAGACACAGCAGGACGGGAGTGGGAGTGGGGAAGGGACATGTGTCAGGTGGGATGAGGACTTACCTTCTTGGACTTCTTCCGTAAGGTGTAACCTCTGTACCATCCTACACAAACACAAAGGGGAAGCAGGTTACCACGAGGGACCCCAGAGGCCTGCTTAACAGTCCAGGTGTGCAGAGGTCACAGCCTTGGGGACGAGCCCGGGAACCCATCTGACTTCCTGGAAGAAGCGCTGGGCAGCCCACCCCACCTCACCTCCACCTGCAATATAAGGTTCCAGAGGAGGGCTTGCCCTTTGACCCAGTGTCCCTGAGTAGGCTCCTTCTGCATGCGTTTCCTATCTCCCCCTCTGCTGACTGGGCTCAACTGTCTCTCCAAGGGCGCATCAGAGACAGCGCAACAGAAAACCTATTGAGAGTTCTCTTCCTCCTTCTGCAAGAGGGAAGAGTCCTGCCCCCGGGCAGTCATGATCTCACAAAGTCCTTCTGTGCAAAGACAGCCCTCCACAGAAAGGCCAGGCCCTAGCGCTAGGGCCCCCCAACCCTTAGGAGATGACCTGGATCCAACTTCCTGCGACGGCCTTCAGGCAGGAGAAGGAAAGCGGGCAGAATGGAAGACTTGCCAGCACTGTTCCCATCAAGGGCTGGACGGAAGAGCTACTTCAGCAGCAGACCACACCCGACCTCGCCCTCCCCTCCCATCAAAACAGATGCGAAATCACATCTCTGCAGAGGCTGCGAGTCAGCTCCCTGGGCCTCGGTGAGGAGGAGCCCCGTGGATGTTCTCTTACCCCAAAACACTGCAAACTGCTACCTCTATCCTGCTTCTAGAACCAACTCGGAAGATCAGAGACGAACCTCACCCCTGCCTCACGGGAGCCGAGAAGCCGCAGAGCAGCAGGAAGCACGTGGGGAACAGGAGCTGGGTAAATGGGGGGGGGGGTCGACGCACTCGGGGAAAGCCAGAGCCCAGAACCCTAGATGGACCAGGAGCACAAGTTCTGACCAGCAACAAGGGGCCGCCACAGCACGGGGTGTCAGTAAAGGAAGCCGCAGCTCCCGAGGACCCGCCAAGACCCAGCTAGGGTCAGATGAAGCCATCTGGGGACCCAAGAAGATGGAGGGGGCACAGCAAGATCTAAAGATCAGGCGTGGGCCGCACATCTGAAGGACGATCTCAGACTGCTTCAGATGCGCGGGCCGGAATCAGTGGCCACCTGCTGCCTGTGCACAGACAGCAGGACACAGAGGGACAGTGATCTAATGAGTTATTCAAAAGCCGTACTGGCTCCACCGAAAGGCCCGTCCTTCATCCTGTTACTCCGTCCTTGAGATTAACGCGCAGCATCAGTGCGTCCTTTCTTCTTGAAAGTGACGGTGGATTAATGTCCTAGAATATGCGAGGCAGGACCCGAGATAAGAAAAAGTCAGCAACCAAGTAAAACTAAAAGGAGCTGCGTAAGGGGTGTGCTGAAAGCCCAAGAGACTTCCCACATGCGAAGAGACTTGCCAACAGGCTCCTAGTCAGAGAGGGGGAAACGCGCAGCCCGCCGCCCACTGAGCCGTGATTAAAGAGAAGCAGAAACGGGAGGTTGGAGGGTATGGTATGCCAGCCCCGGACGTGGAAACCAGAGTGTGGGGCCAGGTGCTGGCAAGAGCGTGGCACACTTTGCTCCCCAAAGCATGGGCCGCACGCCGAGGTCAGTTTCTTGCTCTGGTTTGTCTTGTGTTTTGAAGGGTAAGTGTTGGGGTAAGAGGAGGAGTCTGCGACTTCCTGCGGTAGACAGTGGTTTCTTTTGAAATGGGGCTTTCTAAGCGAAGGGTTTCCCCAAATTATCTTTGCATATGTGCTTCCTTCACCAAGCAGGACCTGTCTGCTCCCTGCCGAGACCATCCTCGGCGTGCCAATTACAGACACAGCGTGGACCCGGCCTCAGCTCCTCCACGAGTGGCCGAAACAGCAGGTCCAAGCCACGCACGTGCTGCGCACCAGGCCGTTCCCTGGAAGGGAGGATGATGTCGCCGTGGGAATGAAGGGATGGCGCAGGATGAGCTGCGAGGAGGGCGCCGGGCTGGGGCCGGAGCATGAACAGAGGTAGAACTTCCAGGCAGGCTTTGCTGGTAGCTTCTCTGTAACCAGCACACCCGCTCCAACCAGAGACACCCCACGAACGGACCACAAGCTCAAGAGAAACAGTCTGCGGGGCCCAGGAAGGTCACCCAGTAGAGATGCTCATTATCCCTTTTAAAATTCTGAACTCATGCGGTCCAAATACCACGGCTTCATCTAAAAGAACACCCTGATTTCACGCAGCGGTAACTTCCCCAGGCACAGCCCTGGGTCAACTCAGGGGTCAGAACTGCCTCAAATCTAGCCAGTGGGCGTGACTTACAGCAGGACCCCGCCCTGACTGGCCCCTGGGACGTCTGCCTCTGCCCACTGGATGTGACCTCTGCTGTACAGGCATGCCTAACCTTTTTGACATCGCCACGTGACATGGTCAACTTCGACGAGCACGCTTGAGAACCAAGCATTCACTTAGGAGAAAAAAATGCAACATCTTCAGACTGTTTAAGTTATGACTTTGTGTTGCTGTCTTTGGCAGCATGCGGCTGGTGGGTCACGGGTTGGACGTACCTACACCTATACAAGTCGGAGAGAGATCAATGTCACATCACCGGAAGGTCGACGTGGTCTATGAGCCTCATTAAATAAAGAGCAGTCGTTAGAAATAAAGGAAGGGAAAGGAAGCCACAGAGCAGAGGAGGAGAGGGGAGGTGATCGCACAGAATTACATCCTTCGCAGCAACCAGCGCGGACACAGGGTGGGACTTTACTCTATTTTCATCTGACGATGACAATCACATCTCCATGTTTCCCAAAGAGGAAACCAGGGCTGCCAAAGTATTTCTCAGGTCAGAACACAGCAAAGAGTGAGTTGTCGAGGCGACTCATTTTATATGCACGGGTCTTTGCAATGACCGAAGAGTTTTAATCAGAACCCAGCCTGGCCGACAAATTAACCGCGCGTGGAGGACTGATCATGATGTGGGGCTGAAGGTCAAAGGCCGAGAGCAGCCAAGAGTGAAGCTAAGTGGGTCACAAGACCACTGCCCTGACCCAGGACGGCTCAGCTGAATGAGGCCACTCTCCTCCGGAAGGCAGGGGCACAGCTGCAAGCCCCACGCTGCCGCCACACGGCAGGAAATCATTAACGATTCAGGAATGACATCACCGCAGCACTGATGACACAGGAACTTCAAGCCCAACTGATAGCAAAAAAAAAAAAAAAAAAAAAAAAAGTTAAAATAAAACAAAGCAAATTAAAAAAAAAAAAAAAAAGATATCAGAGTGCTTCCCTTCCTATCAGACAAGGGTCTGGGATGAGAAACTGATTCTTCACCCTGACTTAAGTTTCTCTCTGTTCCCCCGAACCCCTGGCAACCCGCGCTGGGAGCGGATAAGGAAATACAACAGACAGCTGTCAAAACTGACCACCACAGCTCCTGCTGCCCCGCTCCTGCTGGGGACCTCTGCTCCCCGGCTCACAGCTGCCTGCAGACACGGGCCGCTGAAGCCCCCTCTGTCCAGAGCAGGCCTTTCTACAGGAAAAGAGGCAGAGGAGGCAGCTCTAAGCCGACCACCTCCGACGGAGACCTAAGGCCTCTGCTTCTCAGAGGCGTCCCCAAGGACGCGAGACTCGGCCGCCGCTGCGCCTACAGGTGGAAGGCAGCTCATTCCGCCACAGGCACAATGTGAAGATCTCTCGGGAAGGAGCTCAATTTGCTGATTACTCTGGGATGGCTACAATTTCCTCCCCCACTTGGGCAAATTTAGCTAAACCTGACGGAAAAGCAATTTAGTCCGTTCAATTGTCCGTCTTAATCAGTTCTTGTCACTTACACCCTATGGAGAGAACCAACTCTTCCCAAAGACAACACAACAGCACAATCTGAACAAAATTTCTAAATAATGAAAACAAGAGGACCGAGGAGATGGGTCCGCAGGTAAAGCATTTGCCGTGCAAGCAAAAGGATCAGAGTTTGAATCCCCAGATCCAGCATTAAAAAAAGTGATGGATGGAGTGACCTGCCTGTCATTCCAGCCTTGGAAGGCAGAGATTAGGAATCTCCGGAGTTCACAGACTAACCAGACCAGCCCTATCAGTGAGCTCTGGGTTTGATTAGAAACCTGTCTCAAAACGAATAAGGTGGAAGAGCAACTGAGGATGATTCTGACATCAACTGCAGTTTCCACAGGCACATACTCCATATGCACATACATGAAAATGGACAAAGAAAAAAGGAAACAATTCGAGCCCATCGCAACTTCCCTTTCATGCAAAATGACAAGGACATAAAATGAAAAGTTGCCACTTCAAATTAAGCTACAAAACACTCAACAAAAAGGCCCACGGCAAGAAGTAAAGATATGAAAAAAGCCATTGTAATCAAGAGCATGCATATCTGATAACCAACCACACCTCCACTTCATGACTGCATCCCAAGTAACGACAATCTGTTCACCCCACAGAAAATGGGGGTCAGAGATAAAGAAGGACAGGAAATAAGAGGTGGGTCTTCTGAGGAGAGCTGCTAAGAAATCGATGTGAGAACAGAAAGAACGAAAGACGGAAAAAATCTCCAACTCGCATTGATGTCAGATCACCAAACTAAAATCTTAAATCCATTTTCCATTAAGCGGTCCAGTTCAGTCCCCCAACGGTGAGCTTGAGGGGCTCAAGATAGGAATGGTCTTAATAAAGTTTTATTTAAACCAACACAGGGCTCTCCCCACCTTCCCTGGACACATCCGCCTAGAGAAGCCCACCCTGAGGCAGTCCGTGCTTGCTGCTCTTGTGAAAGGGAATCACGTTGCCAACGGCGCGGGAGCCTCCAAAACCCAGAAGAAAACACTCACCTTCGTATGTCTCCAGGATGTGCACAGTGTCTCCTATTTGCAAAGACAGCTCGTCCACTCCCCTGGCATCGTAGTTATAGAAAGCTGTTGGGGGAAAAGGGGGACACATGTTAACAGAGTCGAGGTGTGGGCCTGTGTGTGTGTGTGTGTGTGTGTGTGTGTGTGTGTGTGTGCGCGCGCGCGCACGTGTGTGTACACACGTGTGCAGGTCGGAATCAAGCTCTGGAGCCCTGCATCTTTTTGGAGACGAGGTCTTTCACTGCCCTGGGACTCGCTAATTTGGCAAGACTGCCTGGCAGAGGAGACCCAGCCGCCCTCCTCCTGCCCAGGACTGGGGTCTAAGCACCCGCCTCCATGTCCGCATTTTTACATGGGTAACAGAAATCAAACTCAGATCCTGTGGAAGGAAGCATTTTATCAACTGACATCCTCCTCTCCCTTCCCCCACATCTCTGTTTTTAATGTAGACATCTACATAAACTCCGCCTCTTCGATGTCCAAAAGGAAGCCTTTCCTTCCAGACAGAGAAGGGAAAAGGACCCTATCAATAACATTTCATAACTGTTCATGCTATCAGACAGCCCTTTATTTTTCCTATTGTGGGCAGACGTAAAAAGCGTCTATAATTTACCACTCAAAATGAACTATGCTTTTCAGTGAGCCGATCAGTAGCATTGTACTTCGCGATGTCCACAACTATCTGTGTGGTCTTACGTGTGGTCTCGCTTACACGGAACCATTTCCACCACTCCACAAAGCCAGCACCCACCCAACTCCACCCTATTGCTCCCGCCCCGGCAGCCCCTCATCTACTTTGGGTCTCGGGGTTGTGGTAGTGCACAGAAGGTGAACACGCAGAATTTGCTCTTTCATGTCTGACTTCTGAAACTCAGTCCTCAAGGCTGACCTGTGCATCAACCATCAGAGCCTGATGCTATTCCCTCCTGGGAATGTTCGTTCAGTAACAGGAAGAGGGGGAGGACATTATCAGCCCCTCTTCAATATCACGTCACAATCTTATCAGCAACTTTTCAGCATCAAGTTATACTCTTATCAGCAACTCTCCAATATCACGTCATAATCTAGCTTTCATAGACTATTTTAAGTATTAACTATGCATTAATTGCACATGGACTAAATATCCTCTGGAAGCCAAACTGATAGGATTATCAGTGGCTGCTATTAAGCTAATTGATGACATCAAAATCACAGTCAAAAATGTCTCCAACATCAAGCAGTGTGAGGCAGCCACCGTGCTCCCCGTGCTGTGATCCACTGTCCCTCTAGAACTATAAGCCAAAAGTAAACCTTTCTCCCTCAAGTTATTGTGATTGGAATATTTTATAACAGCAACAAGAAAGCGGCTAAAAGAACACGTATACACACACACATACGCACACAGTTATGTCCCTCCAACCCAACTCAAAAAGATGTGCGCGTCAATGTAAAAACCATCTCAAATTCTCCATCACATGTCTCACCGCCCACCAGCCGAGCTGGACCCTCCTGAATCCTGTCCTCTACCTTGCTGTGCTGGTAAAATCCTCCTTCGCTGTATCACGTGCAAACTCCCCCACAGAACCCCGACTGACTCTCTGGAGCACGGTGCCTCACTGTCCTTCCAACCCCACATTCCTTGCCCTGGATTTCTCCCGGTGGGAGAAGCCAGCTGTCCCATGCCGTGGCCCTACCAGGGGTTCCCCACACAGGGCGTTTCCCACCGGGCACACCTGGGACGCAGGTTCTGGACACAACGCCGTCCTTCAAGCCCAATGCCCGCTCTTACACAAGCTCAGCTGACTTCAGATTGTGCAGTCACGCAGCCCCCAACTACGAAAAGGAAAAGGCATACGCCTTTCAACCTGGCGTGCTCCACACCAAGGATGGGGCCATGCTTATCTGCACAAAGGGGTACACTTGAGCTGCCCTGGAAGGCCTAGGCAGGCTGCAATTGCAGACCCGGGCAGCCTTGGCAGGGTGCATGTCCTCATTCCACAGACGCCAGAGGATCAGGCAACACCTGCCCCCTGATATCCTAGCATGGCCACCAGCGCAAGATGCACCTGGAAGCATCTGTCCCCTACAGGAAGGACGCCTGTCTCACTGACATCTGTCCCCACAGGAAGGACGCCTGTCTCACTGACATCTGTCCCCACAGGAAGGACGCCTGTCTCATTCACTCGCATGTGCATTCTGTGTGTAGAATAACACCGTAGTCCACACTCACTGATGAGGGCCTTACAGTGATGGGACTGAATGTGCACCTTCCAGAATCTTCCCCAGAAAGGCAAAGCAAAGGCACTTCCACATGGGCGAAAAAGAAAATTCTCTAGCATCAAAAGCCACACGAGGCCTGGAAAGTCTCATTTTCTTAAGAATTTTACCCCAAATTCATAAAACGTAATGTTCCCCCAAGTGACAGAAAAGGTTATTACTAGTTATTAAGTTTATTTAGCATTTTATAGTGACTCTTTAACAGGAAATAACTGCACCAGGTAAAAGAAGCCTCGAGCAGATGCTAAGCTGCCCCTGATCAGTACAGGGATCTTTAAGCCGTTAGGAGCCATAAACGCATTTATCACCTCTGCTAACAGCGTCCCTTCCGCCCTGCCTACTGTGTCACAGGTCCAGAAACACAGAGGTAGAAACGCCAAAAGCAAAATACAACTGAATGTGTCAAATGTCCATACCCTGGGCGTGCGTGAACGTGCGTGAACGTGTGCAGCGTATGTGGGGGGGCACATACGGGCTCTCTGACTCCTCGCCTTGAAGAACGCTCTCCCCCTCTGTCCCTGACACCGTGCAAGGGCGGCAAGATTCCCACACAGAATCAGAAGCACAAAGGCAACCACGAAATGAGGCACGAGATCCACAAAGCGATACAGGAAGGAAAGCACAGCCTTAGAGGATCCCGTGCCCGGCTTTATAGGGCGCAGCCCAACCTAAGGCGTGCTCGGCCTTAAAGGGTCTTCAGTGTGCACGGCCTTGGAGGTCATGTGCAAGGTCTTAGAGGGTCGTGTGTACGGCCTTAGAGGGTCGTATGCACGGTCTTTTTCTTTTTAAGGATTAAGGTAGAGTTTACTAGAAGAGAGAAAGAATGGAATTCATGGACTCCACATGTGGCGTATCACAGGGGCAAGGGCGTCCTGGTGAACTCATGGGCTCCAGGCATGGAATCCTGAGGGGCATGGACAGGGAAAAGAACTCACAGACGCCACCTGTGGAGCGCCAAGGGGCATCGCCCTGTGCATGATCTTAAACAGGCGTGTGCTCGGCCTTAGAAGATCCTGTGTCCAGCCTAAGGGGGCACGTGCACGACCTAAGGAGAGAGTGTGCGGCCTTAAACAATCAAGTGCACAGTCTTGGGCGGCGTTTACATCACAAGAGTTGGGACCACAGCACGGACTGCCCACAGCCTGGATCTTCACTCAAGTCAGTATTGATGCTAAATAATGCAGCCATTACAATACTTAATATATGCTTATCTGACAAGAAGGGAAAGACTGCGTGAAGGTCCTCCAGAGACATCGGCATGCCAGTTCCCAGGGCCTGTGTATGTACCCCACAAGGCCAAGAGGACACCGCGGTGTGACAAGGGGGAGCAGGAAGAGCGGTCCAGAAAGGAGGAGTCCACGCAGTCCTGTAAGCTCAGTCCACGCAGTCCTGTAAGCTCAGGCCACGGCCTAGATGTTCCATGGCCTCTGTGGCCCTGCGGGCCGTGGGCACTGGGGCTTTGGGTCTCCAGGCCTGGCAGTGACCAACCCAGGCTGCTGCTGATGTGTTTTGGCAGGAGTGCAGGAGGTGGGTGCTGAGGGGGCTGGGAAGAGGTCCCGGCAGGGGGTGGGAAGTGAGGCAAGGAAGGCAGAGTGAAGGGGGGAACAGGGAAGGCAGGGAGGGGCGATGGGAGGCTGGGGAGATGACCCAATTGTAAAGTCTTTGTCTTACGAGTATGAATACTTTGATTTTGATCTCCAGAGACCACTAGTGAATTTCTGGTTCCTTACAAAGAAAAGGCCAGAAATAAAACCTCAGTTTGTCATTCAGAACAAACCACGATGATTCATCGCATTCTCAAAGTCAAGCTACGAAGCATCAGGACCATCTGGTGGGTGTGGACAGTACAGCCAGGAAAAGCCAGGACAGTCCACCCAGCCACGCATACGCAGGAGGCCGAGGTGGCGACCACAGTTCAAGGCCTGCTCCTGCGTGGAGTGAGGATGAGGCGTGAGGATGACGGTTCAAGGCCAGCCTCGGGGCCGAGGGGTGCAAAAGCCTGAGCACCTGAGTGACTTGACTCAAAAGAAAACAGCAAACTGCGGGCAGAGGGTCCAGCTCAGGGCCAGAGCCCTCGCCTACCAGACGCAAGGCCCCGGGTGCCATGCCCAGCACTATGAAGAGAGAAGAGGGTGCGGAGGGAGAGGGAGAAAAGAAAGCAAGGCAAAATAAGGCCGGGGGGCACAGTGAGCTCACCCCAACCTGCAGCCCCGTATCTCCCCTTCCGACCATCTCCCCCACACTGTTTGGCCCCAGGCCTGCGGCTCCTTCTCCCTCCATATACCCTGCCCTGCACACGCCCCGCGCCTGCCTTCCTTCTAGAGGGGCTGTGGGTGACACCCTCACCTTGCCATCCCTACTGCACCCCGCTCACCCACCTCTGGCTCCACGGACCCTCCCAGGCCCCCGCCATGAGCTGTTACTGCTGCTGGGCGATCTCTCCTTCCCCTGCCTGGCTGGGTGCAAGCCCGCCATTCATTCTGCATCCTTCTCCGCATCCTAGCGGGATCCCGGCTGTCCCGGCCTGACCGCACAGCTCAGCACACGCCTGGAGCTTCCTCTAAGCTCTGGGCCATGGAGATTTCGCACTTTGGTTACCTACACGTGAGCCTGTCTCACCAAACCACAACGCCTGAGCAAGGGAAACGCACGTTAATCATCGACTTCCCAGCACAACAGCTAAGGCTGGGCCCTGCAGGCACCCGGACAGCGCCACTGACTTACAGCCAGGTCACAAAGCGAGCTTGGCAGAGTGTGAGCAGGAAAACATTTCCCCTCACAACACTTGGCCCAGAAGCAGGAGCTACGAATGTACTCAACCAATCAGAGAGACCGCAGCTTTGCAGCTTCCTGTCTTTTCTGAGTGATGAGATATCTAACACTCCCCCACCACGGGCCACATCTCAGAGCAAAGGGAAGGCCATCCACAGCTCCCGCCCCATCCTCTGAGCTCAGGGCTCCAAGCACTTGCCTGGATTCTCCACACCCTTGAAACATGGCGTCAGTATTTCAAGTAGCAGCTTAAACGTAATTAAGTTCTTTTTAGAAGTAATTTGTGAAAATCTGTTGTTCTCTTTGTGAGCTCATTCCCTTTGTCTCTCTTTAGTGAGAGATACTCAAGGCCAGCTCGTTGTGAAGGCTGGAAAACAAAACATGTCCTCAAAGGATGGGGCAGGGCCCTGCCTGTGTGCCGTGGCACCCTGGGTCTTGTCACAAAGAAAGAGCCCTTCGCACACTGGGCCAGCCAGGAAACACTGGGTTGAAAGAATCAGAACTGTACACATGCTAGAAACCGCCCTCAAGGAACAAGGCCAGATGCCGACCCGGGGCCTGGAGATGCTGGAGAACTAACACCCGCCACAGCTGTGCTACACAGAGAACGTCAGCTAATGCTACCAAGGCCACCGTGGGAGGGAAGCGGGTGTCATTAGCCCAGAAGTAAGGGACAAACAGGCTTGGGAAGATGGCTGAGGGGTGAACGCCTTTGCCTTACAAACAAAAGGATCTGAGCTCATGTCTCCAGATCCTACATAAAATGCTGGAGGACTGCAATTCCGGCCCTGGAAGGAGGAGCCTAGGAAACTCCAGAACAAAGCAACAAGGAGGTAGAGCGATTCAGGATGATTCCTGATGTCACCCTTGGGCCTCCACAAACACACATACTCAAGTGCCCTTTGACACACACAGAATGAGAGAGAGAGAGAGAGAGAAGGAGAGAGAAGAGAGAGAGAGAGAGAAAGAAAGAAAGAAAGAAAGAAAGAAAGAAAGAAAGAAAGAAAGAAAGAAAGAAAGAAAGAGAAAGAAAGAAAGAAGAAAGGAAGAAGGAAAGAAGGAAGGAAGAAGGAAGGAAGAAGGAAAGAAAGAAAGAAAGAAAGAAAGAAAGAAAGAAAGAAAGAAAGAAAGAAGAAAGAAAGAAGAAGAAGAGAAGGAGGAGGGAGGGGAGGAGGAAGGAGGGAGGGAGGGAGGGAGGAGGAAGGAAGGAAGGAAGGAAGGAAGGAAGGAAGGAAGGAAGGAAGGAAGGAAGGAAGGAAGGAAGGAGAAAAGAGAAATGAAGGAAGGAAAGGTACAAACAGACCACGCAGCACGCACAGCTCTCACGGAGCTGAGGCCGTGCCCAAGGTGTCCCTTCCGAGGAAGCTAGACCAGCATTCTAGACAGGTGAACGGAGCAGCGACAGTGCAAAGGTCCAGGAGCGCAAGACCCCGAGTCGGCTCAGCCCCTCCAGGCCAGGCATTTCCTCACCTGACTGTGAGCCCCTCCAAGGCAAAACCATGACTCACTACGGCCAGCCTGTTACCACGCCAGCCCTCAGCAGGCAGGAGGGCGCAGAAGAGACTAAAAGGAAATCTGCTGAAGTCCCTTAAACGCTAGTGAATGCATCACCTGTGGTGGGCTTCAAGGATCAAATGAATAATAACAAGCAAGACACTTAACCAAAGAAGCAGCAGACAGACAGACTCCAACGACCACAAGACACTGCACGAAGACACCGGAAGCGGCAGCAAATGGAAAGACATCCATGGTCTCGCAGACATCAGCGGAGTCCGAAGCAGTCCAGGGTCAGTGCCGCGCCTATGGTGGTGTGGCGACACTTCGGCGACAGACGCATCCATCCTAAGGACTCAACAACAGAGGCACCACGAACAACATGGGAGTGAAGATCTGACTACAGCCACCCAAGAGACAGCAGAGAAACCAACACATGGACCAAAGGCCCGGGCAGGGCTATGCCCACCGAAGGTCAAAGGATGCTGTTGCAGTCGCCTGCATGGCTGCTGATAAATAACCATCAAATGGCTTAAGAGAACAAGGGGTTTATTTTCTTACTGATAGTCCAGTTACAGTCTGTAGTCCAACTTGACGGAAGAATATGCACTAACGCCAGGGCCGAGGGAACTGGCCACACCATCTCTACATAAAGACTGAGAGAGGGACGATCCTTACTTGCTAGACCAGCATGTCTGGCCAAGTGTACATAAAGTGCCAACTCTCTCAACCAGCTCTGTGCATTTTATTCCAGGGCCCTAATCCCAGCAACCTAGACCATCCCCATCAGCCAGATAATCTCCTGCAGGTTTGCTCTGGGCCTAACTCAACCACTAATTTTCCACAAATATGCCCAGAGCACAAATCCTCAACTGTCGAATTGACACCTGTATCTAACTATGACATGCCAACCATACCATCCCACAAGAGAGGCCTCAGCTCTCAATGGACAATGGACAGCACTGAAAACAGGAAACCAACAAGGGCGGCCACTCGGCATCCACAAAAAACTAAACAGACACAGACAAAACTGCGAAACTCCAAGAAGAAAACGGCATTGGTCCCGCGGAGATTTCTTGGATGTGACATGAAGGAACAGGCAACGAAAGGCAAGAGAAATAATCTAGTCTTCACCAGAATTAAAAACGCCCGTGCGTCCAAAGCTACTCCAGAGGCCAGCAAGACAGCTCAGTGGGAAAGACACCTGTTCGCACCCGGTGACTTGACCCTTGAACCTGGTGACTTGAGTTCAACCCCGGAAGCCCACACGGTGGAAGGAAAGAACTGACTTCCGGAAGCTGCACGCTGACCCGCATGTGTGCCTCAGGGCATGCATGCGTATGACCGTCCCTCAACCTATCTTTCTATCTATTTCTATATCTCACTCTATTTCCCCTCCCTCTCCTCCCCTCTCTTAATAAATAAATCAGTGAACAAATAAATAAACCATGAAAAAGGATACCACTCAAAGAGCAGACTGGCAGCCCACAGAACAGAGAACACTTGTGAATCCTCTAGCACGTAAAAGAGCCTTATCTTGAATATGTAAAGAATTTCCACAGGGCTGGAGAGACAGCTCAGGGGTTAAAGCTCTGCCTCACAAGCAGAAGGTCCTAAATTCAGATCTCTGGTCCCACGGAAAAACACGCCAGGGGCCTGCACTTCTGGCCCTGGTGGGCGGAGCCTGGGAAAGCCCAGAATGAAGCAAAAAGGAGATAGAAGCCCTGCAGCCAGGATGATTCCTAAGGTCGACCTTGGTCCTTCACAAGAACACACATGCAGGCACACACACAGCTAAGTAAAATAAACACATACGTACATACGGACATATGTACATACGGACATACATACACAAACAGAAGTTTCCTCATTAAAAAAAAAAAAAGAAAAAAGAATTTCTACAAACCTACACCAAAGTTGTACAAAAGGAAAAGATTTGAATAGAAATTTCTCCAGTGAAGACAGACCGGCGGCCACAAAGCCCAACATCAGTGCACTTGTCACAGAACCACACAGGTGCTCGCAGGACGCCGCCAACTGTCACAGAACCACACGGTGCTCGCGGGACGCCGCCAACCCTCGCGGACGAGGGCTGCCTTCCCCTCTCTCCAAGCGAAAGACAAGGAAAGAGACGTCTTTCTGAGGGCAGAACAAAACCAGACTCTCTACATACAAGAATGTAAAATCGTCATGTTCTAACAACCCCTTCCATGTATGTACCCCAAGGAATGTGTGAGCGGGCTCTTGCACAGACACTTGCACACCTGTGTTCACAGATGCACAAGCTTGCAGACATGCTCGCAGACGGTCAGGTGCTTGCACGCCTGTGCTCACAGATGCAGATTCTTGCACGCCTGTGCTCACAGATGCAGATTCTTGCACGCCTGTGCTCACAGATGCAGATTCTTGCACATATGTTCATAGATGCTCAGATGTTTGCACACATGTTCACAGACGGTCAGGTGCTTGCACATCTGTGTTCGCAGATGCGGTCTTGCACGCCTGTGCTCACAGATGCACATACGTGCACAAATGTGTTCACAAATGGTCAGGCACTTGCACATTTATGTTCGCAGATGCACAGATTTGCACGCCTGTGCTCACAGATGCACACGTTGACACACCTGTGCTCACAGATACAACACTCATGACAGTCCAAAGGTAGACGCACAATCAGGGTAACCAGACAGCAAAGCATGCGGTAGAGAAAGGACCCCTGGCTTCCCCCACTGTGTTCTGGCTGCAGGGACTAAAGAGGAATGGACCCTGAGATTTGAACCTCCTGCTTGGAATCCCACACTGGAATCAGAGAAACTGGCACATTCGAAGAGGAATTTGCCTTCAGCAGAGATTCCACACGGTGGACAACTGGTCAGACCCTTCTGCAGGCTGGTAACCCAGCTGCGCCCGGAGCTTCCACTGTGCATGTCTCCTGCTGGTCAAACTATCCTGCTGGGACCTCTGAACAGGAAACAACTGGACTAAAATAAGCCTCTTCCTGATATGGCCGTATTGAATAAATTTCCTTTTTCTGCTTTTCACAGACAATTTGAATTTTTATTAATTTAATGAGGGAAGATGGCAAAAAAACAGGCACGAACCTGATTCTTCCGGCCTGGTGACAGAAGCAACCCCAGAATGCCATCTTTCGATAGACAGCAAATGAATAAACAACACATGACCATGTCCACGGTGGACATCTTGTCCTGGCCACAAAGGAAATTTCGATGCAGTTTAGAGTCGACATCTGCTGCGTGAACAAAGTCAGTCACCAATAGACAGATTCCAGGTGATTCATGAGATTCAAAGGAGAGTCAATGGGAGGCGGGAACAGGAGATCGACATTACTCAGGTTCACGGGAAAGATGGAAGAGTGCCAGGAAGCGGGGTGAAATGGCTGCCAACCCCAGAATGTACTCAACGACCCCAAACTGGACTTTCAGCTGATCAAAACAGCTAATTTGGGGCTGGGGAGATGGCTCAGGTTCAAGACCTTGTCTCACAAGCAAAAAGACCTGAACAGTCCCCAGTACCCACATAAAAATGTTGGCTGGAAATAAAGGCGACCTGCAATTCTGGCCCTGGAAAGGGGAGCCGGGAAAGCCCAGAGCAAAGCAATAAGGAGGTAGAGCAACCTAGGATGATACGCGATGTCACCCTTGAGCCTCCACAGGCGCACACTCAAGTGCCCTCTTGTACACGTGTACACACATGTACACCCAAAAAAACAGCCAATTTTTTGTAATGTATATTTTTCCATAATTAAAAAAAAGACAATGTTGCAAAGCTGTTGAGGTAGGGGAGGATGAGCCAGATGGGTTAGGGTCTCCCGCCTGGAATGAAAAGCACAGCGTCCAGGTTTCATACACAGCAGCCTCCACTTCAACGCATGGGTTCCAAGAGGAAAGAGATGCAGGAGAAACCAGAGCTGAAGGTCAGAGTGCACCTCCGGCCGCACCCGCCCGACACAATGTCCCAGACTCCAAACACCACTTTCAAAGTCGCCAGCGGGTCCTGCAGAGTCGCGCTCTACCTGGCTCCTGCCTTCCTTTCTTAGGAAGGCAGAAATTGTTTCCCACCAATAAAACCCCCGTGGCTATTATTTCATGAACTGTTTGGATATGAGAATCAAGAAATTCCTCTAAATAATTAAAGACACGGCACAGGGCCGGCGGGATAAAGGCTGTCATTTGCTATTCAGCCTGTCTTCCTGTCTTCTGAATGGAGACAGGTAGAAGGGTAGGGGAGATAAGAGTGGGAAGAAAAATAGAAAAAGAAAACCTTTTCTCAAATTCTAATTGGACTGACAGACACGACTCAAAGACATTTTAATATCTTTTCTCAGAACGAAATATCACTATAAGCCCTATCCACAACCAGCCAGCGACTATCTTATTTCTATCTGTCCCAAAAGGCCACAGTGCCAAACACGTGGGTCCTGCAGGAAGCATGTCTGCAACGGGGGAGCGTTGGCTTTATTGCTTCTCCACAGCAAGAAAGGAAAGAAACATTTATCTACAGTTTTGACTTTCGTGAAGTCAGTCCTGGAAGAGGAAACCCACAGTCTGTTGCTGGCTTTCCACGGATCCGCATGAAGGGACTCGGGCGTGGGGAGTGGGAGGGAAGGAAGAGGGGCTGAGGGTGGCTCATCCGCCAGGGCTTGCCTTGCAAGCACAAGGACCTAGTTCACATCCCCAGAACCCAGTCAAGAAGTCAGGCACGGTGCACCCCAGCGTGGGAGAGGTGGAGACAGGCAGATAGATCCCTGGGGTTCACTGACCTACCAATACGGGTTACTGACTGAACCCCAGGCCAGGGAAAGACTTTGTGTCTAACACAAGGTGGACAGAACCTGACAGCCCTTGGTTGTCCTCTGACCTCCACACACGCACACACGCACACTCACACACACACACACACACAAAGGCTACCGCAACCTAGGGCAACAGTGACCCAGGACTCCCTGGGCAACAGGACTCCAGAGGACCCTTCCTGGCCAACCCACCCCCAGATCCCCACACATCTGCACACCAGCCGGCCCTGGGGAGAGTGGGGGGCTCCAAGCCCGGGAGTCCCATTGAAGAGCCCCGTGGGGGACCAGCAGCAGCCAGAGCCCCTTCTACTCACGCTGCTGTGAGCTCGGCCTGAAGGCACACCCTCTCCCCCACCACCAGTCAACGTTCCAGGTAAAGGTCACGCCCGCACGCAGAGGCGGCTGAGCTCCACCGCGGACGCAGGAAGCATGGGAAGGCGGGAACAGGGATTCCACTCAGCACCTTAGGACATTCCGGACTCTTCCCACTTGTCCCACAGTCCTCTTCATCAACACCACACCAGTAAGTCTAAGCTTAAAGGTCGTCAACAAGGAAAAGGGAAGCACCAAGGAACGGTCCAGAATGCGAGCTGACACAGACCAGGGCTCACGGTCCAATTACATGCGCTTCAACTTCACAGGAAAGCCGCAGCTGAGCTGGAGGAAGGCTCTGCCGCTTTGCAAAGACAGGAGCCCCCGCAGTCACAGCAACGGACACCCCCAGACAGCACCCCTGAGAAGGTGCCCACCAGAAGGCACCCACCAGAAGGCACCCAGGAGAAGGCGCCCAGGAGAAGGCGCCCCACGAGAAGGCGCCCACGAGAAGGCACCCAGGAGAAGGCACCCCACGAGAAGGCACCCCACGAGAAGGCACCCCACGAGAAGGCACCCCAAGATGCTGCTACCCCAGGCCTAGTCCAGGGCTCACTGCTGCCCAGTCCGCCCTCCACATCACCTGTCAACCTGCAAGGAACCCTCCCATGAGCTGCTCTCCATCGCGTCCCTGAACACCTTAACGGACCAGCAGAGCATCCCTCAGAGGCCCTCACTCTAGAAGGGTCCGGCGCGGCCACGAGCCAGGATTACCAAGGGTGACAGTACAGAAGAGCCTCCCTCCGGCGCCGGCAAGCTCTGGTCACACTCTGTGGGGGCTGCGGAGCCGCCTCCTGCCTCCTGCGGCCTCCTCACGCCCCAGGACTTCAGGTGATGGGGGGTGAGGTGACAGGGTGACTTCAGGTGATGGGGGGTGAGGTGACAGGGTGACTTCAGGTGACAGGGGGTGAGATGACAGGGTGACTTCAGGTGACAGGGTGACTTCAGGGGATGGGTGACTTCAGGGGATGGGGTGACTTCAGGGGACGGGGTGACCAGGTGACAGAGTGTTTGCTAACAAGACAAGCAGGACTCTGCAGTGCCAGCTGCGGCGGGCATCCTAACAGCACTGCTTACTCTGCCTCTCATGAGCAGCTCCATATGTAGCCTGGTCACGGATGGCAGAAGTCACTTCCAAATGTCCGGCCAGACACCATGGCATGGAGGCCTCAGCCCCACCCCCACAAGCAGCACCCATTCTGCCAGTGGTCCAAGGAAGCCCTGGGATCCAAGGACCCAGCAGGTTCTCAGATTTCTGTCGCATGCACGACCTGTCGATCCTGGGCACACAGGTGCACAGTCAGCGACAGCTCCCCATCCTCCATCCCCTTGAGGCCTGTGGGCCAGCGCGTGCCCTGCCCGGCCTTCCCTGGCACCCCTGGACCAGCTGAGTGGAGTGACTTCTCGGCGAGCAAAGGGGCGATGCCACAGGGCCTCGGTCCAAGAGATTCCAGGTCACCCGGAACCCATAGGTCCAGACCAGCGCACAGTCCTGTTCCGAGACCCTAGCACAGGCTTACACCACGGAGAAAGAAGGCCGCTGGCATGTTTGCACCCGCCGACGCCAATGGCTGGCAGCCCACACACTATCCTCTTGTTCCCGGGCATGAGACTCGGCACTGGGCACACACTGGCAGCCGGGCTTGGCCCTGAGCTGCTGCTGGGGAGAAAGGCACTGCCCACTCTCCAGGGAGAATGCAGGAGAGCACCGGGTCTGTCGGGCCCACCCAGGCAGCTTCCTTTCCCAGGCTGGGGCGCGTGAAGCCCAAGCGGACCCACACCGGCCCACCAGTGCTGCCAAGTGGGTAGCCAGTGGGCAGCAGTGGCCCCTGGAGGGCACAAGACAAATCTTTTCTTAGTTAATCACTTGATAAATTTGCTTTCTCTGGACACTGCCCAGAAACACAGGGAAGATGGAGCGTGGTAATTGGGAGCGCTGTTTGCAGTGGCTGCCGGCAAGGAGACGGTAGAGAAATGTCCACGGGCCGTGTGCAAGATGCCCGCGGAACACAGAGGCACTGAATAATGCCTGCCTGCAGCCAGGGGCTGGGCGTGGGGGCACGTGGCTGTAAGCCCAACACTAGGGAAGGTCACTGTTCAATTCAAAAATTTGAGCTACTAACTAAGACCCTTAAAAAAAAAGCCTCATACCAGGCCCACCGTGAACATCCTGCAGACCTTTAAACGTGGCCAGCGAGGGCCTGTCTTCCCATGAGCCTATGGGCCACTCCCCTGGCCATTAAGAGTATCTGTTCCCAGGACTGGCTACAAAAACTTCAACGCAAGATAGCAGTGCAAGGGCCCCCATTTAAAGACTGTTGTGAGCATCGAAACAGTCGGGGTGGGTATTGTTAAAAAGTAATAATACAAGCCTGCTGCAGATGCAACGAAGCCAGAGCCCCGCCATCCATCCATCTATCCATCCAGTATAAGGTGGGGTCGCAAGGAAAGCCACAAAAATGAAGCATGGGCTTCCATATGAGGGGCCGGTGAGATGGCTCGGAGGGTAAAGTGCCTGCTTGCAAACCGGGAGACCTGAGTTCGATCCCCAGATGCCCACCACACGGTAGCAGGTGAGAAATGCATGTTCTCTCTCTCTCTCCCTCCCTCCCTCCCTCCCTCCCTCCCTCCCTCCCTCCTTCTTTCTCTCTCTCTCTCTCTCTCTCTCTCTCTCTCTCTCTCTCTCTCTCTCTCTCTCTCCCAATAATAAAATGGAGAAAATTCCACATGAGCAGGGCACCCCTGTTGATTGCAGCCTCAGGAGGCTGAGACAAGAGAACTGCCTCAAGTTTAAGGACAGCATCACTGACAGTAAAGGCATCAAAAGGAGATGTCGCCACCATCAACCAATGCTACTATCACCACCACCATCACCACCACCACCACCACCATCATCACCATCACCACCACCATCAACACCACCACCACCACCATCACCACCATCATCACCACCACCATCACTACTATCACCATCACCACCACCATTAACACCACTGTGTCATGAACATCACCATTACCAGCACCACCAACACCACTACTACACTATCACCACCACCATCATCATCACCACCACCATCATCATCATCACCACCAATGGCACCATACATCACCATGATCACTGCCATATACCACCATCACCTTGTCTGCATCTCCACTGCCATGGCCACCATCACCAACCACAATATGCCCACAATACAAGCACTCCACCACCATCTACATGACGACAACCAACCATCATGGCTATCATAGAAATAACATTAGGCCAAATAACACCAGGATCGGAAACTCCAGGAAGCACTTCCCACGCTGCTGGGGGTGCCCACCAATCCTGGGCAACACACGGAGTCTTCCCATTTCACACAAAGACCCAAAAGCCCAGAACAGAAGGAGAGTGCCCGCCGCCCAGACCGGGACAGTGCCCGCCTCCCTGCCTGGAGACCTCAGGCGCCTGCCCTGGGAACCTCGCTGCACTTGTCAAACAAAGGGACTGTCTCGCTGCCCGCAAGGCCCAGGCTAGGCAACTCTGGGCAGCCGGCACCCTCTGCCTCAGAGGGCTGTGATGCCATGCACACGTCGAAGCCCTCGAGACAGGATCAGAGGACACTCCACTGCTCTCAGGAATGCAGGGCCACGAGCACGTCCCCTGCAAGCTAAGTTCATCCCGCGGACAAGTGCAGACAGCACAGACGCATACCTAGTCCACTTAGCTCGACACACCTGTAGACATGCGTTTGCCCCCAGGGCCCCACAGTACCGCTGGGCATTTGGAGACGCAAACATGCAGCCCTTCTCCCAAGAGCCAGGGCCTCCACAACCTCCCTCAGGCAAAGACGAGATCAAAAGCAGCCAGGAACCAGGTCTCCAGCTATGACAGGCGGCAACAAGCAAGCCGCGGGGACAGCCCTGGGCGGCCACTGAGGGGGCTTCTCCGGCCTGACCCCAGCGAGTGCACAAGGAGGGACAGTCACGGACTCTCATTTCACAGACGAACGCGCTGCCTTGGAGAAGCAGACACGAGATGGCCGTCTACAGTCACCCGTGCACAAGGTGGGCAAAGCCACACACCGGGCCTGTCGCTGCCTGGAACCCTGCCCGTGATGGAGCGGACTGCCAACCCACAGGATCTAACTCACCTAAGAGGCGAGCCTCTGGGCACAGGTGCGGGGACCGGTCTAGAGAACGTTACCTGAGGCAGGGGGGCCGTTTGTCTGCATGACGCTGGTAGTCAGGACCCCCAGCTTCTCCACTGCAACCCTTAATCGAGAGAGCTCGGCCAACACCTGGAGCAAGAGAACTGGCTACGCCGTATCCACAGGAAGGCTGAGAAGGGGCGAAGCTCTCCCGTCACACTGCACATCTGTCAAAGCCAGATTCCTCCACCTTCTCCACCTGCCCAGGGAAGAGTCCCTCACCGCGGGCTGGGTCTTCCCTCACTAATTAAGGACTCAACGCTTCACAGATATACCCAGAGCTCAGTTCCAGTTGTCAAGGTGACACCTGTCCATCACTACTAGTCAGACCCATGTGTGGCACTATGCCACAGGCTGTGGTCCAGACTGAATAAAAAGAAAGGGAGCTGGGTTAGAGAGATGGCTCAGGGGTTAAGCCTCTACCTCATAAAAAGAAGGTCCTGAGTTCAGATCCTAGGTCCCACGTAAAAATGCCAGGCAGAAATGGCGGTAGCCTATACTTCCAACCCTGGTGGGCGGAGCCTGGAGAATCCCAGAGCAAACCAAGAAGGAGGTAGAAGCAATCCAGGATGATTCCCAAAGTCACCCTTGGTCCTCCACAGGGACACGCAGTGTCCTCTGATATACACGCACACGCATAAATGCATAAAATAAATAAAGTGCATTCAAAGAAAGGGAGCCAAATAAGCAACAGCATTCATCTCTGTCCTTCCTGAGTACAGACGCGACATGATCAACTGTGACCAACCAACCATGTCAGGCTCCCGCCTCCACGCCTTCGCCCTGGACAGACCATACCTTGGGCGAGCCTGAATAAACAAACCCCTCTCCTCCTTCCCTTGCTTTGGTCAAGTTGCTTTGTCACAGCACCCAAAAAAATAACTAAGACCCCAACACCCCTAGGAATCCCCGCCTCCTGCTGGCCACTGTTTGCTGGGTCCTCACAGAAAAGCCCTCATAAAACCAGCCGGGTGTCCAACGCACCAGGGCCATCTAACATCACACAAGGACTGGCACGGCACAGCTTGTCACAAAGTCCTTTTTAAGTGAAATATTTTCAGTAATACTTTCCCCTCCACATCCTTCGGGCATCAATCAAGCCGCTGCACGTTCCTGCTGAACTGGGATTGATGGTTCCGGCAGACAGGACATTCAGTACCTGCGCCCTCCTCGGACACACATCCATCTGCGCCCCAGCTCAGCCCTCCTCCCCTGACATGCAGGCAGGGGCTCTACCAAGCCCCTCAAGCAAAGGTTTGCAGAACAGAACACATCACCGCTCTCGCCCACTCACCCACACACTGAGTCTGCCACACTTAGTAGGTTGTTCCCACAGCAAAGGTTCAAAGCTGAAGGGCCAGGTAGGAGCTGTGTTTGCCAAGCAGCTGATTCACAGAAACCCACATGTATCTACAGAGACCCACAGAGACCCACAGAGATCCACAGAGACCCACAGAGACCCACAGATATCCACAGAGACCCACAGAGACCCACAGAGATCCACAGAGACCCACAGAGACCCACAGATATCCACAGAGACCCACAGATATCCACAGAGACCCACAGATATCCACAGAGACCCACAGATATCCACAGAGACCCACAGATATCCACAGAGACCCACAGAGACCCACAGATATCCACAGAGACCCACAGAGACCCACAGACCCTCTGTATGGCAGGGGGAAGTCCCACGAGCTGGCAGCAGCTAGGATCCCTAATCCCTGGGTCTCGGGGTCCAGTTCCCACTGCGTGCGCAGCTGAGCACATCCTCGGGGCTACATGAGGGGATCAGCCACAGACAGAAGACTGGGGACAGGTGGGGGTGGGGGTGTGAAGGGATTGGGTTCCTCCATATGACAAAGTGGCACAAAGAAAAACAGGGGTGCTCCCACTGAGGAAAGGGGGGAGTTTCTGGGGCATTTGACCTTTCCCCGGACATCTCCCATCCCTACACAGGGTTTCCTGCCCCTCTGTGCAAGGGCAGAGTCGTTCCCTCCCCATAGGCCAGGCAGTCTGCAGTGGGCAGAGATGACGGGAGCAGGGCAGAGACGCGGTGTAGCCCCAAGGCTGTGAAAGGGGCTGCGAGCCTCTAGTGTCGGGCATCCTTCCTGGCTGGCTTCAGAGCTGAGAGCCTCACCAGGGACCTAAGAAATAATCAGTACGCACCCAGCAAGCCAGGCTCGGGCCACGTGCAGGGTCAGATGCTATATGCCAGGCCGGTCTGGAACCAGGGCAGCAGGCTGAGGCTAGGTGGGAGCACGGGGAGGCTGGCCTTCCGCGTGGCTGGGGGATGGGGGGGCTTCTGTGTGGCTGGAGCAGGGGGGCTGGCCTTCCGTGTGGCTGGGGTGGGGGGGCTTCCACGTGGCTGGAGCAGGGGGGCTGGCCTTCCGCATGGTTGTCTCTCTGCTGGACACCTCCCATCCCTTGGGGACCTCCCTGCAACAAGTGTTCCCAATGACAGGTCCGCTCCTCTGCTCCTAGGACCCCCAGGAAGCCGTGTGTGGACCGTTCCCAGCGGGAAACTCAGCAGTGAAACTGTCTCCCTCCACCCGGCCGCAAGCCTCACAGATACCACAGCAAGAGAAGATGGAAATCAGGACACAGGGAAAGGGAGGGGGAGGGAGAGAGGGAGAGAGGGAGAGAGGGAGAGAGGGAGAGAGGGAGAGAGGGAGAGAGGGAGAGAGGGAGAGAGGGAGAGAGGGAGAGAGGGAGAGAGGGAGAGAGGGAGAGGAGAGGGAGAGAGGAGAGAGGGAGAGAGGGAGAGAGGGAGAGGAAGAGAGGGAGGGAGGAGAAAAGGAGAAAGGGGGAGGCAGGGGAAAGAGAAAGGTGGGCAAAGACAGGAATTGGACAAAGAGGGGAGCCAAGGTTGAAGTCGTGTGGCAGGAAGCCAAGCTCTGTGACATCACGGTCAGAACAGGACCGTGACTATGGTCACTGTGGCCCTGAGACCTTACCAAGGGTCTCTGCAGACCTCTTGTCTCCTTTGGGACTCACACTCCATGAAAGTCCCACGAGACCACCTAAGCCTGCTTCTCTGACCCCCACATAAAGCTGCGCTCTAGCCACCTGCCCTCAGACTCCATCCATCCCCGAACCCCTGGAATAGGGCTCTCCCCACTGCAGCCCCCTCCCCGCTGCAGCCCCCTCCCCGCTGCAGCCCCCTCCCCGCTGCAGCCCCTCCCCACGCCCCTCCCGCTCCTCTCCTGCTCCCTTTCCATGGAACACTGTGGGCCCCACTCTTGTCCCGAACCCCAGGGTCACAGCCCAGGTGCAAGCAGCTTTCCTCAGCGTTGCTGTTCCACGGCCGCGTCAAGCCCTAGCTGGTCCTTTATCACTCAGCCCCTAAGACCCCATCTCCACCTGTGCCGAGGTAGCGGGACTTTAACAGCAAGCCCAGAGAGGGTTAGTAACTTGCCTCAGTCCCACAGCCTGGAAGGGACTATGTCAGGAATGTAAACCATCAACCGCATCCCCTCAGCACCGAGAGTCCCCAACATCTGCACAGCTGTGTAGAGACAGCCAAGTACAGCACAAAACTACTGCGACACGCCGGCAACCACCAGAGAAAGGAAATCAGGGGTCTCTCTGCTCCCGCCAGAGGTCAGGGGGTCTCTCTGCTCCCGCCACAGGTCAGGGGGTCTCTCTGTTCCC
The DNA here is from genome assembly GCA_023101885.1 of Typhlomys cinereus. Taxonomy (NCBI): domain Eukaryota; kingdom Metazoa; phylum Chordata; class Mammalia; order Rodentia; family Platacanthomyidae; genus Typhlomys; species Typhlomys cinereus. The sequence goes on from JALPQD010000195.1 coordinate 2,547,761, forward strand.
TGCACAGGTCAGGGGGTCTCTCTGCTCCCGCCACAGGTCAGGGGGTCTCTCTGCTCCCTGCACAGGTCAGGGGGTCTCTCTGCTCCCTGCACAGGTCAGGGGGTCTCTCTGCTCCCTCCACAGGTCAGGGGGTCTGCAAGCTATCCTGAAGTCCATGTGACTGGCCATTGCTTATTTTGCAAACAAAGTTTTACTCAGAGGAATTCAGAGACCAGGCTAGCTGGACCAGGTAAGCACAGGTTACAGCATCTCTCCAGGGAGAGGCCCCGCCCTTCCCCACTGCAGGCTCCACCCACAACAGGGAAAGACCCAAACTTCTGGATTAACAGGCCCAACCTCACCTAGTACTTTCCCTAGACCCGCACCTACTCTTGCTACCTTCCGGCCACACCCAGAAGGTCGGCCCCACCCACTACTATGTGAGAATTTATTTAAAAAAAAGGGGGGGGTGAGTTTGATGGACAGGGAAGGGAATATGCTCTGTGCAACAACTATGTTTGAAAACGCCCACCTGTGAGACAGTACCATGCGCAGGGAGCATCTCTTAAATAAAAGACAAGATATCACAGAGTCCCACTACGGGACCTTTTCCCCCAAAGGGATGCCTACTACTGCCCCCTTTCTACACGGGACCCCAACAAGGAGCTACAGGGACGCCTGCTTCATTCCTATAGAATTGCAGGGCCCTGTGTGGAAACGCTCCCTTGATGGAGGGGGGCCGAGTCCCCGGGGACACTACAGGAAGCTGCAAGCCTCGAAGACAGGATGGATGGGCTTCCGGGAGGACAGGAGGTCTCCTCGCTGAAGGTGGATTCTTACCCTCCCACCCGGCAGATCCAGAGGAGCATCACCTCTCAGTGTGGGTCCCAAATCTAAAAACTTCCAGAACTCAGGAGTCCCTCGGCCCAGCGGCTGGCCGAGGAGACGCTCTGCTGTCCATAGGGCAAGGCCGTGGCCAGGCTGGGCAATAAGGCCATCCAAGCCGGGCACCTCCCTCAGCCTCTCCCACCCATCCGTCCTGATGTGGCTCCTTCAAGCACCGCTGCAGGGGCGCCGGCCCCGCCCACTGCCACCCCCCATGGCTTCCCATCAACCCTCTGTCCACAGCCTAAGGGATCCTCCTCCCCATGTAAGACCTCTGAGGTCACGTTGCAGCCCCAAGCCCTTCCACAGCCCCCGACGCTCACAGCAGAACGTCCAGATTCTGCGGAAGGCCTAGAGGGTCCTGCCTGGCTCCCAGCCATACCTCTCAGCAGCCCCCTACCTCTCGGCTCCGCAGACTGCGTTGGGGACGCTGCACCCCCTTGCACCTTGGGACCAAGAGGTGCACTGCAGCCCCCACTGCCCACCCTTCATTGTGAACTTACAGCTATTCATTCTCTAACCGCTAATTCTTGCTTCTTGCAGGACGCCCTGCGGGCCCTCCTCTTCCTCTATTGGATGCATGCAGCAGGGGCCCAAAGGTAATGTCCCTGTGGACTGCTGTATTTGGACCTGGTCCCCAGGCAGTGGTGCTGCTTGGGAAGGCTGGAGAACCCCTGGGGCTGTGGTCTAGCTAGTGGAAGTGGACCACTGATGGTAGATGGGGGGGGAGGGGAGATCTGCTTCCTGCCCAAGGTCTCTGTTGCCAATTTTCCAAGATATGAGGAGCTTCAACCAGTGGGAGCCAAGCTTTTCCCGCCAGATGCACTGTGTTCACTGAAACTCTACTGTTGTCACCTCTTTGGCCCCAAGAATAAAGCGTATTACACATACACATTTAGCCAAACTCCACTAAGAATCCTGCTTTTATGATGCTTACAGACCTGCAGACATGATGCGAACACGTGCATTGTCACAAACTACCGTATTCCCATTTTACAGAAGGACGGACTGAGACACAAGGAGGACTTCCCCTATACTGGTCCTGGGGTGTGATCCCAGGGGGCCTGGCCACCGCGCCCATAGGAAAATCAGCATCCAAACTAAACAGAGTAGCACGTCCAAAGATGTCTCGAATCTTTTATGAGTTTGTTTTTAATAATCATCTCCAGATGCAGAGAAAAAGAAATCGATATTTTTTTAAATGGTAATTAAAACCACAAGCGCTGGGGAACACTGAGATGATCTGTACTGAAGCCATGAAACATGGCAGCAATCTAAGTACTTTCTGGAAAGACCTTGTAAATACACGTCCAGGCAGGGCAACGCCAGTCCCTGCTCACGGTGAGAAACTGCCCGAAAGGTCAGCCCGTGGTCATCTTTCAATGAAGTTCTGTAATGCTGAGTGTGTATTTACAGTAAAAGGCAGCTCGATGAAGTCGGGGACCCAGGCTCCCAGACTGCTCCCCAGAGGCCAGTCACCCCATTAAGGCAGCTTCCTGCAAGTGGGACCCCATCCATCCATCGCTCTTCATAGCAAAGCTTGGAGGTCTTTAAAGATGTGTTGCTACTGCCTTGGCATGGAACCTGTCCCCATGTGGACCCCCAGGCAGCTCAGACCTGAACCTGAAGGTCAACCTCATGCGCTGAGCCCCCTCCTCCCACACCCACCTCCCAGAAGTCCCAGGGGCAAGAGGGCAGATGTCAGAGTGATAGGCGCATGGTCCCCCATCTGTGGCACATGGTCCTCCCCACTTCTACATGGTCCTCCCAGCCCTCTGAGCCCTCCTCCCGTCTCTGGTATATGGCGCTCCCATACTTCTACGTGGACTCCATGGACCCTCCATTCATGGTCCTCCCAGCGCGTCCGGCTCTCCCATCTCTGACCACACACGGTCCTCCCTGCCCTCTTGGCCCTCCTCCATGCGGAGCACAGAAAAGACATATGGACAATAACTGCATCATTTGCTTCGAGTGGAGCTTCAGATGTCAGCATCCCACCGGCAAAAGGGGCTGGAAAGAAGGAAAGCTGCCGGGAACAGGCAGCTGTCACCGCCGCAGACTAGTCCACGATGGCCTGACCCGGGCTTTGGAGGGATTTTGGCAATGGTGAGCTCCTGCGCTGGTCTGCTTTACTTTCTGTTTTCAGAGACTATGGTCAAAGCTTGCGCCACGAGGGACAGGAACACTTGGGGGCGGGGTTATAGTCCACCCAGTCTGGGACTGTCCTGGGCCTGCTGGCACTCTTCACAGGAGAGCTTCTGGAAGGTTCCAGCACTGGGAACTTACTCTGCAAGGGCACGTGCAGGAGACACTTGGACCTAGGGCCGCTGGGAAGCTACGAGGGCGACAAGGTCCTGAGGTCCCCAGAGGGTCAGTGGCTTTAAAGGGAGAGACGCCTGACACCACACCCTCACTCTCCATTCAGACTCCTTCTGCTATGGCATCACCAGTCAAGGCCCCATTCCCGGTCTCTTGACCTTGGACTTCCCGACCCCCAGAGCTGCAAGAGATCAGCGACTTCTCATTCTGCAACTACTAGACTGCAGCATCCTTCACAGCAACGCAGGACAGTGCAAGCTTCCGAGAGGGGCAAGAAAAGCCCGTCAGAATGCCCCTCCAGGAGGCTTGCCCTGACTCCTGGTTACAGGGTCCAGCGCACAGACCCTTAGCCCCCTGCGCTCCAGCAGACATCCTGGTAGCTGGGACACATGGCTGACCACAGCTGCTCTTCTCAGAAAGGAATCAGGGGTCGGCAAAGGCCAGTCCCTAATGGCCGGCTAGGTCTCACCTTCTACAAACCAGGAGACTCAAACCAGGGCAGCAGACTGGCAGCACGTACCACAGAAGTAGCTAAAGATGGTCCCTCTGCCCGCCAGACACCCAGGAGTCTCTAGGTGCACACGGGGAACGTCCCTGGCAAGACTGCAGGGCTGAGGAAACAATCCAGAACTTTTCGGAGAACATCCTCCTCCTCCCAATGACCAAGCACATGACCCTGGGACAGCAGGTCTCCAATCACCGTGATGGAAAATGCAAATGACAGCTGACCCGGTTGTACTCCCATCTGCTAGAGTTCTCGTCTCTACAATTTATGGTTACATCCAACCGCCCTCAAAGCACGGGCTTGGTGGCGTCCCAGAGTTAGCAGCAGCATCGCTGTGATTCAGTGACACTTTGAGTTCTGTGAGAAGAGAGTTTAACCCTGTCGGCCGCCCACGTCAGCTCCGGCTCTGGTCAACTTTTCCCGAATAAACTAACTACACACCAGCAACAGAAGGCGTGAGCACTTCGATTCCTTTGCGCTGAACAACTCCTTTCCCAGCCCCGGCACTAGGTAAATGAACGCCAGTGGCCACGCCCTGATTCCTAGTCTTACCTAACCAGGGAGGCCACCCTGCTTTGAAAATGAAGGCAGAGTGTTTGGGCGGCTCCCCTCCTCCTAGAACTGCTTCCTTCAGCATTATCCCCCAATAATTCCTGGCACGACTGATCTCTATCGACTCGGTGAGAACTAGAATCACCTGGAGATTAGTGCCTGGGCTACTTATGGGGAGAATATCCTCATTAGTGATTGAAGTGGGAAGACCCGCCCACTGGGGGTGAGATCAACCTCTGGGCTGGGATCTGATGACTGAAAAAAGAGAGCTCAGCCGAGCACCAGCATTCATCACTCTCGGCTTCCTGACTGCGCAAACCACGTGACCAGCGCTTCACGTTCCCTGACTGCGCATGTCACGGGACCAGCGCTTCACGTTCCCTGAGTGCGCGTGCCACGTGACCAGCGCGTCAAGCTTCCAGACTCCACACGCCACGTGACCAGGGCTTCAAGCGCATATCACGTGGCCAGAGCTTCATGTTCCCTGACTGCGCTCAGCTTCAAGGCTGGAAGATTCGGTTCTATGGCCTGAACCTTAGATTCCAGGTTGGCAAGACCTCGCATCAGGAGGAGATGGTATTCTGCAAATGTGTGCATTCAAAAGGGAACCCGTGGGGCCAGGGAGATGGCTCCGCGGTTCAAACACGCTGGTACAAGCAGGAGGAGCCTGATGGGCGGGTCACCTGTGATTCCAGCATCACAAGAGGACAGACCATTCCCAGAGCAAGACGAGCCGCATCAGCAAGCTCTGGGCTTGATTAGAGACCCTGCCTCCTCCAAAGAATAGGGAAGAAGGGTGGTTGAGTGGTTCACGCATTGACTTCAGACCTCCACATCTGCACACGCACACATGTGAACACAAACCTATGCGACAATATAGAAAATATAGAAATATACCCAGAATGTCTTGCATGACAGGAAATATCATGATGATACCTGATGGAAATAGCGAGGAAGACCGGAGACCTGCCCTCGAACTCTGCGTTTACATATACGTGTAGCTGTGCATGTGTGTGTGTCTGGGTATATGTGCATACATGTATGTGTGTCTGTGTGTCTGTGAAAGCTGTGTCTATGCATGTGTACCATGCATGCACATGTCTGAGCATGTGTCTTCATGTGTGACTGTGAGACATGTCTGTGCATCTCGATCTCTATATATGTATGTGTATATATGTATATATATGTATATGTATATAAAACATAAGCCTTTAATAAATCCCGCCTATAGCCCCATAGGTCACAATGTACAAAATGACACATGTTAACAAAAATGGAAGCAAGACTCAACCATACCATGCCTGTGCATGGTTGCGGGCTAACGGTGTGGTGCATTCCTAATCATAGGAAACCCACCATGACGTCATCCATGCACCAGGACACACAACAAAAATAAACTTTCTCTCTCTTTTTAAGTAAACTGGTTTAAGAAAAAACGCACATGCATGTTCAGCTAGAAATGAGCCTCGGCCCCAAGGAAGCAGCTGGTGGACCAGTGAACTCGCTTGAGAAAGGAAGGCTCGGCGTGCCACATGCACTCACACTGGTCCTTAACACGCTCACACACATGCACAAGCACGAGTGCACACAAATGTGCACACAGGCACATACATGCACACACACACACATGCACATGTGCACACAAGATCACTTTCATGCAATTCTCCATTTCCATGATTCACAGTGCTCCTCCAAGGGCTCCATGTCAATCACCTTCAAATTCCTAACCATAAATTACAGATCAAGTGTTTCCAAGACCCGCCATGACATTGGACAGCCCCTACTTCTACCTAGTTCCAAAACCCTCTCCACCTTCCAGAGGAAACCCTTTACTTCACCAAGCAGTCATTTCCCGCTCTCTCCTCTAGCCTCTGGCAACCACTTGCTTGCTCTCTGTCTACAGACCTGTTCTGGCCACTTCTTGCGAATGTCCTGTGATTCTGTCCCCAACACAATGCTTCCAAGCCCGGCCACACTGCAACATGAGCGAGCGTGCCGTCCCTTCTTATGGCTGAATGACAGTCTGTATATTATCCACTCATCAGCTGGCAACCCGCATGCTGCCCGCCTTGTCAATGTAATGAATACCGCTGCTATGGACATCCTCGTGCATCTTTTCAGGCTGTTATTATATCTTTCCCATGGGCGACACCCAAGGGTGGGATCCCTGGGTGGAACAGAAAAGTTACCTGTAACTTTTTGATAAATTGTGAGACTGGTTTTCTAGTTTGTGGTCTCGCAGTCCATGAGTACCTGTACGGGTGATCATGTCACCTGCCGGGCTCGTCTGCCTCCTGCAGAATCTAAGCACTTACCCCCAGGCCTGAGAGAAGGAGTCCATCTCCCTGCGAACGCGAGCCGCACGGGCTGTTCATTCAGCTGTCAGTGCTTTACGACTCCACAGCTCTCTGGCGCACATGACTCCCTTTGACTGCTGTGCTCTCCCATCACTGCATTTGGGGGCTGGAAAGGCTGGTGGCAGGAACCTACGGACATCGGATCTGAGAGCCCCGGATGTTCCTAAGTCTCGCTGCAGACCTGGGCTGCTAAGAGCTCGAGCTGAGACTCCCCCACCACCCACCCTGCAAACCTGGCTTCCTCAGGCCTCCGTCCACGCCGTCACTGTGGCTAAAGAGACGAGGATGCGCTTTCTCATCAAAGAGGACTTTAGGGCCAGGGCTAAAGTCGGAGAAACCCCAGAAATACCCCAAAGCTTCACACTCCATAGAGCCTGTGATTAACAGCAAAAATCCTAAGCGGAGAGTGGGCACAAGACAGACCATTTCCTCAACCCCAAGGCCCAGGATCCATGTCTTGACGACCACTTCAGGGTCCTGCCTAGAGCGGTAGGAGGGGAATCAGTGCATATGGTGAACCATATACGAGACCACCACCTGCCTGTGGACACTGCGACAGTCCCCACACACCGCCGGCCAGGCGTATTTCAGAAGAGGGCTGCGTCCGGATGTAAGACCCCGGTGGCTAGTGCTCAACGGTGCCCCGCGCAGCAGCAACTCTAGTTAAAAAAAATCAGCATAAAGTTCTTGCCGCACGAGCACAAGGACCTTAGTGTGAATTCCAGCACCCCTACAACAGTGGCACATGCCTGTAATGGGGGGGTAAAGCCAAGGTGGATCCCTGGGGCTTAGTGGTGGGTCAGTCTAACTGAGTCAGTGAGACCCTGTCTCAAAACAGAGGGTAGCAAGTGATGGAGAAGGACGCCAATGGTGACCTCTGGCCTCCACAACACATGCACACACACACACACGCACACGCGCGTGCACACACACACACATACATAAACCTCTAGTCTCCACGTGCACATGCACACGGATATGCATACACCTACACGCGCACACACAAGCATATATATACACACAGGTGCAACCTCTGGTCTCCACGTGTACGTGTACCTACTTCACATACATGTACACACACACACACACATGCACATACCTCACACACAAGAATCAATCTTTAGCCATAAGAGCATACACCTGCACACACACACACACACACACACACACACACCTGCATGCACACACCTCTGGCCTCCACATACACACACACACACACACACACCTGCATGCACACACCTCTGGCCTCCACATACACACACACACACACACACATATACACGCGCATGCACCCACCTCTGGCCCCCACAAGCACCTGCATGGGCATGTGCATACATGCATACATACACACACATGTGACATACACATATAGCTAAGTATTCATTTACCATAGGTATGTGCGTACACCTGCATACACATATGCACACACACACACAAATTATATACACACATAAACACGCACACGCACACACAGCTAAATGTCCATCTCCCATAGGCACGTATACACGCCTGCATACACACATGCACACACACACAAACCTTATACATACATGCACATGCACACACAGCTAAATGTCCATCTCTCATAGGATTCAGCAACTGCATTCCTGAGCATGTGTCCCCAAAAAACTAACACTTGTGTTCATGCAAAAACCTGTACATGACTGTTTTAGCAGCTTTCTCTGTAACAGCCAAAATTCAGATGTTCTGGGCAGATGAACTGTTCAAACAATCTGTGGTGCCCCCACAAAAGCCACTCCACAGCAACAAGAAGCAAACTTGAGAGATGCCACCTGGTAGCTCCAGACAACGGGACAGAGGCGAAGGCATGCCAAGGTGACCCGCCATGGGACAGGGCAGAAGTCTATGCCAAGGCGGCCTGCCGTGGGATGGGGCAGAAGTCTAGAAACAGATGGACAGTGTCCAGGACTCGGGATGGGAGGTAAGGCCGTGGGGTGACTCTATGCAGACAGCATGAGGGGATCTTTGAAAAACAGAATATTCTGGAACTTGTCTATATCACTACCAGGACCCTGGTTCTGGGACTGATTGTACTACAAGTGCGGCAGGACGCAAACTTGGAGGAAACTGGTCTCTTTTGTTGCTTTCTTATGCCCATATGCACAATGTCTGCAAATATAAAATTGTAAGAAAGAAAAGAAGGAAAGAGGGAAGAAGGGAGGGAGGAAGAGGAAGGGCAGAGGAAGGGAGCAAGGCAGGACACTGAATGGAGGCATCTCTACCACCCAAACCTAGAGAAGCCCCCAGGGACCCAGAGAAGCCCCCAACGCTTCCTGTGGTGGTCTCTGCCTTCAGTGCCAGCACCCAAGGAGACTAGAACCAGTCCCAAGAAGCAAGAGCAGCACAGCACTTAAAACTCAGATGTCTCCAAAGCCAAATCAGATTTGCAGAAATAGAACAGAGCCCCTAATTTGGTTTTTTTTTTTTTTCTGAAGCTCTTGTGAATGAAAACATGTGCATTTTTACTTAGACTCAAAACTAGCTGTTCTCTTCCAAAGAGACAGTTCACTCCCCATGCTAGGTAACAAAGCAGCCCCACCAAACGGCTTAAGGGAACAAGGGGTTTATTTTCTCTCACGATTCCTGGTTACAGTTCTCAGTCCAGCTTGACAGGAGAGCCCACGTCAACACCAGGGCTGAGGGAACTGGCCACACCATCTCTACACAATGGCTAAAAGAGGGACGATCCTTACTTGACAGAACCAGCACTTCTGGCCAAGTGTACACAAGGATGCTGACTCTCTCAATCAGCTGTCAGTATTTTATTCCAGGGCTAGTCCCACCCACCATGGACTGGGCCTTCCTCATCAGCTAGACAATCTCCTGCAGGTTTGCTCTGGGCTTAACTCAACCATTAATTAATTCTCTACAAATGTGCCCAGAGCTCAAACCCTCAACTGTCAAGTTGACACCTGTGCCTGACTCTGACAGCAACAGCTCAAGACAGAAGGCGGGTCTCACTCCAGGCTGCTCTGCACCCCACGGCCCTGGCCCCCGTCTGCTGCTGAGCCTGGGCAGGCTATGTGCACGCAAGCACATAGCTCCACACCTGCAGGCCGCAAGGCTCAATCAAGGCGCTCTGGGATGAATCATTCAGGGTGTTCAGCAAAATCACCTCCTTTGTGATGTAGGACCGGGGTCCCATCGGGGTTGCCCTTAGCCTTTGGCTCCAGGGACCTCAATCTGGTCCTTGAAAGTGAGCCCCCACTCTCAGGCCAGCAGCTGCCCAGCATCTGTCCTGGTTTTGTGATGATGTTTTTCTCCTGCGACATCTCTCTTCCCTCCACCCTCTGCCAAAACCAGCCAGCCAAAGTTCCAGGGGCTCACAGGACCCCATTCCAAACTTCGTGTCCTTTCCCACACCTGCCGAGTGTCTTTTGCCATGTGAACATACCACAAGGACAGAGGGTGGTGTGGGATCAGACTGTGCATATCTGTGGGGACATGAGTCTGCCTCACAGACACCGATCCAATGCCTGCCCGCCAGCTCGCGCCATGATCCTAGAACCGGGTAGCCACACTAACCAATTAACCAGTAAACATACTAACTTCAGAACACGGGACCCTGTTTAGCTCCAGGGTAGTGAAGAGAAGCATCTGGCCAAGCCCATGTGTGACGGCTGAATCACAGCCCGTGACTGCATGACAGAGCCGGTCCCTATACATGACCCCACGAGGGCAGAAAGCCAGCTGGCGAATTTCTCAGACAGCCCCCTAAGAAATGAATCACTAGAGCCCCCGTTTCCTGCCCTTTCTGAGGAGCCACAAACCAGCCACTTACTGTCCTCAGTGTTCCCAAATAAAGAACTGAAGCGTCTCGTTTACCAACAATGCTTCTAGCAGATTCCAAGTACTTTGGAACAATGAGCTGTGGTTTATGCTTCCAAAAGAGATGGTGTTTGATCCTTCTCTTCCCCCCCCCTCGTGATTCATTCGCGGGCCAAGTGGCCCGAGGAGACGCGTGGCCCACCCACCACAACTCAGGGAGACAAACAGCCCCGTTGTTGAGCACCCAAAGGAAACGCTGAGGTGGGCAAGGGGGACCTGCAGTAATTTTCCCTTAGGGGAAACAGTCAATCACCCAGCATCCCACTACCTGCCCAGTGGGCCTGTGGCCTGAGGACCACCAAGGTCCTCCCAAAGCCAGCCCTCCCTGGGCTCCGCTCCCGTCCTCAGTGCCTCAAGCATTAATCCCGCCCAGGGAGGGGCTGATCTTCAAGAGCCTTCAGATTCATCTTGTTGCTCCAGCCTAGTTCCGCTGGCATCTCTAATCTATGGGGGATGAAACACAGGCCGGCTTCTCCCCCACCACACACAGCCCCACCCCCTCCCCCACCACACACAGCCCCACCCTCTCCCCCACTAGACACAGGCCCGCCCACTCCCCCACCACACACAAACCCACCCTCTCCCCCACTAGACACAGGCCCGTCCCCTCCCCCACCACACACAGACCCAAGCTTCTTCTCCAAACAGGTCTTCACACCTGTGCTAGAATTTGCAAAACCATCCTCCAGACTCTTTCTCTTTGAGAACTTTCCAACTTAGTTTTTTTTTTTTTTTCCTTTAGAGCGCTAGTGAAGTTTCCAGAAAGCGTGTGACTTAACTGACTACCTGTCTCCTCTTCCTCCTCCTCTTTCTCCTCTTCTTCCTCCTCCTTGGTAGTGAGACCTTGCAGACCTTCTATGGGAGTGTTTCTTCTGGTCAGGGCTAGGGTTTGGATTCGGGTTTGGATTAGGGTTAGGGTTAGGGTTAGGATTAGGGTTAGGATCAGGGCTAGGGCTAAGGTTAGGGTTAGGGTTTAGGTTAGGTTTAGGGTTAGGTTTTTCCAGAAGGTCAAGCCACACTGCAGGGTGCTAACTGGAGACACCGTGCAGTCATCTGGAAGCCAGGATTGAGTAGCAATGTCTTGTTCAATGTGCCACCCCCACACCGCATATATCTTCACGCTAAAGCCTCATGGGCAAAACTCAGAGACTTCGATTGCCTGTCTGGTTTCCTGGCTCTGGACTGTCTCTCTCTCTCTCTCTCCCTCTCTCTCTCTCTGTCTCTCTCTCTGTCTGTCCTTTTTCTTTTTGAGACAGGGTCTCATGTTGCCCAGGTTGCCCTCAGATTCCCTGTGTAGCCAAGGATAACCCTAAACTCCTAATGCTCCTGCCTCCCACATGCCGGTACTACAGACGGGGCCCACACTAGGTTTATGCGGCTGGGGATGGTAGCAGGGGCTGCGTGCCTGCCAAGTAAGCACCCTACCTTCCTTCTCTTTCCCTCTCACCCAGCTTCCTCCTCCAGGCAGCTGCTAAGTTTATTTCTCTGTCCTATTTATTTCTCTCAGGCCTCTACAAAGCCATCTTCGAAATCAGGGGGGGGGGAAGTAAAAGTGTGTCTCAAAGAGCAGTTCATCCTGCAGCCAGCGTTCAAATCCTATATGCATTGGACATGACCTTCCATAGTGACACCAGTCAGAGGCCCCACGGGCCCTCCCAGCCCTGCAAGTGTCCCGGTTGGGGCTGATGGCTGTGTCCTCGCCATCCTGGCGACTGTTGCTCTACCACCTCCTGCTGTCTCTGCTCCCGCCCCCCTTCCATCTGTCCCCTCAACGGTCCCCAGCTCTCTGCTCTACACACTCCTCCAAGAGGACTCCCTTAACGAGGGAAACCCATCCGCACACTGATACCACACCCCAACCTCCTTCCTCAGCCACAGAAGGTGGAACCCTCTCTGACAGCCGGCGCTCCATGCCGTGCCCACCGGGAGGCACACAGCAGACTAGTTTCACACTCCATCAGCTGGCTGCACACCGAGCTCTGCAGGGGACCCTGGGAACCGGCTGCATCTCTGGATCCTTCATCTGGGGTGTGGGAGGAGTGGGGGGAGTTCAGCCACAGTGTTAGAGGAACAGGGAGGCCCTGTAGATCCCCAAAGCGACACACACCATGTGTGGGCTCACAGAAGAAGCGGGTGGATGGGTGGGTGGAGTGGGCTTAGACCTTCCCGCACCTGCCTCCGTGGCTACCAACACTGACCCTAAGCCGAGCTAAGAACCCGGAGTTCGAGTCTTCAGGGCGGGAGGCACTTGAACAGTCTGAGGCACGATCCAGGCCTACCCGGAGGTGCAGGAGAAGTCTGGAGCAAGGCAGCTGGAGAGAAGTGCCCCCACCCCGGGACGCCCAGGGGTGAGTCAGGCGAGGTCCACCCAGGTGAGGCGGCGGAACGAGGTTCCTTTAATGGTGCAGCAGAAGGCAAGAGAGACCGGAAAGCCAGGCGCTGATCCGCGATCCCAAAGGACCCTGCAGCCCAGACAGATCTGACACTTCGTGTGAGCCCGGCGGCGAGAAGGCAGGGGCTCCCCGCCCCCTTCCAGGCTTTGGCGGGCTAGCCAGCAGGGCCAAGCCCGGGCGAGGGGCGCAGCCGGGCCGAGGGCGGCCCGCAGAGCCCGGCTCTCTAGAATGTGCTCTGGAGCAAACGTAAACTTGTAACCCAACTCCCTCCACCCTCTCAGGAAACCACAAAAAGGAGCGAAGCAAAGCCAGGTCCCGCCCTCTCGAGCCGGTCTCCAGGCCCGGGGACACCGGAGCGCCGGGGTGTCCCCACTATCCAGGGCAGGATCTCCCCGGGGCGGGAAGAGGAAAGTCACCCGGCAGCCCGGATCGCGTGGCCACTCCCGGCCCAAGAAAGTCGGGCTTCTCGGAGTGCCGATCCCGGCAGAGCGCGAGTGTCCAGCTCGAGTCCCGGAGAAGTTCCCCGAAGAAGCCGAAAGGCGCGCAAACAATGACCCCGAGGTCCCCCGCGCGCGCCGGGCCACCCCGGGATCGCCCCGGAGTCGCGGGGCAGCAGACTCGGGACGCGCGGCCGGCCACGGGGTACGGGGGAAGCGGGGATCGCAGAGGGCGCCCCGCGCGCTCGCGGCCCCGCGGCGCCCCGAGACCCCCCCCCCAGTTCCCCCGCTCCGGGCGGAAGCGCCCCGGCCGGCCATGGGCCCCGCATCCCGGCGGCCACCGGCTCGGCGCGGCTCGGGGAAGTTGCGCGGGGCGGCGGCTGCTCACCCACGCCGTATTTCTCCTCTCGCTTGGTGGGGACCCAGCGCGTCATGGTGGCGCGGGCCGGGCGCCGCCGGGAGGTCGGGCAGGAAACTCCGCGCCTAGGCCGCCATCTTCCATTCCTGGCGAGCCGCGACAGGATGGGGAGGAAAAAGTTTGCGGCGGAGGCGGTGTCATGTGGGACGGGGCGGGCGGAGCGTCGCGGGCCGGATGGGAAAGGCCGGGAGCGCCGGCGAGAGGCGGGACGGCCGCCCGCTGCTGCCCGCCCAGCCGCGCTCGCTCCGGGCGGGCGATCGGCCGCGGCCCCGTGGGTCAGCGCCCGGCGGGTCCCCAGCCTCGCCCCGCGGGTGGCCCCGAAACTGTGCAGCCCGCCGGGACGGGACTGCTTAGACGACGGTGCGTCCTCGCGAGTGGGGCTTTCAGGACGGGTGTGCACGGTGCGGGGGGTCAGGCCCGCGTCCACCGCTGTCAAGCACCCGCCACCAGGCGGGTGGCCAGCAGGGGCCGGCCAGAGGACGCGGTTCGCTCATTCATTCGACAAACGCCAAGTGAGCACCAACCTTCCCCAAAGACCCGAGTGGACCCGGAGCACTGAGCAGGTCTGCCGGCGGGCGGGCAGAGGGGCTGCGCCGAGTGCAGACAGTTCAGGGGAGAGACTTCGAAGCCCCGAGGGCTTCCCCCGGCCCGGCTCTGCACCAGTGTGCCAGACACCCTCACGGGGGCTGGACCTCGACCCCTGGCTAGCCGCAACTTCTGCTCCTTCAGTAACGCGTGGCCTGCTGAAGCGGAGGAAGAGAGGAAGTGCGGACAGGTGCAGCCGAGGAAGGAAACCAGGCCAGGCGTAGAGTGGGCAGCATGTCTGTCCCCGGCTCCACCCGCACCCTGGGCCCCAGGAACTGACTTCATCCTCACCTGTGGGTGGGAGGCTGTGCTCAGCCTCTCCTGGTGCCAAGACAGGAAAATAGAGTGAGTGCTTCAAGGAAAAAGATCAACACATGTGCGTACACACACACACCTCTGTTTTCACTGCAGTGAAGAAAATAAAACTAAGGAAAAGGTTGAGGTGCGGCTTCAGAGAAGCCGGTCCGTTGGGTCAGGGGTCAGGCTGATGTGGTCTGGAGGCATATTCATAGCCGCAGTAACCCGAGAGCCTCCAGGGATTGGAGGGTGAGATAGAAAGGACCCACGCTCACCGGGGGTGAATGTGAAGCCAGCTTGCTGCACGGGCACCCTGGACAGGGTCTTCTGTTCACTGAGCATTTTGGAAGTGCTTGGAGGTTTAGTAGGTGAGAGGGGACCTGCCAGATTGGGGTGGCTGGTGTGCAGCTCCGGAGCTCTAGAAATTCGGCCACAGATTCATAGAAAGTTGCAGGCCCGAGTTTACTCATAACGAACGTTAATCCCTCAGAGGGAAGCAGGCCGGGCTCCCTCGTGGTCTCACACTTGCACTTCCAGCCTGCTGTGCAAATCAGGAACTTCAGAGGATGAGTGTGGCCGGCTGAATCAAACTGCTCTAAGGAGAAGCCGCTGGAGGCGGTCACCAAAGCGGGTATCTGAGGTGAGTGACCTAGTGGTCTCGGGCCGTCTCTAGATTCAGAAGAGCTTCCCTGTGGAACTTTCTTAAACCCAAACCTTAAGGATTAGCAGAAAGCAGGTGAGCTGGGAGAAGAACTGTGCAAAGACCCTGTGGTAGGAGGCAGTGCTGTTCCTGCAGGACGTGAAAGGTTTCCATGGCCGAAGCATGGGGAACACAACAGGAAGTGGCACATGGAGGGGGGCTGCTGGTGGAAGGGCCTTCTAGGAGTTGCTAGGGACTCTATGGAGGGCACACGTGTGTCCGTCTCTTCTATGGGTCAAGTCAGTCCATGTTCGAGGCTGCGCATAAAGAGACGAATATCCATGGCTTGAACCAGCAGTCCTGGGAGCCTGCATGCTGGAGGCAGCCGTGTGACCAGTCCCATCCTGCTCCTGCTATTCCTACTCAGCAATCAGGTCATCCCAGGCTCCACATTGTCCACAGCCGGCTGCTTCCCACTGACCCTCCACATTGTTAAACAATCTCAGGGTTCAAGTTTTTAGAACAGAGTGCTGCCTTCTATCAATAAATAATCTATCTGATAAATACGAGTCGTTACTAGTACCGGGCTGTCCAATCTGCATTCACAGTCATCCTCGTCACGTGTCCCATGGTCCTAGCATTTGCAACAATATTCTGGGTTCACTATTGAAGCTACGAGCTTCACTTTCCTTTGCAGGAATTCCAAACCTACCACTTAATAAGCTTCAGTCGCTCTCCATGAGAGCCAATCCTGCATCAAAGCCCCCCAGTTCTGCATCAAAGCCAGTACCACCTGAATGGTGCTCCCAGGTTCTGTAGCAAGGCTGAGATGTAGCCTGGTCCAATGGAACCGCAGTTGCAGATTGGAGATGGCCCAGAGAAATGTGGCTTGTGCAACTTGGAGCTGGAAAGAGGAACTGGGATTGCTCACAGTCTTTCAGTCGCCATGACTACGTGATGATCAGCAGAAGATGGACACTGAATTGCAGGATGTGGTACTTTTCCAGACTTTGGTCTTTTAATTTTTAATTGATGTTTTCTTATTGCGTCCTAACATGTCCGTTTTAATGTTTATACTGAAGTATTTAACCTGTTTTTATTTGATAGGATTTTTACAGTTAAGAGATTTTGAACTTTTAAAATGTCAGAACTAAACTTTTAATGACTGACATCTTAAAATCGAACTACAAGAACTTTTAATCTTGTAATTTCAGAATTCATGAAATTGACTGTCTTTTACATCATAACACAAATGTAACACCCTTAGGGACAAGGATTGAAAGGTTATAGTTTAAAAGTGATGTTTCATTGTGTCAAGTTAACAAGGGATAGAGTGTCCTAGTTAGGTATCAACTTGGCAGTTGAAGACTTGAGCTCCGGGCACAATTATGAAGAATTGGTAGTTGAGTTGAGCCCTGAGCAAGCCCGCAGGATATGACCTGATTCATAGGGAGGTCTGGCCCATGGTGGGTGAGGCTAGACCCTGGACAGGTGAATAAGGTGTGGGAGCTGGTTGCAGACATTGGCATGCTTAAGTGTACTTAGCCAGACAGGTTGATCTGGTAAGGATTGTCCCTCTCTCAAAAATCCTGTGGACTTAGTGTGACTCGTTCCCTTGGTCCGTGGTGTTGGCATGTGCTCTCCCGCCAAGCTGGACGAGGAATTGTAACCAAGAACCATGAGCCAGAATAAAACCTCTCGTTCCCTAAAGCCATTGGTCATGAATCTATCAGCATGGGTGCAGGCCAACTGCAACAGGGACGGCACAAACAGCTGCACGGGATCAGCCGAAGGGTTGCTGCCCAGTCAGTCCACCGAGAGACCACACCAGATGGGCAGGCGGGGGGTCACTGAGCTGTGTCACGCGGCACCATATGGACGATGATAACTGGAAAAAATGCCCAGTGGACGGAGCGTAGAGGAGGCTAAGAGGCACGCTGAAAGAAGCATGAAGAAAAGCGGTCAGACTAGGCCAGAAGCTGGGACTTCCCATCAGACACTGATCTGCTCCCTTCCTGGAGTCAACATCACGGACGAGGGCCGGGTGGGTGAGGACAGCTTAGATTTTAGAAGAGTAAAGAGACACAATGCCCAGGTGCCCACGTGGCCTCTGGATGTGGTGTCTCAGGCTAGAGAGCCCGCCTGAGACACACAAGGCCCAACACTGAAAACCTAAAACCCAAATCAAATGCTATGGGCCTAGCTGATCGCCACCCCCGAGCTATTCCGAAAGTTGTTAAAGACAGGAGAGGGTCCAAACCAGGAGCCAGAAGCAGACAGTGTTGCGTTATTAAATATTTTGCTAGTTTTATTAGTATTACAAGCCAAGCATGGCCTATTTTAGAGGTGTGTGCGCGATAGGGTTAGACATGAACCGGCTCATTTTAAATAAAAAAAGAAACAAATTGTTCAGCCTGGGTCGTTTTCTAGGTTTGGAAATTTTTCTGAGGTGAGGTCAAAGAGGGAAAAGAGAGGCCTGAGATTAGAACCCAGTTTGAAAGCCAGTGGCTTGAACTGGTCGCACTCTCTGTGGGTGCTGGCCAGCTCTGTCGCCATACCAGCAGGTACGTAGCACGGTGGTCGCCAGGCAGAGGATTAAAGGGAAACCTGGGCCGTTCGACTTCAAGGATCCTCAAAGCAAATCTTTCTGCTGAGAGATGCTGCGGGCTGCACCCTGGTGCCCAGAGACCTGACTCAAAGTTGCCCACTGGTGGACCCTGGAAATGAGTTCAGAAGTTGGGGGTGGGGCAGCTACTGGGGGGAGATGCCTGGGGACTGTGCAGCCCTGGGTCCAGGTGGCCAGGCCTGGTCCGTGGAGAGTCGATGTTCTCCTTAACACACTCCATCTCCACCTCGGGGCCTGGGGCTGTGCAGGGTAGGGTTCTCAGAGTCCCCCAGACCTGGGCAGCTGTCTGGCTTGGAGAAAGTGACCTGTGCACCGCACTTCCTCATTTGGAAGGAGAGTGCTGCAGCAGTGCTGTGGAGATCTTGTGAAATAGCAGGGACCCCCGCACCCCCAAGATGAAGCAGCAGTCGCCCCATAGCAGACATGAGGTGGTCAGGACCTTGGGCTCAGCCTGCGTCTTCATGAGGGTGTATCCTGCCCAGTTGACCATGACAAAGATCGAGCCCAAGGCTCACCAGGCGGAGGAGGGTTTGGAAATACAGAGGAGAAAGCGGCTGAAGGAAGAATCTGCTGCGGCTCAGAGCTTGAGGGGGCCGTCTATCGTGGGAGAACTCCTCACGGTGGAAGGAGCTAGGTGCCCACAGAGAGAGCTGCGCTGGGATGATGCTTGAATGGTTTCGAGTTCTTTCTGCCCCTATGATCATCCACTGTAGCTCTGAGGCCCAAACCCTCGCTGCAAGTGCATATGTGAATACCTTCTAAGGTTGACCCATGATCCTCTGCTCTTGATTACATTAAAAAAATTAACCTTTCAAACTGCTTCTGTTGTTGCGATATATGTAGATATATGTAAAATTCCTGGTCTGGGTGAACCCAGTTTTATATATTTGAGTGTGTGTGTGTGTGTGTGTGTGTGTGTGTCAGGAGACACTGTGTGTGCCTAAGGAAGCCCAAGGGTGACTTTGGGAATCATCCTGCATTGCCTCTACCTCCTATTTGCTTTGCTCTGGAATTTCCCAGGCTCCGCCTTCCAGGATGGAAAGTACAGACTGCTGTGATTTCTGCCTGGTGTTTTTATAAGAAATGCAGCATCTGAACTCAGGACCTTCTGCTTCCAAGGCAGGGGCTTCACCCCTGTCCAGCCCTGAATCCAGTGTTAAATAGATCTTCACTTTCCAAAGTGCCCCATCCCCTCCCCTCACGAGAATAAAGCAGTTTTATGAAACAGATGCTCCTGACGTGTGTTTCAGGCACCTTGCTTTACTTAGGTGGGTAAAACCAGGACGGAGGAGTCTACAGGAACAGCGCTTCTGGAAGGGGGTCTCGGGCTGTGGCGGCAGCCCCGGGCTCCGCTGCGCCTGGCATAGGAGGCGGTGAGGAGCTGAGCCCAACGGGCGGCTGATTCAGGGGAGTTTCCCTCATCGGTCCTTTGAGCCAGCAGAGTGGTAAAGCTGGGTTTAGTCACTATGGGGAAGCCTGGGCTCTGTGTCCCCCTTCCACACACGCCTGGTGTCCAGCCGATTTATCCTGCATCTGGGCCCAAGGCACGCGAGCTTGGTCAGTGAAGCGGATGTCCGCTGCTTACTGCTCATCCTCCATCCGGGGCAGTGGGCAGACTGCCCCTCGACTCTGCTCCCAGGGGGGCCTCTGCAGATGAGACATGGACAAGCTGGAGGTCCACAGTCCTGGGGACATCTGCACTCACCTGAACTCATCAGGTACCTTACCTGACCGGGTGACATCTGGGCCCCGGGAGAGTGTGTTCCCTGTGCATGGCAGCGCAGGGTGCTGCAGGCAGAGGCTGCAGGTGAAGCTCTGCAGAGGGACATGCGTGCTTGGGCTCCCAGTGCAGCCGGTGACCTGCTTCCTCTTTTCTTGCCAGGGTTTCTCGAGCATGGCCTCCTTCCTTTTCTCGAATGCTTCCCTACTCTCCACGCACCCCGATTATCACCTCTAGCTCAATCCCTACGGAATCCGTGCAAGCGCTTATCAAGTCAGGAACCCGAATCCCAGGAAAAGTGGAGTCCCAGGAGTCCCAGGAAAAGTGGAAAATAGGGGCTTCGTGGGGTCAGGAAGTAGGGGCTGACTGGTAGAGGAGCAGTAGGACCCCCATCTCCAGGATTCGTGAGGAGGGGCAGGGACATTAGAAGGTGGGAGGGCGTCATGGTGTGACTGTCCCCATAGGCTCACGTGTTCCCAACCTCAGCTGATGTCAATGCTCAGGACAGTCCATGACACCCTTAGGAGATGGCACCTTGCTGGCCGAAGGCACACAATGGGGATGGGGGGAGGCCTTGAGGTTTGGTGGCCCAGCCCTGCTTCCTCCTACAATCTGTCTCTTGTTCTCTCTGTCTCCATGACGGCTGAGGTGACCTAAACCGGCTTCCACCTGCTGCCGCCAGCCATGTCTTTTCCACCAGGATGGACGGCGTCTCTCCCTTTCGAATGGTAAGCCGGATCAGTGGACCTTTCTTTTTGCTGCGTGGGAATATTGTTTCACAGCAGCAGCAAAAAGTATAACTGGGACAGAGGGTGACGGGAGAGTCAGGAGCCGTCCCTCAGCCTTTGGTCCCTCAGGCCCTAGCAGTGCATCTGAGGTTCCGAGCTCTGGATGTAAGTGTGGCCAGCTTTCCGCTGTCCCCGGTGCACAGGAAGCATATCAGCCGACCACGGCAGGCAGGGAGTGTGAGGGAGGAGATGACCTCAGCGAGGGGCAGCCGTGTGCATGGATGGGGTGTGGGAACGATGCGCAGACCTGGGCATACTTCATTTTGGGCAGTGCTAGGCAAGAACTCGCCGCCACACCCCACCCTTGGTCTTAGATGTGCATTGTACGCAGAACTTTTATAAAAACCGATGGGAAGTAATGATGTGTGGCTGAAACCTGCCTGGTACGGAGAACGAGAACTGCAAGCACTCGGGCAGGAGTGTTTAGAACTGCGTGTGCCACAGTCACAAAGGCCCTGGGGCAGGGTTGAACTTAGCAGAATCTAGACTCAGAAAGGGGCTGGCAAGCTGAGAGATGTGAGGATGATGTTAAGTACATGACCCTCATCAGCCGACCCATACAAACCCAGCCAGAAACCAGACTTTAAATTGCATATCATCACCTTCTTTATATGTGGATATACCTCAAAGCATATATATGACATGATAGATTATCTGTTACTTGTCTTGGCTCCAGTTCCTGAGTAGGGGGTCCCCCCAGCTCAACCTTTTTTCCCTCAGGGAACATCTTAAGAGTGGTTTATCTTACAGACATCAGCAGAAGTTATGTTTGTTTGTCTGTTTGTTTTACATTCACTTACATGCTCCCCGCAGATGAGGACGGCATCCCAGGCAGGCAGAATCACAGGACATGTCATCCCCATCTGACAGGCCGAGGCCAGCACGAAGTGGGTCGGGTCCTGCCTTGCTACTATGGTGGTTTCCTTCTTCAGCAATCTGAGGGTATGTTTGCAGCTTCAGCAGTGGGAGGACAAGAGAGGTAAGGAAAATTTGAGACCCTCTGAGGGACCTGGTGTCTGCTTTTTACCTTCCTACAATGGAAGTTCCCAAGCAAGATGCAGGTGGAAGGATTTCAGGGTCAGGACAGGCTGTGAGGGTGTGTGACGTCTCAGTCCAATCAAGTGGACTTATTCATCCATTCTTCCATCCATCCATCTACCTACCCATCCATCTACTTACCCATCCATCCACCCATCCACCCATCCATCCATCCATCCACCCACCCATCCATCCACCCATCCACCCATCCACCCATCCATCCACCCATCCACCCATCCATCCATCCATCCATCCATCCATCCATCCATCCATCCATCCATCCATCCATCCTTCCATCCATCCATCCATCCATCATCCATCTATCCATCCATCCATCCAACCATTCATCCAACCATCCATCCATCCATCCATCCATCCATCCATCCATCCATCCATCCTTCCATCCATCCATCCATCCATCCATCCATCCATCCATCCATCCATCCATCCATCCATCCATCCATCCATCCATCCATCCATCCATCCATCCATCCAGGCCATGGCTCCCTAGGCAAGTTCAAGCCCTACACACAGGTGTAACCTTTAGATAAACAAGTTTTCCAAAGAATTAAAAAGTTCAAAATTATCTAAACAGATGATAGGATAATCCATGCATGGAGGTGTGGGGGGTGTCAGAGGATGACCTCAGGCGCTGGTCTTTGGGCACCTTCCAGATTTCTCAATGGCCTGGAACTCCACCACATGAGTGGTGAGGTGGCCTGGGAGTTTTGAGGTGTCTGTCCACCTCTCCTTCACATTTCACCATCATCGTGATAATAGGTACAACCACCATACCTGGCTTTTCCCGTGGATTCTGCACCTCTGAAGTCAAGGTCCTTGCTGGAAAAGCATGCATTTGCTCACTGAGATGTAAGTTTTCCGTTGAAGAAGCACCACTGAGCCTTATCTTGGGAACAGGAGTGTGGCATGTAGGCTTCTCATTGTAAAGACTGTAACAGCCACACAGAGCCATGAAATCAAGCAGTGAGTCTCCTGTGCTCATTCCCATGCGGGACACCGTTCCTGGAGTTCTGTTTGCATCCTTGGTTTCTAGGAAAGACCATGAGTCAAGGTGTTATTAGATTTCAAACTAAACTTGTCCTCTGGGTCTGACTCCTGCTTTTTATTTATTGTAAAATAAGCCCCAAACACAGAAATTATAACAAATCAAATGCATGGCTTAGTGAATGATTATAAAGAAAATCTAGTCAGAGTCTGAATTTCAGCTCTGCCAGTCACCAGGAAGAGTCTTGTAGATTCACGATCCTTTGTATCCAGCTTTGGAAGCCAGTTTAGCTGGGTATAAAATCATCGGCTTGCTTTCCTGCTTCTGTTAAGTGATTTTTCATGTTTGTGGACTTAGGAAGAAAAACCTTGGTTCACCATTCTTGTCCTGAGACTACGTGTTCTTCCTCCTGCTTCCAGCAGGAAGCATAGCAGGCAGGACCCTCAGACATTTGTTTGACTGTCTCCCATCAGTCCCACATTCTTTACTTCTTGATGCTCAATCTTTCTGTCAGTTTGTTTTTACATACTCACTTGCCTTTGTTTACTGCTTCCAAATAAATATGGTGGAACATTCTAGATCCATCCTCACCCCACTATGAGTCTGGATCATCTCTCTGCCTTCACTAGTCCTGTTCCTATCAGTTTTGCTTCCATTTTTGAAAAGTTGCCCTCTGTGCCAGAAGACAGCCTGGGAGATGTGGCTGGTTCAGCCTTCCTGACCCTCTTTCATGGGCACATTTTTAAGGCCTCTGCTTGGGGTGGAAACCAAACCTTACTGCATGTAGAATGCATGTGCCTTGATATTGGTCATTCTGAGGCAGCATTCCATAGGTGGTAAGCTCTCCCAACAAGTCTTCTTTCTCATTTATTCCAGGGTACTTTTCTTGAATTATGTTTTTAATATGAATTTCCTTCTCTGGCTTTGATGATCTTCTAAGGGACTCCATCTGTCTGCATGTTTAGTCATCTTTGCCTAACTTCAAACTAAGCTTCTTTTTCCAAAAAAAAAATTATGTATTTTCATTTCTTCTTTATTTTCTTCTTTGGGTCTGTCTGCTATTTTCAAGCATCTCAGCTATTTTTGAGATGCTGTGCTAGTTGCGATCTGCTGTGAGTTTTTGGCTGTCCTTTCTGCTCAGGTCACTTGTACGGATGTTCGTCCTGGACAACCTTTCTTCTTCTCATACAGGGTTCTTCCGTGTCAGATGAAGCTTCGCACTTGTCTGTTGTTCATTTGAGCAAAATTTGCTAAGTAAAAATCATTTTTCCTGAGATTTCAAATTCGACAATGTTTAAAAGGACTGTTCTTTTTTCCTCCACAGGAATTCCTCCCGTTTTTGTTTGTTCATTTGATTGGTGGGTTGGTTTGGATTTCGAAGACAAGGTCTTGCTATGTTGCCCAGTTGACCTCAAATTCCAGAACCCCTGCTTCCACCTCCAGAGTTCAGGATTCCACACTTGTGCCATCATTCCCAACTTGTTTTTTGAGTTTTGGGTTTTTTTGAACTGTTTTAAAATAAACATGGAGGCCTGGTGGTCTGGACCTTCTTTGTCTCCACTATCCCTGTTTCCACTGGTTTGCTTCCATTACTGGATATTTCTCCTCTGTGTAAACACTGCCCAGAAAAGATCTCTTGGGAGTTCACTCACTTGGATTGGCCCAGCCTTTCTGACCTTCCTTCCATCTAACTATCTATGCATATATGTATGTATCTAGCTAGCTAGCTAGCTATGCATATATGTATGTATGTATGTATCTGTCTATTATGTTCTTATGTATGTATCTATGTACCTATGTGTGTATGTATGCATCTATCTATGTACCTATGTATCTATATAAGTGGACCAAACTTTCTAAGTGTACATGCTGTTCCATGAATTCCCCAAGACCTTTTCTTTATAATGATTTCTAGCGATGCCTTGATCCTTCTAAAATTGCTCTCTGGTTAAAGACAGCAAATGTCAGAAGTTCTGTCACTGTCATTGCTAATTACAGCGAATAGAGAAGCAAAGAATATGTCTTGATGCTCAAGCACAAGTCAACAGTGTTTTGCAACTTAGCTTTCCTTAAAAATTAATGGTTTATAACATGGTTGAATGAATATTCTAGATAAACAGCAGGTTGACTGTCTCTGTAATTATGTTATAGGCTAAAAGGAGTGATAAGTGTTTGTTTTAGTATCATATGTTAATTTGGATAAATTTTGACTTGATTGTAATTTAAACCTAATTAATAATTTTTGAGTTTCCATTAATATTAATAATAAACACTTAATACTAAGATAGTAAATGAGTAAAAGAAAAAACTTTAAATCTTAGGTGCCTTTATTAATCTCAGTATTAAATTGGAAGTGAACTAAAAAATAATTTCTAAATATGATTCTACCTTTTTTGAAGACTAATTTCGGTTTACAAATTGCTCTTTAAAATGAACTAAAAATTCACTATTGGTGACAGGTTGGGCAAATCAGGTCATGAATCATTTGTATTCCACGAAGAATGAAAACATTTGGGAAGCACAGACTTCCTTGGATTGTCATTTCATTGTTGGGGCTGACTTCTTTGGCAGAGAGCAAAGGTTTGTGGACCCAGCAGCTAGAAGGAAGCTCCCTCCTCTTGGGAATACGAAGGACCAAGCGTGAGTCAGCCGGCTGTCATGGAGCAGTTATTTGACTGTTAGTAGTACCACAGCTCCGAGGCTCCCTGCAGCCGCATTCTGCAGCCAGTACGAACGCCTTCTGCCTTCCAGCATCCATGCTGCCTGGCAGCTCCCAGCCTTGAGAGCTGCTGTCTATGGTCCACCTAGCTATATATCTATGTGTACATGTGTGCACGTATGTATCTATCTATGCATATATGTATGCACGGATTTATGCATATATGAATGCATCTATCTAGTTATGCATATATGCATGTTTGTATCTATGTTCCTACATACATATCTATGTTACCTATGTATCTATGTACACATATATGTATGCATCTGTGTTCCTACGTACATATCTATGTTACCTATGTATCTATGTACACATATATGTATGTATCTGTGTTCCTACGTACATATCTATGTAACCTATGTATCTATGTACATATGTATCTATGTTCCTATGTACGTATGTATTACCTGTGTGTGAATGCATGTATCCATCTATCTGTATACCTATTTACCTATGTACCTGTGTATATATGTATATATCTATCTATCTCTTCCTTTGTTTGAAGGAAATGCCTCGAGCCAATGAGGAGCACCATGTCTGGCTGTGAGGACGCAGGATGGGGAACAGCATCAGGAAGACAGGACTTGGGCCAGAGTCCAATAAGCAGACAGGAAGCCCAGTGTCTAGAGAGTGCAGTGTGGGGTGAGAAGGAAGGGAGAGAGGAAGTGGAGGTGGGCAGGGAAGGAGGAGGCCGCCCCCATCCATGCTGAGCAAGAGTCCTGCGGTGAAGGACGGCGCTGCTGCTTTGGAGCTGGAGGGGCGGAGTCTGGGCAGCCTGGTAGGTAGGTCCCCCTGGAACAGTGACGCGCGCCTGACCCAGGGCCACAGGGGAGGATGAGAGATGCTCAGCGACTGGAGACCAGACACCCATGGCAGACAGGCTCAGATGTGGACCCTCCCAGAGCAGGCTTCACACTCGGGGTGGAGTAGCCAGCATGCGGGAGGCCTGGCGTTTCATCCTCAGAACCACGGAGAAAGAAAGAAAAGGCCTTTTCCTTAAAACCCTAGCCTTGAAATCCTAAGGCATTTGATAATGGTGCTGCCTTAAAGTCTGTTATGATGATGATGGCGTTAACGACGGTGATGATGATGGTGGTGGTGGTGGTGATGGTAATGATGAGGATGGTGAGGGTGACGATGCTGATAATGATAGTGATGGTGGCGGTGGTGGTAGAAAATAATGGTGATGGTGGTCATAGCGGTGGTGATGATGATAAAGATGGTGGTGGTGGTCAGAATGATGATGGTGAATTTTAGTACTGAGTATTGAAATAGGCCCCTGCACATTACACATAAGCTTGACTGCTGAGCTGTACACCCGGCCCCAAGCCCAGAGCGGTTACTTATGTCTTAGATACTCGTGGCCACTCCCCCATCACTGTGCTGTAGGTACGAGGGTTCCATTGCTTAGCAATGTGGGTTCCCAAGCGCTAGCTCCTCTGGGTTCACACAGCCCAGGCTGCCTTGAGCTCACTATGTAACTGAGCGTGACGGGGAACTTCTGACCTTTCTGCTTCTACTTCCAAAGTGCTGGGATCCCAGTCACGTGCCGCCGCCCCACTTTACACCGCGCAGGGGGTGAAACCAGGACAGGCTAGAAAAGAAACTGAGCTATATCCGCAGCTCTGCATTTTACCTTTTGGAAATACATTTTATTATCTACTAGAGAAGGAGGGAGGGAGGGAGAGAACATGTGTACTACAGCTTGTGGGTGGACGTCAGAGGACAATTTCTGGAATCACTTCTGGGCTAACTCGCGTCTCCAGGTTTGAGCGCCGGCTGTCTGCTCACTGACTCGGCTCACTCACCCTGTCGTTCACTTTTTGTTTTAAGACAAGATCTCACTAAGTTGCCCAGGCTGGCTTTGAACTCTGTCCTGGTTTGAACGTGAGTCCCTCCCTCCCCCATAGGCTCATGTGTTTTGCATCTTTAGCTGATGTTAACGTTCAGGAAGTCATGACAACTTTAGGAAGTGGAGCCGTGCTGGGAAAAGGCATATCCCAGGCAGGGGAAGGAAGACAAAGAAGTAGGGAGAGGGGCCTTGAGAATGGGCTAGCCCCACCCTAGAAGTGGGGCTAATGTCCACCAGCTGTCTGCTCTAGCAGTCAGTGGCTGGCTCTCGTGGCCTCCATGATGTCTGCAGTGACTTGAGCTGCCACCAGCTTTTTCCACTCGCCTTGCCTTTCCTAACTTCGTGTGCTGTATCTCCACTCTGGAACCTATAAGCCAAGCAACTCTCCCCGTTCTACCTTATGTCCGAGTATTGTCTGACAGCAACAGCTAGAGCGACCGAGACAAACTCGCTCTGTAATGTAAACTCTTCTGCAAGTTAAGATCCCTCCAAGCACTGGGAGTGTGGCCTGCACCACCAGGCCAGAAGCCCTAACCACAGGTTCCAGCGGATGCTGAAGGGCAAATCCACCTGGGCGGGGGGAGGAGTCTAGGACCTGCTTCATCCTTACGCTCCGCTTTCAGGGTCCACCGAGCCTGTGTCCATCTGAACAGGCCAAGTTTTAACCATGAGCAGCTCTTAGTCACTCTGACCTTGGAGTCGTCGCCTGACTGAGGCCACAAGTCCTTCTTCTGTTGATACCTTCCTTTTCGTGTCTAAATCGAAGCCTACCTTTTGGGTTTCAGACTGGTTTTCTGGGTGAAACGGAATTCTGACACATAGTTCTAGAAAAGCGACTGATCAAAATACAAATCCGGACCCAAGAAACCAGAGGCAGGTGACGAAGGTCACAGAGTGAGCAGAGGACGCAAGAGCGAGGGGTGGAGGCAGGGGTCCTTCTGCCTTGGAATGGGGATCCTGCTGATCCAACAGGGCCCCGTCAGCTTTGCTGCTCCCTGGCGCCCCCCGCTGGCACTGCAATGTAAAACTCATTGTCCCCAGCATAGGGGATCCAGGGAGGAGCCGCAAGAGGCTGCCGGAACTGGACGTGGGACATGCCTTCTACCTACCAATGATCTCTGGGAATAGGAGCCCCAGGATCTCATGCCTGTGGATGACTTGGGTCTCAGAAGACTCTTGGGGGTAAGCAGGGGAGATGCTCCATGCGTTAACGCCTTTGCAGAGAGAACAAAAGGGTCTGAGTTCAGATCCCCAGATCACACATAAAATGCTGGGCGGATATGGTGGCGGCCTGTGATTCTGGCCCTGGAAGGCAGAGCCTGGGAAACCTCAGAGCAAAGCAATAAGGAGGCGGAGCCATCCAGGATGATTCCCATGTCACCCTTGGGCCTCCACAGGGCACACACTTAAGTGCCCTCTTCTGCATATAACATACTCATGTACACCCAGCCACATGCACATGTATACACACACACACACACAACATACACATGACATACACGCACACACGCGTGCAACCCATATGTACATACATGAAAAAAAAGATGCTCTTGGGGACATGTTCTTCTGAAGGAGACCACAGGGATTCATCCACCTTGGTTGGGACCAGCTGTAATACACCTTGGTGGTCTCTCAAGAATTTCTCAGGGGCTGCATGGCTCAGTCGCTGCTCTAGCTCAGTGGGAGACAGGAAAAGAGAAACGACAGGGAGGAAACCAGAGTAAGACTCCAGAGAACGCCAGCAGGGGAGGTAGAACACAAGGTACAAACGAAGGATAAGACTTGGGGGGGGGCAGATGTCAGGACAGAGAAGAGGAGCACATACTGAAGGCAGAGGACCTCTGTGGCTGTCGAGGTGACAGGGGATGATGCGAGCAGAGGCTGGACGATGTGGAGGACCAGGAGGCAGAAAGGATCCGTATAGCTTAGGTTTTAGGTTGAGGTTGGCATATTGGACATTTTCTAAAAAGTCCCCCAACTTCTCCATTGCAAGTAGACTGAAGACCAGGCACAGAGTAGGACTCTTCGGGACGGCGTGTTCCCAACATGAGACTCCCGGGGGGCCAGGATGCGACAGAACCCAGCAATGGCCTGTAAGACACAACAGGACAAAAGGGGATTCTTTGAAGCTTCCTGAAGCTGGGGGCTGAAGATGGAAGATGGTGGGGGCTACCAAGAAGGTGGAAGCAAAGGAAGTCACGGGCTGGGCGGGGCGTGGACAGGTTTATCCTGGTAGCTCTAAGGTCATTCCTAGATACTAAGAGAGCTTGTCAACCACAGGATATGTGGCAGGAGGATGGGGTAAGGGGCACTATTATGGGCCCTGGAGCCTGGAGCCAGGATGGGATTCCTGGAAGACTGGACGGAGGAAAGGGAAGGCCCTGGTCCAGCCGGACGTCCGTCATTTAGCGACAGGACAAAGGACAGGTCCGGGGCTGGAAGCCAAGAAGACATTTTGTCATTTGGCCCTCTGTGAGTGTATTAGTCAGGGTTCTCTGATGAAACAGAATCTATAGAATGTAGTGTGTGTGTGTGTATATATCTATATGTATTTAGGTATAAACAAGTTTATTAAAAAATAACTCACAATAAAAAATAGTGTCCTTCAAGATAGCCACCCACAGCAGCCTCTTTCCTGACTGGAATGTTCCACAAAGCCAAAAGATCCCGAGAAGGTCTCAAGCCTTTGCTCCTCTGGAGGGTGGAAGACGCTGGGCTTTGACGTCAGTGATGAACAGTGAACAGCAGCAAGGCCTGGAGACCAGGCTCCAAAGGCAGCAGGAACAGCAACAACGTGACGGAAAAGGTGAAGCTCCAAGTCAGCCAAGGACGGAGGCAACCAAGAAGGCCATGATGCTCTAAGGGCAAACAACGTGCACGCAGAGTGGACTCCACAGCAAGTCGACACCGGATAAGGGAAGAGCAAGTCCCTCCTCCTTGCACCTCCTACTATCTGGTCCACCACTGGAAAGCACCACCCACTATGGGCTGATTCTCCACAGCAGTCAGTCAAGTACCTGCAGGCTTGTTCAGGGGCCATTCTAACCATGAACCCTCCACAGCTGCCCCCAAACAGTCTGCAGCTGTCAAGCTGACATCAAAATGCAACCATAGCAGTGGGGAAAGGCATGAGAGGTGAGGCATGCTCAGGAGGGGCCCCGGGGGCCACGTCACACGGAGCTGGGGAGGGGCTTGCAAAGGATGAAGCTGGAGGCTGGGGCTGCTTTGGAGGCTGAGAGAGGATGCATCCATCTAGGAGGTTCGCTGTTGGGGAAGATGTGGAGGAAGCAGGGAGGTGGTGGGAAGCGCATAGCCCCCGAGATGACCAGGGGGGGGGGGCTCAGGGTGCCGGGCCGGGTGAAGACAGAGGGTCCCAGCGTCTCTGTACTTGGTGATGGTGCCTCGTAGCCTGTGACCCCAGGCAACGGCCCCTCACTAGCCCGCTGTGGGAGACCCTCCACCAGAGTCAGGCTGGTTACTGTGTGAGGTTTTTGACCGGAGAGACCCGCATGGAATGTGGCCGTCGCAGGTTGTCACGCACACTGCTGAGAAATTCACGACTGAACAAGGTGGTTTGATTCTTGCTTCCGACTCTCTGTTATAATTCGCCGTCCAGCTTAGCAGGAGAGTTCACACTAACAGCAGGAGCCAGGGAAACAGTCACACCAAACTCACAGAAATTGCTGAGAGGGGGACAAACCTCTTCATCCTCCAGGCAACAAGTCTGACAACTTATGCAACCAGCTCCCTCCATCCTATCCACCTGCCCACCCGCCCACTATAGTCTTCCTACACCAATGAGACAATCTCCTGCAGGCTTGCTCAGAGCTTGCCTTAAGTACCAGTTCTTTACAGATGAGCCCAGAGCTCAACCCTCAATTGTCAAGTTGCCACTTCTAACTGGCACAGTGACAGAGTCTCCACATAGCCCTGAACATCTTAGACAAAGTGACTCATTCTTAGAGATGGCGCCGTCGAAGGCATCTTTCCTGGCTAGGCTGGCCGGCCCTGGGAATTCTCCAGGCTCAGACTCCCCGGTGTTGGGATGACATGATACCACACCCTGGTTTTCCACGACTGCTGGGGATCCAAGTCAGCCCGCTGAGCCTTCTCCCCGCCCTGTGGGTTCCTCTCTCCATCTATCTCTTGGTGCTGATATCCATTTGCCTTCAAAAGGCCTCAGCTGCTTTTGCGCACGAACTCTTCTTGTGCAAAAAACACAGCTCAGTATCGCGCGCCCACTTCCTGTCTCTGAGGCTCTGATTCCTGCCGGTTTCCCTTCCCTTCCCGTGGATGCAGGACTCACGCTGCTTTCTCCTTAGTTACATGTGCAAATCCTTTAAGCCGTGAGGCTGTGTGACTCAGAGATGTCTCCAGAGACTGAAAGAGTTAAGAATCACTTCCTCTTGGTGCAAAGAACCTTCCCAAGGGTTGGATGGATAGCAGGGGGTAGGCGGCAGGTTAGACTCGGCTACTTCTCGGTGGGCAGATGCAAGTGACGAACCTTGTTCATACACCGCCCTGCAAGTGGACATGCAGCCCGGAGTGTCCATTCCCAGAGGTGATGCCCACCCCTCAGTGGTCTCTCACTTGACCCATGCCCTGTGCCAAGTTCACACACAGCCCCCACCTTCTGCACGAACACCACCTCCTTTGGGAGCGCTGTGCAGAGCGCCCACACTCCTGTATGCAGATCTGACTCATGTGACTCTTTCCTCCTTCGTAGAAAGACGGATGATCTCACACCACCGTGATGGCGGAGGCGCATGTGTGACCCTCCTCATCTGACACGCGGCACAAGGTGTGGGTCACATGTGACCGCCGGTGTTGTGAGCTATAGGACAGGCCTCTGCTCTTGATCAGGTTTAGTCTCTGGATTTCCAGGCAACATGGCCACCTTAAAAACAGCCACTGGAATGTATTTGCATGACCCTTAGTTAGGCACTGTGAGTACCCACCACATCCTTCCCTTTTACCCTCCCCAAGGGGTGTGGGCACAAGCCTGAGGCACTGTGCTTGCCAGCAATGCCCTCCCACCAGGAAGGGGTCACCTGATGTCATCTGCTTCCACCCATGTGACCGCTGCTCTGCTGCGAGTGAGGCACAGGAGAAAGTGTGGGGTATCCAAGTCCCTCCGGAGCAGTGGCACAGGAGTGACCCTTGGGGGTGATCCTGTAAGTCCCCTGGTTCTGGAACCTTCCATGGCCTGGAGGTGTGCATTCTGCACAGGCTACATGGGGGTAAAAACCAGCCTTTCCCAGGTGGCCACGGCTGACCTATGTCATCAGCGCTGAAGCCCCTTGAGGTAGGGCAAGAGCCATCTGGTCCCTCTTCCCCAGCAGCCCGTCAAGAAAGCATCAGGAATATGTCCCACCAGATGACAGCTCGGGTCAGCTTGTGACCATTCGCCTGGGTGCGTTGCCCGCAGTTGTCCCCCGTCCTGATGCTGCCCAGCGTATTTCCAGGGCACCAGCACCGGGCCTGCAGCTTTTATCCCCGTGATTTATGACGGCGCGTCCAGTGTCCTGGCGTTTGTCTTCCTCCTGTCACCACGCAGGCTCCTGAGCAGGTCGCCTGACTTAGCTGCCAAGTTCCTTCACAGGAAAACCGAGACAAAGGAATTCGGCACAGAGACATGAGACCCACTGTGCAGTCACTGCAGGAGGAAAAAGATGGCCCGGGACTGGGAGACGGCTCAAGGTTAAAGTCTTTGCCTCTCAAGCAAAAGGATCTGACTTTGCATTGTCAGATCCCACGTAAAAATGCTGGGTAGATATGGCGGCAGCCCTTACAGCTGGCCCTGGAAGGCAGATCCCGGGAAACCCCAGAGCAAAGTCACCGGGAGGTAGAGCAATCCTGATGTCAGCCGTGGGCCTCCACAGACACACACACTCAGTTGTCCTCTCGTACACACATCTGCACACACGCATACACACACACACACACACGCATACACACACACACACACACACACACACACATACACACGCATGCACGGAAAGAGAAAGAGACAGAGATGGCCCCATTTAAATATGCTGAGTGTTAGACCCACAGATCCCAACTAAAAGACAAACCCCAGGAAGGTATGGGGGCCCCTATAATCCTAGCCCAAAAGGTAGAGTCTGGGACTCCCCAGAGCACACCAGCTAAACAAACCAGCCCTAGTGGCTTACGCTGGGTTAATGAGAGAAACCGCGACGCACCAATACAGTGGAGAGAACCCAGGGTGCTCCCTCACATCCCTTTGGGCCTTCACGGGCACACACGGTCATGTGCACTTGCGCACTTACCTCCACCCACGTGCGCCCACCTGCATGTGAACACACACACACGTGCGCGCACCCCTTACACATACGGGTAGAAAGAAAAGAATATGCTGGGCAGGGCTTGGCCCAGGGGAAGCCTTGCGCCCCTGTGCAAGGGGTGCCCTGGGTGGGCAACATGCTGGCACGCTCTCCACACCAGCCCCAAAGCTGTGGACAGCCAAGACCCCTGGAGCTCAGGGGCAGGGCTGGCCTTGACCGGCTCCTCCTTCCTCCAGCCGCTTGCTCCCGCCTTCCAAAGCAGTTGCCCTAGTTAGATACAGGCGTCGACCTGATGGCCGAGGGTTTGACCTCTAGGCACATTTGTAAAGAATTCATGGTTGAGTTAGACCTCAAGCAAATCTGTCTAGTAGAGGAGGAAGGCCCAGCCCATGGTGGGCCGGACTAGTCCCTGGATAGGTGAATAAGACGGAAGGAACTGGTCAGGGAAGTTGGCATCCTTCTGCATTCTTGGACAGACAGGCTGGGCTAGCCAGTGAGCCTTGTCCTTCTCAGCAGTCCTTGGCATAGCCATTTCCCTAGGCCCTTGGTGTTGGTGCGGCCTCTCCTGCCAAGCTGGACGAGGAACTATACTGGACAGTTGTAAGGGACGTTAACACCTCTTGTTCCCTTCAGCCGTTGGTCCTGAATTTATTGGCTGCAGTGCAGGCTAAGTGTTGTGCCAACACTCACCGCGCCAGGTCTCTGGGCCATCGCTCTTCGTGACACACCCTCGAGTTCCTTGGACAGACACTTTTATCACCTCGGCTGACATCTTGACACCCCTGGTCATCTGCTCCCACAATATTTATAGGCTTCTGGATTGCCGATCCCGCTCAGGGGATCAGGCGGCCTGCGTGGCGCAGAAGCTGAGCATGGGCAGGTGAGCTGGGCGGGGCTCGGCTGCCATTAGCGAGGATGTAAATCACCGGGAGGCTCGATACTTGCGTCCTCATCTCCATTTTGCAAGGGGAAGCGTCTGACCTGTCAAGCTGACGCTTTCTAAATGACCCGTGGGCTCCGGCGGCGGCGGGTCACGTGGGCTCACCGCAAGGAGCCAGAGGAGGCTGCAGGCCTGCAGGTAACGTGCTCCTTAGAACTCTAAGTGGGAAACAGGGAAGCCCGCGCTGAGGCTCAGGGCTGGGCGAGTGGCTGCTGACCCTGTGTGGATCAGGCACAGTCCCCCCCACTCCTGACCTCCCTCCCGCCTCCCCCCCAGGTCCCTGTTTGCCGGAAGGAAGCGCCTCAGTGTGCACTCGTGGCCGAAGGGACCTGTGGTCAGATACCAGGTGGGCCCAGCTTGCTCATTATGAGAAAATCTTCACAGAGGATAGGACTGTGTGTGTGTGTGTGTGTGTGTGTGTGTGTCAGAGGGCACTGTGTGTCCCTGTGGAGGCTCACGGGTGACTTTGGGAGTCATCCTGGATTGTTTCTAGCGCCTTTTTGTTTTGCTCTATGATTTCCTAGGCTCTGCATTTTTACTTAGAACCTGGAATCAGAACTCAGGTCCTTCTGCTTTCAAGGCAGTCTCAACCCCTCAGCTATCTCTCCAGCCCATCACTTAGATACTTTTAAAATCACAGTTCAGGTGTGTCGCTAATGTTGGCCAGGGGTTCTTTTGCACTGTCTGAAGTCATAGCAGGCATACAGTGTGGGGTATATGCCAACACTTGAGAGACTGGCAGGCAAGTCACTGCAAATTCAAGGCCAGCCTGGGCTACCTGACACATGACAGGTGACAGGAGGCAGTCCCCATAGTGCTTATGGATGCCACTGAGTTTCAGAGAATCGAGTGGCAGCCTTCCCATCTAGAGGCTTTAGCTCTAAGCCTCGGGAACCAGAGGCTCCTAGGATGCTTTCGACATTCAAGGCGAAGGTTGGCTACCCCGAGCTCTCCCAACTGGACCAGAGGAACATCTAATGTGATGTCCCCCAACTAGACCAGTGGGTGAAGTTTTGCATGTGCCCGTCGCATAGCTCTCATAGACTTCCAGAGTATCTGCAAGAGGAAATAAATGTGAAAACTTATTGGATTGTGAAATTCAATATAAAAAGTGACATGAAGAAAAACTAAGACGGAGTGGCTTGGATTGCTGAGGGGAAGGAAGAGAGATGGGTGGGAGAAGGATGGAGGGAAGCAGGGATTAATACTCAATATGCTTATAAAATTAAAAAACTAAAAAAAATAAGAGAAAAACTAAGAAAGCATAGGGGATATTGATCTAATCTTCATGGAGAAGTGTTGCAAGAACCATGGGCAAGAACACAATAAGGGAAATTGTGAGAGATGACTTCATTAAGGAAAAAAAACTTCTATTTTAAAAAACAAGTGAAACCTAAAAATTATAGAAAAAGCTCACTGCTTGAACAAAGGACCACAAGTTTAGTGACTTAAAACAATAGAGATTTCTTTCCTTATAATTCTAGAAGATGGGAATCCAAAATGGTCCCTCTTAATCCAAAGTGAGGATGGCAGAGGGCTGCGTTCTTTCTAGAAGGCCAGGGAAGAGCTTCCTTTTCCTGCCTTCTCTGGATTCCCACCCTCTGTGTCCTGCGGCAGAGTGGTTGTGTGAGCGATCACCTCACCTGTGATGGTGACCCTTCCTCTTCCTCCTTTGTGCATAAACATGGCTGTGCTCGTAGGCGCGGGTGTTGTGGGAGCTCTCTCAGGGTCAGCTTTCAGTGTTGAAATCCTTTCTGGATGGGAAGTAATCTGCAGGGTGGGCGAGAAGCAGGTAGCCCAGCAGTCCAGGTAGTGAGGCGGCTGGGGGGGGAGGGTCAGGAAGGGGAGGGCAGGGCAGGGCGTGCACAGGGGTGAAGCTTAGACCAGGCATGTGTGTCCACGGATTTGACGGTGTGTACGCGTTTTCAACGGAAGGAGCCTGAGGTCTGTGTTACATAGACACGAGCGTAGCACACCACCCAGCTGGCTGCAGAAGGAACTTGGGCGCCACGTGGGACCCGTCAGGCAAGGTGACATGGGCAGTTGTGCCAATTCTGCAGGCTCAGAGAGGGAGGCTGGTCAGAGGTGTGAATCCAGATGTTCTCTGTAAATGGTCAACTTAGCAAAACAAAGTCAACCCCAGCGTCATGCAGGCAAAGGAGTCCTGGGGCCACAGTTAATGATCTAGAGAAAGGAGAAGATTCCATAAGAAAGGAAGGAGCAGTTAATGAAATATAAAGGGGGTGTGGGGCAGGGACTTGCTGGCATCCTGCAAGCAAAGAGAATTTCACAAAGGGAAGAGCGACAAACTGACCCCTGTGGCAGATGACAGCAGGGCAGAGACCAGCCTGATGGTCAGACGTGGAGTGCGAAGACCAAAGGTGACAGCTGGAGTGTTGAGGGGACCAGGAGTGACTCACAGCAGGGTCTTGGATCGTGCAGGGGACCCCAATTGCAAATGTCCAGGAAATGAAGGGTTTTCACAGTGCCTCCTAAAGAACCCCTGGGGGGCCTCCTGACTTTGCCTCAGTCAATCCCACTTTGGATTTGCGACCACCAAAACTCAAGGTGGCGTGAGTCTTGTTTGTCTCTCGCCACCAGGCTTGTAGCTGCCTGCTACAGCAGTGAGAGGACGCGACTAGAGGAGCGTGGGGGCCTGGGGCAAGTGGTAAAGTCGCAGTAGCTACCGATGGATAGCTGCTCCTGAGATGTGTGTGTGGGGTCGAACTTGGCTTACACAGAAGGGAGCTAGGGAGAGTCTGGGTGTTGACTGAGGGGGGCTGCGGAACTGCCTGGTGGAGGGAGATGGGAAAGCTCTTCATGCGTTTTCTGTCTTCTCTGTGAATGGAGGAGGAGGATTCTCAAGCCACATGGGGAGGGAAGAGGAAAGAGAGCAAAAGTTAATGAAGTGACTATTTAGAGAACAGATTTCAGTAATTTCATTTTTCATAGCTTTGCCAAACAATCGGAGAGGCCACCAAAGTTTTCTCTGTAAGAATGTCTTCACAATGTTGTTTAAGACTAAAAAAAAATTGAGAACAACCCAGACAGCAGCCGAGAGTGTACAATTAAAGAAATTATGCTGTATCCAGGATGGATTACTCGGTGGAGTTATAAACCATGCTTTAGAAGACCATTTAATTAAATATGAAAATGTATTATCTTGTTAAGCGAAGGAGGTAACAAAACAAATATGCACAGAACGAAACCAATTCTGCAGAAATACTTTGTGCAAACACGTGCTTTTTAAGAAGACGGAAGAAATATACCGCAGTTGAAATCATCATCCCGAAGCGCGAGAAATACAGATATTTTAATTTGCTCTTTCTTGTTTGTGCTTTAATATTAAGTAGAAGTTGTTTTTACATATAAGGATCCAGGGTATGTGAAATAGGAAAAGTGTATTGAGAAGAATTGGAGGAGTATGCTCACCGGCCGGCACTGCAGTCTTCCATGTTTTACTTAAACGACCGTGACCCCTGGAGGGAACATGTCACTCACAAATCCAGCGCACGTGACCTCAGGTGACCTTGTACACTGTCAGCTCAAGGAAGAGGCATGCTTTGGCATCAAACCCCGTTTCTTTTGCTCTCAGGCAGCTCGGCTGCCCATGTGCCTGGTGTGTTCTGCCAAGTCCTCGGGAGCACAAGGTCCAGCAGTGAGCGGACGCGACCTCTGTGTCCCGGGGCACGGTGCTATCATGCGCTATGAGAGAACAATGCTTCGTTTCCCTTGGTTCACGAGTCTCTCTCTGAGCACAGGGATCCTAGCCCATGGCCCACGCGTTGGCCTGTCATGGATAAAAAGCGCCATCCATTTCTTTGTGACCGGGACATGACTTGGGGGGGACTCCAGGTCCCAGGAGCGCCACTTAATAGACCCTCAGGGCCTGATCCCAGGTCTCTTGGAAATAAATCAAAGGCGACTCTTATAGTTCTGCAGGGAACAGGTGTCTTTCCGTCTGGACCTCCGTGTTCTGGGCTCTGTCGCTTGAGGAGGTCCCTAATCTCTACCCCGAGAGCCCACCAGCGACTCTCTGGATGCCCACCATGCACACAGCAGCGCTCTTCTGCAGGCGCGCCTACTGCACAGCCTGCAGGGGGCGCTCGATCTAAAATGATCATCCTGGTGGAGCGTCTGCACACGGGCCCTGCACAATGGACATTCACAGTGGCGCTTTGGAGCGTAGCGTGCAAAATGCAGAAGCTGACATGGTTCCATCCTGTGACTCTTTGTAGGTAGAAGTTTCTACCTCCTCATGAAGGTTGATTTCAATCATGCGTGCACCCAGCTGTTCCATTTTCGATATATTTAGGGACTATGAGATTTCCCTTGTGCGTCTGGTGGTGAAGTCACACCTGTTCAGTTGCTAATTACATTGGGCATCACACTACCCCGGCCCGTGAAGAGAAGCAGTGGTGGGCACACAGGGGTCTCTTGGGAGAGTCAGGGGGTTAGAGGTGAAGATGGGCACCAGAGACATTGAGGAGAGAGCCTCGGGGT
This sequence comes from Typhlomys cinereus, assembly GCA_023101885.1. Classification (NCBI taxonomy): domain Eukaryota; kingdom Metazoa; phylum Chordata; class Mammalia; order Rodentia; family Platacanthomyidae; genus Typhlomys; species Typhlomys cinereus. The sequence continues at coordinate 2,586,474 of JALPQD010000195.1, forward strand.
TCCCTGAGCCAGGGGGAGGGCCAGATGCAGGCTGTACAGGGCCCGGGAAACAGCGCTCAGGTTCTGGCCTTGTTGGCCTGGCTGTTTGTCCCAGCAAGTGTAGTGATTGGAATTCAGGGTCACCAACATCAAGGGACGTGTGTCTCTGGCACTGGGGACCTGTGTTCCCAAACTCTAATGGTGGAACAGAATTTTGATAAAAAGAATTTTGTGTATCTTCGCGAACTCAGACGATGAATGTTTCAATCAGCTACTTAGAAAGGGGTTTCGTCCCCCACGACTTCTGTTTTGCATGCTGCTACATAAAGCCTGTTAAGCTGTAGATTTTTCTTTAAAAAATGAAACACTGTGGGAAGTATGGTTGCCCCAGACGTATGACCATGGGGATGCAGCACAGGGCCATGTCCTCGAAATAATGACACACCGCCGGGTGTTTGTGTCTATGGTAGGAGGTCAGACAGGATCCTGAAGGATTCCCCTGCACGCTGCTGCTCACGCGCCTGCTCACGGCTGCCGCGTGTCTTGCGATGAGTCCACATAGTGGAACGCTAAAATGTTTCCAAGTGAGAAGCCACCGCACTGGACTCAGAGCAGACCCTCTGCTGGTGGGCCAGGGGGCTTTGTGCTGGGCCCTGCATGTAGGGCTTTCTGCCCAGTGCCCTCCCATCCCCTTCCTGCCCCCCCCTTCTCCCACTGGATTCTCCATCCCAAGGGTCCCCAGCAGAACTGGATCTCAGAAGCACTCATGAAGGTTCAAACTGCATTTTAATGAGATGGGAAGTAGCACCTTCACCCTATGAATTAGCTATTGATTTCCAAACGCCAATGTGGGTGGCGGCGCTGAATAATTAACAGGGAGGTGGGGGGGGCACCTCTTGTTTACCACTGACTTTGCTCAGCTGGGAACTCCCAGCCCCAGGGGATCCACCAGGGGATGAGGCCATCAACAGACCCCCTGGATTGCACCGTCTCTTCTGGAGCTTCTCCCTCTCTCCCTCCCTCCCTCCCTCCCTCCGTCCCTCCCTCCCTCCCTTCCTCCTTCCCTTTCTCTCTCTCTCCCCTCCTTCCTCTCTCTCCCCTCCTTCCTCTCTCTCCCCTCCTTCCTCTCTCTCCTTCCTCTCTCCTCCTTCCTCTCTCCTCCTTCCTCTCTCCCCTCCTTCCTCTCTCTCTTCCCTCCCTCCCTCTCTCCCTCCCCTCCTTCCTCTCTCTCCCCTCCTTCCTCTCTCTCTCCCCTCCTTCTTTCCTTTTGTCCATCCAGCTATCCATCCATCTTTCCTTCCTTCCATCTAATCTCTCATTTGTTTCTTCATTCATTTATCAGTAGACAACTACTGAGCATATCTATTCCCCATGCAGTATCCTTGCTGGAGGCCACACGCAGAATCAGAGGGCAGGAAGTCAGGCTGGGAATGGGGTGTCATAGAGGGGCCTTTACACATTAGTAAGTCAGAAGACGTCTAAATGGGGAGCAGGCTGCTGCTGCCTAGGCAAAGAAGCCATGCTTGGTGCCCCAAAGCCCACCAGAATATGGGAGAGACGGAGCCGGGCGGAGGAAGGCTGGCTGCAGGGGGCCAGGTGGCCTCTGAGGTAGCGAGGTCTGGGTTGGCTGAAGCTTCCTCGGGGACCCTGGGGTCAGTGAGCAAATATGCTGGGCATGGGAGGCAGGTAGTCGGCCCTCCCCCTCCCCCCCCCTCCCCGTGGGGTGGGCGCTGTGGTGAACAGCCCATCAGGGTCTGATGCATGTGCTGTCACTCTAGGTGTAATTAAAGAGATGTATGCTAATTTTTAACTTGGTTAAGGGATATTAACTCAGACAAATGAACCTCTCCTTTCCCAATAATTAGATATCCAAACAAACACACGCTTTTCTCCCCAATTAAATGAATGGAAAATTTCAACTGTGTGGACCAATTTCAATGCACCCTATTTGTCAGTTTCCACCTCGCTGCCTTCTGCAACTCCACGGCCCTGTAATCAAGCACAGTAGCACCCTGACAGTAAGTGTGCTGCTGTGATTTGGGGAGGGCGGGAAAGCTTTGCGGTTGGGAAAAGAAAAAAGATACTTGTGTTCAGCTAAAATGTCATCTCATTTCCGAGAGAATATCGCTTAGTGGGCTTAGGGGACGGCGGTATCCAGGTGGCACATCTCGGAATTGAATTGAATTGAAAGCAGTAATGACCATCCCTAAGGTGTATGAAGGATGCGGCCCTTCGAGCCGAGCTGATGCTTCAGAATTAAGTTACAGAATGGTGGGGGGAGAAGTGCAGTTGATAAAGTGTGGACTCTCTTGCTTGGAGGTGGTAGTAGTGTGTGTGTGTGTGTGTGTGTGTGTGTGTGTGCTGTGTATAAGATGCGTGTGCACGGGTATGCATGAAACCCGAAGAGGAGATTGCTCAGCCTATTCTCTTGAGTCAGGGTCTCTTTGGAGTCAGGGTCCCTCTCTTCACCTGGAGCCAGGTCAGTGGTCAGCAAGCCATGGTCTTCTTGTCTCCATCCCTTGAGTCCCGAGGTTGCAGGCGCTTGTGGTCGATCATCTCCGGACTTGTAATATGGATGCTGGGATCTGAACTCAGGTCCTCTATTTGGGGAGTGGCTTTTACCCATTGAACCATCTCTCCAGCCCCTGATTTATCCATTCCTTATTGTAGGCTAGTAGCTCCCAGTGCGAAGCACGGTGGCAAGCGTCTTCTGTTTCTTTCTGGTGGCTGTGGTACGGGTGTGCTGGGGACCTGGCGGGCTCTGAGCAGTGACCAGGCACTGGTGTGGTCTGGACCTCTCCACCCCCATGGGGGTGTGTTATGGATTCCCAGTTTGAGGGATGCTGTGTGTATGTGGGTCAGCCCCGTATTGCAGGACACACCATGACGAGGGTGGGATCAGTGTGTCATGAAACACAAGGCTGGTGGGAGAAACGCATCAAGGCTTCAAAAAACTCAATGAGACGGCTTGAGAGATGACTCGGGGGTTAAGCCTTTGCCTTACACGCAGGTCCTGAGTTCAGATCCCAGATCCCACGTAAAAAATGCCAGGCAGAAATGGCGGCACCCTATAATTCCAACCCTTGAAGGCAGAGCCTGGAAGCCCCAGAGCAAAGCAAAGCAAAGCAAAGAGGAGGTAGCACAATCCAGGGTGACTCCCGAAATCACCCTTGGGTTTCCACAGGCACACACAGTGCCCTGTAATACACACAGAGACACTCATGCAAAAATAAAATAAAAGAAGTCAGCGTGACAAGGGATGTGCTCCAAGCATACCAGGGGCCTGCCTGGAATGGCCTTAGGTAACCTGCGCAAGCATAAAAACTTTAGAACAATTAAAAAAGGAAAGATGTGAACATTTGGGATATTGCTACCGACAGTTATAGCAAGAAAGTAAAGAAGGCTGTCCTCTATAAAAATAGACTGTTTTACATTCATTAATGAATTATGGAACTAATAAAAAATTTCATATGCTTAGAAAGAATTAGATGCATATGAAACTCATCAAGGAGAGCAGGGACAAAGATAGTGCGGGCATGCGGGTGGTCTACCTGAAGCTGCCCCAGCCGTGGCAGGACCCCCATGAAGAGCAAGCTCACTAGTTTCCTGCTGTGGACTCGGTCCTGGCCTTGGGTGTTGCCTGAGTGAAAACACTCAACACGGGTGGGCTGGACACGCCTCCTGCGTGCATGTTGAGGAGACACATCCGGGGACTGGCGGGTGGGAGTTTTGGACAAGGTTACATACCAGGGCCCAACCTGGGGCAGAGGCCAGAGACGCGAGGATACTGTACGCCCTGAACTTGAAGGAGGCTGCTAGGCCCAGAGCGGCCAAAGCGTTCCTGGACCCAAAAGGCCCATCCGTGGGTGGGTGCCCATGTCAAGCACTTGTGGGTAGAACTGAAAGGCCAGGGAGCGTTCCCTAGGGTGGAGGGGACTCTGCCCGTGTGGTACAGAGTGACTGCGCTGGCAGGTGGCCGAGGGCTGCACTCGGGGATTCCTCCATTCTCAAAGCACATGGTGCTGACCGCTAGCAAGGACGACACATCCCCACAGGAGCACAGCAGCTCCTTCTCCTTCACGCTCTTCTTTTAGCTTGTTTCTGAGGCGGGGTCTCTGCCTACTCTGGACTAGCCTTGAACTCATGAACCTCCTGCCTCACATTCCTGTGAGATTGTAGGCATAAAGCTCAGCTGCCTTTCCTTGCTCTTCCCCCTCAGTAACCTTTCAATGTAGGAACTGGTGACATCCTTCCATTTCATAGGATGGAATAGATGGAAGGAATGATGAATGGATGAGATGGATGGATGGGATGCAAGAGTGGATAATGAATGGAGAATAGACAGATAAGCGGTTTGGTTGATGACGCGGTAATGGATGAATGGAATGGATGGACAGACAGATGGAATAAATTAATGGATAGAAGTTGAGAGTAGATGATGAATAGATGCTTGATATGTGATGGGTAGATAGATGAATGGAAGAATAAATGGATGGACGTGAGTTGAGGGTAGATGATGAATAAGGGTAGACAGATAGATGGTGGCTTAGGGATGATGGGTGGAAAGAAGAAATGGACGGATGGGATTGGATGGGAAGGTGGATAATGCATAGCGGATAGACAGAGGGTAGTTTGGGGAATGATGTAGAAATAGAGAGAGGTGATAGGTAAATATCTCATTTGGAGCAACAGCAGATAGAGAACTCTGGTCCTCACGGCCAGACTCGAGAATGTTCTCAGCCCCCACGGGGACGCATGCATCCGGCAGAGGATGGGAAGGGACACGACCTGTCCCTCTTACCTACTGTCTGTCTCCCTACCTATTGCACCCCTGTCACTCTGAAAACTTTATTTTTACTCTGACTTCCGTTCTGTCCCTCTAACTCTCCCTAGGGAAGAGAAGATTGCTCATCCAGGGAAAGAAGCAGTTGTGGCAAAGCGATTCCAGGAGCTGGGGTCACACTCAGGGATGGGTGGGGGTGAGGGGAGACATGGCATCTCCTCGGCATGGTTTCCAGCCCGTTACACAGCCGGGGAAACTTCTCTAGTGCCGACCTATAGATGCAATCCCTCAAAGTGTCGTCTTCCATCTATCTTTATAACCAACTATGTGTGTGTTTAAGGCACCTAGCAGAGCATGTAACTGATATATAGCAGATATGCAGTGCACATCTGTTAAGCCAAAGAGCTTTCTAGATGGCTCAGCCAAGCTCCCTCATGTTTCTCACAGGGCATTTTATAAGTTAGAGTCTAACACATCTTCCAGCCCTTCTGATGGCATGTGCATGTGTATATATACCCATGTGTGTATGTATACACGTGTGTGCATGGGTACGCATGTATGTGCATGGGTACGCATGTATGTGCACATTGGATGTGTACAGAGGCCAGAGTTCAACCTTGGATGTTGTCCTCGGTCCTCTTCCACCTTGTTTTTGGGACAGTGTCTTCCACAGTCCTGGTACATCCGGGGCACAGTCAAAGTTGAGATGATGGGCTCTTTGCTTTCGGGCAAGCTCAGGCCCCTTGAAGGTGGACGAATGGCTGTCGCAGCCAGCTTGGTGTTTGTATACTTGGCACCTGCGCTGCTGTGTGTATTTTTTTTCCAGTGCATTTTTGATGGGGACTGGGGTGGGGCAGGGTGAGTCAGGGGTTAAAAATATCCCTGTCCCTTCTAAAGCACATGTTTGCGCGCACACAGCGGGAGTCACCTGGCCGTGAAATTAGTTGAATCCAGGCGCTGAGAGGACTTTACATCACACCCAATGGAGCTTCTCGAGACTTGCTGCGAGGGGCGGCGGGGAGGGGCTGTGTCCTGCTTCCCAGGCTGGATGCTGAATCTCCAGGTGCTCCGAGGGTCTAGGATTGTGTTTCCAGTGACTGCCCTGGGTGCTGGTTCCCTGGAGTCAAGGACCACACGTGGGGGACGGAGGCTCGTCCTGTGCTAGTTACAAGGTGGCTTCTGGGACAGCCGCCTCCGGGGACTTGTTAGGAAGGCCGAGAGTACGTCGGGCACGGACTCCACAGACACAGCCCCGCAGCCTGGACCACCAGGTCAAGCCTGTTGCTGCCTCCCTTCCCCCCCTTGGCTCTTCCACAAACCCCCCCACACCGCCCTAGCCTTCTCTGGTCAATTCAGAGACCCCCCGGGTTGCTGTTATTCCTTAAGAGAATCGTTAACCCAGAGGCCTCTCACCTTCAGCTTCTAGGGTCACCCAAAGGAGAACCGGCTCCATGAGGAGCCAGTCAGTTCCTGAGGTCTGAAGCTCTGGCCTGGGGAATTTTCCATTCCGGGCTCATTTTGGAAGCTACTGTTTGCGCCTTCTGTCCGCAGTGTGTTAGTATGCAGGGTCCGTTCCTCCCTCGGGAGGGCTCTTGTGGCTTTTGCCGGTGGACCAGTCTCAGCTACACTGCGATGCTGGCCGGGTCCTGGAAGGACCCCCACCAGGGAACCCCCCAGAGGCATTTCAACAGAAGATTTTTATATCATTCCACTCCGAACCAACTCCTCCATTTCTGCGATTGTCTACCAAAGCATGTTTTTGCCGTGCAGCAATAAAAGAGACACAACGTCATCTTTAAGCACAAATTGCTTGCATATTTTGTATTGTAGGAAATTATTACAGAGACTCGGGGGAGCCTGCACACAGCCAGAGTGAGGCTCACCCAGGCCCTGTGGAGGTGTTTATATTTGCATGGTCAATTCCAGTTATGAGAATATTAGATTTTTATTTTCATGGCAGGTTTTAATTTGTAAAGATTGTCCTTGCATAGCAGGTGGAGTGTGGGGACTGCTGGAGCCCTTACTTCAACTTTTGGCTCTTCAATAAAGGAAGCTTCAAAGATGTCAAGAGTGAAGCTGAAATAGAAGGTCGTTAGGTTTCACAGCGACTGTAATTGTGATTACAATTAGACGCCGTAACGATAGCAAAGACACATTATCTTTTTAATTTATGAGCCTCCTGGACCAAACTCAACATCTTTAAAAAATGCAGCATTTCAGTACCATCTGGGAGATTTGCCCAACAAAACTGTGTATAAACAAACTTCTTTACTGACTCACTGTGATCCAAGTGGAATTGGTTGTATATCATCGCTGTCTCTGTACAGTGAAGTATAACGCAGCTACCACTCAGTGCATCATGGGGGGCGGCTTCTCCGGGGGCTGAGTTCAATGTGGAGACAAAGTATGCCGGTGTTTCCTGTTTGGATGTCCTTGGTACATGGTGGCTGGTGCATTTCCGGTGGGCTCCCCAGTGAACTTCTCCGTGCTAGCCTCGCTTTACATAAAGCGCTATTCCAGGAGTGTCAAACCCCCAGTGTGGCTTGGGGTGGGCGTGGAGCTTAAAGGGATGGGAGGAATGCTGACCTTGTCAAGTCCCTGCAAAGTGTACTCACATCAAAATGCTGAAGCATCAAGGTGTTGATTCTGGAGCTGGGGGTCAACGAAGGAAAAATGACGATTTCAGCAATGTGATCTCCAAGCCTTCAGTTCCCAAGCCATGGGGGACCAGAATGTGTTGTCCTGTCTGTGGATAGCTATCTCAGAGCCCCCGAGGGGGACACTGAGGCAGACCATGTCCCGGTGCATGCCAAAGGAGGAAGTAGTGTCAAGGTGGAACGGTGGTAATCGGAGAGGCACAAGAGACACAGAGGGCCACCCACCCAGAATTTTCTCTGAAGTCACATGTATGACTTTCCCCAGGGAAAATCACCCCAGATTGACACAGCGTCAACACACTCAAGAAAAGAGTCCACCCAAGTGCAATGTGGAGACCCAGTGAGTTTTTGGGGTTCCCCTCAGGAGTATGGGCAACACAGAGGTAGCTACCCCTCAAGGAGACCTGCCCAACCAGTTGTTTACCTTTCATTTTGGGTGGGAGCCTTGTGAGAACCTCATGAGGACTTCATAAGCGTCCTGCTTCTCCCACAAGGGAATATTAATGCAGTCAATGTCACGAGTGTCTCTTGCCTCCATCAACCTCAAGGTGGTGACGGTTGTGTCTGACGGACCTGTGGCTGGTGTGGCTCTGCCGATGTCAGGAGCCAGTTGATCTGAGACGGGCATTTGTTCCATGACCCACAACCTGCTCCTTGGTCGGTCCAGAAGACTTGGTCTTCATCCATCTTCTTCAATACATCCGTCCACCAACATCCCAGAACCCATCAGGAGTCTGGGCTGGGTTCATGTGTTAGCCACTTTTCTCAGTATAAATCAACCAATCAATCAATCAGTCAAAACTGACAAAACAACTTAGGGATGGAAGGAAGGAAGGGAAGGAAAGAAGGAAGGAAGGAAAGAAGGAAGGAAGGAAGGAAGGAAGGAAGGAAGGAAGGAAGGAAGGAAGGAAGGAAGGAAGGAAGGAAGAAAGGAAGGGAAGAAAAGAAGGAAGGAAGGAAGGAAGGGAAGAAAAGAAGGAAGGAAGGAAGGAAGCGAGGGAGGAAAGGAGAGAGAGAGGGAGGAAGGAAGGAAAGGAAAGAAGGAAAGAAGGAAGGAAGGAAGGAAGGAAGGAAGGAAGGAAGGAAGGGAAGGGAAGGAAGGAAGGAAAGGAAGGAAGGAAGGGAAGGAAGGAAGCGAGGGAGGAAAGGAGAGAGGGAGGAAGGAAGGAAGGAAGGGAAGGAAGGAAGGAAGGAAGGAAGGAAGGGAAGGGAAGGAAGGAAGGGAAGGAAGGAAGGAAGGAAGCAAGGGAGGAAAGGAGAGAGGGAGGGAGGAAGGAAGGAAAGGGAAGGAAGGAAAGGGAAGGAAGGAAGGGAGGGAGGGAGGCACAATCCTTCAAGGTAAGAAAGGCATATGGCAGCCTGGTGCACTTGGCTTCTATCGAGGTAGCTGGCACGGGGCATCTGCCGCCAGGAAGCAGAGAGTGATGAATGCTGGTGCTCAGTTGACTTTGTTCTTTCTATGCAACCCAGTCCACGGAACACACTGCCCAGGGTAAGGACATGTCCCATCTCAATGAACCGAATCCAGATACTCTCCCATACGCGCCTAGAGGTTCGTTTCCATGCAGTGCTAAATCCCGTCAAGTGGACAATCAAGATTAACCGTCACAGTTCACTCCAGGAGGCGTCATCATTCCTAGCAGACAGGCCCAGGAGGTGACAGTCATCGTGTCAGGTCCTGGGGCCCCATCTTCCCACGAAGCCAGGGTATTCTCTACAGGTGCGGGCAAGGCCCGAAGGATGAGAAGAGTGAGCTGGACAGAAGGCATTGCTACAGTCATTCTTTTTGTGCTGTGAGAAAATACACACCTTAGGGGACAAAAGGGGTCATTATTTGTCCTATGGTTCCGGAGAGGACATGGTCCTTTGTGGCAGGAATCGTATAGCGGAAGGCATGGTTGAAGGCAGAACCAGGCGGTGGCTTCCGGTCACAGGTACTATCATAAGACAGACAGAGAGCAAGAGGACAGGCGTGGGCACCAAACCTCAGGCCCGCCCTGTGACAAGCCTGCTTCCAGCAAGGCTCCGCCTCTTAAAGGTGCCATGACCTCCCCAAACAGGCAAGAGTTCAGACGTGAAGCCCCAAAACCGAGCGGGTCCGTGGGGCACGAGAAGAAGTGTGGAAGCCGAGCCTGCAGAGATCATTTGGAAAAGATCCTTGGGAGGGGGTTGCCTGTGGATCTGTTTCAAGTGAGGCAGGGAAGCTGTGATAGGGGTGGGGTGGGGTGGGGGTTAGAATGGCTACCTTCCAAGTGGGCAGGGATGAAGTCAAGCTAACAAATCAGAATGCTGCTTCTCACCGCTCTTCTGAGAATGGACGGCTGCGGGATTAGGAAGCTGTATCCAGGAGAGACGTGTGATGGGTTGAATGGGGTGGGGGCGGGGCAGTCCTGATAGATGGGAAGATCCCAGATAGGTTTGCAATAGTGAGCTAAAAGGATTTACTCAAGGCAGATCTGGCTTTCCAGTCTCAGGACCAATAATCAGAAGCCCCCAGCAACCAGAAGCCCCTAATAATCAGAAGCTCCCAATAACTAGAAGCCCCCAATAACCAGAACCCCCCCACCTTCCCAGCGCCTGCCACTGCCCACTTCCCTCTGGGCTGTGTCCTTTCCCCGTGGTGCAGACTGGCCGCACCCCCTTTGGGCTACAAGGCACACTTGCACCCTGCATAGCATTCCTGGCTCCTTCCCCAAGGGCTGACTGAGCATGTCTCTACCAAGGGCAGATCACCTTTGTGTCTCTACCTGTGATGGTTATTCTTAACTAATGCAGTGAGAGACCACCCAAAGTCGAACAACTTAAGGGAGAAAGGGGAAATTTATTCAACTCACAGTTCCAGAGGGGAAGTAGATGGTCTTTCAAGGAGACGGAAGCAGCATGGCTGGCTGAAGCTGGCAGGCTAAGTCGCAGCAGACAACACAGCTGGAGCATTCTTGTAGCGTCTCCCTCCTGTAGTCTGTGGTTCCTTTGATATAGTCCATTACTGGGCGGTTCCTATGAGATCTATGGAGGTTCCTATGGGATCGAGGGCAGGTATAATCTCTTCAGGTGGTCCCAGCTGATTTTTCCAGGTGTGGTCTCAGCTGATCTTAATTAATATCATATGTGTCAAGTTGACACCCAGGATTAACTATTACATTACCAAAGGCACCGCGTGTGTGTCTTTACCAAAGGTAGACCATGTGTGTCTCCACCAAGGACAGGCTATACGTCTCTACGTAAGTGACTGTTTACCAAGGCCTGGTAGAAGGACCCTGTTTAGCCAAGGTTGTCCCACCAGATTTCTCATCCTTCCATTGGTCCCATAGACCCGTCTGTCAGCCCTGGACACACTGAGTGACTCCCCCCAGGGCCACTGGTAGTCCATCTGAACGTGGCCCCTGGTCCCCTAGAGTATCTACCTTCCAGTCTGGTTTCTTGGGCCTGAGGTTGCCCTGCTTGGCCAATGGGTGAGCTTTCCTCTCTGCGAGCGGCACTGAGTCCAGCTGCCTCTGACTTACACCTGTCAGAGATGATGACCACGGGGAAGGACCGGCCACTGGGCACCCGGGGTGTGATCGTTAATCTTAGGTGTCAACTTACCCACACCTGGCATTAACTAAGATCAGCTGTCAGACTACCCGAAGAGAGACTTGCTACGGGGTACAAGCGTGTCAACTTGACCACACCTGGCACTAACTAAAATCAGACTATTTGTACAGATTTTCCAGATCGATACATTTACAATACAAAGACCAGCCCTAGGTCTCATTGGAACCTCCCAGTAGCTGACCAGATAAAAGGAACCACAGAACAGAAGACTCAGAAGAAGAGAGACTCCAGGATGTTTGCAGTGACTTAGCTGCCTCCAGCTTCAGCCACCAGCCGTGTCACCTCCTGCCGTGAAAGACTGTTTCTCGCCTCTGCAACCGTCAGCTGAATAAACCTCCCTTTCTCCCTGAAGATGTTAACTTTGAATGCTCTCTCACAGCAACAGTTAAGAGTAACAGTTACATAGGGAAAAACTACTTGCACACAGTGCTTAGAAAATGGAATGCTTTGCCACAGCGTCCATAGCTTAGAGCAACTGCAAACAGGCCCATATATATGCATAATGCCGGGGCTTTTTTTTTGATGATCTTGGGGTTCCCCAAGAGAGCTAGACCAGTGCTCTACCACCGCACTATACATCCATCCCATTCACTAGCATTTTTTGAAGCCCCTTAATCTCCAGAATTCTTCCTTGGTTCACAGAAGACTCTCTGTGTTTGCTATTGTTTCATTATATGCTTTTTTTCTAAAAGAATAACATCATCGACGCTGATAGAAGATACCCAGCAGATATTTACTGAGCATTTGCACATTAGGCAAATGAGAATTGTGCTCGTTGGTTTGAAATGTGGCTTAATAATTTACTTTGGAGCAGGGATGTAGTTTAGTTAGAGATTTTTCTCTTGGTGAAAAAAAAATCTTTAGTTAGGGATTTTTCTCTGTGGATTCTAGCGCAGGTTTAAATCTCTTTGCAACCTGTCAAATAAGAGCGTTACAGGAAATCGCGGATTCTGATTCTTTGAATACACGGAGCTGACAGCTGCTGCTAGAGGGAAAGAATGGATTCTAAGAGTTGTCTTCTGAGATGCACCTCGACATGACACACCCCACCCCCAGTCCTTTGGAGGAGTCCTCGTGATGAAGCTGTTCTCTGCTAGGGAGACATCCTGCCGTCTGAGAAAGCGGCAGGGAGCAGAAGTCTGCTCTCCAGGGCCTCCCCGCCATCTGGCAGAGTGCCCTCCACTCTGATAGGTGTCACCGTGGGAAACTTTCCCAGGAAATACGCCTTTGGTTCCTGCAGAATGGCCCGGAGCGCAACAGCCACTAGAAATCGCTGGTTTCCCGTGTGTCTTCACGGCGCCAGTTCCCCTGAGCATGGAGCCCTCAAAAGGCCGTTGAGTTTCCTTTCATGGCGCTCTGCAAGCGGCGTGAGCTGGCTTCCCGTGACCAAGTGTGCACGCTCAGAAGTGTGTTCGCAGGGGAAACCTGAATGCACCGCCCGTCGTGGTGACCCTTTCTCCGCGTGCTGGAAGACGCTCATGCGAAGTCACCAGTTTGCCCGGGTGTATGTGACCATGGCAGCATTTAACGTCTACGTCAGGCACAGAGATTAGCAACTGGTCGTAAAATGAAGCAATTATGAGACATGCTGCAGGACACCGATGTTCTTTTCCTCACTCCAAAAAAAATGGTTTTAGTCTGTGTTGTGTATTTGGAAGGGGGCGTTGCAGCAGCTGAAACCTTTGAACATGAATCTTCAGAACACATGCGAGGCAGCAGCACGTGCTCAGCAAATAGCACTCACATGGGCTACACACGTGTCACCGGAAACATTTCTATGTTTTGGAGGAAAAGTCACTATTTACATTGTCAGGTCCCTAAGCTTTTGGAAGCCAGGTTCGACCCTTCAAAGCACCAAGCGGTGTGTGGGACTGAACCTAAGGCTTTGAACGAATCAGCTGCAAGCCCACCCAGGCCCCGCCCCTTGTTCTGGAAACAGGGTTTGCCAGTGAAGCCAAGGCAGGCCTTGTAGTTGTGAGATTCTGCCTGGGTAGCCAGGATGGCAGGCGTGCAAGATCACACCTGGCTGGCGAGCTTTTGATTTATTTATTTTCAATTTCAATTTTCAAAACTTTATTGTCTCAAAAGAGTTAAAATGAGAGGACACTTCACAAAAAGTTGTGCAGGAAATAAAATGTCTAAACTTTAAATAGGAATGTAATATTACAGAGTATCTTATATAAAGACAGAACCATAAAAGGACTGTATGCTGCACATAGTTAATTGAAAAATACTGCCTACTGTGTTGGAAGATTTGTATAGTAACATGGGCCTCATAACCAGAAACTGTAAATTTGGTTAAGTTTTTGAACAGTATACGGCCCTTTTATATTTCTAGTGAGATTTAAAAAAAACAACAACTATTTATTCCCCCTTAAGCCACTTCGTTGTGAATTATGGGCAGCATGCAGAGTAACCATGAGCACAAACTCATCCAAGGCGGGTTCTCCTGTAGAAGTTGTGACAGATGTAGACTTCCCTCCTCTTCCTCTTGAGAGCCACGATTCTGTTACTGCCTCTGAGAATCACCCCGTCCCCCAAACGCCTTCAGAATGTCGATAGGCAGAGTGTGTGTGTGTGTGTGTATGTGTGTGTAGAACCACGGGCAAATTTGGGAACCACCATGGGCCACTTCCAACTCCTCCTTGTTTATTTTGCCCCGGGATTCACAGGCTCTACCCTACCAGGACCAGAAACGCATGCCACCCCCGCTTCTGCCCAGCGTCTATACGCGGGGTCTAGGATCGGAACTCAGGACCTTCCACCTGCAAGGCAGAGGCTTAACCCCTGAGCCACCTCTCCAGTCCCCGGTACAAAGATTCTTTGATAACATGAGTAAGTGGTGATGTACGGAGTTGTCGTTAGGTTCTGAATACCTGCAAATACTAGGATTACTTTTCTCTAGTTTTATGAATGATGTTATGTCTCCAATTGCCACTAGGTTCTGAGTACTGTAAATGCTAGGACTATACTTCTCTAATTTTATGAATGATAACATGTATCCAGTGGTGATTAGGTTCTGAATACATTCAAGTACTATCATCTTTTTTCTCTAGTTTTATTAATACCTCAACTGAGTCCAAGAAGGATTTAACAACTTAATCTCTAAGACAAGTATGTCCTCCCAAGAGGTTCCTTGGCTTTGAGAAATTGAGCGAGTGGGCTAAGAAAGGACCTCGGTCACGGTTTTAAAGCAGATCCTCTTCTTGCGGGGTCTTCCCACATGGGCACACCCCTCGTCTCTGCCCGGCGTAGGGCCAGGTTCGAGGCCACAGTTACTGGGGTATCTTGAGCGCTTCTGAGGTGCTGGGCACTGTGCCCGGGGCTGTAGGCTCCTTGGTGGCTGGTCTTCCTTCAATGCCGTGGTCCCAATGTGAGCTGCCCCCACAGGCTCCTGTGCTTGAGTCCTTAGCTGGTGTCAGTGTCTGGGAAGGTATCGACCCCTTTGGGAGTAGAACCTTGCTGACTGAGGGTGCATCGCTGAAGTGGGTGGGGCTCGGGGTTCGGTAGCTCGGCCCTGCTTCCTCTCAGTTTGTTCTTGTTCTCTCTGAGTTGATGGTGGCTGCTTCTGCTGCCAGCCACGTCGTCTGCTATGTGAGGCCCCCCACAATGGACTATGTCCCCTCTGGAACCTCGGGCCAAATACATCTCCCTTTCTCCCTATGCCGTGTGTGAGTGCTGTCTCCTAGCAACCAAGAGGAGTCATTTCAGCACTCACTGGACTCAGAATCACCTGGGAGCCGCGCCTACCTGAGGGGCATGTCCCGAGAAGGGAGGACCTGTCTTGCCTGTGGGTAGCACCGTGCCGTGGGGCGGGCGCCCTGTCCTAAATACAAAGGAGGAAGGGAGCTGAGTTCAGGGGTTCATGGTCTTCGTGCTTCCTGGTTGGGTGCCGTGTAGGCAGCTGCCTCTCATTCTTGCTCCCTCGTCTTCGTCCCCATGATGGACAGTACCTCACGAGTCACAGCAAACCTTCCCTTTCCTCTGTTGTTCCTGTCAGGTATTTGGTTAGAGCAACAAGCAAAGGAACTAATATAAGCTCTCCGCACGGTGGGAGCCAGGCGGCCCTGGGTTCAGGTCCTCGTGTCTTCTTGTACCAGTGGAGACAAGAAAAGAAAGATGGTGATGGCTGCGTCGCTCTGGGCCAGGCTGCTCCGCATGGGCTCTGTTCTTCAACCACGGCTGTCGAGCTGTGGCATTGCGGTTCCCACTAGAGAGGACCCGAGAGCAGCCGGCAGCCTGGGCTGGGTCGCGCAGCGCGTGCCCAGGAGTCTTGCGAGCTTTGAGCCCCCGGCTCACAGGCAGCGCCGAGGCTTCTGGGTCCCGCAGTGAATGAAGAACACGTGTGCTTTGCTGACTCAAGCAAGGAGACTTGCAGTTCACCTGTGTGGTTGCTGATAAGTCACCATCAAAAAGAGGGTTATTTCCTTACGGTCACAGTTCTCAGTCCAGCTTGATGGCGGAACACGCACCGACACCAGGGCCGAGGAAATGGGCACACCATCACCACATACCAGCTGAGAGAGGGACGATCCTTACTGCCAGACCAGCATGTCTGGCCAAGTATACAGAAGGATGCCGACTCTCTCGACCAGCTCTCTGTGATTTATTCCAGGGCCTAATCCCACAGGCTGGGCCATCTCCATCAGCTAGACAATCTCCTGCAGGTTTGCTCTGGGCCTAACTCAACCACTAATTCTCCACAAATGTGTCCAGAGCTCAAACGCCCAACTATCAAACTGACACCTGTGTGCAACCGTGACAGAGACCTTGTGGGCAGGTGTGATGGCGCTGAGCTTTGAGAGGCTCCAGCGCCGCATCCTGTTCTCTTCATCCAGGCGTTTAATTTTCTCTCTCTCTCTCTGTGTGTATGTGTGTACAAGAGGCATTTGACTGTGTGTGCTTGCAGAGGCCCAAGAGTGACACAAGAATCGTCCTGGATTGCTCTACCTCCTTATTCTCTGCTCTGGGATTTCCCAGGCTCTGCCTTCCAAGGCTGGAATTCCAGGCTGCTGCCATTTCCACCTGGCCTTTTTACATGGGATCCAAACTCAGGTTCTTTTGCTTGTGAGGCAAAAGCTTTACCCTCTGCCTGAGCCATCCCCCCAGCCCCACAATTAATTTTCAAAACAGAATGGGAAACTCAAGGGAAGAGCCCCAGTTGATTGGTATCCGGTGGGAAAAGTCAGGCGTGTGGGAGAAAATAGCAGTGTTGACAAGTCGTGTGGAGAGGCGGCCCTGGGTCTTTCGGGGTCCCATTCATCGTTCTTATACATCGCTAGTCAAAGACCCCTCACACCTCAGGCACAGTGTAAACGGCTCATGCTTGTGGAGGGTTCAGGCTGCATGTAAGAACTTGTTGGGTGGGAGGAAGGTAGGAGACCATATTGTGGGGTCACTCTCTAGGAGTCTGTACATATCCAGTTTCTTATGTTCAGAGTCGAAGACTGAAACGAGAACACATGTAGGGCATTAAGGCAGAGTTTATTAGAGAAAGGGAAAAATGGAACTCACGGACTCCACCTGTGGAGTGCCAGGCGGGGCAGGTGCTTCCGAGAACTCATGGGCTCCAGGCATGGAATCCATGAGGGGCAAAGAGCTGGGAAAGAACTCACGGACTCCATATGTGGAGTGCCATGAGGGGCAGGCACCAAAGGTGGCTGCCAAAGTCAGTGTATTTATACATTAGACGAGGGGGCGGGGAGAAAGAATGGATTTTCCTCACTGATGAGCTCATATTGAGGCCCAGCCCAGTTGATCTTGTGCCCACCTCTGATAGGGCTTATCTGTGATGGAGAAATAGTCTTCATATCCTTTCACAAAGGGTGGGAGAAGTTCACTAAGGGTGAACTCAGGGTGGTCCAGCATTGGGGGAAGCTTTCCAAGACCCTCAGAGACCAGCCCACCACCACTAAACCTGCCTAAGGCAGAGGAGGAGATCCAAACAGCCTGGGGCTGGGCAGAGCAGTTGGGGGAAAAGCTAGGGGCCAGCACAGGTGTGGGGAGGGGGAACTGGCAGGACGTACTTGGGGTGGCCAAGGAGCAGGGTCCTGGTGTCTGGAAGAGGGAGTGAGACAGGAAGTAGAGACTTGAGAAGCCCACCTGCAGAGCCCCAGCCCTAACTGCCCAGGGGCAAATGTTCCCCCTATCCACACCCGGGGATTCTATTTCCACACGAGGCCTTGGCAGAGCTATGTGACGTTTTCAGTTTCTCTCAAAGGACTGGTGCAGGTGAAGCGTCCCCACCACTGTCCCCCGCTTCTTGGGATGTCACCATTTGCTGCTCGTTCCCAGAGTCCTGCCACAGGATGTGTTGTTATCTGCCATCTTTACCATCTTTGCCTCTGCCGTGGATTTGGAAGGTCTGAAACTGCGAGCTGAATACATCTTTCTCTTTCTAAGTTAGGTGCATTGTGCCATTTGTTGTAGCCACAGAAATCAGTGCATTATTCGGAGCTTGGCAGGCCTTCTGCATTGAAGGGCAGAAGCGGAGCTCAGTGGTACAGCGAACTCCTGGCATCTGTGAGGCCTGGGTCCAATCCCCAGTCACACTCACACTCACACACAACACACATACACACACGTACACACATACACACTCACAACACACATACACACTCACAACACACATACACATACACACTCACAACACACATACACGTATACACACACAACACACGTACACAGATACACACACACTCACACACACTCACTCACAGTTCATCAAGTTCTCTCCACAGACTTACACTTCTCTCTCCTACCTGCCCAGCTCAGACTCGCTGGCTCCCCACATCAGGAAAGACATCCAAGTACCACATCTGCTGTGAGAGGCGGAGTCGGGTCCAGGCGTGATGTTTATTATCCCAAGCTAAGGCCTCCTCTTCCTTGAGTTCCCCGGAACTAGATTTTTTTTCCTGGAGGCAACAGCTGAGAAACATCCCCAAAGGCTTGGGATGCTCCAGATGGCTCATTAAACTCTGATGGATAAAAAGATGAAAGATTTGGGGAAAGCGGGGGGGGGGGGGGGGGGTCGGGTCCTTTTTCTCAAGAGCCTGGGGGGGGGAGGGTTCTTGTTCTCAAGAGCCTGGGGGGGGTCCTTGTTCTCAAGAGCCTGGGGGGGAGGGTCCTTGTTCTCAAGAGCCTGGGGGGGGTCCTTGTTCTCAAGAGCCTGGGGGGGGGTCCTTGTTCTCAAGAGCCTGGGGGGGGGGTCCTTGTTCTCAAGAGCCTGGGGGGAGGGTCCTTGTTCCCAAGAGCCTGGCCTCCTGTGCTGGAAGGGGAGACGAGATGCCCAAGTTGGTAAAAATTATATCAGGCAACACATCATGTTTAGCTGGTAGACCTGTCAGCAGATTTGCAGGCGAACAGATTACCAGGACTGCTGGAAGCCCCCAGGACCACGGCCCCACGGTGCTCTGGGAAGGAAGAGAAACCATTCTGGAAGTTCCAGCGAGGGCACGTTAATCTCAGCTCTTGGTTTCCAAGGTTTTAGTTCACTGTGGTAGGGACACAGGGTGGCTGGGACAGTTCATTTCAGGCAGTTTCAGAACAGGGCCATGCTGGGAAGGTCTCTGAAGGTCATACCCCAGCTGGGATTACCCTGAAAGAACACGCCCTGCCAATCCGGAGGAACTGGTTCTAATCCTTCACAGAGATAGTCTCCAACTTCCCCCAACCCTCTGTATATATGCCTCTCCATCACAGATAAACTAAATTCCTCAAAAGAAACAGGTCAATTATGAGGTCAGACATAAGGCTGACTTGGGGGGACCCCCCCCAGATGAACAGACCAGCGAACTGTAGGGCACCAAAAGCCCCAATAATCAGGTTTGCAGAAACAGGAGCTAACCGGTAAGGAAAAGCCACTTTTCCTGGGCCCGCCTAACCCTATAAATGCCCCTGCCAGCCATCTTTGGCCCCCAACACAAGAATCTGGGCACAAAAACCCTGCAAGACATTGCGGTGGGGACACACGGTGACTGAGACAATCCATCTGCATGGGGACACGTGGCAGATAGAGAGCAGCGCCCACCCGCAAGGACCCCTTCCTCCAGCTGGGCCCGCCTCCCACAGGCTCCACAGTCCCCCAGAACAGCACTCCCCACAGGGCAGCATAGCAGTGGGCACAGCTCACACTCAAACCACAAATACCTGACCTTTTTTTAAAATTCATTTTATTACTGTCATTGCTATCATTAGTAGTAGGATGTATGTGGGACACGTGTGCTGTGCCTCTATGTCTACGTCTTCAGTTTACAGTCGATTCTTGTGAGCAACATATTAGGTCTGTTTTTTTTTCCCAGTCTGACAAACCCCACCTTTTAATGATTTAATTCATTATTGATGTGGTTGATCTTACATCTTCAGCCTCTGTATTTTATGTGCAGGATTTCTTTTTGCACTTTCATGCCTGCTTTCTATTTTCATGAGTGTTCTTTAGCATTTTATTATGTGTCCTATAATTATGACTTTGGAGCGACTCCCATCTACAACTGTGTGTTTTAGTTGTTCCAGTCATACCGCCCACAAGCTTAATTTATCTCCTAATTTTTGTGGTTATCTACTTTACTTCTCTGTCTTAAATCGTGCGCTGTTTCAATTTTTGTTAAGTGATAAATTATATCTTTAATAATTTAAGAAAAACAAGGTTGTTAATTATTGTTGTTGTTAGTCATAGTAGTACCATGGTTTTCAGTGCCGGGCTGAACTCAAAGCCTCACCATTGTAAATATAAATGAGCCCTGAGCTATATCCACAGCTCTGAGAGTCTTCCTCACTTGTCCACACAGTAGACACCTACAGTGAGTGGCCTTCACTCCTGACTGTAGATCTGAATTTTTCTCTAGTTTTATTTCTCTTCCATCTGAAACACTTGCTGTAGTGTATCCTGTTTTGCACATTGTATTAGTTAGGGTTCTCTAGAGTCACGGAATTTCATGAATTGGTACCGGAAGTGGTTCTAGAGAAAGAGAATTGTAAGAATGAATTTTGCTGGCAAGCTTTGTGATATCTGGAGCTGGCTTTTTGACCCAGTGAAACCTCCAGCAATTAAAGACTCCCCTAGTGGCATGGAGGACACTGCAACTGTTTGGAGTGAACTGTTTCTAGAACTGGTAAAAGTAGGTGTGTTGGACAGTCTTGATGCCCCTCTTGTGAGGAGTGAGACGCTCAGCGATTCCGTATATGAAACCTCAGATAAAATGAGTAAGAATAAGGAAAACGATGATGCTGGTTGGTTGTTTCTAGCATCTCTCATTAAACTACAAATGGAAAAGGAAGATCTCAGAGAGGAAAATATCCAACTCAGAAAGTGCATAAACAACTTAGAAGTTTCTAAGCGTGCCCTAGAAGAGAATCTTCTCTCCAGTAGCAATAGGGCTCGAATTGGTGAAAATCAAACCCAAACCTTGATTATTAGAGTGGCTGAGTTACAACACAAATTAAACTCCCAGCCTCAAAAGGTGTCGGCGGTTAAAGTAAAAGCGCTGATTGGCAGAGTGGGATCCTGAAAAGTGGGATGCTATGTGTGGGAAGACCAAACTGATGACGAGGACGAGGACGTTGAACTCTCAAATTCTGGTGTATTTATTCCGCCTGAGGAAATGGTCTCCCCACCCTTAGCAGAGAATGAATCCCCACCCCCACCCTCTATAGAATTGCTATCTCCATCTTTGGGTAAGGGAATTACTCATGATTTGTCTGAAACAAGAGCAAAGACTTTGCCTCAAGGAAATGCTGATGATATGGCCTGCCCACCTGTGATTGCCTCCAGGCCTATAACTAGGCTCAAGGCTAAAGAGGCTCCTAAAGGTGACATAGAAAGTGTGGTCCATGAGGAGGTGCGCTATACCCCTAAAGAACTCCATGACTTTTCTAACACGTTTAAGCAGCGGTCTGGGGAATACCCCTGGGAATGGATTGTAAGGCTGTGGGATACTGGTGGAAGGAGCATAAAACTGGATAAAAGTGAGTTCACAGAAATGGGCCCATTGAGTAGAGATTCTAGGTTTAACACTGTTATTCATAGAATTAACAATGGTGACAAGAGGGGCTGGAGAGATGGCTCAGGGGTTAAGCCTCTGCCTTGCAGGCAGAAGGTCCAGAGTTCGGATCCTAGACTCCACGTATAGACGCCAGGCAGAAGCAGGAGCGGCCTGCGTTTCTGGTCCTGGTAGGGCGGAGCCTGTGAATCCCGGGGCAGAGTAAACAAGGAGGAGGTGGGGGCGGTCCATGGTGGTTCCATTTGCCCGTGGTTCTACACACACATACACACACACAATTGAATAAATAATTTTAAAAAATGGTGACGAGTTTATTTGAGTGGATAACTGAAGTATTTATTAAAGTTTGGCCATCTGAAAAAGAACTGGAGATTCCAGACATTCCTTGGTTTAAGGTTGATGATGGGATTAAGAGGCTCAGGGAAATTGGTATGCTTGACTGGATACGATCTTTAAAATCCAATTCTCAATGGCAGAATCCAGATGACATGCCTTTTACCAGAAATGTACTTAATAGATTGGTGAGAGGGGCAGCACCAAATATGAAGGCTCCTATCATTGCTCTTCTCCTTGTTCCAGACCTAACAATGGGAGATGCTGCCACCCAGTTGGAAGACTTAAATTCAATGGGCCTAGGTGGATCGAGGAGTAGTAGGGGCCAAGTGGCAGCATTGAATCGCCAATGGCAAAGTAAGCATCCTAACCATAATGTGCAGCATGAGGGTCTCACTCGCTTAGACCTTTGGCATTGGCTAATTAACCATGGTGTCCCCAAAAGTAAAATAGATAAGAAGCCTACAAAGTTCTTATTTGACCTGTACAAGTAGAAAAATTCTAACAGAAATGAAGGAAAAGCTGCCTTTACTCGTAGTAGCAGAGAATCATGGCCTGTCAACCAATTTCCAGACTTGAGCCAGTTTACAGATCCAGAACCCCTTGAATGAAGGGGAGGCTGGGTCCCTTTAAGGAAGGAACTTGGCACCATAGCAAAAAGCTTTAATATTAGTTTTTCTCCTGTCCTTCCACAAAGGGACCTAAGGCCTTTCACTAGAGTAACTGTGCATTGGGGGAAAGGAAATAATCAGACATTTTGGGGTCTACTAGATACTGGGTCTGAGTTGACATTGATTCCAGGAGACCCTAAAAAGCATAGTGGCCCTCCAGTTAAAGTAGGGGCATATGGAGGTCAGGTAATTGATGGAGTTTTGGCTAATGTTCGACTCGCAGTAAGTTCAGTAGATCCCCAAACTCATCCAGTGGTTATTTCCCCAGTGCCAGAATGTATAATTGGAATAGATATATTTAGAAGTTGGCAGAACCCTCACACTGGTTCTTTGAAATGTGGAGTAAGAGCCATTATGGTTGGGAAGGCCAAATGGAAGCCTTTAGAATTGCCTCTACCAAGGAAAATTGTGAATCAGAAACAGTATCGTATCCCTGGAGGAATTACAGAAATCAGTGCCACCATCAAGGACTTGAAGGATGCAGGGGTGGTGGTTCCGACCACCCCTCCTTTTAACTCTCCCATTTGGCCTGTGCAGAAGACAGATGGATCATGGAGAATGACAGGCAATTATCGCAAACTTAACCAAGTTGTGACTCCCATTGTAGCTGCTCTACCAGATGTGGTTTCGTTGCTTGAGTAGATCAACACATCTCCTCGTACTTGGTATGCAGCCATTGATCTTGCAAATGCTTTTTTCTCCATACCTATTCATAAAGATCATCAGAAGCAATTTGCTTTCAGTTGGCAAGGCCAGCAGTATACATTTACAGTGTTACCTCAAAGGTATATTAATTCTCCAGCCCTATGCCATAACTTGGTTCGCAGAGATCTTGATCGCTTGTCTCTGCCACAAGGCATCACACTAGTCCATTATATAGATGATATTATGCTGATTGGATCAAGTGAGCAGGAAGTAGCAAGCATTTTGGATTTGTTGGTAAGGCATATGCACAACAGAGGATGGGAAATAAACCCAACCAAAATCCAAGGACCTTCCACTTCAGTAAAATTTTTAGGAGTTCAGTGGTGTGGGGCATGTAGAGATATCCCCTCTAAAGTAAAGGATGAGTTGTTGCACCTGGCCCCTCCCACCACTAAGAAAGAAGCACAGCGTTTGGTGGGCCTGTTTGGATTTTGGAGGCAGCACATTTCTCACTTGGGTGTGTTACTCAGGCCCATATACCAAGTAACTCGGAAAGCTGCCAGCTTTGAGTGGGGCCCAGACAAGAGAAGGCTCTTCAGCAGGTTCAAGCTGCTGTACAGGCTGCCTTGCCACTTGGACCATATGATCCAGCAGACCCAATGGTATTGGAAGTGTCTGTTGCAGATAGAGATGCTGTTTGGAGTCTCTGGCAGGCTCCCATAGGTGAATCACAGCAGAGACCCTTGGGATTTTGGACCAAGGCCCTGCCATCATCGGCAGACAATTATTCTCCTTTTAAGAAACAACTCTTGGCTTGTTATTGGGTCTTAGTGGAAACTGAATGTCTGACAATGGGTCACCATGTTACCATGCGACCTGAGTTACCCATCATGAGTTGGGTGCTATCTGACCCAGCAAGCCATAAAGTTGGACGGGCACAGCAGCAATCTATTATCAAATGGAAGTGGTACATACGAGACAGGGCCCGAGCGGGTCCTGAAGGCACAAGTAAGCTGCATGAAGAAGTTGCCCAAATGCCTATGGTTCCCCAGCCTGTTGCAGTGCCTGTTCCCAAGCATGCACCTATGGCCTCCTGGGGTGTGCCCTATGATCAGCTGACTGAAGAAGAGAAGACTAGGGCCTGGTTTGCAGATGGTTCTGCTCGATATTCAGGTGCCACCCAGAAGTGGACAGCTGCAGCACTGCAACCCCTTTCTGCAACAACCCTGAAGGACAGTGGAGAAGGGAAATCTTCACAGTGGGCAGAACTTCGGGCAGTGCACATGGTTGTACACTTTGCCTGGAAGGAAAGATGGCCAGAGGTGTGACTGTATATGATTCATGGGCTGTAGCCAATGGTTTGGCAGGATGGTCAGGGACTTGGAATGAACACAATTGGAAAATTGGTGAGAAAGACATTTAGGGAAGAAGCATGTGGATAGATCTCTCCCAATGGGTGAAGGACACAAAGATATTTGTGTCTCACGTAAATGCTCATCAAAAGATGACATCGGCAGAAGAAACATTCAATAATCAGGTGGATAAGATGACCCGTTCTGTGGACAGTCAGCCTCTTTCCCCAGCCATTCCTGTCATTGCCCAATGGGCCCATGAACAAAGTGGACATGGTGGCAGAGATGGAGGTTATGCATGGGCTCAACAACATGGACTTCCACTCACCAAGGCTGACCTGGCTACAGCTGCTGCTGAGTGCCAAATCTGCCAGCAGCAGAGACCAACGCTGAGTCCTCGATATGGAGCTATTCCTTGGGGTGACCAACCAGCAACATGGTGGCAGGTTGACTACATTGGACCACTTCCAAGATGGAAAGGGCAGCACTTTGTTCTTACTGGGATAGATACTTATTTTGGCTATGGATTTGCCTTTCCTGCACCTCATGCTTCTGCCAAGACTACCATCCAGGGACTTATAGAATGCCTTATCCACTGTCATGGAATTCCACACAGCATTGCTTCTGATCAGGGAACTCATTTCATAGCTAAAGAAGTACGGCAGTGGGCTCATGACCATGGGATTCATTGGTCTTACCATGTTCCCCACCATCCTGAAGCAGCTGGCTTGATAGAACGGTGGAATGGCCTTTTAAAGGCACAATTACAGCATCAATTAGGTAGTAATTGTCTGGAGGGATGGGGCAGAATTCTCCAGAAGGCAGTATATGCCTTAAACCAGCGTCCAATATATGTACTGTGTCTTCTATAGCCAGGATTCACGGGTCCAGGAATCAACGGGGTGGAAACAGGAATAGCTCCCCTTACTATCACCCCTAGTGACCCATTAGGAAAATTTTTGCTTTTTGTTCCCTCGAGCCTGCATTCTACTGGCTTAGAAGTTTTGAGTCCAGAGCAGGGAATGCTTCTGCCAGGAGACACAGCAACTATCCCTTTGAACTGGAGCTAAGGCTTCCTCCTGGTTATTTTGGACTTCTGATGCCCTTGAGCCAACAGGCTAAGAAAGGAATAACAGTGTTAGGAGGGGTGATTGACCCAGACCACCAAGGAGAAATTGGACTGGTTCTCCACAATGGTGGTAGGAGATCCACTAGGGCATCTCTTGGTATTACCATGTCCTGTGATTAAGGTCAATGGGAATTTACAGCAACCCAACACAGGAAAGACAGTAAATGGTCCAGATCCTTCAGGAATGAAGGTATGGATAACCCCTCCAGGTAAAGAGCCAAGACCTGCAGAAGTACTTGCTGAAGGTGGAGGAAATACAGAATGGGTAGTAGAAGAAGGTAGTTATAAATACCACCTAAGGCCACGTAACCAGTTACAGAAACTAGGATTATAATTGCCATGAGTGCTTCTGGTCTAGACTGTCAAGAATAGACTTGTGCATGTGCACATACTCTAAGAAGATATTTATGTTATGTACTGTAATGTTAATCTGTAATTATGGGATGAAATGCTGTAATCTACATTATGATACTGTGTTATGGGACACTAAAGACTAAACATTTCTCAAGGGGTATTGTCATTAATCTTGTGAAAAATAATGTGTGTGCAGTTGTATGTGGATAGCTATATTATGTTAGGCAGAACTATGAATCTTACTGTTTTTATTTGGAGATTTTTTTTAATGGCCTAAGGAAATGTAATTTGGTGTCAAGTTGACAAGGGGTGGACTTGTGATAGTTAAGCCTGGGTGTCAACTTGACACACCCGGTATTAACTAAGCTGGGCTGAGACCACCTCTGGAAAGGATCAACTGAGACTACTTGAAAGGATTATACATGCCCCAGATCCTATCAGAACCTCCAAAGCTCTCAAAGGATTCTCCCAATACTGCATCAAATAAAAAGGAGCCACCAAGGAGAACAGATGCCTTCTTGCAGCTGTGCTAAGAATCCCTCTTCCTTCCAGCTGCCCGGTTTCTTCAACCTTCTAGCCTTCCACTAGACTAAGACTCTAGGAGTTCTCCAGCCTTCAGCCATCACCCACTTGACTACCGAACTGAGCAGCTAGCTATTGGCAGCCATCGTTGGAACTACCTCGGCTACTGGCAGCCATCATTGGACTACCTTGGCTACTGGCAGCCTTCGCTGGACTACCTCGGCCATATCATTAGCCAACTCAATAAATTAACTATATATATTTTTATATATGTATATATATTCATTCTGTGAATTCCGTGACTCTAGAGAACACTAACCCTAGCTAATACGCACATGTACTATTGACAAGTTGCTCATTTTCCATTCATCAGAAAATGTCATTTTAACCTTTATTTTGGTTTGCTTTTACCAGGCAGAGAATTCTCGGGTGAGAGACTTATTTTTCCTCTTCTCTCAGCCCTGCAAGGACGTCCTTCCAATGTATTTCGACTGCTGTTATTTCTGAGAAGAACTCGCATGGTTCTTATTGTTTCCCTGTGTATAATCTACCTTTTGTCTGTGACTTCTGTCAAGATTATAAACACTGCTTCTGGCTTCCCCAGCTCGACCGTAAATTTTCCCGAGTATGATTTTCTCTACTTTCTTCTGGCGTGAGGTTCACAGTGTCCTGGATTGGCAAATTACTGTTTTTAAATCAAATCTGGGAGAAATAAAGTATTTATTTCTCCACACAAATATTTTTCTGCCCCTTTCTCTGCCTCCCTTTGGTCAGAGACTTTAATTACAGCTGTGTTAGATGGTCGCGAGCTGACCCAGGGCCGCCAACCTCTGATCATTCCTGCAATTTGCTTTCCTCTTTGAACGTTAGGTTAGACATTTTATTGACCTGCTTTAAGTGTACTGACAGTGTTTGTCTTCAGGCCAATCTGTTTATCTTACTCAAAGTTTTTCTTAGATTATACTATCCATTTTTAAAATGCAAGATATTGGAACTGGGGGTCAGCTCAGTGGCAGAATACTCACCTCGCTTCTTCACTCCTCAGTACTGTGCACACATTTAAATACTGTAGTTTTCTGGCGTAGGACACACACACACATATATATATATATATATGTATACACACATATGTATGTGTATACATGTATATATACATGTATATATGTGTATATATTATATAATGTATGTGATATATGTGTGTGTATATATACACACACACACACATATAATTTCTGACTTGCTTCATTTCTGACTGTTTCATCCCTCTAGGCAATCTGGTTGTCTCCCTTCTCAGGATTTCTCCATTTTGAAGCCGATATCAGTGCAGACACCATTCGGCACAATGCCAGCACTCCTGACCCACATGATCCTCCTGCTTCAGCCTCCTGAGCAGCCGGGACTACAGGCATGCACCACCGCGCCTGGCTTTCATAACATTCTTGAAGCATCACCCCTTTGCCCACGGTTTCCTCTTAATATCAGCGGTTGTTCTCCCCGGGCCGGCTTCCTCTTCTAAGCCACATTGAATAACACCTGCAGATGGGCTGCGACCGTGGCTCAGTGTGAAAGAATGTTTGTGGCACAAACATGAGGACCCAAGTTCAAATCCCCAGCACCTCAAAAAGTCAGACAGAAGGATCTGGGGCAGTGAGAGAGCAGGAGCCTGGTGTCCTCCTCTGGCCTTTGCATGGACACAGATGGGCGCTGTACATGCACACACAAAACACACACACACACGCAACACACACATATGCAACACACACGCGCACACACAATACAACACACACATGCAACACACGCACAACACACACCTTATGGTGGTCCTCCTGCCTCTTTCTCCCAAGTTCGGGGCATACTTGGTTCTGTCCTCTAAAACTCTCTTCCCATGCCTTGTGATGTATGTTTTTTTTGATGGAATGTGAATCTATAGTGATTTATTTTATTTTATTTTTCTACTTTTACAGCATATGGGGTATTCATCCAGCTTCCCTCCCTCCTCCTTCCCTCCAAGCCCTCCCTTCCCTTCCCCATTCTCTCCCCTCCGTCCCACCCATCTGCCTGTGTGCTTCTGTGGGCCCAGGCATCTCTTGGACCTGCCTATTCCTGTGGGTGCTCCGGCCTCCAAAGTACTTTAACTCTCTCTCTCTCCCTCTCTCTCTGTGTTATCTCTTTTTTAGAGGATCCGCTAGTGGAATGTTTACACTAAACAAATTACCTTCCAACATTGAAAAGGGTCCGTGGAGCTTTGGTAAGCCCTTGACGATGATCTCTCTGTTGCACAACCAATCGGCCGCTGTCTCCCCTCGCTCCTTCTTCCTGGCGTCTCCCCCCCACCCCCAGATGCTGGGTCTCCACGGGCAGGGTCCTGCGAGACGTTGGGTCTTCACGGGGTCGCTACCCTAGACCCTGCTTCCCCCTCATCTGGCCTCTTTTGCTCAAGACCTCTTTTCTCCCGGTGGATGAGGTGCATTCGCTCCAGATCCGACAGCGGTCGCGATCCTGTAGTTGGGCACGGCGGGGAGCCTAAGGATGAGCCTGGCTTCTTTCCCCCCAGACCCGGGTGCTTGCGGCGCTTCTCTGGCACGCGGCGTGTTGTCTTCAGGGGCCGGGCTCCTCCAGGGCGCCTTGAAGACGCTCCTTCTGCGAATCATTCTTCCCCCCGCTTGGGGTGGCATCCAGAGGGTGAGAGGAGCAGCTTTGGCCCCGCGCTTCCGTCGTGGCTCCTGCTCTCCGTCTTAAGCAGCCATCAATCACTCAGCCAGCGTACAGGTGTCTTTCTTTCCTATGTTCCTAAGAGACACACGTTTCAATGACTTGTGACCGCCGAGCCCATCACAGGCCAGAATGTAAGACCTCAAATTCTACGACACCCAGAGGAAGATGCGAGGGAAGCCTTTAAGAAGCATCACGGGCAAAGACCTTCTTCATTGTGCCCCAATGAATGGGGCACAAAAGAAAAACATCGATGACCCACAATGCCTCGGGCGAGGCATCGACCCTACAGGTCTTTATTTGTTCTGTGTATAAGCACTTGGTGGAATCTGCTACAGGAAATCGTTTCCTTCCAGTCTGCGGCTTCCCTGTTCTCTTGACAGTATCCTTGGAGAAGCCCGAGCTTTGCATTTCCATGTGGTTCCACATACCAACTTTGGAAAGGTATCACAGCCATCCTGGGGTACTCTCCACCTGGCCCACGGAGTTCCCTGTGGTTTCCCAACCAGGATCGAGCTACGTGGTCCAGGCTGGCCTGAAACTCAACATCCTCCTGCCTCTGCTTCCAGAGCGGCTGGTAAATGAGCCCTGGCCCACCCCAGGTCTGGATGCTTTGACTCCACACTTTCCCCCACAGAGTTTAGAGGTTCCTATTTTACATTTAGAATGCTGATCCATTTTGAATGAGTTGTTCTTCAGGGCAAAATGTGTTTCTTTTTCCATGTGGACGGTTCTGACATCAATCAGTGAGTCCCTTTCATGCTAGACCCTTTTTCTCTCTTACTCATTAATATATTATCACTTAGCAAAAAATATAGAGGGCGCACTCTGGGGATGCAGCTCAGTGGTAGAGCACTTGCCTATATGTACAAGGCCCTGGGTTGGTTCGGCCTCCAGCACTCCAACACACACACACACACACACACACACACACACACACACACACACAAGAGCAAGAGCAAAAAAGAGAGAGAAAACAGGAAGAAGTCAAGCCTGTTTTTCAATTCAGTACTTGAGTCCTGGAGGCAGCTATTGCTATCAATTTTTAGTGGATTCTTCCAGTTAAATCTTGGACATGTATACGAGTTGCAATGCATAAGGGCTGGGGATGCGGCTCAGTTGGTAGCGTGCTTGCCAGCATGCAGGAAGCTCTGAATTTGATTCCCAGCACTGCATAAAAGCAACCGCGTCACCTGTTGATCTGAGTGCTTGGAAACTGGAGGCAGAAGGTCAGGAGTTCAAGGTCATCCTCATCTGGATTGGAAGCCACATACTGGTACACACGAGACGCTCTCAGCCTGGGTATATGACATCCCGTCTCAAAAGCGACAGACCATAGCTATTCACATTTGCACATTGTGCTCACTGTATATGGCCTGCATTTTTCATTCATTAATGGTGTTGGCTTGGAGAACATTCCACGCCAGTAGCAGGATGGATCCTCCTTTTCCACAGCTTCCTGGCACCCTCTCAAGTACATGTCTGCATTACCTAACCGGCTGAGGGGATCTATCTTGAAATGCCTCCGTTCACTTGTTCTTCTGTTGTACCCTTCTGAGGACTGTTTTTAACATTTTCACATGTGTGAGTGTGTGTGTGTGTGTGTGTGTGGGTGCCTGCATGTATGTATGTGCTTTGCATGTGTGTGTTGACACATTGTGTGTACAGATACATGTGCATCTGAGTGTGCGTACAGGTGGAGCCTGAAGTTTGATTCTGGGAGTTATCTTTGATTTCTATTCCACCTTATCTTTTTTTGAGGCTAGATCTCTAATTAACCCAGGGCTCGCTTACAGGGCTCATCTAGCTAGCTAGTGTGCTCGGAGGACTCCTGAGTTCTACCTTCCGGGTCTGGAAAATTACAGATGGGCCATCATACCTGTCCCCTGTGCTATGTGGGATCTGAATTCCAGTCCTTTGGCTTGTGGGGCCAGTGCTTTAACTGCCATCTCGTGATAATCGTCTTGCTCTCAGGACTCAGGTCCCTGCCGTACCCACAGCAGAAGGTGTCGTCCCTCTTCTTGAGAGAGAATGGCATTTTACAGCAAGCTGCTTTTGCTTCAAGGACGGGAAAGATTTCCTGTAAGTGTGCAGGAGTGATCTTCAAATCAGACGCAGACGGGAATACATCAAGAACGGCGCTTGCAATGAGACTTCCCGCCCAAGATTCCGAAGGTGCTGGCCTTCGTGGTCTAGCTGAACAATGGAATTAAACAGTCGCATTTCCATCCACAAAGATGATCCGCAGGACAAAGCGCCTTCTGACAAGGACTCCTATTTCCCTCTGGTTCTTGCGAGTGCAGCTCACTGTCAAGCAGGGCTATATACTCGGGCACAAAGGCCTTCTTAAAGCTACAAATTTGGTGGTTCTGTCAAAGCCGCTATAGAGACGTGGAGACGGTGTGGCGACGCAGCCTCTTGGATCTCGGGGGAGTCAGAGCTCACAACCTGCACTGTGGCCAGCAACCAAACTGTGTGCCAGCAGGCAGTAAATATAGCGGAAAAATAGCTATGAGATGTGGGCACCAGAGACTGGAGACGGCCTGTCTTGAAAGCGTGTGCCTTGCAAATATGAAGTCCTGAATTTGATCACCAAGTGTATGTAAAAAAAAAAAAAAAAGGCATATAAAGTTTATAACTCCAGTGCTGGGGAAGCAGAGGTGGGTGGGTCCCTGGGCACATACGTGTCACATGCTGTGTAAGCCTTACGACCTGGTTCTAATCCCCAGAGCCTGAGGAAGAGCCCATGCAGCAGTGTACACATCTGCAATCCTAATGCATCGACAGGAAGTGTGAGGGGAAGACCCAGGAATCTTGAGCAGCTCCTAGGTCAGCCATCCCATGCACGGCCAATGAAGAGACCTTCCTGGTCAAACAAGGCACACCGGTGAAGAATGGGACCAGAAACCGTTGCTGCCACCTGCCTGCATGGTGCCAAGACAGTCGCTGCCACATGGCTTATGAGAACAAGGAGCTTTTATTTTGGTTTATGATTGTTCAGTTACAGTTTTCAATCCAGCTTGGCAGGAGAGCTCATGCCAGCACCAGCAGCCAAGGGAACTGGCCTCACTTTACCCACAGGGGTCTCGGGAGGGGCGAACCTCACTCACCAGACAGCAGCACTGCCAAAGCACGCTGGAATGCCAACGTCCTGAACCAGGTCCCCATCTTATCCACCTGCCCAGGGAAGGTTCCTGCCTCCAGGGACTGGATCTTCCCCCATAATCATAATCCTGCAGGGTTTGCTTTCACTATTAATTCTTCCCGAACATGTAAAGCTCAGCCTGTAATTGTTGAGTTGACACATACATGCTGTCACAGCTGTCTTCTTCATCACATGCACATGTGACACATGCGCATGTGCTCTCAGCACACACAGCACAATCATAAACATATACATAAACATACACTCACATAGCACATACACAAACACAAATATGCACTCACACACATGCATACATTTACAAACATACATTCACAGAGCACACACATCATTCACAAACACACACACACACTACACACATGCATATGTGAACACACACACACACACACACACACACACACACACAACAAGGTGAGCAGGCCCTAAGAAATGACAATCAAAGTTGTCCTCTGTCCACACACATGTGCACGTGCCCACACACACCCACACACAGACATGTGCACACCCTGGATACCTTGCCTAATTTTCACAGGCCACTCGAGCTTGAGACTCACATTTAAAATTAGTGGAAAGACACTGATGTGATCAGAGAGCAAAATCCTTCTTCCTCGTGCATGAAATGTTACGCGCCAGGAAAGGTTAATTGTGTCTTATAACCAATGTCGCCCTCCTGACTTCACTCAGAGCAAAGTCTCCATGGCTGGGCTCAAAGACGCTGCCTTGACGCATTCTAAATCTGCAGGGCCAAGAGCTTCAAGAGGTGGGCGAACGCTGCCTTGTGTTTGGGCTGGGCCATCAATGTCAAGTTTGGTGCATATAATTTATGTGACAGAAGCTTCTGGCAAAAAAAAAAAAGAAGAGGAGATTCCTTGCTTTGATTAAGCTGGCTGGGTCATTAGGTCTCCATTATGCGTCTCATAGTTAGCTCTAGTAGAATGAAAAACCATCGTGTTTATGACCCGAGAACTCTCTGCTAAATGGAAGTGATGATATTAGTACACGGACACCGTTACAGCCTTTAGTTCTGGGAGGAGATATGGAATTGGTCCCTGAAGTGTTTTAATTGCTTGTGCAACTTTCTGCAAGTGTTAAGCGTTTGCAGTAGTGAGACACGTTCGTGCCCACACAGAGAAGCCTCCCACCACTTTGCTGGCTCTTGAAATACGGTCTGAGGTACACTTCACCGGCCGACCCTGAATCCTTTGTTCTTCTGAAAGTTGGACATCGCCTATGCTGAGGAGGAGCGGCAACATTCTAAGTGCTAAGCAAACTGACTGCGGTCCCCTCATGCTCTGCACTGGCTCTACCATGGCTTTCATGCTGGGCACAAGAACAAGAAGCCAACATTGCCTTTGCTGGCACCCAGCAAACAATGGCTTTGTACAAGGTGTTGCTCTGAAATGCTCATAGCGCATCACCCATCCGTCTTCATGAACAACTAAGACAGTGTTATTAGCTGCTTTTCTGTAGCCAAACACCTGACAAGAAGGGACTTAAAGTAGGAACGATTTATTTTGACGCACTGTGAGGGTTCAGTCATGGTGTGTGTGTGGTGTGTGTTGTGTGTGTGTGTGTGTGTGTGTGTGTGTGAGAACACACCATGTGTCCCTGTGGAGGACCAAGGCTGACTTCGGGACTCATCCTGGATTGCTTCTACCTCCTTTTTGGTTTGCTCTGGGATTTCCCAGGCTCCGCCCACCAGCGCCAGCCCTTCAGGCTTCCTTCATTTTCCACCTAGTGTTTTTCATAGGATATGGATCGACTCAGGCACTTCTTCTTTGACTCGTAACTGCGAGCACCGATCTTCCTGCTCTGTGAATACAGCCAGACATGGTGCTTAAGCGAGCCATGTGTGCCCTCGACGGCTATCAGTTGCCCATCCTCCTCCCTGGGCTGAATGTTAGGGCCCCACTGCTGTACCTCGCTTTTTAGGGAGGGGCCAGGGATGCAGACTTGGGTCCTCAGGCTCGGCGGTGAATACTTTACCAACCGAGTCGTCTCCTAGGTCCTTCTGGGCATCCAACAAATCAGCAGCTAAAACTAACTGCAGGCAGAAAATAGGTTGGCGCTGCACACGAACAAGGAGGACAGTGAAGCGGACAGTGAAGCAAGACGGCTGGCCATTGGCGGAAAAGGAAGAGACCCCAGGCAGCCACTCTTAGGCTCATGATTGTGTCTGTCCCTTCCCTCATGTGCTAGTCAGATATAGGCATCAACTTGACAACTGCAGGCTGAGCTTTGGGCACACCTGTGAAGAACTGATGGTCAAGAGAAGCTCTGAGCAAACCTGCAGAGGATCGTCTTGATTGATGGAGAAGACGTGGCCCGTGGTGGGTGGGATCATTCCCTGGTGATTGGATAAGATGGGAGGAGCTGGTAAGACCAGTGAATTCCACGAACTAAGCCACCCACTGCTATACCTCTATAGCTGGTTTAGTGAGCTGCCATTTTTCAGCATACCTTGGCAGACTTGGAGTCCGATGAGTGAGGTTTGCCCTTCTCTTACCAACAGATATGGTGTGGCCAGGGCCTTGTCCCCGATGTTGGGACAAGCCCATCTGCCAAGCTGGACTAAGAAACGCATCAGGACAATCTTAAATCAAAATCAAATCCCTTGTTTCTTTAAGCCATTTGTTGTGAATTTATTGGCAACATGTGGGAAATGTGACACTGCGTGAGAAGAGAGCAGAAAGACGGTCCTTGGACATATGTCTGGCAAGTCCTTGGGCTGAGATGTGGAGCCCAAGCCTGGGCTGTGCCGCGTGTCCCGAGCACAGAGTCATTCAAGTGCTGTCGGGTCCTATGCTCATCAAAAGTTAAGCTCGTAGCTGCCAAACAAAGACTGATGACCGTGGCTGGAGAGAGAGCAGCGTGTAGAGCTTTTGCCTTGCAAGCAAAAGGATCCGAGTTCTGATCCCAGATCCCGCAGGGAAGTGGAGTGACCTGCACTTCCGGCCCTGGAAGGTGGAGCCTGGGAATCCCAGAGCAAAGCAATCAGGAGGTAGAGCCATCCAGGAGGATTCCTGATGTCACTCTTGGGCTTCTTGAGACACACACAATGTTCTCTTCTACATACACGCACCTACATGCACATCCATTCCTCCCTCCCCACAAAGACCGATGACTAAGGAGCGCTATGTACTGTGTACCACTGGCGTCAGGAGAAAATGACTACCCTGAGCTTGCGAGGTGGCTGAAGAAGGTGCTCAGTGTGGTAGTGTTGCACCAGGCTGCCCCCAGGAGCAGAGGGTCACAGCGAGAGGCGCTATTTGTACCCTTTGGTATGCATGTCTTAAATCTGCATGCTAGCGTATTAGATCGCTGGGACGCCGTGTCTTAGATGCTAGTGTATTACATCACTGGGACGCCGCGTCTTAGATGCTAGTGTATTACATCACTGGGACGCCGCGTCTTAGATGCTAGTGTATTACATCACTGGGACGCCGCGTCTTAGATGCTAGTGTATTACATCACTGGGACGCCGTGTCTTAGATGCTAGTGTATTACATCACTGGGACGCCGTGTCTTAGATGCTAGTGTATTACATCACTGGGACGCCGTGTCTTAGATGCTAGTGTAGTGTATTACATCACTGGGACGCCGTGTCTTAGATGCTAGTGTATTACATCACTGGGACGCCGTGTCTTAGATGCTAGTGTATTACATCACTGGGACGCCGTGTCTTAGATGCTAGTGTATTACATCACTGGGACGCCGTGTCTTAGATGCTAGTGTATTACATCATTGGGATGCCGTATCTTGGATTCCGCATGATAGTGTATTATATCATGGCTGGGGTCCAGGGTTCTGCCCACTAGTGGGAACAGGAGAGAGGGGGTGGGGGTGTAGCTACCATCAGGTGTAATGTTGCGGGTGCTAAATGGATTAAGTCCTGGCAGGCTGTGGCACAGTGGGGTGGACATAACTAACAATAAAACAACTGTTCACAGAAGGTCATCTAGAGGAGAAGGCATTTGATGACCTGCTGTGAACATGTGATGAAGTCACACTGGTTGGGCGGCCAAGACAGGAAAATCACAAGTTCAAGACCAGTCTGGGCTACATAGCAAGACTGTGCTTCAGACAAATAAAAACGAACAATGACATTCAAAGTGATGGACATTTTGATCATCTGCCAGTATACCCATGACTCAAGGAAAAAATACTATACAACAATGAAAACAATATGAAGAAATAAATTCATGGCACAACCAAAAAGAAGGCTTTGTTATTTAAGCTCACAGACAGCTTAAATATTTTTCTCTGCTTTCTAACACACCATAAGTTTTTCAACTATCAACAAAGTTTTATCTTGTGCCCAGTGTTCAACTTTGCAGTGATGGCATCGAATTGAATCAGTCTCTGGGCTGTTTTCCTGGAAGAGGATGAATCCTACGGGCATCCATGCAGGCCGTGGCCACGTTTGATATTTTACTTTCATCCCAGAGTTCCATTTTTTCACCAACAACAATCATTTCTTAGATGCTTCGCTTCCGACACCAGTCTTGATTTTCTCCAAAGAAACAACATTCAAAAAAAAATCACTTCTTGAAGCTGCTGCCTGAGAGGAAGCAGGAAGAAGAAAGCTGTGTGGATGCCTGACTCCCGGGCTTGGCATTTCTCTGCTTGTCAAGGCAGAGTGCAGGGGGGGGGGGCACAGGCTGGAGGGGAAGGGGGCAGCGTGAGCATTCAGCAGGCTGTGAGCTGAGGAGTGGGCAGTGTGTGTGTGTGTGTGTGTGTGGTGTGTATGCTTGTGCATGCACCTATGAAAGAAATAAGCTGATACTTTTTTGAAGAGAAAGAAAGACACAGAAAGAGAGAGAGAAAGAAAGAAGAAAGAAGAAAGAAAAGAAAGAAAAAAGAAAAAGAAAGAGAAAAAGAAGAAGAAAGAAAGAAAGAAAGAAAGAAAGAAAGAAAGAAGAAAAGAAAAAAGAAAGAAAGAAAAAAAAAAAGAGAGAGAAAGACAGAGAGAAAAGAGAAGAAGAAGGAAAGGAAGAAAGGAAGAAGGAAAAGAAGAAGGAAGGAAAGAGAGAGGAAGGAAGGAAGGAAGGAGGAAGGAAAAAGAGGAAGGAAGGAAGAAGGAAGGAGGAAGGGAAAAGGAAGGAAGGAAGGAAGGAAGGAAGGAAGGAAGGAAGGAAGGAAGGAAGGAAGGAAGGAAGGAAGGAAGGAAGGAAAGCAAGCTTGGCTGGCATGGTGGCTCTGAAAGGCAAGCAGGAGGCTTGCCTTAAGTTCAAAGTCAGCCTGAACTGTGTATAGTGAAGTCGTATATAGTCAGTATAGAGAAGCTACGGAATGAGACCTTATGTCAAAATAACACCCTCCCACACCAAAAGAAGAATTCTCCTAACACTTATTAATTGTTCGTGTTAGCAAGCTGCAGTGTGATATCTCAAGCACACAGACAGTTTGCAGGTCATATCCTACCTTCCTTTGCCCACTTTTTTTCCACATGTGATAGTCACCTGGTCAAAATAAATTAGCGCAAGCCGCTCATTTCCAGCTTGTCCGACGTGTAAACTTATTGCAAGGAGAGCTTATTCCTGCCTTTAAGGAACCTGCCTCGTCCGCCCCCTCCTCCCCTGCTGCTGTGTTGGTCCACAGCCCGCCTGCCCATAAGATAACTGGTCAGGGTGCAGGCCCGACCGCAGCCGTTCTGCAGAGTGGTTGCACAGCGTAGCCACAACCCACCCCGCCCCAGGAGATCACCCCTCGCCACATCACCCTGAGACACGTAACCATGAAACGTGCTTATGTCGGATGCAGCCCCCCCAGTGCCCTGTAAAACTGCATTATGTGGCTCGGATTTTTGGCTCAGCCTGCCCATAGGGTGACTGAATAAAGGTTTTCCCTGCAGTTCAGTGCGTGGTACCCTTGCACCAGTCTCACCTGGGTAGACTATAGCACACACACCTCCTTCATCTGCAGCATCATATCGAACTATCCATATTGTTTAGTTTCCATGAATGACTTATGGGCAGGTTTTGTAACCCAGAACTTTGAACAACCTCCAAACTCCCGGAGCTTCCACATTTGAAAAATGATTTTTTTGTATTGTTGTCTCCATTTTAATTCAATTTCTCGAAAGACAGGGTTTCGTTCTTTTTTAAAAAATATTTTACTTATTTATTTATTTATTTATTTATTTATTTATTTATTTTGTGTGTGTGTGTGTGTGTGTGTTTGTATCAGTGGACACTGTATGTCCCTGTGGAGGACCAAAGGTGACTTCGGCAATCATCATCCTAGATTGCCTCTACCTCCTTCATTCTGGCATTTTTCAGGCTCTGCCCACCATGGCAGGGAAGTGCA
The DNA here is from genome assembly GCA_023101885.1 of Typhlomys cinereus. Classification (NCBI taxonomy): domain Eukaryota; kingdom Metazoa; phylum Chordata; class Mammalia; order Rodentia; family Platacanthomyidae; genus Typhlomys; species Typhlomys cinereus. Next base: position 2,624,675 of record JALPQD010000195.1, read on the forward strand.
GGCCCCTGTCATTTCTACCTGGTGTTTTTACATGGGACCGGGGATCTGAACTCAGGACTTCTGCTTGCGAAACAGAGTCTTAACTCCTGAGTCATGTCTCAGTCCACGGTTTCGTTCTTTATGAGCAAACAGATATTAAGGATGATGGTGAAGATTTGAAAGGCTTGATGGCAATGGAACCCCGAAGGTAATGGACGCTGAGGGCCACTGAGGATGGGGCATGTGGCACGTGGCACATGGCCTCCACCATGAAGGCAAAAGAACATGACAGCAACAGGACCCTGAAAGCGACCCAGAGACGATAGAGACCTTGGAGTCCATGATGATGATAAGGCCCTAGGGTCCCTGCAGACAATGGAGAGCTGCGTGCAACAGAGGACCGGAAGTCCATACAGACCTTGAAGTCAACATGGAGACCTGGAAGGCTCTGGAAGCAACTGGAACCTGGTGGAAGGTGGAGACTAGCAGGCAGAGCTTCAGAGATGCTCCACTGAGATAGGTGACCTAGTCTCAAAGGAGGTCTGGTCTTCACCTTATCACCTGGGCAGTCAGCTCTAAGCCCATGGGATGTCCGTGGCTGCATCCAGCGTCTGGCTACCGGAAGGTGCCAATTAGCTATGTGATGTGACGCTGGGTGGGGACCTTGGATCATATGGCTTCATTTGGCTTCTTGGACAGTCAATGCTGCCGTCACGATGGAGTTTCAGCAAAACTCTGGACACGAAGACTCGGGAGGACAACCTTGGTTGGCAATTCTACCCACGTGCTACCCCATGTCAACGCCAGAAGAAGCAACTGTCGGTCAGTCCACGGCCAAGGGGATTGCATGAGTTTCTCACTTGGTCCTTCCCTTGGTTTCCAGCCAAGAGGATCTTCCCTCGGCTGGTTTTAACGTGTTACTGTTCCCTGTTTGGTTTCAACGTTTGGAGGCGGCTGTTACAGAAGGCGGCTCCCAATCCCAGGCTCAAAGCTGCTTCTGTCTACAGGGCTGGCAGGGGCGTGGCCTGTGCTCTCGGGGAGGGGCGCGGCCTGTGCTCTCGGGGAGGGGCGCGGCCTGTGCTCGGGGGGAGGGGCGTGGCCTGTGCTCTTGAGGGGCATGGCCTGTGCTCTTGGGGAGGGCGTGGCCTGTGTTGATTTGTCCATGAGCATCTGGCCTCAGGAGCATGGGGCTGATCCCAAGCTCAGGTCTTGTCTGGAGCTGCTGAAACAGCAGGTAGCTGGAGGACCCCAGGGTTGGTGGCAGCTGCCGGGGCTCTTGAGTGAGCAGCCAAGACTCCCGATGGAGGATGCACTACAATGTGTTTTTCCCCCCACTTAATTATAAATGTTAATGTTATTAACACGTCTTGTGATAGCATATGTCATATTTTCAATGACTGTATAGCTTATATAATCATGCCATATTGCTAGACATTTAACTGGCTTCCAGTTTTTTGTTTTGTTTTGTTTTGTTTTCTGGTTCCCAGTCAGTGCTCTAATGAACATCTATATACATGAACTTTTTTTGCACTGTAATCCCTTGGGGGTATGTTTCCAGAAGAAGAAACACTGGGTCAGAGAGTACAATTGTGCCTTTCACAAGTTAAGAAAGACTTTTGTGCCCTGGATGCTGTGGGAATTTCTAGAACTTCTGATGGATTCTCTGCACCTGAGCTGTAGACATGGGGCAGAGCACTCCTGGGAAATGGATGGGGTGTCCCAGCTGGCCAGGGACATGGTACCTCCAAGTCACTGGCCGAAGAGGACTAGAACTTACTTTGTTGGAGACTGGAATCAAGTGGGAGGGGCCCCTGGGTATTGATGGGCCCGTTGGACACGGAGAATGTGCTAGAATGGTCTACCCCTTGGAAGTGAGTTCAGTCAATTCAAACTAGTAAGAAAACACACAGTGCTGGGTGTGGAAACTTAGTTGGTAGAGTGCTTATGTAGCAGGCAGGAATGCCTGACTTCCATTCCAGCATGGTATCATCCAAACTCTCAGGGGGGTGGAGGCAGGAGGACAAGACGTTCAAGACCACCCTCTGCTATATATGAAGTTTGAGGCCAGCTGGGATACACGAAACCCCGTCTCAGAAAGAAAAGCCGCAAATATGATTCACAAGCTGGCCAAACAAAACTTAATGTAAACCTGTGACCTGGTTCCTGGGGCGTGAACTTCGTGAGCACCTCCCTACTTTCTCTGGGCATCAGCTTAAGATGAGGAGACACCCTCGTCCAAATGAGGACATCTTCTATAACTGTTTCTTCCCATAATCCCATGCTGGGAAAGACTTTGTGTCCACGCTGCATTTATAAGCTGCAGTTAATAGTTGATGCTACCACCCTGCATTGTTCCGGGGCCAGCCAAGAACAATTTGGAAGTGGATACTTTAATAAGCATTCGGTAAGTGCACGGAAATACAGATGCGAAAGCCCTTTATTACCTTTGGGACACACCGGTGGGCTGGGAAGCTGTTGCCCAGAGCTGACCTGGCAGGTTTTTTTTACTTCGGCAATGGTTGTGCTCTTGAGAATGGCTCCCATCCATTCTGTTCTCAGCAGGGATGGGACACTGGGCACTGTCACATTTGTCCTGGGTGTTAGAGAGGGGGTCGTGGTATAGAAGCTGCTGGCTACCTGCTAGGAGACTACTGCTGTGCCCCACCTTTCTTTCTTGGGCAGAAAGCTTTTGATATCAAGGAATAAGATATTTAGCTGTGGGCGGTGGAGAAACTCTTGAATTATGCCAATCACAAACACGCAGCACAGTTTGTATCCTGGTTAGTCAGACTCCCAAGCTGGGGGTTCCAGTTTCCAGCAGACTAAGACATGGGGCCTGGAGGAGATATCAGGTAGTCAGAAAGACACAGTGGATGTTTGCAGGCTGTCAGAGAATCTGTGCACAGCTGCAGTCGCAAGCCAATGAAGAGGAACCCAGCTCAGGTCAGGAGGCCTTGACCGGAAGTGATTTTTTCCAGCAGTGAAAAGGGGGCTCCTCTGGTAGGAATGTTTGTGTGCCCATACATTTGAGATCCTCACTTTCAAAGCAAGGCCTTTGGAAGGCGGATCTCCTCGAGATGTGGGGGGGGTTCGTGCCCTAAGGTGTCACTGACAGCCACATCCTCCTCCTGCTTTATGAGTGACAGCCACATCCTCCTCCTGCTTTGTGAGTCAGCGACGAGGCCTCGCTGGCTGTGAACCACGGAATGGCCTTCACCAGACCCTGCCTCCCTCAGCACCTTGACCTGTGTCTCAGTTTCTCTGCATGGCTGCTGATAAATTCACACCCAAATGGCTTAAGGGAACAAGAGGTTTCATTGTGGCTTACGACTGTCTGGTTAAAGCTCCTCGTTCAGCTTGGCAGGAGAGCGCACACCAGCACCACGGCTCAAGGAAACTGGCCACGCATCTCCACAGGACCGCTGAAAGAGGGCCAAGCCTCACTTTCCAGACCAGCCTGTCTGGCCAAGTGCACAAAAAGATGCCAACTTCCCCAACTAGTTCCCTCCATCTTATTCACCTGGCCGGGCATGGCCCCACCATGGGCCGGGTCTCCCTCTCAGTCAGATAACGTCCTGCAGGCTTGCTTGGGACTCAACTATCAATTCTTTACAACTAGGCCAACCTTAAGTTGGCACATGTATCTATGACAAGTTGAGAGCCAAAGCTTTCTAGAACTGTAAGAATTAACGATCAGCCTACAGTCTCTGCTAAAGCAGCTCAAAGTGACTCCGACAAAGACCTTTGCAATAGACAGATAAGCTCCCCAAGACCCGACTGGAGGTCTTTTTCTTTGTGGAATGTGGGAACAGGGCTCGAGAGCTGCGTGTGAGAGAGTAGGAAAGGCATGTGACGGGCAACGCAAAATGCTCTCCTTCCTCCCCCAGAGCAGCTGGTCCTCAGGAGGGGGCTCCAGTGTTTGAGCTGTGACCAGAGACTTGCCAAGGACCAACTTAAAGACCTTATTTGGGCTCATGGTTTAAGGGGACGCCTCCATCAAGGCCAGGAAAGTACACAGAGCTCCAGGTAGCTGTGAGGGGGAAGTGTGGCCATTGAGCGCACCCCACGTCATGACAGAAAGCAAAAAGGGAGGACAGGAAGTGTCTCAGGGTCTGCCCTCCAGGTCTTCTGTCTAGGTCCTGCCTCCTGAAGGCTCCCCACCTTCTAGAGAACCCCATGCCAGCATCCAGGGAGCCAGGCTGTAAAGGGGGCACATTTGCATCCATGCCCCAGCACGGGGCCTGGCAAGGCAGCCTGACCATCCTGGTCAGTCCATGGTGGTTCTGTCCCGACTGACCAGTGTGGATGGTAGGACGAGGTGAAGCCTTTGGGGGGCTGCAGTCCCTGGAGAGTGGATTCCTGCCCCGTTAGGTAGTCACTGGAAGGAGACTTGGAGACCGTCTGGGTGTGTCTTAGGCACCTGAGGGGCGGAGCATCCCTGAGTCTTAGCTAAACTCCAAGGGGGCGGGGCAGTCTTGGCAATGAACTTCACCTGGGACCAAAGCGCAGGTGGGGCGGGACCTCCTGTTCTTCTGCTCTGAGGAGCGTGGGGCGCAGGTGAGGGTGGGCGTTACCCTCAGAGCAGGTGTGAATGTTCAGGGGAGCCGGCTGAGGGAGGCACTGCTGGGCGAGACATCTTGGCTGGGCTGCAGACCTGGGAAGTAGGCGAGTAAGGAAGGAAGTCAGCTCAGGCGGTGTGACCTGGGGTTGTGACCTTCTGCTTGTTGTGGCCTCTGCTCGTCCTCGTCCTTGTCACCCACACTCATTCAGGTGATTTTCCTTGACTGTGTCCTCCACCTGCGAGAGCCTTTCTCTAGGAACTGTCTGTCCCAGGCCAACCACTCTGGAAAGAACGAGATGGGAAGCACAGCCGGGAAACACCGGTGGTCATGACAGAAATATTTCAGGTCTCCCTGCCTGGGCCTTGGGGTGGCGATTTGCAAAGACAAGGAACTTTGGGTGCTGAGGTTCTATTGCACCAGGGTGCCTGATGCTTGAAACGGAAAGTGTGGAAGATTCTGGAAGTGCTGTTAGATGCCTTTATCCTGTGGATTGCCTGGGGCCCTTAACTAACTTTTCAGTCACTGCCTGGTGAAAATCGAACCCGCAGGTCTCAGCAAGGGAGAGCATGGAGGCAGGTGCTCAGCCAGCTGGGTGAGTTGCATGTCTCTGTTAGAAGCTTGGGCCTAACCAAGATTTCCCATCAAACCAGTTGGGCTTTGCCTTGAAAGAACAGCTTGTCTTTAAGGCCTGCAGAGCGTAAATAGAAGCGTCTGTGGAAGGAAGTGAACAGAATTCACAAGTAACACACAAGAAGTCAGTGTCCTTCCTTGTGGTGGCAAAGGGCTATTTCGGGGCTCTTTGAAAATCTGAGCTGGCTGGGGAAATGGATGTTGGGCTCCTAGGAGACCTGGGATAGCCATGGAGATCTTGGGGGGGGGGCGATGACAATACCCTGGGGTACTTGGGTGTTGGGCGCGGAAGTGCATCCACTCACCTTCTATCTGCTGAGTACCGTTACGAGAGGAGGCTCAGTCTTGGGCACTTTCTTTCACCATTGAACGACTGTTCCAGTACCTGACCTTAGGTCATTTTACGGCAATGTTGTAAAGAGATAAGTGTGGCATGGACATTAGAGATGCCAGAAAGTTGAAGTGCTTGGGAAAGGGCTTTTGTCTGCATAGTCACTGTGGCCTCTTGCACCCCTAAAAATACTGGGCACCGTAAATGACTAGCCTACGCAGAGTAGAGTCCAGAGAAGATACCTGTTTCTAGGTGTGTCAGTGCGAGTGTTGAGACGTCCTGCAAGACAGGCCGTGATTGATAGCTGGTGGCTCCTCCCACCATGAAGAGGGCATCTCTCCACGACAAACGTCTCTCCTGGAATTAGCTTGTTCTGATCTCTCCCACACTTGGCTTGGTTTGATCCAAGAACTCTGCGCTGTCCTACTTCTCGCATGTTGAGTGGCTGCGCGGGGGCGGGGCCCAGCTGGACACCGGTGGTCTGGGAGGGATGATTGGGTTTGCAAGGTCTGGCCCGGGCTTCTGGCAGCTCCCTCAGGTTCTTTGTACCGGGCAGCGCTGGAAGAGCGCAGCCGGCTGACCACGCGTGGCTAACCCACGGCTGGAGGCGGAGCTCCCAGAGGCCGGCTTGGGTGGATTCTGCTTCCCACGTGGTCCACGAAGAAGCCCGTGGTACCTTTGATCGGGGATCCTGTAACTCTCTGTGATCCTGTGAACTCTAGGTTGTCAAAGGCCGGGAGCTTCCTTCACAGCTCCTTCCAGCCCGCCGCGCCCGCCGCGCCCGCCGCGCCCCCGCCCCTGCTTCTCCACTTTCACCTGTGCCCCGGAGTCCTGTTAGCTCTAATCTTTGAGGCGTTCAGCCGGCGTCTCCATCTCCCCGGTGTGCACGCGTGTAGCACTCCGGCGAGGCTGCGCCCTGCTCCCCGGGCATCGCAGGACTGTTGCTGGAGCATCAGGTGCCGACGCGCAGCGGCCACCGACGGCTTCCCTAAGACGGTGCGCCAGCCCAACGGTGCCAGAATGCAGCGGGGGCTGCGTGGGCTCCAGAGCCCACTCAAAAGCTCTCCCGGAAGGGCTTCTTGAGCGCGGGAGTGAGCCTGGCTGTGATCATGTGCTCCGAACGTGTTTGATGGTGGGCATCCCAACACTCCTTTCTTCTCTGGAGAGAAAGCAGCTACTGGGGACAGCGCTGTGTTGTGATGGGGGGTGTTAATGTCCAGTGTGTGGGTATTTGAGAGGAGAAGAGAGAGAGAAGCAGAGAGAGAGAGAAAGAGGAAGAGAAGAAGAAGAAAGAAAGAAGAAGAAGAAGAAGAAGAAGAAGAAGAAGAAAAGAGAGAAGGAGGAAGAAGGAAGAAGGAAGAAGACGCACAAGAGTAAGAGACAGAGAGACACGAGTGAAAGTGCACATCAATGTTATTTCAGTGATAGCTGTCTGTGCGAAGCTGGCCTGACCTGCAACCACATCCAGCTTCCTTCTCTACAGAGCCACATCCCAGGTCTTCCCCCCATGGGACTGAACATTCCTGGCTGACCTACTTCTGTAGCGGACAGACACAAAGTGCCTTGGCAATGCTGTGACCCCAAGAGGGAGAGCGTGTGCCCCATCTCTGTCCCAGACTCTTGGCTCCTGTGTGGCATGCCTTAGGGTATGGCCAAGCTCCACGTGACACTGACCGTGGCATGACACTGAGGTCCGCTGTGAAACACTGACCCATGCACCGCGGGTCCTGGGGTGTTTGGGGCACAGGCTTGGAGAGGGACTTCTGTTTCCTGGCATCCTCCGGAAGTGCCCCCTTTTGATGCGCATCCCTCTTTATAAATGTGGACAACAGGTCCTGCATCTGCAGTTGTTAGTCCTGTGCCTAGAGTACTTTAAATTGCAAAGACAACCACTGCAGCTTTGCCAGGCTGTTGCCCAGTCACAGATCCCGAGCTCTGCAACTCTGCAAGCTCAGCCCCCCCCCCCGGTTTTTCAAGCATCTCTTTTCCTCTGTGTTTGGGATTCTTTCCCCCCAGATGCCTCGGATGCCTTACCTGGCTGTTCTCCAGTTAGCGTCTCATCTGTTATTTTCCAGCTCTGTCTGTAATCACTGTAGGTCCATTTGATTAGTTATCTTTCTTTCCTGACATCTTCAAACTGCCTGATTTAGTTAATGAACACCGCAAATTAGCAAAAGAGCTTTGGAGATTCTATTTGCCTAACTCTGTGTGGATTGGTCACGTGGTCTGGATTTCACAATCCAACTTGGGGTTTTGAAGAATAGGCTACTCATCCCGTTATAATAGTCAAGATGCCACCCTCTACTCCACCTGATTCTGAATGGTGTGGTAGGTACCCATCTGTGCGGTGCCTCTCATTTATGTAATAAGTTCGTGGGGCTCCAACCTAAATTAGCAGCGCTATTGTTACGGAGCACATGATGTTAGTTAGACCTCTGTCACTCCCATTAAGATGAATAGATCACATTGTTTGATTTTTCTTTTGCATATTTGTCGCCTGGATTTCAGTAGTCTCTGAGTTCTTTCAGTGCCGAGTCCTATGTTTTTTGTGCTTTTGACTTTTAAAAATCTACTTTTTTTTTTAATTTCAGCTCAACAAAAAAATCTACTTTTTGTATGTGTACATGTGTGCATCAAGAGGGGCATATGGTGTCTTGTGGAGTCTCAAAGGTGACTTTGGGATTCATCCTGGGTTGCTCTATCTCCTAACTGCTCGTTTAGGGGGTTCCCAGTCTCTGCTCTCCGAGCCCAAAATGCAGGCTGCCATTTCATCCACAGTTTTTTACGTGGGATCTGGATCTGAACTCAGGTCCTTTTGTTTACCAGACAAAGGCTTAACCCCTGAGCCATCTCTTCAGCCCCGAAGTCAGCTTCTTGAAGATGTAAAGAATGATTGCAGGGAGAGCGCGTGTGTGTGGGGGGAGTGTCCCCACCACGTTCCCCAGTCTCCGCGTGGAGCCATGCCACGTCAGGCAGGTGCATGCTGGGACTAGACCCCACTGGAGGCCATGCGCCTAAACACTTGCCTGGAGGGGTCAGGCCCCCCTCTCTTCCTGGCTGCACTCGGGGAAGGAGGTCACCACATGCCACCCACGAGGAAGAAAGGAATTACCATCCCTTGCAGAGGGACCCAGCACCAGCACCTGGAGCTCTTCTGGGTAGAAGATGTGCCTCTTGTCCTTTCTATAATCACTTTTACATTGGTATGCTCTACATAGCATTTATCTATGTTTCATAATCCAATGTTATTTTATCTATTGTAATTATTTTCTTGCTCAAATTTTTGCAGTGGTCCACCGGTGACCTGTCAGGGCTCCCGGGGTCCCACTGACAGCCCCGTCTTTTATTTTCAAGGTACTTCCTGCTTTCAGCATCTGGGATCGTTCAGACACACCTTGTGTGCTCCCCAACCCATCTGGCATCGGGCACGTCTTAAGCCCCCCTTTCCCTCACGAGAGGGGGGCTGAAGCCAGCATGTGTGCTACACCCGTCACGGCGGGGGGGTCAAGTGTTTTAAGACTTTCCACCTGACAGAGCAGTGATATACATGTATATGAAAACCCACATATTCACATGTGTCTAAGGATATTCAAGAACCTATCCTAAACTACTCCTAATTTAAGGAGAGATTATCTGTTCTTATAACAGGCATGCCATTGTACATAGTTTTATATAGATTTATTTGATCAGAGTGGGTACGTTCCTTTCTATAACTAATTTGCTGAGTCTTTTAAAAAAATGCCAATGGATGATGGATTTTGTGAACGCCTTACTGTGCAAGTTGATATGATCCTTTTTTTTCCTTCTTATTGATAAGACAGAATTGTGTCAATCGATTTTTCAAGTGCTGAACTAGTCTTACATATGTTAAACACATCTGGCCTGACTGTTGTCATGGTTTGAATGTCAGCTCCTGCGTTTGAATATGCTGGTGCTAATGTTTGGGAAGGCGTGGCACCTTTAAGAGGTGGGATTCTACTAGAGGAAGGCACATCACACGGGTCCAATTTGAGTTTCAGTACTTAGCCCTGATCTGCTGGTTTTTGTTCTCTCCATCTCGATGGTCATGGTGACCTGAGCCAACCTCTTGCTTCTGCCCCCACCCACACCTCCTGCAGTGTGATTCCTACCACAATGGACTATATCTACTAAGGAACCATGAACCAAGAAATCTCCCTTTCTCCCCCAAGTTGTGTCTGAGTGCTGTTTCACAAGAACAGAGACATCTGCAACAACTGCATCAGGGAACTTAGAACACCATCAGCTTGACTTGCTAAATGTTCGGAGGATTTGAGCTATGCCCACGTACAATACCGATGTGTAGTTTTCTTTCCCTAAGTCTTGATCTTGTCTTAGATGATGGTGATCTATAGATAAGCTAAGGCATGATCGTGTCGTAGAAAATTGTGGAGATCTGACATAATTCCTTTTATGTGTTTGGTGAAGTTCTCTGGGAAACTACTTGGATTTGGTGCTTTTGTTTAATAGTTAACAACTTCTACTTACGTATGTCGAACTATTGTTTAAGTGTGTTGAAACAAAACCCTGGCTTGCGCCTCCAAGAGGAACAAGGGATAACTATTCTGGAGCCAAATATGAGTGACAATGGCCAAGGAACAGATGTTTCAATGTGGTGAATTCATGAAGTGTACAGAGGAACAGAACAGAAGAAAGCCACAAGATAAGGTGTTTGAATTAAATACGGGGTCAGGTTGTCCAGGCAACAGACAAGCGGGGGGGGGGTCGCTGGTGTAGACCTCAAATGCTGGCTGATGACGTTCTTAGCCTCTTGGTGGATGCAGGACAGTGGTCTGTTAGTGCCGCTCACTGTCTGAAAGGGTTTACTGGGCGTCATGAGACACAGGTGGTCAACGAAGGGCTATTAACAGATCTAAGGATGGCCCAAGATGATTTGGCGCCTTCAATATTTCAGCTCTCCGCAGTCAATTGTAATCGGTTAATGAGTCATATGTGGCTCTTTAACCCAGATGTGGCTTTTAAAAAATTTCTCCTAATTTCGGTTCACATGCACACACCTGACCTATACATCAGGATGATTTCTGTTTTGTTTTTTTGTTTTGTTTTGTTTTTAAGGCATCATTGCTTAACGTCATGGAGTTTTTCAAACAATTACCCTTGTTTTAATTATTTTGGTTGGTTGGAGTTAATGTAGCTTCCCCATACTGTCTTCAGAATAAAATCAACATGGTCTATCTTTTATTTTTTTGTGTATGTGCGTGGCGTGCGTGCGCGTGCGTGCAGTGCGTGTGTGTGTGTGTGTGTGTGTGTGTGTGTGTTCATGAGGGTACTTGAGTGTGTGTCCCTATGGAGGCCCCAGGCTGACATTGGGAATCATCCTGGATTGCACTTCCACTTTATTGCTTTGTTCTGGGGATTCTCTACCTACCACGGTTGAAATTGTGTTTTGCTGTTATATCCATTGGTCATATTTTTAAAAACATGGGCTCTGGGAATCTGAACTCAGCTTCTTTTGTTTTCGAGGCAAAGGCTTTAACCTCTGAGCCACCTCCCCAGGCCCCATGACCTGTGTCTTGCATTGAACATGAAAGCAGTCTTATGTAGGCAGGATGCATCTGACCTATGACCATTTCCTTCCATATCGCTGTTGATGTATGTAGGTGAATGTCACAAGGCGCATTCGTAGCTGCTTTTTGCTCCTGTCAGAACTGTTTTTCCTTGTTTGATTTGAGGTGAGACTTTTATGATTCCATTCAGCTCCTCTCTTAGGGTAGCAGTTAGCCTTAAAAATTTTTAGGGTTTCTCTAAGAGCTTCCAATCTAGTCTCAGTCTACCTTTGAATAAAATTACTCCGCTTTATCTGTTATGAGGGACTTTTGCAGAATCCCCTTTTTCCCCTTTCTCCTTATGGTGCTATCAATCATTCCATCTGCTCTTTTGCCACAACCCCCAGTAATTTATAACTCTATTACATGGCATGCGCAGGCATTTCTAGAACATCAAAACGTAGAAGAGCTTTGATTTTGTATTCATTTATCTTCCAGTGGTCCTCTTACTGTGTAGATCCAAGGAATGAAGTTACATCTTCTCCTTTAACCTGAAAAAAACTTTTAACATTTATATCAGGGCGAATCTACTGGTGATGAGTTCCCTTAGTTAATGTTTATGTGAAAGATACTTGTTTATCTTTCTCCTTAAAAGGATAATTTCTCTGAATACAAAATACTAGATGATGGAATTTTTCTTTACAACTGAATATTCTCCTCCATCTGCATTCTCTCTTGCTTGCTTGTTCGCTGATAAAAGTGACCTCTACCATTCTAATTATTTTCTTTCTGTGCATCAGCCGTTTATCTGCCCTTTGACATCTTTCCAATTTTTTTTACTTTGGCTTTGGCATTCCAGAGTCGAAATACAATATAGATGTAATTTCTGCTATTTATTCTGTTTGACATCCTCTGAAAAGTTTGACCCTGTGATTGGCATCTGTCATCGGCCTGAGGAAGTTCTTGTTCATAGTAACTGAAGATTCTCTTCCATCCTCTCTCCCTTCTGATATTCCAAGATGCTATGATGGTGAAAAATTCCTGCATTCCTGTTTTTAAAGACAAACTATACTTCCTTTTTTCCCCCCTTAACCTCAAAAATGGTCTGGTTGTATAGCTGAGGCTGGTCTTAAACCTGCGTCCCTCCTGCCTCCCTCCTGCCTGCTCCACTTCCCAAAGTGTTAGGGTGACGGGTGTGTGTCACCATGTCCAGCTGACAAACTTTGTGTTCCATTGTTTCCATTTCCTTTTGATTCTCTTGAGGGACACCTGCCTCTACTGCACCTGCCTCTGCTGCACCTGCCTCTGCTGCACCTGCCTCTGCTGCCTCTGCTGCACCTGCCTCTGCTGCACCTGCCTCTGCTGCACCTGCCTCTGTCTGTACCTGCCTCTGCTGCACCTGCCTCTGCTGCACCTGCCTCTGCTACACCTGCCTCTGCTGCCTCTGCTGCCTCTGCCTCTGCCTGCACCTGCCTCTGCTGCCTCTGCTGCCTCTGCCTCTGCCTGCACCTGCCTCTGCTGCCTCTGCTGCCTCTGCCTGCACCTGCCTCTGCTGCTTTTGCCTGCACCTGCCTCTGCTGCACCTACCTCTGCTGCCTCTACCTCTACTGCACCTACCTCTACTGCACCTGCCGCCTCTGCCTGCACCTGCCTCTGCTGCACCTACCTCTACTGCACTGCTGCCTCTGCTGCCTGCACCTGCCTCTGCTGCACCTGCCTCTGCTGCTATGCACCTGCCTCTGCTGCACCTGCCTCTGCTCTGCTGCCTCTGCTGCTCTGCCTGCACCTGCCTCTGCTGCACCTGCCTCTGCTACACCTGTCTCTGCTGCCTCTGCCTCTGCTGCCTCTGCCTGCACTGGCCTTGCTTGCACCTGCCTGTGCCTGCACTTACTCTGCCTGTACCTGCCTTGCTTGCACCTGCCTCTGCCTGCACTTACTCTGCCTGCACCTGCCTCTGCTTGCATTGCCATCTGTTCTCACGCATCGACTTAACAGTGTTCACATCTCTTCTCTGCTAATCCGGCATCTGGGTTGCCTGGAATCCTCTTTCACCACAGACTGGGTTGGTTTTGGTTTTCTTTATTTTCTTTTTCTAGTTAACAAGGCTTATACTCCCACTCACTGGCATCAGGTACAATACTGGGTAAATGTTACTAGGAACATGCAGGGTACCCTGCCGAGCATCTTTGGTCCAGCATAGCCATTTGTAGAGAGGTCAGTGGAGACCTGGGATGCAGGAAGAAAGAACATCTGCTACACATATGCGTATACATATGAATATGTGTATATATTTGCTACTTTGTTTGTTAGTGGGGGTCTGAGTGTATTTGGTTGGACTTTGGTTTTTATTTTCCGTTTTTAAACTTTATTTTTTCAAGTGTGTGTGTGTGTGTGTGTGTGTGTGTGTGCACCAGGGACACTGTGTGTCCCTGTGGAGGACCAAGTGTGACTTTGGAAATCATCCTGGATTGGTCTATCTCTTTTTTGCTTCGCTCTTGAATTTCCCAGACTCTGCCCACCAGGGTTGTAAGGCATTTTTACATGGGACCTGGGATCTGAACTCAGGACCTTCTGCTTTCAAGGTTGAGTCTTAACCCCTGAGCATAGAGCAGGTGTTAGTGACTGGGTAGGATACTGCCCCTTCCACAGTTGGTTCTTGGAAAACCCCCGTATTCAGAATACAGATGGTAATCCTGCCACTGTTAACACCTTTCTCGATAACACGGAAACTGAGGCCAAATGTCAGGCATGTTGGCTAGAGGCGCTCAGCCCAGAGCTTCAGGCACCGCTGTCTAATGCGTGCTGTGGCCATTCAGCTCGCCCCACTTCTGTGTAACTTGGCTGCTCCATCCAGCCCGTGCCATGGGAGTTGTGTCTCTTTGTGATCTCAGGGACATTATAATTTCTAAGTCTGCTCACAGAGATCTTGTAAATGGTTGGAATCCTTATGCCCTTTGAGCACAGTCTCTAAGGAGAGAATTGTGTGTTGTGTTAACCTCAAAAATGGAATCTGGGACCTGGAGATGTGGGGCGTTCATCTGCTGCTCCGATGTGTTCTCATGCACAGCCAGACAAAAGAGAAGCAAAGCTGAACACCTGCGTCAACGGGCGGCACCTGCGACGACAGGAATCCCAGGGGTGAGGCCAGCTGGGGACAGAGGGACTTCTAGAAAGTTCCACCATGATTTGTTATCATCCACCTCCCAGCTGTGGCCCAAGACCTCACGTGCCTGATGGGGTGGGGCTTGCATCAGCCCCAGGGGTGCATGCCCCCAAGGAGTTGCCACTCCAGGGTCTGCAAGCTCTTCTGCTGTCCTGGCCGTCTTGCATTTCTGGGTTCATACGGTCCTTCCTTGGGGTTCATGGTCCCTGGAACCCCAGAGCCCGAAACAACCATGGCTCTTCATCCCAAGATGGAGTCAGTTCATGTGAGAGGCAAGAGGGAAACTTTCTCCCTTAAAGAAAGCTGACCGTTCTGGTCTTCAGTGACCGACCAGCTATTAAGTTGTATCTCTTTCTTCCTGGAGGTGCGAGGGAACCAATAAGTATGTCGTTCTTTCCAAATCACTTCATCTCAATCAGTGGCCTTTGTGTATCTGAGCACGCACCTTTCAAGTTTGAAAGAATGACAACGGGAGGGGGAGATGGCTCAAGGGTCCAACCCCTTGTCCCCCAAGCAAAAGGAGCTGAGTGTGGATCCCCCGCGTCCCAGCTAGAAATGACCTTCAGGTCCAGCTCCGGACGGCAGAGCCCAGGAAACCCCAGAGAAAAGCAATAAGGAGGAAGAGCAATTGGGGTTGAGTCTCATACCAAGTGTCACCCTTGGGCCTCCGCAGGCACTCACACTCGTGTGCCTCGTGGCACACACACTCGCTCACACTCACACACCTCGCTCACACTCACCACACACACACACACACACACACACACACACACACCTACATGCTAGCACGTGGGTACACACACACACACACACACACACACACACAATGACGACGTAACCAATATGACCGCTTTGGCTAGAAATGGACTCCCCAGTGATGAGAAGGGTTCAGAATCACCCCAGCAACGCCCATCTGCACTGGTCTCTGACTCGTTTGCGCATCTTGGCTTAGCGAACTTGCCATGTTGGGGGGCATGACGTGAGGCCAAGGCTGCCCTTTGCAGCATGGAGCTCTCCAGCCACAAGCCCTACCGAGCACTGGAAATACACTGTAAGTGTGAAATACAGCCTGCAACTCCAGAACTTCATGGCGAAAAGGAAAATGTAAAAATATGTCTTTAATATTCGCTACCTCGAGTGCATGGTATAAAGATAGCACTTTGGATGCAGTGAGCCAAACAAAAAAATATTATGATTATGTGCTTCTACTTTTTGTAATGTGGCTACTATATAATTTATAATTATGTGGCTGCCATCCACTCTGTCGGGCAGGGTTGGTCCACGTGGTTCAGGTTATCATCAGTTACCTGGTCTGGTTCACATTTGCCTGCCCACTGTGCTGGAAAGCCTACATGATACATCACTTTGCTGCAAACTGTTCTCAGTTCCCAGCTATAATGCCAGTAGGAATGGAAGCATTTTACAAAAGACCTCTGGGGATTTTCTGATGCCCAAGGAACAGAACTGACGATTAGCACAGACTTCATTTTCCTGGGTCGAGGACGAATGCTAATAGTAAATGAGACCATCATGAGTTCACATGAACCCCACATCTGTTTAGTGAAGGCAACAGGTGGTGTCTTTGCTTTATGAAAATAAAAGATTCAGTCAGCCATGTCGGTTGGAGTCATGGCTTTGAAATATATATTTAGAATCTGGGTAAAATTGGATACGTTTCAAAAAGGCAGAAGCCTGAGTTAGGGCAGACAATAAAATTCGGATCACAAAGCTATTAATGTGGAAATAAGACAGCATTAGAGCGAGCCATGGTTATAATTTACAAGCGTGATGAATCTCATATGCGAGGTCCATACTGGCAACAAAGCCCTAGTGGCTTCATCGTGCACCCCTGGCTTGCTTGCAGCATGCTCTGCCCCAGATGTTTCCAGACATTTCTGTGACAGCCTCCAGGGCTTCCAGATTTGCAAAGAAAAATAAAGAGCATGAAGTCAAACAAGAACACGCCTAAGGAAGGTGTTTTCAGTAAAATATGACAGCTGTCTTTTAAACTTTATTCATTGAAGGGTTGGAGAGTTGGCTCAGGGTTTAAGCCTCTGCCTTGCAAGTGGAAGGTCCTGAGTTCGGATCCTAGACCCCACGTATAGATGCCGGGCAGAAGCGGGGGCGGCCTGCGTTTCTGGTCCTGGTAGGGCGGAGCCTGTGAATCCCGGGGCAGAGTAAACAAGGAGGAGGTGGAGGTGTCCATGGTGGTTCCCGAATTCGCCCATGATTACACACACACACACACACACATTCTCTCTCTCTCTCTCTCTCTCTCTCTCTCTGAATAAAGTTTAAATTTTATTTATTTATTTATTCAATTTGTGTGTGTGTGTGTGTGTGTGTGTGTGTGTGTGTGTGTGTGTGTATTAAAGGGCACTGTGTGTCTCTGTGGAGGACCAAAGGTGACTTCAGGAAACATCCTGGATTGCAACTACCTCCTTTTTGTTGGGCTCTGGGATTTCCAGACTCTACCCACCAGGATCAAAAGTTCAAACTGACTGATGCAGTTTCCCCCTAAGTATCTTTTACTGGGGACCTGGGATCCGAACTCAGGGCCTTCTGTTTGTGAGGCAGAGTCTTAACCCCTGAGCCATCTCTCCAACCCCATCTCTCTCTTTACTAATAGGAAAACCCTTGATTTCTAATCTTCAACAACTCTCTTACCCAGCAAAAGACCAGCAAGATAAAAATCCTGCCAAAGAGGTTCTGTTGGGTTATCTGGATGGGCTGAACGTGTTCAGGAGATCCCTGTGAGAGAAATCCTGAAGACCAAGGTCAGGGAAGCTGCGGGGAAGGAAGGAGACTTTAGAGGCATGTTATTCAGAGCCAAGGAAGGTAGGAACCTTGCACTAGGTGAGAAGGGGGTGCACAAGCCTTGACTTTAGTTCCTTAAGACTCATCCTGAACTTCCAAGATAGAGAACCTGTGTGTGCATGTGTGTGCATGTGTGTGCATTAGTGTAAAACACGGATTTACAGAGGTCAACCTTGGGTGTCCTCTGGAGCTGTCCACCCCATTTTCGAGATCAGGTCTCTTACTGGGACCCGGAGCTTGGCCAAGCAGGCTGGTGCAGGCCAGAGCCCCGAGGGACTCGAACCTCCTCAGACCTGGAATTAGAAGTGCCACATGTGGGAATCTGGGAACTGAACTCGTCTTCATGACTGCACGATGAGCTGTCTCCCCAGCCCAGTAAATCCGTGTTTTCCACTAATCAGTTTGTGGGAGCCATAGGAAATGCAGGCTGGGGCTCACCTTTTGGCATTTTGGGTCCTCTGATACCCAGAGAAAAGCTAAATATGCATAAAAAGCTTCATGTTCTTGTCTTTGACTTTAAAACCCACTAATTTTGGAGGTCACCTGGTGGCTTCGCTGTGGATGACTCACAGGCCGACATGGCCGTCCAGGTGAGGACGGTTGCCTAGCTTACTCTTCGGGGACTCAAGGCCGCTGCTGTAAAAACAAACACAGCAGAAGCGACTCTTCCCTTGGGTCTGTGGAGGTGTCTGGTGCATCCAAGCCTTGGCCTCCGTCTTCACCCCTCGCTGCTCCCCTTTGCTGCCTCGACCTTGGGTCACACTGACCCTGTTCAGCTCTTCGCACAGACTTGCTAGTCCCTCTGGGAGTGCTGGCTGGAAACCAGCCTGAGGCTTATTCCATGGTGTAACGGTTCCTCTTAACTATTGCTGTGAGAGAGCACCCAAAGTCAAGCAACTGAAGGGAGAAAGGGAGGTTTATTCAGCTTACGGTTCCAGAGGGAAGGTACAGTCTCTCAAAGCAGAGGCGGCATGGCTGGCTGGCCGAAGGTGGAGGAGGCTAAGTCACCGCAGACTTGGAAGCTGAGAGCTGCAGACTGCTTGCAGCAAAGGCAGACTTCTCCTGGAGGGAGGGTGGGATTAATCCACCTCAAGGCCCACCCCTTGTGACTGCCTTTCTCCAGCAAGGCTCCGCCTCTCAAAGTGCCATGACCTTGTCAAACACATGAGACTGTGGGGGACACATTTCAAACCATGACACATGGAAACTCTCCAACTCTCGAGCTTCTGCCTTTCAGGCAAAGGAGGGGGAGGGCTAGCCTGGGTATGCTCAAGAGTCACAGAGGCAACATGGGCCACACATTGCCAGCCACCAGGTTTGGCAACATCTCATTCCAGAGCTCCGACAGCCCCTAGAAGTGAGCAGTTGAAACCTTTGTGCAGTGTGAACTTCCAGCTTCCTCCCTACCTAATGCAAAGAGGCTAAAACTTGTGTGGAATTAAGACGTGGTTGCTGTAGGGCGCCACGTGATTTTGTTAGTTTGCTGGGATCACATGACTTGGTGCCAGTGACACCATAGCAAAGGCCAAACTCAACTCAGAATATGGTAATGAGGTCTGTCGTAGCAGAGTGAGGGCAGAACCTCTGACGAGGTCACTCAGCCTCCTCTGACCTGGTCCCCCATGCTTCCCCTTTTGCTGGTGCGCTCCAAGGCGCCAAGGCTCCAAGGCTCCAAGGCGCCAAGGCTCCAAGGCTCCAAGGCAGAGACAAACTGGCTCCAAACCTAAGCACTACATGGATGTTACTCTTGCTGTACAATGGAGCAAAGTCCTCCCAGGTTGCATCACTTCAGGATCATCTGTTTGATCACCAGCTGGACCACCACCACCACCACCACCATCACCACCACCACCACCACCACCATCACCACCGCCACCGCCACCACCACCATCACCCGCCACCGCCACCACCACCATCACCACCACCACCGCCATCACCGCCACCACCTTCACCACCGCCGCCGCCGCCGCCGCCGCCGCCGCCGCCGCCACCGCCACCACGACCACCACCATCACCACCACTACCACCACGACCACCACCACCGCCGCCGCCGCCACTGCCACCACCACCACCATCACCACCGCCGCCACCACCACCACCACCACCAACCGCCGCCCGCCACCACCACCACAACCACCACCATTACCACTGTTGCAGTTGCCTGCATGGTTGCTGATTAATGACCATCAAATGGCTTAAGGGAACAAAGGTTTATTTTCTCTTATTATTCCTGGTTACAGTTCTTAGTCCAGCTTGGCAGGAGAGCCCATGTCAACACCAAGGCTGAGGGAACTGACCACACCATCACCACATAACAGCTGACAGAGGGATGATCTTTAATTGCCAGACCAGCATGTCTGGCCAGGTATACAGAAGGATGTCAACTCTCTCAACCAGCTCTCTGTGATTTGTTTCCGGGCCTAGTCCCACCCACCATAGGCTGGGCCTTCCTCAGCAGCTAGACAATCTCCTGCAGGTTTGCTCTGGGCTTAACTCAACTACTAATTCTCTATAAATGTGCCCAGAGCTCAAACCCTCAACTGTCAAGCTGACATCTGTGCCTAACTGTGACATCCATCACTACCATCGCCATCACCACCATCACCACCACCATCACCTTCACTGTCATCACCATCACCACCATCACCTCCACCATCACCATCACTGTCATCACCATCACCACCATTGCCTCTACCATCACCATCACTGACACTACCATCACCTTCACTATCATCACCACCATCACCACCACCATCACCTTCACTGTCACCACCATCACCACCATCGCCTCCACTATCACCATCACCGACACTACCATCACCTTCACTATCATCACCACCATCATCACCTTCACTGTCACCACCATCACCACCACCATCACCTTCACTGTCACCACCATCACCACCACCTTCACCTTCACTGTCACCACCATCCTTACCAGCAGTAGTAGCAGCAGCAGTAGCAGACGTGGCACCCTTCTTGGGCTGAGTGGAATTCTACTGATAGCATAATTTCTGCTGGACAGTTAGAGTAGTTAGGAATCTCCAATCCTGTGGGAAGCACCCTACCACCTCCAGTCCTGGTAATGCCTTACTTGCCTAGTCACTCCTGGGCGACTTCTTAGCAACAACCAAGACTACAAAATACTGTAGCTCTGCCCATCCTCTTTCTCCCCTCCTCCTCCCTCCATGGCGTATCCCACCTCAAAGCTATGGCTTTCTCCTTACCTTCCTTGAGAGTCCAGAATTTCTTCCCTTGTCCCTCACATTCAGTAAAATCCCTGCTTTAACCTCTCTGCATGTCTGGATCCAATCTGGTCCTTTGGTCTGCACTGTGGTGATACCAGGCATGTGGCATGAATGTGTCTTAGTTTCCTGTTGTTGTGACGAAATATCCTACCAGAGTAACATAGAGAAGAGGTTTATTCTGGCTCCCAGTTCAGGGCGTGGGTGGTCCGTCATGGTGGGAAGTCAAGGTGGCAAGGGCTTGAAGCAGCGGTTCACATCCCTTCAGTGGGCAGGAGGCAGAGCGGGAGGAGCGCGTGCTCCGCCCAGATCCCTTTCTCCATTTCTAATGCTCAGGATCCTAGCCGGGGAGGGCTCTGCCCACGCTGGCTGGTGGGAGTCTCTCGATATCAGTTACACGGTGAAGACAATCGAGCAGCCTGCCCAGGGGCTACCGTAACCTAGCCACCTCTTAGCTATCCATCAAGCCGACAGTGCTAACCATCACACCATGGATGGCAAATTGCTCTTGGAAGGTTTTCTGTGGGGTTTGGGAATATGGGGAATCTGAGCAATGCCCACTGAAGGGCAGGACCCTCCCTCTAACCTCTAGAGCCTCACCAGGAATACGGTTTTTTCTTGGAGGAAGAGGTCACAGTAGATATCAAATCTCTCTCTCTCTCTCTCTCTCTCTCTCTCTCTCTCTCACACACACACACACACACACACACACACACACACACACCCCAAACAAACAAACTAAGGCACAAGTTTTCTACTTTAAAGAATGAGTGGTCCTGCTGCAGAAGAGGCCGTAAGAGGTGGTTCAGGATCCGGGATCTCCCTCTGCTCATTAAGGTTTCTGGTTCTGACAATTCGATTCGGGACCCCCGAGTGGGGCTCCGTGGTGTCACTAACACCAGCTCCATCCAGGTTCAAGGCCTCAGTGCAGGGCTGAAGGAAGGCTGGGTTATGGGCTCCTCTGCGCCAAGTGCCCCTCTTCCCCTCTAGCTCTTCCTCCTGCCCTGGACCACCCCCCTTCCCTTCGAGCCTCCCCTCCCTTCTCAACTTCCAGTACGAGCAGCTTTTGTTAATTTCTTGCGCGTCACCTTGAGTAGAAGGATCGTTCTCTGTGCAGGTATGAAGGCCAGAGGTCAACGTCAGGTATTTTTCACTTCCTCTTCACTGTGTGTATGTGTGTGTGTGTGTGTGTGTGTGTGTGTGTGTGTGTGTGTGTGCGTGCGCGCGCGCGCGCGTGCCCTTGGAGGCCCAAGGGTGACTTTGGGAATCATCCTGGACTGCTGTACCTCCTTATTGCTTTGTTCTGAGATTTCCTCGACTCTGCCTTTCAGGGCTGGAAGTGCAGGCTGCCGCCATTTCCACCTGGGGTCAGGGAGCAAGTCCTTCTGCTTCTGAGGCAGTCTTCACCCCTGAGCCATCTCTCCAGCCCCCAGCTTACTTTTAACAGGATTCCCTCTGAGGACCTGGCGCTCGCTGCCCTGCTTAGACGGGTTGGTCAGTGGCCTTAGGAATCCGTCTGTTCCACTGTCCTGATGTCAAGAGTCACGGCTGTGTAGGTGAGGTCCACCTTTTCTACATGGGCGCTGGGGATTGAATGAAGTTCCTCATGCTTGTTCAGACAAGCCAAACCATCTCCCCTACCGTATATTTCACTTTTATTTACTTTTAAACTTTTAATGACTTCCTTTTTAATTTTTATTTATTTATTTACTGTGTGTGTGTGTGCGTGTGTGTGCATGTGTGTGAGAGGGCACTCTGTGTCCCTGTGGAGGACCAAGGGTGACTTCCGGAATTATCCTGGATTGCTTTTACCTCCTTCTTGCTTCATTCTGACATTTCCCGTTCTGCCCACTAGAAGTGCAAGCCACCACATTGATCCCCCTGGCATTTTTACAGGATCAGAACTCAGGACCTTCTGCGTGCAAGGCAGCATCTTAACCCTAGAGCTATCTCTCCAGCTCCTATCTTCAATTTTTAAAAGACGATATATCCTCAAGTACGCTTTGAAAAATATCCGAAGATTCAGCCTCAAGTTAGTTTAATAACAACTTTGCTTTTTCTGTATCATGACTATAATGGATTAAAAAGATTCTAGAAGAAAGTGTAGCCATGCACAGGATTCTTATTATCTTCATTAAATATTTCCTAAGAAAGTGGTAATTATTACAGTTAAGTTGTCGAAGACAAAATGAGTCATAAGACAAATATTGTGATTAAATCCTCAAGTTTTTCTAGCATTGGCACTTGCCTACAAAACCTAGGTTTCTTACGGGTTTCTTCTGAGGTGCAGAGGAGAGCTGTTTTGGGTGTGAGAGAAACAGGGTCCTCTAGCAAGGTGCTCTGCTTAACAAGTCCTGCAAATGGTGAATATAAGCTCTTTATGTCGTGTAATGTCATGTCTTAAAAGAGAATGTTGAGTAAGGCTCTGGAAGACAGCAGCGGCATCCTTGGTAGTCAAATGTGATCCCCGGAGTATTTGTAAACATATTCATGAGCAGAAATGTCAGCGACATTTGCATATTATAATTTTTAATTGGTCTGGAGATTCCTCATGGAAACCTTTAGTTGAAGGGAAATGTTTGTTATGCCTCCTCCTAGACAGGAAAAATCTCCTAAAATGTCTCGGAGATGCCTTGCGAAGGAGGCGGCCGCCCTCTTGAACCACTCAGTGGTTCTCTCTTCTGCTTTGACCCCTCTGACACTAAAGGCTGCAGCCCAGGACTGGGGGCAGGTCACACCTGAGGACCAAGGTAATGTTGTATGGAGAGAATAGAAGAAATCACCGGACCTTCACATGTCCGAGTTCTGGGGGTGTTGCCGAAATGAGGTGCCTGTGTGCTGCATAGGGGTGCTCCTGCTGGAAGTGCTGAGGGGCCCGGCAGCCCTGGACGGCGCCAGTCCACCTGGAGATCACGTTGAACGTGTCTGTTCTGCTTTCTGCCCCCCCCCCCCGCCACCCTCCATCACGCCTCCTGCCCGTGTCTCTGCACTGGAGACTTTTGGTGGCAAGTCAAATCCATTTGATTCTCCAAGAACTGCAGAGCAGCTAGACAGCAGCTACTTGCCCGTCGTGAGACCCTAGATGCCAGGTGACTTTCCAAAGTGACGCAGGCGCTGCATTGGGGCCCTAAGGGGCTCTTTGAACTCCTGATAGAATTTATGTTCTATGGCATGAGGACGGGCCCCTGCACAGCGCGGTTCTAGAGAGCGGTCAGAAGCAAGCCTTCTGTGTGGACCGAAGGCCAGGCATGGACAAGGCAGTCAGTCCCTTCTAGGTAGTCAGAGTGGGATCTTTTGGTTTTTGAGGCCTTCCACCCCTGTGGGTGCTGCGTGGTCGCGGCTGCGTACACCACCAGTCTTCTCTTTAGAGCCATGCATGCTGCTTGCCTGACACTAGCTAGCAGAGGAGGGAAGCAAAAGCAAGGCCTGGAGGAGGAGATAAGTTGTGCCCATGTATACTTAGCATCACAATAGGGGCGGTGTCGAGAGGCGCGGATCCATTTATTTCTCTGATAAATAACTGTTACTCTCATCACAGTGCCCTGGTATCAGGTTCCCTTCACACCCGCCTCCTCACAAAGACTCTGTTAGTCTCGCATGAATCTTCAATTATCAGCTCTGCACAGCGAGGAAGCAAAGTTCTTCGAGTGATGCAAAGCTCCTTTCACTTTCCTAAGTATTTGAATAGGGTGGGGGTGGAGGGGATGCAGACACCAGTGGGCTAGTAACCTACCTAGACATTGAGAACGGAGGAGAAAATCTTAGGGATTTCCATACAAAGCCAGCATGTCAATGGCTGTGGGTAGAACTCTGTCCACTCATCACTCAGAAGATTCCTGTATAGCACCTACTGTGTGTCCATTCATTCATTTGGACCTGTATAATATCTACTGTGTATCTATTCATTCACTCAGAAGATATCTGTAAAATAACTTACTGTGGGTCCATTCATCCAGAAAATATCCATGGAATACCTACTGTGTGTTCATTCATTCACTCAGAAGATTCCTGTATAGCATCTACTATGGGTCTATTCATTCAGAAAATATCTATAGAGTACCTATTGTGTGTCCATTAATTTAATCAGAAAATATCCATAGAGAACCTATTGTCCATTCATTCATCAGAACATATCTGTAGAGCACCTACTATATGTCAGGAATTGAGATAAATCCTGCATGATTTGGTCCATTTGACAAGGGCTCTCTCTGTCTTGTCCAAGATAATGAACACATCTAGGGTATAGCAAACCAGACTCAAAAGGAAGCATGTTCATAACCACACCTCTGCAAAGGTCCTTGTATATACAGATAGTTCGAGTTTGCCAGAGGTTGAAGTTTTTAGTGATTAATTTTAAAAATGCTTAGAATAATTGCAAAGTGATAGGAAAGTTACAAGAGTTTATACAAAGGCCATTGGTTTCCTAGACTATTTAAAAGTGTGCTGTAGGTGTGTGTGCGTGTGTGTATGTGTGCATGACTGTGTGTGCATGCACGTGTGTATGTGTGTCCTTGTGTGTGTGCATGTGTGTATGTGTATATGCATGCATGCGTGTGTATGTGCATGTGTGTATGCGTGTGTGTGTGTGTGCGAGAGTGTATGTGTGTATGCATGTGTGTATATGTGTATATGCATGCATGTGTGTATGCACATACATGTGCGCGTGCGTGTCTGTGTGCATGACTGTATGTGTATGCACATGTATGTGAGTGTGTGTATGCATGTGTGTGGGTATGTGTGTCCTTGTGTGTGTGCATGTGTATATGTGTATATATGCATGCATGTGTGTGCATGTGTGTATGCATGCATGACTGCATGTGCATGTGTGTATGCACGTGTGTATGTGTGTCCTTATGTGTGTGCATGTGTGTGTATGCATGCATGTGTGTGCGAGAACATATGTGTGTGTATGCATGCGTGTGTATATGTGTATATGCATGCATGTGTATGTGTGAGGGTGTGTGTGTTGTGTCCTTGTGGGTACATGTGTGTACCTGTGGGTGTGTGTAGAGTGCAAAGGCCAGAAGAGGACATCGGGTGACCCATCTGTCACTCTTCACCTTGGACCCTTGAGATGGAGCTGTCCATCTGTCAGCGGGGCCGGGTGACAAGCTCCAGGATGCCCCTTCTGTGCCACACAGCAGTGGTACAATAGGCACAGGCGGCCATGCCCGTCTCTTCCATAGCTGCTGGCATCCAACTTGGCCCCTGATGCTTCCCACTGTGCCCGCTGCTCAGCCCCTGTTTTGTTTATATTTTATTTTTTGAGGTGCTGGAATTGAATCCAGGGTCTTGCAATGCTGTAAATACTCTGCCACTAAGCTGCGTCAGCCCAGGATGTGTCTAATAGAACAGATATCATTTGATATAAACCATGAGAAACGAGACGTGGATGTGCAGAGACATCTCAGACAGATGGGCTGGCGGGGACACAGACAGGAGGGAGGAAATGAGCAGAAGACAGTCAAGTCCTAGAAAGTGAGACCAGGTCAGAGGCCGCTTCTGGCTGTTTTGAAATGACAAACCTATCACCAGCCCCCCAAGACAACACAGAGATGGGTTCACACAGGCGGAAAAGCCTGCTCGAAGCCGGCAGACTCTGTTTCTCCCTGTCATGTGGCCTGGCTCCAGAGACCACCAAGGACTTGGGCAGGATGCTTGCAATGGCCACACGGGGGCCCGTTTGGTGAATTTTATTTACCCGAAGTAAAAATTTCTTGTAACTACACACAAAAGAGCAAACAATACACCTGCGCTCTTGCGGCTGGTCAGGAAATTCACTCCTGCGGAACAGGATGAGATTATTTTCAGGGAAAGAAACTCATATTTCAGTGCAGCTCTGCTGGGCAGCAGTTCCTACCAGAGGGCAAACGGGTGCGTGTTTAAGGCGCCCAAGAGAGTCTCACCTCCAGCAAAACTCTCCTTGGAGGACGGAGCCACAGGTGAGCTCTCAAAAACACGCAGGACGCAGAACGGTGGCGCCTCCAAGCCTAGGCAGACAGGGAGTTCCGGGCACTGAAGCAGCAGGAAGGGATGGGGAGGAAGCTCAGTGGGCACAGTGCTGGCCTAGCACGCACGGAGGCCCGGGTTCAATCCCCAACGCTGCATCGACCAGGCATGTGGGCTCACGTCTGGAATCCAACGCTTGGGAGATACAGCCGGGAGGATCGGAAGCTCAAGGTCATCTTTGTGTGCGTAGTGGGTTCAAAGTCAGCTTGAGCTTCCTGAAAGAAACAGGGAAATGAAAGAAAACACAGGAGAGACGTTGGCAGAAAGCCTCCTTGTGAGCTTGAAGAGCTGAGGTCTTGGGGAGTGGGGGGCACAGAGCCCACCCCATGCTGACACTGCACAGCTGTCAAGATGGGAGGGGTCTTGTGAGGAAAACAACAGCTCATTGGCTGCCTTCTCATCCTGCCTTCCAGTGGAATGAGACGCCAAATTAGAAACTGGGGAGCTTGGGGAGGTGACCAGGGCTGAGCTTGGATCTTCAGTACGCCATAACAAGCGAGTTCGGTCGCTCATGCCTGTAACCCCAGTCTTGGGTCAGAGAGAAGGGCATGGGAATTGCCAGATCCCATAGAATTTGATGGCCAGCCAGTCTAGCCAATTGGTGGGCTCTAGAGACTTTGGTTTCTAAAACCAAAATAAGTTGGAGAACAACCGAGAAAGAGATCTGATGTTGACTTCTGGTTTTAGTACATACATCTACACACATGCACATGTGAACACACATGCACACAGGTGCACACATGTGCACAGAAACAGCACAAACACAAGGAGACACACATGAACAAGCACACACATATGTGCATGTATGTACACACATGTATTTACATGCACACACAAGCAAACATGTGCACACATAAACACACACAAGAACATGATACTAGGGAGAAAAACAGGAGCACAGAGGGATTGCTGATTAAATGCAGTATTTTTGTGGTAGGAGGTCAAGAGACAAAAGCCACAGAGGCTGGTTTAAAATATTATTTAAAAGTCTTATAAAAGTAGTTGTTTGTACAAAAATATAAACTTTCTTATGTTCCAGAATAAAAGACTGGAAGTTAACTGAAATATTGAATGCTGCAAGGCTGTCATGCATTTTCAGAATGCATCTCTATTGTGTGTGTGAGCATGTGTTTATATATCACCAAGTGCCAAGAAAGACATCCATACATTGATTAGCTGGGCAGGTGGCACACCCCCGTCACCGCAGTGCCAGGGACATTGAGCCAGCCTGGGCTATGTAGCAAGAACCTGTCTGAAAAATGTAATGAATACAACAAAAATGTGAGATTTCACTCTTGTAAGAAAAAAATGTACAATTTGTCTCGCAAAGGAAAATCCAATGCCACACTCTTCATCAAAGTCTTAAGGAGATCGAGGGGACTAGAGAGTCGGCTCAGGAGTTAAGACTGCCTTGAAAGCAGAAGGACTTGAGTTCAGATCCCAGACTGCATGCCAGTCAGAAAGGCTGGTCACCTGCATTTGGAACTGTGGAAGGCAGAATCTGGGAAATCCCAGAGTGAAGCAAAAAGGATGTAGAGTAACCCAAGATGACTTCCAAAATCATTCTTGGTCCTGCACAAGAGACACACAGTGCACTCTGACGCACACACACACACATACTTATACAAGTGCACAGATGTGGGAGACAAATAAGATGATTCATAAAGTCAAGGACCGCGGGCCACAGCGCAGCGAGTCACCACGATTAATGCTTAGTCACCACTGACACACGTCCGTTTTCATGCCGCAGAATCAGTGAGAGATTCAAGGAGAAGCAGTGAAATGTGTTGATATTCGACCTAATCCACTCTCCTGACTGAAGGGATAGCATCTAATTAACATGACCAGTAAATCTTGTATATTAAAATCCAGCAGCTGCAGCTCCAGCCCTGGGCCGGCAGGAGCCTGAGCCTGTCAATCATCAGCTATGGATGGGCGGGGACTCTTGGGCCCTTACTGCTCATCTGTTGCCTATTGACAGATTCTGGGTGGGGAATGGGAACAGTGATTGACAGATTCTGGTGGAGGCAGAGGGGGATCTTTGTCTTCAGTTGGGAACTCACTACCGAGCCCACCAGACTTCAGTGCATAAATCCAAACCTGTGGTCTCAGAGGTGGTCCTGATTGGACCTAGCAGGTCACAAAACAACAACAGAAAATGCGAATGTGTGAGAGAGATTTGTAGGGAAGAGGGAGCTAGACGGGGCTGGGAGAGAGAGAAAACAGAGTAGGGAATAGAAGTACGTGAATGAATTGTCTCAGAACAAGCTTAATCTAAATAATTCAAGGCTTTAAAAAAGTACGCATGGTGCTGTGACTTGAATGTAGGGCGTGGTCCTCATCTGGTGGTTTTATTCCAGAAGGTTGCCAGACTTTCAGGAGGTCAGGTCTGACTGGAGGGTGTAGGTCGAGATACTGTCTCTCTGGCTATTTCCTGCCCAATGGGATGTAAACATTTTTTGACTACCATGTTCTTCCCACCAGAGTCAAATGACTGTGACCTGAAACCATGGGCCAACATAGAAGCAGGGAGAGAGGGAGAAGAGAGAGAGAAAGAGAGAGAGAGAGAGAGAGAGAGACAGGCAGAGACAGAGAGACAGAGAGAGACAGAGAGAGAGAGAGAGAGGGTAAGAAGTAAGCTTGAAGTCTGGCAAGACCGATCAGTGGATATCATAGTTAAGCACAGGTGTCAACCTGACAGTTGGTTTGAGCTCTGGGCACATTTGTAGATAATTAGTGAGTTAGGCACAGAGCAAATCTTCAGGAGATTTGTCTAGTAGATAGGGAAGACCCGGCCCATGGTGGGTGGGATTAGGTCTGGAATAAAATACAGAGAGCTGGTTGAGAGAGTTGGCATCCTTGTGTACACTTGGCCAGACATGCTGGTCTGGCAAGTAAGGGTTGTCCATCTCTCAGCTGTTATGTGGTGATGGTGTGGCCAGTTCCCTTGGCCCTGGTGTTGGTGCGTGCTCGCCTCTCAAGCTGGACTGAGAACTGTAACCAGACTGTCGTAAGGAAATAAACCCCTTGTTCCCTTAAGCTGTTTGATGGTCATTTGTCAGCAATCATGCAGGCGACTGCAACAGTGGATAAGGCACCTGCTGAGAAATCTGAGCCGAAGTCCTGTAAGTGCCCACG
Organism: Typhlomys cinereus; assembly: GCA_023101885.1. Classification (NCBI taxonomy): domain Eukaryota; kingdom Metazoa; phylum Chordata; class Mammalia; order Rodentia; family Platacanthomyidae; genus Typhlomys; species Typhlomys cinereus. Next base: position 2,654,074 of record JALPQD010000195.1, read on the forward strand.
GTGAAAAAGAGATAAACTTCCCCCAAACATTGTCCTCTGACCTCCACTCATGTGCTCAGGAACCTTCTCTCTTTCCCTCTCTCTCAAATAAACATTTTAGAAAAAAAGGAAGTCCTTTGGGTTAGGTAGCATGCCGCCCCCACACTTCCAAATGCGCCCTTATTTGGAAGCAGGCTTGTTGCAGGTGTAATTACTTTGGATGACGAGAGCGAGGGTTGGGAAGCCCCTGAAATCACCGCGATCGATGCTGTTTTAAGACAAGAATGAACCTGGGACGCCGCTGCGCTGGTAGAGGCCTGCGCAGTATGCACGCATGCGTGAGGCGCTGGGTGGGTCCTCCGCACCATGTAAACCCGGCGTGGCAGCGCCCACTTGTGATTGTTACAACAGCTCAGGGAGATGGGTGCAGGGGACCCGAGGCCTAGTGGCTGCTGGCTACTGTGAGGTGACCGGCCTGCGGTGACCCTGGGTGATGGCTGACCCCCAGGAGGCAGGGGTCTGGGCCCACCTGAGAGGGATTCCCTGCAGGAGGGTGGGAAGCCCTGCCCTTTGGGGGTGGGACCATTCCTGAGGCAGAGGATCAGGATTGGGTAAAAGTAAGAACCGCACAGCTGCAAAGCACGCTTGGGTTCCTGACTGCTCCTGCTGCGGATGTCATGTGACCAGCCGCTTCTAGCACTTGCCACTGTAGTTTTTGCTGCAATGATGGAGCGGAACCTGGGATTGGAAGCCAATCAGACTCCTTTCTCCCTTAAAGTGCTTTGATTTTATCGCAGTCGCTGGGCACCGGGTACGGCTGGGGTAAAGATCATGAATGTGTTTGCTTTATACTTGCTGCTGTCTCTGGTCTACTGATCTGAGCTGCCGGCACAAGGGCCACTCATCTGCAGTCGCAGTGCATGTGACACGTGACCTCCTCCAAACGAAGATGTGCACACTGCATTCACGACTTATATAAAAAAGATCATGCGGATGTTTCACTCATTAAACAATTAAAATATCAAAGATGTCAATTTGGTAATATGTTAAAAATATTGGGTGAAGTAAAACATACATAATGTTAGAATTGTCTTTACTGATTTCTTTGTATCTTTTGAAAGGTGATGTGAGAACATGAATTATCCATGCGTGGCTTGTGTTTCATTTCTTTTTTTAAAAAAATTTTTTTATTCAATTGTGTGTGTGTGTATGTGTGTGTAGAACTACAGGCGAATTCAGGAACCACCATGGACGCCTCCACCTCCTCCTTGTTTACTCTGCTCCGGGATTCACAGGCTCCTGGAGACCGGAATGGAGTGGTGTAAAGTTCCTGTGTGGGGCTTGCCGTGATGGGGGTGGACACACGACTGGTTCCAGGTCGGTCCAGGAGGTGGGACTGACTGTAGAGGCTGGGCTAGCGAAGTGGGCGGGGCCCAACATGTCCAAGGATGGGATAGCCACGGGGGTCAGCTTCCTGTCTGGAGAGCATTAGGCTGTGGAGCTGGCTGATGCGCAGAACCAGAGCTTAGAAAGAGTCACGTGGCCTTTGTGTGCCAAGTGGTAGGGGCGCCGTTGGGGATCATTCTGTTCTCCCTTCTTGCTATGTCTGTTCTGAGGTCCCAGGCTCTGCCTTCCAGGACCGGAAGTCTAGGCCGCATCCCTCTAGCATTTTCACATGGGATCTGGGGATTTGATCTCAGGTCTTCAGTTTGTGAGGCATAAGCTTTAACCCCTGGGCCCTCTCAATAGCTGCTCTGCCTCAGCTTCTTAAGTTGCTGTTACAAGTGACAATCAACTGTGTAGAAGAAGCACTTTGACCTACAAAGTCTGTGTCCAAAGACATTTTGAGGGGGTATACGGATATTTATCACCATGTAATTATCTATCACAATGTGTACAATAACATCTCACAAAATCTCAGCAGAGCCCAAAGGGTTCGTATTTGTGCCAGTCCACACTGTGTTAAATCTAGGCACTGGGAAATGATGGCCCTAAATGTCAGGGGTGCTAATAGGCCATCTCATTATCTCACAGACCAAATAGCACCCACGAAATTGAAGTGATAATGATGAAGTCAAACTAATAAAGATTTCTAATTAAAATGGAAGAATAGCAGTGAGCCAAAACCACAACTGCGATGGTGCTGTTCAGACAGAGCCTTGCGAATTTCAAGTCCCTCTGTGCTCAGCATGTCATATCAGGCAAAGCCTGCACAGAGCTTTCTAGAAGCTCTAACAGCAGCACAATCTTGGCTTAAAAGCACATGACGTGGGTGGGAGATTCTCCGACTTACAGAAATAAGAAGGAGTCTAGAAGCAGAAGGAGTCAGGTGCCTGTGCAGAAGTCCTTCTTGCATCTTGGTCTTTTTAGCTTTTCGTTCTTCCAGGGGAGGTAGTGAGGTTTTGTTCTGTTTGTCAGTGTGATGAGCAGATTATAGGAGGGAAGAGAGCTGGGCCGAGCTGTAGAAGGGAAGGAAGGAGTGTTGGGGAGAAAGCACAGATTCCTAATGCTGTTGGCTGAGAGTTTCTAGAGGAGGGAGGGAGGACAGGGAGGGATGAGAGAGGGCGTGGCTGCCTGACTGCAGGACTTGGAGGAAGCTTGCTCATCTCTGCGATTCTCATGCTTTTCCCCTCTGTTGTGAGCTTAGGAAATGTCACCACAATCTAAGTGGGGTCTCCTGTGGGTGGAGGTCTTGGTTTTCTGTGATGTTTTTTCTGGGGCATTGGAAGCTATTCAGCAGTCCACGGTACTGTGTGAAATCCTGCCAGAGACTGGAGCCCATGACGCGGTGTGTGATGTGACAGGGAAATCCTTTTTCTGTTAGACATCGAGGGTCAATGTTCAGAGCTTTTCAGGGGCTCACTTGTGGAGACCATGGAGTCCCCACAGCATGTCCAGCACACTGCAGAACACAGGTTCCTGTGTGCTGCCCTGACTCATATAATGAAGTCCACCTTGCTGGAGACCATGAGACCGAGAATTTGTCTTCAGGGATTCTTGTGCTGCAAGCCCCAGTTTCTTCCTTTTCTCTGTTCTCTGGTGGGCAGTGAGATCTAGAACATTCCTCTGTAACTTACATAGAACAAGGCATTCATGTGTGCGTGCATATGCATGCATGTGTGTCTGCAGTAGTTTCTAATTCTATAAGCCCAGCTAACTCCTGTTCTGTTTTCTCTGGTGGGCAGGGAGATCTAGAGCATTCCTCTGTAGCTTATATAAGGACAGTACATTCATGTGTGCGTGCATATTCATGTGCATGCATGTCTCTGCGTGTGTGTACATGTGACTAGCTCCAGTTCCTTCCTGTTCTCCATTTTCTGGTGGTCAGTCAGTGAGATCTGGAACCTTCCTCTATAATTTATGTAAGAGAAGTGCATATGTGTGTGCATGCATGTGTGTTTGTAGCTGCCTCCAGTTCTGCAAGCCCAGTTTCTTCTTGTTATCCATTCTCTGATGGGCAGTGAAATCTAGAACCTTCCTGCATAATTTATGTGAAGCAAGTGTATGCATGCGTGAATGCACATGCACGCATGCATGAACACACGTGTGTGTATGCATGAACACACACGTGCATACACGAACACATATGCACATGCACGAATGCATGTGTGCATGCATGAATGCATGCGTGAATGCATGTGTGTGTGCATGTAGGCGTCTCCTGTGCTGCATGCCCAGCTTGCTCCTGTTCTCCTTTCTCTGGCCTACAACCTCCTCCATAACCTGTGTCAGGGTGGCGCGCATGCATGGGGTCAACAGTGATGGTGTCCACAGCAGTTTTGAAGCCTAACAGTTATTGGAAACTTCATAGATCTGTTGTTACTGTGAACTACATCTGTTGAAATGCATGTTAGAAATTACGGCTGAGACATTGGAAACATCTAATTTTAAAATAACAGTCACAAAGCCACTACACATTGGCATGAATATTCATGTAAACAAGGCCTGTCTTCTGAGAAGGTAGCCGAGAGGACCTTGGTGAAGCTCTTCAGCATCTGGCTTCAGGGAAGGTAGCTGCATTTTCCTGCCTGCTTCCTGATGCAGCGTGATGTTTGGCCCCAGTGACTGGAAGACCTTTGGTCGCAGGTAGCTGGAGAACAGATAACCACTCTGATGCTTGTGGCTGTTCTTTTCTTCTCTGCCCACCTGGACTGTGGAGGTTTGCCCAAAAGTTAGTTGTGATGTGGAATAAGGAATCTCAGTGAACTTGTCAGTTGTGCCTCCGTTAAAACATTTTTTTTTCTGTTTTGTATTGAACGGATCTTTTCCTCATGTATATTGTTTAAATTCCAGCTGGAAAATGCTCACTTCCTAGCTCATAGCTCTTACACATGTCGACGTGTCTCATTAGACACAGTTAAAAAAAAGTATTTATCAGATTGATCACATCAGGAAATCCTTAAATATCGGAAGGCTGTCGAGCCCGCGGTGGAATATACGTATTTTCCAAAATCTGATTTTCACTTGAAAGGCTGAATTTTGTCTTTGGCAACAAACAAGAGCAATTGTTTTCCTTGACGTGACAGGCTCCCCGCTCACTCCCGAGGTGTTTGCCAATTACCCGAGTCTGAATAGCTGCAGTTTGTCACAGTTTCCTTCAAGTAGAAACACTGTTCCCTGGGAAATGGCTGGTTCAAGGTCCCACTGAAATAATTGCAGGACATCTTTTATTCAAGACAGCTGCCGGAGTACAGCTCACAGCAGAAGGGTGTCATGTGTGGTCACCATGTCATCACATGATACTGAAACACGGGCTCTCGAAGGTGGCACTAGAGTGACGTCAATCCTTTGAGTTGCGTGGAGAACGGTCCTGAGGGAGACTGGCCTTCCCTTCCCACAGTGCTCAGGAGCCAGGGACACAAGGAGGGCCACTACAGGGGCCCCCGTGGCCTTTATTGCCCACTAGACCCTGGGGTTTTGGCTCATTGTGGTTTTGTACTGTTGGTGCAAATGGCAACGTGTGGGCAAATTCAAGAAGAGTTTCTTGGGCCCATGGACGCTGTTTAGATTTTGATTGACTTATGAGCTAGGGATGCTGAGGACCGAACCCAGGGCTTTGAGCATTCCTGGCAAGCTCTCTACCAATGAGGCTACATTCCCAGTCCGAAGGAGAGGCTCTGGGAATCCTACTGTCCTACGGCTCCAGGGAGCTAACTTGTGAACTACAGGACACTGAGACTGTATTTCTCACAGTTGGTATCATGTTTTGAAATGTGTCCCCCACAGTCTCATGTGTTTGGGAAGATCTTGGCACCATTGAAAGATGAAGCCTTGCTGGAGGAAGGCAGTCACAAGGGGTGGGCGAGTCCCACCTTACCTCCAGGAGGAGCCTGCCTGTGGAGCAGCCTCGCAGCTCTCAGACTCTCGGATAGGTGTGATGTATCCTGTCTTCAGCTTTAGCCAGCCAGCCAACCATGCTGCTTCCGCCACGAGAGACTGTTTCTCCCCCCTGGAACCGTAAGATGAATAAATTTCCTTTTCTCTCTTAAGTTGTTTGACTTTGGGTGTTCTCTCACAGTAATAGTTACGAATAACCTTTACAGTTGGTATCTGCAAGTTCGCCTGCCTTCTAAGACTAACTCGCTTCCCCTCTCCTGAGCTGCCAACCTCAGGCACAGGGGCGCGCACCCGGTGCCTGAGCCGATCTTGCGATGCGCAGGGCAGCGGCAGGCGGCGGCGGCGCTCAGCTTCCCAGTCTCGGCAGATGAGCGAGTGCCCTCCCCGGCCAGAGCCGCGGGCGCTTTCCATGTTTGTTACGCTTGTTTTTTTGTTTTTTTGGTTTTTTTTTGTCTATGATTTTGCTGTTTAAAATGGTTCACAAGAAGACTGTACTATGCTTCACAGAGAAAATGTTTGTTCAGGAGGCGTTGTTCAGGCTCTGTAGGTGTTCTGAATTTCATGTTAGAACTGAATATATATATATAAACAGAAACACGGAAAAGGAAAAGTGAGGCTATGAGCTGAACAGCTGATATGAAATGCTAGGTACAGGCTGAGGGAACCAACCCGACCTGACTGTGTCTTGTGGAAATGAGTGAAAAACATCTATTAAGGGAAGCGTCTTTAAACAGAAACAGACAGAAAGGGAGGTGCACATGCTGATCAGTTGATGATAATGATGCCCCCTTCCACTTGCAGGAATCTAACTCTCTGTTTACCCTGAAAACAAAGACTCTCTCGATCATTCACAGCAACTTCACAGCTCTAGTCATCATGACTCACAGGAATCCACCACCAGGGGTGGGGCTTCCACTGGGCAGCCCTTCCTTAGGTGGGATGGGCCAGGCCGTGCCTCAGCAGCAGCGTACCCCGATCTCACTGCTCTGACTAGCGATTTCATTTCTTGTCCATGCTGCGTTGACCCCGTCATTTGCGAGGCTTCTGCACGTTCCCTTCCTTCCTTCTGTGACAGGGACTCAGCACGCGATGGCGACGTGTGACTCGTGGGCACGTAAAGGCGTTCTTCTGCAAGGTCGGCACTTCCGCTGACATTTTGTTGGCCGGAGTTGATCTCATAGCTGCACCGAGTTTTTAGAAGGAAACTGAGGATGTCCTACTTTGAAGCCAGGAGATGAGAAGCAATATTGGGCAAACTGCTCTAAGGGTCAGTTTTATTCGTGATACGTCATTGGAGGGAGGATGTCGTCAGCGAAAGCTGCAGCGTGATGCACAGCCAGTGACCACCAAGCAGGATGCTGAAGTGACAAAACACCGTAAGCAGGAGACAGACCAGTGGAAGTGGAAACTAGCCCGGATCTGTACAGAGGAACCGAGATGTGTGTGCATGAGGGGAAGGGGTGTAGAGGATAAGGAGGTTCTGTTACTATGTAGCTCTGCATGTCCTGGAATTTTCTATGAAGCTCAAGTTGGCCTTAAATTCACAGCAATCCCCTGCTTCATTCTCCCAAGTACTAGGACCCGTAGGACTGCTATAGTTTGGGGTTTGGACCTTTTAAAGAAAGAGCGATGGAGCAGAGATGGGGTGCGGAGAGGTCTGTAGAGTCCAGGAAGGGAGAAACCACAGAGGGTCAGGGTTAGGACCTGTCACCAGCAATGCGGGAAGGAGGCCCGCCTTTCGCCTTCGCAGGTGGGGTGGAAGAAGCAGTGGCTTGGCCACAGGGGTTTTTCAGGCAGGCACTCCTTTAGGGACCAGAAGCAAAGCCACGTCTAGCTTTATAGAGGATGTGCCGCCCACCGTATGGTCCATCTCCATTTCAAGAAGGTTAAAATATAAAACGGTTGAAATGGAAGGAAATGCAGAAGTTAACAGAGGAAAGCGTTGAATCCAACTGTGAAGATCAGTGCAAATGCTGTAATTTATGTTCACACCTTATTCTTAATGTTTCGCACCTCGAAAATAAGGATAATTCTATCTACAAGTGCATGTAGGTTTAACAAACTATAAAGATGCTATTGTTTTAATTTTTATTTTGATAAAATCACACATTCATTGTTAATTGCAGAAGGATATCTGTAGATCCCACTTACCCTTCATCCGGTTTCCCCCAAGGGTCACATCACATAACTTTAGTGTAATGTCACAACAGGGAGTCGATGTTGGTACAATTCATAGAACTTGCTCAGATTTTCACCAGGTTTACATGTCTGTATGTATATATGAATTTCTTTGTTCACATAATTGATGGATATGTAGGTTGTTACAATCACCGCTCCAACTGAGCTCTAAGCCATTGGTATGTTTTATGTGACACTTTAATAAATTTTAGACACAGAGCTCAGTGTTCAAATAGATGACTCACATAAAACATTGACTGTGTGCACCTTAAGATAAAATTGGTGGTTACATGGTTGATTATCTTGGTTTCTTGAAACACTTCAGATTGTCTTGAATATGTAGTCCATCTAAAATAGGACTTTTCTGGGAATTATTTGGGAGAGATCTGTAAAACAATTGTCGCAGGTCTATTGATTTTAGAATGAGGATCAGGAAGTAGAGAATTTAGAAAAGGAATCTTCAGAAGGAAGAACGCATGTATTTGATGATATGCTTGCTTATGAATTAAAAATGGCAACGCCCTACCAGTCCCATTGAGTGGCACAGCACAGAGAAGCACAACCCACTTCCAGTGGTGGTTTCCACTTGGAGACCATTCTCTGCACGACCCCACCACAAGCCCCTATGCATGCTGTCTTGTCTGGATGTTGACTTCTTTAGGTAGGATTTTCTCCCACCCATCTCACCGTTAGTAACTTATCGCCAAGCTGTGGATCCTAAGTGATTTGTCCTGTGTGACTCAATCAACAAGTGGCTGAGGCAGGTCCCAGACTCCACGCGCTCTTCCTTTGACTCCAACCCCTCTTCCTCTGACTCCACCCCATTCCTCTGACTCCACCCCCTCTTCCTCTGACTCCACCCCTCTTCCTCCGACTCCACGCCCTCTTCCTTTGACTCCACCCCCTCTTCCTCTGACTCCACCCCATTCCTCTGACTCCACCCCTCTTCCTCAGACTCCACCCCCTCTTCCTCCGACTCCACTCCCTCTTCCTCCGACTCCACCCCCTCTTCCGACTCCACCCCTCTTCCTCCAACTCCACCCCCTCTTCCTCCGACTCCACCCCCTCTTCCTCCGACTCCACCCCCTCTTTCTCCGACTCCACCCCCTCTTCCTCCGACTCCACCCCCTCTTTCTCCGACTCCACCCCCTCTTCCGACTCCACCCCCTCTTCCGACTCCACCCCCTCTTCCTCTGACTCTACCCCCTCTTCCTCCGACCCCCAGCTCTGTCCTTTGTCTAGGCAGGCTGCACTTCTTCCCAGCAGAGAGCATCACTGTGTTTTCTCAGCAGATCTGGGAAGGAGGCCACCAGAACTTCGCACTGCCTCTTCCTTCGCCTTCTGAGTGTGCCTCTCTAGCAGGACACCCAGGAGCCGGACCTGCACCCACCATTCGTTCCTGCCAAGCTTTTGAACCCCGATTGCTTCACTTGCTGTAGCAGTTACTCTTAACTATTGCTGTGAGAGAGCACCCAAAGTCAAGCAACTTAAAGGAGAAAGGGAGGTTCATTCAGCTTACGGTTCCAGAGGGGAGAAGCAGTCTCTCAAAGCAGAGGCGGCACGGCTGGCTGGCCAAAGCTGGAGGAGGCTATGTCACCGCAGACATCTTGGAAGCTGAGAGCTGCAGAGTGCTTGCAGCAAAGGCTGACTTCTGGAGGTAGGTGGGACTGATCCACCTCAAAGCCCACCCCTTGTGACTGCCTTCCTCCAGCAAGGCTCCACCTCTCAAGGTGCCATGACCTTGCCAGACACATGAGACTGTGGGGAACACATCTCAAACCATGATACTTGCCATCTCAGCATCATGCATGCAGTTTTTGTGGACTCCTCCCCCCTCCATTTCCCCAGTGTATCCAGCTGTGGGATTTCCTATGTAAGGGGAGTTGCCTTGGTCTCCAGGGGGCAAATGCCAGCATGGGATGGCACAGTACAGGAAAGAAGCAGCCACCACCAGGGGGCACTCTGTCCTATATGAGGCCGGTACCTGGAAGACAAATGTCCCCATCTCTCTCAACAGAGAAAGGTGATTTTGCGGAGATTTACATTCCCTTTCTGCTCGGAGGCTGCCTTATGAGGATAAATCACAGCGGCTTCAGCGTGTTATGGAATCCATACATGTTCTGCTGGCATATCACAGTTGGAAGAAAATGGGCCCATCTAAGACATCTCCTCTTCCATCTGACGGTGAGGGATAGGGATGGCGGAGGCTTCTTTTCCCAAAGCACGGGAGCGCTCAGTGGCTCCCCTCAGAACCCACTGTCCAGTTGATTCTGACACTAAAATATAATCAGCAGTGTCAGAGAAAGGTCAGCAGGTGGCTTGGAATTGCAAGGAAGAGCCCCCCCCCGTGGATTTTAGTTAAATGCTGTGCTCAGGAGCCGGTCAGGAGCTATCTTTGCCCCCCACGGAGCCGTGGCGCAGGCTGCGGAAGGTGAAGGATTACTCTGTGGAGTGGACACTACTTTTATCTCCAGCTGTCCACACGGACTGGCTTCCCATCCTTCTGATCATGACTGTGACGTTGAAGCACATAGGTGATTTGAGTCCCCAGAAGGGAAACCTGGGCTGGGACGGGCCAGCGCGTTTGCAGTCTACACCAAAGGTTTCCAGACTCTGCCCCGGCAGCGTCTATTGGAAAATAAATCCTAGGGGAGAACGAAGCCACAGATGGCCGAAGCCGGCCAGCGGTGATGGATCTTGGTCCAAGATGGGTGCGCCGTCACAGGACACAGGCCGAGCTTGGTGCCCGTGAGGGGAGGAGCATCCTTAACTGCCTGGATCTGCCGTCTCTGCCTGTAGCAGGCCTTCTTTGTGGACTTTGGTTTTCTTGTCTGAAAGGTTGGATGGGCAGTCAGAGACTGGTCCTCAGCGGAGTGGGCTCCTCTAGGTTTTTGGCCAGGCTATTGGATACAGCGCAGAGTCATGCTGATCTGGACTTTTAACAGGACAGTGAGAATTTTACAAAGTCATGTGATAGGCATGGCTCTGAGTCCCAAGGGCAAAGAAGGACCAGGGAAACTCCGATAGAAATGGAAAAAGAGGGCCTGGAGAGGTGGCTCAGGGGTTAAGCCTTCGCCTTGGAGGCGAAAAGTCCTGAGTTCGGATCCCAGATCCCACGTATAGACGCCAGGCGGAAGCGGGGGCGGCCTGCGCTTCTGGTCCTGGTAGGGCGGAGCCTGTGAATCCCGGGGCAGAAGGAGGTGGAGGCGTCCATGGTGGTTCACGAATTCGTCCATGGTTCTACACACACACCGACACACACAGACACACACGCACACATACACACGCACATGCACACAGTTGAATAAATAATAATTAAAAAAAAAAAGAAATGGAAAAGAGACAGTTTATTAAGGGAAAACACTTGGGGCTGGGGCGTGGGCTAGTGAGTTGGAAAAAACTTAAAAAAAGAAAAGAAAACGAAATGTGTAGGGCCATGAGCCTCTTCATTGTTCATCAAGGTAACATTTGCGTATTTGTGTAGTGCAAACCTTTGCTGGGGATGACACTATGCAGTACCCAGGAGGGGAGGGTTGCAGTCTTCTGCCCAGCGGCTTTTCCGCATGTTGATCTGGACGCTGCCATCTCCGTCTCCCGTCTCTACTCTCGCTGTTCGTTCTAGTAAGACAGAAAGTCTCCTGTACAGTCCCCCTCTCCCGACAATGACATTCTCTGAGATGCGTCTTCTACATCCTTCCGTGACTTTATCCAGGCCCAGAAACAGGCGTGGTCAATAGATATCGATACGTACAGACCAGAGCAAAGAACACGAGCAGTTGAAGCTCCAACCAGACCAGAGAGTGGGGATGACATCGCCCGTGGTCAGCACTGACCACCTGCGAAGCGCCTGCTGCAGACTGTGCCTTGTCCTCTTAGTGTGCGTGGCTGCGTGGCAGGGAGGCTCTAGCCACTGACAGAGACACGCCAAGGGCCATGTTCTGTGTCTAGCACCACGTGGCCAGAGCCGCATTTCCAGGGATTAGACCCAGGTGAGTGGAGAGGAAGTCTTTTCTGCCAAACTGTGGCGACCCCATTTTATGACCTCCCTCCAGAGCCGCTGCTCCAGGGCCACGCCAGCCGACACCTCCTCTTCGCCACCACTGCTTCCACCACTCAAGGTCAGTCACATGCAGTTTCCTCTCAGCCAATTGCATCTCAGATTGCGAGGCCACAGTCCCGCCTGTGTGGCAAGGCCAGCGTCTTCCCGCTGCCTTAGGAGAAGGGGGCTGAGCAGGTCGGCTGCTCTCTGCTTCTGTCTGGCTCAGCCACGCCCTGGGCATCCTTCTGCAGAGGTAAAGCCCTTGCCGAGATCACTAAGGTGTCTCTCCACACCGGGTTTCCAAAACAGGGAACCCGGCCAATGGAGTATTAGACTACCAATACCAAGGATACCAAGCATTAGAATACCAGTGAAAACTCTATGGCTTGGAGTGGCACTCGAGCTAGACAGTAGTAGGTTATAGAGGTATAACAGTTCACCTACATGGCTGCTGATAAATTGACATCAAACAGCTTAAGGGAACAAGGGGTTTATTTTCTTATGATTCCTGGTTACAGTTCTCAGTCCAACTTGATGGGAGAGCAGCACCAACACCAGGGCTGAGGGAACTGGCTACACCATCACCATGTAATGGCTGAGAGAGGGACGATCCTTACTTGCCAGACCAGCATGTCTGGCCAAGTGTACACAAGGATGCCAACTTCCTCAACCAGCTCTCAGTATTTTATTCACCTGTTCAGGGCCTAGTCCCACCCACCATGGGCTGGGCCTTCCCCATCAGCTAGACAATCTTCTGCAGGTTTGCTCTGGACTTAACCACTAATTCTCCACAAATGTGCCTAGAGCTCGAACCTCAACAGTCAAGTTGATACGTGTGTGCTTAACTATGACAGGAGAGCAGTCTAGAATTTGCAAGAAGACTATGGAATCCAGAAGGACATCAATTTCCCACGTGTGAATCTGTTCTAACCAGATTCCCAATCAGGTGTGAGAGGAGCGCAGAGATGCTTCAGAGCCTCAGGCTGGGGAGGTGGCCCAGTTGGCAGAGCAGTTAACTTAGCCTGCACGTGCCCCTGAGTTCCATCCCCAGCCCTGAGTGGGTCGCTATTGTGACGCATACCTGTCTAGTCGGAGGTAGAGATGAGGATCAGAAATTCAAGATTATCTTGGACGGCTAGCTAGCTCCAGACCAGCCTGCAGGGTAAGAAACTGTTTAGGAAACCAAGCAAAACAAGACAAAGCCCAACACCAGATACCACGTCAAACAAATGAACAAGAAAAGAGCCTCCTGTCTCCACCCTCCATACAGACTCTGGGGGTTGAGCTGGGTTTCGGGTTTAGTAGCACACGTCCTGCTGAGCCGTTTCGCCTGCTCTGAACAGAAGTCTTGAAAGTTTTGGTTCCTGAACAGGATGGTGTAGGGGAGGTTGGAACTAGATCTGCTGCCATTGGAAGGAAGCCTTCCATTTTTAAACCATTTGCTGCATTAAATTAAGAAAAATATTGTGGCTTTCACCTGAAATATATATTTCTAGCTTGCTTTTTTTAAAATATTTAGGCTTATTTTTGAGACAAGGTCTCATGTAGCCCAGGTTGGCCTCTAGGTCTATACGTACCCACCGAGGACTTTCAACTTCTGACCCAGACAGGCCCAGAGCTGCTGGACCTTCTGCCTCACAGGGTCCTACCAAGCCAGCCACTGTCCCAAGCAACTGCCACCTCTAGTCCGTACAGTCAGGCGAGCGCGTGCCCTGGGCGAGCGCGTGCCCTGGGCTGAGGGAGCCGCCCACATTTCCGTCTTGCTGTGAGTCTAAGAGTTGCTGGCAGATCGACCAGCTGGAAGAATAGACTCTTGGGTCCCAAAGCTGAGCTGGCCATGAACAGCCCCCTGTAGGCCTCTTTTAATAGTCCAGAGCAGCTTCTTGCTAAGTCACATGGTCTTTAGAAAGCCCCGAGTAGTGGATTATATAAATGCGATTAACACTGATTTAGTCAAATTCCACTTTTGAGAGGCTCAGCTTGCAGACAAATGCATCGGGGCTGACTCCTCTTAATGGGGGGTGGTCTCCACGGCATAGGACCCCTCTGTTCTGCTTCCGGAAGTCCCTTGGACCAAATGAGATTATCTAGTCAGAGTTCTGTCAGTAGGAATTATGAAAAGCGTGCTTCACGCCCCCCAGACTTGACATTAGTGTAAGTGAAGTTCTGTACAGATCTGTGATGGGGCGACATGCTGTTTAGGAGATAACTGGCATCGCTTAAAAGGAACAAGAGCTCACGGAGTCCTGGATCAAGGTTGTCATCCTTCAGAAAGAACGGCAGGGGTCCCCTCTCGAGGGGGGTCTACGTGTGCATGAAAGAGCAGTGGGCAGGGTGGCTGCTCGGCGCCCTGGGTCTCTGCCCGGAGCCTCTAGCACGTTAGAAGCTGATATGCTCTTCAGATCTTTTGTCAAGATCACAGGGACGGTTCAGAAGGGAGACAAGGTAGATGGGCTTTTCAACCTTGTTTACCTTCCTTAATAGGCCAGGGGCCGTCCTGGGAGAGAATGCTCAGGTCTGGTGATGGGAACCTCCAGTCTGGGGCACCCCAGTAGTCAGTCCAGCACAGGGGAAGATTGGCAGGCTGCTCCTCGTGTGCCTGATGGGAATGCACCTGCAATATCATGGATCCATGGCAGTTCTCTGGCACAGTGCGCATTCAAGAAATTCAGAGTGACTGACAAGGCCCAGCTGGAGGGTTCACTCGGGTCAACAGATTCTGAAGAAACTTCTCTGGGATTATAACTGTGTCACTGGTTTCATCTTTACGGTGACGGCTCATCATTTCCATTGGAGAAATCTTTTTGGTCCAGAGTAAGGCAGTTCCCTGCCTTTGAGCTCTGACCCTGGAGGACTGGAGGGTGGTTGCTTCCAAAGTTGAGAACGTTCTGGAGCTACCAACCCTTGCTCTTTCTCAAGCCTTTGTAACCGTCTTTTGTCACCAAAAGGGCACCAGACTGAGAGGTCAGCAGAGGAAGGCACTGCAGCTCACTGAAGTGAGCCCCCTTCTGCTCTAAGCACTGCCCGGGAATTTGTGAGCGGATGAAGTAGATGGATGTACGCTGTCCATCTGATGTGTCAAGGTCTGTGTGGCACGGGGTGTGGTGAAGGGAGCTAGGCAGGCTGGGAAGACTCGGGCTTTGGGGCGCTTTTCCTGACAAGTTCAATTTCTTTATAAATTGATCATGAGCACGCGCTGTTTCCTCTGTGCCTATGCGTGTGCATGTGTGTGTGTGTGTGTGTGTGTGTGCGTGTTCATGTGCGTGTGCCATAGTGAACATGTGAAGGTCAGAGGACAGCCTTGAGGGGTTCAGTCCTTGTGTTTCATTTTGCACAAGATAGTATGTATGTGTTCCACATGCCCGCATGCGCACGTCAGAGCACAACATCAATGGTGCGATCCTTGCTCCCTGCTTTATGATAGGATCTCCCTCTCTCTCCCTCTCTCTCTCTCTCTCTCTCTCATTGCATATGCCAGGCTAACTGATCTTGGAGCTCCTGGGAATTCCCGTCTCTGCCTCTCATTTGTGGCAGGAGTGCTGGGACTAGTAGACACGTGTACTGTGCCTGGTTTTTTGTGGGTTCTGGTGCCTCAAACTCAGACCTTCGTTCTTGCGTGGCAAGGCCTCTCCCCACCGAGCCATCTCCCCAGCTGCCTGCTCTTAGGGCACAACCGCTACCGGAGGCCGTGCCCTTACCACTGGCAAACATGGACTCGCCGTTTCCTGGCTGCCAGCGTCTCCTGCTGGCCCCTGGTGTCAACCGCAGGTGTGAGACTCATTCAGCCTCCGGGATCCGGATGCTTCCTGCTGGCCCTGGACTCCACTCAGAAGCTGTCTGGAGAGGGATCCCTGAGAGTTTTTGAAGCACCCCGCTTCCCAGCAGTGGCATTCCCTGGAGTCCCATCTACACTGAGGACGACGGAAGAAGCGACTGGCACTTCTGAGGGTCTGAGCGACGTGTCACTGACTGAGAAATGACCTGGCTCTGCGGCCATTAAATGGCTGAGCATACGCTTGCGCCTCTGGCGACTGCCCTGGTCCCGGCCTCCCTCGAGTGACAGCCAATGAGTTATTTAATCTACTTCAGACTCAATTTTGTTTTTCTCATTAAAGAAAGCAGTGGTGGGGAGAGTGGAATGCTAATCCTCACCTTCATTTCCTAAGACGGCCAAGGGCAAGAGGGTCACTCAAAAGTTGAACATTTTGCTGCAGTGTGGATAATGGAGCTCTCTCCAAACACACACACACCCCGGCCTTCTAGAAGAGACCCAGGAGGGAAGAGAGATCAAGTCTGAAGCTCAGTAATGTTGCTGGGGGCAGCTTACAACCCTAACTCCTGGGTCTCATCCTCTGGCCTCCAAATCACCAGGATTTAAGAGGATAAAACCTTTGGGGGCAGGAGAGAGAGAGAGACAGATAGATATACAGAGAGACAGACAGAGAGACAGACAGAGACAGAAGGAAAGAGAGAAAAGCAGAGGGACAGAAGAGGGAGGGAGAGAGAGGGTGAGGGAGGAGAGAGAGAGGGAGAAGAAGAGACAGAAAGACAGAGATAGAGACAGAGGGAAAGAAAGAGAAGCAGAGAGACAGAAAGAGAGAGGGAAGGAAAGAGCAAGGGAGAGAGAAAGAGAGACAGAAAGAGAGAAGGAGAGGAAGGAGAGAGAGGGAGAGAACGAGAGAGGGAGGAGGAGGAGAGAGCAAGCTCGCAGTTCTCACCCTGCAAGCAGTGCACGGGACGAGCTGTCAAAGGCCATCAGCCACACACCCTCCAGGTCCCTTGTCCACAGATGGCAGATTCTCTCGCCAGTGTCGGCTTCACTGGGTTGTGCTGATTCTTCTCTGACTCAGAACTGCATGACAATCTTTTGCTCAGACTAAGAAAAGATAAGTCTTCATGGAATCCAACCCTGTCGGCCCACGTTTACACATTCAATTAACCAGTCAATAACCCATAGTGATTTCAGGCTCCTAAATGGACTCTGCTGCTTCTGCTGGATGGATTCTTTGCTTCTCCCAAATAATAAGTTTCCAAAAACCTGGCCACCTATGTGCTAAATACTATAGTCAGGTAGGGGCTATTCCCACAACACATGTGGGCACTTACGAAATAAGTATCAGGGGCTGGAGAGATGGCTCAGGGATTAAAACTCTGTCTCACAAGCACAAGGTCCTAAGTTCAGATCCCAGGTCCCATGTAAAAACACTAGGTGGAAATGGTGGCAGCCTGCATTTCTAGCCCGGAAGGCAGAGCCTGGGAAACCACAAAGCAAAACAATAAGGAGGTAGAGCAATCTAGGGTGATTGTTGAAAGTCACCCTAAGACATAGATAATGCTTTACACACACACACACACACACACACACACACATACACATTAAAAAATAGAAGCAGAAGAGATGTGGAGCTGGCTGAGGTAATTTGCAAATAAAAATATAATTTACATGTTATATCTTTTTAAAGTTTATTTAGCAGGAGTTGTGTGAAAATGCACATAATTGGTAGTTACATCAAGCTTAAAAGACACAATTATTTTTAATAACATAATTTATGCCATTGAAACTATTTATTTAACAAATAAGCAAAAATCATAATTGCTCTTGCTAGAATTTGCCATCACAGTTTTATAAGCCCACAGTTAGCTTCATGACATCCAAGAGGTGAGGATTGTCCTGTTTTTACAGAGGAAGATGTTCACGCGAGAGGCACGTGACCAGCTTTAAGTCACTCAGCTAGTGACTTACAGAATCAAGAGCGCTAAGTAGGTTGTAGCAGCTTCTCGTCATGCCCGTCACGGAAAACAGAAGAAAGGAAATGTTTTATTATGTTCATCTCTGTGTGGCCTTGTGTCCTTGTATCAGAGGGTACTGGGTGCTTGCGGAGGCCTAAGGGCGACTTTGGGAATCATCCTGGATTGTTCTCCCTCCTTGTTTCACTCTGGGTTTTCCCAGATTCGGCCTTCTGGAACCAAAAGTATAGCTGCCGCCATTTCTCCCTGACATTTCTGTGTGGGATCCAGGACTAGAATTCAGATCCTTCTGCTTTTGAAGCAGAGTTTTAATCCCTGAACCATCTCTCCAGCCTGAGTTTTTTATTTTTATCAAATTATTTTTTTTAATTTTTTATTATTATTTATTCAATTTTGTGTGTGTGTGTGTGTGTGTGTGTGTGTGTGTGTGTGTGTGTGTGTAAGTAATCATGGGCGAATTCGGGAACCACCATGGACCACCTCCACCTCCTCCTTGTTTACTCTGCTCCGGTATTCACAGGCTCCGCCCTACCAGGACCAGAAACGCAGGCCGCCCCCACTTCTGCCTGACGTCTATACGTGGGGTCTAGGATCTGAACTCAGGACCTTCTGCCTGCAAGGCAGAGGCTTAACCCCTGAGCCACCTCTCCAGCCCCTTTTTTCAAATTATTTTGCCTTAAACAATAACTCGGGAAAAGTTTGAAAGGAAGTTATGCTTGCCTTTTTCTATCACCTTGCACCATTGATTTCTATCTCAATATCTTCTGTACCCCAATGCTGAGAAAACCCAATGAGAATCCAGGCCAGAAGAAAGAGCTATCTTTTAAATATTAATCCAGTGAGATCGCTACCTAATCGAAGAAATCGTGCCTGATCTGAATTTTTTTTTTCTTTTTCATAATGAGTTGTCACGAGTCCTTAAAATAGAAGACAAATGTCTCCTAATTAAATGTGTAGATAATGGCGTGTGTAATAGGGCGCCTTCAGGGACTCAGGATGCGAATAAACAGTCTGATCCCCAAGAAGAGATGCTCCATTCTCTCACTCTTCCTCCCTTCGTTCCTCCCTCCCTCCCTCTTTCCTCTTGCCCATAGCTCATGCTGTAAATTTACTTAGCTGGTAAGAGAGACATTTCAGAGTTCATGGTCATGTGCCCTAAATTAGGACTCAGTATGGCATTCGCGTTGTGGATGCTGCTGTAAACAGAGAGTATAGTGCAGTGATGGTCCGACGGTGGGAGGATACTGAGCCAAACACAAAGCTCCCGGGGATGCTGGCTGCCTCCTGGGTGTAGCAGGCGCCCTGTCTGTCAGCTCTTCTGGACGGGCTGCCATCTCCTTTTGCTTTATGCTCGTGGTGCAATGGCCGCAGGGCCTGGTTGCCCTGTGCTTCGCTCATTCCCTGGCAGACACCAGCACACTTCCCTGAGGCCTGGGCTCCGGCGGGGGCGTCATGTGCTCACAAGCTATACTCGCTGTTCTTCTCTCTTCTCTTCAAGACTCCGTGCTCCCCGACCTTAGGACTGCACTGCTGTGCTCTTCCATTCCTTCGAGCGCAGGCTGAGCTGGCTGGCATTGAGGCTCATCCACAGCATCTCTAAACACTTCATATGCAGCCAGAAGTTCCTGGACCCTAAAGACGCCGCGATGAACACGGTCAGCTCTCTGCGCCGAGCTCGCCGGCCGGTGCATTTTCTTTTTGGCTTTATGTATTTGAAATGCACACAACCCAAAGTGACACATGTCCATTGTTTTAAAATCACATTGGGAAGGAACCTAAATTGAAATGTGATAGCTGTCTCTACTGGTAGACTTTAAAAATATATATGTGTATGTGCCTGCATATGGTACATATATCATTTTATGACGTTTTGTGACTCGTTCATTAAATCTTAACTACCTTTCCACATCTTAAATACCTTTCCACATATCTATTTACTCTTTTATGAGTAGCATTTCACTGTATTAAATAATTACTGAAAACAATCAATGCAGGCATGGATGATCTGTTAGGCGTATTTATTTTCTTGTTCAGCAAATATTTATTGCGTGCCTTCAGCAGGCTTCTTGGTACATTAGAGGAGTAGGTAGAACAGAACTCTTGTTTTTATGGAGGGGGGATGCAGATGTAAGCGGACAAGCTGTTGTTAGTTAGCTAACTGTTGACTGGTTAACTAAACTGTTATAGAGTGTGAAGTGGTGTAGGAGCACAGAAGGGAAATCCTAGGGTTGCTACTTTGGATAGTGTGACTAGGAAACTCTTTCTAGTGAGGTTATATTTGAAATACCGAAGAGGTAAGTGGAAAAAAACCCCAGGAAAGATGTCCCAAGCAAAGCCATGGTCTCTGGCCAAGAACCAACAGCCAAGGGGTGGGGGAGGCTTCCTCTGTGACCCTGCGGACTGCTGTGACCTGCACATGCCCCTGGGGTCGCTCCATGCAGGCCCCCAAATGCACAGCAGGTGGGAGATGCTCGTCATCTCTGTGAGGCAGGTGGAGTGTGTGGCACAGGGGGATGCCGAGGGTACGCCTGGCGGGGGGATGCCGAGGGTACGCCTGGCGGGGGGATGCCGAGGGTACGCCTGGCGGGGGGATGCCGAGGGTATGCCTGGCGGGGGGATGCCGAGGGTACGCCTGGCGGGGGGATGCCGAGGGTACACTCGGTGCCACCCAGGGACAGGTGGAAGGACCAGGTGACCACAGCAAGGGGAGAGAAGCAGAGGAAAGGCAGCCCAGAGCTAAAGAAAATAAGCCAGGCGGGAAAGGATGAGTGTGGTGCGATTCTACCTGTGCGGTGGGCGGAAGGCGCTTGCGTCCTTGGAGATGGGGGTGTACGGCACCTGCTGGAGGCGGGGAGGAAGGGGTGCTGCGTCACAGGTGCGGAGTTGCCGATTGCAAGGTGAAAGCGCTTCAGAGCTGCTTCACGGCAGCGCGTGTATCTTCACCAGGACTGAGCTGCGCACTTAAGATTGGTCATGAGGGCAGAGCTTATGTTATGTGTTAAGGATTTTCACCATTTGAATTAAGAACAAAGAGTGTCCCAGGGCCAGAACAAGATGACCCGATAGGCCAGTATAAGATTTTGGCTTTTCCATTGTGTGAGGTTGAAAGACTTTGGACAATTCGAGATGAAAGGGACTCGATGTGATCCACGTTTCTGAAACATGAAGAGACGACTGAAGGCATGGAAGTCCATTTTTTTTTTTCCTGCCACGAAATGCCAGTGGTGTTTCAGAGAGGAAAAGGGGCTATTTAGCTCACGGTTCTGGAATCTCACAGACATGTGGCCGACCTCAGCTCTGCTCCGAGGGGCTCTTCAGTTGGAGGTTGGCGGCACAGCCGGCATGTGAGGGAGCGATCCCACGGTGGACGGGAAGCCAGGCAGAGCCACGGGACTGACTGGCGACGCGTGGAAACGACACTCGTCCCTTCTCAGGGAATTCCCTAGGGACCTAAGAACCTCTCACCAAGCCCCACCTCTTACCAAGCCCACCTCTCACCAAGCCCACCTCTCACCAAGCCCACCTCTCACCAAGTCCCACCCCTCACCAAGCCCACCCCTCACCAAGCCCACCTCTCTCCAAGCCCACCTCTCACCAAGCCCACCCCTCACCAAGCCCCACCTCACTGCCTCTGAGCAAAGTCAGATGGCATGGGTGTCACACTCAAAGCAGACCACACAGGGGACAGAAAGAGGGGGGCTGTAAGCAGCAACACAGGAGTGAGGTGTGGGTGGGTGGGGCCTCCAGATGTTGGCGCTGGTTCCTGGCTGGTGGCTGTGCAGGGGTCTGCAAGATCTGCTGACTCAGCATGGGGTGGGCGAGAAAGAGCCTGCTGAGTCTGTGGCTTCTGACCCAGCAAACGGTCTTGCAGTGACGGGCACCGTGTACCTTGCAGTCAGGGGAGAGTTAGGGCAGGAATCAGAAGCTCCATTTCGGAGGCATGGTGTCGAAGCCACTGTCCTCGCAAGTGGAGAGGACAGCAGGAGGTGGAAACCCAGATGCAGAGACATGTGCACGTGCATTGATGCCTACTATAGATGTGGGCGTTGTCAGCACACGCTGGGCACGGCATGGGCAGACAGACACAGCATTCTCGCTTTGCTAGTGCTATACAGCTCTAAACCCCAAATCCACTGACTACTTAAACACAAGAAAAAACTGGGCTGGAGGGATGGCTCCGGCATTAAATTCTTTGCCTCCCAAGCCAAGGGATCTGAGTTGAGATTCCAGATCCCATGCAGATCCCAGGCAGAAATAGTGATGGCCTGTACTTCTGGCCCTGGAAGGCAGAGCCTGGAAAACCCCAGAGCAAAGCAAAAAGGAGGTAGAGCAATCCAGGAGGATTCCTGAAGTCCCCCGTGGGCTTCCACAGCACACACAGTGCCCCCTGCTATACACACACACACACACACACACACACATACACACACGCACGCACACATGAAAAAACAGATGAATGCAAATGAAATTGCAGTGACAGTAAAGTTGAGTCACGGCGGTGTTGTGACGGTCGATGCTGTTTCCTGCAGCAGAATCGCTGATGTGGTTTCCCCGCGGAAAGGAGCATTTCCACGCTCTTCAGTGACGTATGTCTGACTGAGCAGAGTTGGTTTCCTGGGACTCCCATGGACCCCTCACCCTGCCATCCGTCCCTTCCGGCTGGAGTCACGGCTTCTGCCGAGAGAGCAGTGGACTCTAACGTGTGCCGCGAGCACTGCTGAGAGAGTCCACCTGGCTCTGCGTCTCACCTTCTCTTCCCAGCTGTGGCCCATACTTCTGCCGTGTTGCCCACTGTAGAGTCTGGCTTAGCTTTCAAGGTCACTGGTGTCCCTCTTGCAACCAAACCAGGTCTCATGTCTCCAAGACGTCGTGGGCTCACTGCCTGTGAGTTTGTGGCATGGGGCCGTGTCCGCCATGTACCCCAGACAGGGCTTGTTCGAGTGTTAGCAGCACGCTTCCCTCCCATCTGTCCCCAGCCCACATCCGGGGGTCCAGTGCCTCTGAGTTTATTCCAGTCCCCAGGAAGTCTGCAGTGTGTCTTATGGGGGGGGGAGTGTTCTCCATTCTCAGTATGTTTCTTTCCACCCCCCCCCCCCCAGCCTCTGAGGTCTCCAAACGCCACACCCCGTTCAAATGCTTTGAAACTTCCTCTGCATGTTTTACAGTGTGGTCCCATGACACGTGACCCCTGGGTCCCAAGCTGCAAGTACAGGCCTGTTCTTACCGGTGGTCTTGTGCAGCCGCACGTGGCTGAGTCTTGCAGGAGCACAAGGCGTTCACTCACTGCACTTGTGTCTGTGTAACCCAGGGCCTGAAGTGTGTGCTGCTTAGAAATGCCTGCTCTATTTCCAGTGACCCAACGTGAAACATTTGGCCGGTCTAGAGGGACGAGCTGGCAAGAAGCATGGATGGGCAACTCAGGTGCAGTTCGTCCCACTGAGGCAGGGATGATTTAGCAACCTGGGACTCTGCTGTCTCCGCCCATGTGTCCACACCCTTTACCAACAACTCATCCCACACCACCTGCCTCGCACGACATCACGCCCTGTTGATACTCACCCGCCTCACGCTATACCACGGAAATGCGACGGTCACTGCCAATACATCGGCCTTGGAGTGAATGAATGAGGGATGGATGACCACACCCCCACTCTTCCCGAGGACGCAGTGCGTGACTGCTAACACAAGGAAGAGTTCCCATCACACCGCTCTGCTGGCGTGAGACTGGGGGCACCCTGACGCTCGTCAACTGGGACACAGGGCGCGGAGGGCTGAGGCTGGCGTGCCAATCAGTCACCTGCGACCTTGCACACTGGCATAGACGCCTGTTCACAGGCTCCACCCCGCACGGACCACAAAGCAGGAAGCTACTCACAAAGAATTCCTCTGCCTTTTCATAGAGTGGGTTCATTCTGAAAGAATCAATAGTTCCAAAACGAATTTGGAAAGGACTTCTTTAAAAGTCAGTGTGGTTTGGGGGAGGGGGAGGGCCTCCTGCCTCTAACCTGGAGATAAATACACACCGGTCTGCGGGTCTCAGGGCGTTTCATCCTACAAGTTATCAAACACTTAAATATTTAAAGCCTCAAATTAACTCCTAGATAACAGTAAAAAGCACCGATGTCCTTTATGCCGATAAGAGGTGCAATGAATGATTTTAAATTAATGCCAAGTGTACACGCTTGGAATCTATTAAGGAGATGCAGCAATTTGTATGCCTGGCTGCATCTGGGCTCGCTCCCTCTGCAGTGGGAGAGGGTGGAAGTGCATCAAACAACACCCGTGTCCTTCCTACATGCCGCAAGGGGAGCAGGCCAGCCCACCTGTGAGGTCTCTAGTTGCCTCTGAATGAACTCATTCTCACATCTTCTCCTGAGGTATAGGCAGAGGTGGGTTACCAGTGGCCACTACACAAGCCAGGAAACTGAGGCATTAGGAGGGGGTGAATGATTTGCCAGAACTGTGAGTTATTTTCCAAACTGCGGCTTCAGCTATCGTGGAATTGGGGGAGGTTAAACTGACGTTGCCTTTTCAGATTGCAGCTGTGTCTTCCATGAGACCAGCCCAAGACTCGGCCTGTGAGCCTTGCGCCATGAAAGGGGAAAGATCCCAAGAGGCTCCACAGCTCCCTGATTGATGAAGGAGGGTAAATGCTGCCTAATGGTAACTCAGATCTGACTCAGTGGGCTGCACACACGGAAGAACATGAGAATGGAAAGAAGATTGATGGAGAAGGAAGTTTATAGTGGGAGAAAGTAGGGGATTGCACAATAAAGGGTGAGGATGATATCAGTTCATTGTACTGATGCGTAAATGCCTAAGTGGATGTAAGCAAATTACAACTAAAATATGCACAATCTCTGACCAGACAGAGTGCTTAGTGCATACCCTAGACATGGAAATAAAATAAAAGCAAGCATGGCCATCTGCAAACTAATAGACACAGTACTTATGCCACTGCAAACAAACAGACATGGATTTCCCCGTGCAGAAACAGACATTTCTAGATGCTTTATACAAGGGGGGAGGGGAGCCGGGAAAATTCTCTCCATGTTACCAAGTGACTTTAGTTGTTTAGTCTGAGTTGCTGGGAGGTTGAGCGAATCACAACCTAGGATATCTAGGGTCAGAACACCTATGCTTCCTGCTCTTCTGTCCTTCGGGGTTCCAAGATGTGCTCCCATGATGTCTGCATCTAGCTCTGTAGACCAAGGAAAACATGGTCAGACCAAGGAAA
This sequence comes from Typhlomys cinereus, assembly GCA_023101885.1. Classification (NCBI taxonomy): domain Eukaryota; kingdom Metazoa; phylum Chordata; class Mammalia; order Rodentia; family Platacanthomyidae; genus Typhlomys; species Typhlomys cinereus. The sequence goes on from JALPQD010000195.1 coordinate 2,678,592, forward strand.
ACATGGTCAGCAGAAGCCCACCCAGTCCTGTCACCCGTCTCTAGTACTGCAAGAGAAAAATTCTTCAGATGTGCCTCTCTGCTCACAATCACAGGACAGATAAAGGGGCGCCAGGTGACGTCACTCTGAACTGCCCCCCCCAGCTTGTCAGAGAACACAAAAGACATCTCAAAGTGTCTGACGGTGCCAAGAACCTAGCTGTCCCTCTCCGTCTCTTGAGCTGGTGGGAACCTGGGTACAGTGCCCACTGGGAAAAAGTCTTTGACGCTGCGGGAGAAAGAGCCCACGTGTGCCTGGCTCACGGGTGCAGGAGCTGCCCAGCATCTGACAATGACTCACTGGACCACATTCTCTAACCTGTCCCCTCTGCCCAGGACCATATCAGCTGGCTTCTGTCACAGTCCTCGGAGAAATAGCTGGGCCGGTGCTGGTTTGTCTTGGCAACGATGGAAATTGAAATCATTTGCCAAAGGGTCATGTGAGTGGCTGGAGTGGAGATCCTCCTCTTCTCTCTACCAAGTCCTGCATGGCGAGACTATCCCACAGAGACCCTAATTTGCATAAGCCACACTCCTCTACTCAGGTGGTGATCTTCAAGGTTTGCATACCTTCATTTTTTTTTTTTTTTTCTCTTTTTGGATTCCTCTTTCTACCTAGGCTGGTCTCAAACTCCATGTCGCCAAAAGTGACCTTGAATGTCTGACCCTCCTGCCTCTGTCTCCTGAGTGACAGGACTGCTGCGGTTTCTCCTAATAGGAAAGTGAGAAAGTGTTCAGACCTGCTCAGCCTTAGAGGAAAAGGGCTGTTTATCTGGCTTGCAGATCCACGGCGGATTGAGTCCATTATGGCGGGAAGCACAAAGCAGCAGAAGGCAGGGCGGCAGAAGCAGGAGGCCAGTAGCTCGCTTGCCCCCAAAGAGAGCAAGAGAGACAGAGGAAGAAGGGCGGAGCTTCTGAACTTCAGGGCCCACCCCAGGAGTCTACGGCAGATGGGCAACTGAAGTTCAAACACCAAACCCATCGTGCCCTGCTTTGTGGTGCTGAGGACCAGACAATGAACGTCATACGTGCCAGGCAAACACTCTGCCAACTGAGCTTCAAGCCCAGCCTTTTATTTATTTTCCCTTTTGTTGAGAGAGGGTCTCACTGTGTAGCCTACAATGGCCTTGATCTTATGATCCTCCAGTGCAAGGGTTAGATGTCAGTCATCACACCCTGTTGGACTCGGAAGACCTTCCCACAGCGGTTCTAGCACATCTGTGCTGCTGGTGTTTGGGGTCTGGACCAGGTGTTTTCAGGTTTTCGGCATCTTTTCAAGGATGAACTAAAGGTTCACACAGAATGCAAGGAGGCGAGTTTCGTCTCTTAAAAACAAAGCCAGAGAACAGATCAGAAAGAAGAGAGCTTTACGCAGCATGACAGTGGGTCACATGAGAGAGAAACAAAGTCCTATTTATGACTACTTTTCATGTGCAAGACATGGAGGAGTCTTGGTTGTTAAGGAATGGAGTGTGGGGTATCTGTTTTGACTGACAGATATGAATTTATGTAATAATCTCTACTGTTTCTTTCCCATGATGCATCTAGTCTTAATCATATGCATGCACAAATATCATAGTTATAAGACGTTAAACATGGGGTTCTGATTAAAAGTTCACTCAGAGGCTACAGTTTGCCTTATAGCTCAGGCATCCAAAACCAGTTCAGACCAGATTGCACCTCCTCTTAGTCTTGTATTCATATATAACTGGAGTAGGACTAAACAGAATTGAAGTGTGATTGTTGTTAAGGGGAATAGAAATTATTCCCTTGCTCAGGGTGGGATGTATAAGGCAAGTGGGGGCATTAGGTTGCTAGGTAGACTCACTGGTCCGAGTCAGGTGTGTGTGCACAATACACACAGGTAAGTGTCATAGGCTGCCAAGTGTGTGGTTAGAAGACGAGCAACTTAAACCAAGTGGTGTGTGTGTTCCTGGGCTTGGATCCTCTGCCTCAGGATGCACTGCCAGTCTCACTGTGTGAGCATCAACTATGTGTGCTGAGAACTCCAGTCTGGCCATCCTTGCTGATAAGTAGGGTCTCCCATTTTTATGTTCCCTTTGCTATCTTTGGGGCTTAGATGAATCTGCTGAAATACATACAAAGCCAGTGTTTTGACTTTTATATCCATCAGTCAAACTACCTTTGCCAGTGACCAATCTGGACAAACATCTCTCTCTCTCTTTCATGGCCTGGATAGATCTTCCTTCCTGGCGGGAAATTTGCGGAGAAGCTCAGTGTCTTATAAGCAAAACAACCACATATGAAAAATGTAGCTTATTGAAGGAAGAAAAGGGTTCAAGCAAGTTAAACTTCTTCAATAGAAAAGAGGTGTTAATTGTCAAAGAGAAACACACCACCACTGAGCTTGGAGACGGTGGGGACTGGCCAGACCTCACCCATCAGAGGGTCTGCAGTCGTGATATGCAAGTGCTGTATTGCAGTGAAGAGAGCCCAGCTGCGAATACAGCTGATGGAGTATCCTGCTTCTTGAAGCACCTTTCTAGGAGAGTGTTTTTCCTGTGGTCATCAACAGCTGAGGCTCAAGGGGGCCCAGAATGCATCTTGACCTGGGAACAGAACTCGGCAGCATCATCCACATGGTCCTGGTTTTTGAAGACATGAAAGAAGATTGAGGTGGTCAGGGAGTCTTGTTTCAGAGAGCATCTGAGACTAAACAGTATGTGGCAGGAGTGGAATTCCTGTGGAGAGCCCCTAAGAAGCCATTGTATAAAGCTGTGTAGGTGATGCCTATGTTTCTATGGAGACTCTGAAGATGCTGGAGATGCCAGAGCATTATGGGTTGTCCACCAAGGAAGGTGGAAGGCATGTGTGATAATTAAGCCTGGGTGTCAACTTGACACACCCGATATTAACTAAGCTGGGCTGAGAACACCTCTGAAAAGGATCAACTGAGACTACTTGAAAGGATTATACCCGCCCCAGATCCTATCAGAACCTCCAGAGCTCTCAAAGGATTCTCCTAATACTGCATCATATAAAAAGGAGCCACCAAGGAGAACAGATTCCTTCTTGCAGCTGTGCTAGGAATCGTTCTTCCTTCCAGCCACCCAGTTTCTTCGACCTTCTAGCCTTCCACTAGAGTAAGACTCTAGGAGTTCTCCAGCCTTCAGCCATCACCCACTTGACTACCGAACTGAGCAGCTAGCTATTGGCAGCCATCATTGGAACTACCTCAGCTACTGGCAGCCTTTGCTGGACTACCTCGGCCATATCTGTAAGACAACTCAATAAATTTCATATATATATATATATATATATATATATATATATATATATATATATAAACATTTTAAGTCCTAGAAGCTAGACAGGGAGCTACAGGACTTAACCTTTGAATTGCTGATTTTCAGTCTCACTGTACTCTTATCACTCCTTGCTGTGTGAAGATTCTTCCCTTTTAGACAATGAATGTTTATTTATATGCTGGACGTGTGTAACTTGTTTTGATTTATTGGGAACTCATGGTTAGGAGATTGCCCTTAGTTTCAGTGGGACTTGAGCTTTGGACTTTTAAACAGTGATGAGATTGTTAGATTCTGAGGAAATGTTGGTTGCATCTGCAACTGTGGTCTGGTGAGATTATTTCAATGACGCTACTGGTGTGACAACGAAATCACCTAACAATGCATCTTTCAGGGTGCCTGCCTGCTAATGAGTGCCGCGTGATGAACTTGGGCTTGGCAAACCTATGCGGGTCATCTCTTTGGAATAATGAGTTTGAAATAAAACCGAGGAATATATAATATGCCTATTACTTGTGCTCAATTTTGGAAAATGCAAACTATTTTCAAAATTGCTTATTCCTCTGTGAGGTGCATTTGTGTTCAACTGCTTCAGATCTTTTTGGTTTGCTTATTTGCCTCATTGATCTTGGGTCTCAGCACCCAGTGCAGGTTAGCCAGAACTTCACATATAGCCCAACCAGGATTTGAACTCAGTATTCTTGCCTCTGCCTTCTGAGGCCTGGGTTGACAGGTGTGCTCCACCACACCCAGCCCTTTCTCCACGCCCTCTTTCTTATGTAGGCAGTTTTAGAAAGAGGCATAGTGGGAAGATCTTTGAAGGTCTTTGAAGGTTATCCCCTACTGCTGGGATTATCCTGAGGGAACAGACCCTGCCAATCTGGAAGAAGTGGTTCTAATCTCCCCACAGAGATAAGGTCACCAACTTCCCCCCAACCCTCTGTTTATGAAAGGATGTGGAGCTGAGCTCTCCATTGCAGATAAGCTCAATTCCTCAAAAGAAAGAGTTGGCCACAGGTCACTGGGCTGGTTTCTGATATGAGCAGACCAATGACATGTAGAGGACCAAAATTCCCAATTAGATTTGCAGAAACAGGAGTTAGCCAATAGGGGAAACTCGCTTTTCCAGGACCTGCTTAATCTGTAAGTACCCCTGACCCTGCCAGCCATCTTTGGCTCCCTTATCCCCCACAGACTCCATGTTCCTGAGTTACGTTCTTTCTGTCCTCTAATAAAATCTACCTTAATTCTCTGCATAGACTCTGCTCTCTATTTTCCATCTTCAATATAAAGCCCCACAACATTGTCATTGTCTAATTTTCAGGCTGTACATTGTCATGCTACTCCTCTGATTGTCCTCCAGTGACCATTTGATCTTTATTTTAGCAGCTGTCTGTTGACAATGCTGTACTGCTAACTTGTCTTTGTCTGCTGGCTAGTGAACCTAAGATCTTTTCACATCTTTTTGTCACTTGACTAGTCTTTCGTGAAGCATCTGTTCAAGTCATTTGCCCATTTTTATAAATTTGTTAGCAATAGACAGTTTGTCAGTTAAACTATATGTATGCATATATGTATATAAATACATACACTACATATATTCATATGCATATATATGTATATACATACGTATATATAATTTGAGATGGGGAGAGAGAAAAAGAGGAATGAATGTATGCTGTCTAGATCAAAGGTCTCAGGGAGGGATAATCAGGAGAGCAGCATGATGACGTGTATGTCTGAAAATTAAACAATGGTAATGTTGTGGGGCTTTATATACAGGGTCTTATGTTCAGGAATCAAAAATTGAGAATTAGAGAAAGGAAGGGAGAGAGAGAGAGAGAGAAAAAATCAGGCAGAGATAGAGAAAGCCTGAGAGCAAATAGTGCAGCCCAGGCCTGTGCCACAGGCTGCATGTGGCGATCAGAGGAAAATCTTTGGATGCGGAAAGTCACTTCTCTCTTTCCACCATGAAGTCTGGGGATGGACTATCAGGTTGGCGTGCAGGCAGCTCTGCGCACTGAGCCTTCTGGCTAGCCCTTGTTAGCCCGGCTTAATATCTGAACTCTTTTATTACAGTTATTTATTTATTTTTAAACACTATTATTTATTCATTCATTTATTTATTTATCTATTTGTGTGTGTGTGTGTGTGTGTGTGTGTGTGTGCGCACGCGTGCGTGTGTGTATCAGAGGATACTATGTGTCCCTGTGGAGGACCAAGGGTGACTTTGGGAATCATCCTGAATTGCTTCTATCTCCTTTTTGCTTCACTCTGGGATTTCCCGGTCTTCACCCACCAGGACAGGAAGGGCAAGCCCTTGCCATTTCCCTCTGGTGTTGTTTTTGCATGGAACCTTAGATCTGAACTCAGAATCTTTTGCTTGCAAGGCAGAGTCTTAACCTCTGAGCCATCTCTCCAGCCCTGTTATTTTGTTTTAAGCTAAGATCTAAATGTGCCTTGAAAGAGTGAGTATGCACTTGGAAGTTTACATTATTATTTGGCTGACATTCTCTTTTGCCCCAGAGCTCAGCTGATATCGAGAAGAATTGGGTCGTGTTCTTGAGGACTCCCGATGCACACCAGAACAACATATAAAAATTCCCCAGAGGGCTGGAGAGGTGGCTCAGGGGTTAAGCCTCCGCCTTGCAGGCGGAAGGTCCCGAGTTCGGATCCCAGATCCCACGTATAGACGCCAGGCGGAAGCGGGGGCGGCCTGCGCTTCTGGTCCTGGTAGGGCGGAGCCTGTGAATCCCGGGGCAGAAGGAGGTGGAGGCGTCCATGGTGGTTCGCGAATTCGTCCGTGGTTCTACACATACACAGACACACACATACACACACACACACAGCCACGCGCGAGCGCACATACACACAGTTGAATAAATAATAATAATAATAAAAATTAAAAAAAAATTCCCCAGAAAGAGAGAGCAAATGGGTGGCAGCCATCTTTCCTTCCCACAGTCTTTCATGGATTCTCAACACCACTAATTCTCAGGGGCTCAGCTTCTCCCTTCTGCTTCCAAACAAGTCACGTGGAGGGCATGAGAGCGAAATATGCAAATCGCCAAGTAGTGGGAACACAGCCCGTGGAACTCTCATTTGGGCTCCCCCCAGCCAGCGATGGAGGGGTGGAAGGCTGTAAGAAGACTGTCATGGCTAGGCACAGGTGTCAGCTTGACAGTTGAGGTTTGAGCTCTGGACACATTTGTGGAGAATTTGTGATTGGGTTAAGCCCAGAGCAAACCTGCAGGAAATTGTCTAGCTGATGGAGAAGGCCCAGCCTATAGTGGGCAGGACTAGGCCCTGAATAGATGAATAAAATACTGAGAGCTGGTTGAGGAAGTTGGCATCCTTTTGTACACTTGGCCAGACATGCTGGTCTGGCAAGTAAGGATCGTCCCTCTCTCAGCCATTACGTAGAGATGGTGTGGCCAGTTCCCTCAGCCCTGGTGTTGGTGCGTGCTCTCCCGTCAAGCTGGATTACAGACTGTAACCAGTAATCATAAGGAAATAAACCCCTTGTTTCCTTAAGCCGTTTGATGGTCATTCATCAGTAACCATGCAGGCAAACTGCAACAAAGACTCTCCTGAAGTCCCAGGACTCCCATGTTGCCTGTCTGTGGCTCCTTGATGACTTGGGGTGACATTTTAGTCTGTGCCACACTGGCCTCTACTCTCTTGCTTTCCTCCCTTTACATCATGGTTTGCAAGTCTCCCCCACCCCCAGCTTCCCCTCCATTTGTATCTCAGATACTTTCCCCATGAAGTCACGTGAACATAGTGTCATAGTGGCGGCTTCTTGCAAGTCCAAGATTCACACGAGTGCTTTCTGCATTTCAACTGTGGCACCTGAGCTGCAAGGGAGAGTCAGCGGCCAGTGAGCTCTGCCTGTCTTCAGTCCCGTGTCTCAGCATTTGAAAGACGCATCTTTTCTCCTTACCTGGTATTTCTCCACTTCTTCTAAACTCATTGCCTATGACATAGTAAGGTTACTTAGCCAAAGGCAAAGAAAATGAAGAGGGTCAAACTTCAACCTTGGTCTTAAAAGCTAAGGTGGGAGTATAAGGTCAATAAGCCTTAGAAGAGAACCTAAAAAGTCAGTTTTCTTTTATTTATGTTCTTTCAGGGATTTATCAATGTGTTCATATTATGTTCGCCCCTTATTACCCAATCCCAATTTTCTTCCACTTTAAACTTTCTTTTCCCCACCTGTCTCTCTCCTGCTCACGTGTCCTGTGTCTGTGGCTCACTGGATCCCACCAGGGTGCCTGTTACTGGTGCTGGAGCAAGGACACGATACCAGCCCACCTGCCACAGCTGCTCCTGTCCCCCGTCCCAGCCTTAGCGCTCATCAGTCTCTGAGGGAGGTGCAACGCCTCTTGAGGTCTTTCCCTTCCTGATGTGACGCAGACAGGCCGAATCTTGTGGTCGCGGGGGAGGAGACCCAGCTCCAGCGTGTTCATGGTTTCGTGTCTGGAAGATACCATCTGTCTGTGCCTCTCGACAGCTTCTATCAACTTCTTCCACGAGGTTCCCTGAGCATCAGCGTCTGGGATGGTTTAGATGTTCTGTGTGCGGCCAAGCAGTCTGCAATCACTTATTTTCTATGCTTTGACGGTTGTGATTCTCTGTAATAGATTCCTTCCATTGCAAGCTGAGTGCTTCTCTAATCTATGTGAATAATGATAAACGCTTACAGGGCAGTTTGATGTAAAGTCCTTTCAGCTAAATCTTAGCAGTCCGTTCCTCCTAGGGTATATGTTGTCTCTCCCCCACCCCCTTGCCTAGCCTGATGTTTAGTTCTGGGAATATGTAGAGCAGGCCTTAATCCAAACGGAGAGCAGTTGGTTACCCCCTTTGCATTCGTGCCATTACTGCACTGCTGGTCATGTCTCGCCCAGGGGTTTGTTGTTGTAACTTGCAGCTTCACAGCTGGAAGCAGTCGTGGATTGTTTCCCTCCCCCAGCAGTGTGCAGGGTACCAGCAAAGCTGCTTGGTTGAGAGGAAGCAGTTTGCATTTTCTTCATCCTGTGATGAACGCATACGTCATCTTCAGCAACAGGGTCTTACTGTCGATCTCTGCGGGGCAACTAAGAATAATGACAATAACCTATACTGCTTTGGGGACCTTTGAGACCTCTCTGACCGACAGCTTATGACGAGGTGCCATATACATAGTCCTGGGAGTTTTATTAAATTGCCTTTGGGTTATGGTAGGAGCATCACATGGCATTTTCTGTGATACCTTTTCCACCTTGCTCCATGTTCCTTTGTGTATGATTTGTCTATGTCTTGTTGAAATGATAAGAAAAATGTTTGCTTCTGTATAGGTGTGTGTGGGTATAGAAGGTGCCGTGTGCCTGTGGAGACCCAAGGCGACTTCAGGAATCATCCTGGGTTGCTCTATCTCCTTCCTGCTTCCCTCTGGGGTTGTCTGGGCTCTGCTTTCCAGGGCTGGAAGTGCAGGCTGCTGCCATTTTCACCTGGTGTTTTTAACGTGAGGTCTGGGATCTGAATTCAGGTCCTTCTGCTTGAGAGACAAAGACTTTAACCCCTGAGCCGTCTCTCCAACCTGAAAATATTTTTTGGGGGAGGGCTTGAACTTATAAAACAGAAGGATTCTGTCTGACTGTGTCTTACAACCTCGGTAAAACCAGTTTTCTTATGGTGGAGAATAAACCTTCCGTTGCAGTTCACCTGCATGGTTGCTGATAATGACCATCAGATGCCTTAAGGGAACAAAGGGTTTATTTTCTTACTGATAGTCCAGTTACAGTCTTAGTCCAGGTTGACGGGAGAGTACGCACCAACACCAGGGCCGAGAGAACTGGCCACACCATCTCTACATAAGGCTGAGAGAGGGACAATCCTTACTTGCCAGACCAGCATGTCTGGCCAAGTGTACACAAGGAAGCCAACTCTCTCAACCAGGTCTCTGTGATTTATTCCAGAGCCTCGTCCCACCTGTGATGGGCTGGACCTTTCCTATCAGCTAGACAGATCTTCAGATTCGCTCTAGGCTTAACTCAACTACTAATTCCCCACAAATGTGCCCAGAGCTCAAACCCTCAACTGTCAAGTTGACACCTGTGCCTAACCATGACACTTTCCCAGGGAGAACCCAAGATAGAAGCTGGTGTCATCTAGATGTCTGGAGTCAGGTCTGTTTTCTCCATCGGATAGAGCTTCACATGGCAAGGAGGAACTGAAGATGACAAGAATAAAGTTTTATTTTAAAGGTGTATTTTAAGGTGAAAGTTAAAGCAACAGAAAGTTGAAGCCAAAGCTGGTTTAAGTGACAGTGAAGCAGGGGGGACAGGACTCCCCCTGAGTGGGGAGGGACCTTATGTGCAATCAACTGCCCCCCAGGAAACTTTTTGGGGGAGGAGAGATTTATTTGGCTTAGGGTCTCGGAGGTGACACAGTCTATAGTGGAGGAAAGGCGTGGCTGGTGACAGAAGCTGGAGTGTGACTCAGGTCACTGCAGCCATCATGGACCCCAAGAGCAGGCTGCTGGGGGAAGCAGGGTGGGCTACCCAGCCTCAAGACCCCCCATCCCCTACAGGAAACTTTTTTAGGGTGGGGGGAGGTGAACTATTCCCACTTTCCCTTTGGGACTGGCCAACTTCCAGTAAGGGCGGGTTGGTCTATTCTCAGGTCACATGTCACATGTGCAGTGCTGCCTGCCCCATGCATGTCTAGGCAGGTCAGCCCTGAATGTGGGAATCTTTGGCCAGAGAATTTCTGCCCTGAGCGCCTTTCTGCTGCTGTCTACCTGCCTCGGGTTCTCTCTAACTCTCATAGGCCTTCTCCACTTTCCCGTGCCCCCTGCCTACCCTGAGCAGGTTGGTAACCCAGGACGACTATTTTTCTTGGGAAAAGATCTCTTTATACAGCCCAGGCTTGAATCCATGTTGAACAACATGTCTTGAACCCATGTTGAAGAACGTGCCTTGCACACGTGTTGAAGAACATGCCATGCACACGTGTTCCTCCAGCTCAGCCTCCTGCGTTCGGAGCTCTCAGGTGCATGTCCTGCTGCAGACCAGCCAGGCCCTCAAGGCTACTTCCTCGCAAGGGAACCAGGGATGTAAATATCCGCAAACGGCTCAATATCCACCACACCTGGAAGCCAACAGTATCCACAGAGCCCGCCAGGGAGAGCAAGACAGGCTCCAATGAGGAAGGTGCCCATGCCGGGCCTTCCTAGCTGGAAGTTTTCCCAGCTGCATTGGGAAGCATTACTGGTTAGATCTATAGGTGTCCATTGACGATTGAAGGCTGAACTCTGGGCAATTGGTGAAGAATTAGTAGTTAAGGTGAGCCCTGAGCAGGTCTGCAGGATGTGGGATTGATGTGGGAAGACTCAACCCGTGGTGGGTGGGATCACTTCCCTGGCAGGTGGGGGTGTTGCCGGTTCAGTAAGTTGGCATTCTGCAGCATACGAGGTTTGCCCCTCTCTCAGCATCCCTGTGGATACGGTGTGGTCAGTTCCCTCGGCCTCTGGTGGTGGTGTGAGGTGTCCTGCCAAGCAGGACTCTGAGGCATCATGGAGACTCATGAGCCAGGACAAAACCCCCTCATTCCCCTGAGCTTTTTGGTGGGGAGTTTATCCGCAACATGCAGACAGACTGGCAGAAGCTCAAAGCCACCCTGAGGTTTCAGGAGCGGTGAGAGGTTGGGGGAGAGAGGGGGAGCTACAGCTCCCACCTGGAGGCCGGGAGCCAAGTCACCTGTCACTCGGGCTGAGTCTCCCTCCTGTGTCCTACCTTCCCCTGCGCCCCTAGTTAATTAATCGCCACCGCATCATTTCAATGTAGTTCAGACCCTCACAGACTCACAATGACCTTTCTACAAAGATAAGGCTTCTGCCCTTTGCAGCAAACACATTTTGAGGCTGCACAAGGCAGGATCCTGCAAGGGTGGTGGGTGGGGAAGGGTGTATGGGGCAGGACCCTGGGGGGGGGAGAGTGTACAGAGTGGGACCCTGGGGGAGGAGGGTGTATGGGGCAGGACCCTGGGGGGGTGTATGGGGCAGGACCCTGGGGGGAGGAGGGTGTATGGGGCAGGACCCTGGGGGGGGGTGTACGGGGCAGGACCCTGGGGGGGTGTACGGGGCAGGACCCTGGGGGGGAGGTGGGGGTTACTCATGTCCCGGAGCAGCTATTCACAAGGGTGCCTTCAGGATCTGCATGGGGTTCCGGGCTGCAGGAAGTCTGAGGACCCTGAGAAATCCCTGCTCCCCTCAGGAGCAAGCTCCTTCGCTTGTACTGTCCGGGGACTGAGAGGTGTGACAGACTCTCAGGACCCACGAGACCTGGGCACTGTGATAGTTACAGTGCCATCTTGACAACTGAAGGTTCAGCTCCGGAGCGTTTGTAAGAATTAGTAGCTGGATTAACCCTGAGCAGCCTGCAGGAGATCGTGTAACTGAAGGGGCGGGCCGAGCCCAGGGTAGTGGGATCATCCCTGGGCAAGTAGATAGATAGAGCTGGGTCAGGGGGTGGCATTCTTTGGCATACTAGCTGCCTGGCAAGTTTCTGCCCCCCACTACACACTCTAAGTCTGTGGGAGAAGGAGGGGGTCAAAGCGTGGCTTTGGGCAAAAGTGTAGAACAGTGGGCTGACAGCTGCCTGGCGGGCCATCATCCTGTGTTAGGCTTTGTGTGCCCTGATGGATCCCAGAGCTTGCGTGGTCTGCCCAGTGTGTGTGTGTGTGTTTCCATGTCGCTGTGTGTGTGTCCATGTGTGTATGTGCTCATGGTATGTGTGTGTCCGTGTATGTCTTTATGTATCTGTGTGTGTGTATGTCTGTGTGTGTTCCTGTGTGTATCCGTGTATTTCCGTGTGTATCTATGTGTGTGTGTGTGTCCATGTGTGTATGTGTTCATGGTATGTCTGTGTCCATGTATGTCTGTGTGACTATGTGTGTGTGTGTGTGTGTTTATGTGTGTGTGTCCGTGTGTGTGTCTGTGTGTCTGTGTGTGTCTATGCGTGTATGCGTTCATGGTATGTGTATGTCCGTGTATGCCTGTGTGTCCACGTGTGTGTGTCTGTGTGTATCCTTCTTGCACGATCACTTTCTTTTCTTCACATGACCCAGCACTCACAACAGTTACCACACACATTGAATTCAGTTTTTTCAGCATTTTCTGTAATCCAGAGAAGCAGAGACAGAGCGAGAAGGCGACGTGCACGCCACGACTCATGGGTGAAGGTCAGAGGACAAAGCTACTTTCAGAATTCAGGTCTCTCCATCTGCCGCAAGCCCAAACGTGCAGGGCTTGAACCCCGGTCATCAGGTTTGCCAGCGGGCGCCTGACCCCCTGGCCTGTCTCACAGGCCCGAGTGGCTGCGGCTGTGCCCCACTTGGGCACAAGCTTTACGACCTGCCTGGGCTGTCGCAACTGAATAGAGACTGTGTGTCCTAAGCTGTGAACATTTACGCTTTACAGTTCTAAAGGCTGGGACTGAAATGTCAGCAGCTGGAATTTGTGGGTGAAGCCTAGGCTCTGGCAGCCCCTCCAAGTGGAGCTCAGTCACCTCTCCCAATCTGCCAATCAAAGAGACCATTGGAGGTGAAAAGCAGAGAGGTTTTATCTGCAGCAAATAATGTTCCCCAGTGGCCCCAGGTCTGTTTTTGGGGGGTAAGGACCTGCTTAAGGCTTGCGTGGGAGAAGAATTGGGAGCAGCCAGAGGTCTGCATAGTTTAGCTGTCCTGCTCAAATGCAGTCTGAGTGGTCATATCTGAATTCTCCTGTGAGGTGGTCTGAGGAAGCTCGAGCCCTCTGATTGCTCTAAGATGGCGGCCTAGCTTCCGTCCCAGAGGAGCAGGCGGTGGTCTAACCTGCACCCCGAGGCGCTGCTCTTAGGCAACCCAAGCTGACTGCAGGTGGGCGTTTCCCGCTTATCTTTGTCTTCAGGTGTTCCGGAGGAGGCAGGTTAGGGTACCCCGCCCCCCCACAGGCTTTTTTAGATGGACCCTCTTAGGTGGTCATCATGCTTCACAGGCAGACAAGAGTCTGACCGTAGGAAAAGAGACGTGAGATGAAGCAGCGTCGCCGGATGCCAGGCCCTGTGCTGCTTCCGGTGTCCACGGGGGTCCAAGCCAGGAGCGCCTGTCCCTGTGTGTGTCGTTCTGCAGCTGTTGCTTGCTTGTGGGTGGCCGCCATGGGCTGGCTGCTCATGTGGACTCTGCGGGAAGGAGGGGGCGCTGTCTGGTGTCTGCTCCTGTAAGAGCACTCGGCCCACCATGAGCGCTCTCCTCATCCCTTATCTGAGCCTGACTATTCTCTGAAGACCCTCATAAGGGAATTCATATCGCCAGTCACCATAGGGGCTTGGCAAACCCAGGCACATCAATCATCCAGGAGGTAGCCGTGCAGAGAGAAGGCAGGTCTGTCCGACTCTCATCCCCCCACGTGGACAGCCGGGGAAGACTCCCGCAGCTTTTATTGGACATGCCAAGACTGACACTCCAAATGGCACTGTGGGGCGCTTTAGCTGTTGGTTTAGTCTACAGCCTGGCAAAGTATGGGTGGGATGGATTCAAAGCCATGTAATTTGAGACTTGCTGGTGATGGACATGCCGGTTCTGTCCGTGGAGAAAACAGATTTCTTGTAGCGTCGTGCTGAGCCTTTAGCATCCATCTGTACACACGCTAGCAGCTCGCCGCGCCCCTCAGAAAACAGCTGAGCACCGCCTTCAAGTCCACTCGGCATCTCGCGTCTAATTTGTTTCCCGTTTGTCTCCAACGTGGAGTCCTTGTGGTTTTGTGTGTGTTTGCTTTGCGTCGCTTTATTTTCTGATTTATAAAATGGAAAGTGGCATGTGGCCATTTTTACCAAGTTTAAAAAGCAACATGAGGACTGGAGAGATGGTTCAGGAGTTAAGGCTCTGCCTTGAAAAGCAGAAGGTCCCGAGTTCGGATCCCAGGTCCCATGTAAAACCGCCAAACAGAAACAGTGTGGCCTGCACTTCAGGCCCTGGTAGGCAGAGCCAGAGTAATCCCTGAACGAAGTAAAAAGGAAGGAGAAGCAATCCAGGATGACTCCTGAAGTCATCCTTGGTTTTCCACAAGGACACATCTCTGGGGGACACACACACGCACAAGTACAAATAAATAAATTAGAAAAGAATATTTTGTCTAAATCTCCAATTGTGTAAGTGGGTAGATTGAGGCTCACCATATGCAGCTGCCGTAGACGGCACCATCCTCACCAGCATCCGCCGCTCACCATCCCTCTAACAGCCACAGCCTGATGCTAAAGCAGCAGGGTTGATCCACACATCTGCCGGTTGTCACCCCCTCCACCCCCCCCCGTCCCTCGCGCTTGGTGTTTCTTCCATGGGAGAAATGAACACCGGATCACTTCACGACGTGGAAATGCCGAAATGAGTTGAGAAAGATCTTTTGGTCCCAGGGTCTCATGGGTGAACTCGCAGCTTGCAAATGGCTGTAGCCGTCAGATGGTTCTGGGCTGTAGAGTTCCCGACGCCCTGGCCGGTTTCCACTCACGCCAGCCCCTATGTAAGGTTGGCACATTGACCGAAGCATCACAACGGGCGGCGGTATGGTGCTACCGATGAAGCGGGGGACATCGTTGGGGGTCTGCAGACTTTCCACAGTGATTCTTGTTTGCTCTGGGGATTGAATTCAGTCTGTGGTCCTTCCTTGGTTCTCCCACGATGCCTCAGTGTGCGCTCCTCGTGATGTCTTGGGGTTGCACTGGAGAGAGGGAGTCAGAGCTGAGTGCTGGGGAGACTGTGAGCCCTCCCCATGTTACTAGAGGCCGCGTGAGGTCGCCATGTCCGTTTCCAGTGGGTGTCAGCCTTGGCGCTTGGTGGCTTGGGGAGCTGCCAGGTTTTCCATTCCGTACTTGACCTGTCAATGATTCTTGATTTTAGGGGTGCGCTGATCGCATATGCAACAGAGGGTGGGGAGAGGGCTCGGTGGGTGAAGTGCTTGCCACACAAGAATGGAAACTTGACTCGAATCCCAGAACCAGTGTAAAGAAAGCCAGACATCGCGGTGTTCCTCTAGAATCCTGGCACTGGGGAGGCAAACACGTGGATTCCTGGGACTCACTGGCCAGTCACCCCATTCTAGTGGGCATTCCAGGCCAGTGAGGGATCTCGTCGCAAAGAAATAAAAGGTGTTCCCCCTCCCCCCATACCCCCTGGCTTGATGCCTGGCCTGGTGGTCCCGGCTGGTTCACGCTTCAGGCACAGGGGAAAAAAAAGAAACAAAAGGTGTTTGGCGCCACAGTTGGGTTGTCTCCTGGTCTCCACAAGAGTGCACAGGTATGTGCACGTGAGCATGCATAGACACGTGTAACACATATACATACACTCCCCACAGGTGCAAAGGACCCATGTAGCATTATAGCCCCCAGCCCCCTCTCTCCCCTCCCCCCTCCCCCATCTCCCTGGGGAGTTAGCAGCTGGCTGTGTGCCTGGGGAAGTCTGGGCCCCCACCTCACAGCCACGGCTCTCAAGCGGGGACCCTCACAGCACTGGGGAACTTGAAGACATGCGAATGACTCACCACGACTACAGTGTGGACCCCACTGACTCGGGACCGCAGTCTACCCTGTCACTGGCCTCCAGGGCTTTGGACCCCTCACCACCCTGATAGTGCTGAGGCAGCTGGTTAGGGAGGTCCTCGGGGAGGGGTCCTCAGGGACTCCCCTAAGCATCAAGACGGAACCTCTGGGCTCCGTGGCCTCAGGCAGCTTTTAGAGCAGGTTCTGTCCTGGCCTCCCACAGGCCGGCCCCCCTGAGTAACAGCCTTCCCTATTGTTTATGACAGAGTTTTCTTCATCTCTCTAATCTGCATTAGCAAAGAGTAGAAATGTAATTTCCTAGTTAGCTTGTTTTTAACATGAAAAATGACCGGTTTGAGTCAGACAAAAGGGAAGGCATCTTTCAAAGGGTAATGACCCCTGGCTTAGTCAAGTGGAAGTCTGCCCGGTTCACTGCATGAAGGGGGAGCAGTCCATTGTCTCTGATTTGGTTCTCTTCGGGGTATCTTTCCTCTGCATGGATCTGGCGTGGGGGTGAAGTGAGGCAGCTGCCTGACTCCGGTCACTTTATTCCTGTGCGCTTGTGAATCGGGGTGTCCACACAGCTGCTTTTTCGTGGCAGTCTATGTTGTCCAGGTTGGTCTGGAGTCTCTCAAGTGACTCTCCCGTGTCAGGCCCCTGAGCACACTAACCAGATGTGGATTCCAAGGACTTCTGGAAGGTGCTGGTCAAGTCTGGCAAGAAGCCAGCTGTCAGGAGGTGCCCCAGGGCTTCACACGAGCTTCTGTGACCTCCGAGTGGTCTCAGGGAGAAGTCTTTGAGGGGTAGCTAGTTAGATGTCGGCAAACTGGAGGGGTCGCTGGGGCTGGACCCCATCTTCACAAGAAGAGGCGCTGGACCCTAACTCTGCCCAAGGTGGAGATAGGGTGTCTGACAGAAATACCGTGGATGACTCTGCACGGGCTTCCCCCCCACCCATCGGCAGCTGCTGATCTTAAAGGCACTCAAGACCACCAAGGAACCCCCCCATCGCAGGGAGTGCTCTGGGGTTGGGATGGGAGAATAGAGGGGCGGAAGCCTC
Organism: Typhlomys cinereus; assembly: GCA_023101885.1. Taxonomy (NCBI): domain Eukaryota; kingdom Metazoa; phylum Chordata; class Mammalia; order Rodentia; family Platacanthomyidae; genus Typhlomys; species Typhlomys cinereus. The sequence continues at coordinate 2,695,504 of JALPQD010000195.1, forward strand.
AGGGGGAAGAGTGGGGTTCCTGAACCCCCAGGTCCTCCCAAGGGCAGACAAGAATACCTGGGCCCATGTCTTTAGGAACGATTCTGCTCTAGCCAATCCCACACCTGCAGGGACACAGAGACGTCTGGCTCCCTGGCTCCCCCACCCCCAACGCGGAGGCCCCGAGTCCTGCCTTCCAAGCCTGCTCTTGCGGGTACTTGGAACCTCTGCCATTTCACCCCTGGTACACGTGGCGTTAGCAGCCTCTCACTGGGGCATTCGGCCTTGCTGAGCTTCCCTGGGCACGTGGCAGCCAGTGACAGACACCGTCTGGGAGGGAGCTTAGTCCCTCTGGCTCCTGTCTTGCTCTGTGAGGCTGCTGTAGTGGGGCTTTGGCCCTTGGAACTTGAGGGGCAGGGGGAGGGAGAGTAAAACGCCAAGCGTGGGGATCTCGAGAAGTTCTCTCTGTTCTGCATGAAGCAGGCATATTAGAGCTACTTGTTAGCGCGCGATAGCACGCGATGACTCCATGCTTGGCCACAGGGTCACAGAACGGACGACAGAGCCCAGCACCTCTGCCTTCTTCTTGGGTGTGTCCTTCCGTGAGTGCCGTGCATACCTCTGCGTGGAATGCTCGTCCCTTAGGTCTGTCTGACCTGCCTCACCCTTGGAGGCTGAAGACACACAGTTAGTTAGCTCACCGTACCTACAGGCGACCTGGACTCCACGGACATTAGAACCTGGCAGGACATACCAAGCTGGCAGGGGTACAGCTGGCAGGGGCACAGGCGGTTCTCCTTGATGGTCTGGCTGCCCTCTGGAGCAGAAGCACTCATCCCCCCTCTGTGCCCCCCAGGACCTCAGGGATGGCCAGCAGAAGTACCCATCAGACCACAGTGAAGGATCCGGTAGGAGGGTGGGCAGGCCACTCTAGTCCAGGACTGCTTACTTATTCGTAGGACTTATCCCTGCTTTCTGCCCAATTCTTTAATCCCAAAGCTCCTGTCAGGTCCCTGAAGATCAACGGGGGGTCCCTGGACCCCTTTACCTGTTCTTCTTCCCAGTGTGCCCCACATTGCACAAGCCCTTCCTCCTTGCTTCTTACTACAGTTGGCTTTGCCTGGTGTATGCGGGGCAGGTGGCTGAGCCTAGTTGTCGGGGCTTCTGGGGTCCAGGAGTTTACCTCCCTAAAGTCTGGCAACCTGCGGGCTTCTCCTTGCCTCTTTCGCACTGAAGTCAGCTGTCCCAGCTGAGCGGGATAGTTCTTTCACGCCCACTTATCTCCTTGTTGCGCATGCCTGTTCCTGAGGGCTCCACTTTGCCCCTCGGCAGAAGTGTTTGTGTTGCCTCTTTGAAGAGGGCTTCCTTTGTGTGAGGCTCAGCAGGCGAATGGAATCACACCTCAGGGCTCACACGCAGCCCAGACCCCAAGCCCTCCTGGCCCAGCTCTCCCTTCTAGACTGCCCTGCTTCCATTGGCACATCCGACTCTACCATGAAGTCAGGACAGACAGCAGGGGGTCCCTCAGAGGCATGCTTACAGCGTCTACTCGTGTCTATTGGGGGCTATCTCACTGCCAAGAAAGGGTACTTGCGTTCCAACTCATAGTATATGGTTTGGGATGTCTGCGAGTCTTCATCCTTGTCAGGGCAGGCAGCAGGCCCCCTCTCTCAGACCCGGTGAGACCCTCATACTCTACATCAGAAACTCTGGGGCCTGGGAATTCCACAGAACCAGGACACTGTGTAGCGGGTCAGGGCCAGGGTCTCCGAGAAGTCTATCGAGATGCTCTGCCAGCGGCTGGCTGAGGTCACGTGCCCACAGAGAGCAGCCCCCCGTCCTGTCTGGAAGACTGTGAGGGAGAGGGCTGGGCACCCCACAAGATCCACCCACATTCTTCTCAGAAGGATTGCAAGTCTTGAGTTCAGAATCGCTCTTGGTCAGAGGATTTGGCTTCGTGTTTTAAGTGACAGTAGGTGAGATATGAGGAAAGGAGGAGGTAAATGGGTAGGTTCAGGACCATCCCTTCCATTACAGGTAAGGGAGACACATCCCCCCTTGGGAACGGTTCAGACAGGCTTTTTCTAGATGCCAGCTCTGGCCCAGGGGCGGGGCTTCCTGGGAAAGTAGCCAGGATGGTGAGGCAGGACTTACGTCACGGGGTCAGGGAGTCTCAGAGGAGCCGTAGAGCGTGTGGAATGAGACCAACACACACACCAGTGGACAAAACCAATGTGCTGAGAATGAGCTATCGAACTACCAGCTGTGCCTGGGTGGGCATGGGCCACAGCTCTGAGGACCCTGGAAGGCTTCGTTTAGGACAAGAGCTCTCTTGGCTTTGAGTGTGGCCTGTGACCTGGGCTTGCACGGAGTCTGTCTCTGTCATGTTGGAGAAATCTAAAGACAGAAGCCCCGGAGGGCAGGAAGCACTTGGCTTGTCGGGCAGATCTTTCTGTGCATGCTCAGCTGGCTTGTGTTGGTCTGAGTCTCGCTGCATTGATGGAGGGTCTTCAGGGACATGTGCAGGGCCGAAGTCCGCCTTGGTCAGATCACCTCTCTATCTCTCTGGGTACTAGGTTCTGGACCTTCTAAGTTCATCTACAGCGACATCTCCTGACGGGCAGCTCAGTATTGCAGAAGAACCACCAGTGAGCCCAAATGACCCGTCTCTCCTGGATGCTCTTAAATCTGTGGAATGGTTTTAAAATTTTTTTATTATTATTTATTATGTATTCAATTGTGTGTGTATGTGTGTGTGCGCGTGTGTGTATATATGTGTGTATGTGTAGAACCACGGGCGAATTTGGGAACCACCATGGACCGCCTCCACCTCCTCCTTGTTTACTCTGCCCCGGGATTCACAGGCTCCGCCCTACCAAGACCAGAAACGCAGGCCGCCCTCGCTTCCGCCCGGCGTCTATACATGGGGTCTAGGATCCGAACTCAGGACCTTCCACCTGCAAGGCAGAGGCTTAACCCCTGAGCCACCTCTCCAGCCCCCTGTGAAATGGTTTTAAAGCACCTCCTAGCACTCCAATGGCCACCCCAAAACAGTTCTCGAATGGTCATGAGGAGTTTTCATTTTCCTTCAGGCCAGGACTAGTCAGCATGGCTCTTCTGGGCAGAACTCTGAGCCGCCTTCCCACCTCCCCTGTCGAGGGGCCATCTGAGAGTCCCTGGAGACTGTCCAGCCTACCACTCAGACGTCAGGACGGAGCCCAGTGGTCCACCAAGTATCTGTGATGAAAGATATAATTAGCAGCAGATTATGAAACCTGTTTTTGATTCTGATTGTTTCCAGGGTCTGACTTGATAAGACCTCAAACACCAACTCTGTCTTTACAGTTCTTAGATCCGAACTATTGCTAAACGATTGTCATCAAATGGCAAAGAAGCACACACACACACACACACACAGACACACACACACTACACACACACACACACACACACACACACACGGACACACACACACTACACACACACACAGACACACACACACGGACACACACACACACTACACACACACACACACACACACACACACATACACACACACTTCTTCTACACATTACATCATGGCTTCTAACAAGGACTCTCTGGCCAAGCTCTGAGCCTCCTTTTGACCCGGCTGTGGCTGGGCTTCTCTCTGGTCTGACTTGCCCAGGCTGATCTTAGCCAACAATCCTCTCTTGGCGGGTATCTGCCCAAGTTCCTTATCTCCCGACTTTTGATGTTGGCGTTCTTGACCTTTGGCAAGAATCCTGTTGGACCCCGACCTTGATATCTATCCTAGGAATTTTGTATGCTTTGACCTCCCCCCTACTTCATCTCTTGTGGTCCCTCCTTGCTTCGCTTGAGGTTGAGCGGCTCTCTCCTTGGAGGCGGCATGGTTCAGCATGGTTCAGTCCTGGGAAAGTCTCCCTTGTGTCATCCTGTCAGACAGAATCTTTTCCTTTAACAAGCTGCTCTCTGCTGTGAATAAGGCAAACGTCGCTCCCACCTTCCTGAAGAAGGAAGCCAAGATTCCCATCGTTCAGCACCACGCAGCCCAAAGCAAAGCTGGGCCCGGAGCCCTGGCTTCTGATTGGCTGCTGGCCTGCTGGCTTTGAAGGCTGCATTCTGCCCACAGGCCCCCGGGCCAGGAGCCTGCATGGCTTACTCAGACTGGCTCCAGGCAGCTGGGAGAGTCCAGGAGAGAGGCAGGAAAGAACTAACTTGACAGTTCACCCTCACTGGCGGCTGGAGTGGATGTGGAATCTTCTAGGCGGTACACCTCGGGTGTGTCTGTGAAGGGGCTTCCAGAGAGGTTTGGCTGAGGAGGGAAGACCCACCCTGAAGGTGGGTGGCACCGCCCAGCAGATTCAGGTCTGCACGGAGGAAAAGGGGGACAAAGAGCAAACCAGCTAGCTGCACAACAGCATACTGGACGTGACCAGCCGCCTCGGGCCCCCTCCCCCCGGGACGGACTTCACCCTCCAGCATGAGCCACCACAGACCCGCCGTCCCTCGAGCCGCTTCTTGTCAGGTATTTGATCTCGGCGTCCACGGGACGGGGAGGGTCGCCCCCTGACTTCTTGTCCCTCAGAGAAGGCCTTGAACTGCAGGCGAAGCTGGGGGCTCCTTTCTCTTCCAGTTCAGAAAATAGTCCTCGCCGTGGGGATCTTCACTCCCAACCAGTTTCCACTTAGGATGCGTAGAAAGGGCACCTCGAGTTGGCTATGGACGAGAACATGTCCATTTCCTTCCTGCTCCGGTTTCCTCTGCGCTCAGTGTGGTAGACAGTCACCTGTGAGACTAATTCCCGCTATAAAATGCAGGGAGTCTGATATTCAACACTATTGACTGTGGAGAAGAGGGTGGGGCAGAAGGGAGAGGGGACCCTATCCCTGGCAGAGTGGAAACAGGGGCTCGCCTCTCTCCCTGCCCTTCTTTTCTATTAATCTGTATCAGCTCCCGGTGCGCCGTGGCTGAATCCGACTGAATACTGTGGAGTAGTGGTCAGCGTCGGCCCTTCCAGATGTGAGGCCGCCAACCAGGAAGTGGAGTCCAGCCAGGAGCTCAGCTGAAGGCTGTTCCTCCTCTGCTCTCCATGTCGTGTCTGTGACACAGTAGTGGGAAAAAGGCGAGTCAATCAGGGTGCTACTTGGACGCTGGAGAGCGCAGGAGGGGAAAAGAGACGGGACACACCTCTGTGCTCCACGGTCAGCTGAACCACGGCGTCTCTGGCCAGTGCCCTGGTCACAGGTCTTTGGAGCAATGTCTTTGGCTTAATAGAAGAATCATTTGTCACATTTTTTTCACATTTGCTCATCACAAATGTCTTTCTTGGTCACTGCCTGGATGCTTGGGCGGCCTGCTGGGTCTCACGGGGGGGGGGGGGGGGAGTTACACCCTGTAGTCACGAGCCACTGTAACACTGTCTGACGGTGGGCATGCATATTGAGCAGGCTGTGCGTTCCTTCAAAAGGAGACATTGTCTCTGTCTTCATATCTTGGTGATTAGTACCTGGGTGGAACTTAATGAGCAGCTGTTGATGAATTTGTTATTAAATTTCATGGGAGAAAAAGAACAAAAAAACATCTAGCGGGGAGGAGAAAGAAAAGAGCTAGAGGATTCTACCCTTCCCACTGAGGAGGGGCGTGGCCATAAGCGAAAGGGGGAGTCTGTGTACCTGCTCCGTCTCTGCTTTGAGACTGTCTGGCCAATTGACGTGTGTATGGAGTGTGCATGTATGTGTGTGTGTGTGTGTGTGTGTGTGTGTGTGTGTGTACAACTATATGCATGTGTGTGGAGGGCTTCATTCCGAATCAGGAACATCTACGTCGTCTGTCTTTTGAGCCAGGGTCTCTCAGTGAACGAGGATCTACCAACTGGGCTAAGCTGGCTGGCTGATAGTCCCAGGGATCTGCCTGTCTGTGTCCTCCCCAAACCAGTCTTAGATGTGTGGCCCTTTAGCATAGTCTAGGAAATGAATTCAGTTCTTATGCTTATACAGAAAGCTCGTCATTCCTGAGTATCCTCCTGTCCAGGTGCCTGACTTCTCTGAGATTTGGTTTCTGCATCTACTCAGGACCCTGGCTAAGAGCTAAAGGAAGAATGTTTGTGTTCCTCTGAAGGGACCCTCTAATTCAAACACGCAGGCTTGGATATAGGGACTCTTCCATACAGATCTGGAGGGCTAACTCAGAGATGGGCAGACTCAAGTCCATTGCTTGCCTGGTCCTCTGCCCGAGAAATTGCCTCTGAGTACCCCATTCCCTGTTCTCTGCCTCAGTTTACATTTGAGTAGAACCAGGAGTATCCCAGGGTTGGTGTGAGAATTGCACGGGCAGATGCAGGAAGCGTCCTTCCTGGCTCCGGCTCACTGGGGTACCGGGGCAGTCCTTAGTCATTCCTGGTATCCGTCATGGTTCTAGCTTGCCAGAATGCGCCGCAGTCCTTACCCATTCCTGGTGTCAAATCATCTCATCTGGACTGTAAGCTGACCTCCCAGGGGCTCTCTGAGCAATAAAAGAAGACATTTTTCATAATTTTCTTAAAATTATGTTGAGGGAAGCGTAATGTGAATTCATTTCAGAAAGGGAAGTGGCCAGAGCAAGTTGCCTTAGTGACCCCCTAAAATAACCGCCATCAGTATTGCAGCTTCCGCCATGTAGCTTTCTTGGCATTGGTGCATCCATAGTAGGTAATTTATCGTTTTCTTTTGTTTAACTTAAACATTTCAGTTGTTCTCTTTGGATAGGGTAAATAATACTTTTGACATTAAACAAAAGGCCAGTCTGTCATCCCTTTAGGGGATTTCCTGTAGGCCGTGGCTGGTCCTTAGCTAGGGGTGATGTGGGTCACTTTGTGGGGGTCTTTAGCATTATCTCTGCCTCTCTGAGTTCTCTAGCATGATCTCTGCCTCTCTGATCTACTAAGCAGTGTCACTTGCTAGCCTGTCAGAATGCTTCCTTATTTTCATATGCTAATTCCATAGGGTTTGTCACCACCTTGGAGTGACTTCAGATCTTTAGGAAATTTCCGACCCCATCCATAGGCCTTGTGAACACTTCCCTTCTCCATTTGAGTTCTAGGTGTTCCATTTGAAAACTTTACACATCCTGCAATTGGTGGAAACCGACTTGCTTTCTGCTCACTCTTGATGATAATTTCGGAAACTGTGCTGGAAGGGAGCAGGCGGTGTATACCTCTGTGGCTTGATGAGGAAGAAATAGCTCTAGGAAACGAAGATGCCTGGAAGGTTCTGGAAGACCCCCTCAGGGTTGCCTTTGCTTTTGCTTCCTTCCCTCTTCTCTTCAGTCTCTACTTCCTCTTTCAGGCAGTGTAAGCCTGCCTGGAAACAGTGGTGAGTTCTTCTGCTTGCTACATTTTGGCCCTGGGTGAGACTCTCTCTAACTGTGTATCAGCCTCCAAGTGTCTCTGAGATAGTTAACATTTAATCTTCATCCAGTTAAGATAGACATTATCTTCCCACTCTATTGCCTGGAGCCCAGCAGGAGGATCTGGTTGGTCATGACTTCCCAACGAATCCTCGCCCAGCAGTTGATTCCCCAATGTATCCTCAAATTCCCCAAGTCGGTGGGTTCCCTTGTGTCACAGTTTGAGTACGAAATCTCCCCGAAGGCTCGTCCCGTGTTGCAACACTGGGTTTTCTTGCTGGTGTTTCTCTACCGGTGTTTTGCAACCCGCAGGAACCAGGGCCTAGCTGGAGGAAGTGGGTCACTGGAAGCTGAGTCTTAGGGGGTTCCTAGCCGGCTCCCACTTCCTGTCCTTTCCTCTGCTTCGTGAGTCACATAGATGTGAGGAATTCTAGGTAAGCATGGCTGCCGCAGACCAGCCTGCCACCGCGCCTTTCCTGCTGTGTAGGACTTTCACCCATCCTCTCAAGTTATGAGCCAAAATAAGTCCTTCCCCCCTTAAGTTGCTGCTTGCCAGATGAGGAAATAAAGAATCACAGCCTCTTTGCCTGGCCTGGTGTAAGCGCTATCTGTTGCATATAACCAGGAATGCTGGATGATTCAGCTTACTGGACTTAGCTGCAAGCTCTCAGAGAATGTTTCCTGAGGCTGAATAGAGCTCGGCGGTAGACCACTCACACAGCACTCAGGAGGGCCAGCGTTTCATCCCCAGAAAAAGAGAAACAGACGATGAGAGAGGGTGAAGAGAGGGGGGAGAAAGACACAGACAAAGAGACAGATATAGAAGGATATAAGGAGAGACAGAGACAGAAGGAGACAGAAACAGAGACAGAGAGATAGACACAGAAAGAGATCAAGAGAGAGAGACATACAGAGAAAGACAAAGAGATATAGAGACACAGAGAGATAGAGACATACACAGAGACAGAGAGAAACAGACTTAGAGAAAGACAGAGACAAATAGATGGACACCCCCTCCACACGCAAACACACAGATTTCCATCAGAAGGAAAGGAATATTATTGGAAACACATGTCAGATTAGATTGGTTGCAAATTAAACAGAATTTTTAAGCTGAGGATTATCCTGAGTTTTTTGGCCATATGGTCCTTTAGAACAAAGTTTTCTTTGAATTTGCAAATTCTCTTAGTTCTTAACTATGGCACGAGCGCCCTGAGCCTTGGAAACACCCACCAAGAGAACTCGAGCTACTTCTCAGAAGATAATTGGCTGCGTGTCCCTGAAGCCTTCTCCAGGGGCCATTCATGAGCAGCTGGTAAGTGAGACGCAAAGGAGGAAAGGAAGGAGCGCGGGTAAGTCAGAGAAGACTGGTCAAGCCAGAGAGCTACAAGCTAAGGTGCTCGTTAGCATCATCCAAAGCATCTTCCAGGGCCCTGTTGCCAGGACAACTGCTTGACCGTGTGGTGCAGAAGTCAAGTGGAAAGTGAAGTTTCTAGGAAAGTGCAGGACGCAGGACGTGCGCTGGAAGCCAGTGCCAGAGAGCCCCCAGGGGCCCGGCCCACGTCTGTTTCTCTCTGTGCTGCAGCATCTTTCTGCTCAGATCCTTTTTCCTGGGCCCTCTGCAGCCTCCGCTCTCGTCATCTCTGGGTACAAGGCTCCATTTGGCTTAACCCCAGATGGTGTCTGTCTCCTTTCTGATTGGTCTCCTGAGGCTAATCGGCAGTCCCTCTGTCTCTCATAAAGCTTCCTTAAAAGAATTTGGATCGCTGGATTCACACCTCTCCCTTATCCAATCATCTGGGGTGATCTGTGTCATTAGGGCCACTGGATCTGGCTATCCTGGGATTTAGGAGGTTGAAGCAGGAGGATTGCCATGAGTTCCAGCCTAGACTGGGCTAGATGTAGAGTTGGAGGCCGTCCAGTGCTACGTCCAGGCCAGTGTTGCCTATGCAACAAACTCTAGAGGTGGAGAGATGGCCCAGCCGCTAAGCTGCTTGCCACATAAGCCAAAGGACCCGAGTTGTGATCCCTATGTCCCATCTAAAGTGCCTGGCGGGCTGACACTCTGCATGTAATTCCAGCCACAGAAGGTGGAGAAGAAAATCCCCGGAGCAAACTGGCCAGAGGAGCCTTGTCAATGAGTTCTGGGTTGGGTAGAGACACTGCCTCGAAGACTCAAGGATGATTCCCTGGATCAATTTCAGGCATGCACACACACACACACACACACACACACACACACACACACACACACACTTGCATGCTTACACATGTGAGCATGCATACATAGCATACTCCATGAGCACTTACATATACATGTGCCGCACACATGCATACATCCATGAATACTTGCACAGGAAAATGGAAAAATACAAAAACAGTAAAGGGCAACCTCCCCACAAACAAACAAACAAACAAACAAACAGTTCCAGGCCAGTCTGGGCTGCAAGATGAAGCTGTCTCAAGAAACAATACAAAAGCACCGTGGCAAAGCAGCGCAACAACAGGAACTTGGCTCTATTTTTGCAAATAATGAATATTTCCTTAGATATTCTTTCTTTGCTGTAGGAAATAACTTAAAGATTATTTTTAATTTAGTTCTGCTTTTCTATTTGAGAGAGAGACAGAGACAGAGAGGGAGAGAGAGAGAGAGAGAGAGAGAGAGAGAGAGAGAGAGAGAGAGAGAGAGAGAGAGAACATGCACACCAGGATGTGGGATGGTGGTTAAAGGACAGGTTTTGGACATCATCTCTCTCCTCTATCTCCTGGGTTCCTGCGGATTAAATTCAGGTTGCCGGGTTTGGAAGTAGATTCCTTATCCTCGGAATCATCTTGCAGCCCTTATATTCATTTGTTTACATATTTGTGTGTGTGTGTGTATGTGTGTGGAACGTGTACCAGAGGACACTGTGTGTGTCTGTGGAGGCCCAAGGGCGACATTGCAAATCACTCTGGATTCTTTTACCACCTTATTTTGTTGGCCGGGGGTTTCTCAGGCTCCACCTGTCAGGGCCAGAATTGCAAGATGCTGCCATATCCCACCAAACATTTATATCGTGGAATCTGGTATCTGAAGTCAAGACCTTTTGCTTACTAGACAAAATCCTTAACCCTTGTGCCATCCCTCCAGCCCCTAAGTTCATTTTTAAAAACACTCTTAAGACCTTTTGTGTATTTCAAGGGCGATCCAAAATACAGTATTCTTGGCATAAAGTGACGGGTCTGTGCCCTTGAGCTTCCTAGTGACCCATACTTCATCTTCAAGCTCACGGGGTGGCTGGTGGTAGCTGCTTCTTCCAAGGATGCACATTTTGCTGATTTAACACATGCACATATTTATGTCACCCTTGAAAGAAATCAGGTAAAAGAGCAGGCAGGATGAATGGAACCAGGATATATGAGTCAGGGAAGAGTAAGCGGCTGTTCTCTCGGTTACTCTTCACACAGTGCCTTGATTGATTGGACAAAACCAGGACAAGACAAGAGGAAATAAAAACAGGGCGTGAGCCTATTAATCACAGGAAGGACCACAGCATGGGGAAGCATCGCACGGACACAAGAAAGCATGAAGGATCCTTGGAGCGGCAGAGAGAGATGAGGAGACTTGAAGAAATGGGAGAACTGTGGGCACATGAAAAAGCTGCAGATGCCTGAGCTCCTGGGTCCCTACGATCTCCCCCCTTTCTGCTGTCACCTGTCTCTTAGGGTTGGGCGGGGGTGGATGGAAGCGCGCCCAAACTAGGCAAATTGATACTGATCGGAGGATGACTGTGGTTTTTATAGGCTGATGGTAGATAAACCAGCAGGAAAAAGGAATCAAAGTGTATCACTGGATCCTAAAAGGATGTCACAGGAGGTGGAGCAAAGGGTTTACAAACAAGGAAACAAGACAGGTGGCCTGGAGCTGTCTTTATCTGCCTTGGATAAGAGTAGATTAAATCCTGGAATCAGAAGACAGATTGGCAGCATGGATTAAAACAAAAACAAAGTAAGACTCAACTACACGCTGCTCACAAGAGACGACTCACTTCAACCTAAGGACAGATGCAGACAGACAGTTAGGGATGGAAGAAGGTACTCCCTGGAGATGACGGGAATCTAAAGGAGTCTGGGAGTTGGCTCCGTGGTTAAAGTAAAGGGACCTGAACTCGAATCTCCTCATCCCATGTGAAAATGCCAGGTGTTCAGCTGTGGCAGCCCACCTGTCCTAACCCCGGAAGGTGGGCCTGGGAATCCCAGAATAAGCTGGCTAGGCAGAACAGCCCTAATGGCGTGCTCTTGGCTTATTAGCTTCCACCTCCACAGGCAACACACACACACCACACACACACACACATACACACACACACACACACATACACACACACACACACGTACCACATACACATATGCACGAAAGGGGAAAAAAACATTAAAAAAAGAGATGAAATGTAATTGTGATAGTTACCATGATTGTCAACTGGTCTGGTCTGGAATTGTCACCTAGGAGACTTGCCTGTGGGTGTGTCTTTGATAGTTTCCCGCTGAGAAGGGGGACCCCCTTCTCTCAGGAAGCTGATGATATATATTTTCTTTTTAAACAAACCAGCAGCTTTGGACTGTCTATTCTTGTCGTTGTGAGCAGGATGCTCACCTGTGAGCAGACAGGACGCCCACCTGTGAACAGACAGGACGCCCACCTGTGAGCAGACAGGACGCCCACCTGTGAGCAGACAGGACGCCCACCTGTGAGCAGACAGGACGCCCACCTGCCTGCTCCTGTTATGGGTTCTTTGCAAATCCTCAGCCACAGGGTTGTTCACTTAAAGATGGGGCTGTCACCCGATTTGAATTTTAACTGTGAGGTGAGGACCAGAGAGACCTGCCGCCAGCGCAGACTGGCATCGGGAAAGCAAAAGGCAGGTCAGAGAAAACACGCTGGAAAGCCAAACAGGGGCCGCTTTGTGAGGCTCAGGCAGGAGGAGGAGGAGAAACCGAATCTGAGGCCCACTTTCCCTCGGCCACTGGACTGGCTCCTGGTGCGGCTGAGAACCGGTGGCTGTGGGGGTGAGAATGTGGAGGACGTGAGGGAGAGGGACACAGTGGGGCGGGGAGGAAGGATACACTGGGATGGGGGAGGCCGTGCCTGACGCCTCGTCCCCAGCCCCAGGACGTGAGCGCAGAGAGTGGAAAAGGTAAAGTCCCACTGGGCAGGGTGGCGCCCTCCTGCGGTCCTGTGGGGCGTGAGATGAGCTGGGGGCAGCCTTGAGATAGACTTTGCCGGGGAGAGTTGTGCTTCCTTGAATCTCCTGCACATGTTGCGCTCCCCACGGCAAGGGAGAAGCCTAACGATGGATTGGATATGAAGGGTCTCCAGGATGCTCGGGTACTGAAGGCTTGGAGCCCCCAAAGGCCTGTTCTCTTGGAGATCGCATTCTGGGAGCAAGGGAGAGGCCATGAAAGCAGCCGTCAGTATCCAGCGCTGGCACCACAAAAGCCAGGCAGGGCGAAGGAGAATCAGCGGAATCCCAGGACAGAAATGCCCCTTTGGGAAGATGGCATCTGGGTGGGGCCTCCGTGGAGTGAAGGAGGAGGCCAAGCAGGTGAATGGGGAAGAATCCTGAGAGGGGGCTGATGAGCAAGCTCCAATGATAAGAAATCCCCCCACGGAATTATCTGGAAAGCCTGCACCCCCACTACCACCCGGACCATGAGGGGAGTGCCATGCGACTTTGTTCAGTCCTTCTGATTTGTTCGTGTCAATGAACAGAGTATCAGGTTTCATCGCGACATTTTATATATAATTTGCTTTTGTTGACATCGCTCTACTTCCTCTCTCACCTTTTCTACCTCCTTACACCCCTCTCCCCCCAGTAGGCTGTGGCACTTCCGTTTTCATGTCACAGGTGTTTTGTTCCCCCATAAGCAACCAAGCAAGCAAACAAACATTGTTCTTCCATCTCTGAAACTTTCCAGTTTCAATACCCAAGCCTGCTTACATCCAGAGATACACACACACACACACACACACACACACACACACACACACACACGCATTAAAAGAGGGGATTGCAAATATGAAAAACAAGTGATATTCAATTTAACTTTCTGGATCTGGGTTACCTCATTTAATATAATGACTTCCAGATCTGTTCATTTTCCTAAAAATTCTATTTTCCTTAATGGATGAATAATAAAATTCCATTGTGTACATGAACCACATTTTCATTATCCATTCATCTGTCGTTGGACATCTCGGCTGATTCCATTTCCTCGTATTGAGACTAGAACCGCAATAAACATGGATTCGAGTGTATCGTTGTGTAGGACGTTGCGTCCTTTGGGCGAGAGCCCAGGAGTGGCACAGCTGAGTCAAATGGTAGGTCTATTTTTAGGGTTTGGAGATACCTCCGCACTGGTTTCCACAGTGACTGAGTGGGTTCTCTCTCTCCAGAGGCGGGCAAGGGTCCGGCTTCTCCAGCCTTACTCCCACTGCCTGCCCATCCGTCTTCTTGACGGCAGCCGTTTTGCTGGGGGCGAAATGGAGCTGTACGCGTAACTTATAATTGCGTTTCCCCGATGGGTGAGGATGTGGAAACATTTTCTTCTTTTAAATGTTGGCCATTCGTGCTTTGTCTTTGGAGTGTTGCCGGCTCCATTGACTAGCCCAGTTACTGATGCTCTTGGCGTTTGGGTTCTGCAGTTCTTTATGTATCTGAGAGATCGACCCTGTCTGAAGGGCAGCAGGGCCGTCCTGCCACTCTGAATCGTGAATCCTCCACTGCTTTCCTTCCTCGTGAAGAAGCCTTTCCCCGCCACGCGCATCCCACTTACCAATTCTGGGGTGCGTAGATTAGAGACCCCCGCAGTGTTCTTTGGGATCGATTTGGCAATCTGAGGTCTTTTCCATTTCCATATGAATTTGAGCATTGTGTTCTTTCTACTCTATGAAGACCATCATTGGAATTTTGATGAGAATCACTTTTGATGATCTGTTCATTCCACAATATTAACTCTGCCTATTCGAGAGAATGGAAGGCCTTTCTATTATCTACTACTGCCTTCAACTCCTGTAGTCAGTGTCTTGAAGTTTTCTTTCTAGAAGTCTTTCACTCCTTGATTAGGTTTACTTACAGGCATTTTTTTAAAAGTTATTGTGAATAAGGTATTCTTCTTAATTTTTTCACAGTAGTCAGTCAATGGTGCATAGAAAAATGATTGGGTTTTGCATGTTAATGTTCTATTACAGTTTTTTTTTTGAAAGTGTCTGTCAGATCTAAAAATTTATGGTCGAGTCCATATGGTCTTTTAAACATAGAATTATGAAGTTCATATGTAGGGATAATTTGGCTTCTTTATTTCCTACTTTTTTCCTTTGATTTCTTTCTTTTGTCTTACTGCTCTAGCTAAGACTTTGAGGAGCTTGTCATGTGAGAGTGGAGGGTCTCGGAATCCTTGTTCACGCCAAGTGTTACAGGAATTGCTTTGAGGGTCTCCCATCTAGTGTGACAAGCTACAGGTTTGTCAGCTTTAGCCTTGGTAAGTTGAGGCACATTCCTTCTTTTCCTAATACCTTCAAGTTGTTTATCATGAAGGCAGGTTGGACTCGATTCTACAGCATCGAGTTTGGAAGAGCAAAGGTTCTGCTCCTCTCCTTTCCAGTGCCCATTTAGGCAGAAGACTCCACACGCCACATGTCCAACCTTCCCACCATCATGAAGAAAATCTTAGGGTTCTCACCTTTTTGGTTCTCTAAACCTTTTCGAAGCTCAGGGAATTCCATTCCAACCATGACTTGTCGGCATGGGGCATGGGCTTGGGTGAGAGGTGAGATACCTGGAAGGCCATTTTTTCCCCCAAGGACCTGGAAGCTAGGTCTCATCTACAAAATGGGCACCTTCCTATTTCCAGGCACAGGTCAGACTGCCACCTAAGCTGCCCTCCCCACCATTGCAGGAGCATGGTGCAAAACCTTATTTACAAAGATGGGACAGCTAAGCCTACTGTTTCCCATAGTATGCAGCACAACTTACTGAGAAATTAATTCACCCATGAAGGAAAAGAGATAATGAACATACTTCTGCAAAATAAACATGGGGAATGGCAACTCTTGGATCACAGGATGTGACAGTTAATCCTGGGTTTCAACTTGATACACTTGGCATTAGCTAAGATCACAGGGACCACATCTGGCAAGACCAGCTGAGATCACCTGAAGATGTTATCTGGATAATACAAAGATCAGCCTTAGATCCTATGGGAACCTCCATAGATCCCACTGGAACCTCCCAGTAGTGGACCAGATAAAAGGAATCACAGAAGGAAAAGAGAGACCCCAGGAATACTCTACCCTGTGGATGTCTGCGGTGACTTAGCTGCCTACAGCTTCAGCCACCAGCCATGTCACCACTGCCGTAAAAGTCTGTTCTCCCCTCGGGAACTGTAGGTTGAATAAATCTCCCTTTCTCCCTTTAGATGTTTGACTTTGGGTGGTCTCTCACAGCGATAGTGAAGAGTAACCGTTACACAGGACTTTCTTGCCTATGGACACCAATGGAAGAAGACGCGGCCATCCTTCATGGAGGACAAAGGCAGGTGTGGGCACAAGGTTCCCTTGCTGTGGCCATAAATAGGACATTGACTTGGATGTTTCCTGTCAACATCGAGCCTAATCCTCCCCTGCCTCCCGCAGCGCACACCTCTTTCTGTGGTTTCTAGCGCCATTGGTTTCCTGTACTACAAGATCCACTGGAGGCCTGGGAGGGAAAGCGGGGAGCTGCCATTTGTTCTCCCAAGTGACTCGGCCTCCCAGTGGACTTGGAAGGAGTTTTCCAATTTTTCTTCGAACTGTGGTTTGCTTTGGTTTTCGGCAGCATTAGAAAGGGCTTTGAATATTTCATCGGCGTAGTTGGCACAGGGCTGAACACCTGGTGGGTGCTAAATAAATGCTTATTGATTGTGTGCAGAAGGCGGGGGCATGCGGAGCACTGTTGCTTGGCTCCTCTCGTGTCCGCCGCTTCCGAAGCATCAGATCATCACGATTTCCAAACACCGTGAAGGAAGAGGAAATGGTATCCTAGAAGAACATGTGTTTCTCTTGTTGGATGGCCTTTCCTGGGGAGATGTGAACACTATCTCTAACCATCCCAGGCATGATTCCCCCTGGTCTAATTAGAGCCATCGAGTTTGGGGGTTGTTTATGACGTCACATTCGAAGAGTTGCTTGCAAGAGCAGGAGACGGGAGGGCAGAGACATCACCAGTAAGTACACCCCAGCATGATGTCGACCGATGGAGATGCACCCTGGGCCTCCCTAGACGCCCTGCCCTCTGGTGCTTGTTCGAGGCCTGAAGTTTGACAAGCATTTGAGCTTTCTGAGGTCGTGGGAACCGCCTCCTTCTTCCCTCCGGGCGTGAAAGCTATAAGACATCTTTTATTTCCCCTGCATCCTTGTGCACCCCATGGTTAAGCACTTGCATCCAATGACTGCAAGGCCCGCCTTTGACCCAATGCCGTGGCTGTCACTCTGCATGGCTGAGGCGAGTGGCGAAGGAAAGAGTCACCAAGTAAATTTGCATCCTCCTTGCCTGGGGTTTGACAAGCTAGCTCAGCGGTTCATCATGGGCCGCAGCGGTCTCCATCTTTCGGTATTGTGCTCGCACCCCAGTGGGCCAGAGTATCAGGAGGAGATGTGGGGCGCATAGGTTCTTTGTGGGTCTCCACATGCCTGTTCTTACCTGGATACTCAGGCAGCTGTCAAGAGAAAAGAGGAAAACTTCAACCTCCACCGATGAGGGTAGCGCCCATAAATAAAAATGTCATTTTCCCCCCGAAAGGGAAATTAAATTATGAATTCAGAAGTTCATAGTCATCTGTTTTTATTGTTGCCTAATGCCTTTTAGATGTGCAGAGGCCCTGCAGAAAAATCAACTCCGAAGCTGCATAATTAGGGCATCTCTCACAGTCATAAATGCTAATCCTGCTGGAGAGCAGATTGAGAATCCACGGGCGGGAGTTTCTGGCACCAGGTACCTGCAGCTCCTTTTCTTTTTGAATAATTCATTATTTAAATACTCGGGTGCACGTCCTGTGCGGCCCGCACAGCACACGAGGGCTGGACACGTAAGAGACTGATGTCTCCGCTAGTTGAACCATGATCATCGGGCTCGGTGCTGTGGCTTGGCGTCACGGGGCGGCCATCGCGAATGATGCCATAGTTTCAGTTAGTCACCCCAGGGGCCAATTTAGGGACACTGCGTAGGATCTGCTGTGGGACAGTCACCAGGCAGAGACTGGCTTTCAGAGCTGAATAAGGTGCTGGTTTTAAGATACAAGAACAAAGGTTTAGGAAGTATGCAGGAGTGGACATGGCCATTCCTTTGACGCTTCAGAAGAGACGTGAGACAAAGGGAAGAGGGGGTGTCCCAGGATCGGTTTTTAATCCTGGAATGCTGACTTTGGGGTTCAGCCACAGGCCCACCCTCTTCCAGTATCCAAACAATGTCTCATCTTCAGTGAGGGCTCTCAGGACCCCGGCACAGCGGCAGAGACACTACAAGGAAGCACCTACTGCCGAGAGTAACTTTATGGAAGGCTGCGGCCTACTGTGAGCCGCGAGCCTCTTCCATGTCTGCCCTTCGGTGCCTTGGAAAGAGATACATTCACTCCCTTGTATTTTCAAAGATGAACCCAGACTCGGTTGCAAGCCACAGAAAGCAAATAGCTTCGCCTAAGGGGCAAAGGATCACAAAGATATGGCGGCTTCTGTTGCATCCAAGGCAGAGGGGTCTCCCCAGTGGTTGGACGTGCCCCTCTAGCCTCTGCCCTTCGGTGCCACCTTCCACTTGAGTGAGCAGCATCCAGAGTGTTCTGCATTCTGGCACCTGGCATCCGTGCCCGTGAGGTCCATGTCTGCGAGGGTCCGGGCCCCCGGCTCTCCACAGACGCCCGTGGTTCTTCAGAACAGATTTTGATTGACCTCCTATGAGCCAGATGCCCATTGCGGGTCACTCACTGGAACCCAGTGTGAAGGTTGTTCCAGGACTGGCTCAGTCAGCCCAGCTGCCGCCAAGAAATAGATGTGTCGTCTTGGATGCTGCGCGAGCTTCTCTGTTCTCAGCTTGGGGGTCTGGGCGCCTGGGCCGAGGGTGACAATCCATCACATCTCAAGCGCTGTGCCTGCTGGACTGAGTGGCCGCTGCGTGACCTTCCCTGTGCTTCTTGCCAGAGGAGTAAGAGCAGACCCGTTTCCCTTCGCCAGGAAGGCCTAGGGGTTCGCTGCAGAGGAGCCCTGGTCCGGGGAGTGGCTGGACTATTTATTGCACGAGGAGAAGGCTGGGAATTTCAGTGCCATTAGCACAACATTGGCTGTAAAGATTGTGGCACGGAGGCAACATTTCTTTTATGTTGATAGTACAGTAAGAATGTTCAAATGGCCGTGAACCGCGCGTTAGGCTGAATGCATGTGACTAGGTGTAGCCTTTCTTCTTTCCCAGCTGTAACCTGTAATTTTCTAGGAATTACACAAGAATCCTATTACAGTAAAAGGCATGTCTTATTCCCCTTGCACAATCTTTAAATTTTTTTTTAAGTTTTTCTTTTTTCTTTTCCTGTGTTTTTGCCCTCTCTCTTCTCTCTCTCTTTCTGTGTGTGTGTGTGTGTATCAGAGGGCACTGTGTGTACCTGTGGAGGTCCAAGGGTGACTTCAGGAATCACTCTGGATTATGTTACTTCCTTTTTGCTTTGCTCTGGAGTTTCCCAGGCTCCACCTTCCAGGACTGGAAGTATAGTCCACCACCATTTCTGCCTGGTGTTTTTATGTGGGATCCAGGATCCAAATTTAAGACCTTCTGCTTGCGAGGCAGAGGCTTAACCTTTGAGCCATTTCTCCAGCCCTAAAAATATTTTTGAAATTTATTTTATTTTTAATTTAATATTGTAAGCATAAATATAGTGAATTTATGACATTTTCACCATTTAGTCCCCAATCCCATCCCCCCTCCTTTCCCCCTTACAACCCTTCATCTCCCCTACCAGATACAACCTTTGTGACTCACACTTACACCCTGTCAGTTTGCGGTGCTCTCCAAGTCACCTTGAAACACTTTATAGTCTCATTTACCAAAAAAACAGGAGCTAGGGAAGGAGGGTTCTACTTTGAGATGGAACCTGCATTGCATACAGGCCACCACTGCTAAGACAGTTAAGTATGGCTGGATCTTCAGAAGTCCATAAGGGCGCCTGGGTGTGTCCTGTCCCCCTCTCCCACTCTCCACTCCCCACATTGTCCCATATGCCGAATTCCTCTCTCCTCACTAACCTGGCTTCTAAATCTCTCTCTTCATTAGCCTGGAATCTAAATCTAGGCTAAAAATCTCTCCTTAGTAACTCCACCTCCGCTTCTCCCAGGCTCCTCCTGAAACCCCTTTTTGTGGCATGTAAGCCAATCCCAGCTTCATGTGAATGGAGGGCTCTAGAAAGAACTTGACAGGTGACAATGTAGAGTGGCGTCTCTGGCCCATGTACCCCTGCTGCGTACAGCTGATCTCCTTTCAAACAGATGCGGGAAACTGAGTCATGACAGCTTGGCAGTGCACGGGAAGCTCCTGGGGCCAGTCCCTGTAGATAAGGGAGAGGGAGAGAGGAGTCTCCCACAGACCCAGAACCTGTGGTGTTTGTTGTGGCCAGTAGGTTTACAGCACCCTGTCAGTTTCTCGTGAGTGGTCTTGGAGCCTCTAGACCACTGTGAATCTTGTGTCCTCTACATGGCCCAGGGTGTTTTAGGGTGCTGTGTTGCTAGAAGACAAAAACCTGATAATTGCCAGGCAAGCAGAGTCAGGCCAGCCCCAGAGGAGTGGATTCAGATAGTGACTCTGGGAAAGGATACACAGGTTTTCTAGCTACTTCTCCTGTTGCTTCTGGGAGAAAACTCAAGCAACACAGGGGAGCAATGGTGTATATTTGGCCTATAGTTCCCCAGGGGGTTCCCCACTAAGGGTGGGGCTCACACAGCAGGAAGCCTGACTGGAGGCAAAAGCAGGAGGCTGGCACAGGTCACTGCAGATAGTAGAGACAGAGAACACAACCAGCCAGAGGAAGCGGGGCTGGGCTACCAGACCTAAGGCCCGCCCCCTCCCACACGCCTTCCTCCAGCAAGGCTCCACCTCTTAAAGGCGCCGCAATCTTCCCAAACATTAGCACCAGCTAAGGGTCAAGCGCATGACCCTGTGGGGTGACTCAGATTCGAGCCCTGAAGGCAGCCCCAAGCCGGATGATTTGCTTCCCTCTTTTTTGAGGTCCTTGCCTAATTTGCATTTCTTCCTGACCCAGATTTCTCTCCTGACTGTCTTTATCCTCGTGTCTCTAAAATCCAAGATGGCACTCTATGGTATAAGCTCCCTGGGAATCTTCACCTTGACCCTGGGGTTTGCACGGAACCCGTCCGCCAGCAGGCTGTCACCTGCTGGGTCTTCGTGTTTTTCCTGACATCCCTGGGAGGAGCATGGGCAGAACAGACACGCTGCACAGCCTTGGGCTAGCGTGCAGTCTTCGTGTTAGCTGTCTTCACAGCCAACAGCGGTGGCCAAAACCATCTCCATTCGGTCCTGTCTTTTCCCGCGCTTCAGTTCTAAGCTTCCACATTTCACCTGCTTTCAGTAGCAGGAATCTGACATCCCACCGCCCAAGTTCTAGTCGCTGAATGTGACTCACAGAACCCCACCCACAGCAGAAGGAGAGGGTATGGGCCAGACGCTGGGCTCTGCTTCTAGGAAAGTCACGAGGCTTGCAGGGTGAGGCAGGAAAATTCAGCTTTCCAAGCGGTCACATTTGCAGAAAGCCAGGAGGAAGTCTCCCGCAAACCAGAGGTGCTTTTGTTCTATCATTTTTTTTTCAAATACTTTTTCATGTTTGCGAAAATAAATGAGGCATCTCTGATTATGGCAAGGAGCCATGGCTCTGTGTGTGTGTGTGTGTGTGTGTGTGTGTGTGTGTGCATGCGTGCATGTATAATCATAAACACTTAGGAGCCAAGTCACTTTAGTTAGATATCAAAAACAAGTTCACCCCTAAGATCCAAGACCTCCTCAGTCAGGGGTTGATTAATTGGCTCAACAGTGTCAGACATGAAATTCCCTCTTGGCGAGCTGTCTCACAGCCAGTCAGAGCAATTGGTTACACTGTTAACAGTCCTTCCACTACTGCACCAATGGACTCATCCTGCGTGACAGATTGCTGCTACCGCTTGTTCTTGTCTGTTCTCCCCAAGAAGTCTGTGTGGCACCGTCAGGTGCTGTGGAAGCTACCGGCTGGAGCACACCTCCAACTTAGTTCCAGCATGATACCTCTATATCTAGTCGCCACGGAGCATGGTATCCTTGGCAACAGGGTCTGACGGACTTGTTCTGGTGGGCAAGCTAGATGAGTGACAAGAACCTTTACTGTTTGGGAGGCTCTGGGCACTGCTGAGGAAGTGGCTTACACCGGACCTGTGGGCGCAGCATCCAGTCCTCAGGGGTGTCTATCTCCCCCCACTCTCTCTCCATCTTCTTCATCCTGGCATACACCCCTGACTTAAGATTTGTAATTGCCCTTAAAAAGAACAGGTGAAGAGAAACAGTGCCAACATGCGGGATTGAAGGCAAGGGCATGTCACTGCCCTGTGTTCTAAATGAGGCAGTATTTAGATGCTGTCGTTTTTAGCATCAGATAAATCTCTGTTACCCGTGGAGCTCTTAGGTCCTGCTGCAGAGAGAGATCTGGAAAGATGGGCCCCTTCCACTCAAGAGCCACACACTGCTTTGTGGTCCCATCTGGCTTGTGGCCATGGGGGGTGCAGATGGGCATTTTTATCGATCAACTCTTCCTCAGGAAACTGAGGCGGAGGATGGTGAGACTTCAACGGTTGAGGCTCCCAGGCAGAGGTGCCCATCTGAGCCGGGGTCCTTCCTGGCACGGTGTCTCCGCAGCACCCAGCTCAGCCATGCGCAACAAGAGAGCGCCTTTCCCTGCTGAATGCTCTTATCTTCCCCGGGGTTGAGGACGCTCTTTGTGCCTGTAGCAGTCTGTGCTTGTTCCTTTCAGGCCTGGCAGCAAAAGGAGGCATTGGGAAAAGCAGCGATTATCCCTCCTGGTTCCTTTGTGCAGAGCTCTGTAAATAATTTAGTTGGATTGGAGGGTCTAGAGACTGAAAAACATACTGAGGCTCTTTGGTAACCAGGAAGATTCGACATCAGGAACTTGAGCATCCGCAGGCAGGGAGCGTGTTTGTTTGAGCAGACAGGACAGGCTCACCTGAGACCAGGCAGGAGACTGGAGTTGGTCCCATCGCATCGAGGAGAAGGAGGAGGAAGAGGAGGAGGAAGAAGAAGAGGAGGAGGAGGAGGAGGAGGACAGGAGGAGGACAGTTTTCTTTCTCTGGCACATGAAGGTCACCTTTGCTGCGTCTACCACTGTATCCTGCACCCCCGTAGCCAGAATTCTGGAACCACCTTGGGCGAGGTTGGACAGTACCGTCACAGGCCTGAGCCTGCCGCTTCCCCTCCTGCTGCACTCAAAACCTGGATGAAACAAAGAAAATTGTGTTTGCCAGGCTGCCAGCTGAAGTCACAAGATTCCGAGCACCGCGCAGCGCTCTGGGATGCCGGCGATTCTGCCCCGGGAGGGGACGTCCGCCGGCCCCGTGGGAAAGCTTGCACCCCGGACATTTCAGAAAACTACATTTAGTACCGAGCTGAGACCCCACATGCTGCTCATGGACTTGGTGAAGAGTTGCTGGTTTCCCACCCAGAGAAGTGCTGAAGTTCCCATCACTCCTATGTGTCCAGGCCTGAAGCCAGGCCAGTACCCAGGCGGCAGATACGAGGTACAGCTGGGGTGAGCGTGTGGGAGCTCGGGTCAGGACGAGTGCGGATGGGGGTCATGGAGGTGCGTGAGGCACGCAGGCCAGGCAACCTTTAGAATTTTTTGACCCTTTATTTATTTATTTATTTATTTTTGCCGTGCGTTGGTGGGGATGGATAAAACTGTCCTCACTCAAACATGAGCTCCACAGACCGCTGTGTGGGACTCAGATATCCACATCTGGAAACTGTAGTACACTCTATGATTTCAGTATTGTCCGCTCTGCAAGTTTGTAGGTCCCTGTCCTTAAAAACAAATGTCTACTTGTTTCCCGGTGCGTTCCGGGGAAAATATGCATGATTTGCCTTGATCAATGTCAGATAACATGATTCTACAACAGTCTTGTATTTTTTAAGAGTGAGCTCTAATTTCCAAGCACAGACAACTTTTTGGGGAGGAAAGGGAATGCTTGAGAGATTGAAAGTGTCCCACGTTACCCTGAAATGAACACGTTACCCTGAGAGACATTTGTATTCTCCATCTGGTATTAGCTGCAAGCAGTTATCTTTTCAGAAAATAAACACACATGAAATCTGATCAGCTTTGTATTGTACATGGAATAAATTATGAACGACACTGTAATTGACTCCAGGATGGCTCACTTACCCGTCTCTTTTGATGAATGTAACATGCAAATTGCTAATGCTTTATGAGAAGCCGACCTTTTGAATATTGATGCTGTGATTAGGAAGGGTTCTCTGAATGCTGGCAAACACTTCGGATCTTTTGTTCTCTGTGCTTGGCAGAAAGGAAGCCGGCCCAAGGTGGGAACTGGTTTTACAGGGTTCAAGGCTGGCTTCTCCTGGCTCCAGCCCTGGGAGAGTAAATTTCCATGTTCACAACAGAGACGCGGAGGCCACAGGAAGAATGGTGTTCATTAAATTCAGTAATCGTTGTTCATTACTTCATTGCCCAATCAGCCAGAGCAAAAGGTGTGCAATTAGAATATAATTGAAAGGAACCAGAGATGTTATTATTCACAAGTAATTAATCGGATGGGGACAGAATTTTATCTTTGTATAATTTCCACTGAGGGTATTTTCCAGGCCTCCAGAGAGGGGGAAACTTGTTGAGTCAACCACCATGCATTTTGTAGTACTGCTCAGGGCTCCCCTCTACTTCCTACATGGCGAGCACCCACTCTTGCTTTCCCTTTTTGTGTCTTATCTTCCTGTATTCCTTCATGATTACGACTATAATGGTTACTCTTTTCTATTGCTGTGAGAGAACACCCAAAGTCAAACAAACAATTTAAGGGGGGAAGGGAGATTAATTCAGCTTATGGCCGGGGCCGGGAGGTGCAGTCTCTCATGGCAGAAGTGGCATGGCTGGCTGGCAGAAGCTGGAGGGGCCTAGGTCACTACAGACGTCTTGGAGGCTGAGAGCCGCCAGACTGCCAGCTAGCGCAGACCTCTCCAGAAGTAGGGTGGGACTAAATCCACCCGGTGACTGTCTTCCTCCAGCGAGGCTCCGCCTCTCAAAGGTGCTGTGACCTTCCCAAATGAGACTGGGGGGACACATTTCAAATCGTGACAATGACCACACTGAAGATAACGTGAAAAACGAGTGTTTTTGAAAAATCTTCAAATTTATTCTCACAGCTACTTGTTTGCGCGGCCTTGTCCTCTCCAACCACATATAGCAACAGTCTAGCTAACTGCTTGTGACTTCCAGCTCCCTGCTCTATAAATGGACTGGCCAGTTGGGGGGGTTTGCTGCACCATATATGAAAAGTGGTCCAGAAAGTGTCTGCTTCCTGGGCTCCAGGCCAGGCCAGGTTTGAAGACCACCTGACAGGTCCCGGGTCTCCTGTCCCTCTGGACCTTAATTTTGCCTGACTTTGAATAGCAAATAGTTCAGGATTTAAAAGGCTACAAATTCATTGAACTATTATAGGTTATTTCCCCCCTGGGGCACATCAGTACCCCTCAAAGGAAGGAGCGAGCCTCCACAGCCAATTTCCCAAGCCGACTCACCAGAGCTCCCGATGAACAATCTCCAGGCCCTGACATTGGCCTGTGGCCCAGTGACTCCTCCCCTGTCAGCTCCAAGGTCATCCGTCAACCTGTTCAGAGCTTTGGCCATGAAGTGCCCAAGGGTTTGAAAAATGGGCGCGGTCACCGGGATAAACTCTCCACCACAGCCGCTGCATTCAGGAAGCTGCCTGATCTTCTGACAAGTGAATTCGTTTGATTTTTTGTCTCTGGGGAAAACCTGACAGATCTCAAGTTCTTCCTTGGGTCGGGCTGCAGCGAATCTGCTGCTTCAAATGTCAGGTCGCTGCTCTAAAAGCCACGGCCTTAGTTCTGAACCATGTTCATGCTTAGGACACCGCTGTGCTTGCGATGGCAGTGTAAGTATAGCCATGCAGCCCAGGGGTGGTCCGGCCACACCTCGTCTCCTCCTTCAGTTGCCTTTAGCAGGAGCCACAACAGAACCTGATGTGTAGAGTGGAGGCTGGGGCAGGAAGTGGGCACAGGTGAGATGCTAAGAGCCCGGTGCCTTCTGCTGGCAAAGCCTGGGTAAGAAGCCCGTGATGCTTAGAGACAGCTGCAGGTTTGATGTGGACACATTCGTAGAGGATTAGTAATTAAGCCCTGAACATGCCTACAGGAAGGTGTCTAATCGACGGGGAGCGCCCAGCCACGGCAGATGGGATGAGTCCTGAGGCAGGTGGGCAGGAGGGGGACATTCTCAGCACCAGCTTGGGACGCTGATGGTCAACTCCTGAAGGGAAGTGGTCAGACCAGCGGATTCCATGAGCATAAGCCCACGGCCGTCGTTCCTTGGCTGACTCAGGAAGTTGGCATGCTCCAGCTACTCGGACAGATGTGCTGGTCTGGAAAGTAAGGTCTGTGTCTCTCAGTCCTGTGGATATGGCGTGGTCAGTTCTCTTGGGCCTTGGTGTTGGTGTGAACTGTCCTGCTGGACTAAGAAATGTCACCAATTTGTAAGCTAGAGTCAAACCTCGTCTTCTCTCTTAAGACGTTTGGTCGTGAATTTTCGGCACTGTGTAGGCAAACCGCAACAAGGTCCCAAACTATCAGAGCGAGATGCACAGAGCGCATCCCGTCCCACGCATGTGTTTGAGAAGTTGAAACAACAAGGAGGTCAGGCCTGGGCTGTGGATAGGTCTGCCTTGGGCTGCGGCGGCTGCTCGCATCGGGAGCACCTGGGCTTCGGCACCTTTGGGTGGGCACGGCTCTGACAGCTTCACCAACCTTGGGAAGCCACGAGCGCCTCCCAAGTTGAATGTGAGTGAGCATCTTTTTAACTTTCTAGTGACAGCCGTAGGCTAAGGCTTGCAAGCCACTGCCTGTCCATCCCTCTTCTGATGGGTGGCGGTTTCTAGCTCCTCATGAGATGGACAGGGAAGGTCTTGCCTTTGGAAGTCACTGTCTAACCGTGGTTCCACTTCGGTCACCATTTGCTTCTCCCTTCCATCCATCCTTTTTTGTTTGCTAGTTTTTTTGAGGGGTGGGCGATTCAGCCATCAGTGTTTGGTTCTGGCTGGATGTAAGGATCGTGCTGAACTTCATGAGGCTACCCATTCTTTGACCCAGAGCCAAGGTTACGGGACTCGCCCGAGCATAACAGCGCCACAGCATCAGAACCAAAACAGACCACCCGGTGTGTCTCGCAGGAGCGTCCCACACCTCCCACGCCACTTCTCTTTAGATTGGTTCAGATTCCCACTAACCTTCTCGAGCACACGGACGATAATTCACAATGGCCACCTTTGGATTACACTTTGTCCATCTCTTCATCTCGTTATTTCTGCGTCTTTCTTGACGGATTGTCCTCTTGGTTGTCTTTTCTTGCTTCTTTGTATATCAGGCAGATTTTTTAAGTTCCGTTTTAGATATTACAACTTTTGTAGGTGGACATTTGAGGTTGTGGGCTCCTGGAAGATGGGTTCCTGCAGGAAGTTAAGCTGCTTGCTCGCAGCTTGGTCCCGTGAGAGCAGAGGGAACCGGGGAAGCAGCCTGTGGTGCTGCGGCTCAACCAAGAGTGATTTTGCTCCAGGGTGTGTCTAGGAATTTTTAATGGGCTGCTAGGCTGAGAAACTTCACTCTGGGCGCTGTGTGTGTGTGTGTGTGTGTGTGTGTGTGTGTGTGTGCGTGTGTATACTTGTGTGCTCATTCACATGAATGTATGTTCATATATGCATATGTTCCCAAGGAGGCCAGAGAGCAGCCTAAGGTCATTTCTCAGGCACCGTCCACTGTTTTTTGATGCAGGCTATAACTGGCTTAAGACTCACTACGTAGAGTGGGCTGACTGACCAGTAAGCCCCAAGGAAGGGTCTTCTGTCCCCTGTGTCCCCATCCCCCCAGCCCTGGGATTGATTACAGGTGTACACTCTTACAGCCGTTTTTTTTTTTTTTTTTTTAATATGGGTTCTGGGGATTGAAGTCAGATCCCTGTGCTTGCAAGACAAGCACCTTGCCGACGGAGCCCTCTCCCAGCCCCTGGGCCCTGGGCTTTGACAAGGGCTTTCGAGGTGTGTCTTTAGGTCTTAGGAAATAAAACTTTCAAGAGTTAAGTGCTCAGGTTCCCAGAACACCTGATTCGGTGACTAGAGGTCACTAAGACCGAACAGGAAGAAAACAAACATTTCCTTTCTACTCACAGTCATCAAAAGCCACAGGAGATCAATGTTACTTGTTTCCCCAAGCTGGCCAGCCTGGGCCAAAGCAACGTCTTCCGGGTCTCACTTTTCTTCCCAAAGCTTCTCCTTGCAGAGGCGCCTTCGCGCCGTGTGCGGAGGCTCCGGCGCAGCCGCAGTGCCAGCTCTCTGGACGCACAGGCAGGGTAACGAGGGACCAGAAGTATGGCGAGTGTCTCTGCCCTTGGCAGAAGCCAGGAACCGCCGCCTGGTCGCAGGGCTCATCTGCGGTCGGCCTGGATCCTTGGAGGTTCTTCCCCTGGCCATGGCTGGCATCTCATCTGGTGAGAGCGCCCACTGGGCCGTGGCCAGGGCTTCCATGCCACGAATCTGCACTGGCCATTGCAGAACCTTCATGTCATGACCTCCCCCATCCCCTCTCCCAGCACTTTCTAGTAGTTTCTGTCCACCTGCCAGAAGAGGGTGACCCTACAGGAGGAAGGGAGGGAATGGCTGACCCTGAGGTCCGGTGCGGCCCACTCTCCAGTCTCGAGGCCCCTCTCTTGCTCCTAGGAGGCTGACTGTGGGAGGTTGATGTCTTGGGGTGGCGTGGAGGTGGCGTCACAGGTCTGGAGTCCCTGTGGCTGCGTCAGGAGGCTTGTGTGTCTTTCAAGGCTGCAGTATCACTGCACTGCGTAGGATTCCATTGCAGGCGGGATATGATTGACTTCAAGGCCTGTGCGATCTGGCATCCTCTCGGCTGGTTTCCATAAGGCACTGGCCCTGTCGGGGAGGCTGTGGCCCTGTTAGCCAAAGCAGGAGACGGGAAACGGTGAGTCCTAGGTGGTTAAGGGCAAGAGCAGGCACTGAGCACCTCTGGGGTCTTGCTGGCCAAGAGACCATGTCGGCTGTCCTGTCTGAACTTGCTTTCCTCACCACAAGAGCAAAGGCTTCTTAGGGCTTCTACCTGAGGGGCTGAGTCGGGCATGGGGGTCATGGTGGAGGTCGTGGTCCATAAGTTCTGTTGCTCCCAGTTTCAACATACATCATTCTGTCATCTCCAGATCTGCCATAGAACCTGGTATGACGACACGGTCCTCAGACTCTGGGAAAGTTATAACCAGTGCTCGCTCGACCATGCTGCTCGGTTATCCTTGCCCGTCCCCACAGTGTCTGGGGACAGGGATGTCCGACTGGCTCAGCGGATCCTCTACCACCTCAAGAAATTCAGAGACAAGCTGGCCATGGCTGATGGTGATTTCCATTGAGTCCATCCCTGCTTTGGTCGCTCAGAGTTGGTCACTAAGAGGCTCATGGGAAAGTGAGGTCCCACGCACTTTGCCGCTGCATGGGGAAGCCAGGACGAGGGCAGACAGCAGCAATAGACACTGGATCTCTCTGGGAACTCCTGCCAGGGGTCTAAATGGGGTTTTACCATCTTATAAAGTGCCAGTCCTCATAGAGGTGCCGGCATCTTCAAGAGCGTTTCCTAAGAACGTGACCCTGGGTTTTGAATGGGGTGGGGTTCAGATACCTACAGGGTTTTGAATTTCGTGTGTGTGTGTGTGTGTGTGTGTGTGTGATGCTGAGATCAAACCCAGGTGTGCTAGTACATTATAGGCAAGTGGTTTACCACTACCCAACTCCTTGTCCTAGAAATCTGTTTTTCACACAAATCCTTTATTCTCATAAAGGCCTGAAACACTGCCCCAAAGTTCCAGATTTTTCTTTTGCAACCACAGGCGTCCACAGGAAAGCGACCAAGTAGCCAGTGTGAAGGCAGGCGCTGGCGTGTGCAGCGTGGGGGGAGAAGCGCATTAGAGATGCGCATGGTCAGGCCGGGCCACTTTGTGCTTGGAGCGTTGAGAGGCGGAGACGAGACAAAGGAGGCTGGTGTGGGCATCCCTGAATCGCCCTATTCACGCTCGGCTCCCTGGGTGGGACACATGAATCACCCCCTACCCTTCCCAACTGGCTTGCTTGAGCTCTGTGTTTGCCCTGTGGTGCTGAGGGGGAAAGAATTCTCCCAGTCACGGTGACCCAGTGGCCGCTGGGGGAATCGGCGGCAGGAGTCCAGAGTCAGAGTCCTGGGTCAAGCACCGGCAGCTGCGGGCCTGAACCCCTCCCCCACCCTCCAAGGCTCAGCGCCACCTTCTTTCTGCAGGGCGCTTCCAGCCCTCTGGTTGTAGCTGTTTCAGCGTCTCCTCCTCCCGCAGGAGGAGAGGAAGGGAAGACAAAGCAGGCCCACTGACTTGTTCTCAAATAGTTTTCAATCGGCAAAACAATCATAACTGGAGACTTGTTTCTATTAATTTTTTCTTTGGCAATTTCACATGTGTATAAAACACATGCTAGCAGCTCTCTCTCTCCTCTGTCCCCTCTCCCTATTACCCCTGTCTATTCCCCCCACCTTCCCCATTACGCTCTCTCTCTCTCTCTCTCTCTCTCTCTCTCTCTCTCCTCTCTCACCTTCAAGACTGTTCTTTGGTCTTGCGACCTACTGGGTTTCACCTGGTTCATCTCTATGCCTCAGGTTGGAGCTGCCTGCTTTACCCCTGGCGGCTCAGGAGTGTCAGCTGAAGGCTTTGCTGACCTTCTCCCAGAATCCACAGGAGCTGGCAGTTCATGGCGAATAGGGTCCCCTGGACCCCTGCCCCTCCCATGACTGCTGTTGACAGCCTCCAGGGCCAAGGGCAGTGCTCTGCTTCTACAGTAACATTGTTTGTGTCCTGGTTCAAGAGTGCCATTTTTGCTACTCCTATTATTTTCTGAGAAGATAAAAAATATTCTGGAGCCGTTGACTATTAGGAGAATATAGGACATGTATTAGTTAGGGTTCTCTAGAGTCACAGAATTCACAGGGAGTCCAGCGAAGGCTGCCAGTAGCCGAGGTAGTTCCAACGATGGCTGCCAATGACGAACTAACTACTCAGTTCGGTAGTCAAGTGGGTGATGGCTGAAGGCTGGAGAACTCCTAGAGTCTTAGTCTAGTCGAAGGCTAGAAGGTCGAAGAAACCGGGCAGCCGGAAGGAAGAGCGATTCCTAGCACAGCTGCCAAGAAGGTATCTGTTCTCCTTGGTGGCTCCTTTTTATATGATGCAGTACTGGGAGGATCCTATGAGAGCTTTGGAGGTCCTGATAGGATCTAGGGCCGGTACAATCCTATCAAGTGGTCTCAGTTGATCCTTTCCAATGATAGTCTCAGCCCATCTTAGTTAATGTCGGATGTGTCAAGTTGACGCCCAGGACTATCACAGGATGTGTGTAAAGAGAGGAGGATACACACCGATTCCCCTATGATGTATCTGTCCCTTGTCTGCAATGAACCCAGAATTCTGCACAACTTCTGTGGGTTCAGAGCACATATCAGCCAAGCCGTAAAAGCCTGAGAGCAAATCATTTTGTGGAAGGTTAGAGATGATTTGTGAATCATAGATCCCAGACCTCCTCTTGGAGGTATTATGTGGAATGATCTTTGCAAGTTTGAGATTTTTAAAATTATATTAAAACATGAATGCTAATAAATTGCATGCTCGTATCTTCCGCTGGGACACAGGCACACAATTCAGATCCCATGCACAGTATCACTAAGTCCCCAGGGACTTAGTGGCAGCCAACTTTAGCTTGCAAGGCATTCTCCACCTGATAGAGACATTGTTTGAAAGAACTAACAGGGAAGCGATGCGCTCTAAAGTCTGTTTCAGTGTGTGGGTTGGGGGGAGACAACTAAGCACAGGGTGGTGAGATCGTTCAGCAGTTAAGGGGCTGCAAACCTAGAGACCTGAGTTTGATACCTAGAAGCCCACATGGATTCTCTCTGTTTCTCCGTCTCTCTGTCTCTCTCAAACACTTAAAAAACAAGCACCACGTCCAAGTTTCCTATATTGCAGAATTGAAACTGGGTCATAAATGGAATGTGCTTTATACATGGTTTTCTTTGTGTGCATGTGCACACTGTATGGATGTAGGATGTGTGTCTGCGCACATGCCTTTGTGCATGTGAATGCACGTGTGCGTGTGCCACATGGAATGAACTTGGAGGTCAGAATGCAGCCTCAGATTTCAGTCCTCGCCTTGTAGCAGGCTCGAGACAGGGTCTGTGTTGCTGCCGTTGACCTGAGAGCATCCAGGGACGCTTCCTCTTTCCTCTGTTTCCCATCTCCCTGCAGGAGAGCCGAGACTACAAACATTCCTACTCCACACCAGACATTTACGTGGATTCTGGGGATTCGAACTCATGCCCTCATGCTTGCGAGGCAAATGCTTTTATCCACTGAGCTGTCTCCCCAGCCACATGTTTTCTTTTGTAGGAAAAAGAAAAAAGTGTGCAGAGCGCCCCATGTGCCAGGGACTGAGCTGGGTGCTGGGAACGCAGGTCCCAAGGCCAGTCCCACGCCTTAGGCCCGCTGGTTCTCTGGCCGGGAAGGGATGCGCAGTGAGTTTCTATGTGGAGCCTGGAGGCCTCTGCAGGACAGCGACGAGGGATGTTTGGCCAGGCTTCTCTTGGGAGACTGGGGAGGGTGAAGATATTTCTGGAAAGAAGCAGCCATTTGCAGATGGCAGTGCAGGACAGGCTTGCTTGAGGAGAGCCCAGCAGCCTCTCCCCGGGGATGAGAGGGGACGGCTGGAATTTGCCAGCCAAGTTTCCAGCAAGAAGCAGACGGGTAAGAAAGGACTTGGCAACTTCGTTTCACCTGGGCTGGCATTGCTGAGAAGCCCGCTGTCTGTGGAGGGTGGGCGTCTAGGGGATGAGATAGACTGACCGGCCAGGACAGGAAGTCAGGAGAGGAACTGATTTCAGTGGCCACCCACGTCCCCACCATGTAGAATGGAGGTGCCTTGCGAATTCAGGGGCGGCTTTGTAGAGTCTCTAGAACGGCGTACTCTTGAAGTGTGGCCAAAGTAGCCTTGGAGAAGAGGCTGCTCTGGGGCCAGGGAGGTGGTTTGGTGGGTAAAGGCGTTTGCTTGCCCCCACGTTCAGTCCCCATCTGGTGGAAGAGAGAACGCAGACAACAGAGTTGTCCTCTGATCTTCTACGGCATGTCCTTCTTCTCAGATAAGTATAGTATCTTCAAAAGGGCCACTCTAGATCTCAAAGTATTTTGTAAGAAACAAGCCAGTTCTCGAGCAGTTTAAGTAGTTAGTAAAACAAGATGAACATTCTTTATAAGACTACAAGAGCGTACCGTTCACAACATCGGCCGCCCAGTCAAAAATGGCTAGACACTCACAGAATCCAGAAGGATGAGTTGTAATCAGGACGGACACTGGTTTGGAGAAGCTCCCACTGATGACAGAAATGATTCCATCAACAAGTAGCGGCTGAACAGAAGCCACTGTAAATAACATAAAGTCCATTGTTTTTCCTTTGGATTCAAGGGTTAAGGGGTGCAGTTGCCATGATGGGGAGATAAATGGGTGATTGGAAAAGTCACGAAAAGTGTGTGGAGAACCAAAGGAAATGATATGGCATGTGGTTTTCATGTGACACGATTCACAGTAGATTGGGTGCTGGGGCCAGGGGTCGTGCATTCTCAGTTGGCAGAGCGCTCATGTGGCATGCTCGAAGCCCTGGGTGCATGCCAGCACCCCCTGAAGCAGAGCATGGGGGCACCTGCCCATCATCCTTGGAAGACAGAGGCAGGAGGGTCCAAGTACAAGGTCAGCCTCGCCACAGAGCAAGCTTGAGGCCCGTCCTGACACACGAGGCCCGTCCTGACACGCAAGGCCCGTCCTGACACACGAGGCCCGTCCTGACACGCGAGGCCCGTCCTGACACGCGAGGCCTGGTCTCAAAGCAGCGCAAGACCCAGCACAGCACACAGTGGAAGACGAGGGAGAGGTTAGAGCTCAAGGAAAGAGTGTACGCAAGAGACGGAGAGCAGGGCCTGGCTGACCAGAACCACTACACTTCCAGGCCTCATGTAAGAAGGGGCAGCAAGAAGAGAGGCTCAGCTAAGGAGGTGAGGGCTCCCTGCTTCTCAAAGTAGCGAAATGCGTGCAAAAGCACAGCCATCGGATGATCAAATGATGGGGTGCAGGGTGACAGCCGAGGCTTCTTATCTTGTGGTCACCCTGCGTCCTGACCGAGGGGCTTCTCTTGTGGTCACCCTGTGTCTGACTAAGGGGCTTCTTTTCTTGTGGTCACTCTGCGTCCTGAGGCCCAAGCTTCCTTGTTTGTGGCAGAGATGGAGCTGGGGCCACTTCAGTTCCAGTGGGCTCCCAGAAAAATCACAAGCAGGCTGACAGACTCTCTGTATCTGTTTTTTATGGCTACGCGGTGTGCGATCTTGGACTAAGTGTAATACAACGCCCACTTGTTTCATGGCTGTGCAGTCAGAAGCCCTGACGGGGGCAGATGGCTCCTCTCCGGAGAGAAGACCCTCCTGTAGCTGCCTTCCTCTCACCAGAGGCTTGGGGTCCTCATCCAAGTGGGAGAATTCAGTTCCTTGGGGTTCTAGACTGAAGCCTTCCTTTCCTGGGGGACCCTTCCCAGCTGCTGCAGACATCCTCAGGTCCTTGCCACGCATCCCCCTCTCCCCCGCAGAGGGCGACTACTACATCTGTTCGCCTCTGTAAAGGTGGCAGCGTAAATCTCTGCTACTTCGAATCCCTCCATCTGCTTTCGAAGTTTCACCTGGTTGGGTCAGGCCCACCCACTATGCTCTCCCTTTCTGCGTGTGATGACTGGTGTCAACTGGGTCTAGAACCACCTGGGAGGTGCGGCTCTGGGCATGCTGGTTGGAGATTATCTGGAGTCTGTTAATGGACGTGGGAATCAGGTGAACTGATGTGACGATGTCATCTACCTTGTCTGTGGGAGGGGCTGCTTTCCACGCACAGCATCCTGGTCCACAGAGCCGGGGGAGGGAGCGGGGCAGCACGTCCATCTGCCACCCTCGGCCTGTGGGGGAGGTGAGCAGGCGCCCCACACTCCTGCGGCCCTTGACCTGTTCGTCCCGCTGGACGGTGCCTTGATCTTCTGTCTTCACTTTGCCCTGGTCAGCAGCAGGAAGGGAAACTGAGGCCCCCTGTGATGCAGCACAGTCACGGAGGGGATGGTCATCTCACCCAGGGCCTCCAAACTCCCATGAAAGGAGAGGTGAACCTCAAGGGCACATTCACCAGGTTAGGGACCTAGCAGTCATCCGTGCACTCCGCTTCCATGCCAAATTTCTTTCTTTTTTGGTAAAAAAAAATTATTTAATTCTATTAGAGTTACTTTCTTGAATATAGTGAATTTATACTATTATCACCTTAAATCTCAATCACCCCCCCTCTTCCTCTGCCCTCCTGTGTTCAAGTCCTTTTGCTTGTGTGGCTGGCTGGGTTTCATCTTTGCTTTCCGTGGCCTGCGCCTGAGTCCCTTGCTGGGCACGGATGACACATCAGTGGATAAACCACTGAGAAGCCTCTTCCATCCTCCCCGTCAGCAGGGTCCTCATCAGTCTCAGGGAGGGTGGAGCTCCTGAGATCTTTCCCCTTCTATGGTTAAAATATCGACAGGATAAATCCTAAGCAGGTCTTGTGGAAATATGCATAGCTGTCGTGAAATTACGGGCACCACAGCCCTGTTGTGTCCAGGAGAAAATGTCTGGCCACACCTCTGTCATACTTTAGGCTCTTACAATCTTAGGGCTCCCTCTTCCATGATGTTCCCTGTTCACCTTGGGATGGGGGTGGAGGTGGCTTAGATGTCCCGTTTAGAGCGAGCAGTTCACAGCCACATATTTTCTGCACTTCAGTCAGTTGTGCTTTTCTGTGATGAACACCTTCCATTGCAGAAGAAGGCTTCTATGTTGAGTATTAAGTGCTCCTCCAACCTATGGTTATAATAACATTTAAAAGGCAGTTTGATATGACATCTTTGTAACTAAACATTCATAGCCTGCACTCCCCCTGGGCCTATTCCTTCCCTCTCATAGGTTCTTGTTCTAGTTTGTAGAACCAGGAGTACGTTCCCTTAAATCTGACCGGAGAGCTATTGGTTGTGCCGTTGACATTCATGCCACTACTACTGGTGGTCACCTCTTGCCATGGTGATTCCTATTGCAGCTGCCATGTTCACAGATTGATGATGAGACTACTGATTGCTTTTCTCCCCCAGTAGCTTCCAACATACTTTCTGGTACTATGGAAGCTATCCAGCATGGAGGAAGCTTCCAGAACAGTCTTAGCTGGCTTTTTTTTTTTTTTTTTTTTTTGGTCTATGTCATAGTTAAGCACAGGTGTCAACTTGACTCTTGAGGGTTTGAGCTCTGGGCACAGTTGTAGAGAGTTGATGGTTGAGTTAAGCCCAGAGCAAACCTGAAGGAGATTGTCTAGCTGCTGGAGAAGACCCAGCCCATGGTGGGTGGGATTAGGCCCTGGATAAATCAGAGAGACCTGGTTGAGAGAGTGGGCATCCTTCTGTATATGTGGCCAGACATGCTGGTCTGGCAAGTAAGGATTGTCCATCTCTCAGCCGTTATGGTGGCCAGTTCCCTCAGCCCTGGTGTTGGTGTGTGCTCTCCTGTCAAGCTGGACTATGAACTGTAACTGGACTGTTGTAAGAAAGTAAACTCCTTGTTCCCTTAAGCTGTGTTCTGGTCATTTATCAGCAACCATGCAGGCGGACTGCAACAGAATTTGGTACCAGGAGTGGGGTGTTGCTGATAAATCTGACTATATGGATTTTGTGGCTTTTGAACGGTTCTGCTGGACAAAGTTGGAAATTCTTGAAAATTTTCACTTTGTGGATTTACAAATACCGTTCTTCAGCGTTTAGTGGGTCAATTGCTGAGAGACATTGCTTGGGCCCAATTTGTGATGAGGGAAACAAGGACTTTGGTAAAACTGAATATAAGGACGATGGGCTGGTTTGCTTGACAGAGGAGAGCTGTGTTGGCAACCTTGGAGGTTTGGATGTGCAAAGGATAGGCTGTTGGACAAATGAGTATCAGTGAAGGAAAACCTAGTGACTTGCACTGAGACGGTGGAGGATGTGGAAACAACCGTATGGCAAGTTTGTGGTTTGGAAGCTCAGATTCTTTCAGAGGGCGAAAGCCCAAGTTAAAGCTGTTTCTTTCCCTTTGCAAGTTTGGTTGCTTAGAAGAAAGGCTTTTCCAGCATCAGCGTGTTGAAGTTGGTGCAGCTGTGGCTCCAGTGGACTTAAGCTGCGTTTCAACCTCGCTTCGGAATCTGGCCGCGTCCCTCAGGTTTTCATGTAGTACTGAGGGGTTCATGGAGAGCAGCAAAAGCTTGGCACCAAGTGGCAGGCGTAGAGTCCTGCAAGGGATGGTGAAGCTTAAAGCTGCAGAGGAGAACCCAGAGTTGTGTTTGAGATGCCGGAACTGTGGGACTGCTGCTGAGGACGACTGCGAGTGGAGATTCAGCCTGGTTCAGAGGAACTCTGCTCTTACAACTTCGAGCTGCAAACAGGGACTGGGAAAGCCTCGAATCTTTGAGCCGCCTTGACTACGTGATGAGCAGCAGAAGATGGACACTGAAGTACAGGATGCGGTAATTTGCTGGACTTTGTTCTTTTTAATGTTTTCTTATTAAGATCCTTCTGTTTTAATGTTTTATCTGTTTTAAAGTGATTTAATTTATTCTGATTTAAGAGTTTTAAAGTTAAGAAACTTTGAACTTTTAAAATATTGGAACTGAAGTTTTAATGAGAGAACATTTTAAATTTGTCCATGGAATGTATTTATATTTTAACATAAATATAAATGGGGACACGGAAAGGTTACAGTTTAAAAGTGCTATTGTTTTTGTGTCAAGTTGACAAGGGGTGGAGTGTCATAGTTAAGCACAGGTGTCAACTTGACTCTTGAGGGTTTGAGTGCTGGGCACAGTTGTAGAGAGTTGATGGTTGAGTTAAGCCCAGAGCAAACCTGAAGGAGATTGTCTAGCTGATGGGGAAGGTCCAGCCCATGGTGGGTGGGATTAGGCCCTGGATAAATCAGAGAGACCTGGTTGAGAGAGTGGGCATCCTTCTGTGTATGTGGCCAGACATGCTGGTCTGGCAAGTAAGGATTGTCCATCTCTCAGCCGTTATGGTGGCCAGTTCCCTCAGCCCTGGTGTTGGTGTGTGCTCTCCTGTCAAGCTAGACTATGAACTGTAACTGGACTATCATAAGAAAGTAAACTCCTTGTTCCCTTAAGCTGTGTTCTGGTCATTTATCAGCAACCATGCAGGCGGACTGCAACAGTCTATGTCCTGTGATCACTTGCATTGCATCTTCAGCAATGGTGTCTTGCTATCAATTTCTGGAGGGCAGCTAAGAGCAACTGTTTGGGGAGTGTCATGGTTTGAACGTGAGTCATCCCTCATAGCCTCAAGTGTTTGCATCCTTAGCTGGTGGTAATAGAGGAGGTGGAACCTTACTGGAAGGAAGCACGTCACAGGGGGTGGGCCTTAAAGATGGAAGCCCCGCCCTGGTTCTAACAGTCTGCTCTTGCAGCTGCTGCTTGCTTTCTGCCTCCACGATGAATATGACCTGAGCCGCCTCCAGCTTCTACTGCCTGCCCTGCTGTTCCCACCATAATGGCTTGTATCCTCCCTCTGGAGCTGTAAGACGAAGAAATCTCCTTCTTTTAAGCTGGTTGCTTCACGGAGAGAAAGTGACTGTGATGGGGAGGGTGGGAGGGTCTTCCTGATGAATTTTCTGTGTCTGTGGAGGGAAGAAATGGAAAGAAACTTTGGAACTGGAGGCGCTTGGACCGCAGCCGCTGTCAGAGTGCTCCCCGGGAAGGGTGCCGATGTCTCGCTCTGCGTAGCCATGTGCTGCTGACGCCCGTTCTGCCTTCAGCAGACACTTGTGAGTTTTGTCGTAAATGGACGAATGGATGAACTGAAGCTCACGAAATG
This sequence comes from Typhlomys cinereus, assembly GCA_023101885.1. Lineage (NCBI taxonomy): Eukaryota > Metazoa > Chordata > Mammalia > Rodentia > Platacanthomyidae > Typhlomys > Typhlomys cinereus. The sequence goes on from JALPQD010000195.1 coordinate 2,734,212, forward strand.
CACCTTGGATGCAAGTCTGAAGCCAGGGAAAGTGGGAGTAAGCTCCGTCTGCTCCGTACTTGCATCTGGCTTCCGTACAGACTCATTGCACTCAGTGGTCCACAGACAGACAGCTGCTATGCAGGACGCCCAAGCGGAGCTACAAAATGGAAGTCACTTGCTTTATCATTCTTTTTATTAGTCACATTCTAAATAGTGAAATAGTTCCATTTCCACTTTATATCCCTTCTCCATCCAAAAAGACTTCAAGACATCTTCAAAAATGAATATCTTGAAAACAGTCCAGGACTTAGAAATCATAATGTATTGGAGAAGCAAACAGAGCTTAAGTGAATGGGAATAGTTTTCTGAATGGATGCAAACTGCTCCCTATTTTGCATTGAAGGCAAGAAACCACTTCCTGGCGTGGTGGCCTACATCCAGGAGCAAGCGTCTGGGTTCCTAGGGTTCAGCTGCCTCGGATTCTGTTCTGATTTGCAGACAGTTCACGGGAACCATGCTTTTAGCTCGAGTTCTTTACAGTGGTTTCTGGGCACCTGTGACATCTCCACGCTTGGCTCTGTTCTCTACCACGGTTTCTAAATGATTCTCCAAGCTGCCTGTAGGCCAGGGATGGGCTCAGCCAGCTGCACGAAGGAACTGGGTCTCAGTTGATGCCTATTCAAAGGGGATCCCCGATTTAAGGGAGAGGGCCGTGTGCTCACATCTGCTTACAGGGAGGAAGCAAGCTCTATTGACTTCTAACATGCATTGTGCTATGTATACAGGAACAAAGGATACAGACTCTCCTTAATCAATTCCATGAAAATCCACATTTCAGGATACCTAATTTGTGGGCACGTGTTGCCAAAGGAAAATGTGAGCTCCTTTGTTGAAAATCAGGGAGAGATGGCGTTCTCATTGAGTGCACACGCAAGCACGTGTGGCAGTCCAAGATTGACACGTTGTATCTCCCGTGATTGTTCTTTATTTATGGAGACTGAGTCTCTCAGTTGAACCAGAGCTTGCCAATGGTAGTCTACCCAAGCTGTTTGTCCACTGAGTCATCTCATTTCCCCCCTATTTTTTCTTTCTCTTGATTTTCTAATGTGCTTTAAGTTTTCTGTTGAACGGACTTAGTAAACAAAAATTATAATTTCACTTTATTAGTGTGAATTTGACTGTTCGTCTTTATAGGATATGATGCTGGTCTCGATACAAATTGAATTAAAATATTTAACTTATGTGTGGAATCACCAGGATGATGATTAGACATTCCTTGTCTCTGCTTCTTTGGACCTGAGGCTGAGGAATCTCTGCACTTGACGTGTTTCCTTCTTAGAGCGTGGAAACACGCTGGCCACGCAGCTGCCTGGGGCTCCCAGGGGAGTGAGAAGGGCGCTCTCCCGTCAGATTTAAGGGAACGTACTCCTCTTCTCCCTCGACGCCGCAGGAGTGGCGGGCTAACCCAGGGACATGGCGCAAGTGCGTTCACAAGATGTTCTACTCTTGTCACAGAACATGTGGCAGAAGGACTTAAAAGACGAGGGTCGGGGGGGTGGGGGGCTGGAGAGATAGCTCAGGGGTGAAGACTCTGCCTCACAAGCAGAAAGTCCTGAGTTCAGATCCCAGATCCCACATAAAAATGCCAGGCGGAAGGCCCTGGTGGGCGCAGCCTGGGAAATCCCAGAGTGAAGCAAGGGAGGTAGAAGCAATCCTGGATGATTCCAGAAGTCACCCTTGGTCCTCCACAGGGACACCTAGTACCCTCCCCCCCACACTAAATAAATAAATAAATGTTAAAGAAAGGAAGACAGATTGACTACAGTTCGTAGTTTCAAAGGCAGTCATGACTAATCTTCCTTGTCAACTTGGAGTTGAAATTATCTAAGAGCACCTGTGGGCGTGTCTGCTGACGGTATCTCCAGACAGGTTTAACGAGGAGAGAAGATCATTCTGAATGTGGCAGCCCTGTCTCACGGGGGTCACAGAATGAAGAATGGGGGAGATACCCGCTGAGCACTGGTACTTCCTGGTCTCTGCTTCCTGGTGCCACGGACCATGCCTCACTGTCCACCATGCCACGCTCTCCACCATGCCACGCTCTGCCAGGCCATTCTCTCTCTAGTGCCTTCCCCGCTACGATGGACTGCAATCGCCTCAACTGTGGACCAAGACAAGCCTTCCTTTTTTTTTTTTTTTAAGTTGTTTCTTGTCAGGAATCTGGTGGCAGCAATGAGAGCAGGAACCAGTAGCAAAGGTGTCGAAGGCCTTGGCTCTTGATTCTGGTCCGCGGTGACCTGGAGCATGGTGGTAGCGGGGACACGCAGCTGGGGCCAAGTTGCTCGCTCGTGACGGACAGGATGCAGAGAGAGCAAGAGAGATGAGTCTGAAGCAAGAGAGACCCAAGGGACTCCCCCAGCGGCCCACTTCCCCAACTGGTCTCCACCTCTAAAGTTCCCAGAACCCCCTCAAATAGTTAGGGACCCACATTCCATACTAAACCAAACCACGCCAGTAAGACAGACTGTTGGACTGCTCAGTGCCTTGCGCTTCTCCGAATGGCCTTGTCTCCGCCCCCTGTGCCTGCTGCAGCGCTGGTGGGGCAGAGCACGTGACCTCAGTGCAGCTGACATTCTCACGCTGCAGTTTAGACACGCTCCTCCTCTCACGTTTACTGGATTCCTTCCTGCTCTGTGCACCGCAGACTCCCCAGACTGTGAAAAGAGAGACACGCCCTAGTTCAGGGCCAGCAGGAAAATCAGCGCGCATTGCACGAGCTCCCTCAGCCCACGCAGGAGCCCCACCATCTCATCAGAGCTCCCTACAAGATACGAGTTCAAAGGAAAATGATTAAAATTTCCAAGGCAGGGATATCAAAAGCAGAGTGCCACAAAGAAAAAAGATGGATAAAGAGGATTCCGTCAGAATCAAAGGACTCAATCAACAGACTGAAAAGGTGGGGTGCCCCTGAAGGACAAGGCGTGAAGGAAGTCAGACATGGAAGGACATCCTTGGACCCTCTTCACCCAAGACATTGCAATAATCAACCGCTCAGAGGCAGAAAGTGGAACGCAGGCTGCAGGCGCTGGGGAGGGCGTGGGAAGTTACTCTCCACCGAGCACAGTTTCCCTTCCAGAGGATGAAAGCATTCTGGAAATGGATCATGGCACTAGTGCAACAACAGTGAGAAGTGTTCATTGTGGCTTTAAAGATGGTTGCAACGGGGGTGGAGAGATGGCTCAGTCAGTAAAGGGCTTGCTGTCCAAGAACGATGACCAAAGTTTGAATCCACAGCCCTCAAGGAAGAGCTGGGCAGGGCGGAATGTGTCTTTAACTCTGTTACCCAGGGCACAGTCAGACACAACTTAAGGGAGATTCGCTTGGTTGCAGAGGGGATAGAGTCTGTCATGGTGGTAATTGTATAGCGGAAGGCGTGGCTGGTGGAGAAGCAGGAGGCGAATTCAGGTCACTGCAGCTGCCACAAAGACAGAGAGAGAGAGAGCATACAGATGAGGCAGGGAGAGCCACTGCATTAGTCTCTCTCTCTCTCTCTCTGCCTCTGTCTCTATTGCTGTGAGACAGCATCAGGCTCAAACAACTTAAGGGGAGAGAAGGAGATTTATTCAACTTATAGTTCCGGAGGGGAGAGAACAGCCCTCCATGGTGGGAAAGGCTCGTTAGAAGCTGGAGGCGCTGAAGTCGTGGAGGCGGAGAGCCGCTGCCAGCTCAAGAGCAGACTCCCTCCCTCCCTCCGTCCCTCCCTCCCTCCCTCCGTCCCTCCCTCCCTCCCTCCGTCCTCCTCCCTTCCTCCCTCCCTCCCTCCCTCCCTCCCTCCCTCCCTCCGTCCCTCCCTCCCTCCGTCCCTCCCTCCCTCCCTCCGTCCCTCCCTCCCTCCCTCCGTCCCTCCCTCCCTCCCTCCCTCGAGTGGGGCGGGGCTCACCAACCTCAGGCCCATCCCTGTGACTGCCTCCCTCCAGCAAGGCTCCACCTCCTAAGGTGCCATGTCTTCCTCAAGCAACTCAAGATCAAGACATGAATCTGTGGGCGGCAAGTCGCGTTTCAAACCATGACACTCTGCAGACCTCAAGGCCGCCCCAGGGACATTCCCTCCCCCAGCAGACTCCACCTTCCCAAACTTTAACATCCGCTAAGGATTCAAATACATGCGCCTATGGGGGGCAACTCGCATTCAAACCAGATCCCTGAATCTCATCATCCAGCCAACGTAGCCATGTGGTGAACCCCTGGTTCAGCACCAGTCCTTCCTCCCACCCCCGACCCCCAATAAAAAGAAAGTGAGGAACACACCTAAAGTTGCTCCCTGGCTTCGACACGTATGTGCATGCTCAACCACCTACACATGTACACACACACACACGCACACGCACACACGCACACACACACGCACACGCACACGCACAGCTGCAGTGATGAGTTGGAAGCCTTATGTTTTTAGCCCCGTGAAGAACCATTCAAGATGGCAGCCCAGGCAAGCATGTGGCTCTTCTGTGTGCAGGTGCCTGAGTCTGAACCCACGTCCCACGTGCGCAAGGCCGGCCATGAGCCCTAACCACACAGGCTCCGGCTCCCTTGCAGGTTCTCCTGGCAGGTGTCAGATGCCTGAGGGAAACTGCCCGATGTCTTAAGATGCGTCAGGTAAATCAAACTCCAAGGAACACCAGCAACGACTCCTAATGCGTTTAAGGAGCTTGGCCTTATTAAAATAAAATTTGCATACATTAATATTCACACATTTAAAAAGGGCACCGTTCGTTTTGTTTTGGCAGATGCAGCAGTAGTACAACCAGGACCACGTCGCGCGGGAGACATTTCCTCTGACCGGGCCCCCCCCCCCCCCGGCTCTGTCCTCTTCGACATCTCCCCCGCGCCCCCACTGACCTCTGGTAACCTCCTCTTTCTGAGGGGTGCTAGCAGGTGGACTGTTAGGAAGTGTCCTACAGCAGAGGCTCTAGTACTTTCTGTCAGAAGTGTTCTCTGTGGTGTGTATGTGTGTGTGTGTGTGTGTGCGTGTGTGTGTGTGCGTGTGTGTGTGCGCGTGTGTGTACGTGTAGAGGCCAGAGGCTGACATCAGGGGTCTTCCTCTGTGGCTCTCAGCCTGGTCACTTGGGCAGGTGTGTGAACCTGACTTGTTAGCACGGTTGCCAGCAAGCTCAGGACCTTTCAGCCTCTCGCAGCCCTTACATGACCATCATTTCATGCTGGGGACCTGGATTCAAGTCAGCATTCTTGTGCGGCCTACACTTTATTGACTGAGCCTTCGCCCTGGTCCCAGGTGTGTGAATGTTATGGTCACTGTGACTGGCTTACGGGAGAAGAGGGTTGCTTAGCTGAAGCGCAGCCCAACTGGGGAGGGCGGAGCACAGCAGCGCACATCGCGATGGCCAGGAGGCCGGGGGGTCACAACGGGAAGGGGCTGGTCCAGTTTGCAGAGACACCGATGGTGCTGACTCCTCCCACCAGCCTCACGGTCCACCCCGGGCCCCGTCGGTGGCTTAAACCATTCGTTAGACCAGAGTCCTCAGGAGCAAGTGTCAGTGGACACACACAGACACATCCACACACATCCACATCTGCACGCATGTATCCACACAGAGACACACATCCACACACATCATACCACACACATCCACATCTGCACGCATGCATCCACACAGACAGAGACACACATCCACACACATCATACCACATACATCCACATCTGCACGCATGCATCCACACAGAGACACACATCCACACACATCCACACCCACACACATACATCCACAGACACAGAGACACACATCCACACACATCCACAGCTGCACGCATGCATCCACACAGACAGAGACACACATCCACACACATCCACATCTGCACGCATGCATCCACACAGAGACACACATCCACCCACATCCATACCCACACACATCCACATCTACACGCATGCATCCACACAGACAGAGACATACATCCACACACATCCACACCCACACACATACATCCACAGACACACATCCACATGCATCCATATCCACACACATACATCCACACAACACACACACACATACATCCACAGAGAAACATCCACACACGTATCTACATAGACACACACACATATACACACACACAGGTATGCTTTACTAATCTCCTAGGGGCTCTAGATCCAGTCAGAATCACAGGTGAACCATCTGGAAGCTTCCATCGTGCCTTCTCAACGTCCTCCTCGAGTCAGTGCGCTTCTCCTGCGGCAGCAGACGGCGGAGAGCCCCTGATCCACAGGCCGAGTCGACTCTAAGCCTCTGCCAAGTTCAACTCTGCAGCTTCCTCTCCTCCGTCACTTCCTTCAGAGCGCCGACCTTGACGCGGTGGGTCCCTCTCAACTGCTTGTCTCCAGGCGGCCCTGACATGGTATCTTCGTCTAGCACCTCCGTGGAGAGGCAGTGACATGGCACGTGATCTGCTCCCAGGACATGGGGCTCATAGCCAGCGCTCACCAAACTTGGCTGTTGACCACAGTGCACAGATAGTCATACAAACAGTCACACGAAGAATACCACTTCCTTGCCTCTACTGTGGGATGGGAAGAGACCCTTCCTCCAGCGTTGCCATGGAAATCACATAACACCTGCAGAGCATTAACACAGCTCACCGGAGTGCAGCTGTTGTGATTTTCTTGTAATGAACCGTGAAGGGCCAAATGATACTGTCCTTCAGCAAGACATCATCCCGCCCCTAATTCAGGGAAGGTTCGAAGGTCAAGTATAGAAAGTGTCCTTTTGAGATTGCTTCTGTCAGGCTTGACCAAAACGACAGTGACAACAAACCCAAATCAGCCAGTGAAACTACTAGTGTCAAAGGTTAGGCCCCGCCTCCAGGAGAGGAATTCCACGTGCCAGGAACTGCCATCCTCTTGCTTGGTATTTCTGCCTTTGTCTCCGTTGCTTTTCAAAGAAGGAAACCGTGGCCGTGGAGTTACAGATCCAAGTGGGTTTCTGAGTCGTCAGAACGTCCCCAGGGTCTCTGAAGTCAGAGCAACTTCGGCATACTTGAGTCTGAAGTCGTTTATGTCGTACAAGAGTGTCACTGGGGGAGGCTGGGAGAGGCGCCCAGCAATTACGGAGAGAAGGTTACACATGGTGCGAGAAATGGACTCTCCTTCTGGAGCATCATCATATGTGGCGAAGCAAGCAGAGACTATCCCCATTGACAGCGGACGGAACAGAACATGCTGGAAGGAGTGTGGAAGGAGTCCAGGGACAGCGTCTTCTTTGATATACAAAATAGTTTAGCTAAAATTGACCTCATAACTGGGTAATTAACATGCCTGTGATTTGGAACAAATTCTCTCCCTACCCCACGCCTGGTGTTTGCAGAGGAATCTGCAGTCAAGCGCCCTTTCTCCTTGCTGGCATTTCTACCTGCGGAGGGCTGGGAGCTGCCCTGCCAGGAAGATGAAGCATGCAATACGCTCTGTAGACCACTTCGTTGGCCAGCTTGGGGGGAGATGCCCCTCAAGGGCGGGGAGGATGTAGATAATCCACCCCTTTGCATCCTGACTGAACTCATTTGCAAATCAGAACCCCACCAGCAGCCACGCTTGCCACCTAGAAGGAGAAACAAGTCCTTGGCGACCCGCCAAACTACGCTCTCCCTCAGATCCTGTCTAACAAGGGAGTCGTCCCCCCATCTGTGATCAGATCGGGGTGTTATTTCAGTAATAAAAGGCAATTGAGAATCTAAATGAAAAATCTAATGCTTTTCATGCTGATTTATTTTAGATTAGAAAAAGTTAAGCCAGATGTAAACACGAAGAGATGAAGCATGAAGAGGGGTCACGGCCGAGACAGGAAGCCCAGATCTGAGCGGTTACAGACACAGGGTTGCGTTAACAGAAAATACACTGTCTGACATTAATTACTGTTGCGAAAGAGAGTTCAGAAGATCGAAAACAAATACGTAGGGGTAGCAAAGATCAATCATGCATCTGACTGGCGAGCTGCTCCTAACGGAGGCTGTGGTAAACAGGGGTAGACAGGACGCAGCACCCCAAGTGCTGTCTGCCCCCTAGTGGAACGTCCTGCGCCCCAGGAAAAGGCTTTGAGGCAGTGGGAAGAAATGTCCTTCTTCCCTCCAGAGTCCAGCACTATCTGTGGACATCCTAGAGAGAAGACCCAGCACCCAGGGCTCTGGCTCCTTGGGACAAGAGTAGACTTGGAATCTTTGTTTCTCTGTGAACCTTGTGTGATGGTTACTCTTCGTGGATGATCTGACGGTTTACAGTCATCACAGACTCACGGCATGGGTGCCTCTGTAAGGTGCTTCCAGAAAGGTTGAACTGAGTAGGGAGGACCCGCCCCTCCGCTTTATTTCCTTACCTGGCTCCCAAGCGCGGGTAGCAAGAGCTCGTGGACCACGGCTCCAGACTGAACGGAAGGAGAAGGCAAGCGTCTCATTAGCACTGCCCATTCTTCCTGACACGATGAGACCAGCCGCCTCTGGCCTTCTTGGTCACGGCGTGGTGGACGGCGTGGGGGATGGCGTGTCTTCGCATCGTGAGCCACTAAAGCCCCTCCTCCCTGAGTTGCTTTGGCCAGGTGCTGCGAGCCGGGATCAAGAAGACCAGTGAAGACACGTGCACGTGCAGAGCTGGGGGGAGGGGCGTCGCCAGCAGCTGGGCTCCATGTCCCCGGAGGATCCCGGCTGCTTGCACTTCCCTTTCCTTTCCTGGTGCCCACGAAGCTTCGGTCCCTGACTTGCTGGCCCAGGGCTCTGTAAGACTCAGGAAATTAGCTCTATCCTGGCGAAGGAAAGTCATGGGCGTGCGTGTCGCATGCTCCTAGACAGAACATGCTAGCTGCAGGAGGGCAAGTCCAATTGTGGGAGTATAGAGGGGGTCAAGTGCAAGAGTGTGGGTGGTAGGCGGGCGTGGGGGTGGGACAGAGAGTCCAAGTGTGTGTGTTCACGGGGGAGTAAAAGGAGGTGGGTGTGGGAGGTGGAGGCAGGGGAAGGGTGGGTGAGTGGAGGGGGCAATCAAGATGTTGCAGGTTTATGTCCAAGTTCTTGAGTTCAGGAGTTGAAAATTGACACCAGAATATGTGTACAGAATCAATATAGATTTTATTGGGGAGAAAAAGAACAGAACTCACAGACATGAGCGAGCCCAAAAAGAACTCACAGACATGGAGTCCGTGAAGGGTAAGGGAGCCAAAGATGGCTGCCAAGTCAGGGCTGTTTATAGGCCTTGGCAGGCCCAGGAAAACTGGCTTTTCCTAATTGGTTTGCTCCAGTTTCTGCAAACCTGGTGGGGGTTTTGGGTTCCCTACAGCTCATTGGTCTGTTCCTATCAGGGCTCAGCCCAGTCGACCTTGTGCAAGATCTCATGGTCCAGCTGTTTCTCGTGAGGATAGCGCATCTGCAATGGAGAGCACATCTCCATATCCTTCATAAACAGAGGATCGGGGAAGTTGGCCTCATCTCTGTGGGGGATCAGAGCCAGTTCCTTCAGATCGGCAGGGTGTGTTCCTTCAGGATAATCCCAGCGGTGGGGGATGACCTTCAAAGACCTTCCCAGCATGGCTGCTCTGTTCTAAGCTGCCTACCAAGTATATGAGGGCCGGGGAAGTCAAGTGTGGGAGGGGGAGGAGCCCAAGGATGTGGGCACAGGGAGTCTCATTGCAGTAGAGAGTGTGGGGGTGGGGGGCCCAAGGACTTGAGTGCAGGGGTGGAGCTGTAGTATTTCAGCCAGGGTTGAACTGTGACCTTGAGCTAATGGCCCAGGGTCATTGTCCAGCACACTGTAGGGTTGTCCCTTTCTAGAACATGGCATAGAGTTGCTATGGAACAAGATGAGCCCCAACCCATAGCCAACCAGGGAGGAGCAGTGCCCCGCAATTCTTGCCCCCACAGATGTGACCCCACGCGACTCATCAGCAGGTCTCTGAATTTCGAATCGGCAGCAGATCTGTGTGGCTTCTCCAGGAGACAGCGCCACGTCGTAAAGCAGCTTCCCGGCCCCTCGCAATAAAATCCATGAATATGCACTGCAAGCAGAATAAATTAATAGCGTAAATGGCCTTCGGTGAGTTTAGGGAAAGTTTTGCTGTCAGATCAGATGGCTTCAAACCCACGGGGAGAGAAACGGAGATTTCATGCCCTGCATGCATGAAAACTGCAGGCAAAGGAGCCCGAATCCACAGCGCATGCATGGGAATCCTGAATGCAGGGTCAGGATGGATCAAACAGCGTATGTAAAATGTCCCCACAGGCTTCTGTGCTGGAACACTGGCTCCGGCTGGCCGCCCCGTTTGGAAAGATCTTGAGAACTTGAGGAAGTGGCTGGAGAGAGTGGGTTGCCAAGGATAGACGTCACGGTCTGGGCCCACTTCTTGAATCCATGCTGTGACTTGCCTTCCCCACCCAGGGGCTGTGGGCCGGAATAAACCCCTTTTTCCCGTAAGTGGCTTTTTGTCAGGGTATTTTATCACAGTGACAGAAAGTAACTAAGATACCCTGCGACTGTGGTGGGACCAAGCAGAGACGCGGGTGGGAGACCGGGCAGCTGCCCCGTGGGATCATGCCCACAGAAGGCTCGCAGCATCTGCGAGGGCTCCGAGATCACGGCTGCTGGCTGCTGGCGCGTTGGCAGATCAATTTGCAGTTTGACCTCGGAGCCCCTCTGCGTGCAGCGCCGGGCCGTCCTCCACGCGGCGTGGGCTGCAGGGGCGGATGGCAGGAGAGTCTGTGAAGATGACAGAGCGGCTCTTTCTTGGACACGCGGGCCCTTCAGTGTCTCCGTGCCATTCTGAGTATCTTTACTTGCAAAAATCAAAAACCAACAACTCCAAGATGAAACACTGGCTGCTTCTCAGGGATCCACAGAATCAAAGCGAGATGGCATATAGGAAAAGCCTCTACAAACTGCTGTGTTCTGTGTACTGTTGAGCTTCCGGATCTTTCTAAGTGCTTGGTCCCAGTCATCCCTTTTCTGTTCCTAAATAGTGATCGATCCTAATTGGCTGGGTTCCCATTTAGATTTGTGTGCTGTGTGTGTGTCACGCTCTCCCGTCCATAAATGGAAAAGGTCCATTGGCAGAGTCCCAGGAGGCCACAGTGGTTTCTCAGGCAGCCTCAGGGTGAGCTTCCCACTGTCTTTGGTGGATGGCTGCTCTCGTTGCTAGAGAGCGCCCCATGCTGCTGAGACTGAGGCAGCCTGATTTGAAGGGATCGTCACAGTGTCCCTGGTCTCTCAGGACGTGGCTCATGCTGGTCAGAGGCTCCGTCTGTGTGGGGGTCTGGTTTGTCGGACGGTCCTGCTACTCGTAGCAGTTTCCACGCAACCCCAGCCATCAAGTCCAGAGGCCGGTGGCCACTCTGGACTGGTGGGCTTGACGGCTATTCTGCCCCCTCCCCCCGTCCTCTCTCCTGCTTTCTTCCCATCCCTTTCCTCTCACTTTCCTCCCTCCCTCCCTGCATTACTTTTATTCTTCCTTCCTTTTTTCTTTCATTTCCTTCCCCTTCTGAAAACGTTCACTATGTTTCTCCCTAGTGGCCACCACTGCACGGGGCACCAGGGGTGACACGGAAGCAGGTCCTGTCCCCAGGGATCTTCAGGCTTGTAGAGCAACAGCCTGGCTGGGGAGGCCCGCACGCCACAGAAGCCTGGGATGGTGTGTGTGTGCGTGTGTGTGTGTGTGTGTGTGTGTGTGTGTGTGTGTGTGTGCGTGTGCATGTGTATGGATGATTGGCACATGCCCTGGCTGCATGGCTCAGGAGATAACTTGATTTCCAAAGATCAGTTTGGTGCCTGTCCCCCAAGGTAGAAAAGTCAGAAAAATCATCCAGAATCTGAGGCATCAAAGGAGCTGGGTTTCTTGTATGCTCATTCCATTGTTTTGCATTGTGCTTCATGAAATCATGTTTTCAATGAATGGCAGACATGCCCTATTGCATTGACGGTGATTGCAAGATTCTACCTGTAGTTTTCCCAGACCATCTGTCCATCTGTCCTTCTGTCCGTCCGTCCATCCATCCATCTGCCCTTCTGTCCGTCCGTCCGTCCATCCATCCATCTGCCCTTCTGTCCATCTGTCCATCCATCATCCATCCCTCCATCTTTCTGTCTGTCCGTCCATCTATCCATCTGCCCTTCTGTCCGTCCATCTGTCCATCCACTCACTCAGCAGGCTTTTTTGAGAGTGTACAGTGTTCCCAAGGTTGCTGTAGATGTCAAGCACAGCAGTGGACAGAGAACGTGCCTTGTACGGATTACATTCCAGCTGGAGGAACACGGGCTGATAAATGTGTCATGTAACATGCATTGTAAAAGCAGAATTATAGAGTGGCGCTTGTTACATATTCAGATGCCAGGGTCAGCTCACAAGGGAGGCTCCAAAGCTGCACTCTGACCTCTACACAGGACCTAGTTGGAACCCCCAAGCCCTCCCTGCCCACAAACACCCGGCTCCCCTTGGCTTAGGGAGTCAGATCCAGTATTTAAGGCCACCCGCGACGTGCTGGAGCTCTGGCCGAGCAGCCGGCAGCCCGGGTCATGTATTATATATTGTCGTAGCGGTGACAGATGCCCCCGATTTCACTGGGCACATGTGCCGTGACCTACAAAACCATTCTCTGCTGTTGTGTAATTCAGATACTTTGACATTTTGATATCATGCACCGCTGTGGGGAACCTCATGAAGATGGCCTTTACGAGATCGAGACTGTGTTGGAGAGCTCCCAAAGTCGGAGGCTGGCGAGATACAGAGCGGGGTCTGCTTTATGGAAATGCTGCAGGTGATGGAGTGAGTCAGAGGCTGTTGGAAGAGTGGGAGGGACGTCTCCGCGCTTAGGAAAGGTGGTCAGTGCGAGAAGCTGGTAAAAAACATGGGTGGGGTTGGCAGCTGATTGGCTGCTGGACAGTAGCGGGGTGGGGGGGTGTCTTCAGGACCTCAGCTCCAGGTGGGGTGACCTGGGACTGCCACACAGAGGGCTGGGGGAGGGGCTCCAGGGTGGAACAGGGAGTGGCAGCCTCCCTCTGTGGCCTCGGGCTGGGCAGGAGCGCAGGAAGGAGAGAATCTCTGGGCTGTGTGAGAGAAGACCCTCTGGTAAGAGTGGGCGGGAGTTGAGAATTGTCATACTTGGCAACTGAGGGTTCTGAGCTTTGGGCACAGTTGTAAGAAATTAATTGTTCATTTAAGCCCTGAGCAAACCTACAGGAGACTGACAACTGATTGATGGGGACGACTAATAACAGGTGGTGTTAGTCCCTGGGCGGGTGGGCAAGGTGGAGGGGACTGGTTGAGAAAGTCGGCGTCCTTCTGTGTACTTGCCCTAGCATGCTGGTCTGGCAAAGCGAGGACTGTCCCTCTCTCAGTGGTCTGTGGATGTGGTGTGGCCAGGTGCCTCGGCCCTTGGTGGCAGCGTGTGCTCTTCCGACAAGCTGGGCAAAGAACTGTAACTGGACAGTCATAAGCCTGAATAAAACCCTTGTTTCCTGAAGCCGTTTGCACGTGAATTGATCAGCAACAATGCAGAGCAACTGTGACAGGAACGTTGACGGGTGGCACAGCGGGGTGTCCCAACGGTGTCTCCAGGGAGACCGGAGGGTAGATTCTGGGCTGCTGTCCACTATGCGCTGGGTTCAGAACCTCCACTTTTTAAAAGATTTACTCCCACTCCTACTCCTTCGTTCCTTCATCCTTTCTCCAAACCTGTGGAGGGATGTGACATGTCCAGCCTCGTGTTTACAGCCGGGACTCCACGGGCGCCAAGTGTACTTTGTTCTCCTGGGGGCGAGAGGAGAAATGGAATCTGCAGAATCGCATACTCTGCTATGATTACACACGGAGGCACATGTGGTGAAGAAAAAGAATGTTCTGGGAGAGCTTAGAAGTCACATACTCGACCTGGTTCTGAAGGGGAGGAGGTCAGGAGACCCTGACGTGGGCGGGTCACCTGAGCCAAGAGCCATTGGAGGACTTGGAACAGGTGCTAAGCAAATAGGATAATGCGTGCAAAGGTCCTGTGGTGGCTGCAGGTGTGTGCAGGCTATGGGAAGGGGGCGCTCAAGCAGAATGTGTGTCAAGTGAACCACAGAGGTTAGTAGGGCCAGACATACAGGGTCCTCTCCAGACCGTCCTCAGGGTGGTGAAACAAGTTGTTCTTTGCATGAAGGGATCATAACGAACAACCAGTAGAAAGCAGAACCAATGCCGGGTCTTTCTAGAGTGTCATGGTTGGCCCATCTGCGGAGAGCAGTTTCTGTGTCAGTCCTTGAACTCACAGCACTGAGAGTTGTTTAGGCAAAGTAAGGCATTTTGCAGCACGCTGTGAGCCTGCTCAGTGACTTGTCTGCTGGATACCCCTAGGGGGAGGGGAGAAGGGCGAGGAATCCAAACAGTCGACCTCTGTGTGGGTTAGTTCACGTGACCCTGGGACCCTAGACTACTGACCAAAGATGCATCTGAGTAAATGGGTGAAGGCGAAGCGTGTGATGCTACAGCCAGCAGTGGACAGAGAACTGACCTCTAAGGCTTATGTTCCAGCTGGAGGAACATGAGCTGCTAAGCGCCCCACGCAGCGCGCGCTCACGTCATGCTGCATGCATTGTGAAAGCAGAGTTGAGGAGTGTTGCTTGTTGCTCGGCATTTAAATTATTTTCTAAATCCAGGCCCAATATTACAGTACCTTTGTCTCTCTCTGAAAAATGTGTTATATCTTATGTTTCCCATGGCATGTCCACACTAGAGCCAAGGAAAGGTTGGACAGGTGTGTAACGGCCCTGCAGGGACCGGCAGCAGAGTCAGCTGGACGGATAACAGCCCTCAGCAAGCATGGTGATGATGATGGTAGTGGTGGTGATGGTGGTGATGATGGTAGTGATGGTGATGGTGGTGATGATGGTAGTGATGGTGATGGTGATGGTGGTGATGATGATAGTGATGGTAATGGTGGTGATGATGGGGATGATGGTGATGGTGGTGATGATGGTAGTGATGATGGGGATGATGATGGGGATGGTGATGATGGGGATGATGGTGGGGATGGTGTGATGATGGGGATGATGATGGGGATGGTGTGATGATGGTGATGATGGTGGGGATGGTGTGATGATGGGGATGGTGATGATGATGGGGATGGTGTGATGATGGGGATGGTGATGATGATGGGGATGGTGTGATGATGAGGATGATGTGATGATGGGGATGATGATGGGGATGGTGTGATGATGGTGATGATGGTGGGGATGATGTGATGATGGGGATGATGATGATGATGGGGATGGTGTGATGATGAGGATGATGTGATGATGGGGGTGATGGTGGGGATGGTGTGATGATGGTGATGATGGTGGGGATGGTGTGATGATGGGGATGATGTGATGATGGGGATGATGATGGGGATGATGATGGGGATGATGTGATGATGGTAGTGATGGTGATGGTGGTGATGATGGTAGTGATGGTAATGGTGGTGATGATGGGGATGATGGTGGGGATGGTAGTGGTGATGGTGATGATGATGGTGATGATGGTGGAGATGGTGTGATGATGAGGATGATGTGATGATGGTGATGATGATGGGGATGGTGATGATGATGGGGATGGTGATGATGGTGGGGATGGTGTGATGATGGTGATGATGATGGTGGAGATGGTGTGATGATGGGGATGATGGGTGCTGGGGAACTTAACTCTGACTTGCATGGCAAGCACTTCACCAACTGAGTCATCTCCTCAGCCTCATTATGAGATTTTTTTTTTTTTTTGTAATTTGGTTGTGTGGTTCTTGAGCATGAACTTTGTCGATAATGACATCTTGTCGAATGTCAAAAAGTAAGGCGCGCTGGGAAGAGCCTTGTTTTAGCATTAACCAGGGCCCAAAGAACCATCCTCAGCAAACTACTTTCAGGAAACCTTGCAGAATTCTAAACCATCGCCTCCTGGCTCCAGAAGTCAGCAGGGTAGCGCGCTTGCAGACTTTTGCAGATTTTTGTGGACATGAACCTTATTTTCACTGGACTTTCAAAGCTAATTCTGGAAATGCGATAGTGTTCAGTTAATCAATTTACCAATATGTATTGACTGTTCAGTTTTCGCTCAACACCCACACGTACTGTGATGAGCCGAGGAGAAACATTAGACGTGGTTCTTTGATCTACTAACAAAACCCGCAGCAGAATTAATGTTGGCGGAGATCAGCCTTTCTCCCGCCCTCCCTTCTCTCTCGAGGCCTTGGAATCATCTCGGAAAGGCCCTACTATGGTTCTTCACTGGCGCGGACACTCAGCCAACCACACAGATTGTGTTCATTATACTTCCTGGTTTGCTCATGAGAGAAAGGAGAGATTATAGGAATGTTTCTATTGTGTTTTTAATAATGCATATTGTTTCCATGTGTTACAGCTTGTGGATTTGTGTATGGTGTGTGTGTGAGTGTGTGTGTGTGTGTGTGTGTGTGTGTGTGCGCGTATTTGTGTGCAACATGCAGGCACATATGTGCTATGAGGTATGTGTGAAGGTCTGGGACAACCTTGGCATTACTTCTCACCTTTCTCCTTGATTGAGACAAGGTGGGTTTCTTTTTTTTTTTAATATTTATTTATTATGTTTGTATGTGTGCATGTATCAGAGGGCACTGTGTGTCCCTGTTGAGGACCTAGAGAGACTTCAGGAATCATCCTGGATTGCTTCTACCTCCTTGCTTCCCTCTGGGATTCCCCAGGCTCCGCCCACCAGGGCCAGAAGTGCAGGCCTCTGCTGTTTGCACCTAGTGTTTTTATGTGGGACCTGGGATCTAAACTCAGGACCTTCTCTGCTTGGGAGGCAGAGTCCTAACCCCTGAGCCATCTTTCCAGCTCAGTGTGGGTTCTTATTATTTGTTACAGACTCTGCCAGGCTAGCTGGACTATGAGCTTTGGGGGGTTTTCCTGCCTCCACCCCTTAACCATCCCGGGAGCACTGGGATTACAGATGTGTGCTACGCTGCCAGCTTTATGTGGGTTCTGGGGATTCCGATTCAGGTCTTCATGCTTGTGTGGCGAGTACTTACCCACTGAGCATCTCCTCAGCTCTAATGCATGCAGTGAAATGATGCACCAGGCAACGAAAACCAGGACTAGGAACACTTTCTGCTTCTTTCCAGATCCACAGTCGGCTTTTCTCATCCCCCAAAGACGACTCTGCCTGGGAACGACATGGAAGTCTTCCGAATTCAGGTAAAGAGCTGGCTCTTCTGATCCCCTCCCTCCTTTCCTGCCTTCCTCTCTCTGTTTTCTATTAACTGTGAAATATGATTTGAGTCTGGCTTGTCTGTACACATGCCGTGCCAGCTCAGAGGAGCTCACAGGATCTCAAGCTTGTAGGCTAGCGAAGCAACAGGGATATCAGTCAACCTCAGGTGATGCCTTCAGGACCCGTGGTGACCAACACTCGCAGGGTCGGACCAGCACAGAGCCAGGCTCCCCCAAGAATGAGCCAAGGGGCAAAGACATGATCTTCTGAGAGGGAGAGGATAGCGTGATGGCTGTGTGTCTATCAATCATTTTTATGAACCTTAGATTCATAGCCACCACACTGTAAAAACAGGAGGCGAGACGGTTACAGATCATAACTTTTATGAAGTTTGTTAACATAAATTATATGCAAACAGCTTGCCCCCGCCTCCTTCCCGTTAGAAATCGCATGGATTTAGGTCAAATGTTCTGATGGTCTAGAATAATAATACTCCTGGGTTATCAGAATATTCAGTCCAGACAGTAGCACAAAATCAAATTCTAAAAGAATATTTTAATGGATAATAGCAACATGCACTTTTTAATTCTCATTCTAATTTTAATTTACAAGTGTGGCGCATGAATAACTGTAGATAAGATATATGCATTATGTTGGTATAAATATGTGTGAATATATATGATGCCTATGTGCATATTCTGCATGCATGTGAACATGGACATGCGCACACATCTTATAGCTTCTCTTTCCATTAGCTGCTGCCATCTGTCTATCTCAAACACAACAGGGGTCCTGATGTTTTTGCTAACTCATGTCGTCACCCCAAGTAACATTATCGGAAAGAAGTCCTTATGCTTAATCCTCCCCAAGGACCCTCACTCTGAGCTGACCACCTGCAGCCAGAGATGTGGGGGGGGGCATTGAGAAGAAAATGTATTTCCTCGGAAGAAACATGGTGGCTGTGAGGGCAATCAAATCTGGGGACCCCAGTGTGCAGTGTTTTAAGACTGGGTGTCTCGTGGCGAGGGGCCTGATCCAGCCTTCCACAGCGGGATGCTGCTCCGGTGATATAAGTCTTCTTAATGACCAAGGAACCAGTATGGGCTGTTCAGGGCTGTAAGTAATGGCCCAGGCTGCAGGAAATGTGCCCTTGCCATGTGGGTGCATCAGCCAAGTATGCCACCTGAGAGGTGCCCGTGGGGGCCTCTGCTGAGATGCGGCCAGAAAAGAATTTCAGGGTGAGTCAGCATGGAGTAAATTGGGCTTCACTTAAGCAAAGGAGGATGCACGCCCAAGGTGCAGGTGTTGGCTTTCTCCAGGAGTCACCCGTGGGTGATCTAACAGTAGCGATGTATCTGCTTTTGTGGATATTACAGTCAGAATCAAAGAGGAAACAAAATTCTAAAGTAAACTTTAAGTTTAAAAAAATCATAGTCTGGTTTTACTTGTTTCTCATCTCCTAAGAATTCCCTTTGGTAAACGAAATCACGGTGGTTTGTGAGGTGCGCTATTCGGGTTTATGGGTGAGAGAGGGGCGCTGGTGAGGTTTAACTCAAATGTCCCACACGCTGAATTGGCAGGGTTTGGCACGTGAGAAGCCAGTGTGTCATCTGCTCTGCATGTCCAGGCGAGGGGGAGCTTGCTGCAGAGATTGGGGTGGGATTGCAGGTTGGATACCACTGCTGTGCACAGCTGGGTGATGGGGAGAAACCATGTGAACGTTTGAGGTCAGAGCCGGAGAGGGGCTCAGAGGCGCGGGGAAGGCTGTGGAGTTGCAAACCCAATGGAACCCTCATGCAAGGACGGAAGAGGGACACGGTCCTGGGACTCACACAGGGGTGCCAGAGACTTCTACCGGTGCTGGACAGAGGCCCTCTGGTGGATTCCCCGTGGGATGCTCTTCTGTTCCCCCAGCTGACTTAGTGGGGGCTTCAGATCTCCGGGCCTCTGTGGGAAGACTTTGAAAATCCACAACGCGGGCGGTACGCATGTCTGCAATGCTGGGTGGGGGAACTGAGTCCAGCAGTCCTGCTGCCTGGGCAGAGGTGTGACACGAGCACCTGGACCTCCCTGGGCTCCCCGCCCCCAACTGCACCACACGACCATTTACCATTTCTGTCGCTGGAAATCCCATCCCAAGGGGCAGGGAGCCAATGCCTTACAGTCAAACTGCCTTCTTGCAAAGCTTTGGAAATCTGTTGACTTGGGTGAAATTTCAGTTTCCCATGAAGATGAGCGTCTGAACACGAAGGGCAGAGGGTATGGGAAACAGGCCCCTTTCACCCAGATTCACACCCACTTTTAAAGTCCAGGAAGGTAGAAAAAAGGTCCCTTGCCAATTCCATTTCTTTTTTTTTATTATTATTTATTCAAGTGTGTGTGTGTGTGTGTGTGTGTGTGTGTGTGTGTGTGTGTGTATGTAGAACCACAGGGTGAATTTGGGAACCACCATGGACGCCTCCACCTCCTCCTTGTTTACTCTGCCCCGGGATTCACAGGCTCCGCCCTACCAGGACCAGAAATGCAGGCCACCCCCGCTTCCGCCCGGCATCTATACATGGGATCTGGGATCGGAACTCAAGACCTTTTGCCTGCAAGACAGAGGCTTAACCCCTGAGCCACCTCTCCAGCCCGCCAATTCCATTTCTATGTGTTCAAAAAAAAAAAAAAAAGACTCCTCCACTTCTACCTCTCTGGGTGACCTGTCTGCAGGGTGGGGGTGCTGAAGGTCAGGGAGTGGATGGTGGGCAGTCAGGTGCCTAGCAGGGTCACATCTGGGAAAACAGGTCAGCAGGTCTGTGAATTAAGAGCATCAGTAAAGCTCGCCTGGAATTTTCAATTACAGATTCCAGAAGCTTAGGAAGGAAGACCTGATCAATTAAGCCGACCTTTGCAATCGGCCGACTCGAAGGGCGGGTCTGTGATTGATGCTCAGGACCAGGTCATCGTATGTCACTTAACATGGAGGGTCATTGTCTCTTCGTCCCAGCTTTTAGAGGGAGACAGAGAGCTGCCTCTACCTGACAACGGCCTCATTTTATGAGTAGGAAGCAAGCGGCTGGCTGCTCCTCTGGACCGTCCGCCGTCCTGCTCCAGCTCTGCGGGATCGTGGCTTGCGCAGCTCCTCTCTGAGCAGGAGGGCAACGCTCTGGAGGGCAACCGATGTCTTCCCTAGAGCCTGCGTGGTATGCAGCCCCCCGCCTTGCGGAAGCCCCCCACAAAGTTATCACATGCAGAAGTCACGTGGCTCATTCTTCTTTACCTTCTGTCTTCTTTTCTTGAAGCTTCCATCTGTCAAGCACTTTACATGAGCATCTTCCACCAATGCAGCTCTCTGGGCAGAATTTGTACCAGTCCTTAGAGGACAAAATAGGACCCCGAGGCACCACAGAGCCAGTCTCGCTTGGCCCCTCCATTGTCTCTCTAACGTGAACACCACACTCGCTCCTGCCATCCTTCTCTGTGCCTAGATGCCTATCTGACTTACACCGTCCTCTGAATATCTGTCACGGGAACCCTCCCTTTTCCACAAGGTTCCTCCTTGATTTGGCCTCCTCAGGGTGTTTGGTTTGTTCTTCAGGTCCAAGGGTGGTAACATGGGAACCCCACCTGCGCAGGGCGCATCGCGTTCCTGTGTTTGAGCAAGAGACAGGGAAGACCTGGCTTCCTGTGCAAAGGTGCCATGCTTCTTAAAAAGCCTGCTTTCCTTCCGTGATGTGTGCCTGCCTTGAGCACACAGGAGCTCTTATGATTATAAAACCTTCTAGAGAGTTCTCCCCGCAGGCTGGTATTTGACGACTCTGCCGTTGACCTCTAGATGTGGGGAGGAAGCTCCCAAGTAGTGTTTCTAGACACTTCTGTAGACACTTCTGCTTCCTGCACACTGCCCGGGCCATGGGCCGAGCGCAGATGACAGAAGGTCACGTTTCCTTAAAGCGGTTCATGTTATTTTTAAACGGCAGTCTCCTTAAAGCAGACTCCTGTGGAAAGCCGATTTACCAAAACAGTTGAAAGCGAAGGAGCTTGGGCAGAGGCCGGCAGAGAGCTCGGCCCAGAGGGTCACCCCCTCACCCCCCTCCCCCCAGCTCAGCTGTCCAATAGCAGCCCTTGAACACCGCACCAAGAAAGGAATGGCTGCTGGAATAAAAACCGATCCCTTTCTCTTGGTTAACCCGGAGCCCCTGGACCCCGCCAGTTATCACCAGGGCGGGGTGTTTGTCCCCAGAGACCCCAGCTTCCTTATGGATTGCCACAGGGCTTCCTACACTCTGGCGAAGGGGCGTACCTGAGCCGCCTCAGGGGTGGTGGGGTCACCCCCCTCGCCCCCGGAGTGCAGAGGCTGTAGAAAGCACATTCTGGAAGCCGAGACAGAGCAATCGTGCATGATGAAACTGCGCTTTTCAAACTCCTTTCCTTTCCCGGCCGTCAATTGCTGCGTTGTAATGACCCTCGGCTTAGGCTTCCAGCTGCTTCTAGAGCCTTCTTACCCACCCTGGCAGGATTCCAGCTCCCCACTCAACTCTGAAAGGGGCTTTTTCTAATGCTTGGCATGTGCCAAAGTTTGATTTGTTCATGTTACGGGATTTAGGATGCAGCTAAAGATCACCGGGGGCGTCCAGGGACTTCCCACCTAGAAACCCACCCGAGGGAGGGGTTCAGGGGTGTGGAATCATTTGTGCCTAAGGAGAATGTCCAGACCCTCGGCTATGTGAGGGGAGCCTCGCTGCAGAGCAAGCCAGCCCACCCCTGTCCTCCTAGGACCTTATGAATTAACTGATGTCCGATCCTCACTGCAGCCTGCTTGTGTTTTCCTGGTGGTCAGTGAGTGATTGCAATTGGTTTTAGATTAGCCTCCCTTGAGGTCAGTCTTCCCGCCTGTACCCCCGCCATCCCCCAAATACTGGTGTCTGTTCTGAAGCCTTGAGCTTGTGCCATCCTTTGGAGAAGCTGAGAAGTTTTTATTTTGGGGGGGGTGAGCAGGAGCATGTTGGGGGACGGACAACCTGCAGGATGAACCGTGGGCTGACTCTAGGTCGGCCATATCAGAATGGGGCAGCTCTCCACTCTCCAGCTCCCACACATATGGTCAGCTGTCAGAGTCAGGCACAGGCGTTAACTCAACTGTTGTGGTTTGAGCTCTAGGCACATTTGTGGAGAATTAGTGGTTGAGTTAGGCCCAGAGCAAACCTGCAGGAGATTGTCTAGCTGATGGGGAAGGCCCAGCCCATGGTGGGTGGGATTAGGCCCTGGGATAAAATACAGACAGCTGGTCGAGAGAGTTGGCATCCTTGTGTACACTTGGCCAGACATGCTCGTCTGGCAAGTAAGGATCATCCCTCTCAACCATTATGTAGAGATGGTGTAGCCAGTTCCCTCAGCCCTGGTGTTGGTGCATGCTCTCCAGTCAAGCTGGACTACAGACTGCAAACCAACTATCAGTAAGAAAATAAACCCCTTGTTTGTTCCCTTAAACTGTCTGATGGTCTTTTATCAGCAACCATGCAGGCGAACTGAAAGCCTTGTGTTCAGCCCCTCCCCTTGCCTCATTATCCCTAGGCTCCCCCCACCCGCTTCCTGCCCCCACACTGCCCTGGCCTGGAGCCCCGCAATGACCAACTCTGTCCCTGACCTTGGCCATCTTGGTCAATCATTCCAGGATGGGTCACATCTGCGTCCTGGCCTGCGGGTGCCAAATCCTCTCAGGAGAGCCTTCGTGCATGGGAGGGTCTATCTGGAGGTTGGCAGCTGTCACCAGAGTGGGACCATGTTGTCAGAGGATCAGAGTGGGAGGGGGTCTGAGTTACAAACAAGCAGTTCAGTTCTCTGTTGACAAGAAATGCCCCAACGCCAGTCCACCCCCAGCTTTGCTGGCTGCTGAAACGTCTCGGCCCCTCTCGAAGCTGGGGGAGGCCACATTTATGGCTTTCTGCTCCTGCGTTTGGGTTTGGGATCAGCAAGCTGCACACTGGGGTGTTGTGTCTACTGCATCCAGCTGGTTGGAAACTGTTCCAAGCTAAAGGCAGGTTGAGAACGCAAGTGGAGACGCGCACGCTTACATCTAGGCTGGCGGCAGAGCCCCCGAGGTGGAAACGCAGACCCGACTTGTCATGTTTGAAGTGTGAGGCTCCTATCTTTGCATCCTTAGCTGTTGTGAGTGTTTGAAAGTGTCACAGCACCTTCAGGAGGTGGAGCCTTGCTGGAGGAAGGCAGTCACAGGGGGCGGGGCTTGAGGTTGGTGAGCCCTGCCCTGCTTCCGTGAATGAGTCTGCTCTTGAGGTTGCAGTTCTGAGCCTCCATGACGGACGTGACTTGGGCCACCTCCAGCCAGCTGTGTCTTTTCTAATGGATTTTTGCAGGGACCGAGTCTCCCCTCTGGAGCCATAAGCTGAGTAGATCCCCACTTCTCCCTTTAGGTTGTTTGAGCCCGAGAGATGTCTCACAGCAACAGAGAAGACACATCTTTTGATGGGAAAAGACAGAAGTTCATTTAAAAGAGGGGTGTCTCTGGGAAGGGGTCACGGGGGGGGGTCAGAGACTCAGTGCTAGGCTTCTGCCACAGGACTGTCTGCAGGTAGGGGCCCACTCCACCCCAGTAACTCACAGCTGGGCTGCGTTCTGCGCACCACTCCATGAAGAAGCTATGGTGTGGGCATGTTAGTTTTACCCTGACTAAAGCAGCTCTAAGTGTTCTTTCAGCCCACAGTACATCACAGCAGGGAAGCCCAGGGCAGGCTCGAGAGTCACATCACACCCACACTCAAATGGAAAGCGATGGGGCTGGAGAGATGGCTCAGGGGTTAAGACGCTGTCTGGCAAGCAGAAGGTCCTGAGTTCAGATCCCAGGTCCCACGTAAAAGCACCAGGCAGAAATGGCAGAAATGGCGGTGGCCTGTACTTCTGAACCTGGTGGGTGGAGCCTGGGAAATCCCAGAGTGAAGCAAGAAGGAGGTAGAAGCAATGCAGGATGATTTCAGAAGTCACCCTTGGTACTCCAAGAGACACATAGTGCCTTCTGACACACACACACAATCAAAGATGGAAAGCCATGAATGATGATGCATCTTGCTGCTTCTCAGCCTCCTTTCTTAGGCAGTCCTGGCCCGATGCCCAAGGAGCGGCTCTGCCCTCGCTGAGAGGGTCTTCCCACACCAGTTACCTGATCAAGGTAATGCCCACAGGGATGCCCTGAGGCTCCTTGCATAGTGATTCGAGTTGACAGATGAGACTAACCAACAAAATACCTGGTGGGGAGGCGGAGGTCCTATGTGTTAAGTAAGTACTACCTATATCTGTGCATTGAACAAGCTAAGGACTCTGGGAATACGGATCCCCCCAATTGTTTGGGGGCCTGAAGTCTGTGGTCTGGGCATCACGCCCCTCACTGCAGGGAGTAGCTGTGGGCTGGAGGAGATGCAGCTACCCAAGGGGTCAGGCCAGGTGGTTCCTCAGCGTCAGACAGACCCAGGTCTGAGGCCTGTCTGTCATTCATGCCCTGTGGCCCCTCTAATTTGGGGGTGGTGTGGAGAGGTGCGGCCCTTCAAGGTCATTCTTGAAATGTTCTAATCCCGTCTCTTCTAACATGCTTCCAGTTATGTGTCCGAGGATCCTGGAGGTGTCTTGGAGGGTGGAAGAAACTGGGTTCTGATGGAAGGAGGAGGGGACATGAACTTGCCAGCACTGGACAAGAGAGTCAGTGAGCTCTTGTGTCTCGTGATTCAGTTTATCTGGTCTCTCGGGAGCTTCCTTCCAGAGTTAGGTCGGTCTTGGTGTTGCAGATGTCCTGATCCATATAATCTCTTCAAGTGGCCAGGCAGCTGATCTGTTAGCTCATCCCAGGCGTGGCAAAGCCGACCATCAAGATGAAGTGGCACACCTGGCAAACAGAGTCATCCGCAGTGACCCTGCGTCCTCTTTACCAGCCCCTCCAGAAGCTGGTGGCCAAGTCTGGTCAAGTGCTCTTACAGGGGGGCGCAGAGCAGCAGGCTGCGTGTCTGAGCTAGAGGGTGAAGGTCTGCCTCTGCTTTACAGTCATTGAAAGGCACATGGACAGTCTCTGTATCCCAGGGACACTCAAGGGTTAAATGACGCCACGCTGGCCTGACCCCTGTGCCAGGCACACGTGGGCAGCTGCTATCCGTGCTCCCCACAGTGTGAGGAGAAAGAAACATTAGCAATGCCACATCGCTAATTTAGGATCAGATGAGAGTTGCTAGATAGATGGGAAGAGAGGGGGTAGGGAGGTGACTGGATGGGTAAAACCCTTGCCCTTCAGGTGTGAAGACCTGAGTTTGAATCCCCGGCACCCACATTAATCAGGATGCAATAGTCATGTTTGTAATCCCAGCATCAATGGTGAGATGGGAGATAGAAGCAGGAGACTCCCTGGAAGTCACAGGCAGCGAGGCTGACACAGGCAGTAGGAAGCAGCAGGGACCCTGCCTCAGATAAGGGGCAAGGTGTCGACCTCCACACATGTGGTGTGTCACTTTCACTCATACATAGAAACATGCATTCATGCATACACACACACACACACACACACACACACACACATTATATATATATATATATATATATATATATATATATATATATATATATATAAAGAAAGAGAGAGAGAGAGATTAAGAGAAGCAGGTTATGCATAAGGAAGGTCTGCCTGCAGTGAAGTTCATTGTTGGTCCTTGGGGACTGGAGACAGCGTGCTCACCTGTCCTTGCAGCCGGCATTTATCAAGCCCGCTCTGCCCGCCTCCTTCCTGGACAGTGCTTTATAGGGCTGCCGGCTCCCGACTCCACTGAATACTAAGTGTAGCTGTGGAGTTGCTCATGGAGAGGGTGCTGCATCCACGTAGAATGTGAAGCATCCGCTGCCAGCGTTTAAAGAAGTTCTTACACATAGTGCACATGCATGTGTGCTTGTGTTTGTGCATGTGCGCACGCGCAAGAGTGTGTGTGTGTGTGTGTGCATGCACATAAGCATGCCATGGCATACATGTGAAAGTCAGAGGACAGTTGTGAGAATCCCTTCTCTCCTTCCACCACGTCGGTTCCAGGGATCGAACTCAGGTCATCAGACTTGTGAGTGAAGGTTCTTTACCTGCTGGCGCATCTCACGGACCCAGTCATAGCGTGTAAGCCCTGCCCCTGTTCTTTAAAACAAACCCCTCCTGAGCATTTTTTTGGATGCTTTTAGCTAAAGATTTAAATGTACAGAATTTAAAATTGCTTCAGAAACTCCTCTCTGTCAAGTCACTGGGCACAGAGAGATTCTCTTAGACCCCGCATGCGCCGGGGCACTGGAAGCTCCACCCCTGTTCTTGCTTTTCGCACCTGCTATTCATTAGTCTCCGCACAAGCGTTTCTTAATAATTGAGATGTGTCATGCATGCGGTTAGGGCCTCATTCAAGGGTGCCGAAGAGACGGTCCCCAGCCAGCTGCTTCCCCTTCATTAGATGTGTCCATCACAGGCTGCGGGGGAGGAGGGGCCTCCTCACTAGAGGGGGTCTGTGTGTCTCACCCTGTTAGCTGGGATAAGCTGGGCTGCTGGTTCCCTCGCCAGGAAGACAGAGTTGGTGCTTAAGAAGCTGCCGTCATAAAAGTTTTCCCCTCACAATGAAAGCAGGAAGAGGTCAATGATGGGAGCTTAATGCGGCAGAAACCGGCCTTCATCATTCACGAGCAGTTAGGGCCTAAATGCCACGTTTGAAGGCTGCTTCTGCCTGCAGCCTGGGGGAAGATGTAATTGTATAGACGCTGCCTTGTGTTTGGAATCTTAATTTGTCCACTAGCAGTGTCACAAGGAGTCTTTTTAAGACCACCACATCCTGTGGGTGTGTGTTCACGTGCATGAACGTGTGTGCACAGGGATGCACACACATCTGTGTACATGTATGCACGTGCACGTAGAGGCCAGAGGTCAACCTCCAATATCATCCCTTGAGAGCCGTGCACCTTTCCTTTCTTTCTCTTTTTAAGACAGGGTCTCTCACTGGTTCAGAGTTTGCCAAGTATCCAGGCTGACCGTCCAGTGACCCCCAGAGCTACCTAACTCTCCCGCCTAGGGCTGGTTTTACCAGTGTGGCCCCCACATCAGCTTTCTGAGGGTTCTGGGAACCACACTGGCTGTCCTGCTTGCACAGTAAGCTCTTCACAGCTGCCATTTCCCCGGCCCTCATCGTCCACGGGCTGCGGGTGCTCTGTGCCATCAGGACCATCAGAGGGTTCTTCTGAGAGCCAGGTGTGCACAGGCCCCTGCACAGCTGGGGAGGGGACACGCAGAGAGGTCAAAGCCAGAGCCCAGCACACTGCAATGACCGAGTTCCTGGGTGACTCCCGCCCAGGTGAGCCTGACATGCAGAGGAGCAGCAAGAAGGGGGTGAAGGACGGGCAGGCACGCTCGCCACCCAGGAGATGCCCCAACGGCATGGGAACCACCAGAGCTCGGCATTGCCCACGCAGCAGAGCAGCCCCAAATTACTTATCAAACTGCTCTGACCAGAGACAGGGGTGCCAGCCTGTGGGAGACTGACCCCCAGCAAGGGCAGTACCATTCCTACAGTGAGGTCACCCCACACACGTGAGGTCACCACCTGTCTGTCTAGATTTCCCAGCATGGATCAGCATTCATGTGGCAGCTTCATAGAAGTTCTGGGTTTTCTGAAATCATAGCAACTATAACAAGCATCAGCATCCACTCTTTTAGTTCCATCCGTCCACCCACCTGCCCGTCCATTCATCTATCTACCCTTCCATCCACCCACCTGCCCGTCTACCCACCTGCCCATCCATTCATCTGTCTATCCTTCCATCCACCCACCTGCCCATCCATTCATCTGTCTACCCTTCCATCCATCTGTCTATCCATTCATCTGTCTGTCCTTCCATTCACCCACCTGCCCATCCATTCATCTGTCTACCCTTCCATCCATCTGTCTATCCATTCATCTGTCTACCCTTCCATCCACCCACCTGCCCATCCATTCATCTGTCTATCCTTCCGTCCATCCACCTGCCCATCCATTCATCTGTCTATCCTTCCATCCATCCACCTGCCCATCCATTCATCTGGTCTGTCCTTCCATCCACCCACCTGCCCATCCACCCACTTGTCCATCTATTCATCTGTCTATCCTTCCATACATCTGCCCATCTATTCATCTGTCTACCCTTCCATCCACCCACCTGCCCATCTATCCATCTGCCCATCTATTAATCTTCTACCATTCCGTCCACCTACCTGTCCATCTATTCATCTCTCCACCCTTCCATTTACCCATCTACCATCCATGCATCTGTCTACCCTTCCATCCACCCATCTGCCCATCCACATATCTGTCTATCCTTCTATCCACCTACCTGTCCATCTATTCATCGGTCTTCCCTTCCATCCCCCCACCTGCCCATCCATCCACCTGCCCATCTATTCATCTGTTTAC
Organism: Typhlomys cinereus; assembly: GCA_023101885.1. Classification (NCBI taxonomy): domain Eukaryota; kingdom Metazoa; phylum Chordata; class Mammalia; order Rodentia; family Platacanthomyidae; genus Typhlomys; species Typhlomys cinereus. The sequence continues at coordinate 2,762,860 of JALPQD010000195.1, forward strand.
CCTTCCATCCACCCACCTGTCCACCTATTCATCTATCTATCCTTCCATCCACCCACCTGTCCATCCACTCCTCTGTCTACCATCCATCTGTCCACCTGCCCAGGAATCTGTCTACCCATCTATCTACACACCCTCACACTTAACCATCCTTATCTATCCATCCACCCACCCACTCAATTTATCCATATACCCTTCACCTACACACCGTTCATACATCTATTTATTCACTTATTTATATACCCACCCATCTACCCACCCACCTATCCATCCAACATCTAATTAGTTCTAACTTTGAGAAAGGCAAAGGTAGATAAGACACATGCATTGGTGTTTTGAATTCCTTACAGTAAGTGAAATTGGGGGCTCCTAGGAATGCCAGAGACGTCTTTGGAGATGTTCACATCGGACTTGACCATTAGAAAACTGAGCCGCTGAGAGGACAGGAGTGGCCTGTCCAGGAGCAACCCAGGGCTTCCGGCTGTCATTTGGAGGTTTCACGCATCACACAGAGGGACCTGTCTTCATGGAGCGACAGACTCAACATGCTATGGAGGGGGTGTCATTCCACGCGCTTCCCCAAGATGCAAGAGGATAAACAGACTTCTCACCGAGGGAACATCAGTTCCACACATTGAGAACTAAACCAGGCACGTGCACTCTAGCATGAAAACTGGCCGTGCCCTGCAGCTAGAATCTGCTTTTCTTCTGGGGTTGGGGGGTGTGAGAGAAATGGAGATGCATGCCTGTTACCTTCCACTCTACCTTTAACGGGAGAAGTGAACAAGCTGCGGTGCTTCTCTAACTGTTGATCTCTTTGGATCAATGCCTTAGCTTCAAACAAGCAAGCAAGCGAGCAAACAAACTTGGCTCAACTTCTGAGCTGGAGACATGGGCCTTACAGAGGCGAGAAGCTTGCTGTGATTCCAGGGCTGCCCTTTGGGCCTTGGTCTCAGATGCTACCAAGTTCCCGTTTCACCGGCGTGGAGCATGGTGAGGTCTGCCTGGCCATCCAGGAGGCCTGAGGAGGGGACCCCATTGCCTAGCAATTAGAACTACTACTTTTCCCATTATTTTTTTTTTAAGTCTCTGTTCCTACGCAGCCCGGCCAGGCTTCCTAGCCATCATTACACTTAACAGGGAGCTGTTTCTCATGGCCACGCAGGTAGCTAGCTGCCCCATGGATCCGTGCTTGCAGTCAGGAAGAATTTAGAAGTTTTGACAGCCCCAAGGACAGGCCACGTGTTCACTTAGAAAATCAAGGTTTCCTGCTCCCGGCGAAGCACTTTTAAAGTCGACCCCGTTTCTCTAATTGCTAGCCCCAGCCCGCACGGGGCCCCGGCAGCGGCCACGCTGATACAGCTCGGGATATCGATCCCTGTGATCCACGTATGTGCTGCAGGCGCATCTCGGCTCTTTCAACAGAGCTGCTCAATGGTTGTGAGATCAATCGCCATCTCTCCCCACTGGTCTATTTTAATTGTGATATCAAGGGCACAGTTACCTCCTCTTAAGGCGGAGGAGCATGCGTGAAGCAGGGGAAGATTTGCCCTCGCAGGCAGTACTGAGCCTTGCGTGTGAGAGGAGGGGTAAAGCCCAGGAGGCTGGCACCCCTGAGCTTCATGGGAGTTGCTAGTCAGTAACTGACCAGCTGGGTGATTCCTTTCCCTCTACCCTGCTAGGAAGCCTGTGGATCCGGGGAGGCAAATGGTCACTAGGAATACGAGACATAAAGGAACAGCCCTACGCCAAGATTTGTCTCATAAGCGGGACAGACAGGGCTGTTGAGACCACGGTCACCTTCCAGGAGAAGTCACACTGCCCCAGTGAGCAGAGGCCTTCCCAGGTGAAGAAGGACACCGGAGCTGCTCCTGTTTGGGGAAGGGACCCAGCATTCCTCAGCACCTCCTAACCTCAAAGGCATCCACTCCAGGAATTACAGATTGCAGTGAAATTTCTGAGAGCAATGTAAAGGAACCAAGTGAATGGATTTGGATCCTCAAGCTCATCTCCACCCTGCTGTTCTCAGGCTGCCATACCTTTAAGAACATGCTAATGTAAGGTCAGGATGCCAGCAGATTGAATTTCTCCAGGGGTACAGGGGGCCAATCAAAGATGAGAAAGGGCAGGGAGATGACTTTGCATATGAAAATGCTTCCTGGGGGTGCATCATGATGTGAGTGCCGCTCCAAGGATGCACGTCAAGAACAAATAACCAAAGCAACAACAACAAACTGAATGCAGGTGGAATATGTGTTAATTCCAGCACTCTTAAGGCAAGGTGGGGGCAGGAGGATCAGCTGGAGGCTGCTGGGTAGCCAGCCTGACTGCACCTCACAGTGGGGTCGACACAGAGGGAGTCTACTTCAGCAAGATGGAAGATGAGAGCCAATTCCTGAAAGTGTTCTTCCGACCTCCACATTGGTGCACGTGAGAATCTCTCTCTCTCTGTCTCTCTCTCTGTCTTTCTCTCTGTCTCTCTCTCTCCCTGTCTCTCTCTCTCTGTCTTTCTCTCTCTCTCTGTCTTTCTTTCTCTTTCTCTCCCTCTCTGTCTCTCTGTCTTTCTCTCTCTCTGTCTCTTTCTCTCTCTGTCTCTGTCTCTCTGTCTCTCCGTCTCTGTCTTTCTCTCTCTGTCTCTCTGTCTCTCTGTCTCTCTTTCTCTCTGTCTCTCTCTCTCTCTCACACACACACACACTAATTGAATTACATTACACTAAAACATTATGAGACGGGATCCTATCTTTTTGTTCTGTCCTGTACCAAGTTTCCCGAAGGATATCCTAGCAGATAGTAGCTAAACAGGGTGTTAGTCCTGATTATATTATATTGAAATGTCCCTTGATCATATCAATGTGGAAGAGAGCTCTGGGTTCTGGGGTGAGTTGTTCCCTTCTCTGAGGGACCTCACAGAGCCACCGGTATGCTGACGGTTCCCTCGGATGAATGCTGCAGGCTGGCTGGGGTCTTTTCATGAAGACACTTGGCAGACGGGTAGCAGGGACGCACAGCGGGGCTGCTCGGCCGCAGAGCTGGGGGGAGGGGGCACAGTGTAGCCACAACTATGTTACAGGAACTTCAGGCTGGTGGGACAGGACACAGGTACCCCTTAGTCTCTGAGCTTCCCAAAAGGAGGCATGTGAGAGGATTCTGGGGTCCCACCCAGCGTTCCTCTGAGGATCCCACATCAGCATCCTCCAATTGAGATTTAGCAGCAACTACCCTTCAGCTAATGTGAAGAGGGTCTTTGTCAGCCTCCAGTCGTGCAGAATGGCTTCTCCATTTCCCACCAGTGCACTAGACTCTTTCGAAGGCTTCCTTGCCCTGTGATCCACAGCCTTGTGGGAGGTACATCTGGATGACTGTCCCAATTCCCCGGATGCTCAAAGATGCTTTAGGCAGATAATTCTGCCAGTTATTTCCCCTTCTGGCTCTGTTTGTTCAGTACAAGGCTACACCATGACCCTTGGGTGCCTTTTCCTACAACTTTGACCCCAGATTGGTTAATAAATAAAAAGGGAGTCTAAATCCCCCCACCCCTGCAGGCTGATTCGCCCCTCCTTGGCGCGCCTGTCTGCTTGCGGGTGGAATCCGTCCTAACTCTGAGCCCAGGCGTTCCCGGGAGCCCACTTAACTCCTGCCAGGTGCCAAGTCTGTTCTCAGTCTTCTTAGTGATTCTGTGTGTGCCACAAATCCCACTGGTACGGGTTAGCCACTGGCAGGTTCTGATGAGGCCTCTTAATGGAAAACAAGATAAAAAAGACACCAGAGTTGCGTTATTTGAAACGGTCCTATGGGGCTGGCACTTGCCAGACACCCAGAGAAGTTTTGATGCTCCCTTGCTGAGTTGATTGGCCAAGGCCCTCATCTCTTTCTACTATGGGACTAGACCCCAGAAATAAAATGATGGCGATTCATTTCTTAAGGGCTGGGGAGGAAGCTCAGTGGGAAAATGCTTGCTGCACAGCATGAGGACCTGAGTTCAGATCTCCATCAGGCCTGTAGAGGCTGAGCCTTGCTGTAGTCAGCTGTAACCCCAGTGCTGGGAAGCACAGACAGCCCCCCCGGCTGCCTGGCCAGTCAGTCTGTCTAAAACAGTGAGCTTCAGGCTCAGCAAAGAGACCCTGTCTCAGAAAAATAAGGTAGAGATCCGGAGAGATGGCTCAGGGAGTAAAGCTTTTGCGTTGCCAAGCAACAGGACGCAAATTCGAGTCCTGGATCCCGTGTGAAAACAAACAGCTGCAGCCTGCAGTTCTGGTCCTGGAAGACAAGTCTGGGAGCCCCCAGGGCAAAAAGGAGAGGAGGGAGAGCAATGTACGATGATTCCTGAAGTCAGCCTTGGACCTCCACAGACACACACACTCAAGTATCCTCATGGACACACACATCTTGTAAATATCCACCATGTTCTAGAATCTTCTCTGAGAACTGAGAATGTAGCTTCGACCCACTAACGGCCCCCACTGGTTCTCATTCACCAGTGAAGACAGACAAGCAAGGATGTCAGGGGTGCTGAGCCCACACAGAGCAGTGAACCCGTATGGTGGGTGTGACAGAGGGGCGTGGTCTCCCACGCATGCTCAGGAAGGCCTGTCAGATAAAGCAACCTCAAGAGACCTTTGACACAAGAGAAGTGAACTGTGTAGATGCTGAGTGAGGACCCGCGGACCAGACCCACTCGGAGGGCTCAGCGACAGCTCTCGGGCCAGCCTGGGATGATCAACAAGGCCTAGGTGGGCGTGACGTCAGCAGCCACCAGGGCCAGGGTTTGCATGGGAAGGGTCTGCAGGGAGCCAGAGCCACGAGTTCATCTGCCAGGAATCCAAAGTGCTCCACGGGCAGGACCGGCCCCCAAGCTCTCAGGCTGCACTGTTTCCTCAGCCCGTGTCCTCCACGGGGATGCCAGTTGCAAGAACACTTAGAAATCAAATTACATTGTCAAGACCACACATGAGGCTTCCCAGCATTGCTACTTAATTTGCAGCAGCAAGGAGTATGTCTCAAAAATAGGTGCTTGCACATGTAAATCAAATAACTCATGTCAAGGAGGCCTCTGCGGGATTGTTGACGTTTCTCTGCATGAAGGAGAGTGATCATCTTTCCTGGGGGTGGAGAGAGACAGAGAGAGAGAGAGAGAGAGAGAGAGAGAGAGAGAGACAGAGAGAGAGAGAGAGAGAGAGAAGAACCAGATGAAGTATTACCCATCCACACTGCCCACTGTCCACACTGTCTATAGATGACTCTTACGTTTCATGCGCTGGATGGGGGTAAGGTCTGGGTAGAAACTGATGGGGGTGGAGGGGAGAAGAAGGGGGAGAATGGGACACCCCAGTCAGTCCATAGGAGGACTGAACCAGAGACATGTGAGACAGCTGCGGAGCTAAGGGACCTAGGGGTGAGCCTGGTAGAGGTAGAAGAGTGGGGGAGGTAGAAGGGAGGGGGTGAGCCAGTTAGAGGGAGAAAGATGGGGTGGGATGGGGTGAAGGGAATGGATGGATGGGGGTGGAAGGGTGGGGGTGAGTCCGTTAGGGGCGGGTGAGTAGAGGGTACCTGTGCAGAAAGAACCGTGAGCTGCGTGGTGGCACATTCAAGGGAATTCTTGCTGTTCTTTCCACACTTACAGTTCGTTAATCATATAAAAGGATTTTACTTTTTGGTTTGTTGTTTTAAGATATTATCGGTTCTGTAGCCCAGGCTGGTCTAAAACTCACTACAAAGCCCAGACTGGGAATCACTCACAACAATCCTCCGGCTTCCACCTAAGTATTACTACCGTAGGGTGTGAGCTATCACAACCCGCTATGGGATTTTATTAATATCAAGAATAAGTGGGACAGCCCTGGGGAAAAAATCAATCCACAAGATTGTTAGATTAAAATAACCTAACTATGGTCCCTTACTCATGCCAGATGCCACTGAAAATAAATGCCCTTATGTCATGGTCATCACAATAAAAATTAGGACTCGGTCGTTCTTCCGCACTCGAGCATGGGTGGAGACCATGGGAACGGTGGGAACAGACAGGGTCGCGTTCCCTCCGCACGTGGGCTGGTTACGTGACACAGTGATGCTACGAGGAGGTTTGAGGAGAAATTCCACGTTTTTCTCCACCAAAGAGTGGCACGGTCTGAGTTCAGACAGCGGCCGTGATTCTCCTTGGAGAAGCACAACACAGGTCACTGAGAAAACCAGGAAGAGCAGTTAACGCGGGAAGAGATGTAGCCAGAAAGCACACTGAGACATCTTTAGCTCCATTAAGATGTAAATTAACTCATAGTTAATGTAGTGAGGTTGAGGGGTAACGTATTGAGTTGGTAAAGTGCCTGACATGCAAGAAGCATAAGGACCTGAGTTCAGATTCGCCCGGCATTGGGAAGGCAGAGACGGGACATGCCTGCTGCCTCCAACCAGTCTAGCCAAGTCAGCATGCTCCAGGTTCAGTGAGACCTGTTTTAAAAACAAAGTGGAGATCAGTACAGAAGATGCCCAACCCCATCTTCTGTCTTACGCACACGCAAACACACATATGTGCACGCTCTCAGACATGTGCATGCACTATGTAAATGCATTGCCAATGGTCTCATGAACTAGTAAACATCCATCGGGAAGACAGAGCTAGTAGAACGACAGCACCTGCATGGTAAAGATGCTCATCGCTGGGTTTTCCGTCCTATGAGGAACATGAAGCAGCTGAAATACATGGGCGTAGTGAGAAAGAATAATGAATCTTGGTAATATTAATATAGTCGATCAGATATTGTATTTCATTTTAAGTGGAAATTAGGAAGAAGTGGTAAAGACATAAAATATCCCATAATGCTATGTCTGACTAGACAACAGGACAAAGTTAAGTAAGAAAGAACAACCAGGATGAAAAACATCAACTTTATCATTACCGAGTTCATTTGAAAGAGAGTTTGTCTACTGACATTTATGAGTTGGTTTTTTTTTTTTTTTTGCTTCTATAAGTTTAAAGAATATGATCGAAACCAAGAACAATTAACCTCATTTGTTAACTATGGTTTTTCTGGCCCTTTCCATCTTCTAGTGAACAAGATTCCAGATTTACTGCCTCTTCCTTCCTTCCCTTTACTCTCTAATAAAAGTCTTCTACTTGCTTTTCTGATTTCTAAGATGGAAAGCAGGAAAAGAGGGGGAAACAAGTGTTGAAGAAGCAGGGGTCAAGAGATAGCAATCAGATTGTGGCATTTGGTTGAAATCCCTGTCCTTCTGGCGGAATTGTGGGGGTGGCGAGGTGCTGCATCTTGGTGCCAACCTGGTGATGCCCTGGCCATTAATTAAAATACTGCAGCTGAATCAGTCAAGGAAATGTGGAATCGGTAGCGCGATCAAACAGGGAACCCAGAGACAAACTGTAACCCTCGTGGGCAGCTGGAGCAGACAGACCACAGCCACTCGTGGGCAGCTCAAACAGGGCAGGAAGTGATCTCCGTGGGAAGAAGGGGTCATGAGCCAGGGAGACGCTGGCATGGAAGTTCACGTCTGCTTGATCATAAGCCTGTGTGCTCTGAAAGATGCTATAGAACAATACTTGCCTCATTGTGAGGTGGAAAAGACATACAACACCAGTCACACGCGAGGACGCTATCGAGTAGAACTGATTTAAGATGAAACTAAATCAAGGACTCGTGTGCATCAAACAAAGTACACTGTGAAGGCAAGGCGGGAGTCACGGGGCCCAGAAGATAATTCGTTTTATTAGACGTATGACTGAGCAGCATGTGATTTATAGCTATATATAATCAAATATGTATAGATATGCACATATGATACAAATTAAAATGGAGCACTCTCTACTCCTGTTAGGAGAAGTCAGAGCCACGAGACTGATAATTTTGTTGTTATGTATAGAACTGAGTGGCCTATAAATATGCAGTTATTTATAATTGCATATATATATAAAATGCATGTACAAGAGACAAATTGTTTTTGCCCAGTATAAAATCAACCAGAAAAGATATTGGTGTTTTAATTAACTAAGTGATTGGTTGCTGTTCTGCTGTGGCCCAGGCTGTACTGCTATAGCTCAGGCTGTCCTTCCACTCATGACAATCCTCCCATCTCAGTTTCCTGTGTGCTGGAGTGACAGGTGTCAGTCACCTGCCTGGTGAGAACAGGTCCTTCTAAGAAGGACGTCCAGTGGGTGATACGTAGATGAAAAAGTGCCCAAATCACCAGGAAAGCACAGGATGGGTCAAAAGTAGACACCATCAAATGGTGATTAGTGGGTGGAGCAGTTGGAGTGCTTGTTCTTTCCAGGAGGAAACGGGAATTGACATGACTGCTCTGGAAACCGGGGATCCGTGAACACTGAAAACGCATGGCAAACCCATCTGTGTAGAGTGAAACTGAACGTGTGTGAAGCTCTCTGTTGTAGAACCAGCTGGGGCATCTGCTTCTGTCCCAGAGACCAGAATGTTTGCGACAGTGGGATTCAGGATAGGTATTCATGGGATGCACCCCAAAGGTCGTCAGGAGCGAGATGGTGTGCCGCTCGGTGGAACTCAGGCGGAGGGGCACCCTGCTTCCCTCCACCTCTGTCCAGCTCGGAGCAGTTAGTTCTGATGGCTGACTGGCAGTGAGCCTGGAGTGGTCCAGCGGGCAGGAGGCTCAGACTTGCCTCTCAGTCGGTACAGTGAACCCCCACCAATGCGCTCACTCTGTGGAAATCACTGAGTCGTGCGCGTGAGTCCTCAGGTGGAAAGGAATCGAGGCTGTTTGACTTGTGGGAGGAAAGGTGGAGGTGCTGATGAGTTTTGTTAAGCAAACACGGGATTTTATTTAAAATGAGGAAGGAGAGGTCTAGCTCATATGCAAGAAAAGGGAAGATCAAACAAATATAAATTAAAAAAATAGAGGATGTGGCTGGGCAAGACGAAGACTTTCTTGAGAACAGGATTATCCAAATACAGCGTTGGTGTGGGGAAGGGGGGCGAGGGGCAGGAAGCTTGCAACTTACATTCTTTGTGGCTAGAGTTAGTGTCCACTGCCGATATCTTGGAGTTGCCTCACCAATGTCAGGGGCAAAGCAGGATTAAAAATAGCACATGTCATCGATCCCTGGATGGTCATTTTGTCACTCTTAAACGTCCCTGCAATTGAGATGCATCGCACGGCGCATGGCGCTTTACAATTAATGGTAGTGTCTTCCTCTCTCGGGCCCAAACAGTGGTGCACTGATGTAAGACTGAAAGGCACCTTCAGATTGATGAAATATGGGAATAGAATCATTTCTGGCTGCGCGAGTCCCTTCTGGGCTCTGCGGCGACGGAGGCTTATTCCCTTAGGAAAGCGTTTTTCCATCTGTATTGAGGACCGTTCCACAAAAGGGTCAGGAGGAGCCTCGTCCATTATGGGCACTCAATAAATATTAAGCATCCGTCCATGGCCTGCAGCCAGCTCTGAATAAAAATTGGCATACGTTAACATTTATTGCTCGTGGACTTTGTGAGTGATGATGTTCTCTCTCTCTCTCTCTCATCTATGCTCATAATGGCAAACTCAAAGTAGGACAGAGAGAGAAAGAGGGAGAGAGAGAGCGAGAGATTGTGGCAGATGCTTTTTGCTTACAGAGATGAATAAATGTGATATGGAGGCAGACCAGAACCTTATCAGAGAGAAGAGAGTGGGCAGAGACAGGAACCAGGCTGCGATGTCAGGGTTTCTTGCCCTTGAAAGTCATTCTAACAAATGAGTCAGGGTGTGGGGGATGCTTTCCCTAGGAAAATTATTGAGAAGCACTCTCTATCTGTCTGTCTGCCTGCCTGCCTGCCTGCCTGCCTGTCTCTTCCCCCATACCTAAGGATTGAACAATCAATTATGCATACATGTATATATATAACTCCCCTAAGAGGACTGACTCTGGATTGGAGCAAGCTTTGAGTTCATGTCCTGACAGTTGGACCTGGTGCTGCTCATGAGAGTCCAAGGCAGTCCATGGCTGTAGCATCGCTGCATAGATGTTGAGGTTGGTGGTGGTGGCCTGCTGTGGCACACAGATATGCCATGATGCTCATTCTTGCCCGTCTGCTAAGAGAATCAACCCTGTTCTCATTGGCATCCTGGAGACGGGATTGGCGATCAAGCGCTGGTCTTATGATACTTGAGGGCTGGAGAGTAAATCAGACACACGTTTTCTCAGTGGGGTTTTTAAAGTTTGAGGAATTAAAGAAAACTAATCTACCATCCATACAAAAATTTACAGTATTCAATTGGGCACAGTGGTGGGGGGCTATGAGGAAGAGGAGGAAGTTTCTTAAGGAAAGGATTGAGAGTTTACTTTGCGGCAGCTAACAGTGTCTGGCAGATTCAGCACAAATGCAGTCCGGGGGTTTAGTCTCCTGTTAACATCATCATCTTTCAAGTTAGATCAAATAAGTCTGGGGGGAGGGGCAGAGGTGTGGGACCCAAGAGAAAGGTCACACATCAGTTTGCAAAGCTTGTTTGGCTGGGCACTGAGGGTCACAGGCTCCAGCAGCAGAGACGGCCGCCATCTGTCTCTCTGCCTGAGATTCGGTTAGTGGAGACAGGCGAAGGGCAAGGATCAAGAGGTCGCGCTCTCGAAGTGGCCTCGCTAGCCATTAGCTCAGTGTCAACTCAGAGCAGCTATTACTTAAGGAGATGATGTTAGGATCAGAAAGATGGGGCACGCGTGTACCCCAAAGTCCTGCCTCTCACATCCAGTGTTTAACCAAGAGTCACCTTAGAGTCACCTAATCACCGGCCAAGAAAGTCTGGAAGCTTCCAGACCTCCAGGCCTCACCTTTACCCACATTGCTGTCTTCCTCTCCTCTGGAGACCTCGCTCACAGGCGCCTCCTACAGGAGCAAATGCTCACTGGCTGCTAGACTGGCGGACGCAGGGCATAGCGAGATCATGCTTAAGTGACTGACGGAAGGACTTATCCCCTACCTCCTGTTCCTGTGCTCTTCAGACTTCATGTAAACCCCAGAAGCCATTCCCCAGGAGTGATGAGGCCAGACTTAGCTGCAGCTTTTCGGAAGAAGGCCAGGAATGGAAGCAGAAATGGGAGATAACAACAAATGTTTGGTCTTTAGGTTTAAAAACCATCGGTTTAAATGTGGGGCAAGTAGGAGCTGGAGAGGTGGCTCAGGGGTTAAGCCTCTGCCTTGCAGGCAGAAGGTCCTGAGTTCGGATCCTAGACCCCACGTATAGGCACCGGGTGGAAGCAGGGCGGCCTGGGCTTCTGGTCCTGGTAGGGCGGAGCCTGTGAATCCCGGGGCAGAGTAAACAAAGAGGAGGTGGAGGAGATCTATGGGGGTTCCCGAATTCGCCTGTGGTTCTACATACACACATGCACATACATACATACACACACACACTCACAATTGAATAAATAATAAAAATTAAAAAATCTCTAAAAAAAATGTGGGGCAAGTAGATTGGTTGCTTGTTTGTTCCATTCCCAGAACAGATTGGTAGACACTCAAAACTGGGAGGAGAGCCCACTCAGGCAGCACCAGCAGGCGTCTGCAGACCCCAAGTGAACGATGGCCACGTGCCCAGCAGGAATGGCGTTCGTTTGTGCCCCCATGACACTGATCAGCACATCATCCCGGGGGATGCTCTCCTGACCAGGGGAAGCTCAGAAGCTCCTTCAATGGATCAGGACACTGAGAAGCTCCAATTACAGATGCCAAGATCTTGGGTATGAGAAACCATGATAGTCTAATGAAGGCCTTGGTATGTGTCCAGACTGGAGCCAGATGTAAACTCCTCGGGGATTCCATGGGCGGCAGCAGCAAAGCACCATGGGAAGTGGGCATTTGGATTTGTCTTTGTCTGTCTTCTCCCACAATGCCTTTCCCCTCTTCGATGGGCAGTATTTGCCGTGATGTGGACACAGACTCCACCTCTCCCAGCGGGGCAGAGATCACAGATCTGACGCCGTTCTCCACGATGCTTTGTACATCCCAGGGGCCAAGAAAAGACATTTGCTGAAAGGAATCCAAAGGGACGAAAGCACAGGGATTTGATTAGAAGATGAAATGTGTGGAAATTAAAAGTACACACAAGCTCCAGTTGCTGTTCTTGGCGTTTACATTTCATAGCCCTGTTTCATAGGCTTCAAAACCTAAAATATTATTTATCACCGTAATAACTTGGCTTAAGCCACTATGTCAGTGTTTTTCATACAATCGTCATTCAGAGAAGAGAGGTGGTCCTCTGGTTTATGGTACCTGGGATTTCACATTTGGTGAAACATCTGGGATTGTGGTGGAGATGCCTTGGATGTGTTGACCTTCCTTGTAGCTATATGATTGGGGGTCCACCACTGCTGATGGACCGGCCAATAGGCTCTCTTCGGTCAGAGGATATTAGTAAATGAGCTATAAGCAGAGAGGCCAGAAAAGACCCTGTGGGTTGGGACACCTTCTCTCTCATGTCTGAGAGCTCTGTGCCTCCGCCCAGGTGGTTGGCGCATGCTGCCAGGGGGCTGAGAGAGAGAAAATGGAGAGGAACCTAGAGAGACTGTTCTGGACCAAGTAACTCCGCCTCACCAGGAGCCAAATCAGCATCCACTGGATACACAAAGCCTTGCGAAATGTGCAGGTATTGTCCGTGGCCACCGATATCACAGCGTTTGCTACACCTAAGTCCCAACCCATAACACAGCTAAGCTCAAAAGCTAGCAGCAAATCCCCGATTACCTTTCCCAAGGGATCTCAGATAGTGTCAAAGAGCATGTAAATGTGTTAAGTGGGAGAAGTTGTCACTCTTTCTGGTTCCTTGTCAAGTTTGTTGGAAGAATGACACCCTCCAGGGTCACTATGCAACATTCTTCTCTACTTACCATCACTATCAAGTGTGAGGAATCTTCCTTGATAGAAGAACATTCAATCATGGGTTACCGTGTGTTACTGTACACAGCAATTATTGCATTACTTGTTCAGCGAATCACCAAATCCAGCAGATGAAACCACAGCAGAGATTAGCCTGCCTTGTGGACCACCCTAAGAACTGGGTGACCAGTCTCATGTAGTCCACAGGTCTAGAAGGGCAGAGGCGACCTGACCCTATCGGCTTCCAGCTAAAGTGGGAGACGTGTGCTTCCCTAGGCCCCTGGAGCTGTTCTTGACCTCAGCGTATTCTCGAAGGCACTGAGTGTATTTAACAAGTGTTTCTATTACACTTACGGTGCCAGGATGCTTGGGTTTCTGCCTCGCCCTGGTGACCTTGGGTGACTCATTCAGTGTTGGTGGCTTTCTTTGGCCAGTGGTGGCAGGTCTTTGCCTCCCTGAGGGAGGTGAGTCCAGGGCCTCCAGGCGGCGACATCTGTTTCTCGTTCTGTGTTCTCTGCAGCCCGCGCTCAGTTTTTGAACCTCCTTTGCATCCAACTGCATCGGTGTCTCCCGACGTTCTCCTGCTTTCGACCCTAGGAGGCTAAGAGGCAACGGGAACATGCAGTCATGACGTCAGAGCCCTTTAAGTTCGAGATGGATGCCTACTTCCGTGGTCTCCGGCTTCCTTTGAGGAGGGCCAGGCTGCCCACCCACATCTCTCAAGTGAACAGTGGGGAGTTAGGCCAAGTCAGCCCACCCTCTCCCAGTATCCCATGATCCATCTGGTTGTGAAGTTTGGAGACCTCAGCTCGCGTGGAGACTGAAGGCTTCTGTAGGGAAAAGTTCCCTTGTGCCCTTTGGTAGTTTCTTGGTGGCGGGGACACCCACTCCGAATTTGATTTATCCTGATGGGGATGTTACTGGCTGGCAAGAGCTCACTGAGCTACCCTTATTTAAAGGAGTGGGGATCGGGGAGAAAGCTTTTAAGTTGCTTCACACATTTTTACTCCCCCACCCCCAGATTTTGATTGATAAGGGCAAAGTTTTGTGATAGTTCGTCCAGACGATCACTTGTAGCCCTGGTCACTTGGGCATCACTGAGATGGCAAAGTGTGAAATTGTTTTGGAGACAGGCCGAATGAGCACTGATATCTTCCACACATCACAAAGAGCATTTGCCTTCACTTCAAGGTCTAAATGAACGAAGTCTTTGAATAATAATCATCAAAGGCAGGTGAAATCCTGCATTTGCTAAGCCTCGTGACTTGCGGCCCCGGATCCACAGCCAACTCCATTTCTGTATGTAACACACATTGCTTCTGCAAGGGCAGGTTTTTCTCCCACAAGCGACTTGGTTCACATTTCTAACATGCTGGAAGCAGGGAGTGTTAATTGACTGCTAATTATTGCTAGCACTTAGGCAGCGATTTCCTCTTTCAGAAATGAATGTTGGCAGCTTTTCACAGGAGAGCTTTCTGGAAGAGATGGAAGGGAGGCTTAAGACGTCCCTTCCCAGGCACTGAGGCTTGAGTTGTTGGGCTCTGAGGGACACTCGGGGTGGCTTGCATGTCCCTGACCTGCCTGACAATTCTGCCACTTGTGTGGGCGTGTCAGCTGCCCCTGGCCAAAGCGGGTCGACGCAGGTTTTGCCCGGCCTGGCCTGGTCCCTAAACACCCATGACACAGCTGCCAATGGTGGGCTTAGTCGGTGAGTCCTGGGGAAGTGCGGCAGCTGATGTCACCGGTGCTCCCTCCGGACCTGGCACAGCTGGTGCGCATCTTGTCATCATGTCCCTGTGTACAGATCAAGGAACCGGGGCCGGCAAGGATCACAAGAATCACAAGGCCTCACGGCCTCAAGGAGGCAGAAATGCTGAGCCAATGGTTTCCTGCATTTTGTCCCAAAGAGTTTTGGTTAATAAAGTTCAGCTCACTGTACTGAACCAGGAATTAAAATCAAGATAAATTAAAACACTAATTTCTTTATTTACTTGAAATATGGTAATAGAATTATTGCTGTTGATAGTACGTAGTTTGAGATCAACTGATGTATGCAGACAGGAAAACTTTTTTTTAAAAAAAAAATAAAAGTCCATGTTTTTCAAGACACAAAACTCTGAGAAGCCTGGCCTTGTTCTCCATTTCTGTAGTAGGCATCTGGATTAAGACTATTAGATCTCATGGGCTGGAGAGATGGCTCAGGGGTTAAGATTCTATCTCACAAGCAGAAAGTCCCGAGTTCACATCCCAAGTCCCACATAAAAAACTCCAGGCAGAAACAGTGATGGCCTGCACTGCAGGCCCTGGTGGGCGGGGCCTGGGAAATCTCAGACCGAAGCTAAAAGGAGTTAGAAGAAATCCAGGATGATTCCTGAAGTCACCCTTGATCCTCCACAAGAACACACAGTGCCCTCTGATACACACACACACACACACACACACACACACACACACACACACACAATAAATAAATAATCAAAGACTACTAAATTCTCCTATTCGGTTTTTACATTGCATTGTGTGTATGTGCTTTGGCTATGTCTTTGTGTATAGCATATGTGCATCCAGGTTCGTGCGTGCCTGGAGGATGGAGGTATCGTACTGGTTATTCTTATCTGTTGCTGTGAGAGAACCCCGAAAGTCAAGCAGTTTAAGGAAGAAAAGGAGATTTATTCAGATTCTGGTTCCAGAGGGGAGATACAATCCACTAAGGTGGAAAGACATGGCTGGTGGCAGAAGCTGGAGGTGGCCTAGGTCATGTCCACCGTGGAGGTTGAGAACTGCAAAACTGCCAGCTGCAGGGGCAGACCTCTCCTGCAAGTGGGGGGGTGACCCACCTCACGGCCCACCCCATGACTGCCTTTCTCCATCAGGGCTCCACCTGTTACAGGGACCTTGACCTTCCCAAACAACTACAGATTCAAACACATGAGCCCGTGGGGAACGACGCACACGACAGGTGTCTTCCTTGGTTGCTCTTGCCTTGTGCTTTGAGGCAGGGTCTCTTGCCCCAGCGGAGCTCACTAATGACTCTAGCCTGGCCAACCAGTGAGCTCCAGAGATGTGCCTGGCTCTGCACCCCAGTGCTGGGGTCATAGATGTGCACCGCTCTGCTCAACGCCGTAGCTTTACACGTGGCTTCTGGTTGAGCTCAGGGCTTTCTGCCTGGGCGCCAGGCGCTTGGCTGACGAGCTTCGCCCCAGCCCTCTGTGCTTCTGTAGGCATCTGCTGCAATCTGCTGTCTGGATTAGATAAGATGAAAAAGTCAGACATGTTGCAGGGATGTGGCAGGAGAAAGGGGGTCATGGAGGGTCTTTTCATGTAGCCACTTGAGTTCCTCTCTTGCTAAAACTCGACGGGGGTATTTTCTTCTGATAAAATGACTATTTCAAAATGTATTGTTCAGAGATACTCTCTGTACATTCATGGTGCTGGACAACGATCTCCACCACACAGATCCTGCATATGTCTGTCTCGACAAACTGAACCTCTGGGTCCTTTATACACTAGCACACATCCTCTGGAAATGACATTGCCTTTTGTATTTCTGGACCTGCTATAGGTGAAATTCTGCAGTGCTTGTCCTGATACAGTGGTTTTTGACTTCCTGGGGTTACCACAAATGGCATCGTACTGAGTGTTACCTGTAACGCAGTGTAAGCCCATGCTGGTGAACCTTTGTTGTCTGTCACTTTAAATCCATGGCTGGATCTTACGTTGTGAGTGGGTCTTTTATCTGAGTGTGATTTTATACTATCCCTCACGGGGATTTGGAGAATACATAGTTACACAGATCTTCATGTTTTATCTCCCCCCAATAAAAACGAATTCATTAATAGCACCGCTGTCATCTACAGGGCTTCTGATGACCTGGGACACATAGGGCTCCAGGTAGCACATGCGAGCTTTCAAAATTCCAAGCTGACTTGAAAGCTCAAACCCGACCATTGACAACTGCAATCATCTGCTGTTTTCTTTAAAATGACAACCTCACTTTGTTTTGTGAAAAAAAAGTACATCTGAGAAGCCATCGTTTGTCAGCAGCTCTTTCAAGCTGCAGTGTTGTTTCCCAGAAACACGGCTCATCAGGACCATCAGCAGCCGCGCGGGATTTTCGCCGTGAGAATCAAGACTGTCGCTAACGAGGGCTTTCCCCTCTTCCCCCCGGGACTGCTGAAGGGCAAAGCCTGGGTACCTACGTAAAACAAGACATTTTCCTGCAATGTTCTAAGTCTCACTGGTGATGTTGGCTTTATTTTGTCCTGTGAGTGTGGCGGTGAACAGGACGGCAGCCATGCTAAGAGCCTCAGCCTTGCCTGGCGTTGACGGACCTGCTGCCTCACCTGCCGTTATTAATATTACAGCCATCAGTGCAAATGGCGTCCTAGTGCTGTCACAGGAATGATTGCACCGTGCAGAACCGAAACACGATGGGCGTTCTTGAAATATCATGATGGGCATTCTAGAAACACGATGGGAGTTCTAGAAACATCATGATGGGCGTTCTAGAAACATCATGATGGGCGTTCTAGAAACATTATGATGGGCGTTCTAGAAACATTATGATGGGCGTTCTAGAAACATGATGGGCATTCTAGAAACACGATGGGCATTCTGGAAACATGATGGGCGTTCTAGAAACACGATGGGCATTCTGGAAACATGATGGGTGTTCTAGAAACACGATGGGCATTCTGGAAACATCATGATGGGCATTCTAGAAACACGATGGGCATTCTAGAAACATCATGATGGGCATTCTAGAAACACGATGGGCATTCTAGAAACGATGGGCGTTCTAGAAACATCATGATGGGCGTTCTAGAAACACGACGGGCTTTCTAGAAACACAATGGGCATGCTAGAAACATCATGATGGGCATTCTAGAAACATGATGGGCATTCTAGAAATGATGGGCATTCAAGAAACATCATGATGGCCATTCTAGAAACACGATGGGCTTTCTAGAAACACAATGGGCATGCTAGAAACATCATGATGGGCATTCTAGAAACATGATGGGCGTTCTAGAAACAGGATGGGCGTTCTAGAAACACGATGGGCATTCTAGAAACACGATGGGCGTTCTAGAAACACGATGGGCGTTCTAGAAACATCATGATGGGCATTCTAGAAACAGGATGGGCATTCTAGAAACAGGATGAGCATTCTAGAACCATGATGAGCATTCTAGAAACATCTGATGGGCATCCTAGAAACATCTGATGGGTGTTCTAGTTTCAGTTCGATTGCCAGAGTTCCTGAGTTCGTTGCATCATAGTCTTAGGCAACAGGGTCTACACGCGGGGTCCTAGTGGAAAAATGAACGTTGCAACTGTGGAAGTGGGTTGGTCCTGCAAGAGTGGGTCATGAGAGTGAGTCTGCTTCTCTGGGGCCCTGTGTGTGGAGCACTTGCCTAACACACACGAAGCGCTGGGTTCCATCCCCAGCTTGGCACCCCACAAGCAGGCGCAGCACCAGCCTCCTGCCATCCCAGCACTGGCAAGGTGGAGGCAGGAAGATCCAAGTTCAAGGTCAATTTGGGGTGCACAGTAAGTTTGAGGCCAGCCTGGGCAAATGGCACAACCTGGACACGGGGTGCCCTGGGTAACTCCCAGATCTCCTTCCAGGGAGATGCAGGGGACTCTATCTCCAAATGGCCGTTAAGTGACTGTGGGAATGAAGACAGGCGGCACCGTCATGTGGGCACTGACTCTCGTGAGGTGTGCAGTCTGTGGCATTGTGCAGTGTCTTCAGCCACTAGCTTTGGTTGTTTCCTGTGGGGCACCAGGGTGACACCCCTATGTCTGGGGCAGGGGCTCCATGACCCAATCCCAGGGTCAGCAGTGGAAAACTGCATCGCTGCTCAGAGCCCATCACAGAAACGCACCTCAGCCACCCGGCTGAGCTGTGGGCTCCCATCAACTCAGTCCATGGAGCTGTAGAGATTCCAGCTCCGCTCCAGCGTGGAGCCCAGGGAAGTGCGGTCAGCCGCCGCCTTGGCGAGCTTGGTGCTTCAGACCCGCAGCTCCTTCAGGCGTGGAAAGAGCGCAACACGAACGCCGCAGGAACTTGGCTGGCTACGGAGGCAGCAGTGCCTCTCCCAAGTGTCTCTGGCTTTTCCCCTCTTCGGTAGCAGAGCTGCGACTCTGCTGGATTTCTTGATAAAGCTGTTCTTGTTCTCCTTTGCAAGAACACACATATGTGGGTTCACAGTTTCCTCTTTAACTAAAGATCAAGTTCGAGAAAGGAAATGGAGATCCAAGGTAGACAAACATGGGCAGGTGAATCGGTCGACTTAGTGTAAGGCTTTTCTTTTCTGTCTCTTTGCTCTGGGAATGGGTTTAAGGGGAGCCACAATCTGGGGAGTCCCCCCTAGGAGGCAGAGACTGGACTTGACTCAGTTTCTCCAAGGTGTTGAGGGTCAGTCAGCTCAGAGGACTAGGGAGAGAGGCCACAGGTTTTCCCAAACATTAGTTCCTCAGTGGGGCCCAGTCTTGGCTTTCGAGGGGTCCCAGCAGAAGTAGAGCCCTGGAGAAGGGTCCAAGTGCTGGAACAGCACAGCAGCGGCCCCCCTCCACGCCAGGAGCCCCCCTCCCCGCCAGCGGCCCCCTCCCCGCCAGGAGCTCCCCTCCCCACCAGGAGCCCCCTCCACGAGCTCACCTAAATTGATGTAGTTGGCAAGTGGCAGAGCCTGGATACCAGTGACCTGGGGGTGCTCCCAGATTTCCCCTCCAGGTGTGTTTCCATGCATGCACTGTTAGTTCCCATGCACGCACCGTGAGCGCCTATGCACGCACCGTGAGCTCCTATGCATCCACCGTGAACTCCTATGCGTGCACCGTGAATTCCTCTGCACGCACCATGAGCTCTTATGCGTGCACCGTGAACTCCTATGCGTGCACCGTGAATTCCTATGCACGCACTGTGAGCTCCTATACGTGCACCGTGAACTCCTATGCGTGCACCGTGAACTCCTGTGCATGCACCGTGAACTCCTATGCATGCACCATGAACTCCTGTGCATGCACTGTGAGCTCCTTGCTGTCCTGTCTTTTGCTTTCTGGGTAGCACTGTGCCGTACACAGCACATGTCTCTGTGTATGGCAGCCTTGGGCAGGGGCCTGTTTACTTACTTGCTTCCCCTTGCAAGAGTGATGTTTTCTTCTAGTGAGACAACACGCTGATGCAAGCAACTTAATGGAGAAAGGGAGACTTATTTGGCTTATGGTTCTGGAGGGAGAGACATTCCTTTAAGGCGAGAATCTCAAAGCAGAAGGTGAGGCTTAGAAGTAGAAGCAGGTCGCTGCATACCACGGAGGCAAAGAGAACGAGAGCAAACGGAGGGAGCAGAACTGAACTTCCCTTGCTTAAGGCCTTTCTCCAACAAGGCTCCATCTCTCAGACCTTCCCAAACATCAGCAGCAGCTAAGGATGCAAACACATGAGCCTGTGGGGGAAACACATTCACATCATGACCCCAGCACCTCCCAGGGACAGTGGGGACCTGCGCAGCTTAGGAAGTCCATATGCCCCACGTGGTCTCTCCAACCTCTCACCATGGGCTTTTTCAAGAGCAAAGCCACCATCACACCGCATACGCACATGTGCATGCGCACACGTGCATGCAGGGTCCCACAGGAGCCTGCCCACATTCACTGAGCTTTGTCTGTCTGAACAGTCTATCTTCAGTGATCAGAGTAATATTCTTAGGGTAAAAGACAGACATTTTTATATTTATATGTAAAAGACAGATATTTAGGTATTAGAATTTTAGTTTTATTTTAAATATGTATTTGAGAAAGAGAGAGAGAGCAAGAGGACAGAAAACGCGCCTGCACACGTGCATGTCATGGTGTGTGGATGGGGGATGGAGGTCAGAGGACAACTGTCAGGAGTCAGTTCTCACCTATTGCGTGAGCTTCCAAGGACTGATCCGATCGCTGTGTTTGCGAGCAGATGCTTTACCCACTGTCTCGCGGGTCCTTATATCTTAGAATTGAAAGTCTGACTGATTCAGTAGAGGAAGGTGAATTGGATACTGTCCCTCTTCCTCCTCCTTGCGTCCCACGGGGCTCACCATGTTTGTGCCCTTCCGGAAGCAAGCAAGCACTGTGCCTTCTTGCTCGGAGACCAGGAGCCGAGCTCTTCCCAATCACACGGCACCTCTCCTCGTCCCTTTAATGGAACAGTTAGTGTTCCTTGCATAATGAGAAAAAAAGATACTTTAATTAATATTAACAAGCGGAAGGGGATTAGCGTCCAAATCCCCCTTTACCACTCTGTCTAATCCACCTAATTGTGCTCGCAGCTACTGGCAAAGCCCTCAGAGCTGCCAAGCTTAGGGGTCAGCGGCAAAGGCCGTCCACCCCGGCATCTGAGGCGTGCCCTGCACCCCACTCCTCTCCCGCTCTGTCCCCAGAGTGGTCTGGGGACCTTCCAGACCATCCATTCAACCGTCCCCTGAACCTTTCTGACTTGGCAGAGTGCCAAGGGCCCGCCATCTTTATCTCCACAGTGCACAAGGACAAAGTGCCGGACTAGGAAATGACAGGCAGCATTAGCCAGTTCCTAGCAGTGCACATGCCTTCAAGCCTCCAGGCGGGGAGGCGGCTTAGTGGTGAAGGGCTTGCCCCCAAGCATGGGGACCCGGGTTCAGTCCCCAGGCCGCACCTAAGAATGCCGTGCGTGCTGGCACGTGATGGTCGTCACCAGCACCGGCAACCAGAGACTGCAGGAGCCTGGCTTGCTGGTCAGCCAGCTGGCCTCATTAATGAGCTCCAGGACCATCAGAGACCCTCTCTCAGAGGAGGTGGACGCGCTCCTGAGGAGACCTCTGAAGTTGCCCTCTGGCCTTCACACAAGCATGTACACACACACACACCACACACACACCACACACAGACACACACACACACACACCACACACACAGACACACACACACACCACATACACAGACACACACACACACACACCACACACACACACACACAGACACACACACACACCACACACACAGACACACACACACACACACACCACACAGACACACACACACACACACACCACACACACAGACACACACATACACACACACACACACACCACACACACACACACACACACCACACACACCACACACATACACACACACCACACACATACACACACACACACACACACCACACACACAGACACACACACACACACACACACCACACAGACACACACACACACACACCACACACACAGACACACACATACACACACACACACACACACCACACACACACAGACACACACACATACAAGAGAAATGTTCTCAGGCATCTAAGTCACTGACAATCAAGTAATAAGTTGCCAGTCTGTGTGTGGTTAGCTTGCAGTATAATCGTGCTGACAGACACACCAGGAGCCAGAGAATCAGTAGGGGAGAAAGAAATGGAAGAAGGAAAAAAAAAAAAAAAAAAGGGAAAAAAGAAGGGAGGGAAAGAGAGAGGAAAGAAGGAGATGGAGGATGAGAGGAAGGATGGAAGGGAAAGAGAAAAAAGAAAAAACAAAGAAAGGAGAAAAGAAGGAGGGAAGGAGGGAGGGAGGGAAGGAAGGAGGGAGGGAAGGAGGGAGGGAAAGAAGGAGGGAAGGAGGGAGGGAAGGAAGGAAAGAAGGAAGGAAGGAAGGAAGGAAGGAAGGAAGAAAGGAAGGAAGGAACAGAGCATAGTTTTGACCCTCTTAGTTTCTACCTGTCCCTTCCCCTCTCAACCTCATGCCACAGCCTGGGACATTCCAGGACACTCACTGTTCCCACTCAGGTTTGATGGCCCGCTTAAGTCAGCTGAGAAACACCAGCCCCAATGAGCGCACGCCTCAGCTGACGTTCTCACCTCCAAGCACACACGTGTGCCAGGCGTGTGTGAGCCTGTGCCCACAAAGAGGCCTTGGTCACAGGCCGGAGGGAGGGAGGGAGACAGAGAATGTGAAAGACCGGAGAAGGGTGCAGGGAAGGGGTGTGACACCTCTCTTGTGGACCCTTAAATCAGGACCTTCTGGGTCATACAGCTGGAAGACAAGGTGGGGTTTGTTCTAAGCCCCTACTTTCTGTGGATTTGGCGATTGAAGTTACTCATTCCCATGTGGTCAGGCTGCTAGATATCTACACATGCACCTGCATGTGCATATGCCGATGCAAGCATGCTCACACATGCACATAGACAACACGTGCATGCATGTACACATATGCACACACATATACACGTCAGGAGGCCACTTTTTCTTTCATGGTTCTTTCATAGTTCCACAGGAGATGGAATTAGGGGCCTGCTGCAGCACACTGCAGGAGGCCGAGGATGAGTTCTGCCAGCCACGGGGCAAGGGCAGGCGGGGCAAGGGCAGGCGGGGCAAGGGCAGGCGGGGCAAGGGCAGGCGGGGCAAGGGCAGGCGGGGCAAGGCAGGCGGGGCAAGGGCAGGCGGGGCAGGGCAGGCGGGGCAAGGGCAGGCGGGGCAGGCAGGCGGGCAAGGGCAGGCGGGGCAAGGGCAGGCGGGCAGGGCAGCGGGCAAGGGCAGGCGGGGCAAGGGCAGGCGGGGCAAGGGCAGGCGGGGCAAGGGCAGGCGGGGCAAGGGCAGGCGCATCCCGTGGGTACCACCAGCTCTGCCACTCGCTGCTGGTCGTGAACCAGGACCACAAGGAAACGCCGAGAGACTGGCAGGGAATCAGGTTGGTTTACAAGATGGGATGTGGCGTCATTCCGTCTGCATATGCTGCTTTACATGCTGCCGAGACAAAATACCTGAGCAACGCAACTTCAGAAGGAGGGCGGCTCGGTCCAGAGAACAATCCATCATGGCGAGGAAGCATGTGGGCAGGAGCACGCTGCATCCACAGCCAGGAGGCGGAGAGATGCTGATGCTCTCTCTGCTTCCTTTCTCCTTTAGGTCAGTCCTGGCCCCTGCGCACGGAATGGTTCAGTCCTGGCCCCTGCGCACGGAATGGTTCAGTCCTGGCCCCTGCGCACGGAATGGTTCAGTCCTGCCCCTGCGCATGGAATGGTTCAGTCCTGTCCCTGCGCATGGAATAGCTCAGTCCTGGCCCCTGCGCATGGAATGGTTCAGCCCTGGCCCAGCCCATGGAAGAATAATGCCCACATTTAGGGTGCATCTTCTCACCTTAACTAACCCGATCTAGAAGCATCCACAGACGTGCTAGAGGTTTTGTGACTCGCGATTCTTTCAAGTTGCTATTGATCATCCTGCTACCCTTCTCCCTCTGTGCCGATCTGCTTACTGCAGCAGCCATCAGGGAGCACCAAGGAAACATTTGCATGCCACGAGGTCTCTGGTGACGCTCCCCCCTTGGAGGAGTGGAGGTTCATAGTGGATAGAGTGAGGATCTTGTTCCGGGTCAGCTTGGTGGGAGGCTGAGACTACTTCGCCTTGTTTCAATATCGGTGCCAGCGACTCAGCTGGTCAGAGCTGGTCTAACCTGGGGAGGATCATCATCGATGGCCTGTGTGCTGACCAGAGGCAAAGAGGAGTGGAGTACTCCCCAGGGCTTCTATCACTCGTCAGAGTCTGCGCCCCGCTCCGGCTTGCTCTTTCTCCTAGCAATCCCACATATGCCCACCTCTCCAGCACCCCATTCTTTTCCAGCTGGGCTCACCTCAGTGGTCTCTGGGCTCCCGTTCTTGCCTGCGTCCACCTTTCGCTCTTCTCGACTTTGAGGTGTCTTTCGTAGATGCAAATCTGATTAAGCCAAGAGCTGTGCTACATCCTCTCCTCCTTGGGATTTGTCCAGGATGATTATCCGTGCTCACACGGTCTCCCTCCAGCCTTCCTTCACTCTCCTTCCAGCCTTCCTTCCTCAGCCCCCTCACCCTCCCCTCACCCCTTCTCCAGCCCCCCCCCAACTCTCAGGTCTCCACTGCCCCAACCCTGTCATTACTCAGCACCCAGCGTTGTCTCATCTCTCGGCGCACACTGTCTCTTTGCCTACAACACCCTCCATTCCATTGGTCGAGTGACATCTGGTCCATGGATGTGTCGTTGTTGGAGTGACACGGTCCTGGACATTCCCACACTGTTCTTTATATAATCATTTTTTTTCTTTCGGGAGAGTGGAAGGGCGGATCCCTAGAAATGGAATTACTGGGTGGCATGATAAACCTATGTTTCGTCTTAGAAGAAATTGCTAAGCTCTTTTTCTGAACTGACCTGGATCGCTTTGCACCCCAATATGAACATGTGAGAGGCTCCCCACGTCCTCCTCAACGGTTCATATCACCAGCACTTCTAGCTGGATCATTTCAGTCCACGACTAATGATAATTTATTCTGTTTCATTTGTATTCCCTGATGACCAAAGATGCTAAAAGTTCTTTATCCACTCATTTATACTCTGCATATCTCTGTGAAGTGTCTGTTTAAATCTGTAGCTCATTTCATAATAAGGAGTTACCTATCATATTAGTGAGTTATAAGAGCTTTTTCTAAAATGCAGGCACAAATCTTTTGGCAGACATATGCAATGCAACTATTTCCTTCTACTTTGGGGTCTGCCTTTTCTTTTCTTTCTTTGAGTGATATCTTTCCAAGAGCAGGAAATGTTCATTTTGTTGAAATCCAATTAACTTTGTCTTTTGTAACTAGTATTTTTGGCATACTGACAAAGACATCTTTGTTTCCCCTAAGGCATAAAGATTTTCTCCTGTGTCCTGCTTTTGTATGTTTTATGGTGGCAACATTTAAATATAAGTCTAGAGTCCATTTCAAATTAAGTTTACACACAGTGTGAGGTGGGGGTGGGGCTACTCCCCCACTTCTCAGCACTTATGGCTCAGTGAGATGTACATTGTTTGGTGTAGATGCCTTGATGATCAGAGTCTCCCTGTCCTCTCCCACTTCCAGCTAGTGCCTCACTTTTCCTTAGGTTTCAGGGTCCTCTCCATAGCTTTATTTGAACAGTGGGGTTTGTATTTGGGTGCAAGAATTCTGTCCTGTCTTTGAGGTGTGAGGCAGGGACCCGGGAGGGTTGGGCCTTGCCGGGGGGGGGGGGGTCCACGCCCCGACTAGAGGCAGAAGCTGGGCTGCTTTCCCTCAGAGAATTTACCCTCCTCTACCCACCCTGATACTGGATTCTCCACCAAGCTCCTCATTTGTGGTTTGTCTTTTTGGCCTTAAAACACAGAAAACGAGCAAGCCGGAAAGCTGAATAATTTAGAGCCTTTTTTTTTTTTTTTTGGCTGCCCCTGAGATGGAGATAGAGATGGGCTTGTCCGACAGAGGCGGCCTCCAGGGCTGGCCAAGCACAGTCCACATCTCGGGGAGGAACCCGATCCGGTCAGCCCTGCAGAGCAGCAGTCGGCTCCCCGAGTATCAATTAAGGTTTTTTTTTCCCCTTTCACTTTGCAGTGTCGCCTGGCATACTAATGATCTGTTTGGGTTGCCAGAGACGCTGCATCCCTGCGGCCTGACCAGTAGTTGTGTGGTCAGATAGGCGCACAGTAGGGCCGAATCCGCTGTTCAGGAACAAGGTCGGTGAGCTCCAGGGCCCCTTCACGAGGCTTCAGGTGGCAGTGCCTCCCGGTGACGCCGTTTGCTGCCTATCATTTTGCTTCTTGGAAACTTTAAATTTGGGTGAAAAGCTTTTAGGAGGCTCTCTGGGAGTGAGCGTTGAAGAATTCAAACTAAATATCCAAGGAAGCAGCCGACGAGAAGGGCTTGTTTCAGCTCTCCAACTCAGAGGGGGGAACGTGTGGGGGGAGGTTACCTCATGGCAGACAGGAAGTCAAGACAGAGACGGGGGCAGAGAGACCGCAGAGACCCGCCTGCAGTGACCTCCTTCCACCTTCGGCCCACCTCTCAGAGACAGCAGCGCCTCCCACATCAGCACCAACAGTGGGGGTGCAGAACGGGCCTCTGGGATCGACTCAACTAAAGGAAACGTCAATCTTCTTGATTCTGATTTCCCATGTTGTGCCTTGGGGCTGGGAACACATTTTTCTTTGTGTGTGGGGATTGGGGAGGGAAGGGTGGAAATCATGTGTATGTCCCTTGAATGCGTAGACTAGAGGTTTAGGTAGCACGTCTTTCTCAGTTGCTCTGCACCCTATTTTTTTTTTGAGACATGGTCTTCAACTGACTGTGGGGCTCACCAATTTGGCCAAGGTGTCTGGCAGCAGGTTCGGGGATCCTTCCATCTCTTCCTTCCGAGCAGGGATCGCAAGCCCGTGCTATCACATCTGGCTTTTCCTATGTTTCTGTAGGATTCACACTCAGGTTCTCATGTCTGTGTGGCTGTCAACTGAGCCACCTCCCGGTCCCCAAAACTCATCTTTCAAATGAAGCTTTATGAGCCTGGGAGAGACCGGCTGGCATTCGGTTAGAGTTCTGCAAAACTCACTCACAGAGGTCCTTTTGAAAGTTTTTCACCCCAGTTTAAAGTTTGCAGCGAGCAAAATACGGGCAGAGAGACCAGACCGTGGCAGCGCACACAAAACACGTGTTCCCGTCTGCTCTGACTCAGCTGCTCCTTCTGAGGGAAGGGTTGGTCCTCGTTTTTTCTGGAAGTTCTGCTGAATCCTTCTTCAAGCACACAGTATTTCCTCTCTACTTCCCTTGCCAGACAACATCACCCCTGGAGCCCACCAGCCTGACTGTTGGGGGATGTCCTCATAGCTGAAGCCTCGCGTCTGACCCTCCTTCAGCTCCTATGCTCCTGTGACTATAAAAATGGATAGCTGTGGGGTCGAGGGGAGGGCTCGGCGAGTGAGGTGACTGCAGCGCAAGCATGAGAACCAGAGTTTGGGTCCCCGCATCCCTCTAAGAGCCAAGCACAGAGGCTCATGTCTGTCGCCCCAGGGTGTCTTACGTGACCTTCCTGAGTAGGTAGAGACAGGCAGGTCTCTGAAGCGCCTTGGCCGGCGAGCCTAAGTGAACCCAGGAGCTCAGATTCAGCGAGAGACCCGGTCTTAAAAAGCAATGTGCAAAGTGGATCAGGAAAGACCCCTAAAAACAACACACAAAGTGGATCAGGAAAGACCCCTAAAAATCGCGCAAAGTAGATCAGGAAAGACCCCCTAAAATCAACGCGCAAAGTAGATCAGGAAAGACCCCCTAAAATCAACGCGCAAAGTGGATCAGGAAAGACCCTGTGCTAACCTCTGGCTTCCACATGCACACACCTGCACGTATACCTGTGTGCACATGTAGGTGCGTGCGCATACACGCACGCATGCACACACACACACACACACACACACTGATGGTGTGAAACTACCTCAGGATTGGCTTGCTTGCCGGGGACCCCCCTACTTGGCTGTCTCTTTTCCCAACGGAGCAGAGGCTCCCTGGAGTCTTGCCTGGTGTGGTTCTTGGCCCCCTGGGTTGGGTCCTTTGGGGCAGAGGAGAGAGTGCCAAGCTACGAGAAGCCAGTTGTCTGTGGCAGGCTGAAGCACATATTCTGAGATTTAAGAGTTTTCTCATTAAACCCTCATTCTGTGCCCCGCCCTTTTTTTCTTTTTTTTTTTTTTTTTGGAGAAGTGCTGTGGGTCTCCGGCCCTCTACATCGACACCTTTCCTGAACTTCTGGGGATTAAGGGACCCAATTAAGAAAGTGCTCTGTAGGCGCATTCTGAACAGCGTCGTGAAGTTCAGGACCTCCAGGAAAAAAAAGACGCAGATGGCCCTTTGGAGGGTACAGGGCAGCAATTAAGGACCCAGCTTCTCATGGGAAGTCAGAGGGAAAGGTGTGTGCGTGTGTGTGTGTGTGTGTGTGTGTGTGTGTGTGTGTGTACTAACAGGGAATGGGAAGAACTCTCTTTTCTTCTTTTCATTATATGTGCATATGGGATGTGTGATATGTTTACGTGTGCAGATCTACGTATTTGAGTGCACTTGAGTGTGCGTGCCTGTGGAGGCCCAAGGCTGATGGAAGGAATCGTCCTCGATCGCTCTTTCACCTTCTTGTCATGAGCCTAATTAAACCCAAAGCATGCCATTATGGCTAATTTGGCTGGCCAGCTTGCTCTGGCAATTCCCAGGCTCCACTGGAATTAGGCGGGCTGCCACACCTGCCCGGCATCTGTACATGGGATCATGGAAAGCAGATCCTTTTGCTTTCAAGGCAAGGAGTTTAGCCACTGGGCCATCTCCCCAGCTCAGAAGAACTCTTTATCCCACTCAAAAATGTCACATAGTATTGCCTGAGGATTAAGGAGAATAATGGGAATTTTAAAAATTGCAAAAAAAGTGGTAAGCTAATTTTTGGCATATTGAAAGTTGAATTGCCTTCTGCATGGTAGATACAACTATATACAACTAGACTCCATTTTAAATTATTTGCTTTTGAGATGGTGTCTCACCAAGTTGCCCAGGAAGGCCTTGAATTTGTAAATTCCCTTGAGTGGCTGAGGTTACGAGCTCATGCTACTAGGCTCAGCCCAAAATTCCAATATTGAGTGCTGTACCTTGGTCCCACCTTCCGGGTTCCCGGACTCAAACAGGGCAAGTTAGGTCACTTGTACTGTTACCACAAGAGAGGGACAGGATGTAGGGCCGATGCCCATGGAGGAGTGTGCTGTAGATGGGGAGATGCAGGCTGGCTCTACTCAGTGTGTGTCCTCCACCCCCAGCCCGCGTCCCCCACTTGCCGAAAGGTATCTCCCCAGACAGCTCATGGCTCTTTATGTTTTCAGCCCCTGTGCCAGACTGGCAGATCGAGCACACGGACTGCTGGTGTTTGGTTTATCATTTCAACCAGACCGGTGGCACTGGGAAATTCGGCAGCTGAGCTGCTTTGCCTGAGAAAGTATTCCCAGAGGCCCTGCGGCTCCAAGAAGGGGTGTCACAGTGGAGCACAGATTCGCCGGCCAGTGGCACGGAGTTGGGGTGCAGAGCCAGCTGGGGTGAGCAGCCCCCACAGTCTCAGGCTCTATCAGGGTACAATTCCTTTCAGATGATAAGAAAAACTGCCCGGTGTGGCCATCGGAGCCGAAAAGTGCCAAGATGATTATTCAAAGACTAGAGCTGATAACACTCACCCTTATAAATATGAAACAGAGCAAAATCCACGAATATAAATTCAGAGCTTTTAAACCTGAAATATGAAGTCAGATAAGGATCTTTTAGACATCCCGGGATTTGCTTCCTATACAGAATCCGAGTAGAAGGAGGTGACTTTCGGGGATGTGAGACTTTCCAGCTCTTTAGACATGAATTCGTAATAATCTCCCTGAATGCGTTGGAGATAAGATTACCCCGAGCTGCAGCCGACGCTGATGTGTGCATGTGTGTTGAGATGCACAGCGTTTCCTGGACTTTGTTTCCACAACTGGGCTTCCTCCCCTCCCCCCAGGGCAAAGCTCCATCCAGCCCCAAATACCAATAGTGTCAACCCAGGCTGAGAGGAATGCAGCCAGGGTACATCTCTGTGAAACCGCCCACCTCCTGACAGGGGCCAGCAGACACTGCGCAAGTCATCCAGCGCAGTTTTCATTTCAAGCGTCCTGGACAAGTCCTTAGATGCTTGGCACCGGCGTGGAATTTCACTGACGCCTCTGTTATTATTGTGAAATTTGTTTAGGAAACAGGAAGGCGATGTGACCATGAGAAGAAACGGAAGAGACTGCAGTGCGAAAGGTGGACATCTTGTCCAACCATAGGTACTTCAGTACATGTGAACCCACCTTCCGCCCGTGTGTTGGGGGTCTTCGTCTCTCGGTACCTGCAGAGGTTGCAATGGGATCTAGTGGCCCTGGATGCCGGCTACTGTTGTCTGGATCGTGGCAGGTGCTTCCACAGTGCAAGTTGGTGTGCTGGGCAGGCAGGCCCTTCTTTATGCACCTCTGTGCCAGCTTTCTAGTGTCCTTAGGTTTCCTGTGGACTGTGGAAACCCAAAGAGATGGAGTAAAGAAGGCAGCCGTACAATTAATTCAAATGCTACAGCTGTACATTGCAAGATGGCGGGAAACCAGGAAAACCCAGTCCTGCTCTCTCAGGTGCCCCCAGCACGGGCCAGCGCAGAGCTGTGCACTGGCCACACTTAGCTGCAGGCCGCCGCAGAGTCCCCTGCGGCGGGTTCAGGCCACTACTCAGGGCCATCCTTGGAGGCATCGGTGCAGTGAGCGCTGCTGTAGCACGTCTTGGTAAAGCAGCTGTGCAGGGAATATGCAGCTTCCTGCTGTAGCTGGAAGCTGTTGCCTCCTCGTGCCAGCTCCTGAGCAGAAGGGGGGTCCTTCGTCACCAACCCTGCCAACTGCAGAATCCCAGCAGCCTTCTCTGACCAGGACCCTGCCCCTGCCCGGCAGCCAGGTGCCCCTCCACTTCTGCAGCTCCCTCCGAGCTGGTCTGCAGGGTGCGTCCGACACACGTGCCTCTCACATGGCGGCATGTCCCAGCACTGAGGCATGCTGGGAGGTGCACTTTCCTTTGTGTGGTCCTACGCTGTGTGCCGGATGCGTCATGTGGAGGGCGGCAAAGCATGAAGGAGGTTCACGGGTCAGTGGCCGCCGTGATGCTGGCTGCGCATCGTCTATCGTGAGCTACTGTTTGGCTTGGATCCTGGCTGTCAGCTGTGTACCGGGAGAACAGGGGAGAACAGGGTGGAGCCCTGTAGGTGGCTGGGGTTATGCCAGGGACAGTCTGCATCCCAACCGTGGCACAACCAGCTGGAGTAGAACCCACACCCCTAGGACCCCTCGAGCATCCATGCCCTGACTTTCTCAACTAGAGCATGTGTTTCTAGGAAAACAAACAGAGGCTTCAACTGTCGTTTCTCCCAGTACACCTTGCTGGTCAAATGAATCCCACTTCGCCTTCTGATTCCTTTGTGTGCCTCAGAACCAATACTTCCGTTAGTCCGACTTTTCAAAGGAGCCACGTGAGGCAGGGGTGCAAGGAAGCTGGTTTAGCTGAGGCCTTGGCTTAAGTAGCTGGGGGCACCGAGGGTAACCCCAGGGTCTCAGTTCTGCACAGCAATAAGTCTAAATGGGTTGTGGCTCAAACGAGCCACGCTTGGAGGGGGGGGGACACTTGTTGTTCTCCTTGTAGAGGTAAATTAATGTCTCCCGCAGCAACTGGGAGTGTCAATCATAGCTTGGAGAAGCAGGGTCAGGAGCACAGGGAGCTCTACAGTCACAGCGGCCTGTGGAGGCAGCGGGAGGTGTGTTGGAGGGGAGAGGAAGGATCCATCCGGAACACACACACACACACACACACACACACACACACACACACAGGCACACGCACAGTAAAAGTACATGTGCTCGCGCACACACTCCACACGCAGTCCTCACACGCTTGCATGTACACAGAGGCACACACTCACACAGTACCAGCCTTACACACATCTATACACACAGGCACCCCAACGTGCAAGGTCACACTCATGCCCCCCCAGCACACGTGGTGGGCGGCCCACAGCGCATAGGCTGCTATGTCAGAGGCGGCTCTTGAAAGTCTTCACTTTTTTTTCTGCTTTTTCTTTTCCGTAACCAGGAGTAATATGCGCCCTGGATTTGTTTCAAACCAGTTTCAAAGGGTCTTTGGTATGAATGGAGTTCATTGAAATTTGCTCAGTGTAAAAATTGCATCGAGAAATACAGATTTGTAAAACCCCTGTGTAGTGAAATCTTGCTAAACCACCTGCAGTTAGGAGTCTGACCTAGTGGCCGCAGCTTTGCTGAGACAGGGGTGCAGTGTGCTGCTTGGACCTGGACGAGTGGCTCTAACCGCCTCCGCTAAGGACAGAGCCGGCGCCTTGTAACTGAAACGTGTTATCTGTGCAGAACAACACAGGAGTCTTAAGGTAGAGTTCCCTGCGTCTCCATTCAGCTGCCACACGTCTGGACCAGAACCCACATGAAGAAAGAGAATGTGATGCGCATTCCTGAAGTGCCTCTGAGTCTCTCTGATCCTGATGGGGCCACAGTGATAGGAGCACCGTGTACCCTGGGTTATCACGAGAGCCAGTCACTGGGAGGAAGAGGTCTGCGCGCACACATTGCTAGCGGCGTACTTGCCCGGGAAGAGAATGCCAGACTCAGAGAGGGAAGTGTCGTGAGCCTTCCCTTGCTCCAGAGAGGGGTCACGGAGACCCCAGCACCAACCGTGGTTTTGGTGCATGGCGAGAGACGGGGGTCCTGTCTTAGTTTCTCTTCTGCAGCTGTGGTTTATAAAGTCCTATGCACAGGAGAAAAGGTTCATTTGGGCACAGCCCTCACATGGGACGTCAAGGCAGCCGGGGCTTGGAGCATCCACAGTCAGGAAGCAGAACGCAGTGCATGGTGCGTTCTGCATTTTACACAGTGCAGGATCCCCTGTGCAAGGTACGGTCCCGCTCACAGTTGAGAATCCTCCTTGCCCGCATCAGTGAACCGATTAAGATAATCCCCAGGCCTGCTCAGAGGTCAGAGGTCAGCCTTCTGGGTGATTCCTGATTCCGCCAAGCTTTCAGTGGTCACTGAGCACCACAGGCTGACTCTCCTGTGTCCATTTGTCCCTTCTGTGTCGAAGCTGCCCTTTCCGCGCCGCACGGCTGTGCCAAATGCGCCTTAGGCTGGACATCACCCGCTTCTCAACCTCCCTCCTTTCCACTTGCTGTGTTCTCCCCTCTTGCCAGTCTCGCCGTCTCTTTTTGAACCTGGCAGGAGTCGATATGGTGGGCAAACGCCCCAGGATTGCTCTTCAGCATCGCCGGGAATTTCCTTTGGAGCACAGAACTCAAATAATCAGTTTCTCAAAAAAAAAAAAGAGTCATTCTAGAAATGTGCTGGAATGCTGATGGTCTTTAGATGGGCTTATAGCTCAGTTTGGGGAAGATTCGTGTCTTTGTCACACAGTGTCTCTGTCCATGAGTGTAGCATTTCTCTCATGTACATCCTGTCTCTGCTTCAAGACTTAGAACGGGGGGCGGAGGGAGATGGCTCAGGGGTTAAAGCACCTGCCACACAAGGAGAAGGGTTGCAGTTCAGATCCGTGCAACTGTGGTGGGTGTGACAGCCCCCCCTGTATGTCCAGCCTTGGAAACAGAGACGGGAATCCCCAGGCAGGCTGACTAGCCACACTAGCCCAATGGACAAACTCTAGGTTTCCTCAGAAACCCTGTTTCAAAAAATAAGGTGGAAGGGCAGTCGAGGACGGCTCTGTGCACACACATGTGAGCAGATGTTCATCTGTACACATGCATACACATGAAAATGGGAAAGGAAAAAAATGAACTAGGAAAATAATAGCCAGAGGTCCTGCATAATTTCCGTTAGATTTACTCCTTGGCTTATGATTTCTTAATGATCCTATAGACGACATGATTTATTTTTGTTTTCTATTTGTTCATTGCTGGTAGATGGAAATAGAATTCAACTTTGCCTCCTGCTTTTCTGTATGCGGAAGTCCTGCTACATTTATTTATTGATTTTTTTTACATTCACTTTTGGTTTCTAAATACATAAACATGTGGCTGCCTAGGAATGAGAATTCCATTTCTCCTCCCCCTCCCCCTGCTTCCTTCTCTCCCTTCCTTTCCTTTGGTTCAGTTTTTCCTCATGTCTTACCAGGCCTCGCAGTGTGTGTTGACCAAGGTGTTGACATCTGTGTGTCTCTTTGAGCTTCAGACGGAAGCTCACAGCATCACATCGTTCGGACCACCACGATCGCTGTGGGGACCATCCTGCCTCCTTGCGTGACCCCACGTCACCCAGCATGTGCCTCCACCGTCGCCGCTGACCTACTAGTGTTGTGTTTAGCTTGTCTTTGTTTCTGATAGACGTGCGCCTTGCATGTTTCCTTTCTCATAAACAGCCTTTTCGGGTGGTAAGAAGAACTGCCGTTTCTGACTTTGCAGGGAAGTTAAGCACACTTCCCTACTTAGGAACCACTTCTGCACCGGCATTTCCAGAGGGGCATGAGGCTCGGTACTGAGCCCTTGTTCCTGCTGCTGGCTCTGAAAGCAGGAAAGAAAAGTGACTTCTGATTTCTTTCTTTCCCGTGAGTGGCCCACTTTTGCCTTTTCCCGGTTTTGCTTGCTTGTCTCTCTTTTAAAGTCTCTCTGTACATCAAGGAAATTTGCCTTTTGTCTCACACGTGACTATTCAACACATTTCTGCCTACTTTGTAGTTTAAATGTGGTTGCGTTTGTTGATGTCTATTTTGTCACTTTACAGAAAACTCAAATTCTTCCTGCAGTCAGTTTTATTTTTATGAATTTAGGATTTGGGATCTTGAATGGTGTTCTGAGTGAGGCAGATTATAACTCGTTCTCTCACCTCTTCCCCTGGGCTTCTTAATGCTCTGGTCTCTGTCACTAGCATTTATTTAGGGCTGAAGGACATCACACATTCCTGTTACTCCAAGGCGAGCAGTAATGAGCCACCAGTTGAAAGGGGCAGCTGCCCAGCAGGCTGGGCCTTTCAGGTCTCCACACCCGTTCTGCCTACGCGAGGTGGAATTTGAATCAACTTTTTGAAAACCAACACTGTTCAAGAGGGTTAAAAATGTTTTACAAAGATTCTTCTGATACGCTTTACAAAGACACTTCTGGTGCTTATGAAATACGTTTGGGCCACTTTCTGGCATCCCAGATTCTGTGTAGAGCTTAGTTCTGGGGCAGGACAGGGTGTTCTCTCTGTGTCTCTGTCTCTGTGTCTCTGTCTCTCTGTCTCTGTGTCTCTGTCTCTGTCTCTCTGTCTCTGTCTCTGTCTCTCTGTGTCTCTGTCTCTCTCTGTGTCTCTGTCTCTGTCTCTTTGTCTCTGTTTCTCTGTCTCTGTCTCTCTGTCTCTGTCCCTCTGTCTCTGCTTCTCTGTCTCTGTCTCTCTGTGTCTCTCTGTGTCTCTGTCTCTCTCTGTCTCTCTGTCTCTGTCTCTCTGTCTCTGTTTCTTTGTCTCTGTGTCTCTGTCTCTGTGTCTCTGTGTCTCTCTGTGTCTCTGTCTCTCTCTCTCTGTCTCTGTTTCTTTGTCTCTGTGTCTCTGTCTCTGTGTCTCTGTCTCTGTGTCTCTCTGTCTTTCTGTGTCTCTGTGTCTCTGTCTCTGTGTCTCTGTCTCTCTGTCTCTGTCTCTCTGTGTCTCTGTTTCTCTGTGTCTCTCTCTCTGTGTCTCTCTTTCTGTGTCTCTGTCTCTCTCTCTCTCTGTCTCTGTTTCTTTGTCTCTGTGTCTCTGTCTCTGTGTCTCTCTGTCTTTCTGTGTCTCTGTGTCTCTGTCTCTCTGTCTCTGTCTCTCTGTGTCTCTGTCTCTCTGTGTCTCTCTCTCTGTGTCTCTGTCTCTCTCTCTGTCTCTGTTTCTTTGTCTCTGTGTCTCTGTGTCTCTGTCTCTGTGTCTCTGTGTCTCTCTGTCTCTCTGTGTCTCTGTGTCTCTGTGTCTCTCTCTCTCTCTCTCCCTTGGGGCAGGAGGCTTGCATGCAGCAGAGAGGGCCCAGGGAAGCATGGAGGGTGTCATCCACTAGAACCGGGGCAAGCGCCGGCACTCGCAGCATGTGGAGGTGCCGCGGGTCATTTCCGTAGCTTTCAGAAGTGCGGGGGAGAAGTTATAGGGAGCAGATGCCAGGTGGACCCTGCTCAGCAGGTGGTTTTTCTGGCTTGCTCTCACCACCAGCAAGGACTTGAACAGGCCCAAGGTGTGGCTTTCCGAGAAAGGATCCTGGCCCAGTCTGTTGTTCTGTCATTGGGTTTAGTGGCTAGAGGCCAGAAGTCCTGAGCTGCGCAGTAGCCACTGCCCCAGAGCTGGGGGGTCTCCCTGAGACCCCCCTCACCCTGACTATCCCTTAGGCAAGCACTTCTCCCTTGAAGCAGGGAGGTGATGCAGACGCCCCATTTGCGTAGTTTCGAGGGAATGCAGATGATGGGGGTGAGCGCGCACTCGTGCATTATTCATGCGCTGCCACCCAGGCCCAGAACACCCTAGGGGCTCCCAGCAGGCTGGGAGTCCCCAGCACCCAGAGCCTCCACAGCTGCAGGAGCCCAGGCTTCAACAGACTGCGCCGTCCCAGGGTGAGTGGAGCAAAGGGCTCGGAGCCAGTCTCCCCGGCCCTGGCAAGCCCTGCTGCCCTCGCTCTAGAAAGAGGCTGCGGGGCCTCTGTGTGGTTGTAGGAGGCTGGTCTTTGGGCAGGGGTGGCTGTAAGACACGGTCCCCATGTCCTTGGAAGGGACTGGGGGGGGAACTGGTTACTTCTGATCGCCCCACATTCCTGCTTGTGATTTCTGGCGCAGCAGGTGCCAAGCCCAACGTTTACTTCCCTGGCAGTCTCCTGCCAGCAAGTGTGTGTGTGTTGATGGAAATGGGATAAAGTCGCTGGCTGAGGATGATGCACTGGGGGCCGACATGGCGGAGGGCAGCCCCAAGAGACACCTCAAGGGTACTGGCGTAGCTCTGCAGACCCCAAATGTGGGATAGTGTTACAGGATTCGCTTTTCTAGGAGCTGTGATATCTTGCTCCATTGCCTATTTATTTTTCTTTGAACACTTATTTTATTATTCTCTTAGTACTTTGTACACTAAATTTAGTGAATTGATGATATTTTCAGCTTGCGAGGCAGAGGTTTAACCCTGGAGCTATCTCTCCAGCCTGGTATCTTACTTCTTTGCAGCAAAATATAATACCTTTAGCCAGACTGAGTCTCCAATCCCACCTCCTCCTCCTCTTCCCATTGCGATCCTTCTTCTTTGCTACTAGTCTCTGGTCTCCCTCCTATTTTAGAATTTTGTTTTTTTTTCATTTTATTTTGCATGCGTGGCCAACTGGGTTTTGTCTGCGTTGCCTTCCGTGGCCCGCGCCTGCATACTTGCTGGGGGCACGGATGATATCAGTGGGTAAACCACTGAGAAAGCATCGTCCATCCTCCCCATCAGCAGGGGTCCTCAGCAGTCTCAGGCAGGGGTGGGGCCTCTGGCGATCTTTCCCCTTCCAGGGTGACAGGTTGACAGGACAGCGCCATGCAGCTGCAGTGAGTCCGTGGATACCAGGCCCGTCATGTCCAGAGATGGCGACTGGTCACACCCCTGCTCTCTTCAGGCTCTTACAATCTTACCGCTCTCTCTTCCACATGACTTCTTATTTCTTTGCAGCAAAATATACCTTCAGCCAGACCGTAAGCCACAGTAGCTTTGAAAGTGATTTACAGAGCCCACAAAACCCCTTTGCGGGATTCCCATGCGATGGGTCTTGGACATATCAGTGAAATTATTCCACGGTTTCAGAAATTCACTAAGAACCCTGCATAGTCTTTAAATTTTCCTAATTAAGTTTTAAAGTCACTCTTTTTATGGCTTGAAAATCATCGAGCACTATGTGGTGGTATCATAAAGCACATCGGCAGCAACTGGGTCATAATGTATTCACTCCTCGGATCCATTTACATGCATTCAAGTCCCTCGGACTTAAAGACGCAGCTGGCTAGGCGAGAATCATCCAGGCGGCATGCGAAGTTCTGCGTGGGCAGCTCTGTTGAAGATCACGTCCCACCCTTGCTGATTGGCAGCAACCTTCATAAAATGCCCGCCCCGAGGAGCTCCAAGACTGCAGGCCTAAAGCACACCAAGCAGGAGAATTAAAAAGAAGAGCGATAACGCTGCATAAACCAAGTCTGGCTCTAAAGCAGGAGAGAATGTGATTAGCCCGGAGTGGAACTCGAGCCCTTCTGGAGAGTTCAGAGCTTCATCTAATTTTTAAAGGGAGATTTCGTTCAGGTTCATGCTGCTGCCGCCGGTTGTACGGATCACAATGAATCACACGCTGAGTTCGCAGATACAGAGAGCAGAGCGTTTCTTTTCTCCCCTTTGTTTTGTTTTAAGCTTGAAGGTAAAACATACTTGATCCCTCTCTTCCTCCCCTTCCAGAGCCCATGCATTGTTGAGGATGGAAATCCAGAGCCTTGAGTGTGTTGAACTCTTAAGTGCTCGTCATTGAGTTACACCCCCAGCCCTACGTGCTCTCTCCCTGGCTCAGCGATGCTTCAGGAGTGCTAGGGTTCTTTCTAAATGGCTCTACCCACGCTAAGGAGGATAATTGCATTGCAACACTTTCGGTGTAGTTTTTTGGTTGGCAAAGCTCCTGCAACGCTCATTAGCATCAGTTGCTCAGAGACACCCTGCAGGCTGTTCTGAGAGATAAGGCACCTCCCTAAACTCTTATCTCTTGTTGGTTTCCCAAGCCCAGTCCTTCTTTCTGCTCACGTGTCTTCTACTCGGTCTCATGTTACTTTCACGTCTCTTTAAAATTCTTCTGCTAAGATGCATCCTTGGCTCGGGTCCCATGGGGCCCTGATGAACCCACCTGTGGCTCGAATCAGGTCAGGGAGCCTCAAGTCCCTGCCCAGCGTCTCTCCAGCTCCCTGTGCTTAGCACACGGCCTGGCACAGGCTCAGGGTGAGCTGTGCTTTGCAGGTTCTTGGCGACAGACGGTTTCTCAGCTGCTTCCCACGGGACAGCTGATTGGGAGGCTTAAGATGTGAAGAAGGG
Organism: Typhlomys cinereus; assembly: GCA_023101885.1. Lineage (NCBI taxonomy): Eukaryota > Metazoa > Chordata > Mammalia > Rodentia > Platacanthomyidae > Typhlomys > Typhlomys cinereus. The sequence goes on from JALPQD010000195.1 coordinate 2,802,111, forward strand.
GCTGGTAAAGGTCGCGTGTGCCTGCTCCGCACAGCTGTCCTTTGACGACGCTTTCCGCAGCAGCATTGGGATTAGAGGAAGTGTTCTTGGTCCCTGGTCACTGCTGTGTGACTTTCCTGTGTGCATGTGTGCACACGTGTGTGTCTTTGCACACGCACTCATGTAGTGGCCAGAGGTCAGCATGAGTGTCTTTCTCGGAAGCCGTCTAAATTGTTGTTTTTTTTTTTAATTTTGTTTTCATGTGTATGTGGTATGCATAGGGGTGTGTGTGCGTGTGCGTGTGCGTGTGTGTGTGTGTGTGTGTGTGTATAGAGAGAGGCATGTTTGCATATGTGGGGGTGCATCACGCATGCACACACGTGGAGGTCTGAGGCCGACCTAAGGAATCATCTTCGATCCCTGTCCTACCTTACTCTTTTTGAGACAGGGTCACTAAATCAAACCCAGAGCTTGTCAGTAGGAAGAGGGTTGGTCTGGCTGGCGAGCTTGTTCTGGGGATCCATTTCCAGGGCTGAAATCACGGGCAGCCTTGCCCACTTAGCATTTACTTGCGTTCTGAAGATTCCAACTCTGGCTCTGTTGCCTGCACAGCAAACAATGTAACTGCCGAGCCCGTCTCCCGGGTGGAAGCGGGAGTGTGGTGGGGTGTCGCTGCGATACTGGGACGACGCGGGGCCAAGTGGACTTGAATTGAAAGGAGATGATCTGGTGGTCCTGGCCTAATCAGTGACCCCTGGGGAGAACCGAGCCTTGGCTAAAGGATTCTCCGTGGCATCTGTGCAGATGGAGAGCTGGCTGGCGAGGACCTGCCGGAGCATCACTGTCCTCCCGATGCCAGGGGCCCCCGCAGGCATCGGTGTGTTGTTCCCCAGACCCTCTGAGCTCCACGCCTGTGCAGCCAAGGCACCTGGACCAACCTTGTGTGGGTGGTCCACGCCTCGGTCTGCAGGAGTCTAAGTGCAGACTCCCACCTCTGCCTCCCTGCTGTTTCCCCCAGCCTGGCCGCTTCTGTGGGGAGGTCAAGAGCCCACTCTGGCTTCTTTCCTCCCTTTCCCCCCTTGTCTCCTTCCCCCCTTGCCCCCTTTTCCTCTCACACGCTCCATCACCAAGTGCTGCCCCTCCCGACTCCCAGAAGATGCCAGCTATCACGCTTGCCCTCTCTGACCCCTCTCCTGAACTCGGCCCCTCTGAGCATGTCTGCCACAACCCCACTCACAACCCAGGCGGGCTGATTCCTTTCAAACCTTCCATCCTGCCGAGCCCCTTCCTGCTTTGAGGCGCCCACCCACAGCGGTACCTTCACCCACCTCTCGCTTTCCTTCCACTTTGTTCTTCAGGGGGGCAGACCCTTGCGGAGTGCCTGGGACCCTTTCTTTCCACCCATGGGGCTTTATCACAGGACCGGGTTCCTTGCCTGTCTGCTGAAGGACAGAGCTCTTCCCATGGGAAGACTCACCCGCCTCCTTGCCGGATGCCAGCATGTAGGGTCTGGCACGCGGGACCCCCACGAATGTCAGCTGCCCTAAAACGTAATGAAGGGCACCAGCTCTTCCTTGTTATTTTTCAAGCCAGATGTTCTGCTTGACCTCTCAGTCAGCCCATCACTTAGATGTCAGGATCGCCAGCATTTAGCAGGTCGAGGAACCGGGACTGAGCATGTAGCTCTAAGACAGTCATGCGTTTGGCCTGTTCCAGACCCAAGACTGAAAACAAACAGGGGAGAAGCCAAGCAAAGGCCCCAGGCTTCCCTCTTACAGCATAAGCAGAAGCGGGATTCGAACCCAGTCACTGTACTCCAGGGCCCGCAGAGCAGCCCTGTTTCCGGCTGGGATTTCTGTCCTCGAGAGGACCACTGTGGGCAGTGAGAACCATGTACTGAGTAGATTGAAGGTGCACCAGACAGGGCCTGGGGCCTGGGCCAGTGTCACTGTGGCTGGGGGTGATCAGGTCTCAGACACACGCCGCTGCCTGGCCAGCGTACATTGGCTTGCACAGTATAGAGGACCTGAAAGGTTGTTTATTTTCAAAACAGCAGGCTGTTTATTTTCAAAACAGGCTACTGGGATGGGGGGAGGTGTCCCCACCAGAGGGCGATAGCTGGAGGGGGGGTCCCCTGCTGCGGGGAGACTGCTGCGCCTGCCGGCTTATTTCTCACCCCTCCATTTTGTTCCCAGTTTGTTCAGACAGTAAAGAGTTTTGTGGTGCCTTGTGCTGCCCACCCTGGCACGGGGCCCAGGACCCCAATGTCCGCGAGTTTCCTGCTTCGCTGGAAGTGCCTCTGCTTGGTCCTCCACCGGAGGACCCGGAGCTCCACCTCTTGCTCTCAGAGACTGAGGAGGCGGACAGATCCACACGCGAGTATTAAAGCAAACAGATCAGACTCTGGGTCTAGAGTGGAATTCCTAAACTTATTACTGAGTGGGCACAATGGGGGGTCTCCATTTTAATTAGCCGGATGCAGGGGCGGGGGTGCACCATGGGCCCTTTGCAGACCGCTCAGGAGAGAGGAGGAGGTTGCTATGGTTTCAATCAGCCGCCTTCCCAGGTTGCCCAAGCACAAGCCCCTTGCTTTGCTGGAGAAGGTGGGCGCTTGCGGAGCATGCGCCCCGGTGACTTCGGAGGCCACTAAGATGATTAAAGGTAAGGGTTGGTGGTAGAGTGCGCCGTGAGAGTCCCTCCAGCCACTGTGACCTGCCCACCATCACTGAGCTTCTGAGGGGAGGTGGTAGGGCCTGGAGGGCGCCTGGCCGGTGAGTACGGAGAAAACCTGGTGCTTCCCTGGGAGAGCGACCCGCAGACCGGCCAACCGGTGACATTGTCCAAGCTTCGTGGACACGGTGCCCCTGCACCTTGAGTCCTCTGGCTTCTTTCTCTGGTTGACGGCCAACACAGATCTCTGACTGCGAGAGAGCCCCTTCGGGGACCGTGGTGATTTCTTTGTAGGTCAGGAAGGATTCACTCAACTAACACTGAGCAGCACGCACCAGGGACATGGGTTCGAATGGTACTGCTCCCCACGTTGCCTAGACAGCAGCACAACCCTGAGATACAGGCTTTGGCTCCTTGGGGGTCCTGGGCCCACGTGTTGGCACGCGAGCAGGCTGGCACCTTGGAGGATTTTGCCCTTGATGCTGCTTCAGGGTGGGCCACTTTCGCTGGCTTTTTGGGGCGGCCTCAATAACCATGGTCAAGGTTAGCACTGTAGATGTGGGGGTTGGAGACCTCCTCCTTGCTAGTTAAAAGAGCGATTACTAAGCTTACCAATACCAAGTACTGGGCTTAGAGAGGACGGCTGCTGCCAACACATGGCATCCTCTTCTCCAGGTATCTTCTGAGCCTACAGATCCCCAGGGCCCAATGGTTCAGACCCCTTGCTCTCCCTTTATCAGTCATTGATCCAACAGCTATGTGGGAGATGGTTCTCAAACAGAGCAAGTCTGAGACATTTGTCACGTCTAAGGACGTCTTGGGTCGTCATGTGGTTGTCACGTGAGGGTGGAGGCTGGAGATGCTGCTAAAGATCACACTGCATAGGTGCGATGTGCTGGTCCACAGGGACGGAGCTTGGGAGAGCTGTGGAAAGCTCAAGGCGGGGACTGCATCTCTCTCATCCCGGGGGGGGGGGCGTGGGGTAAAGAACGAATGACCATTCCCCTCTCGGCTAACTACTGCAGCTGACTTCTTTAGTCTAAGGACCAATGAACAAAGCCGGGATGCAGGTGCCCCAAGATGCATCTATTGTGCTTGGGACCGAGAGACTGCTCCAATAGGATAGGAGCCCAAGTGCCGCCGTCAGTGTAGACTGGATGCCAGGCTGTGAGCTGGTCTAATCTCCTGTAATCCTCGTGGCAACCACTAAGGAGGTGACCATGATTGTGTTGGGGAGAGGGAAACGGCTTCCTTCTGCCCTTCTGGGTTCTTTGGCAGAGTGGCAAATTGAGTTGGCAAAAGAAAGAGGAACAAGAGAAAAACCCATTTTAATTATGTGCATACACGCGGGAACCCGCAACCCCGGGACTGGCAGCTTGTGACAGCTGAGGCTTTTCTAGCTTCAGCTAGAACTTCAGAAAGACATGGGGCTGGGGCTGTAGGCGCGTGGTTTGGGCTGTGGAGGGGTGAGGGGCTTGGGCTGTAGGTGTGGTGGATCAAGGTAGGGAGAGGGGAGGAAGGCAGGCACATGGTAGGGCGACATGTCTCCTTCTGCAGGTAAGGTCTCTTTGCATCTGGTCATCACGATCCGCAGCAGCCCTTTCCTGGTGTGAGGACTTCATCACTGCATAGACTCCCGATTCACCTACAGACAGACATTGCTCTTACAAAAAGACACTTCTTCAGGAACTAACCCAGGCCCGCAGCTTCTCAGAATAACCAATCGAAGCCTATTTTGGGGCGGTATGTTCTGGTCTCTCTCCCATAGTATGAAGGGGTGTGTCCTGACACCCATCTCCCTATTATAAACAGGAGTACAGATTCAGGCAGTCACCCTTCTCCCCTCGTGCACATCTGGCATTGGCTCGGTCATTTATATTCCCTGGGGAAGCTATGGCGGAGCTCAAATCTGTCCCATCACATGTCAGATATTTGGCGGCATGTGGCAGGCTGGCTTGGGGGCTGGGACCTTCCGTGGGGCTGCGTCCTACCACACTGCAAATCATCTCTTTCCGCCAAGTCCCTGGTAGCGAGTGCACAGGTCAGCGTGTGCTGGTCAGCTGGTAACAGCAGGCAGCTGGAGCACGTGCTGTGGGTTGTGGTGTATTCACGCTCCATTGTGATTGGAGTCCAGTTACCAACACGACACTGTTGAGAAGCTGAACATGCCACTTTCATCACTGCATGAGCACTTTGCTGCACAGGCAGCCAGTGCAGTGAGACCGTGGCCACTGGGCTCGTCATGCCTGCAGGCTGGACAGGGGTAGTCTGCCATTGGCAGGTGGGCAATGGGTATCGGCAAGCCATCCAGGACGGATGGCTCCTCGTGTGATGGTACAACTATCAGAAGACTCCGCAACTTCTGAATGAGCACCGTCTCAAATTATCTGTGGTGTCTATGAAGACACAAATGACAATATCCCGGTAAAGGGAGGGACCATGATGATGTCACGCAGACGGCTCTGTGTAAAGCCACTGAAGTCTGCCTAGCAACGAGGATGTGGGCTATCTTGTGGGGGGGACACATGTAGCCCTGAGCAGCAAAAGCGCTTCTATCTGGTATGTCTAGGACTGCCCTGTCTTGGGCCCAGTACAGGCAGCAGGGGTCTAGTGTCATCATCTGGGGGGCTGGGGGCTCTATTCCTGGAGGCAGCTCGTGGCCAGGGTGGAGGGTACTTTGCTGGACATCAGGTGCGTGTGGGATGCCCACTCCATAGGGGCCCGGCCTTGGGACTTTGCTTTTACTCTGCATGACTGAGGCAGGGGTGCTGGCCAGGCAAATCCCTATGGATCTAGGGGGTTGGTGCTACCCCTGTGGGTGGACTGTCAGGATGACTGCCTTCCTGCGTGCCTTGGGGTTCCTCTGGGCTGTGCCCACGAGGCCCCCAGGACCCAGGCTTCCCGCCGCTTCTGGCCCAGCAGCTTCCTCTGGGCAGCCCGTCCTGCCGGGACAGCAGGGATAGGACTAGTCGGCTCGCCCCCGGAAGTGGCGTTGCTGCTGTTTCTGCAGAAGGAAGGGCCCTTGGGAGGAAGCTGTGCCAGGCTCCAGGACTCCTCCCTGCTTCTGCTCACACTTACATTCCCAACTCAATCCCCAGTGCGTGTGTGCGGGGAACGGGTGGGGGAATGCGGCGGGAGGGTGGTATACAGACAACTCCCACGTGTATGCCTCTCCTCTCTCCCGCCATCCTGTGCCCAGTAGGCCTCCCGTGAGGTGTTGGGGTGCTTGGCAGGGCACCTGGAGTGGGGGGCAGGGCGGGCAGGCAGGGCGGGCGAGGGGCGGGGGACGCGCTGGCTGCTCGCAGCGGGCACACGTCAGCGCCAGCCCTTCTCCTGGCCGCTCCCTGCCCTCGGTTCTGCTTGGAACGTGGGCAGCGTTTCTCGGACAGCCTCTCTCGGCTGTAGCTGTGGTTCCGGTGGGGACATCATCTCCCGTTCCCAACATCCAAGCCTGGCCAGCTCCCCACAGCACAGAACGCAAAGATGCCCTCGCGCTTGTCTTGTGGGGGTTCCCGGAAAACGCCTGTTGCAGAGAAGTGTGATTAGGGGGCACATTTTAATGGACACAGTGGAAACGTGTGCAGTGTGATGAGAAAATGGAATCGCTAACGACCCACCCCCAACCCCGCCTCGGCTGGCAGGCTTGCAGTTCATCACTGAGACCCGTCATCCCCTGCCCGGGTAGGCGAGCTGGGCACAGGCTGAATGAAATGCATGGTGCCTTTACATCGGATGCCAGGAGCAGCGCTGCCGTTAAGATTTATTAGAGGGTGACGACCCCTCGCCTGGGAGCCAGCGGGGGGCATGAATTACAGTCCCGCTCTGCACTTCACGGACTGTTCCTTCCAGAACATCTCCCGCTGTCTCCAGCTGTTCTGATACTTTTAACTGCACACGTCGACTTGGTGTTTGGTCTGTGCTATCCTTGACCTTAGCCAAAAGACTTCTTGAGAGGAGATTTGGGGTCCACTATGAACCCCTCTTTGAGCGAGGCTAGGGTAAAAGCCAGAAGCAGAAATGGAAGGACTTGCCTGTCCCTGCAGTTCTTGGGGGAATCCGGCTCATCCTTAATGACTTCAGAGATGTTAGAGGCACACGCACACACACAGATGCTCTCCTAGAACATCAAATTGCCCATTTTCGTGAGTCCTCTAACCTGGAAATGCCTTCTACATGTTTAAATATTTGGGGAAAAAACCCAGAAAAGTTGGCTCTTGTTTGTCATGCGAAAATGGCAGGGAATTCACATCTCAAAGCGCACACAATGGAGGGGAGCATAGCCACGCCCTCCCACATACACTTGGCCGGGAGACACGCCCATCTGTTTGCCTCTCAGAAGTGCGTCAACACTGCCAGGGAGCCGGCCATGCCCACGGTTTGTTATTGCCCTTTTCCCTCTCTGGTAAGGTTGAGCTGGGGCACCAGTCACCCTGGGATCCCCCCAAGGTCTGCAGTGTGTATTCTCTGAGCAAACGCTTGCCAGGCCCTGGATGCAGAGAAGCAAGTGTCCTTCTGGTCCTTGGCCGGCCCAGAAGAGATGCTGTTCTGAGACTGTGCTTCTGAAGATGGGCATGACTGAGGTCACGCTGGCTTGGGATCTGTGCCCTCCAGGGTCACGGAAGACCGCTGGGAGTGAGGAAGGAGGGACCAGAAAGGAGACCTGGGGCGGGGGGGCACGGGACCATGTCCTAAGATGAAGCTTGGAGCCTCCATGCACTGACTCTGGCACAGCTTATTTGCCAGTTACCAGCGAGCCTCGAGCGCTCGGCAGAGTGAAAAGTAGTTTGCCAATGAACTAAAGTGGAAAATTAATTTCAGTTTTTCCTCTTGTCGCAAGTAAATGCTGAAATTAAAACTGAAGGGTCTGATCGCTCGTGCGTTTTCACCTTTGACTGAATCTTAATGGAAGTAAAGAAAACCGGGGGAAAGAAAGTAAACTGGGGAAAGTTTTCTTATTTTAAAACTCATTCTTTCTGGCTAGTAAGAACCACAGTGAGAAGCAACATATTTTCTTTTTCCCCATGTGTCTATGATACATGTGTATGTGTTTTCATGTGGCGGGCACTTGTGTATGTGTGTGTGTGTTTTTGTATGTGTGTTTTTGTGTATGTGCGTGTGTGTAAGCTCAAGGTTGGTGTCTGGAGTCTTCCTCAGTCACTTTCCACTTTATTTCCAGAGGTAAAGTTTCTCACTGAACCGGGACCTCACCCACTTGGCTAGTCTAGGTAGCCAGATGCCTTGAGAATTGTCAGAGTTAGGCACAGGTGTCAACTTGATGCTGAAGGTTTGAGCTTTGGGCACATTTGTGGAGAATTAGTAGTTGAGTTAAGCCCAGAGCAAACCTGCAGGAGATTGTCTAGCTGATGGGAAAGGCCCAGCTCTGGTGGGTGGGACTAGGCCCTGGACGGATGAATAAAATATAGAGAACTGGTTGAAGATGTTGGCATCCCTCTGTATATTTGCCACACCTGGTTTGGCAAGTGAGATCAGCTGCCGTGCAGATATGGTGTGGCCATTCCCTTGGCCCTGATGTTGGTGTGAGCTGTGCTGCCAATAACCAGAAACAGAAGAGAAAATAGACCCCTGTTCCCTTACCCCGTTCATTGGTGATTTTATCAGCAGCATGCCGAGAAACTGCAACAGGAGTCCCTTGTCTCTGCCCCCATCGCCGGGACCTCAGGTGGGCCACCACGCCTGCCTGCTTTTGCGTGGGAGCTGTAGCTCTGAACACTGGTCCTCATGCTTGGGTGGCAAGCGCCTGTCTGCCGAGCCTTCACCACACTGCAAAACCTTCTCTTTTCTTTGTGGCTTTGCTCAGGAGAGAAGCAGGAGATAGGACAGTGACTGTGAGGAGCAAATCGATCATTGAACCTCCTTCGAGCAGGCAGTTGTGGGGAGAAGCGAGAAAAAGACTTGGAGTTTAATTAAAATGTTTCTGGCGATGCTGGGGTTTGAACCCGGGGCTTTATGTGTGCTAGGCAAGCGCTCCGATCCTAAGTTCTAATTTCAAGCACGGCCGGGGTTTTAAAAAGTCAAACACTGTGCGGTTCTCCAAGGTGTCTAACTTTGAACTATTTCTGGTGAATAGTGTGATGTGGCCTGTTCCCTGAAGGCCTGCTTCTGGAATGTCCACGCGTTGACTTGGCTGGAAAGATGTTCCTGTAGCCCAGGGGTCATGGTAAATAAATGTCTCCAGCAGACAGACAGTCGGCCCCTGTTCTGGCTTCAGTGGCTCCCCCAAAGTTCCCACGCTGCTGCCTTGCAGCCTGACTGGGACCATCTTGGTTGTGGGGAACGGCAGGCAGGGACTGGGTTGCGGAGATCCCCAGAGGACGGGCTGCTGCGTTTCTCACTCACGAGCCCCTGAGCAGCCGGGCTTGCCACCAGGAGAGTAGGTGGTCCTGGAGCATGTCCACCGCATCTTCTCTCCACCCCTGCCTGCAACACGAAGCCTAAACAACCCTCAAACCCTGAACCAAATTAGTTCTTCATCAGTTTCCCAGTCTGAGGCCTCCTGTGATAGCAACAGAGAGACCAAAACAGCATCCTGTAGGGACAAGGGGTTGTATCTTGGATGGTTGGTTTGGCTGTGTGTGTGTGTGTGTGTGTGTGTGTGTGTGTGTGTGTGTGTGTGTCTATGTGTGCAAAACACATGTACACACTAAAGATTGACGTCCCGTATCTTCCTCCACTTCATTTTTTTGAGACAGGGTGTCACAGAACATGGGGCTCCCTCTTTTGGCTACACTGGCTGGATGGAAAGCTCCCTGGATCTACCTATCTTTGTGCTAGGGTTAGGTATACACTTCCGTGGCTGACTTTTGTGTGGGCCCTAGGGATCCTAACTCTGGTCCTAAAAATGTTTGCATAGCCAACACTGGCCCCACTACGCGATCTCCCCAGTTCTTTGAAGTCAGCGGCGGCTGAAGCATGGCAGAGATGGTCCAACTTCTGTGGAATCCCGCTTCTCCGGGTCATTCCCGCAAACACGCACCCACAGCAGCCGTCACCAGAGGCTCTGGGCCCCGGGGCAGCAGGCAGGGGAGGAAGGGCGGCAGGGTGGCAAGCATGGCCCTGGTGCCGTGCTGTGGCTGCTCTCCCCAGCTGCCTTCACCCCGTGCCCAGCAGCATCACTGCCGAGCAGAGCACCAGGCACCGACACTGGGCTTCCCTGACCAGCTGCAATGGACAGGAGCCGCTGACGCAGAGCACTGAGCAGCGTGAGCAGCGGTCCTGCCGCCAGGCAGAGCCTATGCCCGCTGTGCCGTCTGGTCGGAGGAGGCTCGTTCTGGCGGAACATGGGCAAAATCATCTTCGCCGCTTAATTGAAGAATTCGCGAGGGCGCATCATCAGAACTGACACAGGCAACGCGGGGCAACGGGACGGCCCAGCGCTGACCTGCGAGGGCACGGGCGGCAGTGAGCAGCCCGTCCAGGATGCCAGGAGATGATGGCCGAGCCTCAGCTGCCAGGGGCGCCTTGCAGGCACCTTCCTATGTAAATTGCCAAGCGTAAGTATTCTAGCTCGAAGGGATGGACTGCAGCGGTGCGGAAAAGCCACATATTCAGAGTGCTGTTTTCTCGGTAATTGGAGTCAGGAGATCGTGCCCTCTGGGCTCTCTAGGGGCGCGTGTAACCCTCTCATCCCGGGTGGTCCGATACAGTTCACGGGTGTTCCCTGTCACTGCCAGGGGTGGGCGGAGCTGGATCTGGGGGTGGTGAGCTGTGCGCCACACTTCCCCATCATCTGCCCGTGCAGGAGGGGACAGAGAGCAGAGGGCGGCGGTCGTGGGAGTGGGGCTGAGGGGTGGCATCCTGGGACGCCGAGGGCCCCGGGGCAGAGAGGCCCGTGCACTCGTCACTGTTCTCATGACTGAATAGCTCACACAGCACCATGGAAAGGATTCACGTTGGTTTTTGAGCGTGCGCGTCCATCGTGGCAGGGAAGGCATGGCAGCAGGTGACAGCAGGCTGGTGGGATGTTGCTGTGGGGCTCTCATGTCTCGATGGGTCAGAGCGGAGGAGAAGGGGAGGCGGGCATGTCGCGCTTTCTTCTTTTTTCCTTTTAAAAAATTTATTTTATGTGCGTGTGCGTGTGTGTGTGCGTGTGTGTGCGCGTGTGTGTGCGTGCGCGCGCGCGTGTGTGTGCATTGTGCGTGTGTGTGCGTGCGTATGTGTGCGTGTGCGTGTGTGTGCGTGTGCATGTGTGCGTGTGTGTGCGTGTGTGTGTGCGTGTGCGTGTGTGCGTATGTGTGCGTGCGTGTGTGTGTGCGCGTGTGTGTGTGCGCGCGCGCTCGCAGGACTGTTTCTCAGTGGTAGGTACTACTCAGGGTTTCACCGCTGTTCGGTAGTGGAGTCTCAGGGGTGCGTCTTCTCCAGCAGGCAGATCAGATCGCAGGGAGTCTTACATGACAGGTTTTGGGGATTGGGTTTCATTCCGAGGGCAGTGAGACTTCAGACGGATTTTTAAGGCAGGGAGAGGAGAAGCGATAAGGTTCAAGTTTCTGCCCTATAAAGATGCCGCGGCAGGTCCGACTAGAGGCAGGTCTAGTCTTTCCCGTGACGACGCTGGTGACATCGCACAAGCATGAGGCGGTGTAGGAGTTGGGAAGCATGACAGTAGGCGTGACTAAGAACCAGAGGAGGGGCACGGCAAACGCAGCTGGGCAGGTGCATTCCCACCACTCGGGCCGGAAGACATGGACTTCTGATGTGAGCATGAGAACCGAGAGGGATGGGAGGGTCCCCAGGGCTGCTGGCTCAGAGTCGCCGCGGGCTCAGAGTCCCTGCTGGCTGGGCTGTCAGCCTTTGGCTAGCAGGGCAGGGGGAGTGTGTGGGGTTCCGGGTTTCTTTGTGTCTCTACACAGTGTCTTGCGATGTAGCCCAGACTGGCTTCAAACTCAAGGTCTTTCTACCTCAGTCCCCCCAACACACACCCAGAGCTGGGATTGTGGGTAAGCGCCACAGATACAGTCAGATGCCTCCTTCTGGCCTGACGCTGGGGACAGGCTCTGGGTCTTGTGCCTGCTGCATTGCAAGCAAGGTGCTGCGGCAGAGCGCTGTCTGCAGGTTGACTCCACGCCCAGTGTAGGAGGAGTGGAGAGCGGCGTGTGAGGCGCTTCTCCTTGAAGCGAACAGCGGTGCCCGGGGTGAGGTGGAGGGGGCACCATTTGGAAACTGGGAAAATGGGAGGAAGAGAAAGTGCCTCTTCCCAGCAGACAGGGGAGGAAAGGAATGCAAGAGAGCCGCAAGTGCTAACCCAGAAGAGACGCAGCACACCGTGCGTGGAAAGCAAGTTCTAGGTGGACGAGAGCACTTGCTCTTTCTAACCTTTAGCAACATGTGGGACCATGATTTGTGCCACAGAGTCATAAACATCCTAAAACCAACAAGGAATTCAGGAGAGGTTTGCCAAGGAGAAAGTGTTCCCGGGAGAAAGACAGGAGACGTCAGCTGTGATGGTAGCTGCTAGTTCCCTGTACTCCAGGGGCAAGTAAACCATCAGTCTGGGCTGTGCGTCCATCTTAAATATCACGCGATTTCCATTTTGGCGCTCGGGGTTGAGGCCTGGGCCTTCTCCATGCCAGGCGCCTGCTCCACCTGGAGCTGAGTCTCTGGATCTCTTCGTTTGCTTTTTTATTTTGAAACTAAGTTTTGCTAAGTGGCCCAGGGTGGCCTTGAATTCACTGTGTTGTCCCATGGTCCCAGAACTTGCCTGAGTAGCTGGGTGGCCGGTCTGCGCCCCCAGGCCTGGCTCACTATTTTTTTTCTCTCCCTCTGGTTAGTTATTGGGGTGAAGTGTGGGGGGGTACAGAGATGCTCCTCTAAATACGTCTGCAGAAAAGCTCATGTGGTCATTTCTCCAGAGATCTAAGAAATAGGCTGTCGGAGTTGCCCCGAGAAGCAAGTCCCTAACTGACCCCCTGGAAATGAACTTGACCCTCTTGGGCTCTCTGTCCTTTCTCTGCCCTGAAACATGTTCCTCCAGCTCACGGGATTCAGCCGTTGTGTTGCGCTCCACCGGAGTTCCACAGACTGACTCACAAATTGAATCTTAGCTTCCGAACCAGCGTGAGATGAAGAAATAATTTCACAAACCATACATTTATTGAAATTATATCAAAATAAGCAATGAAGGAAAAGTTCTCTCAGTAATATAATTTCACGGGCCATTTCATGAGTTTGCAGTTCGAAAAGCATCCAGAAATGTCGAGGTCTGATGACCATGGCTTGGGCGGTCTGGGCTCGGGTTTGAACTTCAAAGGAATAGGTGGCTAAGCTCACTCCCCCACCTCCCACCCCCAGCTCCAATGCTAGCAGTCTCTCTCTAGGACTCCTGTGGTCCGTGTCTTCATTCCTGAGCATTTCAAGTTGAGCAGCATTCTTCTCCACGACTGAGGGTCACGTGACTGCTCTAGGGTACAGCCCAAGGTCACTTTAGCCCACATTAGTGTGCATTGTTTGCAAGCCAGGAAACGGAAAGACCTGATCGGATCCGCATACACTCCGAGGCAGACATCCCTCGCCAGTTTCAGCTCCTGGAAAGCTGACTCCCTGCACAAATTTACAGTTGTTCACTGAAATTGTATAATTTGGTGCAGTTTTAAGGGCAGGTTAAATGCGCAGTTGTCTCAGCATTCACCGTGATGTGTCTGTCGCAGAATATGATCGTTTCTAATGTAAGAAGGAGCGGCATCCCAGGTGAGCTGCCACTTAAGTACAGAGAGGGATGCTCACCCGCCGATGGCTGCGGGCATCTGGATCCCAGGCCCCAGCGCTTGCACGCACCAGAGTGACCTGAAAGGTTTCATGCGCTTTATTCTAAACCATGTGTGGACCCAGCGTCTAAGGTATCGACTTCTCTGTTCCTTTTCTCTTCCCTCCCTCCCTGCTTCCCTCCCTCCTTCTCTTCCTTCCTTCCTTCCTTCCTTCCTTCCTTCCTTCCTTCCTTCCTTCCTTCCTTCCTTCCTTCCTTCCTTCCTTCCTTCCTTCTTCCCTTCTTACTTTCTCCCTTCCTCTCTTCTCATCTTTTTCTCTCCCTTTCTGCCTCCTTCCTTCTTTTGTTCTTCTTCCTTTCTTTCCTTCATCCCTTCTTCCTTCCTTTCTTCCTTCCCTCCCTCCTTCCCATCTTCCCTTCCCCTGCCCTCCCTCCCTCCTTCTCTCCCTCCTTTCCTTTCCTTCCTTCCTTCCTTCCTTCCTTCCTTCCTTCCTTCCTTCCTTCCTTCCTTCCTTCCTTCCTTCTTTCCTTCTCTTCCTTTCTCCTTCTCTTCCTCTTTCTGTCCATTTCTGCCTCCTTTCTTCTTTTTTCCTCCTTCCCTCCTCACTTCCTCCTTCCTGTCCTCCTTCCTTGTTGTTTTATTCTCATTTTTGCTTTTTTGAGTTAGAGTGTCATACCTTAGTTCTGCTTGGCCTGGTCTTCGTTCTGTAGCTCAGATCAGCTTCAGACACAGCAATCCTCCTGCCTCAGCCTCCTGAGTGCCCCACCCCCAGCCTCCCCGTTCCTTTCCTGTTGGGAGCCAGTGCTTGGATGCCACCGTGCACGGGCTTTATTTACCACCCACCTGCGTTCTGTCACTCCCAGAGCTCAATCCATTTATTCTGTAAAACACGTGACGTTGACCCAAAGTCAGGTGCATTTGGTAAGAAATGGTTAGGGTTAGGGTTAGGGTTAGGGTTAGGGTTAGGGTTAGGGTTAGGGTTAGGGTCTGGCGAGAAGCGGGACCTGCTGTCAACATCCCAGCCTTCCTTGTCTAATTAATTGCCTGGTTCTCAGGCAAAATACTGCCGATTTCACCAGATAGAAGATCTGGGGGAAGGGGCGCCTTCAGTGTGCACCACAATCAGGTCTTCCTGGAGCAAGGAGGCATTTGGGGGGAGGTTTGTGAGCCTTTCAGAAATTCTCAAGGAAGGTAAGTGGGGTGGGGTGAGAGCAGAGCTGTCCTAGTGTCCAGGTGCCTGGACAGCACTCCCCCATTTCCTCCCCCTTCTCAATCACTCCCTGCCTTTCTTCTGCCCGCCTAGATGGTGGCCCCATAGGACCGCACACTGGCAGGTGGGCGGGGACCCCATAGGACTGCACACTGGCAGGTGGGCGGGGACCCCATAGGACTGCACACTGGCAGGTGGGCGGGGACCCCATAGGACTGCACACTGGGCAGACACCTCGCTCAGGTATCCTCAGCATTCGTCATCTGAAATCCAGTCTTTTTGGCTTTCGTACACATCTTCTGAGGCAAAAGAGAACAGCAGGAGTTATTTTTAGCCTAGAAAGTATTGTGCTGTCTCTCGGCTTACTGGAGAAGATTGGTAGCGGGGAATGGGCGGGAAGAGACATCCATCATCGCCAGGACAGAATTAGCGAAGATGATAGGTCGTGACTGTCTCTGATCGATCTATCGCTCATCTGCTTACGGACTTCTGCGATGTGTAATGGGATTTCACGGCTTGCATGATGCGTGTGCCAGTGTGTGTGACTGGGAGGTTTTCACATGTGCACATGCCCCGTGACTACCTGGATCGAGGGAGAGATTTTAGGGCTCCTCGCAGGTAGCTGCTGCCCCATCCGCCTCACTGAGTTGCCCGTTCTGATTTCTTACTTTTGCCTCTTGAAGTGAGGGAGACGCGATCATGAGCTCGCTTTCTGGTGCCTGGATTCTTTGGCTTGATATCCGGTGTCAGGTTCAGCCTTGGCCTACTGTGGTTCAGCGTCCCAGTGTTATTTTTCATAGAGGCATAGGATTCCATTGTGTGACTGTATCTAATCTATATCTATCACCTTTCTGTCTGTCCATAATTTATTTATCTTCTATGTATTTACTATCTGTCACGTATGTTGTCTACCTATAATCTATTCATCATCTATCATCCATTCATCTATTATCTACCTGTCATCTATCAATATATCATCTATCATCTAGCTATCATCTATTCATCTGTCTGCAATTTCTCTATCATCTTTCTATATATTTACTATCTACTATCAACTATCTGTCATCTACAACCATCTATCTGTTACCTATCTATCATCTCCTGATCATCACCTGTCACTACCTGTCATCTTTCCCTCAGCCATCCATCTCTCTATCTCATTTCCTTTATGTCTTTATTTGTCTGTCTGTCTCTGTCCATCCATCCATCCATCCATCCATCCATCCATCCATCCATCCCTGCATCCATCCATCCATCCCTGCATCCATCCATCCATCCATCCATCCATCCATCCATCCGTCCGTCCGTCCGTCCGTCCGTCTGTCTGTCTGTCCGTCCATCCATCTATCTATCTGTCTGTCTGTCTGTCTCATCCATCCATCCATTTTCTCTGTCTCTAGCTCTACCTACTGACCGGCTGTACAGAACAAAGCTTCCACAAACATTCTCGTGCGTGTCTTCTGTGGACATGGTGATCCACTTCTCTTGGAGTTATGCCTGGACATCAAGTGCCTGAGTCCCAGGGCGCGCAGGGGGAGGTTTGCTTTGTGGACAGGATGCAGCCACTCCATATTCCAGAGCGGCTCTCCTGCTTTACCTCCTCGCTGGAAGTCTCTGAGAGCCAGGGCTGCCCCTCGTCCTCTGGAAAGCTGGGCGCTGTCCAACATTTCAAATTTGAGCTCTTCCGCTCTGTTGCTCCCCGGGTTATGCTGACTGGTCGTGCCGAGCATCTGTTCATGGGTTCACCAGATACGTTTCACCAAATGCCTTCCCCAGTCCTCCGGCCAGCGTTCAATGTGCTTTCTATTCTCCCATCCACTCCTAGCACTTCCCACAGTGTTTGCGGCATGAGATGCGCGTCTTATGCCTAGCTATGGCTTAAACTTTATTTTTCCTAATGTTGTCCTTTGATGAATGTTTTTGATTTTCCTGAAGTCCAGCTTATCTTTTGTTTAATTTCAACATTGGCATTTTGTTTCACACTCTTTTAAAGAACCCTTCACTGACTGCACAGTTTCGAGTACATTCTGTGTGTTTTGTCATAAAAGCGCCATACTTTGACCTCCTTTCTCTGAGTCTATCCCCTTCTTGGAATTGATTCGTGTGTGTGTGTGTGTGTGTGTGTGTGTGTGTGTGTGTGTGTGTATGCTCACGAATGGGCATTTTTGCATCTTAGTGTGTATACATATGTATACGTCAGCATGTGCACATGTGTGTATGTCAGTGTGTGTATGTACATGTCTGTAAGCACAGTTACGAGGCGCTATCTTGTCAAGGCAAGGCCATAGGAGATCATGTCATGCTTTGGCTGAGGGGGAAGGCCCGCCCCTGGTGAGCGACACCGTTCTTTGTGCTGAGCACTAGTGAGCACTGACTCTTTCCTGGCCCTCGACGTTGGATATGGGGGGTTAGTCCCCTCGGCTCCTGCTGAGGGACTCAGAAGCATCACAATGGACCAGAATTTGAAAATGTGAGATGATAAAACCTCTCTGTCCCCTTAAGGTGTTTGGGTCGTGTATTTTATTACAGGAGTGGGTTTTGGCACTAAAACACCCCCGCCCCCCACATACACAAGCAGGGGTCCAGCTGGCCCAGAGCCATTGGTTGAAAACACCCCCCTCCCTCTGTGTTGCCACAAGACAGTGGGTGGTCCCTCATTTTCTGTGATTTCATTCTCAAGACACACATAGACAAGAGGGGCTCGGAAAGGTGATAGAGTCGTGTTCCCGGCTGGGGTGAGGAGCTTTGGGTCCTCTGTCATCTTCCTCAGCTGTTGCTGAGAAAGGGCGTGGCCGGGGCTCAGGTCCTGCTGCGGAAGTCACTGGTAGGTGGGAAAGCAACACTTACGGGGTCCAAGACAGCACACTGCAGACTGCAAGAGCAGACTTCTGGTGGAAACAGGGCAGCGCTCCCCAAACTCAAGGCCCGCGCCCTGTGACATCCCTTCCTCCAGCAGGGCTCCACCTCCTCAAGTTGTCATTGCCTTTCCAAACATTAACGACTACCAGAATGCAAACACAAGTATGCAAAATGCAGGACACCTCACGTTTCAAACTAGGACACAGGAGATCATTTAACAAGAGGGCTTCCATTCTCCTTACTAATTTCCTACGTTTCTGCCTCAAGATTCTATCTTTCCACATGCTTCCCATATAGTATTTTATTCCATGAATCAGTCCAACCTGGTTATGAGATGGCCACCTTGTAAAGCACTATATATGCTAGAGGAAAAACAGATGCGTAGAGCCTAGCTCCGGGAATGTGTAATCCAGTATGGAGGAATTTAAATGCCAACAATACTGATGCAGATGAGGTAGATGGAGCCCAGGTGGAAGCAGGTGCCAACTGCTGAGCATGTGTTGCTTGTCGCATTCCCGCCCAGGCCACGGCTGCCCTCTCTCACCTCGGGGCCGGCCTTCAAAGGAGATTTATTTCCTTTTAATCCAAAATCCTTTTATTTCCTTGCTCTATTTCACTAGCTACAATTCGTGTATTATCCTGAGCAAAAAAAGGTGTAAGAAAGCATCCTTTACTGCTGGTCTTAGAGGAAAATGTCCAGGCTTTCACATTAGGGATGTGGTCACTATAATTTTTTTTTGTAAAGTTTGTAGATTTTTCTGGGAGCTGTGTTTTCCTGCAGTGATGTTCAGTTTCGTCAGATTCTTTTTCTCAGTGATGGAACATTACGGTTACTTTTAGTCTCTGCTGAGGCAGGCTATACTGAGATTTGAACAATGGTTCTATTGCCTTGTCTTTCTGTAGTAAGCCTGATGCGCCCATAATGTGTATTAGTCAGGATTCTCTAGAGGAACAAATACGGAAAATGTGCATACATATGACATATATTAGATTGGCTTACATAATAAGAACCAGGCGGTCCACAGTGGCTGCCTGTAGCTACTCAGTTCATAAGCCTCGGTCTGGTGCTGAAGGCCTGGAGATTCCTAGAGAGTCACTGGTCTTCAGTGCACACAGGAAGGCTGAAGAAGCTGGGTTCCAAGGCCAGCACAGGGCAGGAGCGTGTACCCCTCCGTAACAGTTACTCTTAAGTGTTGCTGTGAGAGAGCACCCAAAGTCAAGCAACTTAAAGAAGAAAGGGAGATTTATTTAAGAAGAAAGGGAGATTTATTCAGCTTATGGTTCCAGAGAGGAGATACGGTTTCTAATGGTGGAGGCAGCATGGCTGGCTTGACAAAGTGGAGGAGGATACGTCACTGCAGACATCTTGGAGGCCGAGAGCTGCAGACTGCTTGCTGCAAAGGCAGACTTCTCCAGGAAGAAGGGTGGGACTCATCCACCTCAAGGCCCACCCCTGGTGACTGCCTTCCTCCAGCAAGGCTCCACCCCTCAAGGTGCCATGACCTTGCCAAACAAGTGAGATTGTGGGGGACACGTTTCACACCATGGAAACCTCTCTCTGAAATTCCTGCAGATATGGTGTGACTGGTTCCCTCACTTCCCAGGTTGATATAAACACTTCTGCCCTTGTTGACAAACTGTCACCTAGAATGATAAGAACAAGTGCCTTGTTCCTCTAAGATATGTTGGTCATCCATTCCATCAGCAAAGAGAAAACTAGCTGCAGTACAATATGTAATTCTTTTACCATGTCCTTAAATTCTATTTGCTCATATTTTTGTGACGGTCATGAGGGATATGGGCCAGGAGTGTGGTTGCTTTGTATGTTGTAGTTTGAGCTCCTTTGTAATAGCAGATTCATAAATTGGGCCATGTCCTATCTTCTGAAGGGATTGTGGAGAACTGATGCTGATAATTCTTTAACCACATGGTAAGATTATTCACTGAGATTACCTGGACTTAGAGCTGTCTGGAGAAAGAGTGTAAGAACCGTGAGTTTTAAAAACTTACTGAATAGCTGTAAGGCTACTCAAGTTATGTTTCTGACACTGGGCAGGTTGAAGCACTTTCAAGGAATTGACCAATCTGTCTCCATTTGTCAAGGTTTTGCATGTAGAATCTCGTGTGTTCTCAGGTCCTTTTGCTGTCTGTTGGGTCTGCAGGTATATTGTGCATTTGCTCCTGATTTGGAAACTAAAGGCTTGTCAATTTTATTGATATTTTCCAAAGACTGACTCTTCAAAATGCCAGCTCTCTTTAAAATCAATTCCCCCCTTATTATGTTTTCTATTTCACTAGTCTCACTGAACTTTGATTATTCCCTTCCTTTTGCCTGCTTCTTTTCCTACGTTCTTGGGGGGGGGTAGAGGTGGGAGAGGGAGCTTGGTTTATTGATTGGAAGCTTCACTTTCTTTTGCATGCACTGCATGCTATGCACTGGAGCTATGCACTGGAGCTATGCACTGCAAGCTGTGTACTGGAGGCTATGCACTGCAGGCTGTGTACTGGAGCTATGCACTGGAGCTATGCACTGGAGCTATGCACTGCAAGCTATGCACTGGAGCTATGCACTGCAGGCTGTGTACTGGAGCTATGCACTGGAGCTATGCACTGCAGGCTGTGTACTGGAGCTATGCACTGGAGCTATGCACTGGAGCTATGCACTGGAGCTATGCACTGCAGGCTGTGTACTGCAGGCTGTGCACTGAAGGCTGTGTACTGGAGGCTGTGCGCTGTAGATTATGCACTTCTCTGCCTGCACCATATTCATCATGATCCACAGATGTGACTCACAGATGTTCATAGAAAGTGACCCACTTTCATCCCGTTCTTTTGAGTTTCACTTTCTTTGAGACTTCTTTGAGTCACTAGCTGGTTAGAAGTATGTTTCTTAGCTTCCAAGTGTTTGGAGACTTCTTTGCTACTTCTCTGTTCCTGAGTCTTAATTTGTGTGAATTGTAATTCACAAAGCACCTTGGCTCTGATGTCCAGTCTTTTAAATGTACCAATGCTCATTCTGTAGGCCAGGATATTGTCTATGGTAGATACCCCACGGATGCTTAGAGGTAGTGTGGTGTGTGTTGTCCTGTTCGGGGCACAACAGTCTGTAAACACCTGCTGTCTGTTGAGTTCTGTGTACTTGATGATGGTCTTTATAGTTCTGTTAATTCTCAAGAGATGAATGTTAGTCTTTAAATGTAGTTTCAGATTATTTTTATATCCTTCAGTATTGTCAGTTTTTACTTCATATATTTTGCAGCCCTATATTTTTGTAGTATATGCATCTTGCTTAATTTATCTTTTGAGTTATATCATATCTTTCTTTTTTGTATGTTTTGCTTTGTTGAGATAGAGTCTCATGTAGCCCAGGCTAGCCTCAGATTTGCGATAGTCAAGGCGCTTAACCCTTCTGTCTCTACCTCCCAAGAGCAGGACTCATAGCCCCGCGCTTCCACAGCCCAATGCCTAATGTCTTCTAACTTGGAAAATTCCCTTTGCTCTACAGTCCACCCGTCCACTGTTAGTACCATTACTTTTCGTTAATATATGTGTGATGTGTCTATTTTAATCCTTTGATTTCAACCCTCCCATGCTGTCATGGTTGAAGCAAGTTTCTTGTAGGCAGCAAATGTAGGGTCACACTTTGTAATCTGCTCTTTCAAATTAGACAATTTTATATTTAATGTAATTATGGATCTATGAGGATCAATTGTTCTGTGAGGATCTGTTCCATGAGAATCAATTGTCAATTGTCCTGTTTTGTAGTATTCTGACTGTTTTTTTTTTTATTATTTTTCAAATATCCTATCTTCAGGTGAGTTTCTGTAACATTTATATAATGTTATATAGATATTATGGTATATCTTTAGTGTCTCTAAAATGAATGATTATTCTAGATGTCAGTACACACAGAGTCATGTATCTTACTTTAACTGTTCTAGGAAAACATAGACACTTTGCTTGTCTTTACTCTTCCTGTATTATCAGGGTTCTCTGAAGAACAGAATCTCTAGAATGGAATACATAAAAAAAAAAAGTTTATTAAATTACCTCACCATAAAAATAGTATCCTTCAAAGTAGCTGCCTGTAGCTGCTTCGTTCTTGACTGGAATGTCTCACGAAGCCGAAAGATCCCGAGAAAGTCTGGAAGATCTGTCTGGATGGAGGGTTGAGGACACTGGGCTCCCGTGTCAGCGATGGAAGAGCAAACGGCAGCAAGGCCCAGAGACCAGGCTCCAAAGGCAGCGGGAACAGCAGCTGGTAGAAAGGACGGGGCTCTGTCAGCCAAGGATGGAGGCAGCAGCAACTAAGAAGGCAGCACTGCTCTAAGGAGCAAACTCGAAGGAGTCGACGCAGGATAAGGGAAGAGCAAGTCCCTCCCCCTTGTCCCTCCTATGAGCTGCTCACCCCTGGAGAGGTCCCCCCACTAGGGGCTGGGTTTTCCACATCCATTAATCAAGTACCTGCAGACTTGTTCCCGGCCTGCTCTAACCATCGACTCTCCACAGCTGTGCCCCAACGGTCTGCAACCATCAAGTTGACACTAAAATGTAACCATAACACTTCCTTAGTTATGACATAATTCTTTAGGACACTTTGTCTGCCAACAAGCATGGCTGTTCAGATTCAGAAGTAACCCTCAGAACTCAATGGAAGAAAGTATTTCTTACACTTCTTCTGTGCCTTCTGTCTTCCTTCTGGCACCAAATCCGCTGGCCTGGTCCTTCCGGTTGGAGAATCACGTTCCGTCTTCCTTAGCCTTCCTCTCAGATATGTCAGGAAGTCACAGAGTCTCTTGGTTTTATATTTTATCTTCTATTTAAATATCTTGATTCTGCCTTCGTTTCTTTGTTTCTAAGTTATACTTCATTAACTTTACGGGTCTGGATCTGACTTTCTTCTGAACTTGAAAATTAGTTCACGTTTCCCTCATTTGCCATTTTTTCTGCTGTTGTGTTTGTTTTGACTTTTGCTTTTAGGAGAATTCCACTAGCCCCGAGCTGCCCCCCTCTTCTCTTCCCCACCCCCAGGTGTAAGATGTTTTCCTTTGCTGTTTTCAAGGCCTTTGCCTTTTCCGGTTTCCTCTCAGAAGTTTAACTTTGGATAAGGTCCATCTTTCCTTTTGGTTTACTGCCGTGGTGTTCGCCAAGCTTTTCCTGTTGTGGCTGGTATACGTGGCGTGTCCCCGTGTCCCCTGTGGCGTGTTCTGGGCTGTAATCCTGGAAGCTCTTCCAGCCCTGTTCTCCCGGACAAGGCGCCGGCGAGTGTCAGGACCTTCATTGCTCCTTCTCGGGCCTGGCGCGGGCTGCATTTTCTCTCAGTTCAGTGTGTCATCCAGCCACGGTGGTTTCCAGTTTGCCGACCCCTCTCCTCCTCTGTCTGAGCTTTGTGCTTCATTATTGTACCTTTGGATTCTAGTATTTTCCTCTGGTCTTATCTTTCCATTTCTTTTATAAAACTTTTTTTCTTTTCTGTTTCCATGTCCTTATATTTCTTTTATATTTTTTTTTTTACTTTACATTTCTTTTACTTTCTATTTCTTATTTTACTTTGTATCTTTTTCGCTCTTTATTTCCTTTCCTTTTTTCCTTTCTACTTTTTTTCTATTTTGACTTTGTATTTCTATTCTTTTATTTATTTTTTCTTTTCCCTCGGTTTTGACTTTTTGTTTCTATTTCTGTTTGTCTTCCTAACTTTTTCTTTCTTACTAGCCCTTTCCCTCTTCAAGTGTTGTCACAGCATTTGTCCTATGACTTCTAACGCCATCTCCCAGGAAGTTTCCGGCTGTCCTGCCATCTTGATGTGGATCTATTTTACCTTTTAAAACACTTAGTTGGAGATATTCTCTTGTGACTTCCCCATTGTCTTGTGAAGACAAATGATTCTTTTTTTCTATTTAAATCAGATATTTCACATTGGTATGGAAGTCTAAGTCTTATTTAAGTCTTCTGCTTTAGCCATCTTCTTCTGACACTGGGAAGAAGTGGGGTGCTTCCTCTGATGGGAAGAAGTGGGGTGCTTCCTCTGATGGGAAGAAGTGGGGTGCTTCCTCTGATGGGAAGAAGTGGGGTGCTACCCCTTGACTGCCAGCTGTAGGCTGAAGTCCAGGCTTCCCACTCGAGTTCTGCTGACTATTAAGGGGGGCCCTGCATTCCCACTGAGCGGTCATCAGTCAGAATTCTGGGAAACCCAGAAGCAGCATCAATTAATGCCCCAAATGCACATTCCTTGTGATTCATCAACTTCACTTCAAGAATTAATCCTGAGGACTCCCCCCCCCACCCCCTCCCCAGCAGGAGCACTTTGCTGCTGGGCTCTGTTCCTCTCCACACTGCAGTGGAGTGACCTCATTTCACATGTGAATATGAAAGTCCTAAATCTCCACTTGGTCCCAGCAGGGAAGGGAAAGGTGCCCCATTACCGCTCAGTGAGGGTGAGGTCCATGCTCCCCAAGGATCCTCCCCTCACTGGCAGGAAAGAAGTTCTAGCTCTTTCTCACCTTGCATTTCCCCTGAGACCACCCGTAGGTCACCTGGGCCCAGTTTCATCTCTGGGGTCCTTAAAGAGCTTCCTGCCCAGCCCCAAACCCTTTCTGCCAGTTGGCTAGAAGCAGGCTCCGAGGCTTGTTATGTAATCGCTATCTGGCTGCTCTTCCTGCAGCTGCAGGCTGAGATGCAGGAGCGACAGGCAAACGCAGGAATTTTATCATCATGTCACTCTGTGAGCCTTGAGGTCGCTGGCTTGTCTTCCTTCTTCCTTCCTTGTGCAGCCTCCTTACACTTGTTTTATGTGCAATGTCTAGTACAGTGTTAGTTATCTTTAGCAGGAGGTAAACAGCAGGCTTCCTCTCCATCTCCTGGGACCTGAGATGATAATGATTTGAAGTCCCTGGAACCATTTTGACTTTTGAAAACTATGTCCTTTAAGTCTCTGATTTTTCTTTCTTTCTTTTTTTTTTTTTTCCATTGAGGCCTTTTATTTATACTGTTTTACATCCTTAGAAAAAGAATCCCAGGATCTTCCCTCCCATGTGTTTCCGTCTGGCTTCTTCGTGGTCCATGATGCCGGCTGAGGCCGTCAGTACAATGAAGCCAAACTGACGGGATGGGAGGAGGTTGTTCTGCCACTTTTCTAGGTCTTTGAGCTGCACATCAACTCTGGGGCTGATCACACCACACTTGTTTAGTCTGCCAGTGAGGTTCACAACGATTTTCCCAGCTCTGTGATCATCAGTGATTTCAAATTCGCCAATGTAACCATGCTTCATCATCACAGTTAGAAACCGGACGATGACCTTGGAGCATGGTCCGATAAGCACCTGGCGCTTGCCTCTCTTCTCTGCGTTGTTGATGCTCTTGAGAGCATCGGCCAGGACGTTCATGCGCACCATGACGGCGGCAGGGAAAGATGGCGGAAAGAGAGAAGTCTCTGATTTTTCTTTCTCTCTCTTTTTGCTTAATTTTGCTTTCATGTGCAGAAGGAACGGGACCCACTGCATGGCCCAGTAAATATATCATGTGTTTTGGTTTGGATGACAAATGTGCCCTTCATGTTCACGTGTTCAAATATTTGATCTCTGGCTGGGGGCACGGTGTGGGGAACTCATGGGTCTTTGGGGAGTCTAACTGGAGGAAGTGAGTCACTAGGCTCTGAAGGTCATAGCCTGGACCTGCTTCCTGTCCCATCTCTGCTCTGATCCACTAGATGTGAGCAAGCAGGCTCACTCTCCTGCCCCACAGTCGCGAAGCTTCCTTCTTCCCGGCCTTCCCTGCCAGGATGGACTAACCTTCAACAGACCCTTCTTCCCTTGCATTGCTTCTTGTCAGGTGTTTGGTCCTAGCCAGGAGAGAGGTAACCCATGTGCTGTAACACTTACCTTGCTGGCTCCGCAGCCTCCGTGCCTAAGAGCAATCGACTTCCCACACTGCCTTCTACCTTGAATAGTTAAGGGAGGAGTGGTCCACACTGGGGGTATGTAGGTCATAAAAGTACTACATAGTTAGGTCACATCTTCCTTGTTGCAGTTTGACTGCATGGTCGCTGATAAATGACCCTCATATGGCTTAAGGGAACTAGGAATTTATTTTCTTACTGATAGTCCCGTTACAGTCTGTCCAGCTTGATGGGAGAGCAGGCACCAACACTAGGGCTGAGGGAACTGGCCACACCATCAGCACATAATGGCTGAGAGAGGGATGATCCTTACTTGCCAGACCAGCATGTCTGGCCAAGTGTACACAAGGATGTCAACTCTCTTAACCAGCTCTCTGTATTTTATTCCATGGCCTAATCCCACCCACCTGAGTCTTCTCCATTAGCCAGACAATCCCCTTCAGGTTTACTCTGGGCTTAATTCAACTACTAATTCTCCACAAATATGCCCAGAGTTCAAACCCTCAACTGTCAAGGTGACACCTGTGCCTAACAATGACTTTCCTAATACGAGGTCTTAGGATTTTCAGAAAATGGTTTTACCATAAAGAGAAAAGGACAGAGATCAGTATTCCAATATTACAAGAATTTTATTCCTGCCAGTAGGGAGATGTGGTCAGTGAGCATAAGGTGCACCAAGTCCCGGAGGTAAGTGAGTGACCGGCTGGCCATGGGAGTCACGTTCCTGGAAGGGTGGGCTAGTCAAGACCCAACCTCAGATGGGCTGTTTTCCTGTGACATATTACAACCCATCTGTGTGTTACAAAAGCCATCGCCGGGCTCTGGGGCCAGAAGAATTTAGCTGAGCTCAAAGAGTTTCTGTTCTTCATTATGGATTTCAAGTCGGAAAACTTTTGAAAAACACTCAGGCTGAGAGTCGCTTTCTTAAAAACAAGATTGGACAAATCCAGATCTCCGCTGAATCAGGCCCATCAGCCAAATCAAGACAGGCTACCACCATCACCGCACAGGGGGCGCAACCATTTGTCCTAACCCTAGCCAGCTGCCTCGCTAGCCTGGGGTACCCACCAGCTTCTGACCTGTCGCCTGGTGACCCTGGTGCACGGCCCACGCAGCCTGGCAGCTGGAAGCAGCCCAGAGTTCTTCAGGGAAGGTCAAGTGGCTCCCGGTGTCCTGCTCTTTTTTTATTTGAGGATTTTCTTGAAAGGGATCGCACTGCTAACAAAAATTGATTTTTCTTCCAACAGTTTATTTTCTGGAGAATAAACACGGGCAACTTGTAAGCATATGTGTTAATGGCAGATAACAGGGGCAGTGAGAAATGGAATCTGACCGCCGGGGGGAAGGCGAATGAGCTCTCAGCCTCAGCGGTGGGCCCCTGCCTACTGTGAGACTGTGCTGGTGGGAAGGCCGAGCTGCCGCTCGTCCTCTGTATCCGTTCAAGGCTGGGAAGCCCTCCTTACACTGGATCATAGGAAAATTAGGGGGTCTCTATATTCCTTTGCCACATGTCAGCCATCAAGTGCTCAATAATAACTTGTGCTAGTTAGTTAGAGATATAGGTGTCAACCCGACACTTGAAGGCCAGCTCTGGGTGTGTCTGTAAAGGATGGGTAGTTAAGGTCAGCCCTTGGTTAAGCCTGCAGGAGACTGACTGATGGGACAGGACCCAGCCCATAGTAGGCAGATCCCTCCCTGGGCAGGTGGGTGAGCTGGAGGGGGCCGGTTCAGTGCTTGGCATCCTCTAGCACACTTTGACAGCCTTGCTGTCGAGCAAGTGAGGGCTGCCTCCTCTTAGCAAGTCCTGTGTGTGGATCTGGCATAGCCAGTTCCCTCGGCTTCTGGGGTTGGTGTGAGCTCTCCTGCGAAGATGAACTAAGGACTGTAAATGAGAATCATAAGAAAGAGTAAACCGCCTTGTTCCTGTAAGCTCTTTGGCAATGAATTTACCAGTGACATGCAGGCAAATTGCAGCACGACTGTTGAGTGTCTAACAACACTTTGCATTCATAGGTGCCTAAGAGCTCAGGCCCAGATGCTGTATTCCTCACCTGGAAACGCTCGCTGCATGCTGTCAGTCATTGTCAGAGGCAGGCATGCTAACCATCCCGTTCTTCAAACGAGAAGACGGCATTGTCGGGATGCAGAGCCCACCTGTCTGAATAGACGCAGCTGCTGACAGATGTCTAAGTGTAGCACTCGAGTGGTTTTACTTTATTATATCCACTTTGTGGGGCTACATCTTATAGGCTATGGTGTAAATTAATACCTGTGTCCACCTTTATTGCTGTGGAGCTATTTATACAAATGATACGTAGTGAATTCATGGGTGATTTAAGGGGCCATTCAGGGGCAATTAGAGACCCGTGGGTTCTTCAGTATTTTCTGTGGGGCTTTCAACAAAACCAGCAACAAACATTTGCCAGATTTTTATTTTTAATTTGCTTCGTTTTCCAAACACATGAGATGCTAGTGGGTATATTTATCAATGAATCTTGAGATGCATATGGAGTTAAGTCTTATAAGTGAAGTTGATGGGTCATAAGGAATGTGGATTTGAGGTTTGAATTGGTGCTGTTGAGTTTTCCCCCTCCAAGTACTGTACCTGTTTACATGTGAGGCCATGACACGGAAGGAAGCCACTTGCCATGTCTTAACTTAGGAGTCCACAGAGGTATCTGATGTGTATGTGTAGGTACCTGTGGATGGTGTGAGCATGTGCACAGGTATATGCATACTTGGCCTTGTGCGTGTGTGTGCCTGTGTGTGTGTATATGTATGTACATGTGTATGTGGTAAGCATGTGCATTTTTGTGTATGCACACTTGTGCTTATGGAGTATGTATGGAGATGTTTGCTAAGGAAAAGACAAAGCATCTTTTCAAACTGTGGCAGAATTCATATGACAGAACCAGTCTGAAGTTAAACATAGAACACATAGTATTGTGCAACTTGCCTTTCTGTCTCACTCCAGAACATTCTCATTAATCTCAAAGGAAGTCTTACAGCCATTAAGCTGTCCTTCCCTATTCCTAAGTCCCCAAAGAGCTCGGACCTTCCGTGCTTCTCTGTAGATTCACGTCTTCTGAGAATTTCATGTGAAGGGCGTCATGGACGCTTGGCTTCCCGTGTTGACGGTCGCCGGTTAGCAGCATGTGCTTGAAACTGGAATCAGCGCTTCGTTCTTCCCTGAGTTTGAGTCACAGCCTTGTCTGTGGGTCCAGCACTCGTTTGTCTGCACATGCGGGTTGGTTTCCTGCTTGGGCTGCTGCGAGAAGCCAGCTCTGAGCGCCTGTCCTCCGGCCATCAGAGGCGAGCCCGGAATCCATCTCACGCTCCAGACAACTGTTGGCTCCGGCAGCTGCGCCTGCCACACCCCTCGAGCCGTGGGTGTCCCCACATCTCCCCATATCCTCGCCAACACTGGCTCCTTTCTGTTTTCACCATGACCCATATATAACTCGACTCCGTGGGTGTCGAGCGTTATGGCGTGGCCGGCTTGTTTGTTGCTTCTTTGAGACAGGCTGTCACCGTGGCAGCCTGGGCTAGCCTCAGTCTCCTGGCGATCCTCTCACCCTCCTGAGAGTTGGGAGCACACATGTGCCACGTCTGCATGGCGCACACATCTTAATGAGCGAGTACTGAACCCCTCTCATGTGCTCACTGGCAACCGGTGACCTACGTGAAGCGTGTCCACTGAACTTGTTCTGAATTAACTTGTGTTGCAACTTTAGATACTCTGGATATTAGATCCTTATTGGGTATATGGCTTATAATTGCCCTCCCTCCCTGTAGATTGTCTTTTTCACTTTCTCAGTAATGTCCTTTGATGCCCAAGTAGCTATTTTAATGTGCTTTTTGCCATTTTTATGTGCTTCTGATTGTTAAACAGCTCCAGCACCTTTCAACACATGACATGACGGCGCTCATCTTCTGTAAAACCTGACTTCAAATTGGTGATTCACTTTCCTGAGGTTCTTTCTCCTAATAGAACCATGGGGGTTACTTTTATAGTACAGATATGAATATTTTATTCTAGTCTATTGCTCATCTTAGAGTTTTGTATGTAATACCATTTGTCATATAAAAGAGAGTCATTATTTTATAGTCCAATTGTGAATCTTCTATAACCTTTAGATACTTTGTCTTCCCTTTAAAGATGTCCAGTAACATCTAGAACATTACTCTGCGCTGCGGCATTGCTTAGATTTGCCCTGTGCTTTGTGTGCTCAGAACCTGGCTTCCATCTCAGCACAGCAAACAAAGGGGCAGATAAACAAAAGCTTACATTATTTAAAATTTTCACATCTTTATTTTTGCACTTTTTAAAAATATATTTATTTGGGGCTGGAGAGGTGGCTCAGGGGTTAAGCCTCTGCCTTGCAGGCGGAAGGTCCTGAGTTCGGATCCCAGATCCCACGTATAGACGCCAGGCGGAAGCGGGGGCGGCCTGCGCTTCTAGCCCTGGTAGGGCGGAGCCTGTGAATCCCGGGGCAGAGTAAACAAGGAGGATGTGGAGGCGTCCATGGTGGTTCCCGAATTCGTCCGTGATTCTACACACACACAGACACACACACACACGCGCGCGCACACATACATACGCACAAAACGCACAATTGAATAAATAATAAAAAAAAAGTTTAAAAATATATTTAAAAAATATATTTATTTATTCACTTTGTGTGTGTGTGTGTGTGTGTGTGTGTGTGTGTGTAAGAGAGAGAGAGAGAGAGAGAGAGAGAGAGAGAGAGAGAGAGCACTGTGTGTCCCTCTGGAGGACCAAGGGTGACTTTGGGAATCATCCTGGATCCCTTTTACCTTCTTCTTGCTTCACTGTGGTATTTCCCAGGCTCCACCCACCAGAGCTGTATGTGAAAGTCGCCACCTTTTCCGTCTGGCATTTTTACATGGAACTGGAGATCCAACTCAGGACCTTCTGCTTGTGAGACAGAGTCTTAACCCCTGAGCCATCTCTCCAACTCCTATTGTTGCACTTTTAAGCCACTTAAGTGTGGCATTGTGCATGCTTCAAGAATCTACCATGCCATTATTTTATTCTCATGTGCATTGCTGGTGCTCCATGCTATTTTATCCTCTGATTTGAAATATCTCTTCCAAGGACTAAATTGTTTAAAACACACATTCTTCTTTCTTTAAGCTTGGTGTGTGTGTGCGTGCGCGCGCGTGTGTGTGTGTGTGTGTGTGTGTGTGTGTGTATGCATGCACATGCATGTGTGCTTGTGTGTTTGTGGAGGTCACAGGATAACTACTTTGGGAATTCTGTCCTTCCACCCTGTGGGGTCCGGGACTCTAACTCAGGACAGAAGGCTGACAGCAAGAACCTTTACCTTCTGACAATGTCTCAAAGCATATTCTTAGAAACTGCACATTACCACACCCACATATTTCGTACACACACACACACACACACTGCACATGACAGACACACACACATGCACACACACACATTGCACATCACAGACACACACGCACGCACACACACACACTGCACATCACAGACACACACACATGCACACACACACACATTGCACATCACAGACACACACACGCACACACACACGCTGCACATCACAGACACACACACATGCACACACACATTGCACATCACAGACACACACACGCACACACACACGCTGCACATCACAGACACACACACACACATGCACACACACACTGCACATCACAGACATACACACATGCACACACACACGCTGCACATCACAGACACACACACATGCACACACACACATTGCACATCACAGACACACACGCACACGCACACACACACACTGCACATCACAGACACACACACATGCACACACACACACTGCACATCACAGACACACACACACACATGCACACACACACACTGCACATCACAGACATACACACATGCACACACACACACTGCACATCACAGACATACACACATGCACACACACACGCTGCACATCACAGACACACACACATGCACACACACACACTGCACATCACAGACACACACGCACACGCACACACACACACTGCACATCACAGACACACACACATGCACACACACACACTGCACATCACAGACATACACACATGCACACACACACGCTGCACATCACAGACACACACACATGCACACACACACACTGCACATCACAGACACACACGCACACGCACACACACACACTGCACATCACAGACACACACACATGCACACACACACACTGCACATCACAGACACACACACACACATGCACATCACAGACACACACGCACACACACATTGCACACCACAGACACACACGCACACACACACGCACACACTGCACATCACAGACACACACACATGCACACACACACACATTGCACATCACAGACACACACACACACACTGCACATCACAGACACACACACATGCACACACACACATTGCACATCACAGACACACACACACATTGCACATCACAGACACACACACACACACACACACACACATTGCACATCACAGACACACATACACACACTGCACATCACAGACACGCACACACACATTGTACATCACAGACACACACGCACACGCACACACACACACACACACACGCCCTGTCTCAAGTCCAGCATCTCTGCTGTGCAGCAGCGCCCTTGCAGGATGCTCTCCTCCATCCTCCGCAGTCTGCTTTCCTGCTCCATGCACTAATTCAAGCTACAGTGGGGTTGCCACATTCCAGTGTGAAAGCAATGCGCCCACGAGCCAGGGCCGTGGGGGGCCCCAGGCCCCACCACCCTGCTCGGCTCGGCTCTGCTCGGCGCTGAAGCACATCCTCCAGCCTCGTCCTCCCCGGAGCCCTGAAGGTTTAATCAACTTCAAAGCTAATTTAGCTCTGGGCTCAGCTTCCGCCGCAGAGCCTCTTGCCCATCAGCAAGGACCAGCTGCTGGCGCCAGCTCAGCTGGCAAAGTGCCTCCCCCATCGCATTAAGTGCTTCATAGTGGCTTGGCTTGGGGTTTCCCTGCCTGGTTAGCAGTCAGCTTTGCTTTTAATTACTTTGGAAGGAAGCCCCCCCTCCCTACCCTCACCCAGGTCTAGAATAATCTGAGGCCAGAGGTGGACATCATAAGCAGGGACTTCCAAATGTGGCCACTCGGGGTGGAATTTTCACTCCCTCACCTGAGGGCTGCGGGACCCGGAGCCAGTCACCTGCTTCTCCGAGCCACTGGTTCCAATCATATCACATAGTTAGGTGAGAAGAGGCAGCTCGGATTGGCAGGAGGTGGGTGAGAAACCCACCTCAGCTTGGAGGGATGCGGTTACAAAACACCACAAAGACCCGGAGGCTTCAGCCACAGAGACAGATCAGCTCACAGCTGCAACTCGCCAGTCATCTAAGATCAAGATTTCTCCTTGCACCCAGAATCTGCTCCAAGTCTCCTCTAGCCTCTGGTCGCTACTAAGTGATCCTGGGCATCCCTCGCCTTGGGGAAGCATCACCCCATCTCTGCCTGCACTGCGCCTTTTTTTTTTTTTTTTTTAGGACAGAGCAGCCTAGGCTGGACTCGAACTCACTATGTGGTGGAGGTTGGCCTAGAACTTCTGATCTTTGTGGTTCTGCCTCCCAAGTGCTGGGATTATAGATGAGCGCTACACGCCAATTTACTTATGCTGTTCAGGAAATTGAGCCAAGGGCTCATGCATGCTAGAGGATCACTCTTCCAGTTCATAGCCCCTTTTGCCTGGGCCCTCCCTAACATTCTTTGTGTGTGTGTGTGTGTGTGTGTGTGTGTGTGTGTGTGTGTATTGTATATTTCCAGTTCCCCCTTATAATTCACCCAACACTGGATTAGGTCCTCTCATGGCTTTGATTACGTCATCAAAGATCCCCTCCTCAGGTAAAGTAACCATCTGAGATGCTGGGATTAGGGTTTGAACACTAGACCTTTGAGAGAACACAGCTTGGCTCATAGCAATAGTAGCTGAACATGAGCAACATGAAATTCTCCAGTAACATGATGAGGCCTGCGGACTCGCTTCTAGGCAGTGTCTCTGCTGACCAAATTTGTTGAGAGTCCCCCAGAAAACTGTAGACAGGAAGGAACCCGCTTCCATCAAGTGAAACCGTGGGAAGACTTGGAAGGAGCAGGGAGCCGAGACCCTGGGCCCCCTGGAGCTGGAGCTCAGCCTTTGAGACCCACCACAGGGCTTGAGACCCAAGTCACAGGGCTTGTGACCTGGGTGGGGGATGTGTGCTCCGCTCTGGTGGCTCAGGGCAGAAGCGCCATTAAATATGTTAGCAGAAGAGCCAGGGAACTTGCAAGAGTTTGGGGGTCCTGGTTGCTAGGTAACAGCATTCTTATTTCCCGGGAAGACCGCTTCCTGGTTCCCCTCACCCAAACTCCTCCTCTTAGGTAAAGCCCATCTTTTTGACAACTCTTTCCAGAGGAGGTGAACTCACAGGTGCCTTCAGTGATAGGAAGTCCTGCTGTCCGCAGCGACCAGCTGATGTTTCCTTGTGTTGGGATGCGACTGCTTTTCTTATTAAACCATGTTAGAACATCGGGGCCACTTGACCTGGACCCCACCGAAGGAGTCATGCACGGGCTGCCAAGCCAGGTGTCTATCAAGCCTCCCTCCTCCTACACTTTCAAATTTCAAGTGTGAGTGATAAAAAAGCAATTACCTGTTATCTTTGTTGGGAGATAAGCAGCAACTCACTCTCTCTCCGGTGGGTTTTCCTGAGCCTATGTTTATTTATTCTTGGGTGTTCCCTGGTTCTAGGTGTGGACATCCAGTCTGCACTGTGGAGGCCTTGTGCTTTGGGAGAGACTTGAAGTCTGTGTGATTAGGCACCCCGAGCCCCGAGGTACAAGGCTTCTCTGAGTGGAAGCTGTCTTTACCAGAGCCAGGCAGGGCTGCAGATGGACCAAGGGCGCTGTGAGGGTCATACCGCTGAAACATCCCTGGAAATTAGTAGTGCTGGGTCTCAGGTTGATAGCAGAGTTCAAAGGCGCCTTGTCTCTGTGGCAGCCGGTGTGGCTTGGATTCCTCTTTCAAGTGCTCTGAGTCGGGACTTCTCTGATTATATTTCTGCATCTGCTTGTGAGAAAGGGTCTCACGTAGAACAGGCTGGCTTTGAACTCTGCCTCTATCTCCAAGTGTGGGATGGGCAGGGGACCCCACCCTGCTCCTTTTCTTTAAACGGGGTCCTGCAGCCCACCAGCAGGCGACAGTAAGGACTATGGGGATGATGGTGTGGGTTGGCCGGCTGCTCTGCCGCGCTGGGGTTCTCCAGAAAAGACGCCTCACGCTAGCCTGAGGTCTGGGGTTGTGGCTCCAAGGCGGGTCTCAGAGCTGGGCATGGCTGGACCTCGGACTCTTGGACTGTGACCAGAGGACTCCTTCCTCTCCGCTGCCTCCTACGCTCCCGGACACTGAGGAGAAAACCCGCGTGCAGAAGAGGATTGTCTGCATCCAAGAACGGAAGTTATTGCCCCCCTCCCCCAACCTGAGCAGGACCCAGGTTCCCACGGAGTATCCTGCCACCGAGGGCCCTTGGGAAGGGACTCGAACTGTCCAGGTCGGGGCCTCTCTAGACCATGGTCCTCCCGTGACCCTGGGGACTTCCCATCACTCCATGGACCTCCTGTGATCCCTTGGGTTCCCCATGACCCCACGGGCCTCCATGGGCTCCTAGAGACCCCACAGACCCCTGCGATCCCCAGAGCTCTGTGACCCTGAGCACCTCCCATGACCCCATAGACTTCTCATGACCCTGTGGATTTCCTGTGACCCCAGGGATCTTCTATGCCCCACACCCCCCCCATGATTCCATTGACCTCCCATGACCCTGTGGGCCTGCCATGGATCTCCTGTGACCATGTAAACCAGCCATGACCCCATAGACCTTCTATGCCCCCATGGACCCCTCCCATGATCCCATTGACATCCTATGACCCCATGGGCCTCCCATGATCACCTGGCCCTCCTGGGACCCCATGGACCTCCCGTGACCCTGAGGCCTTGCGCAGAGTTGGAGAGCAACAGGGCATAAACCAAGGTTCTGCTCAGCTGTCATGCCGGATAGGCTGCAGCGCCGACTCAGCTTATTCTCAGATGGGCAGAGCTGGCAGGGAGCCGAGAAGCAGCGTCTGATGGCTGGAGGTTCAAGGGCAGCTCTGTTGCATGCGGCTTTGTGGCTCGTTGATATTCATGCTGCGTCCCCATGAGATCGCTCGGGAGGAAAAGGCCTGGCTGACCGAGGCAGACGACAGTGCGTCCGGGTCACCTGGAAGAAGATGGCCGTGGTTTCTCCACACTTATCTCCCCTGGGGAAGAGTCAAGAGAAAGAAAAGTGAAACACATGATCGCTTTGTGTTTTTCAATTTGTATTTTGTATATAAGTGTGAACATTTATAATGGCTATCAGCAACCCTGCTGCCATGGGACGAATACTGGATACCTGGCCCATAATTCCCTTTGTATCCAAGAATTTCCAACAGTGCACTTGATTTATAGCCATCTGAGACCAGTACATGCTTTACAATCTTGTAGCAGGTATCTGTTAAGGATAGAGCCACACGGCTGGGAGACAGCTCAAGATGAAAATACTTGCCGCTTAAACAAAAGAACCAGAGAGAACTAGAGTCTGGATC
Organism: Typhlomys cinereus; assembly: GCA_023101885.1. Lineage (NCBI taxonomy): Eukaryota > Metazoa > Chordata > Mammalia > Rodentia > Platacanthomyidae > Typhlomys > Typhlomys cinereus. The sequence continues at coordinate 2,838,098 of JALPQD010000195.1, forward strand.
CCTGGATCTCAATACAATGCCAAATGGGCATGACAACCCTCCTATAATTCCAGTCTCAGAAGGCAGAGACAGGAAGTTACCGGGACCCAGTCGAGCTGTAGTGACAAGCTCTGGGTTTAATTAGAAACCCAATCTTAAAAGAAAAAGGTGAAAGACTAATTGCAGGTGATTCCTGATAATGACCTCAGACGTCCATATGCCCACACATGCATGTACACGTGCACACACATGCACCACACACGTGAACATGCAAACACACAAATGGGAAAAGGAAGCAATTTTAACACGATACAGAGATCCCGTGGGAATTCGTTTAAAAAGTTCCTGGGGCCAAAGTGACACATGGGCTTTCTCTGGTCCCAAAGACTCGCTCTTCAAGGAACCAGATGGATAGAAGCTCCCCTGAGAGGGAAGTAATAATGGGTGACTGTCGCCTCTGCAGAGGCACTGGCCAGGGTGAACATGCGCGAAGACTTGACGCAGCGCATCTCCCCAGGGTGTGCACCCGAGGCGGAGCGGAGCTCGCCCGGCATCTCAGCCGTGTGGACAGTCGTGGGATTCATCTCCAGGTATTTTTTAATATGTGTAGAAAAATGAAAGTTCTGGGTCTCCAAGGCCCCTTCCTCTTCGGTCCTTTGGAAGAGAGAGGTGGAGGACAGTCAGACATGGCCATCCTGGGAGAGAGATGCCCACACCTCCTGGACAGCAGTGTGCAGCACCGTCCTGTGAAAGGGGGACCCCTTCCCCCAAGAGGCACAAGCCTGTTTGGCCGGGCGGCTTCCAGATCCACCCTCAGGACCTAGAGAATTGGAGGGGAAAGTGCCGGGTCACTGTGGTGAGAACAGGCGCTAGCGTGGACGGCAGGCGCCGCGTGGACACCAAAGAAACAAGCGACCACGAAGACACCCAGACGCGGTCACATGACCAAACCCAGAGAGCTGCTCAGGCACGAGGCGGGGCTTTCCGGACCCTGCACTGGAAACACGGGGCGTGCGTGTGTGCTGCCGACCGCGCTCCTGTGTGCAGAGGACTCCTGGGAAAGTGTCCGGTTGCAGAGCGCTGTCCCGGAACGTCACCTTCTCTGTCAGAGCAGCTGGGACCACCTGCCAGAGACCCTCAAGCACGGTTAGCATTCCCTGAACCTTCTGCCCACTGAATGTAATTTTCCCCAGCTGGCTACATGTGGTCTCGTGGTCCTAGAAGCTGCTAGAATGTATAAATGTGGCCCGGAAACTCCATGCTAGAGTTGGACTTTTCAGTGTTGTGCCTGCTTTGGGGTCACTTGCACCCCTGTAAGTAAATACAGTGTCAGGGAACTCTCTCAAGTGAACAGTGGGACAATTCTTGGAGGAAGATGGTGCCCACATATGTCTTTAAATTCATCCTACAAAAGCAGAGTGCAGGTGGTCTTTCAAAATTATTATCATTTAATCATTAAACATTTGAAGACTTTATTTTATTTAGAAATCTTCAGTTAACCTGCAATCGATGACTCTAGGTGAAGAATGACTGTCTCTAAAACTTTACGCTAATCCTGATGGAGTCTTTGCTATCCCTTAACTCCCAGGTAGTATGAATCATAAAATTGGAATGAGTCCCATATTTCAGGGAGCAGAGTCACCATTGCTATGATCACGATTGATTGACACGGCACAAGGTTAGCAGCAACGATGACGCCCTGGCATTGGTGGAGCTTCTCGTTCAGCCTTTGCTTCTTTGCTGCACGCCTCCCCTGTTCAGTGTAGCCATCGGATTCATTGGTTCACGCCAGGTTGAACTCAGGTGGATCTGTACTTTGGTCCGTCACCAGAGCCTTGGCTCAGATGAACACATGTTTGTTCACGTCTCCCAGGCAACGTCCTGCACATGAAAGGCCAGGGACTGTTCTCAGCCTCAGGGTGGCGTGTGTGGCAGTTTCAGGCAAGAGGGAGGGGAGTCAGCAGGTGTAAGCCTCTTACCCTGACAATGGTTTCCTGCATGCCTTCTTCTTCTTTCTGAGGGGTGCACACCCTAGGGTGCTGGTGTACCCTGGTCCCAGTGCCCTCGTGCCCCCGGGGTCTGCATCTCACAGGAAAGACGCCATCTGAGCCCCCTGGCTCAGGGCCCTCACTGGAGACTCAAGCGCTGGTCATTCAGCGTCTCAGAAGGGGTACGGTCCATGCAGGGAGGCAACTGGGTGGCCAATCCTGTAGAACATGGGGTCAAACACAGAACGACCTTGTTTGTGGGACGACGCGCGTGGCAGGCCAGCTGCCCCTCGCTGGACATAACTGACGCCCGTGGCCTTCAGGCCAACAGGATAGTGTTTCTCTGAGCTAAATCCATGCAGCCTGACGACTGTGCACCCCAGAAGTCCTGTCTGGAGCCCCGTTGGGGACCTGCTCACTCATCGGAAGCTGAGTCCACACCCACTTGCTGGGGCTGATCTGGGGGAACGCCCGTCTGATCGGACTCCGGAAGGAAGGTCCCCAGGATGAGGCGTGGAGAGGGGAAGAGAGTAAGGGAGGAAAGTGGGGGAGAGAACAAGGGTGTAGTTGGAATATTAGCTGCAGGAAGGGCCGACTCAAACCCCGGGCTTGTCCCCTGGAAGGGGTATTGAAGACCCACCTAGGAAGGTCATGATAAGATCACCCGCCATAGGTGTAAGGTGGGGTGAGGGGAGATGGAAGCGGCCAGGTGGCCGACAGGCACACCTGGGAAGGGTGAGAGTCACTTTAACTAAGAACCGAGGTAGACGGACCAGGAAGTCTGGCACCCTAGAAGTTAGGTGGTCTGAGTGTCCGGCCCCCTCAGAACTACTGACGCTGGACCACATAGTCCCTTGCTGTGGTGGGGTGGTGGGAGCTTCCTGTGCAGTGTGGAGCGGTCCGCATTGTCCTTGTCTCCATGGACTTGATACCAACAGCACCCCACTCCCAAGTGGTGACAGATGAACACACCCTCCACAGTGCCGCCGGGTTGTACTCACTTGCCAATGGGAATCGTTGCTCTGTATCCATGAAGGATATCAGACCTGTAACTTTTCCTTCCTTCCCTCCCTCCTTCCCTCCTTCCTTCCTTCCTTCCTTCCTTCCTTCCTTCCTTCCTTCCTTCCTTCCTTCCTTCCTCTCTTCCTTCCTTCCCTCCCTCCTTCCCTCCTTCTTTCCTTCTTTCCCTCCCTCCTTCCTTCCTTCCTTCCTTCCTTCCTTCCTTCCTTCCTTCCTTCCTTCCTTCCTTCCTTCCCTCCTTCTTCCCTTCCTTCCTCCCTCCCTTCCTTCCTCCCTTCCTTCCCTCCTTCTTTCTTCCTTCCCTCCCTCCCTCCCTCCTTCCTTCCTTCCTTCCTTCCCTCCTTCTTCCCTTCCTTCCTCCCTCCCTTCCTCCCTCCCTTCCTTCCCTCCTTCCTTCCTTCCTTCCTTCCTTCCTTCCTTCCTTCCTTCCTTCCTTCCTTCCTTCCTCCCTCCCTTACTTCCTCCCTTCCTTCCCTCCTTCCTTCCTTCCTTCCTTCCTTCCTTCCTTCCCTCCTTCCTTCCTTCCTTCCTTCCTCCTTCCCTTCCTTCCTCCCTTCCTTCCTCTTCTTCTGTCTCTTCCTACTCTTTCCTTTCTCTCTGTACCAGTTTCTATCTTACTCTCTCTCTCTCTCTCTCTCTCTCTCTCTCTCTCTCTCTCTCTCTCTGCCTCTTGCACTTTATTTCTCTTTATTTCTTATGTGACCGTGGGGTAGAATTCATGTTCCTTGCATGTGTCTGAGGGTGCCTAGGCTAAATGCTTCCCTCCCATCTTATTCCCTCCTGGCCTCTCTCTTTCCACGTTGAGTGAAACCATCTGTCCTGAAGTCTTTGGGGGACATGAAATGATTCATATAAAAATGATTCCCAATTACCTTCATCCTGTCTGTGGGCTCTGTAGTAACGTTACACTTCCCATCCCTGACAATGGCCCTTAGTATATTTTAAATTTTTGTTCTTGATGAAATCTTGTCAATTTCTTACGGAGAACAATCAGTAGCTTTTTACATCTTTTTAAATATTCCGTTCGTCCAGCTGTTTTGACTGGCTTTTCATTATCTTCATCATATTTATACCCCACATTTAAGTTCATTTTCACTTATCAGTAACTTAATATCTCACGACCTGTTTGCAGATCCTCTTGTCAAAAAGCGCTTTGGTTGTCTCCAGTGTTTCGAAACAGCATCACGAAACAAAGATCTCACAAGCAAACCTGCGCACACGGATCAAATGCGCAGATGTCTTCTAGGTGTGCACACCGTGTTTCATTTACTCTTTACTCCAGATATTTGACATCCGGACAGAAATTACAGTCATTGACATCTTAAGTAGTGACCAGCAGTGTCTTCTTTCTCGGCGAGCCTCGTGTTTATGTGATGGACGGGTGCTCTGTCCGCTGAGTCCTTGCCCGGCTCAAAGCTGATATCTGTTGAGTTGCTTAGAGACTGTATCTCCTTTGAGGATTGTCTGCTCTGCTTCTATTGCTTTTTCCTACAGGTTGCTGGTCGTTTCCAAATTAATTTGCAAGACTTTTGAAGTTCATTTTGATACTGACACTCTGTCATGTGAGTTACGCTGCTGTTTTCTAATCTGTGGCTTGTTTTCTCTCTTCGTGGAATCCACTGGAGATGAGAAGATCGTTAAGAACAGTTGAGTTTATGAAAGCTTGTCTAACAGTGCTCTCCTCAGAGCCTTCTAAAGATCCCCTTTCCTACCCAGTGTTTACTACCTTATCTTTCAACATAACCTGGACCTTTCACGGTTCCAGGTGACCGGTAACTAGCTGATTGACAGGTGAGTAAGAGGCAGGGATCCAATCTGAGTTTTTAGTGCAACGTGTCATTGTTGCAGCAGCATCTCCTGCGCTTCCTCCTGTTCCACTGCTAACATCACCGTGTTGGGGCAGCCTGATGTTTTCTCCTCATTTCCACATGTCTGCGATTCTCTTTGGAAGTTTCTTTTTTATTCATTTTATTTTTATTCTTTTAGAGTGTCGTGCATGAGTACAATGAGTTTGTATCATTGTCACCCATTATTACTGAATCCCATTCCCCGCTCTTTCCCACTGCAAACCCTCTTCTTCCTCACCGGTCTCCCTCCTACGTTCATGCTGTTTTGTGTGTTTGGCCTGCTTGAGTTGCATATGGGTGGTCTTCGATGACATGCTAAACACTTGCTGGAGCATGAATCACGGATCGGTGGGTACGCCATTGAGGAAAGCAGTACCTTCCCCTTCCTCCCAGTGCATCCAGCATAACCCTCAATAGTCTCCAGGGAGATCTTCCTTGGTGAGACCATGATGGGCGGATCCTGTGCAGGTCTTGTGGGCGTAAGCGCAGCTCAGTGAGTTCGTGGGTGAACTCACTGTCGTGTTCTGAAGACACTGCCCGGGCTGCACCCCATCTGCCTTCTGGCTCTTACAGTCTTACCGCCCCCTCTTCCGCAGTGGTTCTCTTTGGTAGTTGCTTATTCTTTTCTACCATTTTGGTTTGTTCTTTTGTAATACCTTGCCTTTTTTTCTTTATGGTAAAATTTAAATTTTGGTAGGATGAATCCCTGACTGTTTTTTTTGTTGTTGTTGTGTTTGCCTTCCTGTAGCTCGCAGCTTTATTGGTGTTTTTGACTAGCTGTAGCGTGTCCCTTGTCCCTCACCTACATACACACAGAGGCGATGGTCATCTGTCACAGAGAATCCCACAGTTTCCTGGGAATCAGCAGGCCCTGTGGAAAGCTACTCTCCTGCTGGAAGGTTCTTTCAGAGACCAGGAATCTTCATGAACCAAGGAGGCCAGAATTGCTGTGCCCACTTTGCAGATTAGGCAGTGGAGATAAGATTGGGGGCTCATTTGGTTCCTGCAACTGGTCCTCAGAAGAACTGGCCATGAATGCTGGTTCCCAGGGTGTGTTTCCATCTAGGCATTGTTGACCTCCAAACAGCCACCAGACCTGGACCCCTGTGTTCCTTTCCTGAAGGCTCCCAGAGGCCAGACCTTGTGCTTGTCCTGATTTCCACCAAAGTTCTACCCAATCGTTCCTCAAGCAGCCAGAGCTTCAAATAGCCTTCAAATATATACATATATATATATATGATTTCATGCTTCTAAAACTCTCCCAGCTTGGCGTGCATGTCTTTCGTGTCTATACCAGCAAGGGCTAAGTCTGATTTTGCTCCTTTCCTTTCCTGCGTCCTTCCAGCCAGCCAGAAGCTCCTCAAATCCCCTCCTTCCAGTCTCTTCCTGCATAGACAGGAAGGAAAGGCACGCCCAGAGCTGGCTGAGCTCTGCAGTTACTGGTGTTAATGCTTCACCTCCCTCTAAGTTCAAGTTCATTAGCGAAGCCCCCTTTGCCTGGCTTCCTAGCTTCTACTTGCAATCAAAAATGTTGAATTATAATAAAACCAAGCATGGTTAACTTTTCCGAGAATGTTAGGTTGTTTTTGAACTTGACCATGGGAGAGATTTTTCTGTTTCTCCTGTTGCTACGATCCCCACGGCCCGCCAAGCCTGCTCGTGGTGGATGCTGGACACATACTTGCGGCCGAAATAAAGAAATGGCATCCACACACAAGCAGTGTGCTAAGGGCCTTCAATACGATGCCTTTCAGCTCTAGCAGTCCAGTAAACAGACATCACAGCGCCTGCTTTGAAGAGAGGGCAACTGAGACACAGAGAATAAGGTGACCTGTGTAGGCTGAATGCTTCAGAAGTGGGTGGATTAGATTCACGCCCCCTCTGTGGGAGTCCCTGAGCCCCGCCCACAGTAAGGGCTCCATCGCTGATCACACAAGGGTAGGAGATGTGTCATGGGAGTCCAGGACTTATTGCTGACGCATCTCCAAGAAGGTATAAAAGTGGCCACAATCCTGTGGACAGTGCTGAGTGGTAAAATGTGGCAATAGGAAGGGTTGGCGAGGGTGGGAGAAACAGACCCTTCCAACGCTGTGGCCCAGGAATAGAAAACTGCAAGTGAGACGCTCCTTCAAAGTTTCGGCATGGGGTCGACGACATGGCTCCCTTAAGGGAAGGCGCTTGCCACACAAGCCTGATGACCAAGTTCGGTGCCAGGAGCTGATGATGGAAAGGGAGAACTGACTCTCAAAAACTGTTCTCTGAGCTCCACGCATACACCATGGACATGCGCACATCACACTCACAATTTTTAAAAGTGTACACAGATGTTTGTAGCAGCATTATCCACTGTAATCAAAGAATGGATGCAACCTAAATGATAAGGGCATGTGTAATATGTGGTGTCTTCGCTTAATGAAGTTTTATCCAGCCATGAACAGGAGCAAAGTCCTGATGCGTGGTATGATGGAGGGAACCTGCATTCATGAATTGAGTGACACATGGAGGGAACTTGTACTCGAGAGTTGAGTGACAGAAGGAAAGCCAAAGGCCACACGGCCCCATTGTATGGACTGCCCGGGACTGTGGGTCCAGATAGTCAAGACAAGGCCTGGTGAGGAGGCCGTGGGCAACAGCTGTTGTGTCTAGGGCTTCTTGGGGGGGTGCTGGAAAGTGTTCTTGGGGTGCGTTTTAGGCTATGTAAGTTTTACCCAACCAAATCATTGTTTTAAAAATAAAGCTAATCTCCTGGAAAAAGGGAGGGAGAATGTGCGCCCACCTCCGCTGGGCCAGTCGGAAGGGGAGGGTTGGGGGAGGCCTGGACTGACCAACACGGCCCAGGCCTTCACCGGCTTCACTGAGGCCTGAGGCCCTGAGGCCCCTGCTTCTGACTGGGACCTCCAGGCGTCTGATCTTCCTTCCTTCCTTCCTTCCTTCCTTCCTTCCTTCCTTCCTTCCTTCCTTCCTTCCTTCCTTCCTTCCTTCCTTTCTTTCTTTTTCTATCTTTCTTTCTTTGTTTGTTTCTTTCTTTTTCTTTGTTTCTTTCTTTCTTTCTCTATCTTTCTTTCTTTCTCTATCTTTCTTTGTTTCTTTTCTATTTCTTTCTTTCTTTCTCTCTTTCTTTCTCTTTCTTTCTCTCTTTCTTTCTTTCTTTCTTTCTTTCTCTTTCTCTTTCTCTCTTTCTTTCTCTCTCTTTTTTCTTTCATCTATTTATTTATTTATTTATTTATTTATTTATTTATTTATTTATTTATTTAGCTCAGCAGTAAACGCAGTTCTTCAGTTCTGTGAAAGGATCCTAACAGCCGGGTCATGGGGATGTCTGTACACATGGGCATGCTCTCAGTGCTGTGGGGGTGCCGTCTGGGATGCAGGGGTGCTGTCAGTGCCACAGGAGTGTTCCTAGTGCCGCGGGGATGTCACAGGGTGCTCCTAGTGCTATGGGGGTGTCACGGGGTGCTCCTCGTGCCGCGGGGGTGTCACGGGGTGCTCCTGGTGCCGCGGGGGTGTCACGGGGTGCTCCTGGTGCCGCGGGGGTGTCACGGGGTGCTCCTAGTGCTATGGGGGTGTCACGGGGTGCTCCTCATGCCGCGGGGGTGTCACGGGGTGCTCCTGGTGCCGCGGGGGTGTCACGGGGTGCTCCTGGTGCCGCGGGGGTGTCACGGGGTGCTCCTCGTGCTGCCGGAGTGTCATGGGGTGCTCCTAGTGCTATGGGGTGCCACGGGGTGCTCCTCGTGCCGCGGGGGTGTCACGGGGTGCTCCTCGTGCCGCGGGGGTGTCACGGGGTGCTCCTCGTGCCGCGGGGTGTCACGGGGTGCTCCTCGTGCTGCGGGGTGTCACGGGGTGCTCCTAGTGCTATGGGGGTGTCACGGGGTGCTCCCAGTACCACAGGAGCGCTCTCGTCCCAGTGCCATGGACTCACACATTAAAAATGGCTGCGCGGAGCTGGAGAGATGGCTGAGTGCTCAGAGCTCTCGCTGTGCACAAGCACAAGGACCAGAGTTGGATCCACAGCACACGTCTAAGGAGCCCGTGTGGCCGCGTGCTCGCCTGCACCCCAGCGCGTGTGGGGTCCGGGCAAGAAGCAGGAGGACGGATGGCTGACCTCCAGCCTGGCTCCAAGTTCAGTGAGAGACCGTGTCTCCAGGTAATGAGGTAGAGAGAGGCAGGATGGGACAGTGAATGGCCTCCTGGGGTCTCTGAGTGTACTCACCAGTGAACATCACAGCGCACACCTGCAATGCGCGCACAGCACACCTGCAATGCGCGCACAGCACATCTGCACATGCATACACAGCACACCTGCATTGCACGCACAGCACACCTGCAATGCGCGCACAGCACACCTGCACATGCGCACACAGCACACCTGCAATGTGCACACAGCACACCTGCACATGCATACACAGCACACCTGCACATGCACACACAGCACACCTGCACATACACACATACATGATAGCAAGATGATTTAGACAACAATGTTACATTATGTTTATCTTGTCACATTAAAAAAATTCCTTAAGAGGAAGCATCAAAATCCAAGCTGCACGGAAAGAGCACTTTGAGGCTCATTCCCTCGTCGGGCCTGAGTTCACAGACGGGGACTCTGAGCACTGTGGGTCTGTCACCCCAGCACTTGGGATCTGGGTGAGTGTTTGCTGCACCGAGGCAGAGGTGGGTGGACAGCTCATGAGCAGACGTCCCTCACCGTGGACACAGGGTCACATGTCCTGCCTGTCCTGTGGGGTCTCCCTCGCCGTCTTTGAGGGCTGTGCGCTTCCCCTGCTCCTCCAGAGACCCACACTGCTCCTCGCAGAACCACAGTCCGGATGCCAAGGACCCCCGGCACTGCACCTCACACTTCAGGGGTCTCAGCCAGCTTAATGTCCTGGGGCTGCCAAAACTCCCGGACTTTAAAACATCTTTATCCCGTGTTGTAATTGACAGCATGGGGACAGTGTGACCAGCCCAGCCTTTATGAGCCCACGGCGACTCCCCTGGGGTTGACAGCAGCATTCATGGCGTCTGGCTGCTTGCAGAAGCTCAGCATCCCTGGGTAAGGCCCGGGCTCTCGGACGCCTTGCCTCAGGGCATGAAACTCCTCCCGTGTGACGTGATGGGCTTCGTTTGAAGGTCAGGAGCGAGCAGCTGGTCGTATCGCCCCTTTGGCCTGGGCTGCCAGATCTCATGCCTGAGTGGCGATATCTGTGTGGGACCATCTGGGCCCAGGGTTTCCGGTTCAATGATTTCTCCGCTTTGTTTCTGGCTTCTTCTATCACAGTTTAGCTGGCTTCACTGTGCCGAGGACCATAGTAATCGCCCTTACCTGAAGCTTTGCTTTTACTATGTACAGTGCGTGTACACACGTATGTGCCTCTGTGTGTGCACATGTATGTATGTGCCTGTATGAGTGGGCGTGTCATGGAGTGCTCTCACCCATGCAGACATGTGGAAGGTTGACTCGGGGGTATCCACCTGAGACAGTGTCTCTCACTGAATCCAGCGTTCTCTGTTTCAACGCACTGGCTGCTCAGCACACCTCAGGGTCTGCCTGTCTCCACCCCCAAATATTGGAGTTGCAGATAAACGTGGTCACGGTGGCTTTCATGTGGGTGCCGGGAATCTGAACTCAGATCCTCATTCTTGTTCAGCAAACACTTTACCAACAAAGACATCTCTCTAGCCCCTAGCTTCACATTCTTTGGTTTGCTGCCTATTGGCAAGAGTGGCCCCGAACTATGAAATGACAAATTACGGAATCAAATAGCTCAGGTTTTATCACTCACCAGAGCTGCTGAGCTAGATCAGTCAGTGTCATGTGTGAAGGTGAATTGTCCGCCACAGGGTCATGTGTCTGCGTCTTAAGCTGATGCTAATGTCTGGGAAGGGGGCAGCAACTTTAAGAGGTGGAACCTTGCTAGAGGAAGGGGCGGGGCTTGAGGACAGATAGACCCACCCACTTCCGCCAACAGTCTGCTCTTGCTCTCTGCCTCCGGCAGGATGTCGACGGACCTGACTCACCAGCCTCTGCCGCCGGCCATTCCTACCATGATGGACTGTGTCTCTCCTCTGGAGCTATAAGCCAAACAAACCTCCTCTCCCTTGAGTTGTGTTTGAGAACGTTCCACAGCGCAGAAAGGGTAGCACAGCAGTCAGATAGGGGCCTGCTACCCAAACATGAGGGCCTGGGCTCAATCCCCCCAACACACCTTAGGAAAAGATAGGCGCGGCAGCACTGCCCATGTGGAATCTCAGCCCGGGAGGCAGGTGGATCTCTGGGTCTCCCTAGCCAGCTAGCCTGGGCTACCTGGTGAGCTCCAGACCAACGAGAGACCCTATCTCCAAAAACAAGGTGGACTGAGCTTTAAAAAAAAAGCAACAACAAGAACAAGTGCACGCACGCACACACACACACACACACACACACACACACACACACACACTCCTCAGGGTTCTCTAGAAGAATAGAATGGTAGACTGAGTATACATTAAAAGAGGATCTGTTATGTTGCCTTGCACAAGAAGGTCTGCATATTCCAATAGCCAGCCACCCGTGTACTGCAAACCACCCGTGTACTGCAAGACCAAGAACAGAGCTGCTCAGTCCACAAGGCTGCAAGTGCAGCGGCCCCAACCCTAAGAAGCCGGGTTCTGCTCTCAGTAAAGAGGTGTAGCCGCAGAGGTGGTCATGATGACAGCGGGTAGATGAACTCGCTAGCAAAGCATGAGGTCCCTTGGACCTTTTATCTGGGCTGCAGGATGGGACCACGTTGGGGGTGGACCTTCCACTTTGGATGACGTCTTCAAGACAGTCCCTTGCAGTGGTTTATCTCTGAAATGATTCCGGATCCAATTAAGTTAGTAACAAAAAGTATCCATTAGAGAGAGAGACAGAGAAAGAGATGCAGAGACAGAGAGACAGAGAAATTTATTATAGTATATTAAATGTTCCATTTCTTTAAAAAATATAGTATTTATTTTATTTGTGTGTGTGTGTGTGTGTGTGTGTGTGCGCGTGTGGTGTGTGTGTGTGTGCGCGTGTGGTGTGCGTGTGTGGTGTGTGTGAGTGTGTGGTGTGTGTGTGTGTGTGTGTGTGTGCGCGCGTGTGTGTGGTGTGTGTGTGTGTGTGTGTGCGCGTGTGGTGTGCGTGTGTGGTGTGTGTGAGTGTGTGTGGTGTGTGTGCGCGTGTGTGGTGTGTGTGTGTGTGTGCGCGTGTGTGTGCGCGTGTGTGTGTGTGTGTGGTGTGGTGTGTGTGTGTGTGTGTGTATCCACACCCGTGCATCAGAGAGCATATGTATCCCTATGAAGGACCAAGGGTGACTTCTGGAATCATCCTGGATTGCTCCTCCCTCCTCCTTGCTTGCTCTGGATTCCCAGGCTCAGCCTATCACAGCCAGAAGTGCAGGTCGCCACCATTTCTACTTGGTGTTTTTTACATGGGACCGAGGATCTGAACTCAAGACCTTCTGCTTTTGAGTCTTAACCCTTGAGCCATCTCTCCAGCCCCCTAAATCTTCCATTTCTATTACTGGTTATTATCTTAGAGCCCAATTTTTAAATTGCACATTATTAAAGGTATGTAAATAGGGGGAAAGCACAGCATAGATCATTAACGCTATCTAGTTTTAAGACTCTATTGAAGCCTATGAGTACGTCTATTTTTAAGATAAGGAGAAAGGGATGCATAAGTCACCTCGAATTTAGTTGCATGTAAATTATAAGACAGTGTCTATTATTTTTAGGCCAGAGAGACTGTATGCAAACCAAATCCAGCAGCTTGCATGGAGAACAAATGCTACACTGCCAAACTCCTCAGATAGATGAGTTCACATGTGGTAATGAGGAGGTTCATTAGAGTGACATCGTGGTGTTATCTGGTTATATTTTATACTAAAGAACTTTTATTTTTGATTTGTTTATTTGTGTGTGTGTGTGTGGTGCATGTGTATGTGTGGGTGTGTTTGCGTGTGTGTGTGTACACATGTGGAGGTCAGAGGTTGACACTGGATGTCTTCCTTGATCATAGTCTATCTTATCTATCAAAGCATGATTTCTTGTTGGGCTCTGAGCTCACCCATTTGCTAGTCTAGCTGGTCAGCTTACCATGGGGACTTCCTAGCTTCCTTTTCTGAATCCTGGGACTACAGGAGGGTCACCAAGCCCATCCAGATTTTTACTTGGGTTCTGGGGAATCCAAACTCCCGTCCCTGTGTCTGCTCAATAAGTGCTTTTTCCACGGGGCCGCTACCCAGCCCCTGAGGAACTTTTACACCATCTAGGGCACTGAAATGTTGCTAAGTGAGGAATGAACATGCTCAGAAGACCAAAACCTAAGGAGCAGTCAGGAGGGCAGGTCCTGCCTGGCTTTGGGTCATAGTTCCAGCTCCTGGTGCCACATGTAACTGTTCCCGACAGAAGCGTTTCAGTGCTTTGCAGGATACTCGCTGTATTTGTCCCAGGAATCTCAGGTATCAGTTCCAATGTAGTGCTGGCCGGAAGCGGCCCTGAGGTGTCCGTATACCACTGGTTGCTGGATAAACATTCCGGTGACTTCATCAGCCAGAAGGCGGAAGGCGGGCGTCCGATTCATTCCGAGAGTGGTTACAGATATAATCTGTGGCCATGTTTGCTTTGGTTTAGTGAAACGCATCCTTGTCAACAAATAGTCTTCGAAATGGAGTAAGAATGGCCTTGAAATGTCAGTGGAATGTGGTCAGACTGCCCAGGGGAGGTATGTTCTGTTTTCCTTCTCCACACATAACACTATAGAGATGCCGTGTTGCCCATATGCCCATGAACGAGTGTCTACCCCTGGCCAGACACTGCTTAGGTACCTAGTGCCAGGAAAGGGACTGGGATTTTCTCCTGAGTCCTTGACCAGTGTGAGAGGCAGACTGAGGGACCCAGGATGGCCACTCATGTAATGACCCCCATCTAGGGCACTGCGTGAGTTGACCTGTGTCCTCTAAAAGGCGTTCGAGGTCTAACCCCTGATGTCCACGTACGTGACCTTCCTGGACAGCAAAGTCTTTGCAGCTGTGGTCAAATTAAGAGGCGGTCAGTCTGGATTAGGATGGGCTCGGAGCTGATAATGGCTGGTGCCCGTGTCATGATGAGGTGTAACAGTTACGCTTAACTGTTGCAGTGAGAGAGCACCCAAAGTCAAGCAACTTAAGGGAAAAAGGGAGATTTATTCAGCTTATGGTTCCAGAGGGGAGATACAGTCTCTAGGCGGCATGGCTGGCTGGCCAAAGCTGGAGGAGGCTTAAGTTACCGCAGACATCTTGGAAGCTGAGAGCTGCAGAGTGCTTGCTGCAAAGGCAGACTTCTCCAGGAGGGAGGGTGGGACTGATCCACCTCAAGGCCCACCCCTTGTGACTGCCTTCTCCAGCAAGGCTCCGCCTCTCAAGGTGCTGTGACCTTGCCAGACACATGAGACTGTGGGGGACACATTTCAGCCACGACAGGGGATTTTAGAAGCACGCGCCTGTGGGCAGATGGTTGTGGGAAGACAGATCTGAGCAAGATGACCGCCGCCAAGGCAGGCACGACAGCCAAGGAAAGTCAGCAAGTTGGTGGGGCCAGGAAAGACCCCTCCCCCCCGCCTTCAGGGGGCTCAGGCCCCTGCTCTGCCAGCCTCAGCCTCGAACTGGAAGCTTTCGGGACCGTGAGAGGTGAGGTGCCGCTGCTTCAGACTTCACAGCACGTGCCTGTTTGTGGCGACACCTCTAGGGAGCTGGGCAGATCCCAGCGCAGGAGGGCGCGCCAGGGCCCTTCTAAAGGGGGTGACCTTGGACTGCGTAGACGAAGTAGGGGGTCAGGAGTTCAGCCAATGGGAAGGCACAAGGCAGCATTTCTAACCAGGCTGTCCATCTGGGATGCAAAGTGGCCTTGTTTTAGGGCTCCTGTCCCAGCACCCTTGGGCCTCCCAGAGCCCCTAGCTGTGTACCCCAGTGTAACAGTCCCCAGGACTTGTCCCAGCTGGCCATGCCAAGGGGACTTGCTGAGCTTGCCAGGAGGTTCGACAGGTGGTGACCTTAGCTGAGACCGGGCGGTACAGGGAGAGGTGGGCAGAGCCTCCCCACAGCCTTGACTTTAAGGAGAGGGAGGGTGATAGAAGGGACCCCTCTCTGCTAGGCGTGGCTACTCACCAAGAAGGGGGGCTGGAGAGGAGGAGGGAGGACCGGAGGAGACTTAGCTGATCCCCGACTGGGGAAGGCTGAAAGAATCTTCAGAAGTTCTGGGCTGGTTATCAGTATTAAGCCCTGCAGAGGCGAATCATGAATCCAGATCCAAAAAGTGATTCTTTTCGAGAAATTGCTTTAAAAAGGCAGAAGGGACCTGTCAGGTGAACTGTGGACATTCAGAGTTCACCTTGACTTCAGGTGGGAATCAAGGGCTTGGAAGGTCCCCTGGTAGGGGGAGGTCTGAGCACCCCTCCCCATTGCAGTGGTCTAGATATGACGTAGGCATGCTCAAGCACACACCCAGTGCGCGTGTGGTTTTGACGGATGGATTCATTAGTCTGTACACGGCGGCTCAGTGTCTGCTGCTGGTAGAGAGCTCTCGAGCCGTGTTGGACACCGTGTGGATTTATCATTCTTCAGCTGTTTCTGCTTCGCCAGCGTGCAGCCCGCTCCTCTGACTTACCTTGAGTGTTTCCCCCTCTGCCATCGGCTCTGCTCAACCTCGCTTCCTCCTCTCGCCCCCTCCCCCCACAGCCCCTGTGCGTTAATCGTCACGTTCAGCTGACTGGATTGAGAACCACCTAGAAGGTGCACCTCTGGGTGTGTGTGAGGGGTGTGTGTGAGGGTGCCTTCCGAGGAGGGGTTTAGCTAAGGAGGAAAGACCTATCCTGAACGCGGGGCTCCATCCCATGTATCTGGGGGCGTGGACGGAATGAGAAGGAGAAAAGGAGAAGGAGGCTGAGCACAGCCTCTGTCTCTCTGTTCACTGGGGAAACAAGTGAATCTTTCCTCCCGCAAGCTGCCGCTGTTTGCATTTGGGCCCAGCAGTAAGAGTCACTAATATGTCTGCATCCGGCTGAACTTTTCTCGGCTTCTTTGACAGCATCTAAATCTAAAATTCCAAATCTTGGTGGGAAGGGCTCTCCTTGGCTTTCTGAGGCCTGAGACTGAATCTTCGACCATGTCTTGGAGCCCTGGGGAGGAGATAGCATCTTCCCACCTCTCCCGCTCAGGCCAGGGCCTGGCTTACCCCGGGATGGTGTGATTGGCTGATATGGACCAATTTCTTGGGACTTCTTGGACAGAGCGCAGAGAATGAAATATTTCGGGGTGTGTAGCTTGGTTGTGGAAATGGACATACAGCTTTCCCAGCTGTCTCAGGAGAGATTCTCCTGGCGCAGGCCAAGGAAGGGCAGGCCCTGTGACATGGAGGACCAGAGCACAGGACAAGCAGCTTGGAACTAGCAGTGGTGATGGAGGGTCACTGGAATTGTGTGTGTGTGTGTGTGTGTGTGTGTGTGTGTGTGTGCACGCGCGCACATGCCACGGCATGCATGCGGGGATCAGAGGATAGTCTCAGGGGTCAGCCCTCACCTTCCACATTCTTTGAAACAGGGTCTCTTGCTCACTGTTACATACCCCAGATTATCTGGCCCTTAGCTTTCCAGGGATTCTCCTGTCTCTGCCTTCTATCTCGCCATAGGCACGCTAGCATCGCAGATGCATGCTGGCCTCATGCGGGCTCCGAGGAGCCAACTCAGGTCTTACCCAGCTGTCTCCTGGCACCTGGTCTGCTGCCTCATCAGCTGCATCACAGATGTCAGCGGGTTGAGGCTCCTACAGGCTTTGCTTGAGCTGCCTGCAGCAATGATGTGACTTCACGGAACGAGAGGGCAGGAGGCGCGGTGGAGTCCACAATCTGGAGATGGGAAGAGCGCCCTGGACTTCCCAAGTGGATCCTTCTCATCCAAGGGAGACAGCGGAGCAGAGTCAAGAAAGGACACAGAGGCTGGCATGGGGCAGGCGCGAGCTGAGGAATGCAAGTGGCCTCCAGGAACAGAAAATCAAGGCGAGGAGTTCTTCCCTGGCGCCTTCAGAAGCAGCTCAACCCTGCTGCGCCCTGGTTTCAGCCTCACGAGACCTGAGTTGGACTTCTGACCTCAGAGCTGTTTGTTGATTACTTGTTACAGCCACTGCAGGAACCTCATACTTACTGTTTCACTCCTGTCACCTGACCACAGCAACCCCCCCCATGGGGATGAGGCATTCGATCACATGACGTCATGTTGAAGTCTACCTAGTCGTGTCCCTTAATCCTTTTCAGTAACCTCATGGAATCCTACTTTCCTTATCTCCATCTTCAGGAAGAACTGATATATACCATGTAATTTGCCCCACGTTACACACATGCATCCAGAGCTGAGACTAGGGCCTGGGATTCTATGTCAGATCGCAGCGTCTTTTTAAATTTTATTTTTTTTCTTTTGCGTGCGTGCGTGTGTGTGTGTATGTGTGTGTGTGTGTGTGTACATGTGTGCAGGGGCATATACAAGAAGGCACTTGAGTGTGTGTTTTGGTGGCGGTCCAAGGGTGACATTTGGGAATCGTCCTGACTTGCTCTTCCATCTTATTCCTTTGTTTTGGGACTTTCCCAGGCTTTGTCTTCCAGGGGCAGAATTAAGGGGTGACACCATTTCTACCTGGAATTTTTACGTGGGATCTGGGGATCGGAACTCAGGTGCTTCTGCTTGTGAGGCAAAGGGTGAACCCTGAGCCATCTCTGCAGCCTTGCAGCGTCTTCTTGATATTGATGCCACCGCATCAGTAATACTGAGCCTGGGCCTTGCTACTGCCCCTGTCTCGTGCCTCCACAACTGTACCCACTGCACATTAGGGCACACTCATCCCACAGTCCACCCCTACCCAACTGCTTTAACGTGGGTCCCCAGGGGGGGCAGGTGGTGTTACGGTCTGTGTTCATGGAAAACATAGGGCTCCCTTCTCATCCACTGTGGTCTGCTTGGATCTAACTAGAACGGACACAGCCCCATCTGCTTCCCCAGGCTGCAGTGATTCAGAAGCGCCTACCCACCGCCACACATGCCATGCTGGGCACTTTCTGTCTTCATCGGCTACACCGTCAGCTCGTCGTGAACCATGAGCTCTGCCTGGGGGTCCTCCAGGCCTTTCGGGTCTGATATGTGCGCCTCTTGGAAGATGATCTGCGCACGTCACCTTGCATGGTCACCTCTGTCACACAGCAACGGTCATGGTTGGAGACATAGCCTCACGTCTGAGAGAGTTGACTGAGGCTCATCATCCCCCCAGGACAGGGCATGGTGGAGCTGGGCCCCGGGCTCCTTTGAGGCCATCTGGAAGTTCCCTGGAGCCACACGCAGACCCCTTTGCAAATCTGCCAAATTTGACATGATAGCAAAGCATTTTCTCCATAAAATGTTTAACATCTATCAAAACAACACTTTGTGTTTCTCAGGGATTCTATCCTTCTAAGATTTTTAACAAGCCCTTCTGACTCAGGACTCGAAGTTCGCTACCTTTTGAAGTTTCTTTTCCATGCCCAGTACTGGCAGCTGGGAAACCATCCATGTTAGTGTCTTGAAACGTCCCTTTCCCTAGGCCACGGTCGCCGGGGACGCAAGGCCATGCCCCTGGCTGGGGGCACAGGGTCTGTGGCTGGCTTGGGCAGGCTCCTCCCTCCTGCATCTTCCTGGGTCTGACCCTTCTCCTGCAGGAGCTGCCATGAGATATCCTGGGGCGGTTGGTGCTGTGCGCCTGCAGCTAAACTTGCCTCAGTCCTGCTGCAAACTCTAGGTAGACTCCAGAACGCTCCGCTTGCGTTCAAGTGCCTTTTCATCAACACTCACCTCCAAGCTCCAGGAGTCTCACAGTGTAGATTAAATGGCTAAGGAATTATAGGCCCAGAGCATGTCTGTCTTTATGTGTTCTCGGGCCTGAGCAGAACCTTGGCTGTCCTTGTGACAGATCCTCACAGAGAGGAACATGCAGGGAACTTGCACACACGGCACCTCGCAACGTCGTCACCAAGGTACCCTCATGTACTGTAGAGCTGTTCAAATAACTGTGTCTTGGTCATCCACTGCCCTCCAGGGAAGATGGCACTTAGAGATTGGTTGGCCATTGGGAAATGACTCTATGGGTAAGCACACTTGCTACATAAACATGAAGGACCTGAGTTCAAATCCCCAGACCCATGTAAAAGACTGGCCTGGCCACATGCATGCTTGGAACCCTGGTGTTTGGGGAGGTAAAGACGGGAGGATCATCAGGGTTTGCTACCTGCCAGCCTAGTGCCAGATATGTCAACAGACTCTGCCGCAAGGGAGTAAGTCGGAGTAAGACATCTGGCCCCTTTGAATGTAAGCCGAGGAGACAGGAAACTCGGCAGGGCCGCCTCTGTCCTACCAATTCCTAAGCTCAAGGAACCGAACTAACCACATGGAACAAGGAATCTTGTTGCCCAATATATCATAGTGAGCTCTGAGGATGTACTGGAAGTGGACAGAACAATGAGGGAATGCACAGGCTTTATCCCGGATTGAAATACACCGAGCTCATTGCTGGCTGGTGCTCATGAACGTGGGGGACATTTAGGGTGACATTAAACTTATGTATTCTATCGTATCGCCTGGTGTACTAAAAGCAGCAATATCATCTCGTTTTGTCTAGGGTTACTGGACAACTACTATAGCACAAATGACCAAATTGCCCTTAGAGATCTGCAGGCTGATGTTACAGAGAGGAAACCTGACTTCACCAAGGTAACGTGCTTTTGACTTTGCAAGTGTCAGCAAAATGTGCACAACTGTGAAACTCAGCCACTGGTCCACTCTAGCCGTGTCTGTATTGGGTTTTGTTTAGTCAGGAGCTGAGTTAAAGCACCAGGAAAACCAACCCCCAGAGACTGGGCACTGTTGTGGCAAGAATGGACTACGCATATTTCATTCTTCCTCTGACATCTTCCCTGAGCATTTGTTAAGTTCGCAGTCTCGCCGGAAGAGATGGTGACTGATCTCAAGTGTGACCCAAAATTTATCAGAGCTAGAGGAGGAAGGGAGAGAGAATATTACCTCACAGAGCATTCTGAAGGTCAGGAAGAGGTACTGTGAAATCTAGCAAAGGAGCACAGGCTGTGTTAGCCGAACAAAGGTGTCAGTGATGTGAAATAGGGAGAAAATGAGAGGTCGTGTTTATGTAATGAAGTGTTTCTGACTCCGGAGAACAAAGAACTCCACGCATGATAGTTCACACTGCCAATTTACATGCCGGTTTCTGACTAATCAGAGGACCCATTTAATCCTTCCATTGGCCCTGGAGGGAGGTGCGGCTGTCGGAGCCTTTTTGCAGATGTGAAATTGAAGCTTTGGCATTACAACCATTCTCGCATCTGTTCAAATCCTGCAGCTCCCTGGCTGTCTGGCCCGGAGCGCCTGTTCCTCTCTTACACTGGGGCTCTGTCACCCACGAGAGCTCGTTCAGGTGAATAGAAGCTGAGGGTGGGGGGAGCCACCCCTTAAATGTTTGTCCTAGGAACAGTTATCCATCACAAAAGGGGATTTTGCTATTGAGGTAATCCTAAGAAAAAGTGAAATTGTATTGATTGTTCTCTCATAATAGACTTAAATGACAAAGGTATCTGTTTTTTTCCCCTCCAAATGCGTGTCTAGAGTGTTGTTTTGACTCAGCTCTGTGTTTAATGCACTTAGCAAAGTGCTACAGGTTATCGGGGACGCGGGGCCTCCGGTCTCCCAAGATGGAGGAGAGGTGCATCTGGTGTTGAGATCTTAGTCATTGGTACGCGAGTCCTTTCGAGAGGGACGCGCCCCAGCTGTCGCAGCACATAGACATAGCTGCGCGCACTTGAGCTCCTCATGGGAGCAGCCAGGGTGGGGGAGGGGTTGAGAGAGAGCAGAGGAGCGGAGAGTGGAGGCCAGGAGTGGAGGCTGCTTGAATCAAGGAAGGGTCGGGCACTACTTTTTAAAAGAGCTGTGAAGGACCATGAGGAGAGGCCCCCTGCCGCCAGCACTTGCCTAGCGTGACATGGCCCGGGGTCATTCCCAGCACTGTGAAAGTGCATATAAAAGATTGCTGCGCCTCCCGTTTTCCCCGCTGAGCGTTTCCTGTCGCCGTCAGCAGAAGTCGGCGCCTGATCATTGGTGGTGACTTGACTGCTTTGGGCCATGTGGCTGAAACCTCCAATGTTCACTTTCAAACACACACACACACACACACACACACACACACACACACACACACACACGCACCCCGCGCATCCTGCACATCAATATTCAGAGCAGCACTCACACTCACACATTAACATGCACACAGCAATACTTACATTCACAGAGCACGTTCACAAACACACATGTCAACACTCACTCATGCATACATGGTAGACATACACTTACAGATGCGTTAACACTAGCACATATCAACATTCATACACACCCCCCACATTCATCAGCACACATGCACACACACAAACATACCAACACTCCCTATCTCAGTCATTACACACATGGCCATCGGCGACCATTTCTGGCGCTTTGTCAGTGTCTGCTATGGCGTTGCCCGGATCATCCAGTTTGATCCGTGCTGTGACTTTCAAATCTCACTCGTTGCTTGGAGCTTGTCCCGAAAGGTGATGAAGCATCCCACCAGACCCCTGCCTGAGTGAGCGCCATCAGTCAGCCCTCTCTGCTCCAGAACCTGACCATGACAGATCACCTTCCCTCCCTCGCGCCAAGGCTGGAGTCGCGGTACGAATGCACCCCTCTGCCAAGTGATTATTTAAGAGGCGTGAAATATGGAACCGGGTTTGCTTTTTCAAAACAAAAGGAGATCAAGCTTTCACGACTCTAAAAGTTATGATGGTGCTGTGTAGAGACTTAGGGAAACCAGGGCTGGAAGGTGGCTCTGTCATAGTTACCTGCCGCCCTAGCATGAGTTCAGATCACTAGAAACCACTAAGAGCTGGACATGGCGATGTCCCCTGTCATCCTACGCCAGGAAGAAGAGAGGTGGACACAGGAAGATCTGTGGGGTTCACTGGCCGGCCAGTCTACCTCAGCTGGTGAGCTCCAGGATCCATAACAGACTGTATCTCAGAATTTAAGGTGGAAAGCAACAGAGAACATGCCCAGTGTCAACCTCTGCCCACATGCATGCACACGTGTGCACAGGGACACCTGCACACATACACACACTTTCTCTCATGCTCACACACACACATACACAAAGAAAGAAACTGGGGACTGGAGAGAGAGCGCAGAGAGGAAGATGTATGCTTGCAGACCTGGGTTCAATCCCTGGAAACCTACATGGTAGAAGGAAAATTGTTCTCTGACCTCCATATATGCACCATAGCATGTGTACCTCTCTCTCTCATAAACAAACAAACAAACAAACAAACAAACAAACAAATAAATAAAATATTTTTAAAAATGTAAGATTGTAAGGTTGGGCAGGAAAGATGACTTAGGGGTTAAAACTTTTCCCTCGAAAGCAAAAGGACTTGAGTTTGGATCCCTAGATCCCACGTAGGAATGCTTAGCGGAAATGGTGGCGGCCTAGAATTCCAGTCCCTGCCAAAACCAGGGCAAAGAAGAAAGCAGAGTAATCCAGGATGATTCCTGATGTCTCCCTCGAGCCTCCATAGGCACACACAAAGTGTCCTCTTGTGGCGCGCGCATGTGCACACGCATGCACGCACACGTACATACGCGCACACAAAAGATTGTAATGCTTGTCAACTTTTAGAGGTCTCTTTTTTGTGTACTATTCCATAATAATTATTCCATTATGAGCAATCCCCGTATGGTACTGTTTATAATCTTTATTTTGTTGATTCCCGTGAGCACCAGAAGCAATCTTTCATCTTTCGTGCTTCAGCTTACCAACGTCCCCTGCAGAAAACACCAATTTTGGGTGCTTTCCAAGAGCTGTGGGTACTTTTTCAGTTGATGGAAACAGAGTTTCATTGCATGAGATGACACTGAAAGTGAGCATGGATGAGTGGTATTACGAATCTACTCACTACCATGGAAATGCACTTTTAAAATGGTCGAGGTGGCAGATTTTATCTTTCGTGTATCGTTCCACAGTGAGAACAATAAAGATTGATTGCTGACGGCCTTTCATAGCCATGTCACCTTTCTGAATCCTCTGGTCTTTTTTTTTAATTTTTTTTCATTATTTATGCAATTGTGCGTGTGTGTGTGTGTGTGTGTGTGTGTGTGTGTGTGTGTGTGTGTGTCTGTGTGTGTGTAGAACCATGGGTGAATTCGGGAACCACCATGGACGCCTCCACCTCCTCCTTGTTTACTCTGCCCTGGGATTCACAGGCTCCGCCCTACCAGACTAGAAGCGCAGGCCGCCCCCGCTTCTGCCAGCATCTATATGTGGGGTCTAGGATCTGAACTCAGGACCTTCCGCCTGCAAGGCAGAGGCTTAACCCCTGAGCCACCTCTCCAGCCCCTGAATCCTCTGGTCTTTAGGGACCGTGCAGGAAGACAGTGGGGGAGGGGCAAAAGCTCAGATCTCCCACATCTTAAAGCCCTGCTCCCCTTTGCAGCGAAGCAGACAGGATGCACACATCTCAAAATGTACTTGCATGTAGAACAAAGCATGGCTAGGTCGAGATTGCCCAGCAGAGATGCTTCTAGATCCACTCCATGGGGTGACGGGGTGGGAGTAGGGGTGGGGCGCTGTGTCAATGTATCTGTGAAGAGACGGATCTGAAGGTTCCCTGTGGCAACACAACTGTGGGCTGCAGAGCCACCCCAGAAAGAGAAAGAATTGTCTCAGGGAGGAAAAAGACAGATTTCAAAGGCATGAATGGGATTTGCCACTTCTCTGGAGACGTAATTTGTGCAAGAAAGAGACGCCGTCTTCAATCCAGTGGTTCGAGATGGGGTTGGTCTGAGTATCTACCACTCATTTCTCTCTCACTTAAGTATCTCAGTAAAAAATGCCTCAAGGCATAAATATAAAGTTAAAACAGTCAATAAGCATAAAACAGTTGCCAACTCTACAAGATCGTGTTGGAGATATTTGAAAGGCATTAGTATCTTAAAGCAGCCACTGTGAGGGAGAAGCCATGGGAACACGAAGGTCAGGAAATGAGAGTTCGCTGCTAATGCCAGATAGACGCAAGTCCAGTTCTTCATCTGACCTCTCACCAACCTTGAATGTGCCTCTTTCTCCTTCCTTTCAAATCAAATCTCAGATCTGTTAACTTTATCTTAGGCGAAAGAAATCTCTTTTCAAAGCTCCGTTTAATAGGCAGGTGAAGAGTCACCGTGAAAGAGATTGATTAGGGAAGATGTGTGTTGTAAAAGATGGGATTCTTCCAAGGTGTGCGTGTGTGTGTGTGTGTGTGTGTGTGTGCATGTGCGTGCATGTGCGTGCGTACCTTCACACGCATGTACTCACCTGTGCACTCATGCATGTGTAGAAGCCAGAGATCAATATCCAGTGTCTTTCTTAATCATTTTCTACCTTGTTTTTTTGAGACAGGGTCTCTCACTGGGCTGGGACTTGTCAATGTAGCTCCAGGCTGTTAAGTCCCTGAGACCAGGCGGGAGAGATGGCTCAGGGGTTAAGCTTCTGCCTTGCAAACAGAAGGTCCTGAGTTTGCATCCTGAATCCCACATAGAAATGCCAGCCAGAAATGGCGGCAGCCTGTACTTCTGGTCCTGGAAAGCAGAGCCTGGGAAACTCCAAAGCAAAGTAAATAGGAGGTAGAAGCAATCCAGGGCGATTCCCGAAGTCACCCTTGGGCCTCCACAGGGACACACCGTGCCCTGGGTTACATACAGACACACACAGATGCAAAAATTTTAAAAAGTCCCTGAGATCATGAGTATTCCTGTCACTCAAGATGTTACGTGACATGTAGTAGGTGTTCAATAAATACTTGCCAACTGAATAATTAAGTAAATGGTTTGATTGTGACTCTATGTGGCAAATAGTGTAATTCATACTAATTGGTCATTCACATCAATAAAAAATTTAATGCAATGGACATGCAGTAAGCCTTTTTTATTTGAGCAATTCAGAAAAAACACATGCCCATGTTGGATATTACCCTGAGGCCAGAGTAGGGTGGACGAAATGAACATTTTTCCTGCCTCCATAGATTTGATCATGTCAGTTACCCTCCATTTCTACTGAGACTTGGGAAGAGTAATTCCCCAGATTCCCCAGAATTGCACACCATGCTTCTGCTTCGAGAGGTATGCTGGTCTTTCTTCCTCTCCCTCTTCCCTCCTTATCCCTGTGTGTGTGTGTGTGTGTGTGTGTGTGTGTGTGTGTGTGTGTGTGTGGTGGAGGCCAGAAGCCAGCATCTGGTGTCTTCCTCTATCACTCTATCTTATTTTTAGACAAGATCCCCCACTAAATCTTGGAATTCGCTCTTTGGATTAGACTTTGGACTGGGGCCCGATCCCCTGGGATCTGCCCATCTCATCTTTCCAGCACAGAGGATATAAGTGTGCACAGCCCCTCTGGGAAAGTTTTCCCTTTACATGTGCATGTGTGTATGTACTTTTATGTATGGTACATGTGCACATGTATGTGCATGTGGAAGTGTGTGGAGGCCAAAAGACAGCACTGGCAGTCATTCCTCAGATGCCACCTACTCCGTTTTGTTTTTGAGGTAGGGTCTCTCACAGGCTGGGTGCTCACTGGGTGAGTTCCTGAATATGAGCTCCAGGGATCTGCCTGTCTCTGCCTCCCAAGCACTGGGAGCTCAAGGTAGTGCAGGACTTAAGAAGTGGGCTCTCAGGCTTGCCAGACTGTCATCGCCCCAGCCGCACACATCATCTCTTCTCACTCAGTGAACCCTCCCTGTGAGGAAGAGAGGACACAGATTTTCCTTTGGAACTGGACCACTATGGGCATGTGACCCTGGGGAAAACGTCACCCCGACAGTTTGAACCATTCTAGAGTTTTTCAGTGACAAACCCAGACACATGCTGCATGTCTTTGTTCTTTCCTCTTGCTCTAATGGAGTAGAGCGTCACAGTCGCATTCACCTGCCCCGAGTCGTGAAATGGCTGACTCTACCCAGTTGCCCTGGGCCTCTGAGTCCACCCTGCCCAGGGCCTGCAGCCCCACAAGCACATCCCTAAGCTCTTGGCTCCACCCCTGGAGCTTAGCTGACAGCCATCCATTCCCAGCAGCACTCTTGGCTCCACCCCTGGAGCTCAGTTGGGCATTCATTCCCAGCAGCAGCACTTGATGGATCCGGGGCCCAGGTTCTCAGGCACCCTGAGCCCCAGAAGTGGGGTACCCGCCTGACGTGGAGAGCGCAGTTCTAAAGACCCGGCTTCCCTGCAGCTCCTTCTCTGTCTCCTCCTCGCACCATAGTTCTGCAGACCAGAGCCTCAAAGATTCTACAGCAGCCTGTGAACTCTGGGAGCCCTCGGCTCAGGAAAGGTCACAGGTCAGCTGTGTCTGCTGTTTTCTTTCTCTTAAATTTGTGTAGCGGGGTCACCCCAGAGCTGCTTAATATTAGATTCTGGGTTCCGCTCCCACAGTTCCAAATTCATTGAGTCCTGATGCCTAGCAGGTAGGAATGTAGAAACCCCCATTGTACGTGTAAACACATACACACACACACACACACAATACACATGGAAACGTATGCACTCACACCTTCATGGGGATTTTTGTGCAGGTCCAAACTTCTGGAAACGTTGTAGAATAAGACCCATGCCACAGTTCCCAAGGTGGCTTCTGATTTTCCTCAAAGACAAGTGTCAAAGGAGCCCCACTGGGTATGATTGCACCTATGTGGGGTGCGCAGGCACAATTATTACCAGAACTAAATTTAACTGGAATGGGAGGGACCATGTGCTGTCAAATGGCTGCCAGGTGCGCCGGCATGAGCAGGGAGAGGGGCAGAGTAGGGGGAGGGCGGAAGCACAGGGCTCTGCTGGAAGCACCCGGACCTTGAAGAGCAATGTCGCAAGCCGGGTGACTGCTTTGCCGGCAGTCCTCCAAGGTGCTAGAGAGGCGGGGCTCTGAGCATGAGGTGGAGGGTGCACAGGAGAGCCCCAGGGTGTGACAGGGAGACAGAGAAGGAAGGTTGGGTGGCTTCTTGTCTTAGAGCCACGGTTTTGAAGCAGAGAAGTAGATTTTAAATGGTCTTTCCATTTCTTCACCCATATCCTGTGATCTTTTGAAACCTGCAACCTCTCAGGTATCTTTAAAAAGCAAATAATGATATGAACAAGGGCTGGAGAAATGGCTCAGGGGCTAAAGCCTTTGCTTTACAAGCCCAAGGACCTGAATTCAGATCCCAGATTCCATGTTAAAAACTCTGGGCGGAAATGTCAGTGGTCTGGAAGGCAGAGCCTGGGAAACCCCAGAGCAAAGCAACCAGAAGGTAGAGCAATCCAGGAAGATTCCCAAAGTCACCCTTGGACCTCCACAGGGACACCCAGTGTCCTCTTCCACACATATTCATGTACACACGTAGACATAATACATACTCAAAGCTACACTTGCAAAAAAAAAAAATGACATGAACAGCAAGCTGACCATCATTGTGTATCTGACAGGAGGACTCAGGTCCAGGGCCGCTGAACTCACACCTGCTGGACCCCTATTGCCATGCGCGTCTGCACACGTCCAGCTAGACCACTTGGTTTTTATGTGCACACATGCATGTGCTTGCGTATGACTGTGTGCATGTCACAGGCTACATGTGGACGTCAGAAAGGAGATCTTGTCACTCCTCACCTTCTAACTTCCTTATGTTTCGGCTGCAGATGCCAGGCTGGCTGGTCTGCGAGTTTCTGGTAGTCCTCCATCTCTGCCTCCCAGCTGAAGCAGGCCTGGGGTTCAGATGTACACCACTACGTCTGGCTTTATGTGGGTTTGGGGGATCCACACTCAGCTCCCGTGGCAATCCTTTTACCCACTGAGCCACTTCCCTGGGCCCCGGTCAGTTATGTAAACAAATAGATGTCAACCCCAAATAGATGTCAACCCCAAATAGATGTCAACTCCAAATAGATGTCAAGCCCACCAAGAAGAAAACAAAGGTTCTGCTCTTGTCTGCTCATCACATCTTGGGAGAAGCAAAGTCTGGGCTCTCAGGACACACAGACTCTGAGATGCCCTCTCCTGAGATGGGGTCAGGTGAGCAACCATAGGGGCTGTTCACTGCACCCCAATCACCTCCATTAAAATCGCTGGGATGTGGCAGAATGCAGGTGTCTGACTCTCCAGGAGATCAGAATCTCTGAGCCCAGGTCGTGAGTACCAGAGAAGCTGCATGGATGGCGAGGACGTTGTGTTGTGCCCATGTTCCTGGCGATCCTCATGTGCGCACCCCATTTATGCCTTGGCTCTCTGGACCATGATTCTCTGCAAACAGAGTTTAGAAATTTTGTGTTGTCTTGGGTCTGCACAGTTCTTTGCAAGGGTTCATTGTCAACAGATCGCAAAGGGGTCCTGGGTCTCGTGCGCATTCGCTAGGTGCTGGGTGGCGGTCAGCCCTCTTCAGCACCTCGCACAGGAGCTTGGAAACAAGTAAGGGCAGAGAGCGTCTCCTCCCTGCTCCTGACCTGGTTACAACTCACAGCGCAGCACTCGGGACAGAACAGTGATTTGCTGTCAGAACCAAGGGTCTACTGCTGAGGGGCATGGAATGCCTTGATTATTGTAAAATCGTGGCTAGAACTCACGTTGACATGCGGAGCGTGACCACTCAGCCACAGCACCCCTGCTTCTAATGCAGTGCTCCCCCATCCTCATAAGCGAAATGCACTGATTGTCACAGCGTTGGTCTGGGCTTTTGTCTGAACCTGGAGCGTGTGATTTCCACAGTCTTGCTCTCCAAGTTTGCACTCCTGTGGTGCCAAGCCACAGGGAGCTACTGAATAAGTCTAAATTGAACAAAGGTGGAAGACTGAGGGAAGGGGTACGGAGGGGTCTTTGTAGTCACGTGACAGTCACTGTCCCTGGACACTCTGCCTCATGGCCTGTCTGCTCCCCAAGTGTCAGCCATCTCTATGGTTTGGTCTTCTCTCTGTACTGATACTATATATGTGCTATAGTATGTTTGGGGTTCTGGATCCGGCAGAGATAACTGTTGAAATCTGAGGGTCTCTGTTGATAAATAGAGTTAAATAGAGTCTGTGATGTCCAGCAGAGGGGTGTCTTTGTAGAATGTTAGTTCCCTGAAAATGCATCTGGGCCTCCCACCTTTTGGAAAGCTCGGGCATGTTGTCAGGTTTGTAGTAAAATCTTAGATGTGAAATCTAAGGGCGCTCAGCCAGGTTCCTCACAGCCCTGCGAGCTTCTTACTGATTCCAGTAGATCAACTAACCGGCAGTCCTTTTTCATTTCAGGAGAACCTGGCTTCACAAAACACAAAAATGATCTCCTCCCTTGTCATGTCCCAGCTGCTGAATGAGAAGAAATCGAGAGGAAACGGGACCATGTTGCCCCTGCCCTGCACCGCGCCACGGCCTCGCCCCTGTCCCACCAAGCCAACTTTGGCCAGGCGCAGCGGGTTGAGCATCCAGGGGCCATTTGCTCAACCCCCAGACAGACTAGGAATTCCAACTCCCTCCTGCTGCACGAGGGCCGGAGACAGGGCCACCCCCCTGTGTGGACAGCGTAGGCGCAGGGTCCCGCAGAGGGTTCGCATCCATCACCATCACCGCCCGGCGGGTGAGCGCTCCGGCCAGAGCCTTGGCGTGGCGCACTGCTGGGGATTATCAATGCAGCAGATGCAGGATGCAGGATGCTCTGCTCCAGGCTGCCCCAGCCCCGGCCGGTGGTACCCATCCGTATGAGCACGCCTGCGCGGGGTTCCCTAGAAACGGCTCCGTGGTGAGCCCCAAGGTTCCCCAGGCCCACACAGAACTGTGTGCAGGACCCGAGTACTGGCTGAGCCACATGGACGCCAAGGAAGACGGTTTCTCTCCAGACCCCTCGGGATCACGAAAGACCCACTGGTGTTCAGTTCCTGTGTCCACCTCCAGGTGTCTCAGCACTGTCCCAACGCAATCTACTACCTGGACAAGTCTCTCTCCGTCCCCCTTGACCCCCCTCCAATCACCAGCCCCCAGATGCACCGTTCGGTTCTGTCCCTCAACCTCCGCTGTAGTTCCCACAGGCTAACAGCAGATGGAGTAGACAGTATAGCTAATGGAGAGCCGATAAGCAGAGGCCCGAAGCTGGAGCCCTCGGAGGGAAAGCAGGGCCTCCTAGACCCGCGCTGGACCCCAGCGCGGCGTCCAGCCATACAGGAAAGCTGCTGGAAGGATGCGCCGGCGTTGGAGCAGGTGCATTTGGGGACCGACACATGTCCTTGGAGTGATGCCGCACCATTGGAGAAGGTCGAAATCGCAAGTGTGGGAAGTAACCAGATCATAATGAGGAAGGAGAAAGAGGGCCAGGAGATGTGCCTGTCCAGCAGCCAGGCCGACCAACTGTCCATCCACATCCCTGGCTGGAGTTACAGGGCAGGTGAGTGGACGTCTGCCGGCCGAAGGCGTGAGTGTCCTGCTAGAGGGGTCTGGGGTCAGTTTCTTCCATGCCACTGGTTCCAAGAGGTGTTTCCGGTTGAGTGCTTTGATCTGTTCTGCCAAAAGTTGGTAACTTGGAAGTTGATACTGATGTCTGATAGGACAGATCTTCTCAGATAACTTTTTTTTTTTTTTTGGTATCGTTGCTTTTGTTTTGCGTGGGTATGTGTGTATGACGGGTCACTATATGCCCCGTGGAGGACCAAGGGTGACTTTAGGAACCATTCTGGATTGCGTCTACTTCCTTTTTGCTTCACTCTGGGTTTTCCCAGGCTTTGCCCAACAGGACCAGAAGTGCAGGCTCCTGCTATTACCGCCTGACGTTTTTCATAGAACTTGGGATCTGAATTCAGGACCTTCTGCTTTTGAGGCAGAGTCTTAACCCCTGAGCCATCTCTCCAGACTAGATAACACTTTTGTAGAGAATGATTGGCCATCCCTCAAATTATCGTTCCAAACAAGGTGCCAGGCCCCATGCAGTGTCTAGAAACCAGTGGCTCCCAGAACAGCTAATTTAGGCCACACCTCAACGTACAGTGAGAGGAAGAAAATGCCCATCTCCCCATCCAGATGTTTCTTGCCTTTGGGGGGTCAAATATTTGCATATTTTGGAGTATCTAGAATTCCTGTGATTTTCAGTCTCATAATTGATAGGTATGAGTTAGGATCATGAAAATATAGAAACCTAGACCTCAGAATTCCGTCATGGAGAGAGAGGAGAGAGAGTATAATAATTATAGTATTTATTCTAAATGGGGAAATTGGAGCCTTCTTGCCAAACAGCAGCAAAAGCCACCGCTGTCTTAAGTGTTTCTAAGAGGCTTGAGCCGGCGTCATTACCATTTCTGTCATTTCCAAGGCCTGGGGCTGAATTCCCGGGACAGGCTACCCTGTGACCCTCTGGCTTTCAGGGAAGGAAGCAGGTTCTTTGGAGGAAAGCTGCTGGACTCCTTTCTCCTCTCTGTCTATACTTTTGATTCTCTGTGAGAGAGACTGCTTTATGAATCAGTGACCTCTCACTCAGGGGAAATATTTAAGAGTAATGTAGTAAAATTGAAAATGCAGCAGCCATAATAATTTTATGATGCAGTTTTTATCCATTCGGTCTTTATTAATTAATAAAAATGACTGTAAAATATTTAAAACTATAGTGGGTGTGTGGAAATGTTAAATGATGTAATTAATTTTAACAAGTTGTCGATATGTTGGATGCTCAGAGATCGTTAAAGCAACTTTGATATGGCTTCTAGATTGATTAAACCATTGAAATGGTTCTGTCTGTGGACTTACTATGAGGAGAAAAATATACGCAGTCACCCAGTTCCAAAGATAGACTCCACTTTAGTGTTTGAGGAACTGCTTGGACTAACACTTTGTCTTTCCTATCGATGTAGATTCCACAAATAGGCAACACACGCTATTGTGCACAACCCTAGTGGAAGATCATTCTAGTCTTTTTCTGTATCCAGAGAGGTGATGTATTCATTTGCATATATATATCTTTGGTATTGTGTGTGCAGCTATGTAAACAAGACGACACTTGAGTGTGTGCCTGTGAAGGCTTGAGGATGTCACCGGGAATCATCCTGGATTGCTCTATGTTATGCTTTGCTCTGGGGTTTTCCAGACTCTGCCTTCCAGGTCTGGAATTGCATATTTGCCCAGTATTTTTACATGGGATCTGGGACCTGAACTCAGTTCCTTTTGCTTACGAGGCAAAGGCTTTAGCCCCTGAGCCATCTCCTCAGCCTTCACCAAAGGGTCTTTAGAAATGGCCAGACCCAGATCTCAGAGCCAAGAAGCGCAAGCAGAGATTTCTCTCCAGCTGATGTAGACCGAATGCAGAGAGGATGTTTGGCCAAGGCTTTGAGGAGAGGGTGTTCATTCAAGGGCAAATAATAGTCTAGATTCATTCTGCTTCCTGGGGGGGGGGGTGACATCCTTTACAATAACTATATGTCCCAAAGACTCCCATCTAGGGGCTGACTGAGTCACAGGGCTGCATCCTGCCGTTTGAAGAGCAATCCATGGAAGCCCCGGACGCCACGGCAGGGTCGCTAGCCTCTTGGCTCCTTACTCATGAGGGTGGACTCATCAGGGATGGTTTCCTGGAGGTGGAGTTCTGAGAGGGAAGAGGCACCGTGTAACTGGGTATCTTCATTATCATGTCCATCATCAAGGTCGATACGATAATCAAAGAGAAGAGCAAATCGTGACCCTCAGCTCCAAAGCACGTGATTGTTGTAACATTAGGTCCCTTTAGACAGGGGGGAGGTCACTGCCTGAGGTAAATGCTTCTGGTGTGCGCAACTCCCCATCTCCCCTTCCTTTTCTCCTCTTTTCCTCTCTCCTTCTCTCTCTCTCTCTCTGCCACTTTTTCACCTTTCCCTCTCCCATTCCTCTCCTTTCCTTTCTCTCTCTCCCACCATGCTTCTATCTCTCCTTCTCCACCCCTTTTTCCTTCCCTTTCTCTTTCTTTACCTCCCTCTCTTGCTCTCCTCTTTTCTCTCCCCTCCCCACTCGTCCACTTCTTTTCCCTCCCACACACCCTGGGTTTGCATTCTCCCTCGCAACTAATTTCCAGCAAGCCGAGTTTCCTCTTGGGTGATAAGAAAAGCCTTCTCCCCGTGTCATGCAATTCCTCCCTGAAATCCGTAAGCGCAGCCCACCGGCTCTCATGACCACCATCCGTCCTGGCACAGGTGCCCGTGATCCCAGGGTGCACTTGATCTGTCCATGCCGAGCGTTTCCACCTTAATACAAGTATTCTCACGTGTGGTGCACGCGCTGTGGACCGTGTGTGTTTCCAGGAGCTCTCGTCGGCCTCCTGTGGTGTGCATGCCTTGAGAAGTCTTCATCTTCATCCTTCACGGGGCTGAAGTTAGCGCCTCTATTTCAGAATCTCTCCTAAGCAGGCTCCTCTCTAGACTGATTTTGTTGATGTTTAGCTACTTCCTAGGTGCAGCCTAGGTGCCAGTTAGGCAACTGGACAAAAAATTCTCGAGTTCTTCTTCCTCCTCTTCCTCCTCCTCCTCCTCTTTTTCTCCTCCTCCTACTTCTCCTCTTCCTACCTCTCCTCCTCCTCCTCCTCTTCCTCCTCCTCCTTCTCCTCCTCCTCTTCCTTCTCCTCCTCCTCTTCCATCTGCATATGAGTAAATGTATAGGGGTGTGCATGTGTGTGCAGGCATGTATACAAGAGGGCACTGTAGTGTGTGTGCCTGGAGAGGCCCAAGGGTGACTTCAGGTGACTCCTTACTGCTTTGCTCTGGAGTTTCCCAGGCTCTGCCTTCTAGGGCCAGAATAAAAGACTGCTACCATTTCTGTTTGCCTTTTTTTTAAATGTATGATCTAAAAGATCTGAACTCTGGTCCTTTTATTTAGGAGGCAAAGGTTTTAACCTCTGAGCCACCTCTCAGCCTTGCAGATAGTATTGTTAAGTCAGAAGACTGAGGAGCTGGGATATCCTGACCACCTCGTGCACAGCAAGTAGCTACCGTCAAATGTGTGGTCCCTGCTCTCCTTTTGGATTGAGGCTCAAAACTGGTTCCTTCTTGCTCATTGCTGTGTCTTGGTCTTTGCTGTGCGCATGCACGGCGCCGTAACCATGGAGATGGGCATGGCCAAGCCCAGTGTCTGTAATAGGGAAACCTTCCGTTTCCATCATCGCCGTGGTTGCTGCCGGGCTTGTTTACGCATGCCCACAGTGTGTGGGAAGAAGGATCCTCTTTCCTGCTGCTGTGAGATACCACTCGGGCCCAAACAACCTAAGGGAGGAAAGGAGATTTATTCAACTTATAGCTCTAAAGAGGAGAAACAGTCTGTTATGGCCGAAAAGGCATGGCTGGCTGACGGAAGCTGGAGGTGACCTAGGTCACGTCCATCAGGGAGACTGAGTGCTGCAAAACTGCCCGCTGCAAGAGCAGACCGCTCCTGAAAGTAGGGTGGAGCTAATCCACCTCAAGGCCCGCCCCCGAGACTGCCTTCCTGGAGATTCAAGTACAAGGGCCTGTGGGGGACAGCTCACACTTCAAACCATGGCGGTACTAAGTGCCAGGCCCTGGTGTACATCATTACTTTAAACCAACCGTTCTGCAAGGAAAGTATTGTTTGTCTCTGTGTTTGAAGATGAGCCACAAGGCCACCCAACCCCTGTGGCCATTAGGAACCAGGGGGGCCTGTTGGGCTCCTGCCCCTGTCGTGTGGCAGCCCTGTGCAGAGAGGCCAGGCTGCTGCTGGCTCCGCGTGGTGGGCCTGTCTCCCCTGTGACCACTCAGGACTGGACACAGCGTCTGGTGGCCAGTGTACTGTAAGTTCCTGATGCCTATAGTAGTCAGGCGATTGACAGTTAAAAGTTCATGGACTCCTGGTCCTTCCCAGCTTGAGGTCCAGATCTCTGTGCCACTCTGCGGGACACACGACATTGATGTGACCGGTCCTGACCTCACTGTGTATGTGCGCCGGACACACTGTTGATTCAGATACGTCACGTACTGCCAAGTTCACTTTGCATCCAGGGCCCAGCTCTGGGGGTCTCTCCCTCACTGAGCCATCCGCATAGGTGAAGGCAGGGCTCCTGTTCTGTGCTTTTGGAAAGGAGACTCAGAGACACTCTGCCCACGCCTGCTCACCTGTGCTCCTGTTAGATGATGGGGGTGGGCTCTGAGTTGGTAAGCCCTCCATCAGCGCACATGGTCTGAGGACATCAGTGTGAGAAGTCCACAGTGGGGTCCAGAGAGGTGAGTGACTGGGAGAAGGAAACCTGTCGTCACCAAACGCGTGCATGTCTGCAGGTGCTTAAAGGTCACGCATGGGTGTCTGCAGGCGCTCTGAAGGTCACGCGTGGGTGTCTGCAGGCGCTCTGAAGGTCACGCGTGGGTGTCTGCAGGTGCTCTGAAGGCCACGCGTGGGTGTCTGCAGGCGCTCTGAAGGTCATGCGTGGGTGTCTGCAGGTGCTTGAAGATAACACGTGGGTGTCTGTGAAGGTCACGCATGGGTGTCTGCAGGTGCTTGAAGGTCATGCGTGGGTGTCTGCAGGTGCTCTGAAGGTAACGCGTGGGTGTCTGCAGGTGCTTGAAGGTAACGCGTGGGTGTCTGCAGGTGCTTGAAGGTAACGCGTGGGTGTCTGCAGGTGCTCTGAAGGTAACGGGTGGGTGTCTGCAGGTGCTCTGAAGGTCACGCGTGAGTGTCTGCATGTGCTCTGAAGGTCAGCGTGAGTGTCTGCAGGTGCTCTGAAGGTAACGCGTGAGTGTCTGCAGGTGCTTGAAGGTAACGTGTGGGTGTCTGCAGGTGCTTGAAGGTAACGTGTGGGTGTCTGCACATGCTTGAAGGTAACGTGTGCAGAGCTGCCTGTCACCTGTTTCATAGGTCAGGCCTCCTGGCAGAGAGACACCTCCAAGTTCAGCTCTGCGTGCCAGGAGAACTTCTTTCTAGAAGATTCGGAAGACATGTAGCAACCCTATAAATGTGATTTACCTTCTTCTGATGATCTAGAACTGCAAGCAACCTGATTTCTTTCTGTTCTTTCCACTTTTCTTTCCCCTGTCCCTTCCCCATCTTCCCCACCTTTCTCCTCCCTCTTCCCTTCCTTTTCCTCCTCCTCTTTTCCTTTCACTCCCCTTTTCTCCCTCTCTGCCTCCCTCCCTTCCTTCCACCTCCTCCTCTCTCTCCCTTCCATACTCCTCCCTCCACTCTCCCCTCCTCTCCTCTCTCTTCTCTCCTCCTCCCTCTTCCTTCTTCTTCTGTCTCCTCTTAAAGGGCCAGACAGGGGATCTGTTAGGCTTCCCGGTTACAATTTTCACATCTGTTACTCAACTCCGCTGTTTTAGCAAGAAAACACTGTAAACATAGCAAACACACATGTAACTGTTACGATGAAAACTTAATTTTCAAAAGCAAGTGATGGGCCAGATTCATCCACAAGCTACAATTTGCTGACTGATCTAGAACCCAGGTGATTCGTCCCTCTGAGCTGGTGTGGCTGTTTGCTGCTGTTGCATGCTACGTTCCCTGAACAAACTCTAAGGCAGAGCTCCGGGGGCGGCACATTTGCTGGGAGTGTGTGGAAACGACCGTGGATGGGAAGGAGAAGAAGCTGGGCTGGCCAGAGGGAGCAGACATTCTGAGGTGCAGGGGAAACAGAGGGTCTCGGCAGTGCCTTAGGGGCCTTGTGAACTGGGGTGGCTCTTCGCTGTTCAGATCTGAAGCAAGGGGGTGGTTTTTGCCTTCTGAGACCAACATGTGGCCTTGAATGAGCCAGCTCAGCTCTGCTGCTGGCTGGCTGCGGAGGGCGAACAGCTAAGGACGCTCCTCCCGGAGGTGCAGCGGCGGAGGAAGGTCTTCCTTCTCCCCGGGGATCTGAGCGTGCCGTGCACGACGCGTCACAGCTGGCCACTCTGCCATCCGTCTCTGTCCAAGGGGACGGGAGCGACCGTGCCATGCCATCTGTCTCTCCGAGGGGACCTGAGTGTGCTGCGTGCTACGTGTCACAGCGGCTCACTCTGCCATCCATCTAGCTACTCTGCTGCCCGTTCATCTTTCACTGGATCCCCATCACTCTCTGAAGCAGCTGCCACCTGGGGCAGGAGGAGCTGGGCTCAAAGCACACACTAGGCAATTGTCCAGGAGCGGATGGCGACTTGGGGGTCACCGTGCTGACGAGTGCTCAGTTGGGTCATATCCCAAAGGTGGACTAGGACTCACCAAGGGACCAGGATTATCAGCTTTGCAGACTGGATGGACCAGCAGGTGCCTATTCCTCCAGAGCCCCGCCCCCAAGGCTGCCTCCGCCCGTAGATGACAGTGGGCATCGTAGCCAGCTGACGGGGTAGGCGTGTACTCTTCTGCTCTCATTATTTTTACCTTGCAGAAAGTCTGAACTGGAAGGAATGAGTTGGGGGTGTTTGAGTTAGCTCGCAAACCAAGAGCAACACTGGCTCCGGTCTGTCTCCACAGTGTGATGGGAGCTGTGTTTGCCAGCTGTGACCCTGAGCTCAGCCCACAGCCACATGATAGTTTTCACGTGGCTCCTGAGCTGCCTCTACACACAGAAGTAGGTCGAGGCGTTTAAAAGCCACCATGCATTGGTCACCCGGCCTTTCCCACACAGCATGCCCCACCCCTGCCTGGGAAGGGTCTTCCTCATGACCTGCAGGACTCACTTGTGAATCTCCATATTTCTTCCATGGAGTGGGGAGATGGCCCAGCTGATTGCTCAAATTCAGTGTTCTCAGACCATTAAGTCATTGATTTGGGGAAATGGGCCTGAGGTCCTCTGTCACTGGCAGCCATCAGACAAGCCGGAGTATCAGAGTGATTTTCAGAGTCTGATGGGGTGACCTCCAGTCAAAAGAAGACACCTCTTCATTCCACACCTCCTCACTCCACCACGGTGGGAAGCTTCAAAGCCTGCCCAGCTTTCTCTGATTATTTCCCTCAATTATTTGCGTGGGCAGTAGCCCTGCTGCCTCTTTTATTATCAGCAATAAAGTCTGTCGCCGTGTGCCGTTCACTATTGCCGCTGGTGGCCGGGACACATGTCTGGCTGGCACCTTGCGCTAGCTCCAGACGAGAGTCCCACCCGGATGGCTGCCCCCACTCACCTGATTCCTCAGCATACCAGCCCTGGGCATGGTTTCTTTTTCCACGATGCTAAAACAAAGCTCGGCCTGGTCCCCACTGTACGGCCCACAGCCTTGTCATGTGGCCCATTTCCTCTCCTTCTCCCCTCAGCTGCACACTTCTGCAAGGCGGGCTCCACTGATCAAAACCAACTAGCAGAGATCCACGGAGCTCAGAGGACGGCAGGGTCCACCGATCAGGACCACCAAGTAGAGATCCACAGAACTCAGGGACCTGGTGCCGGGCGAAGAACAGATACTGTGGGGACCCGGCAAACCAGGGTCACTTATATACTCTGTATCTCCTTCCTCACACCATCTTCCCCTACAGCCTCTCTAACCCGGGATGGAGGGGAGTCATGCAAGACCTGCCATGAGGAGGTAGGTTGCCAAGAGTTCAATAGTTTGAATATTGGATCAGGAGGGGTAAAGTCCCTAAACGCTGTTACCCTCCAGGAAGTCAGAATAAGCAGGTGCAAAGCCATCCTTCAGAAGATCACACTCATGCTAAGGAAAAGAAAACATCTGCACACAATCTAAATGTCTTGAAGGTTTTTAAATTTTTTGTTGTTTATTAAACTCTTGGTGAAGTGGGGGTCACTTCTCCCACAATCACAAATATTTTCTCAGGCTATTTCCTTGTCTCCTGGATCTACACCTGCTCATTTCAGCCGCCCCGGAGAGTTCCATGGAGACAAGAGCCCCCTGTGCATTCTCGAGAGTGAGACCATCCGTTGTGTGAGCAGGCTGTGTCCCTCCAGCGGTCAGAAGAAAGTCATTGCTAATGGGCCACTT
Source organism: Typhlomys cinereus (assembly GCA_023101885.1). Classification (NCBI taxonomy): domain Eukaryota; kingdom Metazoa; phylum Chordata; class Mammalia; order Rodentia; family Platacanthomyidae; genus Typhlomys; species Typhlomys cinereus. The sequence goes on from JALPQD010000195.1 coordinate 2,876,898, forward strand.
GGCGCAGATTTGCTAGAGATGGATGAAGAGAAATGGACTTGAGGACGGACGGTTGAACAGAAAATGGTCAGAGTATTTTTTAAATTAGGAAATGACTAAGCAATTGTCTAGACACGAATGAGTAACAGAGATGAGGGAAGCGAGCCGGCCACCCTGAGCTGGGAAGAGCACCCACCTCATTTCCACTCATTCCCCATGTCTTTTTCCAGACAATTCCCATGCCTCATCTCTCGGAACTCATAGAGTGCATCTGATGTTATAATTATCATTAGTCTGTGCTGTGGCCTGAGTCTGCAGGAAGTCAATGCAGACGTGAGCTTAACACAGGAAGAAGCCCTAGGCATGACGCGGTCTGCATGGAAGAACCTTCTAGGTCCTTCTGGAAAAGAGAAAGTTTCAGATGTGTGAGAGAGAACCTTCTAGGTCCAGATTATGTTGGAAAAGAGAAAGTTCAAATGTGTGAGAGAGACAGTATCTTCTTTCTTTGCCTGGATAAGTTGTTTTCCTTCTTTCCCAGTCTCAGAGCAAAGCTAGAGCCTCCGATAAGATGTGGTCTTCTCTGGTTAGTAACTAACTTTGGAGAACGAGAGATGAACGAAAGTGGCAGATCAAGTTCACACGCTCACCTTTAAGCTGTTCTCACAGTAGCTGGTTGTTGAACGTGGAAGCTCTTTCACACTGCGACCACATGAGGTTCGTTCTCCGGCTCTCTGGAAGGGGTTCTGTGGATAAAGGCCTCAGTGCATAGCCGTGGGAACTCAGGGACCTCACACGGTCAGAGCTGCTATTGGAGGGCGTGGGAAAGAGTTTCACCCAAGGAAGGCATTGCATGCATCTGGGCTTTGCTCACGGCACTCACACAGGTCCTATCCTGGCACCTGTACCTACAAGCCAATGCCATCGGTTAAGAACCACTCCAGGAGAAGCGTCTGTGTCTTCTCTGAGTGCCGATTCTTAGGGCCCAGAGTGGCTCTCTGCCATTCAAGTGTCCTGAGGGGCCAGTGCGCGGTGGTGTCCTTTGGTGATGAACATGGCCCTTTGCCATGCCATCAAAGATTAGAATCGGCCCCCTCAGGTGCCCACCTGCACAAGCCCTCCCTAACTTTTGGGATGCATGCCCTGTGGGAACATGCGAACTGCCGCCAGAGGAGAGCATGCAGACCAGCCCCCAGGGAGGAGTCTGTGGAATCAGAAGTTGGATGCAAGAGCTCTAAGACTTCAGTTTTCCCTATCCCCTTTCTAGACGTGCAACATTGTAGATGTGGGTGGCTTGCTTTGATGTCCTGCAGACCTGGTTGGCTGGTTGGCTGGTTGGCTGGCTCCACTTTTTGGAGGCAGATTCTCTGCACGACTGTGATCCTCTCCCTGTCTCTGCCTCCCAAGCGGGATTACAGATGTGGCCACCACACCCAGCTTCTTGGTGTTTGTGTGCTGTGCCCAGAAGCGTCGCCATTCCCATGTCCCGTGATGCTACTCCCATGGCCCCATGAGGAAAAGAAAATCCTCACTGTGCCCTGACTCTCAAGGTTGTTCTTCCGAGCTGCTCAGGGTTCTTGGGCAGAAGGTTTGACGCTCAGGGTTTTCGGGCAGAAGGTTTGACGCATGCCACAACTAAAGTCCCTGGTTCTACATTGTCAGATAATCCAGAGCCGACTTTGAGGGCTGTTCTCACAAATATATCAGGACTCCTGGTGACTCACTGGGAGTAGCACTCACCCCTGCCTCTGTCCTGGTTTTCATGTATGTAAATACACTAGCTGGCTGAAACATGATAGAATGTTACTTAAAATCTGCTGCCTTTCACTCTGAGGACCCGGGTTGTCATTGGTTGAAGAAGACTCGCCTCTTGGCCTGGGTCTGGAATGTTCTGGTGTATCCATGTTTGCGGGTGGGTGTGCTAGACTCTGGCATTTCTGATCAGATAACCTGTGAGAATGGTGAAGCATGTGGCCGAGTTTCGCTGGCACCTTCTGTCGGTTCAGCGTCGATGCACCTAGAGCGCCACTTGGTGCAGAGTTGCAGCCAGTGAAACCCAACAGTGGAGAAGCAAACAGACCCCCCGCCTGCCGTGCAGTTTGTACGGATGGCCCACCGACTGCATCCAGTGTCACATCGCAGTGTACCTGGGACATGCTGACGTGACTTGCTGGGTCCAAACCGCCATGAGCGCCCCAACCTCGAAGACTGCCTTGGCCTGCGATGGTGCCGGAAGGCTCTTGAGGTTTGACATTATCCCTGAAAACGTTGCTGGCAAAGAGCAATGAGGAATCCTTTTATCTCTTCCATGGTTTTTGTTCTTATTGTTCTTTCATTTCTTATTGGAAAAGTAAAACAGGCATTGTAGAAAGCAAAGCAAAAGGAGAAAGCTGGAAGTTAGCCCAACTCTGGCTTCACGAGGCAGCATATGTCTACCTCGCTTTTCCCATCGGTCATTTGGATTTGCCCATGAATTCTCCAAACTTTTTTCTTTTCTTTTTAAAGGCCGTCCCTTCTTTCTTCCTTGTAACAAGAAAATAGTCCCATATCCTAGACAAGTCCATCTAATGTCTTGATATGTTCCCTATTAAGGACAAATGAAACGTCTAGAATATGAATTGGCCTAAATGCTTTTTAAAAATCTATTGTTAAATTTATTTATAAATATTTAAACAGAGGGTTGATCCGTGTCTGCAGGAAGAAATGTGGGTATTTCATGTGGTTCTGTTAAACAAGATTCCTAGAATTTCTGTGCACAATTTTAAGCTTTGAAAGTGTAGATCTGCAAGGGGCCCTAGACGCTGCTCTCCCACAAACACCAGCTCCGTGGAAACCCTCAGGCCTCACGTCATCCTACAGAATTCCCCAGTGTATCAGTGAGTGTGGCGGTGTCCCTGGAGACGCCCATATTCTCCAGGCGACCTTCTCGCCTGTTCAGTTCACCGCCACGAGCCTCTTCTAAACCAACCCTTTTCCTTTTGTCATCTTTCATTATCCATTCTTATTTCATAAGAAAATCCTTTTGCTTTTTGCTTTTCAGTGTTGTTGGTGGTCGTTTTTAAAACTTGCAAAGTTTGAAAGAATTTTACGTGAGCCAAAGAGTCACAGGGCAGAGCAGAAAGACCCAGAAGCCTTTACCTAGCTTTGTCCCTCCTGTGAACATCTTCACTACTATTGGTTTGTCACCGTCACCATCATTACCGTCTGTCCCAGGAGACCCAGAGACCTTCACCGAGTTTCACCCACTCAGTGAACATCATTATTAATTATTTTTTCAAAGACTCATTCTTTTTTATTCTTTTAAAATTTCATGCACATATATAAAGTGTCTTGGTCATATTCACCCCCCCCCAATTATCCTCTCTTATCTCTCAGCTATAACTCTTCTTCCAAGAAATCTCCCTCTTATTTTTCGTGGTTTGTTTTTTCTTTTTAACCAGTGACTCACCATGTTTAATGAGGATTGCTTGTGCATCTTATATAATGTCAGTGTGCCTGACATTCCGTGCCCAGGCACGCTGGGCTCTGGGCTCGGCCTGGTGCATTGTGGGTGGGTTAGCAGCTCCCTGGTCTCTGCCACAGATGTTAGCCGCACTTCCTCCAAATCACTAAGCATGCAACCCCAAAATGTTCCCAGACATTGCCCCAACTCGCCCCAGGGAATGAAAATTCCCCTGAGAACCAAAGATCTAAACTAGAAGCTGACAGTGGTCTGATAAATACTAAGCAAGACTCGAGCATTTTAGCCTGCCCACTAATGCCCTCTTTCTGTTCAGGATTTCTCCCAGCTGCTACCTTGCCTTAGACATCACACCAGCGTGTGGTGATTGTTCAGATTCTCTGTCTCCTCCTCCTTGTCTTGTCCCTGGCAGGCTTAGAAAGACCATCAAGGGCCTGCCCTGCTTTATATGAATCTGTGACTCTCTGGGATGTGTTTCCTGTCTGGTGTAAGACTGGAATCTATATTTCCTGAATGATTGTGTCCGGGGGACCATTGGCTAGATGTCTGTTATTTCAGATCCGCGGGGTTCCTGTTTAGGCAAGGAGTCTCTGCCTCCCACAGATGTTTCCTTCTGGAACCTTCAGGCAGCAGCGTGAATGCTTTGTGAGTCTCAGCAACACTGTGGTCCCTAGAAAGGAGTCTTAGCCACTCTCGAATGTGCTGTGGTGTCGGACGGATCGGACTGGAGAGTTAGCCAGAGTGTGTGGTTGGAACGGGTCAAATTTTAATTTTGCATTTGAAAGAGCCCTCCCAACACCTGGACTCTGTTGATTATTTTTCACTTATGAACAGCCTGCTTTGGGCATTGTAAAGTATGCACATCAGTACCACCAAGACAGGATATTTCTGAGACCTCAAAAAATTGCAGATATGTGTGTGCATGCGTGTGCGCGTGCATGTGTGTGTGTGTGTGTGTGCGTGTGCATATGTGCATGTGTGTGTGTGTGTGCGCGCGTGCATACAGGCATGTATGCAAGAGGACACTTGAGTTCGTGTGCCTGTGGGGGCCCAAGGGCACCATCGGGAATCATCCTGTATCGCTCTGTCTCCTTGTTGCTTTGCTCTGGGGTTTTCCAGGTTCTACCTTCCAGGACTAGAACCGTGGGCTGCCACCCTGTCAGCTCAGCACTTTTACATGTGATCTGGGGATCTGAACTCAGGCCCTTTTGCTTTCAAGGCCAACGCTCTAAACACTGAGCCATCTCCAAGACCCACATTTGTGGCTTTTTGCAGTCAAAACTCCCCCACTCCAACCCCAGTGGATCTTTCACTGTCCATGTGCAAATCTATGTCAGGTACAGCATGTCGGACGCTCTCTGGTATGAATTTCCCTCATTCACACTAATGCTGTTGAGACCCTTTCACATCATGGCATTCATCTTTGACTTCCTGCCCTAGCATTGATTACATAGCGTCAGTGGAGAGATCACTCACTGGTTACAAAATTTCATATACTGCATGCCACTGTAAATGATTGATGGACTTTTTAATTCTTCATTTCTCATCTTTTTTTGCTTATATATATAAAACACTAGACAGTTGCTTATATATATATACATATATATATGAGTCCCAAACAAGGAAAAGTAAGACCTCCCTTCTCTCACGGGCCAGCTTCTTTGTGTACCACATATGTGGTTACATTTTCTATAAGTTGTGATAAGGTTGCACATGCACATTAACCACGTCAGAGTCCTATTCCTTGATCTTGACCTTGACTTTGGTGAGGTTACACCTGCACCTTATGTCACGTGGCCTTTTCCCACCAAGTCACATGTCTGTCAGACAACTGACCTGAGACAATTCAGATAAAGAACATGCTACTCAAATTTTGATTTTTGCTTGCAAATTTATTTATAATGTCTATGCACGTTGTGCTGAATTAATCCCTGTGCTGTAACTTTTTAAGGGGGAAAATTAACTCATACCCACATCAAATCTCTGCTCACTGTTATGCGAGCTGTAATTTCTCTATATTTTAATGTGCAAAGTTAAGTTTCCCTTCAGATTAAATATTTCTGCATGAAACATTCAGCGTCACTTTAATTGCTAGTTCATAATGGACTCTAAGGTATAATGGGAAGGATTATGATCACAAAGTCGTGAAATTATTCCCAAGCATCTAAACAGAAAATTTAGATGATTCATGTTTTTGTAACTGATATGTATAGATTTATATTAAGTTGTTTGCCTTTTCCTTTCTGTAATAATCCTGTTGGATTCTTCCCCTCCCCCTTCATTTGGCCATGTCTCTGCTAGTTGGAAGTTAGACTCTTTGTTTTTTATATTATTTCAGTGACCAGGTAGAAACTGCCACACATGAATGTAACCGAGCCAAAAGTTAATTAGTATTTTGTTTTTACTCATCTTATCCAACAAGGTAGTATCTCAGGAGACATTCATTCTCTTCCCCCTTTCGCTTGGATACTCAAAGGTATCACTTGGCTTTGACCTACCTTGCTCCCTGATCCCAACTACTTGAATGTTGTTTTCATCAGTGTCTCATGGCGTGTGTCAGATCTTGTCTGCTGATACCTGTGATCCACATTCATTTTCCAGAACACATATTACTGTTCCCTTCTAAAGATAATTTTAGGCGCTTGAACATGGAGACTTCAGAGCAAACCATTTCAGCTGGTTGAAGAAGACAGAAATCCTAAATATTGTGATTCTACTATGTTCTGGAACGAGTACTATTCTATACCGACAGTAGTTTTTTATCAGTCCTGGGAAACGATGTTGTTAGTTTAAGCAGTTGGCTTCCCTTGTCACCATGGAGATGGCAGCTGTAAAGGAAACTCCTACCATCCAATTTTTCCTTTAGGCCAAGTGTAAGATCTCTTCGTGTTCGGTGTTAGGTTTCATCAGAATGTATTTAAAGGTTACTTCTCAGTTATGTTCATGATGTGTTTCATGAACCTAATAGTTGTTGTGGTTATTAGTTCCAGAAAATTCTCATTTATTTCTTCTTGGTTTTTCCTCGTTAGGACTGTAATGAGAAGTGTTTCACATGGTCCCCCGAGTTCCTTTCTAATAATCTGGCTTGCAGGTTGCATCTCCTGGACTCTTCATGATGCGTTCAGGAAAATGTTTGGCTTCATATTCTGCTCTACCAGATCTGCTTTTAGCCATATCCAAACTCGTGAAATTGTTTATTCTAAAATTCAATGTACTTTTCATTTCTAGAAGGACTTTTTAGTTCACTTGAAATCAGTCTGGTCATTTTTATAGTTTTTTTGTTCCTCATGCATAATTCGAATTAACTACTTCATATGCCTCTAAACATATTGTTTATATGTTGTATTTGTTATTCGTAAACCAAGTCTACGGTTTGGTGCTTTATTGACTTTTTATAATAATAGCTGTTTTATGTATGTTGTAATTTGTGAGATTATATATATAATAAATATATATTATGATGATGATAATTCATGTTTATTCCTGGAATAGGAATGAACCCTCCAGAGGCGATGTCCATGCTTCTCTCAGTGGAGCTCTTATTCAGCTTAATTTTTAACTTGTAGTGATTCATGCTTAGTAGGTTGTATGGATTTGGGCCTGGGCCTTATAGGGCAGCACTTTGTGAACATGAATTGTGCTCTATGCAGAGGTTTCTCACACTGTTTGCTTATCTTTATTTATTTATTTATTTAATTTATTTTGTGTGTGTGTGTGTGTGTGTGTGTGTGTGTGCGCGCGCGCGCGTGTGCGCCTGTTGAGGATCAAGGGTGACTTTGGGATTCATCCTGGATTACTTCTTATCTCCTTTTTGCTTCACTCTGACAGTCTTACTCTGTCAATCTCAGGTTTCATCCTGGTCTGTGGCCCACACACCTTAATCTTGAGGTGACCAGTAGTCAACAGACACCATCTTGTTCTCTTAAGCTTTGCACATCTCCTTAATTCCTTGCAGATAAGCTAGAGATGTAAAGGTCTGTGCTCATAACATAAGGATTGAGAATACCTAGCCCACGTATTCCAGGTAATAATAGGTTTCACTATTCTATTGTTTCTGCTATAATTTTGACATTTAAAAAAATGTTAGACTCTTTGAAGCTTTTCTTTTAAGGGCTGGTGAGACGGCTCAGCAGTTAGAGTCACACAAGTAAAAGAACCAGAATTCAGATCCCCAGAACCCACGTAAATGCTAAGAGGACATTGTGACCCACCTGTAACTGCAGCTTCTGAAAGCAGAGACAGGAGATTCCCATGGCTAACTGACTATCAAGACGAGCCATACCATTGGGCTTTGACTGAGAGATCATGTCTCAAAGAATAAGGTAGCAGAGTGATTAAGGAAGATTCTGGACATCAACCTTAGGCCTCCATATGTATGCTCACACACATACATGTATGTGCATGTCCACACATGCAAGCATGCAGACATCCATGCACCACACACATAAGCATATGACAAGTAAAAGAAAGGCATTTTTGACATTTCTATAAAAAATTGAACTTGTAGTTAACTGTGTAATCACCTCAACGTTAATTTTCCCGTCCATGCGCATCGCGCCTCTTCGTTTCTAGAAGTAGACTTGAACAATATGTCCTGATTTATCCACGCTGCTGCTGCCAGTAACAACGCCTGGGTGGCTTACAAACAACAGAAATTGGTTACAGTTCTAGAGCCTGGAGGTCTGAGATCCGGGCTACAGGCTGGTGAGCCCCCTTCTGGCTATAGACATTTGGTTTCTTATTGTGTCTCTGCAAGAAACAAGTTACAAGTTACCTAGGCCCATGGACTCCTCTTAGAAGGGACTAATACCACCCAGCAGGGCTGTACCCTTATTGCTCCCCAAGGTCTTACTTTCTAATATCACCAAGCTGCAATTCCAGTTCCAACAGGATTTGGGCAGGAACTTCATGAGCTCAGCTCAGAGACTATTCGCTGTCTAAGAACTAGTTTGCTCACCTTGTGAAGTCTTTTCTGATGTTAGTTTTTCTGATGTCATGACTACTCATCTATTTAATTGCCATTAACAATTCCTTGTAGGGTAGGGAGATGGATCTGGGGAGATGATTCTGGGGTTAAAGCCTTGCTTCACAAGCAGAAGGACCTGAGTTTGGATTCCCAGGTCCTGCATAACAAAACACAGGGCAGATATGGCAGTGGCCCAAAATTCAGGCCTGGGAAGATGGAGTCTGGGAAACCCCAGAGCAAAACAATAAGGAATGATTCCTGATGTCACCCTTGGGACTCCAGAGGCATACACACTCAAATGCCCTTTTGTGTACATACCACACCACACACACACACACACACACAAATGTGCGTACATGCACATATACAAATTATAAACATGTGAAACAGCTGTCTGATTTTTCATGTCATATTGGCATATAAACTTTTAACTATATTCTTTTCTTGGAAGCTTAGTTTGATCTTCAATGCTTTGCCGTTTTAAGCAATATAAAGAATATCCGTGTATAGTACTTTGGACATACACCTGCTAGCGTTCTTAAGTGTATTCTTAGAGAATTGTTGGGTGAATGATTTGACCATTGCTGAAACATTTATTTTTGTCATTTGCTCTTGTCGGGGCTTAGAAAGCATCTTCAGTAAATGGCTTTGACCTGCTCGACAAAGAAGCAACTTCAAAGTTCAGCTTGATTTTGTAGGCTCTGCTAGAAACCTCCAGAGGGCGAGGTTGTTGCGCCTTGAGGTGGTGTGTGCCACCCTGAGCAAGAAGGCTTTCTGTCATTTCTCTAGAGCTGATTATGTGCATTTTTATATTTGCTGGGTTGACAGCCAAAACATGCTCTACTTGTCTTATTTCAAGTCATGGAGCAGAATTTTCTGTTATGGACTGTGTATGTTTCCTACTGGAGAAACTGATCTATACTGCGCGCCCCCTTCGGTAGCTGAGTGGTAAGAGTGGTCTCCCCGTGAGGAAGAGTGCTAACTCTCTTATGACCCTAGTGGGTCACGGTAGTTGTCCTCTATCACCGTGACCACCATACCGTGTGACCTTCTCCGTCCGCCTCTGTGTTCTTCACGCCCACTGCTGCATTCTGACTTCTATTTCTTTAGACAATGGGGTGGTTGCGAGTATTCAAAATAATGGTGGACTCAGAGGAAATCAGCACAAGCCCAAAGAAGCCGGAAATGTGTAAGTAACACATTTCACAGTTTTATGGAAGGCAGAGCACCGGTGAGCCGCTGTGCTTGGCCGTACAGTGAGGGGACTTTCTCCGTCCCAACCTGCAAGCAGGCGAGAAGAGCGAGAGGCCAGGGTGTGTACGGATCCGGCTCTGTGGATCTCAGGATCCAGCGCCTCTGCTGAGTGCTGCCGGGGTGGAAGCCACTCCCAGTGGGTGTGGAAAGGCAGACCTCTCTGGGGTCTTGAGGGGGGCAAGCAGGATATGCTGGTGCACAAGACATTAAGCACCCCCATGGGATGCCATTCATGCTCAACACTGAAGATTTCAAAGCCCCCCAACGAGGACGCAGGAGCTATAGGAGACCTGCATCCAATCAACATGAAGTTCATCTGAAGAGAGCTTGGGCTCACACCTGATTCAGCCTGGGCCCCTCCTCTCTTTGCATTCCCTTACAAAAATACACCCGTGATCAAAATCACAGCCTAAAAGTGCACATGTTTTCTGACCGGTGTTTGCACCAATGAGCTTTCTGCTTCCCTTCTGAGCATGGATCAAGTTGGGGCCCAGGAGGCCCCCGGTACCTGAGGATTAGGAAAAGGTTTTTAACATGATGTAATTGGATGTGAGTCGTTAATTACATTATGAAATGGCAAAGCTCACCAACTGGAATCTCTGCAGCTGATTTTAAATTAGTTCCTCAACCCAAAGAAATTAGGGTCCAAGTCAGAAGTCTGGCAGGGACCGGAACACCAAGTGTGGAGGGGCGAGTTTCATTCCGGCTCCACCTGCAGAGGTTGAAGTGCTCTTAGCTTGCTGTGGTCACCTCCAGCTGTCTGCCTGGTTCAGAACCTGCTCACCAGGCGCCTGTCAGTGAATCCTGCGTCGTAAAGATTTCCTGATTTCTCTTGGCTTCATTCAAGCAGAATTCGTATCCTGTAATTCTCTCGTATCAGCCAACAGTAGTCTCTAGAAAGTCTTTAAAGGGCATCAAATTTTTCAGTGTCGCATATTGTTCAGAGAAAGTGCCCGATGTGTTTAATGAAGGGCCCCCCACACCAGACTTGTTCCTCGACACTTTTTTCCAGCAGAGAAAAATCTCCCCTAAAGCCTGGCTCTTTTCCTCTGCAGGAAATACCTGCTTCCTTCTCATCTCTCATGGCTTGTTCTCTCTCTGCCATGCCAAGCTTTGCCGTCAACGCTTCTCTATTGTTTCCTTTCTGAAATTGCCTTCCCGCAGCAAACCTGGCGGTCATAGCAAAATTGGGAACTGTGTAATTGCAAATCCAGAGGAAAGCCGTGGCTACTGCGCCCTGGAGTTAAGGAGCCAACGATCTGAATCACAGTGATCAAGAGCTTCGGTTCTCCGTCCTCCTGTCCACCCACCTGGCTTTTGTCTAATTTCCGGCGTCTGTGTGTTTGCCAAGGCTGAGTGCAGGAAGAGAAGGGGCACAGGATTGATCATATTTGCCAGTCGTGTTATAAAGTGTCAGAGCGGATGGGGACAGGTACTCACTGGACTCAGACAGACAGACAGACAGACAGACAGACAGACAGACAGACACACACCCACACACACACACACACACACAATTCCGCTTTCCTCAGTCTCTGCTAACCAAACAGATGCTTCAGACAATATGGTTGCTCCCACATCCTCCTGAATGCGGAGCACGAGATTCAGGGTCGATAAAGGGTTGGAAGGTGAAGAAATGGCTGTGCCCTTGTGGACTAACTTAGTCTCAAAGCCCCCCTTCCTTCCCTTCAGACCACGGAGCGGAGACTTTATGCTAAATGGGATGGATCGTTTCCATGCTTGCAATTCTGTGTTCTTCGTTGTGAACTCGCAGCAGCCTCAACTTTCTCTGTGTTCAGCTCCAGTCTTCCTGGACTTGCACAGGATGCCTGGACAGAGAAGATGCCTCAAAATACCTTTTAGTTACCAAATGTTTGACTAATACAGACTGTTATCCCCCCCCCATGAGGCTCTGGTGTGGATTCTAAATCTCTGGCTATTATCTGACCAGCAGACATTTTTCAGGATGGTGAGTGACACACACCATCAGCACAAGCAAAGAGTTGTGTTTTGAACGTTCCCCCTCCCCTCTCCTCTCCCCCCATCTCATGTGTTTGGGAAGGTCATGGTACCTTTAAGAGGTGGAGCCTTGTGGGAGGAGGCAATCAAAGGGGGTGGGCCTTGAGGTGAATTAGGCGCACCCTACTTCTGGGAGAGGGCTGCTCTAGCAGTTAAGCCTCCATGAAAGATGTGACTTAGCCTGTCTCCAGCTTCTGCCGCCAGCCATGCATGCCACTTCCACCATGAAAGACTGTATTTCTCCTTGGGAACCATAAGCTGAATAAATTTCCCTTTCTTCCTTTAAGTTGCTTGACTTTGGGTGTTCTCTCAAGCAGCAGAAAGAATAACTAGTGCAGCAAATACCCACTGAGGGCGAGGAGGCAGCTAGGTAGGTGTTCACTGCTCTTACGGAGCATGCTACTAGCAGATGCACTAGACCAGCACAGAAAGGCCCACACGCAAGGCGTTAGAGCAGCCACAGAGTCCTTGGCTTGGTTCTTTGCTGGTTTCTTTGCATAGAGTGACCAGGAAGGATCTCGGAACTGGCGATAGTTGAGTCAACTTCTTCCTAGTATCAGGGAGCCTGCTCTGTGTCGGGGAGAGACTGAGCTCTTTAGACACAGTGAGCAGCCCCTGGTGTGGCCCAGGAATGGAACTGGAAGATTCAAGGGACAGGACAGAGGGTTGGGGGAGGGCAAAGGGACCTGGGCTTTAAAAGTGGGTGGAGTCATGGATCCCAGTGGGCAGGGTTTGTAATGTTCCTGAGGTTAAGGCCAAGGCCATGGTTGAGACTCAGTGAGGGGAGGGGCACCATCCCACTTTGAGTTTTCACATCTCAGATGAAGTAGTAAATCAATAGACGGTGAGAGAGCCAGGCGAGTGGGCTGCATGTAGGTGGAAGGATTGGGGGTTTCCAGGTGTGTTTTAAGATGTAGTTCATAGCCAGTGTTGGTAGGCTCCATGGGTCAGGGGTAGGAGTTCAGGAAATGGTTAGAACTGAGGTGACCATCATTGAGCTTAGGAACAGGGCCATCTAATCCTTCCCTCATCTAACACATGAGAAGCTAAAAGGTCACTCTGGGTTCCCTGGTCCCTGGGCACAGTCTTCATAGCTGAGCAGAGGTTAGGTACGCCTGAGAGCCCAGATTGTGTGTGGTAATATGGATACTTGCAAATTCAAGTCACGTGGGAAGGACTCCAAAGAGCGAAACAGTCACAGTGGAAAACTGGAGTGTTCGAGGCAATAGAAGACAGAAATGTTTGCCAAGTTTAGAAGTCATTGTTGCACTTAGGCGAGACCCGGCTCAGCCAAGGTTCACTTTGAGCGTGGCCGTTTCATGATACATTGAGCTGGTCTCTCCTTGATGTGGGTGCTTTGAGGGGTGTTAGCATCTTATCACAGTGCTTTCCCTTAAACATGTGACTTGAAAGGATGCTTGTGTTTTAAGTGTGACTTTATTATTATATCCAATAGACATTCTCTTTCCACCAGTGGCCATGCATGCGCAGGAAGGAGTAATGGAAGTTGTTAGGAAATACAGTTCCCTCTATGGAAATTTTCTCTGCAGTAACCTTTTCTGGAACACAGATCCTCTTCTGAACCAGCAGGCAGAGGCCATTCCATAGTCAGCGTGCCAGGACCTTTCAGCGTCCTGTCAAGAATGGGAAGGGCTTTATTGATTGTGATGTCTGGAGTGTTCGTGAGCACATGACCTCCAGCTAGTTACGCTATCTTAAGAGATTGCAGAAGCTCAAGAGGTGCTGCTTAGCTGGAGACAGTGGGCTACTAGAGGGGTCTTGAGGTTTCTAGCCTCTCCACAGAGCTAAGGTCTCACGTCTGTGGTAAGAGCGAGCATTCAGCCCAGAAAGGGTCATAACCCTCCTGAAAATATATTTGCCTATGGGATGATGGAAGTAATATAGATAACCAGAGACTTAAACTCCTTGGAGTCAGGATGGGGAGATGCCTCAGGGGATAAAGCCTTTGTCTCACAAGCAAAAGGACCTGAGTTTGGATCCTCAGATCCCACTTAAAAATGTCAGGTGGAGACAGTGGTGGACTGTAATGCCAGCTCCGGAAGGCAAAGCCTGGGAAATCTCAAAGCAAAGCAATAAGGAAGTGCAGCAATCCAGGTTGATTCCTGATGTCACCTTTGAGCCCTCATAGGCATACAAGTGCCCCCTTCGTGAACACACCTGCAAACACATGCATGTACACATACACTGCTCTCATACACATGCACACACATATCCTCAAACACATGCATGCGCATGCATAAACATACACGCACACGCGCACACACACACAAATCCTTTGTTCCCATGTATCTCCCGTGGAAGTGCGACTTGGATAGGGCCCTGCACTCACAAACACAGCCGTTGATGTGCACAGTGGTGAGGCCACACCCCGGTCACCTCCACCTGCTTTTATGCTCTCGAGGATTCTCCCATTTCTCTGCGAAGATGCCTTTCCTATTAAGGCTAATGGGAGTCATGTGGCCGAACTGAAGGCATTTCGCTTTCCAGATATTCTAAAAATAAATTACAATGAAGAAAAAAAAAATAAGTAATGTTTCTATTTGGGATTGTAAAAACACAAACAGGAAGAGCTTAGCTGTCTGGAGAATAACTGGTCCCTTAGTGATGCTGGCAGCAGACTGGCTACACGTTCCCGTAGGTTTCGTGTGGGGCAGCACGTCAAGTAGATACCTTGATATGTACTAGTGTTTCGTTTCTTCTTGCTCTAACCAACTACCTGCAAAGAGGCAACTCATGGGAGAAAAGATTCATTCACCTCACAGTTTGAGGGGATCGTCCATTCACCGCACAGATTGAGGGTATCGTCCATTCACCTCACAGTTTGAGGGGATCGTCCATTCACCTCACAGTTTGAGGGGATCGTCCATTCACCCCACAGATTGAGGGTATCGTCCATTCACCTCACAGTTTGAGGGGATCGTCCATTCACCTCACAGTCTGAGGGTGCTGTCTGTCAGGGTGGGGAAGGCATGGCGAGAAAAGCTGCATGCAGTTGTGGCTGCAGGAGCGTGCAGCGGCTTGCTCGCATGTGGGCAGATCAGGAAGCAGAGATGGACAGGAAACGTGAATGCCTGGATTTCAGGGACCCTGACTCTGAATCTGGTCATGAGAGACCCTGCAATGCTTGTCAGAAGACCCCATGCATTTCAGATGACTCTCACTTCTTCATGTGCTCTCTTCCCTCACCCCAGGGTAAAAATTGTGGGTCCTGGAGCTCATAGCACTGACTGGACTTTTCTGAGAAAGTGGTGCAACTGGTAACTCATTTCAGGTCCAACAGTGTGTGCCTGAGCCCCAGCCCCGGGGGCTGTGCATTGGGAGGGGCACTCACATGGGGGATGTGGGAGGAGCACTCCCATGGGGGATGTGGGAGGAGCACTCCCATGGGGGATGTGGGAGGAGCACTCACATGGGGGATGTGGGAGGAGCACTCCCATGGGGGATGTGCAGTGCATTGGGAGGAGCACTCACATGGGGGATGTGCAGTGCATTGGGAGGAGCACTCACATGGGGGCTGTGCATTGGGAGGAGCACTCACATGGGGGCTGTGCATTGGGAGGAGCACTCACATGGGGGATGTACAGTGTATATAGGGAGGAGCACTCACATGGGATAGGACAGTGTATATAGGGAGGAGCACTCACATGGGATAGGACAGTGTATATAGGGAGGAGCACTCACATGGGGGATGTGCAGTGTATATAGGGAGGAGCACTCACATGGGGGATGTGCAGTGTATATAGGGAGGAGCACTCACATGGGATAGGACAGTGTATATAGGGAGGAGCACTCACATGGGATAGGACAGTGTATATAGGGAGGAGCACTCACATGGGATAGGACAGTGTATATAGGGAGGAGCACTCACATGGGGGATGTGCAGTGTATATAGGGAGGAGCACTCACATGGGGATGTGCAGTGCATTGGGAGGAGCACTCACATGGGGGATGTGCAGGTGCATAGGGAGGAGCACTCACATGGGCGATGAGCAGGTGCATTGGGAGGAGCACTCACATGGGGGATGTGCAGTGCATTGGGAGGAGCACTCACATGGGGGATGAGCAGGTGCATTGGGAGGAGCACTCACATGGGCGATGTGCAGTGCATTGGGAGGAGCACTCATGTGGACTAGGTGCATAGGGAGGATTATTCACATGGACAAGGTGCAGCTCCCCCACAGCACTCACAGCCTTGTCGTAGAAAGTCCAAACGCCCATGCCCAACTAGGTTATATGCCATGCTGACCATTCCAAAGGACTTGGATAAAGAGGAAGTTTGCCCCAAATCTCACTGTGTACCCCACTCCCTTTCCACACCCTAGTGTAGATGCCTGTGTGCAGCCCACCCTGACTGGTGCTCACAGCCGCCCTAAGAGTGAGGAAGTCACCAAGAGGTGCGCCAAGAGGAGTCTGTCCCTGCAGGAAAAGGGCCGAGAGGAAAAGGCAGCTCCTCTTGCCCCGGCTGGACTTTGAGGGTCTCGGGGCTCCTGTCAGCTCTGTGTCCTGTCGTCGGCTCCCAGGGAGGTGGCATAACAAGTTGGCATGTCCAAAAGACAAAGCTAAAGCCAGAGGATCGAGCAGTTGGGTCGCTCTTCCAGCGTTCCTTGCCACAGAAGGGAAATAACTAGGTTTATCCTACCGATGTGAGCATGCCAATTCCAGAAACATAGATGGACATCTTTGTGGTTTTCTAGTGTCAGGATTTATTGAATAACTATAAATTTACAAGCTTGATCCATTTCATTACCTGAAATTCACTATTTCCCTTCATAGCTGGCCATTGACAGTCACGGTTCTTCCGTTTCAATCTGAATTACTGATATTAACTCTCAGATCTCACTCACATCAACTTCCCATAGTAGAGTGTCTGTGTGCACACAGGTGACAGAAAGGTTTAAAGAGCTTGAGACTGACGGTAGCGCGGCCCGTGCATAGTCACGTAGTTGATGTTTGGCAGAACCAGGAGGGAGATTTCAAGTCACAGTGTCTCGGGACCATGTAGGTGTGGACCACCAGGTGGACTTTGGCCAGACTAGGAGCACCTGGGGTTCCCCTCACCCCATCAGCAGACTGGGAAGACAATGACATCTCCTGTTTTGTTTTTTAAATATCTATGACTTTGCCAGTGCGTTTGTGCCATTTCTGGTGGTTCAACAAACACATTTTCTGAGAAGTGCTACATGAACATTTTCATTTTCTGAGAAGTGCTACATGAACAATTGTTGCTCCATGCAGACTCTTCAGACCCTCTGCCCAGTGACTACATCTAAGCTTAGACTTCCAGAAGCAAGGCAAAAATAGCCCAAAGGCCTCACCGTGGCGCCCCAAACCCTCTTCCCCTGAGGCTAACACACGTGATATTATGACAACCTCCTAAAAATGGTTTTCTTGACACATACCGATGCTAGGGATTGATCATCTAAAACCTGAATTTTTAGATGTTTTAGAGAGAGAGAGAGAAATACATGCATAGCACATAATGGAGATCAGATACAACTTTAAACTCTATGGGATTCTGGGGATCAAACTCAGGTCACCAGGTTTGGGAGCTGAACCTCCTGAACCACCATCTCATCAGCCCTGAAAGGTCACTTGTGAAAGGCGGCTGTACCCATCCCCTAGCGGCACCTCAGATTCCTTGAGAAGGTGTGAAGAGGGGAATTGAAGATGGCTCCAAGTGCAGTGGGGGGCTGGGGTCCCGCAGATGTGAGGCACAGCAGATTTGCCCCCCTAAGAAAAGGTCTGGAAAAACTTGGTCAGGATGGTCAGAGGTTTAAAAGTCTAATGAAAACCCATGAGCTATTTTGCCTTCTGTTCTTGAGGATTTGAATCATCTAATATTCAGACCAGCATAAGAAGCCAGGGGCGGGGCGTGACCCCATGCCGTGGGAAAGAGCATATACACCTTACAGAAGCCAGGGGCGGGGCGTGACCCCGTGCCGTGGGAGAGAGCATATACACCTTACAGAAGCCAGGGGCGGGGCGTGACCCCGTGCCGTGGGAGAGAGCATATACACCTTACGGAAGCCAGGGGCGGGGCGTGACCCCGTGCCGTGGGAGAGAGCATATACACCTTACGGAAGCCAGGGGCGGGGCGTGACCCCGTGCCGTGGGAAAGAGCATATACACCTTACGGAAGCCAGGGGCAGGGCGTGACCCCGTGCCGTGGGAGAGAGCATATACACCTTCTAGACACTGTGCTGTTTACTATCAAGTCTGCAAGGTTTTATGACACTCCATTGAGTGTGGGAGCTGAGACGGGAAGATGTCAGGGAGCAGCAACTCCTAGTTGACATTGGTGGCTTGTAGCGGGATGGAAGGACAAGTGACTGTCGCCTTTCTACACATGTCTGTTTAAAACATTGGCTGGGGTTGGGGGGGACAACCTATCTTTTTAGTGACTTCTACTTTCTTAACATAGTTCCCATCTTATTTTTTTTTCCTGTAAGATGGTGACATATTTATTCTTCGCAAAGAAGCCCCTCTCTTCACAAGAAAGATCACGGAAAATGCTTTTACAGGACAATATTCACAGCAGCTTTTGAGCCAGTTTAAGCACGTGTAGTTTTTCCCCATCTAAGTGCTCTCCCCAGCACCACAGGTGTGATGTTTCCTAGGATTTCCTCTCGGTGGTGGGAAATAACTCAAAGTCAACACGAAACAGGAGAGACCAGAAAGCGAGCACTGGTGTGTATCACCTGCTCGTTCCATTGCGAGCGACAGTCACCTGGGGAAGGAACAGTATGGCATCAAGAATCTAAGCGTGGAAGTCGCAGGGGCGGAGCGCAGAGCAATCCACTCTGTGTCTTGCTCCACAGCCTCCTGTGGGCTGGCCTCTGCTGACTCAGCCTCCTTCTGGGCCTCATTTATTCTCAGCTACTATTTTCATGCACCATGTGCTTCTCTGCGGAGGCCCTCGGGAATGTCTCCAACTCCGATTGTCAGAAATAGTCTTCAAAGGGCACAGCATTTGCTGCACACAGGGCAGGCGCTTCCGGCTGCATTGGGTTGACACGACTGAGGTTTGTGGGTCCAGCCAGGAAGTGCTTCCATCTGCTCCGGAAATACTTCTAGCTCCCCCCCCCCCCACGCCACAACAGTTCTGGGAAACCCAGCTTGGAGCCTTTGCCACGGGAATCTTCCAGCCTTGGAATTCACTTCCTTTTTTCACATGGGATCCTCAGAGATGTATTTAGCCTTCTCAGATGAAGACGAGGGTCTGACTTGTTGGGGGGAGGAATAGACAGAGCCAGAAGTAGAGGGAAAGGATGTCTAGCAGGTATCTCTTTCCTGGATCTAACTCCTCCTTACAAAGCTGGCTCTAGGTTCCAGAAAGCTGTGCTGGGAAGAGGTGTCTGGGCTGGCAAGACAGCTCAGTAGGTAAGCACCTGCTCACAGAAGTGTTGGCTTGAGTTCAATTCTCAGAAGTCCACATGGTGGAAGGAGAGAGCTAACTTCTGAAAGTTCTCTGATCTTTACCTGTGCACCATAGAATGCATATGTGCACCTCTCTCTCCCACTCTTCCTAACCCTCTCCCTCAATATAAAAAAGAATAAAGTATTTAAAAGAAGGAAAGGGAAGAAAAGTGAAAGTGATGTGTTGTTGTGAAACTGAGAGAACTTAGTACCAGAAAGAATGGTCATGTCTGTGATGTGGCTAGCATGCCTTTGGGACTCAACACTTTGGGATGTGTTGAGAGAAATATGGAGAACATGGGGCTAGGAGAGCCTTTATGTCTTGAAGACAGAACTTAAAGGGCCATTCTAATGAGAGCTTTGAAGAGAGTAATGCAAGAGACAGTTTCAAATAGAGGAAGCCCAGCTTATGATGGTCTAGAGCGGAACAAAAACCATTTTGGGAATTGGACTAGGGGCTATTGGAGTGGCATATTGGCAGGGAGTTTGGCTTCAATTTTCTTTGTTCTTAAACCTTGCCTGAAGTTAAAGTGCTTGATGGAAGAAGTTTCAAAACAATATAGTCTTGATAATGTTACATGATTGCTTTTTAGTGTTCTTTTTCATACTTAGGATGAAAAGAGTAAGGAATCAGGCAGAAAGAAATAAAAAATTGTGAAGTTCAGTGAGAAAGAATGTAAGAGCAAACTTAAAGAAAACTGTGGGCAGCAAAATGGCAGCTATTGTTAAAGAGCTTAGCACCATTAGTGAACCCAAGCCTGCTCTTCATTTGGATAAGTAAGAGGATGCACTCTGAGGGCAAGATACTCCTAGAAGACCCCCCATAAGAATAAAAATTCTTTTGGAAGCAAGGAGTCAAAGGTCAAGAGTATCTGCTCCTCTGAAGCAACCGCCCAAGAGAGATTCTCCCCAGTGTCAGAAGCTGAACCAGCTGCAATCCGAGGGGTCCCATCTCTAATCCAAGGTTATGGCAGAACTCAGCAATGTTGCCCAGTGGTGCTGGTTTAGAAACATTAAAGCTGCAAGAGTGAAGAGGTCACGTACTCATCCTCCATGGTTTCAGAGAATGGCTGAATTCAGGCAGTGTGTGACAGGATTGGGAAGTCTACAAAGAGACTCGCGGTGGGCATTGCATGCAGAGTTGACACTGGATTGCTGTACAGATGTTAGGATGTGAGCGATGCCAGAGCTAACGTGGGACATCTGCCAAGGAGATGGGATATAGCCCGAGAAGGAGTCAGCTTAAGAGCGTGACGCGTTCTGTAGGTGGCTGAGCTGAAATGGCAGGAGCAATGCTCTCTGAGATGATTTCAACAGGTGGTTCATATTCTGGATTTGTTGCTGCAGGACTAGGAGTTTGCCCTGGTGGTTTTAGGTCTTATTATGGACTGATCGTTCCTGGATATGTCCTCATTCTTCTGTTTTGGAATGGGAAGGTTTATTCTGTGCCATTGCATGTTGGAAGTATGTAACTGTTTTGTTTTTACGGGAAGTCACAAAAGACTGACGAGTGTCAAAAGAGACTTTGGACTTTTGTACCGTGCTGGGACTGATGTAGTCTATGGGGACCTTTAAAGTTGGACCAAATATACTTTGAATCATAAGGCAGTTGATGGAGACCAAGGGGGTGAAATATCATGGTTTCAATGTGACTTGGCCCCCACTCATGTGTTTGCAACCTTATCTGATGTTAATGTTTGGGAAGGTCGTGTCACCTTGAGGAGGTGGAGCCTCGTTGGAGGAAGGCACATCACAGGGGACAGGTCTTGGGAATGGGTGGTCCTGCCTGCCTCCTCTAGTAGTCTGCTCTCGTGGTTTGCTGCTCGCTCTCTCTGCCTCTGTGATGTCTAAACTGACCTGAGCTGTCTATAGCTTCTGCTACTTGCCATGCTTTTTCTGCTATGATACATTATACACCCTCTAGAACTATAAGTCGAATAAATGTCCCCTTCTCTCCTAAATGGGTTATATGAGTTTCATCTCATACAACAGCAGCAGAGTCGCTGCCAGACACCTATCCAAACAAATCACCGTTATGCTAATGCAGGAGGCGGCACCATGCGACCTGGAGGTGACATTTGGAAGCAATGGTAGACATTGGTATTATTGTCGTTCTAGATGCTTGAGGTGGAAGCCAACTTGAGGAACATCCTGGTCTACTGTCTAGGGACCATTCAAAACTTAAACCTAAGCATTTCCATGGCTCAGGGTGTCTGGAACTGATCCGTCATTAAGGGTTTTATCTCACACTCAGCTGGGACCCTCTGCAGACTGTCTGGAAGGCTGAGGTTCTTTGAAGGTACTTGGATTTGCTGCCTTTCGGCCTCCAAAAGGGCCTTATCTGCACTGCTTGAGCCAGAATTGCCAGCTGTAAATCCTTGCCAGGCTCTGGCTTCTGCCCATCTGATTTATTTGTGCTTTGATGACAGCATCCTCAGCTCAGTGCCACCAGTGGAACTGGCTCTTTCGAGAGGCAGCTCCACTCTGCCCAAAGCAGATCAAAGCGACCGACATCCACTTTTCAGCAGAAACTGTGTTCCACAGTCTCCTAGCCCTCGGCCTTGGTTCTGTCTGCTCGCCCTGGACGTATCTGTTGGTGCACAGCCAAGGATCCAGTGAGGTCTGTGCGCCATCCAATGAACCCGTCAGAATCAGGGTGGCATCCCACCAGGGGAACTACTGGTGGGGCAAGTTCCTGTGCAGCCTAGTCAGACTCTATGAAAGGTCTCTTGCCTTTCTTCTTCTTCTTTTTTTTTTTTTTTTTTTTTTGGTAGCTTGTTTTTTAAATATTTTCAGTGTCTTGTACATGATTATAATGAAGTTATGATATTTTCACTTAATCCCCAATCCCATCCACGCTCCTTTTCCCATTACAACCCCACTTCTTCCCTAGTCTCCCTCCTGTTCTTGTCTTTCTGCGTGAGTGGTCTACTGAGTTTCATCTGGGCTGCCTTTGATGGTCTGTGCCTGAGCATTTTGCTGGAGCTGCTGCCACAGACCCAGCGTGACAGTGATTAGAACACAGGAAAAGGCCTAAAGCCCAAGGACTAAACCCTCCTGCCCTTAGACAACCCCTGGAAGCATTTGGCCGGCAAGATTGTCCGTTTTTTCATACATACATGTTTACATACATACATGCATACATGCAAAATAATACATCAGTGTTGTTTCGAACAGTGTTAATATTGTTTTAGTGATGTCCCATAGGTTTATAAGTGTATTTATTTATTTTTAATTATATTGGCAGTGAATTTGTGTGTTTTCATCACCTGCTCTCTACCTACTCTCATCTCTCCATCCTCCTGTTCTCCCCTCAGCCAGCTTCCCTCCATTCTCATGTCCCCTCGTGTGTGTGATTGACTGAGTCCTATCTAGGACTGTACTAGTGAGTGCCCCAGCACCTATGGGGGTTCAGATGACTCACTGGTGGGTAAACTGCAAAGAGGCCCCACCTCTCTCCTGACTAGCATCAGTCCCATACGGTCTCCTAGAGTAATCTTAGACCGTACGGTCTCATGGAATCTTCTCCACTCTATGACATAATGTCAATAGACCAGATACTGTCCAGGTCTAATGTAAGTAGACATCATTGCATTGAGTTCTTGGGTATGGCAGCCCTGATATAAACCCAGGCTAGTTTTTTTAAAAAATATGTTTAAAGGCTGCTGAAAGTAAAATCTAGGGCCTTAAGCATGCTAGACAAGACTCAGCCGTACTCCTATTCTAACACTTTTATTATCAAATGCTTATAAAATTAGGATTTTTGACCATGATCATTGATTGCTTTTATAATCTAGAAAAGGCTACTTTAATGGAAATATATACTTTATTATTTTACTTCTGAGAGAGAGAGAGAGAGAGAAGAGAGCAAGAACATCATACACATTTGTGCCATGGCACCATAATGGAGGTCAGAAGAATTGGTTCTCCTCTTCCACCATGTTGACTCTGGGGATCGAACCCAGGCTGACTGGTTTGTGCGCAGTCATCTCCACCCACTGAACCATCTCACTGGCCTTTTAATGACAGCACATCTTAATGGAAAATAGAGCTATGGCTTCAAGTGTAGCTAAGATTTGAGAACTGTTTGAATTTGAGCCCTGGTAGGCGTGTTAAACTTGTGGCCCCTGGGAAACACCAACCCAGGATACCAATGAATGCAGCCTAACTCAGAATCATACATTCTTAAACTTTATCTATCTATTATCTATCTATCTATCTATCTATCTATCTATCTATCTATCTATCTATCTATCTATCTATCTATGTAGTGTGTGTGTGTGTGTGTGTGTGTATTTTTCAGAGAGAGAACTGTGTGTGTGTCTGTGGAGGACCAAAAGTGACAATCCTGGATGGCTTCTACCTTTTTTGCTTCACTCTGGGATTTTCCAGGCTCTGCCCACTAGGGCCAGAAGTGCAGCCTACTGCAGTTTCTGTCTGGCCTTCTGCTTGTGTGGTAGAGTCTCAATCCCTGAGCCATCTCTCTAGCTCCAGAATCATAAAGTTTTGTGTGTGACCAGTTTTTATACATCAGTTATGCATCCTGGAGCATGAACTTTGTAGACTCCAACTTAGTGCTACAGTGTCAAAAGATTGGACAGGCCTTGGCGGGCTCTGGGGGTAATTTCCTGACGGAAAGATGTGATCTAATAGCTAACTGAAAATTGTCTATCCCAGGGTCACCTGTAATGTAATCCAAACGTTCCTGTTGTCTTGAGACAGGTGTGCATGCACGTGTCAGTGTGGTGTATTTCTGTTCAAACACACTTGTTCCTAAATCTCTGAAACCCTAGGATGATGACATAGTTGGAGACGCAGCACTCTTGCTGGTCATTCTCTGCAGGAAGATGTGTGTCTCGCTTTGCAACAAGGGAATGGAAAGTCTTGCAGTAAATGACAGTTACTCACACATGTGGTATCTTGGAACATGACCTTAGAACAATAACCAGTACAAGGTTTGGGTTTGTTTTGGGGTGTGTGTGTGTGTGTGTGCGCATGCATGCATGCGTGCATGTGTGTGCGCGTGCGTGCGTGTGCGTGCGTGTGCGTGTATGCGTGCGTGTGCGTGTGTGTGCATGCATATGCATGTGTGCGTGTGTGTGTGCATGCGTGTGTGTGCATGCGTGCGTGTGCGTGCGTGTGTGCGCGCGTGCGTGTGTGCGCGCGTGCGTGTGTGTGCGTGTGTGTGTCTCCTCTTTCTTTGAATATTCAGAATGTTTCCGATCTCTGGACTTGCACCTTTGTGTCCTAATCCCCCATAGACACGTGAACTCCCCCTGTCTGGTCACTTATTACTGGGACCACAGTGGCTGCCACCACTTCCTATGAGTCACTCTCTTTTGTGGCCAGCGTTGCACTTTCCCGTCACCATTGCTCAGGGAAAGGAGCACCTGGAGATTAGTGTCACTAGAAGAAAGCTGCTCGCTGTCTAGGAAGGGCTCGCTGTCCAGGTGCCTTGTTCCCACAGCGAAAGGGCTTCTTGCTGCATGCTGCACTCCACACACCTCCATCCTCTCCCTGCATGCTGCAGTCCACACACCTCCATCCTCCCTGCTGCATGCTGCAGTCCACACGCCTCCATCCTCCCTGCTGCATGCTGCAGTCCACACGCCTCCATCCTCTCGCTGCATGCTGCAGTCCACACATCTCCATCTTCCCTGTTGCATGCTGCAGTCCACACACCTCCATCCTCTTGCTGCATGCTGCAGTCCACACGCCTCCATCCTCCCTGCTGCATGCTGCAGTCCACACGCCTCCATCCTCTCGCTGCATGCTGCAGTCCACACGCCTCCATCCTCTCGCTGCGTGCTGCAGTCCACACGCCTCCATCCTCCCTGCTGCATGCTGCATATCTACTTGCCCTTCCATCCTTCACAGCTACTTTCTAGGTTGGGCCTTTATTTCCCGGGACCTTCCCATGTCACTTCCCATGTCTTTCCTCTCCCCAGCTGTCACCAGCTCTGCTTCGGCTGTGTGGATCATTCATTGTCCTGGGAACCTAGCTGGTGACCCATTTCAGAACTCCCCTGTTTCTCAGCTTGGTGAGCGGGAGCTGTTCATTCCACCGTCCTCCACCTCCTCCTCTCTGCACTTCCCGCTCTCCCCTTGCAATGCCACTCTTTAGACGCTGAACAGAAACATGCCTGAACACTTACTGTCTGATGTTCAACAGACGTCTATATGGACTGGTGCAGTGGTACCACACAGAGACCTATTGAATCAAGCAAGAGGCACCACGTTTACCCTGCAGCCAGAGCTGAAGCCCAAGGCAGTGAAGAACCAGGGGGTCTGCCAGCCACGCTCTTGGAAGGGGTCCTGCAAGAGCCGAGCCCCCCTTTCTTTTACTTCATTCTCCTGTGTTGTGATTGAAAATAGCTTTCGGTTCTCTCACTGCTCCAAAAGGAAAATATAGCAAACCTTGCTGGGGACGTCAGGCATCTGCTGAGCTCCTGCTGCTGATCTTGCCTTATCTTTCTCTCTTGGCGGTTTCTGTTACAATGCACAAGCATGCTTCCTACCGACACCTGCTCCTCCTGCCCGCTGCAGCAGCCTCCTATGTCCTAGTGCCAAGAGAGGGGACAGCCAAGTCCTGGGGGCGGGGCGAGAACAGCTATGTACCTGGGACCATTCAAAGTAGGCTTCCATCTGGGCTGACAGCCTACTCTTACAGGCTGTTACTCACTCCCAGTTAGATGCTATAGTTAAGGGGTTTGCACCTCCATGAGATGCACTTACAGAGTTTGAAGGTAGCTGGTAGCAGCAGGTGGAAGCAACTTAGGGTAGAGAAAATAGCACTGCGACCTCCAGGACATCCTGAGATGCTCTCTGCAGCTGTGTTGGAAATGATAATGTTAACAATCACGTTAATGGTCCGGAGACATCAGCACAAACTCCAGCTAATGCACCTCTAACACGCAGGGGCAAGGTCTGCCTTTTGACCACTGCCAGAGACATAAGTGTGGGGGAAACAAGAGTCTGAGACTCAAGAGACCTGCTGCGTTCAGAGGTAACTGCAGCTGATTTGAAGGAGGTGGGAATCTATGCTGTGAACCACAAGAGCTGATCTTCCACTACCGGCATGAATGTTCATCTCCAGCTCCTACCCCCTCACACCATTTGGCCTGGTTATGTGTCAGTATTGAGATGGGTGCTGCTGCGTCCTGCCTTGGGCCAGCAAGCATGCCCAGGTATGTCCACTCTTCCTTTGACATCTGCTTGACAGAGTCCTGCCAGACAGGTCCTGAGTGTGTGTTAGCATCTGGCGTCCCGTAATCATTGCAGCTGTGCCCAAGGTTAGATTGGCTGCTCAGGAAGGACTTTCTACAAACATCAAAGATCTGTATCATCTCCCTAATGTTAGGAACGAGGCAGAGAAGTATGGTTCTCCGTCAGTGCTTTCTGGCCATTAGAGGTTAAGTGTCCAGAGAGAAGGTTACCCTGCTCTCAGGGCACACTAAGGACTTGAACCAGCTGGTGATGGCCTCGCCTGATCTGCACACCTCTTCTTAGTTGCAGTTACTCTTAAATATTGCTGTGAGAGAACACCCAAAGGCAAATAACTTAAAGGAGAAAAGGAAACTTATTCACCTTAGGATCCAGAGGGGACATACAGTCTCTCATGGCAAGGAGGCAGCGTGGCTGGTGGCTGACACTGGCAGGCTAAGTCACTCCCATCCATGTGGCTGAAGGCTGGAGGATTCCTGCAGAGTTTCTGTTCTTCCCAGTCTTCTGTTCTGTGGTTCCTTTTATCTGGTCCACTACTGGGAGGTTCCAATGAGATCTAGGGAGGCTCTAATCGGATCTAGGCTGGTCTTTGTATTGTAAATGTGTTGATCTGGACAATCTCTTCAGGTGGTCTCAGCTGAGCTTAGTTAATGCAGGTGTGTCAAGTTGATACCCAGGATTGACGAGCACAGTTGATCTGGATTCTATCACCTGCATCCTCATTGGTCTGGTCCTTCCCAACCTCTTTTGGGGCCCACGTTTTACTGCAGAGTGCCCTGTTGGTCTTCTGAGCATCCCCCATCCCCGCGCCCTCACTTGATGGGATCAGTCAGTTGTGTTTGGGGACATGATTTGCCACTGTCCCCAGAATCTGTGACCCAGCTGATCCAGCTCGTCTGCTGACCTCTCTTCTAGAACCTGTTGTCTAGTAGATACGGCGACATCTTACAGCAGTGACCAGGCATTTGCAGAATTCTGATATTAAGAACACATCAGTAGGTGGGAGAATTCCAGAAAAAATCAGTCACTGGCATAAGACCCGAACTGAGGCGTGTGGCAGAGTCTGGGTGGAACATGAGCGGGTGGTATTCAGGAAGGACTCGGGGTGATGTCTGAAACCCAGGAAGAGGTTTGCTTGATGGGTGCTCTGATCCACACCCTCACGTTACAGATGTGGGCTTTGCTCTCCCCTTCCTGGTCCACAGCTTCACTCAGGGGGCCCGAGTTTGCTGAAGGTGGAGTTCTGGTATTCCAAGCCGCACCCGGAAAGGAATTTGAGAATTTTTCTCTTGGAAGGAAATGTGTGGCGCTCCATCCCTCTGTGTGCCAGACTGAGGAAAGACGTCTTCGTCCAAGAAATTGAAAGGTCTGGCACAGACCCGGCCTTGTCATGTTCTCCCAAGACCGGCCCAGCCGGCCCTGACTGCTTCAACCTAGTGCGCAGTCCAGGGCATGCCAGGGGGCGCGCGTGTTGCAACGGCTGGTCACCAGCTGGTGGCGCTGTTTTGGGGCTGTGGGGCTTGGCGCCTCGCTAGCAGATGAAGCAGAGAGATGGGGCTTGAGGGTCACAGGCTGGTTCTTTCTGGCCCAAGTTCTCTGGCTGCCTGGTGAAGGGGGAATATAAGGAAGCCGCACCACAAATGCCCGGCCAATTCCAGGCACTATTATTTCCCTGCCATGGGCTGTGCCGTCTTAAACCACGAAACTAAATAAACTCTTCCTCCCCTAACTTATTTTCTGTCAGGCATCCGGTTAGACTACGAGAAAAGTCACGCAGGGCGTGACTGAAAACCAGAGAAAGAAAGAAATGAGAAAACGTAGAGAAGAGAAAATGAGAGAAAAGGTGGAGAGGAGAGAAAGCAAGATGGGAGAAGGCCCAGGCTGAGCCGAGACTCAGGGCTCAGGGGCAGAACCTTCTGGAGCCGACAGACAGAAGCTGGTCATGAGCGTCAGCGGGATGTGAGCCTAGGCTGGCCCCGCGGTTGCTGGCTCTGCAAGGGAGGAAGAGGGAGAGACGCGAAGGAGCTGTGGCCTTCCTGTGCCTCGGGAGACCCAAGGAGACAGGGAGCCGTGTGGTGGAAGGGCACCAACCCTGAAACAGGGGGCCCTGCAGGCTAGTGACTGCTCGTCTGGGCCAGCCTGGGCTAATGATTGTGACTAAGAGAAGTGGGGGACCACAAGGAGACTCCTCCTGAAGGAACAAGGACAAATGGTTGGGAAGATAAGGGGTGTTGTGATCAACTTTAAGTGGGGTGTGGGGGGGCTCACATGTGACATGGGAGGGGGCATGAGCCACAAGAGCTTGGGCAGGGCAGGGCAAAGAGAGAAGACGGTCCTGAAGGTTGTATGTAGACAGGACCGCCAGGAGGGCATGGTGTGGGCCACGATAGTGATATCAGGGTCAGACGCGCTGCCTCCTGTTGCCTGGCACGACAGACACGTGGCTCAGAAGATCCAGTTCTCTTTGGACCCCAGGCCTGGTGCTTGAGACTCCGCAGCGTGGCAGTGTTGAAGCGTGGGGGAGTCTGCTCCCCATATGAGCAGGGCAGCAGGGGGTGGGTCCCGCCTTGGGAGGGGAGGGGGGTCGGAAGGTCATGACTTATCCCCTAGGCAGAAGATCAGCAAGGCTTGGTGGAGACCCCAGGCATATGGGACAGGAAGCCGTGACACCGGGACCCAGCAGGAGGGTTGTGAGAGCCTGGGGCAGAGGCAGAAGCAGCAGCATAGAGATTTGGGGAGCTTGGGGGGGAGACAGAAGGACCTGCCCTTGCATTCCAGGCCAGGGCTTGGTCAGGGGGTGGCCAGGAACCCTGTGCAGCCCCCTGCTCCGGAGGTGGTCTAAGCCGGGAGCTGAGGGATCTAGTCACTTCCTGACATTGGCCACAAAGGAAAACCAAAGTCACCCGAGGAAGCAGCCCCCGCCCAGCCTTGAGAGAGAAGTCTTTCCAATTACTTACATAAAGCCGGCGTAAGTGAAGGGGAGGGCTAAGTAATTGAGTTCCACCCCTTGGCCTTGTATCATTAGTGTGGCAAACACAGGCAGATTAATATGCTGTCCTGAAACAAGCAAGCTGTACTAATTGTCCTGGACACACTGATTATGAAACGCAGAACAGAAAAGTCTGTTTTCATTTTGCACCAAGGCGTCCTGCCCGGCACAAGCCAAGTGATACCTCCACGGCCTGACTAGCCAGCTGTGACCCCGGCTGGCCGAGAGCAGCCCCCCAGGCCAGAGCCGCGGTAGATGAGGCCGGATCTCGTCAGCCTAACGAGGCTTATTAATAACTCACGGGCATCCCTGGTTTCAACATCGTCTCCTCTGGCTCGTGGCACTGGGGGGCCGGGAGAGGCTCTCTGGATACCCCTGTAAGTGGATTTTTAAACCGACTCTCCTAGGAGACTACACATGCTGCGACCTGGTCGTGAAGCTGAAGGAATGTAGGAAGAGCGAGGACGCCGCCACACCCACGCCAGTGCCCACCACCGTGCCCTCGAAGCCCTCTCTAGTCACGCCCAAGAGACCACAGACCCCTGACCTGTCGCAAGATGGTTCTGAGCCTCAGAATCTTCTGGAAAACTCCATGACACTGCAGGTGAGGCTTGTGCACCTGGGGGGAGCACAGGTGATGCCTTCTGCACCTGGAGGCGGGTGGGCGCAGGTGAGACCTTCCGCACCTAGAAGGGGAGGGGGGGCGCAGGTGGTTTCTGCACCTGGGGGTGTAGGCGAAGCTTCTGCAGCTGGGGGGGGGGATGACAGGTGAGGCTTCCACACCTGGAGGGTACAGGTGACGCTTTCCGCACTGGGGTGGGGGGAGCAGGTAAGGCCTTCCACACCTCTAGGGGCACCTTCAACACAGCTGACTTCACGGCTGCCTCTGAACCCCATTCCCCTGTCTGTGGGAGCTGCCACTCCCCACCCTTCCCATCCCCTCTCTTGGCCTCTCATGGTTAGAAGACACCGACTCAGTAGGTTAGAATGAGGATCAGACAGGACCAGCGTTGACGGTGACCGTAGCGACAGGGGCGCCCACCACAGACATGACAGGGACAGGGGCGCCCACCGCAGACATGACAGGGACAGGGGCGCCCACCGCAGACATGACAGGGACAGGGGCGCCCACCGCAGACATGACAGGGACAGGGGCGCCCACCGCAGACATGCAGGTCACTTTAGCATCTTCTCCGGTGACCCTCGAACACCCCGTGATGGTCAGCTCAGTCATCCGCTTGGATCATCTATGAGAGGGGTGTCTGGGTGTCCCTGTGGGGGACTGTCTTACGCATTAATCATTAATCGAGGTGAGAAGACCCGCCCCCTGCGGCTGGCTGTGTTCCTTGGGCGGGTCCTGGGCAGAACAGAAAGGAGGAATGGAGGGGCACTGGCGTGCACCCATCCCTGGCTCTCTGGGGTGTGATGGGATCAGCTCCCTCGAGGCTGGCGTTTTCTGCGAAGGAAAACCAGAGTGATCCCAAGAAAGCAGGCCAACTAGCTGTGAGAGAAAAGTCCTTCAAAGTGCTTCCACAGAGCCAGAGGCAGATGAAGGCGAGAGACACATAATGGCCGCTGTGACTCCCCTGCGTATGGACCATACTCTTGAATGGGGAGCCACAGAAACCCTTTCTCCCCCAAGCTGCTTGGCCAGGCGTTCTGTTACAGCAACAGAAACGAGATGGTCACAGCCCCTAGCAGGCGGGATCCCCCTTAAGTCCAATAGTCGGATGAAGACGCACAGCTTGAAAAGACTAGGGAAGTTGCTAAGGTCACATAGCCACGAGTTAAAGGGCCCCGAGGATCACAGAGGTAATCTGTGTGTGCACTTTTGGAAGTTATAAAATTAGGAGAGTGGGGAGCCTCAGAGAAAGCTGCCGCTGCTGCTGCCACTGCCGCCACCGCCGCTGCTGCCGCCACCGCTGCTGCCGCCGCTGCCGCCACTGCCGCCGCTGCTGCCGCCGCTGCCGCCACTGCCGCCCATCTCACAGCCAGCTCCAGGTTCTAAGAAGGCCCTTGGAATTACAGAGAACCCCACTGGCTCACTGGGCCTTAGTGGTCCTGGGTGAAATATTTGTGATGTTTCAAAGCGCCCCAAGACCAGCAGCAGCCACACTTGCGGACGCAGGACATCGCCGGGCCTTTCTCTCCAGCCCTGGAGGCTTCCCTGAGGCTTTAGCACGTGTGGTGACTCGTGTGACTCTAACACCCATTTGCTGATGGCAGACACATGGCCCGGGAGACTCCTGGACCAGCTCGGCTGCCTGGGGCGCATGTGACACCAGTGAAGGTCACAGTGCCATCCCCGAGGGAACTCCAAGTCCCTGGGAGGCTGAGAAAGGCACGGAGCCAAGGAGCACCACCGCCATGGCGGCCTGGCCACGGAGCTTTGCCAAACACTTGCTGTATGCAGACCTTGGTACAGTGCCTGATAGACATGCAAAGTCCAGGGCACACGCCCTGCCTCCCCGGCCCTAGCATGGAGGATTCGGTGGGAATCACTCTTATGCGAGGCAGTCTGTGAGATACCACAATCCTTGGGCTGCTCGCTGATACTCAGCAGGCCTTGAGGGGAGCAATAGGTATGGTGTCAGGGGGTCTTCCATGTAGGGAAACAGTTTGAGCAGAGAGACTCAAAACATAGGAACTTAGGACAATCACGGCAGGGGTACGCATGAAACTTACAGCATGTAATGCCCCAGGCTGCCATGGGTCTCAGTATTTACAACCGTCCAGTGTAAATACGCCTGACTCCCGGCACCCGCCCATGTGGGGACTCTGAGAAGACACCTATATAGAAAGCACCAATGGCTGTCTGTCATGGCAGCCCCGTGGGCCGGACTTAGTGCTGGGAGGAAGGGGGTTGGGCTGGTGTGGACATTAGGGGTCTCTGAGCTCACAGAGTACTAGGCATGGCACAGGTTTCCTCCCACCTCCTTAAGTCACAGACATGGCTTCTCCTGAAGGGGCCCATTGTTCACCTGGGAAGACACTGCGTGATTCGCTCCCAGCGGGAACAAGAATGTAGATCTACAGCGCCGCCCTTCTCGCCCCACCCAGACCTCTTTGGAATACAGAACACAGGGCCCTTGGAGTTTTGCTTTCTTCGGGCGACTTGACAGGATGACTGTGCAGATGTTTGCCTTTCTTACTCACAGTTCCATGGTTTGGTAACTAGCCACAGGGGCTCTAGGTCCTGGTCAGAACTGACCTCCAGAACCTGTGTCATCGATGGGCCTTTACCACTTCGAGCTGAGGTCGCAGAAGAAAGAGACGACCTGCCCAGCACTGTGGCTTTTGCACTCTTGATGGGCTTCCCAGGGCAGCTGGACAGATGTGTTGCTTCTGGGCATCTCCTCTTGCAAACACACTCATGCTTCCTCTGCTCCCATCAGGAGGCCCTGGAGATCCACAAACCTCAGTTCATCTCTCGCTCGCAAGAGCGGCTGAGAAAACTGGAGCACATGGTGCAGCAGAGGAAAGCCAAGCAGCAGGAGCTCGCCCGGCCCAAGCAGCGCCTCCTTCCGGTCCGCGCCAACAGAAAGCAGTTCACGGTCCCCCACCCTCTCAGTGGTAAGCTTCCGGCAACGCCAATCAGGCCGTCTGGAGAGACTGGGGGCGGGGCGGGGGCGGGGCAGGGGCAGGGGGCGGGATCGGGACAATCGGGATAATACCACTGGCATGTGCACACCTCGCTGTCACAAGCCTGCGGGGAGCCAGCCCATCCGGAGAGGGCACAGGGCACCCGCGGGCATGGGACACGGCAGACATCACTTCCCACTGGAGCTGGAAAGAAGCCACGCCGCTGTAGCCGCCAGGGTGGCGAGGTCAAGTTCTTGGCTCCTAACGGATGTTCACAAGCGATCCCCTTTGCTCTTTGTACTTGCCAAAACAGACCTCGGGGTGAGCAGGGGACCCCAGCCCGTCAGCATCAACATTCGTCATCTCGAAACCACTTCCTGCTGTGAGCTCAGAGGAAGGGCCGCCAGCGTGCCCAGCCTTGGGAGGCCAAGGTCAACATGACCCTGGAAGTGGGGCGCTCGCTCGAGGGAGAAGGGATTAGAGGAACCTGGGCACCCTGCAGGGAGCTGGGGACATGACAGGAGCGAGGATGACCTCAGTCTTCAGCATGGAGTTCATCAGCGGACCATTAAACTAGCAAGAACAACAAGCAGAGACGAGGGGAGGCCGGGGACGTCAGAGCACACGGCTTACGGCCTGCCAACCCAAACCTTAACATCTGGAGGCTGAGGAAGCCTCTGCGTATTCCTTCGGTCCGGGAACGAAGTCTGTCTTCCTAGGAAAATGTTTTGGCTCCCAGGAGGTGAAGTCATAACTCTGAAAAAAATCCTTTGGGGCAAATAACCACATTCAATAAAGTGTAGCTCAACACAAGGACCAAGATCCCAGAAAGAGGAGATGGGACGGAGGGAAGGGCTCTGTCATAGATTCCTACTGGTCTCTGGGGTCGTTGGCTAGACTGGGCCCTTCATGCTACCCAGAGCATTATGGGAGAGCTGTCTGGAGATCCCAGGGAGAGTACACTTGAATGAACTGTCATCACAAAAGGGATCTGGCCTCCCCTTCATGACACTTACCAGGGGACTGAGATATGGGAGCCAGCGAGGTAGATGCTCATGATTTGCCTGCTGTGCCCTGCATGTCTTCCAGGGTTTCAAGACGCTGGCAGATGTGGACTTAGTCTGGGTGTGTCCTCCTGGGGGCGTTGCTTAGCCTCTGGCTCAGCAAAGAGCAACTGTTTCAGGCACAGACTTCTCAAGGTGCTGTTGACCACATATCAGTGTCAGGCGTCCTTTGTGGTCACTCTGTGGTCCTTTGGTGCTTCTAGTTCCAGAGGGGAGAGAGTCCATGATGGCAGAGAGCACTTGGTGACTGGCAGAGAAGACATGGTGGTAGAAGCAGGAGGTTACCTTGGAGCCATACCTTGGGGAGAGAGAGGGAGGGGGAGGGGAGGAGGAGAGAGAGGGAGAATGAGGTGAGATCTGCTGATCGAACCTCAAGACCCATCCCTAGTGATATACTTCCTCCATTGAGGCTCCACCTCCTAATGGTCTCATGTCATTCCCAAACACTCAAACACTCCAGCTGGTGGGAGCTCTTGACGTGCAAACCACGATGGGAGGTGACTTTGGGCCATGGTTGGCTGCCACACATCCTGATGCGGTGTGTGCACTGAAGCACAGCGGCTTGCCATCATGCAGAAGCAAAGGACATGAGGAGGAGGAGGCCAGAGTCCCACAGTCCCCTCAGGGATAATAACCCAAACCTTCTACTAGACCCCATGTGTTAAAGTTTCTGCCACCTGCATAGAGCTCCAAGCTGGGGACTCAGCCCTTAGCACGTGAGCCTTTGAGAACCTGCAGCTCCAAGCTCTACCAGGTGCCACACTGAGCAGTCCTTCCATGCAGGCCACACTGATGGCCTGGAATCAGAGGCGATACGGCCTTGGCACCTGTGTGCCACTGTAGTCAATTCCCACGTCCAAGAGGCTTCAATAGCAGAAACAGGCGCTGGGAGACGCGTCAGGGTTGAAGCCTTTGCCTGGGCTGCAGTTACTTTTCTCTGTTGCTGGTGAGACACCGACGACTCCAGGAACTTAAGGGGAGAAAGGGAGGCTTATTCAGCTTAGGATCCAAGGAGAGAAGATAGTGCTCATTATGTCAGGCACCGCACGGCCGGCTGGCAGAAGCTGGAGGCAGCCTAAGTCACATCCACCATGGAGCCTGAGAGCTGCAAAACTGCCAACTGCACGGGCAGAGCCCAGAAGTGGGGTGGAGCTAATCCATCTCAAGGCCCACCCCCTGTGCCTGCCTTCCTCCAGCAAGGCTCCACCTCCTGAAGGTGCCACGACTTCCCAAACAACTAAAACTTCACACACATGACCCTGTGGGGGACAACTCAACATTTGAAACCATGACAACTCGCAAGCAGGAGGACCTGAGTTCAGATCCCAGATTCCAAGTGAAAACACCAGATGGAAAATGACAATGGCGGGAATCTGCACTTCCAGCCCTGGAAGATGAAGCCTGGGAGGTAGAACAATCCAGAATGATTCCCAAAGTCACCCGTGGGCCTCCACAGGCACACAGTGACCTCTTCTACATACACAGCAGGCAAATCATACAATACACATACACAATAAATAAATAAACAAATAAGCAAGCAAGCAAACAAACAAATAAATGCAGAAATATATTCTGTGAGTTCCAAAAGCCAGGAGTCAGTGTTCCCGGGGAGACAAAGAAAAGCAGGCTGCATGCAGTCGCCCAGCTTTTGGTCAGCCTTGGCTGACAGTGCCTCCCTCCAGTGTCTGCCTCAGTTTTCCCATGTTCTTTCCTCCCAAAGACCACGTGTCCCTGCTTCCAAATCTCCTCTTTTAATAACGGGTTGCAGTCCACCCATCCAGCAAGACCACATGCTAACTTAATGACCTCTGGCTGTATTTCCACTGATAAGGTGGACACAGGCCTAGTTGGGAATTTAAACATCTCTGAGCGGGTGTGTGGGGGAGGGCAAAGTTCCCCAGCTAGATCATCCATCTCTAATGTCCTGCCTAAACCAGGCACCTTCACAAATTCATGTCCTTGCAAATGAACATCTGAAGCTTGTATGAGCAGAAGGGATCTGACCCAGGAAGGGTGTTCAGTCATTGAACCACCTTGATGTGCCCCAAATTCCAAGACAACACTAGCCGCTGGAATGCTCTCAGTGGGCAGACTTGGCCAGCTCAGCTTATGGACCATGCCAGCTGTCCCTGAGGTGTGGGTATATTGCGGAGAGCTTCATGTTTGTTTGTGTTAGAGCCATTAGACCCGATCCGTCTGAAACCGGAGCCTCGTACTAGCTCAGGCACGGGAAAGGGAATGTTCGAGGCCTCGTTCCACAAGCCCACGACACGCTTCTTGTCTTCAGCCTGTCTGCTGGCAAGATGATAAAAGCAACGCGCAGATGTTTCCTTCGTGGCTAAATAAATTCATAAACCATGTGCGTGAATGAGCCCCGGCTGCCGCAACCATGCATCTGGTAGGAAGAAGGCTCAGGTTTGGATTTGCACGCTGGGGTAGCTGCCCTAGATTGGGGTTCCTCTGAGTCTTGGCTCAGGGTCACACTTGATAGCCCAGGACCAGTAACTGAAAGGGACCAAGGATCTGGCTGTTTCTCCTCAGCCTTGAGTTCTGGGCGGCCCCGAGGCCCAGAGGCCGATAGTGGCATACGGGCATGTGTGCATATGAACCTGCATATGTGGCGTGTGTGCCTATTAGGGCTGGATCCCTGCTTAGAGGCAGGGGGGGGGGCTTTTATAAACACATGTGGATGGCAGAGGGAGCTGAAAGTAGCTTTATGAACTTCTGACTCCGGTTCCTGGTGGCTAATGGACGCGTCCCCGTGGCCTCGGGGTGAATAGGAACTAGCAGGTGGGCTCTGGCACAGGCTGGGTGGGGAGGAAAGTGGAAGTGAGGGAGGATTGAAGGTGCTCAGCGCAACATGGAAACAAGGTCTGAGGAGATGGTGGGTGGGTGTCCTACGGGAAAGAAACTGCAAGGAGACCAAGGAGCCACATGCGCAGGACTGAGTCTGACCTCATTCTGGGTCAGAAGCAAGGCAGGTTTCTGGGTCCCAGTAAGGATGTGCTAAGCAACAGGCAGTAGAGGCAGAGGTGGGACAGGGCACTGGGATGGGGACACGTGTAGGGGATTCATGACAAGTGGAAAGTGGCGACTGCTGAGTCGTAAGCAACAGAAACAAGGCTCGGAGGCTGGGGCTGCGGACATGTGGACGCCCCAACCCGAGGGCTGTTTCTGTCTTGTTCCCAAGCCGGTGCTGTACCAGGTCCATTCGCTGGAACTGCTGCATGGTACGCAGGGCTCCCCCGTCGCTGTGGGCAGGGCCCAGGGCCCTGGGCGCTGGAGCCAGGTGCAAAGGCAGACATAACCCGGCGCGTTTCAGGCTCGGTCATTGCTTCTGCGTCGCTGCCGCTAGAACCCAGAGCAGACGAGGCTGGGCAGCAGCCCCTTGGGCAGCAGAAGCTTGGTACCTGCACTTAGAGGAATTTGGCTCTGTAACAAGAAGGCGGCAGCCTGCGTCATTCCTGTTTTAACATATACCTAGCTCCATCTTGTGTCCACTGCAGGCTCCCGGACCCGCCTCTGACATTCCCCTCTGGCCTGGGATTCCAGCCACCGAGTCTCCCTGGATGATATCTCATCCACCCACCAGGAGCATTTCCTTCCTCGAAGCCTTCTCCTGGCCAATCCCCATTCCCACCACAAAGCAAGCACTCCTGGCTCTTACACGCTTGTAGACAGCCTATGCCTACACCTTCTTCACTGTGAACTGCAGTCATGGAGGTGCGCTGGGGAAATGCCCCCAGCCTTAAAGCAAAAAACACCCCAGGTGCCTCCTGCATCCAGCGACCCTGGCTGACTTGCAGAATTGTACTACTATCCATATTTCCGAGGTGAGCCAAGTCACAGCCTTGGAAATCACGGTCTTGTAGAAGGACGGAATGCTCCGGAAGGCACTGCAGATTCCCTGCAAAGATCTGCCCTCCCCGATCGCTCAAGTATTAACAATAATTCGCATTCTCAGCGCCTCCAGCAGAAGATGGTGGCAGAACAATCAAAGCCTGTGGTGCATCCCGCAGCCAGCGGAGCTGGGCCACGGCCTCCTCCCTGTCCTCATCTGCCCCCCATGCACGTGTTCCCATCAAACTTAGAAAGAAATGCCTGTGGTCAGTTCTCCCAGCATTAATCACAGAGAAATGTCTAAATGTGCTTATCAGATAAAAGTCAACTTTTTTTTTTTTACTTGATCAGCCCACGGAGCAGGGGGCAAGAATGTGCTACTAAACTCTTTGTGATGTAGAGGAAACGCTGAGGCAGGACACCACTCCGCCTTGTCCTTTGCTTTGTAGAAAAGAAAAAGAAAATGTTTCCACTGAGTAGAATTAGGCTTAAAGGACAAGTTTATCTCCAACGACAGTAGCATAAGGCACAGAGCAGAATCATGGCCTAGAAGAGAATGGCTTTCTGGGAGATAGCTCTGGCCAGCTACCTCAATTTTGTTTTCCAAATGTTTTTCTTTTATTCTATAAAGCAGTCGGCAATCAACCATGCAGCAACTCTAAGGATATAAATCTATGAAGCATCTCACCTTTCTACAAATCACTCCCTTGTATAGTTCTCTAAAAAAAAAAAAAAAAAGAAGAAGAAAGAAAAAAAGCCAGATGCGCCTAGAATCGGAGCAGGTACTTTTTATAAGTTCCTCCGTTACAATGCAGCGGGCTGTGTGCAGTTGAGTGTCGAGCTGTGTGGTCCGTGATTTAACTTGTCATTTTAAAACATATGTATTTCAGGCAGCTTTATTGCAGTGTTCAGTGTTTTTTCATAAAGAAATGATTTGCAAAATGATACCAACATAAGCAACATATCCCTCAATCCACATCCTTACTATTATTTTGGTGAGAACATTTCAGATCTCTGTAAGATACTCCATTGTGAACTGTAATCACCATACCCCACGATTGCTTTTCTGAGCTCAGTACTCTTGGAGAGAAAAAACTTGGTTCCTTTAACGTGTCTTTCCCTGGTCACTCCCCTGCCCTTAATGGCGACAATCACTTACTTCCTTCTATGAGTTCCATTATTTATTTAGAGAAAGGAAGGAGAAAAAGAAAGGAGAGGAAAAGAAGAAA
Organism: Typhlomys cinereus; assembly: GCA_023101885.1. Taxonomy (NCBI): domain Eukaryota; kingdom Metazoa; phylum Chordata; class Mammalia; order Rodentia; family Platacanthomyidae; genus Typhlomys; species Typhlomys cinereus. The sequence continues at coordinate 2,915,938 of JALPQD010000195.1, forward strand.
AAACTGAGAGATCCTGGCTCGTGGGTGGAAGTCGGAGGACAACTTGCACAGGCGCATTCTCTCCTTCCACCAGGGGGCTGGTGCCTTTACCTGCAGAGCGGTCCTGCCGGCCCACGAGCTCAGCTTGTTTAGATTCCACATGTGACATGGCATAGCATGTGTCTTTGGGAGTTCTAATAAACAAAAAATATATCCACACCTATGTTGCGGAACATAGCACAGACCTTTCTAGCCCAGGTTAAATTTACTCCTGTTTTCTTTCCGTGAAACTATCAGAATGAGACTGTTTTCATGGTTGCCTTTTCAACGTTTGATCGCTGTTAAAAGCACAAATAATTTTTGTGAGTTTATGCCACACAACTTCACTGTGTTCATTTATTAGTGAACATTTTTTTTGTTGCTGTCTTGAAAGTTTGTGCATGATAAGATCACATCTTTTTCAAACTGAGACAGTTTGACTTCTTTCTTCTGAGTTGTGTACCCTGCAGTTTTTCTTGCCTGATTGCTTAGGCTATATCCTCTGCTTCTAGAGTCCACAGGAAGTGGCAGTGGGGAGCATTCTTGTCTTGTTCCTGATCTTAGAGGAAAAGCTTTCAGCTTTACAATATTGAATGTAATGCTCATTTGCTCTGTGATCTGTGACTTTTTTGTTTTAGATCTTGAAAGGATGTAGATATTTGTCCGATTATGTTTTTTCCCTGGGCTCTGTTAATACTGAACATCACACTTAGTAGGTTTGTATATGCTGAGCCATTCTTGTTTGGGCATGGTGAATGCTCCTTTTAGATGCCACCAAGCTCAGCTTGCTAGGATTTTGTTCAGGACTTTGACACCTGTGCTCATCTAAACACACTGACTTGTCTATACTGGGCATTGGAACAATGCAGCCACCTGACATGAATTTGAGTGTTTTCTCTCCTCTTCACTGTTGGAAGCATTCGAGAAGGATTGTATGTAGTTGCTCTTTCTCAACTGCATGGTATAAATCAAACACGAAGCCTTGGTCTTTTCTTTGATAAGATTTTTAAAAAAAATCCTGATCCAATATCCTCACTTGTTGTCCTGGTCATATTTTCTATTCATTCTTGACTCCTTTGGAGTAAATTTTGTTTTTCTAGGATTTTACCCCTTTATTTGAGACCTACTTGTCTGGGTTGGGTCTTATGTTTCTTTGTATTCGATGGCGTTTCTTGTGCCTCCTCCCTCCCTCATTATTCCTTGAATATGTTCTTGGGTGTCTACCTGAAAGTCTGTCAGTTTTTCTTTATCTTTTCAAAAATCCAATTTTAGTCATCTAGGTCCTCTGCATTGCTTTCCTGGTCTTTGCCCTGTGGATTTCAGGCTCTGATTTTTGTCATTGTCCTGCCAACTCTGCGGAGTCTGTTCTGTCCAGTTCCGGGGGTGTCATGTTACAGCCTTTGAAATCTTTCTTCATTTTGAGGGTGAACATTTACTCCCTCTCAGAGCTGTTTTGGCTGAGTATCGCGCATGCCAGCGTGCTGCTTTCATTCGGCTTACCTGGGGATTCTTTCTTTAAAAGCTTCTCTTGGGTCCAGTGAGACAGATCAGCTGGTAAGGTGCCTGCCTGCAACCTGGTTACCTGAGTTCAATCCCCGGAAGCCCATAGGGTAGAAGGAGAGAACTGATTTCTGAAAGTTGTCCTCTGACCTCTGCCCATGTGTCATATCATACATGTGCTTTTTTTTTCCTCTCTCCCTCTCTTCCTCTCTCTCCCTCTTCTTCCCTCTCTTCCTCTCTCCCTTTTCTCTCCTCTCTTTCTCTGTCTTAAATAAATAAGATATTTAAAGTTCCTTATTTTTATTGAAGCATCTTACTTAATTTCCACATGTTTGTGAATTTTTCAAAATGCTTCCTTCAAACTGATTTTAGTTTTGTACCATCGTGGGGGAAAAAGATACTTGAAATAATGTCAATCTTAGATTTGCTAATATTTGCACAGTCTTTTATGAGAGTATACTGCCTGACCTTGAGAAGATGTATATTTTGATGTTTGGAAGTGGGATGGTCTGTTAGGTCCATCAGGTCTAAAGCCCAATGTTTCTTTCTCAATTTTCTGTCTTTCACCAATATCCATGGTTGAAGGTGAGCCACTCTAGTCCTCTAGTATTGAATTGTCTTCTTTGTCTATTATAGTTACCTGGATGTTAAGTGTAACATATATATGTTATTTTGAATTTATCCCTTTTGTCTTTAATCATACATTGTTATGTCATTAACTCATACATCATTGCATAACCGATCTTTGCCTTTTATTCCACTTTTACTAGAGCCTATTGTTTTTAGCATAAGTATGTCACTCCTGTTTTCTTGGATTTCCACTTAAATGACATACCTCTTTCCCATCCATGTCTTTTCAAGTCTGTGTGTTTCATTAAAGCTAAAGCAAGTCTTTTGTAGGTCATACACAAATGAGTGTTATTGATTTATTTATGTATTGAAAGACATCAAACTAGCAATCCTCCCACCTCAGCCTCCTGAGTGTTGGGTGATAGGTGTCACTACGCTTGGCTTTTTGCTTGTTTTTTTAATGCATTCCTCCACTCTGTCACTTTTGATTGGAGAATCTAATCCATTCACATTCAGGCTTTTATTGAGAAGTAAGAACTTCCTGTAGTCTTCCTGTTAATAGCTTGCTTTTATCTCTTGCTTTTGGAGCTCCTTTGTTCCATTCTTCCTCTCTTGTCATCTTCCTTTGTGATTTGATGATTTCCCATAGTGATATAGTCGACCTTTTCTGTTTCTTCTTGTGTCTTGTGAAGGTTTTATGCTGTGGTCACTGAGCCTTAGATGAAACAGGGGGTAAATGATTAACACCAGGCTGCTAGAAGCACATCACAACTGTTCCGCTTGCCCATAAAAACTATGAAAACTTCCTATGAGGCAGGCGAGTGGTGGCTCCTTCAAGGCTTGTGTGGGAGAAACTGTCCCCCTCTTCCTTTCTAAAGGACTACTATGCCACGTGACACTGGGGGTTGGTATTTTGTTATTGTCCTCTTCCAGCACCCGGAGAGTATCGTCCCATTCTCTCTTGACATTCTAAGTTCCACTGAGGAATCTGACTTTCTCCTGTGTTTCCTTTCTCACACTGTGCTTGGAGTTCTCTTTTGATTTTTGACGGGGTCCTTCCGACATCTCAGTAGCATCGTCTTTGGATTGGAGGGAAACTTGGATTCTGGACCCGGATGTTTCAGGTTGTTTCCGGGATTGCAAAGTTTCCTCTCTAACTCGGCAAAATCCACTTTGGAAAGTTACGCTGGGATTCTTTGTTTACCTACCCACGGGGCTCTGTGAAGAGCCCCCTGTGGATCTTCCACTTGCCATTTTCCATAGCAATTGGAACTGTGGGGAAGGGGTCTCGCTCTCTGTCTGCAGCGCTTTGGTGGAGCAGTGCTAGGAAGTGACAGCTGAGGACCCCTGGGTCGGTCTGGGCAGCAGGTCCATCGCCTGTTTCCATCTGTGACTGGCTTTGCCTGGCTGGGAGCTTCCCTGGCAACGGGTCCTGCCCAAAGTCATCTCCACGCTGGCACTCCTTCTGTCTATTGTAATGATGCCACCTCGCTGGTGCCCGACACAGTCTTCCAGAAAACAAAGAGCTGGTCATGGTCCTTTTGAAACGTGCTTCTTATTTCACATGGAACAGAGAGAACCCTGCCGGTCACCACGGTGCCCAGAAACCTAACGGCTCTGCTTCCCATACCCTGACTTCCTGTGGGGTCCTGGGGCGGGGGTGAGGGGAGGTCTGCAGCGGCATTGTCACTCACGGGAAGGTTCTTGAACATTTGAAGTGTGCTGGCTACATTCAGCAAACTGCATATAGGACGCCATGTCAATTTAGCACTTTAACTCAATGGCAGGTAAATTTTTGCATAATTATGTTCCTCCCATTTTGTAAGATAAAATTACACAGTGAGAAGTTTCATCGCTGATCTGAAATGTAAATTTCACTGGCGCGATACAATGTCTGGCTGTCAGTTCTCAGGGTTATGAAACCCATAGGTGGGCGTGGCTTTTTCTTACCCTTCCTGCTACCTCTTGTCAAGTAGCAGTGGTCAAGCATGCGCCGAATCACCAGGAGACAGAGTGCGCAGGTGGCTGGGCTGCTCCCAGAATTCCTGACGGGGGATGGCCTGGGGTGGGGACAGAGAGCTTGCATTCCTGTAAGTTCCCAGGCGACCCTGAAAGCTTTAGCACCATCAGCATGAAAACTGAGAACCTAGATGAAGCATCTTCTGCAGACACTGAGACTGAGCCGCATCTACAGACCTTGAAGTGCCATCGGCTCTACTAGCACCTGGTTCTCAGCTCTCTTACTTCCTCAGGGATCTTAGGCGAGTTACACCATTTCCTCCACACCTGCACGCGGGACAGAAGAACTTGTCTGATAGAGGTAAAAGGCCAGGGTACATTGGTGGCTGACATTAGCTCCTTCAGACAGTCCAGTCTCATGACTCCTCCTAAGAACCTTCGCAGCACAAGGTGCGCCCGTTAACTGCTTCTGAGAGTACAAGTCGCTTGTCCCCGGAAGAGTAGTACCTGATAGGAGCCTAAACTGACCATGAGTGGTCTTCATACTCAGCTGTGAGTCAGGCCAGCCAGAGAGAGTCACTCTGTGTGTATCATAACTGCACAGTACTCATGAATGCTCGTATTGGCATCTTGCAGGAGTTCCTGTCATCCTGAGTGAGGATTGGTAATCCCAGGGTCAGATGAAGCTGCCCATCTCAGTCTGAGCCCTTTGCTAGGAGCTGGAAGCTCCCAGGAGGCAGCAGGCATGTGCCTGTTTGGGGGAGCAGACAGGAGTCCTCAGCGGGGTTAGCTTAGAAAGCTTCTTGTCTTGGGCATGGTCAGAATCTGGTTCAGTTGGGGAACCTCTGTCGTGGCTATTGTTAGATGGGGAACCATCTCTAACAGATGAAATTCTGTGTAATAGGAATGATGGATAGTCTCAGTTGTCAACCTGACACCTAGGAGGGAACAGGCTTTCAGGGTCACCTGATGGGGAGCCTCTAGTTTAAGTTTAGTCCCGGGGCCATGCCTGTGAAGGATTGTCTTGATCGCAGGATTCAATGATGTGGGAAAACAGCCCCCAGCCCAGTGTGGACGGGACCACTCCATAGGCTGGGCATCTATCTGGCCCTGAATTCGGAGGGAGAGAAGTGAGCAATTCAAACATGCGTGTGCTGACTCTCTGCTTCGTGTGGACGTGACGTGGCAGCTGCTTTGAGCTGTGGCTTTCCCGCGACGATGGGCTGTAACCTGGAATTGCGAGCAATCAAGCCTTCTCCCTTAGATTGTTTTTGCTGCGCATTTTACCGTGGTGGCTGGAGAGGAAGCTAAGCTGCGTGGCCTATGGCCCTGTGCATCTTCTGTCATCACTGACTTGGTGACATGGGCCGCCACTCAGTCATAGTCTACTGGTTCTTACAGGAGCGAATGGAGCTCTCTGGATCCTTCTGCCCCTCTCTGGACCCCTTGAGGAGTAAGCGGACAATAAATATCACTAGGAGCTTGTCCTGTCGTTGCCTGTCGGGATAGACTGTGAATGGGAGGAGTCAAGAATCCTGGCGTAGTGGTGGACAGAGGAGACATTACCCTGGTCCTCTGGGGCTCATGGGCCGCTAGGGAGAGAGGTGGGCAGGCAAGTAGGCTGTAAACCAAGCCTAGAACCATATAAAAGACTCTAGGCAGGGGGAACGAGGAGGAGCTGAAGGCAGAGATGGTGGGTCCGAGGGCCAGAGGAGGTAAGGCAGGAAATGAATCCAGCATCCGTGTCTCTCCAGAAGTGAGCTTCATCTACGTGTGCTGGGGAGTCTGGGGTCACTGTCCAGTGCTGAGGGGTCTCCCAGAAAAATGGTCTTCAGGAGGGTCCTGGCTGCCATAGTCACAGTGACCCCACCCATCCGAGCTTGCAGAGGGAGCAGACCCTTTCCAGAACTGCGCCTTCCTGGTTCATAGAAACCCGGAAATGGCCCTGTCTTCGGCTGGAGGGAAAGGTCCCTGCTCCCCCTCCACAGCCCCCTTCGGCCTCATTTCTCACAGTCTGTGAAAGCCGCAGCTGTTTCTAGGGACCGTCTGGTGGTTTCTCCTTTCCTCCATTTGTCCAGAAGAGACAGCGTGCCTCGCTGCATTTCCAGGCGGTGATGTCAGCGTCTCTCGTGTGTCTGCACGGTCCTGGGTCCTCATCTGGGTCCACAGACGCACCGGCCTCCCTGGGACTTGCCCCTTCTTGCCGCGGCCCAAGGTCAAGCTGCTCCAAGCGTCACCAGCATTGCAAAGGCACACCATTTCACTTCTGAGGGGCTAATTAGACTGAGATGGACCACTCTGGTTGCCCCCCTCAAACCAATTAGAGGTTCCTCAGTGGTGAGCAGAACAGAAATGATGCACTTATGACTAGTTTGAACCTCAGAAACCTTGGTGTGATTGCCAACAGCTGGTCTTAAGCCCAAGATTAGGGAGGTTCAGGTTGGGCATCTGGTTTGCTGACCCTGATGTGGCTGGATGTTTCTCAGATAAGGGAAGCAGATGTCTAGAAGGTTCTAGAAGGTTCTTCTAAGAGTTCAGGGCAACCCAAGCAAGGCTTCTGGAGAGCATTGTTGTAATAACGTACCTAATGCCTGTACTGTCATGTAAATGACATGTAAATGATGGTGCCAGAGGGAAGTTTTGAGATCAGAGCTGTAGATAGAGATCTACAGGGGAGGCAGAAGTAAGATCCCAACAGCCAGCCCCACTGGGCTGGTGTCAGGGTGGTCCCGCCTGCCCACCAAGCACACAACACTGTCAGCTGTCCACTGAGACCACCTGTCTTTGTGTGCTCAGACACACACACACACACACACACACACACACACACGCAAATACACACATACATGCACATGGCACATTCAAATGCATGAACACACACATACATGCTTGCACATATGCACACATACACATGTGAAGTGGGCTAGACATAAATATCTGCATGCGTTTATACAGTCTGATGGGATTTGGGGACTTGAGTTTTCCAAGAGCAACTTCGGAAGTCCTAGGATCTTAGTACCCAGTTGCTTGTTGCCCTTGGAGCAGGTGGGGGCTTAAGGAAGCCCAGCCTAGCCACATGACATCAGCAGCAGGACTTGGGTTTGTACTCAATAATGAGACAGGTAGAAAACATCAGGGCACTTTCTAGAAACACACAACTGCAGCTCGCCTTAGTGACTTTGGGGCGGGGGGAGGGAGAGGGGGGAGGAGGCCCCTTCTCGGTTTGACTGCAACCAAGTAAACATACCCAGTTTCTCTCTCGCACAGCAGGGAGCCAGAGTTACGTGTCTCGCCAAGGACAATCCCCAAAGATCATAAGCAGATGGAGTGCGGCTCATCTGTCTTTCACTGACAAGGGCAGAATTTCTACTGAAAGACATGCGCGCACTGTTTCAGAGCAGTGTAGAGTGGGCTTCTGTTGCTATAGCAACCCGAAGGAGGATGGGCTTCCTTTGGCTCACAGTGTGGGGGGACACAGTCCATCAGAAGAAGCAGGCATTTCATTTTCAGGGAGCTTTGGTGGCAGGTGTGAGAGCGGCCTCTCACATCTGGGCGGGTCAGACAGGAAACAAAACCAGGCTATAAACTTCAAGGCCCACGTCTAGCAATCCACCTTCTCCAGCGAGGCCCCGCCTCCTGAAGATTCCACAGCCTCCTCAGCCAGCAGCATCACTAGCTGGAGACCAAGTGTTGAAACGCACGGACCAGTGTGACATGTCACGCACTGTCACTCTGCCTGGGAGGGAGCAGCTGGCTCTCTCGTGCTGGACCTGGTCTCCCTCTGCCACAAGGCCTCTGCCCACTCTGTGCAGACGATGGGACTGACCCTCCCAGATCCTGTTTAGCTGGCTCTCTTCCTGGCTTCCGAGCTTCAGGCACATTGACTGCCCAGGCTCAAGGATATAAAAGCTTAGCAGAGCAGTCAGGTGAATGGGTTCTTCCGTCCGGAGCCTGGGCGCCGGCTGAATGCATCTCTTCCAGCCCCAACTTAGCTCATGCCCCATCTGCCTGTTGCACTGGCGCCCTGAGCTCCCCTCTGTGCTGAGCTCAGTCCCTCACCCACCCACCTGCATTGCTGTCGGTGTGTCTCCCCACCCAGTCCCTGTTCCTTAGGGGCCGCTGGGGGCCTCTGTAAACAATGAAAGCCAGACCTTCTATGAAATTCTGCATATAATGCCTTCTCCCTCTCTCTTCTGAAGACAAAGTCCTTAACAAGCATGGAAAGCTCATTAGGCAGGTGCGTGAAATCTGACATGGGTGGCTTCCAACTCTGACGTCTGTTAAAATTGTCTGGAGGCTCTGGTCAGATTCCAGTGCACACGCAGCATCGACAGGAAAGCGACCATCTACTCTTAACTTCTGAACCCTCTGTCACAGTCACGTTCCTACTTCAGCAACTTTCCACTCCCTCTTCCCAAATCCTGCACAGCCAGCTCTTGTGGTCCTTTAGGTCGTTGGTTTAAATATTTGCCCCTTGAGGATGCTTCTAGAACACCGCAGCCCCACTTAACCACCTAGTGGCAATATTAGTGCTTTTCTCAGCTCTGTGACATGGTTAATGTGTGGGAAGACTGAGGTAGAGTCTTGCTGGAGGAAGGCCGGTCACGGGGGGGGGGGGCCTTGTTTGAAGTCGGTAGCCCAGCCCCGCTTCCTCCTGCGGTCTCGCTCTCTCGTTAATGGCTGTAGTGACCAGAACCAGCCTCCCGCTTCTGCCTTCTGCTCTGTCTTCTACCACACGTTTTATACCACAAAATGGACTCTCTCCCCCTGGAGCCATAAGCCAAATAAATAACCTCCTTTCCCTTCATGCTTGGGTGCGAGTGTCGTCTCACACTCCTCACGCATTCATCGTGACATGCGTGCAGTAAACTCACCCTTTTGAACACGCACCATCCCAACCCTAACATGCAAACGGACATTCATGTGCCTGTCACAGGGTGGCAGGAAGCCTACTTGAGCTCCTCTAAGGGGCTTCGGCACATGCTGGCAGAATCATCAGAAACCAGCAAACCAGCACAGTGACCATTTAGGGGCCTAATGTCCTGTCCCCCGCCACTTCCCTCCCCCCAACTCCCAGCGGATTCTCTCTGCTCCAGCAAGGCCAGAACCATTCACAAGCACGCGGTGTGTTTCAGCCACTTCCTCCAGGCCTTCTGCCTCTCACCGTTTCTCTTCCAGACCGTAGGCCCCTGCCATTGACTAGAGGGGCTGGTGCAGTAAGGCACACTCAGAATCCATGGCAATGACCTCCCGGGGGGGGGGAGGTTGAGGCCCCCAACCTTGAACTCTCTTGTGCACGGGCCTGTTTGTTCAGTGCTTGTCATGAGCTGCTGGGAGACAGAGGTGGAAGTGTCCGAGGCCATTCCCCTTGGAGATGGAGGCAAAGTTTCACGGCACCTTCAGGTGCTCCAAGATGGCTTGGGCGGGGGACAAATCTAATTCCCAGAACAGACCACACACAGCTGACTGGAGATTGCAAAAGCCTTCCCGCTACAACCCGTGGTGTTTTTATCACGCCCCCCCCCATTCCTCTGTCTACACTGGTCCCGCCCGAGTTCTGAGTAGCCCTCAAAGAATGCTCATCTCAGGCTGAGTGTGCGTACTGAGCAAGGCTTCTTTCCCCTGATGGCCCAGGACAAGTGGATCTGACACGCCCGTCTGGGATTTTCCTGGGGCCCTGGCTCTGCCTGGCTTGGTCTGGGGCGAGGCCGCAGGCGTGGCCGGGGCTGACTCCACCTGGTGGCTACAATGTGGCCCATTCTCGTGGCCACATCCTGCTTCACTGAGAACATCCGGGTTTCACTTGTTTCTCTTCTGAGTCTTGTCTTCGAAGCCGGCGACAGGACCATGGTCTCTTCTTTAGGGGGCAAGCGTCTCAGCGGGCCCAGCTGCCCTGTTTTCTGCACTGAGACTCCGTGGCTGTGTTCCGAATGTGAGAGGGGGAAATACTTGTTTCTTTGCTTTTTTTGATATCTCAATGAATTCCTAAGTATACAAAACCTTCAGTCCGGCCACTGCCGCAGGGTAGAGGAGAAAAGTGCACCCAGGAGCTGGAGAGAGATGGAGAGAAACACGCCCAGCCCTTCCCTGGGGGTTCCAGGACCCCACCCGTGCTTGGCCAGGAGCCCCACTTCCTGCCTGTGTATGGAGCGAAGGCAGGGAGCTGGCTGTGTCTGGGTGATCTAGAGGTCATGATGGGCTGCTGCTCAGATACACCCTTACGACAAGCTCCCAGGAGCACTCATGAGTGCCAGACCCCAAGTGGGGCTGGGGTGTTCTAGAAGCTTCCTCAAAGGGCAATGGTGCAGAGCCGAGCACCTTGGGGGAATTCAGTTACTGCAAAGGCCCCTTCGCAGCTACTCAACAGGGAAGAGCCCATTGTTGAAAGCACGTAGCATGTTGAAGGTGTTACATCAGCATCGTGCTGATCAGTAGATTCCAATCTCTTCATCCAGTTCGCTGTTCCCTTTGATCCTCAGGAACGTCTCAGTTTCGTAAATCCCACTCGTCAACTGCGGTGGTGTTTTCGTGAGCGACGAGAATCCTATCAGAAGCTGCTTCCCTGTGTCAACACTTGAAATGTTTCCTCAACTTTTTCCTTGGTTACTTTTAGAGGTTTCAGGTCTTAAACAATAGTAAAGTCTTTGCCCCGTTTGGGTTGATTTGGGCACAGAGGGACAGCTAGGGATCCCGTGTTACTCTTTTACATGTGGACATCGGTTTGGCCTGCACCTTTGTTAAAGAGGCTGCCTGTTCTCCAAGTGTGTGTTCAGCACTCCTGGGTGTAGACCGCAGAGCCTCCAAGTCAGCGGGTCAGAGAGATTCTTGCACACACCGTTATAGCAGCTCTATTCACAATGGCTCCTTTATAAAACCAGCTCCGCTGCCCACAACCAGGAATGGAGAAAGAAAATGTGATCTATACACACAGTGGGAATATTTTTTCCAGACATGAAGAATGAAGTGTTATGTCCTTTGCTGGGAGACGGATGCAACTGGAAACAATCATAATTAAGGGAATTAAGTCAGTTTCGGAAAGACAAATGATGTATGCATGTTTTCTCTCATTTGGGAATCCCAGACTTTATAGATACGTAAAATCACTAATGTATAGATGACAGAAATAGAAGTGGAACTGTCTATGAAAGGGAAGGGTAGTAGTGTGGGAAGAATAGGTTCAAAGTTCATTAAATGCTTGCAAGACAATAACCACTTGGAACCCTGTAAATAAAGTCAAAATGAAAAACATCTGAATCCCATGTGGCAGCTTGCCAAATGTACCTTCTGAGACAGAGGCGGTGAGCACACGTGAATTTGACGTCGTCTGTGCCTCTTCGGCTGCTGCAGAGAGGCTGGTGGCCGTTGTGGTGCCAAGGCAGAACACTGCAGAAGTGACGGCTTCCTGCTCTCAAAATGTGTCGGGAATGGCCAGGAGGTTTCCTTGTCCTGGGAGTCCCCACAAAGCCCGGCATGGGGATGGCCTTGCGCTCGGTGTTTTTCCAGACGGAGCGCGGCCACCCGTTGCTAAAGGAAGCAATCGGCAGAGACGCTCCACAAAGCAGTGTTGGCATCCAGTGTGTCTGTCCTGTTTAGCTGATGTCAAGAGCAGCTAAGGCTGGTCAGTTGTCAGAATGGCCACCCTGGAGGCCCACAGCACTGGCCACTGGCTGCGATTTAGAATAAAGAATCACAGACTATGTTCCAGCAGTCTACAAAATTTTACCTGCTTTCTGTTTCTTCCAGATAACCTGTTCAAACCCAAAGAAAGGTGCATTTCAGAGAAGGAGATGCATATGCGATCTAAAAGGTACCTGGCTTTCATGGGGGTGGAAGGAACAGGGCAGGAGGGTTGGGGGACCTGGGCACTGCCCCCCAGGCCCAAGATGAAGGTCAGAGGTCCGTTTAACCGAGGTCCACTTGACCACAGATTTGCAAACCTGACTCAGGTGAGTCAAGTCGTCTGATGATGTCTCTGAGTGGTGAGACTTCTCTTGGCCCACCCTTAGGAGGGTAGGTAGGTCTTGGATTCAGGAGCAATCCCATAATTGGCCCCCGTGCGATCTGCAGACTGGGTCTGTACTCTTGCCTCCTGGCTCTGGCGAGGAGTCACGCTGCCCGCTGCACCTTCGAAGGTAGTTTTACAAGGAGGAGAGAAGCCGTTTCTGGGCCTCGGCAGGGTTCGAAGTTCCAAGTTGGAAGCCGGTGAAGCGTGGGAGCCAGCTGGGCCTCGGAGGGGCCACGAGCTGCCTGGGCTCAGCCCCTGCAGTCTTGGAAGACTCCCCTCCCCCTCCAAGACTTACTGGCAAGTTCTCTCTGCTGAGGCTGGTCATTTATCCAGGACTCCCACTAAGTCTCACCACCCTGAGGCACACAAAGGCGGCCATTCTTTCTGGGACCTGATTTCTTACCAAAGCTTGGTGGTGTTGGCTGTGTGCATAGACATAAAATGTCATTAGGCTGTAGCGAAGTGCCTGGCCTGAGAGGAATTAAAGCAGTGAAGGCACACGGATACCACACTGGGAGATTCCGATAAAGTGGGAAGAATAGTTTTGCTCCTACCCCAGGTCCCCCGCATCTCTGCTTTTACCATGATTATGTTGTTTCCATGGTAATTAGACCACCTCGATAACCTATGGCTTTGAAAGTCAGGAAATCAGGAAATCAAAAGGGAGAAGCTTCCCATTCAAGACCTGACTCCCAGATCGCTCACTAGGGCTAGTAAAGAGCCTTTAGGTTTGAGGACTTTGGTATGTGCCCCATGCCAAAGCATTCTCTCTTCAATGTAGTGAATAAAAACCCGTCAGTCTTCTCTGTTCTGGACCCAAAGCTGCTATTCCACAGCCTTACACACCAAGCAATGAGGATAGACCTTGAAGCAGCCTTAGGAGGCAGCGTTGGCCTAGTATTTCTCAGAAGAGGAAACAGGTTAGAGGAGGACGCAAAAGGGAAAGTTGTGTCACCAGTCTGCTCTCTGTGCATGGCTTGCTGTGCTCCGTGCAATGGGCCCTGCAGGTCTCGGTGCATAGGTCGCTCTGCGCTCTGTGCAGTGGGCCCTGCTGGGCTCTGGTCTGGCTACCTGTCACCTCCAGGCCACTTTCCTCTTTGCTGCGATTGTGTCTTTGCATCATGTTTCACTTAAAGCATCCAAGCAGTGGCAGCGTAGCTCAAGGCCCCTGGTGAGGACCTGTCCCTCTCTCCTGATCCATACCTCTGTGCTGCGCTGTGTCACCTTTCTCCGTGTCTTAAAATTGCCTTCTGTGTGTACTCAAACTGGCGTGTGGCCCCTAACAGTAAGTGGCGTGTGGTCCTGAATGGAAAGTGTCGTTACATTGCACGTTCCTCTCTGTCGTGTGCCGGATGCAGACTCTTGCCTGCCGTGACCTTGGCTTTCTGTGCAGTGACCCTTCAATGGGGTCCCATGATCTGCCAAGGGAGATCTTTAGATCTGGCAGGTGAGAGGTGGGGCCCGGCAGCTTTTGTTTTGAACTCCCGTTTTCAAGGGAGAGGAGGCTTCTGAGTCTGGGAGTCTCCACCTGAGAGCTTTGCGACCAGTTCCCATGCAGTCCCCCCCTTTCTCCTGAGTCACCCCATTCACACGTGTCGTCCACCCGCACGGATGCCCACGGTGTGCCAGGCGCGTCCTGGCCCCCAGGAGCAGCTGTGCGCTGTGTGGTAAGGGACAGTGCTCTAGTGCCCTGTGGCGAGCAAGCGCTATGCATACAGAGGCCCAGGGCTGGGGCTCTACCCAAGTCTGTCCATCGCGCTGAGGTCACATCATTGGACGAGCAGCCCCACGTGCCTCGTGCTGCTGGATGAGGATTGAGCGCGTTTATTCATGCCAGGGGAACAGCCTGGGGCCCACCTGCCATCATTATTTTTACACTTTGCCCTCAAGAACTTACTAGCAGAGCGTCTCCAATTGCACCTGGCTTTCAAACCCAAGAGAAGACAGCGATGATTAACTGCCTCCTGCGCACAGTGACCACGGGCTCAGGGCAGAGGCTCCGCTGTGCCGGTACAACCAAAGCTGCTTGTGTCCGTGTGCAGGAAGCTGGTGTGGAGAAGTGACCCTGCTGGTCACTCAGAAGTTCCCAAGTGTTGTCCAGGACGCGGACAGAGTGCTCATGCCCGGGACAGGTTTGGGAAGCACTTAATCAAGACATGCAGGGGGCATGTTTTTAAATGTTTCAGCATGTAATTCCCTCTGTGTCCAACATTCTGTTACTCCTTTTATAAATCATGGAAAGACAAGATCTAGGGGGAAAGAAAGAGAGAGAGAGAGACATAGAGAGAGAGAGAGAGAGAGAGAGTTAGAGTTATTTGAGCTAATACTCTGAAGAGTAAAGCGTGAGGTTTAGAATCCCTCATTTCAGGCCTGAGGGACGGCCTATCGGGCAAAGGTGCTTGCCAAGCAATCCTGACGGACCTGAGTTCAAACCTCAGAACTCACTCAAAGGTGAAGGGAAGAGCCGACTCCCAAAGCTGTCCTCTGACCCCCTTGAGTGCACTCTGCACACACACACCTGTGTTCTCATATTACACGCGATGTGCACAAACTACACACACATACAAGCATATACACCACACACATCCCTTAGACACATCTCACGCATATACACACATACATACATTCACACTTCACACACACATATACACACACACCACACACATATGTACACATACATAAGCCCCACAACACACCCCTCCCACACCTCCTGGGGATGTCAGGGACGCGCTCCAGGTGGTGGCTCCCCGCGTGGAGGGCCCACATGCCGCAGGGCCTTGCTGCTGCCGTGCTAGTGCGCTCCACGCCTGCACCGCTCTCTGATGCCCTTCAGTGCGCTGTCTGTGTCTGTTTTAGAATCTACAATAACTTGCCGGAAGTTAAGAAGAAAAAGGAAGAGCAGAAGAAGAGGGTGGTCTTACAGAGCAACAGACTGCGGGCCGAGGTCTTCAAGAAGGTAACGGCTTGGCGCACACGGGTGGGGTCCACACGGCGCCCGCCTGCACACCTGACATCTCTGTTTCTCTGCTTCTCCAGCAATTACTCGACCAGCTTCTTCAGAGGAACGCAGTCTGACCCCCACCGCCCTAGGCACCCCACTGACCACAACCTGGAAGACTTCAAACGCTGGAAAAACCATTAAACTAAGCATTACTGTCACATGACAACCCTTCACTTTACTTCCGATTTTTTTTTTCATAATTGAAGCTCCACTTCCTGAACGGCCCCAAGCACCAGGAACGATCCTCAGGCAGGACGCCATGGCCGATCATCTGCTGAGGGAAAATCAGCTCCAGAGAGCCTGCTGGACCGTAATCCTTGCACGCAAACATGTGCTTCGGTTTTGTGGGTAGTTTTCCAAAAAATTTGGGGAGACCTCATGGCTGCCAGTTCCAAAAAAGTGGATCATAGAATATTTTAAAATATGCACCATGTAGTGCGAAAGGCTGATTTTGAAATGGGCAGGTGAGTTACCAGAAACCACCAGCCCAGCCCCTGTTGCGTCTCCCCACCCCACACGCAGCACGAAGCCAGGTCAGAACAGCTGAACCCACGAGTAGGGAGCGATTCCCCCACGCCCAAAGTTCTGATGAGAAAGTGGTTTAGTGGATCCTCCTCTATTCTTTGAAATATTCCTTGTAAAATATGTATCTGGGGAATTAAGAACAAGCTAGTTTTTTGCAACAAAGTGAAAATAAATGTGGATATTTGAAAGTTTACCTATTTCTCTGTCATCTGATCAGTGTGAAACGCCTGCTAAGCCCCCTTCACCACCACCGTCCCCCCTCCTGATCATCGTCCATCTTTGGTCATCATGGAAGAAGGTTGTTTCTCGGGAGCTTGTATGAGAGATGCAAGAACAACTGCAGAGAGCAAGACCTTGAATCACAAGGACCCCAAAACTCACTTGGAGTGGCAGAGATTTTGGAATGTCCAGGAACCCTAGCAACACTCTCCCCTTTCTGAGGTTGCCACCTCCCCACGCACCCCGCTGCATACTGTCCCCCAGTGCTGCCTGCTGGCACACAGACAGACCCCACCCCAGGGCGCTCTCCTGCCACCCCTCGCTGTCATGCCCTGCAGTAGGGTCGGCACATTTTTTTCCCCTCTGTGTGTGTGTGTGTGTGTGTGTGTGTGTGTGTATTCCCGTATGTGGAGGTCAGAGGGCAACTTCATCTATCAGTCCTCGGGCGCCATGTAGTTTTTCTTGAGACCAGGTCTCCCGAGGCCCGGAGCTCCCCAAGTAGACTAAGCACCCACAGCATCCTGTCCAGGCCAGGCTGTCTGACAGCGCTGCCATTGTGAACTCAGGCCAGGGGCAGCCGCCCAGGTTCTGACTTCCTGCCTGCCCCTGGCTCCTACCTGCCTCCAGCCAGGAGAGGAACCTCACAGGAGTCTGAGGGTGTTTGATAATTAACCACCTAGAGGATTGTCTAGGAGGAAAGGAAGGAGACAGGCAGGGATCCCGAATAAAGGGAGAGCATTCCTTCTGATCTCAGTGGACTCCAGGCCCGTTCAGGGGACCACAGAAGTTTCTTGGTGCCACACCTACAGAAATTGCTGCAACCCCCCCTCTGGAGCTTGCCAGAAGCCTTTCTGAGAAGCAGGGGACATGAGTGGTCTTCTGGGAAGCCCCCTTCAGCAGCACCAGCCAGCAAGGCCCCCAGGTGGCATACCTGGGACAGGAGCCCACCGGAACTGGATCTCTCTGGCGCCCCCTACTGGCAACATTGTGCAGCGGCCAAAGGAGGTCTGGTGAAGAAAGGGCTTGGAAGGATTTCACCAGAGCTGATGGGAAGGGTGGATCTGGGGAGGGGGGAGACAGAGAGAATATGAGAATGAATAAAGTCCTGACCTGCCACATCTCCTTACCCCTGCCTCAGTTTCCTCAACTGACGTGCAAATAATCGTGCCTTCTTCACGGGACATGGAGCAGGTAGATGTGAGGCGGCATGCATAGAGGGCTACCTGGGCCAGAGCCAGCATACTGTGTTTCCTGGCATGGATGGAGGCGGGCAGAGGAGGAGGAGGCTTGCCAGAAGATGCTCTGAAAGGCCGCGGTCCTTCGTCGGGAATGTTGGTTGGTAGGTGCTGGTTTTGTGAGACAGTCTCACATGTCCAGGAGGGCCTCAAATCCACTATGTAGGTAAAGGCTGGTCCTGAACTGCCTATCATCCACTGCCTGCTTGCTGGGGCTGCGAGCGTGAGGCCCACGTCCTGGGCCTCCCACACACCCCTCTCCTCCTGGGAACGCTCTTCCCACCTTAGGAGTCACTTCGATAGCAGTTCAGACTTCCTTGATGGGATCAAGGGTTTTTGTGTGTTTTTTCTGGGACAGTCTGGCCTGACGTGCCCCAGGCAAGCCATTGGGTAAGGATACAGTCTGAATCCAGGTCAGTGTCCTGCTTAAGAAACTCCTTTTTCTGGACAGACAGTTTAGGGCAAGGCTGGAAATCCACATTTGGTTTTCTGTCGAACTTACTACTTTCATGTTGTCGAAATTGCTTTCATTGCAGAAAAGTGAATGTTGGATACCCAGCATTCCATTCTTGCTGGAACAAGGTAATCACAGAATATAATAACACAATAATGTTGCAATAAATATTGAAGTCAATGCCTACACAGCCAAAACAACCCTCCGTTCCCTTTCAGGAATGGACCACTATTTGTTGTTTTTATTATTATTATTATTATTATCATTATTATCATTTTATTGAAATCAGACTTCAAGAAAAACTTTGAGGGTTTTGAAAATTCGAACTAGATTTTGCCATTGTAAGAGCAGTCAGCAAATTCTGCTAGGAACATAGGTATATTTACATCTAGGGTGCTTTGTGTCCTGTCTGGGGATCCTTCAAGCAGGACAACATGTGAGAGGTGAGAGTCTTCCTGGGCAGCGTTCATAATCCTTGGGACTGTCCAGGTGGTAAGTGCACCAGCCTGCCCCCCAGTGATGCTCACAGCTTCATGTGGAAGGAGAAATTCCCATTTTGGTTCTGCGTCCTCGCGGCCAGCTGGTAATGGAATAATGGGAAAACAATTGCTTTGGCTCTTCAGCCAGTGTCTGTTGCCAACCCAGCTTCCTGGAAGCTGCTAGATCCCCGGGTGAGTCAGCAAATGCTTGCTCAGAGCAGCGCAGCACTCTGAAAGAACTGTTTGTGAAGCAGCCAATCGTGGAGAGTTGCTGGAGAATTCTGTCTCATGAAGTTCCCCCTTGTCAACGCTTAAACTGGCAAGGAAAAAAAAAAAAAAAACCTCACAGGCAGAGAAGCTGGGCTTTGCATCATGGGATGAGCCAGGGTCTGTGTGTCAGAGGAGGGAGATGCAAAGTGACCAGGGAGGGCAGACGACAGGATGCTGCGGGCCAGCCATTGGTACGCGAGCGTTCTGGCTAAAGAACAGAAGAATGTGGTAGAAAAGCAACCAACGGCCTGGGTTCATGGGAGAGTGTGAGCGTGCACACTTGAGGCAAAGGAAACGATTTGCTGAGAGATTAGAACTAGCCCATCAGCAGATGTGACAAGATAGGGTTCCTTGAACTGGTGCTTCTGTCAGTGTTTGATAATTTCCCACAAAAGCCAAGCTCTGTAGAAAGGGGCTGAATTGTTTTGGAAATGCCTCTGGCCCTTCATGTCCGTCCTGCGGCGTCGGTGCTGGCACTGCCACTCGTCCTGGCTGATCAGACTGAGTTGCACAATGGCTCCTTGAGATTCCATGGGGTCCTCTCTCCCCCACGCTCCTGCAGCTCATGTGGGAGTGGTGAGTTTCTTTCCTTGTGCAGATGCCCTTGGCTGCATAGAATGTAAGTGATGCAGGAACAAAGGCTTTGGCAGGCCTCTGGGAAGCCCCAGGCTTTTCTTCAGGTCACACCCATCGCCTGAAGCACAGATCTGGTGCTGACCCCAGGAGACTGTCTGAGCTTGTCAACTGGAGTGTGCTCAGGGGGAGAGGATGTGAAAGCGTCTGTGTTTTAGTGTTTGCGTGTGGGGGGGTCTTTTCCTCTTGTCTCTCAGACGCTCCTGGGCACATCTGGATGCTGGCTGCCACACCTCTGGGAAGGTGCCCTCCAGTAGCAGCCTCCTCCCACATCTTCGCACAGCGGGCAGGAGCCGGGACCTGCCAGGAGACCGGACTTGCTTGGCTTATCTTACAGGAAGGAGCAAAACCCAAAGGTGGACTAAGGCACCCCTCAGTCAGCGAGCACCTGCCTCCCAAGCACGAGGACCAAGTTCGATCCCCAGAACACACATAAAAAGTTGGGAGGATATGATATGCTTAGAGCCTGTACTAAACAGGAACAGTGGGATCCCCGAGACTTGCTGGTCTGTCTAGCTAGTGATGTCCAAGGTTAGTGAGAGACCCTGTCTCAAAATAGTAAGGTGTTGAGAGATTGAGGGAGACATGTGATATTTCCCACACACACATGAAAGGGATGGGAAGATAAACAGCTAAGGAGATAAAAGATGAAGTTCTGGGGTGTGTGTGTGTGTGTGTGCGTGTGTGTGTGTGTGTGTGTGTGTGTGTGTGTGTGTGTGCGCACTCACATATGTGCATAAGTGTATGTATGCATGTGTGCATGAGTGTGTATTCATGTGTGTATCCAAGTGTGTGTGTGCAAGTGTGTGTGTGTATTTGAAAGGGGGAGACGCTTGCCACGGTGCACAGGTAGAGGTCAGAGAACAACTTTCCTTCTACCTTGTGAACTTCCAAGGGTTAGACTCAGGTTGCTAGTGTTGCAAGCCCCTCTCCCACTGAACTGTCTCACTGGCCACAAATGAAATTTTTGGAATTGTTCTTATTAAATAGCACCAAGACAGATGACATGGGACGAAGGCATTCTTTCAAAGACCCAGAACATCCTTCCTGTATTTGAAGGTTGTAGCCACTGCATATGACCCCAGAGAAGGGCAGTGCCTACCCATCTCCCACACTGACCACAAAAGACAGGCACCACCCTTCCAGCAGAGGTGGTGGGTGGCAGACTTTCCCTGCCTGGTAACGGCAGTGAGGAAGACATGACAGGCTTCTCCATCAGAAATCAACCCCCACTTCCGTCTTCAGTCCACTGAAGTTCCTTGGCATCCACATAATTACAAGGACACGGAGAAATCAGTGGTGACGGGGTCCATACGGCCTGGTC
This sequence comes from Typhlomys cinereus, assembly GCA_023101885.1. Classification (NCBI taxonomy): domain Eukaryota; kingdom Metazoa; phylum Chordata; class Mammalia; order Rodentia; family Platacanthomyidae; genus Typhlomys; species Typhlomys cinereus. The sequence continues at coordinate 2,936,130 of JALPQD010000195.1, forward strand.
TCCAGCGCACATTAAAAGCGTCTAACTACACACAGTCTTTTGTTTCCACTTAAGAATATACCTGAAGGCCAGTTAGGCCAGGTTTAATTATTGTTTGCTGACATAATTATATGTTGTAACCCCAGGCCTGCTCTGCCATCAAATGTTTGTTAAATCAAAATGACAAAGTAACTCGCCATAGTTTTTTTTTGTTTGTTTGTTTTTTCATAGCCTATGACATTTCATTAGCAAGAGGGAGCCTGGCTCTTTACAATGAATGCCAAATACTTTGTATGGATCAAACTGGGGTCTGTGGCTCCAAATATTTCTAAGAGGGTACAGTGGATGGGGGGTGACTGTGTTTCTGCTGAAGGGCTGGCCTCAGACCTGTGCGTTCTCCTGGGAGAAGGGGGAGGACTTCTGGTCCTGCCAACACTACTGTGAACGGGCTCATTCCAAGCAGAGGGCAGACCTAGCACAGAAGGCTGCTGCCCCTTATGCTTGATGCATGCTTGCTTGATGGTTGCATGGTTGCTTGATGGCTTCATGCTTGCTTGTTCATTGCATGCTTGCTGTTTGCACGGTTGCTTATGGTTGCACGGTTGCTTGATGGTTGCATGCTTGCTTCTTCATTGCATGCTTGCTGTTTGCATGGTTGCTTGATGGTTGCATGGTTGCATGATGGTTGCATGCTTGCTTGATGGTTGCATGCCTGCTTGTCGGTTGCATGCTTGCTTGTTGTGCTTGCTTGTTGGTTGCATGCTGCTTGATGGCTGCATGTTTGCTTGTTCATTGCATGCTTGCTTGATGGCTGCTTGCTTGTCGGTTGCATGCTTGCTTGTCGGTTGCATGCTTGCTTGTCGGTTGCATGCTTGCTTGATGGTTGCAAACTTGTCGGTTGCATGCTTGCTTGATGGTTGCACGCTTGCTTGTCAGTTGCATGCTTGCTTGATGGTTGCATGCTTGCTTGTCGGTTGCATGCTTGCTTGTTGGTTGGTTGTCCTTTTTTTCTCACTAAAGACTAGCTCAGGAAAGCACTTCAATGCAGGTTCACATGCACCATTTACCAGGCCTGAGCCTCTCATGCTTTCTGTTGGTCTCAGGTGCATGGGAATAAGCAAGAGTCATTTCATGTCTCACTTCTGATCTGGCCACCTTAGAAGCTTCCACTACAGATGGGAGAGACCTCCACAGTAGCATCTTTGGAATCAGACAGGTCCACGTGGCTTAAAGGCGCTCGCTGTCTGTTCAAGACATAGAAGCCCACCAAGGCTATGTGTGGCCTTCCACGCTCTGCTGTCGTGCTTTCTCCTTCCCGAGATGGCCTCAAGCTGCAACAAAGGTTTTCTGAGGAGTTAGGAGTAAGACTGAACCGCGGGTCTGCTCCAAGAGTGCCCGATAGCCACGGGCCTGCTACGGTCTTTTTCTGCTTGCAGGGAAATCCTGTGGACCAGCCGGTAGACTCGTGCTACGCTTCTTCCTCAAAGCTCTTCACCCTGTGGATGTGTCTCTCATTGATGTGACCCTCAGGCTGCAAGGCTGTGGACAGCCTCTGGTGTATCCCTAGGATCCCCCTTTACTTTAAAGAACACTCAGGGGAGGAATCAGGTACCCACATGCTGTTTGCCTTCTCAGCGAAGGTCCGAGCAATGTTCAGAAGTCGGTTATTTCCTTCCACCTCGTGGACCCCAGGGATTAAACTGAAGCCAGCAGGTTTCTGCGCAAGACTGTGGAGCCCTGTGTCTCTCCCCAGAACCGCAAAGTCTTCAGCTGACCCCTCGCAGCAGGTTGCATGAGTGTGCAAAGGAAGGGACGACGCAGGGCTATTTGGGGATTGCTCTATAATCATACACATTTTAGTGACTCCAAATGCTGTCATCTGTGGGCCAGGATACCTCGAATCTTCAAAGAAGTAGAAACATTTGCCTTGAGAGCTTGTATGCCAAGCAGCAGCCTGTAACACAGAATAAGGAAGGATCAGGTGGGCATCTCGTGATGGTGGACTGATGACACGGTGGCTGGGCCATGCTCCCTAGTAAGCAGCGCCAGGAATCCCAGCCGCCTCACTCCTCCAGCACCAGCCTCTGGAGTTCAGCTTCTCTGTGACGTCACCAGCCTCCTGTCACTCACTCCTTCTGTGTCCACCTGAGGAAACCTTGCTCAGGTTGTCTCCCTAGAGTCATAGGTCATGGAACAAACAATACACCAACACAAACTGACAGTTTGGGACACTGTCTATGGTAAGGAAGCCCCTTTCTTTCTTTCTTTTTTTTAATATTTATTCATTTGTGGGGGGGGCACTGTGTGTGCCTGTAGAGGAAAAAAGATCACTTTGGGAATCATTCTGAATCGTTTCTACCTGCAATTTCTGCTTCATTCTGTGATTTCCCAGGTTCTGCCCATCAGGCCGCCACCATTGCCTCCTGGCGGTTTTATATGGGACCTGGAATCTGAACTCAGGACCTTCTGTTTTTGAGGAAGAATCTTAACCCCTGAGCCATCTCTCCAGCCCCTTTTTCCTTTTTTATAAACAGTATTTAATTTATTTATTAGCAAGAGAGAGATTGAGGACAGGGAGAGAAGAGAAAAGAATGGAAGGCAAGGGAAAAGAAGAGAAAAGAAGGGGAAAGAAAGGAAGAAAAGGAAGGAAAGAAAAAAGAAAGGAAGGGAAGGGGAAGAGATGGGAAGAAAGAGGAGAGGAGAAAAGAGGAAAGGAGAGGAGAGGGGAGGGGAGGGAAGAAGAGGGGAGAAGGGAGGGGAGAAGAGAAAAAGAGAAAAGAGAAGGAAAGGGGAGGGGAGGGGAGGGAGGGGAGAGAAGAAGAGAAGCAGGTACACACGTATACACATGTGCACATGCAAACCTTGGTGGATGAGTGGAGGTCGGAGAGCAATTTTCCTTTCACCATGTGGCTGTCAGGGATAGAACTCAGCTCACCAGGCTTCCGAGCATGCACCTCGCCAGCACTGAGCCATCTCACAGGCCCGAGGAGGAAGCCCCTTTACTCAGTGCCATCCACCTGCCTCAGGCGGACCTTCACAGTGGACACCGACACATCGGGTACAAAGGTGACCTACGTGGATGGCAGGCAGGGAATGGAGAGATGCGCTCAGCAGCAACCGAACCCGCGAAGCAGAACCAAGCCCCCCAGTCCTGAGCTTGCCCAGGTGACATCGGTGGGGGACGTTTCACAAGATCCCATCAGACAGGGCCTGGGCCCGCTGAGATGCCGAGAGACAGTGTTCTCTTCCTCTGTAGAACACACGCATCTCCTAAGTACATGTATTATGAGTGGCCCATAAAGCATTCACGTCACCTAAAAGTGCATTATTAGCAACGTCCTCTGTGAAACACACGTCAGTTTCTCCAGACACTTGCTTGAGAATCCCAGACTCCCTCTTTCTTGGAGTCCGGGGTAAAAGAAAATTCTCCACATGCTGGTTTGTGGTGATAAAGAGAGTTCTCGACTGTTTAGTCCAGGAATACAACACAGTAAGCATAACTGTCCAAAAAGCAAGATTTCTGGTCAAAGATTGTTTCTGAGGGTGGAGCGGGCACAGAGACGGGCAGTTGCTGTGTGTTTTCAGAACACACAAGTGCTTTGGCTTCCCTTTCTCATATTGGATCTCGAGCCTGGGAGCTGTTCCGAGGTCCACCCCAAATGAGATTCCTATCTCTAGCGCGCCTGCCCAGCTCACCGTGAGACCTTCAGTGACCATCGGCCCCTTGCTTTGAGCTTAGGCACACGGGTAACACACAGATGGCACAGAGCTCGGGCCTCGCTCTTGGCAGACAAGCTCTGTATTTCAGCCGCGGGAAGTTCAGCATTCAAAGGTCGTGCCAGAGTTCAAATCCTGAAGAGACGAGAGGGAGACATGAGCTCCATCTTGACTTGGTGGTCCCGTCATAAGACCGCCAGGCTCAGGGAAAACCTGTGTGCATTCGCAGCCGGGGGACATGGTGTAGGCTGGAGTAGCGGCCACGTGGCAGCTCTGTCCTCTGAGAGCCGCTAGATCCATGGAGAACATCACACCTACAATTCTCGTGTGCAGCCTGTGAAAGATTTTAAAGTCATAGACCACCCTGTGGTTTCAAAAAGCAATGTCTCCGATAGGCTTGTGTGTTTGAATCTTGGACCCCCACGGTGGGTAGCACTTTGGGAGGTTGGGGAGCTTTGCAGGAGGAAGATGTCCTCTTGGGACAGGCTTTGAGATTTTGTGGCTCTGCCCACTTCCTGTTCCCGGGCTGCTTCCTGAGTGAGGGGCGGTGCGGGGAGACAACCTCACGTTCCTGCTGCCAAACCTTCCTGCCAGCTGCCAGGTCTCCCCAGCCACGGTCCTTCCAGCGCTGTGAGCCCAGATAAGCTCCTTCTGTCTCAAGGAGCTTTGGTCGGGCATTGTGTTGCGGCGACAGGAGCGCGGAGGCAATCATGAGGGGCTGGGTACCTGCTGGTGCTCCGTGCAAGGTACGCCTGGCACGCCCAGTGGGGAACGCAGGGGAAGATGTAAAGTAGCTCATTTTTATGTGGCCCCAAGAAAACATGGAAGGCAAGGCCATTCCTGTGATGTGAGAGGTGGTAGAAGGGAAGGAAAAGAGGGAGGGAAGAAGAGATGGACAGAAAAAGAAAGGGAGGGGGGAAAGGAGGGAAGGAGGGAGAGGGAGAAAGAAAGGGAGGGGGGGAGAGAGAGAGAGAGAAAGGAGGAAGGAAAAAAGAAGGGAGGCAGGAAAAGGAAGAGGAAGTGTGGAAGGGAGGGAGGTAAGAAGGGAGGGAAGAGAAGGAAGGAAAGAAGGGAGGGCGGAAGGAAGGAAGGGAGGATAGAAGGAAGGAAGGAAGGAAGGAAGGAAGGAAGGAAGGAAGGAAGGGAGGAAGGGAGGGAGGGAGGGAGGAAGAGAGGGAGGGAGGGAGGGAGGGAGGGAGGGAAGGACAAGTAAAAGAACTTAGATTTGACTAAAGAGAAATGAGAAGCTTCTTGCTGTGGTATGAAACTAACTCCCATCCCAAGTTCACAAGAGATTTCATTGGCCATGCAATGATGTAAAGAGGGGGCCTTTAGGAGACCAGTGGATCTTCAGTCTTAGGAGGCTCTCGGGAACAGGGTTAGTGAGCCTAAGAGAGAGGCCTGAGGGGGCCACTCATCCTTCTACCATGGAAGGTGCTTCCAGGTTGCAAGGAGAACTATAGAGGAGGGTGGGGAGAGAGAGAGAGAGAGACAGAGACAGAGACAGAAGAGAGAGAGACAGAGACAGAGAAAGAAGAGACAGAACAGAAAGAGAGGGAGAGAGAACCTTCGCCAGACACCACATCTGGTGGCGCCTTGGTCTTGGCTGTCCAAGTCTCCAGAGCTATGAGAAATCACCTTGTCCAAACTCCGGCTCACAGGCAGCGTGGGCCGACGCCTGTGTCAGCATTAGAAGCAGAATGAAGAAGGCAAATGAGAAAAGGGAGCATATTCTGGAAACTGCATGAGACTGGGTGTGCGCCTTACACAGGCTCCACGCAAGCCCAATGCACGAAGGATCCCCCCTCCCCCCAGAGAAAAATGGCCCGAGGCCTCAAGCAATCCCTTCACAAAGCTCTTCATAGGAGCATAAACAGATCAACCAACGCCCTGAAATAAAAATAATATGGCAATAGTTAAACCTACAAGTGCGTGTGTGCATGTGTCTGTATATGCGCTCATGCGCATGCGTGCAGGTGCACATGTGCGTGGTAAACCTTGGACAGATGTCGCAGGTCACCCTAGGGTGCCATTCCTCAGGAACTCTCTGCTTTGTTTTTTGAGGTAAGGTTTCACTGGGACCTGGGGCTCTCTGATGAAGCTGGCGTCTCTCGCCAGTGAACCCCAGGGATCAGCCTGTCACTGTCTCCCCAGAGCTTGACTGTGTGCATCGCGCATGCCTGGGGCTCGTGACTGTGCAGCGCGCATGCCTGGGTTCTCCAGCACTTTACCCGTTGAATCACCGACCTATTATTACACACCTATTTTGATTTTTTTGAAGATTCAAGGAAAACCTGCATGGAATGCTCAGAAGACAAGTGTCCTCCGCTGGAGAAGGGATGTTCTCTTCCCAGCCCCCACTTCTTTGACCCACACATCTTGGAGGGCAGCTGGCTGGGATTGGGGCACGGAGCACACCACGGTGAAGCCCAGGTTCCCAGGAACGGAACGTGGGAGTCCGAAAGGCAAAGAGTTGGGGGGAGCGGTAGAGGGAGCTGCTGTAGAAGAGGGCTCCTGGATCCTCAGGTGTGCTGAGGTAGCTGTAGGCCGGGCGCTTTCCCAAAGCCTGCAGTAGACCTACATCCCCTGTGACTGCAGAGTCCCCCCAAGTCTGCAGTGGACCTGCCTCCTCATTGACTAGAGGGTTCCCCCCAAGTCTCCAGGAGACCTGCATCCTTATTGACCGTAGTGCCCCCCAAGTCTGCAGTAGATCTGCATCCTCATTGACTGGAGGGTCCCCCCAAACCTGCGGTAGACCCACATCCTCATTGACTGGAGACTCCTCTAAGTCCGCAATAGACCTGCACCCTTATTAACTGCAGGGTCTCCCCAAGCCTGTGGTAGACCTGCAGTCTCGCTGACCATGAGCTCCCGCAAAGTCTGCAGTAGACCTGCACCCTGTGAGCTGCTGAAAGCAGACGTTTCTGGCGCTGACAAGGGAAGGCAGCGTGAGGTGGCACAGACCGTGCACGTGCTGGGCAGCTGTGCCCACGCCAGGCTCTCAGATAGGTCTGCACCTCGACAAAGGACTCCTGGGGGAATATTTCTAAAGATGACTGAAGACGTATGTCCAAAGACGCTTATGGAAATGCTTTTATTTTCTGTAAAAAATTAGGAACACCTTAAAAGTGCCACAGGGAAGAAATGAATTCCATCCATGGGAAGGTATACAAAGTCAAAGGTCAGGACAGTGTATCTATGACATATCAAAGCCTGGCAGAGAAAGCTAGCAAATATGAATCCTTAATCAGAAGAAATAGTGGTTTGTGCATTTGAAAACCCTGATAGGACATTATCGAAACATTAATTATTTCTATTTTTAAGAAATATCACATTTATAAGTTTACAAGTATAACCTACCAATTAATATTTTGTTCCATGTATTATCATTATTTTATTCCATACATGTAATCTATTTCACATAAAGCAATGTAACTTACTTGGTATATGCATAAGGATGTATGAATATGATTTATATGATAACACTTAATTTTATATACTATGTGGTATATATTCACATGTCTATGTGTGAACAATATGATATATAAAACATTGTAAAATGTTGCCTGTGTTGTTTTCTTTAGAATTTCATGACAATTTTTAGAATCTGCATCCTTTCAGCCCTAGGAACCGTCATCTGGCATTTTACTTTTTCCCTGTTATTACTTTATATTTCCTGAACTTTCTGCCTTATAATCAGATATAGCAATATATGTTATCTTAAGCAAACCTCAATTGCTTAATCTCTCAAATTTGTAATGTTTCAGTGAGCTGGTACAATTCTTTTGAAGTCAAGTTCAAAATTCATACAGCACATTGGAAAGTTTGCATTTCTTTTGAAATAAGAGCTGCATTTCTGGACTTCTATTTTAAGAAACTGCTCTAACATTTTAAAAGGGCACTGGGCTCAAAATGGTAGAGATATGGATAAGCTAAATGTCTTTGGAAATGGGTAAAAGGGATGATGAAGATGGCACAATTGGATCTGAGTTCACTCTCCAGAATCCATGTAAGTAAGCTGTGTCTGGTGGGATGTGGTCCTGTTCTTAGTCCTGGGGAAATGGAAACAGACAGATCTCTGGTCTTGCTGGCCCCAGCCTAGCAGCTTGGCTGCAGGCCAGTAAAAGACCCTGTCTCACAAAACAATTTGCCAGTTCCTGTGGACCAACACCCATGGTTGACTTCTGGCCTCACGTCCTTACACGCATCTACACACTTGCACATACATGACCACACACACACATACAAGACAAAGAAGTGGATGAAGAGTTAAGATGGGTCTACTAGCCTTCTTCCCAGGGTGCAGGTGGGCTCTGGGCCCCTGTCACCCCTGAGAACACCAGAGAAACTAGCCTGGGGCTCTCGGGGCACAGAATCAACAACTTGGACACAGGGTTCTCAGAGAGACCAGTCCAGGTTGTGGCAAAATTGGTCGTTTCTAATACAATGGCAAGTTTGCAAAGAAAGAAAAAACTTTTAATTTTTTTAAAAAGTTCAACACCACTCTAAAAACACCGCTTGAAGAAAAAAGAAAGCCACGGGCAGTGGGGGGTAGTCTCCAGGCCGAACGAAGAATCCTAGCAGTACAACATCCCCAGGGACATCTCTCTTCTTAAACTCAGAGAGGCAAAGAGCCGCAACAGGGTTTGCAAGCCAGCGAGCCCCACACTTCTGTGCCTTTGGGGTCAGCCTGGAGGGGTGAGGCAGCTGAAAGCAAAATGAGACCCGCTCCCCAGGAATAAACCTCTGAGTTCACTTATTAGCTTTAAAATCCCTTTCACTCGTACCAAATGAGATCTTGGAGGAGGTGACATTTGAAGGTTTCAGTGGCTCGGGAATAACAAAGTCGGCCATTATGTTAGAAAGAGCAGGTGGGCTTTGATGTCTCACAGGGCGGCAGACAGAGCGACCAGGTGGAATTAGGGCTGGATTAGGCAGCGCGGCTCAGGGAAGAGAAAGTGCTCTCTACTTTCACGCTGGGGTCTAGAGACAGCGTGGCCCCTCGATGCATGCGCGGCCCACTTCCCTCCTTTTCAGCACAACCGATCCCCCAGTCTGGAGTCAAGAGCAGGAATTGCCTAATTATTTCTGAAATACTGTCCTGGAATGCTTGTGACCAGAGAGACGTGCCCGCTGTCCCTGTCCTCTGTGTGGGAAAGAGCCAGAAAGAGCACCCACCTCCCCCCATCCCTGAACAAATTGTGGTCATCGCAGCAAAGACAGGCTCATCAGGAGCTGGCACGGAGCTGGCAGGGGTGGGGGCATTTGTCCTGGCTGGATTCCAAGGGATGGAAATGAACTCCCCTCACAACTGCCTGCTGCACGTTTAAGCAGCTGCTCAGAATTTGAGCTTTTAAGGCAAACCTAGAACATAAAGCTCCCCATGGCTCCGAGTCTAGAGGGTGTGAGGTCAGCGTGGCACACCTGTGGACTTCCGTCTGGCTGCCAAACCTTGCTTAGGAGTTGATGATAAACGTGCATGTTCCTCGTCAGTCGATGTCAGTTCAGAAGGTGGTGGAGTGATCGCCATGCCTCTGCGGAAGCGCCAAGGAACCTGCAGTGGGCACCAAGGTCCTGACGGGACGCTCCTCCGGTGCAGGACAGTGTTGGCGGGAAGCCTGACTCTTTGCTGGGGTGCAGAGGGCTGGCCACATCTCTGGGAGGGAAGCTGTAAGTCACGTGTCAAGAAACGATCTGCTGAAGGACACAGCGACCAGGTGAGAGATCTAGTGACCAGATGAGAGATCCAGAAGCTTCTCTCCAAATACTTCAGTAAGGGTGGAGCGTCTGCAGGCCCCAGTTCCTGCTCAGGCAGGAAATGCATGCACGCAGCCCGTGCTGACCAGCCTGTGCTCACCGGCCCGTGCTGACCAGCCCGTGCTGACCAGCCCGTGCTGACCGGCCTGTGCTTTCTTCTGCCGGGAAGCCGCACCACGGCGTCCCAGGCTAGTCCTGTGCACTCACGCTGCCTCAGAACCTCTACTCTTTGAGGACGTGCCTCCTGGCCCCTGCCACCAAATTCCCACACCCCGGGTGACCTCCATGTAGATATTCCCACCATCTGATTAAAATTCTCAAGGACAGGAAAGCCAGTCTGTCGGCCTGGGAAACTATCTGTGTCTGGTCTATAAAAGCAGGAAGAAATTGGCGATAAAGAGCTTGTCCAAGGCCGAGTGCCATGGCGCAGGTTTGGAATCCAGCACTAGAGAGATAGAGACGAGATTGAGGCCAGCCAGGATTTCATAGCAAGACTCTGTCTTAAACAAGCACGCCACCAAATGAATGAATGAATGAATGAATGAATGAATGAATGAAATTGTCATAGTTAGGCACAGGTGTCAACTTGACTGTTGAAGGCTTGAGCTTTGCAGTTATGAGCGTCACCGTCTCTCGCAGGAACCCTGCCCCTGCCACTTGGTGCCAAGCTTTTGCTGCTCTCCACAAACCCTTCAGTACCAAAACCAGTACCACCTGGGGGATGCTGCCGTCCACTCGGGATGGCTGTGCCGTGGACCCCCTTGAGTGGCAGACGGAAGTCGCCTCTGGTGTCCCCAGCTTCCTCCATCTCTGCTTCACTGCTGGGGTCAGTTGAGGGGCATTCTTACCTTCTGGTGGTCGTGCTCAGCCCTGGCTCATGGCTCTCCCAGACCTGAATCAGCAATGGGCCACCAGGTCTCCCAGAAAACCCAGCTCTGCCCACTCGCTCTCTCCTGCCTCTGTCCCTTCACGCTCCTTGACATCAGTCTGGTAAGGCAGTGAGTCACATTCTCCAGCCCCTGAAAATCCTAGATAACTGCTCCAATTTAGTCAGCTGACCACCAGACCCGCCAAGCTGTACTGTCCCAACAAGCCACCTCAGTGATTCATAGGATCATGAAAAAAGTGTTCTTAAGAACTTCATTTTGGGCTGGAGAGATGGCTCAGGGGTTAAGACACCATCTTGCAAGCAGAAAGTCCTGAGTTCGGATCCCAGGTCCCACATAAAAATGCCAGGTAGACACAGTGCCTGGTGGGCAGAACCTGGGAAATCCCAGAGTGAAGCAAGGAGGCAGAAGCAATCCCGGGATGATTCCCAAAGTCCTCCACAGAGACATACAGTGCCCTCTGATACACACACACACACACACACACACACACACACACACGAAAAGTAAATAAAAATATTTAAAAAAAAAGAACTTCATTTTATTCACCATCACTATTATTATTATTATTATTATTATTATTACTATTATTATGAGGAGAGGGTGTATGTCACAGCACATGTGTGGAGCTCAGAGGACGGCTTTGTGGAGTTTCTTTCTTCCACCATTACATGGGCTCTGGGAGTTGAACGTCAGGTTGCCTGCTCAGCAGTCTGATGCTTCTTATTTTTAGACGGCTAATTTTTGAGTAGTTTAGTATGTGGTTAAAAAAAAACTGGCCAAAATATATTTTAAGAAAAAAATTGTCACTGCAGAAAATTTTAATATGAAACAAAAGTCACCCATAATTCCATCGACCCAAAATAACCAGTACAAATGTTTTGCTGTATTTTCTATGATTTTTATAGCCTGTTATTTATATAGCTACAGAGGGCAAGAATAAGAGAGACAGAGGGGAGAGAGAGAGAGGCAGGGAGAGAGAGAGAGAGAGAGAGAGAGAGAGGGAGAACTATAAATGGACACGTGACGGCCATCCACAGTTTCTGTGCCTTTTTTTTTTTTTCCATCTTCTGTCCCTTGTATAATCAGCATTATTTCATGTGGCTGTTTCTGGGATGTATGACTCTCCTTAGACTTGGTCGCATCTTTCAAACAGTTTCCCCAGCTAACACGTAACGCTCCCTGTGCTAAACCCCTCTTTCAAAGTAAGAACCTGTGGATTCAGGTTGCGGTGATGAGCATCTGTTTCAGAAGTGCCTTACACACCTCTATCACAGCTCTTCGGTGCTCCTGGTTTTCTGAGTAGTTGACAGGAGTCTGAGCTTTGGAAGGTCCAGTTTGGCCTTAGAAACAGGAAGCTGGCTTTGCTAGCCTGGGCTTCCTGTAACTATGAACATGTTCCTCTGCTCCAGGACAGGAAGTGGCTGAGCAGACAGGAAGAGGGGCCTGCATGGAGCCCCTTCCTGGACCCGTGTTTCCTTCCCCTGGCTTGCTGAGGCAGTAGATCTGGCTTTCGGGGCAGCTTCCTGCGCGCCATGCCTTACTTGGCCTAAGCCATCGGAGTGTAGCGGCTGCTGTGTGTTCAGGGCTGGCCACGTGTGTGATTGGCACTTCCAGGAAGTGTGGCTCGGAAGCCACAGACAAATCCACGGTCTGTCCCTTCAGTCCTCAACCCACAGCACTCAAGGATTTGCTCTGCTCTGGAGAGTCCCCCCTTCTCAATTCCTTCACCCCCACATCAGGCACCTGTCACTCAGCCCCTCCTCCCGCCTGCCTCCCCTTCTCTCAGCTCTCTTTTCCCACAGATGCTGCCCGATGTCTGGGCTGGGCTGGGCTCCTTCGCTGGCTTTCCTTCTCTCCCCGATGCGTGGCACCCAGGAGTCGCCTGGAAGAAGCAAACCCTGCTCTGCAGCCCAGCGATCCACAGCCTGTCCCCAAGGGAGGAGCAGGAAGCACTCACGCTCCCGTGGTAATCAGCTTTTCCAGCCTCCGCTGATAAGGGCTATCATATTAAAATTCCGAGGAGACATCTGGAAGCAAGGAGGCCTGGCTGGGATCATGGGTCACCCACGATTCCCTATCAGACCCCACTTTGGCCACTGAGCCTTTGTAAGATTTCCAAGGGCTCATCTCAAGGAGATAGAGCTGGGAGCCCTGTCACTGGGGCAGAAGCTGAGGAAGCTCAGGGTATTTGCTCAACAGCGAGCATATGACCATCTGCCAGACAAGTCAGAAGCAAATGTGAGCCTAGAGTCAGTACAGAAAATGCATTAAGGAGCCAGAGAAATGCAAGGAAAGGCAAAAGCCTAAGCTTCCTCCCTGCCAGCTGAGGGGACTGAAGAAATCTCTGGAGCTAAAAGTACTGGGTGTTTCGCTAGGTGAGCCTCTCCCAGCCCCTCCCTCCAGCCCCTCCTTTGCCTTCTGAAGCAGCCTTTGCATCAAGAAATGTTCACTGGCCGCTCACAACCCAAGCCGCGGATGACCGTCCACTGCAGGACCACTTTGCTGAAGTTTAACTAAAGCTAATTATTTGCCTGCAAGATGGGCTGTTTTGTTAATTGCTGCTGGACATACTTATCCACACAGACACCCTGGGTTTTGAGCCTAACAGTAAATTCTTCATCCCCCATTGCACAAATGCCAGTCTTTCCATGGCTATGTCTGTTGGATATGCAAAATAGCTTCCTGGGGTTGGGGGAACCCTTTTCCTCCTGGTCACTGGGCAGAGCCAGGCATAGCACGCATCAGGTCTTCATCCCGGGCTGCTCCTGGCCTGGGCAAGTATTCAAAACCAGAGTAAGGACTGTTGGCCATGGTCTGTGCAAAATGGCGACCAGAGGGGAGAAGAGAGACCCTTTTTAACAGATCCACACTGGTACTTCCGTGCGCCCGCAGAGCAGCCCAACTTGTTCCTAATCCCCCTAGGGGAAGGGGGTTCAGAATTTAAGTTAAAATTCTCCCTATGGAAATGCATGTACATGAGCCACAAAGCTGAGCTGTTTATGGAATCTCTTCCAAGTCCTGCGAAGGTGAGCAGGCTTTAAGCTCCAGAGCACATTGCTGGTGGTAAAATGATCCATAAACTCATCCATTTACCCATCTACAAGGCTGGAGCCGGGCCCATGACAAACAGTGAGATTCCAAGATGAATGACATTCCCCGTCCCAGAGGGATTTACACAAACAGGAAACAAATGCTTCTGTTGGGAGCGATAAGAATTGTAGCCGAGATAGGAAGACTATGTTATGGGAGCCGGAGGAAGGGGTGCAGGGTCAGCAGAACTCGGGGCATCTCAGAGATCTCCAGACAGAGCAGTATCAGAACGGCTGCAGCCGGAAGTGTCCCCGTGAGCATGAAGTTCCTGGGACTGTCCCCTGTGCTGGTGGGAGTGACAGCTGTCAAGCCTGAGACAGACGCTTTACAGGGCTAGTGTGGTGCCCTCAGCCTAGCGGGTCTGCAGCTGGGTCCTCAGAAGCATCGGAGGAGGAAACGTTGCAAGCATAGTCGTGACATTGAAACTGGAAGCAACACAGGTTTCCATCAAATAGTTGGATGGATGAAGACACTGAGCTGCATTCACACTGTGCAAACAGTGCCATGTGCAATAGCACGTTTGAGTCTCACAGACTTAGAGACTCCGCAGCCTGCCTGCCGTGATGCTATGGCTCTGTACAGCAGACATTAGCTACTATGACGGCAGGGAAGGGCAAGGGGTGGAAGTAGTGGGAGAGTCCTGTGATTTTGGTAATGATCTGGTATGGTACAAGGATGACATATGTAATACTCTGAGGCTGTATGGTTAACATGCATGCACTTACTATGTGTAGCTACTGTGTGGATGTTGCAGCTCAATAAAACATATTAAAATATCAAGGACCAACTAACAAGGGAACAAAATGTTCTGAAACACCGGAAGGATCTTCAGGTTTGTAGAACTTATTCACAGCATGCTAGATAAAAGCAATTTGCTCTTTGTGTTTTGCAAAGGTGCAGGGGATAGAACTAAGATCTCTTACTGAGCAGCAAGCTCTCTTACAAGTGATAATCCTCACATGTATGAAAAATGCCCAGTGACCTCCTGGTTCAGTGCCTAGTAGGGCAGAACAGGAAGGGCACAGGACTAGCCAGAGACCAAGGTGGCAACGGCTCTTGTAGCACTGTGACCCTGGACGCGCCTCCCTCCACCTCACCTCCCGAATGGTCAAGTTGGTAATAATGGCAAATAGGCCGAACACATCTGACGTCATCTCGTTTGGACTCTGTAGAAAATGTTCACACCAGTTAAAGCGATCCATGACCATGCCTTTCAACGTGAGACCCTGGGATGGGGAGTCTCCCCTGCCAACGCGACACCCAGGAGGCGGGCCCTACCCATGAGGCGTGACATAGGCAGGCAGGCCTCTGAGCAAGCCAGTAGGAGATTGTCTTGACCCCATAATCGATGTGGGACATAGTGGATGGGTCCGTTCCCGGGCAGGTGAGTGAAGATGAGAGAGCTGGTTGATGAGTGGCTGGCAGGTGCGTGGCTGTAGTGCCCCCCACCCCCCACTGTTGCTGTGTTGTGACTCAAAGGGCTGGGACCTGTTCCCAGAGCTCCTGACACTGCGATGTCACTTGCCATGACAGACTGTAGCCTAAAATTGTGAGTTGGATAAAACCCCTCTCTTCCCTACGTGGTCTCATCTGGTATTTGTTACAGCAATGAGTTATGAGCCTAAAAAACCTAATTCACTTTTCTATGGATGTTTTCTTCCCATTTTAAATTACAGCATAATTTTTAGGCACATGGAAAAGCAGAGGGTTATCAGTGTTAACCATCCCATTTTACAGTTGTTAACTGTCATTTTTTTTTTGCTATATAATTGTCTTTTATTTTTTACCATGCTATGAAAACGTTCAAATATTAAGAGGTGTAATGCATATGTATTACATATACATATCCACCCACCTTTATAATATGAAGTCAACCACAGCTGCTTGGACTACAGCTAGATCCCCACCTCTCACCCCTGAAGTCTTCAGAAACAAATCTTGAGTCTGTACCATTTTTCAAACGCAAGTGTTTATGTTGCAAAAGAGCCTCTTGAAGCCTAATGGGGGTCCAGCATCACTTCATAAATCAGCGCTATCTTAAGGTCAGATACATCAGTATTCAGACTTCTTCAGTTCTCTCATGGACGATAGAGTCACAAAGAGCTACATATATGGTGTGTACAAACCGCGTTGGGCTCCCAGCTTGCAATGCCTATAAAAGTCTTTTTATGAGAGAAAACCAACTCTCATTAAAAGAAAAACCTGAAAGCTAGGGCCTCATGGTCTGAAGTGTGGGGATTATGTGCAGCTCATTTGTTGGGGGAAAGAAGCCTCTGGCTGTGCGGTCAGGGCTGCACATGTTTTTGCAGGTAAAGAATGACCTGGGGCTGCTGCTGGCTGGTGGAGCATTGGCTTTGCCTAGCATGGGCCAATCAGTGCTGAAGACGGACCAAGAGTGGAACGTCCCTGGACTCATGTACCAGCTTTGGGCCTTACAACAAACAAACACAACACTGGCAAAGCTCATTTGCATGTCATCCTGGGCCCAACCCAGAGACTCTGCGTCCGTGGGATGTGCGCCGCCTGAGGACTCACATGTCTAAGAAGGCGTCAAAAGATGCTGGTGCCTGCGTGCGACCTCACAGTGAGTGACACCAGGCTTCCCACAGCCCACCTGGGATTCCCTGAACACCTTGGGCAGGTGTGTCTCTGGTCGAGTTCCTAAGCAGTATCGCGCTCTGGATCACCCGACGTGGCCCGGCTCAGACGTGGCTGCTGCTGAGTATTCTCAGATGTGCAGTTTCCCTGGGAATCCCAAGCCAGCAGCGACCTTATTCTGTCTCCCATCTCTATCCACTGTCTGGCCTCTCTGAGAAAGACTGAC
The DNA here is from genome assembly GCA_023101885.1 of Typhlomys cinereus. Classification (NCBI taxonomy): domain Eukaryota; kingdom Metazoa; phylum Chordata; class Mammalia; order Rodentia; family Platacanthomyidae; genus Typhlomys; species Typhlomys cinereus. The sequence goes on from JALPQD010000195.1 coordinate 2,952,387, forward strand.
TGCGTTGACCAATGAGCGTTTGTGAAACTGAAGGCAGAGTTCCCATAGGAGACCCAGGATACATGCTCCTTGTTGCAGTTTGCCTGCGTGGTTGCTGATAAAGGACACTTATCATTGATCTGAAGTAATGACTTGGCTCCTAGCACCCTGAACAACCGAGGTGGTATTCACTTGTATTTCATATATCCTAAGGGTCCCTGAATGCAGATTCGTTTGATGTATGTGTGATACCTAAGTCACTGTGGCTCCAATTATTATTATTTCATTTCTTTTTAGCATAATTCCTTTTGGATTTGTTCTCTGATACCCTCACACGCGTAGGCAGTGAATTCTAATACTGTCAGCCCCCATCTCCACCCCCTCTGATCTCTGATCTCCCATGGCCACTCTCCTTGTTTCTTGCTCCACACTTGGAATCACCTAGGACTTCAAGGAAGTGTCCACATGTAGGGAAGGTCACATGGTGTTCAGACCCACCCTGTGGGCTCTGGAAGCATTGGCTGTTGGTGAGTTCGTTGGTGTTTATAGAGCTTTCAGTGCACAATGCTATATCATTAATTGCTTTCCTAAAGTAACTTCAGCTAGAACACAGGGATACACTCTGGATTTCATCAGCCTTCAGTCTCAGAACACCAATCTAACAGACTTGGTAAAATGTTTATGTTGCTTTTTCAACTATAATATTTTCATATTCTCCAGGAGTGGTCCACCCTTTCTCTCCCTCATTAATTTTTTAGACAGAGTTTCCCACTGGCTCGGAATTCACCTAGTCAAGACTGGAATTACAAGTGTACCACCATGACTGATCATTTTTATTTTTTATGTAGTTGGTAGGGATCAAACCTGGGACCTTGTGCTTGTATGCACACATAAAGCTACCTTCCCAGCAGCCCCTGATACTTTAAATAGACATCAATCCTAGGGCATTGGTGAGTGATGGGAAGACATTAGTCCACCCGTCTTTCCAGCCGTCCCTGCGTGGTGCCCGAGGTAGGTCACAGCGTCACTGCCCAGGTGGTCAGGACTATGAGGCAGTTGCTGCTGCTTCTTCTTGTTTCTCGTTCTCCCTTTCTGCCTTCTGCTTCATGTAGAAGCTCATGCAGTGGAGTTGGGTGTGGCGGCTCTCACCTGTCAAACCGGCACATAGGAAGCTAAGGCAGGAGGATTGCTATGACTTCCAGGTTAGTCTGGACTGCAGAGTGAGCCACTGCCTGCAACAGCCAAACAGCAACAGGCCCCAGAAAAGTCCCGCAGATAGTCCAGAGAGCGCTGCCTCTTTCACCAGCTCACCCACCGGGCACCCCTAACATCGAAGGTAAGAAACTGACGTTGGCACATTGCCGCAGCTAAAGTCCAGATGTCATTTCTGTTTCAGTTGATCTTCCACTCAAGTCAGAGGCTTAACTTCATCTGTAACACTGGAGACAGGACTACCCCTTGCAAGGCAACAGGAAAGCTTATAAATAACATATGTGGAGTGTTTTGGCCATGGTGAGTACTCATTAAATGGTCATTGTCATTATCATTTTATTATTGCTGGGCAGGCTTTTAACTAGCACTTGGGAACTGCATGTCTACTCATTTGCTGTCCAGAGCATAAATAAGATCTGTGTTTAGTCCACCCGTTGAGTGTGGGTTAACGGCTGGGAGGCAGCCCCTGCCTAACATGTCTCAGGGCAGACAGACATTTGCATCGAGTTCAAAGGTGCACCCGGGCGGTGCCCAGCCTCTGCTGCGGCGACACTGTCTTCCTATCAACAATGTTGACATTATCCCACAGAGATTTTAACAGAAAATTAGCAATGAGAAACCTTTGTATACATGCTTGTTCTGGAAGAATCCTTAACAACTGTTAGGATTAATAACTGTTCTTTTGTGGACTGTTACCACAGCACTCATTTGTGTGTATGTATATGCTTTTAGGCATGCTGCGTGTAAGTTTCCTTCCCATTTTCCTCTTGCTCTTCCTCCTCTTCCTCCTCCTTCTCCTCCTTTTTTTACCTCCTCCTCCTCCTTTACTTTTTCACTTTTTCACAAGAGACTTCTGTGTCACTTTCCAAAATAGCACTTAAAAGTAGGTCAGTAAAAGGCCAGAAAATAGGTCAACCGACATAAAATGAAGCAGTTCCTTTGGTGTAGACTTCCTGCTTAGACTTCTCATTCAGAAAAGGCCCGTGGGCCACATTGGAGGCAGGTGACAGGAGATGCTCCCTTGTACTCATCCTGGTCCTATGCATCTTCCGTCCCCAGAGAGAGACCATCGTTGTTGCTGGTCATTAGAACTGAGCTGACCAATTTAAACTTACCGATCTTGAGGGAGCCCGGCATGGCGCTGGGGGGCAGGCAGCCTCCTGCTAGAGATGAGTGACACAAGGGCTTTTCCTCTCCTCTCTCTACAGATAGGTGGGTTGGGCGGTGGTTTTGAACAGCCAAACCGCATCGCTGGGTCATCCTTACGGTACGTCAGTGCAGCAGACTTGGCTGTGAAAGCCCACTCACCACACCCACACCCAGAGGGATGCTCCGGCTTCCTGTGTGGCAGTGTGCCCGACAAGCTCAGGACGAGGGGACAGGCTCACCTCACCTCGCCTCACCGCTCCCCTCTTTAATGACACCACACCGCGGGTCATTTTTCCCGTATGGCGCGCAAAGCGCCTATATCATCCCCGGGAGACACGGTGTTTTCTCGTGGTGCAGGATTCTGGTTTCTCAATACTAGATTTTGTAAGTTTTCTGGGCACCCTACAGATGGAAGGGCCCCTGCACATATGAGGCTGTGGATTTTTTTTCTTTAAACACAACACATACACATCAAATTTGATCCTGTGTCTGAGACCCTGTCACGTGACTCGCTGAGTTATTACCAACACACATTTCTGGTTTCAGATTATTCTGACTCAGGCCTTCAGTTAGTTTTTTTTTCCATTGTTGGCAATATCCTCAAGTAACCACAGCCGTATCCATTGTCTGATTACGAGAACAAAACACAGTTTGAGGTCGTTTGGAGCTTTAGATGAGTTCCATTTTGTTTCTATTAAATTTAAAAATAGTACCAGAAGTAATAGACTTAGTTAAAAATCAGGGGTTTTAGGAAATAAAACGTGGTCTGGTAGAGATTGCCACTCAGATCTAGCTTGATTTGCAAGGGTAATGGGCCTTAACTGGAATAATTAGGGGTGTGATTGCGGCAATGACTTGGGAGAGAAATGAAATATTGTCCACTTATCTTCTTGGACCTCAGCAATAAATACTCTTCCAAAGACCCACTCTCATCGAGCCGGGATTGGAAAACCACGTAGGAAAGAAGATTTGTAAAGATCCAGGTAGAAACAGCTGTGCAATGGCTCACGTAGCGACTCAACCACAAACAGCTGTTCCTCTCCTTGCCCGGCTCTGGAGGAGGCAGGGACACATCCGTCACAGCAGAGCGGTCAAAGCAGTACTGCGACTTCCCTGGTGTCCCGCACACAGGCTCAGAGTCATGCGGAACAGAACCGGGGACAGAGACGGACCAGGAGACCTCATTTGCCTGGAGTGCAAGGACGTCACAGAGAGAAGGCTGCTGGCTGCTCGGCGCCTTGGAGGGTGGGCATTCTGGTCTTGGGAGAGGCACGTGGGGAAATCACAGCATTTCAGTTTGGAGGTGCGAGTGCCAGGTCAGGTGTGAGAATCAAACACGTCGGGTAATGCTGGCTGTGCAGCAAGCCCAAAGAACCCAGAGTGTCACACGGAGATCTAGGCTGCTCCTGAAGGCGATCAGGACCTACTGAGGAGATGCCAGCTCTTTACCATAGCTGGGCCTTGGCATGTCAGCAGCTGCAGAGACAGAGCTCCCTGACCCAGCCTCCTGTACTTATCTTAAGGTAAGGAGGAGATGACAGGGGCAAGAAGAGGACTTGAAGGTCATTTGAAGGTTGTGATTGAGGGAAGAAGAAGGGAAGGAGGGAGGAAGGGGGAGGGAGAGAGAAAGGGAGAAGGGGAGGGAGGAAGAAAAGGAGGAAGGGAAAAGGGAAGGAAAAGTGGAGAGAAGGAGGAGAGGAAGGGAGGGAGGAAAAAGAAAAAGAAGGAAGGAAGGAAGGAAGGAAGGAAGGAAGGAAGGAAGGAAGGAAGGAAGGAGAGAAGGAGGGAGGGAGGAAGGGAGGGAGGGAGGGAGGGAGGAAGGGAGGGAGGGAGAAAGGAGGAAGGAGGGAGGGAGGGAGGGAGGGAGAAAGGAAGGGAGGGAGGGAGGAGGAGGAGGGGAAGGAGGGAGGGGGTAAAGAAGTAGGGGGCGAGTAGGTAGAGTGATAGGATCGAGAAGGAGAGAAGGAGGATGTACGGAGGTCTACGGGAATGAGAGCGGATGGTTAGAGGGGGAAGCGTTCCGTCGAGATAGAAGGTGAGCCGTGATGGCGCCTCCTGCTCGTTTAGGCCCCTGCCATTGCGTGGGAGTTAGGGCTTATCGGACTAAGGCGTGCGTGTGGGACAGGACCGATTTGCACCTGTCAAATGTGGCATATCAACAGGGCAGAGTAAGAAAGGAGACTCTTGGAGACAGACAGACCCAGCCTTCAATTTCTATGGTAGCGTTTCTGAGTTTGGGGTTCATGGACAAGTCATTTTCTTCTCAAGAGGGGTGTGAGAGCTGGGAGCCGGCTGGCTCGCGAGGTACGGAAGCCCAGGCAGAGTGGCTTGGGCTGATGCTGCTGTCTAGGACTGCTGCGTCTGTGGCTAAGAAGTCTTTGCCAGTAGGGACCGTCACATCAGTCTTTGGGAACCTTTGTCCCACTTCTCTTTCTCAGATTTCAGCCCAGCCTGGGACAAGGGAAGCTGTAAAATTCCCTTAGGAGCATGGCTTGGGAACATTAAGGGAGTCGGCACATGCCAGGAACCAGGCATGTGCCGACTCTGCCCATGGTATATGGGTGTCATGGCAAAGGGTCTGGTTGCATTGGGATCTAGCAGAGAGACTGTCTTAGAGCTCTGGGGCTGCAGAATGGTAAATCTATGTCAGATGCAAAGCTAAGCTTAGTGCCCAGGTTCAACTGGTCTGCCCCAGCCCCTCGGGATGTCTTGTTTATTTGAGGCAGGATCTTCCACTGTTGCCTGAGCTGGCCTGAAGCCCGCTGTGTAACCAGGGCTGGCTCACACTTACAGCAGTCCCCCTGCCTCACTTCTCGAGTGTTGGGGTTGCAGAAATGAACCACCATGTTGGGCGTCTGAGTGGTTTCTCAGTGAGGGGGTAACGAGAGAAGCCCTGTGTGACGTACTTATCAGGTCTCAGAATCAAGAGAAATCAGAGGTGCAGGAAACCTTACAACGTGAACTCAAGAAAGGCTGAACGTATGCGCCACACCCCAGATGGGGGAGCAGGTGGGCCCCAAGGCCATGCACACTCAGATCAGGGAAGCCAGTGTCCCCAGAACTACCGGAAGCTGCTCCCCCACCCTTAAAGTGGAAACCAGGCAGGCCCTCTACAGAGGAGTCTGTGATCTCGGCTGCAGAGACCCCCGTACACAAGCCAGCCTCCGCCTCCCTTGGCCGTGTATAGACCTTCTTGGAGCTCCACGGCCACATTTGGCGTCCCTGAGAGAAATCAGGCTTCTGGAACAGATCCAGCAGAGAGCCGCCCACGTGCTTAGAGACACGAGCACGGAACCCGAGGCACATGCAAGAAGCTGGGGCTGATGTGCCTGAGAGTAAAGATGGGATGGAGCTGTGTCCGCAGGCAAACAGGCTCCTGCCCAGTGAGTCATTTCAAGAGCAGAGAGCAAGAGGCAAAAAGTCTAATCTCCTGCTCCCCCCTCCCCGGGACCCCTGGGACCCCTGACCTCAAGGAGTCAGGCAAAGAAGGAATTTCACAACGGATGTGTCAAGACCTTGCCTGCTACTAGTGGGAAGTAGATGAGCCTGATTCTTCTGGAAGGAAACGGATTGCAGACCAGATAGGGAGGCCTTGGCCTGTCGCCAGAGTGTCTTCAAGTCTTTCCCAGACCCCACCAACCCCAGGTTCCATGGTGGAGCCCATACAGTCTTTTCGGGGGACAGGAATCTGGGTGGTAGGGTAACTTTGCTTCTTTTGATAGGCCTCACCACCCTTCCTTCTCCATGCAAATAAAAACTTCCCAATGCTGGCAACTCAGCTCAGATCCTCGTGTGGCAGGCTAACTGTGAGGTGACAGTGCACACAGAAACAGGAGTCACCAGTCCCAGGTTGACCATCCACCCCAGAGAACTCAACACCTGGTAACCATTCCCCTTCCCTCAACACAGAAAGAACCAAGCCAGGAGGTGGAAACAATCATGCATGCCTCCTTTCCTCCCTGCAGCAAGCATGCGTGCATGCCTCCCTCCCTGCAGCAAGCATGCGTGCATGCCTCCCTCTCTGCACCTAGCATGCATGTGTTCCTCCTTTGTTACTTCTCCTCTTGCATCCAAACTGTACATTTTGCAAAACTGGAACCATATTCAGTGCTCAAGAACAAGAGAGGTGGCTGTGAACAGACCCCATCAGTGACCCTGGAAGCCGGGAACAAATGTAAACATGGATGTGAGTTTTACTGAATGTGCATCAGCTATTGGATGTAAGAGACCACCTTCCCCTCCAAAAAGTGACTCAGAAAAAATGATCACTGTCTCATGGGAGTTCTGTGCATCAGGAATTTGGGAGCAGGTTAGCTGGGTTCCACTTCAGGGTCTCTTCTGGGCTTATGGGCAAATATTGACCAGAGAGCAGTGGTCACCTGAAGCCTCAGTGGAGCCTGAAAGAGCCACTTCCAAGATGGCTGTCTCACCCTGCACTTGGGGGTGAGCTCCGCCCCTGACGTTGTTCCTACATGCTGCTTGAGTATCCTTACGAGATGCCTCTGGATTCCCGTACAGTGAAGGGGCTTCAGTCAAGATGGAAGCTGGTCCTCCGCTAATCAGACTCAGAACTTATGTGCCCAGTTCAGCAGTACGTGGCACCAAGCCCAACCCACAATCAAGGGACTTCAGTTCTGTTTCCAAATGTCTGGTTGTTCTAAGAGTTCATCGTCGTTTTGGACGTTCCATTTGCCTTCCCAATCTTCTTTCCCCAAGTGAGAGTCTTAGGGACCCCTCAGCAGCTGGGCTTCTCCCCAGTGCTCCAAGTCACTTGGGGTTCTCTAGGTAGACTTTGGGTGAGGAAACTGCAGGTGACCCAGAAAAACGGACCCCATGGGAGCATTTCTCATAGCATCCTACTAAGTACGTATTTTTTTTTGGCAATGAATATACAGGGTTGAACCTGTGGGAGGAAGTTTCTATGTCCTGAGATCTAGAAAGGAGAAAATCTAGAGAAAGGAAAAAGAAAAAGAAAAAAAAAACCCACCAGTACAGGCTGAGAGGGAGGGGAGTTGTGATCTCCCTAGAAGCTGGAATTAAAAAGATTTCCAAGAATCTCAACCATGGAGGAGTGGTTGTTTGTTTACCTCTGCAGCTAGCTCTGGGAACCGCGCGGGGAGAGAGAAAAGTTGTGGTAGCAGTGTAAGTGGAGCTAAGGGGTGGCGCCTTCACGCGTGCCCACGCCTGAGGGATGCCTGTCAAATCCTGACTTTGCATTCGTTTTCATCTGTTTGTGCTGAATGAAGTGGGGTTGGGGCTAACTCTAAGCTGGGGTAAGAAACTAGTGCCCTGTTCGCTGACGTGAATGACTGGACTGTCAGACAAAAATAGCACACAGGAAACAGTAGCGCCAAGGCCAATTCTTCCCGCAAGGAAGGGACAACCAACCATCTCTCTGAAATTTTAATGAGCAGATCCTGGCCTCTGACCCCACGCCATTACCTAACAATCCAGTATTGAATGGCATGTCGGCTTCCATTTCCTGTGAACCAGGAGGCAGAATTCCCATCCCCAGGCCGACCATCTGCCACAGGCCGCTCAGCTCTGCCTGGTGACTGCTGTTGATACTCCTGAGGTCTTTTGTGGATGGAGTGTCAGTTGTGCTGCGTCTTCAAGATGGTTGAGAATACGTTTGGTTTCATTCAGCCAAACACCAAGGACAGTCTTAGGGCACATTTAGCTTTTCAGAGATCACTTTTCAACTTCTAGGTTTTTAAAAAGAACTTTAATTAGGTAAGTGTGAGAGCTGAATATTAAGGAACACGAAAGGAACAGATGATGCAGAAAGGGTGTAGCGCCTCCAGCACATATTGAGTCCAGTATGAACAAGCCGTGTCCACAATCACAATGGATCAGGCAAGCAGTGGGATCCGTCCTGTCTTGTTGAAATCAAAGGAAATCATTTCTAATCTGTGGCTCAACCTTTCTGATAGCCTTGGCAATATCAGAATCACTACCGGAGATGAGGAGAAGGCTCAGTGGGTAAAGCGCTTGCTGAACAAGTGCAAGGAACTGAGTTCGAAGCCCCAGGACCCATACAAAGAAACCTTGCTATTTCTGATTAGGTCAGCTCGTCTTGGTGATGTGTTGACTGTCTTCCTATTTCTCTTCAGTTTGACTCCCCAAGTTCCTAATGGTAATATTGCCTACTTGGAATGAATGAATGAATGAACGAACGAATGAATGAATGAATGAACAAAAAGGCCTTCCTGGGCTGGCTGAGAGCTGGGCTGACTTCGAAGGAAGCCTCCAGGCCTTGCTTGCATTTGAGGAAGGGCGTGGGCTCTGGGAAGGAGTCCCTGAGCCAATGTCTCCCATTTTTGTGGTTTTAAAGTCCAGCGCCATCTAGGAGGGGTCACGACCTCATGGCAAACCCCTGAGTGTGGAAGGAGCCAGTGAGAAGTTGGTAGGAACTGAACTGTCCCCAAGGCTGATTTCCCAGGAACCTTAGCCAGGGGGGATCTGGCCAGGAACCTGGATTCGTGTGTGGACACAGGTCCAGGCGGTAGCCAGAGGACTTGGAGCTCTGAATGCCTTGGCTCTAACGAAGGTGATTCTGAGTTCAAAACCTGGGCGGAAAGGCAGTCCTTTTACTCCTCGCTGCTTGAAGAGGTGGTCGACGGCCGAGGGACTCGGGAGGGTGAGTGTCCATCAGCTTCTGGGGTCTAGGCCGCCCACCACTAGCCGCGTGCCTCTCTGAGACCATCAAGTCTTATTAGGAAAATTTCCAGGTCGTTTTGCAAAAGAGGCAGCACAAATGCACCCCTAAAATGAGGAAGGGAGGTTGTCCACTCTTTGACTGGTGCTGGGTCCCAGGTGCGGCTGCTGTGGCTCATTCTCCAGACCTAAGGGGAACGACTGGGACGCTCCTCTGCTCATCCGTAGCCCCTGTAGTCCAGGTGCCCTTCTTCTTCCCTCCTCTTGCTCCCCTCCAACACCTTTTTTGTCTCTGTAGCCTGAGCTACTCTACAGCTATTACAGCCTCCAATCGCAGCCACCTTCCAAGTGCTGGGATTAGGTCCTGAGCCACCAGGCCGATGGCAACCTGCATTTCTAACAGCCAACCCAGGCACTTCTCAAGATCAGCGAAGTCTGAGAAGCATCTCGCAGACCCTCTCTGGGTCCAGGCCTTGGAAAAGAAACGTCTGCCAACCTACCAACGTCAACCCTAAGAAACACATCAAAAGCGCCATGCTGGTTGCCTGGTGCCTTCCTCCAAGTTTATGACTCTGGTGCGAGGTGTCAGTTTGGGGCTTTACGTCCTGTCCCGGGCAGGGGCGTCTGCCCTGCTGGGCCGTGCACCTCGCTGAGCCGGCAGCGAGCCGCCGAGTCATCCTTTCCAGTCTCAGTCTGGAAAGCCTGGACCCTGCGCCGCGTGTGCTCTTGGCAGCCGGGAGCCCGGGGCCCCGCGGCCACATCATCCCGGGGCGGGGATGTGTGCGCTCCCGCGCCGCCGCCGCCACCACCGAGCCACGTCTGTGCGGGCGGGCGGCACGCGGAGCCCGGGGCGCATCCGGCCATCGGCCGCCCCCTCCCCTGGGCGTGGGCGAGCCGCCGCGCTGGGCGGGACCGCCGCGACTGGGGGGCGGGTTGGGGGCCCCCGGAGCGGTCTCTAGGACCCGCGGGACGCCGCGGGCGGGCGGAGTGCGGGGGAGACGATAATTTGTTCCGTGCTAATGACACGGTGACTGCTGGCGGTGGATCCATTTCACAGGCCCGGCCGCTCGCGCTCACTCGTCCCCGCGCCGGCTCGGCCCGCGCGCGCGGTCACTGCCACGCTCACGGGCAGCTCGTGCCCGAGCCGCGCGCGCACTCGCACACGCGCGCGGGGCAAAGTTTTCCTTTTTTTTTTTTTTTCTTTTTCTTTTGAAAAATGAAAGGCTAGACTCGGAGTGGCCAGGCGCTGCGCTCGAGGGTGGGCGCTGACTCTCGGCTGCAGGAAGCCCCCTCGGGCCGCGACGCCCAGCCCGGCTCGGCGCCCGCGTGGGATGCTGCGGCGCTCGCCGCCGGGCCCCAAGAGCCGCTGCACGGAAGCCGGCGACCATGGCAGCGCGCCCACCACCCGCGTCCCCGGCCCGCGCGCTCCTGCTGGCCCTGGCCGGGGCCCTGCTGGCGCCCCGCGCTGCGCTTGGTAAGTCACCGGCGGGCTGTCCACCCGGGGCCGCTGGGCTCGCGCTCCCGGAGCTGCCAGACCGACCCCAGGCTGCCCACATCTCCCGGCGGGGGGAGGGGAGCCCCCTCCCCCGAAGCGGCCAGGGCACAGCCTAGGCGCAATTCTCCTCGTCCCTCCCCTCGGGGTGACATTTGCTTCGGTAGCTTTCCGGGTCTTAACATTTACACATGTCACCTGGAGCGTTGCGCGTGGGGCCGTCTGGCTGATCCTGGCCGGTGGTGAACTCCTACCCCCCACGGTCAGCTCTGGAAATTTCCTCACCATTACCCGCCCTGATGCGCCTGGGGGATATGCAGCCCCCACGCAGGTGAGCCGGCTCCTCCGTGCACAGGTGTGCCCGCTGCGCCCTACCTCGGGGCTACTCCTTAAGATAATCGCTTGTCTTTCTAAATCATCCTCTTCCCATTGAACCCCCAAAGTGTCAGGAGCGAGCAAACTTCAGCAAAAGTCCTCCCCTGCCTCCAGCCGTCACTGATTGCTGACATCAAGACCTCGAGTAGAGCGAGACTCGCTTTCTGAGCGAAAGTGTGTGTGTTCAAGCGGGTTTACAGACGCGTGTTTCCTGGAGTTTGAAGCCCCTTGAAACCCGGCACCTGTGGGAGCTGTTTGCACCAGGCAAACTCAGCAGGTGCCTTTACAGAATTCCGGAGCTTCCTCGCTCCCCGCGCCCGCGGCGTCCTTCTGCCGTCAGGGGCGCTGTCGGCCCACCAATGAATAATCCCCCTTGCCCGCCAACTCTCAATTTCCATGATTCTAAGGAACAGGCATTTAGTTTTCAACTGGCCTCCGTCATCGACCGTTACCAACATGGCAGGTTTCCTTCGCACCCCCACCGCGTCTGCAGCAATGTTAGCAGCCACACCGCAGGACTGACCAAATTGGCAACTGATGATTCAAAGCCAAAAATTGCAGGAAGCATGACAAGTCAGGAATAATGCGACCAAAGAACTCCAGGGCCTTCAGATGAAAACAACTGGGGTTGAAAGGGTTTTGAAAAACCTTACTGCAGACTGATGTCTTAGAATGCTGATTGCATGTGAACTTTAAAACAAATGCAAGCTCAGCCTTAGCATGTGCCTGGGGTGGTCTGGAAGCTAGCGTGTGCTCCATCCATGTGAGCAGGGAGTCTGAGCACAGATGATCCTATGTAGAGAAAATGCTTATGAAATTGGCTAATAAAGGGAGGTTATTTGACTGGAGAGAAAAGTCACTGGTGCCTACAAGTTTTGGTGGACGCGAAGCCTTTTAATGGCTTGCATGTTGTGGTGTGGTATTTCAAGTTCACAGCTTATTTACACTAGTATCTCAGTGTCCACTCTCGGTCTCTATCCCAGGATATGCAACATCTGTTTAGTATACTCAACATCTCAGGAACATTTCTTGTTAGCAGACCAAAGGAATTATCACTTGTTGAGTTTGGCAGTAATCTTGGGGTAATCTTGTTTGCTGAACCCTGGCCCAACTCAGCTCCAATAAGATCAGAACCTTGTATTCCAAGCCCTCCAATTCCTAGCCCACTCCTCCCCCAAATGCCGTGGGCTGACCCTTCAAAAGTCATCCCTGTGTCTCCCCTTTGAGGTGATAAACCATCAGCCTAAGCCTTATCTCTCTTGTCCAAGCTGCTGCCATCGAGACCTTAGGAGAAGTCAGACTTAGCAGCCGCCTTGCTTGTCAGCTGGCTTCTCTCCCCCTCCCCCCCCATCGTGCTTGCTGGATCCTTCTCTCCAACGCTATGGTCAATGTTGTTACTTTCCATTGTGAGTTAGACCATGAATGCTCTCTATCCTCGGCGACATCTTTCTTAGATCCCGCTATCCTCCTGTTCCAACATGAACTAACAACTGTTGTGTTCGCATGCGTGCATGTGTTTGCCTACATGTGTTCATGTGTGTGTGTGGTGGTACACAGGGAAGCTTGGAGACAACCTGGGGTGTTGTTCCTTGGCACCATCCAGTTTGTTTGAAAGGCAAGGTTTCTCATTGTCCTGGAACTTTCCAAGTTAGCTGGGAAGCCCTAGGGGTTTGCCTGTCTGTACTTCCCCAGCTCCTGGACTACAGGTATGCACCAAGGGGCCACACTTTTTATTCAAAACATTGGCTTTGGGAATCCAGTTTTGAGCCACCTGCTGTCACCCCACAAGCTGGTTATGACTAGGCATAAAATTTAGTGATTACTCCAGAATTATTCTTAAGAAACTGGAATTTTCTTTCATATCCTTCTGTGTTATCTTGCTTCATCCTTCTCTCCAAGCACTTTACTTTTCCTTCATTTGTTTCTTGTTTTTGTGGTACACATCTCCCAGGAGCTTCCTGAGAAATAGTGGTTGAGAGATAATGATATTTCAATAGTGCGTGAACATGTCAAATATGCACTTAACTACAAATAATGGAAAGCCTGATTGTTTTGACTGCAGCTTTTTAAAATTTTTTCCTTGACACAGAAAGTAGTTGTGAAGTGAACAATGTAGGAACAGATTTTGCTGCCAGAGCAGGTGGTGATTATACTCACAGACACAGTCCTCTGGGTCCTGTGTGCCATAAGTACATGTGGACGCTTGTCCTTGAGCTTCCAGCCTCATGGTCTCATGTTGGCTGCTGAACTTCTTGGTGTCATGTCCTCACTCCCTCAGTAATAGAGCACAAGAGAGGAAAGGAAAAGTCAGCCAATTCTGCTTTTATTTCATAACAGTCACATTTAAGCTTTTAGCAGACTTGCTCATGGATCATGTTGATCAGGACTCTTAAGAAAAGAGGATTTGTGCAGCTGTGCACACAGCTGCTCCAAGAAAACCAGAGTTCTGCAAGAAAAAAGGCTGTGTCTGCCATCCCGGGCAAGTGGGCAAATGTGCATGTTCGTATACATTGAATGTACATGAGTATATACGTGTGTGAAATTACCACCACACGTGACATAGAAGTACTCTTCCTCTCGGTTGCTGTTTGGCTCCTTCTCTTCCTTCCTTGTGGGAACAAGCATTCAATGTATTTTCAAATGTTTTGAAATGTTTTTTTTTCAAAATCTATTAACAAATCAAAAACTAACATATGCTTAATTAGATAAATATTTCAACTGTAGAAATGAAAAAAGATTTTAAAAAAAGAAAGGAGGCTACATATTTTCTCTTGGTACTAATGATGATGATGATGATACACACACAATGTGGGGTGTGTGGCTGTACAGGCATGTATGTTTTGGTGCATGTTTCAACCTTTCATTTGTCTGTGGTCACCATTCCATTGCTGATGGCTAGTTGGGCTAGGTATAAAATATCTAGCCAGGAGTTTCCTGCCCCCAGTGTTTGTCCCAGAGAATGATCTACAATAGTGCTCCTGAGTGATGAGTTTATTACATATATATAGCATGCAGGAGTAAGAGAATGCACACCAAAAACAAAAATAGGCAGACAGTAGAACATCATTCACACACTGAGTCATCCAGCTAAAAACAACTGGGCAAGCTCCAACATAAAACAGGCACCTGCGGCCTCTGATCTACAAAGAGGGCCCAGGCAGAATGTCCTGAGCAAGATTCAGGCTACATATTCCCACAACAGGCATTTTTATATCGTAGGATGAACAGTAGCTGCCTCTTCCCCTTCGGAAGGCACCTGGGCATGCTGGGAAGGTGCTTGGGAATGCTGGGAAGGTGCCTGGGAATTCTGAGAAGGCCCTTGGGAATGCTGCAAAGGGCCCTGGGAATTCTGGGAAGGCACCTGGGAAGGCCCCTGGGAATGCTGGGAATGCTCTTCCCAGCTGCACTCAGGGATGCAATGGTTTTACTCCAACTGTTTGCTCTTCTGTTCTCAAAGATGTGGCTTAATTTGCCTTGCTTCTTCCCACAGTGCAGAACACCAGATTCTCCCTGGGCAAGGGGTCTTAAAGGACACTTTGAGACAACATTCTTGTATCTGAAGTTGAGTGTGCATGTGGTGTGTGTATGTTTGTGTGTGTATGGGGGAGGGGCAATCCCAGATTCCAGAGCCAGCTTAACATGACAGTTTATTAATTTAATATATAATACACCCAGTCTTCAGCAAGACATAGTTTTGTGTCACTTGCCCATTACTGCTTGAGAGACTGCCAGAGATCAATGCATGCTCATTATCTGTTGCTTTCCCTGCTGGAAGTTACTTTTCTTGCCAGTTTCCATTTACCTGTCATGTGACGTTCTCATCAGTAACTATGCTGGGAACTCAGGGGACTTCCAGCTCAAAATGTCCTGTTATGAAGTTCTAGTTAGTTTCTTGCATTATTTCTTCAACGACTTCTTCCTCCTTTTGAAAACAACCTTGGGATTTCTCATCTCACTTTCTTCTCGTGTCTGCTTCTTGGGTCAGCATTGGGGGGAAGTTTGTTCAACCATACTTTCCAACCCCTTTTCTAGTTTTTACAACCATATAGCTAATTCCCAAGAGTATTTTTTTCTTGGATTCTGGGTCATTTTGACTGTTGCTCTTTGCCCATTTGCTATGCAGTCGGGGTCTTCACTAGTTCTGAGTGAAAGTATTTGGTTCACTTTAACCTCTGTTAATTTTGAGATTTTTTTTCTCTCCCCCCAGATGATTGTCCTCAAATACCTGATTTGGGGCTTACTATTGGTACTTCATAGTGGATGTTAACGAACTACTTGTGAGTTTCGTGTGCCCCCACAGATGGGCAAGGGAGGCTGCCTTTTGTTTGGAACCCTCCAAGTATCACTGATATTGCATGTAGGTGTGTGTTAGATGGATGTGTGTATTTTCCTGCTAGCTGGTCAGTTTTTCCACGTGAGAACTTACCTCCTGCTGAAGACTTCACACCTTGCTGGCAGGCAAATAAGGTTAAAGATGTCTCACCATCATGTAGTTACTGTTTCATTAACTTACCCTCAGTTCAGCTCTTTGCTTCCCTCCATCTATTACTGGGGAGTCCTCAAGCTCAGAATTTACCCTCCACACCATCCCTTGGATGCATATCTGCATCTCAGGCACCTGCCATGCTCGTTTTACAAGATCCTAAGGTTTAACCCCTTAGCCAGTCTTTTGGACCAGCCTTGTCCTGATCCTTCAAGGTACCCAGGGCCCCTTTCTGGGACTTGAATGCCCCCCTCACTTCTGACGGATGCGCCCCAGGACCTTGCATTCTGCCAATGAGATGCTCTCCTGGCCATCCATCTCTGGAAGTTTGGCTGCTTTCTCTTACCTCTTGAGGTCTCCTTTCTAGTTCTTTGTTTTTATTGTTGCCCTAAGTGTTCCTTTATCGCTGCTCCCAGAGGAAGTCTGGGCACCTGTGACTGCGCTCTGCCATCCAGAACGAGGCCTGCGCTTCCATCACCGCACGTGCCAGAGAACAGATATTCCTTTCACTTGCCATTTGGCTCCTTCCCTTCCTTCCTGGTGGAAACAAACATTAAATCCATTTTAAAATGTTTCAAAACTTTCTTTTCAAAATCTATAAAAACTCAAAGTCAACATGTACCTAATTAGATAAACGTTGCAGCTGTGGAAACTGTAAAAAAAATTTTTTTTTCACTTTTAAGAAATGAAGCTACGTCATTTAGAGGAGCTAAGCAGATTTCCTCCTGGTGTGGATGGTGCTATAATGAGCTCGTTAGAGCTGCAGGATTTTGTTTTTGTGACTGAGTGTATTCCAGGAGCCTTTTTAAAGCTCTGTCTCTCTGCTGGCATCTGTGATTTCCACAGACAGGTGTGAAGTGTGTTTGCAGATGTGTATTCTTCAGGGATGGTCATTCATGCAGCCCAGGCCACACCCAGCAGAGTTAGCTCTGGTCCAGGTGGCCTTTAATTATCAAGTTTGAAACATAGAAAAGCAAAGGTTGATACAATATAGACAGAATGTTTCAAAGGACAGTAAAGTTGATACAACGTAGACAGTGTTTCAGAGGACAGTGAGGTTGATACAATATAGATGGAATGTTTTAGAGGCTAAGGAGGCTGATACAATGTAGACAGAATGTTTCAGAGGACAGTTAGGTTAAAACAAGGAAGACAGAATGTTTCCAAGGATAGTGAGGTTGATACAGTGTAGACAGAATATTTCAGAGGACAGTAAGGTTGATACAATGTAGACGGAGTGTTTCAGAGGATAATGAGGTTGATATATTGTAGACAGAATGTTTCAGAGGACAGTATCTGCACTTGTAGAGTTGCTGTTTCTTCAGATCTGCAGAGTTGGTATTTTATCAACTTCCAAGTTTTCATATCAGCCTGTGGTTAAATGGAAATACTACCCGAGTACATGGCTGCCAAGTGTCTGTGCAGTGTCTCACGCAGTATTGAAGAAAGAGAACTTCACTGTACTTTTACAGTCCTGTCTCCGTTACTTTTCTCTCTGCTGCTGGGGGACGGTATTCATACATAACCGAAAGAAGAAGGTGGGGTTTGTTCGCTTACAGTTCCAGAGGAGATATTTCGGTGGGAAGCTCATAGCAGAAGGGTGGCTGGAGGCAGAACCTGGAGGCAGACTGGGGTCACCTCATCATCAGAGGCAAAGAGCAAACTGCAAGTGGAAGCAGGACTGAGCTATCAAACTTCAAGACCCGCCCCCTGTGGCATGCCTTCCTCCAGCATGCTGCACCTCCTAAAAGTGCTAAAACCTTCCCAAATATTAATGTCAGCTAAGGGTTCAAACACATCAGCCTGTGGGGTGCTCCCATTCAGACTCTGATATCCCATCATCCCACAGCAGAGGAAGCCAGGCCTTTAGATGGTGCTTGCGGGAGGCTACATCTAGGCTGCCTAGTGAGGGGAAGGTCCTAGTCAGCCATGGTAAATATCCTGTAACCTACGGTCTTTGGCATTCTTTGATACCCAGGCAACGAAACTGGAGGTTGCTTGCCAATTCAGATGTGCACTTTGCGTATCTCTCTTTGAGACAGGCTGCCATTCCAACCTTTCTACTGTCCGTAGCTCATTTTTCTTCATTTCTTTGAACTGTATCTAATGCCCAGGATCCCTCGCCTTCATCCACAGAACGGTGGAGAAGCCAAGCAATTCAGCCTCCTATTGATACTTTTTATCCTTTAAGCTTTTACGCATGAAGAGCTCGGCTTCTTGGCAGCTGCTTAAGAAATGCTGCTGTTTCCTCAGGTGCCTGGACCTTTCCCGGCTTCCATCTGCTGGAAGCTTTGACTTCCCCAGCCCTTGAGATGACGTTTACAGGATGGCCATGGCCTTGCACGTACCTTCCCCAGCCGGGCATGGTGAGGGCTGCCTGCAGGCCCACCAGAAGATCTCTCGCTCTGTGCTTGGCAGTGTCTGCCTTTCAGGCCAGGGCAGAATCTGAACATTCCTTGTGGGGGTCTGTGATCACATCACCCCCATGTGATCCGAGACCCTGGCTTTGCTCATTCATTGGGTTTGGTTTGAGTGAACAGTGTTCTTGGGGGCTCCTGGTAAGATTTCAAGCCCGCGTCATGTCTTAAAGGACAGCTGCTCTCTGGTTAATGGAACAGGCAGGAGGTGTGCCGAGTGTAGTGTTACTTTCGCTGGGATTGGATACCTGACGGAAGCAGCTGGAAGATCCTGATAGAAGGAGAAGATTCATTTCAGCTCACAGATTGGGGGAGGGGAAGCAGTACTGTACCTCATGAAAGAAGACATGTTGACGGGGCTTCAACATAGCAGCGGAAACTTGTGGTATAGCTAATTAAGGCTCACAGATCGGGAAGGAGCAAGATAGGTTGGCCTAGGAACCTCAAATCACACCCCTATAGCCCTGTGTCTGCAGTTAGGCCCCTTATCCAGAAAGTTCCACAATCTCCCCCAAACTGCTAGGAGCCAAATATAAAAACACATGAGCCTGGGGAGGGGAAGAGCATTTCACACTCAAACCATAGCATCAAGTAAAAAGTTTTAAATCCAGATAATTCTTTTTCAGTCAATTTCAGTTTGTTTTGAGATAGCAAGGGAAAGAGGATCGAGAAGGAATCGGGGCTTCCTCATTCATTCTTTCCCAAGTGTAGAAAATTTTAAAGTTGGAAAAGAACACAGATTAAGGCACACACCTATATTGTTGCCCTCTGCATTTCATTACACATACTTCAGAATTCCTAAGACTTAAAGGTTTGAAATGTTAAAAGATTTACATAGAGCTATTCTTCCAGTCTCCTACCGAGAAGATGTAAGGCTATAAAGGCAGGCCTTGAGGGTTATCCACTTGATACTGATATTTAAATATTAGGTAAATGGTATCACAATACCTATGGCATTTTTTGCAACTTAAAAAAATTCAATGTAGTGTGTGTGTGCTCACACATGCGCACACACACGCATCTGTGTAGTGTATAGATCAGAGGACCATGTCAGCCGTCAGTCAGTCTTTGCCTTCCCCCATGTTGACATAGGGTCTCTTGTTCCCTGTGGGATATGTGGGGTTGGCTAGTCCCAAGACCTCTTGGGATTCTCTTCTCTCTGCCTCCCATCTCGCTAAAGGAATATTTGGGTTAGAGACACACATGACCATGCCTGGTTTTATTCAGGCTTTGGGGGATTTGAAGTCAGTGCACCATATTTGCACATTGCACACCACGGAGCCATCTCCCAGCTCTAAATCGATATGTTTTTAACACTTCCTCATGCTGGTGTATGGACTTACTTTGTTCCTTCTAACTGAGTGACTAAAGCATAAGTTGTGGATTCCTCTGTTGACAAAGCCTGCTTTTGCCAATATTTTGAAGATGTTGCAGTAGATCTTAGTTCCTGACTCTTTGTGTGCAGGCGTGAGCTCTGGGGGACCTATTATAAGTGAGCTGCTGAGCCACAGAGTGCGTCCACTTTCCACTTTAATCCATCTTGTTAAACCGCTTGGCTCTGCAAGAATGCCTAATTGTTAGAGTGTTTTGATTACCCCGATTCAGGCAATAGTTTATATTTTCTAGCTTGTAAATTTTGGCAAGCTGGATGTGAAATATTTTCATTTTTAATTGGTACTTTCATGACTACAAGATGTTCTATGGTCATTTTTTTATGTTGCATGTTTATTATAAGTTATTCTTCTCTGGCTTACTTATTTTTATTTTCCTAATTTTTTAAAGTTTGGTTAAGCAGGCTTTCTTCTGTCCCAAGCTCCAAAAGAGATTTTTTTTTTTTGAAAAAGAATTTTGTTTATTTATTTGAGAAGAGGGCAGAGAGTTAGGGGGAGGAGGAAGAGAAAAGCAGGTACATGCCACGGTGCACATAGGAGGTCAGAGAAGCTTTCAGAAGTTGGTTCTTTCTTTCCTTCCACCATGCAGGCCCTGGAGATTAAAGGGGGTTGCCAGGCCTGCTCTCGGGGTTTACCCACTGAGTAATGTTACTAACTATCCAAAGGGGTTTTTAATAATAATTTCTAAATTTTCACATTTCACTATTCACTTTTACTTTAGAAAGGTATGTTCTGTTTATTACCTGAGATTACCATCTATTTTTTGTGCTTATTTGGAAAAGTGATTTTCCTAGTACCATTGATCAAATCCTCCTTGTATTTAGAGTAATGTCAACACAGGTAGGTAGATGTGCCTCTGGAATCTTCTCCTTTGGGGCTGTTTATCCAGTTCCAGTGTCATGTGGTTTGCAGCATTTGGTGCTTTGTAGACTCGTATGTTTCAGTTGGTGCATCCCAGGGTAGAGCCCAGCGCCAAAGTCTGCTAACTGGGATTCGTCCTGAAAATCCTGGACCCAGGAGTGTCCAGTGCCCGGCACACTGATGGCTGTCTACCCTCGCTCTTCCCTCCTGCAATGTTTAACTCTGCAGGCCATGGGGAAGATAACATGTGCAAAACACTGTGCGCAGGCTATGGGGAAGATAATGTGTGAAAAGCACTGACTATGTGCAGGCCCTGGGGAAAATGATGTATTCAAAGCACTGACTGTGTGCAGACCATGCTGAGTCTTCAGTAGCCTTCATCTCCCTCATTTTGTCTTTTTCTTGCCTCAAGAATGATCTTCACTCTTCTGGAAGCTTCAGTGTTTCATTCGGATATTGGCAAATATTTGAATCTTCCTGCTCTGGTCTACATGACCATAAAGCTACATGACCACAAGGCTGCCATGTTCAATAGAGACATTCGTAGTCATTTGTTCTCTTCAATGTGACTTAGTGAGCTTTGAAGGGTTTTTCTCTACAGAGTTCTTACACTTCTTTAGAAGGACTCTTCTAGAAACCCAAAGTACCCAGTAGATTTGTTATTCTGCATAGTATTGTTAGGGGTTTATTTTTTGCTGTTATTTTAGATTTCTAACTCATACATAAAAGTAGACTGCTTGGACACTCATGGGTCCTTTCTCAGCTTCAATAGAAACCAGCCTAAGGTTGTTCTTGGTCCGTCTACACACACACGCGCGCACATACACACACACACACACACACACACACACACACACACACGCATGTTCTAATTGATGTTCCTTTCATTTATTTTTGGGGTAGTTAACTTTGATTGCAACAATCATGCTTAATGTTTCTAAGTCTAATAGTTTGGGTGTAGGTAGACAACCAATCACAGTTCTTCCCGCTTTTCTTTTTCTGTCTTCAGTCTGCATCTCCTTGAAAGGTGAACAAAGCTGCAGGCCACGTGTGTGTTCCTATGTTTTTCAATGTTCATAACTTTAGGTTTTGCTCCTCTTAAACACTTGTTTCTCTTCTCTGTGTCCTATGATATTACTGAGGGTTTTTCCCACCTTCTAGTTCTGTAAGTTTAGAGGTTGTGTAGAGGTTGTGTGCTCTTTCTGTATTTTTACTACCACTGCTCAATTTGCCATTTACAATGAGTCTCCAGGGAGTAGTGACTCCCTCCTCCTGCACAGCCCACAGGCGGAGGGTGC
Organism: Typhlomys cinereus; assembly: GCA_023101885.1. NCBI lineage: Eukaryota > Metazoa > Chordata > Mammalia > Rodentia > Platacanthomyidae > Typhlomys > Typhlomys cinereus. The sequence continues at coordinate 2,973,701 of JALPQD010000195.1, forward strand.
TACCCATCTTCTCCTCGCCACCCACATGGCCCCACGGGCTGAGCACACTGCCAGTCTTCTCCTTGCCCCTCTCACACAGCCCTACTGGCTAAGTGTGCTGTCATTCTCCTTGTGGCTCCTCCCCTTCATTGTCCCTATTGCCTGATAATTTCTTCCCTTTTGAATTCGTGCTAGTCACAATTCATCTTCCTCCAGCTTTGCAGGACTTGGCATTGGCCTAGGAGATTCCTTTGGACATGTCTGCAGAGTGTTTGAGGATTGGGAGGGGGTCTAAACTGAGATAGATCTACCCAGAAGTAGGCGTCTCCGTCCTTGAGCTGGGGGTCCAGATTGAATCACAAGGGGAAAGAAGAAGGGCAAAGAAGAAGGGCAAAGGAGCAGCTTCCTGGTCCACAGAGATGGAATGTCTCTCTCAGCTGCTGCCACCACAGCCTCCATCTTCCTCCACACCAGCCCCCTGACATGATGGACCGTACCTCAGCATAGCTCAGAACCAGCTCTTCCTCCCTTCGGTTGCTTCTTGTCAGGTATTTGGTCACAGTGACGAGAAAGTGACCAAGACATGTATCACTATATCTCGGTCTCCATGCCTGTCTGTCTGTATGCCCATCTCTGTCTATATGTCTATATACATGCATCCAACAGTGCCATGTGTGACTTCGGGGAGCTCTGCTCTGTCAGTCCAGGCTGGTTCTGGCTTATCCCGTGAAGCCAAACCCTGTCTTACCTTCTGGCTTCTTGCAAACCTTTCACAGCTGGGTTCAGTTTGCTCCTCATCAATGAAGTTCTCCTGGAGGCTGCAGGGAACAAGGTCTCTGTATTTGTTGTCCTGGAAGATTTGATGTATCTTTTCCAAAGAAGTGAGCTTAGCTTTGTGTGGAATTCTAGGTTGGCAGTTGCTTCCCTTGATCAGACCCAAACCCTCTAATGCACCTGGGCTCATCCATGCCCTCTGACGCACCTGGGATCATTCATGCCCTCTGACACACCTGGGATCATCCATGCCCTCTGACACATCTGGGCTCATCCATGCCCTCTGACGCACCTGGGCTCATCCATGCCCTCTGACGCACCTGGGCTCATCCATGCCCTCTGACGCACCTGGGCTCATCCATGCCCTCTGACGCACCTGGGCTCATCCATGCCCTCTGACGCACCTGGGCTCATCCATGCCCTCTGACGCACCTGGGCTCATCCATGCCCTCTGACGCACCTGGGCTCATCTATGCCCTCTGACATGGGGGCCGCTTTCACACCGAAAGCTGCCTTTTTCTCTAGATGCTTTCAAAATGCATCTGAGGAATCTGCATGTGATGCAGGCACATGCCTCTACAGTTTTACTACCATTTAATATGGATATGTCTTTATGTATATCCAGAATGGAATTATTGTTACTTAGCACTTCTTGGTAGGATGTTTTTCTATAGAGTCCGCAACATTTTCAGAACCAAAGGTTCTCAGGCTCAGTGCGTCAGCTCTACTAATCAATGCACTTATTAGCTACCTACTGTATTCCCAGGTTTAGGCCAGGACTGGCACAGGCCCCATGTCATGGCACGCAGACTTCATGGATCCTAAAGATACGCAGAAAAAGACTTCCGTCACCCTGGAGTCTGGGCCTCAGCCTGCAGCTCTGAGCGCCCAGCAGGCAGCTGCTTGTCTGCTGACGGGTTCGTCTTCGGCTTGGCAGCTGCAGGGTGAGATGTGCTAATGATGGGCCAAGTGGCGCTTCGGGTGAGACCGCCAGCTGTTCCCATCTTCCTGTGGCAGAGGCAGAGTGAGAACAGCGGCGGGGGGCTGGGGGGGACACGAGGACATCCGCACCCCCAGAAGCCTGTCAGCACAGGCGCCCACAGAATTCCCCTCATGTGCACCTTCCAGGGTGCACTCTGATCTGGGCTGCGCTTGCGGCTCTGGTAGAGGATCATGAGATGGCAGTGAGGATGTCTGCTCGCTTGAATGCCTCCACGGAGCTTGGCGCGGACACTTGGATTCTATACGCGTGGTCTCCTCACTCAGGCATCTTGGAGAAGAAAAGCTGCCTGAGTGACGTCAAATCTTGACGCTTCATTAACTCGATTCATCACACTCCATGTTCCATTTCTTCACAGACAGTACACGGTCCTCAAGCATTGTTCATTCAGCTGAACGGCTTGCCCCTGCCCAGCCTGTTGGTCTCCACTCACTTCCCAGTCCCTCTGCCTGTGTCTTAACTCTGCCCCCCTCTTTTCTCCTTGCCACAGCCGAGGACTCTCAGCACTGACTGCAGAGACTTAGAAAGAGATTTCCAAAGACAGTGGGACAGGAAAGGCCCATGGAGACCACTGTGTTCACACATGAAAGATCCCTGATGAGCCCACTTATCTGGTGCTCACAGAGACATATATAAGGAGGCGTGCTTGGCCGTCTCCCCCAGTGTCACCTCTGGGCAGATGTAGCAGGACAAATGTGTCTTAGGTTCTCCCACCACAGTCAGAAACCAATAGGCGGCGTGGAGCAGGACCAGAACCGGGACTAGGAATGAGAATTGGCCTCTTTGTAAGAACACCCAAAATCTTCCTAAATGCTACTTCTTGGTCATTAAAGAAGGATGTGGTTTACCTGTCTGGGCTGGGGAAGTGTGGAAGCTCAGTAGATTGTGTAGACACACATGTACCATGGAAGGAAGTGTGCATACTTGGTAGATTGTATAGGACACACCCGTGCATGCTGGAAGTGTGGACACTCTGTAGATTGTGTAAGACACATCTGTGCATCCTGGAAGTGTGGATGCTTCATAGATTGTGTAGGACACACCCGTGCATGCTGGAAGTGTGGATGCTTTGTATTGTGCAGGAGACACATCACCATCGCTCGCTCTGTGACTTAAGTTTTCAACTTCTATAAGCCAGTCACTCTTTTAATTTTTTTCATTCTCATATCTATGAGTAGGGAGGTGCGTGTCCATCTGTATTATGTGTGTTTGCTTGTGTATGTGGTGTCTCTGTGTGTATGTAGGTGCACATTCTCATTTGTGTGTATACATTTGTAGGCCCAGGTTGATACTGAAAATCATTCTTGGTTGATCTTCCACTTTATTATTTTTTTTAATTATTTATTTGTGTGTGTGTGTGTGTGTGTGTGTGTGTGTGTGTGTGTGTGTAACAGAGGGCATTGTGTGCACCTGTGGAGGCCCAAGGGTGACTTTGGGAATCATCCTGAATTGCTTCTAACCCCTTCTTGCTTCACTCTGGAATTTCTGCCCACCAGGCTGGAAATGCAGGCCACCGCCTTGTCCACCTGGCATTTTCATGTGGGACCTGAGATCTGAACTCAGAACCTTCTGTTTGTGAGACAGAGTCTTAACCCCTGAGCCATCTCTCCAGCCCCCACCTTATTCTTTTAACACTGGATTTCTTTATTATTATCATTATTATTATGATGTTTATTTATTTTTTTCCCAATCATACGAGCCGTGGCCTCAAGACCAGGGCTCCCCCTAGACTAGGGTGAGGAGAAGGAGTCTGAGATGGAGAACAAACACACACAGCTCTCTAGGCTGAGTGAATCTGAACTCATTTACTGTAACTTTTGTGACAGCTTTTATACAGAAAATTTTGGGGTAAAGAATGTCGTATCTACAAATAGATATATAATTTCTTAGTCAGCAATCACCTTCAGGAAGGACATATTTTTCAAGAACCTAACCCATTGCTTGAGGGTAAAGGCACTTAACAGAAACATTCTCCCAGTATTTCCAAACCTAGCTAATCTATAATGCTTCACCGATAGCCATGGGGTGATTGTGTCTTACACAATCTATGAAGCATCCACACTTCCAGCATGCACGGGTGTGTCCTACACAATCTATGAAGCATCCACACTTCCAGGATGCACATATGTGTCTTAAACAATCTACATAGTGTAAGCCTACATAGTTGTCATTGTTTTAACAGAGACCACATTTTTAAAATTCACAGAGGAGGATTGAGCTCCTTTTGATTTCAACAATTAACTATAGGTGTGCCCAACTTCCAGCATGAGCTTTTGCTGTTGTCCTGTCCAGGTTGATCCTCTCAGTCCGGTGGGTTGACATGGGCACCAGGCATGGCAGCAGGTTCTAGCTTGGAGAGTTGCATGCAGCTCATGCAGTACAGGCCTGCCTGGTCTGTTCCTCCTACATATCCATCCTTTTTGGCAGCCAGCAGGAGCCAGAGTTCTTTTTTGTTCTGACCTTGTTGACCCCACCTCAGAGGGGGTCCAGCATAATGGACTGACGCCTGTCTTAGGTCAGGAGACCACCCTCGTGTGGACCCTTTACCCTGTCACTGGTCATCATCCCTGGAAGGACCTCACCTCTGGAAGGCATGCCAGGATATATGGGTAGTAGATTAGGCCAAGGCCTCACAAATCTCTGCATTCCAAGCTTGAACCACATCTCTAGGGGGGCCATGGCTTGGATATACAAGGGCCATAAGCACTTGTAGCATGGTCTTGTTGATGGAGCACTGCTGAGAGATGTGCTAAAGGAAACACTTAAGCAATATAATTATTAAAAGAATAATTCCTCCTGTGATAGAATCCTTCCATTCCTTTAATAGTAAGGTTGCTTATGTCTTCCTATGAGGAATTCCAGAAGTATATTGCCATCAGTTGTTGATGACCCATCTGTGAACCATGCAGTCTCCAAACCCGGGGGTCCATACTGTCGGGCCCCATATTGCCAAGGGTGTCTCTTTTGAGGCAGAAGTGATAATTGATGGGGATGCACTCGAATGATCCATCTCTGTGATTTACCATAAGAGTACTGTTTGTGAAAGGGAAGACACAGCCCCGTTTGCTACCGACATGGATTCTCCCAGTTTAGATTGCAAATACCATCTCCAGAGGATAGTCTTGGTGTCTAGACCTTCTGGCATGATCATCTCTTCCTTGACCTTCAGCCAGGGTAAGAGGGTATCACAGTTCCTTTTAAAGTTCTAGTGAACTGATAGCATAGTCTTATATTTCTGGAATTTCTGAGTTAGTTCATAGGTGGGAATTTTACCTATCTATGTTTTAAGACTCTTGAAGTTGTTCTCTAATTTCTTTAAAATCAGTGCACATATTCTGGCTAACAAGTCTACTTATTGTGAGTGACTAGACATGAAATCTCTATTTAGAATTTGACTTAAAGTTAAAAAAGCAGGCTTTTTCTCTAGATCAGAGAGCAGGAAGCTAGTCCCAAAAAACCTAAGAGGAGGTAAAAGGCACTCCTAATTTCCAGGAGAATTCCTCCTGCCAGGGGCAAAACTTAAATTACCTAAGAAGGAATTCTTAGCACCTGTCCATGGGCGTTATTGTGGCATTCCATGAAATTCCTAGCACCTGCCCATGGGCTTTACTGTGACAACCCCAGTCCCCTCCCTCCCTCCAACCCTTCCCCCCTTTTCCTCCTCTTTCCCTCCCCTCCCTTTCTCCCAGTGTCCTCCTCTTCCCCCCTCCCATTCCCTGGAGTATCCTTTAGTGTGAATGTCAAACTTCCCTCTGCATCCTCCACTCTGGTGGGGTGTAAGGACTCAGTGGCATTGTCCAGAGCCCTTTCTTGGGCTCCCCTTTAGTATGGGAACACTACTGTGACTGTTAGTCTCTTGACTCTAAGGATCCTAGTGCCTGTGATCCATGCTAGACTTTGGGGGATCATTGACATGTCAGTCATTGTGCAGGTCATGCAAAGTCCAATTATGGCTACTGCGGCCCCAACTTGTGTGGAATACCTTGCGTATCATTGTTCCTCCCCATCTTTAGGCTGTTACAATCTTACCGCCCCCTCTTCTGCAAATTTCCCTGAGGCTTAGGATGGGGAGAGATTTGGCTGGTCTGGTTCCAGGTGATTAATGTGGGGTCTCTGAAGTTTTGGATTTTAGTTTGTTGTTGCTTTCAGTTTTGCCCTTGGCTCCATCCTGATTGGTACCTCCTAGCCAGAGATAAAAGGCTGTTTAAATGGAGTCTTACTATAAGAGTACATTCAAAGGTAGATGGAATAGGAGTAGGAGACCGCAGTGGGGGGGGGGTCAGTGTCCCATTTGCAGGATGTTAACACCAGATTTCTAATCAGACCCAGAACTTTTTCAGTTAGTCTTGCTTCTGGGGATTGGCAGTCTCTGCCTTCCAAGTCTGGAGTTACAAGCAGCACCGCACCTGCCTGGCGTTTATGTGGGATCTGAGAATTTAAACTATGGTGCTCACACATCACAGCAAGTGCTTTAACTGAACCTTCCTCCCCTCCTGTTCTTGATGGACAGGTGTCCGAGTGAGTCCCTGATACAAGAGGCATGCAGCAGAGGTGTGGGTGTAGCTCCTCTCTCCTGTCTTAGTTCTCTTGTCCCAAGTTTGTGTTGTGTTGAGTCTAGGGCTGGGGGCATCTCTCTGTTATCCAGGACTGTTTGAGATTGCCCTAAGGATACCGATCCTTCAAGTCTTGCTAATTTACAGCAAATGGAATAAGAATTTGTTGTTGATGGAGCACACGTATGTCTCCCTAACGTTTGTTCCAGCTGCTAGTTCCCCAACATTGTTTATTGGAAGCTGTATGACCTTGAACTTCAGAACATAACATTGGGTATGTGCAGGGGCAGATGCCCACGCACACTGTGTAGAGGCCAGAGGAGGACACGGGGTGTCTCCTTGGTGCGCTCTCTGGTTTATTCTCTTCAGATAGGGTTTCTTACTGGACCCAGAGCTTGTCATTTGTGGCAGTTAGTTGTTGATGCCGTTTGCCGGGGAAGCCCAAGTCTTTGGACCTATCTGTGAAGAAGTAGTAGTTAAGGCAAACCCTGAACCAGGCTGCCTAACTGATGTGGGGAAGACCCAGCCCACAGGACATGGATAAGATAGAGAAGATGTTGGTTGGAATCGGCACATCGGGATTCTGGCCACTGAGAAAGCGCGTTTCTGTGGATGTGGTTCTGTGGTTCCCTCGGCTCCTGGTGTTGCTGTGAACTCTCCTGCCACACTGAGAATTGTAAAAAAAAACAACAACAACAACAACAAAAAAACCCCACAAACCTTTTGTTCCCCTAAATTGTTGGGTCATGTATTCAATCAGTAGCAGAAGAGAAATCAGAGCACTGTTCTTCACTTAGACTGGCAGTCTGCTAACCCTCGCTTAGCCTCCCATGTCTGTGCCTTTAGCTGCATTGATGCTGCAGGTGTGTGAGGTCCTGCCTGCCTTTTTATATGGTTCTGGGCTCCAAAAGCAGCTTGTGCCAATTCAGATGCTCTGACTCCCTGAGCCGTTGCCGAGACTCAAAGCTCTACTTAGCTTTATCTGACCGGTCATGGGAATGAGTAAGCAGATTGGAAATTCTGCCCTAAAAAGACCAAGGGTCCTAGTATTTAGTATGGAAAAAGTAGCATTTCTTATTGGTCCAGAAATACATAACAACAATCAGAAGATGTCTTCACTAAGATTAGCATGTTCTTCTCATCTCTTTGGCAAGCAAACAGGTCACGGGCAAGCCCGAAGACATCCACACACTAGTTTGGGTTTGGGCTTTTCTGTAACTAGTAATGATCAAGTGGCCATACGCTTAACTGTGCATTTACTTCCTTTCTATTTCTCATCCCAAGTTTAAACAACTTTTGAAGCCATATTAATGAGTAGTCAAAATTCAACTGGCAAAATACAAACGTTCTGAAGCGCAACTCAACTTCAGCAATTCTGAAAGAAGAAAGGGAGAGGAAGAGGAGGACAAAGAGGAGGAAGAAGAAGAGAAAGGAAGAAAGAAAGAAACTCTGTCAGGCTAATTTGCAAATCATGAGTTGTTCTTCATGGTTTTTAATATTATTTCCTTCCAGTTTCCTTGGGTAGCCTTTTATTTACAACCATGTTGGATGACTTCAGTGGTTTAGGAGAAATATTTTTATATACAAAAGTTTGAAAACCTAGCATGAAAAATGATTGTTGATAAACTCAGTAATTTTAAAAGCGCATGTTGTAAGGTTGTATGCCATCTATTTTTGTAATTCTCCCAGTGCTTACAATGGGGCCTTTGTAGAATTATGAAAATAAGCTGAGATTATGGAAGAAGGAAAGCGAAGGAGCACTGAACTTCATGTGTTTGGAGAGTTTCAAAATACACAACAGCTGGGTGGCCAATTAGTTATAGACTCAGGAATAGGGACCTCAAGGTCTGCTTGGTTCCACAAATTAGCACTTCATTTGGTTTTGATTACATCACACACACACACACACACACACACACACACACATGCACTATACACATCTAGAGGGATTTAGGTTTGAACCCCCAATATTATTGAAGGATTTTTTACGTCTTGTTCATAAGATTTTTCTTTGTATATTCCTGTTTGGTTTTGGTATTGGAGTTAGACTGGCCTCCTAAAACTTAGGAAGGTTTTATTTCCTCTGGTATGTTGTGAAAGCTCTCTTACACACCTGCTAGAATCCATCTCTGTAAACATCTGGGGTTGGAGGATGGGCAGGTATGTGTGTGTGTGTGTGTGTGTGTGTGTGTGTGTGTGTGTGTGTGTGTACATCTCCATGAGCATGTGTTGTGGGTGACATTGTTTAAATGTGTGATGTAAGACTTGGAGGACTCTCAGACTATATGACTCCTTTTTGTGTCAGTTTTGATACTCGAATCTTTCAAACTTGAGTCTGTATTTTCAGAGATGAGCATGTTGATTTTCCATTTTCATACTTTACCTGTGATTATTTATAGTGTCTGACATGACGTCCGTCTCCTTATCTCCTTATTCCCCCAAACTGGAACATTATGCTATTCTCCCATCTACATACATATATTTTTTCTTTCTCTCTCATTAGGTAGCATCATGGTTTGAATATGAGCTGGCCCCCACAGGTTCATGCTTCTGAATCTTTAGTTGGTATTTGGGAAGGCTTTGGCCACTTTAGGAGATGAAGACAGGCTGGAGGAGGCATGTCTCTGGGGGTGGGGCCCTGAGCTTGGTTAGCCCCACCCTGTTTCTTCTTGCAATCCACTACTTGCTCGTCAGCCTCCAGGAGGGCTTGGTGACCTGGCCACCTCCAGCTTCTGCCCATAGTCAAGTCTACTCCGCCATAAGGGACTGTGTCTCCTCTCTGGAACCACAAGCCAAATAAATGAATCTCCCATTCTCCCCTTAAATTCCTTGAGTCTGAGTCTGTCTTGCAACAGCAGAAAGTGGACTGCCAGACAGGTAATTATCTCATACGTGTTTTCAATAACCAGCTTGGGTTTCTCAGAACTTTCTCATGTTTTTTCCTTCAATTATTACTGTCTTGTTTCTTTCTTTCTATTTTGTCTGATTTTTTTTCTCTTACTGGCTGCTTTTCATTAACGTGAAAACTTCTCATTTCTAAGATAACCGCTTGCAAACATACACATAGCTCTGGTGCAGCTCTTTACATACAAATCATACATTTTCATAGATTATATTTTTGTTATCATTAGTTCAAAACATTAAGTTTCCCTTCGTAGTTTTTCTTTGATTCTTGGCTTATTTAGAAGTGTATTTCTTCATTAACGTGTATTGAGAACTCTGGAAGACAGCTTTTGGTAATTTCTAATTTCATCTCCTTATGGAAACTCCATCTTAATGATTGTGTGGAGAAGGCTTGTTCTTTATTTCTCAGGTTTGTGCCTTGTACTAGTGAACATTCTGTGAGCATCTGGAAGAATGTGTATTCTGCAGCTAGTAGAAAGGCAACGTTCTCCCGCTGGTTTAGTTGTGTTAACAGCTCTTACATGAATTTGTTTCTTTTGTTTACTCTTCCTACCTGTTATTAAAAATAAAACCTTTGATAGAAGTTGATATGTGTCTGGACCCATGAACCAGCACAAACCCGGACCTACAAATGCAGGAATCTGAAGTAGGAGCGGTAGGAATTAAAAGTTTCAGGCTTTGGGTCAGAGGGGGCCTTGGATGTCCCTTATCATCCAAGCCAACTTTATTGTAACATACAGGGTTTTATAATCAAGAAGCAGGGCCAATTTCTTTACAGAATTATGTAAACGCATACATTTTGGTTAACAAAGAAAAGTCAGGAGTGACACCCAATTGCCATCAGATAGGTATGCTAAACAGGCATGGCATGGCGTCTCCTTGCTAAAAGAGAAAGGAATGTATGCCTCAAAACATTAAGTAAACAAGAAAGAACTGATGGGGGACCGAACAGCCCTGCCAGTTTCTTAGAGAAATAAGAGCGTTCCAAACGACCTGGAAGTTCTCTCTACTCCCAAAGGGGAAGTTGGGTCTGCCATTGTCTTGCAGACAGGCAAACTCAACCCACCCAAGGGAGGAGTCACTCCACAGCCGGTTCAGTCTAATGTATCACCCATAGAGCAGGCTTTGGGGCCTAACAACACCCACAGGTATGTTTCTCTTTTCATGGTTTTCTTCCTGTATTTGGCAAGTCTTATAAAGTTTCATACATGTCAGAATGAAATTCCTCTGTCTGTCAGTCATTCCTGTCTTGAAATCTACTCCAATGTCCATGTAGCCAGCCAAACTTTCCTCTGATGACTGTATTTGCTTTTGATTTTATTTAAGTTCGTGTCAACCTATGTACATATATACACACATATATGCCTGAAGTACATAAACACTATGTATTTAATCTGTCCTGAATGCCTTTGTCCTATAAATGGAAGAATGAAGGCAGTACATTTAGTTATTCAGAGGAGGGACTAAGTTCATCACCTTATTTCTTTCATATCTGTGCAGTTGGTTTTTCTTTCTTTTGGATTGAATCGTCTTGGTGCTTCCAAGCTGTAGCTCTTGGTTTTCCTATATGTTTTGGAGCTGCTGTGGGAATTAAAAGCAGCAGCTTCCCTTTCAGTGTGTGGGAGGAGCCCACCCCTGCCTGAAGATCCAGAAAGACCTTGGAAGTCCACGGGGCCCAGTGCCTGAGTCTGGCAACTTTATAGCTTGATCTCTGTTGTGTTTGAGTGACTCATGCATGTAGCATTGTTTGGATAGGAAGAGAACAGAAATCATCTCATTGCTACTCAGATTGCTGTCTGCTGATGCCGCGGTGTATTTCAGTGACTGAAAATTCCATTAGAATCCTGAACTCTTTCCTGTTCTGTTTTGGCGGATCTTCTCACCGCCACTCTCTTCTGTTGGTTTGTGCAGGTGGCCGTTAGACCATCCTGTTGTCTGAAGGTTTATAATCTTTCCTTTATTCTCTCACCCCCTTTTTCCTTTCCTCCCTCCCTCCCTCCGTCCCTCCCTCCGTCCCTCCCTCCCTCCTCCTCCCTCCCTCCGTCCCTCCCTCCCTTCCTCCTTTCCTCCCTCCTTTCCTCCCTCCTTTCCTCCCTCCTTTCCTTCCTCCCTCCCTCCCTGCCTTCCTCCTTCCCTTCCTTCTTCTCCAACTGACACAGTCCTGCACAAGGCAGAGTCAGTCAAAACCCCAGCATGAGTCGGGAGGGCTTCCAAGCTCACCCTAACTGAGGGTTTTAGGAGCTTAAATCTCTTTTCTCCTAGGTGTGTTCATTGGTTCTCCGAGAGGATGAATGCTGATCACACCATCAGCGATTCAGGTCATCAGCTGGGGCTGGGGAGGTGGCTCGGTGGGTCACGCCCTGCAAGCGTGAGAGCCACAGTTCCGATCCCAGAACAAATGCAAAAGCCAGGCTTGGGTGGCAGTCATCTGTAAGCTCAGCACACAGGCGGCGCACAGGCGGCAAGCCGGGGTATCCCCCGGGCAAGCTGGCCAGCCTACCTGATTGGCAAGCTCTGGGCGCAACCGTGAGACCTCCCTTAATGATCAAAGTGGAGGGAGATCAAAGACAACACCCAGTGTCAACCTTGGGGTTCCACACTCACATTGCTCACACACTCACGTGTGTGTCTACACACGTCTCCACCACACACACTCCCAACACGTGTGCAAAACAAGTCATCTATTTACACCCGCAGATTCCACCTCTGCAGATACAGCCTCAGAGCAAAACACTGGAAAATAATTCTGTCTGTCTACTGAACACGCACAGACTTTCTTTCTTGTCGTGCATAGCATTAGGCATTATGGGTTGTCTAGAAAGTGGGTGGGCACACACAGAAGCCTGGGCAGGGGTCGTATGCAAATGCCGTGCTGTTCCTACTAAGGGACCGAGGAGGTTCCGTGTCCTTGGGGCTACCTTCCCGTTTCCACCCAGCTCAGTGCATTCGGAATCTGAAAGGCAGCCGCCCTGCAGACTGTGCTGCAGTAGATGAACGCCTCCCCATCCGGTTGCACCCCGCAGTGCGTGGCAGGAGACACTCGTGATTAAGTGTGGTGCGGGTGAGTTCAAGAGGAGTCTACCTGTGACTCGGCCTTTCTCCTAAATCGCCCGTAATGCTTCCTTACTGCCTCCTTCTGTGGAAAGTCGAGGGGAGCAGGGAAATGGCGTTGACGGGGTTCCCAGGCCCGGGTCAGAACTGAGGGCGCTTCTCTCCACGGGTGAACGTGGTTGAATTTCCTCCCTTTGTAAAGTCAATTTAAGATCCATGATGTTTGGTCATCAGTTCTTATCCTTTGGCCACTTTATTATTGAGGGATTTGTCTTCTTGTAGTTGATTTGCGAAAAGCTGTTTATATAGTATGGCGCTATCCTCCTGGGAATCATACTTTCTACGAATAACTTCTTCATCTATCTCCTCTGCATTTGAGGTGGATTTTTTTTCCTGTGGTTATTGTTTCGTCTTTGTCATTATGCATAGGATCCAATTCCCCATTTTATTTGATTGATGGCATTTTCTTATTGATTTACAAACACATTTGAGAACTGACCTATTTATTGAAATACCTTGTTGGTGTTAGTGGATGTATGGCTGATTTCCTCAGGTTTCCTAGGTAACTAATCATGCAAATAATTCCTCTTTTCCAAGATCGATTTCTCAGGCTTCTTTTCTTTTGCTTTGTTATAGAGTCTCAAAGACACACAAGTTTGAAAGTATGGCAAAAGTCAGCAGCCCTCTTCCGCTCTGGTCCTCACGCTGAGGGTCTGCGCTGCCCACTGATGACAGAGTTCACTGCTGACGGAAGGCGCGGGCGCCTGCTTGTAGGAGGGGTCCCATTTCCGGTTTTCAGATAGAGCTTTTAGAACGAATCACCATCCACTGCCGAGTTTTGATTTTCATTAGCTGATATTTAAACACGGAGACTCTCTCCCCTCCAACCTGAGCCCTATCGATACAAACAGCTGATGATTTAACTAGTCGTCAACAGAACAATTGTCAGGGTACCCTTACATGTGGGGGCCAGATCCAGTTCTGTCAAGGCGTGCCACATGCTGTAACGCTGCTGAATTTAATTTCCAGGGATCTGACACTTCCACGCCTGGGCGGAAGGCAAGCGTCTCATGCCTGGTATTGCGTTGCTAGTGGCTTCGTCGCTGTGAGACAGCATCATACACACTTAAGGGAGAAAGGGAGACGTGTTTGGCTTACAGATCTAGGAGGGATACAGTGCCTTACGGGGGGGAATTACACAGCACAAGCCGTGGCTGTCCAGAGACTCAGGAAGCTGGTTCAGGTCACCGTAGCAGCCATCATGGACGGAGACGGAGAGGGGAGAGGGGAGAGGGGGAGGGGGAGGGGGAGGGGGAGAGGGAGAAACCTGGGAGAAGGCAGGGGGCTGGGGCTACCAAAGGGACCCACCGTGTGATGTGCCTTCCCCCAGGAGGGTTAAACCTCTCAAAGGTGCCACCACTTTCCAAAACATCACCACCAGCTGAAGCTTCAAACACATGAGCCTGGGAGAGGTGACTCCCATTCAAACCATGGACACCCCCCTCCTGCCGTGAAGCAGCTTCATGTCTGTCATGAACTGTGAGAACCCCGTGGCTCAAAGCCACCCCCCTGCCTTCAGCTCATGCCTCTGGGAGCCGAGGCCGGTGGGGGAGGGGCAGCCCAGCCGGCTAGGCTGGCATCTTTGCGGGCCACCCACCTTTGAGAGGCGATCAGACATGCTGTCCCATCTTTCCTCTTCCTCTCTAGGCCGGCCCAAGCCAGTTCTCACGGGGATGGCAGAGGCCTGGCAACAAACAGTGTGGGCTCTGTTAGGAGCCCCTCAGACGCCCTGGGTGGGGAGATTCAGCCGCATGTTTCACCGATCCGTGACATCCCAGCCCTGAGCAAAGGCCATTTTGGATCACAGCAGGCCTCACGATTGGCCACCATCCTGGTTCCTTTGCTGTGTCTCTGTGTGTTTTCAGGGCAGTGAAAATTATACGAGACCCGTCTTGTTGGGGGAGGCGGCTTTGAAAAATTTCTCTTAAAATTGTCCGGGGTCTTGCATCTTTATGAGCCATAAAACTACAGATTCAAAACTTTTACATGCGCGGTGGCTTGGCCGTCTCTTACTGTGCTGATTTTGCTGACTGAGCCTTTCCTGAAGAATCTTCTGTCCTTCCTTTCAGATTTATTAACGTGAAGACTGTCGAATGCCCGATGGTTTTCACAGCCATTGTAATCCCCATTTCTCTTTTTAACTTATTTTTATTATACATTGATGAATTGTTCTTGTTTATGTCTGTGGGGTATAAGGAGATTTTATAATTTATGAATACACATAGAATAACTAAAGGTAATTAATACATGCTTGACCTCAGATATTTATCTATTTGGTAGTTAGGACATTTCAAATTTTAGACACTTTGAAAAGTGCAGTCCACTGTTGATTGAGTGAACCTCACTGTGCCAACCAAGGTGAAAAATGTTGTGTTCTCCCTGCCCCCAGGCAACACGTTGTGCTTATCTGTTCATCGGTGAATGGGTTCCTGGATTGATTTCACACGTGTTCCTTGCTGAGGGTTGGAGTTTCTTCTCCTGTGGCTGGGATGAGATATGCTTGGGAAGTGACTGGTTCTCAGCTCGAGGCGCCGTCCACAGGGGAGAGACCAGCTCGTGACAGGGAAGCTTCAGGTAGCGGTCACATTGCTTGTGTGGTGCTCAGATGGCTCTCTCCTTTCGATGCTGTTCGGTACCCCAAGCTGTGCAGTGATACCCCCACTTTTACAGTGGGTCTCCCTAGTTCCGTGGACCTGGTCAGCATTACCCCTGACAATCCTCACAGATATGCCTGGAGAGTTTTCTCCTGGACAATTGCAGACACCTCAAGGAGGCCACTAACATGAAACACACACACGCACACACACTCACGCACACACACACTCACGCATGCACACGCACGCACATACACACTCATGCACACGCACACACTCATGCACACGCACACTCATGCACACACATGCACGCACACACATGCACACACTCATGCACACACACGCACGCACACTCATGCACACATGCACGCACACACGCACGCACACACTCACGCACACACACACTCACGCACACACACATGCACGCACACATTCACGCACACACGCACACACATGCATGCACACATTCATGCACACACGCATGCGCGCACGCACACACGCACACACATGCACGCACACACACGCACGCACACACACACGCACGCACACACCCACACATGCACGTGCGCACGCTCCTCCTATATGCCCTGTACATGACGCTGGAGATGCCAGAACTGTGGGATGTGTGCTGAGGGTGACAGAACTGTGAGGACACATGCAGATTGGACCCGCTCCAGAGAAAAGCTGCCTGTGCAGCTCTGAAGGGATTCATTGCTGATTCTTCTTCTTCTCTTCTTCCACACGTGAGTGATGTGCACTGGGGCTCGGCGAAGGGCAGAATCCAGTTGCTTTTTAAGCAGCATCGTTATGGAGGGAGATAGTCTAGGACTTTCCCTAGTAAGCATGACTCTGAGCCATAGTGATTCTAGAACCCCAGAAGCCCGGGCAATGCGTATGTCTGCTGTGGGCTCGAGCGGGAACGTGACTTGTCCAGAGGGATCAGGAGCTGATGGGGAGATGGGTAAAATATCAGTGGGAAATAAGTCTAAATAAGTAAATGCAAATTCATTTCCCCCTAGAGCAGTTTTTTAAATTTATTTATTTATTCAATTGTGCATGTGTGTGCATGCGTGCGTGCGTGCGTGTGTGCATGTGTGTGTGTGTGTGTGTGTGTGTGTGTGTGTGTGTGTGTAGAACCACGGTGAATTCGGGAGCCACCATGGACGCCTCCACCTCCTCCTTGTTTACTCTGCCCCAGGATTCACAGGCTCCGCCCTACCAGGACCAGAAACGCAGGCCACCCCGCTTCTGCCTGGCGTCTATACGTGGGGTCAAGGATCCGAACTCAGGACCTTCTGCCCGCAAGGCAGAGGCTTAACCCCTGAGCCACCTCTCCAGCTCCCCTACAGCAGTTTTAAGTAGCATAAAATATTTTAAACATGTCTCCTCAAATATAGTTTGGTTGACTTTTTAAATTGTGTGTGTGTGATATATGTACTTGGGAGTGTCATGCAAGTGTGCATTCAGGCGTGTGCATGTATGTGTGCAGGCCAAAGGCTGGCGTTTGCTGTCTTAATGTGACAGTTCTTATGCTAGTTAGATCTGTAGGTGTCAGCTTGACAATCGAAGGCTGAGCTCTGGGCACATCTATGAGGAGCTGGTAGTTAAGGCAAGCCCTGAGCAAGCCCGCAAGGGACAGTCTGGTTGACGTGGGAAGGCCCTGCCTATAGCAGGTACGGCCATGTTCTGGGCATGTGCATAAGGCAGAGGAAGCCGGTTCAGCCGTGTGGCATTCTTCAGTATACTTTGAAAGACTTGCCATCTGGCAAGTGAGGTTTGCCCTTTCCTCACCGATCCTTGTGTGGATGCTGTGGCCGGTTCCGTCCGATTCTGATGCTGACAGGCACTTCCCTGCCAGCCTGGACCAAGATCGGGAGCAGAATCGAAAGAGAGAATAAACCGCCTGGATTCCCTAAGCTGTTGGTCGTGAGCTCGTTGACTGCACGCAGGCAAACTACAGCAGCTCTTCACTCTTTGAGACAGAGTCTCTCACTGACCCTGAAACTTAGCAACGCAGTTAGACTTCCTGGCCAGTGAGCTTTGAGAATCCCCCCATCCTCCCATGCACATGCCACATTACCTGGCTTTTATGTGGGTGCTCAGGGCCTTGTGTTTCCACAGCAGGCCTTTGAGGAACAGCCTTGCCCCCTTCCCCCCTCCCCGCCCCAGCTGATGACTTTCTGATCCCAACTGAGGACGTGGAGTTCACTGTAAACGTGATTCTGCCAGCTGGGTTAAGAGATGCTCTCATGAACTTGTGACAGGGGCCTCGTCCCCGGAGAGGGAGGAAGCCGGGATTGGTTTTGGCAGTTGACTGGGTTACGGAAAGACAATTTTCCTTCTCTGAGGGACACTGGAGGGTTGATTATGAAATCTGCCAGGAGGTGGAGGAGCTGGGAGGGGCTGGGCCTGCATTCCATTAGCTTTGCCTCTAGCAAACAGCACTCGGCATCAGTGGAGTTGTAAATCTCTTTTTTCAATTTTGCTGCAAGGAACTCTCCTGTCACTCATCTTCATGAACAGGTGGAGGGACCATGCTCGTAAAATGAGAAAAAAAAAATGCTCTGTCCAGTGTAACCATCGTCTCTGAGCCGTGATGTCATCATCCCTCCTTTGTGCAGTCCGTCGCCTTCCTGGTCTTGAATGATGCCACCCCTTCCTTCCTGCCTCCCCGGTGCCTGCTACCCCTGCGTCTGAGAAAGTGTCACTGACCTCTGACCTCTCACCCTGGTTCTTTTCTCTGGGGTTGGGGCAATGGTAGGCATTGTCCCTGAGAGCTCTGCCACCCTGCCCGACTCTGCCGTCATCTCACTTAGACTCGGAAACCTTTTCAGGGCTGGGCATGAATCATCAGCTGCAAGGACATGGCACGAAGTGGGTGCCCAGGGAAAGCTGGTGGGCTTCGTCATAATCATTGATCATTACGGTTCTGAGCCCTTTGGCATTGAGTTCAAGTGTGGGTCATCGTTACTCATCCTATTCACCGGAAGCTAGGACATCAGCAGCCCTTTCCGTGACTCTGTGAGTTGTGATGGACAGTCTAGGGTGCACAGCTGTGGATGGATGGAAGGATGGACGCTCCGCAGCAGCAGAGAGCAAACGGAAGCCACCCACGGCAAGGACGCCCTCGGCCTCCAGCTTTAGGGGAGTGGTTCCGCACAGCTGGAGGCCGGGGTCTCGCTGTCTACCCTTGGCCTGCGATGAAACCTCCCACGCATGATGGGCCTGCACCTGGACCCCAGCCTGAGGCTGCATCGCGTCACCCGTGCTGTGCTGGCGAGAGCTTCCGACCAGCTCCTCGGGGAGCTCCACACACAGCAGCAGCGCCCAGCTGTGGGCTGAGCGGTCCGCACAATACCAAGCTTCCTGTGTTATCTGAGAACGACCTCGCTCCGGGCCACCCTCCTCCGCCTCAGCAGCTGGCGCGGATGCCCAAGGAGCTGGAGGGGGCGCAGACAGATGGAGAGATCACGGCAGGAGAGTGAGCGAGGAAAGACGAGGGACGGAACTTGGGCCACTGAGACCACGGACACACTGGGTGGGAAGCATAGGGGGCGAGTGGAAGGCTAGGTTCTCTCTCTCTCTCCTCTCTTCTCTCTTTTCTCTCTCCTCTCTTCTCTCTCTGTTCTCTTGTCTGTCTCTCTTTTGTCTCTCTCCTCTCTCTCTTCTCCCTTCTCTCTCTCTCTCTTCTCTCTCTTCTCCCTTCTCTCTCTCTCTTTTCTCCCTTCTCTCTCTACTCTCTCGTCTGTCTCTCTTTTGTCTCTCTCCTCTCTCTCTTCTCTCTTCTCTCTCCTCTCTCTTCTGTCTCTCCTCTCTTCTATCTCTTCTCTCTCTCTCTCACCTCTCTGTAGGTCAGAGGTCAACCTTAGGTGTCATTCTTCGAAACTGTCCACCTGGTTTGTTTAAAATCGATTTTCTCACGACTTAAGTGCCAGCTCTGGCTCCGAAAGGGGTGGTAGGCATGCCCGGGGTGACAGCTCTGTAAGGGGCGTTCGTGCTACGTGGCACGTGAGGGGTGTGCATGTGGCCTCTGAGGCTTGCTCCTCCTCGCCCCACGTAGTGAATAGACCCTCCTTCCCGCAGCATCTTCGCGTGCCCAGGTGAAGGGGCGTATGAGTCACATCAACTCTAGATGCCCTTTACAGCCCTTACCAACCAGCCAGGTCCCTGGAGACAGTCCTCGAGGGGGCGAGCTGGACTCTGTGGAGGACTTCGATGACGCCAGCTTCCTTGTGGGGGCACTCAGGTGACCGTTGCTAGGCCCTGGCTAAATTCTCCAGGGCTTTCTACCCCTCCTGGAGGGCAGCTTCTGGAAACTTGCTTCTCAGATATCAGTGACCCTCCTGGGATGGGTGGTCTTTGAACCCGCATGTTCTGCCCACATGGTGGCTCTGACTCATGCTGAGAGAGTCAAACTGAAAATACAACTCATGATTTGCACAGAAGATCACCGTGACGTATCTCTGCTTCTCCCACCCCTCCTACCTTTAAGCCTTCTCAGGAAAAGACCCCTAGAACACACTGTGCACCAGCCAGCAGAATCCCAGTCCAGGGCCGTGTCAGAATCTAGCTGGCTGCTAGATTGCCCATTTCTTCCTGGGAACAGGCGGCTACTGAAATGTTCAGAGGAGCTTCTCTGATCCACCACTGGCGAACGTCACCCACTCACCATCAGCTGGGCCTGTGTCACCCGCTAGCACACAGAGAGGACACGAGAAGAAAGAAGAAGCCTGCCAATGTATGGCCTTTTGATCCCAAGGAAAGACTGTCTCCACTTCCATCTTTCTGGTTGCCATCTAGAAATTTGTCAGCACGGAACACCGCCCAGAGAAGCAGCGGTCAGATCAGAGCCAGTCCGCACAGAGAAGTCCAGTTACGGGTCCTTC
This sequence comes from Typhlomys cinereus, assembly GCA_023101885.1. NCBI lineage: Eukaryota > Metazoa > Chordata > Mammalia > Rodentia > Platacanthomyidae > Typhlomys > Typhlomys cinereus. The sequence goes on from JALPQD010000195.1 coordinate 2,993,502, forward strand.
TGTTGCCCGTCGCAGAGGGGAAGGTGGCTGGGTGATCATTAGGGGTTTGATGTTCGGTGCTACTAGATGATCGCGATGCTCGGAATTGTGGGGAATGGCAAGAGGGGACTTCTGAAGAGCTTTAAAACTTTTTTAAAAATTTATTTATTATTTATTCAATTATGTGTATATGTGTGTATGTGTGCATATGCGTGTATACTATGTATGTGTGTGTAGAACCACGGACGAATTCGGGAACCACCGCCTCCACCTCTTGTTTACTCTGCCCCGGGATTCACAGGCTCCGCCCTACCAGGGCCAGAAAGGCAGGCCGCCCTCACTTCCGCCTGGCATCTATACGTGGGGTCTAGGATCCGAACTCAGGACCTTCTGCCTGCAAGGCAGAGGCTTAACCCCTGAGCCACCTCTCCAGCCCCTTGAAGAGCTTTAAAAGGAGGGTTCCCACCCTTGACAATTGCAGTGGAAAGCCAGAGCTTCCAGGGGCGTTTCCGCTCTGCGACAGGACTCGTGCAAACGCTTGGCTTCCAGCGGATGCCTTTGCACCCTCGTCCTTTCCTTCATAACAGTTGCATACTGCAGCAGGCATCTCTGGCGCGGGGCCCCTCGTAAACTTCGCTTTCTCCCACGTACTTTAGAAGCAAATCATCTTAGTATTGTGGTTTGCTGGAGACATCATCTGTAGTGTAGCCAGGTTATTATTTGAGAACTGTGAAGCTTGCTAGGTATTACGTCCATATATAAACCATGTGTTAGAGAGATATAAATTCAGTTTCGAAATATTTGCGAGACTGTTCTTGGCTTTCCGTCTGTGCCAGACATGTGCGGTAGCGACAGATGGAGTCATGTAAAGCCAGAATGAAACACTTCAGTGTGTGTAGACTCTTGCAGCTGCTGGGCAGTGGAGCCGGGAGATGAAGGGGCTCCGATTGCTAAGAGGTGGGTTCTTCACCAAGCAGAGCATTCTGGCTGGGCTTTTTTTTTTTTCTTTTCACTCCCATATGTCACCAAGTTACTGGGTCTTGGATGAAGTGTCACCAAGAATATTTTTGTTCTGAGAGTCGACATAGAATGACTCCCTCGAAGGCATTTTTTCCAAATGGACTTTATATTCTGAAACTAGAACATTTTCCTTCGTCGTGAAGTTTTCTGGCTTGGTAGGCCTGTCTGTGAACTGTTCTAGGAAACCTGGGGATGGAGGTGGGGTCATCAGACAAAGCAGAGGTTTCCTAGTTTAATCTGGGCTGCAATGAAACATGCACGTGGTTTTTTTTTTTTTTTTTTTTTTTTTTTTTTTTTTGGCATATGTCCTCAGCATTGCATGGGACACACACTGAAAATTACCCATTATTTCACTGAATTCACATGGGACTGGAACTTCGTATCTTTAGGTTCTGAACCTGGCAACTTCACCCGGATCCAAGTTCAGTGTCCACTGTCATTCACAGTAGTTGTCATTGAGAGTCCTCGGGGAAGAAGGGTCAGTGCAGTTGGGAGCCCCCAGCCCAGGCAGAAGGACGGGGTCCAGCGTCCGGTAGAACGAGGAGGGGTGCTCAGCCCGTGTGCTTAGATCATCTTCTTCACTCCCCCCTCATGACTCGTGCGTGTGCTGTGCAGGCAGAGCAGCTCTGGAGCTAGTGCGGAGAGCACGCCCCTTCCCTTAACACCCCTTGGTTTGAGAGCACTTGCTATTCCCTGCACGTCTGACATTTGAACTCTGCTGTCCAAGCCTTCGGAGACGACTCGCTGGAGGTCTCAGCTGTCACAGGGCTCAGCGTCATGTCTTGACCCTCCACCACTAAACATTCTGTTCACGTGAAACAGAGTGGAGCGTGGAAGACATTTCTTTCTCTCTTTCTTCTCCCTGCAATGATATCTTTTTAAAGATTTGTGCATTGTATGTATGTATGTGTTGCGTGTGCATGTTCCTCTCTGTGGGTATGCATGCAATGTGTACCTGCACATGCGTAGAGGGCAACATGGATATCTATGCTCAGGAACTGTCTACCTTATTTTTTTGAGACAGGGTGTCTCGCTTGGACCTGAAGCTTGCTGATCAGTCCAGGCTGACTGTCTCCGCCTCCACAGGCTTGGCTTATACGCATGTGCTGCTGTGCCTGGCATTTCACACGGGCTCACTGAACTCAGATCCTCCTGCTTGTACAGCAAGCATGTTACCCAGTGCTCTGCCTCCCCACCTCTGTAATGCCAGCTTCTAACTGGACACCACGTTGGCCGAGGTGCTGAGACATAGCTCTTCTTTCGGCAAGCTGCCTCCAGTTTGCTTAAGCACTTCTGAGGTTTAAACCATGGCTGCTCCACTGCAGACATCACGAGAGCCCAGCTTCATTGACTAGGAGTGCTTGAGGCTGTCCAAGATTCAGAGAACCCTGAAATACTGCCGACTACTGGCCTACGCTACCTGTGCTTCTGAACAGCAGATAAAAAAAAATTCCCTTGGACATGTGATTCCAGCCTCCTCCCTTCCTGGGAAGGGTCAGGTTACCCAGTAGTTGGATTGTTCTGGAAATAAACCATTGACTTGTCTTAACATAGAAGCTTTATGCAACTCAATTTGAAGAATAGCCCAGTTGAAAATGGGCACCTGGTAACGCCCAAGTGAAGGGATCAGAATAGCTGCTGAGCACATGAAAGTCCAACCCAGGATTTACCAACAAATGTTAAAATAACAAAGAGATATGAAGCTTCTCTCTTCCTTCCTTATTTTGTGTGTGGGTATGATATCTGTGTGCGTGCATGCACACACGTGTGTGTTTTCACTTTCCACCTTATCTTTTGAGATGGCCTTTCGTTCAGATTGGAGCTTGCTGCTCTGACTAGACTGTCTGGCTAGTGCATCCCCGCCTCTGCTTGTCTCTATCCACCCAGTGTGGGAGTCCCGGGATCCAGACTCAGGTTCCGAGCTGCACGCAGCAAACACTTTATCCCCTGAGCAATCTTCTCAGCCCGAGATCCATTTCTTCGCAGACAGTCAGAGATCACTTACAGACTCTCTGCTTGGAATGACTGGTCCCTGAGCTGCCAGGTCTCCAGTGACTGACAATTTCTCAGAGGCATGTCTCAAACCCAGCCAGGGAAGCAAGGATCCCCTCTCAACCCTCTTCCATCCCCGGCCCCTGCATTCATTAGTCAAGAGCAGCCACAGAAAGCTGTACCTCCTTTCCTGGTTCCCATGGTGATCCGTAAGCATTTACTGATGATGTAATCTGGGCTCATGGAAACAGAACATGCGATCAGAGGCTGAGAGAAGAAAAGCTATGAGTGTGTTCGTTTCCATCATCCTGATACAATGTGTGGCAGCCAGGCTAGCTTATCAGCGCTAGCTTGACAGAGAATGGAAAATCCATCTAGAGCCACACATGCGTCAGCGCGGCTGAAGCTCAGTGCACATGTTCTTACTCTGCCCGGACACCCGCTAGCCAGCCAGGACTCATGGGATTAGAATAAGGGCGGGTAATTGTTGAGAGGAAATTGTTTCAATGTTTCTAACCTGAGCAGTTTACTTTTAGTTTTACTTTCTTAGATTAAGACAGAACAAGGATTCAGAGACAGTTAAGTGTAGTTCTTGGTTTTAAAACAAAAAAAGAGGGAACATAAGAATTCCAAACAAAACTGGAAAATGCTCCTGGGTCAAACCATGTGTTGAACAGACACTTGGCAAGTTGAAGTATGACTTCTGTGGACCAGGGATTCTCATTCTGTGCTGTCATGGTCTGAACTGTCCTACTTGACTACAGACATGAGGATTTCCTAGAAGGTTCTGCGAATTCGGCGGTCAAATTCACAGCCAAGAAAGAAAAGTTGTGGAAATCATTTTAGACCTGCTTTCACGTTCCACGATTTCTTTCCTCTGGGTCACCAGGGTTCCGTTAGGCGTTCCCCAAGACACCCACCTTAGGCTTCAAGTCCCTTCCCAGTCCCTGAATCTCTCGATTGTCCATCATCCCAACTGAGCCACAAGTCCCCACACTGGAATATTCTGGCAGGTCGAAAGAGGAAGGGACACTGTTCTCCTGCCCTTTGGAGCTAAACTACATGGGATTGTGGGTCTAAAACTATCACTCAGTATAGGGCTCAAAGTGCATTTTCCCGAAAGAGAAGGAAGTGTTGGAAACGGTGGCAGGAGGAGATCCAGCCACATCACGTGCTAATAAGCCGTTAGCACCAGCCCCGAGAACTCACATCAGTCTGTAGAAAATGAACTTCAAATGACATTAAGCAGCCTTTGCTCTCGACTTTCGGGCGCTTCCCCCGGGCTCTGCCAGCGCCCCCTTGGCTGGCACGGGAGGTGGAGCCTCTGAAGTAGAGCAGGAAAGATCTGGCTACCTTGAAGGTTTTCATCTGGCCCCTCGGCCGTTGACCCGGATCCTGCCCTGGCTGCGCAAGGAAACCTTCCTGCTGGGCAGATAATGAGTCAAATGCTTCAGACGAGGCTCTGCTTGACTGGACGGTGCTTTCTCATTAAAAATAAGTAAATTGGAATTCTGGCTCATAAATAGGGCTCATGTGGATTCGGTTCTGCAATCTTGGTCTGCGAGGCAGCAGCCGTTGGGCGAGCTGAAAACGGCTTATTAGCACGTGATGTGGCTGGATCTCCTCCTGCCACCGTTTCCAACACTTCCTTCTCTTTCGGGAAAATGCACTTTGAGCCCTATGCTGAGTAACAGTTTTAGACCCACAATCCCGTGTAGTTAAGTGTGTTTAGCTCCAAAGGGCAGGAGAACAGTGTCCCTTCCTCTTTCGACCTGCCAGAACATTCCAGTGTGGGGACTTGTGGCTCAGTTGGGATGGTGGAGAATCAGGGACTAGGAAGGGACTTGAAGCCTAAGGTGGGTGTCTTGGGGAACGCCTAACGGAACCCTGGTGACCCAGAGGAAAGAAATCGTGGAACGTGAAAGCAGGTCTAAAATGAAGATGAGCGGCGAGACCATTGCTGTGGTCAGCAACCCAGGCGGGGAGAGTTTCAATTCCTTCCACAGCACTTCTTTGTACAAACACTTGTCTATATCTGAGGTTCTAACAGGCTACTTAACAGACAGGGCCTCTGCCCCTCGGTATAGCCAATTTATTATATTTTATTTATCTGCTAAATAATGTTTTTATTCTTTTACAATCTCATGCACATGTATAACACATTTTGATCATAGCTGCCCCCCTTTTTCCTCCGCGTCTCCCTGGACATTCCCCCCTAGCATGTCTACCTCACACTTTTATGTCCTCATTTTTTTTAATTAGACTATAATATAAAATAATATGTGAGCAATAAAATAAAATGCAATTAGGATGTAGATAGTTGTTATGATTGAGCTTCCAGTTCTGTCAGGGGTCAAGAACCCCTGATAAAGCCAAAGAGCAGCAGTTTTGTCTGTTTTTTATGAGACTGAGTTAGTTCATGGTGTGGGCACATGACCCTGGCTCGGAGAGGCTGATACAACCAATTCACATCAAAGATGAAGCAGTAGATAGGTCTGCGGGGAGGAAGGATAGACAGAAACAAGCCATTCAACAACACACCTTTATTGGGGGGAAATTGTAGAGGGGTCTGTGTTGGGGAGCTGGAGCTCCTGACCAACTTACAGGCCAGGGGCATAAAAGAAAAGAAAAGAAAAGAAAAAAGGGAAGGGAAGGGAAGGGAAGGGAAGGGAAGGGAAGGGAAGGGAAGGGAAGGGAAGGGAAGGGAAGGGAAGGGAAGGGAAGGGAAGGGAAGGGAAGGGAAGGGAAGGGAAGGGAAGGGAAGGGAAGGGAAGGGAAGGGAAGGGAAGGGAAGGGAAGGAGGGAAGGTTGCAGAAGAGGGTCAAATGGCGGTGGTCAGGAGAGTCCAGGTCAGGAGCCCTTCTTGTAGGTTACAGAGGAAGAAGGAAGGAGGGTGAGAGAACTAAAAATGTCCTTTTTTGGTTTTCAGTTAGTTGTCCAGGAGAGAAGATGGGGGGACGGTGAAAGAATGTGTGGTGGCCAGTAGTTCTGGACCAGCCAGTCCTGGGGTCCATAGGACAAGAAAGGCATGAATTTAGAAAGGGAAGTTGCTTTAGTTCAGATAATTGCCTTTGCCTCTCCACAGGGGAGGACTTTTACAAAAATGACTATGGGGCTGGAGAGGTGGCTCAGGGGTTAAGCCTCCGCCTTGCAGGCGGAAGGTCCTGAGTTCGGATCCCAGATCCCACGTATAGACGCCAGGCGGAAGCGGGGGCGGCCGGCGCTTCTGGTCCTGGTAGGGCGGAGCCTGTGAATCCCGGGGCAGAAGGAGGTGGAGGCGTCCATGGTGGTTCACGAATTCGTCCGTGGTTCTACACACACACACGCGCGCACACATACACACGCATATGCACACAGTTGAATAAATAATAATAATAATAATAAAAAATGACTATGGATAACAGGCCAAAGGACAGTCTTGCTCAGTGTCTGCATTGGCATAGGTGGACAAGAAGTGGGGCTGCCAGCCCTTGAGCTGGGGCTTGAGTAAGGTCTGGGGGTCACAGGAAGATGTGAGGGTACAGAGATGTGGCATCTCGGGGGTCCAAGGGCATCTCAGAGGGTCTGAGGGATCTCTGGAGGTCCGAGGACATCTCAGGGGATCCAAAGGCATCTCAGGAGTCCAAGGGTGTCTCTGGGAGTCTGAAGCATCTCCGGGAATCTAAGGGCATCTCTGGGGGTCTGAGGACATCTCAGGTGATCTGAGGGCATCTCAAGAGTCCAAGAACATCTTTGGGGAGTCCTAAGATATCTCAGAGTATCCAAGGTATCTCAGGGGGGTCTGAGGGCATCTCAGGGGTCCGAGGCATCTCAGGGGTCTGAGGATGGTCACGGTGGAAGCAGCAGAGCAGGCAAGATGGTGCTCGCAGGAGATGAGTCTCCCTTTCCGCACCCCTGTCCTTTGCTCTTAATATCCCTGGGATATAAATTCTGATGCTTAGTTCCACTTCCTCTCTGCCATTTCTTTTTTTTTCTTTTGATTTAACTTTTTTATTTCCTTAATTTTTAAACTTTTTATGGTGGCATATATGAATATGGTGAATTTATGACGTTTTTCGCCCCTTAGTCCCCAATTCATCTCCCCCTTTTTCCCTTACAGCCCTTCATCTCTCTTATCACTCTTCCTCCTATTTTCAAATCTTTTTACTTGTGACAGCAAGTCGACAGGATAAGGGAAGAGCAAGACCCTCCTCCTTGCACTTCCTGTCATCTGTCCACCATTGAAACAGTACCATCCACTGTGGTGGGTTTTCCTCATCCATTAAGCAAGGGCCCCAACCATGGACCCTCCACCTCTGTGCCACACACAGCTCACCACAGGAACCCAACTGTAATCCCAGCCCTGTCCTTTGTGTCATTTCTTACAAAGAAGGTGTTGCAGTCTGCCTGCATGGTTGCTGATAAATGACCATTACACAGCTTAAGGGAACAAGGAATTTACTTTCTTATGATAGTCCAGTTACAGTTCATAGTCCAGCTTGACAGGAGAGCACACACCAATACCAGGGCTGAGGGAACTGGCCACCATAATGGCTGAGAGATGGACAATCCTTACTTGCCAGACCAGCATGTCTGGCCACATATACAGAAGGATGCCCACTCTCTCAACCAGGTCTCTCTAATTTATTCAGGGCCTAATCCCACCCACCATGGGCTGGGTCTTCCCCATCAGCTAGACAATCTCCTTCAGGTTTGCTCTGGGCTTAACTCAACCATCAACTCTCTACAACTGTGCCCAGCACTCAAACCCTCAAGAGTCAAGTTGACACCTGTGCTTAACTATGACACTCCACCCCTTGTCAGCTTGACACAAAAACAATAGCACTTTTAAACTGTAACCTTTCCTTGTCCCCACAGATGTTAAAATATAAATACATTCCATGGACAAATTTAAAATGTTCTCTCATTAAAACTTCAGTTCCAATATTTTAAAAGTTCAAAGTTTCCCAACCTTAAAACTCTTAAATCAGAATAAATTAAGTACTTTAAAACAGATAAAACATTAAAACAGAAGGAGCTTAATAAGAAAACATTAAAAAGAACAAAGTCCAGCAAATCACCGCATCCTATACTTCAATGTCCATCTTCTGCTGCTCATCACGTAATCCAGGCGGCTCAAAGATTCGAGGCATTCCCAGTCCCTGTTTGCAGCTCGAAGTTGTAGAGCAGAGTTCCTCTGAACCAGGCTGAATCTCTACTTGCAGTCGTCCTCAGCAGCAGTCCCACAGTTCTGGCATCTCAAACACAACTCTGGGTTCTCCTCTGCAGCTTTAAGCTTCACCATCTCTTGCAGGAACTTTACACCTGCCACTTGGTGCCAAGCTTCTGCTGCTCTCCATGAACCCTTCAGTAGTACACGAAAACCAGTATCACCTGAGGGATGCTGCCAGATTCCCAAGCAAGGTTGAAATGCAGCTTAGTCCACTGGAGCCACAGCTACACCAACTTCAACGCGCTGACGCTGGAAAAGCCTCTCTTCTAAGCAACCAAACTTGCAAAGGGCAAGAAACAGCTTTAACTTGGGCTTTCGGCCCCTGAAGGAATCTGAGCTTCCAAACCTAGAACTTGCCATACGGTGGTTTCCACGTCCTTCACCGTCTCAGTGCAAGTCACTAGGTTTTCCTTCACTGATACTCATTTGTCCAACAGCCTGCCCTTTGCACATCCAGACCTCCAAGGTTGCCAACACAGCTCTCCTCTGTCAAGCAAACCAGTCCATCGTCCTTATATTCAGTTTTACCAAAGTCCTTGTTTCCCTCATCACAAATTGGGCCCAAACAATGTCTCTCAGCAATTGGCCCACTAAATGCTGAAGAATGGTATTTGTAAATCCACAAAGTGAAAATTTTCAAAATTTCCAACTTTGTCCAGCAGAACCGTTCAAAAGCCACAAAATCCACATAGTCAGATTTATCAGAAACACCCCACTCCCGGTACCAAATTCTGTTGCAGTCTGCCTGCATGGTTGCTGATAAATGACCATTACACAGTTTAAGAGAACAAGGAGTTTACTTTCTTATGATAGTCCGGTTACAGTTCATAGTCCAGCTTGACAGGAGAGCACACACCAACACCAGGGCTGAGGGAACTGGCCACCATAACGGCTGAGAGATGGACCATCCTTACTTTCCAGACCAGCATGTCTGGCCAAGTATACAAAAGGATGTCAACTCTCTCAACCAGCTCTCTCTGATTTATCCAGGGCCTAATTCCACCCACCATGGGCTGGGTCTTCCTCATCAGCTAGACAATCTCCTTCAGGTTTGCTCTGGGCTTAACTCAACTATCAATTCTCTACAACTGTGCCCAGTACTTAAACCCTCAAGAGTCAAGTTGACACCTGTGCTTAACTGACAGAAGGCTTCTGATGTACTCTATTGCTTCCCCCAATGACCACATAATCAGCTTTCTGTTCAGAGATGAGCAACTTTCTCTGTCCAAGGCCCAAGCTTGGATGCATCCATAACACAAAGAGTCCAAAATGATCATCAGGCAGCGCTGAGAGCAACATGCACAACTCTGTAGCCTCAGGGTTTGTGAGATCCAACTTATACCGGCTGCCACTGTCCGGCATAGACGGAGCGTGAAATGCAACAGTGATGTAGACGTCTTTTCTCCTCAGAGAGGAGGTACCCAGGGCATGGAGGGCTGTGTTTATAGTAGTAGAGATGCCTTTGCTTGGGTTATGAATCCATTTGAAGCATTTATGGGAAGCCGTAACTAGCTTTCTCTGAATTTCAGAATGGCATATAAAACATCTTTTCAGAATTGCAATTGTTCCGTAGTATTTGATTGCTCCTAATTCTAAATGGGCTCTGTCCCTGGTCTGCCCAAGGATGAGGAGTTGCGCAGCCAGCCAGGAACACTGGGGTTTGTCATCCAGAGTCCAAAGGAAGGATATATTTCAATTTGTTGCTGATTTTTTTTTTCATAATAAAAATAATATGTACTGATTGTGGAAAATCAGATGTAGCCCAACATAAAGAAAAGAATCACAATGAATCCGGAGCCCTAGTGCTCGAAGAAAACCAGCAAAAGCATTTTGCTTGGCTGCTTTCCAAATTCTGATCTGAGAAAATAAAAAGCCGAGTGGGGTGGCATCCAGCGCCCCACGTGGTCCCCAGCCTCAGCCGATTCATGAAGGTTTTGGATATCAAGAAATACCAGTGTGAACTGTCTCCTAGGTCCACGTGTGTGAACACTCGGTCCTCAGTCCGTGATACTGCTTGGGAAGGAGGAGGAGCCTCACTGGAGGAGCACATGGGGAGGAGGGGGCGGGACTCGTGACTTTCCATAGCTGGACTTTACTTCCTGTTCTCCTCTTCTCTCGCCCCTCCCTTCTTCCCTCCCTCCTTCCCTCTCTCCCTCCCTTCCTCCCCTCTTTCCATTGTCTTCCTTCTTCCCTCATTGCCTTCCTTTCTCCCTCCTTTTCAAAGCTGTGGCCACCATGTGAGCCAGCCGCCATACTTCCGCGCTTTCCGCCATGTCTTTCTTGTCTGCCACCACCCCTTTCCACCGTGGCGGATTGCATTTCTTCTGGACGTTCATAAACCCACATAAACTCTGTCTTCCCTAACTTGCTTGGGTTAGCTATTCTGTCGCAGCAGTGGAAAAGCAACTAACGCACTAGCCCAAGGTCACGTGCGCAGGACGCGTCTTCTGTTTTTGGCTTTGCTGGGGATTGAACCCACGTCCTTGCACATGTGAGGCAAGCGTGGTACCACTGAGCTATATCACCAGCCTCGTGCAGCTTGTGATTCGCGATCCTGAGGTTGCTGATGCTTCACCTTGACAGTGCAGCTTCCGGGGTGGCCTGAGGAGCCTGAGTTCCAGGGGAGCTTCTATTGGTCAGTCCCTCTGTGCAGACTCCCAAGCTGAGTGACAGTTCTTTCTCTTTCCTTTCGTTGCTATTCCAGAGCCTTCCATCTAAAGCCGCTGGAAGTTTTACCTTTCACCTTAGCCCGTTGCTCTGCATTATCTAGTTTCTTGGTGAATTTAGAGGCCTTCCAGTTCCTGGAGGACAAACGGCTTTCACAAATGTCTGCTTCCATCCAAGAAGCCTGTCAGTGAGCTCCCCTGTCCTCACCTGCTGTCCTCACCTCTTCTCTTCTATGTGTTTACAAAGCACTACTGCAGACATAACCAGCAAGCCCTGCTATTGGCTGAGATCTGGCCAGTGGCAGCAGGCTGCATCGGAGCCTTTCCGTCCTGAGCTGCCCCGGAATAGCACGAATATTCTTCTGAGAGTCAGAAACACACTTCGAACATTTTTATGAATGGGCCGTGTTCTTAGGGCAGTTTTTAGATTCATAGCAACATTGAGAAGCTAATCCAAATGGCTCCCACATAGTTCACATTCCACTCCCCTATGGTAGCACACTGCATTTGTTGCAATGCGTTAAATTAGGCTCACACTTTATTCATGTTCCCCTGGCTTCCGCCCAATGTGCTCTTCCTGTCTCTCAGCCCACACAGGACCCTGAATTGCATTTAGTGGTCATGTCTCCCCCGGTTCCTCTTGGCTGAGGCAGTGTCTCAGACAGTCTTAACTTTTTGGTATTTTCGACAGTTCCGAAGGGTCCTGTTGGATTGGACATATATTAGGACGCATTGGGGGGCTGTATCTCGTGATGAGACTGGGTTGTGGGTTTCAAGGAGGAAGGTTGCCCCCCATTAAGTGCCCTTCTCGTCCTGTCTGTCACTCAGGGGCACAGCCCACCCCCATAACGCATCCTCAATGACAGATGACGTTGGCTCTGACCGTCCACTCCAGACTTGCCAGGTTTCTCCGCTATAGCATGACTCTCTCGACTAACTGCCTGGGAATCCTTGGGCCATGGCATTTTAAAGCTGAATTGTTTATTTCCACCCAGGAGAGGTAGAGATGGAGGAAAGAGTGTCATTGTCTGGTTGAGGTTGGAGATCTGAGTGTGAATGAAGAAGCATGTTTGTGTTTCTGGGCCCCTTATTCCCCTGTAACCCCCCAAACAAGAAGCCTTCCAGTTAGCTCTGCATGGTTTGATTTTGGCTTTGGATATTTGGGGCTAATAAATCACTGATTGCCTTTCTATGGCCTTGACAGGGGCCCCTTGCACAGCTTTTTCTGGCTGCATTGCATCACAGTGGTCTTGACCAACTCTGCCCGATTCTCCTTTTTTAAGCTCAAGTAAATGTTGCTGGTAGTTTTTCCTTGAGAGAATTCCAGGGGGTGATGTGCGGTTTTCTCTTGTTGAAACCATCTCCCTAATGTATCTTCTCAATGGTCCATGGGTGCCCCGAGCAGGTATTCACTGGGACCTCGGGATCTCGGGACCTTGGCATAGTCTAATTATCTGTGCCCATGTTTGATTTTTCTCAGCTATAATTGTAAGCACCTAGAAGCCGAGACATTTACAGTCTGATATTCTACACTGGTCTTGTACAGTATGGTTTTTGAGAACCCTCCGCACCTCGTTGCCTCATTGATGCTTTTTAATCCAGAGAAAATCACGGGAGGGGAAATAGTATCACGAGGCCGGCAGCATTGAGGAACAGTGCCAAGGAGGAGCTGCGGCGGATCTTGTGTTTTCATGATAGTGCATCTTACAGCCACGGCTCCAATGTGAGCTCCCCTGTGAGAACAGGTCAAAGGCTAAGTGTGCCAGGCCAGGACACAGCATGCCCTGTTCTCGTGACTTCTCGGGGACGAACGTGACACTTGGGGGGGGGGTCTCTCCTCCATCAGATGCTCTGCAACCACCACGCCATTGTTTTAAAGACTCTTGCCTGAGGGACTAATCTTCAGTGTTCCTCTTGCTCAGCCTTAATTAGGTCTGAAAATAGTAAAACCCAGATGAAGAGAGAGGAACACAGACACACATCCATGGGAAACCAGAGTTCATCGGCACCGAGGATAATTGCATTACAAATCAAAATATCTGCGGTGCCTTTTCTATGACGAATCCCATGTGTCCACACAGCAAGCAGCGTGTCGGGTTTACCCAGCAACAAAGAAGCTGAAAAGATCTCCCTACCTAGTCCGGGCCACTCACCCTTCATATTTAGATAGCAGATAGTGAGTTTTGTCAATATCCCACTCGGATGATGAAAGATGAAATACATGCAGACTGTGTGTTTTATAAGGTCATACTGTTTGGATGTACACCTCACGACCTCCTTTTATGGTTTGTCAACAAGATCGCCCCATAAAATACACCCTGATACCCCACAGCTGCAGATAATTTATTCCGTCTATCCATGCAGCACAAATAAAAATTTTATTTGCATCGTCTAAAAGAAATACTAGTGTATAAATACATAAGCAGAGCCCATAAGAAGCAGTCTCCTAACTGCAGATACTGTGGAGGGAATATTGCGCAACCAATTAAAAAGCCTCGGGACAGCTTCATTATCCGTGTACACAGATAATAAATACTGTGCTCAGCAAATAGCTCAGTTACTCAACTTCTTAAAAGGGTTGCAAAATGTCTCACAAGTATTGGCATGGCCTGCTTTCAAATTCTCCTAGGAATATTTAGACATAAAGCCTCTTTGAGGAAAACTTGGAATCCAAAAAAAAAAGCCCTTCTTTTGGCTTAAGAAGCAGGACTATGTAGGTGAAAGGGGAAGGGGCAGAGGTTGGCTTAGGAAACCAAGTAATTATGTTCTCTGCTGCCTGGAATATCAGAGAGTCTGGGCCTGGGGACTGGGAATGTTCCATTGATTGGATTTATAGGACCCTCCCCCCCGAATGTCCACCACGCTGTCCTAGTGTCCCTAAAGTCAGAGGGTAGAGTAGCTCTCTCTTCCACATCCTTCCTGGCACATGCTATCTGCTTGACTTAGAAGACTATGCAGCATCGGCCTAAAACGGCATTTCAGTGGAGCTCTGGAACATAGACACATGCCTTTCCTCCAAGTATCTGAAGCCGGCTGAAAATGTCCCAGGCCTTTCTGTCCTGTGATTGGAACCCACATGGGAACTGCCCGTCTCGCCCTCCCTGGAGTTGGGTAGGTGCAGAGGACACACAGGCCCAGTGTTAGCTCTCTTCCTCTGCCCAGGTTAACATGCCCGGGACAGCTGAGTTTGCCTTTTGACTTTGCAAATCGAGCTCAAAGCCAGAAGGAGCAGCTTCCCATTCAGCTGCTGTATGTGGCAGAAGCATCCAGATCCTGCGATCGCGTCCTTGACAGGTTACCTGGCTTTTTCGAGAGCTCCGTGAGCGCCACCATCACTCCGGGCACGTGGCGTGCTTCTCGGTGGCCGAGGGAGATTTCTAGACAAATCTCTGCTGTTCTGGTGGCTGCTGCTTCCCAGAACCCTTCACTCAGCGTCCCTGCCAGTTCTCCTGTAAGCAGAGTTAGTTCCACTTTGCACCCGGCAGCCTGACTCTACAGGAGCTGCCCGAGTAGATAAGAACTCACTGAGATCCCGTGAGGGGCGTCTCTAACAAGAGACCCAGGTTCCAGAACAAGGCCACTGACCCCAGCTGTGGCCGAGCTATACTTTCTGTGCATATGGCCTGGGTCATCCTGGACCTGCCTTTCTCAGGAAAAGGATGTTGCTCTTCCTCTCTTGGCTGAAGGATCTCCCCACGCTCTGTCGGAGCTGAGGGCTCACCTCTCCGGTATGTCGCAGCTCTACCAGCCAGAAAGGTCTTTGGGAGCTGACCCTTCAAGAGTCTCTGTTCATCCACTGCCCTGTCTGGTTTTGCTTCCTACATTTTTTTCCCATAAGATAATGCTGGATTTGCAGCAGTCTCAAGCATATCGGAGTCTCAAGTTCTTCCCCAGCTTGTGCTGCTCCTGCTGGAGGTCTGCCAGGCTGGGTGCCTCCCTTGGGACTGGAAGATAGTTATTTCCGAACTTTTTTGTTTTGCTTCTAGAATATTTACATATGCACAACTAGATATCTTTCAGTTAGGACTGTGTAAGCACAAATCTCATATTTTGTATACGTGGTATACTGTGCATGGATTCGTGTGTGCACATACATCCATGAGGAGACCTAAGTCATGTGAGGCGTCTTCCTTCATTGAATTTTACATTACTATTACTATAATTATTATTATTTGAGACTGGGTCTTTTACCGAACCATGATTGGCTAGATTGGCTGGCTAGTGAGCTCCAGGGACCCCCCTGTCTCCCCACCTTTCCTTCTGTTCAGTGCTGAGGTTGCACGTGCATGATGTTGCGTCTGATTTTTATGTGGGTGTCGGAGATCTGAACTCAGGTCCTCACGCAGTCACGGCAAGTGTTTTACTGACTGAGCCATCCCCCTCCCCCATTTATGTTTCATATATGCATCATCCACATCACCTCACATACACACACCTGATCACACACGTTTCCAATGTACTTGTACATTAATCATGACCCGTGGCAAGAAGGTAGCTATGGAATTTTAAGCTCACTGTGCCGTGTCAGGTTAGAAAGGCTTTGTACTTGGGATCATTTTGGACTTTGGACTTTCAGATGAATAAGCTCACCCAGTGCTTGTTCCGTGGCCTCTGTCCCAGGACAAAGTGACCAGCACGGGGCAGCTACATGCATGGGGCTTAGATCTTCTGAGGTGAGATTGTATGTACGAGACCAGAACCAGTCTCAGGTGACTTGCGAATTACTTCCTTGGGAGGCATATACAATGTCTACTCCTTGTATGGCCCCAAAGTAACCCGAAGAACTATTCCATTTATTTTTTTTTTTTTATTTTTGTGGGAGACCCTTCGGGAATCTCTCTGATTGCTACTTTCTCTTTGGTTTCCCAAGTTCTGCTGCTGCCATTTCCACCTGGCATTCTTTTTTTTCCCTGTCGGATTCTGGATCTGAACTCAGGCCCTTCTGCTTACGAGGCAGAGGCTTAACCCCTAAGCCATCTCTCTAGCCCCTGAAATACGATTCCATTAAAGGCCAATTTGGGGGAAACAAAGAGCTTATTGAGCCTGCTTGCAGAGCGTGAAAGAGGGATCACATGCAGGAGTGAGGGTGACCCTAGAGCAGCTGCAGAGGGAGGTCACGCTGTCCCAGATGACGGCTGCCCCACGGCTGTGTGGATGGGCCCCCCCCCTCTTCAGTTAGCATTCTCCAGGCTATGCGCTTCAAGGCCACAGGAAATTAGGACTATACAAATGCTGGGGGGAGCAATCTGGAGATCCCACATGAGGGCCTGATGACCCCCCCCCTCTTTCCCTCTGCCTCTGAGGGGCCATCAGAAGTCCACAGACTGACGGTGATGGTCTCTTGCAAATAGAAACAGTCGATCTGACAAAGATGGCCACTTCTCTGCTTGGAGGATTTCTGCACTGCGCTCTGTAATGCAGGATGCTGGCCCGGAATAGACAGAACGGAAGCATCGGGTCGAGCCCCTGGTGGGCCTGTGACAGATGCACTTGGAGGGGCCAGCAGCAGGCCCAGAGCCCACCGTGGCCTGCCTGTGCTGCACTGGGACTCTCTGAAGCCCAGCAGTGAAGCCGTGGGAGGACCCTCATGACTTAACGCGTTCCAGGGTGTCAGCGTGGCCCCTCTGCAGCCAGGTGGACACCTGGCATCCTCTATTTAGACAGACTGTTCCTTCTGACCAGCACTCCACCAGCGTCCACAGATGTCACCCCGGGGGCAGGCCTGCTGGCCCGGTCAGATCTTCACCTCTGCACGCTGATGCATCCCTGAGGATTTGGGTCATCCGAGCGCTGTATTACTTCCTTATCTTGTTGTTACAAAACACCCGCCGAAAGCGGTTAAGAAAGAAAGAGTTTGCTTTTGCTCGTGGTTGGCGGCACAAATCCATCATGGCGGGGAAGGCAGGCTGGCAGGAGCGTGAGGCGCTGGTCCCGTGGTGACCAGAGAGACAGACGTTGTGCCTTCTGCCTCGGATAGGTTCCTAGCTTTCTTTCACCCCTTGACTCTTGGCAACCAAGGTTTTGGAATGCTTGACAGCAGCTTGAGGGCATTCTGGGAAGTAGACATTGATGTTAAAGGAGTAATCCCTTTGTAACCCGACTGAAACTGCAGACTTCCACATCAGGAATGATATGATAATGTGGATTTAGAAGCTTTAAGGGAACCTCATGTGTCTAGGATTACAGTTTCAATACGGTCTGTGCATCATCAGTGTGTGGTTCTTTGTAACTTGAAACTGTTATGACTCAGGTCTGGGAGTTATGAATTCTGGCCAGAGAAATGAGAATAACATGTAGGGGGATCCGGTCCATCCCTCACCTCCAAGGCCGTATGCTGAGAGGCCGCTAAATAGCAAGTGCGTGACCTCATAGGAAAGCAAGTCCCGAGAAGTCACCAGACTGGTTAGGAACGTGATATACTCTCCGGGAGCGAGGCGTGTTATTCTTTCTGTGGAGATGGCGTATGGAAACGGGGCAAACTGAGCCTGTGGAAACTGGAGTCTCAGACAAGACCCCAAGACACAAGTGCACATAATAGCTTATTGAATGAATTGATCTTAAAAAAAAGAAGTCTAGTCAGTCTGAACCAGCAAATTAATTTTGTCTCTAGAATCATTTACTGAAGCAAATAAAATTAGCCTTGGTAAGGGCAGAGAGGGGAAGCGGCATTGAATCTGACAGATTCACAGGGACTTAGGTAGATGGGTTTAGGCTTAAAGCAGGGAACACACGGGGACTTTTAACACAGCTGGTCGTAAGTAGCGTTTTAATTCGTCCTTGAAAAAAGTCCCCGTGTGTGCTTTTCTCTGTTGCAGGACTGAATCACCTACTGTGATTATGATTATAACCCACATGCTACACAAAAGAAGATTCCAGTCCTCGAGGCATGCTATTCCAGAGGTTTGATTGACAGACTATGATGATTTCTGACACTTACCGCGGTTCATGGGTTGCAACCATCGGCCGACTTTCAACATCCACATGTCCTCACAATGCCATTTCTGCTACAGCCTTGGAAGCCAAACCTTCCCGACTAGAGGGTAAACTGATGCTTCTTTTTTGATTCAGGCGTGAGTTCGTGGGACCAGACAGGAGCTTATGAGGTGGTCACAGCCTCTCTTCACAGCGAGGACTCCCGGACCCCTGAACAGAGCTTCAGTATAAAGGTCAGCTGCTTTCTTTACTCTCAACTTCAAGGTTGCTGAAGTTTTAAAAATCATGTTAACGGATATGTTGATAGTCTTTTATTCAGTTAGCCTGTAACCGTTGCAATGCGAACTTTGTCTCCTTTGAATGAAAGCTTTATATTCCTTTTTAAATTTTATTTCATTTCTCATTGCTTTATATGTGTATAATGGGTGTGTGTGTGTGTGTGTGTGTGTGTGTGTGTGTGTGTAGAGGTCGGAGGACAACTTTATGGTGTTGGTTCGCTCCTTTATCTTTATGTGGTGTCATGGGTGGGCACAGGTGTCAACTTGACTCTTGAGGGTTTGAGTTCTGGGTACATTTGTGGAGAATTAGTAGTTGAGTTAAACCCAGAGCAAACCTGAAGGAGATTGTCTAGCTAATGGGGAAGGCCCAGCTCATGGTGGGTGGGATTAGGCCCTGGAATAAATCACAGAGAGCTGGTTGAGAGAGTTGGCATCCTTCTATTCACTTGGCCAGACATGCTGGTCTGGCAAGTAAGGATTGTCCATCTCTCAGTCATGATGTGGTGATGGTGTGGCCAGTTCCCTCAGCCCTGGTGTTGGTGCCTGCTCTCCCGTCAAGCTGGACTGAGAACTGTAACCAGTAATTGTAAGAGAGAATAAATCCCTTGTTCCCTTAAGCTGTCTGATGGTCATTTATCAGCGACCCTGTAGGAGAACTGCAGCATGTGGAGTGAACTTACAGCACCGTCTGGGCAGCAAGCACTTTTACCCCCGGGAGCTTTGTGCTGCCCCTGAAAGCTAAGTTCTCAAAGAAAATGAGCCACATTCTACTAGAACGGATCTCAGGAGTGACTCAGTACCATTTGCATCTATGAAAATTCAGTTTTCAGGGGTTGGAGAGGTGGCTCAGGGATTAAGCCTCTGCCTTGCAGGTGGAAGGTCCTGAGTTCGGATCCTAGACCCCACAGTATATACCCTGTGCGGAAGCGGGGGGGGCGGCCTACATTTCTGGTTCTGGTAGGGCGGAGCCTGTGAATCCCAGGGCAGAGTAAACAAGGAGAAATGGAGGCGTCCATGGTGGTTCCCGAATTCGTCCGTGGTTACACACACACACACACACACACACACACACACACACGCGCGCGCGCGCGCACACACACACACACACACAATTGAATAAATAATAAAAAATAAGAAAATTGAGTTTTCAGACAGGATGTAGCACCATGGTATAGCACTTGTCCAACATACACATGAGACCCTGGGTTTGGTTCTCGGCACTGGAAAACTACAAATTTCGAACCAATCTTCTAGGTATCTCGTTGCCAGACATACAACGTCTGCGTTTGGTGTTCTTGAATGACAGGTACTTTTGAGATTTCATGCTGAGTTAATAACATTTTCTTTCCTATTGATTAATGGTAGAAATAATTCCATGCAACTTAAAAAAAAAAAAAACAACCATGGGAAGTTCTAAATCCAGCCTGTGTCATTGACCTTTGACACACTTGAGTGTTACAAATGCTCATATGCCATCATTGGGATTTCACAGACTGATACTCTGGTGAGTTTTGTCTGCCAAGCTGACAAGGCTTTCTTAAGTTTCAGAACTTGCAGGAACAGTGGGAAAGTGATAAAATCTACGGAAACATGAGCCCCGGGAGAGGCCATGCGGATGACAGTGTCCTGCTGTTCTGTGGGAGATCTGTTAGAACATTCCTTGTGATCGAAAGCAGGTTTTTAAAAGAGCAGGCGAGACTATGAAGAGCTTGTGCAGCGGGGCCTGGGGCAGCCCGTGCGCAGGGCCTGGCAGGGTGGCGATGGTTCTGTCCGAGGGTGTCTGCATGTGAACTCAGTTCAGGGGGAGGCTGGTATTATGCTAAAGAAGTCAGACACAAAATCTGTGAGGCAAGATTGAAAGAGCCTAAAGATGGGGAGGACCAACGATATGAAGAAACTCCACACAAGTTAGGGCTGCAGTAGCCATAATCGGACTTTGCATGACCTGCACAATGGCTGACATGTCAGCAACCCCCCAAAATCTAACACGGATAGCAGGGGAGAAGGCTCCAGGCAGTAGGATCCTTAGAGGCAAAGGATTAACAGTGCTAATAGAGTTCCCACAGGAACAGGGAACCCAGGAAAGAGCTCCGAGCTATGCCACTGAGTCCTTACCTTTCACTAGGGTAGAGGACTCAGAGGGAGGATAAAAAATAAAAGGATGCTCCAGGGAATGGGAGGGAGGAAAGGGGAGGCACTGACAGAGAGGGAGGGAGGGGATGAAAGGAAAGGGAAAAGGGAGGGGGAGAGTGCAAGGGGGGAATGGGGAGGGGAGGAGGGAGGGAGAGGACGGGGGCACCTACTGAGCTTGTATGATTGGGAAAAAATAAAATGTGGGAGAAAAAAAAAAAAGAACTCCAGGGCCAGGGAGATGACTAGGTGGTTCTGTTGAACTCTATTGAAATTACTATTTATAATTTTTTTATTATTTATTCAATTGTGCTTGTGTGTGTGTATGTATGTGTGTGTGTGTGTGTGTGTGTGTGTGTGTGTGTGTGTGTGTGTGTGTGTGTGTAGAACCACGGGAGAATTTGGGAACCACCATGGACGCCTCTACCTCCTCCTTGTTCACTCTGCCCCGGGATTCACAGGCTCCACCCTACCAGGACCAGAAATGCTGGCCGTCCCCGCTTCCTCCCGGCATCTGTATGTAGGGTCTAGGATCCGAACTCAGGACCTTCCACCTGCAAGGCAGAGGCTTAACCTCTGAGCCACCTCTCCAGCCTCTATAATTACAAATATTATATTGTTTATATTGTAAGTATAATTTCCTCACAGAGTTGGAATCCCCAAAACCCACGTAAAAACGTCCAGGTGGAGGTGGTGGTCCACCTGTAATTCTAGCCCCAGAAGGCAGAGCCTGGGAATTTCCAGAGCCCTAGTCCCACTAGCCCTACAGCTACGCTCCAGTTCATTAGAGACCCAGGCTCTAATGAGGACATTCATTAGGCAACAAGGTAGAAGAATGATTGAGGGTGATTCCTTCTTCCCTGGGCTGATGCTGGAACATGCACTCAAGTATTCTCTTGTACATATACCCCCATGAACACCCACCCACATGCAATCATACACACATACATACACGTACATCTACCCACATGCAAACACATACGTATACATGCATACCCATTCACATGAGCACACACACATATGCATGAACCCCATATACATATACACAAATGGAAAAAAAGTCCCGTTTTCTGAAGATGGTCATGACTTGTGTTCGCTGGAGAACCAATTGGACATGTTGATACTATTTTCTGGGAGAAAAGCTTAAGACAGCAAAGGGGTGTCATCCTGCCATTGGTCAGCCATATTGGAAACAATCCGCTAAGCAGGCACAGAAAGAAAGAGGGAGAATCGGCTTGAGAGTGAAAGTATGTGCTCAAGACATGTATGGACACTAACGATACAACACAGACCCATCCCAGGAAGTTCTGCTGGGGTACTTGCCAGGATTAACACGTGGAAGTACGGTGCCAGTTTCCCACTGGGACCATGGTAAACAGCAAATCATTTTTAGTGTAAGAGTGTCCCGTGACATTGTTCTGAAGAGGGATCCGTGTCCTGGGTCATTTATCTGAAATGCAGATCTGGCTGTTTGGCCTGTGCGTTATTTGCCAGCTCTCAGTGTAGCCAACCTGTGTCCGTTTGCTCCCAATGCCGGTCCTGGCTTCATCCTTGCCCACTGCCCATCTGGCAGACGTCCCAGGGTGCCCGGGAGGAGGAGCTGGCCTCCTCCAACACAAGAAACCTGGGGAACTCAGCCGTTGTCCAGGACTCTCACCGTCCCTGTGGGGTTCTACCTCAGCACCTGACCCCCAGAGGGGGTGCAGTACCTGTTCTCACTGCCCTTGCATGGCCCCACATCGCCAACCTTCTCTCAGAGACTGGGGATGAGGGGAATCGGAGCAGCTTTCTTTGGAAGACCTTATGGCTTGCCGGGGCATGCAGCTATGCCCTGCTCCTTCCCTCCATAATCACAGCACGGGAGAAAGCACGTGCAAGCAGTCTGTCGATGGGAACATGGGCAGAATTCTCCGTGTCATGGACCTGTGTGTGACTGGTTATGACATCAGTGTGCATCTGTCCTGCTTCGCAGTGGCGGTTGGGATCTTACTCAGAAACGGCGTCTATGCAGTGTCTGTCAGAATCTTCTCATGGTAAAGTGTTTGATAGACCAGCTAAGCCTGTGTCACTTTCCAGAAAACAGACTTTCATGTTCCTGGTCTCGGCTTCCTTTGTTTCAAATGGTGTTTAGTGACACGCCTAGTGTGCCAGGTGCTGAGTCCACTGTCAATGAGTACACCTTGCGTTCCAGAGAGGAACTATGGTAAGCTCAGATCATCACTTAGAAGGAAAGAACGGTATTCCAGGGACCCTGCATCTAACCAGCGCATATCTATGGGGGGGTGCCTTGTGACTGGCTGGCCAGGACAGGGGGTGTCTGGTGACAGACTGGCCAGGAAAGACCTTCTTCCTAAGATCAGCGAGTGTCACAGAGCCAGTATGTGGATACCTGGTGTGTGTGTGTGGTGTGTGTGTGTGTATGTGTGTGTGTGTAGTGAAGAGGAAATGAACAGATCACCTGACCCTTCGTCCAGCCCTAATGGCCCTGAGGGTCTTCACACATGGGTCCCCAGTGAGAAGAAGGAGGGGTGCCGGACAGTGTTGGAAGGAGCAGGATACAGCTGTGAGAATTGATCAGATTGGGGACAGTGTCGGGGAGCGTCCACGGTGCTCACTGTCTTCATTTCCCTGGCAGAGGGGGAAGCCGGGATCTTCCTTAAAACACCCCAGCAGGTTTCCTGTGTTCGGGAGGCTCAGCAGCCCTGGGAAGCCATCTGGGTCGTTTCCTTGTCTCTGTCGCTAGCTCTTGTGTCTGGTTGACGTGCCTCTGGATGGACTATGCCTCCATCTCTTCAAGTCAACACCCCAGTTGCCCCTGCTTGTGACAGACTAGGAGAGAGAGTGAAGGACAGGATTCTGGCTTCTGTTGGCAGGCTGGCTGTCTCAGGGATGTGACCCAGGGATGACCTCACCCTCCTCATGGAGTTCTGCAAAGATGAGAGGAAACAGTGGCTTGAAAGGCACATTGGAAATGTGACATTACAGTGCTGTGTTAGTGTCTTTGACAGCCACCTCTAATTTCGTGTCATGAAGAAGTCAAGCCAATGGACTAGGACGGACTTGTTACACTGATTCCGAGAGGTCCTCAGCAGAATCCAGCCTTTGAATGAGCCAGGAAATGGCCAATTTCCAGCTCTGTCCCACCACGTTGGAATTATGGAAATAGCGCGTGACATGGAAAGTAAAAGGCGGATGGATAGAACGGGAGCCCAGAGCTTCCTGGGGCCTGTGGTAGGTCTCGCGTACCAAACAACTGTTAATTAAAGTGACAGCGGCAGATTCTGCTGCACGCAGATCCACCTGCTTGCTTGTAAGCTGAGAGAACCCAGCCCTGCTCTCCCGTGGGGCAGTTGGCCTCGGCAACTATCTGTCCTTTCACGATCAGACTTCTGAGGGGTGTATGTGTGTTGGGGTGTGGGGGGGGGTAGCTCAGGCCCTCCCGTCCTCCAGAACGTCCTCTTCCTTCCAGGTAGTCATTTCTAGCCCTTCACCAGAACCTTCTTTCGAACACTAGAGAGGGTCTCAAAATCCAGCATGTGCCTTATTTTTAGCTCCTTTTTAGCTCACTTGCCTTGAGGTTCTCTTAGCCTTTGGGAGCCTGTGCTCTCTACATTAAAATTCTGGCTTCTTGTAGCATGGTGCTAAGCAAAGGCTGGCCACCCTCCCTTCCCCTTGACCTGCCCGGACTTCCTGTGTATGTTGCGGCAGCACCTTGTGCCTAGGCACCTTTGCCATCTGGCTGAATGTTGACATCAGGCAGTGCCCGACTCTAGGTTACCCCACACTGCACAGCATAATGGATTCTCGGGCGTCTTGCCCCGAGAGGCTCTGTTTTGTAGAGGGAGAAGGACAGTCATGCTCTGTGTGGACCTCAGAACGCCACTGCCCAGTCTCATCCAGACAGGCTGATAAATGGGAGAGGACGCGGTGCCGCCTGAGAAATGTGTCAGGGTGAATTGAGATCACAGGGGCACACGGGCACATTGAAATCAGAACCGTAAAACCATGCCCAAGGAGCTACTGAATACACCAGTCTGAACTAAGGGGGCAGCTCCCTCCCTGGGACCCCAGAAAATGGTGAACTCCCAGCCCATGAAGACCTGCTCCATGGAGGAGAGAATGCGCCTGGTCATCGTGTTTCTCTGGTGGGAACCACACCCCCTTGGGGAGCACTCAAACGGGCCATGCGGGAAGATCGTGTGTCGCGACTCCTTGGCTAGGTGCTGCCACGGTACCAGAAAGCTGTGCTTTCTAGACTTGCTCCCCCACTACTTGTGACTCCCCCATCCCTCCTCTTCCTAGCATCTGACATCATCACAGACGCCCTCTGTAAACACTCAGTGAACAAATATGGCTGCTATCTGGGTGACCCATAACCCCACTGGAGGGTCAGGAGTTCAAGGTCATTTCCAGCTATATAGAAGTTCGAGGCCAGCCTGAGACATACACAATGCCATCTCCCCAAATCAAAACCAAACAAGCAAAAGGGTGACTACTGCCGGGCAATACGGTGACTTGGGTGGTTTAAACAGACAGATTTGAATTTAATTTTTAAAATAATCTCTGGGCAGCACGTGTTGTCTTGTGCGTTTGGCTGACAGAGTCATGTAAGGTCGAGAAAAAGAGTTCTCTGAGTGCTGTCTTCAGTTCATTCGACGGTGAGGGATGCCCGCCGTGCCCGAGGTGCTCCTGAGTTGCAAGACGAGAGACCCTTCTGCTCTCAAGAAGCTCATGCTGTGAGAAATTGGAATGGGTACTTGGAGCTGTGCGATTTTCACACACACTTAACGTTAGGACAGGTTGAGAGCTACTGAAAAGTTACATAGCACAGAACCCTGCCCCAAACCCCACCCTGAACCCCATACCCAGCTCTCTGTCACTCATATTTATAGTCATATGATACAGTCATAACAGGGAGTGACTTCGCGTGTTTACATATGTGTGTGCATGCATGTGTGCGTTTTATTTATGTGTGTGTGCACGCATGCACATGTGTGCATTTGATTTATTAGTGTATATGTGTGTACATGGACCTGTGTGACATTTGATTTGCGTGTGTGTGCGTGCATGCTTGCTGGCCAGTAAATCAAATACATCTGTGTGCATTTGATGTGTGTGTGTGTGTGTGTGTGTGTGTGTGTGTGTGCGCACATGCACGTGTGTATTTGATTTGTGTGTGTTCTTTTTCAGCTTGAAGGCTTTCAACAGGAAAGAGTTTTAAAACCACATCTGACTTCTAAGAAGGACTTTTGTTCTAAAATTTTAAAAGGAGCTCATTTCTCCCAAAGATTTAACACAGAGCAAGATTACATCCCATGACTGTATCACATGAAGGCTGAAGATGAGGCCACCTCTCTGTTTACCATGGAACTTTCCGGAAGTCACCAAATGTCTGTAGCCAGCAAGGATGAGTCCTCATAGTTGCTTGATTGACAGTCAGGCTGGCAGTGAAGATCCTTTTGTTTAACTGTAATTTCAAGTTTAGAAATTTTAAAAAGTCTTTCTAATCTTTCTTCTTAAAAGATGAGGCATCTCTCGAGCCTATCACAAAGCACCCACAGCACATAGGCCAGATAGATGCTCAAAAACAGCAATGGGAGCGGAGAGAGGGCTCGGTCAGGTGAAGTGTTTACTGCGCATGCATGGGGACCTGGGTTCGAGCCCCCAGAGCACACTTAGAATTAGACCGATAAAACCAGATGTTGTGACACATGCCTATGATCCCAAGGAGACGGGAAGATCCTTGCAGCCTGCTGGCCAGGAAATCAGCAAGCTCCGAGAGAACCCCCTCTCCTCAAAAAAGAAGGTGGAGAGTAATTGAGGAAGATAGCTAGTGTTGACCTTTGACCTTCACCTTCCCCAGGACAGCAGTGGTGTTAGCTTAAGCATATGTAGGGGGCGGGGCTCCTGTGATTTCATGAACTCCCGTGGGCATCAGGCGTGTGTTCCTGGTAGTACGCACCATTATTTCCATGTTTTCGTGACGGCCCGCCTAAAGAGAAACATTAAATTACTCAAAATTAAAATTTCACTCCTCCCTATCAAGAGAAAATTGAGCACCAAGGAATCAGATGCTACTGGGTTACATGGAGATTTGCACTGGCCACAAGGATGTCAACAGCAGAGAATGTCGCTGTTTGGCGCCAGGCTTCGCCCCTTGGAGGCCGCGTCCAGCCCCACTGAGAGCGTCCTGGCCCCACCTGCAGTCGGATGCAAGGAAACACTCTCAAGATGCCTTGCGTCTGCGGAGAACTTCCGGCTAGAGATTTAGGACAAATAATAGTAAAAATTGATTTTGATTCTTACCATGCCCAAAGGTTATGCTTGCTAGATTTTCAAACACAAACTTCTTATGGAAGTGCAGTTCTAGATTTATTGCATGGAGTTTCCATGGACACCCAGTTCCCGTGTTAGTGTCTGTTGCTCACTTGTTGCTCCACTGGCTCAGCTGATGAGCAGTATTAATAGATCGTTATAAACACATTGGAGCCTTCTGCAGGCGCCATAGTTTGCCCTGACCTCCTTGCTCCTCTCCAGAACCCTGTTGAGGGTCCCTCCTTCCTGGTCACATGTTTTCTGGGGGCTCCCTGGATGATGGCCGTCTCTTGGGCTTCGCTTGGTCGGAGGACCTGGACAGGCTTCAGAAGCACATCAGAGGACTGTCTAGCCCATGCTTTAAACGGGCCTGGTTTCTCCTGGTGGGACTCGGTTTATCTGAGAGAATACAGCAGTGGAGATCCGTCCTCTCTGCACTCCATGGGGGCGCGCACCCTCCCAGTGACTTATGCCGCGTGGTGCTGACCTGTGTCTTGGGCAGCAGTATCATCAGGCCTTTCCTCTGTCGCAGCCCTTCCTTCCCCTTTCCACGGGGCACTCTTCACCAGGAAGTCGCTGTGCAGTGCCGCTCCCAGGAAAGGGACAGCTGCGCTTCCTGCCTGTGAGTGACAATTGGCTTCCTACGTGGGTTTAAAGTCTGTTGCTTGTGAGATTTGCTGATCTCCCTATTTCTCTCTGTGTTGAATCATTTAGTTATGTCAGTAGGTTTCACAGATATTCTGCAGGTTAGTTCATAATCTAGAACTCCTGTGTCATTTCACTTGGGCCACTGAAAGTTCTTTTAGTTGAGTCCTGTTCCCTGTGACATATACTTTGTGTGTGTGTGTGTGTGTGTGTGTGTGTGTGTGTGTGTGTGTGTGTAAGAGACACAGTGAGAATGGACATGTGCATGTGTTAGTATTTCCTTCCTCTCTGTTTCTGCAAGATCAACGTGATCATCTGGTATATTTCTTTAGTCATTTCTCCTACAGGCTCTGATTCATCAGAGAATGGTGATATAAGCCAAAATCTAGGCCTCAGATATGTGCATAGCTTCTAGGTCCCTCTGTTGACAGAGTTAATGTGTGTGTGTGTGTGTAAGAGAGAGAAAGAAACAGAGAGAGAGAGAGAGATCTCATAAATGTTTATTTGTCGAGAGAGACAGAAAAGGCACGCACTCGAGTGCTTTGGTGACAGATGGAGGTCAGAGGACAGCTTTCAGAATTCAGCCCTCTCCTTCCATCACCTGGGCTTCTGGGGATCAAACTCAGGTCTCTAGGTTTTGTGAGCAAGTTTCCCACCCACTAAGCCATCCTACTGGTTATGGTGGATTTTGAAGACACAAATGTCAATGCTGTCAAAGCGCATTGCATCCTTTCTCCATGAACTGCAGAAGTGATAGAAGAGAAACATACCAGGAATCTGACTTCATGTCACTGCACCTACAGAGCTCAAAAAACAAGGGTATTTCTAGTAGTCAGTTCCCGAGAATCCAACACAACCATTAAGTTCCCTCCTCTGCAGAAATCAGTTAGCTCCCAGTTCCCCAGCACTTGACCTGACTCTAACATTTGCCTTCCCCAGGCAGATCCACGTCTCCAGGCTGCCTTTCTGCAAATTACATGAAATTCACTTGACCCTTTCTAAATGTGGCTTACAAGAGGATTTGATTCAGCTGGCATAACCAGTGCCTCATGCCAATTTATTTTATTTATCTATTACTTTATTTCTTTTTACTCGGCAGAGATACTAAGGGTCTTCTTTTTTGGTGAACCCACTAACTTCCCAAGCTAGGAGTTTGAAGGCCTGGCCACCAACCCAAAACGGAGTCTGTAGCAGCACAGAGCTAAGGAGGCCAGCGGGCGGGTGGAGTCGGTGAGGGTTCCTTGTCCCCACGGGAGCCAGTGTCCTGGCTCAATTCCTCATCCTTGCCTTCCAGGCACCTGAGAATGTCTGGCGTCACACAGAACCATCATTACTGGTGATGAGCCAGGGGTTGACTTTATGTATAGGTGATGTGCTTTACGTCCATCTTTCCCAAACCTCATTCACCTCCCCCCAGAAGGCTCATCCTAATTGCAGAGGTAGAAGCTGCAGATTGGAATCTGTATGCTTGATGTAGTTACTGATCTTTTTCTTAAACTCATAGCTGGTAAGAATGAAGCGTATGTGTCTCTTAAAAATGCATCTGTCTGCATCAGACGGATGTCCTGCATCTGTTTACCAAACACCTTGCGAGTCCAGAGCCAGGAGCTCGAGCCCTGCCAAGCTCAGCAGGAAGGCATGGCAGCAAGCAGCCCCTGGGTTGAGACACTGAGGGAGGTGGCCCCAGTGACATCTAGGGGTCTAGAAGTGGTTTATTTTCTCCACTAATCTGAAGAAAAAAAAGGAAGGAAAGTTGCAGTTCTAGCACTTCAGCATACTAGTGTGTGTAGAAGCGGGCACTATGTGCCTGCGGAAGCCCAAGGGTAGCTTCAAGAATCACACTGGATTACTCTACTTCCTTACCGCTTTGCTTTGCTGGGGGGAGGGAGCCTTCCTGGGTTGGTGCCATTTTTCCACAGGATCTAGGATCCAAACTCCGGTCTTTTGCTTGCTAGGCAAAGGCTTAACTTCCGAACCATCTCTCTTGCCCTCAAACCTACTTTTATTGAGCGGAGAGAAACAGAAAGTATACAGCAAGCCACAGGGCAGGGGGTTTGAAGCAGCAGACCCTCTGCAGGAAGAAGGGTGCAGAGTTGGAAATCCAGATGTCCTCTGGGGGCCTGAGGTAGCCATACAGTCCCCAGGGGCCAGGGCTGGAGTGGTGGGCTTCTGGGTCAATGCAGGATTGGGTGGTACAGTAGACATCCTGGTGGCCATCTTGACCATGGTTATATTAGTTCCACTCAATGTTTCCCCTGGCGGGTGACTTGAAAAAGCTTGCACGACGTATTCCCAAATGGCAGGAACAGGATTCGGTGATGAAAGAATGCCAATGTTTGCCGTTTCAAGGGAAAGTGAACGTGGGCTCAGCATTTGTCCGAGGACTCGTATCCTGTCTGCTGTCGGGGACCGCCTAGTTCCTACGGTCCCGAGGGATGGCCCGTGGGGTTCTGCCGGAAAGTAAAAAACTTTTGAGCAAAAAAATTACCAGTTGAGGAAGATCCTACTTTCAAACCAAATTCTTTGAATATTTCATCCCTCCCTCCCTCCCTTTTTCCTCTCCTTTCCTCCTTCCTTCAGGCTCTCCCTCCCTCCCATCCTTCCTCTCCCTCCCTCCTTCCCTTCATCCTTCCCTTTCTTCTTCCTTCCCTCCCTCCCTTCCTCTCTCCTTCCTTTCCATCCTTCTCCTCCCTCCCTCTTTCCGACCCTCCCTCCCTCTCTCTTTTCCTCCTTCCTTCTATCCTTTCCTGCCTCCCTCCTTCCTCCCTTCCTCTCTCCCTCCTTCCCTCCATCCTTCTGTCCTCTCTTCCATCCTTCCTATGTGTAGTGCATACAGCCTGCATGTATGCACAGGTGCACATGGACATACAAGTGTGCATGCATGTGGTTGTGCATAGGTTCTGGAGGCTAGTGTTGAGTGTCTCTCTCGACGCTATACACCTTGCATATTAAGGCAGGGCCCCTCATTTGATCCCAGAGCTGGTAGAGGCATCTCACCTCACCAGCCTGCTTGCTCCAGGGCTCCCCTGCCAGCCCCCTGAGAGCTGAGGTTGTAAGTGGGGCCTCACACCTGCCTGACGTGTGCATGGGTGCAGGAATCTGAACTCAGGACCTCACACTTGCTTGACAAACACTTTCTTCCTGACTGGGCAACCTCTCCAGCTGCCCCTCCCCAACATTCTCATTTAATCAACCAATACTCATGGAGAACCTAAGATGTGCTAAAGCCCATGCATGGCGCCCTTTCAAAAGATGCCTTACAAACCAGCATGTCCCCCAACCACGTCGCTGCTTGCTCAGGACCCTTGGGACTATCGGTTCCTCCCATTGTAAAAACCCAGGGAGGAGCGGCCCACTAGGGACGGGAATTCTGTCATAGCTCCTTTGAAACCTAGCACCTTCTCTTACAGTTTCAACAAGACCACGGGGGCACATCTCTTTGGTACTGCCGAATCAGCCGATAGGAATGTGTTTGCATTGCCAAAAGCTATGTTTGCCTGCAGCGCTCTTCAGCGCGGGCACATCTGTAAGTGGGCCGTGTGCAGCTGCAGCCGGAGAGGCCCCAGCCGGCCACTGCTCAGCACGCATGTCAGGAAGCACTGAGGGCAGGCGTATCCACCCTGCCGTCTTGCTCTCTGGGATGCTCTGGAAGCTGGGAACCCGCAGTTCTCCACAGCCCTGGCCTCACTGGTAGTCTCAGGGAAGAGAGACGGGCAGCCTTCTCGGGTCCCTCCCGTGACCGGCTCAGGGAGACCTGGCAGGTTTTCCAGCCTGCCACCGGGCTAGCAAGGGCCAAGCCTCGTCTGGTTCAGTCTGAGAATGGGGCTGCCATGGGGCACAGGGCGTCCTCCTGGGCCTGGATGGGGGGCACAGGGCGTCCTCCTGGGCCTGGATGGGGAGCACTGCGCGTCCTCCTGGGCCTGGATGGGGGGCACTGGGCGTCCTCCTGGGCCTGGATGGGGGGCACTGGGCGTCCTCCTGGGCCTGGATGGGGGCCCTGGGCGTCCCTACTGGCCTGGATGGGGGGCACTGGGCGTCCTCCTGGGCCTGGATGGGGGGCACTGGGCGTCCTCCTGGGCCTGGATGGGGGCACTGGGCGTCCTCATGGGCTGGATGGGGGGCACATGGGCGTCCCTCCTGGGCCTGGATGGGGAGCACTGGGCGTCCTCCTGGGCCTGGATGGGGGCACTGGGCGTCCTCCTGGGCCTGGATCGGGAGCACTGGGCGTCCTCCGTGTGCTGGACGGGCGCTCACTGGGCATCCTGCGAGTTCCAGGACTGATGGATATGCTGATGTTCGTGTCACCTCGTTCGGTCTCCAGACTGGGCTAAGGAGGAGGCGACGCTGGCTGGCGAGGAAGGAGCCTTCACCCTGTTGCTTGAGAGAGGCAGGACTGCAGTGGCGTCTTTGGCTCCGGCAGGCATCATGAGGAGAGGGCTGGCAGACAAAGCTGGCAGGAGGGGGAATGAGCTGGAGAGGCTTTAAAGATCTCGTCTATAAAATAAACGTCCAGAAGCCGTGGAAATGTACGTCTTCAGCTAAGTCAACATGCCCAAGGCTGCAAGGGTACATTTTTCAGTGAAGCCGGTTACAACGGCCTGTATTGTCAAGTTCCAAGAATTTTAGCTCACACAGAATTGGCCTAGGATGCTCATTAACCTCAGAGGCAACTCTCGCAAGAAATTCCTACTGGCCACAGACAGCAAATCGATTTAACTGTTTTATTTGAAACTGTGAAGACAGGAGCTGGTCCACTTAGCATGTCCTTGCTTTGCATTGCTGCTTCAGATGGGGAGGACTTTGATGTGATTGCAAGTGCAGCAACTGTGCAGCCAGAGGCAGCTGCTGGCTCCTCATCTATAGTGCGGGCTCTGTGCGAACTGTGCTCTCACACGGTGCAGCTCTGTGCGTGCGTGCGCGTGTGTGTGCGTGTGCGTGTGCTCATGTGCATACCTGTACCCACCATGCCCCCAATCCCCACACCCTGCTGCTTGCACCTTACCTTGCCTGTCTCACTGAACAGGTGCCTACACAGTTCTTGTGGGCTGGAAAAATAGCTCAGGCAGTAAATCGTTTGCCCTGCAAGCATAAGGCCTCGAGTCTCGTCCCTAGAACCCTTGTGAGACAGGCAGGCGTGGCGGTGCGCGCTTGCAGTCCCAACTGGCAGGTGGAGACAAGCGGACCCCTGGAGCTCAGGCCAGTCCAGAGCTGATCAGCGACTCCCAGGTCAGTGAGGGATGCTGCCTCCGAAGACAAGGCGCACGGCACCTGAGGATTGACACCAAGGTTGACCTCTGGCTTCCACAGACATGTGGGCACACACTTCTGTCTCTCTCGCGTGTGCTCTCTCTCTCTCACACACACACACATATGCACACAGACACCCCACACACATATATATACATATGGACATACTCTCTCTTTCATACACACACACAGACACACACGCACACAGACACCACACACACATATATACATATGGACCTACTCTCTCTTTCATACCCACACACATGCACACATGCACACAGACACCACACACATATATATACATATGGACCTACTCTCTCTTTCATACACACACACATACACACATGCACACAGACACTCCACACACATATATATACATATGGACATACTCTCTCTTTCATACACACACACAGACACACACACACACACAGATACCACACACACATATATACATATGGACATATTCTCTCTTTCATACACACACACATACACACATGCACACAGACACCACACACATATATATACATATGGACATACTCTCTCTTTCATACACACACACACACACATATGCACACAGATACCACACACACATATATACATATGGACATACTCTCTCTTTCATACACACACACAGACACACACGCACACAAACACCACATGCACATATATACACATAGGAACATACTCTCTCTTTCATACACACACACACACACACACACACACACAGACACCACACACATATATACACATATGGACATACTCTCTCTTTCATACACACACACGCACACACACACATATATACACATAGGAACATACTCTCTCTTTCATACACACACACACACACACAGACACCACACACATATATATACATAGGGACATACTCTCTCTTTCATACACACACACGCACACAGACACCACACGCACATATATATACATAGGGACATACTCTCTCTTTCATACATACACACACACACAGATACCACACACATATATACACATATGGACATACTCTCTCTTTCATACACACACACGCACACAGACATCACACGCACATATATATACATAGGGACATACTCTTTCTTTCATACACACACATATGGACACACATGAACACACAGACACACATACACATACATATGGACACACTCACACACACAGACACATGGACACTACACACAGATATGGACACACACTGTCTCTCACATACACACAGACACACAGATACCACATACACACACAAAACACACACATATGGACACACACACAGACACATACAGACACCAGGCACGCAGAGACACACATACACACACACACATACTCTCACACACACAGATGCCAGATACACACACACACACTCTCACACACAGACATACACAGACACACAGAAACACCACACATATACATACACACACACACACACACACACACACACACACACACACACACGCACATACACACATAGGGACACGCACATACACATGCAAAACATACAGACATATGAACACACACACATACACACACACATGGACACACACATATAGACAAACACCACATATACATACACACATTTACAACACATGCACACACATACGGACATACACGTGCACACATGCACACACACACAAACACCACACATAACACACACGTGCACACAGATACCACACAGACACCACTCACACATCACAATGCACATGCACACACATACACACATGCATGTGCACACACACGTGCACACACGTACATGTACACGCACACAATACTGTTCTTGGAGGCTTCGCTCCCTTCTGTACTGGGGCCTGCCAGTCATCTTACACATGGTCATTCATCACAGATGCGTTGTTCTGTCCCCATGGTGCGCATTTTGATATTCTATCCCAGTCACAACAAACCTGCGAGACATAAATAATCTTCCTACGAGTCTGTCATTCTGCATTATAGCTTTGCCCCTTGTATTTACTGATGGCGTTTGGGTCTTTCTATGGATAATGACACTGCTGTCCTAAATGGTTTCTCACAGAAAGACGTTTATGTTTTTCACATTGGCATCCTGTGTTCCGCGCTTTGCTGCAGCCGTGTCTGCCCTTCCTCCATCTCAGCCCCCAGGTGGCTCAGAGGCAGCCCAGTGCCCAAGATGTCTGCTCTGCCCCATGGGCTTCTGGGTAGCTGTTACATCCTTGCCCTGCACAGCCATCTTTGTGGGGATAGGTCAGTGGGAAGGCGCGCGCTCACAAGCTCGGATTACATCCCCTGGAAGTCCTTATAGTGGGAGAGTACTGACCCCCGAAAGCTTTCCTCTCGCCTCCACCCGTCACCACAGCATGCATTCTTTGTGTTCTCTCTCTCCCCCTCTCCCTCTCCCTTTCTCTCCCTCTCATTCTCCTTCTCTTCATCCCTCTTTTCCTCCCTTCCTCCTTCCCGCCCAAAAAAATACAATGTGGCCAATACAAGGTCATAAACTTATTTAAAGCCTTTCAAACACTTATATGGAATTACAAGGAGAGAAAGGAGCTAAGGAGAGGGCTCAGCAGGTGCGGTCCCTGAGGGCCAGCTGGTGACCCGAGTTCATGTGATAGGAGGAGGAGGCCCCTCTGAAAGTTGTCCTCTGACCTTAAAAAAGAGACAAAACGGCTTGTCACTGGAGATTTCTGCTAAAATAGCCTAACATAAAATGATAGAAACAATAAAATATTTGTTTATTTTTAGTGTGCCAAGTTTTGAAGCAGCCTTAGTTCGACTTGCTTTTTCCAGTGGGAAAGTGACATGGGACTGGCCACTTTGGGAAACAAGCTGAACCTGGTCTCAGAAGACTCAGTGTGTCTGCACCATTTAAAACAGGAATTCCACTCCAGAGTATTTTCCCAAGGGAAATGAAAATACACTGTGCATGATAATGGCTAACATAGGCAGGCCAGCACGATCTCTGGAGGAGTCCGGGGTGGCCCCACGTCCTAAGGAGGGTCCTTGACTAACTCAGAGCTCGCTGCCAGTCCTTGACTTCCAAGAGTTCACGTCAATCCACCGTGGTGGGCAGAGTGGAGCGTCCTGCAGTCTTGTCTCTCTGTCCTTTGCAACTAGTCAGTGTGGCGTGTGCCCCCGTGGCGAGGTCACCCAGTCATGAAAGGCCAGAAGCACTTTGCGATGACTTGAAGGAAGGAGTCCCGGTATGTGGACACTGGGCTGAGCCGGACTGGTCTCTTGCAAGCTGCTTCGCAGCTAGACCTGCATCATGACACGACGCTTCTTTCCCAGCCTCTGGCCTCACAGAGCCTGTCAGAAATGATTTTCCTTTCCATGTGTTCCAATTGTGCTCGAAACTTGACGTCTCACACATTGCCCAAGAGTGCTGTCAGCCCCTCCGGATGGCCCTGAACTGGCGCCTGCAGGCAGAAGGGCTCCGTGTGGTTCTCAGCTTTCTAAACGTGAGCATGTCATGGCTTCCCTGGCCGGCTGCAGGCTCTTGCATAACTCTGGCCTGCTCCCCTCCTCGTGGGTCCCCACAGTGCTGCAGACATCTGCATTAATCCTGCAAGGCTGATGGGGAAATGGCAGCTGTAGCTAGCGGGGCCTCATGAGTCTGTCTGCATGCTCCCCCGGCGACGCTAGGGATGGGGACCTAGCTGTTGCTGCCTCGGGGACATGGCTTGATACCAGCAGTCGTTAACACCGGATCAACAGACCCCTGTGTGATAAACGTCCCATCTCGCTCATGGCAAGGACGCCTGTACTTCCCAAGGCTGTACACAGCACACTGCACACAAAGAAACAAAGAACTTCAGTTGCTGGCATCCTTGCCCAGCATGCCAACAGCCATGGGTTTGATCGCCAGCACAGGATGGGCATGCCTGTCATCCCAGCTCTGGGAAGGTGGGCAGGAGGGTCAGACATGAGGCTGGGCATGGGTGGGCACCCTGGCACCCCAGCACTGGGACGGCAAACAGGAGGATCCAAAATTCAAGGTTGTCCTTGGTGGCCGTGACTTTTAGGCCAGCTGGGCTACAGGAGACCCTGTCACACACAGCAGCAAAACAAACCAACCCAAACCCACCAACTCAACCCAAACCAAAACAAAACACGGTGAGTGGGGTGACCTTAGAATTTGGGTCCCTAGAATTTGGGTGACCCTAGAATTTGCCTCGGCTACATAGTGAATTCAATGCAAGTTTGGCTTATGTACTACTGTTTCAAAAGCTAATCCCTAATGAATTAGATTAGAATTAGATTAAAACATCAGATATCAGGTCAGTCAACTTAGCCCTCCATGTCTTATTTTCAGGGCATCTGTGTGCTGCTAAGCACCCAGCTTCCTCTGTGTCCCTAAATTACATTCCTCCCTCTTTGGCGACCAGTTAGACACACAGCCACGTTGCCTCTTTGTTCCCATCTCGTATGTCTCCTCTCACGTCGGTCGCACCCAGGGCACAGCAATTGGAAGCCATGAGATTTTAAAAGCGCACAGCCCCAGCGCGCACTCTTTGCGGAGATGCGTTCTTGGCGGATGAGGACCCTGTCCCTGTCCTTCTAAATGTTACTTTTCAACACTAGTTCATACTTTAGGACAATGGAATGGCCCTTTTTGAGAACAACTGAGTCCAAATGCACTTCTCAGGGTGACACTTGCTCCTTCTTGATGTTTGCAGAGTTCATATCAAACTCAAACCCACTCCCCCCACCCCATCCCTCTCGTCCATCTGCTCCTCAGACCCCCCTCCCCACTGATATTCCAGCGTCCTGACACAGGGGGTGAATTCTTTCCATCTCTCTGTGTTCTTCCCTGTCGTAATAATTTCTGTTTTGCTGAGATTCATTTATCATGTTCAAAATATCATAAAAGACCAATTACTTCCGCAAATAAAAAGTGCTGACTTGCTGCTTTGAGGCGCAACTCCTTAGATCACCCACAGAAGGGACACGGGCCAGAGTCTTATCAGTGACCCACAGACATGAGGGTTTGGTTGGAGCCCCGTCTCTGAAAAGCATCATCTGAAGACTGAAGGTTGGTTTGTAGAGTTTGGCACAGAAACACTCGGGGATTCTGGATGGTGAGCTCAGAAAAACACACGTGTACACACTTGCGCATGTGCATGCATATGTACGTGCGTGCATGTGTGCATGCATGAGAGTGTGTGTGTGTGTAGGGGAGAGTGGATGAACAATAAGAGAACCGAGCCAAATGGTTATTTGATGTAAGTATCGGAGTTGGACGATCCTGAGAATCCCTGTGGAGTGTGCAAGACAGATTGCTGCTTCTCTGGAGAACGTTGAATTTTAGATAAGACCAGGATGTTTTTGTACAGTATTTGGATGAGAAATTGCTCTTAAGTGGCTCAAGCTGTCCCCTGCTCGTGATACATGCTACCCACACATGTTCTTTAATTTTGCAAATGACTCAGTGCTTGGCCTCCACTCGCAGGGAGTGAAGGTCGGCTGCAGGAGGCGCGGAGCTGACTGGGCCTTTAGAAGGGACCACCCGGAGCCCCCAAATGATGCCTACGGCTCGGAGAGAGGGGAGCACACCCACGTGCTTTTCATCTTCTGAGCATTTCGCAGTGAACTCTGAACTGACCCTGTCTTTGCTGTGCTCAGAATTAAGCCTCATTTGATGGTTCTCCAGTTGTTACCGGCTAGTTATACCTCGGAGCTGAAACCTTGTGGGAACACACCCCTTCTTCCAGAAAAGCACCGTCCACTCTCTCCGACCTGCTGGCCTCTCGCATAGGTTTTGTGCCTTTTTCCTAGAAACATGAACATTTTCTTTCAATCCTATTGACATGATACACTAGCCCTTGTGTGTGTGTGTGTGTGTGTGTGTGTGTGCGCATGTGCGTGTGCGTGTGCGTGTGTGTGTGTGTGTGTGTGTGTGTGTGTGTGTGTTGTAGAAGTTGGCCCAAGCATAACTTTGGGAATCTCCCTGGATTGTTCTACCTCCCTTTTGCTTTGCTGTGGGGTTTCCTAGGCTCTGTCTTCCAGGGTAGGAAGTGCAGGCTGCTGCCGTTTTCACTCAACATTTTTTTACGTGGGAATGAGGGATCTGAACTCAGGTCCTTTTGCTTGAGAGGCAAAGGCTTTAACCCTGATCTACCTCCCCAGCCCTTTTGACAAGATCTGAAAATGGATCTCTTTTGGAAAACCTTTCCAGATTCAATGCATATCCTCCTGCCTTCTGGTCTACTGGGGCTGAATGGGAATGCATTTCCCAATGGGAGCTGTCTGTTGTTCTGTCTTGGCATGTTTTTCTCCCATTCTGAGGTGGTCTTATAAGTGCACAATGCGTCTGTCTGCACAGACAAATAAAATAAGAAGAATGGGAACTGAATATGCCCATGGGATCTTAGCATTTTCTTAGTTTCAAGCACAACTGTTAAAACAGGCAAATTCAAGCTAATGCTCATCCAATATGGCGCTGATACATTTTGGACTAGATCACTTTGTTGAGGGCATGGAGGGTCTGTCCCATATTTTATATTCCTGTTCCCACCTTTTAGTGCCAGCTATGACCCTCACCCAAAAGTGTGGCAATGAAATTCCCAGATATTACCACGGCTGAGGTGAAATCATCCCAGTTTGCAGCAACTGATTCTAACCTCCTTATTGGAATAAATGCATATTTAGAATTCTTGTTTTGGATTTAGGAGACCAATTCAAAAAGACTTACTGGTAAGGGACATACCGGGCCCCTGTGAGGTTGGCATTTCTCATCATGATGTGGCTGTGGTCTCATGGAATGTTCTAGAAAGGTTTGAATGGGAGCAGTACACCTGAGAGCAGGGCTGAGCTGGCGTCTGTCTCTGCAAGCTAGTCTACTTCTCCTGCCCCCTCTCCCATGACAGGGTCTTGAGATTCCCACCCACACCTGAGGGGGCTCTCTACCCTCTCAACAGATTGTCCATCCTCTTTTGTGCTCTTAGCTCTGTGGGTCTCTTGAACTTTCTGCCGAGGTTTTCAGCCTCTGAGCTGCCTCCTGTAAGGTCTGCAGGTGCATCGAGTTCCCACACTATCCCTCAGCTTGGGGTTAAATCTGAGTTGGCCAAGGGTCTGCCATGCAAACGTGAGGACCTGAGTTCGGATCCCCAGATCCCTGTAAAAATCTGAGCATGGTGGAGCGAGCCTATAACCCCAGCACAAGGGGGAAGGGGGAGCATTGGCTGGGTGGAGAGAGTCAGTGTCTTGACGTTCATTGATCACCCGCCCAGTAGAGATAAATTGATGAGCATTAGGTTCACTAAGAAGCCCAGTCTTGAACAAAGAAAGGTGGAGTATGACTGAGGAAAGATTCGTGGATTGACCTCTGGCCTCCACATGTGCGCTCACCTGCATGAACAAGTACCCAGCACCATCCTCCACACACCAAAAATTATGCAATTTTAGAATGTTCCCTTCTCTGGCTGCTTTGGGGGAGGGTGGGTTCAAGTGGCCAAGGGTCGGGGTGAGAAGCAGACCTTGTCTTCCTCATACTGTCCATTGCACCCGTCTCCCGGGGCACACACGTGGGCGTGGTCTGACTCTCCCGCCCGCGCACCGTGTGCTGTGCCCAGTCCTTGCCTTTCCATCTGCGCGTGCTTTTCTGCTTGTTTTCCCAGGAGGAATTCCTGGGAGTGGAATTGTTGACTCAGGGCGTGCACGTTTCTCGGGAGTATGATAACGACTTCCAGATTGCCTCGTGGAAGGCTGGACCGGCTCACACTCCTGCCCGCCCTTCTTCATAATGCCTATGCCTTGGCAGCGCACCAACACGGGCATGGCATACCTCTGTGGATCTGGCATGGCTCTAGGCAACTACCAGCTTGGCTGGTAGAAATCATAGTCTTAAAAGTCCTTAGTAGCTTACCCCTGTGGGTCACAGCTCTTAGGGTAAATCTCTAGGCAAAATCTAGCAGAGGGTCCAGAGGGGGAAACTCTTCATTTCAGAAAGTGCAAGACCACTTTTCTAATATTTTCTCCCTTCTAAGATTTCACATATTTAGCTTTGTCTGAGATACTCCTTACTCATAGATATTAGTCCCTCCTTCTCTAAACATCTGGACAGCAGTGAATGGGACCGAACCATCAGTGACCACAAGATACCCAGGTTTCCCAGGTTGTCACCCTGTTTAACATAGCTAAATATTTGTAACATGTCCTAGAGATGCTGATGCTGGGGGCTGAGGAGATGGCTCTGTGGGTAAAGAGCTTGCGGTGCAAGCATGAGGACATGGGTTCAGGACCCCAGCATCCATGTTTTACCCGCCTGTAATCCCAGGGCTGGGAAGACAGAGACAGGAGGATTCTTGGCTTGATGGCCAAACAGCCAAGATAATGCCTGTGTGACCCAAAAGGAAGATGATGGGAAAGGCCGGAGAAGAGGCCCCGAGACAAGGAGAGCCCTTGGGAGGCTGAGATGCACTGGCTTCTGATTTTTACAACAAGCATTTGAGTTGCTTGGGCGGGGCCTGTGGGGGGGGACTTTCGTGACTTGTGTCGGACTCAGGCGCTGAAGATGTGAATCAGGGCACTTCTGCAAGAAGAAGCCAGTTCCATGTGCCTGACACAGGACTCTGGTGCCCTGACATTTTAACAGGCAGAATCAGAACTCAGTTCTTCAGTGTCAGAGGGCAAGGATGGAGTGCTTTGTGGGATCAAAGATGCAAAGAGTAAGATGAGGGATGCGTCGATGGCCCTGAGGCCTTGCAGAGGAGGTGGGTCCTGTATTTGTTCCATGTATCTTAAGTCCCCAGAGCTGGGACCAGGGCTGCACCTGCCACCCTCCCCTACCCACGTGAGGCTCATTCTCCCAACTACAGAAGAGCCCCTCATCCAGCCCAGTTTGCACCCATCTCCCTGTTCCTTTTCCTTCCCAAGCAGAGGGTCGCATGCCCAGGAAGCACATGGGGGACAAGCAAATGGAAGAGCTGCTGATGGTGGTCTTTGGTTTCTACTTGCACGTCATGACACGGAGTTTCTTTTTCCAAGGACGGTGTGAAGCGCAGAGCAGAGTGTTCGTGGCGCAGTTCGATTGTGGGTTTATAGCTGCTCAGCCATTAGCCGTAATTCTGTTTGTAACTGAAGACCTTGTTTGCACTTGTGGCGACTTGGCGGTGCCGTCATGATCGATCGCAGCCCTCTTTAAAGGGCTCCTTCCATTCTGCTAATGTTTATTTGGAAGCGATTACAGGGATGCTTTATAAATGGGTCCCCGTCAACATGGGAGCGGGGTGTGGGGGGGCTTCTCCCTCGGAGACAGCTTTCGTGCAAACAAACTAGTGACTTAAGCTATTAACTTCCACTGACTGACAGCTTTGAAATGGAAAAAAAAAAACCTCAGTGCATGAATGTTTCCAGACGTCAGATAAGTTAGATCAATGAACTTTGAATTGGAAACGAAGCTTTCTGGTTGATAGACATGGCACATGCTGTTTTATAGCCGCCTGTGCTTTGCGAAGCTACACACGAGTCCTTCCAAAAGCAATGATCAGTGTAATATTCTAATGTCCTGGGCATATGAGTGAGCACATCGTGAAAGTGTTGCCTTTCAACTACTTCACATCAAGATGAAGTACCTTCCTCATGCAGCCTCCACGGAGGGTTTCAGAACTGTCTCTCAGCTCCCGGAAGACTCTTCACATACGGATTACATAAACTGCTCTCCCCATGTGGAAGAAAGGGAAAAACCTCATTTGCTTTTAGCCACCAGTCCAGGAGTGGCTCAGTGCCCCACTCAGAAATAGACTTTCAATTAATAAACAGCCAACATTCCTTAAGGAAAAGCTAAGGAAAAATACTTCCTTTGCCCATTGAGGTCTGTAGACATTCTACCGCTAGGATCCTTTGGCAAGCTTCTTAATTATGTCAGTTCTTGAGCACGGTCGTGACAGTGGCCATTGCTAGGTGGCTTCAGACAGTCCCTGCTTATTACTTCAGTGGGTGGGGGAAGCGTGGCCCCCCAGTCCCTCTGGGAAAAGCAGGTAGTGTTGCCTGCTCTACTGGCAGAGATGTGGGTGCCCGCCACCGCTGCTTACGGTGTGACAGAGAAGTCTGTTGTCTATGCCGTGTGACCACAGTCTGTGTTCTTGCATCCAGCAGTCAGTCATGGGCCCTTCCCAAGCCCAAAGTTCCTTTCTCTTGTACCATCTCAGGTGTGACCTAGAGCTAACTGCTCCAAGGATCCCTGAGGCCCGTGATATGCCAGGACAGTGCCCTGTCTCAACATCCTCCTCTTTGTCACACCTCCACGGCCCTTTTATCAGCTCAGGCACATATCCACAGGCTGAGGGACAAAAGGAGATCCCTCCTCCCTTGTGGGCCTCCCCCCGCCCCCGAGTACAGTGGGCCATTGCTAAAGGGTTAT
The DNA here is from genome assembly GCA_023101885.1 of Typhlomys cinereus. Taxonomy (NCBI): domain Eukaryota; kingdom Metazoa; phylum Chordata; class Mammalia; order Rodentia; family Platacanthomyidae; genus Typhlomys; species Typhlomys cinereus. Next base: position 3,036,240 of record JALPQD010000195.1, read on the forward strand.
AAGCAAGAAGCACCGCTAAGCTGGGGAACTGGTGGCCACTGAGGTCCGTGCTTCCGGCCTCCTCCGCTTTGAAATGGAGGGAGTGCAAGTGACAGCACACGTGCCTGGGACTCAGCTGTGTGGAGGTGAAAAATCTACACTTTGTGGACCTGCCAAGGGCCTTTCTTCAGCGCCGGCTGCCAACACCTCTTCCAACATGAGTCACGAGGGGTCAGAGACTCTCGTTTGCTTCATAATGTGCATGGTGTTGTGGGGGGGGAGGGGGTCGTGTGTGTTGGCATTAATGTATGTACGTGTATTGTGTAAGTATATATGTGTGTGTGCACCTATATATGTATGTGTGTGTGTGTTATACATCTGCTATGCATGTCTGAGGGGGGGCTGATCTTCCTTCACTTCACAGAATCTGGAATCTTCGTAGAGCACACCTCCGGATATGTACATGACAGCAAGTCTAGCAAAGCTTAACTGAACAGGAAAGACCCACTTAGAGTATAGACAGTGCCATTCATAGGTGGGTGTCAGACTTCATAGAGAAAACGAGTTAAGCACCTGCGCTCAGTTTTCTGCTCCCTGATACACAAGCAAAGCCACAATGCTCCCATCCACGTGTCCCCGGTGCCATGCACTAGACCCTTAAACCATGAGCTTAAAGGAATCTTTCCTTTCTGAAATTGTTTTGGTGACACGCCATGACCCTCAGGCACCAGGGATGCCAGGAGCACCAGAAGCACCAGGAGCATTAGGAGCATCAGGAGCATCAGGAGCATTAGGAGCATCAGGAGCATTAGGAGCACCAGGAGCATCAGGAGCACCAGAAGCACCAGGAGCATTAGGAGCACCAGGAGCATCAGGAGCATTAGGAGCATCAGGAGCATCAGGAGCATCTGGAGCATCAGGAGCACCTGGAGCATCAGGAGCATCAGGAGCATCAGGAGCATCAGGAGCATCTGGAGCATCTGGAGAATTAGGAGCATCAGGAGCATCAGGAGCATCAGGAGCATCAGGAGCACCAGGAGCATCAGGAGCATCAGGAGCATCAGGAGCACCAGGAGCATCAGGAGCACCAGGAGCATCAGGAGCACCTGGAGCATCAGGAGCACCAGGAGCATCAGGAGCATCAGGAGCATCAGGAGCACCAGGAGCATCAGGAGCATTAGGAGCACCAGGAGCACCAGGAGCACCAGGAGCACCAGGAGCATCAGGAGCATCAGGAGCATCAGGAGAATTAGGAGCATCAGGAGCATCAGGAGCATCAGAAGCATCAGGAGCATCTGGAGCATCTGGAGAATTAGGAGCATCAGGAGCATCAGGAGCATCAGGAGCATCAGGAGCATCAGGAGCATCTGGAGCATCAGGAGCATCAGGAGCATCAGGAGCATCAGGAGCATCAGGAGCACCTGGAGCATCAGGAGCATCAGGAGCATCAGGAGCATCAGGAGCACCAGGAGCATCAGGAGCATCAGGAGCATCAGGAGCATCAGGAGCACCAGGAGCATCAGGAGCATCAGGAGCATCAGGAGCATCAGGAGCATCAGGAGCATCTGGAGCATCTGGAGCATCAGGAGCACCTGGAGCACCTGGAGCACCTGGAGCATCTGTAGCATCTGGAGCACCTGGAGCATCAGGAGCATCAGGAGCATCTGGAGCATCTGGAGCATCAGGAGCATCAGGAGCATCAGGAGCATCTGGAGCATCTGGAGCATCAGGAGCATCAGGAGCATCTGGAGCATCTGGAGCATCAGGAGCATCAGGAGCATCAGGAGCATCTGGAGCATCAGGAGCACCTGGAGCACCTGGAGCACCTGGAGCATCAGGAGCATCAGGAGCACCTGGAGCATCAGGAGCATCAAGAGCACCTGGAGCACCTGGAGCATCAGGAGCACCTGGAGCATCAGGAGCACCTGGAGCATCTGGAGCATCTGGAGCATCAGGAGCATCTGGAGCATCAGGAGCATCTGGAGCATCAGGAGCATCTGGAGCATCTGGAGCATCAGGAGCATCTAGAGCATCTGGAACATCAGGAGCATCAGGAGCATCAGGAGCATCAGGAGCACCTGGAGCATCAGGAGCATCAGGAGCATCAGGAGTCTCTGGAGCATCAGGAGCACCTGGAGCATCTGGAGTCTCTGGAGCATCAGGAGCATCTGGAGCATCAGGAGCATCTGGAGCATCAGGAGCATCTGGAGCATCTGGAGCATCAGGAGCATCTGGAGCATCAGGAGCATCTAGAGCATCAGGAGCATCAGGAGCATCTGGAGCACCAGGAGCACCTGGAGCATCAGGAGCACCAGGAGCACCTGGAGCATCTGGAGCATCTGAAGCACCAGGAGCATCAGGAGCATCTGGAGCATCAGGAGTCTCTGGAGCATCAGGAGCACCTGGAGCATCTGGAGTCTCTGGAGCATCAGGAGCATCTGGAGCATCAGGAGCATCTGGAGCATCAGGAGCATCTGGAGCATCTGGAGCATCAGGAGCATCTGGAGCATCAGGAGCATCTAGAGCATCAGGAGCATCAGGAGCATCAGGAGCATCTGGAGCATCTGAAGCACCAGGAGCATCAGGAGCACCTGGAGCACCTGGAGCACCAGGAGCACCAGGAGCACCAGGAGCATCAGGAGCACCTGGAGCATCAGGAGCACCTGGAGCATCTGGAGCATCTGGAGCACCTGGAGCATCAGGAGCATCTGGAGCATCTGGAGCATCTGAAGCACCAGGAGCATCAGGAGCACCTGGAGCACCAGGAGCACGAGGAGCATCAGGAGCATCAGGAGCCCCTGGAGCCCCTAGAGCCCCTGGAGCACCTGGAGCACCTGGAGCACTGCAGCCACCTGAGCAGATGGTGCACTGCTGTCACCCAGCATTCAGAAGATAAAGTATTCGGTGGACAATAAAAAATCGCTTAGGATTCCAGGATTTGTAGCCTGGAAGCCACGACTACCCATGTGAATATTAGTCAGTCCACACTAAGCAGGAACTAGGAGGTCCAGAGCTTGGTTGGGGACTGAGAGACCACCCACCCAGCCACCCATTCCCCTGCTTCCCTCCCCCAGGAGGTTCGGGGGCATGCCTTTCTCTGGCTAGAGGGAGAAATGAGCTGAACACTGTGCTGTCTCAGCCGCGGGATGAAGTGAGAGAAAGATTCCGAGCCAACTGTATCAGTGTTGTGAGACAAGCAGACACTCTATCACGTGCCGGTTGGCTGCTGTGTTTTGTTTTTTGTTGGTTGGTCGGTGTCCTTTGAAGGCAGAGCTGGGGATGGAACTCGGGGCCTTCCCTGTGTTAGGCAAGAACTCCACTCCTGAGTACCATCCCCCGGTCTTTCAAAAGCAACTCGTATAATGGAGAATGTGTGGTACATGCACAGTTGGACATGTTGCTTGCTAATACCAATTTTCTGCTGGAACTAAAAAGATCACTAACTCACAGATAAAAATTATCATCAATTATGTCATGATGAACAGGCCCCGGCCAGGCCTCCCTGGACAGAGCTGTGGCACCTTAATCCCTCACTGTGCTCTGCTGCCACTAATCCAATTTGTCCTCTGAGTTCACCATGTGCTGGTCTTGCTGGCCGTGGAGCCGCTGCACTAATATTAAAGTGGTGATCAAGAGGCTCTAAATATTCATAGCAATAAATGCCTCCCTCGTGCCCCATGAATGCCAGGCCTGCGGTCTGAAGCATTTATTTAGTGCTGGAGAGGGACTTAGTTATTTCGAGTTCCCTTGAATACCATATTTTAATATTGTTGTTCTGCCTGAAAAATGAGATTCCTCTGAGCGTCCAGCATGGACGGTTAAGATGAATGGTTTGGGCTTAGCGTGGGCCCTGCTCGTAGAAAGGATGACCTAGGGGTTGCGGTGGAGTGGGCATCACTCTTAGGGGGGATTTCTTCCTGTTGCCCACTGCCACATGATATCCTCCTGCTGTCCACTGCCATATGAAGTCAATTTCATGGTCAGGATCAGTATTTTCTAAGTCACTGAAAATTGTTTATTCTGTTTGAGAGAGAGAGAGAGAAAGGGAGAGAGAGCATGTGTGTGTGTGTGTGTGTGTGTGTGTGGTGTGTGTGTGTGTGTGTTTGCATGTGCATGGGTATGTATGTGTGGATTTGTGTGTGCATATGTATTTGAGTGTATTTGTATGGGCACGGGTGTGTGTGTGTGAGAGCGAGAGAGCACATGGTTGTATATATGTGTAATGGGTGTGTGATAGGTATATGTATAGGGATAGGTATGTGTCTGTGTGTGAGAGAGAGCGAGCGAGAGAGCACATGGTTGTATATATGTGTAATGGGTGTGTGATAGGTATATGTATAGGGATACGTATATGTCTGTGTGTAAGAGAGTAAGCAAGACAGCACATGGTTGTATATATGTGTAATGGGTGTGTGATAGGTATATGTATAGGTATGTGTATGTGTTTATGAAAATGTATGTACATGTATGGGTGTATGAATATATGTATATGGGTGGATGTATATGTGTGGGTGAGTAGGTGTGCTTGTGAGTGTGATTGTTGGTGTATGTGTGTGTGTGTGAATGGGTGTGTTTGTGAACATGATTGTGTATGCGTGTGGTGAGTGGATGTGTGTGAATGTGGGTGTATGTTCATGAGCGTGGCTGTGGGTGTATGTATGTGGTGAGTGGGGGGGTGAGTGGGTGTGCTTGTGAGCATGATTGTGTATGTGTGTGTAGGTGTGTAGTTGTACGGGTGGAGGTCAGAGATGAACCCCACATATCTTCCTCAGCTGTACCCCACCTTTTTTTTTTTTTTTGAGATGGCGCCTCTCCTTAGAACCTGGAATTTAAGGATCCTCTAGTCTGGCTGGCCCAGGAGCCCCAGGGGTCCATCTGCCTCCGCCCCCGCAGTGCAGGGCCTGTGAGCTCGTACCATCACATTTAGCTTTTAAAAAAAAAAAAAAAACATAGACTCTCAGGCTCAAACTCAGGTCCTCACACTTTGCAGTAAGCACTTTGCCACCTGCGCCTCTCTTGGCCCCAGAATTGGTGGTTCCTGTGGACAAACACCAGCGAAGGGTCCTGCTCCTCATTCTGCCCATCAGAGGAAAACCAGCAGTCACAGCCGCCCGGGGCAGGAAAAGCTGCACTTGTGGACTCGGTAGTTTCACACACGCTGCAGATAAATCTAAGTCCCCAGTTGCACAGTTAATGCAGGACAGTGTGATGTGGGCACAGCAAGATGCCAAGGCGACTGTGACTGATCAACAAATCGCTTCCAGTACCTGTTCATCATCCAGCGAGGTGGCATGCCCTGCCTGAGTGGCTGAGGATGCGCTCTGCCCATGTGTGGACAGCTGAGGGCCTGGCAGGGAGGCGGGACCTGGTCAGACCCTTGAAGACACGTCTGGAATGACCATGGAGGAGCCTGCTGAAAGCCTGCCCTGTGCTCCGTGTGCTTCCTGAGCCACGCGCGCCAGCAGTGGAGCGTTTGACAAGCGCCGCCGGCATCAGAGCTCTGGCCGTCCCGGAGGGAGAAGGACCCTGGGGAAATGGCGCATCAGCCCCGAGGTTTTCCTCACGTGCCCAACAGGGAGACTCAGATGCAAAGCTGGCTGGAATCGGGCATGGTGTGTTAAGTGAATGCAGCCAGCGCCATTTCACAAAGATGCCCATAAAGCTGCCGCGTCCACTGTCTTATAATATGGTGCATTAGTCGCTATTGGCGAGGCTGTGATAAAATATCTGACCAGAACAAATTAAGAGAACAAGGGGTTTTGTGAGGCTCATGGTTTAGAGTATATGGTGGAAGTCACATGGTGGGGAACGTGGGGCAGCTGGAAATCTTGCATCTGTAGTCAGAAATTAGAGAGAGGTGGATGCTGGTACTTGGCTCACTCCTTTGTATCAGACTGGCGCCCTGCACCCAGGATGGTACTGCCCACATTTAGGGTAGGTCTTCCCTTCTCAGTTAAGCCATCTTAGAAACTCACAGACAAATCCAAAAGTGTGTGTCTTAGGTGATTCAACATCTTGTCAAGTTGACAATTTTAAGCATCATGGATTCCACACAATCGCACAGACTCCTCCTTGCACACAAGCAAAAGATCACAGATAGCAACCCCTTACACCCAAAGAGGCAATGCAATCAAAATACATAGACTCACTTGCCCTTTCAAATGATAGTCAAAAACAAAAGTCATTCTTGTGGCTTTGCAAGGAGTTGGAAGCTGTTAATCACCTTGCTTAAAAACAACTTGCTTCCAGGGTCTGCATCCTCTCTGCCCACGTGCCCCCTCTGCCTGCTTGTATCCCTCAGGAATGTTTTCCATGCCACGGACACCTATACCGTGTCCCTATGGTTGTCTTCTTTGAAATGTATTATTTACTTACTTGTTTATAAGGTGTGCGCGCCTGCGGAGGCCCAGGGCGACCTTGGACCACCCGGGATCGCTGTGCCTCCTCTTTGCTTGGCTCTGGACTTTCCCAGGCTCCACCTTCCAGGACTGGAAGTACAGGATGGTGCCATTTCCTCCTGGCATTTTCACACAGGATCTAGGATCTGAACTCAGGACCTTCTGTTTTCAAGGCAGAGGTTTAACCCTGAGCCATCTCTCTCCCTCTCCCCCCGCCATGGTTCTGTCTTGATTGGCACCTGCTGCCCACACTGACTCCTCTATCCAGCTGGTCCCCTTACCATCACCCAGTGTGCCCCCTGGCTGTGGTCCCTCTTGCTGAATGGTCCCCGACCCTGGGTGGCTATGGACTATGTTCTCCCGCAGGCCCTTGGCCCTGAGCATTGCTGGAAGAAAGTGGGTGTGTGCTGGTGAATGAGACACGGGCCAGTGACAGGGGTTGGGGGGAATAAAGGGGGGAAGGGAACATACCTGTCTACCAAAGAGGACTGGTAAAAATGAACAAAATACAAAGAAATCCATTCTTAGATTCATTACGATGGCACTTTTGTCAAAAGGACACGTGGGGTGTGTGTGTGAACATGTATCTTCTTGCCCATGTAGGGGGATGTGAACACGCATTTTCTTGCCCATGTAGGGCACCAACAACACACCAGCGTAATGATTCCACCCAAGCCTAGCATGATTAGCCAATGAGTTTATTGCACTTGCTTGCAGAACACAGGTGAAGGTTGCTTATGGGAGCCTGGGTGACCCCCTCCCCAAACATTGCCAAATGATCTCATCCAGCATGGATGAAAACTTCCCCCAAGCTGCATGCAGAGTCCCCCATCGACAGCCCCCCAGGATGGTCTAGCATCTCCAGAGACCACAGGCAGCTACAGTGGAATCGTATACAGCTGAGAGTGGGGTGCAGGAGGCAGCGAGAAGCTGGAATCTTGGGTGAGGGACCCACGGGTCTTTGCAGCCCCTCCTTCTAAGAGGGTCTCCTGTAGGTAGCTACTCTGATGAAGATGATGGTGAATGTCATGCCCCGAGGGCCTCGGACCACAGTTACCTCCAAACAGGATCAGTCCTGGCCAAGAAGCCCAAGGACTGGCCTTTCCCGGACATGGAGGGCGGCCAAAAGACGGCAAAGGGACACGTGTGGGCTGCAAGGTGACAGCAGGAAGACCCGCCCTCCTGTGCGTCAGGACTCGAGACCGAATTGCGGAAATGATCCGGCAGGCGACCAGGAAAGCCGCGAGCTCGTCATCAGACAGAAGAAAGAAGGAAAGTGAACATGCACAAGACCGAAGGAGGAAGAGGAAGCAAGAAGGCCCAGTCTTGAAAATCACAAACAGGCGTCTCTTGCATAGGGAACCACCTGTCCCGTAAACACGGGGAGCTCTGTCCGTACTAGAGAGAACAGGTTAGAGGCCCCGTGGGGAGCGCTTGAGCACTCACAGACTCTCTCCCCGGCTTCAGCCCATTGATGAATATTCATGAGGGTATGGAACACGGGAAACATTTATCTAGTAACGGAGGAAATGTAACCTGTTCACATATTATAGATTAGTAGCTAAGGGGATGTAACCGTTTGCATATTATATATTAATAGCTAAGAGAACATAACCTGTTGGCATACTATAAGTCAGCTTAAATATCCCTAGTGAAGGTCAACACAGAAGCCCAGAGAATCCATCATAGACAGAAGTTCAAATCTGTTCAGAAGATAATGTGGACGCAGACATGTAGGAGGAGTGAACAGAAAAAATCCATGGATCTCTATTCACAGGACAGGGACCATGCCAATTGCTTATTTACAGGACAGTGGATGTGTAAATTATTTATTTACAGGACAGTAGGTATGTACATTGCTTTTAGAACAGTAGATTTATAAATTGTACAGGGGAGTACTGCAGGTCTGTGAAACAAACAGCCTACAGCTACACACGCAACGGCCACCCACACGAAGCTACAAATACAGGATTAAGTATGCAAATATGGACATAGAAGAATGGGCCAAGTATCAAGCCATTTGTTTTTAGAATGCTCAGAACTGGATAAAACCAAGCAGAGCATGGTTTAGGAATGTGCACACTGAGACTAAGCTACAAAGGAGATCAGGACAATGGCAGGAGAGCCAGGTGAGGATGTCTAGCAAGGAACGGGAAAGGTCGTAAGAATGGGTTCCGAGAGGAGTGTGTGATCTGACGTGCACACTCCCACTCCTGCCGGATCCAGATGCTGGATTCCTACTGTCTTAGAAAGTGGAATGTTGGCATGAACTGTTGAGTCACCGTGACCAGAGCAGCTGACAGAAGCAGCTGGAAAGAGCATTTCCTCGGCCTCAGGAGCAGATGCTTCTGACCCATCACGGCTGGAAGGCAAGGCAGGGCAGCTCTGGTCCGCCGTGGCTGGGCAAGGCAGGGCAGCTGTAGTCATCGTGGCTGGGCAAGGCAGGGCAGCGTGGTTCATGGCAGAGCTGTTCTCCTGGTGAAGGGCCAGGGAACAATTCCGTTCACGTGAGCAATGAGCCTTTTTTGAGAAAAGGAGCGCTGTGTTCCATGATGCCCCGTGGATGCCAATCAAGAGGAAATGGGACACACACAAGCTTTCAACCAAGAGCCTCCTGCGATGAGAGTCTGGGGTGAAGCTGCTGTGGGCTGTCCTCTCCTGGGGTTTCCCTGCCCATCCGTGCCAGCGCTAACACTCTGTGACGCTCCATCCTGCTTCTCGGCCTGATAGCACCTAAAACCACCTTGGAGACAAATCTCTGGGCGTGACTACGAGGAATTTTCTAGATCCTGTGAGTAAAGCGGGAAGCCCCACGAAATGTGGGCAGTGCCATTCTCGTGGGCCAGGGTCGCAAGCTGCAGGTAAAGGAGGAGCAAGCTGAGCATCCACTGGCCTCTGCTTTCTGGCCATGGACACAGCAGTGACCATCCGGCTTCTGGGCCAGGATGAATCGTACCATCAAACCGTGAGCCTTCCTTCCTGGCTTGCTTTGATGGGGTATTTTGTCATGGTAACAAAGAAAATACATGCACTTACGTGACGGTTTTCTGAGCTCCCTGGAGGAAAATGGATTCTTCTGACAGATGTTAGCATTGGGGTGCTAGGAGAGTTCTGGAGATAGTTTTTCTGGAATTAGTGCAAATGTGATCCCAGCCCTTCTTCTGTTGCTAATATGATCATGTGACCAAAACCAGCTCAAGGGAGCGAGACTTCACTCTTGCTCCTGATTCTCCATCTCCATCCATCAGCATGGCAAGAGATCACGTGGCACCAGCAGCTGAGGGAACTGGACACATCATTCACAGGAAGAGCTGCGAGAGGGACACGGTGTCTCGCTTGCCAGTCTGCGGCTGTGACACTAGCTCACTCTCTGTGACATCCATCTGCCCAGGGGAACCTTCTGTGTGCTACGGCTGGAGCTTCCCACATCAGGCAAATAATCTTCCACAGGCATGCTCGGGGTTTGCCTTAACCAATTCTTCACGGAGGAACCCAAAGGCTCTGGCTTCAAATGTCAGGTTGTCACTTAACTGCTACAGTTACATTTAAAGTAATTTGACCTTTTGGGGGACAAAGGACAATTATTTATTGTTAAATATAGTGATCCATTGTCAATCCTGGGGTTCAGTCCCAGAGGTGCTGAGCACACACAACACTGATCTGTCTCCCCAGTACCTTTCTGTTTACAAATACATTTGTTGAGATTTATCGTTAAGATGATGATACTTTGTCAATATCATAGGCAAACACCACTGATACCTAAAATAACTAATAGTCACACATACATTTACATGAAATAATCGGTTACCCATGGGCTTATATATATATGCAGTTTAGACATATCTTGACAAAAACATCAAGCTAGATTTTGTTTTGGTATTTCATTGTACACATAATTAATAACCTTGGTTTCCTAAGATTTGTTAACGGGTACCTAGAGAAAACATTGCATAAGTGTTGTAATTAAATCCAAGAATCAGGAAGAGTCAGCAAGTACAGACGAAAATCCTGGGAATAGACCCAAAAGAAGTAAAAACACTTTGCCACACTACACTAAAAAGAAGTGACGTGGGCTTAGCGCTACACGAGAAAGAATAGAAACTTGAACTCTACAAGTCTAGCACACTCAGAAGTTCAAGTGGTCCCTACACACGCCTGTCAGAAACAGCTCCTGTATGCGTCGAACATTGTCAGAAGATATAAATTAAGAGGCGTGCTTCTGTGGTCTTTTGTTAGGATGAATCTCTAAAGCACAAAATCTGTTTAAACCCAGGAAGCAGACATGAGCACTCACCATTTAATCCTTGAGCTGAAGTATCTGTTTACAGTAACATTATCAAAGTTGACAGGAGTCTCTTTAAATTGCATTTTAAAAACACTTTGGGTTTGCATCTGATGTTGGCCCTCAAAGGCACCAGTTTTGTTTTAAAGTGTTTATTTATTTTGAGATGGGGACATGTATTTGCCAGAACACACATGTGGAAGTTGGAGAGTAACTTCGAGAAGTCGGGTCTCTCTGCCTATCTCTGCCTGTTCTGCTGATCCATCTCACCAGTACTGCAGGATTTGGTCCATCTCACCAGTACTGCGGGATTTGATCCATCTCACCAGTACTGCAGGATTTGGTCCATCTCACCCGTACTGCGGGATTTGGTCCATCGCACCAGTACTGCGGGATTTGGTCCATCTCACCAGTACTGCTGCTTGGGTAGCAATGGATGGTGCAAGGATTCATCTTCACCATTAGTGAGTACTCAGAGCCACATCAGACCTTTGCCTGCAGGCAGGAAACCCCCCCCCAACACTCCACACTCTGCTGGACCTATAGCTACTGAGCCTTGAAATGCACTCGTTGTGCCTGATGAATGGCCCCAATTTTATTTCATTTTAACTCACTGAAATGTAAGCATCCATATGTGGCTAATGGCAGCCAGGACAGACAAACAGGGCTCAAGAACATGTCAGAGGTTTGCACTGAAAGCAAAGCACATGGTCTTTGAGCCTTTATGATCTCTGGTGATGTGGTGTTAATTAGCACGCGTTTGTTACGGTCCCTAACTTATGAGACCTTCCATTGTTGTGGGTTTTTAAATTTCTCTTTCATTTCAGCTCATTATTTTACTGTTGGATATTTGGCATTTTCTAGCCCAACTTGTTTTAAAATGCAACATGCTATGCATTAGCTTACAATGCAGCTGAACTCTTATTTTGCAAATGTCTGGAGTTACCCGGTACCTCTCAAAGGCTAGCATATTAGCACTCCACAGACACGTCTTAGTCTCATAGTCTCCCCAACAGAAGGCACAGAGCAAAGGGGGGCTGTGGCAGCCACGTGTGGCACCATCACAGGGCTGAGCGTCAGAACCAGGCCCTTGGGAGGCTGCAGGGTCCCTTCCCCGGGGGTGAGTTGAGTTTCCCTCCACACCTGACAGGCTGCCAAAGGAGTGTCTCAGTTTCTTGGCCTGTTGCTGTGATAAACGTTCGTGTGAAAGCAATGTGAGAAGTGAGTCTGTTCTGGTCATGGTCCCAGGGTCTGGTCCATCATGTCCCAAAGCACAGCAGGCGGAACTGGATCGGCACGCAAATGCAAGCATGCAACATGTGTCTGCAGTCCTTCCACTCTTGCCGTGGGTGTGACAGGTCCATTTCCCTGGGCTCCTTCTGTCAGTCCTGCTGTCATGAGATTACAAGCTGGAAGAAAAGCCCCCTCCTTGTCCTCAGTTGCCAGGGCTGTGTATTCATTAAGCAACAGGAACATGGAATTGAGATGTCGCCCAACTCCAGGTCTTCTGGTATGAGCGAGTGGGTATAAATGAAGGTGCCTTTTGAAGCATCAGGGGAGACCAGAGTGGACAGGGCACACAGGTATGACCAGAGGAGACACTGTGCAAGGACAAGAAAGCGAAGGTCACATCAGTGTGAGTGTCGAATTCCCAGCCCACGATGTGGTCTTCGCTAGGCGAGGCCCCAGAACGTTCTCAACACAAGAGCCAGAGCACGCGTGGACATCAGTCAGTACAGAGCCCACGCTCCTGCTGACTAACGCTTCCTGCTTGTCCCTCAGGGTCACCCGGACGTGTTGACGCTTCGATTGCAACTGGAGAGTCGTGAGCTGGTCATCCATCTGCAAAGAAATGAGTAAGAGAGTTCATTCCTGAGGGGGGAGGGGGAGGGTGGACAGAGACACGTGCGTCCTACACCTGGGCCTTCAGAGAAAGCCACATGTGCAGACGTGCCACTAATATTCCAGCCCCAAACTATCCAATGGAAAAGTAAGAATTTTTATGCTTTTTAAAAATGATTTTGATAACTTGGAAGTATATTATTATTATTATTATTATTATTAGTGCATGAGTGTGTGTGTGTGTGTGTGTATGTGTGTGCGTATCAAGAGAAGACACTTGACTGTACCAGCCTGTGGAGCCCATGCATGACTTTGGGGATCATTCATGATTGCTCTACTCCTTTATTGCTTTGCTCTGGGGTTTTCTAGGCTCCACCTTCTAGGGCCTCAATTGTAGGCCAATGCTATTTTCATCTGTCATTTTTATGTGAGATCTGGGAATCTAAATTCAGGTCCTTTTGCTTTAACCTATGAGCCACCTCTCCAGCTAATATTATTATTTTTAAATCAAATTCTCATGTTTCTTTTTCTCACCTGACCCGTGTTCCAAGGAGAGAGTTTACATACCCTGTTGGTTGGAACACAATGTTGCACCATGTTTGTGAGTGGACTGGACAGCTCTTGTGTTACCCAAGGGGCAGTGGCTTCAACTCCATCAAAAACTCTCCCCTCCTTCCAAACACGCTGAGTGCAATTGATCTTTCACAGCTTGTCTCCTGTGGTACCAACTCCACTTTATCCTTTTTATGTAAAATTCTGGCCTTGTTCTGGGAAAAAAAAGTATGTACATTTACTTCACCGTTGCACATTTTGTGTGGCTTCCCCCTAGAAATGGAGAATGACTTCATTTCCGTCATCCTTTACTCTCAGGACCCTCCCATGGGATTCAGCCTCCAGCCAGCTTGCTCTTGCAAGGAGTCATCTGTGTTCACATGAATAAGTCCGTTTTTCCGAGTCCCTCAGATGAGAAACAGCAGCTTCCCATCTTTTACTCGCTCTTCAATAAGATGCCGGGCTGAGTCACCCTCAGAGCAGGGAAGTTTCTTTTCCCAGATGCTGTCCTCCAGGGGGGTGAAGTCACAGAAACCCGAATCAGTCTCTGGATGACCAAGTCTGAACAGGTTATTGGTAGGTGCCAAGCAAGTCGGATGCAAGAGACCATCTGTGACCCTTGCTGTCTGTCTAGTGCCAGGGTGAATTTTAAATCCATGCATATAAAATAGCACAGCACTGCCTGGAATCTGTACCCTGTCTCTTTGTTTCTCTTCTAACACGCATCCCCTTGGCTGCTAAGTGGATCAAAGACCCAGAAAACAGTAAATAAGTCATGCATTTCTCAGTGATCTGAAAGTAAATATTCAGGAGTATATATTGAATAATCCAGGCTTAGAACAGAGAGTTGGGCACTGGTCTGAATGTACCTTTCTGGGGAAAATAAATATTTTAGGAGCTTTCTCTTTTTCTCTTCCTTCTTTCCTTCCCAGCGTGTTTGTGGGGCCATAGAGCATGCATGAGTGTGTGTGTGTGTGTGTGTGTGTGTGTGTGTGTGTGTGTGTATACGCTCATGGAGTGTCTTCCTTTGTCACTTTCTACCTTATTTGAGAAAGGATCTCCCATGAGCCTGGAATTGGCAGAGTCATCCAGACTGACCGGCTGGGCAAAGTCCCCCCTCCGCAACCTACCTCCCAACTCTGTGATTACAGGCGCTTGGCTTTCACGTGGGCACGAGGACACTCAGGTCCTGCAGCAAGCCCTCCACCCAGCCAGCCACCTCCCAGTCTCCCCGCTTCTCCAGACAAAGATATTGTGAAACATTCACATGTTAGTGCATTGCTGTTAGTATGTGGGTTTGAAGAGATTCCTCCCAGAAGTGGGGAGGTGGTATGTTTCTGAATATGACATGCCTCGCGTGTCTGAACACTTTGCACCAAGCTTGCGGGGCTGTTTCAAAAGGTAGAGCTTTTAGGAGGAGCTTCGGCCTTGCTGGAGGAGGTGGAGCATTTTGGTGGCCCTTGAGGTTTTAAAGTCTGACTCTGTTTCCTGGGAAAACAAGCGATCACTGTCTTACTCATTTGAATGCACTTACTCATTGGAATACACATTGCTCATTGGAAGAGCCACAGTGGGAAATAGAGAGAGACCAAGGGGCCTTTGGAGGCCAGGTCCTTGTTGGGAGGGTTCCTGCTACTCTGCCATCCCCACCAGGACAGACTGGATCTTTGTTCCGTCTTCATGTACACATATGGTTGTGTGCATGTGTGGTATTGGGAATCATCCTCCATTGCTTTTCCACTTTCTTCTTTTGAGGCAGATTCTCCAGGTTTAGAGGTCGCCTGCAAGGCTAGTCTGGCCAATCAGCTTGATCTGAGGACCCCCAGGCTCTGCCATCTGGGGCTGGAATGGCAGGACAAACCCCCACACTTTCAGGACTTTCACATGGGGTCTGGGGGATCTGAGCCCAGGTCCTTTTGCTTAGGTGGCAAGCACTTGCTGAGCCATCCCCCAGGCCCTAAGCCCTCCTTGAGCTTAGCTCAAGCCCTTCCTCTAGTAAGTGTCTCCTTGTCAGCAAATAGCCACAGGAATGACACAAACAACCTTTTAGCTCTGCTCTGAAAGAATTGGCAAAACAAACGAAAGAAAGAGAAAAAGAGGGAAGAGGCTAGAGAGGGGGGAGAGAGAGAGAGAGGGCTCTCTAGTAATGAGGGAGGGTCTACCAGTGTGGATGCATGCCTTCTATCGGTTGCCATGGTTGGCAGTTGAGTTTAGAAGTCTTTGGGCCACAGATGCCCTTGGTTGGTAGGCTGTCGCGAGGACAGGGTCACCGCGGGGAGGGCTGGCACCAAGTTTGTGAAGGGTCTTGTGGCTGCTGGTAGAAGATGGAAAGGCAACAAATTAGTGTTTGTTTTTACTGTAAAGAGATTTTTTTTTTTTTGCCCCAGCAGGAAGTGAGCAGAGCACTGTGGGGTGGGAGTGAGCCAAGAGCAACCCCAGTAGAGATTCTCCCACTAACACGGACATCCTGGTCAGTGCTGTGACCTGCCACTCAAACATGACTCCGCCTCCCTGGCTGTCACGGTCCTTGTACAACTTTACATACTACTTCCCTTAGCTTCCTGATAGGCATGCTCTTGACACAGGCGTGATTTCAGGGAGCCCATCTGGCTCTCCCAGTTTGTAAAGTGGCTTAATCACCTCGTTGAGGGCTCCCTCTGGACATGATTTCCTCTGCTTCCTGCAGAGAGCGTAATGTGTGCTGACAGCTAGACAAAAGCTAATTTGAATGAAATGTCGTTTCCAAAGGTGCCTTAATTTATTCCTTGCCAATCCTGCACCTTTCATAAGATAACTTCAAAATTAGAAAAGCTGGAAGCAGACGGCTCTCCCAGCCCCTTGTCCGCCTTCGGCCCACATGCGGGTTAACTAGGCATAGTGGTGGCGTTTGGGAGGCTGCGGCAGGAGAATTACCAGATGCTTGAGGCCAGCTTGGGCCACGGTGGGAATCCCAGGCCAGCCCATGCCTCCAAAAAGAGAAACACCCACAAATAAGTACGCGAATACCCCCAATTAAGTGTAAAAGCATAGGGAGGCATTAAACACGTTCTTCTCTTATTCAGCAGTTTTGTTTTAATCACACAAGTGGGGCCCGTTGTATTTTTGAGGATCAAACCCAGGGCCCAGCAAAAGCTGGAGAAATATCTTCCACTGAGCTGCATCTCCAGTATGGCCGGTGCTAGTTTTAAAGATCCCACTCTGTTTAAAAGAACGTTGTCCTAATCAGGGCATGGTTGCATTGCTATTTTAATAATACATTTTCATAAATACTTCAATATAACATTTTTTTAGAAAGGTTACATCCCTATTACAAATAGACTATCATTTGAGGCAGTGAATACCAAAACAATCTGTAATCTCATAAGTGGCGTGAAATATTTTTATGCTACTAGCTCTTAATGCTGTCAGACACAAGAAGTAATTAATCATCTGCTTTCTAATTAATTTTTAATTTGCATAGTCTTTGGCCCAATAGATGCAATACAGGGAGTTTATCCAAATGAAGCTGTAAGAACACACAGATAAAGGAATATTCAGGGGTCATTTAAATATTTAATAACCAATACAGTCAAGGGTTTGCACAGAAGTGAAGAGCTGATAGACCACGCAGACTCAGTCTCCTGCTTCCGTCTGTCCCTGCTGTGAATTAGCCCTGTGTGTGAAGCTGTTCATTGCAGAACTTTTCACTTAAGAATGTAGTCACAGGGCCTGGGCAGATAGTTTAGTGGGCAAAGCGTTTGCTGGGCATGTGAGAGGACCACAGTTCAGATCTGTAGCATCCATGTAAACACTAGAGAAGTGCAGCAGCTCTCCCATAATCCTAGCACTTGGGGGTAGAGATAGGACATCCATGGGACAAACTGGCTGTCTAGACCAGCTCCAGATATAGCTAGAGGCCTTGCCTTAGTGTGTAGCATGGAGAGTCACTGAGGTGGACGGCTGATGTCGATCTCTAGCTCCACATGCACACACAGACATTCACATGTCCCTGTACACATGCATGCATCCACTTACATGCAAACATGCCTATACACACAGCACTCACACATAGACTTGCAAAAAAAAAAAAACATTGACAGGAAGTGATTAAATAAACCACAGCTGGGCTGTGAGATAAAATTCTACTGAGTCACTTAAAATGAAGATTTTTGTTATTGCAAAAAAATTCATAGCATACTCAATGTAAACATCATGTTAGGAAACAGTTTACATGATAATTCAGTTTCTCTTTTAAAATTGCTCACATCCTCATATTTCTGAGCGCTCAGATTAGGGGAGAGTATGTGATTGCTTCAATGCTTTGCAGCAAGAAAAAGATATTAGTTTTTAAGCTAGGAAGAGACTTTATATTAAATTTGTAAAAACTCAGAAATGTTAAAAAAAGAGGAAATTTGAAGTATGTTCTATTAAACTATTCAGTTTAAAAATCTATATATTGAAAAGCCTTTATTTGCCTTTCTGTCATGTATTGTGTGTGTGTGTGTGTGTGTGTGTGTGTGTGTGGTATGTTTGCATTTGTGTGTGTGTACAAGAGTGTACTTGAGTGTGTGTGCCTATGCAGGTCGAAGAGAGAGAGAGTGGGAATCATCCTTCATGGCTCTCCCATCTTACTGTTGTGAGTCCGTGTCTCTAATTAAACCCCGAGTGCACCATTAGGGCCAGTTTGGGCAGTCAGTGTCAGCTTGCTCTGGGGAGTCTTGAATTTTCCCTTTTAGGACTAGAACTTACATGCACATCAGCACACCCGCCCAAGTGTCTGAACTCAGGTCCCGTTGCTTATGAGACAAGGAATTGAACTATCTTCCCAGCCTGATGAAAGGCCATTTTTAAAGGCCCTTGCAAAAACCTTTAGCAGTGTTCAGTGTTCAATGAGCTAGAAGAGGTCTCCTGTTGAGTAAAGGGTCTTTATAAAAAAAATTCCTTAGCAACTAAAAGTGAAGTAAAAGTGACCCTGGCCTCTTATATCATGTGAGTTCTATGGGAAAGGTAATGCTGAGCAAGTCACCTCATTACACTTTCTCGAAGTCTTCCATGGCTAGCCAAGTCTTCACAGGGAAGGGCTGGGTTTTTTTATTGAATACTTGTTTCAAGGAGTCGGTTTCTTTGTCTTCTAGCATCCCAAATTTGCTCAGCGATCTGCTGTTGGCTGAACGCTGTGTTTGTGGAACCATAATTGAATGTTTAAAGACACTCAAAGCTCCTCAGGATGCCTTTCACAGCATCACTGTCCGCCCACGGTGCGGCTGGGACCAGGATTCTGGCTCCCATAACTCCACAGCATCCCTGTGGACTCCCTGTCCATCCCTCAGACAAGTGTTCTGGGAAACTGCATCTTTGATCAGAATGCTTTATGGCGCAAGCTGGCCAGCTGAGACATCCGCTTGTGTTTTTCCACTTTAGGATATTTAAAAGTAAGAACTCTTCCCACGTCCCTCGGGTCCAGGGAGAGCTATGTGTGTAAGCCTCGCTCTCACTGCTGATTGAAGGCAGTTGACGTGGGAAACTCACGGCTTACCAAGTTTACACCCGGGGCATCTCTGGGCTAGAACTTCAACACTGATTTATATTGTATCTGGGCCAGTTGACTTCTCTAAGGGGACAATTCTAACTAATACTCCAGAAGGAGAGAAGACAGGGGGTGTTTCAAAATTGTTCAATGGTGGGCATAAGTGCATGGGAAGGTGCGTATTTTAGATGGTCTCTGAGACTATCACATGCAGAATGGAGAAGCATGGCTCCCATGGAGGGGGCATTTGGCGGGTTAAGAGTTGGCTAAGTGATGGCCCGGGGGCTGCTAGTCGCTCATGCTGACCTGAATTGTGTTATACAGTCGGACCAAGGCCACAGCTGCTGGTTGTCTCTGGGCGTGGCCTCATCCTGGCTCATGTTTGGTTGGCATCGCTACGAAGACATAGCAAGGTGCCCTGATCATTTCTCCTGGCAGCACAGAGCTAGGGGGATCAGAGTGCTCCCCACAGCGGGATCTGGCTTACAGAGATGCCTGCAGTTTGGATCATGAGCCAAAACTAACAAGATGAGACTTAAGGGGGATGAATGTGAAGTCCTTGGCTCAAAGTAACATGGAAATAAATGTTGCATGTTCCAAACAAGAGAATCGGCTAGTAATGCTCATGAATGAGACTGAATTCTTCATAGGAAAGTGTGACGTGGCTGAGCACAAGGCAGAGGGGCCCCAAGTTAGGGAGGTAGTCTCGATGGTCGCAGCCACCCTGGCAGGGTCACGGTCATGCTTACACCCTGCACAGCCCCTGAGAGTCATTAGCATTGCAGCTCTGGACATGGGATGGTTCTGCCCCCTCTCCCACCAACACGGATGCCCTTAGGTTCAGGAGCAGGGTCTTGATGTCATGCCAACACCTTCCACTCATTGTAGGCACGGGGTCGATAGCTTATCATAGAGGAAATGACAAATACAAACTGCAGCCATCAGACACAAATCACCAGGAGGTTGACCAGTTGTTCCGCGGGGCTGGGCCATTCCAGGGAACAAGCCGTGAAACTCATCTGTGCTTCCTGTAGCCAACTGCTTCAGGTCTTCCTGTGTCCTGTTCTGCAGCTTGGGATGAGGTCTGTGAGCAGCCAGTGTTGAACGATGGATGCTCATGTCTTTGATATGCAGATGTGAATGATTTGATTCATTTCCCATTGACACTCATCCTGTTACCACGCGATCCCTCTGGCTTTGTTCTGTCGCACGTTCTAAGTGAATGAAAATTGGGTTATGCCCTTCCCTGTAAGGCTCAGCAATGGCCAAATATCTCTTTTCTGGCCAACCCTGAATAACATTAGCTGGGATAGTAGCCCTTTGAGTTCCTACGGCTGGAGGGTTTTAGATCTCGACATCATTGAGAACCACAGTTGTGAAATTCTTGTTGCACAGAATCCTGCTCCTTTTGCCTTCTGCTCCTGCCAAAAGTCTCACTGCCTGTAGACTCATGAGCTTGGTCTGCTTGATGATTCTAGACCTGGCTATGTGGATAAGAACAAAACTATCTCTTAGAGACTGGACTACTTAGATTCACAGCTCCCCCTCCTGGCTTCCCGTCTCCTCTTCTCAAACTTTCATTGGCACCTTTAGTGATATATTGCTGGCATCATTTGATCTTGCTCTGACCTCCCTAAAGTCACTTATGATCATTCAGTTCACATCAGACATGGGCAAGGGGCACTGGAGACAGAATCATGAGGAAGGTAGAGCCCTTGTCCTCTTACAGGTCAGCCGAGAGCCCTGCAGCAAAGAGATCGTACCAAAGCAGCAGTGACTGAATGGTAGTGGTGCTCACTGCTAAGGAAGGTGAGGGACAGCGCCGGGGCTGGAGCAGGAAGGGCGTGTGGGACAGTCACCATCAGAGGTGACACAGGCAGAGGATGGAGGCTCAAGAGAGGCAGAAGGGCCACATAAAGTTCCAAAGAGAAGAGAAAGGAGCTCAGCAGAAACCAGGAGGTCATTGTGCCGGTCTAGTGAGCAAGGCAGGACCGAGAGGCAAAGGAAGCCAGGCCGAGCGAGGACTGGCATGGTCTCACGACGGCGCGGCGCTGTGGAGGAGCAGGCCTGAGAGCAGAACAATGCCATGCGGCTGTTTTAAAGGCCATTCTGGATTGGTGGGAACATGGAGGAGGGGTTGAGTGGGGACGTGTCTTGGTTTCATCTCTGTGGCTGTGACAAAATACTGTGATCATTGGAGATTAAGTGAGCCAAGGTTTGTTCCAGCTCACGGTTCAGGAGAGACAGAGGCCATCAGGGCAGGGGAGACAGGGTGGCAGGAACAAGAGACGGCACGCGCTGCATCTACGCTCGGGAGGCAGAGAACAAACAGGAAGTGGATAGAGCTACGAAGGCCCAACCCCAGTGACATGCTTCCTCCACGGGGGGGGGGGGGTCTATATCCACAGAGACCATAAGGACAAAGAAAAGATGGTGTCCCCTGCGATGGGAGAGAAGCAGCCGTCCATAGCGCGCACAGCAAGGCCTGAAGGGATGCAGAGGTGGCCCAATTATTTAGGACCTGTGAGCAAAAGCAAGTGTTCACATCTTCCTTCTCCATCAGGGTGTGAGGCGGGTGTAGCATAAGCTGGAAGAAGATCGTCCTGTTTCTACAGCGTCTCCTTGTGAAAATGAGACCGCACGGCAGGAAGACAGTTTATAACACCGAGTATCTTTCATAGCGCCCCGTGCGCTCCTTCAGCCTCTACCTCCTTGGAGATTTTCCTGCCCTAGTTTCGAGGTTCCCTTTGGGAATCTGCACCCCTGTTAGAACGTCAGAGCTGCGCGTTGTGTCAGCAGCCGAGAGACGCCGATGGGACAAGTGTCACAGAAGTGTTCCTTGGGTGGCTTTACGTGTAGACGTCACAAAATGGGCCTCCGTGTTTTCAGCAAAGTCCCAATGCTGTGTGTGATGAGTGACCTTTGCCGTCACCTGGGCTGAATTAGAATCACCATGGAAACACACCTCTGGACACGTCTGTGTGAATGTTTCCTGAAAGATTTATATGAGCAGGAGAGAGAAAGACCCTGGATGTGGGCAGCACTGTCTCATGGGAGGGCGCAGAATGAATGACATAGAGACAGCAAGCTCTCACTCTCTCTCCCTCGCTCCCCTTCTCCCTCCTCCTCTGTTTCCCTCTCTCTCCCTCCTTCTCTCTCCCTCTCCTTCCCACTCCCTCCTGCTCCCTCCCTCTTCCTCCCTCTCTTTCCCCTCTCTCTCCCCTACAGCGGCAGCATGATTAGGTCCCCCCTCCATCTGCCGTGCTTTCCAAACCATGATAGACTGTGTCCCCTTGAACTGGGACCCACAATACCCCACCCTCCCTTCAGTTGTTTCTGTCGGCTGTTTTGTCGCGGTGAGAAGAGTGACTACTACAGTATTGCTACCGGTGTTAGTCCTTCTTTTTTAGAAATATGTTTGAAGTTGCCTTAAATTTTGGATCAAGCTTATCTTTCGAAGCAAGGTAATGCCGATGGCTTGATGATGTCATACCTCACGCTCCATAAACACTTTCAGCTCTGAACTTTTTCATGGGTACATCACGTGTAGGGGAGGTCCGCACATCTCTGTATATTTAGAATGTCAGTTATTTAAAGTGTCTCTGTCACTAATGTCATTTTACATTAGAGATCTAAAGCCCTGGAACTTTCTGTCCTAGAACTTTCTGCACGTCCCCAGGAGGAGTATGTGTGGCAGATCCGATGGGTGGGAATGTACCCATGGCCCAGACGGGAGCCAGGGAAATATGCTGGACATAAAGAGTGGCTTTCTACAAGCTTGTCTCAGTTGTACTTTAATGAACCAGGAAACCCCAGCTTGTGATCTTGTGACACATCCTTGGAACCAGACCAGTCTATTTTCTTGGGGGCATCCCTTAACCCTTACCAGCTGGTAGGGTGGCAAGATGCCAAACAAGTAGGAATACTGGTTGGCACTGTTATAAACACCACACATGCCCATGGAGTGGGCTATGAGAGAGAGAGAGAGAGAGAGAGAGAGAGGAGGCTTGGCCCGCAGCCAGGGAAAGGCCCACAATTAGCTACACAAGTCTGGCGACATGGAGAGACGGGGGAAGGGAGTTTCTCGCATTTAAAGACTCTGATTGGTGGCAGCTTGTGCCACTAACGCATTGGCGGAGGGCTGAGACACAGGGTGAGAGCGACACAGGAAAACAATGGATGGACTAGTGAAGAAGAGAGCCCGCTGAGTCCTGGCGGATTTCAGACTCCATTCTGCATTTCCTAGGTGGTCAGGGGTGAGACTGCTTTCAGAATCACACCCCCATGAAGTCTTCAGTATGTAGGGAGAGACCATGAGGTCATTCAACAAGAGATGGTGTCATTGGTGGAGTACAGAGATGATAGAAGAGTGAGAGGAATCATGGGAAAAGTCCTGAATGCAGGTGAAGACGATGGTCTAGAGAGCTGGTAACTCTGAAAGACTTTGGGAGGGCAAAGGCAGGCTGCAGATTCAAGTGTTCTGTGGGCTGTGCTGTAAGCCTGCAGGCTGCAGATTCAAGTGTTCTGTGGGCTGTGCTGTAAGCCTGCAGGCTGCAGATTCAAGTGTTCTGTGGGCTGTGCTGTAAGCCTGCAGGCTGCAGATTCAAGTGTTCTGTGGGCTGTGCTGTAAGCCTGCAGGCTGCAGATTCAAGTGTTCTGTGGGCTGTGCTGTAAATCTGCAGGCTGCAGATTCAAGTGTGCTGTGGGCTGTGCTGTAAGCCTGCAGCCTGCAGATTAAAGTATTCTGTGGGCTGTGCTGTAAATCTGCAGCTGCAGATTCAAGTGTTCTGTGGGCTGAGGCAATGGCTTGTAAGTCCGGCATCCTCAATTCTCTCCCCGGGCCTCACATTTAAAAAGACAGCAACAGGCTTTGTGACCGCAGCACTGCTGAGTGGAGGCCGATGGACACTTGGGGCTCGCTGGCCTACCATTGTAGCCTACTTGGCCAGCTCCACACCAGTGAGAGACCCCGTCTCAAAGCAAACAAGGTGGGCAACACTTGGAAACGACAGCTGAGACTGTCTGACCGCCACACACGGGCACTCATGTGCGCATGCGCTCTCCAACAAGCACGCATACGATAAAAACATAAATACATAGCATTGGTGGGACATATGGGGAACCAGTAATAAAGTAAATTATGCAGCTGAACCACCAGTGTGTGCAAGTGTCTTTAAATCAGATATATTTATAGGGGCATAGAGATGATGGCCATTGGTATCTTATTGTGAAGTCAGAGTCATTTATGTGGGGGTGTCCTTATGTTTGGAGGGTGCAGCAAGTAGCTTTTTTTTTCTAGTTTTCCCAATCATGGTACTTGGGATACCTCCTCTTGCCCAGAAATATATGACATCTGTTTGAAAAATCACTTACTGCTGAATGTCTGGCCTCATTTCCTCGGCTGAGTCTCCCGGGTCCTTAGCAGGCCTCTTACAGACATCCAGCTTCTGCATTTATCCATTTTTATCTCTGTCTCTTCCCATCTCTATCACACGAGGACAGTTCTGTTTCCTTGTCTTCCACCACAGCTGATGGATGAAAGTGGTCCCACAAAGCCGCTGTGGTATTTTACCTGCAATGTGATTCTTCTATTTTGCTGTGACAGGGTCACAGTTTCCACTTGTCTTTTATCATAGGTTGAGTTCTATGTAAAGAATCAAGGACATGGCCAGCGTGCCTGTCTGTCTGACTTCATACCACAGTACAGACAGGTATGGCTGCTCGTGTTGGACTGGCAAGAATGCCACCCTGCAATATAGACAGCAGGGTCATGAGCGTTTGGGGGAGGGGGAAGGAAAAGAGGACGCTGTGAGCCTTGCGTAGATGTAGACCTGGGTTGGGGTCTCGCCTGGGCTGGGGGCACCAAGGATTCTGTGTTTGGATGGATGCAGGTCTGGGCTGGGGGCTCGTGGGTGCAGGCCTTGTGTCGGTGCAAATCTGAATACAGGGAACTTGGGTAGGCCTTGGGAAGGTACAGAGTTGAATCGGGGCCCTGGGTGCAAGCTTTGGGGAGGTACGACTTGGCCTGTGGGCTTCGGGTTCAGGCCTTTGATAGGTGCAAACGTGGACTAGGGGTTCCAGGTGAAAAAATTCTTGTTGAGGTGCAGACCTGGCCAGGGGCTGCTGGGGACAGGTGCGTGGACAACTGAAAAGGCCCAAGTTCCAAAGACACAGACGTCTCTTCTTGGAGACAGTTGGTGTGGTCCTTTCCACTCCAATGATGTTCTGACAGGTTTTGTTGGGAGTGAATTTGCTGGAGTAATACTAAAGAGCAGGCTTTGCAGCCTGATATTATTAAAGTATGGAAATTTCTGGATAAAGCCACTGCCTTCCCATTCGTCGTCATTCCTCCTAACATTGCCTCCATTATGTTGAATTTTTGCAGTGTAGTTTTCCTCTGTTTTCCCTGAATATTTTTGTGTGATGCACATGTATGTTCATGTGTGTGTGTGAAAACACATGTATGTTTGTCTGTACTCAGCTGTGGAGGCTCCCGGACTACCTCGCATGTTATCGTTGCTGCTGTTTTTGAGACAGGATATCTGGCAGGACCTGGGGTCACCACTTGAGCCCAGCTGGGCTGGCCAGGAAGCCTCTGGAGCCCAGTGCTTCCCATGGTCTGTGATGACAGCGTGGGCCACCCCGTGCTGGCTTCTTACATGGAACTCACGCGACAAGCACTCTGACAGCCCAGCCCCTGCGCCGCTTTTCCCAGAGGCGCATCCGTTTCTCTGGACTCGGCAGATCGAGGAAGTAACTCCCAGGGTTGCAGAATCACAAAGCAGAGGTGAAGCTGAAGCCGAGGAAGACTCCTGTTCTGAACCGAGAGTTCCTGTTTCTGATTTGGGAGTCTGCTGCCTGCTGTGCCGTCTTTGCCTCATGAGATAAGCCCTCATTCATGCGCCTGGCAGCGCTGAGTTAGCCGCGCACCCGTCAGCCCATGGGCGCCTGCTCATTCTACCTTTTCCTGGACTTCAGTATTCCCAGGAAGTGTGCCAGCCCGTCTGAAGAGCATCAGAGAGAAGCACCGGCTGGCGCGCTAGGCTGCTAGGCAGCAGCTGGGGAAGATGGGAGGATGGACCACTCCTGGCTGGGGACGAGCCCTGTGCTGGGCACCCACCGCCTGCTCCTTACGACACCCTCATGACCACTCCACACTGGCCAGGACGCCAGGTGTGGAGGTGACCCGTCACTCTCGGGTTCTGTGTCCCAATGTCTGATGCCTTGGTGCAGATTTCTCTCAGGCCAGCCCCGGTCCTGGAGGCCGGCTTTGTCGCCTCGCTGTCAGAGGATGATGGGGATTGTCCCAGAGGCTGTTTCAGCCAGGCACTTTGCTGGGGATCCCCGATGACGTGCAGTCCTCAGTGTGTTGCTGACAATGGAGCTCAGCATTCTTGAATGTGAAGTTAGAGGCTCAGATTGCGTGGCTGTAGGCTGGGGCGTGTGTGTGCACGTATGTGCACAGGTGTGAGGACACACCTGAGTCAGTTAGGTCTGGGTGCCTGTTAATGACATAAAGGTTGACGTCTTCTTTGCTGGGTCTCCACTTCAGTTGCCAAGGCAAGGTCTTCCCTGGGGATCCCGTCTCTACCTCCTGAGATAGCAGGTGTGGCCCCGCTTTTATGTGGCTCCCCATGCTTGCGTGACAAACGCCTTATCCTCTGAGCCCTCTCCCCAGCTCACATGCTCGAATTAAAAGACTTCTGGGAACTTTGGCTGTTGGCTTTTAAAAACTTGAGGCCATGACCGCTGGCGTCCGTCAATGTCGGAAGAGCCTCCGTCAGTCTTCCCGGTCCTCCCAGATGAAAGGTCTGAGGTCTGAGGGAGACTGTATTGCAGCGGCAGGAGGAGGCGGAGCCTGAAAACAAGTGTAATAAGGACTCGGGACACAGTCTTGAAGTTGTTACCAACCTGCTGCCACTTATTGGGGGTAAAAAGAATTAAGTTCTCTCACCCCAAGTATCATAGTTAGGCACAGGTGTCAATTTGACAGTTGAGGGTTTGGGCTCTGGACACATTTGTAGAGAATTAGTGGTTGAGTTAAGCCCAGAGCAAACCTGCAGGAGATTGTCTAGCTGATGGGGAAGGCCCAGCCCATGGTGGGTAGGACCAGGCCCTGGAATAAAATACAGAGAGCCGGTTGAGAGAGTTGGCATCCTTTTGAATACTTGCCCAGACATGCTGGTCTGGCAGGTAAGGATCGTCCCTCTCTCAGCCATTATGTAGAGATGGCATGCCAGTTCTCTTGGCCCAGGTATTGATGCGTGCTCTCCCATCAAGCAGGAGAGAACTGTAACCGGACTATCATAAAGAAATAAATCCCTTGTTCCCACAAGCCATTTGATGGTGATTGATCAGCAACCGCGCAGGCGACTGCAACACCAAGCAAGGCGGAGCCTCCTTCCTGCGGATGACATAACGTCACGAGAAGAAACAGCCTCAGCTGCCACTGGTACTGACCCGAGTCACACGAGGCCACGCTGGGCCGGTCCGTGGAGTGAAGCCCCCAGGGGCAGACATCGAAAACCATCACCTCAGGCCCAGACACCCTCACTTCCGGGGCGGAGCTGCCTCCCACGTTGCCAGAGGAGCTGTAACCAAGGCAAGTGGCACCAGACGTCGTGGCTGTGCCCGCAGGGAGCCTCGGGTCCTTGCGGCTGCTTATGGTCTTCTCCCACTGGTACATATTGAGAGGTCTGCGCGTTAGAACAGTTTCTAAACATGTGAAGAACCCCGCCACAAAGGAGGGGAGCTCCTCAGGCACAGAGGGCAGCGCGTCAAGTAGCTCGGAGGAGGCCTGGGAGCATGACGGCAGAGCAGTTGGCGACCTTCATCCCCAGAGCACCGTGGCTCCCATGGGGTGCTCCCCGGAAATCCCAGGGGAGAGCGGAGGAAAGGGAGGGGCCTCCGGCCTGCAGCAGAGAGCCTGAGACGGATGCTGCACATCTGAGCATGAGTGGTGACCCCAGGAGGAAGGCAGGGAGGCGAGGGTGGGGGGACAAGGAGGGAAGGGCGGGAGGCGAGGGAATCATCTCCCGGGAAGGCCAGAAGCAGCACTTACCTGAGGTTAGTTAGCCGTGGAGCCGATGTGAACGGAAACAGCCGTCCTAGACAGAACCCAGGATGGGCGCACACTATTTTTTTCCTTATCCCTTTGCCCCTTTTCCTTGGGTGAACTCCGAGATGCATGTGACCGCTACTGAGGGCATGGGACTGTGCAGGGACTCAAGACCAACTCACACAGCTGGCAACACTGGCTCTGGACCCCAGCAGGCTACCAACAGAGTCCAACCATTGGCAGGACTGTGCCAGTCTCTGGGAAGAAGGACAGGAGCCAGGGCTGAGCAGCACTGCCCAGCAGGAGCAGACAGGCGGGAGGGTGGTTCTGCCCGCACTCAGCAGAGGTGGGCAAGTCCTGGTGACTCAGCATCTCTTTCTCCATCTCTTTCTCTAGTGGCGAGACGGGGACTTTGCAGAGAGGAGGCGGCTTAGGACCACCTCACGGGGTTTCTCCGGAGCCTGCACAAGCTCAGGCTGGACAGGAACCACGGTTTATCACTGTTTTTCCTAGCACTCCACCTCCCCCACAATGACCTACCTCCCAGGAGCCCCCCCAGCAAGAGAAGGATGGTGTGTGAGGAGAAGACCCCCTTAGCCCTCTCCCAAGAATGTCATCAGGCCAAGCCATTCCAAGAGCTATCAGAGGACTCTCTTGGGCAGGCGTCCACCCCCATCCTGCCCCACTCGGCTGGACGAGAAGCAGATGTCTCCTCCTAATCTTCAAGTGGGCTGCTCACAGATAGAGTCATTAGCTGGTGTTCTTAACACGGAGAGATGGCTGGGTCTGGTGATTTCTGCTTGGCTGAGTTCACTGTGTCCAGCAGCTTCCCCCGCTGGAGAACAAGATGATAAGGTGGCATAAATCAAGCTGAAAGGAATGGGTCCCTGTGGTGAGTCACGAGGACAGATGACACGTTGGCCGGCAGATGCGAACCCCTGATGAAGACCAGTTGTAAAAGCACGAGATGCTGCTAAGGGGACGCAGTGGTGACTGAGCGCGGAGCCCTCGATCCTAAAAAGAAATGCTTTTTTGCAGTAAATGTCAGGAGTCGCAAAACAATGCTTCCCAGGCGGGGCCCTGGGGGGAGAGGTTTGGGGAAGGGTGAGCTTGAAAGCATACTTTTGTCTAGCCAGTGCTCAGGGTAGCTCTGTGTAGAACTTCCCAGATGGCATCAGAATTATGAAATGTGAGCCTCCTGCAGTGTATGAAAGTGTCTGCCAGCTCACGTCACAGCAGCACTGTCCACCAGAGTGTCCAAAGAGGGGAGGTGGAATTGCTACAGTTGACTGGGTGCCCAGGCCAGAGGCCTCTCAGCTCTGTGTGTGCCCGTGGTGGATACCTGCTGGGTCCTTGCTCTGCCACATCTCAGAGCCCTGGGCCTGTGACGTCAACTTGACCAGGCCAAGGGATCCCTCAGACCTGGTAAAGCACCACGTCGGGGTGTCTTTGTGAGCATGTTTGAGTCCCCTGAAGGTTAGATACCATGCTGTCAGCTCAGACTTGAACACGACAAAGGAGAAAGGTGAGTGCTTCCCCATGAAACTGGGGTACCCACCTTCTGCTCCTGAACTCCGGAACTTTGGACTGCAGGCGCCAGTGAGCCAGTGGTCAGCCTTCAGTTGCCAGCCCCCCCCCCCGCTTCCCCCACAAGATGTGGCAAGTGGTGTGACTGCTCAGCTTCTGATGATCACGTGACCCGGTTCCTGTAATAAATCTCCTGTCATCCGTGTGGCCATCCTTCCATCCACCCATCCATCCATCTACCTATTCATCCAGTCACCCATTACCAATCCATCCACTCATTTATCCATCCATCCACACATCCACCTATCCATCCATTCATCCATCCATACATCTGCCCGCCCAGCCATCCATCCATTTATCCATCCACCCATCCACCTTTCTACCCATCAGCCCATCTACCCATTCACCTATCCATACATCTGCCTACCCATCCATCCTTCCATGTATCCTTCCACCCATCCATTACATTGGTTTTGAAGACCATCTACCCAATGCAGCAACCTCAATCAAGTTCCTTGATATTTGAAGTCGGCCTCCTCAACTAAAGAGACAGTAATCATCGCAGGACAAACTGAGGATGGACTTGGCATAAACAGATTCCCTGACTTAATCAGCAAGGGATCACAGAAAGGGTGTAGTGTGGCTGTCATAGCTAAAGAAAAACACAGTAGTCTTAGAGGTCAGGCCACTGGGGCATCTTGGAAGAACATCAGGGGACAGGCTCGTGGGCACTGATAAGGCCCCTCCATGTCATCTTGTGGGGCCCATAGTCCACAGAAAGCATCTGAGAGATGCACTTGGCCGTGTCCTGACTGCTCGACCAGAGGAGAAAGAGCCGCCCTGACTGGTCAGAGGCAGATGTAGAGGGTATGTGGCCAGCAACAGGGAGCGAGAACGTCCAGGGCCTGGTGAGCGTCATGCCTGGGAAGTTCTTAGAAACCAGGGGCTGTGGGGCTGCAGCAGTGGCTCAGGGGTTAAGCCTCTGCCTTGCAGGTGGAAGGTCCTGAGTTCGGATCCTAGACTCCACATATAGAGACACCGGGCCGAAGCGGGGGCGGCCTGTGTTTCTGATCCTGGTAGGGCGGAGCCTATGAATCCCGGGGCAGAATAAACAAGGAGGAGGGGGAGGCGGTCCATGATGGTTCCCGAATTCGTCCGTGGTTCTACACACATACACACACACACACACACACATACATACACACACGCGCCCACATGCACAATCGAATAAATTAAAAAAGAAAATTAAAAAAAAAAGAAACCAGGAGCTGCACATTAACCATCACCAATGGGGATGATTGGTAGCAGATCAATAATCTAAGCTCCTCTGGATGGAAAGCTAATGATACAGCACAGACGTGATTATGATTTCAGTGGGGAATCCGAATAGACGGTCGGATAGATCCGGATAGCCTGTTTATACTGGAAGTCTGGAGACCTTTCTACTGGGGAAGACCAGACAAATGGTGCATTTCTATAGGTGCATGTATCTTTGCAGGGGTCGCATGAAAAAAAGCTGCATGTTTCTGCAGTGCTTTCAATAAAAGCTGCAGTTAGCAACAGAAAGCTAGCCACACCTCCTCCAGGCAAGGTCTCTGTCCTGCTGAGTTCATTTGCATTTTCCATGCCACCAAAATGATGGTGATGATGATGACGGTAAAAATCAGAAAAATGGCAAGTGTAAAAATCTCAATGTGTTCAACAATTCTTTTTAAACAATTTTAGAGAAAAAAACTTAAGCTATAATACAAAGAACAGAGCAGATGAGAACTTTTTGAATAAAAATGCTTATTGCGCATGCACACACACGCACACACGCACACACGCACACGCACACACGCACACACACGCACGCACACACACGCACGCACGCGCGCACGCGCACACGCACACACACGCACGCACGCGCACGCGCGCACGCTCCTTCTTGTTCTCCTTGTGAACACAACCACCCTCTGAGCCTTTCTCCCTAGTGGTTTTCACTGGGGAGAAGCTGTTTGTGCTCACTCTTATCTCGAAAGTGTAGGTTGTCTTCAGTGAAGGTGGGTCTCAGCCAGACTCAGCTCCCAAGAGATGTCTGCAGGCCCCGGGAGTCTGCCTGTCCCTATTTATTCCTTCTGGGACTATGCTGCAGGGAAATGCAACATGAAAGGCTTTGAAGAGCCTGTGATCTGGAGCCGTGCTCTGGCAGGAGGTAGACGCGGGATCTACATCCAATTTATGCTTGCTCATTTCCCCTCTGATCCTTCTCTCCCCTGTGTTTGTGGGCAGCTGTCAGCGTGACGGCCAAGGGGCAGTTCTTCCCTGGACAATCCCACAGTGGGAGGGTCTCGAGGTGCGCCCCATAATGACCACTGCAGGCCACGGGTCTGTGTGTCTTCCACACCAGCAAAGGGCTACATGAACTCATAGAACTTAGAACTCTAAATTCACTTAGGCCCCTGTGGCGCACATCAAAGGAGACTGCATGCTGCTGGCGGCCTCATGGAGCTGCAGACATAACTGCTTGCTGACCTATCGTGACTGTTGACTCCCACTTGGGCAATTCTGCTGGGGGAGAAGTGCTTGCAATTGACCCTATTGGATCATGAGTACAGTCAGATTTTAGGAGGGGAAATTAGTTTCAAAGTAAAAATTGTCTCCCAGAGCTAACTGAAGCTAGAGTATAGAAACCCCTTAGCTGGGAGAGACTAAAGAGAAACCCAGGCTATGTGGCCCAGGGAGATGACCTGATTTCTTTGCCCTTGGTTTCTTCCTACTGCATATATTATTCCATGAGGGATTCTGGTTTCTTCGCTTGCTTGTTTGTTGATGGGATCCCTGTGTAGCCCATGCTGGCCTCAAACTCACTGCGTGGCTGAGGGTAGCCTTGAACTCCTGATCCTCTTGCCTCTGCCGGCTGAGTCCTGTGATTACAGGTGCACCCTACCGCACCTGGTGTACGTGGTGCTGGGAATGGAACCCAGAGCTTGGTGTTCACTAGACCATTGCTCTATGAGCCCCATGGGTGGTTCCAGATAGGAAAACACCCCTGAAGCACTAAGCGTGATGGCGTGGTCCTGACGGGGGGAGGTTCAAATTCTGGTCTCTGCTTCGAAAGCGCTAGATGGTCTTTGTGCATTAGTGAGTCAGTCGGGGGCAAAGATGCCTTCTGATTGGCCAGGCAATGAGGAGGAATGAACACGGGAAATGACAGCCATCACAACTCCGTGTGTAGGAACTGAGCTGGCAGGCAAGAGCTGTCCTGGGTGGGCCCACGGTGGGGAGGAGTGTTTCTCTGTGATGCGCACGTGTCACAGTGGAGCAAAGACAGAAATGAGAGCTTATTCTGGGTCCTGTGCCGGAAGCTGTCCTGGTGGCAGGTGGGGGCTAGGGGGGAAGTTGCTACTCTGAGCTTTGTTCACATTTGAGCCCAGTTGTTCAGGCTCAGTTTCTACACCAGTACCTGGCACCTGGCATTGATCAGAAAATACATGTGAAGGGGCTTGGTTGGCTCTTCAATCTCTGTGACAGACACCTTAGAGAAATAATGTAGCAGAGGAAAGATTTATCTTGGCTCAGAGGTTTCAGACTTGTGGGTCCATGGTGTGTTGTGGTTTGAATGTGATCCGCATCCCACAGGCTCACAGGGTGGAGTACTTGATCCCCAGCTCGTTGTGCTGTTGGGGAGGTCATGTGTTGGGGGAGAAAGTGCATCATTGGGGGCCTTGAGATTTTATAGCCTGACCCTACGTTCTGTTCACGCTCTGCTTCCTGACTGTTGCAGTTAGCCTCGTGGGGCTGATAACATCATGACATGGGCTGCTTTGAGGGCACAAGGATTTATTTATTTACTTATTTATCCTCTTACAAGAGTCCAGTTATAGTTCTTAGTCCAGTTGGCAGGAAAGCACGCGCCATCACCAAAGGGCCGGGGGACTGGCTGCACGTTCACATAATGGCTGAGAGGGGGACGATCCTTACTTGCCAGATCAGTGTGTTTGGCCAAGTGTACACAACGGATGCCTCTAAAACCATCACCATATGAGTGACGTTGCCAAGTTCTGCTAACCTTCAGGTGGAAATCGGGTCGCTGGAGCCTCGGTGATTCAGCTTCTCTGTGCCGACTCTCGGGAGACTCTCTGTGATGGGCAGAATCTCAACACGGTGACATTCCTTTTGTCTACTGTCCCAGGGCAGAGCGCTAAGTTTTCCTTCATTGACATTCACTACTTTAACGGCCACAGCTGTCTACCCCGCCCACATCCAAAACTTCAAGTCTGCCAACGCAGCTCTGTCAAGTAAACCGGTCCCTCATCTTTCAATTCAACTGTGTAAACCCCTTATTTCCTTAATCTGTTTGATGGTAATTTATCAGAATTTAATTAATTTGTCAGGGTGTAACGTGACCAGGAGCCATGCTTCTGTAGCCATGTCTTTCCTGCCAGGATGTAATGATCCCTTGGGCTGTAAGGCAGGAGAAGTCCTTCTTTCCTTCAGTTGCATCTTGTCAGGTGTTTGGTCTCAACAGAAACAGGAGCTAATACAACCAGTGACAGTGCTTCTGCTACTTTGCACATGTTGCAGGTGAGGCTATGGAAGCCCAGAGGGGTCAAACCCATTGGCCAAGTACCCCAAGTCACGATGACTGAAGTCTGCCCATGTCGGAGAGGGGTTTGGAAGTCATATCTGTTGCTGTGTCTTAAAACCTCTTCCAGGGCTGCCGTCTCCAGGGTCTGTAGGCGTCCCTCGGACCCTCCTCCCCACCCCCAGACTCTGAGTTCAAAGGGCACGCCACTGAATCATCTCTCACCAAGTCACGGGACCTTGGGAAACACGTCTTTGTGTGAACGCTTGACTTTCCAGCGCGTGGCTAGACAGCAGAGGGGACAGTGATGAGCGCTGTGTGCCGAGCCGCTATCTGCCTGTGGCCTCCGTCCTGACTTGAGAGATATTTTTAGAGACGATGTGCATTACTCATGGTTGACATTTTTACTAGTACTGAAAACCAGATAACGGCAAGGAATTCCTGGTTGGTGACTTATTCCCAGGGTTGGCGCCAGGTCCTGACATCAGTGATTCTACTTTGTTCTCCGGCCGCCTTGGACGTGGGGTGCCGGGCCGTTCCTTGGGACACGGGGCCAAAAGGTACAGGAGGTTCTCAGAGCAGCCCCCCCCCCATATCTAACTGCAGTGTGGAGTGACAAGAGCTTCCAGATTCTTGCTGCTACTGGGACACACGAGTGACTGTGGTCAGCGCTGTTGCTGTGATAGTTTCTCGTGCCAGGCTTTGTTGACATTGCCCTCGGGTAGCGGCAAAGCTGTTTTGTCTAGGAGAGGCAGTGAGAGGAGTTAATGCTACTCACCAGCATCTCAGACACGCTGTATCCCGCCCTCTGCAGACGCAGCATTGCTGAGGTGACCCCCACACTCCTTTGCCTTACCCCGCCTTCCCATGCTGACTTTTATGTAAGTTGATGTTGAATTTGATGCTTTAGGATGACACAGAAAAGCTTTCATGAAACGCCTTCAGAACTTTCCAGAAAGGATAGATTGGAGTTCTCTTTCCAACAAAAGTGACCCCTATGTTATTTTTCATGTAAATATCAAGGGATATTTCTTCTTAGCTATACGAAGATCAAAGCCTAAGTAGGTCTGGAGTAGAAGTCTAGATACTGGCAGAGTTCACTCTGGGTAATTCGTAGCTGCCTCTGACAGGCTGGAACCCTGAAGTCTGGGGCGCTTCACAACAGATTTGAAACGAAGCAGGATAGGAAGCGATCCCCGTCACGTGACATCCATAGACCAGCTTCTTGGGGGGCATCTTTTGTCTTTCTTGTCTTTCCTCCATCACCACCATTTCCACCTCTCCTCCTACCACTAAAGCAGGAAGCTTGGGCTCCAATCCCATCAGGTGTTCCCGTATCTGCATCATGTCCTCCCACCCCTGCCCCAGACTGTACCCCCATAATGTTCCCCACCCTCGCCCCCAGACTGTACCCCATCAAGTGATTCCACATCTTCCAACTCTGGGTGTCCGCATCTGTCTTTGGGCCCTGGCTCATGAGGTTGTCTTTTCTGGATACCATCCAGGAAGCAACAGCCCTTTCGTCACCGTGAGCAAACACCGGAGAAAGAATTTAAACGAGGGAAGATTTATATTTGACTCATGCTCATCGAGGCCTTAGTTCATGGTCAGTGGGCTCTGTTGCTTTCAGGCGTGTGTTGACACAGCGCATCGTGAGGAAGGGAATGGCGGAACCAGTTGTTTACCTCTCAGAAGTCACAGAAAGGAGCCAGGGAATGTGACTGGACATCCCAGTTCCACTAGTTCCTAGCAGTCCATTGGGATTTTGAATCTACAGTGCATAAAGCCAGTGGCCAGGCCCAAGCCCTCCTGATCTAATGGCCTCTGGAAACGCCCTCCGAGTCTCCCAGAAGTGTGCTCGCTGACCTCGGAGACACAGCTCGGTAGAGCCCAGCAGACAATCGGTATTAATCATTGTCATCCTTCCTTCGCTTGGTGACCTGCTTGTCTGCTTATTTTTCTAATATACAATCTAATGTACAACATAAATTTCCTACCCTGTCCAGTTCACACAGCATTTACCACCTCTTCCAGGCAGTTTCATGATGTGGATTTCATCGACCTTGTTCTAGCCTGTGTGAACTAGTGGAGTGCGAGCTACTTGGCACCTGGCATATGGGGTCCCAACGCCACACTGGCCGATGACTAGATGTCGGGGGTAGCTGATGAGATTGGATGGCACACTTTGTGCTGAAGAAACAAGATTGGGTCTCTACTGGCTGAGTAAAGTAGTGGGGGCTTTCCCGAACACCTGCCTGGATTCCCTAGCACACAGTCGGACAGAGACTTCCAGAAAACGGCCCTTCCCCATCCCTGCACTTCCCTCTGCCTCTCTAGAGACACCCTTCCCTCCCTCGCTCTCTGCTCTTCTCGCAGACTGTGCTCACGACGACACAGGCAGAGCCACGTGGCCACGGCCCTGCATATGCTGCCCAGCTGTCTTCTGGTCTCATCTCCCAGCCCGTTGTTAGAAGCGGAGGCTGTGTTTCCCTCGACTGCTTCCAAGGCTGGGCTCGAGGCACGCACCCAGCTGCGCCTCAAAGACGCGATGAGTTGTTTAGGTAGCTTAGCCTTCATTTCCAAGTGCTCACAACAACCAAACCCCCGGTTTATGGCTCAGCCCTTGTGTTCTAATCACGGAGCTGCTAAAGCATGAGCAGGCAGTCTGGAAATGACTAGAATTTAAGCAACGGGAACCTTCTGCTCCCAGACTCATCCAGTTGGTGGGATGCCCTCCACCAGATCTGAGTAACTCAATGAATCTTTGCTCAACTGGTTGACCTAGAATCAGAGGGTGACCATGAAGTCAGTCACTGAAGTCATGCTGGTTTTGCAGCAGCAGCAGCAGCAGCGTCTATGCCAAAACAGGCAGATGCCTGAAAAAGAGACTGTAAGCTAGATTCAAGATAAAAGACAGCAGGAGCTCCTGCCATCTGGAGTCTTCTCCAGAATGCCTACATATTTGCATGAAAGTACTTGGGAAAAGCTCGTGACTTTTCCAGCATGTTCTGATATTCAGAAAGCCAGAATGGAGGGCTCCGATAGAATACTTGGGTAGCATGCAGGTAACCCTAGATTTGATCCCTGGCATCACATAAAAGAGGTGTGGTGGAACCTGTCAGGAGGTCGAGGCCGCAGGATGAAGTTCAAGGTCCTCCTTAGCTGTGTAAGGAGCTCAGCTCTAGAGTAGGTCCGACGAGACCCGTCTCAGAAAAGGAGCTGGGAAGCCAGTGTTTATAAGAATATCAGATTGATCCCCCGAATGCTTTAGTGGACTCTGGATGATCTCCTCAACCCCCTCCCTCCCGCCCCATGTCAGAAGTTTCCCTCTGCTGGGTCTACACTGGGGACATTAGTCTCTGTTCCCAAGGGGCCAAGAGAAGTATCCAAGATGTCTGAGCAGAGTGAAGACGCGGCAGGAATCCGTACCTATCCAATCCAGGGGACACACGTGACACAGCCGCAGCTCCACCCCACAGCTGCATGTCGGGTGACCCCCATTCTGCCCTGCTCTTCCTTGCGACACCCCGTGGCAGTCACGCTGCCCTGAGCGTGCAGACAAGGCAAATGCGTCTAGAGGGGGAAAGGAAAGGGATGATGTCATATGGAGCCCACGAGGGCGGATGGGAGGACCACCCTCAGCGTGGTCCGTGCCTCTCTCTGCACAGCCCTGGCTGAGTCCTGTCGTGTGGGGGAGAGGCACGTTGTGAGGTCAGGAAAGCCCACTACAGTTGGTGATGGTAAAACCAGGCATTCCCAAGGAGTGACAGAGAACCGACCCTCACCGTGCTAAAGTCTGGAGTTGGAGATCAGTATCTACCTCTTTCTGCCCCAGTGTAGACATCTGGTCATTCCTAGGGGTCTGGGGCCTGAGCCGTGGCTTTATTTGTTATTTGTGTAGAATCTCCACACCCGTTCCAACTCAAATAAAGCCAGATCACTCTTCATTAAACACGTGAGACCAGCTTGGATTGGAGGTCTGCTGAGACCCACCGTGGACAGGCGAGAAAGCTTGCCTCGGAAACTGCTGGTGATGTAGGGTCTCGCAAAAGGGGGAGCAGGCCTCTATTCCCCACACTCTGCCAGAACAGCTTACACTGTGCTTAAGTTCACATCGGTTTTGCCTTGATTTTGAAAGTCTGGGGCGGGGGGAGGGGGATTTCAATGGAAACTGTGCAAGAGCGCTTAGGGTTGACTGCTGACCCAGAAACACAGCTTGATTGCCCCACTTCGCTGAAAAGCTTCAGGAGTCCAAGTCTGATTTCACAAACTAGGGGAGCAGGGGGTTCCCTAAACATGTCCTAGGGCATGTCACAGCATGTTTTTACCACTCGACAAAGTCCTTGGAGAAAGGCTTAACCCTGAAGGTGCCAATCGCAACTGAAATACGAGGATGCACCACCCCTGGGCATGTGTCCGGGAACCTGGGGGGAAATGTTATCAGAATTGTGAGAATTTGATTTGCAGGCAGGTTTTCTGACAGGAAGCGGCACAAGCATAAATGAAAACAAGCAGACTGTTTGGTGTGATAGGGAAAACCAGCCTGGGGTTCCACACATGTATGTCGGGAGGCGATGATATTCCTCAAGGTGTCGATAGGATCTGCAGGTCGCTCAGATGGCCAATAGCACCCCTTTATTAAGGACCTGCTGCTTCTAGTTTCCATGCACACCTTATCTCGAGCAGCAGCATAGCTCTGACTACGCCAGCTCTCTTGGTCCCCATTTTATAGGCGGAGATACTGCACAGAACATTCATGAAACTCCCCAGTTACAGCTGGGATTTGGCTCACCTTGGACTTGCCAGTGTAGCTTTTCTCTGACGTTCCCAGGCCTTCGGGCAAGCCAGGGATGAATGGGGGCCAATTCAATAGGGCCTCAGCAGGTCTTTGAAATTATCCACTGAAGACTGCCATCATGCTTATGGGGGAGGGAGATTTAAAGCCCCAGAGAGATTTTGAGAGTTTGAATACAAGTCATGGTTTCTAAGAGGCCAGAAGAAGCCATTTCCTGAGCGATATTTTCCTAAGAACCCAGTCTGGTTATGATTTTTTCTGGCTGAGGTGTAATACATATGACATAAATATTGCCATTTTAAAGTGTGCAGTTTCAGCCGGTCTTAGTATATTCACAGCCACTACTTCATCCAAGAGTATTTCTATCAAACGCCCCAAACAAAACCTCTCAACCTATGAAAGTCACTTCCTGTTTCCCATTTTCCACGCCCTCCCCAAACTCCTGGTAGGCACTCACCTTTCTTCACCGTAGATTTACCTGTTTCATTTTAGCGTGTGGCATATGCTTGCGCATGCATGTACATGAATGTGTGCAGGTGTGTGACTGCGTGGGAGCCAGAGGTGACCATCAGGCGTCATACCCTATTATGCGCCACCTTCTGTTTTGAGACAAGACCTCTCTCTAAGTCTGACGCTCGCTGGTTGGCTGCACTGGCGAAGAAATAAACTGCAGGGTCCTCTGGTCTCTCTGCCTTCTAGAGCTAGAGTTTTTGGTGTGTGTCAACCACACTGCGTGCCCTTTTCTGTGGGTAGCGGGATCTGAACTCAGGTCCTCATGCCCGTGAAGTAAAAACACCGAGCCGCCTTGTCAGAATTGATCTGCTTATTTTAGACCTTTCAATGTAAGTGGAATCATCCACTGTGGTCCCTTCTCTCTGACTTCTTCACT
Organism: Typhlomys cinereus; assembly: GCA_023101885.1. Taxonomy (NCBI): domain Eukaryota; kingdom Metazoa; phylum Chordata; class Mammalia; order Rodentia; family Platacanthomyidae; genus Typhlomys; species Typhlomys cinereus. The sequence continues at coordinate 3,075,635 of JALPQD010000195.1, forward strand.
AAGCATATTTTTTCAGGGTTACGTGTGTTTCAGCTTGTGCCAGAGTTTCATAGCTGGGCTAGCTTATATAGCTGAAGAATTTCCAGTGAGTAGATACTGTTTGTGCAAGGCGTTTGCTGAGAGCCCTGACAAGTCAAAAAACTTAAGTATCACATTTTACTCATGGAGACATCTCGCCAGTCCTAGATGACATGTTTTCTAGGGAAGTCCTGGGCAGATATCACGTGACTTAATTCTGAAAGATGATCTCTGTAGATGTTTATTTCAGAAACACATGCACTACCTTTGAGCCTCCACTGATCTACATTTCCCAAGTGTTCTAGAAAGACAACACTCCAAGGATAGGCCTTGCAGCCCAGTGAGGGGCTGCTAATCTCATATTGGGGACGTTTTCAATAGAAACTTGCTGTTGGTGACATCACGTGGGGTAGGACATATCTTCACATGTGTCCCTGTGTCATGTGATGTCACATACAGCAGACCATGTCTTCACACACATCACTGTCAGGTGAGGTCACACAGGGTGGGCTCTCTGCTGTGGTCTCATCCTGTCGTTTATTGGTTATTCTATCATAACATTGCAGAGGCCATGATAATTTCATTTCTGTACTTTTCATGTCCCACCTTTGGCTGGCAAGCACTGAAACATTACTCAGTGCTGAGTTCGTCTTCAACACTGAGGTGTTGATGGAAGACGTTCTCTCCTACTTCTTTACGCAACCACGACACAATACTGTTGAAATGAGAAGGGGCGGGGCTCCCAGGAAACAGGGTCAGAGAGCCAATCAGGGGAAAGAGGACGGGTGAATGGATGGTAAGGACAGGGGAGGAAGAGGAAAGGATGGGGAGAGGGTTAGAGAGCAGGGAGAGATGACAGAGGATATCACTCTCTTCTCTACGCTCTCTTCTTTCCCGTAGAGAAGAAAGGAAGGAGAGAGGCACCATAAGGGACAGGTAGAGTTCAGGTGCATGGCTGAGGACTTGACCTTTCTTTAGAATCTCCTCTAATATGCAGTGCTTTCTCCACTAATATGTACTGCTCTCTCTGATATGTACTGTTCTTTAATATGTAGTGCTCTCTCTAATATGTAGTCATTTCTCTACTAATATGTACTGCTCCCTCTAATATGCAGCTTTCTAACCCCGAGACATCTGGAATTGTCCCAAGCACAGGTCTCCCTTAAGGTTGCCTCACCAACCCAGAACGAAGGCTCGGCGACTTCAAGAAGCACTCAAGGGGGGCTGGAGAGGTGGCTCAGGGGTTAAGCCTCTGCCTTGCAGGCAGGAGGTTCTGAGTTCGGATCCTAGACCTCACATATAGACGCTGGGTAGAAGCGGGGGCAGCCTTCGTTTCTGGTCCTGGTAGGGCAGAGCCTGTGAATCCCGGGGCAGAGTAAACAAGGAAGAGGTGGAGGCGGTCCATGGTGGTTCCCGAATTTGTCCGTGGTTCTACACACACACTCATACATACACATGTGCACACACACATACACTCACAATTGAATAAATAATAAAAAAAAATTTTAAAAAAAATTAAAAAAAGAAGCACTCAAGGAAGCCGGGTGTGGCTTATGCATTTTCTCAAAAGGAGAGGCACAGCCCATAGGTCCATTCATAACATATGCCTCGTTCCCGGGTCTCCTTCTCCCCCCCCCCGTCCTGTTGAACTCCAGGTGTGGTGCAAGAGGGGGAGTGTGCTCCAGAACCCCCCAGCTGTGCAGCCATTGGAAACCTCGGGCTCCTGGGGAAAGGGTCTCCACCGCGTGGTCCTCCAGGACGGCTTCGCTAGCTAGCAGGGGAGCTCGGAAAGGTGCTGGACTCTCCTGCTGCTCCATTGGCTTTACCTGGTCTGGAAACACCCCAATGTGCCACCAGAAAGACTCGGATCTGAGCACCCATCTCAGGTCCTCATCCCGCGCCATCACGGGTTCGCCTTTGTCACATTGCCTATTTGCAAAGGGCAACAACCACGTTCCATTCGCAAGAAGTGAGACCAGCAGAAGAGCTCGGAGCCAGTGGGAGGTTGGACACAGCAGCGGTCACGATGTGTACACAGTGGGCAGGCAGGAAGCTCACCTCTTCCTCCTGGCAAGGGATGGAGGCACCGAGGATCCCAGGGTGGCAGTGACTGCAGGAAACTTGGGCACTGCATTTCTAGAACGTGAAGACACCCTACTGGAAACACGATTTCTCATTAACTGGCTTCATTGCAGTCAGGCAATAGACTGATGAGCAGGCGGTTTAAGACGTTTAAAAACACATACTTTAAAATATGACTAAGCCTTCTTAGGGCTTTCTGGAAATTAAATCCTTGTATCTGACGGAGAGTCGAAGCTCTTTCCTAAGAATGTGTTTGGCTCCCATTGCTTCAGCTGCCAGCTTTTAGTCCTGTGTGGAATGATCCTCGAATCGTGCATTCAGTAGTTGAATGGAACAAATGCACTTCAAGCTGTCTGAGTCTCTGACATGGCAAGCATTCAATTTAGGCGAATACTAGTTGTTCGTTGCATGGTACGGCATTGTAGGCTGTTGGTCACGCCAGCAGTTTGTGACATGGGTCAGACTTTGCAAAACCATCGAAAATTGGCTTTGTTTGGCAGACAGTGTTGGGGTTCATACGAAAGCATCATAGTCTTGGGCGTGTGGGGCTTCCAAGCACTTGGGCATTGTGTATCTTTCCCTGGCCTGTGAGGTTGTCAGTGTTGTTGGGCCAGTCCCTGCTGAGAAAGGCCACGGGAGCTCTCTCACCTGGGCCCTGCTCAGCCCGGCGCTTCCTCAGCCCTGCGTCCAGTCAATGTCTCCTCAGCCCTGTGTCCAGTCAGTGTCTCCTCAGCCCTGTGTCCAGCCAGTGTCTTCTCAGCCCTGTGTCCAGTCAGTGCCTCCTCAGCCCTGTGTCCAGTCAGTGCTTCCTCAGCCCTGTGTCCAGTCAGTGTCTCCTCAGCCCTGTGTCCAGTCAGTGCCTCCTCAGCCCTGTGTCCAGTCAGTGTCTCCTCGACCCTGTGTCCAGTCAGTGTCTCCTCGACCCTGTGTCCAGTCAGTGTCTCCTCGGCCCTGTGTCCAGTCACTGCCTCCTCGGTCCTGTGTCCAGTCAGTGCCTCCCGAACCCTGTGTCCAGTCAGCACCTCCTCAGCCCTGTGTTCAGTCAGTGTCTTCTCAGCCCTGTGTCCAGTCAGTGCCTCCTCAGCCCTGTGTTCAGTCAGTGTCTTCTCAGCCCTGTGTCCAGTCAGTGTCTCCTCAGCCCTGTGTCCAGTCAGTGCCTCCTCAGCCCTGTGTCCAGTCAGTGTCTCCTCAGCCCTGTGTCCAGTCAGTGCCTCCTCAGCCCTGTGTCCAGTCAGTGCCTCCTCAGCCCTGTGTCCAGTCAGTGCCTCCTCAGCCCTGTGTCCAGTCAATGTCTCCTCAGCCCTGTGTCCAGTCAGTGTCTCCTCAGCCCTGTGTCCAGTCAGTGTCTCCTCAGCCCTGTGTCCAGTCAGTGCTTCCTCAGCCCTGTGTCCAGTCAGTGTCTCCTCAGTCCTGTGTCCAGTCAGTGCCTCCTCAGCCCTGTGTCCAGTCAGTGTCTCCTCAGCCCTGTGTCCAGTCAGTGTCTCCTCGGCCCTGTGTCCAGTCACTGCCTCCTCGGTCCTGTGTCCAGTCAGTGCCTCCCGAACCCTGTGTCCAGTCAGCACCTCCTCAGCCCTGTGTTCAGTCAGTGTCTTCTCAGCCCTGTGTCCAGTCAGTGTCTCCTCAGCCCTGTGTCCAGTCAGTGCTTCCTCAGCCCTGTGTCCAGTCAGTGTCTCCTCAGCCCTGTGTCCAGTCAGTGCCTCCTCAGCCCTGTGTCCAGTCAGTGCCTCCCAATCCCTGTCTTTGTGTCCAAGCTCTGTGTCTCTGGGGAAAATGTCACCGGGATGTGACTGACATGCAGGTTCCAGGTCAGTAGGTCCAGGTGGCACTGTGGAATCTTGGCTTTCAGTGGGTCCCGTGCTCTGAGTAGCAAGGGCACTCCTGTGCAAGGGGCACTTAAAGCCAGTGGGTCAGTTTGGAAGGGGCTAGGCAAATGATTACTTAGGTGCCGGAAGATGGTGATGAAGATAGTGGTAGTGGTAACAGTGATGATGATGGTATGAATGATGGTATGATGGTGGTGACCATGGTGATGGAGGAGGTGATGGTCATGATGGAAGTGATGGTGGTAATGATATGATGAAGGTGATGATGAAGACAGTAGTGATGATGGTGGTGGGCATAATGGTGATAAGAGTAATGATCAGGATGACAATGGTGGGATGAAGATGGTGATGCTGATGGTATAGTCAGAAATGATGATGATGTAAGGGTGATGATGGCAGTGATATTGATGGCATGGTCAGTAATAATGATGGTGATGATGATGGTGGGGTCAGAAATGATGATGATGATGGTGTGGTCAGTCATGGTGATGGTGGGGTCAGTGATGATGATGATGGTAGTGATGATGATAGTATGGTTAATAAAGATGCTGATGGTGAGGGTGATGGTGATGAGGATGTGGTGTGTCAGTGATGATGATGATGGTGGTGGTACAGTCAGTGATGATGGTAGTGATGACGATAGTGATGATAGTGGTGATGATGGTGATGATGATGGTGATGATGATAATGGTAGTGGCAATAGTTATGATGATGTTATAAATGATGATGATTATATACACGGTGATGGTGTTTATGTTGATGATGATGGTGATGATGATGATGGTGGCTGCGGTGATGTTGACAGGAACTGCAGTGCTGTTGCTGGTATGGGGCCAGAGTGGTAGTGGTAATTGTGGTGAGGTGGTAACGGTGATGCTTTTGGTGATAACAAGAGACGTCTGTTGTCACAGAACTGGCGTTGTTGAAGCTGCTACAAAGTGATTATTCTCAGAGACCAGCAAGGAGAGCGGAGAGTGGGCAGGCACATGTTCATCTTGGCCGCTGCAGCTGAAGTCATCGCCCCCCCCCCCCGGACTTCAACAGTCACTGCACACAGTAACTCTGCACAGTTTGCGGATCAACTTCGCTCTCCCAGGAACGCTGTAGAGCGCAGCATCGGCGTCTGCCTGCGTCAGGTCGTCATCCTGGTACTTGGCAAGGCACCCGGACCCTAGCTGCCCGTCCACAGCACTGGCTTCGCTCTGGTTCCCTGAGCACCTGCTGCTCTCTGGTTCACTCCACTTGCTGTACGTTGTTCTCATTTAACCTCTGCAGCAAACAGTCTCCATCTGGAGGTGCTGAACCAAGTCTTGCCCAAGGTTGATTAGAGCACAGCCAGAATCAGAGCCGCCATATTCTACAGTCCAACCCCTTTACCGCAGGCCTTTCTTGTCGTGGGATGATGGAGCAAGGGTCTGTGACAGTGCAGCCACATTGTACACGAGAGACCCTCATTCTCAGTCAAGCTGTCTGTGGGCTGGAGAACGCCCTTGACACCCATGGACATGCCTTGTCAGGCAAGCTCTCTGCTTACCTGTCCTCCCTCCCCCTTCCCTGCTGCCCCTGAGCTTCTTTCCCCACAGCTCCACCTCCATCCTGGAGAACATGCCCAGGCAGGCATCTGGTGCAGTAAGAGCGCTGGCCCAGGAATGACCGGCACCCGTGCCCTGTGAGGCTGCCATCTTGAAACCATCTGTGCCGTGTGCATAGAACATGATCCCGCTCGCCCTGGCTGCCAGGCATCTGGGCTCTGCAGCTGTCTCCAGCGACGCGCATCCGCGCCGTCCTCCCACAGAACTGGGCTCACATTTCCACATTTGTTCCTGGGTAGTGGGCTGCTCTCTGTTGGAGCGGGGTTGTAATGGTTACCATGAGACTCCAGAGCTCCCCCTTGCAGTTCTGGGGAGCCACGTTCCAAGACACATTTCCTGGTCCCCCCCCAAATATTTGCTCACTCGGTGATAAAGACTCGACACGGCCTGTCCTAAAATCATTAGTGATATGAGACCAGACCACCGTGTGTACTGTGTCGACACACACAGGGCAACAAGCACAACTTGCAGACTTATGCATTAGGCACACATGCGTGGCACCTCCACTCCACAGGAAGGTCTGGCTTCCAGCTGAGATGTGAGAGAACCATCTGTTTTTCATTCTTTCATATGTGAATACGGTGATGTCATATGCACATGCAGTGATGTCATACGTGAAGGGGTGATGTTACATGTGAATGCAGTGAACCTGTCATTTTTCACATGCCCTTTTCCCAATCCCATCCTCCACCCTTGTGCTACTGTAATAGCTTCTCGGTTCTGTCCAGTCTCCCTCAGAATGGAAACGTGAACCTTCGTGGGCGCATCGGACGCTAGACTTGTTAAGGAAGCGAGCCTTGCAGAATTCAAATGCAGCCAGGCCTTTAGAACTGTGCTTATGATGACTGCAATTCCTTCTCCCAGTCTGAATGCATTCGTGAAGCTTAGAAACCATACACTGATAGAGAAGGTGACCGGCGACTGCAAAGTTCTCTTTCTGAATCAAGCCAGGCGTTTCCAGTGGGTTTGGCAGAAAGTTGTGCTTTCTCAAGCTCCAAGGAGCAGAGGGACAGTTAGTCAGAATGATGAAACAGCTGACAGAGGCATTTTCCTTGGGCCCCCTGTGGAAGGAGGGAAAATCTGGAGTAAGTGATTTCCCAGGAAATCGCAGTGTGTTGAGTAAAGGCTGAGGTCTCTAAGGAGAGGCGTGGAGGAACGGTCTGCGGGAGCGCACACGAGACCCAGACCCTGTGTGTCTTAGTCACACAGAGGCCAGGACTGGGAGTTCCCCCTCTGTCACTGCTGTTCCTGGACACGGGGGTCCCTGTCTTCCTTGTGCTTAGAGCTGAGCCCCCAGGGCAAGTTTTGGTGACGCAGGATCAGCCTGTGGGTGCCATCCACTACATGGCATGCCAGGTTCCGTGGCTTCTGGGGGCCAGGCATGCCCCGTGGTAAGATAAGACACAGTCTTGTGGTCACCACGCACTGGGATCCGAGCGATGAGCTGCGCTGTATCTCTCTTAGCGGTCAGTCCCCTGGGCAGGCCCTCGCCCTGTCTCTGCCCTGATGGACACGCAGCCTTGTGAGAAGCTCAGAGACTCGCCCGAAGACGCACAGCCAGAAAGGAACCGCTCAGGAACCGGCTGGTTCACTTCTTCTAAGACCCCCAAATCAATGTAGGCCTGAAGCATGTTCTTGGTAAGCCATGAACCCAGGAGCAAATGCGCAGATCTCCCCCACATTACCCCCAGAGTTCCAATGTCCTGCTCCACAGGACATTGGTGACAAGTGGGCAGCATCTGTACTCAAAGTGGCTGAACCCCACTTTGGGTCAAGAACCTCAGAGGGCACCCGTCTGGGATGGGCACCCGTCTGGGATGGGCACCTGTCTGGGATGGGCACCCGTCTGGAATGGGCACCTGTCTGGGATGCAGAGTTCTAATAGTCAGTGGGTGACTCGGGACAAAATGGCTTCTGGAGACATCTAGCCTGCTAGCTCTGGGGGTCTGAGACAGGTCAGTGCCTTGACATGAATATGAACTTTGGGAAGTGGGGTGACGTTGCTGTGTGGGGCGAGGACCATTTGGGGGACCAGGTAGCGCTTTGGCACAGTGGAGTGTCATAGCATCTGTCAGTGTTAGTCAGTGGGAAAGGAGTGGATGGAAAAGAAGGACTATGGGCTCTGCTGAACTTCAGCCCCGCGTTCCCTTCCTGTCACCTCAGTGGTGAACGAACGCAAACACTGAACAGCAACTTGCTGGCCAAGCTCCTTTTTCTTCAGTGGTGGAGAAAAGACAGACGGTGCAGGGTTTATGTTAAGCATGTTAACCTTGTCACATGTTACAACTGCATATAATGAGCAGACACTGGCACATGTTAAACTCGCCCCTGGTCCGATCACCTGGACACAGCTGCTGTTTCCCACGCCTCCCTCAGATCTTTCCTGCACGTGCACGTCCCGTCACCGTATAGACGTGAGTCTCCACCCTTCTCATTCCAACTGTAACCTGAGCATTTCATGTGCTGCGATGAGATGCTCTGGACCCTGGGGTCTCGTGCCTGAGGAGCTGCTCCCCTGTGGCCGGGCATCTCGGGAAGTCTCGTCTTGAAAATTTTATTCACTACACGATGATCGTGGTTCATGCTTCCTGAAGGCAAAGTCACAGCAAGCCCGGCAGGCCTCAGAGTTACAGTTCTGAGTGTGGAAACACCACAGGTCCCAAAGGAGAAGGTCTGAAGTATGTTTTGCAAACCTCTGGGGCTCTGCTGAAAGCATGCTGTCTCCTGTCCCAAGGTACTGACCAGAGTTAGAGGGCAAAACCCTCACTCAGGAGCTGACAGGGATGGCGTGGAGCTGCCAGTGTGGCTGCGGACACTGCCAGGCCAGGTCTGGGTGGAACACTTCCCTAACACGGGCTGTTCACAGCCTTCCCGACACGTGGTTAAGTGAAGATCTCACAGCCACTTTACAGTGTTGGTACCTGTCAGATAGATTATCAGCATGACAGACGGGGGTGCTGAGAGTGGACATGCGGAGTCACATAAATGTGGGGTGCCCCCGTGAGCTGAATTGCAGGTAAAGAGTAAGTTGTGTAAGTGTGTCCCAAGCACTGTGTGACACCTACTTGTGCAGAGTCAGTTATGTGTTAAGTTCAAACTCACCCAGCCATCATGAGTTTTGCCCAGTGACCCTCTTCAAGTACAGTGGGCAGGACAGCGTCCTCAGACAGCACAGGGGACAGGAGTAGAGTCTTCCCAACCGGCCTTTCCTTGGTTCTGCAGAGCACTGTAATGCTCTGTGCCAGTGTCTCTGTGCATTGGTCCCTGGAGTCCTGGAGACCAGCGCCTGCGAATGCTCAAGGCCTCTGCTAACGGCCTGCAGTGAATACGAATGCAGTGAATAGTTTTGGACCGTGATTGAATCCGTAGGTGTGGAGCCTGAAGTATCCACACATACCTGGGCGAGAGCTGAGTGTGCTTGGCTCCTCATAACCGCCCAGTCACTGTTTAGTGACTCTTTGACTGTCGCGAAAGGAGAGCTTGGATCTGTAGACAGTTAACGAAGTTCACCGTATGTGATGTATTTTATCTGGTTCCTTGTAAACAAGGGAAGTCCCCAACTGGTGGGTGGATAGGCAGCCTTTGGAGTGAGAAGACACAGGCAGGTGTCAATCTCGTGCCGTGGGGAATGCTCTCGGGTGCCAGCGCACTGCCCCTTTGCTGCTTGCTGAGGTTTTCCTGTTCTCTGTCCTCACCCCTGATGCCAGATCAGAGAGGAAGAGTTTTCTCCTCTGAGTTTCCGTTCATAGTTTCCGGGGCAGGGGGGAGGCTCTGGGGCACACACCGTGTTTCTGAGCTGCTGCAGCCCGTGCAGGAAAGTGAAGGCCTGCAACTAGTTCTCCACCTTTTCTTCTGTTTCGTAGTTCTGCGGACTTTGTCCGAGCTTCAACATCCCTACTTGTAAAGTGCAGACCCTCGCCCCTGCCCTGGTGGGTAGAGACAGAGCTGGGCACATGGCAGAGTTCGCTCCTCTCTGCCAAGGTGGGCCTGGGCAGCAAGCATTACCACAATGCCTCTGCTTGCTCCAAAAGGTCACAGCTTGGATAGGGTCACGCTAAATATATAAACATCAAATTATTTGCTCTTTTAAAGCTTATTTAATTTTTTTATATTTATCGTGTGTGTGTGTGTGTGTGTGTGTGTGTGAATGCATATGCCACAGAATATGTGTAGAGGTCAGAGGACAACTTGCCAAACTTGCTGGAGTTGTTTCTCTGGCTGATGGGTTCCAGGGATCAAATCAGGCTGCGAGGCCCAGCCTCGCATCAGGCGCCGTTAACTGCTAAGATATCCCATCCACCTTCTGTCCACGTCCGTTGATGACCACGGGCACTGATTGCTGTAATGATTCCACTGCTATTCCTAGTAAACTCAGCGACACTCCAGAATGAAACACAGTGATATTCACTTTTCCTATGATCAGATATTAAAATCGTGTGTGTGGATAAAAAAGTATGAAGTATGCAAACTTCTGTTTTCCTTGGATATGATCGTTTCATAGACTCGCCATACTTGAAATTGCTCCTATTTGTTATTACATGCGACTCTTTTTTCCTATTGTGAAATGGGACGGACATAGATAAGAACATGTGGAACAGACGAGTCTAGAGAAGTTCTAGATTTGGGATAGTTACTTCTCTTCTTTGTAAAACCCACGGGACCGGTGATTGCTTCTCTCTCTTCTGAGTAAAGTTCAGTTATCTTCCTAAAGATTGCATTTACTTTGGACAGTCATTCAGGAGCTAAAGTTCAGCTTCTCATAGTTACTATAAAAAGTGACTTCCTCTTCATTGAAGTCCTCTGCTGTAGAGACAGGTCTCCACGCAGAGCTCTGTGGAGACCAGGATCGGCCTGCTAATAGAGGGCTCACAGTCAGGAACTTGAGCACTGATTTTCTGGTTGTCATGTGGGGCTTTCAACAGTCACAGGGAATAGCTGTGTGTGGAGAGGAGAAGCCAAAGCCCCCTAGAGCATCCTCAGGCCGTCTCTCAAAATCTGGAATCTGCTGTTTCTCTGGACAGCATCCTCTGGCCTGCTGCTGGGTCACCATGGTGGCGAGGCTGAGGAAGGGGTGATCTCCGTGACATGCCCAGTCCTGAGGCTTTTGATAAACATTCAGCTGGTAGTGTAAGATGTCCACAGTAACATCCGTGGGGTACAATGTATTTCATAGTGGAGGAAGTGAGATTTATGGCCTCAGAGGATCAGCCTCTTTCTAAAGCTCCTGAGGAACTTCTTGGGGCTGGAATAAAGTCCCACCGTGAGTGTGTTCATAGAGAAGGTGCCGATGGAACACATCTCGTTACGGGCGAGTCTGAGAGCTTTTGGGCTTGCGAACAGTTGAGAAACAAACGGCCAAGCCCGTGAGCGACTTGGGCTGGCGTAGAGCTTGTTTTCTTTCATTTTATGGGAATTCTCTTAACTTTGGAGAGTTCTGCCTGGTGCAGGGGAGTCGGTAGTTTGTCCTTCCTGGGCACCACCATACCTGATCCCCACAGATTCCCAGAGGTGGCCCCCATTCTCCTGCAGGCCAAGTACAAACTGAAATGCTTAAGAAGGAGTGACACAAACAAACCTGGGCTTGGAATAGCCCATGATCTGAGGGTTTATGATCTCTGCAACCACCCAGACTATTTTATCTTTCATGGGTGTGTGTGTGTGCAGGTTCACGTGTATATATAGACATGAGTGGGTGTGTGTTTCTGTGTGTGTGGACTCACATGTATAGGCATGTATAAGTGTGTGCGTGCGCGTGTGTGTGTGCAGATGCATTTGGAGACCAGAGGACAATCTTTAGCATCATCCCCAGATATGTCACCTTCCTGCTCTGATATATCACTACCCGGAGATCCCCAGTGGCAAGGCTGGCTGGTCAGCACACACCAGGACCTGCCTGTCTCTGCCCCCTCCCCCAGCTAGATTTGTAAATGTGTGGTGTTGCCCCTGCATTCAAAAAGATTTTCTTTATTTATTCATTTGTGTATGTGTGTGTGCGTGAGAGAGAGAGAGAGAGAGAGAGAGAGAGAGAGGGCACTGTGTGTCCCTGTGGAGGACCAAGAGTGACTTTGGGAATCATCCTAGATTGCTTCTACCTCCTTCTTGCTTAGCTCTGGGATTTCCCAGGCTCTGCCCACCAGGGCTGGAAATGCAGGCCACCGCAGGTTTTTCCTGGCGTTTTTATGTGGGACCTGGGATCTGAACTCAGGACCTTCTGCTTACAAGGCAGAGGCTTAACCTGTGAGCCATCTCTCCAGCCCCATTTTTTTTAATGTGGGTTCTAGGGATGGGACTCAGGTTGTCTTGCTCACGAAGCAAGCACCCTTGCCATCTGACTATCTCAAAAGCAGAAAGCTACAAGCAGACGTGCACACCACATTTGACACACGTGAAATCGAGGCGCAAAGATCCCAAATCAGATGACGTGAGGGTGCGGCTATGTGTCGCCGGTGTTCCTTCTGCTTGGGAAATGGCCTGACTGTGTCCTAGCCATGAGGTTGGCCTTGAAGTGGAGTCCCCAACCCTGCTTGAGTCCTTCTCCCGCTTCCGGGTGGACAAGCCTCTCCACATCCTTCCCGTCCCATCCACTTCTCCGTTCACTTAGCTGCATGCTGCCGTCTTTCCAGATTCCCATTTTCTTTCCAGGAACCTCATTCAGTATGTGCTGGAATTTCAGGGGACCTTGAGCTGAGGGCACACACCTCCAGCCGGGGCTCTGCCTGTCCCCCTGCTGCTTAGCCCCAGTCTGATGGAAGAGAGGAGCAAAGAGAGCCAGGGAGAGGCCTGCTTTATTCCTAAGAGAAGCAACAAGGACTTTGTTAAGTGGGAAGTCACCTAGTCGGGGACACACCTCCATCTAGAGAGCCAGTCTTGAAAAGCAAGTACCACTCTAAGTACCTCTGCCGTATCTGTGAAAGGTCAGGGCAAGAGGTGGCAAGAGGTGATCCATGCTTGAAGGACCGACCCAAACTGTGGTTGATTCTTACCCTTGGATGGAGCCTTTAGGGGTGGGTGAGATGCCTGTCTCATGCTTGGCTTTGGGCTTTACTGGGAGCTTTTTAAAAATATGGATTATTAATCACAACAATAATTAGCTGCAGTCACATGGAGATTTAAGGGTAAGAATAAATATAGAATTTTACGCTGGTGGGTAATTTAAGCTTGTGCATATTTTTACACCCAGCAATTATTCTGCAATGCCCTAGAGTAAATGTTGGAGGGTTTCAGTGGGTGGCTTGTTGATTTCAATGAGCTGGAAAATTCTAGTGTATGGTGCCACAAGAGCTTGTGTGAAGCATTGCTCGGCTGACGGCTGGCTTCTGTGTCTTCTTCCTGTGCCAGGCAGACACTGTGCTTAGAACTGGTAACTTGCGGAGTTCATATTTTTATGATCGTCTCTCACTCTGTAGCCCAGGAGGTCTGGAGCACACAGCGGACCTTTTGCCTCTGGAAAGTTCAAATCCAGCTGAACTTGATCCTCCCTCCCCACTAACTTTCTTTGGGTCCCAGAAAGTGCCCTGTTCCGGATCCACCCAGCCCTCTGCTCCCCAAAGCACAGCCGTCTGGTTGGGGGCGTCCACTGTACACTTGTCCGAGTTGCATCCGACAGGATGACCTTCTGAGTGGTCTGGTCAGCGACTCCCACGTCCCGCAATGCAAATCCATCACTTCCTTCACCTCTGACGTTGGACTCGTTATTTGACACTAAGAGAGACTAGCCGACACCTTTCAGAACCTTCCCCCGGGCCCTTGCCCCATCCCCTACCATACTTCCCATAGATCACCTTGTGCCCCGTGGGCATGGCCTCCATACAGGACCAGTAGTGCTGAGCTCCGGGCTGGAGGGCTCACGTGAGGATGGTTTCCCTTCTCCAGCCGAGGGTGTGTCAGACAACGTGGTCCTGTTTATCACAAAGTGCCCGCGCTCCACCTGGCACAGAATCAGCCAGCCGGGCGCCGTCTTCCCACTGTGCCAAGTTCTAGTTCTGATTTTTTAACATTTATTTATTTATTTATTTATTTATTTATTTATTTATTTATTTATTTACTGCATTGTGTGTGTGTGTGTGCGTGCGTGCGTGCGTGCGTGCGTGTGTGTGTGTGTGTGTGTGTGTGTGTGACAGAGAGAGAGAAAGAGAGAGAGAGAATGCAATGTGTGTTCCTGTGGAGGACCAAAGGTAAGTTCTGGAATCATCCTGGATTGCTTCTACCTCCTTTTTGCTGTGCTCTAGGATTTTCCAAGCTCTGCCCACCAGGGTCAGAAGTGCAGGCCATTGTTCCATCTGGCATTTTTATGTGGGACCTGAGGTCTGAACTCAGTACATTTTGCTTGGGAGACAGAGTCTTAACCCCTGAGCCATCTCACCAGCCTGCCAAGTACGTTTCTAAAAGTAAAAGCGGGAAATGAAACTTGTTATGGAAAGGGAAGGAGGACCGTGTGTGTGTGTGTGTGTGTGTGTGTGTTGTGTACAAGAGGAAACTTGAGTGTGTGTGCCAGTGGAAGTCCAAGGGTGATAATCAGGAATCTTCCCAGATTGCTCTCTCTCCTTTTGTTTTGCTCTGGGGTTTCCCAGTCTCCGCCTGTCCAGGTCCAGAAGTACAGGCCACACCATTTCCACCAGGCATTTTTTCGTGAGATCTGGGGATCTGAACTCGGGTCCTTTTTGCTTGCAAAGCAAAGGTTTTAACCTCTCCGACATCTCCCCAGCCCATGACCAGTTTATTTAGTGTGGGTGCTAATGACAGGCACTCAGGGCCTCCTGCTTGGCAGTAAATGTGCTTGTCCACAGAGCCCTAAAATGTATGTGCACGTATGTGATTGATATACATCTTGGCTTATGAGATCTGTTCTTAGATCCTGAGGCTTCCACCCTTCCTTAGCAACATGTCAGCAGATGACACCCCTCCCCCTGCTGTCCTTCCTCAGGACTCCTGAGTCTGTTGAAAGAACGCAGCTGGGGCACCTGGGTGGCGCCAATGCCTACGGTCTCTGCCCGCTGCTTGTGTTTGCTGCCGTCAAAGGCCTGACCAATCCTCAGTTCCAGGTACTCGAGCAGACCCCCACCCTTCTCCAAGACAACTGGTTTATTTTCTTACAGTGGCATGTTTAGGTGATTCCAAAGAACAGCCCTCAAAATGATTCCGTCTCGGGGTGGTTCGTTTGATGCATCTTTATCAGCTTGAAAGAATTTACATGTCCAGCAGAATTTTGTAGAGGGGCCTGGAGAGGTATCCATAATAAAGACTTCAAAGCTGCACTATCTGCCGATCCCCCTCTATCACGGTGTGAACTGTCTGCATTTCCTAGAAGTGTCCGTGAGAAGCAATTAAGGATGAAAATCTTGCTGCCTGTGCGGGTAGGATTTTGGTTCCTGGCCCAGATTTAACTGACTCGATGGCCTGCTTTCGGCCTTTAGACTCTGGGGTGTCGCCAGTCTCTCTCGCCTGTTTTGATTTTGAGGGCAGCACAAGACGTAATAGACAAGTTCCATTTGTTCTTGAATAGAATTGTTCTGTCACCTGATGATTCTTGGAGAATTTTCGTTTGACAAGTATATGATCCGTGTTGGAAGGAAGACTTTAGTAGCTGAGAGAATATGCTATCTAGGAGAGGTGTGGGAGGGACAGGAAGGGAAACAGAGCTTCATTTGTTCAGCATCCGTCCACTGGTAGCATAGGAGTATCCGATGGAGACAAGTTCTAGGCCCATCAAATTCCAGAACTTTCCCTGCAATAAACTGTCTTTTCTCCCAGATACCTCCAGTGGTCATGTTTTTCTGTTTGGCCTTCCCGGGCTGGGAATTGTTACTTTCTTCAGTCTGCACTCTGGAATGTCTATTTGGTTCCCCCAAGAAACATGGGGAACTGGCCAAATGGCTATTCATCCAGCATTGAGAGGCCGGAGGAAACTTAATTCCATTCATTTCTCTTTAGCTCCATGAAGCAGTCGTGGTACGCCACGCCTGTCCAACGCCTTCCACATGTATTTGTTCTTGAATGTAATCACATCCGAATTTTAAGAGCTCTGGAAGCCAGCCAGCCAAGTCGCTGTGCCCGATGACATGCGTACAGCCTCAGTCCCTTCCGCACAGAGAGCTGGTGGCCCGGTGCTGTGGGCTGCTCTGCAAACAGCAGGGTGCCAGCTGCCCCCGGCCACAGCCCAGGGAGTGACATTGTCCAGTTGTGGGGGTGGGGAGCAGAAATCAGATGCATGTGAGAACAACTGATTTCCAATAAGGGACTTTGACTGAAGCGTCTCCAAATTCCTCCAGTCCTCCAGGGCCTCCTCCTCTAGTCTCAGCCAACTGATAAAAGTCTACATTCCCTCAGAGCAGCTTAAGTCTCGCAGCAAGAAACACAGGGCAGGTCAAAGCACGCGCGCATAAGCCTCTGGCCACCTGAGGTCAATCCCAGATCCCACGAGCAGGAAAAAATTAACTCTCAAAAGTTGTCCTATGACCTCCACATTCATGCCTTGGCATGTATCACTGCACACACACACACATACACACACACACACACACACACACACACACACACGTAAATAAGCAAACGAACATGGTTATGTACATAAGATACAATATGGTGAACAATAATCCATATGTAAGATTCACTATGGTGAGAGCTGCTAGCTAACATTCATCACTGGACAGAGTGAAATGAAGCCAGCCATCAGGAGGAGGCAAACACTCACTGTTTTGTTCTACTCTCATGAGATCATGTAAGGGTTTCTGTATATTTTTGTAATCTTATCAAGAAGTAATTATGGAATTTAATCTCTAAGTCCTGGGGGACTATGATAAGGGGGTGAGGGTCATGTCACAGGGCAGTAGGAAGAATCCTGCTGTCTGAACAACTGTTTAAATAAATAGCAGCATCTGTAATCTTCTTGGTATCAGTAAATAATCTAGAAGAGAAACTCTGAAAGTTTCCCAAAAATGTTCGCCATGCAAGCATCACACTTCCTCGGCTGCTCCAGGAATCCGTGTAATTGGCTACAGCACAGTTCTCCACACCAGCATCCCATCAAAACAGAGATGCGTGGTGAGTGCCTCCTTGAGAATTTTCTCTTAAATGAGCCTTTTAATGTAGCGTCTATAAACTATCAGACCTCAACTGCTTTGATAATTTTCATAATTGATACTCTAGCAGGGTTGCATGAAAAGACCCCAGCACAGGTTGGCGTGCTTGGGAACAGGTGGCGGTGCACCCTGCCATCAGAGAGAGATAACGCCCCCTTTCCCTTCACGCTCTTTCTCCCCATCTATGGACCCCAGAAGAGCCTTCAAGTGGCTTCCATGGTGCATCCTTCGTCCCTTCCTCACTCCCTGCCAGCAAGGAATCCCCCCCCCCAGTACACCTGGAACTCGGGGCGCGGTGTACTCTGAGATGCTGGGAGCGAGCAGTCTTACAGTTGCCTGGCGCTCAGCTCAGCAAACGCATGTAAATACCTATGATGGGCAACAGCAGACAGTGTGGCCCTCAGACTGGACAGACCCACATGTTCGGGGAAGTCTGGCTGTTTCTCCTGATGCACATGATGTTAGGATTTACCTGACTCTGCAGCCGAGTGTGAAGAAGGCAATGTTTGCCTTAGTGCTTGTGTTTGAAAATGTTGTCAGCCTTGGGTTACTGTGTCTGCCCAGCCAGGGTGCTGCTCTTTGGGTATTTAGGAGCTTGGAGTCCGTCTAAGCCAGTACTTTATGATGTGTGCAGCAAATACTTCCTAAAAGGGTAACAAAAAATTTCTCACCCACATGTGAGTTCTCGAGTGGCTTTACTTTGCAGAAAAATGGTGCTTTTTTTATCTGTCACTTTCTTCCCAGTAATATAAGCTTAGTTATAGACCAACAGTCAAGAGTTTTACATCTTTTTTTCTGATGTTCTGAGTTCAGTTTGAACTCAGCTTTGCCGCAGTCAGAGTAATTTGTTTAGATGCTGCCTGGGAAAGAAAAATAGACATTTCTTGAGATACATGAAATAATTCTGAGCCGGCTGTACTTTGGACTTCCCACTGAGATTTTCAGACTATGGTGTGTGTGTGTGTGTGTGTGTGTGTGTGTGTGTGTGTGTGTGTGTGTATGTGTTTGTGTATTTTAAATGTGGGTGAGTCTGTGTACCGCATGCATTCGTAGAATTCAACAGCAATGTTTTGGCTAAGACTTATCATCTGGTAACCAGACTTTCTCAAATTTTAAAAGATATTGATGCAAAACAACAAAGAGGAATTTGCCACTGAGATCGGTCAGCTGCTGCTGAACGAGGTCCCTGGCGCGCCAAGTAGACTTCTGAAGGGATGGGGGAGGGGGCAGGGCAACAAGAATTTGTAAACTCTCACGCAGGAGCTCTTGGCTTGAGTTTTGCCTTTCTCCTGAAAAATATAGTGGGGTTTGTACCTCCCTTCCCAGAACTGCTGCCCACCTGGACTGTAGAAGCCCACCCATCCCCTTGGAAAGATGTTCTAGGTGAAAGGCAGCTCTGGGGATGATCCTGGGTCTAACTCTTTCCGACTTCATTTCACACCGCTGCTGTTGGATGGAGTCTTTCACCATTCCGCTAACGTGGGCTTTTGCGATATGGTAACTGCAGCTTCAAGGAAATGAAGTCGGGTCCTGTCCACAGGGTTTATTTGTTTCTATAAGGACAGAATTCTTTTGGTGCTGAGTGACAGAAAGCCAATGCAAGCTGCTTGAAGGAGAGGGGAAAGTGCTTGCCTGTCACCAAGAAACAAGGTACCGCTTGCGCTAGGTGTGGCCACATCAAGGTTGCAAGCCATCCGTCTGTATCTTTTGATCAGGCTCTTCCTACAGGGTGGTCCAAGAGGCCTTTGACATTGACACACTCCGCCTTGCTCTCTACCAGCTGCAATCCTTGAAAGACGCCATGCTTCCAGTAATGGACAGGGAAGTGCTGTGATAACTTCCAAATGACCTGGCTCATCCCGAATCTGCCACTGGGTATCTGGCCAGGGGACCACCATCCCTCTGATCAGATGTGGCTTTCATGCCCCATTCTCGTGGCCCGCCTAGTCCACAGGGGCTTGGGGCTGAGTCACCAGTCAAATGGGGGAGGGAAGAAAAGGGGGACAGAGCAACCATGGTGGGAATATAAAACCAGAATCTAGGTTGAAGACAGACTTCAGGGACAAGCGTGGATTTAAAATCCGTAGTGCAGGGGCGTTTTGTTAGAGAGCAGCCAGAAGTATAAGAAATTGTTCCTGTCCTTGCAGGTTTGTGTATCAGGAATAACTCTGCAGACGTTTATTGAGCCCCTGTGGTAATTGACATTTCTGCATGTGATATTTTATTACTTATTACTGGAGGGAGGAGGGACAGAGAGAGCAGGTACAGGCACGTTTTTGGAAGTCGGTTGTCTCCCACCTCTGTGTGGGCTTTGGGACCAAGCTCAGGTCACCAGGGTTGAACGCAGACGCCCTTTCCTGCTGAACCACGTTGGAGGCCCTTTTCTGAACACGTGGCTGTGCCAGGCGCTGCGGTGGGTTCCGGCTGTGCACTGTTCAGCCGGCCAAGTCCAGACCTTGTGCCCACTGACTCCTGGAGGATGGGGCTTCCTGAAGGGTCCCCGTGTGGGGCACTTGTCACAGGAAGAAATTCCATGTCCCAGACACGAACATGCATCCACCGTGCCGTCCATGGCCAGCACCTTCCATGCAGCCAGCGGTCAGGCAGTGCTGACCCTCTGCGGCCCAGGCCAGCCTGGACCTGCACATGGAACTCAGCTGGCTCATGTGCACATCTGTGCCAGGAACCAAGAAGCTTTGAGTCTGATCTATCTGTTGCTTTAAGTAAAGTCTCTTAAAACACAGCAATGTCTATTTGCACATGTAGATGAGTGCACCATTGCACACGTATATGAGTGACCACACATATGCACACAGTACACGTGTACATGGGTACACACATATGTTGCACGCGTACATAGTTACACACACATGCACATTGCACATGTCCATGGGTGGGCATGCCCACAATGAACATGTCCATGGGAATCACACATACACGCAGTAACATATGTACATGGATGTGCACGCATATGCATGCATCGCCCGTGTACATGGGTGCACACATATGTTGCGCATGTACAGTTACACACGTGCACATATTGCACTTGTAATGGGTACACCTACACACATGCACTTGTAATGGGTACACCTACACACATGCACTTGTAATGGGTACACCTACACACATGCACTTGTAATGGGTACACCTACACACATGCACTTGTAATGGGTACACCTACACACATGCACATGTTGTCTACAGCTACTATAACTCAACAGTAGCAGGGTTGAGCAATTATGACAACACATATGTGCCTAGCAACACACGAATATTTGCTGTGTGGCCCTTTATAGAAAAATAGTTCCATCATTTGCCTGCAAATGTCCTGGTTCAGTTTTCTTGACAGCTGAATAAAAATCATCTGTGCGTATGAACCAGATTTTCATCATCCACTCTTCCGTTGATGGACATCTGGATGGGGTCGTTTGCTTCTGTTATGCTAGAGCATCGACAAACACACAGGTACATGTCTCAGTGCAGGGATGTCAGGACATTCCCAGGACAGCCATGCCGGGGTCATAGCACCGTTCTACTTTTCGTTTACTGGGGTCCGCGGTGACTGTACAAGTTCACACTCCCGCAGCAGCGTGTGGGGTTCCCTCAGTCCCCACATCCCAACCAGCATGTATTGTCATTTGTTTTCCTGGCGACAGCCATTCTGACTGTGGGGAGATGCGGTCTCAAGGCAGTTTTAATTTGCAAATGTCCCTGAGGGTTGGGGATGTCGGACACTTTTCATTTGTGTTTCTTCCGTTGCAAGCTGTCTGTTTTGCTCATTAGTGCATTTATGGATTGGAAGATTTGATTTTGGAGTTTAATTTCTGCAGTTTGTTGGACAGTCTGCACATTAGCCCTGTTACATTCTTGTGAAAACCATGACATGGAAGGGGATGGGAGAGAGAAAAAGAGAGGGAGGGTTAAGGAAGAAGGAAGAGCAAGAGTGAGAGGCAGAGAAGCAAAGGGAAGGGAAGGGAGGAGGGAAAAGAGGGCAGGTGGGAGGGAGGGAAGGAGGGAGGGAAGGAAGGAAGGAAGGAAGGAAGGAAGGAAGGAAGGAAGGAAGGAAGGAAGGAAGGAAGGAAGGAAGGAAAGGAGGGAAGGAGGGAAGGAGGGAGGGAGAAAATGGAAGAAGAGAGAGGGAGAGAGGGAGGGAGAGAGAGAGGGACGGAGAGAGAGAGGGAGGGAGGGAGGGAGGGAGGGAGGGAGGGAGGGAGGGAGGGAGGGAGGGAGGGAGGAAAAAAATGCCCGTCTGGAAGAGCACACCCCACGTGTAAGGCACACCCCACCTGTGAAGCACACTCCACGTCCACATGTTCTGCCCTTAGATGGCCCCATGGCTGGTTTAGTGGTCTGTGCTCACCAGCTGAAATTCCTAACAATTCGTGATCAGGGTGTCATGTTAGCATCTGTTCGAGACACCACCGGTCCGAGCTGGCCCTGCTAGAAGGTGTAACATGCTCCCTCCGGGTAGCAAGTGCCATGCCGTGTGGCCGCTGCGGCACCACGGAAGATGCCTTTCCTGGGGGGCAGGTGAGGCTCCCCCAGATGACCAGTGACCAGGGCTTGAGGACGAGAAGTCTGCAGAGAACATGAAGCAGGCGTGAGCCTTCCGGATGCCTAGCGCAGTGCCCAACCCTCCTACGTGGTACCCGACCCAGTGGCATTGACCGCAGTGAGGGCCCCGTGGAGACAGCCAGATGGGCACTGCCAACTTGGCTCCATTCGCAGCTGCTACCGCCTGGGCGGCTCTGCTGTGAGTCTCCAGCTTCCCTCCAGTCACAGTGGAGGGCCGAACCTCGGCACCACACGACGTGGGGCAGATCGAGAGTAAATACACAAAATATTTGCTTAAAAGGGAGGAAGCCACACTGTTCCACTGCATGGCAGGGCCCTATTCCCTAAGAAAAGAATAAAGCAAACCTTTTCTAGAAAGTTCCCCTGCATGCCATCCATCAGGGCTGGGCAGCAGGGATGGGGGTGTGCGGTGTTCTGCTCATCATGGAAGGCAGTTTCTTCCCCAAGAAGAAGAGTGGGGAGCAGGGGGGGAGCTTGGCAGCCACACCCACAGCTGGGCTGGATGCAGGGGAGACTTGCAGATTCCACGTTCCTGTCCGGACCTCTGAAAACACTGCTTGTTACACACACACACATGCATGCACATGCACACACATAGACACACACGCACATACACACACGCACGCACATAGACACATGCACACCCATGCGCACATAGACACACATGTACATAGACAGAGACAGACAGACAGACAGAGACAGACAGACACACACACACACGCACACATGCACACACACACACACACTGGCAGCCTGCACTGGCTGTGGAGGAGACCTGCAGACTCCATGTTCCTTTGTGGACTTCTGAGAACACTGTTTGTTGCACACTACACACACATGCACACACATATACCACATACACACTGCCCAGCACATACCCTCACAGTACTACCACATACACACACAACGCATACACATGCCACACACGCAGTACGCATGCACATACCCCACATCACCACATACCACACATACATACAAATACCACACACCACGCACACACATACATGCACATGTATACACATAGTACACATATACATACCATACACATGTGATACACATGCATACACCACAATACATATATACCCACATCATACATGCACACGCATGCACACATATAGTACACACCACACACACATGCATACATACACATGTGCACACATATATAGTACACATGCACACACTACACATACCATATACACACCCATATCACACACACGTACACATATACACAGTACACATGTAGACACCACACACAGAGTACACATGCACAGAAACATAATACACATGCATACACATGTAGTATACATGCATGCACATAGTACATGCACACTGACATATACGTGCACACACGTGCATGCACACTAGCATATACATGTATACACATAGACACACACACACACACAGACACACACACACTCTGATTCCCTCCAGGGACACATCCACCACAGACTTCAATGGTAACTGGTATATGCTCTGTCTCCCATCTCTGTGGATTCCTGGGGGCGCAAGCGGTCTGTGATCTCTGTGGGTCCCACCTCCTGCCGCCCACAGTTATGAAACATTAAAAAGAAAGAAAGAAAACGCATTCTTCCCGAGAATTTCCGAAGAATCATTGGGAATGGCAAGAACCTCAAAAAATGCTCAGAACCCGTGGGAGAAACAGAGGATGTTGGGGCACAAGACGAGACTTCCTGCCTAAAGAAGGGGTGACCCGCCCTCACGGGGCAGTCGATGTGTTGGGACAGTTTCTGCTGGAGTCATCTGTTCTCCCTGACTCCTGCGTTCCCTCCTGTTTGTGTTTCTATATTTGTTCAAAAAGAACATCGGAAATCTGTGAAACATAATTTTGCTTGGCTGGAGCTCATGCATTCCATAGGAATTTCACTACATTCACTTTCATGAAAGAAAGTTAAACCCTCTGCTGCAGTATTTACCTTAAGGATGATTTTTGTTACAGTCGAACCGCACTTCTTCTGAATAGAACTTGATAGAGTGACACACATTGCATATCAAATAAAGGATGCTTCCTAGTTCCTTCCATATATATATATATATATATATATATATATATATATATATATATATATACCACTATGCCTCTCATCGGTTAAGTAAAATCCATCCTCTTGTTCAGTACGAAAGTGAAAACCGTTGAAATTGGGAATGGATGTTCTATTCAGGTCTGGTCGCATGCATGAATCCCCTGCTCTGCTTCTACATTCTGGTGAAAAGTAGATACTTCGAGACACTGGACTGTCACACACACATAAAAATGTCTTCCCCAGGAGGACACGGTGTAAAAGTTTATATACAACCTCCCCCATCATACCCTTGCCGTAGGAAGAAGGTCTCAAGTAGAGATGTGTGTTTCTTCTCAGTGGTCTGAGTTCTGACCTTTGGAAAGCCACAGGGACTTTTCAGGGACACCAGGGGTGTGTGTCATTGGAGACTTCACGCAACCTGAAGCCACTGAGTTCTGAGTTGCTTGGGATGACGCTTCTGGCCTCTGCGTCCAGGAAAATTGCACGTTGTTCTTTCGGTCGAAGGTTTTGCTCTGACCTCAACTGTAATTTCATCATTATCTCAAATCTGTAATTTTGAGAGAAAGTTTTTAAAAATATCTTCTCCCCACTGTAACAATTACCGACTGGTGGGTGACCTTTATTTTCTTCTGGTTAAAACAAAATAGAGGGACAAAGAGGAACTAGAACACTCTGGGGTTTTTCAGGCCGTCGGATGAGGGGGCGGAACACCTCAAAAAGAGAAGGGAATGTTTCCAGACTTGGTAATGTCATCCGAGAGTCCTTACGATCATACCAAATTACAGTTCTGAGAGCTTTGAGATGCCCCAGGGAGGCAAAAGTGACCATGATGGGAAAAGCCTAAATCTAGAGTCAGTTGCCTGCAAACGAATTAACCAACGGCTATGGCATGTCTCGTTTGTTTTTCTAAAGACCTTGAAGAAGGTTTCCACAGGTGCAACGCTCTGCCCCACATGAAGGTTGGGGTCCAGGGTCTCCTGCCGCCAGGAAAGAGTGTTCCAACTGTGGCGTTTAGAAGTTGTGACTTTTCCCACCTTGTCCATTCAGGACACGGATGGGGGTCTGGGAGCTCTGGTCTTGGGTGCTTGCACCTATGAGTTAAAGCCCCTCATCCTCTCTTCTTCAAAATGGCTGCTCCTTTTTTAATGCTGGCGTGAGGACATATCACACGCTGGGTAGAACAATAAAACCTTAAACTCTCTCACAGCTCTGGAAGCCGAAGGTTGCAAGTCGAGGACGTATGGTTCCTAACAGGGTCCAGATCCTGCTGAGGACTAAGGAAAGATGCCTCTTGGTCTCTCTCAGCCGCTGGTGACTTCCGGTGTTCTTAGGCGCATCTGGACTGACGGCCTGAAACGAGCCAGCCAGCAAGCGTGCATACACGCATGCATGGACGCATGCACGGATTTACTCTCTGCTCTTACTGTTGGGTGCAACGTGGCTTTGCTGCCTCTGTCCCGTCCCCACAGCGAGGGGCTGCAGCCTGGACTCGTGAGTCAGTGGACGCGTCCCTCCTGAGTTGCTTGGGTCAGATGTTTTGTTGCAGCCACCACGGGTCATGCAACTAGAGCAACCCGGCTTTCTTCTCACCAGGACCACCTTGAACACGACTGCTGGTTTCGGTTCAGTTCCATCTGCAGACACCCTGTTTCCAAAAAAGCTGACCTCACGGACCAGGATGAGGAGCTGACCTCACGGACCAGGACGAGGGGCTGACTTCACGGACCAGGATGAGGGGCTGACCTCACAGACCAGGACGAGGGGCTGACCTCACGGACCAGGATGAGGGGCTGCACTTGGGTTTCTGAAGATCTCAGTTCCACTCATTAGCCCACCGCCACCGTCCCCTTTCAAGCCCAGCTTGTCCTAGCACTGTCACTCAAACACCTTGCCTGTGATATCAGTACTGGCTGCTGTTAGCTCCGGGCCCGTCTCTGTCCCATGTGGCCACACCCACCTTTCTAGGCTTGGGTGCCATGGCCCTTTCCACGCGAGGGCCCCATGCCTGCCCGCGCTGGTCTACCTGTGCCTCCAGAGCTTCCCACGCACGTTGAAAACATTTGTGTCCCTGCTCACGATGAAGCCCTGTTGCCTTCTCACCCACCTCCCTCTGCCATTTGGAGCGAGCAGCCCTCCACGGTCCGTCTCAAAGCCACCCCTCGGGCCCTTTCTGTAGGGTCTGAAGGGCTCTGGCATGCCGAGATCTTTCTCTCCTTTGACTTCTGATCCGTGCAGGGCTTCATTGACACGGATGTCACCCTTGATGTAAATAGTGTCCATTCAAGGGCACACTTGCTCCATGGCCGAGCACATGCAGGGAATTACCGCCGAGTGCCCCAGCAGTGCACTGCTCAGGCTCAGTCTACTGGGCCTTGCGGATGAAGGTGCTGTGACTGTGAGAGGTGAACACCTTGTCCCACAGCCTAGAGAGAGGAAGGGACGAGTCATACTGAATTTTCTCACTCCAAAGTTCTGGTACTCGGTTCTCTGCTTCCACTGCAGCTGGTTAGCGTTCAGTTTGGCTTCATTATCAGAGCCTGAACTGGTATCCCGGAACCTTGGATGATCGGAACGTGTCTCATCCCCTCCGAGGGTCCATGCTGACTTTCAAAGTGCCTGGAGCCCCACCCAGCTGAGTCCTTTCTGATCTCTCCCAACCTTCTGGCCAGAAAGATCCTGTACGAACCGTACTACCACCGACCCAGAAACTTGGGAGTTCCTCTGTCTCGCGTGGCTCAAAGCAGCCCTGTGTGGAAGTACCAGCTAGTGGCACACGCTGACGGGTAGAGTGTCGATGTCAGGGTTCACTGCACAGAGCAGCTTCCTGAGTGTCTGACTCCCGCTCACAATGGACATGAGAGAGACTGTGATGTGTGGCAGGCGCCGTACTTTCCTCCTGTGGTCCTGTGTCAGCCAGTGGACATCTTGTTACCCGAGTAGCTACTTGAACAAAGATCGTCGTGTTGATCAAATAGTCTTCAGTTAAATGTATTTGCAGGACAGACCTTAGCTGTTCTAGGGTGCTCATGTGAGTGTGTGTGTATGTTCGTGTGTATGCATGGGAGAGCAGTGGGGGCGGGGCAGGCGCGTGCACGTATGCGTAGACCAGCATCACCGACTCGTGTGCCCCAGGGATCTACTTGGCTCCACCTCCCCAGTGCCGGGATTTCAAGCACACCCCAGCTCGCCTGGGTCCTGGGGATTGGATTCAGACCCTCAAGATCACATGGCAAGAACTTTGTCAACTGAATCCTGTCCCCAGCTTCAGACAGTAGCTACCCTATCAAGATCATGCACGGTATCAGTCAACAGGGGGGCCGGAGTCTGTTTTAATACATTCTCATCACTCCATTACTGGGGAGCGTTATTGATGCACGGGGGGACTTCATGATTATCTCTGTTCTGCGTTTCATTTGTATTTTCTTACACACATCGTTGTCTGCAGGTACGTGTATGTATGTAGGTGTGTGGAGAGGAGGGAACTGTATGTGTCTGTGGAGGCCCAAAGAGGACTTCAAAAATCGTCCTGGATCGTTCTACTTTCTTATTGCTTTGTTCTAGGGTTTCCCAGGCTCCACCTCCCAGGGCCAGAAGTCCAGACTGCTGTCATTTCAGCCCTGCGTTTTTACCCGAGATCTGGGATCTAAATTCAGGTCCTTTTGCTTGTGACGCAAAGGTTAGCCCCAGCCCGTCTCTCCAGCCCCCATTTCTAATTCTAAAGACATATTCGTTCTTCTCTGATTCAGCAGAAAGCTGGCTGGAGCCTGGCACTAGAAGCTTGGTCTCCATGTTC
The DNA here is from genome assembly GCA_023101885.1 of Typhlomys cinereus. Lineage (NCBI taxonomy): Eukaryota > Metazoa > Chordata > Mammalia > Rodentia > Platacanthomyidae > Typhlomys > Typhlomys cinereus. The sequence continues at coordinate 3,102,638 of JALPQD010000195.1, forward strand.
CTGAGGCCCGTGGCCACAGGAACCGCAGCATAGTAAACAGTGATGGCGGCCACCGGCACAAGTCAGAAGATGCCCCTGCCATGCACGGGTGGTCCAGCTCCAGCGAGGACAGGTTCTCAGTGGTAAAGGGAGCGCCTGTGCAATGGGTGGGTGAGGTGGGATGTGGGCTGGACACAACCAGACCAACCCCAGCAAGGGGGGGGGAGTGGGAACGCCTTTCGCTTGATGATAGAGTGTCCGCATGTCACCTGGAGGCTGCAGGGGCCGTTGACGGTACAGAGGTTACGGCTGGGCACTGAAATGCCAGCCAGAGGTCCCTCCCACCTGACAGGCCCAGGCACACCTGGCTGGAGGTGAGACCCCAACACAGCCATTTTTAAGCCAACAGCTGCCCAGTGTCTCTCTTTAGTAGTTAGATGCAGGTATTCCCATCAGTACTGGGCGGCCTTGCTACCATCCTGTGAGTCCACAAAATCACTTATTCCTACACCTAGCCAAAGCTCATCTCCCACACCAGACCTTCCTCTAGCTAGCCTGAGAGGCCTGAACCCGAGGAGCAGGAGCTCGGGGGCGAGGGGAGGGGATTAGAGTGAGCGACGTTGGAACTCATCCTGGATTGCTTCACCTCCTTGTTGCTTTGCTCCGCCTTTCAGGGTGGGAAGTACAGGCTGCTGCCATGTCTGTGTGACAGTTGTTTCATGGGATCTGGGGATCCGAACTCAGGTTCTTTTGCGTGGGAGGCAGAGGCTTTAACCGCTGCGCCATCTCCCCAGCCCAAGAGGGGGGTTTGAAGCAATTCCGAGCACTGCGTCCCAGAACATCCCTTATTCTTGCAGCCCAAAGGCACGAAAGCTCACATGGAAACCTCAGCCTCCCCAAAGGAAAGCTCATCCCCAGCCCTCCTCCACAAGCCCTCCCTCCTCACCCTTTGATATCAGATATGTGGTCATAAAATGGGACGTATTTTTTATGTACTGGGAAAAGTCATTTCTTCCCCGTTTCTTGAAAAATGTGCTTGTCTGTTCTCACCACAGCTGGGAGTTTCAAATGTGGATAAACGGCCAGGAATTTGGCAGTAACTATATATTCATAAATACACATGAAATTTGGTGGAGTTTAAAAGAAAAATAGAATTGAAAGAGCACATTGTCAGGTCGAAGCCCAGACACACCTCGAGATGGAACCGGGGTTGTTTCTAACGGGATTGTTTGTTTGCTTTACAAGGGTGGGTGCCAGGCACAGAGCCCACGAGGAAGGCAGGACAGACCCTCGGTGCCCAGGGGGCAGATGGGGAGACCTCAGTCTTCGTGTTGGGACGTGGAAGCGGACGGTTTAGCAGGAGGCTGCTTGCCCAGGCCTTGAATGTTCCTCTGCGAAGCCGATGCCACGGCCCACTGCTGCGAGAGCCAGAGACCCTCCCGATGACTCCTCTCAGGGTCCCGGAGCAGATTCCGCAGGTGGGAGAGGGGTCTTGCTGGGGCTTCCCTGGCCCTTCTCCGACATTCAGATTCTGTCACTTGACACCTCATTAGACCCCTCTCCAGAGAGTGTGACTTCTCCTCTGCTGTGGTTGACATCTTTGAAAAGTGTCTGTGGATACAGGAGATCACGTGGCACCTGTCAGCCACAGCTCGGCCCTGAATGCTGCTTGCAGATCCACTCTGGGTCTCCTGGGATGGACACACAGCTGCCAAGAGGCAGTCTGCGTCTCGTCACAGACATTATCTTGATCTACTTACGTCTCATTTCACACATCTCAGTGATGCTCATTTGAACGTGTGGCTTCATGAAAGAATGATGAACCCCATATCGTATACTGTATTGCTCACGCGTGCACACATACACACTCGGCAGAGGCTCTGGAGTGTCTAGATACCCACCCTCCTCCAGGACACTAGGTGTCCTTGCTACCTCCCTGGGATGCCCAGCTGTGATGCCCATCGCTGTCCTCACCCCAGCTCTCAGAGGAGCAGCAGACAGCCCCCTGCCTGCCCTCATTCCCTGCGCCTCTTATTCTTCCCTACCCATGGCTTCCAGATCCGAGGGGGGCTGCCTTTAGGACACGTGCAACACAATAGTTTGACCCAACAACTTAGGGAAAGATGGGTTGCTTCCAGTTCACAGTGGCAGGTTCCAACCCATCGTGGCCGGGAAGTCACAAGAGCAGATGCTTAAAGCAGCATCTCTCCCAATCCTGCCCCTGCCGCCCCTCATCCTTATCTTCTTCCTCTCTGCTTTTTAACAGAGTGCTGGTTGACTTTGTTTCCTAATACCAGGGAAGCTCATCAATGACAGAGGTCTTGCCTGTTTACTACGATTCCCCACACCTAGAACATGCCCAGGATCCAGTAAGCGTGCAGAATACACTTTTATACATAAGTGTGCCTATGTCATTCTTCAGGCCATGTAATTTTTTGTTTATTTTAATTTGGGGTCTCTCACTGGCCTGGAACTCATAGATTTAGCTAGACTGGCTTGACCAGTGAGCCCCCCAGTTCTGGGATTACAAGTGTGTACCACCCACCAGGATTGATTCGCAGGGCTCTGGGGACCCAACCTAGGTCTTCGTGCGTGTCAGCAAGCTCTTTATTGACTAGCTGTCTTCCCAGCACCCAAGTTGAACAGCGAGTGTCCAGGTTGCTGCCCGTACAGCGAGGCAGGCTTCTCGCGCCAGAGACAGACCCTCGCCTCTGTCAGCCGTTCCACCAAAATGGGACTCACTGGTTCCTGTCCCTGGTGCCCTCTCTGATTCCCCTCTGTCCCGTTAATGTTCCTGTCTGCATTCCTGGCTCCACTGTGCTTCTCCCCTGCAGGATCTTCACTTGTGTGTTTTCTATGCTGCTTCCATGCCTGCATTCACTAATACACACACACACACACACACACACACATACACACACACACACACACACACACACATACATTCACACACACACATTCACACACACATACATTCATTCACACATACACATTCACACACACATTCATACACACACACATTCACACACATACACATTCACACACACACATACATTCACACACATACACATTCACACACACACATTCACACACACACATTTACACACATGCACATTCACACACACACATACATTCACACACACACATTCATTCACACACACATTCACACACACACACACACACACACACACACACACACACCCTGCCTCTGTTCTGCCTGGTCCTCGTTTCCTGAGCGAGTTCTATGTTCCTGCACCAGGTTTCACATGAAGGATCCAGGGACATTTAAGACACGGCCCACTATCTCAGGAGTTCACCCTTCAGGTTTAGTGTTTCTTGGGCTGCTCCCTGTGGGTCCCTGTGGCCACCATTTTCCTCTGGCCCTCCACCAGGGCTTGCGTGCTCAGCCGCCACGGAGCTGGACACGGGGGAACAGTCTTTTCCTCTGTTCACCAAATATTCCTTCTGGGTTATCAAATGTTACAGGGTCCCTGTTTGGGTGCCAAATGTTGCAGGGGTCTTGTGTTCCAGAGTCGAATATTGAAACCAGAACATGTGTGGAGAATTAAGGTAGAGTTTATTGGAGGAGAGAAAGGCTGGAACTCATGGACTCCAGACATGGAGTGCCATGAGGGGCTAGGGCACCCCGCAGAACTCATGGAGTCAATGAGAAGCAAGGAGCTGAAAATGAACTCATGGCACCCCAAGTGCCATGAGGGGCTGGCACCAAAGATGGCTGCCAGGGTCAGGCATGTTTATATACCTAGGCAAGCCCGGGGAACTGGCTTCTTCTCGTTGGGTAGGCTCCCGTGTGGGGCTAGAGATGAAGTTGTTTGTTGGCTATGGAGAGCTGTCTCCATTATCCTTTCATAGGGAGGTCGACCAGCCTATCTCTGGGAGGAGGGAGTCAGTTCCTCAGCAGACATGTTCCCAGTGGGGAGTGGCCTTCAAGAATCTTAAAGACCTTCAAAGACCTTAGAGACCCGCCCCAGCATGCCGCTCTAATCCTCTCCTAACTGCAGACTCCTTCGTGGGCCGCCGTTCTCACCAGCCCTGCCTCACCTGTGTCTGAATGCTCTGCCTCTTTCCCCAGCTGGAATCAAGCAGCTGCCTCGTACCCAAGACAGTGGGTCAGGCTTGCTGACCCAACCTTGCCCAGCAGTCCATCTCCCCTGCTGCGCCCACACTTGTCTCCCGAGGTCCCCTAATTGTCTGCCAAACCAGACATCCCTGATAGCTTCGGGGGGACGCTAGTCACCTCTGCCTCTTATAGTCTTGGTCTCATATTTTTACTTTGAACGTCTAGTTTTGTGCAACTCGCCCTCATCCCTTTTAAATTCTGCAAGAAGCAACAAATGTTCTTTATATAGAGCACAGGAAGGAGAAGACAAAACTTTATTCGTCATCTTGCCCGTCGCTATGTAACCAACCAGGTACAATCAGCCTATGTACAAACTCATTTCTGAGCATGCGTGTCCAGTGAGTGCCAGAGTCCGTTGTTCTTCAGACCCTCAGTTCTCGCCCTTCACCCCCTCCCAGCCCCTGATTGACCCTTCCGTTGAGGGCTGTGGAGCCGATCAGCGTTACCCTGTGTGCCTGCCTCACTCGTCTAACGGAAACAAGGGAGATTCCTGCGAGATGAAGACGTGGCTCACAGGTGGTGGCTCACAGGTGGTGGCTCACAGGTGGTCGCTCACAGGTGGACTCAGCACCCACCAGAGGTCTGTGCGTCACACTAGCAGGAGAGCCAGCAGGAAATCAAGAGGAAGCAGAGCCTGACTTAAAGACCACGGAGCCGCGAAGCCGTGACTTCCAGGGCTGTCTTCTGCATCGGTAGAAATCACTTGTCGCTTGTCTTCTGCAAGTTAACCTTTAACTTGAAAGACTTGGGCCTGTAATCAAAAGCAAATCGTCAATCCACCCATTCTCTAGAGTGCCAGCCCGTGAAAGGGCAGGGGCTGAACATCTTAATGCCCTCGACCCAGTGACTCAGCCCTGCCCTGCCCTGCCCTGCCCTGTAGATGGCGCTCTAGTGGCTGTACAAACACATAATAAGCTTTTTTTTTTTTTTTTTTTTTGCCTCTTTCTCAAGTTCTAGATAATTTGCTCATAGTCATTTTGTGGGTCCTATCTTGTAGATATCAGTACTGTGGAGTTTATCATGTAAATAGAGCAGCAAAAAATAACTTTTTTCTAGGCATTCAGTAACATTTAAGTCTGATATACAATTAATTCCAGCTTTATGTTTTTGCATGAGCATGTGCGCCTGTGGAGGCCCGAGGGCGACTTCAGGAATCATCCTGGATTGCTCTACCTCTTTATGGCTTTGCTCTGGGGTTTCCCAGTTTCCACCTTCCAGGCTAGAATTGCAGATTATCACCATATCTGCCCAGCATTTTTACCTGGGATCTGAGAATCCTAACTCAGGTCCTTTTGTTTATAAGGCAAAGTCTTTAACCACTGAACCATATCCCCAGCTGAGATTTGAGAACATTTATTTAGTGGGGCTGGGGATGAAGCTCAGTTGTTAAAGTGCTTCTCTAGCACGCGAGAAGTGCTGGGTTTGATCCTTAATGCTGCATACACTGGAAGAGGTGGTATAGGCTCATGATCCCGGCCCTTGGGAGGTAGAGGCAGGAAGATTATCCTTGTCTATAAAGAGAGTTCCTGACCTATGTAGAGAGTCTGGAACACATGAGACACTGTCTTAAAAAAATAAAATAAAAAATAAAAAAGCTTTTACATCGGGAAATAAAAGTTGTATATATTAGTTATGCACATGTTAGTTTGTAACGTGTGCTCATTGTGGGATGGCTAAATGGGCTCATTAATGCACGCACACTTTGAGCACTCATGATTGATTTGTGCTGAGAACATTTAGGATCTAGTAGCCATTTTCAAGAACACAATATTCTGTGGTTAACTATAATCACTATGAGGTATAATAATTCTCTTGAATCATTCCTGTTTGCTAACTGAAATTTTATATCATTGGACCAGTCTTTTTTGTTTATTTCCCCTGAAACCTTGGTAACCACCATTCTAGTCTCAATTTCTTTAAAAAAAAAACTTGATTTATTTATTCATTTTGCATGTACATGCGTGTGTGTGTGTGTGTGTGTGTGTGTGTGTGTGTGTGTGTGTGTGACGGGGCACTGTGTGTGTCCCTATGGAGGCTCAAGGGTGACTTCAGGAATCATCCGAGATTGCTTCTACCTCCTTTTGGCTTCGTTCTGGGATTTCCCAGGCTCCTCTCACCAGGGCCAGAAGCACAGGCCGCTGCCCTTTCCACCTGGCATTTTTACATGGGACTGGAGATCTGGGCTCAGGACCTTCTGCTTGCGAGGCAGTCTTAACCCTGTCATCTCTCCAGCCCCTATTCTCAACTTCTACAAGCATAACTGGCTCAAATTCTAAGTGAGAAAGTTATTTAAGATTGATGCATAACTGGTGAAGATTTTTAATACTACCTCAGCTTCAAATACAAAGTTGTCAAAGCCTACCTCATATTCCAAGACTACTGACGGGCAGAATTGGGAGATGAGACAAAGGAGTCACTGAAGATGCTCTATCTTGTGCCGCCTATGGGCCACAGAGAACCCTTGGTATCAAATACAGAAGCATTCAGCATAAAACCAGAGTGCCAAGTTTCTACTCTGAAATCCAGTAGGACCAATTTTGTGTGTGTGTTTGTGTGTGGGTAGCATATACACGTGAATGCATGGTTTCACATGTGTGACAGTTTGCATGTATGTGTGCACATGTGCGTGTTGACCCGAGGCTGGCATCAGTGTCTTCCTCAATCACTCTCCACCTTGCTGGGGAATCTCTCACTTGAACCCAGAGCTCCCTGATTCAGCTAGTCCAGCTAGCCAGATTGCTGCAGGAATCCCGTCTTTGCATTCTGAGCCCCGAAACTTCAGGCAGGTCGCCATGCCCACCCGATAGTGACATGAGATCTGGAGGTAGGGATGGGGGTCCTGAATTCCAGCCTTCATCGTTGACTAGCAAACACTTTACTAACTGAACCATCTCTCCAACTCCAATATGGACAATTTTGTTTCAACAAAACTGCATTATCCATGGAGCCGGATTGATACTGACGGTGGCGCTTTGGGAGCTTATGGTTTGTTTTGTTCTTCATTTGTGACTTGACTGGTCTAGGCGCCCTGAGTTCATCTTCATGCTTCGCTTCATGCTAATGTTCATTTCAGATTTAGGATGAAAGTAACTTGTCAGTGTTGGGGAGGGGGCTGGTCTCTGAACATTGGAGCACTTTCCCCCCTACATGAGGCTGGCCTCGTCAGGCACGCATAGCACCCCTGGCTCTGCTTCCTGGTAGATAATGGAACGACTCTTTCCTCTCCTCTCTGCCTTTGTTGAAAGTCCTCCTCTCGAATCTTCACGCAGATGGGCCGACAGCTGCCAGAATCCTTGCCCCCACCCCCAAGCATGCACGCTTCTTATTAGGCGTCTGCGACTACTGGCAGAGACCCAGAGCACCAAGGACATTTGATGACTTAAAAGTGGGTCAGGCTGAGGCCTGGGGCGCGCTGTCACATGACACGCTGCATTCAGAGCATTGGGATTTATTATCTCCTCAATAAGCGCTTGGAGTATCTGTGGACTAGTGTTCTTGGTCCATGGACTAGAGTTTCCTAGGAAGAGGTACCTAATGCTTGTGTGCTTGAGACACACGTAGTCTGCAGCTCCCTCTCCACTCCCTCTTCCGGATGAACCCCGCCGCATGGTTTCTTGCCTCTGGTTTCTTCCTGAGTGCCAGCGGTGACATCTGGCCGTTATTCTTGCTGCATCTTTTGGAAAAATCTGCAAGTTCCCTGAGTTTCAGCCCCAAGTTTTCTTTCACGTGCTCAGTCCTAATTTTAAACGTTGGAGAGATCAGTCCAGCCGGCGCATGACTCAGCGGGACTTGACCAATTATTACAGGCTGAGTAGCATCTCTCTCCTTTTTTTATTATTTATTATTTATTCAATTGTGCGTGTATGCATATGTACATGTGTGTGTATGTATGCGTGTGTGTGTGTAGAACCACGGACGAATTCGGGAACCACCATGGACGTCGCCACCTCCTCCTTGTTTACTCTGCCCCGGGATTCACAGGCTCCGCCCTACCAGGACCAGAAGCGCAGGCCGCCCCTGCTTCTGCCAGGCGTCTATACACGGGGTCTAGGATCCGAACTCAGGACCTTCCGCCTGCAAGGCAGAAGCTTAACCCCTGAGCCACCTCTCCGGCCCCATCTCTCTCCTTTACTGCTGTTAATCATCGACTTGAAAGTGAAGCGTCCGTCATCCCGGTGACCTGTGTTTGGTGTTTCTTGAATGTTTCATTCCTCATACTCGAGCCTCGTGTTTGGTGCTGACTTGTTTCGTCGTATTTGGTGGTTTTGCTTTGTTTGTTTCAGGTAGGGGTCTCTCTGTTGCCCAGGTTGACCTCGAACTTGAGTTCCTCCTGCTCAGCCCCTCGGTGCTGGGATTATATCATGCTTTCCTACACTCCCCCCTTAATAAGCCATCACAGTATTCATATAGCCAAGTGTGCCCCTCCCTCCCTCGGAAGGTTGGCTGAGGGCATCTGTACAGTTACAGAAGTGTCTTGTGGAACCCACCGCTCTGTCCTTCTCCATCTGGCCACCCAAGGAGAAGCAGACAACCTCAGGCCAAAGTGAGCCTTTGGAACGTTTTTCAAAATGCTGTCGGCCTCCTCTCTTAAGCTTGATCTTTCCAGTGTAACATAATCTCTCCGGAAATCATGCAGTCAATGCATGATGGACAACCTACCCTCAAGGAAGATCATGTGTATGGAAACACAGAATGGAGACTGGAAAACTAGAAAGTAATTGACCCTTATGTCTCTAGGCAGCTGAGCTCTGGTTCTTCTGGGATCCTGATGTTTGTACGTATATAACATAGCCACGGTCTGCAGCGGATATATCCTGCAGATATAGGAACTGAAGAGGAATGTATCTGCTATTCCAACAGAGCGCAAAGCTGATGTCCTCAGGTGTCCTTGCGCTCTGGAGCTGTCATGAGTGGATGCTCAGTGCTTGTTCTCTGTCCTGGCAGCTGACATCTGCTTTTTCTCTCTTGCATTTTGATTTGTTTGCTGAGTGGCTGACACTCCTCGAACTCCTTTCCTAAGTTAACCCGTGGGATTGTTGTAAGAACCTTAAGGCTTCCCCACATTTCTCCTTAATATGTGCAAAAAGCAAGTCACAAAAGAGTCACTTCTCAAGAGGTGACCGGGTCCTCAGCCCAGCTGAGCCATCCAGGCTTTGGGGCTCCAGAGTTCTGCCCCCGAAACCCCACGTCCAGTTGTCACTCACAGCACTGCCCAACTGATGAACCCTAAAGACCTTGCGTCTTGTTCCACCCCTTCCCCCGTTGCCCCACCTCTGTCTCTCCATCTCAGGGGCAAGGCACCACAGCGTCTTGCCAACCAGGACGTCAGAAGTCCTCTGAGATGCCCATCCTGTTCGTCCATGCTCTGTAACCCATCTTTTCCCAGACACACCGATTCCACTCTGTCCAGCTCCCTGCATCCCAGCAACCCCGCCCCATCTGGTCCAGCCATCCGCGTTCATCTGGATGGCCCCGGGGCTTCCTGAGGTCCCAGGCTCCCTCTCTGGCCTCCCGCCCCCATCAAGTCTCCCATGATTCCTGGGCTCTAGGCTCTCACGGGCTTCCTGTGCAGTTGACACGAAGCCTGTGTTTCCCCCACTTGCTGGCCCACCCATGGCCTGGGTCCCCTCTGCTGCCCTCCTGGCTTACCTCCTCTGATCCTGATGTCTGCCACCCCTCTTCACTGCCTGATCCCCTAAGAACTCTACCCCAAACTCAACCCCAAGCCCAGCACCTGCCGATCTACAGCATCTCTTCAGAGGCCCTAACCTGGCCTCTTACCTGCAGTCTGGATTCAGGTTCATGTCACTGCAGAGGTGCAGTGGCAACGTGAGCTCCTTACACTTCATCTGCCTCCCCACCACACCGCCAACTCCACGAGGAAGAAATACACATGTCCACGCTGCAGAATCTCAGCATCCGTATGTCCTGGATGCTGGGCTGGGTTGTGCTGAGTGAGTGTTCCAGGGAGATGCAGACACACATACTTCCCAGCAGTCCCTTCTGCTGCACCACAGACATCAGAGAGCTCACGCCAGTGGGTGCCTGGGGGCGGGAAAGGCAGATCTCCATTCTCAGGGTCTCACAGGTGGGGCAGCTGCATCGTCTGCCATTTGGAACAGCGAGATGACAACTGCATTCAGGATGCAATGTCACTGAGCCACCTGTCACCCACCCACTGTGCAGCAAATGCCTCATGCTGAGAGATCTTCTCCCGTGTCCTTGAATCGCCCACGCTCTTTCCTGCTTCACTTCTGTATGCGCTGTTCCCACTATTGGCCCTGCTCGCTTCTCTACGCCTGCAGAGTCCTCCCCGCGTTGTAATCCTCTGGGCCGCTGGGTTTGCAGTACCTTCCTCGATCCCCAGTCCAGGGCTCCAGGGCTCCTTTCTGGACTCTCTTTATGTTTTGTGCGTCTCCCTGCTCTGAGTTCTGGAGGTCTTGAGACAGAGGTTCTTGTGAAACAGAATATATGGTATACCGGGGGCATAGGACATGCTTATGATATGGAAGGGTGATATGCATGATGGATGTATGCATGCTCAGATAGTAGATTAATAATGAATAGATAGATAGATGAATGGATAGATGATGGATGGATGGATGAATGGATAGGTGATGATGGATGTGTGGATAGATAGATAATGGATGGATGCATAGATGGATAGGTGAAGGATGGATAGATAAATAGATGAATGTATGAATGGATAGGTGATGGATGGATAGAAAATGGATGGATGCATGGATGAGTAAATGAGTGGATGCGTGAATAGATAAATGAGGATAAATGGATGGATGGATGATGGATATATGCATGGATGAATAGATGATGCATGAATAGACGTATAAATGGATGAATAGTTGATGGATGGGTGATGAATGGACAATGATAGATGACAGGTGGGTAATGGATGGATCTGCTGCGTGATAACAAAAATTACAATACAACTGAATAACTGCTCCCAAAAGTGAGAGGAGAGGTTAGAGTGTGTGGAGGAGCTGTGGTTGGAAGAGAAGAAAAGTAACTCCCCTGCAGATGACACCCTCCCAGAAGATGAGCGGTCTGAGCAGAGGCCCGGAAGTCAGTCAGAACGTTCCTGACACTGACCGCCAGTCCCCAGAGACCAGGCGCCTGTGGCTTCTCTGCACCCAGGAGAATGCCGGATGCATCGAAGACCTCGGGTGATCCCGAGTGGTCACAGATGCAGGGATCCACCGAGGGCCCGTCGGACGAGGGGTCTCGGCGCCTGTGTGTCTAGAGGTCTTTTCAATGTTGCCGTGGTCAAGAGATGCAGGACACACAAGTGGTGTGTGCTGGCCTCGTGAACACTCACAGGGACTCAGACACGTGGCTTTGGGCTATACACTTAGCCCTAGAATCTGTTTGCAACAGTTCCTTTTTCCTTTATGAGGCAGATTTGTCAGAGGAAAGAAATCTAGTGAGACGTAGCAGGGAAACTTGGTTGAGAGGATGGAGGGCGGGGAAAGTGCAAGGACAAAGGACAGAATTCAAGAGCTCTTCGGCTCCCAGGGGGACAGACCCCCATGGGCTTCTTCACAGTCTGTCTTTCCAAGCAACGACTGCCCTTCACAGGTCCCCTAGAGTCTTGGATGACTGCTAGCACCCTCTTACTTAGCACTCTACACCTTACCCCACACGCCCAAAGTTCCACAGTCAGAGACAGGGACAAAGGCCAGGGACAGAGCTGTTATCTGGCACACAGGGCGGAGCCTTCGTGACTGCCATTTACAGGCTTACTCTGGGCCCAGCAGACAGTGAAGCAAAAGCCCTTCAAATGTCCTTGACTAGTTCATCAAAGAGCTCAAGCAGCAGCTCCTCTATCCGCACTGCCAGTGTCCCCTGTGCCCGCCCTGTGGCTGCCTCTTCCTCTCCACGGTGACTCCGAAATCACTTTTAAAGTGGCCAGAAGTGGGACGCTTCAATCCCACTCCCAGTTGCTCCTTGAGGGTCTACCTGGGGTAGGATTCGGGTTCCTCATCTCACCCACTGCTGAGCCTTGCAAATGGGGAACCCAACCATTCACAGAGGGGCTCCCCCCCACCTTCGCATCAGCACTTTGCTTTCACTGGCATTCTGAGAGAGTCCAGAGAAGTGCCGAAGCCGTTTACTGAAGTGCTCTCAGCAGCCAGAAACGACACTTGATATTCCATTTGCATTATTTTTTATTTTATTTCATTTCTTTCACAGTTGGGGAGAGCTCAAAAAATAAGAGGGAGAGAGAGAAGAATGAAAATAATAAAAATCAGGTGAAGCCCATTTTCCTCCAAATGGACAATTTCTTGGAAAATGTCTCTCCTTCTAATGTCTGTATTTTAGGAGGAAATGTAAAAATTCTATTTTCGTATTAATTCCCACAAAGCAAAGATTTCTCTGAGTAAACAGAACTTAGCCATTAGAATAAAAGAAAAAAACTACTATGTTAGTCATAGAATTAGCTTTTAAGCGGTACAGAGAAGAATCACTGACTAAGAAAGCTAGTGTCCTGAGGAGTACCCTGCAAAAGGAGTACCCTGCAAAAGGAGTACTCTGCAAAGGGAGTACCCTGCAAAAGGAGTACCCTGCAAAAGGAGTACTCTGCAAAGGGAGTACCCTGCAAAGGGAGTACCCTGCAATTTGGAATCTAAGGCCAGGGATTGACTGCTCCACCTTTGTCCACTGTGTAGCCTGGGAAGGCTTGTTCAGTCACTGTGCCTCAGTTTCCCCACGTGTAGAACAGAGATGTGGCACCTGCTTCCCAGGACGGTCTGGAGACCAAAGGGAAGTTTATTTTGCTTCTGAGGATGTGGACACGTAGCTACAGCTACGTTGAGTGTTTCGAAGGTTACCTCGTGTCTCCCCTGGGGCCTTCCGTGCCTCTGACACTCCACCGCTCTCTCGGTCTGCCCTGAGCTCTACATCTGACACCCAGGCCCTTGTGATGTCTGATGCGCCTTTGCGTGCCGGAGGGTTTCTGCAGGCAGAGCTCTGTGCGGCTGCTTTGCAGACTCTGGCCTGGGAGGCCTGGGATGCTCTTCCCACCCCTACTGCAAAGTGCAGGGGACACAGCGGAAGGCTTGAACGCTGGCCTTCCCTGGCGCACCTCGCTTCCTTCCGCTGCTCCACCAGGTGTGTCTTCCCTGAAGCAGAGTTTGCACGAGACAAGGCTCAGAAAGAAGACATGGCATGATGAATGGAGGCCACACAAGTCCCAGAGCTTCAAAGGTACCAAGTAAGAAGCTCTTGATGTAACCGTGTGCTGCGAAGCTGAGTCCTCTTGCTGAGCCCCCCCCCACACCCAGTTCTAGTCTAGAAAATGCCACTTGTAATTCAAGACACTGGATGCGGAATTTGCTGCTTCACCGTGTCCGTTGGAACACTTCAGCCTAAATAAATGACTCAAGAAGACTCGCCTAGTAATGAAATCCAAGCAGGAGCATGAGGCTGTGCACCGTTCAGACTATGAGGTCACTTTCTGGCAGTCATCAAGGACCATAGCTTTCTGGGAGAATAAAATGTGTGGGCATTCAGTGTGCGCATCTAGAAGTCGCTGATACAATGCGTGCGTGCATGCGTGTGCGTGCATGCGTGTGTGTGTGTGTGCATGTGTGCGTGTGCGTGCGTGCGTGTGCGTGCATGCGTGTGTGTGCGTGCATGTGTGCGTGCATGCATGTGTGTGCATGTGTGTGCACGTGCGTGTGCGTGTGTGCACGTGTGCGTGCATTCGTGCGTGCGTGTGTGTGTACACGCATGCATGGGGATACCGTGCGTCATCTTCTGGACTTTTCCTCAGGAGCCATCCACCTTGGGCTTTGAGACAGAATCTCTCACTTGAATCTAGAGCTCAGTTATTTGGTTCAACAGGCTGGCCAGGGAGCCCCAGGGATCCACCTATTTCTGTCTCGTGTGTTGGGGTTCCAGCCATATGCCACTGTGCCTAGCTTTCCCATAGTGAGTGCCAGGCTCACACTCGGACCCCACCATGCATAAGCAAGCACTTTACCGACTGAGCCCCCGCCCCCGCCCCAGGAAACAAAGTTCAACTCTACTGCGATGCACTCGTGCCATTCCATGCTTGTCTGGGAGTTCAGTGGCGATGTGACCTTCAATAAAACTGGGAGGACTGGTGTGTGGGGCGGAGGGACTGGTTGCAGACCACCTGAGCCGGGTCACGTAAGGAGCCGAGGCGTGGAGCTGAGGTTCGCACCTTCAATAGGACACAGCTCTGGTTTGGAGAGACTTCGCAGGACCGGGTCCAGATCCTTTGGCGCTTGAGCCGTAACGTTAATAGAGATTTCATGCTCTCCCTGAAGAAAGCCAAGCCCAATAGCAGGACGGTAATAAAGTAAAGAAAGAGTATCAAATAGCTCGTGGCATTAGGCAGTCGTTTATTAAGCATGGACTTAGGAGGCCTTGCGGTGCCAGGTTTTCAAATATTCATCCTAGAACACAGTGATGGATTCCTCTGTGGTCACGTGGACATTGCCATAACGTCTCTGTGTTTGGGTTTCAAAACATTCCCTCATTTATTCGTTACTCCTGCCATCTGTCCATTCATGAGGCTGTTGCTGAAATTTCATCGTGTGGCTCTGGGCAAACTGCTGTTGGGGAAGGCCTGCCACTGTGCTGGGGCGGGGGTGGTGGTGGTCCCCACCTGGCTGCAGAATGAAAATTAACAGCCACACCTCAAGTCCTGTAGTCTCAAAGCTCTACGTCAGCCACTTCCTGGATGGGGGAAGCAGAGCATCCTTTATCGTCCTCAGCATCAGCCTGCATGTGCCAATTGCAATCACAATGGTGCCTGAGGTTGCAGATGGAATTAAAAACTGCTGTATGCAGCGACAAGGTCATGGCAGATACCTTGCTGCTTTTGATCCTATCATCTATGCCGTATGCCCGTAATTGATGGAGAGTGTATAGACCTTGAGACCTAAAGACTATTTCTCTTTGAAGAATAACCTTCAAAGGTGTGTTCCAAAACCAAATCAAGGAAGAACTTCTGTCCTCAACCAGGAAGAACTACCCATCCCTGACCTACATGACCAGCCACGGTCACAGCCCACACTTCTCTATCAGTCTGACGTGCCGTGCGTCCATCGCTGGCTGGTATCTGGGACAGTTTATTGACATTGCTTACATGTTAGTCATCCTGCTAGACGGAGAGCCTTGGAGACATGAACCACATTCCCGAAGCATCTGGCCAGCGTGCAAGGGCGCTCAGTGGTTATTAAAGTAATTAGCAGGTTGATGCAGAGATCCTATGTGATGCTGAATGTAGTCAAAAGACAGACGAGGAGAAAGAGTATTTGTCCGCCCTGAGCATCGTTTTATTCTCAAAGGGTACAGCCCCTGTCAAAACGCCTTCGCATGACTCTGTTTCCTTGAGAATCTCCCTTTCTCTTCTGCCTGGAGAGCAGGTTGTGCCGCTGTGGGAGTCACAACATTTACTTGGTTTCTTTCTCACCAAGTTGAACGGTCCATTTGGAGCCCAGGGCTAAAGAAAGTTGTGCCGACTGGCTTGTGAAATCATGTGGAATGACTTGGCCACAGAAACAAGAAGCCAGAATCAAAGAAGAGGAGACAGTGCCCGCAAGAACATACACGAAGGGCTGTGGCTCCTGGAAGTAGACAGGCACTAAGGAAAGAAGGCCACAAGCCCGCCTCATGCCTTTTAATTACATTTTGTCTTTGACACTTCCATACATAGGTACACTCCCTTACACTCCACTCCTCTGTCCCGTTCCGCGTCATATCTTCTTTCCAGCCAGTCTGTTACGTCTGTTGCTTGTGTGACCAATCGGGTTTCAGCTGGGTGCCAGCTGATCAATGGGGAATCCTTGAGCAGAGTATCTTCCCTTCTGTTTGGCCTCAGCCCTCAATATTCCCTCAGGGCGCTGTGGGGCCTCTTGAGATCTTCCCGCTTCCATGGTGAATCGTTGGCAGGTCCCTGTCCAGGACCGTCACATCTAACCCGTGGCCCGCTTAGCAGGCATGGGAACGTCTCCTCCGCTCCATTCAGTGTCATAGAACCAATGTTGAGTATCACAAAAGATACATGAATGGTTTTCACAAGAATTCCAAGAAGCACAGCGGTCCTCCCGTGTTGACCTTTTATATAAACAAGACTTTGACAACTTATGTAAGTTTCCCATGGCGGATTCTGGAGCTCTCTTGAGGAGGCTCTCCGTGATGATGATTACCGTATCTTCTAATGAGGGTCTGGTGTGAGCCAAAGGGCGAATAGATTTTCTTTTAAACTTTTTTTCCAGTATATCCGATTTGAGTTCAAGGCAAAAAATTCCTTTAATTCTATAAAAATGTGAAATAGTAACAGAGCTGTTGTTCTCACCAACCAAGTTCCTCTGATAGAAAACTTTATGGACTACAATATTTCCCTAGACATTTTGAGAGCAAAATAAAAGATTCCATATACAAGAAGGAAAAAAACAAAAACTCCCCAAGCTTTGAGATAAGGTTTCAGTCTGTGACCCAGGCAGTCCTGAGCGCATGTGGATCTGTCTGCTTCTGCCTCCCACGTGCTTGGATGACAGGCTTCGGGGATCATACCTGGTTTTTAAAAATATCTTTCAAATGGCTGTGACCTTTGGCTTTGTCTGACGTTGAGATACTAACATCCATTTTCATGTCAAAACAGCCATAAATAAAGCTAACATCTGCCTGGTTATCAGTCAGTTTTTTAAAAATCCTAAATGAAATTAGACATTGAAACATTGTTCAAAGTGAGGTGAATGAATTAAGTCCAGTAAACACACAGGGCTGTTTGGTTAACAAGGCCGAATGAAGATGAAAGACTTCAGTGGCATCTCCCTGGGGTCCAGGTAGCTCCGCCCAGGCCCAGATCCTTGCTTCTGGTGTGGCTGAACCCGTAGATTACCTGTCCTCCTCCTTGTAGCACCAACCAGCAAAGCTAAGTCTTGACTTGGTAGTTTTTGTTATCTCCAGATTGGTACCTCAGCTCTGGGCCATTCTTAAACCAAAATGTTTACTTTTGCCTTTTTTTAAATAAATTTTTTTCTACTTTTACAAGCATATTGAGTATTTATCCCTGCCTCCCTCCTCCCCTCCTCCTCCTCATTCCCCCTCTCCTCCCTTCATCACTCCATCCCACTCCCTCCCACCCTCCTGCCTGTCCACTTCTATGAGCTCCAGGATTCCCTCTGGCTTGTCTACTCTTGTGGGGGTTCAGGCCTCTGTGGCATACCAAATGGCCCCTCCTTGGGCTGCCCCACTAATAAGGGCATTCCCCTTCGATCATCCCGGCCCTAGTTCCCAAGGTTTCCACTACATGTAAGTATCTCTTCTGAGATCCTGGCTAGTCTATGTTGGTATGTCAGTGTTTATACAAGTCTGATAAGGACAAGTCTCACTGCAGTGAGTTCCTGGACGCAGCAGCCCTGACTTGAATGGAGTGTCTTGTACCTATGGTGGTTCCCATCTTTAGGGTCTCACAATCTTATTGCCCGTCTTCTGCAAGGTTCTCTGAGCCTTAGGATGGGGAGAGATGGGGTTGGCCTGAGTTTGGGTGAACATTGCTAGGTCGCTGGTGCTCTGCATTCTGGAGGCCATTGCTATCCACTTCACTGCTCTTCCACTGCCCTAGGCTGCATCCTGTCAAGGTGTTGAGATCCTCCACCTCTGCTGTAGAAGAAGGCTTCTAGAAAGAGTACTGAGTGCTCTTCCAATCTATGACTATAATAGCAGCTATTTACAGAGTAGTTTGTTCATTGGCTATCTTCCCTACTGATCTATTTCCTTCCTTTTCTTTTTTAGATTCTCATTCTAGTTTATAGTAACAGGAATGTGTTCCATTCTGACAAGCAGGTCTTGAGTCCAATCAGAAAGCTGTTGGTTGTCTCCTTGATACTCATGCCATTATTACACTGGTGGTTACCTGTTGCCATGGTGATTTTCATTGTAACTTGCAGATCTCACAGGTTGATGAGGCCTTTGATTATTTCTCTCCCCCAGCAGCTTCTGCAGTGTTCCTTGGTGCTGTGTAAGCTTCCAGCAAGGAGGAAGCTCTCAGACCAGTTCCAGTTGATGTATTTTACACATGTTCTGTGATCCAAATGTGTTGCATCTTCAGTAATAGTGTCTTACTGTCAGTTTTTTGGTAGGCAATCAAGAGCAATGGCAAAAGCCTATAATGTTTGAGACCTATCTGACTATCATCATCAGAAGTGTGACATTCCTATTACTTGTAGTATAGTTTTAATTTGTCACTGGATTCTAAGTGGACCGGCTCAGGATATTCTTTTTGCTTTGCCCTGTTTTCCTCTCTCTTTGCTCCTCTGCATAGGAATTGCCCATTCTTGTTCCTTTCTTTAAAAGAAATGTTTTGTTTTGTTTTGACATATTACTAGCATAGAAGGTGCCTTTGGGATTATCTCCTACAATCTTAGGGTTTTTCTATAAGTCCCTCTGGAGACGCTTTGGGGTCACAGTTACATGTGTGATCTTAAACGGGCTCACCCTAGCACCTCTGTCATGCCTCTATACTTGCTGGAAGACTCTAGGCCCCTCGCATCCCACCAAAGCACCACATGACAATCAGTACCCCGAATCTCCATGCAGAGGAGACAGTGGGTGTTTTTCCTCTAAACCCTGTGAATGAAGGTTTTAATCCCTGTTTATTTTTATAAGGTCATTATTTTTAGGCTTCAAGAAGATCATCATGTTTTAGTTGAACTGCTGCTTCCTTTGCAATTGAAACAAAAGAATCACATTACTCTGCAAAACACATAACACAGAATGTACTTAATTCGGTTATTTGCTTATTCTGATGGCCAAATGGGGCAGATGATTCAGAGTTCTCTTTGGAATTGCAGTATCCCACAGTTTCTGGTTTTATGTTCTCTCTACACTTCGTATGTCTTAAATGTCCTCTGGTGTCTTTATTTAAAATGACAGTAAACTCTATTTTATATCATATATAAATGAAACCCCGTGGAGGCCTTGCGATAATTAATCCCACCCTGGAGGAGAAAAGAGCCAGAAGTTTGACTCACAGTTCTGGGTGGAGAACAGCGTCGACCCCGCACGTGGTGAAGCCTTCGGAGGCAGAGGCCAGCAGGGCTCGGGAGTCCACGATGCTTCTGCACTTGGAGCCGTACACGAGTGTGTCGGTGGTGCTGGGGGAATTGAACTAGGGTCTCGTAGGCAAACATTCTGCCTCTGAGCTGTATCGACACTTCTACTTTCCTTGTTATTAACTCATTAAAGTTCCCCCAAACTGGCCTTAAACTTGCTCTGTATCCCAGGATGACTAGCCTCAAACTCTGATCCTATCTTATAGTGGGATTCACAGGCCTCTACCACCATGCCCTACTGATAATTGACAAATGCCATATATGTATATGGTGTGAATGTGTGTGTGTGTGTGTGTGTGTGTGTGTATGACATGTGGGGTATGTGTTTGTGTGGGGTATAAGTGTATGTGTGTATAGTATATGAGGGGTGTGCACATATGTGTATGTCAGTGGTGTGTGTGTGTGTGTGATGTGTGGGTGTGTGTGTGGTATGAGTGTATGTGTGTATAGTATATGAAGGGTGTGCACATATGTGTATGTTAGTGGTGTGTGTGTGTGTGTGATGTGTGGGGGTGTGTTTGTGTGTGGTATGAGTGTATGTGTGTATATGGTATATGTGTATGTCAGTGGTGTGTGTGTGTGTGTGTGCGCGCGTGTACTATGCTTGCTTCACATCAGTTATCTTCCTCCGTTCCCCGACATGGCATTCCTTGAGACAGGCTCTCACACTGACCTACAGCTTGATATTCTTTCCTTTGCAACAGTTGTGTGTGCCTGGAGATTTACTGAACTAGCTCAGCACATGGCCTGTTTTTTAGTAGCTGACCCTGGACCTGGAGACCACAGTGACCTCATCCCTTGTGGAAGCCATTTGAGGTGGGTGGGGGTAGGCGGGACCATTCAAATGCAGATTTTTGTTTTGCATTGTGACCGACTGACTTCACAGAGACAGATGGGGGGAGAGTGTTCTGCCGCTTCTGGGTTTCCCTGCTACAGCCAGGCCCTACCACAGGAGGTTGTGACCTTGTGGAATTTGAGGTGCAGGGAAGCCTCCTTCAACCCCACCAGCTTGTAGGGTGGCTGGCAGCTGGGCTGGCAGCCACCATGGAGTGCATGGTCCCTGTCATCTGAGGGCGTGAGTGAGCCCTCTTCCTAGCGACTCTGCAGAAGCACGCAGTGTCATCCAAGTCCCGCCCTCCACTGTTAATCCTCTTGGCCAGGGTGACAGTCAGGCTCAGAACCGCACACTACCCTCTCCATGCTGATGGGAGAAGGGAGTCAGGCATCAGCAATTCCAGCGCAAGCCTTGTTTGCAGAAAGGGGAAATCTCAGCACTCCGCCCACTCCCTAGAAAACATGTGTTTACAATAAAACCTCTTAGAAATTCTTTTCTTGCTGGCCCAGTGTTTACCCTGCTTTGTTTTGTGTGCCGAGGCATTGTTTTTGTGGGGTTGCCCTGGGAGAAGACAGGCCCAGTCGAGGGGAGGTGTGTGGCCTTCTTCTCTTTCTCCTCCTCTTCCTCCTCCTCCTCCTCTTTCTCTTCCTCACACTCTTCCTCCTCCTCCTCCTTCTTCTCTCTCTCTTCTTCCTCCTCCTCTTCTTCTCTCTTTTTCCTCCTCCTCCTTTTCCTCTTCCTCCTCCTCTTCCTCCTCCTCTTCTTCCTCTTCCTCCTCCTTTTCTTCCTCTCCCTCTCCTTCCTCCTCTCCCTCCCCTTCCTCCTCTTCCTCCCCTCCTTCCTCTCCCTCCCCTTCCTCCTCCTCTTCTTCCTTCTCTCTCTTTTTCCTCCTCCTCCTTTTCCTCTTCCTCCTCCTCTTCCTCCTCCTCTTCTTCCTTCTCTCTC
Source organism: Typhlomys cinereus (assembly GCA_023101885.1). Taxonomy (NCBI): domain Eukaryota; kingdom Metazoa; phylum Chordata; class Mammalia; order Rodentia; family Platacanthomyidae; genus Typhlomys; species Typhlomys cinereus. The sequence goes on from JALPQD010000195.1 coordinate 3,123,645, forward strand.
TGTTTCCTCCTCCTCCTTTTCCTCTTGCTCCTCCTCTTCTTCCTCTCTTCCTCCTCCTTTTCTTCCTCTCCCTCCCCTTCCTCCTCTCCCTCCCCTCCCTCCTCTCTCTCCCCTTCCTCCTCCTCTTCCTCCTCCTCCCAGGGACACCCTTCTGCTTCCTCTGGCCACAGGACTCTGTGGCCCTGTCCAGCCATTCTCATAAGACTGTGGCCCAGAGATGTTCCTGTCTCTCCTGGCTGGACTTGGCCCCGCGTTGACCCCCATACTCTTGAAGTGCAGCGTTCTATTCCAGAGGGCTGCCAGCTGGGTGCGGGGCAGCTGGCGAAGGGAAGACAATTCCGCCGGACTTCTCAGTTGCTCTTATCCCAGCTCCCTCCTCCCCAGCCACCTGCCCCCGTCCCCTCTGTGGGCTGCGTGATTTGCCATGGGGATGCTGGGACGTGGCCAATGGCAGAGGTGGAGAGCGAGCAAAAGCCAAGTGAAGGGTCTGCCACCATGGAACCCCCTGGGACGAGGGCGCTGGGTGGGACACACGCAGGCAGAGGTGCCCCAGGCCTTGGGGTGGTCTTCACTCTTCTAGGAAGCAGGTGTTTCCTTCCCTGGCTTAGAGATGCCTTGCAGGTAGGCTGCACGGGTGGAAGGCAGTCTACAGCCCCGTAGAGGCCCACACCAAAAGAGCCCCCCATCCACTGGGTGTGTGCCACGCCACGGCCACGCGTGGCACCCATGTGGTAGCTGTGTCTCCTCTCCTTCCGATTGGCAAGCCGTCTGGAAAGAAGCATTGGGATGACCATGCGTGTACGTTAAAATTCCCCAGACGAGCAGCCGCTGACGTCATGATAAGAAGGAGTCAGCCCCCACCTTGCCTGGTAGCCCCAGTCGCCACCAGCGAGTCTCCAAATGGACTGTCCTGAGGAAGACATGTGTCATCTAGACAGCATTTTGGACAAGAACGCACAGCTTCTGTTGAGTCACAAATAATTTCAGGCAAACTAACACTTGTAGCTCTGAAAAAGGAGAACAGCAGTTATATGTGCTCAGACCAGCAGGGGTGTGACGGGAGTGGAAGGTTCAGGGCTGTTCCCCAGCTGATGCCCCGGACCTTCCTGACTGTCCTCCACTAACACCTGTTGACTTTCCTTCACTGCGGGGTCAGGAGAGCAGATCTGTGTGCAGGACGTATCCACAAAGGACCTGACAGCCAAGATGTAACTTACACTGTGATGGATTAGCAAAGAGAGAACTCTGTGTGTGTGTGTGTGTGTGTGTGTGTGTGTGTGTGTGTGTGTGTGTGTTGCATCCGTGTGTCCATAAGTGTGTATCTGTGTGTGTAGTGTGTGCGTATGTGTCTCTCAGTGTGTCTGTGTGTGATTTATTTGTGCCTCTGTGTGTGTTTCTCTGTGTGCATCTATGTATGTATATGTGTGGTGTGTGTCTGAGTATGTGTGTGTATGTGGAGTGTATGTATCTGTGTAACTATGTGTATGTTTCTATGTCTATATGCTTGTTTCTCTGTATATCTCTCTGTGTATGTGGTATGTGCCTATGTATGTATGGTATGTATCTGTGTGTGTGTATGTGAATGGTATCTCTGTGTGTCTGAGTCTGCCTGTGTGGTGTGTCTGTGTGTACCTATATGTGTATATGTGCATGGTATATGTTTTTGTATGTGTGTATGTGTCTCTGTCAGTGTGTGTCTGAGTTTGTGTGTGTAGGTATCTATATTAATATGTGCATGGTGTGTGTCTGTGTATATATGTATGTGTCTCTGTTGCTGTGTGTCTGAGTCTGTGTATGTGTATGTGCATGGGTATCTATAAGTGCATGGTGTGTATGTATGTCTCTGGATGTGTGTGTCTGTGAGTGTATATCTGTAGGTGTGTGTCTGTGGGTGTGTGTCTGTGGGTGTGTGTCTGTGGGTGTGTGTCTGTGGGTATGTGTGGGTGTGTGTCTGTGGGTGTGTCTGTGGGTGTGTGTATGTGGGTGTGTCTGTGGGTGTGTGTCTGTAGGTGTGTCTCTGGATGTGTGTGTCTGTAGGTGTGTGTCTGTAGGTGTGTCTGTGGGTGTGTGTGGGTGTGTGTCTGTGGGTGTGTGTCTGTAGGTGTGTGTCTGTGGGTGTGTGTCTGTGGGTGTGTGTCTGTGGGTGTGTGTCTGTGGGTGTGGGGGGATGGGCGTGTGGAGGTAGAGGAGACTCCCCAGGTGTTGCTGTCTTCATCCTCCCACCCGTCTGAGACAGGTCTCTGTTGCGTGAGCCTGGCGGGCTGACGTATCAGAGGCTCTGGATTTCGGGGTTTCCATCTTCCACATCCAGGCGGCCACAGGGGTCGCAGACACAGAGCCACAGTGTCTGACGCTCATGTGGGTTCTGGGAACTGAACTCAAGTTCCAGACCTGACCCATGGCCCACCTTGCCAGTCCCTGCTGCCCAGATCTTTGCGTGCACAGCAGTGCCCTCGATGTAGTAATTGTTTTCTGACCTCAAGAAGTGTTGATTAATTCCACCAGCTTACAGGTGATTGTAATATTCTTTTCATGGAACCACTGAGGGATTAGTGAGGCAGATCATTGTAAATTACATTTTTTAATCATTAAACTATGCCTCCCTCCTCCTCAATATGTTTAGCTATTTTTTTCCCCCAGACACATGGAAAGGTTTCAGCTTTTAATGAAGAACTTCTTTCTGGATCATGGTTTTAGAATGTGAGCTAGTAGTACATATGATGTAATCCCAACTCCCAACTTTGCGTGCAAGATTGTTGTGTAAAAATGAGACCATAAATCCCATCTGAATTGGAGTTCTTTGGAGGAAGTATTCTTCTGTTTTCCCTTTTTCTTTTTTTTAAACCATGATACTGTCATGTGAATAACAGATCCACAGCCGGGAAGCCAAAAAGATTGGAAGCACGTTTGGCTTTGCTTCTGGCTGGCATCCACTCAGAGAATTTTCTTCTGGGCCGGGTTCGTTATGTTGGCGTGCAGTTCTTCTGCCCTGTATCCAGGACATCTTGGGAATGTAGCCCTAAAAAACTCAGCAGCCAGAAGAAAATTCAGGAGTGGGGAGATGGCTCCGTGGGCCAAGTGCCTGCTAGGAAAGCATGAGGACGTGAGTTCTAATCCCCAGCATTCACATATAAAAGTGTTGGGTGTGTCTGCAACTCAGCGGGGCAGACACAGGGAGACCCAAGGGCTGGCTGGCCAGCCAGCAGGGGCTGAAATGACAAATTCAGTTCAGTGAAAAACTGTCTCAAAATAATAATAATATGGAAAAGCTCCTGAGGAAAGTATCGCACATGTACACGCATGCATGCACCTCGCGTGCAAGAGGAGGGGGGAGGAAGGAAGAGCAGAGAGGAAGTTCTCACTCGGGACCTGGTTCCGCAAGATTTGTCATTGCCCTGGTATCAATCACTATGCGAAACACGCTTCCAACAGCGCCTCAGACTGTGGCCCCGGCAAACGAACCCCTGAGACCTCACAGATTACCAACCCATTCTCCCCATAGGCTACCACCCCCCCATGCCCCCCTCACCCCCCACCATGATTTTAACCCGGTTTTACAGTTCTAGACTATGATGTTTATTAAAGAACTCCGTATCCTAGGTAGCAACTGTTAGCTGAATCTCTGAGGTCCTTCTTAAGAATCATGAACGAAGGGCTGGAGCAATGGCTCAGGTGTTAAGATTCGGCCTCACAAGCAGAAGGTCCTGGGTTTGGATCCCAGGTCCCTGGCATAAAAAACGCCAGGAGGAAGCAGTGGCTGCCTGCACTTTGGGCCCTGGTGGGCGGAGCCTGGGAAATCTAAAAGCGAAGCAAAAAGAAGGTAGAAGCAATTCAGGATGATTGCCAAAGTCACTGTTGGTTCTCACAAGGGTACACAGTGCTCTCTCTCTCTCTCTCTCTCTTTCCCTCTCAAACACACACACACACACACACACACACACACACACACACACACAAATAAACAAAAATTGGGAAAAAAAAGAATCATGAAAGAAACCTGAAATCATCCCATCTCCCATCCTGACTGAGCCACTTAAGTGGCAGGAAATTAACTGTCAGAATTAGCTGAACTCAGGCCTGACATGCAGGGCTGGATGCGAAGGGGAAGGAGCAGAGCTGCAGCTGTGCAGAGAGCCCGTCTCGGAGCAAACCCACCGTAGGACCATCCACCGGGAAGGCTTTCGTCCTACAAGGTCATCCTTTCGCCACGGGCCTGGCCTCTGCTGATTCCTCTCCCAGGGTTTTGGTAGCCTGAGATCTAAAGGAGGAAAAGAGAAAAGACTAGCGGCCAATCAAGTGGGCGATCAGCCGAGTCGTTGGAGAAACTCTTGCTTTCTGTAGTTTCTTGGAAACCGAAGAATCCAGTAACTAGGATGCAGATGGCGTTTACGGTTTCGTCTTACAGTTATGCACTTAGCGGCTGTTCGTTTTCTCTGGGAGGTGTATTTCTCTTTTTGAACGGTCTTCGAGGGCAGGGGTGCCCACCAGGTTCTGACTGGCGCCCCCAGCTCTGTATGGATGTGCCTGCCCCACAGAACGGTACACCCCACTGCTCAGGCTCTGAATGCGCAGGTCGAATTGCAGGGGTCTCTTTTTAAAGCGGTCCAAGTGCATTCAGTGAGAGTTTGCAGGCAGTTCTGGGGACTGGGTGAGAACGCTTCAGGAAGTGGGGGTCTCTGTCTCTGTGCAAGATCCCTCCTCGTATCTCCATCTGGCAGCGATGGCCTGGAAATTTGCAGGGCAGAACTGTCTCTGAGTGAGCAGAAAGGAACAAATTTGATCTAACACACATTCTGCGAGCGTGGTTCAATGTAGGTCAGTGTTTAAGAGAGCCCAGCTGGCCAGCCTGCCCGTCTGCCTGGGAGCTGGCTGGCGGGCTTCCGCCTGGGCCAAGACACTCCCCCTTGGCCTCCCAGCACCAATTAATCAAGGCGCTTCTTCTCCCCGTGCGGGTGCGGAGAACGGGCTGAAAGGCATCCAGCCTGCTGGGAAACCGCTTACCAACCCAGCAGACCTGAGTTTTTGCTGGATGCGATGTTTTCTGCTGGGTAGCCTTCCCGAGGTCAGCTGGTCCGAGGACCGAAGACCGACCAGAGTCATTTCATTCTCAAGGTTCAAGGTGTGCTTCCAAGGACTAAAACTGTGGTGGCCCTTGGTCATCTGCTAAATGAATGTGGGTATCAGCAATTAAGAAGATGCCCTTGGAAGTGTGTTTGGAATATACGCATATTCTTACTCCACTGTAAGAACTAAAGACCAGATACATCTTACATGATAGAACTTTTAAGGATCAAAAGTATCTTCTTTCTCTCAGGGTTTTGGCTGCTGTTGAGGACTATAAAGCCTTGCTGTAGGAACAAGCTCATTCTCAGAACCTCCCAAAAGGCAGCAAATCAGTGAAGATGTCACGATTTTGTCAGTGTCTTTGATGTATTTTTCTCATTCTTAATTTGTGTGCGTTTATGTGCATGTGCGTGTGTGTGTTATGTATCTGGATCTGCATGTATATATAATTGTAGGGGAACGCGTGTGCATGCGTGTATATTTCGTGTGGAGATCGGAAAGCGACATTGGTATCTCTCTCATTGGCTCGCCACTTAAACTTTTCAGACAGAATCTGAACCTGAAATTCACCAACTGGCGTGGCTGACCAGTGGGCTACAAGGATCCAGCTGCCTTCCCCTGCCCAGTGTCAGGGTTTATACAGCTGTGCCTGGCTTTTACGTGGCTGCTGGGGACTCGAATTCAGGTTCTCATACTTGCGCAAGAAGGCACTTTGCCCACTGAGACACCTCTTCTAGCCTCGTCCTTAATTTATTGTATCTGTCATGGTTTGGGTGTGAAATGTCCCCACAGGCCCCTAGCTGCTGGTGTTCTTCTGGGAAGTTCTAGAAACTAGCTGGAGGAACTAGGTCCCTGGAGGATGGACCCTTAGGGGTGTCTTGTCTCTGCTCCCCCACCGCTCCCCCTCCCTTTTCTTCCTGTGTGCTGTGAGGCAAAGAACCTTCTCCTCCACTACACACTCCTTCGTCACTGTGCTCTACAAGCAGCCAGAACCCGAGCCCTGTAGGCAGCGGGCTGGCATAAATCCTGCTTCCCTAACGGCGTCGACGCAGGGGTCTTGGTCTCCGCTCTGCACACTAACACGGCGCCGTCCCCAGCTGTCACTGAGCGCTCCTTGGTTCCAGGATGAGTGTAAGAGCTTTGCAGGAGATCTGAGCGCTCAGAAGGCGCATGCCACTGCTTCTCCCTTTCCTTCCTTCCTCGGTGTAGTTGACAGAGGCATCTTGTGGTGGCTGCTGCTGTCACTGCAGCAGGAAGCACAGCCACCCGGAGAGACACACCTGCGGACATGTCTGAGGGGGTGTATGGATTAGGCTAGCTTCTGAGCATGTCTGTAAGTGAATTTCTACATTGGGTTCCTTAAGGTAGGAAGACCACCCCTACATAGGGGCATCACCATTTCACAAGCTGGGACGATGGGCTGAATAAAAAGAGAACGTGAACTGAGCACCAGCGTTCCTCTCTCTCTCTCTCTCTCTCTCTCTCTCTCTCTCTCTCTCTCTCTCTCTCTCTCTCTCTCTCCCCCTTCCTGACTGCGGATGTCATATGACCAGCTGCGCTTCACACTCCTGCCTCCAGGAATTCCCTGCCATGATGGGCAGTGCCCATGAACTGTGAGCCAAAATAAGCTTTTTCTCCCTTAAGCGGCTTCGGTCAGAGTATTTGACCACGGCCACAAGAAACAGAAGCGATGACCTTCCCGGGTCTTCTGCTGAGTCCGCCCTATGGAGTGCGGTGTGTGGGAGCAACTATGAAAACCATCTCTGGGAACACAGAGAAACTGATCTCAGGGCCAGCACCCCACAATCTGACCCCAAGCTGCATATCCATGACTTACAATGGAGACAGTAGATTAAGAAATTATTTGGCAGGAAACTTAATTGTCCCCTACAGTTTCCAGACTTCTGTGTCAACAGTTTTATTTATTATAGCTTGTGCAACTAAAATGAGCAAGGGCTGGGCAGACAGAACTTTTTTATTTGGCAGGTATTTGGTGGATCAGATGGTGACCCTCCCCCCATGCACACAAAATGAATCTGTGCCTCATCCTCCACATTTTGTGAGTTACATTCTTGGAAAAGAGAGAGAGCATTTTCACTGTAAGACAGAATTTCTTATGATGGTGGTCACTGCAAGGAAAGCGGAGCATTTCGATCATTTTGGGTGTGTTGAGAAATGGGGAAAGGAAAGGATGAGGAAATGAGGGACGCCATTGTTCTTGCAGATGCACAGCCGTTGATAATTGCAGCCCCCAAATGCTGAAATTATAACCAAAAATAATCCGAATGTTGCGAGTAGATTGAGCTGAGTGCAGAAGGAAACAGCCCAAGACCCATGACGCTGTTGGTCCCCAGTACTGAAGGAAAGCCTATTTCAGAAAAATCTGGAACGGGACTTGCAGCTTGCAGCTGTTCATTTTTCAGACCTTCAGAACCAAGGGGGGTGGGGAGATCACTGCCTAGTGAAGTTCCATCTTCCTGGGCTCCGGTGGCTTTGGACAGGTCACTTAACATTTCCAAGCATTTCTAGTTCTTTACCTGGGGGCTGCGATGGCAGATGGCTGGTCTCGTGGTCAGCTTGGTGAGATGGGGAGAACCTCTGGGCAGGCTGTGGGGAACAAGCTTGGCCAGCCAGGCTCATTGAGGTGGGAAGCCTTCCCCCTGTAGGAGGAGCCGTCCCCTGGGCATGGGGGTCCCCGGGCAAGGGGAGGAAGGCAGCTGCCCAGTTGCCTCCAGTTCCTGCTGTCTTGACCTCTGCACCTGATAGGCTCTACCCTCCATCATGAGCCAGACTAACCCTTTCTCCCCTGAGGCGCTTTGGTCAGGGTTTTCTGTCATGGCGGGGGGCCAACTAATAAGACAGGGGCCGACAGTCTGTATCAAGATAAGGTAAGAAACCAGAGGACAAGAGATAAAGTAAAGGGGTTGCCGTCATGGCGATGTTGTGCTCCCTTCCAGAAGGGACCCCAGAACCTCTCTTCACCAGGGAATGCCCAACCTCCTCCTTGAGTTCAAATATTTGCCAAGACCAAGTTGTATAGAAAGACCAGGGAAGTCGGCATCTCATGGGATCTTTCCCTTGGTCTAGTTCCTCTCTTATTTCTACTTCGGTGGGCTGGCTTCATGAACACCACTGTGAGACCCCCCTGCAAGATACTGTAAGAGATGCAGGGTTGTCCCGGACCCCCGAGCTCCAGGGCTTTTATGACAAACCAGAGACATCTTTCAGAATCTATGGGGGCCATGCAGGGTATGTTCGGGGTCGCCTCCTAGGGCTTTTCTTTAGATTTGCTTAGCTCTGACTCAGGAGTAGGTAATATCTGATAAAAGAGCACCCTTTCCGAAGCTCAGGGAAGACAGGTCATGATTTTTAATTATGATTTTTCATTGCGCATTGTGTTTTGTGGATGCTGCAGGCTGCTTGGCCCTCACTGGAGATTACCCAGAGCTCCCTTCCCACACTCTAACTGAAGAAAACCATCACCCAAATGTGTAGATGAGCAATTCTGTAATCTGTGGAATAATGACTCTCGATTAAGTAAGTCTGCACCAGAAAACAGGTCGGAGGCTGTGTGTGGATAGGAATAGCAAACAGGTCTCCAGGAAGAACTGGCTACGTGCACGGGTGGTTTAGCGGCAGGGAGCATTTTGCATGCACCCTGGCATGCTGAGCAAGAGCTGCCTGTGATGCTTCTGCATGGATGTGTCACACAGAGTAATTCAGCCTGTCCGCCATGTGCATGGTCTTCAAAGAAATGCCGGGGAGGGGCGAGCTGACATGCTGTCCATGAGTTCTTTCTCAGTCGAAGGAATTGGCATGGCTCTGATGGTTCCTCTCCTACCTGCTCATTCTGCCATCAAGATGGATGACGAGGGGTCAGGTCGGTCAGCGTGACCCGTGAATGAGACCGTGTGGCTGGTATCACACACCCGCTCTAGGACCAATGGGAACCGCTTAAACTGCAGGTCTGTTCATTGATCTGGCCGGTGTGGTCTACATGGCCCACAGCGGGGTGTTTTTCTGAAATAACTGCCCAGGGCCTGACATCTGTGTGCTGAACACTCACTGTGTGCAGGTCACTGGGTGCCCTTGTAGGGCAGTTCACTGTGGAAGGAAAGCAAGTCAACAAGAAATAACCTAGGTCAGAGAAAGTTCCAGAACCGAGTCCTGGCAGGACACAGAAGCAAAGGAGTGCACTCTAAGGGTGGGGGGAGAGAAAAGGCCCCCAGAGGCCAGAAGGAGAAAGCACTCCTTTCCCATAGGCCTGTGCTGGGGGAACAGAACAGGTCATCTTAATGTAATTCATCCCATTCAAACTGTATAACTCAATTACACGATGGGAAGTACAGGGTGGGATGATTTCAGTATCGATCCAAAGAAAATCAATTCAGAGGCCATTTGTGTTTTGGCTCAATATTCAAATCTCTGTGAAATTGCTAGAAGTGTTATAAGAACATTACCCACAATGTCACATTTTGGCAAAAATTCTAGATGACTGAAATCAGAAAAGCACCGTGCTCAGATGGAAAGGGTGGGATTCTACTTGTCCCCCGCAAAGCACACACTGCCTGGTGCCTGCACCCCAGGCCTCACACAGTCAGCTGCTGATGGGACACAGCCAAGAAAGGTCCCCCGGCAGCACACACTCGACACGGCCAGGACGAGCTGAGCTCACAGCCTCTGTCTCCTCCCAGGGGGCCTCGAGACACCCCGCGCTCCTGACCACAATCAGCATTTGCTGCCACACCAGCCCCTCCTGCGTTTGGCAGCCGCGGTACCTCTGCGTCGCTTGCCGGCTCACACGGACCTCCTGGCTTCTCACTGGGCTTCCTGCCTCCTCCCTTCCCCTCCGTCTCCCTGCGTCCCCATCACGGCAGAGCAGCCGCGTTTCCCAAGCTGCTGTGGCTCCCACTGGGTGGAGTGATAAGGCCAACGGCATCTGGCAGCTTGCAAGACCCACTCCCAGCCCGTGTTAGCAGAAGCCCATGGCCTCCCGCCGTGAGCCGAGTGGTGGCACACGCGTCCCCGTGCCGCCGAAGGCCTGCATCTTGTCCAGGGACCGCTGTGCCTTTCAGTACGTGGCCGCCCCCGGCTGGAACATTCTCTCCTTGCTCCCCACCCTCTCCTCAGCCGTCCAGTGTGGCTGGGGCTTCCCTAATCCCCCTTCCTAGCCCTGCTGGCTACTGCCGCCAGGCTGGCCCCGCCTTGGAAGCACTCCGCTGGTCACACTTTGTGTGTCTGCCACACAGCTCTGGCCACCCTGAACCTGTCCTCCCCAGATGGGAAGTTTTGGGGGTGTCTTCACCCCGATGCTCAGCACAGCAGATACTGGCTCGATCAGACATATCTTGGTATCGCCAGGAAAAGCAAAGCAAAGGGTGTGCGACATCGATCCTGACGTCGTCACGGTGCATTTTGTCTTCCTGGTGTCAAGAGGAGAGCGCCTTGTTAGTCGCGCGCTTATGAATGACACCTCATCTGCTCCTCTGGCTGACACCGAGGCTGCCTGACTGGATTGTCACTTTGGGGAAGCGGCGGGATCCTCGGGGTCTTGTTTCCACCAGAGCCACTGTGCATCTGCCCCTCTCCGTGTTCTGCAGACACTTTGCTCCAGTCACTCGCACATAATGAAGACATCTTAGAATGCCATCCAGTGCCCCTAGGGGTCATTCATGGGGGGAGGGAGTCCCGGGAGTGGTGCTGTCCTCGGCTTCGCTGGAGCATCTGATCACTTCTTGTTTCTCAAGTACTTAGTTCAGCACAGCGTCCTCAAGGACAGGCTCTGGATTTGTCTGTCCCTGCATTCCGGCAGCTAGAACGAGTGCATAGTAGGTAGACAGGAAGTAAAACCAGACATGTAAGTTGAGAAGCTGTAAAAGCATTTGAAACCTACCTAGGGGCTGAGACGATGGCTCAGAAGTTATAAAGTGCTTGTGTCCAGATGCGAGAGCTAGAATTCAGATCCCTGACACACACGGAAGTGCCAGGTAGACGTGGTAGCCCACCTGTAACGCCAACTTTCTGGAGGCAGGGAGAGGGGACCCCTAGAGCAATCTAGCCAGCCGAATCGGCTCTGGGCTCATTGACAAGTTTTGCCTTTGTGTAGAAGAAAAAGAGCAATCAAAGAAGAAACTGGGTGTCCGCCTCTTCTGACCTCTACACGCACGCACGCACACGTGCCCTTGCACACATGAACATACATACATACATGCAAAAAAATTAGAAAGTAGAATTGAAATTAATTCTCATCTGCGCTTTGCTTGCGTCACTGAACGCCTAGTGATGCGCTTAGACTTAAGCCAGGATACGCAGGCGCCTCCACACCGGATCCGCTTTATTCGTTTCTCCATTTTGTGTTCTGACATCACAGGTGTTAACGTGCGCTTCCTGCTCTACCTCTTGGCGGCGTTTGCACGTTGCCAGCTGGTTCTCTTCCCTGAAGGGGAGCGGCAGGGCCACAGATGCATCCAGAGCCCTCCCCAGCGGGGCTCAGCCACAGATTCTAGTGTGTGAAGCAACGTGACTTCCAGGTGTTGTGCCTGTGTCCAGTGTAACAGTGGGGTGTGTGTGTGTGTGTGTCTGTATGTCTGTGTGTGTGTATGCATGTGCGTGTGTACATACATGTATCCCTCCAGGTTCACAGTGTGCCCAGGTGTGTGTGTTCAGGTGCCTGTGTGGGAGGAATGAGATGCAGGGAAGTGGCCATCACTAAAAGCTGCCTAGGTCCCCTCCGAGTTCTCGGACAAGCTGAGCAGGTGAATGTTGGGAGCCCCTAGGTTGATCTGCTAAGTGAGAGGGAGACAAATGCCTTGGTATTGCTCAGCAGTGCAGCGTGGCGCTCAGCAGTGCAGCGTGGCTCATCTGCCCCACCATTTCTCTTTCCACAGGGGACTCATCTCCAGCAGTTTCACGGAGACCCATTATCTGCAGGACGGCACTGATGTCTCCCTCACTCGAAACTACACGGTAACTGTTGCATGTTTACATCACCCTGATGCTGTTGTCTGTGTGTCCCTTTGTAGACGTTTCCTTCCAAGCAAATCTCATCTCTGGAATCTGCACTTAGTCCCCTAAAACACCCCTCCCCCTGTGATCCCAGTGCTTGAAAGACTCACCGAGCCTGAGAGGCCAGTCTGGGTTACGTGGTGAATTCCAGGATAACAGAATGACAGAGTTTTCTGTCCAAAAAGAGGAGAGAGAGAGAGGAGGAAGGGAGAGAAAGTGATTTAGGGGTATCCTATCTTCTAGTAATGCTAGAATTGGGGTGCCTTGAAGGCTATGTGGTAGGATTCACCTTGAATCCTTTATGATCTGTGCATAACCACTTGGGCAAGTTCTGTGCAGAAAACTTAGTGGGGGTTAGGCAATGCGGGGAGCAGTCCTGTCTGGGCAGAGTTCTGATGTGTACACTTTGAAGTCACTTAAAGAATCGTGCAGGAAACCACCGTTGCCATGGCAGTGAGAACCATGAGTGCAGTGCTGATGTGGCTTCACTGCAAGCGGCTGCTTCACTGCAAGCGGCTGCCTCACTTGCAAGCGGCTGCCTCACTGCAAGCAGCTGCTTCACTGCAGCGGCTGCCTCACTGCAAGCGGCTGCCTCACTGCAAGCGGCTGCCTCACTGCAAGCGGCTGCCTCACTGCAAGCGGCTGCCTCACTGCAAGCAGCTGGCTTTGGTAGCACATTGGCCATCTCCTTGTCAGCCTCTCTGGTGTTTGCAGTTTCCCATGTAACGTCCACACTAAGTTTGGTGCATGGCTCTCTTGGCACACATGTGCTGTGCATCTTGGGGTGCACACATGGCCCTGTGTGTGAATATGGAGGTTCCAAGAGCAGAGTGCAAAGTCCCTGCTCTCCGAGAGTGAGATAAGCACCTTGTTTGGAAGAACTGGGGGGTGCTTGTTTTTTCTCTTTTTTAATATTCTATTTATTTATTGTGTGTGTGTGTGTGTGTGTGTGTGTGTGTGTGTGTGTGTGTGTGTGTATCAGAAGGTCCTGTGTATCCTTGTGAAGGACCAAGGGTGACTTTGGGGATCATCCTGGATTGCTTCTACCACCTCCTCGCTTCATTCTGGGATTTCCCAGGGCTGAAAGTACAGGCCATCACAGGTTCAGCCTGGTGTTTTGTTGTTTTTTTGTTTAATATGAGATCGGGGATCAGAACTCAGGACCTTCTGCTTGCAAGACGGAGTCTTAACCCCTGAGCTGTCTCTCCAGCCCTCTTTTTGTCTTTTCAAAACAATGCAGAGGAAGCTCTGTGCTGCTCACCAAAGTGCGTGGCGCGAGCCACTGGCCGCAGGACCCTCCCTCCTCTGTTGCACGGGCATCACTCTCGGGAACTGGCAGGTACATACAGATGCTTCCTGATCCAGGAACACAATGGGATGAGCTGCCGCCACTCTCCAGCTGTCAAGAAGGCGCAGAGAGAGTCGGAACCACATGGAGACGTGTACGAGCCTTGGTCGACTTGTGTCGCTCTTCACAAGAGTGACCCCAAGGCAGACAGCGAGGGGGCGTTAGTTGGGCCTGGTGGTTTACACCTGGGATCCAAGTTCTTCGGAGATTGAGGCAAGAAGAACAATGAAGAGTTCAAGGCCAGCTTGGGCTGCAGTGAGACTCTGTCTGAAAATACCAAGCTAGGAGGGAGCTAGCCCAGACCACTGGTGCTCAGTGCATGGCGCCCCAAAGAGCTACTCAGGACAGGGAGACAGAGACAGAGTGTCCTCTGGGTGCTGTAGGCAGAGGTGAAGCAAAGGGTGCTGAACTGGAGATTCCCAAAAGCTGTCTCCCCAGGAAAGCTGCCTCCAGGGGGAAAGAGACAAGACCCCTCACGGACCCCGTACCAGCAGGACAGAATTCCTGCCAGGTTTCTTCAATCAGAAAAAAAAAAAACTGTTCACAAAAACAGAAAAATCGGAGCTACATGTGCATTAGGGATGGGCTGGGCCCTGTCCAGGTTTTGACCATTGTAAGACCAGAGTTCCCAGCCAAGATATTGGTCTCCAAAGCCAGTGTCCAGTCCTGGAGGCCAACCTGGGCCCAGGAAAAGCAAAAGGAGAACCGTGAAGATGTTGAAGACAAGCCCGAGTTAGAACCATAAGCCACGCGATGAACACAGCCGCTGTGAAGGGCAGAAGAAAGGAGGGTTAGGCCTTTCAAGAACAGGGGTCACAGAGAAGTGGGGGGGTGTAAGGAGAACAGAACGGGTCCCATGAAAGTCACACAACGAAGTTGCAGCTTAAAAAGCAGGAAGGAAGCGTGTGTATCATGGGTACAGAACGGCTCAGGCTGAAGAAAACCCAGTCTCAAGAGAGCAAAGCAATAGTCCAGGGTGGTTCACGGGGAAACTGCAGGATATGGAAATAGAAATCTTTAAAGACAAAAGAGGTTTGCACCAAATGACACCCGGGGAGACCACAGGAAGCTTCTCTTTAACACCTGGGGAGCTCACACCACAGGGAGACTGGGAAAGATGATTGGCACTCCGATTTTATTGACATTACTTTGCAAAATGCAGAATGAAACATCTGTGCATAATGATAAGCACGCTTACCACACTCAGGCCCTAATCACGAATATCTGCCTACGAATAGTTCACGGAGAATGTGGTAAACTTGAGTGCACAGTAAGTTGTCAGAAGCAATAATCGGCAAAAGATCTCATTGTGTTGAATGAGTCTGTTTAAAATAGCAGTTGCAACAAGAATGACCAAATTTGGGTGTTTTAAAACCAGACAAATAAACAGGCTTTAAGTAGTGTAAGAATTTGTATTGTTCCAAAAATAGTAGACACACTGATTGACTTTGATAAGTAAAATGCACTGCATTTGCCATTTTCGGCATGAAGCTTTAAAGTACAGCAAAATAATGTCTAATTCCTAATGGTGGGGTGGAACTCAAAATAGTGTTCTCACACAGAACAGGGAAGAAAAAGGAATAGAATTAATTATTATATATATATATATATATATATATATATATATATATATGACAAAATAAGGGAAAATCAGACAATATGAATCTTATGGTTTGAAAATAGGACAGATAAACTTGCTAAAAATAAAATCCAGTTTAATAATTTTATAAGCTTCATACCCCCATATATAAAATGTCAAGGAAACAAATGAAAGCAAAAAAGGACAGTAGAAAAATCAATCAAAAATGGTATTTTAGTCTTATTCACATGAGACAGGCTAGTGAGGCAGAGAGAGGGGCCAGGAGAAAACTCACAGGACTGGTCAGGGACTCCAGAGTTGGCTCCATTAGTAGAGAGGACCTGAGTTCGGATCCTGAGACTCCATGGTGGTATGTGACTATAATCACGTTGCTGGGGAAAAAGATGGTGAAACAGATAGATCTGTGCAGCTCATTGGCCAGCTTAGTTCAGGGAGAGACCCTGTCTCAAGAAATAAAATGAGAGCAGTCAAGGAAAGACATTTAATGTCAAGCTCTGTCCTCCACACACATCTGCATACATGAGCACATACATACACATACACACATACACACACACACACACGTATGAAGAAATAGGTACAAATACCACATGTAGCACACACACACATACAACATAGACACAAAAGATATGATGGCCAAGGAATTGTTATGTATTGCTAAAAGTAACAGCTCAGTGGGAAGGGAGCAAAAAATGTGTGAATATTAATATTTGCATCAGCAGAATATTCCCAAAATGCATAAAAATAATTGAAAAATGTGTGCCTTTTTAATTTACAGCTATCTAGAATTAAAACTTTAACCCGACTCCTAAGTAAAAAAAAAAAAAAAGTCCTAAAACCTAAAATATCATCAAAGATCAGGTATAAAGGCTAAAGTTCCTTCCTCTTCTTAGTAACTTTAATAATTAAAAAAAATCTATAGTGCCAAAATAATATTTAAAGTTTGCAATTTCTCCTGAAGAGAAAACTCCTTTAGGTGCGAAGCCAATGCAGCTTCATTCACAATCCCGAAGATCTCTCCACTCATCCACAGGATGGCACAAACACGCCAGGCTTGGAGATGTAGACTTGGGAGGTGAGGGTCGACTAGGCTAAACCCTGGCACCTGAAGAGTGACAATAAACACTACAAAATAAGCCAAGGAAAAAAGTTCCCAGGTAAGCATATTAGGATGCAAATACAGTGGAACTATTGCTAACAGGGATATGTTTTAATCACAGCAATGTTATGAATAATATGAAACCCTTTCTTAAAAGTGAAAATTCTTATTGGTGCTTAAGGTAAAAGAGAAAAATGTAAATATTATGTGCAAAAAATCAAATCAAGAACTTTTAAGTGGCAATGCATATTTGTTTTTTTTAATTTATTATTATTATTATTTATTCAACTGTGTGCATGTGCGTGTATATGTGCGTGCGTGTGTGTGTCTGTGTGTGTGTGTGTGTGTGTGTAGAACCACGGACGAATTCGCGAACCACCATGGACGCCTCCACCTCCTTCTGCCCCGGGATTCACAGGCTCCGCCCTACCAGGACCAGAAGCGCAGGCCGCTCCCGCTTCCACCTGGCGTCTATATGTGGGATCTGGGATCGGAACTCAGGACCTTCCGCCTGCAAGGCAGAGGCTTAACCCCTGAGCCACCTCTCCAGCCCCGGCAATGCATACTTGTAATTCAGCACTTTTATCAGAAGTTCAGTGCCAGCCTCATCTACAAGCCTGGGCTATGTGACTCGGCCAAATGGTTGGCTACAACCAAAGCAAAATCATACCGTTTTTGAAATCTACCTACCAAACAACATCGGACCCGTATTATCTTTGCCAAGCAAAATCTGCTGCCTTTAAGCAGCAAAAGTTCTTGAGAATATGAAGGGCTTGAAGAGCTGTGGAAACCAGAGAAAGGCACAGAGATCCAGTCATGTAGACCAGTGTCGATTACGAACATGGTTGTAAAGATCATAAATTATCCCTGGCCCTGCCCAGCACAGTTTCAAAATTCTTTTTGAGGAATCCAAGGACAGATCAATGCCCACATCCCAAGTAATGTAGTTCAGTGCATTGGTGGCTTTAGATTAAAATATAAGCGGGGCTGGGGGATGCTTCAGCGATTAATGTTTTTGCCTCCCAAGCAAAGGACCTGACTTTGGATCTCTAGATCCCATGTCAAAAGACATGCCAGGCAGATAGGATGGAAGCCTGGAATTCTGGCCCTGGAAGGTGGAGCCTAGGAAACCCCAGAGCATAACAACAAGGAGGTAGAGCAATCCAGGATGATTATACTGTCACCTTTTTGCCTCCCTAGGGACACACACTCCAGTGCCTTCTGATACACCTCACCCCACACACATACACACACATACATGTAAAACAATTGTAGATATATTTTAAATGATTCTTTCTCTCCTGTTGTGAAGTCTGCTCTTTCTTGTGAAGGTTCTAACTGTTCACGGGTGGGAATGGTCCTGTTACCCTCTTGTCAGGATAATCTTGCAGGGCCCCTGTGTCTGCTTGCTCTCAGGAAATGACTAACTTGGTGGCTACATTGTCTCAGGTGAGGCCATCTGGGAGTCTCTCATCCGTCCATTCATGCACTTGGGGGGAAATGAGGTCGACAAAATATTCCATTCAGTATAGAAACACTGCTGGTTAAACTCCCAAGTTCAACAATGACGTTGGGTCCAAGCTATTTCAACCACTAGGTTTTCAACCACTAGGTTTAATTCCATAAACTCTGCAGAAGAAGCAGGCATTCGAAAGCACACAGCAACAAGAATGTTTCAATATATCACTACAATAAAAGGTATGCACAGACTATTATTTATTGTTCTTTTGTGGGCACCAGTTCAGTAAGGCAGGAGTACTTGATATGAATCTTTGCAAATGGATACAAAGAAACAGGATTGATGTGGACATCTCAGGACTAAGGAGCTACGATTTTTGTTGTTGAATGTAACATACACAGCAGAATGACGTGTTCAGTTCTGTCCTTCAAAAGGGACTGCGGAGTCCCAGTAAAAAAAGGAATATTTGTAGGCACAAAACAAGATCTGCTAGGAATGGTGGGGGGGGGTGATAAAAGCTTTACCCATAGAATCTATGTGTAATGTCAGAAGGGGCAGGTAATGGAAGAGCCAGTGTGGGCCAGATCAGATAAGAGACATTTCACCAGTAGGATCTTTCTTTCCACAAGGTCACAAATGACAACTTGGTCCTTCCTGGTAGCACTAGGAGCAGCTGTTGGTTGGCGGGTGGAGGGAGAGTGGGCAAAGGGTCCTGGTTTGTCTGGGTGAGATCTGCAGTGAGCAGCCAGCAAAGGATTTGAGTGGCCACTTGGACATGTGCATGTGGATGACAGGAGAAGGACAGCGGCCAAGGTTAGGATCTCAGGGTAGATGCTATATGTAAGCAACAAGCTCTCTATCTATCTATCTATCTATCTATCTATCTATCTATCTATCTATCTATCTATCTATCTATCTATCATCTATCTCTATCTACCTATCATCTATCTCTCTATCTTTCTCTATCTCTCTATCTCTCTTTATCTCTCTATCTATCTCTTTCTATCATCTATCTCTCTATCATCTATCTATCTATCATCTATCATCTATCTATCCATTTCTCTATCTATCATCTATCTATCCATCTATCTATCATCTCTATCTATCTATTTACCTATCATCTATCTCTCTATCTCTCTATCTCTATCTCTCTATCTCTCTCTATCTATCTCTATCTCTCTATCTCTATCATCTATCATCTATCTATCTATCATCTATCTATCTCTATCTACCTATCATCTATCTCTCTATCTATCTAGCATCTATCTCTCTATCTATATCTCTGTCTCTCTCACACACACACTCACTCACTGTTGCCTGCTTTCTCTCCCTTTCTCTCTCCCTTCCCTTTTTCCCTTTCTCTTACTATTCTCTTTTCTTTTCTCTCCTTTCTCTTTCTCTCTGTTTCTTTCTTTCCCTTTCTCCCTTCTACCTTTCTTCTCTCTCTTGTTCACTGTCTGTCTTCCTTCTCCTTTCTCCTCTCTTCTCTTCTCCTCTCTTCTCTTCTCTTTCTCTCTCACTCTCACTCTCCCTCTCTCTTCTCTCCCCTTCCCTCTCTCCCTCTCTTTCCTTTATCTCTCATTTTAACTGTGTTTCAAAGATGTCCTCATCATCTTCGGGGGGAAGGGGGGAGGAAATAGGACTTGGTAGCAGGGACCGTCCCCAGGATGAGTCTTGAAAAACTGAGGCTTTGGCTAGTGAGAGGAGTGTAGAATTGCCACAAGCTTTATTTCTGCCCTAAGTTAGTGTTCTCTAGAGAACATACCGGAAGACCTAAGTTGGTATCTCTATAGAAGATACCAGAAGGCCCAAGTCGATATCCCTATAGAAGATACGTGAAGACCCCTTCCAAAAGCTGATGCTCCAGTTTCATCTCTAGATGATTGGTTGAACTGTCTTTGGTAGTTGAAGCAGCCTGGGGCAGATCAACCCCGCCCCCCAGCTTCCGGGAACACCAGCACATTTGCTCTCAAAATGAGGAAAACATGACTCTTCTTTGCCCAGCAGCTGCCCTCCTGGGTCTTCTTCGTGTCAGCTGCTCCCCTCTGCGACCAGACACCTAAACGAGATGCAGGCAGGGAGGACGGGTTTCTTTGATCCCGGGTTGAGGGCTCAGTTAGCATGGCGGGAAAGACAAGTGGCTCTCATGGAAAAGGAGGCACGGGGCCCCTCCTGAGCTCGCATCTCAGAGGATCAGAAGGGAAGGAGAGAGTGCAGAAGAGGGGTCTTAGCCCCTAATGACCTGTTTCCTCCAGCTAGGCCCCGCCCCCTGAAGGGGACCATGTGCTGAGACCTAGGAGCCCACCACGGGACAGCTCACACTGAAGCCCCCACGCTCTGGGTGCCGGCCCCCGGGGTGGCCGTGTTACTGACGGGACGAGGAGGAAGCAAGTGGGGTCTCTGCATGGAGCCCCCATCAGAGAGCTCGGCCTTCCCAGAAACTCAACCCTGTGTCTTCATTAGCTAAGAGACAGATCAAGTCCTGGGATTTTGATCCTTGCAGAAATGTGCTGAGACATAGAAAGAAATTGGGGCTCCCTCATCTGCTCGGGCTCCCCAGTCCGTCCATAGCGAGTTCCCCGAATTTAAAGTTCTATGTGAATAGGAGCCACTTCAGCTGCCTGGCTTCTGTTGTTAATGTCCTCACATCAGCACAAGCTGCGACTCGGAGCTGGGGCTGACTTTGATTTGGGAATTGATCTCTTGTCTCTCCTCTCCATTGTTCCGACGGGACGAGGTATTTGTGACTTTGTCCTCTGCTTGGCCACATCTGAGGGGGATTATGTTTTATATTGTCACTTCTTATAGGCGTGACATGTGGCGCGTTCACATCCCCAACGCAGCTCCAGGACTGCGGAGCAGCCGTCCAGAGCGCCTGCGTCGTGGGAGAAGTGCATTTGCTGTTGTGAGCGTGTTAACTGAGCTGCTGCCAGGCCAGGCACTGTGCGCAGCACAGAGAATACAGCAGGGATTAAAAACAGGAAGGACACCCCCTAGGGCAGGAAGGAGGGGACTGGCTTGGCTCCAACACTCCGTATTCTGTGCTGAGGTCCCTGAAGGAAAGACCAGGGGAGTCTGACCTGGCCAGGAGAGTTGGGGATGGCTTACGGAAGAAGGACCGGGTGAGCCGGCGCCTGAAGTCAGAGGAGGCATGCACCGGGGCTCGGCAGAGGGAAGAACGATCAGGCCGGGGCGACAGGTCAGAGTGGGTCAGAGACCAGGATGATCAGCGAGCGCTGCTAGAGGACACTAGGCAGCCATCAAAAGGTCTGCCCAAGGGACACCAGGAGAGGTGTGGGCTCTAGATGGCCACATGCTGAAGTGTGAGGAAGGAGGCGGGGCACACAGAAGGGGCTTTGGCAGGACCAGGCAGGTGACTTCCCCAGACCAGCCAGAAACCAGGGGGAGGGCTTCTGTCGCTCACAGCGGTCAGGTGCGTAAGGACGGAGAGAAGCAAAGCTGTCTGCCCGTGCCTGTCTGTTCATACATGTGTCCTATGGGGGGAAGACAACCTAGAATTTATTGTTATTAGGGGCATGGGAGGCAGAAATGTTAGCTGAGGCTGGACCATTAAAGAAGTTGACCACAAGCGTCCAGTATGTTGGTCAAAGTGTTCTTTGGGTCACATCTTGTCCATTTCCCTGATGTGTACGTCTTTGACGCAGGAGAGGGTCTCTGACAGCTGGAATTGTCCCAGTGAGTCAGTGGGCAGCGGGGGTCACCCACAGCCCAGGGCAGCTGCAGAGCATCTGGAAAGGGGCAGGATGGCTCTTCAGGAGATAAAGCCGTCCGGGAACGTTCACAGGGAGTAAGGTATGCACGTTCCCGCGGCCATATTCCGGAAGCAGTCGGGGTGCTTCCCTGCACGGCTGCGCTGGACAGGCAGCTCTCTGCCAGCGTGTCCAGTTGCTTCTGTTTCTTGGCAGCTGCTCTGTTCTCTCCCCAGCAGAGATCCTCCCTCCCCTGGTCTCCCCACACGGAGTGATGTCCATTCCACAGCGTACCTCACACCCGCATTAATTCCCATCAGCTCTGCCTGCCACGCCTTCCTTTCTCTACAGGAGGACACTAACCCCAGGACACTTGCTCCCCATTTCCAGCTTTACCTACATTCAGTTTCGCCCCCTTCTAAATCCTTCTAAAACCTTGTTCTAACACGGCCCCTGTCTCCCTGTCATCTTGAATTTCATCCCTTCCAAGTTATCAACAGCAACTTCTTCCAGGGAACTCTGCTCACATCTTAGTCCCTTAAAGTTCACCATTACCTGGGGAGTGCACACCAGTTTTTCATGCGTGAACACACACGCATCATTCATTATTCATTCATTCATTCATTCATTCATTCACCCACTCACCTGTGAATCTCCATGGAAACCAACTGGTCCTTAGGTCTTCAAACGCTGTGCCTTCCCACAGGGCTTTTTCAGAAACTCACAGCCTCCGAGAGAAGGGGACTGAAAGTAAGGGATGAGGGGCACAGGAGCAAGCAGCGCTGCCCTCCCTCGGGTGGGCAGTTGCTCTCGCTCTGTGCCCCTCGCTCATCTGGCAAGTGTGCGCTGTGGGGACGGGCTGGACAGAGGGCCGCTGGCTCACAGCTGCTGCAGAAAGCACATATCACGTCCATATTCCAAGTTGGTAAAAACGGCTTAGGCTTTCCAGTGTGTTTCCCGGTGTCGCGGCGCTTGGAGTCGTGACAGCCGGGGGCACCCAGGCTCCTTCCCATTTACAGATGAAACGCTGAGGCTCCAGGTCTCAGATAACACTTGTACCTCAGACTGATCCTCGGGCCACCTGGTGCAGGCATGGCGCTCCCAGCCTTGATTCTCCAGAAGGGTTCAGGGAAGGCGGACGCGACGTGCACACGTGTCCCTAGAGCAGAGTTGCTGCACAGCTGAATAACTGCAGTGACCCCCAATTCTACACTCTAACTACAGTGACCCTCGACTCTGCATAGCTAAATAATTGCAATGGCCCCTGACTCCACACAGTGCATAACTGCGGTTGGCCCCCCCAAGGTGCGGGTCCGGCAGTTTGTAGCAGACGTGGTTCTTGTTAGAGCTGGGGCAGCTCTGGGAGGATGGGTGTGGCCACTGCTGTCTCAGCAGCCGGGTCCTGGACACAGCTAGGGCTGAAAGGGGCGGCCAGCTCTGAAAACTGCAGGCCGTGAAGTCCCTCTCACGTGGGTCTGATGCACACACATGCTCTGTTCCCAACTGATGCGTGATTCAAGAAGAAAAGGCCTGACCACTGTCATATTGCAGTGCAGACTGATAGAGACACGCGCGCACACACACACACACACACACACACACACAACACACACACACTGCCTCCTGTCTTCCAGTTCTTTGCCTTCAGATAGGATTTCATTCTCCTGAGAACCCACGAGTGACATCACCACGGGGCCCCACAGGAAGCCCCCATGCTTGCTGGGACCCTTCCTTTTCCCAAAGGGACTCGCGAGGGCGCGTGTCGCTTGCAGCGAGGCAGGGCAGAAGCCTGGCAGGAGCGGAGGGGCCTGGGATCAAGGTCCTTCCCTGCCGTCGGCGCCTCTGTGACCTTTGATGGCAGACCTTAGCACTCAGAGCAGAGGTTTCCATTCGGTCGGGCAAGGAGCTAGTCAAAAGCCAAATTGGCCGTTGGTGGTCCCAAAGGACCTTCCGTCCAAGCATCCAGGACTCAAGTACTGACTCACAGCAGTTTTCCTCATCCCCTGAGACAGGGTGGCCGGGACCCCGTGAGTTTCCGGAGACAAGAAGCGCTCAGAGGCCCGTTCTCTGAGCACGCCTGTGAGCCCGGCTCTGTCCGCCTACAATCTGCCTTAATTACGAGGTCAGGCCATTTCTGCTGCCCCTTTGGCATACACAGTCCCTTTCTTTCTAATCCACTGAGACTCGAGAAGTAGTTTGGCTCGGCTTCCCGCAGGGCACGCAAGCGAGGGCTGCCAATTTGCAAGTTCAAGAGTTCTTAGTGCAGCTTCCTGTTACCCACCATTATATTTGATTGATGGTATTAAACAGAAGGAAAATGTATTCTACCGGAGTGGAGAAATGCATTAGGTTAAATAATAAGCACATAAAACACACAGCTAGAGGTTTTGCAGCGGGAGAGGTGTAATTTTGTGGTCGTTCGTGTTTGGGACTCTTTTTCCACCCGAGGTTTTGTTGGTAGAAAGAGAATGTCTTAGATCAGCAGAACGAAGCCAAGACTGGTAGCATCTCGCTCAGCGACGCCTTCGGAGACACGAGACAGTGGGAGCCCGCGGAGAGAGAGGGTGCGTTCTGGTCTGGACTATGCAGAGAGGGGAGGCCTGTCCCATGATGTTCGGGCTCAAGGTGGAGCCCAGGCCTCTTGTTCTGTGCTGGCTGCCTGCCGTGTCCCTTGCTGGTAGGACACAGCTAGAACCCACAGCCCAGTGTTCATGAACAGGCGAGATCTACTTAGTTCCTACATCGGGAAGTGACTGCGTGGTGGCCACTCAACCTCAGATGCAGGTGCCCAAGTAGCCTGTGGACAACGCCAGACTTGGTTGAGCTGCTCCTTGCAGCGCCCTCTCTGCCCCTCACTCTGCCTTCATGTTCAGTATGGCCAGAAAGTGTGACTTCCATCCTCCAGCCAGCCAGGCGACCCATGGAGGGCGACCAGGTCCTTCCCAGCTGTGAAATGATCAACTCTATGACCCAGGACGCCGCTAAGATAGAATCATGTTTCCTCAACTTGCGGCCTGTCCCACGGAAATGAATGAAACTCGGTGACACGTCGCATGGACATGAAACTGTGATTCTGGGTTTGTCCTGGAGACTTGTCACTGTGCTTTGTCCCCTAAGGGGGCAATCGCTGCCTCGGGCAAGCATGGGGCGAGTTAGCCTGCTGTCTCTCAGAGGTAAGACAGCGGTTGTTAACTCTGGGGGCTGGTTATGGACGCCCCACTCTGCCTGCCCCTCCCTGGCAAGCTGTCCTTCAAGT
Organism: Typhlomys cinereus; assembly: GCA_023101885.1. Lineage (NCBI taxonomy): Eukaryota > Metazoa > Chordata > Mammalia > Rodentia > Platacanthomyidae > Typhlomys > Typhlomys cinereus. The sequence goes on from JALPQD010000195.1 coordinate 3,148,186, forward strand.
GGCTGAACTGGAAATTAATTCGATACTAATTTGCTCTCAGCTCATGCTTCCACAAGCATATCTTCCTGTGTATTTAATTGGAAAGTACATTTCATAATCTATTAACAGTAGAGACAGAGTAATGAGTTTCAAATCTCAGGGGTCAGTAATGATTATAATTACTTGGTTTTTAAAAATTTTCCCCATGGTGAAAATTCTAGAATGGGCCCCTCGCAGGTCAGCAGCAGTGGACAGCCAGGGCTCCCGGCTGCCCCCAGGCAGCCTGAACTCCAGCAGCGGCTGTTAACCTTTCACATCCAGAGCCACCTTCCGCCTCGACCTGGCTGCTGGGGCTCAAGGCTGGGGGACCCCCACTGTGCACACAACAGTCCAGGGAGATCTGAGACCCTCTGCTCCCCTGAGACATGCCAGTCCAGTTACGCCAGTCTCTCTCGGTCAGCGCATTTCCACCACAGCTCCTCCAGAATCACCTAGAAATGGGGGGTAGAGCCACTTAAAGTGCACCGCACACAGTGACACGGGGCTCCCCTTCTGGAGAGTCTGATGGAAGTGTGATGGGCCGGCCAGGTGTCCACACCCTCTTCAGTCTCCCTACATGTCCTTAGCTAGGCCTCATGGAAGACAGACACAACGCTGGGAACCCCATGTTCCTGTGTCAGAATCTGCCTCTGGGTAGAACGAACCCTCATCCCTGAACTGTCACCCACAAGCTTCTCGCAGTTTTCCCTCTCCTTCCCTGGACCCCTGGGTACCAACCATCCACCCTACAATGTGTACAGAGGAAAACTGTTCCGCCATAGAAAGGACATTACCAGTGCTTGCTTCGTGACTGAACTTGGAAAACTCCACGCTGCAGGAAAGAATCCGGACAAGGTCACGGGAGCAGGTGTCCCTTTGCAGGGACGGTGCGGGACCATCACATGCAGAGATAGAAAGTGGACAAGTGGTTTGCCAGGGGCAATGACGGGGGCTGTGGATGAGCTCCTGGCATCTGTGTGGGGTCATAAAAATGGCCTGGGATTAGATAATGCTGATCGTTACACACCCCCGTGGGTTTCAGTGATGGAGAGCGCAAGGTGCCATATGGGCCATGAAGAGAGTAATAAACATGGAAATGGTGCTCTTTAAATGGTGAGGTTCGTGGCTGGAGAATTTCACCTTAATTTTAAAAGAGGACTTGCTGTATACAATATCAAATCATGACAGAGGATACTTGCGATAGAAACTGGTATTGGCCCATGAACGGACAACGGTGGCCCTCAAAGAGGAGTCAGGAGCAGGGTGGCTAGTCAGCCTATCTTGGGGTGTGAATGTCCCCCACAGGCTTTTGAGCACTTGGTCCCCAGCTGGCGCTGCTTTGAGGGGACTGGAGAGCCTCACTGGAGGAAGTAGGTCCCTAGGGGAGGGCCTTAAGGTTTGCACCCCAGCACTACTTCCTGTCCACTCTCTGCTTTCTGTTCCCACCATGATGGAGTTTTCCTCTAAAACCACGAGCCAAACCCTGCCCCCTTCAAGTGGCTTCCAGGGTATTTTGTAACAGCTGTGAGAAGAGCAGCTCGTATAGCGTGGGGCAAAGTGTCGTCCCAAGTCAGTGAGAGAAGAACAAATGGCGGCCAGCATCTGGCTCTTTGGCAAACATCTGGCTCTTACTGCATAGGAGAAAGGTGGACACTTCCAGATAGCAAATAAATTCCATGTAGATTGAAAAGAAATGGAAGAAAGTTCAAGATATATATCTGTGACCTGAAAGGAAGCTGTCCTCAACAATATGCAAAATTCAGAGAGAGATACAGTTGGATTCATAAAGCCAGAACTCTGGGTGCCAGAAGTTATCTCCAAAGGGATTTGCTGCATTGTGACAGAGAAGGCATTCATGCCCTGAATATGTAAAGAAATTCTCAAATCAATAAGAAAAGTTCTAACAGAGTAACCTGTCTTCCCAAAGCATTCCCATCACTGTCCTCCCTCCCCATCACCCTCCTCCTCCCCAACACCCTCCTCCCTCCCCATCACCCTCCTCCCTCCCATCGCCCTCCTCCTCCCTAACACCCTCCTCCCTCCCCATCGCCCTCCTCCCTCCACATCGCCCTCCTCCTTCCCATTGCCCTCCTCCCTCCCAACACCCTTCTCCCTCCCCATCGCCCTCCTCCCTTCCATCGCCCTCCTCCCTCCCCATCGCCCTCCTCCCTCCCCATCGCCCTCCTCCCTCCCCATCGCCCTCCTCCCTCCCCATCGCCCTCCTCCCTCCCCATCACCCTCCTCCCTCCCCATCACCCTCTTCCCTTTTCTTTTCAGATGACCGCAGAATTTTGGCTTCTACTTTGTGACAACTTAGTCCATTCTCATGATGTCATGGGTGGTCCCCTCACCCCCACTAAAAGCCAGCTGGCTGTTCCTTTTCTCTAGCAAAGCCAAGGTGGTCTTACCCTCACTATGAATGACAGTACTCTAAGCTGACATGGACACGGTAGGGTCCTGGAGGAGAAGAGGGAGTATGTTCCCTCAGGGTCCCCACAGCCGCAGACGCACAGGTAGCTCAGTGGGCATGACCATCCTTGGTGGGTCAACTGCTTACTTGGCACTGCAACTCAACCTCTGTCCCCCTTGAGTCTGGACGCCTGTGTTCACTAGGAGGTATGGCTCCGTGGTTTCTTTTTGCACATGGTGACCTTATTAATGAATGGAGTGTTGTCTCCAAAGTAGAAGACCTCCAGATCTGTCACACACACACACACATACACGCACACACACACACACACATACGCGCGCACACACACATACACGCACACACACGCACACGTACATACACACACTCACACGCATGCACACACTCACTCATTGAGCTAGGCACAGGTCATTCCTGAGGCCCCCACTGCCTCCTCTCACCCCCTCCTCTCTCCTGCTTTCCTGACCACTGATTGGCCTCCTTTTATTGAATGTCACATCATGTTCAGATACCCGTGTAGTTCCTCTACTACACCCATGTAGTACCAAAGACACTTTCCGTGAGGGTTGGACAGAGACGTCATGGGATTTGTTTCACTGCCGGATCTGCTGGGCGTAGGGTTTTCCTGGAGGACATCAGGGAGCAAGAGTGGAGCTCGGTGGTTACTGGCCGAGCAGACCCACGCTCCCGTCACGGATCCCAGCCCTTAAGACGCTCCTATGCCGGTCCTTAGAGCTCAAGCGAGAGCAGCGGATGGGAGGCGCCGGGTCGCAGCAGGTGGGGAGAGGGAGGACTGAACGGCTTTCTCTTCGTTCCCTTTCAGAATCATTGCTACTACCACGGACACGTGCAAGGACATGCTGCTTCGGTGGTCAGCCTCAGCGCTTGCTCTGGCCTCAGGTAAGTAGCCGTCACGCTGAAAGCCCCGGTTCTGGTCACACTAGCCACAGTCACCTGTCCCTCCCTGCTGCTCCAAGTCCCTACAGCGAATGCCAAGCTCACCGTGCAGATGCGTCTCCGCACCTGGAAACCCTGGATCTTAGCTTTGCGTTCATATCTCATGCTGTTCTCGGATCTGGCGGTTTGAGGACCACCGAGTTAGCTGTTTCAGCACCCAAGCATCGCCCGGGGAACAGGGATGTGTGTAGTTCAGTGGTATGGTACTGAGCCTGCTAGCATGCACAAGACGCTGGGCCCAGCCCCAGTACAGAGGAATGAGGAGGAGGAGGAAACGAATGAACATTCATTTCCTGGTGCAAACGCTACAAGATAGGACATTGTTAACACAAAGCTGCTGGCCTCACGAAAGATTTAAAGGTTACTTCTTAGAAACACAGTCCAGAACTAACTTGGCATTGACCCAGGGGAGGTGGTGTAGGCACGCATGGCAGGGTTTACTGGCAAGCTGTGGCAGGCGTCAGAAGCAGTGACCTTCTGCTAGCCTGCGCTTGCTCCTCGCCCTTCCCTTCCAGGGCACAGCTGGTAGCCATGGGAGGCTCCCACCTGCCCCCAGGGAAAGCCTCTCGGACAAATTCCTAGCAGTCTGGGCTTTTGTTCCTGGATTTGTTGATTGAGTTTGTGAACTGTCGGTTTGTGTGCTCAGTCTGGCATGGCACCCGAGTGCGGCTCGGTGTGGGGGGAGAAGGATCTGGAAGACTCTGCCACCTCTGCTAGAGGTGGGTTGCATGTGTGTCTATGTCACTACCCCATCCGTGAGTTCTGTGAGCATTTGGAGAGACTGGGAACGAATGTACCTGCTACAGCGCACAAACACAGCAGCGCAATACAGCTTTACCCTCCACATGCGTGTGCACACACAGATGATTTAAGACACACAGCACAACACACAATGCAGCACAGGTTCGACACACCACAAGTTATGTAATATGCACAACATAGCACATAGGCAACTAATGCAGCATATCTTCACCACACACGGGCACCAGACGTGTGCACCACATGCATACACCACATGCATGCACCACACATATGCACCAGATGCATGCACCACACATGATAAATCCATAGTTTCAATAACTGCATTGTTTCTGATAAATTCAGGACCAAGCAGCTTGAAGAAACAAGAGGCTCGGTATTGTCTTACAGTTATCCAGTTTAGTTCCTCATTCAGCTCGACAGGAGGGCTCACACCAACACCAAGGGCAGAGGAAACTGACCACGCCAAATCCACAGGACTGCTGAGGGGACAGTCCTCACTTGCCAGAGCAGCATGTCTGGCCAAGCGTAAGAAGGAGGCCAACTTCCTTAACCAGCTCCCCCCATCTTATTTACCTGCCCAGGGACCAGCCCCCACCATGGTCTGGGCCTCCCACCAACTAGACAAGCGCTTGCAGGTTTGCTCCAGGCCTAACTCAACCACTGATTCTTCATAAATGTGCTCACAGCTTGAACCTTCAGCCGTCAAGTATCTAACTAGGACATACGCAAAACACACTTGCAATTAACAGCACATACAACCTTATACTGGTATAATAAATAAGCATGACGCAACACATATGTACTGACAACACACACACACACACACACACAGCACACGTATGTATAGCCTTCGCAAGGAACAGTACAAACAGCACCTTACCCAGCATGCACTGCTCCTGACAGCAATTCTGAGGCTGAGTTTCCATGGCGCTGCTGAGCTTCCCCACCCACTAATCTGGGACAGGAAGATGACCTCGAGCTTGACTTGGCATCGCTCCCATCATGTGCTCGCTCTGTAGACCCCCGTGAGCCCTTCCTAGCTCCAACGCTGTTCTAGGTCGCGGGCCTTAGTGGCTCACACTCCTGCTGCCACGGCCCTGAGCCACCGTCCCTGTCAGGGTGGACTGTATGTACTCTCAAGCCGTGGCCCGAAGCAAACCCTCCCTTAAGTCTCTTTCTTTCGGGTTGTCTGGTCACAGCAAGGAGGAAAGTGGCTGCAGTGAGAAGTGTCGGGGGGAGTGTTGAAATGGGTAGAGGGGCTGCTCACAGATCAGAGCGGCCCGCGGCAAGCTGGCCGTGGGAGGTGGCAGGTCACCTCCTCTGAAAACGGGTTTCCTGGGTGGAAACCCCACTCCCCCCAGCACTAGCTCACGGGCTCCCAGCCTGCTCTGAAGCCTCTGCACTTGCACTGGACTCAGCTGTGACCCGGGTGATCAAAGCGAAGGTGATGAACCCAGGGTGACCAGGCACCGTGGATGGTCCGGAGCTGGTCCACCTAGAGAACCTCGGCTCTGCCAGCAGCCAGCTGGGTGGCTGTGCATGCTGGTGGCCCCAGGCTGCATGCGCGGGTGACAGAGATTTGTTCTCATGTCCTACTGTGAGGTGTCGGCGAGCTGATTGTTTCCAGGGGCTTCCAGGCCCTTCTGTGCCTCTGTCTAGGACCAGGAGTCCCTGCTGGTCCTAGGCACCTCTTGACTTGTGCACATGTCACTCCACATTCTGACTCCGTTTCCACTTCTTCCCCATAGTCATCCCTCTGTCTCTTCTACAGACATGTCACCAGAGAGGCTCAGCCTAGGTCAGACAGCTCAGTTTAAGAGAAGAAATTAACTGCATCTTCAGAGACGTTTTCTAAACAGGAGGCTATTGGGATATGCCAGAGGTTAACCTTAAAATGCCTCTTGGGAGACACTCTTCATCCCCCCAAAGTGGCCTTGGGGGACATTCTTCATCTCCCCCAGTGGCCTCAAGGGACACTCTTCGTCCCCCCCAAAGTGGTCTTGGGGGGAGATACTCTTCATCTCCCCCCCAGTGGCCTCAGGGGACACTCTTCATTCCCCCCCCCAGTGGCCTCAGGGGACACTCTTCATTCCCCCCCAGTGGCTTCAGGGGACACTCTTCATTCCCCCCCCAGTGGCCTCAGGGGACACTCTTCATTCCCCCCCAGTGGCCTCAGGGGACACTCTTCATTCCCCCCCAGTGGCTTCAGGGGGACACTCTTCATTCCCCCCCAGTGGCCTCAGGGGACACTCTTCATTCCCCCCCAGTGGCCTCAGGGGACACTCTTCATTCCCCCCCAGTGGCCTCAGGGGACACTCTTCATTCCCCCCCAGTGGCTTCAGGGGACACTCTTCATTCCCCCCCCAGTGGCCTCAGGGGACACTCTTCATTCCCCCCCCAGTGGCCTCAGGGGACACTCTTCATTCCCCCCCAGTGGCCTCAGGGGACACTCTTCATTCCCCCCAGTGGCCTCAGGGGACACTCTTCATTCCCCCCCAGTGGCCTCAGGGGACACTCTTCATTCCCCCCAGTGGCCTCAGGGGACACTCTTCATCCCCCCCCAGTGGCTTCAGGGGACACTCTTCATTCCCCCCCAGTGGCTTCAGGGGACACTCTTCATTCCCCCCCAGTGGCTTCAGGGGACACTCTTCATTCCCCCCCAGTGGCTTCAGGGGACACTCTTCATTCCCCCCCAGTGGCCTCAGGGGACACTCTTCATTCCCCCCCAGTGGCCTCAGGGGACACTCTTCATTCCCCCCAGTGGCCTCAGGGGACACTCTTCATCTCCCCCACACCAGTGGCCTCAGGGGACACTCTTCATTCCCCCCCAGTGGCTTCGGGGTCCCATTGCTGTTTCCTGACCAGTGATACAGTCTCAGGTCGCCAGCTGCAATGTCAGAGAAGAACTGGCACACACAGGCCGGAGCGCATGGGAAGTGACTGCTAATGGTTCCCTCTTTCTTTTGGGGTGATGAACTCTCCTGCGATCTAGTTGCGGCAATATTTATACAACTCAAAATTCTTTGAGCTATTAGATGTGCAGGGTTTAAACAGGGGGACTTAGCAGTGCACGAATTCTCTCTCCACAAAGCTGTTGCTTTAGACAGGACCCGTCTCTGCAAGTCCTGTTACCACTGCTGTTACTGACTGCCCAGGCATGTATCTCATCTCCAGAAGGCCTGAGGCCAGTAGCGCTTCTGATCTGTGCTTACTTGGGTCTGGGATGCTGGGACTAGGGACACTCCATGTGTAATAACTTGTCTAACTGCTTCATAGTCATTCAGCCTTTTATTCTGCCACGTGCCGTCTCTGGTGACATGTTATATTTGAGACAAGAACCGTAGCACGGTGGGTGTGTCTTCCCCAGTGTCTGCATGCAGCGGGGCATGGGAAAATGAGGGACTGGTATTTTCTGGGCTCATGCATCAGGTATTCACGTGGAAATCACTGAAAATAAGTCTGCATACGCGTACGCTCTCTGGTATTGCTGCCATCACAGTTTATCAGACATATGTGAGGCAGGATATTATATGTACCTGTGAGCACCTCCAAAACAACAGACTGAAGCGGATTTTCATGCCTGGTGCATTTCTGACTCATGATTGACAGCACAAGGTGGAGAGCAGAAGTCCTCCTCTGGGAAATTCAATTAGCAGCTGGGTCCTGAACCCACACGGATGCGTTTTACTCTCTGATCCTCTTCTGATGTGGAGTCAGAATCCAGGTGCCACTCTCCTGTCTGCCTGGGAGTGATAAGAAAATGACGAGAATGGCGGCATCGAGCTGCACATCACCAGACGCACCACTATAATCTGGGGTTTTGGAAGGACCAAAACTTACCTCGAGAGAGCGCAGACCTGCTGAGTTTCCCGGGGAAGCGAACAGAGCCAATGTGTGTTCATGTTCATTTCCAGCCCAGGAAGAAGACAATAGGAATGAAACCTGTGTGTGCGCACATGTGCATATGCATATGTGCACGTGTCTACATGTGTGCACACGCCTGTGTACTTGCGTGTCTGTGTTTGTGGGCCTGCGTCTATGTAAATGTGAGCATGCATATGCATGAACGTGCGCATGCATCCGTGCAGCTGCAGGCATGCATACGGATCAAATGCGTGCATCCGTATATGTAGCAGTCACGTGGAGGTCAGAGGCTAGTCTCAGGCGTCAGTCCCTACCTTGCACCCATTGGAGACAGGGTCTCCTAGTGTTCAGTATTGAGCACACCAGGCTGCTTGGCCCAGGAGCTTCTGGGAATTCTGTCTCCAGCCCCTTTCCCCATAGGTGACAGACACTAGCTGTGCGTCCTGCGTTCACAGGGGCTCGGGTCTTTGCGCAGGTGCAGCACTTGCTAAGGCATCGTCCCACCCCTTCCTTTCCTTTTCGAGGCAGGGTCTCTTGCAGCCCAGGCTATAGCCCAGGCCTCCAGCTCACTATGCAGCTGAACAAGACCTCGAACCTGCCTCGTCCTTTCTCCATCTGCAGGGATGGCAGACGGTTTCTGTGGCGCTCTGGATCTAACCCAGGGTCTCGTGCATGCCAGATAAACACTTCGCCAAGTGAGCTCCATGCGCAGCTTAGGGTCTCAGTGCCAAAGAACACTTGGTCCTCAGCGTCTCTCTCATCTCAGCAACCCCTGCTGTTTGCTTCTGGTTCCTCAGCCCTCTAGGAGCTTCGTCCCTCTCAGAGCCGTGCCTGGAGGCAGGCGAGCGTGGGGCCGAAAAGCACGTGCGGCACTCACGCAGGTCAAGGTGGGGTCCCCAGCTCTGCCTCGAGGTACCTTGGAGAGGGGAGTGATGGCGGGATCTGAGGCTGCATGGAGATTGGCAGAGTCAAATAGAGCAGAGCCTCTGAGGAAGCGCACCTTAGCGAGGCCCCGTGTGCTCCACTGTCCCCTTTGTCCTTCCATCCCAGAACGTGGCCTCGGCCTTTCATGACGACTGCTCCACCTTCCGCTGTCCCTCCAGAGAAAGTATAAAATCTCCATTGTTCTCAAACACTGGACGGGGCCTCTCTCATCCCCCTACTTTACGAAGGAGAAAAGAAACCCTGGCCTTCAAGTTTGTGCTCTGAGGTTCCTCTGACCCCAAGTTTACAACCAAATAGCTGTGACATCCAACTTAAAACAAATCGCCTTCCTTTTCTAACTCGGGGCCAGAGAGGGCTGTGAGAACATCAAATTTTTACATCTCAGAAACTCCGCGTGCTTGAATTGTGCGTCTCGCTGTGTCCAGAGGTAACTGATTAATTACACCCAGGATTGTCCAAGGCAATTATGTAATTATGCTTGGAGCGGGCTGCCAAGTGTGCAGAGCAAAGGGGAGGCCTTCACCCCCGTTTCTCAACATCTGGCCTTTGGATGACTTAAAAGATAAAAGGAGATATGAGAACATTTTTATGACCGAGTTACCATTTCTAGAAGTTTTCCGCTAAGCAGAGAAAACTTTTGCAGCTATTTGCTTGTCATGCTTAGTGCACGGTGACATGTTCCACCCTCAGCCTCTTCTTCAGTGAAATAGTCGCGCAGCTGGAGATACTGCAATGCAAATGGAATGTGAGCGTCACTTCCCTGCAGGGCAGAAAGCCTCTGTTGTAGCAAACCTGTATCTCTCCTTCGATCTTGTTCCTTTCTGCTTTCTCTTTCCTGTTTTTTTAAACATGCTTTTCTCTTAATTTTGCTTTCCTAAAGTTAACATTAATGAACAAAAATTCTTGTTAACCACTTCGATCAGCAAAGAGCAGATCAAAGAAAGAGACCCAAGCCATCTATCCACGGAGTTGGAGTCCAGAGGGGGGCTTGAGAGAAGGGTCTAGAGATACCCACCGATGCTGGCTTGGGTGAAGAACACCGCTTTGGAATTGACCTTTGGGGTCTGGAAATAGTGCGGTTGTCTTCGGTTACCCAGAGCACACTGGCTCTGCTTCTCCAGAGAGCAAGAGCGTTGATGGTCAGGGTGGCATCTGATGGCTCTAGCCTCCCCGTCTCCGGGTGCTGTCCTCTCTCTCTCAGGGGATCAGCACCAGATGTGACCCCACCTCCTCCTGTGATGCCTCGGTCGGTGGGTGGACCTGCTGAGTCATCACGGGCTGGCCCATCATGTTTTCTCACTGGTTCGTCCCAGAGAGACACTTGGTCGGCTCCCCGCTCTTCCGTCTGCAACATTTGAGGGTGCACACAGTCATCTTGTCAAGGCTTAGGAATGGGTGCGGGTTGGGGAGATGGCTCTGTTGGCAACATGCTTGCCTTTCAGGACCTGAGCTCAGTCCCCACACCTATGTAAAAGCAGGGTGGATGCTTGAGCCTGTAATCTCAACCCTAGGGAGGCGGAGATGGGAGGACCCTAGGGCTCACTGACCAGGCAGGCTGCTTGAATCAACATGCTGCAGATTCAATGAGAGCCTGTCTCCAAAAATAAGGTGCACAGCAATAGAGGAGACACCTGGCATGACCTCTGGCCTCCATAGGTGTGTGCGTATATGTGTACATGTGTGCATGCGTGCACACACACACACACACACACAATTTATAATTCCAGCAGACAGGCAGATCCCTAGAATTCACTGGCCAGCTAGCTTAGCCTACTTGCAAGTTCCGGGTGAGTGAAAGACCCTGTCTCAAAAATCAAATGAGTGGGCTCAGGACATGGCTCGTGGGTTAAAGCCCTTGCCTCGCAAACCAAAAGGCCTGAATTCATATCCCCAGATCCCAGGTAAACATGCCAGGTGGTGTCTGGTCTCCAATTCCAGCCCTGGAAAGCAGAGCCTGGGAAAACCAGAGCAAAGCAATAAAGAGGTAAAGCAATCCAGGATGATTCCCATGTCACTCTTTGATCTCTGCAGGCGTGTACACACACACACACACACACACACACACACACACACACACACACACACACAAATAAATAGATAAAAATAAACCAAACAATTAACAAAAACAAGAAATGGAGGACATCTAAGCAACCATACCTGTGTCATTAGCTTACACGCACACGTGCACAATTGTGCAGCTTGCATCTGGACACACGTGATTACACAGAGAATAGTCACGTCTGTGTTCAGTGGGTGAACAGACGCTGAGTGGATGGTTATATTGGCAGACGAGCCACGTGGTTTGGAACAACGTGCCCAGTCCCTGCCTTAGATACCAGTACAAACCAGATGCAGGGTTGCGCCACTTCATCCACTGTGTCTTGAGAGCCACAGGGTCCACAGATATAAATTACGTGTCAGGCCAGTGTCCTGGGCCGGCTGTCCGCAGTCCTCTTCCCGAGGCCTGAATCCGATGAGATGGTCTCATACATCCTGTGATGGGCACAAGCGTGACTCGTGCTGGCAGAATCACAGGCGGTCCCCGTCGCGGGATGCATCCAGCCACTGTGTTGGAAGCGCCCTTCTGGTGGCATCCTGATGACACTTGTGTGACATGCGTGTTTCTAAGGGGCAGAGAGGGGCTCACCTTGCTGAATCACAAAAGGTGATGAGTGTATGAAACTCACAGAGCTGCCAATTCACTGTGACCCGACCCACACCTCCCCCCAAGAAACCTTCCCTCATCAACGGTCACCATCGAGTGAAAGGTCTTTGCTGCCCACGTTGGAAAAGGGAAGAACAAAAAGCACCATTCAAGCCAGACTTCCTTACCAAAGGAAGGGTGCCTACCCTTGGGACCAGGCCAGCCGTTTCTGGAAAAGACACAGCGCCTGGGGGTCAGATGCAGGTCGTGACGGTCCCTGGCTAGCTGCCACCCCTGTCTGTATAAGCTAGAGCACTTTGCAAAATGTTCCTTTTTCTTTTTTCAAAAACAAATCTATGCTCTTATTTCCAAACCTAAATGTTGGCTCGCAGGAGTCTGTCTTAGTCATTGTCATTCCCAGAAGTGCATTTGTCTTACAAACGCTGCATTTTTATATTGGGGAGCCGCACTTGGCCAGCATTCCTGAGGGCAGATGTGTTCCCAAAGTACAGCTCTTGCCTGAAATTGTCAGTCTTCGGAATAACTCAGGAGCAGCAGCCAGGGGTAGACGTGCCCTTGTCTGTGATTCATTCAGAGAGCGACTGGGCCATTGTCCCTGGGTGATGGCAAAGGTAATGAGTCCACTGCGGGCCCGATGTGGCGAGGGAATCAAGGTTCGAGACTCGGTGTCTGGGCAAGGTCACGTGACTAGGCAGTGGCAGTACTCAACTGGAACGAGAGGCTGCAGGGGCTCCGTGCTTGCCCTCAGGGCCGGGCATCTCCCCAGGGTTTCCTCAGTTCTATAAAGAGACCCTCACAGGACACAAGACCAGGCTTTCCCTTCCAGGGCACAACGCGTGCTGTGAGTGCTCCATTCGTTACTTTTCCCATTACTGTGATGAAATACCTGATGGGAAGGAAATTATTTATTTATAACTTTTACAAACATATTGAGTATTCACCCCAGCTTCTTTCCTCTCTCTTCCCTCCCATTCCTTCCCTTCCCTTCACCAATCCCTCCCACTCTCTCCCACCCTCCCGCCTGGGCGCTTCTACGGACCCCAGGGTTCACTCTGGCTTGTCTTCTTCTGTGGGGGCTCAGGCCTCTGTGGTATGTCAAGTTACCTCTCTTCAGGCCACCCCACTGATATGTGCATTTCCCTTCACTCATCCAGCTTTAGACCCAAAGGTTTACACCGTGAGTGCCCACTCTGTGGGTGTAGTAACAGCTGCCCACAGAGCACTTTGATGAACTGTCTTCCTACCTATAGATTTATTGGCTGTCTTCCCTAGTGATCTATCTCCTTCCCTTTTTTAGGTTCTTGTTCTAGTTTACAGTAACAGGGTTGTGTACTATTCTGACAAGCAGGTCTTGAATCTAATCAGAAAGCTGTTGGTTGTCTCCTTGGTACTCGTGCCACTGTTACACTGCGGTCACCTGTTGCCATGGGGATTTATGCTGCAACTTACCGATCTCACGCCGTTGATGGGGCTTGTGATTACTTCTCTCCCTCGGCAGCTCCTACAGTGTTCCTTGGTACTGTGTGAGCTATCCAGGAAGAATAGTTGCACAGTTGGAGGGATTCAGTCCAGTGTGGTAGGGACAGCTTGGCAGCAGGAAAAGTGACTGCTGGTCATAGCATGCCCCACTCAGGAAACAGAGCAGGAACAGGAAGTGGGGCGGGACTATGAAACCTGAAGACCTACTTCCTCGATCTCCAAAAGTCAACCTCCATCTTCCCCGGTGAAGACACCGGCTGCTGACCGAGTTCAGTTACATGAGCCTATGGGTCAGTTTCCTTTCAAAGCACAGCAAATTTATAAGTTCTTTGATTTGTACATCTCGCAGAGGTTATATAAGGAGAAATAAAGAACAATATAAATTTTCACTCATCCTTATGTCTGAGTTTCTTCAAAGATTTAAGAATGTGTCTGACCAGGGTAAATCCTTTGGATGTAGGAACCGCCTTTAAGCAGAAAAGGAAGAGTCCTGCTGTGAACTGGTCACTACTTTAGGTCACTACAAGCCAGATATCTTTTTTCCAGATTCTCTGAGCAATATATCTTTGAGACATTAAAAAAATTTTAAAGGCAAAATGCAGACTTCTTTCCCATAAAATATTTTAAAGAAGAAAATCTCTCAGACTTCCTCTTGACATGATTTGCAAAACGAATCCAGGAAGACACAAGACATGGAAATATCTTTTCCTATTAAAACCCGAAAATAGAAATAAATTGGTATTTTTCCTCTTCTGCTCTCCCTCATTAAGAGCTGTTTCTTAGCCATAAACAAGGCAATGACTGTCTTTCTTCTTCAACAGGGGACTTATTGTCTTTGAAAATAAAACCTACATCTTGGAGCCAATGAAAAACACCACTGGCCGATACAAACTCCTCCCAGCTGAGACCCTGAGGAGTCCCGGGGGGTCGTGCGGGTCTCATCAGAATGCATCCAACTTCTCCATGGATCCCTTTCCACATCCAGCCTCTCAGAAGCGCTTCAGGAGGGTAAGAGCGAACCTCCAGTTCATGTTTCCAAGGAGCTGGGGGGCTCAGGGCAGGAATCCCCACTGCTGGCTGGTCCTGAGTGGCCTTAGACAGGGCTCCTAGCATTGGGTTAGCTGCATGAATGTCATCTGTGGTTCATTCTCAATCCCCGATGTGGCATGGGGAAAGGGAACCCCCCTTCCTCTGGAAACACGGGACATCCTGGGTGCAGCATGATCAGAACAGACCCCACTGTAAGCACCGTTCACTCGCGTGTGCTGGGCCGGACCTGAGTGCACAAGACAGCAGAGACCTCGCTTGACCTCGTCTCTCTCTGCCTGTGGCAGAGAAGGAACAAGTTGGGGTGTTCTCACTGGCAGGCTGTTGGGGTTCTCTGAACACGATGTAGAAAGTAGTGCTTTTCACCACCCTCGATGGCAGTGTGGCACGGTGGCTTTGCTCAGGGGTCTTGCCTGCCCCTGGCCGTGCCCCCATGCTCGTTCCTGCCCTTCTGCACTGAGGAACTGTGTAGCAGCCTTCTTGTCTGGCTCCTCCCTGACTCTTGCTCTGTCACAGCACGGCAACCGCCAATGACATCTGTCCCACCAGCAGACTTCCCTCCTCGACCCTTCAGGAGACCCCAGGAGACCCGGTGACCCTCACCATCCATGGGGACCTCAGAGGCCACAGGCAGACACCTGTCAGCAAGGCATAAAGGGTCCTTTCTCCCACCAGGTTGGAGGTCCTGATGTTGAACAAAACAGACAGGAAATTAGCAACAATTTCTTATTTTTGTTTTATTTGTTTGTTTGTGTTATTATTATTTCCGCTCATACAAACTTAACAGGCACATCAGTTCCCTCCCTCCCTCCTCCTCCCCCCGACCCTCCTTTTCCCCCTCCCCTCACCCCTCCCTTCCTATCCCCCAGTGCCTCTCCCCAATCCCCGGAGAATCCTTTAATGTGCATGCCTGACTCTCCTCTGGGCCCTCCTCTCTGATGACGTACAAGGACCCAGTTGCATTTCCCTGAACCCTTTCCTGTGTTCCCCTTAAGCACAGGAACATTACTGTGGCTGTCAATCCCTTGATTCCAAGGATCTTGGTGCCTTTAGCAAATGCTAGACTTTGTGGGGTCAATAGTGTGTTGGACATTGCACAGGGCATGCAAAGTCCAATTGTGATTGCTTCGGCCCTAACTTGTGTGGAGTATCTTGCAAATCATTGCTCCTCCCATCCTTGTGCTCTTACAATCTAGATTTCCTGTTCCTCAAATGAGATGAAAACTTAAATTTTTTGTTTTCTCTGAGTTTCATATGCAAATACAATGAATTTATGTCATTTTGCCCCTTACTACACAGTAGCAGCTTCCCTTCCTTTCCAACCAGTCTCTTTCTTACTTCCACATCTTTTTACGTGTGTGACCCACTGAGTTGCATCTGGGTTTCCCACATGTGCCTGAGCACTTGACAGAGCATGGACGTTACATCAGCAGAATGCAGCTGATGAAAGTTGCACTTCTTTCCCCGTCTGTCATTAACACTCAGCACCCTCTCAGGGAGGCACGGAATCTTTGGAGATCTTGTCCCTCCTGTGGTGAAATGCTGAAGGGCCAAATCTCGTGCAGGTCTTGTGAGAGTGGACACAGCCACAGTGAGTTCAAGGACAGAACTGCTGCTTGTAATTTCTAGAAGGTGCTATCTGGCAGCAACCCCCACTCTTCTGCCCCCTCTTCCTCAATGCTCCCTGAGCTATGGAGTAGGGGGTTGATTCAGATGTCCCGATGAGTGCCAAGTGGTCCACAGTCTCTTACTCTGCACTTTGGCCAGTTGTGATTTTCTGTATGAAGCACATTCTGGGCTGGAGAGATGGCTCGGGGGTTAAGAATCTACCTCGAAAGCCGAAGGACTGGAGTTTAGATCCCAGGTCTTATGTAAAAACACCAGGTAGAAATGGCAGCCTGCACTTCCGCCTCTGGAAGGCAGAGCCTAAGAAATCCCAGAGCAAAGTGAAAAAGAGGTAAAAGAGGTAGAAGCACTCCAGGATGATCACACACACACATTCCGTTGCAAAAGGAAGTTTTTAGGTCGAGTGCTGAGAGCTTCTCTAATATATGGGCATTATAAGTGCTTAGAAGATGGTTTGATATCATGTCCTTATAGTTCAACTTGAGTTCATTCTCCCTTAGACCTGTCCCCTTTCCATCGATCCTTGGCTTGGTGTACAGTATCAGGCTGTGTCCTTGCTGACAAGCAGGCCTTGATTCCAACCAGAAAGCGGCTGGTTACCCCGCTAGCATCCGTGCCGCTATGGCACTAACGGCCCCTCTTTCCCAGGTGGTTGTTCTGTGTTTGCAGCTCTCAGGACAGGGTGAGACTATTGATTGCTTTTCCCCCACAGCAGCTTGCTTAGACTTTCTCTGCTGTGAAAGCTAGCCAGCAAGGAAGAAGCGTCCAGACCAGTTCCAGCTGGTTTCTTTCCATTTCCTTCAATCAACTCAAGTGGTGTCTTCAGCAAGGGGTCGTATTAGTTTCTGGAGGGCAACCAAGAGCCATGGCAAAAGCCTAAATTCCTTGGGGGCAGGATGCTTGCTTAAGGGGAAGAGACTCTCAAGACCTGTTGGAACCAAAGTTCCCAAAGAGATATCACACACCAGGGACTGGGAGTTCCATTTAAGTGCCTAGGGCTTCTGAAGGGGCATCTCAGACAGTTTCTGCGTCTTTTATCTTCTCTCCATCCCCGGGGTGGGGTATGTCTCTTCACACTTTAAATTATGGTCTTTGATAAACATAATACAGATGATTTCTGTCTGTATCTTACACCTCAGTGCTGCTTATTACTCCCCCACCCTTCTCTGTACCTTACTCCCTCTTCTCTTCCCCCAATAAGATCCTGCCCCTATTAGTCCCCTTTTCCCTCCTTCTTACCATCACCTCCTCAGCCCTGCCCCTCACCCCTATTTTAATGATTCCTTTCAAGTTTCTGGCTGTTATGAATCAAACATGCTAAATGTATGGCATCAGACCCTCGAAAATTCAATCGCCTAGGACAAATAGAGACGCGTTCTTCATGCTCTTCAACACCTTTATCTTACCTGACTTGAGCAATGTCTTGTGAATGTTATTCTTGGTTCATTCTGAATCTTCTTCCTTTCTTTTCTGTAGTTGTTGTTCTAGCAGGGCTTGGGGATTGAACTCAGGGCCTCTCACATGCTAGGCCAGTCTCCTCCGCCCCCAACTCTTCTAAGTCTTCTCTGTACATTCAGATGGTAAGTGCTTCACTCTGAGTTTTTCTCTTCTGAGGATTTCTTTACAGCTCTGCGCCGAGTCTGTCCCCTCAGCTGCTCATCATAGATCCAGCCCAGATTTCCTGCCCTGAGGCACTAATCCCCATGAGATCTATGAGAGATGCTTCTAACTTCTTCCTGTTTCTGCCTCCTCACACAGGGAAAACTCCCCCGTTACGTTCTGTAGCTCATCTGGTCACTGACATATGAAGAGAGGGAATGGGGACCTATACCTGATCCCCAGGGAACTGAGTTGGAAAGTACCTAGCACTCCAGGGATAGGGGTTCACCCCTGTAATATCAACATTTGGAGGATGGAGGCTGGAGGATGGAGAGTTCAAGGTCACCCTCCGTAGTGAGCTTGAGGCTAGTCTGGGGCACTGTGAGAAGGGAGGTGGGCTAGGAGCTGGAGACACGGCTCAGTCAGCCAGATGCTTACCATGCAAGTGTGAAGACCTGAGTCAATCCCCAGAATGCATAGGAAGAGAAAAGTGTCAGGTATCCTGGCCCACGCTTATAATCCCTGTGCTGAGGAGCAAGGAGGCTTCCTGGCTGCCCAGCCTGGCCAATCACTGAGCTCCAGGTCAACCAGACACCCTGTCTCTTAAAGGTGAATGGCGGGCTGGAGAGACAGCCTCGTATGCAGAAGGTCCTGAGTTTGGATCCCAGGTCCCATGTAAAAAATGCCAAGGAAGAAAGGGTGCAGACCTGCACCTGATGGGAAATCCCAGTACAAAGCCAAAAGGAGGTAGAAACAATCCAGGGGGATACACAGTACCCTCTGGTACACACACAAAATAAGTGAGAAAGGAAGGAAAAATAGACCTGAGGTTAATCTCTGGCTTCCACACGTATGTGCCCCTGAAGCACACGTGTGTGCCTATACACACATGAACATGCATGCACTTTGTCACACATGCACAACCAAATGTCCAACAACGATGCACACAACAGATCAGCCAGAGAAGAACCCCTCCTGTATCCTCTCCCACCCACCCTTCTTGAGTGACAGATTTCAGAGCCAAAGACGGAGAGAGACCACCTCTGTGGTTCTATGGGGTTTTTTTTGGCACCTCTGTGGTTCTATGGGGGGTTTTTTTTGCACCTCTGTGGTTCTATGGGGGTTTTTTTTGCTCCTCAACATGTCTACCCTGGAGTTCAGCCCTCAGACAAGAGGCGTCTGAGGGGCTTTGCCAACCCACTCATAAACAAGTGGGAGCATTTGCATTTTGCCTTGCAGGGTTGGCTTTGAGGACCTGCTCACGTGCCTGTTCTCCAGCTGGTGGGATTTCTAAGCCGACAGTTCACAGGACTCCGAATGAGTCCCCGTTTCCTTTACAAGTTCTGGCTTGATCTGTGCAAGGCGACCTTCTCTTAATCCTGTTGCACACGCAGCTCTCCAGAGGCGTGACATCACTGTCACCTTCAGTCTGCTGACTTGGGGAGCAGAGTGAGCGCCCGCTTGAGGGGCTGCCGTGTCAATGACCTGTGTGGAAGAGCCCATGAGCCCCTCCCGGGAAAGGGAAGGTGTGGAAGCGATGCAGGTCTGCTCCTGTAGTCCCTCTGGAAATAGCCGTGATGGTTTTTACACAAAAGAAAAAAAATATTCTTCATCCCCTGTGTGCGTATATAGCAAAAATGTTCTAAAAGTAATTTTCAAATAAGTAGAAGACTTGGGCCTTGCAACCTAGAAGGTCATTTTGGAAAGCAATGAATGCATGAGCTTTTCGAGTTTTGTGCTGATTACTTGCTTTCTACACTGCCTTTATTTTATACTAAAAAAAAAAATCAATGTAACTGCAGCTAATTAATCTTGTTTACGCAATGCACCAGCCACATTTGCTTTTCGCCAGTGTTTCCTTGACCTGCTCAGCGTTAACTACGGCAACCTCTGTGCGGGTGTTCGTGTGTTTCTGCAGGCAGCGTCAGGAATCAATCGGATGGCGGCGTGTGAGCAGGAAGCTCAGCTGTGGGTCTTCATTTTTCCAAGACCCTACATTACATGAAGAGCCCCCGCTTGCCTCTGGAAGGGCCCGGGGCAGGCGGGAGCATGGGTGTTTGCACACTCTAGGGAATCTTAAGTCTTACCTGACGCACCCTACTGCGCATCTCACCTGCATGGACCCCCTTCTCCACAGGCTGTGTGCAAGAATGGAAAAGAGGGTACTGGGGTGTCCCCTGAGTCAGCAAACGTTTGCCCTTGGCAGGAACAGGGCCCCAATGTCGCATAATCAGGTGGTTCACACCTATAATCCCAGCACTTGGGAGGTAGAAGCAAGGTCAGGATTGGACAGTCATAGCCAGTTAGATACCAGCCTGAGGTACGTGAGACCTTGTCTCAAAACAAAATAAAAGGCTTCTTGCCGTCGGCTCAATGAGAGGGTGCTTGTCTTGCACACAGTGGGTTGTCGGTTCAAACCCCCAAAACTGCTAGACTATTAAAAGGGGGATTTTCTAACAGCCTCCTCGGCAAGCTTTACAAGAGGCAAAGGCTAGATAGGCTGGTGGAGAAAGTCAGGCCCCACGTCACGAAGACAGAGGGGAATCACTGGGCAGCTGCCCTTTCCACCCACACCATCTCCAGCCCTCTCCGCTATGAGTAGAGACAGCTGTCAGTCAAATGTCACAGCTCTGGTTTCTCTGCAGAGAACAGGACCAGGCAGGGAGAGGTGGCACAGGCAGATGCCCTGGCTTCTACCCTTCTGGATGTTGTGCTGTCCCATAAAATGAAGGGCAAAGCCGAGCAGCGAGCTGCTCAATAGGCTCCAAGTTCCATCCCCAGAAGCACCCAGAGTGGAAGGAGAGAACCGACTTCTGAAAGTTGTCCTCTGACCTAGCCCTGGGTATCACGCCATCATTCTCTCTCTCTCTCTCTCTCTCTCTCTCTCTCTCTCTCTCTCTCTCTCTCTCTCAAGCAGATAAATCATTGAAATATTTAGGAAGGAAGGAAGGAAGGAAGGAAGGAAGGAAGGAAGGAGGAAGGAAGGAAGGAAGGAAGGAAGGAAGGAAGGAAGGAAGGAAGGAAGGAAGGAAGGAAGGAAGGAAGGAAGGAAGGAGAGACAGACAGCTCCCCTCCTGGCTTGGAGTGTCTGCTGTAGTAACTTCAGCCTCAGCTCAGGGGCTTTGAAGATTCGAGGTGGCTCCTCCCCTTTTGCCCTGACCTACATACAGCCAGTCATCGGACGCGGCCCATTCTCCTCGTCATGTATTGTCCCATGTCGCGAGCTGTCCGCCCACGTGTTAGCCGGGCCTCGGAGCCTGTGTCCCACAAGGATCTGGTGTGTGCATCCTCAAGTCATTGTCAAGTTCCGGCCTCTTCCGTGTCTGTGCCAGAACGGACCTGAGGGTCAGGCACTCACACTCAGGTCTCTATCCACTTGCTAGTGTGGCCATCCTTGGGCCTGTGTGTGGTTTTAGCCCGCCCTTCCTAAACATGTTCGCACATCTCCACCCCCCATCCTCTGCACGGCCCCCCAGCTGCTGCCCACCTCTGCATCCCCACCATGCTCCTCCTGGCTGCGGGGCGGCTTTCTCAACCTCGCCTCCCAGTGCTCTTGGGTTGCTCTTCCCCCTGCAGCTCCTTCAGAAGCCCTGGGCCCTGCTCCTGTCTTCTCATCCCGCTGTGCGTGTCCAGGCCTCTTCCAGCTCAGCACTTCGGCCGTCTCTCTCCCTAGAACATGGTCCCTGAAACTTCCACACCCTGTTTCTCCCCCTCCCCGGCTCAGCCATGGTCGGCCTCCCAAGCCTCCGCTACTGCCTTCACGGTAGAATTCTGCTTATTCCCCCATTGCACTCTTCCCAGACTGCTCGCTTGTGTTAATTCTTTATTCCCACCCCCTTCACCAATCCCCCACCACAACTCACGTTCAAGATGAGAGCCAACAGGCACGTGATCTTGCACATCCCCCGCGCGTGGGCAACACTGCGGGAAGAATGGGTGCTTCGCGGTGGGAAGTCGGGACCGTCACAGAGCCCACGAGAGCCCTAATCGCACATGCTTTCCTGGCTGGAGCCAAGTCCTCTGTGCAGAGTTCGCGGCAGACTGTTCGGGAGAGAGTCCGCCTCTGGGAACTTGGGGAACTGGGTTGAGGGTCCGTCCCCTTTGGAGCAACGCTGGAGGATGGCTCTGTGGCCTCTTTGGAGCTGAGACTTCAGCCCGTCTCAGGGGCTTGGGTTCCTGGTTGGAGTCAGACTTTGGTTCAACACTCCCAACAATCTGAATATTCCATCCAGCGACCCCTCTCCAGCCTTGCTGCCCATATTACAAATTTAAAATCTGGGTCTTTTGTTCTCATTGTTTTTCTTTAAGTGGGCAGCTTGGACAGGTAGATAGGGCGGGTGGGGTAGCCCAGGCCTCCCTGTCAGTGGGGAGCTGGCTGCTCTCCTGTGGCTTTTCATTATGATGTGGTTAAACTTCTCTCCGAGCCCGCAGTTCTCCGAATTCATGAGAAAATGTGGATTTCTCCAAAAACTGCAGAGACAGGAAAATTGTGTTCATGTGTTTGTTTTTATTATCTGGAATTGTGTGTTTTCTAAATGATGATCCAGGGCCACTTGGAAACATCCTCTGCTTGTAGACTTCGCCCTCCACAGTCAGAGAAACAGCAACGCTTCTACAGAGATCTTTCAATGAGGTTTTTTTTTTTTTTTTTTTTGATGGGAGACTAATTTATCGCTACATTTCCAGAGCCATATTCTCCCCTGCTTCATTAGCTAAGTTTGTTCGTGGTTGGTCATGGAATTGGAGATCAAAAAAGGTATTTCTGGGGGCTGGGTAATGGCTCCATCTGAGCTCGTTGCACAAGCACGAGGATCTGAGTTCAGTTCCCCAGCCCCCATGGAAAAAGCTGGGTGTGATGGTGGCGTTGCCTGTAATCCTAGCGCAGTAAAAGAAGACATGGTCTCACCAAATCAGTGAGCTCTGGGCCAAGGAGAGACCCCCCCCCCATCTCAGAAAACAAGGTGGAAAGTGATGGAGGAAAACATCTAATTCTGCTCTCACACGCGCCCACGTGAGCATTCATGTACGTGCTGCACACACGTACACGTGCGTGTGAAAATAAGTTCTGCTTCTTTGACCCCTCGGGTAAAAGGGCAAGACCTCCTGGCTTCCAGAAAGTCTCTCATATTGTGGGTGCCGCAGGGACTGATTTTTTTTTCTAAGTCCATAGTTATCCCCTCAAAGCCCGCTCTTACAGTCCCCGGGCTGACTGTTTTCCTTGTGGTGTTGTAAAAAGCAGAAGATATTACACCTTCCTGGTGCTTCATTTCCCCAGCCTCCATGAGGTCTCCAGATCTCCTCAGGGACACCTCAGTTCATGAGTCAGCACAGCTGGGCACAAGCAAGAATACCACAATAAGACAAACGTTTTTCTTGTAAAACTCTGTGTGGAGATGGCGCTCCAAGGAGGACTCGTTGCATAACAGATGTCTCCCCCGCCAATGATGTGACTAAAGCTCTGGTTCAGAGCCTGGCCTCATCCCTTCTGCTTTGGTCTGGCTGCGTGTTTGTGACCTGTGAGTTTCCAACCGAAGCAGCCTGTGTACTTAAGTCATAAACCAGCAATTTCAGCCCGGAGGACCAGAACTGGGCTCGACCCCCCACTTCCTGCAATCCGTGTGTTACTGCAGAGACACACTTTGCTCCTTCTGCTGCTAATGTTTGCTTTCGGAGACCACCCTCCATGAATTGCTTTATTTCTCCTTTAAAAAATGCCTTTGGGATCCTCCCAGGGATTCAAGGAACCCCGGGGGTGCTTGGAGAGGAAGCCTGATTAAAATGTACCCCTCCTCCTGGCGTTTGGCATCCAGGGTTCTGCTGCCTCGCCCCCAGCCCTGGACCTTGATGGATAGTGATTCCTGTGTTCTCCTCAGCCTCTCCCCTTTCCCCAGTCCCCGCCCTCCACTAAGAGTCCAGACTTTTTTAATACTCTTTCTGTCTTTCTTGCCTTGGCTCCTGAGCGTGGCTGTGCGCCTTTCTCCCATTTCAATGATCTGCCAGGAGTATCAGCACTCCATATTGACCCAGGGAGACCACACGGTTCCCTTTCAAACTGTGTCCTCCTCGCCATCCTCAGATCCCAGCGAGGCACCCTGGGACCTCGCTTTGAAGGTGACATGGTGACAGGCTGGCCCAACTATTACCCTCTATGGCGTTCACACGCTTGCACGTCTGTAGCTCACGGCCTTTGACTCCACTTCTAGAACATGCTTTGGAGAATTCAGGGATGCTTGTTTGTCGCCGTGCTCATTTGAGTTAAGAATGACCCTAATGTCCTTTGGACCTAAATCATTGATTCCACAGGAGGATCAGACCCCTTTCTGGAAAACTCCGGAGACAGAAACCTTGCCACTGTGGCTGAAGCTTTATAAAACAAATATTCAAAGTTGGGGGGGGTCACTTTCTGGTGTTGTATAAGTAAGCCCCTGAAAATGACTTTGTTGCTAATGGTTTTTGTTGTTTTTGAGAGATATTGTCAATGTTTAGGAAACCTAGAGCTCTACTAAGAAACTAAGTTCATGTTTGTTTTTGGCAGCCTAAAAGGGAGACCCTCAAAACGACCAAGTACGTAGAGCTGGTTATCGTAGCCGACAACCGGGAGGTAAGAATGTTTCAGTGTCTCAGTGTTGTTGGCTGAAAAAAGAAAACAGAGACTGGCGTTTAGCCAAGTGATTCTCTTTGTCTGCGCCCTCCGTACATTCTGAAGGTGTGGCAGACAACACCCGCAAAAGCCACCTTCTGGCCTGACAGAACAGTAAAAATGATTTTGATGTTAGACAAAAGCCAGCAAAGACTACAAAGACACCACAGAATTTCTCCGTAGCACTCTGAACAAGCAAGTGTGTGTGTCAGAGAAATGGAAGGAGCTTTAGCATCTATTCCAAGAAGCGCCCGACATGTTGTAAATGAATAAGTAAATGAGCAAATGAATGAATGCAAGCCGCACTGAGACAGCCGGAGGAATCTTTCTCTCCTGAAACATGGCTTGTTTTGTTTTTCATTTAATTAATTTTGAGCCAGTTTCCACTTAGATTACCTTCTAAGCCTCCTCGCTGTCTCCCGACATACTCTGAACCAGTCGATATGTCCTAGACTCATTCAGCAAACACAAATGGAACAGGCTTGACAATTTCCCAAGAAACCGTCCCCGTCCTGGAAGGTCAGATTGGAGGAGAGACGGGGAATTCATGAACCTTTTAGCCTCTTGCCTCTGTGTTGCTTGAGATGTTGCCATAGACTCCTATTGCTTTTCCTATTTAATTTTTCAAAAACAAATATAACAAAAAATTTCTCAGGAAGTGAAAAATGAAGCTGACGATATGAAAAACAGCTTTGGACCAACTCCTTGTTGTCCGTTTTCTCATTGCCAAATCATGTCACGGCCTCCATCATTCACAAGGCTGGAGGAATTATAGCCCTAGCGTCTCTTGAGCACTTGGCTTGGGCAGCTGGGGGGAGCTGCAGGGACGCCCCAGCTGGGGTGTGAGCTCCTCACACTGTACATGCGGAGGGTCCCAGGGGTAAGGGTGGGGAGGACAAGACTTGAGTGATATTCCCCGCATCATTTATGCTGATTTTTAAAATTGTTCAGTTTCAGAGGCAAGGAAAAGATCTGGAAAAAGTTAAGCAGCGACTAATAGAGATTGCTAATCACGTTGACAAGGTAAGTTCCTTTTCGGGTAATTAAGCCACTCAGATCCTGAAATGTTTGGAAGTGGTGTGGGGGGAATTAAGTGCCGGAACAGGGAGACCTAGATCCTGCCTCTGGGTTCTGCAAGGGTGCTGGGAGGGCCGCAGGCTCTGAGCAGGTCCTGCATAGACTCAGAGATACCAGCCCGAGGTAGAATGAACTGCAGTAGCCAGAGGGACTCAGCGTCCTCTGGGGATTCTTCTGACCAGGGAGAATGCCAGCCTATGGGGACCTCAGACTCCCAGCGACACAGAACCCCCACTGGGCCTTTGAGAACCTCCAAGTTGGGCCACCTCCTTGGTCTTCCGTGATGGCCTGCGGCCCCCGGGGTGGGCTCGCTCACGGAGGAAACCACTTCCCACCTTGTCAAGGAGCACGGAAACTGACTTGCAGCTCATTTGGCTTGTGGCTTCAGAGGCCTCAGTCCAAGGTCTTCCGGCTCAGTTGATGTGGCCTGAGGCCAGGCAGAAAGGAAGCGATGGAGCAAGGTTGCCCACCTTGTAGAGGCAGAAAGAGGTGGGGCAGGCGGAAGGACAAGGACATGCTTCCAAGTCACGCGCTGTGGCCTTCTTCCTCCAACGACGTCCCACTGATGACTCACACCACCTAGTATTAACCCATCCAAGGGCTCATGGTTCACCAGGTCAGATCTCTGTGCGCCGATCATGTTTCAATGATTGATCCAGCTGGGGACCAAGCTTTCGACACAGGAGCCTTGGAGAACACTTGGTGCGTAACCATAGCAACCAGCCATTGAGAACAAGTCAAATTCCCCACTGCTTTTACCAATATGATTTCATGGCTGGAAGAGTCTCTGGAATCTGGTCCGTCCCGGGGGAATTTGCTCACGACCTTCTGCTTTCCACCTGCTGCCAAGGAAGGTGACGTCATCTACCTGAAGCACCAGTCATCCAGGGACATGGTTGTGTCCAGAGCCTGGGCTGCTGGGGGCTAACGGCCGTCCACCTGAAGCAGGGCTCACTAGTCACACACTGGTGCTGGTGGGGGGGCCACAGGGGACTGCAGGTTGGGAGAGACGTGAGAGTGCAAGGTGGAAGGTGAGCACATGCTCAGAGCAGGCGTCGGCTCCGCAGCAGGCAGGGGCGGGCCCGGCCTGCAGCCCACATGTCTGGACGCAGTAAACAGCTCTCAGAGGTGAAAGGGTAGGGAAACACATGTACGCTTATCAGTGTGCCATCAATGTGCGTGTCTGCGCATGCAATGTGTGTTCTCATGCACGTGTGCACACGTGTCGGTGCGCATGTGTGCATGTGTGATTGTGAATACACATGCAGCTAGGGCAGGGGCTGGCGGGTTGGGACACAGACCGCCCAAGGCCAGATGTCCCATGAAGTCGCATGGGTTTTATTCAACAGCCAGCTGAGAGCCAGGCACGTGTTTCTAGTCAGGAAAGAGACTCGGGATTATGCAGAGGTGTCTCTGCAGTGTGGGGGAGGGGCGCAGTGACATTAGGACTGGAACTTTTGGGAGATGGAAGACAAGAGGATCCAAGTTCAAGGTCATCCTCCGCTACATAACAAGCCTAAAACCAGCCTGGGATGAAAAAAAAATCTGAATCATAGCCCAGGATGGTCGTGAGAGTCCTTGGGGGACCTCTGTTTCTGAGACCTGATCTGATGGGCCCCTCGAAAAGAAGGGTTCCCCCTAGACCGAGACATGTTGGAGGTTCTGCCAGAAGCGTAGAAATGTCCACGACCTAAGCTCAGCGCCCAGGCCACGCTCATGCTAAGGCGAGTCGGAGGCTTGTCTCAAAATCTCTCTTGCTACCCTTGAGCTGTGTCAAAGAAGCCAAAGGAAAGGAAGGACTACATCAAAACCAAGCCAGAAATGCCAAAACTTCATCTTCACAAGCGACGCGCTTGTGCCTCAGCACGTATGTGCCTTTACATTTTATTCTGAATTCTATATCGCTTTATTTGCAACACTGAAAATGAGGGGGGTTGGTTAATCGCCTGCACTGGTAATTAAAGACTATCATGCCTGTAAAAGTCCTGACAGCCCAGTGAGATGTACCAGCCCGGATCCAGGGCAGGCAGAGCGTGGAGCACACGGACACATCTAGGCCCCAGTGTCTCTGTTGCGCAGATCCTGCAGGGAAGGTAGGAGTGGGAGGCGGGGGGAGACATCCTGTCTCTTTGGGTAGTTCTGTCTGTCTGCTAACGGATGGCTCCAAGCTATGTTAAATACTCCAAAAAGTTCAGTTTTGTAGCTTTATTTGTGGGAGACTTTCAGTCCCTGAACCATTGACTGTCCCAATGAATACTTCCTCATGTGCTGGCTGGTCTAAATTGGTAGCTACTTGACCTCACTGGCTTGAGAGAGACACCCTGGGCTAGAAGGCAGAGAGGCGACTTGGTGACAAAAGCGACATTCTGAAATGTTTAGGAAATCCCCCGTCACGGAAACTGAAGGCGAGTCTGGCACTCACGCTTCGGGGTGATAATTAGCCATGAGGTATTCTCCCTGGGTGCTGAGAAGACCCCAGCAGGGCCACCAGCGTGTGTGCCAGGGATGAGGTGACCTGGGGGCTGAAGTTTTGCCTGCTGGGCACATCGCTCCTGCCCATCCTTCTTCAACGGAGAGATGGCACCGGATGTGAATCCAGTAAGACCGAGCTCGGTGGCCATCTTCCAAAAGGACTCACTGAATTTCTCCAAACCCAGCCACTCGCTCGCACGAGCATCTTCTCTCTTTGCTCCTCCCCCGTCCAGTTGTCTGAGGGCTCACTGTTCCTCTTTGCACCCCAGGGAATCCCACCCCCTCGCTTCAGATCCCCCCTCCTCTCGCCAGCAAACCTCTCCCAGCTCAGCGGGACACTATCGGAGTTAACTATCGTCGTGGTTTGCCCCACGCTGTAAGCCTGGAGGTGACCTCTGAGCAGTTGAGTGAGGGCGAGGGCATTCTCGTCTCCGCTCTCGGCTTGTGCCAAGTCTAGCCCACAGGCAGAGCCACGCAAATATTTGTGGCTGTTGTATAAACACGGCAGTCACTCAGCCGATCTCTGACTGTGTCCACACATCTTCTGGATTCCTATGCTATGCGGGCAGCTGCCAAGCTATGTTTGTCTTGCACGGCCCGTAGCTGCTGCCAGGGCCTTCGCACAAGGATGGCAGTGTCGCCTAATGGCTCAGATCACGACAGCAGAGTCAGCCTGTGTGCCCGTCCAGCGTGCAGTGGTTACTTGGGTAACACTTCCGGCCCCTCCAATCTCAGTCTTGACTCTCAAAACAGGAGTAGTGGTTTTGCATAACTCATAAAGCTGCCCTGAGGACTAAGCTAATGTGTGGAAAACGCTTAGCACCAAGTCTGGGATGTGCGAATGATCTTTACATGCTATTGGCCAGACCCCAGTGATCTCGGGACGGATGCTCAGAACCGTATTTGTAGCAGGCAGTGAAAAATTGGAACTGTGGCTTGCTATACACCTGACATATGGCAGTTAACAGTGGCACTCACCTGGAAGAGGGGGGCTGTAGGCTGTAGTCTTCCAAGTCTGCAATCTGGGCTGGGCTGTGATTCGAGCGGACTCATAGGTTGCAATGCAAACCCTTTCACCAGGGAGAAGCCGCCCCATTACTATGCTACAGAACCAGTGCTGAGACTCAGCGGCAAGCCAGGCTGGGGAGGGGGGTCTTAGCTCCCAGCTTCTACTCTACACATCTGGGAAAGCAGCGCCCCTTTGTCAGAAGACACCCCTCGAGGCCACACGGTATCTGGCCCCTGGGCCACGGCTGAGCAAGCTGGCCTAGGCAGCTTCGTTGAGCCTTTCTGCTTTCTGACCGCCTGTGACCCGTGTATGTGACACAGCTGAGCATAACATCTCGAAGGGCTCAGCACGTGCACACAGCATTCAGAGCACCCCAGAACTCAGTGTTGCCCTGAGAGCCGGGGCGGGAGCTTGCGAGCAGATGCCACAGGTCAAGCAGTGATTAGAAACACATTGCTGGGCTGCATGTGGCTCGGGGAACTGCCTTATTAATGTCATATTGTCCTTGTTATCTCTTTGAAACCAACTTGGATCACAGCAATCAGAGGCGCCTATGGCGTCATCTACACTCTGGTCAAGTTCTTGGAGTTCTTCGACTGACCCAATGCCCCCATGTAGCTCTGGGGACCAGTAAGGGAAAGGACGAGATGCCTCACATGGTTAGAATCTGGGGTCAGACGCTCAGCCTCGGGAAGGTCCTCCTGCTTCATGTCACAGCATTGGAATGGTGCTTAGCGCGCAAATACAGAGCACGTGTGATTTCTGTTACTTGTTGCCCAGATGTTTCTAGAAACTGAGAGGATCTGGAGTTGGGCCACTTTTTTTCCTCCTTGTCTACCTGTCTTAGAAGACGACCGTCTCTTTCCATCCCACCTTGCGTATCGCTGGCATCAAAAGATCTATAGGCCGCCAGTGACCCTTGTCCTCAGCTCCTCGGCTGTGACACAGAGCCATCTGTGAGACCGTGGGAAAGAGGAGTAACGGAGAGTTCCTTCCTCTAGGCCGAACATTCATGCTGCTCATCTCCGCTTATCCGAAGCAAACTGTCCTTGCAGAGTTAGAAAAGTTGCCCCGATCCTGCGGATCGTGCAGTGTAGGCTGACGTCATTACCACGGACAGTCGGCAGAGTTCAGCGCGTGCCTGAAGCTTCTCTCTCAAGCTCCTGTCGAGGGATGTGGTCAGGCACATCTGGTCGCAGCGGTGCTGAGCTACCTTCTCGTGGGGAGAAGCACCGTCACAAAGCTCTCAAGGACGTCAGGCGTCCCTCTGGGTCCTGTTTGACATGCGCACTAAAGGGTCCAGGAGTGGGGGAGAGCACTGGGAGAAAGGGAGGGGGAAGGAAAGGAAAAAGGGGGGAGGGAGCAAGGGGATCCAGGGAGGGGTGGAGGGAGGGAGAGGAATGGGGTACTTATCAACTTTGTATGAGTGGAAGAAATAAATAAATAAATAACTCTCAAGGAGTCTCTATGCCTCTGTCCCTCATCTAATTCAGCCACCGATGGTAGGGACCAAACATGATATTGTCAGCCAAGGCTGAGCCTTTACTGTGAAATTAATAGGTTCATTTTCAGTTCCTCTTGGGCAAAACATTTTGTTTGAAATGAACAAATTATTATGCTTGGCCGGAGTGTCTGAAAGATCTTACTTTCCTCTTTTTTTTCCAGTCGCTATTGATTGGCAGTGTTCAGCTGTAACCCAGATCTCCAGGCACATTTCAGCCAGAGTCCCATGAAATGTGTGCTTCCTTACAAATGGGGCAGACAGGAGGGAAAGGCTAATAATTTTGCATCTAATTGGTCAACAGTGGAAAGTCTCTTTTAACATACCGCTGTGCATTGGACGTTGCGAACAGTCCTCAAATTCTTCTGCCAGGGGAGCAAAGCTTACAGGGACAGGTTCTTGAGTGGTGTCCATCAGCTTCCTGCCATGAGACTGTACCAGGCGTCGTTTCAAGCCCTCACTCATGTAATCCCCAAGGGTGTCCCTTTCCTCAGTTTTATAGACCCCTGAACATCCGCATCGTGCTGGTAGGCGTGGAGGTGTGGAATGACGTGGACAAGTGCTCTATCAGCCAGGACCCGTTCTCTAGCCTCCACGAATTCCTGGACTGGAGGAAGCTGAAGCTTCTGCCTCGCAAATCCCATGACAACGCGCAGCTCATCAGGTAAGTGGTTCGTGTCCCCGGTTCACGAAATAGTGCCGTGTGCACGCGCTTTCCTCAGCAGTGCCTGAGCAGCCCCTGAGCTGCACAGATGGCGCTTTACTCTCAACAAGAGAGTGGATGGGGGGTGGAGGGAGTAGCACATCCCTCTGGAATTACGAGTCTCTTAGAGAGTCCCTGGGGATGCTTGGGACACCTTCAGAACCCTCATTTCCTTTTCCCATTGCCTGGATGTCTTCCTCTTGCAGTTGAGTGTGTTTAAGGTCTTGCTCCCTTTTCTTTTTTTGAAGATTAAGGTAGAGTTTATTAAAGGAGAGAAAGAACAGAACTCGCGGACTCCAGATATGGAATCCCTGAGGGGCAAGGAGCTGGAAAAGAACTCACAGACTCCAGACATGAGTGCCATGAGGGACAGGAGCCTTTGCTTCCTCTTACCATTAATGAGAAATATGTTTACTTAAGGCCCAATAAAGGTCATCAGGCGCCTAGGGAATTCTAGGTCCTTCCTCCTCGGCTAAAGGGGTTCTCTCTGGCTCACTAGGTCAGCAAGTGACATTTGCATACATTAACCGTGGGCTCTTCCTCTGTTCAGTACATGCAAAACACCTGCTAGGAACCAGGTAGGGACTTTGAACCTAATGGTGACTAATACTTCAGATTCCCCACTCCGAAGAGTTACCCATCTACCATCACAGAAAACAGGCAAGTAAGACCTGTCACTGTCTGGAAAGCGTGATCACTGTCAGAAGTGTCGAGAGAAAGAAAGCAGAGTCCTCAGTCGCCTGTGGACCATGTGCTTCTGGCGAGCAGCGGAGATACCTTCATATGGAACAGAAAAGATCTCCTGATGGCTGAGTTGGTGTGAAGCACGTATTTCCCAAGGCAGCGCGTGTTTGTTTCGATTTTGGGACAGTTTATGGTGTAGCGCTTTTATTCTCTATGACTTACATCACCAAAGCAAAACCTTCAGACACAGAGACGGTCACAGGCAGGTCAGCTCTAGTTTGTCCATATTTATGCGAAAAGCAACGCTGCCCCATCCGCGCTGTGGAAGAGCCCACCTCCGCTCCCAGGACGCGCACATCCTCCGCTCCCAGGACGCACACACCCTCCGCTCCCAGGACGCGCACATCCTCGGTCATTTACTTTGACCTGCTCTACAAGCTTTCTCCAACCCCTGGATGTGTGTGGCAATCTCGTATTTCATGCATTAATTAGTCCTGAACTATTAGAAGATGGCTTGTACACTTGCATGTTTTGTTTTTATTTTTTTCCATCAGTGGAATCTATCCAGCAGCAACATCTGGAAATAAATGAGCATCTTATTTGCCTTCTTATTCAGATGCATATATGGCTACAGCTTTACATGTGGTCTACAAGTTGTAAATATTCAGGCTAAAATGCTGCTGCTGGAAATAAGGGTCGATAGTTGGCACCCCATATTGGAGGGTTTTACACCCATGGACCCAAGCAATTTCAGGCCAAAGAATATTTGGAGAAAATTAAAATATATCTGTATTAAGTATGTACTGATTTTTATCCTTATCATTACTCCCTAAAGAATATATTCTTTCAGCTGTTTACATAGTACTTATATTGCATCAGCTGCATCGATAATGTAGAGATGATTTAACATATATGAGAGAAGTCTACAAGTTATATGTGTATACCGTGCCATTTACAATATACATCTTGAGTATGTGTGCCTTTTGATGTATCCAAAGTGTCCTAAAATTGATCTCCCATGGATAATGAAAGTTTACTGTGGTAGAATGAATGAGCAGTAGGTACATAGATATATGATTGATAGATAGATAGATAGATAGATAGATAGATAGATAGATAGATAGATGATGTCACATAGACTGATATAGATACATAGATGATAGCTAGCTGATACATATTTTCATATTTATACACTTTTGCAGTTATCCTTCTTTTTCATTCAAGCAACAAGTTAAAGGGAGAAAGACGCTAATTATTTGACTTATGGTTCCAGAAAGGATGTAGTCATTTATGGTGGGAATCCATAACAGAAGGCAGAAGCAGGAGGCTGGCTTAAGTCATCACGGTCATGAGGGGGCAGGGAGACAAGGAGTGTGAGAGGAAGCAGGCTGAGCCACCAAACCTCAAGACCCACCCCTATAATGTGCCTTTCCCCAGCAAGGCTCTGTCTCTTAAATAATCTTCTCAAACATTAACACCAGCCAAGAATTCAAGCGCATAAAGAAGCCTGTGGGTAGCAACTCATATTCAAACTATGACACATATATAAATACATAGACAGACGTGTAAATGTATAGATGTATATATACATAGATACATGATATATAAAGAAGGACATGATGAGACATAAAAATGATAAGTGCTTTTGCACATTCATTTTGAATAATTAACACAGCTATCATATCTAACTTTCAGACCATCAGTGTATTGCCCGTGTATTTACATGATTGGCATAGCATGAGTAAAGTCACTTGCTTTACAGAAGTCCAAAGAAAGTAGTATACATTTTTAGTGCTCGAGGTTGAATTTAACAGCCTCTGCATGAAACAAACAATTCATAATCAAGGTTCCAGGCCAGAGGAAGCCTGTATGGGTGACACAAAATCCCCTTCCAGAAGCTTCCTCCCTGGCCTTCCTCCCAAGGCCTTTGGAGTGTTTGCTTATTCCATGCTCGCTCTCAGGGAGTCATCGCTTTCATGCCGATTTCAATTTTACAAGCCACATTTGCAGACATGGGAGGACTGTGAGTCTGGGAGAATGATTATGAGCTCCCCAGGACCGCCAATGTCAGCTGCAGCAGGAAATCTCCCAAGCCTCCTCCTGTGTTTCCTTTAGCAAACAGCGCTTCCCAGTGAATTCCCAGTAACTTCTCAGCCTTTCCTTCACAAAGCACTGGTGCGAAGGACTAGCTCCCTGCTGTCCACAGGACACAGGCTGGCTGTAACTCGCAAACATAAAGCCGTAGCTGTTTGCTGTGTGAGAATCACAGGACCATCATGCAAATGGAAGAATAAAATGTAAATGAAAAAGATAGAAGTCCCAAGTAGATATTACACCACCATCTTCTCTCCATCACCCCCCACACTACGGCTCTTTCATTGAATATTCTGTTGCGGGCACATCCCACAGAATTGAAATCCGTGAAATCTGACTCTAAAGAAAGCTCTCCTTTTTGTTTCCTAGTGGGGTTTATTTCCAAGGAACCACCATCGGCATGGCGCCCATCATGAGCATGTGCACTGCGGAGCAGTCTGGGGGAGTCGTCATGGTAAGCCAAGATGCCAAGAGCTGGCTTCCCTGTCTAATGTTTCCCCAGCAAATCCCTGTTCTTGCCAGACCTCGTGAAGTCAGGTCCTTCCTGGCGTGCCTTTAGAGGTAGCCGGGCTCCAACCCTGCCCAGCTTTATGATTTTATTTTCCCGCATTCGGGGAAATGTTAAAAACCAAATCGCACCCAGGAGAGACAAACGTGCAGAAAGAGCCTTCGGAGGCCACTGCCCCTTGTCTGAAGAAATGTCTCAACCAGAGATACTGGTCAAAGGATTCTACCCTGGGCGCTCCTCTCAGTATCGGGACAAGCCAGGGCACCAGGGTGACCCTTGGCCTCAGCTCTCCTGAACAGACCACGGCTCTCTGACTATTACTATGGAAATGATTTCCTGATGGTTTTGCCGCGGAGCCCAATAGCTAGAGGTTTGAGGTTTTTCGCTACGTACCACTGCAAATGCTTTACATACTGTCTGGCCAGGGTACAATTTGCCTTTACGATAACCTTATTCTTGGAAGGCAGAGGCGCAGGGTTGCTGCTTCGCAAGGGTAATTGTCACATAAGGGCTGTATATGTTTGTGAAAGGAAATGCAGAAGGAAGAATATTTAAAATTTCTTCTAAGTTTACAAGGATGGGAGCTTGGATACAGAGTGACCTCTAGCTCTTCTGAGTGTTCTAGAAGGAGTCTCACCCAGCTCTGCCCCGTCCTGGCTCTCGGACACATAGCACCCTATCTGAGAGCCTGTTTGATCCAGCACACTCGAAGCCATAACCGCCCCCACCTTCTCCCAGCCGTCTGAGTGGAAGGAGTTATATTCCGCTGA
This sequence comes from Typhlomys cinereus, assembly GCA_023101885.1. NCBI lineage: Eukaryota > Metazoa > Chordata > Mammalia > Rodentia > Platacanthomyidae > Typhlomys > Typhlomys cinereus. The sequence continues at coordinate 3,183,034 of JALPQD010000195.1, forward strand.
CTCTTATTTTTTTCCGCATACTGTCTAATCTAATCTTCCCAGCGACTGTATATAAACATTTTCCTCCGGTCTGGGTGCAGAGGTGGGTAATTTCTGCAGAGGCGCACCTCGTGGGTAGCCTGAGTGGAGATCCTGCACCCCCTCTCTGGATTGCCGTTTTGAACGCACTCCTCTCGGCTTTCCTTTGAACATGGAAGCCCTGTAGGTGATCTCCACCATGGAAGTCACTGGAAAGTTTGGGTTTTGCTGGTGCCAGGTTAATTTCAAGTCAGATCACAACCGCACTTTTACAGAACAGACTATAAAGTTTTAAGAGGGAATAATTTTCAGTTTCATGGTTCTATGGTTAGCTGCTACTGACTCCGCCACTTAAAACCGGCATAAATATGTTTCAGGGAGCTGAAACTGAATTCTTCAGCAGGTCTTGTCATAGTGCAGTGCCAAAGCCAACCTGGGTCCCACACAGCAATGTTAAGTGACTCTCGTCACCTAGGTTTTCTTACTCTATGTCTATAGAAGCATTTTGTCAAGATACTTCCTTTAAAAATTACACAAGGAAGCCTGATATATGTTTTTAGATATGAAAGTGAATGAGACGAAAGAGACTCAAACTATGTTTTGTGCCATGAGATCCAAGTTCAATATCAAGAATATGTTTCACCAGTTAGAAAGCAGCTAACATCATCTTTACCCACACACCTTGCTTGTTCTACAGAGAAATATCCAGCAGAGTGAAAATTCCGTACAGCATTTTTAACATCGATAAAATTCATGAGCCCAGAAAAGCCAATATCCCAACCAGACTTAAAACTTGTATACTAACTTTAGCTACTGTACTTCTAGAGCTGAATTTGTGGGTGTTGTTTATGACCATGTCTTCCTCACGGAGCTAAAAACAGAAAATATTTGGCACTAAGACAAAAAAATCTTCATAAAATTAAAGTGGATTTCTAGTCCTATTTCACCATTTTCTTTGTGATAGAGCTAATCATTTAATTTTAGTAACAAAACATCATGCCTTTATATCCAACTAACCTAAAAAAATTAATCTTGACTTGACCATGCTACCATAAATAGAAAGATTACGTTCTTCCTCATTATAAACATAAGCTGTTTACCGGTGTCTCTTAAGAGATAGTCTGCTTATAATCACTGATGTATGGAAGAATGTAAAATAACTTGGCAATTAAAAACAAAACTGTGATATTCCATGAAACAGAAGACTCGGGTCCCAGAGTGTTCCTTAAGGATGAATTCCTTGAATTTTGTGCCAGAGCTAAATGCAGCCCTCCACATCAGCCACATTCCCTCCACCCACGTGTTATGCTTAAGAATTGATTTCCTGAAGCATATTTGTAATGCTTCCTGCCACAGGAAACTGTGAAACTTAAACAAAGTCATTGATTAGGAATTTCAACCGTTCTAAGAATAACTTGTTTTCTTGGACCCAGGACTAGTGAAGAGCTCCCTGGCCTTCTGGATGCCGCCAATCAAATCAGTAGATCTCACGTGAATGCACCTTACTCCAGAGTCCGCAGGGAGACTGTGGATACCAGAGACGGTGCTGTCTCTAAACCACTCAGTATCACACCGCCTCCTGATGTCTTTGGGAAAATCCCTCATCTATTTCCTATATTCAAGCAAGATGCTTCTTTGCTTCAGACTGTGAAACCTTTTCCAAAGCTCCTTTCATGATCACAATTTCCACAAGTCACATCTACCACCTAACCAGTATTAGATCAAGTTAAATAACAGTGATAATCTCAAGAGTCTACTTGACCCAATCTGTTAAATTAGGGGTGGTTCACCAGTGCCTGTGTAGTAGAGAAGCCCCCTAATACAACCAAGCCAAAGACTAGTGAACCCCAGGTTGCTCCAGCAGAGAAATCCACTTCCAGAGTCCACCAGCCACATGAAGAGTCACCAACCAGGAGCCCCGACTAGATCATCCTCTTCAATCAGTAATTCTTCCAACTGATTATGCCAGGTGGTCAGCTGTTCTTGAGAACTGTCAAGAACTTTCCCAGAACCAACCCCCCTGCCCAGTAGACAAGGAAGTGACAATCAAGTCAGTAGGTCTCACGTGAATGCACCTTACTCCAGAGTCCGCAGGGAGAGTGTGGATACCAGAGACGGTGCTGTCTCTAAGCCACTCAGTGTCAAGTTATCGTGACCGCCCAGGATTGATTTAGAATGTCAAGAAGCATCCTTCAGTCAGAAAGAACAAATGTTTCTGTCAGGAGGATCAACCTGTCACTTTACTCAGTGGTATTTTGAGAGCATTGAAAGATGCAAGACAGAGATGACCAGAGATTCTTCCACATGTATATGCAATACATATCCCTCAGCAGAAGAACCCCCAAGCAGACTTAGTAATCTAAATCCTTTTCTAAGTTCAAGGAGAATAACGGGGGTCTCTATCACCTTCGTGGGGAGCTCAGTTAAGTGTTCCTGAGTATCAGGAGAAGGGACGAGGGAGAACACTAGCCGAGCGGATGTGAATGGTGTGTCTGTTGTCTTGTGTTTTCTTTGAGGACCATTCAGACAGCCCCCTTGGTGCCGCCGTGACCCTGGCGCACGAGCTGGGCCACAATTTCGGGATGAACCATGACACTCTGGAGAGAGGCTGCAGCTGCGGAACGGCTGCCGATAAAGGCGGCTGCATCATGAACCCTTCTACCGGGCAAGTACCAGGCTTCCGTGCTGCGGGGGATAATTGTGTGCGGCTTGGAATGTGTGCAGAGCAACAGGCAGACAAAAGTAGAAGCGCTCCCCCTGGTTTTCTGGTCAGAGTATATCCATGGGCACTTCTAAAGAGACTTCTCCCCAGGTAGCAAAAGGGACTGCATGTCCTAAGAAGTCACAGTGTCCACCTTGCAATGCCCTATGACTGCGGGCTGACCTGTGCGTGGAAGCAGTGGGGACAGATGCTGTGTTTGTTTAGAAATCACAAAGGAACCTACGATCCTAGCACATGCTTCTGATTTGAATATCCAGCTGGAACTCACAGTGGCTGAAGAATCCATCCCTGAGACAACATTGCCCATCCGACATGCTGAGTCAGGGTGTGTGACGTGTCTTCAAAGGTCACTTGTCCAAAGGGCGTTTTTCCCCTCATGGGGGGGGGTGACTGCAGCCACCCTGTCTGTCCTCACCAACTCACCTCACCACACCTTGAGGGTTTGGTCGGAATGGCCTTCCGCACACTAGCTTGTTCCCTTTGTTGACTCCTTTGGAGATTACAGACTCAGTTCAGAAAAGTAGTCAGCCCTGCTCTTGAACTAAGGACAGATGCCGAGTCTTACTTTACACTCTAACAGCCCATTCCAAACTGGAGGGTAGGCTGGCTTAAGAAGGACCTCATAAGAAGGAGGGCACATGCCGGCTGCAGAATCGTCTCCCTGTTGAATCCCGAGTCAACCATACAAATTGCTTCTTTTGTAGAAATATTCCAGCCAAATTTCTTCTCTGGGATGCTGAAAGGCCACATTGCAAACATTTGTGTCTTGGCTGAAGGTCCCATGACAGCTTCTGGGAAGCCTTGCTGACAAGGGCCAGCACAGAGTGGGGACCCCAACCCCAGAGGGATGAGCGTCCCCAAAGGGGCGGGAGGCTGTTGAAGAATGGGGGGGTCATAATTTTGTAAAAACCACAGCCCACCAGGTACCCCTGCAACGAAGAATGGACAGAATTCACAACCCACACAGGGCAGCGTGAGTCATCTGTGAGATGCTTTGTCCCAGCAAGCTCCAAGCCTCCCGTGGGCTCCAAGCCTCCCGTGAGCTCCAAGCCTCCCATGGGCTCCAAGCCTCCCGTGGGCTCCAAGTCCTCAGTGGGCTCCAAGCCTCCCGTGGGCTCCAAGCCTCCCGTGGGCTCCAAGCCCTCAGTGGGCTCCAAGCCCTCAGTGGGCTCCAAGCCTCCCGTGGGCTCCAAGCCCTCAGTGGGCTCCAAGCCCTCAGTGGGCTCCAAGCCTTCAGTGGGCTCCAAGCCTCCCGTGGGCTCCAAGTCCTCAGTGGGCTCCAAGCCCTCAGTGGGCTCCAAGCCTCCCGTGTGCTCCAAGCCTTCCGTGGGCTCCAAGTCCTCAGTGGGCTCCACGTCCTCAGTGGGCTCCAAGCCTTCCCTGGGCTCCAAGCCTCCCGTGGGCTCCAAGCCTCCCGTGGGCTCCAAGCCTCCCGTGGGCTCCAAGCCCTCAGTGGGCTCCAAGCCTTCAGTGGGCTCCAAGCCTCCCGTGGGCTCCAAGCCTTCAGTGGGCTCCAAGCCTTCAGGCACCTCCTTTGCTCAGGAGCACAAGTCAATAGAGTCACCACAGCCTTTTTGAGGATGTCGCTATCCAGGTCTGTGACAGCAGAAACCACGGGCCTGCACGTGCTCAAGGTGAAAACAGTTTAGAGCAACCCCAGCAGGAGGCGAAATACCAGCGCGTTTAGGTTTAGTGCTAGGAACGCCACTCAGCACAAAAACATAAACCTTTGCAATTGTTTTCTTGTAATCCAATCACGCACTTATTGAGCATAAATTTCATGGGAATGAGCATCATGTTGCAATGTCAAATAGTGGGGCACACCTACGAGATACTGAGAAATGGAACGCTCCGAAGGGAAGGCCAGTTACCCTGAAAGGCAGCATGTGCTCTTTGTACAAATTCAAAGTCTCGTGAGCAGAGGCAAGAAATCCAGTTGGAGATTTCGGCAGAGGAGCTTCTTAGGGTGTGGCGCTGGCCTGCAGCATCCTGGAGCCCAGCATAGAGTCATCTTCTCTGGGCCACTCTGAGTGGCTTCTTGGCGTGAGTGCAGGGAAGTCAGGCTGCAAAGGAGGGTCTTTGTGTGTCTCGTTCCTAGTGACCTCATCCAGTGGCCACAGAAGAGGTACTCACGATCCAGCCCCATGATTACCCCCGGGGATGCTAATGCATTCGCCACACGCCTCCAGAAGGAGTCCCCTGGGACGGGCAAAACCCTGCTCTCCGTCAATACTGCTAATGCTCTTTAATTTTTGATCCAGAAGCATATGGAAGAGTACAGTCTAGAGTGGGAGCGCCGGGTCGGGGTGAAGAGGCCCAGCTGCCCCAATTCTGACCCAACCGTTCTTAGTCATCAGGCAGATGAGCAGCCTGCTCCCCTGTGTGCCTCGTTAGGAAAACGCGTGAGTCAGCCGCCCCACCCGTCCATCCTTCCTGCCTCCCCTCCATCCACCCACCCACCCACTTATCTGCTCACATATTGAACACACATGTCTGCCTCTGCGCTCATTCATTGTTAGGAGGAATGTTTAGGGCGGAGGAAGACCCTACAGTCCTAAAGACTGCACGCTCTCAGGCCCCTGGAGGCTTGGTTCCTTCTTCCTCACGGGCAGGCGTCCACTGCGGCACTGAACAATGCGAGCCAAAATTATCCTGCGATGTTTGAACGCCTCTGTAGAAATGGTATTGTTAAGTGCTGAGCAAAACACTAAGGAGGCCTTATTCCCCTCACCAGGAGTTTTCTAACAGCCGCTCTTTGATTTATACCTTATTAGCAATTCCTGAGCTTTCTCTTTGCTGAGTTTGTGCTTTTTGCATAAATCTCTTTCTATTTGGCTCTCATTTATGATCCCACATTCCCATCCAGAGAGTGGTGTTTTTAATTTTCTTAGATGGAAAGCAACTTCCTAAGCAAGCGGGTGAATTAATCACTAAAGTCCACAGTGGGCCCTCACCACCCCCCCCTCCACCATCCATCCTCCAGGGTGGAATTTCCCAGGCTGCTCCAGCATTATCTCAAAGTGGTGGTTCCCTTACCTCATGGGGTCCCTGAGACAGGGAGGGCCAGGGGAGGATGGATGAGATGAGATCATGTGTCTTTGTAAGTTATAAATCACTCGTCAAAGGCCGGCGTGTTAGTATTGTTTAGTTCACCGGGACGCTGGCCGGCAGCAGATGGCTTTTTTCAGAGTTCTTCCTCGCTTCCTTGCTCTGGCACCACGATGCCGTCACCCGGCAACATGTCCCGCCCGTTGTTCGGTCCAAACACAGCTTCCTCTGCCTTCTTCCTCCAGCTGCTGATTTACCCCATGGGTGGCGAGAATTAAAAAGTGTTGGTTAATTGAAGTCTTAGCCCGAGGGAGACTCAGAAAGAGATGAATCAGTAGCGACTTGTGTCTTGAGCACTTGTAATCTTAAGGAAACAAGTGATATGTGGCTTGGGGATATGGTTGGGGATACACTGTGTCCCCAAGTGTATCTGGTTTATTCTTATCAGGGCATTCCAGAATCTTAAGGCTAAAAACACGAACCAACCTCCCACCCCTGACAAATAGGACCCACAAACACAAGTACGGAGCGGAGTCTTGTACAGAATTGGGGGGTCATGACTTGTGTTGCCCACAGCGGGAGTGGCTGCTAGGGATGGGGCTTCGATGACTTGTCTCATTCATTACTAGGAGCTTTTGAGTGTGTGTGTTTTATGTCTTTGGAGAGAGAACATGTAAGACGTGACTTGGAAATTACCTTTTGGCAGATAATGGCATCTAAGGGTTCACGTGGGAGTCTCTCCACAGAGTCTGTCCATTAACGAGCTTCTCGCAAGCCTTGGTGTTCCGAGGCCGAGCGCGCTACATGCACCAGAGTGAGGGAATGTGAGCAGAGCGAGCACTAGAGTTGGCAGACCGTCTGTGTCACTTCTGGCGTGGGTCAAGTCAATGTTCATGCTCCCAAAGCAATGCCGTGGGTTCCTCCAGGGATACAACCATGAACAGGACAGATGCTGTTCAGTTCACCTGCACGGTTGCTGATAAATCACCATCAAATGACTTAAGGGAACAAGGGGTTTATTTTATCTTACTATAGCCAGCTTGGCAGGAGAGCTCACACCACCCCCAGGGCCGAGGGAACTGGCCACACCATCACTGCATAACAACTGAGAGAGGGACGATCCTTACTTGCCAGACCAGCATGTCTGGCCAAGTGTACACAAGGATGCCAACGCTCTTCAACCAACGCTCAGTATTTTATTGATCTGTCCAGGGTCTAGTCCCACCCACCATAGGTTAGGCCCTCCCCATCAGCTAGACAATCTCCTGCAGGTTTGCTCTGGGCTTAACCCAACCACTAATTCTCCACAAATGTGCCCAGAGCTCAAATCCTCAACCGTCAAGTTGACACCTGTGCCTCACTATGACAGATGCTTATCTTGCCACTTTGGAACTTACATTGTAGAGGGAAAAACGATGGAGAAGCCAGCAAACATCAATGTAACAATAACCCGCAGGCCGGAGACTCGAAGCTGGTCAGTGCACTGAGAACACAGGGCCAACGGGTGCTCAGTCATAGAGGGACGTGAACAGAACTCAGAGACATGGAAGAAGGAGGGGCGGAAGGAATGTAAGGGGCTGCAGAGGTCAGGGAGAAGATCAGGAGCTCTTTTTTCTAGGCACAGCTGTTGTGCCCTTGAAGTCAGCAGCTGCGGTGACTTGCACAAGAAGGGCAAAGGTTGGGGCCCCTGGCATCCTGTCATGAAGTGTTGGGGGGGGGTCTTTGGCCACATTCCTCCCTGGAGTTCTGTAAGCAGTTAATGGTTGACAGTACAAGGGTGTATTTTCTTTGGCTGCATTGCACTGGGCAAGGTGTTCCCACTGCTGTAAACAAAACTTCACCTACGGTCGTATAAGTCACCTATGAAACACATTAGGACACACACACACACGCACACACACACCATAGTAGAAGAGAGGCTAGTTAGGAAGAGGATCCATGAGCTTAGAAGGGAAACGAAAGAGCATAAATATGGTCAAAACACATTATGTGCATGTATGAATATGTCATAATGAAAAACATTGTACATAACATATGCCACTAAAACATCTAAAAGCAATAGCGCTGCAGGCAGGAAGGTGCGCTGCAAGGGGGGATTCTAACGGAGGATTGCAGGGAGTAAAAGGGAGAGGGGGGATTAGGAAAGGAGAGCCAGTAAGGGGTCACCCCAGCAGAGGAACACGTGAGCAAGGGCTGAGCTGGCGCAGCCTTGCTGCCTGGGTTTTGGGGATCAAGGGGGTCAATATGCTCAGGGCTGCTAGAAACACTGAAGAGGTCGGGCGCCCATCGAGTCGGCAGCAGCGGGAACATGGTTTTGATCCCCAGAGTCCTGGGACACCATGATAAGTTTTCAGATAAGACAGCGATGCGATCTCAAGACCCTCTCGTGTTTAAGGGGCTTGTGTGGCAGCGGGGATACTGGCGTTTGCCAGGTTTCAAGGCTTCCGTAAAAGAAAAAGTAGGAGCATGCGCATTCCAGCTTTGCTTCAGCATAGCGAGTGGACATGTAGAAAGTGACCCAGGCGGATCCTGCCTTGGTGTGTGAGCCAGGGATTACGTGATACCCCGTGTCCACAGCTCTCTGGCCTTGGGGTGTGCTGGCAACTGCATCACATGGAGCCACGTGTGTCCCAGAACGGCCATGCACATGATCCAAAAGCATAAACTTACTTAAGATACCCAAAATTTTTTTCCCAATTATTTTCTTTGACTGGATTGTTCCATTGTCAAGCATGAATTTTATAGACCAACACGGGTCACACGGTTGGCCCTTCACCAGGGAGTACAATGGACCCTGCGCTTAAGTGCTCCCTTCCCCTCCCTGAAGGAGTCACCTTGGTCTGCACACTGATGCGAAGATCAAAGTTTGGACCTGTTACATTTCTGTTTCACCTGGATCCAGGACTGGCAAGTAGCTCGTAAGAGAGGAATGTGTCCAGGCAGGCACGAAGGAGAGACTGGACGCCCAGGGCGATGGAGATGAAGTAAGTAGAGGAGGGATTCTCCCTGCTCTCCATGGATGCAAGTAATCGACACAAACCGACGTCAGAACTGAGGAAGACCATCAACAGCGATGTCGAACAGCCCTTCTTGAGTGCAGCATCCCTCCCATTGCCCCAAAGGTCGGTATGTTCAACTCGTTGGATCCCATTCCGTTCAGGTCAGGACACAAACATGGTACTGCTTGCTACAGAGCTGTGTGGACATGGGGCACATCTGCATGACCAGTGGCTCCACGTGGCCTCCCGTCAAGTCCAGCCTCAACTGATGACATCAGAGATGACATCAACCTCAGGTACAGGGTCCACAGAAGATAAGGGTCCTTGAGCCAGAAGAAACCACACCTAGCTACTTCCTATTGCCTACCTGCGGCCGGGTCCTTCGGCATAAGCGAGGTGTAGAGATGGGAGGTGCGTTCTTGACTTCAGGGAACTGGCACTGTAGTGAGGAGACAGGCAGCAGATTGGAGAGGGCAAGGTTCCCACAGAAGGTTCTGTGTTCAGTGGATGGTGGAGAATCTCAGAGTTAGACATCTACTCTACTTTGTCTAATCAAGCCTCAGTATCACAGTGCCCCATAAGCACTTCGTTGTGCAGCTCCAGAAGGGACAACGAGCCTTCAGACATAAGCACCATACTCTTTGAGATCAGCAGAACAGCCAGCAAGACTCTTTCTGAGCAGGGAAGCGAGGTTGGGAGGGTGAGAGGGACCAAGAAGACTTCAGGAATGCTGTCCCGTCTTCTGGACTGACCCCCAAAGGATTAAACAGAGGCCTCTGGCCTCTCCTGGAAACCCCCAGTTCATCTCATGTGAAAAGATTTCCCTTTGGAAATGTCTCTGCCAGGGTTTGTATCGCAAGGGAGTGAACTGAACATTGGCTTCCAGCAAAGATTCCCAGGGCTCTGGCTGTAGCAGAGGTCGACAGCACAAAACAGAGATGGGGAGCCCACCCTCAGAAGAACAAACACGCTTTTTGGACAATCAGCAAAGAAGGCGTGATCCTGAAATCCATCCCCTTCTGAACCTTGAGCACCCTTTTGAGATTGTGAAATGCATCAGGCAAAGAGGGATTTCCCAAAATAGAACTATGGGATTACAGAGAATTATTCTCCCCCTATCAGCTCCTTGTTCAAGGGTGACTTGATTCTTCTCCATGAAAAGTTTAATGCAATTTTCACCGCTTTTCACAAAATGTTGAAGAAGACAATGGAAATCTTTATCCCAGGAGAAGAAAACATAAAGAGGATAAGGAGGCAGCTGCTGAATGAGAATGGGACTCCAGGAAGAAGAATCGGAACTGGTCAGAACCAGTGACCCAACCAGTATCCTTTTGGTCAGCTGCATCCTGACAGGACCGTAGGGGAAAACGACCTGGCAGGAGGCATTCTGGGAAAGAGGTCAGGAGGAGGATGTCAGCACACAGCACGGTCTCGTTTACTCGCTGCGTAACCAGATCCTGCTCACTGGAAAAGCAAGGATGTGTCTGCGGTTGATGCACTTTGAACACTAGGTAATATTGTCCCAGACACTGCAGAAGCGTCTCCCTCTCTCAAGCTGGACACAAAGCGAAGGTCAAGCATGGGAAGCCAGATCTTCATAAGCATGACCTCTTGGCTATCTGACCCCCAGGGAGCGTGGCATGGACCCCGCAGGAGGGCGCTGTGCTGTCTTGAGTCAGCAGCCACGTTGGTGAAGAGGATACAAGTCTGTCTGCTTTAAAGATAGAGAAACTGAACTCGGCAAGTCCGACGAACTGCCTCGTTTCAAAGCCACCCAAGCAGAAGCCCCGGGAGCTAAAGGCGAGCCCCCCCAGTAAGTGCGCCACATGGAGGGGCCTGGCCATATGAGGACAAAGGCCTTCTGGGGACAAAGCCGAGTCCCTGTGAACCTCTGGGAGGCAGAGGCAGTCCCACACGAAGTGTTTAGTCCTGAAAATTATGTCACAATAGCAGAGAATCATTTCCTGCCAGGGGCTCTTTAACCCAGCAATTTATTTGTGGAAGGACGTGTTTGAAACCATTAGAGCTAAGGTTCTTCATGGTCTCTCCCCTCCCTTGCACAGATCTTCCTTGGAAGTGGCGCTCAGGCTGTGATGTGATGTCAGCGGTAGCTCCTGGCCCCTCCGCAACCATGATGTAGAAGGAATCTTGTTAAGCTCCACAGGGTCAAATGTTCATGTTTTACTCTGCTGAATTCCCGGTGCTAGAGCAGTGTGGGACTCGATAAGTATTTCCTGGGTGAAAAGATCAATGGACGCACAGGCAGGTGGATATATGGGTGGGCAAATGAGCAGATGATGGATTGATGATAAGAATAAACAGATACGGGTGGGTTGGTGGCTATGAATGGATGGATATGGATTAATAGATGGGTAAGGAGGTGATGGGGTGGGGGTAGATGAGTGGAGAATGGATAAATTGGTGGGGGTGAATAAATGGATAGATGCATGGACAGACGAGTGGATAGATAGATACATGGATGAGCGGATGGATGGATGGATGGATGGATGGATGGATGGATGGATGGATGGATGGATGGATGGATGGGTGGGTGGATGGATGGGTGGATGGATGGGTGGATGGATGGATGAATAATGGATAGATAGATGAATGGATGGATGGACAGATGAGTGGATAGATGGGCAGATTGTATGTATGTATAGGTGGATGGATAATCGAATGGATGGACAGACGAGTGAATGACTGGACTCATGGATATGAATAGATGGATGAAGAATAGATATGGGAGGATGAGTGAATGTGTGGTTGGGTGGGCGAGTAGGTGGGTGGATGGATAGATAAGTATGTGGGTAGACAAATGAATGGATGATGGATTTATAGATATGAATGGATATATGGATAAAGTGGATGACAGATATGGATGGATGGATATGTGAGTGGATGAGTGAATGGACAGGTGGATGGATGAGTCGGTGAGTGGGGGGATATGCAAGTGTATAGATAATGTCCAGATGAGTAGATGAATAGATGGTGGTCATACAACACCATCAGATGGATGACAGTGAGACTTTCTCTCCGTGCTTTCTGCAGTGACTGAGTCTTTGGGGAGAGGCTCTGGAGCAATTGTCTTTTATACTAAACTGAGCACCACAAAATCGCCCTTTTCATTCTTTAGACCCACATCTTTGCACAATGGGCTTATAAGAACTTCCAAGAACAGACATAATACAATAGATAGAAAAACAAAAGGGTCAAGAAAGCCCCAGGACAAGAAGGCAGAGTCTGTTGCTGTCCCTTGTGTACCCCGTGCCCTGTGGGGAGCAAGGAGATCTGTTCTTTCTATACCCCGTGCCCTGCGGGGAGCAAAGGGATGGGAGCTATTTGCTTTCAAAGATGGAGTCTTTCCAGCAGGGCTTCTCCTGCAGGCCTCTGCTTGATCCATGAAGAGCAGGACGAGGAAGGTTAAAAAATGTACAATCCAGCAAAAAAAGACCCATCCCCCTGCTGGACGTCTCCCACCATCCACAGCAGTGTCTTTGCCACAGCCCTGAGGGGCGAGAAGAGAAGACCGAGTCTTGGCCAGAGTCGGTTTCCGCGTGTCAGCGTGAGCTCCTGGCTCCAGGTCCATTTCTTTCGCTGAACTTGGGAATGAACAGGAAGCCTGAGACTGTCCCAGCCTTCCCCAGTGCAGCCCCAGCACACGCTAGTGAGTGTGGCCAGGACCCTCGCGATGCCCGTGCACAGGGCTCGGAGGTCTCTGTCATGCGCGCGTCACCCGGAGACCGCATGAGAAGCGTCTTCCTCTTCCGCCCTTGTGGACTCCATCCCTGTCGCGTGCTGCAGATCTGTCTCTGCGGGGGCAGCCGAAGGGGTCCTGCTACTCAGATGGGGAACCGAGGCATCTGTTCACATCTGTCAGAGTCTCAGGAACCAGCGCATCTCCTCCGATGCACGGTCTCCGAGAAACCAGGGTCCCCTCAGCTCTGGACACTGTGTCCTGACCTCGCCGCCTTGCAGGACTCCGTTCCAGATGAAGCAGCCTCTTGGCACAGAAGCGGAGAGTCCACTGCGGTCACTTCCAGAAGCTTCCCGTGCACCCCTCTACTGACCCCAGGCCAGCTGGCGTCTCTTTATTCAGCTTTCTGGGGAATCACATTTGCACTTTAATTGGTCAGCAGGGAGGAGGAGCAGAGGTCAAAGTTCACGCATTAGCCCTTGAATGATAACGGCCACAGATGGGCCCGGTCTGCCACCCAGGTGCTTGTCGTTAACTGTAAAAATGTCCCAGTGAGGACATTTGGATCTTGCTCCAGCCGTGGCTTATTTTCGCCTTCTGCGTCCATCTGGTGGGCCCACGGGGTCAGTATTTGTCCTCTGCCCTTCTTGCAAGAATGTGAAGATGCTGTGGCTTGGATGTCCCATCCCCTCCATGTTCACCCTCGGGTGACAGAGTGGAACGAGGTCCGCCCCTCCTCCTGCCTCTGGCCTGAACCTCATTAGGGTCGGAACCGCTCACAACCATGCTCAGATGTGTGCGTGTGGCCGGAGCTTGAACTCAGGTGTGCTGGATAAATCCCAAGGCCTAGGCTTTTGTTTCCTACCATACCAAGAACCTCCTGACAGGAGATTCGAGGTGTGCTTGGGACAGAGAGCAACCCCAGGATCCGGCTCAGAGAGCTTCCGGGCACGGGGGTCTGCTGCCTTCTCCATTCATCAGTGATGTTCCTGGACCGGTCCCTTTTGGCTCCTTGCCTGAGGCGCCTCGAGGTCTGCGTTCAAGGTCAGCTCCTGAGGCCAAACGGATGAAGGAGAGGAGCACAGGCCTCCGCTCAGAGCTGCTGCTCGCAGCCGCGGCTCTGAACCCCGGGGCCCTGGTAAAGTACCTCACTTCTTTGCCCTCCCAGTTCCCTTAGCGGCAAAGCAGCCCCGATGCAGTTCCACTCTCAAAGTGTCAGTGAGAAGCATCTCCTAAAACAGTGGCTGTCTGCATTGGTACCCCCAGAGTGAGAGGGGGGAGGAAGTAGACCCTGCTGTGCAGTGACCCCTTTGAGCTGCGAGGCAATCCTGCCAGACTGCTCACCCCCCAGACCAGCCGGCCCGACACAGTGGTCTGCTTGGTTGCACATAATTCTGTGCACAGGGATTAAAGCTCGTATTCACAGGCAGAATGGTAAAGAGACGCAAGATTTTTTTTTTCGACACTGGCCCTAGAATCTCAGATTTTGAAGCTAGATGAGCAAAGATCAGGGCTGTGAGCGCTTGCGTTCTCTCTGTGAGAGGACCTCACGCCTACCTAGGAGGGGAAGACGGCGTTATCGTGGGCCGATTACTAAGAAAGTAGAGCAGGCTGTGCTGTGGGGAACTGCGATTTTTCTTTTTTTACTAGTGTGCGTGTGTGTAGGTGTATACATACAAGACGGACACTTGAGTGTGTGCGCCTGTGGAAGCCCAAGGGCGACATCACGCCTGGATGGCTCTACTTCCTTATTGCTTTGCTCTGGGGTTTCCCAGGCTCCACCTTCCAGGGCCAGAATTGCATTATCAGCCTGGCATTTGTACATGGGATCTGGGAGTCTGAACTCGGGTCCTTTTGTTTGCAAGGCAGAGGCTTTAACACTTAAGCCATCTCCCCAGCCCTGAGTTGTTTTCCAAAAGCCCAGCACCCTAGTTATACAATGAGATTTTGCCAGTCATGAGTATCTATCTGTCTCTGGTAGACTAACACCCAGGATTCCCAGCCAGAGCCTGTCCTTGAGTTCTGCTATCTGGCCATGACTGTGAAGTTGAGCAACAGGAGAATTTGGGGAACCTGCTCTGGTTGATGAGCTTTAGGGGAAGCACGTGGGCGATGCCTCCAGGAACCGAAAACAGGCAGAGGCAGGTCCTGGGAGCCGCTCATGTGTGTGGTCAGCTGGCAGTTGCTTATATCACATTTCTGCCGGCCCGTCCTTAGCACAGGGACGGACTAACTCAGCAGTGGTACTTAAGGACTTGATGGTTCCTTCGCCTTCTGGCCCATGTAGCACTCGGCCTCCTTGTAATTGTGGTTTTACAGATTAAAGACTGCTGCATTTTGGGTGCAGCTGTGATGTATACAAGGCAGCAGCAACCATCTTTCCTGCAAGAACACTGTCATCTCCCGGTGCTACCAGGCTCACCGAGACTTTTGGGGGGGGGGGTTCTCAGTTGAAGCTCCTTTGTCATCCTTAGCGAAGGGCATGATGGACATAGGTGTGAAGCTGAGATTCAGCCTGAGCGACTGGATGAAGCGCCATGCAGATAACCCTCTTCCCAATACCCTTCTGCACCCACCTCATGCCACACACCAGAGTGGAGAGAGAGGCCAGGCCCACTCAGTCGGTGACTTCCGCTGTCAGGAAAATCCAAAACTCCATGTGGTCCTCAAAAAGAAACCAGGGGGAGCCGGTCAGCCACCTGCTTTCCAAGAGCAGTTGTCCCTCTATGCCTATTGTTTTAAAGATGAAACAGGTGTGATTTCCCAACCTGATTCCTGGAGGGCGGGGGGAGGGGGGGGCTTTCCCTGCCTCACTGCTGTGTGGGCACCAAGCTGGGGCAGGGAATCTGAGACCTGCATATGTTTATTAGGGGAGTCACAGGAAACAGCAGCCCCTAAATCCAGCCTGACCCCCCCCCACTCGCGTGGTTTGGCCTGGTGACCCAGTTTCCCAACCAGAAAAGTGGTCTTCTCAGACTACGTCCCAGAGAGCTTTCGCTGAGACAGATAACTCCTGACTTCTGTCAGGGTTGATAAATTGGCTTAGCTGATTCACCCCAAGAATATAGCTATGAAAACGCACAATAGGCTCATTTGAAGAGGAAAAAAAGTCTGAGTGCAGATTTGTCAAAGTGAAAGTCAGGCCTGATAATGTTTCACTTGGCAGTTTGGAGACGGCTGGAATATGGAGCTATGACCGCGTGGAAGGTAAAGAGCTCTATGCAGCTCCCTCTTGCAGAAGCAACAGGGTCTTTATTTTCTTCCCAATCACCCAGCTTTCCAATCCACTGTCTGCTTTTCATCTGATGTTACATTCAGCAGGGTGAGCCCGCTCCCGTGCTCCTGGTAGTTAAACATTAGAGAAAAAGGTGAATGTGTCTAACAAACGAGGTCACATCCAAGCAGAGGTCACCGTCTCCCTGCTGTGATGTGTAAGATAAATCCTCTGTCCCTGAGCTGAAAGCAGCACTTTCCCTGCATCTCAGGTACAATTATTTCTCAGTGCTCTTAGCCAAGGGGAAGTGGTTCACGAAACAGCCTCTTTTCTGACTCATTCTCCAATTTTATCGCTCTGCCCCGGTCTATCATGGCTATTTATCACCTCAATTAGCCTCTGTCCTGGCAGATTGGGGACAGTTTATTAGACATATTAAAAGTGCACTGAGATGAGCTTGCCAGAAGCTATGGAAGACACTGCGGCTTTCTTAAGTGAAGACCGTGGCTTAAACACTGCTCTTCAATGCCGTGAGAAATTATACAGCCCAGTTCCATGTTCTTTTTGAGGATGTTCTGGGAATAAAGCTATGGAATAAGAAAGCAAAACTCCCAAGTGCTAGGAGGGAAGGATGAGCGGGCTGAGTTTTTGAAACAAGTGCAAGAGAAACATCACACTGCTTGCAACCAGACACCACCCTGCACCTAAGAATGCATGCATTTTCTGCAGCTCTTAATGATGTTGGATGACACATTCCTGCCTTCATTTTGGCTGAAGAGATAGGTAGGTAACTCGTGGAATCTTGAATGCACGCCCTAAAATCAAGCAAGTTTTTCCAAATGCTATACTGCACCTCAGAAAAATGCAACCATGGTGTCGCAGGAAACTGGCTGTCAGCAGTGCACATGAAAGGTCCTCTTAACAAAGTGTGTGCTTTGTCCCCATGGTGACACGAGCGGGTGTGGATTGCTCTGGGCGGCATCCTTAAAACACTGGATTTTAAACTTAGGCAAGGAGTTCCAGGTTTTAACAGGTGTGAGACCGGCAGGCTGTACAATAACAGCCGACGATGTGTGAAATAAACTTGCTACAGTCACAGGAAGAGTGCGGGGCTGCTAGCTGCTGCAGGATGGGAAACCTTAGAAGCCTTGGATGGAGTGACAGCAGCAGACACATTGTGGCTTGGGCAGTGTATGCGATTGCACCTCCACGAAGGGAAAAGATGGGCGCATCCATGAAGACAGACAGAGAGCCAGGGCGGGGGGGGAGCAGGGGGCTCAGTTGCTGGAGTGCTTGTCTGGTGTGCACAAAGCTCTGGGTTCCAATCCCAAGTACCGTTAAAGCCTGGTGTCACAGTGACATACGGGTGTCAACTAGATGGTTTGAGGGCTCCAGCTTTGGGCACGTTTGTGAAGAATTAGTAGTTGAGTGAAACCCAGAGCAAATTTGTAGGACATTGTCCAGCTGATGGGGAAGACCCAACCCATGTGGGTGGAACTAGTTCCTGGGCAGGTGAATAAGATGGAGGAGCTGGATGAGGAAACATGGGTTGCTTCCAGTGGGGAAGTCAGAGTCTGGGCTCTTGTGAAGATGCCGTTCATGGCAGCCATGCTGCTCCTGAGGGCACAGCTGCCCGTGGAGGACTCTGGTGGCTTCTTCTCACCACCAACAGGGCTTCGTCTCTTGCTGTGGCTGACACTCTCTGGCTTGGAGCCCTTCTCTGGAGAAGGAGTTGTCACTGCAGACACGTTTGCACTACACGCTAGTTTCCACGGGTGAACATTCACGGTGACCCATGCTTGTCAATGCCAGGGCTTCCCTCGGTGTGCCCACACACGCCTCCTTCCACTTGCCCTGAGGGTGTGCCCGTGGTCTGCTCTCTCTGCCGATTCAGTGCATTCCCCTCCCTCAGTCATTCTCTTTGCAGCCCTCCTTCTCCCTCCTCATCTCATAATCTGTCCCCTGGAATGTACTTCCTTGAGTCCTGGCATCTCTGAGTGACCGGGGTGCTCCCGTACTCCAAAGTCTGTGAGGGACCTGATGCCTCCTTAGTAGTGAACACATTTTTTTGAGTCGTTCCACAGTTGAGTGGCAAGTCACATTGCTAGTCTTCCTCCCGGTGCCCAAGAAGATTCAGGACTAATCTACCGGGATGGGATGCCACGTGTCTCTATGGTGAAGAATCACAGGGAGATGGGTCAGGAAAGACAATCTCCATGCAGAAAATGCACCTCTATCCTGCCATGGTCCAAGACCCATCCTGTGCTGAGGAGCGGTTCTGGGGCAGAGCGTTTGCCTGGGGTACAGGATGCCCCAGTTCCCTCCGCAGGAGGCGGGGTTGCTGCAGAGGAAGGAGCTCCGTGTGTCTTGACGTTGAGCAGACGGAACGTTGACTGGTCCTGTCTGCCGAGGGCTGTGGACCCTGGAGAAACAAGACCCCGGGTTGGAGGAGGGCGCCTGGGTCATAGCCCTGTGTTCCTGGACTTTCCGTCATGGCGGCTGAGAAGCGCGTCCCAGCAGACCGTGGGGTGGAGCCTGTTGCTGGTGGCGTGTGAGCCGCTCGGCATCAGAGACGTCACCAAGCCCTGGCTAGAACTCATCTCAGGAGGCTGCATGCTTGTGTGATAACAGAGGTGCCCTGAGGGACCTGCACGCCTCATCATGGTAACCCTCACCATGAGTCTACGGGAGCAAGGACTGTATTTTATTTTCTTTTGTCTTTTTGCACGTAGGTATGATCAAGGGGCATTCATTGTGTGTGCCTGCGGAGGCCCAAGGGTGACTTCAGGACTCATCCTGGATTGCTCCTGCTTCCTTATTGCTTTGCTCTGGCGTTTTCCAGGCTCCACCTTCCAGGCAGGCACTGCCTTTCCCACCCAGCACTTTTACATGTGGGACCTGGGATCCAAGCTCAGGTCCTTCTGCTTGTGAGACGGAGGCTTAACCCCTGAGCCATCGCTCCAGCCCTGGGAGGAAGGATGTTAAAGGAACTTGGAATTGGTTCTCTAGCAGAAGTAAGAGGAGGCCAAGGGAGATGGAAATGAGGTTTGGGCACTTGGGTGAGTAGGGACGTATATATCCCAGAAACACTGTCAAACGTTAAGAAAAGGTCTCAGCTAGATCGCTGCTAAGATTGTTCCTTGTAGCGAAGAAGAGCTCTCAAATCCTCGTCTCCCCCACACAGAGCCTTTCTAAATTGAAAACGCTGCACTCTGTAATTTGCTGAAGCCAGCCCGCATCATTTCGATACCAGAAATTATCTATCTATCTGCCAAGGAACTTCAGAAGATTCCAAAGGGAATGTTGCTACGGGCCTGTGAATCAGTCTCGGTTTATTATCTTTGTTCCCGGCTGAGCAAGACTTGTATTCGTTCATTTACTGGTGGTTTAGAATTATACTTGTGAGCTAATAACCTGAGATTGATAGAGTCCTTGGGGAGGCGGAGCCAGGTCATCCGTTTGGCCGAGGAAACCTGCGGACTCGACACATTGCCAAGCTCAGTCGTGTTCTGGTGACTTCTCTGCCATCTTCAGGGAGACACAGCTGCTCGCGTGGATCTGGCCAACTGATGGAGGTCCAGTTAGAACGTCACCCGTAAGCGTCTCCATGGAGAGGGTCGCCCGGCCCTGCTGTCCCTGCTTTTTCACTGAGTCATGAAGCCTTATGGGTTCCCGCAGGCTGTCCTCCTCCTCCTCCTCCTCCTCCTCCTCCTCCTCCTCCTCCTCCTCCTCCTCCTCCTCCTCCTCCTCCTCGCTACCTCGAGATGTGAGAGAATGTACTTGTAACGTAGAAAGACACGCTGTATGCTAAATAGGCAACTGTGAGAGTTGGGGTGCTATGGGGGGAATATGAAGCTACATAGTTTATAAACAAGAGATTCATTTTCTTGGTACTTTTGGGCATTCAAGATGCCAGCATCTGCTCAACCCTGGTAAGATGCCATCGCAGGGGCAGGGAACATGCCAAGGGGGTGGTGCCAGCGCAAGACAGGAAGCAAGAAAGTCCCGGGGAATAAGGAAATGCCTCGGAGATTAAAACCTTTACCTCGTAAGCAATGGGTCCCGAGTTCAGATCCCCGGATCCCAGGTTAAAATGTCAGGCAGATAATAGTGACGGCCCGTAATTCTGCCACTGGCCCTGGAGTGCAGAGCCTGGGAACACACGGAGCAAAGCGAGGAAGAGGAAAGAGGAAGCCGAGATGATTCCAGCCTCCACAAGTGCCCGGGCTCAAGTGCCTCTTCACACACGCGTGCACACGCAGGCACAGCCACCCACGTGCAAGAAACACTCAAAAACAGTCACGGGCCAGACCGTCTCCCCTTGAGCGCTTCCCAGGGGTGTCCCCGGTGACCAACCACCTTCCACTGGGCTCCAGCACCTCTCGGCAGGAGTCTGGGGACCACTTCTAGCCCAGGATCCTCTGGGGGACACGTTCACGCCAATGATTGTGTAGGGGAAGCTGCAGGTTCTCCGCGGCTCGCGAGGATGGACCTGTGTTCACAGGCCCCAAGCCTCAGGCTTCTAGCGAGTGGGCTTTAGGTGCCCCCCGGCTCCTCCTCTCCTGATCTCAGCTGGGAGACAGGAAAAGGACGTGAGGAAGGAACCACAGACCCAAGACGACTTCCGCTCATGTTTTCTGGCCAAGAATTAGCCGTACGGTCTGCCCAGAAGCAAGAGGCCTGGGTAGCCGCTGTAGACCCCAGAAGGGAAGCGCCTCTTTGCTGGGCGTTGACTGACTGGCATTTACAGGTGCAGAGGACCTTGCATTGGGGGGTCCCCTCCATTTGCTTGCAGCTGTACCAGGGGAAGGTCGAGACCTGACTGTCACAGATCTGAATGCCAGTATCCGCAGCAGCAGGGGCTGCCCTTGTGCGCCCACCCGGGCACATGGAGCTCAGAAGCCCTTGTGTGTCGCGTCCTTAGCAATGAGGACATGGCCATGTTATGGAGCTCAGAAACACTTGTGTGTCGCGTCCGTAGCAGTAGGGACAACACCATGTTGTGAGTGAGTCCCAAGGCTTCCGTTTCTGTTGCTTCGTGTCAACACGAACTGTCCATGAAGCCTGTCCTGAGATGTCGCGACATGAAAGCTGTCGGGAGACCCTGTCTTCCTCAGCCCAGCCCCTCTCCCGGGCTCTTCGGGAGTGAGTTGTGGAGCAGGCCGAGGGTGCCCCTTGGACACTGTGCTTTGAGAGTGGCGAGGCAGCGCGGCTGGAGGCGGGGGGCCGCCAGCGGGTGGCTGGTCTGGGTCGCGGCACCCCCCCCCCCCCCCCCGCTCACTGGGCTCTTCCTCCCCAGGTTCCCGTTCCCCATGGTGTTCAGCACCTGTAGCAGGAGGGACCTGGAGAGCAGTCTGGAGAAGGGGATGGGCATGTGCCTCTTCAACCTGCCGGAGGTCAGGCAGGCCTTCGGGGGACGCAAGTGTGGAAATGGCTACGTGGAAGAGGGGGAAGAGTGTGACTGCGGGGAGCCGGAGGTAAGGGGGTGCGTCCCCAGAGCATCAGCCTCGGTGAGCTTCCCGGGTGGGCGGGAGACTCCAGGCAGCAGAATGACCATGCGAGGAGATGGGGAATCGGGAAAGCGCTTGCCACACAAGTGCCAGGACCTGGGTTCGAATCTCAAACCCAAGTGGAAGCAAACACCCAAAGCAGGCGTGCTAGTGTGCACCGGTCCTCCCACCCACGGAAGGCAGTTTCTATGAGACGACACCCCACACAACGTAAGCACAGACAGGGAGATTCGTTGGCTTATAGCTCTGCAGGGGATGAAGTCCATTAATGTGGAGATCACACAGCAGGTCGTCATCGGTTCCAGAAAGGCAGAGAGAACAAGAGCAAACAGGATGTGGGGCCAGACTGTGAAACCCCAAGGCCCACCCCCTGTGACCCCCCCCACATGCCTTCAAGAAGGCGCCACCTCCTGAGGGTGCCACGAGCTTCCCAAACAGCATCAGCTGAAGATCCACGCACATGCGCCCGTGGGAAGCACCTCACATTAAACTACGACAGGTGTAGCCCCAGCTTTCTTGCCAGCCAGTCTAGGGGGCAACCCCCACATCCCGGGAGGGAACCTGTCCTAAAAACCAAAGTGGACAGTGTCTGCAGATTGACACCTCTTCACCCCCACATATATGTGCACATGCGCACACGCATGCATGCACGCACGCACGCACACTGGGGGTGGCTTTCTCAGATGTTAACTGCTACACAGAATGAGTTGAGTCACTTGATGTAAGTAGATGAAGCGCCTTCCGCTGTCATAGAGCATCAGAGAGCACAGCTTTCTCGGTGCGAAGACGAGAGAAGCATTTAGCTTTGCGCTTCCCCGAGAAGATGGCGCTGGGACCCAGCTTCAAAGAGCTAGCAGGGACGTTCTCTCCCTCCCTCCCTCCCCCTCTCTCTCTCTCCCCCTCTCTCTCTCCTCTCCCTCTCTCTGTCCCTCCCTCTCTCTCCCACTCTCTCTTCTCCCTCCCTCCCTCTCTCTCTCCCTCCCTCTATCCCTCCCTCTCTCTCTCCCGCTCCTCTCATCTCTCCTATCTCTTCTCTCGCTCTCTCTTCCCCCGCGCTCTCTCTCCCTTTCTCCTCTGTCTCTCCCTCCTCCTCTCTCCCTCCCTCCCTTCTCTGTCTCTCCCTCCCTCTCCCTCTCTGTCTCTCTCTCCCTCCTCTCTCTCCCTCCCTCCCTCTGTCTGTCCTCTCTCCCTCTCTCTCTCCTCCTCTCTGTCTCTCCCTCTCTCTCTCTCCCTCTCTCTCTGTCTCTCCCTCCTTCTCTCCCTCCCTCTCTCCCTCTTTCTCTTCCCCTCTCTGTCTCTCTCTCTCCCTCTCTCTCTCCCCCTCTCCCTCTCCCTCTCCCTCTTTCTGTCCCTCCCTCTCTCTCCCGCTCTCTTCTCTCTCTCCCTCCCTCTCTCCCTTTCTCTCTTCTCTGTCTCTCCCTCCTCTCTCTCTCCCTCCCTTTCTTCTGTCTCTCCCTCCTCTCTCTTCCTCCCTCTCTCTGTCTCTGTCTCTCTCTCCCTCTCTCTCTTCTCTCTCTCTTTCTCTCTTTCTTTCTCTCTCTCTCTTTCTTTCTTTCTCTCTTTCTCTCCCTCTCTCCCTCCCTCCCTCCCTCCCTCCCTCCTCTCCCTCTCTCTCCCTCTCTCTCTCTCTCTTTGTCTCTCTCTCCCTCTCTCTGCTTCTGTCTCTCTCTCTCTCTCTCTCCCTCTCTGTCTCTCTGCATAGCGGCTGCTGGGAGGATGCGCGGGGCAGTGCTAGCTTGTCCCTGATGTGGACACTGCCCCTGGGGGCAGGTGGGCCGGCGGCTCCGGGGGCTTCTACCTCTCCTTGTCAGCTTCTCACGAGCAGCGAGCTGCTCCTCAGTACCAGCTTGCCAGCCGGTCTCAGGAAGATCCTTGTTCCTGGAGGTCCAGGATAAGCTCGCCCACATGAAGCCTTCAGCAGATGCACTTGAAACTTCCAATAGGCCCAAAAGGGGAGAGGAAGGAGGCCGCGGGCCTCGCAGGATCACAAGCGCAGACTCAAGCTCAGAGAACACGGCTTTAGGGTAAATCAAAGCAAGGCGCTTACCCCGTGGGCTGGCTGCACCCGGTTCCCTGCCCGGAGTTTATTAAGCCGAAATGGCAGGTGATAGTTCAAAGTGGACTCTGCCGAGGTCACAACAGCCTCAGCTGGGTTCCCAGGCGAGCTTTCTGGAATGGTAGGAATGGGGAATGCACTCAGGTAAAGCACATGGGGGGCTACAGGGGGCTGCCAGGGGGCTGCGGGATGCAGGAAAGCTGTGCTGACAACCCAAAACCTCCCAGTGTCCCAGGTCCCCACACCGACATCTGAACAGACTTCTCTCCCAGCCCACTTATGGTTTGGAGGACAGGAGGGGGGTTTGCAGCAGCAGGAATGATCTAGGTCGGGCGGGTTCTAGACCAACACTGAGGTGTGTCCAATGGCGTGAGGAGAGACTAGACGTCTTTAGCAAGATGGCTCTGTGCCCTGGACACACGGAAGCTTATCCGTGACAACGGCCTTGTCCACGGTGAAGGTTATTGCTACAGTGTGCAGGAAGCCAGGATGGGTAGGAGGAATCTTAATCACAGAGGAACAGACCTCTTTGTGATCGGCAGAGGAGAACGTGAAGCGTCATGGAATGGGATGTACAGAGAGGAAAGGAAGCTCCTTAGAGGCCTTGTTAATTACTTCAAGAAACAACACAATTAGCTTAAATTACCCACACGTTTCAGGAGAGGCCATGTTGACTTAAGATGGCTTGTCTTCCTTTGAATGCCTCGTAATCATCTGTCGATGCAGGTAAATCTGACAGCACTTCACTGAGCCGTGAGCCCTGAGGTTTGGAAAAAGTCCATGACAGTCATTTGTCCCATCCACTCCAGCCTCAGCGACGCCGTCCGAGGTCATCACCGTCACCATCAAT
The DNA here is from genome assembly GCA_023101885.1 of Typhlomys cinereus. Classification (NCBI taxonomy): domain Eukaryota; kingdom Metazoa; phylum Chordata; class Mammalia; order Rodentia; family Platacanthomyidae; genus Typhlomys; species Typhlomys cinereus. Next base: position 3,207,148 of record JALPQD010000195.1, read on the forward strand.
CCCCACCACACCATCGTCCCCACCGCTAATCCCAGAGCCACTGCCGTCCCCATAGCTGCCACCTCCACCCATAGCTGCCACCTCCACCACACCAGCGCCCCTCACCACCGCGGCCACACCCGCATCTCGAACACATCACCGTCTCAGCCATTAGCAACATTCCCCTCAACATCCAGCTGCATCTGTACCGTCATCATCGCCCCCACACCTGCATCCTCCCACGCCGCTGGCACTGCCCGTCCCCATCCCTAGCCCACCACCCACCTAGCCGCAAACACTTGAGTTCCCAGCACATGGCGGCCGGCCGCGTTCTGATCCTCTCTCAACTCTCTGCAGCAACCACGCGGCCTGGGCACTTGAGGGAACACACCGCACTGTGCGCTGGCTTTCATGACCACCAGCTCCCTACACAGGGGCAAATCCTGCCCACATGTAGCTCCCAACGTCATGTTTCTGTGGTCAGGGCGGAGCGACTCCTTGATATTTTAAGAGAACTCTCTTCCCGTCATCTACAGCTCTTCCTCCCAAGAAGTCTGACGCGGTCATAGCGGGTCTCTTGCTCGTTTATTAGGGTCATGTTCATTCTGTTTATGCTACCTTTGTAGGTCTGAGCGCCGACCGTGTCTGGCGCTGGAATAGGCCTAAGGTGCTTTGCTCAAGACTCTCAGTCATACCTGCTGCCAGACCCCTCCCAACACACACGCCTTGGGCTCAGGCTCCGATTCCCCAGGTCCCAAGGGCATGCCACCACATCAGGGAACCAGCAAATATCTGGGGTCAGAGCAACATCTGCCGGCCCACAGCTGGAAATTGCTCCTTCCTTGAGTCCAGACGCCATCGCCATCATGTTGAGGCAGGAGCACTAACGGTCTCACGGTGACCTGGAATCTCTGTGTGCTTGTAGCGGGAGAGTGGCCACTGGGCCCTCGGGGTCCACTAATAGCTTCACTCTTCATTCTTCCGTGGAGACTGGGCATTCGTCAGCTCCGCTACGGAAGGAGTAACTCCATCAATAGGCCAGGAACCTGTCTCTTTAGAGAAATGTGATTCTGCAGAAGAAGCAGACTGGGGAAGGCAAAGTGTCGCAGCCTTGAGGTTGCGTCCACAGACATGTCCACGCAGCCTGCTCGCCCCCCAAGGAGCAGGGCTGGGGCACAGCCTCGTCTCCCTGAAATTCAGCTGCATCTTCGAGACCTCCCTGTCCCCCAGTCATGCTACCTGGCTCATTTCCACTGGAGTCGGTACTTGCCTTGCGGTGGGTTCGGGGAGGGTGGGGAGGAGGTTGCGTGAGTCTCGTGGGACCTAGATTTCAGACGGCTGCTTTAACTTGGCATGTTACAGCAATCTGCACTTGACGAGCAAGCAGGTCACATCTAGCATCGCTGAGACCGTAAGTCTGAGCAGCGCAGCTGAACTGGGGGCGGCGGCGGCAACCGTTAGCCTTCTTGGGGGGTGGGAGACGGTTTCTGAACTTGACGACTCCTGAGGCCGTAATCTAGACACCTCTTCTGTCAAGCAGGCTCCCGCTGTGACTTCTAGTCAGCAGATTTATCTTGTTGTGTACATCGCACATTCCAGATGCTTCTAAAGTCCTCAAACAAATTTTAATAACTTTGTCAGTATGAATAGGAGGAGCAAATGTAAACACTGGGGAAGCCTAGTTCATGCGCCCCACCCACTATGCGGAGCAGGTGCCTGGGGTCGCCACAAATGGCCTGGGCTACTGACAAATTTATTAATTGCATCAATGATACTAATGCTGGATTTGTTCAAAAAAGATAGTTTTCAGAAGCAACTGTTATACTGTCTTGATCTGATTTGATGGGGAGGACAGTGTATGCTAGAAGATCTGAGAACAACTTTGGGGATTCTGTTCTCTCCATCCACCACGTGGGGACTTGGGGATCCATTGGTGTCGTCAGGTGTGCAAGCAGATACTTCACCACGGAGCTTCTTACAGCCCAGCACGCTTGTATTTTCACATGACAATTTCTAAGATCTGAAATGACTCTGATAAGGCTTATGCAAGGAGCCCTACATAGAGACCCCTCTGGGGTCCCACCGCACTGCCGAGGGTCAGCCTTTCCTCCTCTTCCCTCCTCCCCCTGCCGTGAAAGGTACTTGAGTGCTTGTGAGTTCTTCCAGGGCCGCCGGACCTCCTGGCAGCTCACGACGCTTTGCTCTCCGGCCAAAGCAGTGATTCCAGGACGGGCTCTTGGCTCCAGGCCCTGCCACGTTTCTTTGTCATTTAAATTCCTGACAGTTGCACCCAGGGGTTGCTGTCCCCCGTGACCATTCAGACGGACCCCGTTCCTCTCCCCAGGAATGTACCAGTCGCTGCTGTAACGCCACCACCTGCACGCTGAAGCCGGACGCTGTGTGCGCGCACGGGCTGTGCTGCCACGACTGTCAGGTGAGTGTGCTCGGCCCAAGGTCGCCGCCAGGTGTGAGTGGCCCCAGCCTGATGCGGGGGGAGCACCGTCTGCGGAAGCCCGTCTGCGGAAGCCGTCTGTGCTCTCCTCCCACATAAGTCAGTATTCTCCAGCTCCTCTAATAATCTGACCTTCTGGTCAAATGCACATTTTAGTGGCTAATCATCTATGATGAATTATTTATGATTGGGACCAAGAACTCAAGCTCAACATCCATGATCCAGTTACGCGTGTTGTGTGACGCTTTTTCTAGGGAGACGCCACGCAGATGTCTGTCCACCCTCGATAGGAATTCAGGCCAGACCCAAGTAACAGTGGCTCAAGGTCCAGCTTCACAAACCAATGACTTTATTGGGGTTACGTACCAGACTAGGGCTGAGGGTTGTTCACAGGAGCGGGGGCCACTCAAAGGAAGCTGTATCACCAGGGAGCCCACCCCAGCCTGGGGAGATGCACGGAAGCTGCAACCCAGCAGTTCTTTGATGCATGACTTGCTCCTAGGAGAGTCTCCTCCAGACTGCAGGACTGCTCAGAGCCTATCAGGCGGCTTGTCTGACCGGTCTGCTCCTCCAGCCATTGTTTGCTGCTTTCTCTCACCTTGGGGAGGGGCTGCCCTGAATCTTGTTAGCTTCAGGAACCCAGCCTAAGAGTGGTCTTCTCACAGTGCTTTTCTCCAGGATGAATGTTTCCTCATCCTCTTAGATTAGACTCCAGACAGAGCCCTGATGATGCACGTTAGGCCCAGAGGAAGAGCACGGTACAGAACGCTGCCAGCCGCCCCTGGGTCTGTGGCTTTCTTTTGCCATGAGAGCAACAGGAGGAAGGTCAAACTTTGACCCTGGCACTCAGCCCATGCCAAGTCCTCCTGCCTGATGCCAAGGTAGTGGAGAACCCACTCCGCTGGGTGGACCCACGGTTCTGTGCAAATATGTCGTGATCTAATGTCCTTGCGAGAGAGGACATTGACCACTGGCACTGCCCACGGCTTCGTGTCCTGCTATCTGTGTGCTGTGAATGCATCTGCCTTGGAGACCCCCATTGTCCTCTCTTCAGAGCTGATGTCTGACAGGGCAGCAGCGTGTGTGCAGAGGTTCCCCGGTAGATGTCTTGGCCTTGCTACTCAAGCAGTTATGTTGGCTCGAGGTTCACAGGAAGATCCCTGACAGGGGTCCCCCCCAGCTCACAGTGGAGATGCACACACCAAGCTCACAGGAAGATCCCTGACAGGGGTCCCCCCCAGCTCACAGTCGAGATGCACACACCAAGCTGTGTCAGCCTCTCCTGTGACCGTTCAGTCCTTGAAGAAAGCACCTGCTACACTTGGGTACCGATGGGGGAAAGTGTCCAGCAGATGTTGGACGAGGCTCAAGGTGATCACAAGGAGCGAGGGCCACGTGGTACCCAAGTGTGGTCCACTTTTGTGACTTCAGCAATTCCTTCCAAATCCCAGATCTTCTGGAGTTGCATTTAGGAGTTGTACGAAGGACCCAATCCTAGACTTTGGGAGCCTTGGCTGTGTAGCTCAAATTGCTCTGAGCCTTAATTTCTTGACCCCCCAAAGACATAAGATGCTGTACAATGGGCTTCTAGAAGCCTTTGTTAGTAGCTGTTTGACGACCTCCTCCTCCTCTTTCTCTTCTTCTTTCCTCCTCTCTCCATACAGTGCTAAGGAGATTGTCACATCTGTAATTTCATGTGTCACATTGTTATTGAGACTGTACCCTTGGGAATATTTTTGTTCGCTTGCCCGTGGAGCTAAGTATAATAGAAGGACAGATGTCATGTTAAAGTGTGATGTTCTTGCACCTGGAGAAGAATCAGCCTGTGAGGTGCTGGAGGTCACCCCCACCTGTCTGCTCCTCAGGAAGCCCTGACATTGCACATGATTCCAAAGAGGCTCCTGGTCGCCTGCCCCCCTTATATACAACACAAGGATGAACCCGACAAGACTATTCATGGAGAGCTCTGTGTTGCCACGATCGCCCTAAATCCTCAGCCGTTCATGTGGCTGCAGCAAAGTGGCCTTGAGGGAAGGAAGGGGGGTTCCAAGAACAGCATGCCTCACCTTGGCACACATGCAATAGCCCACCCTGTCCTTTCAGCTGAAGCCTGCGGGGACCGCATGCAGGGACCCCAGCAATGCCTGCGACCTCCCAGAGTTCTGCACGGGCGCCAGCCCTCACTGCCCGGCCAATGTCTACCTGCACGACGGACACGCGTGTCAGGGGGTGGACGGCTACTGCTACAACGGCATCTGTCAGACCCACGAGCAGCAGTGCGTCACGCTCTGGGGACCAGGTACGTGGCCAGCTGGGGCTTCGTGCCAGCCATTCAAGAAGCGCGTGCTGTGTGTGCGAGTCCTTGCTCCTGTGAGATTCATCCCTAGCTGTCTATTCAGTTTTGCAGAGGAGACAGGAAGCAAGTGTCCCTGGACGCTTGGCCATGTGACTCAGCGTCCAGCCGTCCCACATTACGAGGTTGCTCCGAGCTCTAAAAACACCTGGGAGCGCAGGGCCAGAAGGGGCAGAATCAGGGTCCTGCATGCTCCCTGCTGGTATTGCAATGGGGGTCCTACCAACAGATGACCACACCACTCTAGGCCCCCAAACCCCAGGCATTATTACTCTGGGCTCCACCACCAGCGACCCCCACTACCTGGAACCATGTGGAACCATCTAAGACCCATTCCCCATTTTCCAGCTCCCAGGATTCTGATAATCCCACACGGAGAGTTTTCTAGTGCTCTTCCTCTGTCTCTTCCTCACTGCTTGGCTGAATCTTCTTCAAGGCTGGTGGTGATCTCAGACCTGGCCAGCGACCCCAGCACCGCCAAGGCCGCTGTGGTCAGTCAGGGCTCCGACTTGGAGCCGACCGAGTGCTGGTGGCAGCTCTGTCTGGAGGGAAACCCGAGACTTTCCTGTGACTTCTGGTTTCCAGACCCGTGGGGAGCAAACCAGGGTGGGAAACGCTAGCCAGACCCAAGCCTACTTCTTGCTGCGGCGTGCGCAAGGCTTAGAGAGAGAGAGAGAGAGAGAGAGAGAGAGAGAGAGAGAGAGAGTGTGTGTGTGTGTGTGTGTGTGTGTGTGTGTGTGTCGGGGGGCCATCTCCAGCAGGGTCCTGCTGTGAGCCGACTCCTCAACAAAGACCCCTCTGCCCATAGAGCCTCCAAGGGAGGAGACAGCGCTCCCCCCCCCCCCGCAGATGCAGTTTGGCAGGTGGACCATAGAGGCTCTTGGTGGGTAGAGCGCTGGCCTCCTTGACCTCCAGACAAGGCTAGGGGTCCCCCATCGCAGTGACAAACTCTGGGTAGACACTTGGCATGCACGTGGCAAAGTCGTCACAGGTCTCTGGATGGCATAGTGACTGACAGCTCTTGGCCAAGCGAGGTCACTTTGGGACAGAAGGACAGAGGTGGAAGCTGCAGGCCAGGTCCTCCTGGCCCTGCATCCCTAGTGACCACTCCCCGCCCAGCCCTTCCACATGCAGGAATCGCCCTTCTAGCGTTACAGACGCTGCTCGGCTGCATCCAACTTGGGCACAGTCTGTGGCCAGAGCACTCAACGCTCTTTGGTGCCCCGCCGTGCTCTCCAGCCTGGCCCTGGCAGCAGTGTGAGCTCCGATGGATGCCACAGGGTTTCCTGAGCTGCCGTGCCACGTGACTCTGCTGCCTTCCTCATCTCATCAGACTGGTCCTTCCCAAGCTGCCTGATCAGAGGGAGGGAGATGGGGTGAGGACACCGGGGCTAGAAAGTGCTGACCACACAAGCATGAGGACCTGAGTTCAGATCCCCGGACCTACATAATGTGTGGTGTGGCGGTACGCCCTGTGATCCCAGCACTGGGGGCAGGGGGAGGCAGAAGGACCCTGGGGCTTGCTGGCCAGTCGACTATTTTAGCCAATCTGTGAACTCCAGATCAGTGAGAGACCTTGTTTCAAAAACAAGATGGAGACAAATGGAGGCATACGCCCAGCATTGATCTCCAGCCTACGGGGCAAACACACAGACACACACACACACACACACACACACACACACACACACACACACACACTGCTGTGGTCGCTCTCCCACTTCCAACTCTGCCTTTTCCGTCTCCCTTGTAAGAACTATACAATTATACTGAGCCCACCTAGATCCTCCTCATCTTAATAACATCTACAAGGCCCCTTTCACACGCAAAGTACCATTAACAGATTCCAGACTTTGGGGGGGGGCAGCAAAGGACAGACTCCTTGTTGTGGTGGGGCGCTGTCACCAAACCTCTGAGCCTGGTGTTGCTCATCTGTGAAGCAAGGGCAGCTATGCACCCATCCCATGGGCACACACTGGTCCCCCAAGGTGGCCTGTAATTTATTCTGCGTGGTAGATGCATGGGGGACCTTCCTGCTGTTGACCATCTGGTAAATCTAAACTCTGTAAATACAATGTGAGCGCAGGAAACTTGCGGCCACTCAAGTCTCTAGGGCTTGTTGAAAGGGTGCGAGAAGACTGAAGAGTGGATAAGGAGAGGAAAGAAGGCTTGGGTTGGGGAGGGAGAGGGCAGCCAAGGTGGGGGTCTCAGAGGCAGGCTGTCTCAGAGCAGCTGTCTGCCAGGGCAGAAGAGAAAGGGTGTTTCAGGAGAGCAGCGGGCACTGTCTCCTGTCATCCACTCTTGCATTCGGTGACTATTGCCTGTGTCCTGCTGGCAGAAGCTGCTGAGTGGACAGCCAGAGGGACATGCTTCCGAGGATCCCCGCCTGCCTTGCTTAGCGCTGGAGTGTGTCAGGATGTGGCTCTCTCTCCGCGTCTCCCCCTCCACCACCACCTGAGCCTGTGAGTGTAGCCCTGGGCAGCGGCGACTTCCTGGGCCCGGCTCCTGGTCAGCCAGCTGGGCTGGGCTGAGAGCTCTGTAATGCTTCATTATAGCGTTGCTCAGAGGCCAGTCATGGTGCCTCATCCCCGGGCTGGACCCCGTGTACATGGGGCCATGGGAGGTCTCCAGGAAGGAGCCCCTCAGAACTCTGGGACTCACCAAGTCCTTGTGTGGCTATGCCATGTACACCAGGGTGACCCGGCTAAGTCATCACACAGGATTCTCCAGTTCCATCCAAGACGTCCTGTTACTCACACTCCGGAGGTGGCTACTCCACCACTGACCGGATGAAGTCGTTCCTTCCAGCTAACATTTCCTTTTTGAAATGAAACGGACTTTTCTCCATCCAGCATTAAATGTCAATGAAATCATCCTGCTTCCAAATCTGCCTGCAAGTGAAACGATAGAAAATTCAAAACATCTGCTTGCAGCTCCTAGCTGGCAAAGCGACAGACTTTCAAGTACCTCAGGAGGGTGTTGGTCTTCGCTTTGTTTTTTATTTAATTGTTGTTATTGTATTGTTGATCAATCTTCCTGTTGGCTGGAAGGCCAATTTTTTCCCACTGTCTTTCTTGCACAATCTTGGGGGCGGGGGTCTATGTATGTGGTATGTTTGTACGTGTGTGTGGGAGTGGGAGCATGTATGTGCCTGTTGTGTACTGTGTTGTGTATGCATGTGAGTGTGTGTATATGTATGTGTGTGGCGTGGGTATGTGTCAGAATTGCTCTTCACCTTTTCTTTATGCTTGTCTGACTTCTTTAAACTTTATTGAGGGGGGAGAGAGCTCATAAGCAGGCAGCATGCCACAGCGCATGTGTAGAAGCCACAGGGCAGCTTTGGGGAGTCCGTTCTCTCCTTCCACTCTGCGGACCAGGACAACCAAACTCGAGTGTGCGGGTTCACTGGGATGTAGCCTTACCCTCTGAGCCATCTCATCTCATCTTTTGATAAGCCCAGGGTCCTCCTTTCTCTGCCTCCCCAGTGCTAAGATGGCAGGCGCATGCCACCACTCCTGGCCTTTATGTGGGCACAAGGGACCCCATCACGTTCTCTTGCTCACACGGCAAGCACTTCGCCAGCCTCGTGATTTCACATCTTGGTGTTAGAGACACGCGTGTCGCCTGTGGTCCAAACAGCATCATGTGTGTTGAGCACCTTAGCCCACTTCAATCTCAAGACCACAGAGAGCGTCCGTTGCTGGGGCGTGACCTCTGCTTCCACTGAAGACTTCGCTTCGGGCATCACATTTCCTTTGGCCAGTGTTTGTAGAAACAACTACCCTGGTGACCAAGAAGGTTACTGGGCAATTAATCTCCCTGATAACTGACACGTAAGCTACATGTGCCTTGGGGAAGTCGTGAAGCATGTCAGGGATATGTTTCATCACTCACCATGAGATCTGTGCCGCGTCAGCTGCCCAGCGTAGCTTTACAGGCTTGCAAATATCTGTGCAGCGTGTGTGTCTGCAAGTGTGTGCTTCAAAGGAGTTTGGTTTGTTGAAGTCCACTGGGGCTCTGCCTGGGCTCACTCCCTACAGAGAAGAAAAGACCTAGTTGGCCAAGAGGCATATTGTCAGGAAACCAGGAAAATCCCTGTGTAAGATGGAAATGAAATGCTTTCATTTGCACTTCATCTCCCGATGAGTGTAAAGACCCATTTGGAGAGAGGAGACAGGTGAGCATCAATCGCTCATTACCTGTGTCTTCATGGATTTACGTAAGAAAACTTCAGAATGAGTGACAGAAGGAGGGAGAGAGAAGCTGGCTGGATTGATCTAGAAGTATGCGTGTATATCGGGATCATCTCAAGAGCTAGCTCAGGAGGAGAACACTGTGACCATGCAACACGAGGCCGTCATTCCTTTGTCGGAAGACATAGCGACATTGGGAAGTCCTGGGGGACAGCTACAGATATAAGTAGCATCATTATGTAGCTAAAGCGGGTGTTAAAAATGCAGCGCAACGTTGAGATTCCCTCTGAGAGGCTAGACGGTGGCCAGGCCCTGAGCGCTCCCTGGTTAAGAACTTAGAGGCTGTAATTGGTGCCATAGGGAAGCCATCAGTTGGTTGCCATTCTCTCCAAGAAAGAGCCACGGCACCCTCGCCTTGCCTTGCCGAGGCCTGAAGACCAGCATTTTTAAACGCAGCAACTTTGAACCAAAAGCTCTGTCTTTGAGATGCCCTGCAGGGATACAGGATCCACGTGGGCTTTTAAATTCTTGACCACATTGCTTCCGAGGCAAATGCCGGCTGGCCCAGGCATACAGTGGCTCCCGGGGGCACACTCACTGGCTCTGAGTACCGTGTTCACAGAGCACAGATGGCTCCCTCGGGAAGGGATGGAGAAGGTTAGCTGATGGGTTTCTGCCCAATCCTTCGTGGCACGCCCTGTGGATTGTAGGTGGAGCGGGACATCATTGTCCACGGAAGATTGGACAAATGCCCAGCATAGACCCCATCATGAAATTTGTAGCTTCTGCGCTTATGTCTTTTCCCCTAGCGTTGGTGAGGCTTGAGTCACGTACAGTGGGTTTCCTAGAAGAACCATGGTAGAGGTGTTGGGAGCAAACAGCCCTGCACTTCTGGCCCTGGTGGGCAGAGCCTGAGAAACTCCGGAGCTAAGCAAAGGTAGAAGCAATCTAGGATGATTCCAGAACTCATCCTTGGTCCTCTACAGGAACACATAATGCCTTTTCACACACACACACACACACACACACACACACACACACACACACATTGCATAAATAGTTTGCTGAGAATGAGGAGAGGGATGCTAGTATAACCAGTGAAACCGGAAGTGGAGAAAGGACGCCTGACCTTCCCCACCATTCTGATCCCCCACCACCCTGACTCTGAGCTTCGAAACTCCCCCAGGACCCCCACTCTGGAGCAAAGGGGAGCTGGTGACAGCCAAAGGAGGAATTCGTCTCTCAAAAGAGACTTCACGCAGCTCTGATGTCCAGTTGGACCAGTTTGCAGGACAGTGGGCAGAACACACCTGGAGCAGAACTGTAGAACTCTTACCCCCGCGAGGTCCAGATTAAAACCCCAGAGACAGATGAATGCAGAGAGTGGATACGCTCTGCTGATGAGGTCATATGCTCTGCTGATTATGTCATATGCTGTCCTGATGAGGTCATACGCTCTGCTGATGAGGTCATACACTCTATCCCTGATGAGGTCATGTGCTCTGCTGATGAGGTCATGTGCTCTGCTGATGAGGTCATGTGCTCTCCTGATGAGGTCATATGCTCTGCCGATGAGGTCATACGCTCTCCCTGATGAGGTCATACGCTCTCCTGGTGAGGTCATACGCTCTCCTGGTGAGGTTATACGCTCTCCTGGTGAGGTCATACGCTCTCCTGATGAGGTCATATGCTCTCCCTGATGAGGTCATACACTCTCCCTGATGAGATATGCTTTCCTGATGACGTCATACGCTCTCCTGATGATGTCATACGCTCTCCTGATGAAGTCATACGCTCTCCTGATGAGGTCATATGCTCTCCTGATGAGGTCATATGCTCTCCTGATGAGGTCATATGCTCTCCTGGTGAGGTCATACACTCTCCCTGATGAGGTCATGGGGGCGCAATTTCTTTGTCTGCTTTTTTGCCACCAACTTGAATTCTTATTAATTTAAGGAGAGTGGGAGGCTGAATCAGAAATACAAACCAGGCTTTCGTGGTCAGTAACGTCAACCAGAAAGGAGGGAAGCAAGGCAAGAACCAGGGGTGAATGGATGGCCCTAAGGGAGCCAGAGCAGACAGACGAGCTGTAAGCCCCCAGGGTCCTGCAGAGGCGCAGGTGGCCACAGTGTTGCTGGCCTTCCAGGGTCAGGAATCCAGGCTTGGGTCGGTTGGATTCAGGCAGCATGAGCCAAGTTACCATCATGGCATTGACTTAGTACAAAGTACAGGTTCTGAGGGAGACCCGCCTCCATGCCCCTCGCTTTCCAAAAGACAGCCAAGAGCGAGGAGAGGGTGGAACTGGGAAGAGCCGGATCCACAATGGACAGCAGCCTGGTCTCGCGTGGAACCAGCGCAGGTGGTGGTGGCCTGGGTCTGCTCTCACTTGGAATGAGGCGATCGGGTTGGCTGGCAGCTGGTGAGGAGGGACTGGCACAGAGTGAAGAATAATGGATGTATTCAGATAGCAACAGTGCTCATCCTGCGAGTCTGACCGGATCCCACGCTCTGCGAAAGGCTAATCAAGCTTCCCTGGGATTGGGAACAGAGAAGAGAAGGGGTAGATTTGGGAGAAAGTAATGTGAAAAAGCAAGTGTGCAAGCCACAGGCTAGTATGGAAGGTAGCCCAAGACCACGTGGTCTGACGTGGTTTGATTTTCCTGACTTCTGCCAGTCACAGATGGACTCTTCTGCACCCGGGATGTGAGAGCCCTTCAAAGCTTTGGCACTGTTCATCCCGATCATATGCTTCCACTTCCCTGGCTGGAAGACGTGCTAAAACGGCCATTTCCTGAGCTTCCCGCTGCCAGAATTCTCCACTGGGGACTGTCTCACTGGGCACAGTGACAATTAGGGTTTATAAGGCTGGGCGTGACCTGTGAGAGCTCCGTCTGCTGAAGGTCGTGCTTGCAGGGAGCTGCGTGGACCTGACAGTATCGTTTAAACTGCGATGTGCGTCTGTGTCCCTCCTCCTTTCTCACACACACACGCACGTGGACACGCTGATGCACACGCGCAACATATGCACATGCACACACATGCATACACACACGCATACACACACATGCAAACACATACATGCACACAAATGCATACATATGCATACATACAATGCATACACACACACCTTCAAGCACTTATACACATGCATACAAATGCACACAGATATACACACGCATGCACATACACATATACATGCACATCTACACATGCACACACATATACACACACACGCACATTCTGCCACGTTACTCCTCACTACTCCTTGGAGCCTTCCCTAGCTTTTATTTTCTCACCGGAATTGTGTGGGATGTTGCTAAAGAGATGTAGTTTCCCTTCCTTGCAGCCAGCCAGCCAGCCAACTCTTTCCCGCTCTGAACCAAACCTGATTACACAGCCAGGCCAAATCTCCCGGGAGATACTCAGACCACAGATCCCAGATCCAGGCTTCCAAGAGCAGAAGGTGAATGGGCTCCCCGGAGCACGGCCAGGAGAGGACGCTAGCTGTGGGCATCTTCCTGCGCTCCGCCACCCAGCTCCCATTCTGAGTCAGCTGGGGCCACGTCTCTGAACACAGATCTCATCCCCTCTTAGCTCCCCAAAGTCTCGTGCTGCTCAGAGCAAAGCAGAGGCGGAGGTGAAGGGGTCCTTGCATTCTGTTTCAGGTGCTAAGCCAGCCCCCAGGATCTGCTTTGAGAGAGTCAACTCTGCGGGGGATCCTTACGGCAACTGTGGCAAGAACTCCAAGAGCTCTTTCGCCAAGTGTGAGACGAGGTACGAATCCACACACCCCCAACCACGCCATCACTGGGCTTTCCCACGTGGCACAGAACTGCTTCCAAACCACTCCCCTTTTGAAGTTGTTTCTTCTCATCCTTCCAGAGATGCTAAGTGTGGAAAAATCCAGTGTCAAGGAGGTGCCAGCCGACCGGTCATCGGTACCAATGCTGTTTCTATAGAAACCAACATCCCACTGCAGGAGGGCGGTCGGATTCTGTGCCGAGGGACCCACGTGTACTTGGGTGATGACATGCCGGACCCGGGGCTCGTGCTTGCAGGGACAAAGTGTGCAGATGGAAAAGTAAGCCCCGCATTCTTGCTTGCATGCTAAGTGTAAATCTGGCACGGGGCCTGCCGAGAGCTGGCTAAGAACTGGGACTGAGTGGTTTTCCTAATGCTAAATCTTTTCAAAATGTGCTCCCTGAAATCCAATTTTTTTTCCTTTACGCATAGAAGAAAAAGTCAATAAAGTCAGGTTCTCACTCTGAGCACTGAGATGCAGATTTGGGGAAATCAGGCCTGCCTTCCCAAACCTTCAGTGTGAGTTAGTCAGGCAGCCCGCCAGGAAATTACCTTGGAGAGAAATACAACCGCCAGCATATTGCTTTTGGAAATGTGGCTTGGATCTTGGCACTGACTTCTCAGGGTTGTTCTCACCTGGGTGAAGTGGGAAGTCAGATGTATATTCGGGGGCCCTGCAGAGAAAAGAGGAGGAGGGGGTGGGGGGGTCAGCTCAAAGCCAAGCCAAAGTCCTTTGGGAGAACAGGGATCTTGCAATGTTTTAAGACATAAAAGTAAGACCCAAAGAAAATAACTGAGATTTTTCATGTTCTGCCGCACCAATGTGCATCCATACTTGTGTCTGTGCAGATAATACACGTGTGCAGGTGCAGTGCACACGTGAGCTCTGTGTGTGGAGGCCAGAGGTCATCTAGAGTCCTTTCTCTGCTGACACCCACCTTGTGTTTCTGAGACAGGGCCTGTCATCAGCCCTCATTGAGTGTGCGGTCGGCCTGGCCAGCAAACGCCGGCGTTCCACCAGGCTCTGCTTCCGTGTTGGGACTGATGCGCGCGCCATCTTGCTTAGCTTGTTTCCTCCCACACGGGTTCTGGGATTAAACTCAGACCCTTGTGCTTGCAAGGCAAATACTTTACCAATTAACCCATCTCCCTAGACCCTGATTTTGTTTTTCTCACTAAACTGTCCGTTGGACTAAATGGCAGCAAATGATTCATAAAAGGCTTCAGGGGAAAACAGACAAATCATTCCCCACATTTTAGGCTCCATTTTTAGCGTGATCACTCAGACATTACAGAGAACAGATAGCCACTCTTCCCTGCTGCTATGAGACATGTCTGAGACTCAAGCAACTTAAGGGACAGAGGGACATGTATTCAGCTGACAGTTCTAAAGGGAAGATACAGTCCATCATGGTGGAAGAGGCGTGGCTGGCGGTAAAAGTTGGAAGAGCTCAGGTCACGTCCATCACAGAAGCTGAGAGGGCTCATCTGCTACTGCAGGAGTCCCACTTCTCCGGGGGAAGCAGGCGTGGCCAACCAACCGCAAGCTGTCCCCCTTCCCTGTGATATGGCTTCCTCCAGCCGGGTTCTGCCTCCTAAAGGTGCCATGACCTTCCCAAACATCAACTAAAGATTCAAACACATGTTTAGTATTGGCTGAGTGCTGGTTGTCAGTGCCTAAGCCCAGCCCTTGACCACGTTGTGTGTGCTCAGCGCAGCCCTCGAGGTCAGTTTTCCTATATATGTGTGTGCATGCGTGCGTGCATGTGTGTGTATGTGGTATATATGTGTAAGAGAGAGAGTAGGGGATGAGTGGGTGGGTGCACATGTATGTGTGTATGAGGGTGGATGTCAGTATATGTGCATGTGCGTGCGTGTGTGTGTGCATGTGTGTGCTTGTGCATGTACAGGTGGGTAGGTGTATGCGTGTGTGTGTGCACATGCACGTATGGGTGGGTGCGTGCATGCGTGTGTGTGCGTGCGTGCGCACATGCATGTGATGAGCAGATGACAGTCTGATGCATGTTCGTCGGGCGCCATGCAACCTTTTAAGATGGGAGCCCTCACAGGCCTGGAGCTCTCCAAGTAGGATAAGCTGGGTGGCTGCGAACCCCTAGGACCCTCTGTCCACCTGTGCTGCCATTACAAGTGAATGCAACTGCACCTGGCTTTTTTGGAGGGGCAGGAGGTTCTGGGATCTAAAGAAAGTCCTCGTGCTTGTCAGGCAGGCACTTGACTGACTGGGCCATCTCCCCAGGACCCACTGACCCCTCGAAGCTGCCCGGGTTAGCAGTGCTTTCTTCTGAGGGTGTTGACTCGTCTTCCGTGAGCTGCGGGGGCCAGAGGTGACTCTTCCCCGGGAAGGCCACGCTTGATTGACATGCTTCTGCAGTCTTCACCTTGGGCTTGTCTCTCTTTTGCTTCACTGACCTGTCACCTTGTGGAGGGAAAGGTGCTGTGCCCTAGGGGTCTGGAACCTTCCATGGACAGCCGAAATGTCACATTCCTCTGGTCAGCCAGGGCCACTTAGCTAAGCCCTGCCTCAGCCGAGGCTGGGTGGGCAGAGAAGCGGCTTCCCTCTGCCGAGCATCTCTGCCCGTGCCTTAGGTCGCTGGTGTGCCCGCTTGCCCGACAGGATCTGTTTCATGTTCCCCCCAAAGGTTCTTGGGCCCTGGAGCCTTGGAGTCTGTCCGTCCACACAGGTCCCTGCATAAAGTCTGGCCCACCGCCCTCGCTCATGTCTCAGGGGACCTGAGTGACTGCAGTCCCCCACAAAAAACACGAGAGGATCGGTTATGACGTCAGGTTTCCACTGAGACTCTCTCAAATACCAGCAAGTGTGAAAGAACTCGGTGCTGTTCGCTTTGGACTTAGTATTGGCTGAGCGCTGAGCCTGCAGACGTGTCTGAGGGAAACGGTGCGCGTCATATGTCCATGTTGGCTAAAAGAAGAGCCTCTGCCAAGCTTTCCTGTGTGTGCGCGTGTGTGTACATAGGAGTGTACGTGACATGTGCGTGTTCATATGGGCGTGCATGTATACATGCGTGTGCATCCACATGCCCATGTGTGTACATGCGTGTGTGTGTGTGCACGTGTACACAGGCGTGTGAGTACACATGTCTGCATGTGTTCGTGTGTGCGTGTACGTGTGCATGTGCACATGGATGTGTTCATGTGTGCATATGTTCACTGGAGGATGAAAGTCAAGCTCAGGTGCTGTTCCTCGGGTGCCGTCCCCCTTGTTTTTGAGACAAGGTCTTTCTGTACCCGGGGCTCACTGCTTAGACCCCACTGGCTGGCAGCGAGCTCCAGGGATCCGCCAGCTCCACCCCCAGTGCTGAGATTACAAGCGCACACCCCTCGCCTCACTTTCTCACGTGTTCCGAGGACCAGGTTCAGGTCTGGGGCTTGAGGGCTGAGCTCTTTACCGACAGTCATTTCCCAGCCCCTGCTGTCTCTTCCGTGCACACCGAGGGAGGTGGGGGAGGGACGGGGGGGGCTGAGATGCGTGCCGTGTCTTCTGCAGATCTGCCTCAATCGCCGGTGTCAGAACATCAGCATCTTCGGGGTTCACGAGTGCACGACGCAGTGCCACGGCCGTGGGGTAAGTGGGCGCCGCCACTTTTCACTGCTGGCTCCCAGCAAGTTCTTCAAGAGAGGTCTGCTTGGGAAGGTCACGTTTACAAGTACAGCAATCGCAGCTTCTTGTTACCTCCTCCCAGAGACATTCATTTTCTCCGACCTTTCCCTAGCATGAGAAATGTCATCTTTATTTAACCAAGAGAGGCAGACAGAATGGTCATTAGCTTTCAAATTAACATTCTGTGATGTTCAAAAAAAGAAGAATTCTGTCACCTTGGAAGCAGTCTCAGCGCTGAGCTTGCTTGAGGAGGACCTCACATCAGCATTTGAAAGGGGGCTGTCCTAAGCTCCCCACATTCCAAATATATCTAACCCACAGCTCTTGAAAAGGGGGATTAAGATACAGACAACTCTCGCCAGAGCATACTCCCGGGTGCTCTTCCAGCAAAACAAAAGGCCTGTTGTCCCTCACAGCCCCTGGAAGGAAATCTGTCGTCAGCGACCACAGATGCGATGCGCTCGGTGCCGCCCTGCGCAGTCTCCCTGGTCATTTTGCCAAGGTCCCCCCATTCCTAATAAGCAAACTGGGCCTTTATCCACGGCTCCCCCAAAGCTCAACCTACTTTACACGGGAACAGTACCCCACCGTGGTCTCCTCGCTCATAACCTGTTGGTTCATCCTGCCTGTCTGTCATCCCTGCCTGTCTGTCATCCCAGCCTGTCTGTCATCCTGCCTGTCATGTCAGCCTGCCTGTCATCTCAGCCTGTCTGTCATCTCAGCCTGTCTGTCATCCCTGCCTGTCTGTCATCCCAGCCTGTCCATCATCCCTGCCTGTCCGTCATCCCAGCCTGTCTGTCATCCCAGCCTGTCTGTCATCCCAGCCTGTCTGTCATCCCAGCCTGCCTGTTGTCCTTACCTACCATCCTTGCCTATCATCCCTATGCATGTCTATTATCCCTGCCTGCCTGTCATCCCTGCCTGTCATCTCAGCCTGTCTGTCATCTCAGCCTGTCCATCATCTCAGCCTGCCTGTCATGTCAGCCTGCCTGTCATGTCAGCCTGTCCGTCATCTCAGCCTGTCTGTCATCTCAGCCTGTCCGTCATGTCAGCCTGCCTGTCATCTCAGCCTCTCTGTCATCCCTGCCTGCCGGTGCCCCACACAGCCTCCTGTCTGAAGCAGTCTGGTTTCAGGTCTGAGCCCAGGCAGGTCCTCCTTTCCCATGGAGAAGGGCAGACACCACGGCTTTCCTGGTTTTTAAAACATAGGGAAAAGGGACCAGGAAAAGGGAGAAAGACAAGACTCTTAAGCATCTGCAGGCCAAGATCTCTCTGTGAGGTGCTACTTCAGGCTGGGTCTTGTGGGGTCACTGTGTGTGTGTGTGTGTGTGTGTGCGTGCGCGCGTGTGTGTGTGTGTGTGTGTGTATGCATGTGTGTGTATGTGCGTGTGCGTGCATGTGTGCGTGCACGTGCGTGTGGTGGTGGTGAGGGGCAGTAGCCACAGGGCCCTTGCCTTCGCTGTGATGCTTCAGTAGACACCTGAGGATGTCTGACCCGCCCCTCCGACACCGCTCTCCCCTACGGCCCTAAGGTCTGCAACAACAGGAAGAACTGTCACTGCGAGGCCCGCTGGGCTCCTCCCTTCTGCGACAAGTTTGGCTTTGGAGGAAGCACAGACAGTGGTCCCATCCGGCAAGCAGGTACGTGGGGCCCCTGAGACTCTGGGAGTGGACGGTCAGGTGGCGTCCCCCTGGGGCGAACGACGGAGCCTTCTGTCTCCGCTGGAGGTGTCTCCCTGGTTCTGAGCATCTTGGTCTCACTGGGCCTTTCCGGAGCCCCTGGTTTGCAGCTGCGGCTGGAGCACAGGTGAGTCGTTTTCCATGGTGACACTGTCCATGGGGGACTGTCAAGTAAATGCAGACATCACCACCATAGCAAGGACTTTGTAAAGGCCAACATTCGTGCCCCTGCCCCAAGATGGTAACATAATGTCTTTTAAATCTCTGACCAGAAGGGGCTAAGTTGGTATCCCACTCACACACATGCACACATACATATGTGGGTGATGTTACAAATAAAGAGGGAGAAGGAGCGAGGAAGGGAAAAAGAGAGAGGAAAAAAAAAAACAGAGAACACGAATACAACCAATAGGGGAAAAAAAACTGTTCAGAAAGACAGCTGCCTATCTCTTAATAAAGAAAGTGGAAGAGTGAGGATTCAGAACACAAGGTCTTGAGTTCAATCCCCAGCACTGGGGTTGAGGGGACACAATAAGCAGATGATCACAACACTTGGACCGTGGAGGTAGCTCTGTTGGTAAAGTGCTTACCAGGCCAACATGAGGACCTGAGTTCAGATCCCCAGCGCCGATGTTAGAGACTCTGTAATGCCAGTACCGGGGAAGCAGAGACATGAAGATAGATCACTGTGGCTTCACACATGCACGCGCACACACACCTGTGCGCATGCGCGCACGCGCACACGCACACACATTCCACTGCTCTGTATGCAACTGTCGAGCAGGCATTGCATCGAAGGATCCAGGCTCTTAGCCACAGGGCTAAGACCGTCTCCTGCCCTCAGCCACAGGGCTAAGACCGTCTCCTGCCCTCGGCCACAGGGCTAAGACCGTCTCCTGCCCTCGGCCACAGGGCTAAGACCGTCTCCTGCCCTCGGCCACAGGGCTAAGACCGTCTCCTGCCCTCGGCCACAGGGCTAAGACCGTCTCCTGCTCTCAGCAACAGCTGTGCCCGACTCCTCTGTTCGTTTCTCCTCAGAAAGGCCTGGAAAGTGACCCCCTGCCCAAGGGGCTCTGTTTTCTCTGAGCTCTCAGGCAGTTCTACCTGAAGATGTCTTCTTGCACAGCAGACACAAGGCCAGGAAAGTGGCAGGCCACCAGCGGGGGGCACAGCTGGGAGGGGGCGGAGCAGCTGGGGATGGACCAGGTCTGTCTGGTGAAGCCTCTTTACTACTCACCTAGCTCCTGGTGATGCTCAGACTGTGACCAGTGGGCAGCAGAAGAGGTCATGTGTCCCCCCAAAGCCTGTCATGACTGGTAGTACCACATCTGTAGCTCCGCCACCGTTTCCGTGACAACAGACACAACAACACTGCTCTGAGTGTGGTGTGGGCAAGTGTGGGGAGCAGGAGGCCAGTGCAGCAGACAGATGTGCAGAAGCCGGGCCACCCGTCCCTTACGTGCAGCGAGCAGAGAGGGTCAGGGAGTCTTGCACTTTGCAGCGTGTTTAATTGAGGTGATGGGGAAGCAAGAGCCAGCCGGCACCTCCTCAGGGACCTCTCAGCCTGGACAGCGGGCGCAACGTGCCATTTACTAGAACCTTGCACGTTTACTGTATAAACGTAGATCTACCTGCCGTCCATCAAGGGCTGCTCTGACCAGCCCGGTTCTGCTCAGGCAAAACCAACGTCACGCAAGGGAGCCAGAAAAGGGTAGCATGCTTCTCGTCTGTCTCTGGGGTGAGTGTGTGTGTGTACTCAGGCTTACGGTCCCCAAGAGGAGGAACTCCCGGAAGCCCCCACTGTTTTACACCAAGAGGGCTGACTCTGCCCTTTCCTGTGTAGAAGGTGCATTGCAGACCCCTATGGCGTTAAGGAGACGCCATAGATACTACAAGTGTCACAGAAGGCGGAGAGAGAGCACTGTGGGAGGGGAGCAGCCCCATGTGAGGGGGTGCAGATAGCTGCCACGGACTTTGATGTATTCTCTGAGATCTTCATGGAGGTCTGGGGCCGTGGATAAGGGGACACAGTGCTTGCAGAGCATGTGTGTAAACCCGGGTTCAGTCCCCAGCACAGCATAGACTGTAATCCCATTCACACCTGTAATCCCAATCGCAGGGGAGATATGAGCAGGAGGATCAGAGTTCAAGTCCCCTCGCAAGTACCAGACCATCCTGGCCTCAAAAAATGAGCAGGGAGCCAGGATGAAACACAGAGAAATGAGTCAGGACCTAGAGTCTGGGGGAGGAGGGTAGGACGAGGTGACAGCCGCTGAGGAGGGGGACACGAGAGGCTCCACGGGACACAGGCGTGGGTGATGGAGTTATGGTTGCTGATAAAACCACAACACGGAGGACACGAGCTTCTAATCCTTCTGCCTCTGCCGCTGACACGCTGAGATCACGCCCGTGCGCTTGATGTCGCCTGTGCTTTTTACCATCACCGCCCCCCATCGGGCCCCACCCTGAGCTGGATGCTTCGTTTCAGATAAGCAAGGCCTGCTGGTAGGAATTCTGGTGAGCATCCTGTGTCTGCTGGCCGCTGGGTGTGTGGTCTATCTGAAGAGGACGACGTTGACAGAGCTGCTGTTCACACCCAGGAAAACCACCATGGAGAAGCTAAGGTAGCCGCCTCTGAGAGCCGCCAGCCCAGCGGCGCCCGGCAGGCCGTTCGCCTCACTGTCCTCCATTATCCGCCTGGCCACCCTGGGTCTTGGGGCTCCCTTCCTCTGTCGTCGTAAATTTCTGCCGAGTCAGCTGTCTGACTTTCCCTTTGAACTTGCCTCTCGGCAACGTACGCAAGCAGGGTGTTGTGAATGGCATGAATGGGGCTCCGCCCCCCTCGCGTAACTTTACTAGACGTGCGGATGCTGATACGCTTTCACCGGGTGGGCTTTTTACCCTCCTGGACGTGGAGAGCACATTGCTACTGGAACCTGAGCCTCGTTCAATACGTCCCCCACTCATCCCAAGCCGGTCATCAACGGGTGGAGGGGACTGATGTGATGCAGCAGTGATGGGGAGAGGGACAAGCAGGGGTAGGGGGGGTGTCAATATTTATTCTGTCATCTCCTAGGTATGTTAGTGTTTCCTCTGTGAGTATCCCACTGAGGACAAATAAGTAAGTCGCGTTGTGAGAAGTTAATACCCGGGGAAAGACCCTTGCGGAGCATGTGTATGGATTGCCTTGCAGGTGTGTGCGCCCTTCCCGGACATCGGGCAGTTCCCGCCCTGACCAGGCTCGCCCCGCCCACCTGGGTCAAGGCCTACTGACCAGCTGGCCACCACCTTCCGCCACTCCCAAGGTAAGCAAGCAAGCGTGACCACTTAGCGTACCCTAAAAACATGGGTTTTACTGTACAAGAGTATCGGCAATAGAATCCAGAATGCTTCCGGTGAAACGTGGCAGAACGGACTGAACCCGAGCCCGTGGGGCTCCTGGAGGGGGCCCCAAAGACGCTCCTTGGAAGGTCCACTGGATCTCATGAGTCAGTCCATGTCCCTACATGGTGTGGAGTGTGGACAAGCCATGATTCCAGATTTCTGGGGGCCCCACCACCTCTGCAGCTGGAGCAGGGTCCCAACCTTCAGCCCTACCTGTGGTTTGGGTAAGCTAAGCTCTGTGGCCTGTGTCTAACTTCTACTGGGCCTCAATTTTGCCTGTTTGCTCCAGCACAGAGTTATGAAGACCCAGTCCTCAGAACTCTCTCCCAGAACACGATCCGTAACCCAAAGTACTGAGCAGTTCCCTGTTTCCTTTCTTAAATATTGAATGCTTTTGATTTGAATATGAACGGTCGCCCTCAGATCCAATAAGCCCAATGCTCTGGTTGGTGGTGCTATTGTGGAAAGAGATGAAAACTTCAGGAAATAGACCCCGGGGGAAAAGAACATGTCTTAGAAGGCTACGCCTGCCCCCGCCACTTCCTCTCCCTCTGCTACAGACTTTGGCTGGTGTGATTTTCTACCCAAGGACATGAGGCCAGGCAACCATGCATGGGCCTTAATAACCTTCCCTCATCCAGGACTGACTACATCAGACGTTTGATCACAGCAATACAGTAACACAGAACCACTCGTTGAAAGAATTAACAGGAAGCAAGACATAGGAGGAAAAAATGAGAAATGATTGAAAAAGCGTTATTTTACACACTGCAGGCAATGAACTGCTTTATTACCCCTGGCCCAAAAAGTAGAGGGTGGGCTTCCAAGGAGGCAGCTGTCATTCCTAGGCCACTTTATCACCCTTCATCCCCAAATCTGGAGCCCCGAGCCAAAATGGCATGCTTCGTGTTAGCCAAAAGCAAGAGCTGGAAACTGGAAATGACCCAAATGTCCACTAACAGGTAAAAGGAAAAGCAGTTAGCATGTTTGCACAGTGGACTGCTTCTCAGAATAAGAAGGAATCGATATCTATAACATCAGGGGTCAATCCCAGAGTAATGATTCCAGCACCAAACCTAAAAGGAGTGCGTACTAGATGGTCCCACTTCTACATAACTGGAAAACATTCAGACCAATGCATGGTGACAGAAAGGGCACTGATGGATGCCAGGGGTCCATGGGAAGGAACTGGTAAGAGGGGCAGGGAACTCCCTGGAAGGGCAGGTGGGCTCATGTTGTGCTCATCCTGGAGGTCTTGGGCGCCAGCATCAAGCCAGGCAGAAGCCTGGGAGTGCGGTTCATGGGGAGAGGCAGGACCCCCAAGTCAGGCCAGCTAGAGGCACAGAGCAAGACCTTGTCTCCAAAACAACGAAACCGAGACCGATAAAGAAACAGTCAAAATGTACCACGCTGTACACATTAAATGTGCACAGTTAATGACATGTCAGGTATTCCTCAACAAAGCTGTGGAAGGGAGGGAGGGAGGGAGGGAGGGAGGGAGGGAGGGAGAGAGGGAAGGACGGACGGAGGGAGGGAGGGAGGGAGAAGAAGAAGAAGGAAGGAAGGAAGGAAGGAAGGAAGGAAGGAAGGAAGGAAGGAAGGAAGGAAGGAAGGAAGGAAGGAAGGAAGGAAGGACGAGAAGGAAGGAAGGAAGGAAGAGGAGGAGGGAGGGAGGGAAGAGGAGGGAGCGTCACAGGACCATCAGAAAGGTTCAGTGATCAAAGGCACTTGTCACTCAGCCTAGTGACCTGAATTCACCACCCCCTCCAGACCCCACATCTATGCACAGAGAGAACCAACACCCAAAAGCTGTAGCACGCACAGACTACACATGCATACATGCAAAATACATTTTTAGAGGTTTTAAAAAACAGTGGCGTCTGAAACGTGAGGCCACATTCACTCTGCGGCTGAATAAGGGAAGCACACAGGCCAGTCTCCAGAGACCAGCCACGCGCCTCCAGAAACCAGCCACGCGCCTCCAGAGACCAGCCACGCGCCTCCAGAGACCAGCCACACGCGCTGGCCGGGCCTGCTGGAGTCCTGACTCTCGTGCCCCTCACCGCCCAGGCTGGAAGTTCTTTAGCACACTCGGCCTTGGACACCCTGAACTCATGACTCCTCCATGACTGTGCAGTCTGTGAGCCCCCATTTGGCACTGCCGGTGGTTCCTGGCACCCACTTGTCAATTAAACCGTCATGACATTGAGACAGGGTCTGACCATGAAGCCCACACTGGCCTGGAACTGTGATTCTTCAGCCTCGGTCACCTAAGAGTTACAATTATTGTTGGTCATTTCTTTTAACGCTTAAATACAAATTCAACCCTATTCCAAATTCTAAATAGGTCAGTGCTGCTTTTAGAAATGAGGGGCATTAATCATGTGGACTCCTTGTGACACCCTGGATTTCTCCCCTTTTCCGTCCCCCGCTATCACAGATGGTTTAACCATGTTTTCCCTCGGGAATTATGGACATGGGGTGTGTGTGTGTGTGTGTGTGTGTGTGTGTGTGTGTGTGTGTGAGAGAGAGAGAGAGAGAGAGAGAGAATAGCCAGGCTCAGCATAGCTCTCTCTTTACCCCTGCAGGACAGAAGGTCACCACAGCGCCCAAGTGTCGACATCAGCAGACCCCTCCACACCCGAGTTGTGCCTCAGCCGCCGACCCCTCAGCGAGTGCTGCCTCCTCTCCGCCAGGCCCGTGTCCTCAGTGGCCCAGCCAGACCCCTCCCCGCCAACCCTGCGCTCAGGCAGGTTCAGGTAAGCCCGGGTGCTGATGGGGAGGCTAAAGTTCAAATCCACACCATGCTACCCGGGGAAATGACATGGCTTCCCAGTGCTCGTATGAACTGGAAATAGTTCAGCTAGTCAGATGTCCACTGGCATCACCCATCAACAGGCTTTAGTACAGAGCCTGACATACAAGAAGGTGAGATATATGTTGTTATTATTAGCAGTTCTTTAGTGTTCAGTAGTTTTGGCGCCTTTGTAATTGATCATCTACACCTGGGACCCCTTTCTGCCCAAGAAATTTCCTTTCCTTTTCTTTTCTTTTCTTTTTTTTTTTTTTTTTGGCGGGGGTGGGGGGCGGGGCATGTGTATATACAAAAGGGCACTTGAACAGATGTGCCTGTGGAGGTACAAAGGTAACAATGGGAATCATTCTGGATTGTTCTACCTCCTTATCGCTTTGTTCTGGGGTTTCCCAGGCTCCACCTTCCAGGGGCAGAAGTGCAGGCTGCTGCCATTTCTGCCCTGCCACCTCACCAGCCCTACCCAAGAAATTTCCATGGGTCCCCAGGTATACAAAATAGACATGGAAATCAAACATCTACTGGTAATGATTCATACTGGAATTTATTTTAAAAGACTTGCCATAGATAGGACATTGCCGCTTATTAAAGACACAAGCAAATCCACATGCCATGGAGCTGAACATAGCAGCTTACTTGTTTACACAAAGAATGAGACCTTTGCTGAGTGTCTGGTGGGCGAGACACGCGGCAGCATCGAGCGCCTTGGGTTTCATGGGTATGTTACTTTGTAAGCGTCAATGCTGAGGATGTTGTCAGCATATGGTGCAAATTCTTGTACAAAATGGCAGGAGCTTGTTTGGGACTAGTTCACAAACTGTTGGAAATTCTGCCCTGATCCTGAACCAACAATTCATTGAAGGTTTTGTTGTTTTGTTTATTTTTAATGAAACTCAAGCCAGCAGCCCAATTGGTGCTTTTAAAAATCAAAGACTATGATTTGCTACCAACATGCTGAGAAAGGAAGACAAGAAAGTATTCAAATCTTAGTGTTTGCTTTAAGCCATTGTTTCTGTGAGGGTAGAAAACCTAAGCGCAGTCAGAACACTACAGTTGAGAATGTGTAAGAATCTGAGCAGAGGCGTTTTGGGCAGTTGTTGGCGTGGCATGGCGTGGCAGCCCCGTGCAGTACCCAGGGGGGCACCTGTGTGCTTGGACCCAAGGCTGACTTGAAGCCTTAGCATGATAAGTACCACCAGAAGCCCCTCAGATTCATTACGTTAGTTTTGAAGCTTTGGTTGTTGCACAACTCTAAGCAGTTTTGGCTTCATGTTTGTGAGACACTGATCACCTCTCAGGTGAATTCTAAGGTCCATTTTGTGAATCACTCCTCTTTAGAATGGTTTTGCTCATCTTTGTTCTAAAGTCTGCTCGATGTGATATTAATACAACTACATTACTTTTTTAAAATTTTTTATTATTATTATGTATTCAATTGTGCATGTATGTGTGTGTGCATGTGTATGTATGTGTGTAGAACCACGGACAAATTCGGGAACCACCATGGAGAGCCTCCACCTCCTCCTTGTTTACTCCGCCCCGGGATTCACAGGCTCTGCCCTACCAAGACCAGAAACGCAGGCCGCCCCCACTTCCACCTGGCGTCTATACGTGGGGTCTAGGATCTGAATTCAGGACCTTCCGCCTGCAAGGCAGAAGCTTAACCCCTGAGCCACCTCTCCAGCCCCTACATTACTTTTCTTTTGATCATTACTGTTTGAAGAGTATGTCTTCTTCCCAGTCTTCCCTCAACCCAGTTACGCCATGACTTTCATGAAGAGTTTCTTGCAGACAGCATGTGGTTGGTCATGTGTTCATACATCCTACCAGTTACTACAGATGTGCTCAGACCATTTACATTCATGGAATCATTTACCATAATATTTAAGTCCATGTGACATTTTATTCTGCTCTGACTTTTTATATTAACGTTCTTTTTCATATTAACTTTATTTTTGGTTCATATTAACAATGAGTTTGTGTGTGTTCACCACCCCCTACTTACAGCCACCCCATCTCCCGTCCATCTCACCATTCTCCCTTCACTCTCCCCCTTTTCCTTTCTAATTGTGTCCCACCTGGGATGCCCACATTAGTTAGTGTCTGGACACTTGACAGAACACAAATGGCCCATCAGCAGGTCAGCCGTAGAATCTCCCCCTCTCTCTTGCTTGGCACCAGTCCCATAGAGCCTCTCAGGGTGTTGTGTCCCGTGGGGTCTTCCTTGCCCATGGCACTGTGTTGCTGGCCAGCTATTATAGTGTAGTCTAGTGGCAAGTAGACAGCATTGCACTGCGTTCTTGGGCTCCACTGCCCTGACATTATCTCTCCCCATCCTCTGACTCTTACATTCTTATTGGCCTCTTCTCTGCAAGGTTGGAATGGGAAGTGGTTAGATGTCCTGATTAGGACCAAGTTGTCTACAGGTTCTTTACTTTGTACTTTGGCCAGTTGTGTTTCTCTATATTATGCATCTTCCTTTGCACATGATTTCTTGGTTGGATGGTTTTTCAATCTATGAGTATAATAAGTGTGTAGATGACAGATTACCATCAAGTATTCATAGTTAATACTAAGTTTGTTCCTTCCCAGGGCCTATGGTCTCCCTCTCTACAGGTATCTGGCTTGGTTCAAAGTACTAGGGTTGTTTTCCATTGCATCCTCTGTTTTAGGGTCATCCCCATCCATGTAGCTTATGTTTCTTCTAGTTTCTAGATATAGGAATTTCCATTTGTATCATTCTGTCAGTTTAAAGTTAGCATCTGCCTGTGAGAAAGTATAGCATTTGTCTTTCTAATACTTCATTCAATATCATATCTTCTAATTCTATCCATTTACCGGTGAATTCCATGAATTCATATTTCCTGATGATTGACTAGTATTCCATTTCCTGGCTGTTATGAATTGAGCTGTGATAAACATGTATCTACAAGTGTCTGTAATATGTATGATATAGCCTGACTTGGGAATATTCCCGAGTGGTATAGTGGTATAACTAGATTGGATGGTAGTTCCAAAGAGGTTGTAAAAGTTTACACTCCCACCAATGATGTATAAGGAATCCCTTCTCCCCATATTCTCTCCAGTATTTGTTATTTTAGCTGTTCTGATCGAGGTAAAATGATATCTCAGAATAGTTTCAAATCTGCATTTCTCTGATGGCTAGGGACATTGAGCACTTTTTGAGATATTTGTTAGACATTTTAATGTCATTATGTGAAAGGTTTCTTTTGCATTCTAAGACCCATTATTGATTGGGTGCTTTCTTGGTGTTTAATTTGCATAGTTCTTTATCTTATCTGAATGCTAATCCTCTATCAGATATATGGCTGCCAAAAATTCTCTCTTGTTCTATGGTTGTCTTTTTTGCCCATTTGATTTCTTTTGCATTTTATTTGTGTATGTGTGTGTCAGTGTCAGAAGGCACTGTGTCCCTGTGGCTTCCAGAATCATCCTGGATTGCTTCTACCTCCTTTTTTTCTTTGCTCTAGGATTTCCCAGGCTCCACCTACCAGGGCTGGAAGTGCAAGCAGCAGCCCTTTCAGCCTGAGTTTTACATGGGACCTGGGATGTGAACTCAGGACCTCCTGCTTGCAAGGGAGAGTCTTAACTCCTGAGCCATCTCTTCACCCCCAGAACAAAAGTTTTTTATGAGATCCCATTTGCTGACTATTTCCCGCATGAATGGGTTTGGATTCAGATCTTTGCCTAGGCCTATTGCTTCCAGTGAACTCCCTGCTCTTTCTTCTGGGGGCTTCAGCTTCACAGGTTTAATATTGAGTCCTTTGATCCATTTGGAATTAATTTCCATTCAGGGTGAGAGGAATGGATCTAGTTTCATTTTTCTACACAGATTCAATTTTCCCAGTACCATTTGTTAAAGATGACAGTGTGTCCTTTCGGTACCTCCTCAAATATCAGGTAACTGCAGATGCTTGGGCTTTGTTATCTGGGTCTTCAGTTCTGATCCATTGGTTAGTATTTTATGCCAGCGTCATGCTGTTTTTATTACTATGGCTTTATCATACAGCAGGAAGTTGGCCATGGCATTACTTCCTGTAGTTTTTGTTGCTGAGGATTGTTTTGGTATCCAGGGCCTTATGAATCTTAAGGGTTTTTTATTTCTGTGAAGAAGTGCAATGGAATTTTACCTTTGTCATTCACAATGCTCCTCCTGATCAGTGAGCATGAGAGGTCTCTCCATCTTCTGGTATCTTCTTTGATTTTTCATTCTTCACAGTGTTTTAAAGTTTTTATTGTATAGGTCTTTCACTTCCTTGGCTAAGTTCATACCAAGGTATTTGTTTCTCTCATTTCTTTTTCTCTCCATTTGTCCTCAGTGTATAAGGAGGCCTTTGATTTTGGATTAATTTTGTAACCTGCCACTCTACTGAATCTGCTGATTCACATTAGGATTTTCCTGATTTAACTTTTAGGGTCTCTCAGGTATAGAATCATCTCCAATAGAGATACCTTGACTTCCCTTTTATCTCCCTCTATGGTCGTAGCCAAGACTTCAAGCTTAAAAAGAAGTGATAAGAGTGGACAGCCTTGTCTAGTTTCTGATCTTGGTGGGAATGCTTCAAGTTTTTAACCATTTAGGATATTTGTTATAAGTTCAGCATATATACCTTTATTGTGTTGAAATATGTTCTTTTATTCCCTATTGTCTCCAGGACTTTTATCATGAAGGGATGTTAAATTTTATCAAAAGGTTCTCCTTTCATTTGAGATGATCATGTGGGGTTTTTTTTTTTGTCTTTGAGCCTGTTCATATGATAAATCACTTATTGGTTTTCATATATTGAATCATCCTTGTGTTCATGGTGAATAATTTTATTGATGTTTTGGATTTAATTTTTAAGTATTTTGAGAATTTTAACATCTATGCTCATTAATGAGATTATTGGTCTATAATGTTCTTTTTCGTTTTTATTTGGTTCCGGATCAATATAATATTGGCTTCATAAAAAGTATTTGGAAGTGTTACTTCCTTTTGTATTTTGTGAAATAATGTAAAGAGTAGCAATGACAGTTCTTGTGCATGTTTATCTTCTTTTCTTCTTCTGCACTATCTCTTGTAGTCCTGGTTTGGTGGATATATAGACTTTTGGTCTGTTTTTAACATGGAAAATGGTTCTTCCTCCTTTGATAGTTTAGCTGGGTATAGTAGCCTGAACTAGCATTTGTGTTCATTCATAACTTGAAATCTCTCAAAGCTCTTCTGGCCTTCCTATTTCTGGTTAAAAATCCACCATTATCTTGATAGTTTTACTTTTGTATGTTACTAGTTTATTTCTTGAAATATTCAAGAGTCCTTTGGTCTACACCTGTACTGTTTTGACTGTTTTGTGTCATAGAGTATTTGCATTGTGATCTTGTTGTGTTTGGTGTTCTGTATATCTCTTGCTGTATATCTCTTGCACTTAGAGTGCCAAATCCCTCCTCTTGCCTCTCTTCCTCACTGGCTGGAATTACAAGCCATTTCCAGCTTCGGGAACATAAGATATCCTCAGATCTCACCACCACAGCTTGTCACTGAAATTCAAGAAAGCTCCAAGTTCATGTTGCTTCAGGGGAAGCTGACACCTTCTGTGCTTCTCACTCAGTAGGGTGCCCCGAGATACCCGTGATTTTTCTTTCATAGTTCTCTCTTTGCTGCATGCCTGTGATTGAGGTGAACATTCTTGGCATTTCAGGTTGGTTACTTACAATATCTTTGTGTAGTTTTATACAGGGTTTTTCTCATGCAGGGCTTCTCAACCTCTGCATTTTGAAGTTTGGGCCTGGGTCAATCTGTGGTGGGGATTTTCTTGTGCATCGCTGGAGTTTCCACAGCAGCACCCTAAACCTGCATCATCTACTTGGTAACACGTGTCTCTGAACTGGCAGCTCCTTCTTAGGGGACATCCTCCTCCTGGTGGAGATCCCACCCCCTTTGAAATTAATGCATGCTCATCAGAGCTGTGTGTCTGCATGTCATCACTGTGTGGGGGTATGGAGACTACCAGCTTCTGGGTCTCTCTATCCTTCCTTTGGAGAAGTCTTGAAAACACTTGCTTTGTGTATACTGAGAACTTCTTGCAGGTAATCAGTTACTTGTGCCTCAGCCAAACATACTTTTTTAAATTTGAGAACAGCCTACTAAATCTGCTGAGATGTTTTCCTTTTCTGTTCTTTCCTCACTCCTCATGTTCAAATCTTTGACCCGAAAAACTTCATTTTGCTATTCTTGTAAGCAAGCCTCTCGGTGGGATCTCTTAGCTTCCCTTCATCTAAGAATGCCTTTATTTTGCCTTTCTTCATGTTTGCTGGCCACAGAATTGTTTTCTTCCTTTGGCACCCCAGATGATATTGCTCCCCTCCTTTCTGGACTCCATGGTGATAAGAAATCTCAGAAGCATCCTTCTTAGTTTGTGCTCCAGGGAAGAAATACGGCCAGTTATTTTTTTGGAAGGAGGGGTTTGTCTCTGGGACTGAGCTCCAGTAAGCTCTTGCATGGTCAAAATGTTCATCTCTGTAGATCTCCTCCTGCCTTTTGACTGTAGAAATAACACTGTTCTTGGATGGCCTTTGTTTCTATTTCTTTGGTGCCTGATGGTTATTTCCAAGTTGTGTGTGTTTTTCATGTTCTTTATGGTTTGTTTCTCCTCTTGCCTTGGCCAGGATTCTGGCTTGCACCTGTACACACACAGAGAAATGCTCGCTGCTGGTTAGCTCCTGGAGGCTGCTACCCAGACTTCTCTCCGTTACTGTGAGATTTTCTGTTGTAATTATTAGGAAAAGGAACAGAGTGACATAGGCTTATTCAATTTCCTCACAACTGCATTTCTTTTTGTATTTATTAGAGGTATGTTAGACCTGCTTTATGTATTCTAGCATCCAATGGTATACTGGTGAATTGGCTCTCCCTCTAATGCATATATATCAGCATGACCTATGGTTGATTTTTGTGTTGTGGAAACCCTACTATGGCCAATGTCAAGCTGTTCACTGATGGAGAATCTGAAAATTATGTCCCTTTCCTTTTTTCCTGCTTTTCTTTCTAGTAGTGACATACTTTTTTGTGACAGAATTTGTGTAGTTTAATATATATATATATTTTACTTTAGACACAGCAGGAACTTTGGTTTTATTATTGTGGGGGGAAGCATGTATCACAGTTCACATATGGAGGTCAGAGAGTAGCTTTGGAAACTTAATCTCTCCTTCCTCACATGGGTTCCTGGGTTGAACTCAGGTTATCTGACCTTACCAGTGCCTTTACTTGCTGAGGCATAGTATAGCTCTCACACTGGTCTTTTTCTCCTGAGAACTCTCTCCTGCTTGGTGTCAGGTAAGATCCACATACAGTGTTTTCGTTGTTTTTGTGAACTGTTGGGAGATCCATTTTTTCCATTTGTTTCTCTAACCTATCCTGGGTTTTCTTTGCTGCAAGATAACTGAGCTGTGGGGAATATGAGGGGGGCTGAAAACCCCAGGAAATGTACAGCATGCGGGTGCTCCCGAGCCCACTAGCCTCCACCAAGACTCTTCACACCTTTCTTCAAGCAGCCTGGAACTGGAAGAGACCATGTGATCAGAGAGGAGTCTTATATGCAGCCTCTCCTCTTGATGTCTGCTCACGTCCACTGCCAGAGGGCTCCTTTGACCTTTCCTTCCAAACAGCACTGTGTATGTGTGTGGCCCAAGGGTGACTTCGAGAATCACGCGGAATTGTGCTACCTCCTCTTTGCTTTTTGCTCTGCTTTCCTATGCTGGAAGTACACAGGTCACTGCCATTTTCTTTACATGGGATCCGAACTCAGGTAGGACCTTCTGCTTTCAAGGCAGATACCTGACCCCTGAGCCATCTCTACATCCCCGGCCCTTTCACATGTAGGGTGTGTATGGGGAGCGTGAAATTGACTGTGGATGTCTGTGGATGTCTTTAATCATTGTCTGCTTTATTTACTGACATGGATCTCTCAATGAGCCTTGATCCCACCCGTCAGGTGGGCTAGCTGGCCAGCATACCCTGCCTTTGCCACCTTGCATACCCTGATTTTACATGGGTTCTGGAGATTCGAACCCTGGTCCTTGCATCTGCAGGCAAATGCCTTATCCGCAGAGCCATCTCCCCATCCCCTGCTTTCTGACTCTAAGCCAGTGTCTGTTCAGACCCTTTCGAGACATGCATTACAGGATAAGGACACGACTTCTCTCCCATCACAGGAGGACACTGGGAATTCATTCCATGCAGGGGTGGGGGCGTCTAGAGGCAATTCTTGCTTGGCGGCATGCACAGCACATTTCAGTTCCCAGGCTCCATGCCACATAGCTGCATGGTTAGCCCTGCAGTTTGTTCCATGGGAGGTGGAGTACACCACGGTAAGCAACTTATGTAAAAGTCAGTCTTAATTCAATGCTTCATCTTTAGTCAACAAGTTTTCTGTCTCATCCACAAATGAGCTTCTTTCTCTGAGGAATTCAGACTGCTTGGGTTCCACCTAGGAAACAAACCAACTTCTTCCTTCTGCCAGTTGTTTCATGTAATAAGTTAGCATGCTCGTCTAACTGCAGCCCCCTCCCCCAGCAGAAAGAGGACTGGAGAGGGCAGGAAATGGGAGAAAGGGAAGGCACCTGCCACCCACCACCGTGTGCCAGGCAGAAAGCAAGACAGAACACCTTCCTGAGAGGGCTGTGGCTTGTCCTGCTTGTGACCTCCACGTTTCGGTGCATGTCCTTCTCCCCGGCTCTTTGGAAGGACTGGGGTCCTCTGCAGCAGCTGCTGCTGGGTAGAATTCATCTGCGGCTCTATCAGAAGAAAGTGGACAGCGGAGGATCTTACAGGAGGATGTGAGGGGGTCTGAGGGGAGTGAGATTCCTTTTTTAAGGAGTTCAAAGTCACTAAACTTTGCATTTTTTGAAAACAGGCGGTTTCTGACAATGGCTTTGCTGGGCGGCGGCAGCAGCTCAAGCTTCGAGGGCACTAGGGTCCGAGAGGCAAGCACGGGGGGGGGGGGGGGAAGAGTCACCTCTGGATTCCTGAAGTCACCCGGGAAGTCCAGGGCCTTGACTTGAGGGGAGAAAGAGGCCCTGAACTGTGCTGGGCACTGAGATGGGAGAGTTCTCAACCCTGTGAGGCCAGTGCGTCCAAGAGGACGGGCACTGTGCAAAGTTTCCCTCCCCGCAGTATGGCGAGTCCCTAGGGGGTCAAGAGAGGAGGGTCCAGCACCCACCCAGACAGAAAGTCCACCTCAGTCGGTACTGGGCGGCTGAGAGAGGACAGAGGGACTCATGGGCAGCAGTAGTGCTGGAAAGACTTGGCACATACCAGCTGCCCGGTAAGAGGGGCTCAGATTGCTGGATTTATTTAAAAACTAGAAAATAAGAGCTCAGGGGACGCACCTACCTGCTGAGTCCCACTGTGCCCAGGTCGTTTTTGTGTGCACAGGCACGTGCCAGGGGGGTGGGCACCTCGTTTGAGCTAGGGTCTCCTGTCCTCTGCTGCACATACCAGGCTAGGTGACCCAAGAGCTTTGGGAGATTCTCGAACCCTCAGCTGCCGCACCCAGCTCTTTGCAAGGGTTCTAGGGGTACGAGCTCTGCTCCCATAGTTGGGTGCCAAGTATTTACCCACCGAGCCATCGCCCCTGCGGCTGGGCAGAACCATTCCTGAGGGGAGGGAAGCAGAGACCAGGCCGACAAGGCATCCCCCTGGACCTCGGGACACCCCACATGAAATCCTTCATGCAATCTAGTCTCTCCTGGCTTGTTGAACTAATTGAGTCACTTTAAACAAAAGCATACTTGATGTCACAGCTGAGAAATAAATGTCTAGAAGAGACAGGGCTAAGTGTGGCAGATCGAAAAGCAATTTTCCACTGTCAGGCTCCACGCACTCCGATCCTAAAGGGTGTGCTGAGCGCCTTCCCTTTGACGGCAGGTCTGCGGTAAGCAGGATTGCCCCGTACCACCACTGCACACCACTCATCAGTCCACAACGTGCCACTGGAATGACACCTGCCAATGTGTGGGCATATTTGGTCTGTTTTTCTTTTTTTTTTTTAATTCAATTGTGTGTGTATGTGTAGAACCAAGGGTGAATTCGGGAATCATCGTGGACTGCTTCCACCTCCTCTCCATTCTACCCTGGGATTCACAGGCTCCGCCCACAGGACCAGAAGCGCAGGCCACCCCCACTTCCGTCGGTGTTTGTATGTGGGATCTAGGATCCGAACCCAGTACCCTCTGCCTGCAAGGCAGAGGCTTAACCCCTGAGCCATCTCTCCAGCCCCCTGTTTTTCTTTTGTAAGCCTTTTAGTCTCCTAGAAAATTCTAGGCTGTGAAGCCCAGAGTGGGGCTAAAGCGTAAGACCTTACTTTTCCCAGTTGCATTACAGCAGTGGGAAGTAAAAACCGACTTTCCTGAATCAGTCCTTTCCTGGCAAAGTGACAGGCCTGAGAACACCCATCCTGGGTTTGGCACCACGTGTCTACACTGCACGAAATCCAGGCAGAGCACAGCAATGGCAGGACTCATTCTAGCTGTACACTTATACTTCTAGCATACTTCTAGCTGTATACTTATACTGCTAGCCGTACACTTATACTTCTAGCATACTTCTAGCTGTACACTTATACTGCTAGCTGTACACTTATACTTCTGCCGGGGTGTGTGGTACAAGCTGCTGCTCATGTTCTGGATGTTTATAAAATGGCAAATGCTTACTCACCATGTGACAATGACCTGGCAGGTATGACGAGGCTGAGAGATGTCTGTGCCCTCTGGGAGCCAAGAAAAGATGGTACCGAGAGCTCCAATTCACCGTGGAGAACAAGGTCCAGTAAGGCTCCCTGTGGCTGGAGCGGGCAGACATGGGATGGCCGGGGCTCACGCCCACCTTCCTTACCTGCAGCCTCAGGGCAGATGTGCAGGGACTGGGGATGCAGCTCAACTGGTCGAGTGCTCACCTGGCACGCTGGATTCCTTCTCATAAAAACAGGGCATCACATGGCGCACACCCCTAACCCCAGCATGGGGAGGCTCAGTAGTTCAAGGTTCTCGTCTGCTGCGGGGCCAGCCCAGGCTACATGAGGCTGTCTTGAAAAGAACAGAGGACCCACGGGATCAAAGAAGCCACAGTGGAGGCAGCCACGGTCGACGTGCAGACCACCCACTGCCTGGCTAGCTACCCTTCTCCTCATTTAGTTCTTAGCTACCCTTCTCCTCATTTAGTTCTCCACCAAGAAACAAGGCGGCATGGACAGGCGTGCGGGGGTCACGAGACCCTCGGTGCGGCCTGGAAGGCCACAGTCTCTTCCCTTTGCTCCTAGCACAGCCACGGCATCGTCTCACAAGACAGATCATCAATGTCACAACCATAGTAGGAACTCCGTGGGTGCCCTGGGCATCGTCCTTGAAGACCTCTCACAGACACACTTGTGGTTGGTACCTGTGTTTGCATCCCATATAGCATATGCTAGTTGTAAAACGCATCTACCCTCTGGGACAGGTTCTTACAGAAAAAGGTGGCAGAAAACCAAGTTTTGTTTCAGTAAGCACAGGAGGGACAGGGATACTTCCAGGAGACCCTTCCCCTCTAAAACATGGTGATGAGGGGTACATCGGACCTGTTACTAACACAGCACCTCATAGACACTTTGACAGGGACTAAACAGACCCATTTGAATCCAATTTAAGGCCACTCGGGAAATAGCCAACTTGCTTAGAGATCCAGCCCATACCTCCAGGCAGTTCCCAGATGCACTGATTTGGTTCGGAATGGATGGAGGCATGTGCCTTTCTGATTCGTGCCGTCAGCTGTGTAGAGTCTGACATTCTCGTGGTTTAAGTCTCTGCTCATAAGAAAATGCAATGAGAAGGGAAACGCCACATGTCCTTGTGGCCTCCTGGGAAGGTGAGCTGTGATGTAACGTCTTGCACCACCACCACCACCACCACCACCCCCGGCAAACCACAGGCCCTGGAGGAGGACAGGACAGCATCCTCAAGGCCTGACTTTTATTTTATTACTTATTATTTATTCAATTGTGCATGTATGTGTGTGCGTGTAGAACCACGGACGAATTCAGGAACCACCATGGATGCCTCTACCTCCTCCTTGTTTACTCTGCCCTGGGATTCACAGGCTCTGCCCTACCAAGACCAGAAGTACAGGCCGCCCCCACTTCCACCCAGCGTCTATACGTGGGATCTAGGATCCGAACTTAGGACCTTCCGCCTGCAAGGCAGAAGCTTAACCCCTGAGCCACCTCTCCAGCCCCTAGGCCTGACCCTTGTGTCCACATCTTACCCTTGTGCTCGAGGCGTCTCCAAGGTCTCCCCTTCCCTGGCTTGTCCCTTGTCCCTGAGACATTCCTGTCCACTTGCTGCTGGAACGTGCGGCTGCCATAACTGCTGTGCCCGTCTGGAAGGTGCCGTGAGTCTGCTCAGCTCAGCTCACTGAAGCCCAGCCGTCAGTACACCGGACACGGAGGAAGGCTCGGATATGAGCGAAGCTTCTCTGGGGACGATCTCGCTCAAGGATAGCAGTTAGTCATCGGAGGCGGCAACTCCTGTACCTCTAAAATGTAGCTACAGCGTTCTTAGATGCTGACTGGCCTCTCCTTTCTCCTGCCCTGTGTTTGTCATAATCCACCGACATGAGGCAGGGAGGGCTGGGGGGGAGGGGTCAGTGGTTGAAGGGCTTGATGTGCGAACATGAGGACTAGAGTTTATACCCCAGAACCCATGTCAGTGCTGGATGGGTGTAGCAGCTACCTTGATCCTAGCCCAGGACAGGACAGCACAGGCTGGCGAGCAGACTGGCCGTGTGGGTGAGCTCTAGGTACTGGAGACCCTGTCTCGAAGAGCAAAGCTTGAAAAGCAGCTAAGATGTTAGACATCACATCACGCGCACACAGCTGTACCCAAGATACATACGTGAGGAAGGAAGTAAAAAGGTACATACTACAGTGGAAGCCCCCTCTTGCTCCCACTGGGGGGGGTCACCTCAGAGAACAGGATTCTGGGGAAGTCATCAGGCTGCTATGGGATTGTGCCGGCTACGTAATATTTCACTGTACAGCCACACCAGAACCTGACCCCGACTAGCAGCTGTGCGGCGATTTATTCTTTTCGTGAGTAGGTGGTGACAGGGAACAGATGGGGACCTACACTGTCCCTGGGTCTAAAGCAAGGACTTTGACTCGGCACCTCAGCTGCTGGAAACTTTATTAGGATGAACACATCACTAAACGTTGAAAGTCGGGGACACAGCCAAGAGAATGTGATAATTAATAACAGGACCATTAACATAAATTGGGATTATCTCAGGGAAGCCATAAGCAGCAGCCAACCTAATTATCTTCCGGGTTCCCATGACAAGTCCAAATAGAGCGGGATACACCGTAACTCACATCTCCCTATTTCTCCGCACCACAGTAGCAGCCTGACGTTATCTTTACAGCTGTGCCAAGATAGTCAGTCATACTTAGCAACAAAATTAGTATTGCTTTGTAGTGAATTATTTCAGTCCTTCCATGTTACGAGAGTGCACATCCGTCTTTAAATTGCACACCGGTATCTTGTTGCTACGGTTCTGCCCCTTGGTGGGAAGGGGAGCTTGATTTGCAGCCCTAGTTCATTACCAGAGCTGCCCAGGCTCACACAGGGACAGGGTAGATTGCTGTCAGTCACAGCTGTAGGAAGCTAAGTCTTACTCCTGGTGACTGCAGGCCAGGCACTGGACCAGGGCTGACGGCTGTCAGTCCTCCCCGCCCCCAGGGAGGGGCCGCTCTCATCTCTTCTCATCTGATAGGGAACCTGCATTTGCTCACAAGCTCGTAGGCGCCGGGCCTGCTGAACTCACAACCCGGGCTCTGCACTGACAGCTAATAAGTTGTCTTTGTCAATATTCTGTACAGTCTTGTCTTGTTTTTATTCTGATGGGACCTGAAGTAAAAATGCAACTTGTCTGCCTGCCACCGTGATCTGCCCACCGTACGCACTTGGCACGCTGCTCACACAGCTGTGGCTTGGGGTAGAGACTCACCTGCATCGCTGGCCAGGGAAATGTGACTGAAGCATCAGCACTGTGCTTGAACGTCATGTTTGAATGGGCCCGGACACAGGCACAGGGACACAGACCTGGAGGCTGCACTTGTTTTCCTTCCAAGTCTCACCGCGATGCTTCACACAGTCCTGCCGCAGCTGGGACGACAGCATAGGACGACAGCATAGGAGGTCACTTCATTACCAGGGCATCCTGTCTCCCTCGAGGTTCTAACCCCATTCCCCAGAGTCCGTGCAGGTACTCAAGTGCTTCTGGGCTCCAAAAAGGCCCAGAGAATATGGTGTTGTGGTCACAAGACTCGGCCCGGGTCTGAGGGAAACTGAGTCTGGCCTGACTCGCCCTCTCCCTTGAGTAGGCAGAGAGGCGGCTGCTGACTTTGTCCTTAGACTGCCTGTTGCGGTTCTCATCTTTCCACTGAACATTTACACGTTAACGGCTTGAGGGAATTCCAGTTCAAGCTGTGTTGTTAGTTATTGTCTGTGTGCTGGATCTTACTGTGCATTCTTTTGTCCTACCACTGCTATGAAGTAGGTCTTTGTCCACAAACCCCCCTCCCACCAACATATTCTAGAGAGTTTGCCACTGCTATGAAGTAGGTCTTTGTCCACAAACCCCCCTCCCACCAACATATTCTAGAGAGTTTGCCCTACACAAGTCCCAGAGCGTGCATCTTTGTAACCCCGTGTGGCGTGACCCCCCAGTTCCTGCTCTGCCTGCTCTCTCTGGTTGAATTCCCAGCCAATGGCACACCTCCCACAGCATCCCCATAAAAGATGTCCCCCAAGCCTCCATATGGATCTTTTGAACAGAAGAACACACTTGGGAGGAGGAAGTCTTGAGCACTGTAGAGTGACCTCCATTCACATTGGGGATGCCGATCTGCATGCATGACTGTCCGAGTGCCCACAGGTAAACCAGTTCTGTGAAGACAGGAAGGCGGGTCACATGATTCTTGAGTAGTTTTCACCAACTTTTCACTTACAAAGTGCCTTTGTAAACTGAAAACTCGCCCTGAAAATTGCAGGAAAATTTACACTCAGGTCCCGAGTGATGCTCCTGGAAAATTTACACTCAGGTCCCGAGTGATGCTCCTACGACTTGGGGGACCCCAAGATCCACATTTGATTGTGCCTAATTCAATGAACAGATCTTGCAAATATTACAGAAAATGTGGGCAAGAAAGGCCAAAATAGGTCATGTCTCTCCACACTTTGATGGAGAGAGGGGTATGTCTCTCCACACCTTCATGGAGAGAGGAGTATATCTCTCCACACCTTCATGGAGAGAGGGGTTATACTTAGAAAATGAACACAGGGACAGCAGCAATCGCCGCTGTCCAGCTCTTCTGGCTCCTGAGGTCCATGTCTGGTCACAGAGCTGAGGGGTCACGTATGCTCTTCTTTCTGTTGCAGGGAGCCCACAAGCCCAGCCCTCCACAGAAGCCTCTGCCAGCCGATCCTTTAAGCAGGACCTCTCGGTCCACCAGCGTGAAGACCCTGGGGCAGCAGGAGCCTGGGCTGCGCCCAGCCCCCTTCAGGTGCATCCCCCTCTCTGCACTGGGGTGCAGCTGTCAGGGCTAGGCTGTGCATCCTGCCTCCCTGCTAACTGGGACAGACAGGACATAGATGCAAAATGAACCAGGAAGTAGCTACCAATGTAAGCCGCTCCGTAGGGATAGAGATCCTTGCAGGATAAGGTAGACTTAGGCAATATGCCCAGCAAGGAAGGCTGTGGACAGAAACTCTTTCAGGCATTAGAAATAATGACAGTGTGAGAATATGAAGGCTGACCCCTGCCACCCTCACCAAGATCCACTCTGCCCAGGTCTGCTGGCCTGAGACACTAGTTCAGGTTGCAGGGTTATAGAGGACACTGGGGAATGATGGGGAGACAGAAGCTGCTGGGCAGCAGGAGGTCTGGGGCATCCCCCTCCTGCCATGGTCATCTCCACCCTCTCCCATTGGGGAGCAACCCACGTCCTGCTTACACAGGGGTACTGACGCTGGCTCACGCTGCTGGCGGAGGATACGGAATCTTCAGGAACTGTGTATCCTAGCCAACATTTGAGATTAAGTTACGGACGCTTACTATGGTTACACTGAAAACAAATAGGGTAATAAACATTCGAGACATCGCTTCCAATTTTTCCGCTACACTTTGCTGCTGAAGTGGCCCCCAACGGTTAGTTGAACGCGGTGGAGCTGGGGTGTCGTGGTGTTTTCTTTCGTGACTTCCGTGTTTGGTGATGTCCGGATGTCAACGCTCACAGCCGAGACTCTCAGTTCACGCAAAGATAGCTTGTGCTTTGAGGTTTCACTGTCTTCCCCTGCCCCCATTAGAAGGATGGTACCCAAGCCCTTGAACATGCTAAGGCCACTGGCCAGGCCCTGTACTCAGCAATGCATCTCTCGGCAGGAGAAGGCAGACAAGGGAATCATGCCAGCTCTTAGCAAGGGGGGGCTGGCTAAAGAGAACAGCTGCCCAACAGACCTCAGCGATACAGCTGGTCATGGGAGGGCTGGGAGAAAGGTCAGTTCCCAGCTGCAGAAACACGGGGCGTGGAGTCCCTCTGATCTCTCTGTGCTTAGAGCTACTTCATCATTGTGCTCAAAGCAAGCACCGTGTGGGTATGACAGAGGAACCTCCCGTACAGAATGCCCTTAGCGGTGCCCTGATGCAAGCCAAGCATCCGTCTTTGAGGGAACCTGTGTGCTCTGCTTTGCTCTGGGTCTCTGGAGCTGGGCGATGTTTTCAAGCTAATTTAAAGTATCAATGAAATTTACTGTAAGTATGAACACAGGTTGAACTTTGAAGACATAGTACCGCTCAGTGTGGCTCCCTGACACTTTGCGCTGGTGACCTGCTGAAAGATGGACAGTTAAATGAAATATATAGTGAAATTGATCCACCACTTTCTCTCTACCTTTGACATGTAGCTGCTGGAATACCTAAGTGGCTCATCCCATTTTTCTGTTGCATGGTACTAGTAGAGAATCAACTTGTGGGTGGCCTTGGGAATTAGCCGTCAGCCTGTCACAATCACTGGGAACCCTGCCATGCGTTTCCTGATGTGATCACATTCCTTCCCAGTATCCCCTCCCGGAAGTTAACGTGGCCTCCAGCTTCATGGGGCGACGGGTGGGCGCTGACCTGAAATACAGGCAGATGCCTTCCACAGTTCAGTGTCTACAGAATCGCCCTGGAGATCCTACTAATGCAATTTCCTTTTCTCCTGTCTTGTTTCAGGCCTCCTCCTAAGTATCCACACCAAGTGCCCAGACCCACCCACGCCTACATCAAGTGAGCAACTCTTTTCTCACCAGGGGAAGACAGAAGTTTGCACTACCTTTCCACTCCAGTTAGAGTGGGGTTTTTGAGGGGTTTTTTTTGTATTAATATTCAGAATCTTTTTTAATGTTTAAAACACCACGATTGCCAGAACTCTGAGCTGCTGCAGTCGGTGCTATGCTGTGCTATGGTGCTCTGAATACTTGCTCAGGTACTTGTAAGTTATTAATTTATGCAGAATGTTTATCACGGCGCAGTGCGCCACAGCAGGCAAACTTTACCATCACCGAGTCCTCCATGGAAGGAAGGCTCGTCGTGTTCGTGTTGCCTTCGTGAACTGTGAGCTCTCCTGCCTGCTTGGTGGGATCCAGGGCAAGATGTTTACTTTCTGACCAAGGCTTTATTGGAGAGCAGCTCCCAGCACGCCTGTGGCTGTGGTTACCATATCAGACGCAGCTCAGGAAACCCCAGGAAACAGTTGGATTTTTTTTTTTTCTCAATCCCCAACTCAGGCCATAGCCGAGGCCTGCGGGTCCAGGCTTATGCCACCTGCCCTAGGGAGACCCCGCACCTCACAACTCCAAGACAAGGAGGATCTGCTTGCTGGCTGGAGGCTTCGAGAGAATCTGAGGTACAGACAGGAGAATCTGAAGGTGTAGCCACATCAGGACGGAGACCGGGACGCCAGGCAGACATCTGACCTCGAGCCGATCGGCCACAAGCATGTTTGGAGAGCAGAGAAATCTATAGTAGTGCACAAGATTTTGCTTTCTCGAAACATCTTCTTTCTCCAGCCGCCCTTTGCAGCACCCGGCAGGGTCACATGTCTCCACTGGGACTGCGCTGTATGCCACTGTGAGCTCTGTATCCGGCCCTGCACAGAGCTAAGCCCGTGACCACGTGGTCTTCTCACTGCCACACAGTGACCCTGTGTTCAGACGACAGATGAGACTTTCTAGAGAACATAACGATTGTCAGATGTG
This sequence comes from Typhlomys cinereus, assembly GCA_023101885.1. Lineage (NCBI taxonomy): Eukaryota > Metazoa > Chordata > Mammalia > Rodentia > Platacanthomyidae > Typhlomys > Typhlomys cinereus. The sequence goes on from JALPQD010000195.1 coordinate 3,249,772, forward strand.
AACTAGAAACCACATCTAGTCCCTCAGCTCTGCAGATGAAATCTCCAGTTCAACTTATAAGAAACTGAGCAGAATCGTTAGGCTTGCACCCACTGTGAGAACCCCAAGTTTCCATTCGGTTCTCTTCGGGGAGCCTGTTCTCTCAGCTGGGCTGCAAGAATCCTTGAAGGATGTTTTCAGCAAAGAGTCTCCGTCTTCAACTCATGGATCGCCTCCCTGTTGAGCATCACAGACTCTAAGAAGAACATTGATTTCCTATTCTCCCATGTGCGTGGAAGACAGATCCGGGCAAGTCACCCCATCACTTTTTACTCTCTCAGTATCTGAAAAGATAACGATTTTCAGACACTCTCTAACATGCCCGAGTCTAAGAGCACGAAGCCTAGGAACACTCAGATGAGGCAAAAGGCCTTTACGCCACAGTCTCCTGCAGTGCCGTGTGTGCTGACGTCCCCCTTAGAAGGCAACTGACAACAGTTCTTAACTGAGGCTTTATGATCTGACGTCTTCCAGGGCACTTTGATAGTCTGCCTGCTCCTTGAAGCAGAAGGAAACCCGCACCTCAAAGAATCTTGCTTTGCTTTCCTATGAAATAGAACTAACTACCTTTAGCTTTGCCCAGGCTCCCACCGTATCCAGGCAACGAGGACGTCACAACGGTGGATAAATACACCTGCATCCCAAGTACACACAAGAGGCAACCCTGCTCTCCAATACATTCCTAGTCTTCAGCCTGCACGCGCTTGCTGTACAGATGCTGTCTTAAAAATGTAAAGGGTCACATTAGCATTCCTGCCCTACTGTAATTGATGTTACATTTGGCGAATGTACTAAGGTCAAAACAGACACTATTGAAAAGGCTCTCAGAGTTTCATGGTGCATTACGTGAGCACCGCCTTTCCAGATGCTGCGGCCTCAGATCTGGTGCCTGAGCCCCTCCTCCGAAGGAGAGGAGGAAGAGAAACGATGTGAAGCGGTATTTCTTCTTCTCTTCTTGGAATGGTAACTGTGTTTTTAAGGAAACCAGGAAAAGTCCAACTCCACAGAGGTTAAAACTGTGATCAGATGCCGTATCATCGGCAGGCTGCTTTGGGGCTGCTATACATGGCATGTCCTGTCTCTTCAGTGCTGAGTGGTTTCCTGCTCTGAATGAGAACATGCGTAACCCTCATGTTCACTAACAGTACACAGATATTATTGTTATTAAAGGAATACTTCGAAGATGCACTATGTATCCAATAAAGCATAGGTAGCAATAATTTCCATTTTAACCTAAGTTAGGAACCAATAGCCGGGGGAAGGAGAATCTTCCTCCTTTTGTAGCCTGTCAAGGACAGAAACAAAAATCCACGCCTGCATGTCAACGGCAGCCCAACTCTTATCGTGGCATGTTAGTGTCCCTTACATTTTCACGACACTGTCACTGAGCATGCCCAGCGCCCCGCTTGACACAACGCAGGTCTGGATGCTACTTCTTTCCTCCCCACATTTGGGAGCACCTACAGATGCTGTGAACCTGCTCTACAAGGAAGCCCAGGCTAATGGTCCAAGCACTCCTTTGGAAAGAAAACCAACCTTCCGAAGTGTTCTGAAGTCTGTTTTCCCCATGGGATCAGACGCGCAGCCACCGAGGGAAGGGGACGCACAGTGTTTTCCGTTTGGAGACAGACAAGCAGAGACCACGCCTCCCAGCCCGAGTATTTCCAGCACACACATGGGATGACATCACAGAAACCACAAAGCAACCACTCCAACGACATGAGAAGACGTTCTCTGGACTAGTCTCGCAGGAGACATTTTGATGCCTTCTTAACTTTATTAGGAATTCTCGGACTGAACCTGGAAGCCATTGTTCTCAGATAATCAGTACAACACATGGATGCGTTCCCGAAGGCTGCCAAAATCCTGATCTGTGCTTGAGGATTCTAAGCAGCCTACGATTCCCCGTGGTGCTACGAAGAGCCCGGCACTGGGCCAGTAGAAGGCTTGAGCTTCCTCCCGCCTCCAGCTGAAGTGTACCAAGCACTCTGAGCCAGTGCCCTCTGCCAACCGAAAGGGCACTATGCCTGGGTAGGGAGGCCAGACCATTCTAATGCAGCCCAGCCACTTGGAACCTTTCCTCTAAGGGTCACTTCATGTCTCGGCTCTACTGTGTTAGGTAGGGTGCCCCCCCCCATGCTCACTCACACTGGGAGATCTGGAGAAAACCTTCCTCACTGTTCTCAAAATGGTCCTAGCCATACACAAGGGACCAGACAAAGTGGCACCATCTCTCCCAGAAGTCTGATGGGAGAGGGGTCACTTCCACACTGGGGGCTATGTGGCTAGCTGGCGGGGACACTGCAGTTACCATCTTTCCAGCTCTCTGACCGGCACCAGAAACCAGCCTTCCACTCACAATCCCTCCCCGTGAAGCAGCAGTGGCTCCGCTGTAGACATGGACACAGGACAACAGAAGCGAACACCTCTGCCTTCCCCTGTCACCCATCACAAGTGCCTTATTCGGGCCCCACTCAATGCCAAGGCCCCCTCATCTCTGACCGCAGACCTCTGCTTTCACAGCTACTTCAAGCCAAAGCCTGAACTGCCGCAGGGCGTGGCTGCCTACGGGACTCCAGCAACACACGGAGGAGTGACCCCACCAGCACGTTGGCCTTGGATCCCTCCCACAGCCACAGGGACCACAGTGCCTCCCCCACCCCCAATACTCAGTTCTTGTTAGAAGGGGAAGCTGGTCACAGGAAATCAACTTAGCTATGGCTTAAAAGACCCCGACTCACTCTGAATTGACACCAACTGCTAATACTTACAAATGATGACCATCCAAAAAGGAACTCGCCAGGATTTGCAAGTGCACCTTGCTCTGAACCACTTCTGAGTCAAGGGGACATTCCTAGGAGTCACGTACACATTGAATGGTGCCACTACCTTTTATAGAGATACACATATGCTCCTTTAACGAGAGGCAGCACACAACATTCCTTTAACTTAGAGCTAGCAACAGCAGCTTATTATGAAGAAATGAAAGCTTGTTGTAGAGGAGAAACTAGGTAAAGAGACACCATATCTGAAACTGTTAAAATAGTAATGGACAGTGGTCACCAAAAGGCCCAACACTCAGAGTCACATTCACTCTTGAAAGGATTCAGCTCCTCCAGGTGAAAGCCCTGTAGCCCACCCTTATTTTCCACATCTTCAAAGAGCATGTTCTGTGTTCCACGTAATTCTCTTAGGAAGTAACTTTTTAGTCCTCAATTTAGTGCATTTAAATCCGGATGAAATGAATGCCATGTGATCATTTCAGTTTTACAAATAAGTTGAATGCTAGAAACACAGACGCTGATGGTCTAGAAGCAGGTAGTTTCACAGGACAGTGTTAGGAAAACAAAGAAACTTCCCTCCAAAAGACTCTGCTGAGCCTGCAGAGGAGGGTGTGCAGAAGCTGAACTAATCCTACTTCTCTTAGCATCTCCTATCAGGACAACCGGGTAGGTTGCTCAGGAAACTGGTCATCTGCGTGTGTGTGGAACTGTTTCTTGACCACAGGCTGCTCAGCGCAGCACAGACTGACATCCCAGGCCCTGTGAACCAGCACAGTCATTCTGCTGAGCTCGTCACTTGGCTCGCTTGGGTTTGCTCAGTTCTTCCCACGCATTTCTACGCTGCACGCTGTTCTTTTGTATGCACTTCTCGCACTGGAGGTCTCCAGGTAAATGCAACCTATTTCAGTAGACGATGTCATGCTAAGAATATGCTATCCAATAAATGGTAACCAGACCAATGCAGGCCGGTGTCTCGTTTGTTACAGGAAATGGTATAAAAATAGGGAAGGACTTCACGGGAAGAATCGTTATCTATACTCTCATTTCTCACTACGTAAGAAAATCATGACATGACGCACAAAGTTCAGAATAGTTGGGGTGGGCCAAGGCACACATGCTACTAGTCCTGAGGAGCAGTCATATGAGAGACAAAAAGGAAAGAGAGTGGCTGCTTATATACCACAAGTGAGAAACTTAGGGACAAACTGACACTTACTTTGAATGATGTGATTCGTAACCTATCAAAGCAAATACATTTCTGAAACTTATTTATCTAAAAGTTCAAAAAGTAAGCAGTGGAAGAAATAATCAGATGTACAGAAAGAAAAATCTAAATGCAGTGGACATGTTTATAAATGCTTTCAAAGTAGCATCCAACTTCATAAAAACACTACAGAACATAAAAACATACATGTACACACATGCACATATTGATATGTATCCAAAATTGTAAGCAAGAAGAGAGAGTCTACATTCTTGCCACTCACCTGTGCAAGTAGGTGCATATCCTCAAGCCACACAGACAACTGGTAAACCAAACTGATAGACAGCAAATGACCACTCCACATGGTTAGAGGATGACTTTTCCCAAGAGCCTGTTGGAATTAAAAAAAAAATTATCAAAAGGCAATTCTGACCCTGGAATAAAGCAATTCATCAGTCACCTAGAAGAAATATCCTTGTTAAATCCATTCATGAGTCCTTTCCCTGGACATTCCAATTCAGAAAGGAGCCCACAAAAGGCACAGTTAATAGTACTCCCCATTGAATCTCTGGAACACAAAGATTTAGAAAAATACAACTCCTGGTGATACAATTAAATCAGCCTTTGGGAAAAATTCACAGCCATTTAAGTATATACCTCATTTAAACAAAAAAGTTGAAAATGAGTCAGCTTAATAGCTACAAAGGAGGGGCTGGAGAGGTGGCTCAGGGGTTAAGCCTCCGCCTTGCAGGCGGAAGGTTCTGAGTTTGGATCCCAGATCCCACATATAGACGCCAGGCGGAAGCGGGGGCGGCCTGCGCTTCTGGTCCTGGTAGGGCGGAGCCTGTAAATCCTGGGGCAGAAGGAGGTGGAGGAGTCCATGGTGGTTCGCGAATTCGTCCGTGGTTCCACACAAACACACGCACACACAGACACACACAGACGCGCACGCACATACACACGCACATGCACACAGTTGAATAAATAATAATAATAAAAAATAAGGGGATAAAAAAATAGCTACAAAAGGAGTCTACAAAATATAAGACAAATATGTAGGATAAAACAGAAATGTAACACAAAATAACCTAGATAAAAATACAAAAAAGAACATGTAAAAAATAAACACACAAAAATGTGTAAAGATAAAGAGTAAGAGGTGATGAACTATAAAAATAGACCGTGAGTTGTTTTCTAAGGAATATGCAAGACAAAGTGCTTTCTGTTATCCTTAGTCAAAGAGCTCAAAGCAAGACGGACCCGAGGGCATACGGAGCCCAGGCACGAGGCCATCTTGGGAATGCAAGGACGGCTCAATGTCAAGTCTGGGGAGCAGCCGCTGCCACCGTGCTAACAAGAAGGGATGTGAGGGGCTGGCACAAGCTGCAACAGACCAAGAGGACATGAGGTCAATGTGGACCTCATTAGCAAACGGGGGAGGGGGGTTGGTTGAGACAAGTTAGGAATGTGCTGATTTTTGTACTTAAAAACTCTCAAATACAAAAGGGAAGATATTAATGAAAAAATCTAAGAGCAGGATCGCTTATGGTCCAATTGCTAAGATGTGAATATTCTATGAATTCTCTAGACTAGTGTCAATAAAACCAAGTGCATTTTCTTTCTGCGGCTTCCCCAAAGCTTTGGAGCTTCTTTACCTTTGCATTAGTCCTTCCTTGGTGAGAAGATTTCTGCGATGCAGACCTTCTAGCTGCTTTACTTGCAGGCCATGGTAATCCTTTGTCGCTGGAGATGCACAAGGCGTATGGTGGGCTCACTTCCTTGTGCCTTGTAAGCATCTAGCAGGCGAAACACCCCACGTTTGTGTCATTAAGCTCCCAAGCCACAGATTTGGTGGTGGGGAACTCAACCTTATGCACAGACTCTGTGCTCTGAAGACTAACTTCAATATCGCTGTTCTTTGGTGAAACTGTCAAGTCACCAGCAGGCCAAGCCTTTCTCTGTCTGGATGAGTGTGTGCAAACACATGCCCAATACTGACCGCCCAGCCAGACACTAACAGGACAGCACCGGTTTGGAGAGATATATTTGGAGCTTTGATGTGAGGCCAAGAGTTTAGAGGCAAAGTCCTGGGTTTCCAGAGGGGGGCCCACTGCAGGGCCCAGAAGCCTGCAGAGAGGCTTGCGGTTGGGTGGGAGAGATAGTAGGAAATACGTTAACACAAACAAGGCTAGCAGGCCTGGGGCAACTTGAGGACATTTGGGGGGAGCAGCAATAGCAAGGGAGGGGAACCCCTCTGTGTGTGTATAGCTCTTGTGTGCAAATATTTTGTTTCAAGTGTAATTCCAAAACATCCCTGTGCTGTAGACGCCCAGTGAGGAGACCACATGTGCATGTGCTTAGGTAAAAGATGTATTTCAATGTGGGAACAGTTGCCTGTTACATAAAATCTACATAAAAGTTACATAGTCTCCAGCTACGTAAGTAAATAGCATCTCTCCGAGCAGCGCCTCCTGCCCAGTTCAGCAGCCACGGCCACACCAGCGTCCCATGTGAGTGGTCCTTCTCAGTGCACAGATGACTTCCTTGTCAATTTTTTCTTCCTTTCTTCTAATAATGTGAGAACATTCTAGAAAAAAAAAAAAGACAGGTGATGTCCTTCAAGTTGCTAATGGGCTTTGGAAATGTGACAACAGAATCAAGCTTGAGAGACAGAAAGAAGGTTCCCCACCTGTCTGTCAAAAACTCTGGCCATTTCTAGGACCCCTTTGCCAAACTGAAAGAGGAAAAAACAAATGTTATGCCACTCAGAAGCAGATCAGAATCGCAGTCAAACGTTTCTCTCCTTGGTGAGCAACCGAGAGATCGGTGTGGGGATGTGTACCTCGTTTTTCACACTCGCATCCGCCCCTTTGTCAAGAAGTAGCTGAACTAACTGCTCGTGGTTGTTTAGCACGGCCACCTGCAAGCAGGAGAGGATGGAGTGAGGAGCTCCCTCTCCCCCCAGCAGGGTGTGCCAGGGGCCCGTGGTCGACCAGAGACCCCGCATCTCAGCGCTGCGGGACTCTTCGGGGCAGACCTGTGTCCTGCGGCTGTTCGCCGCAGCAGCTGTGGGTCTGCAGCCCAGGACTGAGGCCAACGTAGCACGACACCCGTCTCTAATACTTGGGGTCCCGGTGATGCTCCAGGGCTTTATCTCGGGGCCGGTGAGAAATACATATGCGCTCAGACCCCGGGGCCAGGGGCAGGTGGCTGAACCCACAGGAGTGTCTAGGTGCAGAGCAAGCAGGGGTCTTTGCGGGGTCTTTGGGAGAAAGGCGTACCATGAGAGGGGTCTTTCCGTCTCTGTCCCTCACGTTCACGTCGGCCCCAGCCTCGATGAGGAGGGAGGCCACCTTCTGGCTTCCTGACACGGCAGAGACTCTCATGAGCGGGGTCCACCCTGAGCCAGTGTCCACAGCATCCACCTGTAGGACCAGACAGACACTCAGCTCCCTTCAGCAGCACCCCAAGGAGCCCCCGCTCGCCCAGGCCCGCTCCACAGCACTCCTGGACTTGGTGAGCGCAGCCTGTACGCTCTGGCCAAAGGAGTGTCTGTGTGCTTAGCCCCATGCTGGGGTCCCATGATGGACCCCCTGTCTGATGGCACCCCAGAAACTCCCTGTTGCCGATCTCGTCCTCATGGTTAAAATGGGAAAGAGACGGATCACAAAAGGAACCCTGACTCATTCACTCTTGGCCCCGAGTGCTTCCAGAACTTTCCCAACCTCAAATGGTGTCTACTCGAATGATCTGTGGTACTTTGATGCACCAGAGGAACTTGAAAGGGAGTGCCTGTGGAGACCCAAGGGACCTCATCCTAGATGGCGCTGCCTCCTTGTCGCTTTACTCCGGTGTTCCAGGCTTGCTTTCCAAGGCCAGAATTGCAGGCTGCTGCCATTTCCACCCAGCATTTTAACATGGGATCTGAGATCCAAACTCAAAAGGCTTTAATCCCTGAGTCACCTCCCCAGCCCTCTGTGGTACCTTTGTAAGTGTTTCACATTCTATGGGGAACAAGACACGGATAACAAGAAGTGCATGTGTCCATCTACTTCACAACACAGGAGGCTTCAGTCAACAGGACGGGACCAGACCCACAACACAAACTGACCATTCGCAACACAGGAGACTGTGGTCCCCAGGAGACACAAACTGACCATTCGCAACACAGGAGGGCCTATAGCCCACAAGGGACCAGACCTATGACACAAACTAGCCAGCAAAGTCCACACCCAGTACCTTCTCTGATAGACCCTGTGTGTGCCTGGCAATGAGGTGACCACTTCCAACAGCCACGGGCACCACCTCTCATGTTAGTGTCTCAAGAGAAATACTGTAACGTAAGAACACATGTGTGCCGTCTCCTGATCCTAACGAAGACTTCACAAACCCATGAGAAAGGGAAACAGTAAAGATGGATGTGAGGGAGTACAAAGAGAAAGCAATTCCTGAAGGTGACCTGTAGCTTCAGTGAAATATCACACTAGAATGACCCACAATGGGCTGGTGGGAGACCCATGGGAAATGGGGGTTCTGGAAATGTGCTGGATGGGTCCCACATCACTCATGTTCCTCATGAGAAAATGTAATCTATGGAGCAAGCCCATTGTGTCAGCCACAAAGCAAGAATCACCTGCTGCTACAGAGCTGTATACAGTTGCCAGACACTTGGCTGCACATTTCCTCTCTGGACCCGAGGCTCGAGCCCAGTTCCCGTTTTTATTCTCAGTTTTGAAATACTTAAAGCATATCTTGCTTGGAAGTCCAGTCCCTTTATTTTCCCAAGGTCACGTGACTCACCACCCTTGGCATGAAATCACTTCGCTTGGGATGAGAGTAGCAATACCCTCTGGTCTTCAGAAGGTCCAGGTGAGTCATCTGCCAACACCACAGAGCTTCGATTGCCACAAGCTGTCCCCACTAGCCAGACACACAGGCGTCTCCAGAGACATCCATGCTAATGCGTCTCTACAAATAGCTCCTGGGCAACCTAGACAGACAGGGTTTCCTCCCATGGCCAGGTTTACATCTGAACCCTAGCGTGCCTACACTTACACTTAAATGCCCATATCAGAGGCTGGCTCGACAATGGGTGATCTCTCAGCAGAGATCAGCTTTTCCACTGCACGCTTGTTCTGCGCCCAGAGCTTGAAGTGAATCTCACCACAAACCAAACAGGAACAAGGTGGCTGTTGCTGCCCCCCCCCCACATACACACACACTCTCCCACTCCCATGAGGCCGCCAGCTGAGGCTGCTCAGCGCAGGGTTCCAAGACCTGACAAGAGGTGCAATAAAACAGGATTATCCTAATGGCTGGGATTTTCCCTTTGAGGGAGCACTTCTCCCATCTGAAAGCAGAAGTAGGGGGGCCCCAGGAGGGTCTGGTGCTGGCCCGGAAATGCACCTACTGACACCTTCAAAACAAAGCTGCACGAGCAAATTCTTTTTCTAGGACTTCACGTGCCAGTCACAGCTCAGCCTGTGGATCGTCATTTCATGTCCTGAAATTTTTCAGTCTGAGACTTTGAAAGAATTAAGTTTTCAGTTTTATCAATGAGATCAATTAATCTAATTGTAATTATCCCACTTCGAAGATCCACAGAAGCACAAACCATCTGACGGCTCTTAGACACATCCAGATTCACACGGCCCAAAATGAAGAATGGAGGCAAGTTGATGTGCCTATTTCTGGGAAAAGATGGAAGGAGCCGAAATTCCTTTGTTTCTGCAGCCAGCCCCGGGGAAGCTTCTAATGACAGGTCTTCAAAGCACACCAGCATAGGGACTGAGAAGACAGCCCCTTGAGGTAAAATGCCTGAGGACCTGACCTTGGATCCCAGCTTTTCTTTTTTTTTTTAATTGTGTGTGTGTGTGTGTGTGTGCGCGCGCGGCGCATGTGTGCATGCGTGTGTGTGTGTGTGTGTGTGTGTGTGTGTGCAGAACCACGTGCAAATTCAGGAACCACTATGGACCCTCTCCACCTATTCCTTGTTTACTCTACAGGGATTCACAGGCTCCGCCCTACCAGGACCAGAAACACAGGCCACCCCCACTTTCGCCCGGCGTCAATACATGGGCTCTAGGATCTGAACTCAGGACCTTCCACCTGCAAGGCAGAGGCTTAACCCCTGAGCCACCTCTCCAGCCCCCGGATCCCAGCTTTTCAAAAGGCCAAGTATGATGCACACCCCAGAGCTGGAGAGGTGGAGTCAGGCGGATCCCTGGGGCTCACTGTGCAGCCAGCTTAGCGGAATCCAAGAGCTTCAGGTCAGTGAGAGATGCTAGCTCAAGACGTAAGGTAGAGCAGCAACCTGGTCTTCCGGGTGCACGCACCCGAACGCACACATGACCTGCACGCACACGTGACCTGCACGCACAGGTACATGCGCACCTGAACACACGCATGACATTCATCCACAGGTACATGTGCACCCGAACGCACACGTGACCTGCACGCACAGGTACATGAGCACCTGAACACACGTGACATGCATGTACACAGGTACATGCGAACCCAAACGCACACATGACTTGCATGCACACATGACATGCACACACAGGTACATGTGCACTTGAACACACGCATGACATTCATCCACAGGTACATGCGCACTTGAACACACGTGACATGCATGTACACAGGTACATGCGCACCTGAACGCACATGTGACATGCATGCACACATGACATGCACACACAGGTACATGCGCACCTGAACACACGTGACATGCATGTACACAGGTACATGCGCACCTGAACGCACATGTGACATGCACACACAGGTACATGCGCACCTGAACACACGTGACATGCATGTACACAGGTACATGCGCACCTGAACGCACATGTGACATGCACACACACAGGTACATGGGCACCTGAACACACACATGACATTCATGCATAGGTACATGGGCACCTTGAACACACGTGTGACACGCACGCACACGTACATGCACCTGAACGCATACATGCACACACACAAAAGCAAGGCAAGAATAAAGATAACGCAGAGAGTACGGGAAGCCAAGGGACCTCTGCATTGTCTCTCCAGCACCGAGGAGGGTTGTCTGAGCACGGCTGATGCTCAGCAGCTCTGAGCAGACTCAGCAAGTGCGTGAGCCGAGGTGTAGAGCAGCGGCACAGCCAGCCCACCCCTCCTTCCCCCCATGCTGACACGAGGCCCCGCTGAGGCTTCCTCCTAGGTCCCGGAGAGGTGTTCTAGCTACCGAGCCAGAACCCTGCCTCGAACCAGTGCTAAGACCCTGCTTCTTCCAGACTCCAGGGGAGGGTTCTGGGTTCTTACCAGTGTGGGGTGTGAAGGAGGGAGGCCATACCTCACAGCCGTCCTGTATCATCCAGTCTATCACGGGGCAGTGGCCTCCGTCCGCAGCCCAGTGCATGGCGGTGCAGCCTCCCAGGTCTCTAGCCTCCCAAGAAGCGCCGTGTCTTCGGAGGTATTTCACAACTTCTAAGTGTCCGGCGTAGCACGCAAGCATTAGACTGCAACACGAGAAGCAGAGTCTCTACCTCTGGGACATATTTCACCCACCTGGCTTAAGCTTAGAAGTCGTGCGTGTGTGTGTGTGTGTGTGTGTGTGTGTGTGTGTGTGTGTGTGTGTGTACAGGGTCCCATATGCAACCATGCCAAGGCTGGACTGAGATGTCTTTATTGCTCTCGCCTTATTACCTTGAAACAGGGCCGCCTGCAAAACTGGAAGCTCACTGTTTGGGCTAAGCTGGTTGGCCATTGAGATCTCAGGATCTGCCTGACTCTGCACCCCACTGTTAGGGTTCCTGGTATGGACAGCTGTGCACAGATTTTTAAGTAGGTGCTAAACAAGCTCTCTTACCCAATGAGCCATCTCCCCAACTCAAGACCACCACGCTGGAGCAAAAAAGCTCAATGCTTCATTCACACAAAATGTACCCGTGTCCTTCAACTGACAGATTCACAAGATGTGGTATACTCATTCAATGGAGTATCATTCAGACAGGAAAGAAAAGGGCTGCACAATGTAGAAACCCTAAAACATGGTGGACAAAATATGGCAGGCACGAAAGATTAAACATATGATTACACTGATGTGACATGTACAGGACATGCCAATCAGTGGGACACGAGGTGGGAGGTGGGAAGTATACGACTGAGAAAATAGGGTTTCTAGTCCTTCTAAAATAAATTTGTCTGTGTGTATAATGGATGTGTGAGTGCACGTGTGTGTGTGGTGCACATGTGATAAAGGTGTGTCCGTGACACACATTTACCATCCATGCCCTCTTTCTTCCCACCTCCTAGGCCACATCACACCTGTGAGCTTCGAGACTGTCATCTCACTCACCTGTGCTGACACTATCCCTTGAATCCCCCTTTCCATGGGTGACATTCGTCACGCAGAGCTGAACATTTCACTGAGGTCAAGCCCCCAGTCTCTGATGAGGGCCATTTGGCGCACACGGCCATCTTGCCCCTACGTATGAAGGCTGGTTTCCAGGGGCACACGTGTGCCACCCCCTGCAGACTGGAGTTGTTGGCGCCCATCCGTACCATGCCCATCTATGTTAACTGGGAGCCCTCCGCTGTGCACACTTCACAGTCGTATGATGTTGTGAAGGTTCGAAAAAAGACAGGCTAGGTGTTCTAGAACAGAGCCCATTCTAAGAGGGAGGTGGACGCCCTAAAACCAGTTCTTACCTCCCCTGTGAAGTTCTTTCGTGTCTTTATACCTTTCACATCAACTAAGCATAGTCCTGTTTTCTAGGTTTTGTGATTTTTTTTCATGCTTAGTCTTTGCATTCACTTGGACTCTATCTTGGCACTTTAAGACCAAAACTAACTTAATTTTGTTCTTTGAATAGCTTGTTTCCAACACCTTCTTCACTGGTCTGTGTCGCTTCCATTATCATATGTTCAGTCTTCGCCGTGTGGAATTGGTTTTAGGGCGTCCACCTCCCTCTTAGAATGGGCTCTGTTCTAGAACACCTAGCCTGTCTTTTTTCAAACCTTCACAACAGCATTAACTAGTTTCACTTTTGAGGCATTTTAAGAACTGCCTTCACAAGCCTCTCTGACAAAGTTTTAGGAATTATGTCCACCTATTTGTTTCTCCAGATGAATTGCAATCGTTTTGACAGCTTTCCAACAAGAATTCCATCTAGAGTACATTCAATCTAGATGTTAATTTACAAACAACTGAAAAATGTTAGTCTTATCATGCTGGTGAATGGTATGTAGCTCCACTTTTTTTTAAACCTTTGTATCTCTCAGTATAGATTTGTAAGCTCGTTTTTATCCAGCTTCTTACTTTTGTAGATTCTGCTTTGCCTATTCCATGAACCAGTAATGGCAGATCATTACTTTTTTAAAAATCTTGTTAGCTACCACTTTAGCCACTTCTTGATTAAGTTCGGTGCTTGAGAATCATTTCCCTTGAGTTTTGCAGATCAGGAACCACACCTCTTGCAAGTTAACAAGCCTTCCAAAATGTTGCCTAATCACGAACTGATAAAACTGAGTCATGTCCGCTATTTCTTGAGTGTTAACACGCATATCGCCATGCTAACCCTAAGGTATAGGCAGAGCAGCTCACTAAGCGCATGTCCAAGGAGACATGCTGTGGCCACGAGGGGTCAAGGCTTGATGCCACGCTGTTGCCTGGTCCTCCACCCCTCACCTCCAGGCCTCTCTACAAACTTAGGAAAGAGTTTGCCGGTGCTAAGAAATGAAATTGAATAACTGTCTAAAATTTTAAAATGCTTCATCGCCCCTGGAGGCCCTACACATGTGGCTCTTGTGTCTCATATGCATCAGATGGTGGCAGAGAGATTAGTTTATGGTCTGACCTGTGGACAGTTGAATGATTAGTGGCCCACCATGCCACGTTGCCTGCCAAAACCTGGAATTTCATTCTGTGTACTCACAACATGAAGGCCTCTCGTGGGTAGGCTCATGTGCGCACTATGTGGACGGCCGCCCTGGGTTGGAGCTCTGTGTGCTCACAAAGTAGATGGCCTCCTGTGGGCGGGGCTTCCCTGGGCTCCTATCACGAACTTATCCTCACAGCAGGTGGACAAAACTGCTCTTCTTCAGCTTTATCATGTGTTCTTAACCGTGTGGAACTGAAAGCTCAATCATAACTACATACATCCTAAATGCATTTTCTTTTATTGCTTACATATTTTATATTGCCCAATTTAAAAAAATTAGGACATAAAGGCAGGTGGTGGACATGCTAGGGAAATGTCCAGGGAAAGCTGGAGGGAGATAAGGGTAGCTATGATCAAAATGCATTGTCTACATGTATGAGATTGTAAACGAATAAAAATAAAAACAAAAATTTTTTAAAAATTGTGGGAGAGATGGAGGGGGAATAGTGAATGAATATAATGAATGTTATATGTATATGAGATTATCAAAAAATAAGTGTTTAAAAATTAAAAACAAAACAATTTGTATGCTGTTGGGCATTCCTAGAGGATTTTTTTTTAGGACTGAATCACTTTCTTTAGGACTGAACCATTGTGTGTCACTATATGTGGACTGTATTTTCTTTATGCATTTATCTGTTTGAGGACACCTTTGGCTGGTGGTAATTAGCAAAGGTGCTGGTGCCAAGTTGCAGCCAATTTGTATCATTATCTTTATTCTACTAAACAGAAGTGCAACTGGACATTTTCTTTTTGGGGTATATAGTCATTTGTGGAGTGCGTGCATGTGTTTTCATATGGGCATACACAGGTGTGCTCGTGGTAGCCAAAGGCTAGATGTCCTTGGTCATCCTCAACCGTATCTATGCAGACAGGGTCTCCCACTGAAACCCCGAGCCCCAAAGCGCTAGGATCATAGGCAGGCTGCCATGCCTTCCTGGCATCTATGTGAATGCCAGGGATCTGACGATCTGGCACATGTGGCAAGCATGTTACCTACTTGGCCATCTCCCTGGCCCATGAAGACTTCCTGATAATCATCTCCCATACCTTTCTAAATGCCTCTGACTAGGAAGGATAAATAACTGCAAACATAAAAGTAATTTTCTTTCTGAATCCAGGATTTGCACACACTAGCCAAACAACCCCCTTCTTTGAGCTATGTCTCCATCCCTTTTTTTTTTTTTTTGAAATAGGGTTTAGCTCTACAACACAGACTTATCTGAAACCTGAGACCCTCCCGCCTTGGCCCCCTGAATGTTGGGGTTACAGGCAGCCAGTGCCATGCCTGGCTCCATAACAGATTCCAGCCGTGTGTCGCCTTGTGCTCTGTGACTTCCAGTTTCCTCTCTGAGGTGGGAGAGCTCGAGCTGAGATTGGCACATGGAGAATTTGAAGCTAGTGCTGAGCAGCTAAGTGCAGCACCCCCTCGATAGGAATGCTTGCATACGCCTCTGACTTCTTGCATGAATAAAGTTTGCATTACATCTCTGGCTCTTGGGTTGGGTGTGGGGACTTATATTCTTTCTAGAAGCACCCATCTCAACAAACAGCTTAAATGTCCTCCACGACCATCAGGTCCCCTTTTGAATTCCAGTTTTCCTTCCTCTTCTGATTCTTGAGAGACTAGCTTATCGCAAGGATTTTGTTGGAAGGCAACTCGTGCATTGACTGCTTTCTCTGTTTGTCTTTTCCTTTGTCTACTGTCCTTACATCTCTTATTGTAAACTAATATTCTTTTTGTAAATGAGTCGGTGGCTTATTTCCAAAGCAATCTAAGAGTCATCAAGAAAGGTGGGAGTGTTAAATAGCATTTTATCACTGCGCTGCATCTAGAGAATAGAGTAGATGGGCTTCCGGTTTTAGAAAGTGACATTTCAGGCTGGGAGACAGCTCGGTTGGTAAAATGTTTGCCACACAAGCCTGAAGGCATAAGTTCAATCCCAGACTCATGGAATGATGTGATGTCACACCTGGCGACACACTTGTAGATCCCAGGGCTGCGGAGGAGCAGAGACAAGAAGACCGTCTGGAGCTGGCTGACCTAATTGATGAGTTCCAAGGGTGGGGTGCATCTCAGGAGAAAGGGGCAGAAAGAACGCAAGAGCGGAGGAGGGGAAGAGTTCCATCAAACAAGGTCTCCTGACATAAGGTTGCCGCATCTGCAAACTCACTGCAGCTGTATCCAACAATACACGACCATACAGGATCGGGCCTTATGACTCATGGAGGAGGGAGAGTTTGTGTGGCTCCACCCCCTCGAGTGAATACTAAGGCCAATGCTGTGACCCCGTCCCTCTGCGTGAATCCTGAGGACCACTACTAGCTACAGGACCCTGGGCACCTGCTAGTGCAGGCGGCCTTTGCTGGACTCAAGAAAGGCCTAAAGAGCAGGAGGAGGAAGAAGAGGAGCATAGAGGGTGATGTAGTGAGAAAAAAGGAAAAAAGTCTTTGTACATAACTGTCAAAGAAATAGAAATTTGGACTGAAGAGATGGCTCGGGGGTTAAGATTCTGCCTCTTGAGCAGAAGGGTCTGGGTTTGGATCCCAGGCCCCACATAAGACCACCAGGCCGAAATGGCAGCAGCCTACACTTCCGGCTGAGAAATCCCAGAGCTAAGCAAAAAGGAGGTAGAACAATTCAGGATGATTCCTGAAGTCAGCCTTGGGCCTCACAGGCACACACAGTCCCTTCTGATACACATAAAAAAAATTTTTTTAAAGAAATAGAAATCTGAAGAAAAAACAAAGGTGATTAAGTCCTGAAAAATGACATCCAAGACTGACCCCCATCCTCCACACACATGTGCCCACACGAACATGCATGCACATGTGCCTGCCCTCGTGCACACAGGGCCTTTCCTTTCTGACGTCGTTGTCCTGGGTGAGGTGTGGATGGAGGCGCCACAGCTGTCGTGCAGAGGCTGAACCACGACTTTCAGAGGTGTATCTGTCCACCTCTTTGTGGGTTCTGGGATCAGACTTAGGTCATCACATTGGAAGGCCAGCACCCAAAGCTGTCTCACTGGCCCAAAGTGACATTTCTGTGATTGCCGCATCTGATGGGTGTGAACGTGGGCTGCGCCAAGCCTTCTGTGTGCAACGTGTGGCACAAACCTCCTAAGCAAAAGTTTCCCCTCTTTCAAGCACCAAAGTGGTAGTCGTTTAATAAATGCCAGCTGTGTTAATTAAATCTAATTATCAATTCAGCTGGTATTTAACGCTTTTGAAATACCTTTTCATCTACCTTCTGAGCACCGTGTTATGAAATGTAATGCCCTTCCTGTAATGCCCGATCCCAATATCCAGCTTGTGCAGGAGAACTCAAGCAAAGGCCCGGAATTGTGCATTTGATACTAGCTGCAGCTTTGGGCTTTGGGGTCGGCAAAGGCTGAAATATAAAGAGAACCCTGAGAGAAGAGCCAAGTGCCCAGCCAAGCAGGACCAAGGGGCCACACAAAGCTGACAGAAATAATGACTATGGACTGCTTGCCCTAATCAGTCATCTAACCACACCACAGGGGACATCAAGAGTTTGAAGTGGGACAGTAATGGGCCAGACACTATCACCTGGACATGACAAGAACCGCATGGGAACTGTCCTATCCACATCTCACCAGGAGAAGGGAAAGATCTCAAGAAGTTACACACACACTCCCCGACTCATGAGGAAGAATACTTAAGGGAAGAAAAGGAAGCGACCTCACTAGATACCCACTCACTAGTCTATGACACTTGCGGCGGAATGCATGTCTGGCACATGACGTCAAAGACATCGTTTGTGTGGCGCAAGGAGAAGACTTGGAAAAGGAGGCGTGTGAAGGAAGATGAAGGACTATCAGGGGAAAAGGAGGGCAGGGGAATGAGGATTAAAGGGAGACTATACACACACACACACACACACACACACACACGCACCTAGTGCTGGAAGCTAAACAAAAAAGGGGGGCACCACTTACTGGGCTGGTGGGGGAGGGTACCCCATCTTCCTCATGAGCCCTGATCAATTCTAGGTACTTTCAAATTAAATTGAAAACTTTTAGTTTGGGGTCAACACTCCTCTGGGCACAGTCTAGCGCCCCAGGACCGACCCGCCCACGTGCCTTGACCCCACATCCCACCTGTCCTTGCCGCTTCCATTCTTCAGGTTCACATCTGTGCCGTTAGAAACCAGGATTTTCACAATCCTACAGGAAGCAAAGGTGACAAGCAGAGAGAGACGTGGCTTGGGTGACTGGGGCCCCGCTGCCCCTCAAGCTTGGCAGGCTGGTTGCCAAGATGCTCTGGGGACACTTTCCCCTCCCTCAGCAGCCACAGCCGGGTTCGTACACAGGATGTGGATAAACAGGAAATCTATTGCTTCCCACCAAAAGCAGGTTTTACCCTAATGTGAATTAGACGTTAAAATGAAACTCACCCACATGTCGCAAACTGGTCTATCAAAACAGCATTATGGTCATTTTTAGCACATGGCTAAATGACAGTATTTCATAAAAACATCTATTATTCGTCAAGATGGCATTATAACAATAAATATAATAAATATGATTAAAAAATAAGATGTTAGTTAGCATTTATAACTAACCCTACAGCATGGATAATGGGGTGTGTCATCGAAGTAATACCCTGACCACCTCAGAAGGGAGATTTGTTTCCCAGAGTGCACCTTGCCCATCTTTATTTAAAGAAATTCAGATTCCAATTCCCAGGGCAGTCCAACAGCCAGCTCACCCAGATAGTTTAACTTCAGGAAGGAAGCAGGCGAATTTGGAAACCATTCCTCTGACCGTTTGGGAAAGAGAAAAATGCTCCCCACCCAACCCTACGGCCCCAGCGGAGTGGAGTCCCTGAAGAAGGATCGCTGCTCAGAGACAAGCGAGGTCATCTCTCACCTGGTGTACCCTTTCTGAGCGGCGACCATGAGGGCGGTGAAGCCAAACTTATTGGGAACGTCCACCTTCACATGGCTTGGGGAGACACAGAGAAGGACGTTAGTCACAGCCCGGCTCCCTGCAGGTGCAGTTTTGGCGGAGCACCCCGGGCTAAAACCAAAGGAGACATCCATTTCCCTTGGGCCATCACACTTCCGCTGTCCTACAACGTCCTACTCTTTTCTAAGGTTCACGTTTTCAAAGAAAAAAAATGCTGTGTTTTCACGTGAAACTGGCACTGTGCTCAACTCAAGACGGCTGTGCCATCCCACCAGACCATCTGCGGCAGGCACGGCCTCGAGGCGTGAACTGAGGGCGGTGTCTTCCTGGAAGACGCAGCTCCCCAGCAGGAGTGGACACTGCTGGGCACCCAGCTTTCTCCCTTGACCGCGCCTCACCGGCTGCATCTCAGTCAGAGAAACGCCACCTTGTGTGGGAGCCAGCTTGTCTCCAACTGGCCCAGCAGAACACTGTCGCCTGAGACGCGCCCAGCAAGGGGGCTGGGGAGGGGCCTCAAAGGATGCACCTGCGTTCCATCAGGAATTACACGTGGGCATTTGGGGTGATGCTCACTCAATACTGGGGACACAGGATGATGCCCGGATCTGGGACTTCTCTGACGACTTCTGATCAATAACTACAAACTGAAGTTTACACGGGGCTCTGCTCATCTTCATTAACCCTGTCTACCTGCCACACACCACTCAGCTTAGAGCAATCTGGGGGACAGTGGGGATTTGTTTTTGCCATAAGATAAAACGAAGCTACATCTTGAGTCCCCACTTTAGAGGCATCTGAAGGGGGAAAAGCTGCATCAGTGTTCTTACCCTCCTTCAAGTATTCGAACAAGTAAGTCTTCGTCATTCACGTTGACGGCGCGGTGGAAGTGCTCGCTGCTCACAGGTTCTCCTGCGAAATCAGACAGGAAGCTGGAGCCGTGATGCAGGGGCAGAGGCTGCCTGGCGTCCTCCCGCAGCCTTGGATGATGTTCACGCTCCCTCCACAGAGGCCTGGGGCTCACGTTCCCCCCCAGGCCTGGGGCTCACGTCCCCCCCCCCCAGGCCTGGGGCTCACATTCACCCCCCCAGGCCTGGGCTCACGTCCCCCCTCAGGCCTGGGTTTACATCCCCCCAGGCCTGGTTCTCACGTCCCCCCCCAGGCCTGGTTCTCACGGTTGTCCCCACAGGGGTGTCTTCCCAGGCTGCCCTGTCAGCGTAGCTGTTGCTCACTATTCACCTGTTCCTTTCACTGAAAAAAGACTTGATTTTCACGTGTTTGGAGAAATTTCAGACTGCAAGCTTGGGGCATTGTCAACGTGAAGCATCCCTTTGCAAATGTTGCCTTGATATCCGACTTCTCATTTCCAGTGCCACTCATGAGCAAGGAAACCCCACTCACAGCCGTGACATGCTAGTCTTACTTGCCAGAAATGGCTGGACTGTGTGAATGACAAGTTGCTTTAGCATCAGACATTAGAATCTTCCGTTCTTCCCAGAAATATAACATATATACCCCCGGCTTTGTTTCCCCGAGTATATGGGGGTATAAGGAGCTCACAGTCCAGGGAGGTGAACATGGGAGAAGACCCCAATCAAGGGAGACCCAATCTTCTGCTAGAGACAGAAGATGAGCGGGAAATGGAGGCAGAGGTGATCCGCATGGCAATGCCAACATCGATTCCGAGGACAGAGATGAGGCTGATCCCCAGGCCCAGCGCGTGGCCCGGCCCACGAGGGAAGCAGACCACCCTCTGCCAAGTCCACGGCTCTGTGCCTTCTACATCCTGTGCCTGCCAAGTGCGTAAACTCTGTGACTGAACCCCAAGGCTTTACGACAAAGCAGCCCTAAGAGCCCCTAGCATGTCACGAATGCCACCTGCCCACGACTGCCGTCGGAGAGATGCTGTCGGCCGCACTTCTGATCTATGCAGCCTCAATACCTCATTCAGTGCACTAGGCCTGGGACCTGAGAAGGCAGATCAGCAGGCTCCTCCTCCTGGGACCTGAGAAGGCAGATCAACAGGCTCCTCCTCCTGATTATTTACATCATTACCCACTTCAAGTCTGTTACCATTCAAAAAAAAAAAAAAAACCTACAAAGCAGCACCCTCCGATCACACACCAGCTCCGCCCCAGACTGCACCCCATAGCCCGCCACCCTTCATCCCTCTCATGCATGCGCTGCAGGGTAAGCCAACCGCCCTGCTTCTGCTCTTTGTGGGCACCAATCTTTCCCAAACCTCAGCTCCCAGAGGAAACCCCTTTGCTCCAGGCCTCCTGAGGTGTCGGCTGAGCAGGGTGAATCGGGCATCACAGAAATGGGGAACAGCTCGGGTCAGAACAGCCTTGGCTGCCACCCTTTCTTTCTCTTTCCGGGTAAAAATAAATTTATGTCGAGTTAAAACTGTCTTGAAGCCATTTTTTGTTGGCATTACCGATCTCTGATTTTCTGTAGCGGTCATTATTTCTTATCTTTATTGCACACGTACCTTTTAGACCAAAGGCTTCATTCGAATCAAAGTATCTCAATTAACTTTCAGAGCCCAGGCACCGAGCTGTCCCTGAGGCCCGGAGGGAGTCTTGTCCAGCCAGAGAGTTTACAGGAGAGACTGAGAGAAACTTCGTGTTCCAAGGACGCATGACAGTTTCCACGAAGAGTTTGCTGGTACAACCTTGGGATGCTGCTTAGCAATCTGACACCGACAGCCTGTCTGATACAGGACAGCCTGATGGCCTGCCATCTGCAGGACACCACAGGACAACCCAACACGAGACAGCGTGATGGCCACAGGACAATCCAGTGGCCATGGACAGCCTAATGGTCACAGGACAGCTGATGGCCACAGGACAGTCTGCCACCGTGTAGGAACCCTGACATGGAAAATGTCAACAGCATAACTGTTGAGCGTTTCTGTAGCTCCCAAAGCTCTGCTGTCACTGAAGGTCGCTGAAGGTCACTGAAGGTCACACAGACCCATGTATGGGAGCACGGAAGCTGATCTGAGTTCTCCTAAATTCTACAGAGTGGTGGGAATCCTAAATCCAGACCAATGAATGATCTGCACTTGGACTTCACATTTGCTTTTAAAATTCTTCTCCAAACCGCGAAACCAGGACTCAGAAGCGTGTCTCCGTGAGGTCACTAGCAGCTAGGAGAGGGCAGCCTCGGGCGTATGGGCAGCTCTCACCTAAGGTGACGTTTAGAAAGCCTTGAGGTTCCAACTAATTCATGATTACTTCCATTCTTACTCAATTTTCAACAAACATCTGAAATAAACGTGAACCCCTCCACCCCAAAAAGTGTTAAGTGAAAGCAAAAAAAGGCATCCATTGTGTGAACTTCTCGGGATCTTTGAGGAAAGCTCTGGAAGGACCGACAGCACCCCCATGTCTGTACTGCACCTCCATTCCACGGCACCCAGGTACCTGCATGGCCAGGGCCTCCCGATGTGGGTGCTTGGCCTGGGTCTGTAGTGTGAAAATGAGAAGTTCACCACATGCTCAGAAACTCAAGGGCGGCGAAAATAAAGCTACCCCACCTTCTACATG
This sequence comes from Typhlomys cinereus, assembly GCA_023101885.1. Lineage (NCBI taxonomy): Eukaryota > Metazoa > Chordata > Mammalia > Rodentia > Platacanthomyidae > Typhlomys > Typhlomys cinereus. The sequence continues at coordinate 3,272,206 of JALPQD010000195.1, forward strand.
GGGTACTCGGTGCTTTGCATGGCATTCTGGGAACAAAGCTACCCGTAGCTGCTCAGTGCCCTGACTTGCTGCCAGTCAGGCAGGAAAGGGTTTCCCAACACGCGCTCCCTCCCCTGCTGGCAGAAGGCAAAGGCTGCCACATGAACAGCCTAGGGACCACATGAACCCGCCACAGCCCGGGAAATCCCAGTTGAGGTGAATTTCACAAGGAGAACAGACACGAGATGGAAAGTGTCTGCCATGCACTGCAGGCCTGTCCACGCCCACCGCGAGGAGCCCCCCAACTCAGGGAATTCCAGGGTGAGGAGAATGTTCCGGGCCTCCACCAGGAACTCTCCAATCTTTGCGGGCCTGGCCCGGGGAAACACCATCAGGGAGATGCCTGCCGGGACCTGGAAGTACCGCCTGGTGCTCGCTCAGCACCACAGGGGTCCAGGCTAGGGTGAGGGCACTTCAGGGTGCTCATCTGAGCTGAAGGCAGGGGCTGTCAGGGAGGCCAGGGGTCTCATTATCGTGGGGTCACGGGGCTGCAGACGTGCCCGCGGACATATGTTATTATACGTGATGACACCTTCCTTGGTGGAACTTAGGTCTTTATTAAAAGCAGTGAATAAATCATGAGCTCATCGGAGAAGATATTTGCCAATTAACCAGTAGCAGCTGTTTTTCTTTCTTTTTTAAGGGCCTGGCTGATTAAAATTGCATGCCTCATTTAAGCAAGAGTCTCATGTACTTTACCTGAGAAGGAAAAAAAGGGAGGGCTGAAAATCCTTTATTCAAGCAAAGTGCATGCTTGCGATTCATTAGCATATTCTCAAGCTGAAGGCAGTGCTCGCTCATCTTGCTGTATCATGCGCTTTCAAGCCTTTGTTTAGCATAGGCTGCCTCAAGAGTGGGCCTTAATAGCACAACAGTATGAGAGCCACAGTCAGCCAGTAGTGCTGATGGCCTGGCCCAGCCCCGAAAAGGAGGGCCTGCCACTTGGAGCCCCAGGGGGCTGTGATGGGTGACTCCTGGGGTACCACCCCATGTGCACTTGTCCCTAGGAGGTTGTCTTAGCTAATTGGCCACAGAAGCCATGGGTCTGTGATGCTAGTGCCTTCCTGAGGTAGCTGGGCCAGAGCGAGTCACAGCTGGCCACGGCTAGCCACAGCTGTGACCCTCGCCAGTGGTCAGCCAAGTTAGACTGAGCTCCGCCTTCCTAGAATTCCCTGTGGACTCTGGCTAGCAGTCTGAAGCTCCTCTCCTGGATCTGATGTGCTGTGCATGGGACATCAGTGACCACTCATAGCCCACCACAGCTGGTTGCAGAACCGACCATGCGCCCCTCTTCTGGTTGGGAAGACTCAGCTTAGTTGGCAGGAAATGAGTCGGTTCTCCCACAGACTTAGATGACAGAAGCCAGGAAACCAGCCCTTGTCTTTGTGTTTGTGCTTCTGCCACTGGGTCTTAATTCATGAGCCAGCCATTCACCCCACCCTCCAGGAAACCACAATATAGGTGGGAGTCCAAAAGGCAGAGATGTGAAACGAAATGATGGAAAGTGCTCGCCACTAGGGGGCGGCGAGTCCTGCTCCAAATCAAGGATCCGAAGTGTTTGGGACAGGGACAAATGCGCAGAGCGTCTCCTTGAGCCGTCGGCCCGTGGAGCAGGTGCGGTGGCCTCGAGCAGAGGGGGCAGCGTTGGGACGGAGGAGAGCAGCCAGGGAGCTGTGGGTGGCTGGGGCAGTGGGAGTCAGGAGGAAGCCGAGCGGCAGCTTGGGAGGGCATCCGGACCTGACGTCCCCAGGAGGACTGTTCAGACCCCGGGTTCCGTGCCATACTATCCTGCCTGCCACGCCTGCCCTCACCCTCCTCCATGCCCAGAGCCCAGCTGGCCCACGTCTCTTGCCCCCCACAGCTCCAGGGAACAAGTGTCTTCCCTGTAAAAGCAAAGCCTTCGGCATCAGCAGACAGACCAGGACCCTCGTGCTTGACCCACATCTGCACAAGTGACGACGGCGCCAGGCTCCGCTGAAGTGTCCCGCTGGCAGCTCAGCCTCCCCCGGAAACATGACAGAGCCCGCCTCTTAGTTTCCCTTGGCTCCATGCACCATCGGCTCCAGGAGGGCCAGTCCCCCGGCTGCAGGGCCAGTCCCCCGGCTGCAGGGCCAGTCCCCCGGCTGCAGGGCCAGTCCCCCGGCTGTGCTTCCCACGGCAGGTGGGACAGGTGAGCTCAGACTTGGATTATGTTCTGTCCACCCAAAAACTCACGGGGTTGGAAGTTGCAGAACACACAGCCAAGTGCCACTCTGGATAGAAACTGCAAGATGACTTCCTTCATCCCACGGTTTCCTTTGTGCAGCCCTCAGAAAAGCAATCTCACCTGGGTTGCATGTGTGTATTGCAGGTGTGTGAGAGGCCACCTTATCCTAGTGCCCAGGGAGCCGGGTATCCAGCCAGGCAGGACGCATACGCTGCGACCTCTGCAGTCAGACATTCTCCCAAGGAGGCGGAGTGCTCAGCCCACCGGCTCCCCACACCCCATCCTTGGACCTATGCCCACTAGCAGGCACTGAGGGAGCTGTCCCCATTTGGAAAGCCATAACCAAACCTCTCCTTGCCATGGCGAACAGGCCAGCCAGGCTGTAAACAATATTAACGTGGGGGCTTGAAAGGAGAATCCTTTCTGCTTCCAAAAAGGCCTAGGAAAAGGAAGGATAATACTAAATTGCTAACCATTTGTCATAGTTAGGCATAGGTGTCAACTTGACAGTTGAGGGTTTGAGCTCTGGGCACATTTGTGAAGAATTTGTGGTTGGGTTAAGCCCAGAGCAAACTTGTAAGGAGATTGTCTAGCTGATGAGGAAGACCCAGTCCATGGTGGGTGGGACTAGGCCCTAGAATAAAATACAGAGAGCTGGTTGAGAAAATTGGCATCCTTGTGTATACTTGGCCAGACATGCTGGTCTGGCAAGTAAGGGTCGTTCCTCTCTCAGCCATTGTATAGAGATGGTGGCTCTGGTGTTGGTGTGAGCTCTCCTGCTAAAATGGACAAACAACTGTAACCAGAAAGTCATAAGGAAATAAACCCCTTGTTCCCTTATGCCATTTGATGGTGATTTGTCAGTAGCCACGCAGGCAAACTGCAACACCATCCTTACACCTTTAGACACAAACGCAGCACATGTGTACTCACTGGTGGTAGCCACGGAGACAACTGGGCTGTAGTTGTACTCTCCGGAGGGGCTGGTAACCTTCAGTCGGAATCTGTATAGCGTCCTGGGTTCCAGACCTTCCACCACGTGCTTTGTGGCATATCCCCTAGACAGAGGAGGCAGACATGTGGGTGACGGCAGGTGACTATGCCACAGTCTCTGGTCGCTGGGGATGACTGCTGTCTTTTTCCAGGGCACCTCTGACCTCATTTCATTTGATTCCTTGAAGAACATGCGCAGGCCACATGTGGCACCTCTATGCCCAGGCACTGGCTAGCTGACATGCCAAGGTTATACTGTGGAGCCCTGAGTGCCCTCAAATGACAGTTTCACCTTCGGATGACGCTGCATGCAACGTCTTCCCAGTGGTGTCTCCGAGTGGGTGAGGTGAGGCTGTGCGACTGACAGCTTCACCGGAAGGCAGGCAAAATGCCGGCTAAGGGAGGGCTTGCTGCTTGGAGCCACCTCGGGCCAGCTGACAAGCCAGCCACACTGTAGAAAGCAGCCTTACACGGCAAAGGACACTCAGTGCTTCTGCAGCAGACACCTGACTAGAGGCTCGCAACGGGAACCACGTAGCTCCTGAGGGAAGGGAGCTGCGTCTGGTGAAGTGAATTATGCAGAATGAGCACCGGGAAGCTCAGCGAGGGGCCAGAGCATGCCGGACCAGTGCACAGGGGAGATGTCAGCTCAGCTCTCCTCTGGGTGACTCAACTGCTGGCTAAGGGATGCACGTGCCCCAGGACACCGAGGGGTGCACGTGCTCCCCAGTACTACTCAACCTTCAGTCCCTTTACTGCCCAAGTCTTTATTGCCAACACCTAGATCCCAGAATCCCTTTTCCAGATTTGTATCTAAATGTTTCTCTCCTGGGACTCCTAGGGGCGTGCACTGTTTCCAGCCCCTTCTTCTCCCAGCCTTGTTCCCCCCACACACACCTTCATGCCCACCAACTTGCCAGCGTTTTCCACATTTTAATTGTCTCTGCTTTTTCTCAGCAGATCTTCTGCAGAAACCCAAGCCACACATTGGGATTCAAACTCACTTTTCAAAGATGTTTACACACCACTTCAATGCTTACAGTCTAGTTCTAGTCCATGCAACTCGAACATACCCAGTACCTGTTTCTTACAAGGTGCTGGACCAAGCTGGGGGGCAGCCCTGAATCAGCTCAGGCTGAGATGAACCGAGCAACAGTCAGCCAACTCTAGCTGTGGATGGGTGACAAGGAGAGAGGTGGCCAAGGAGAGGGAGGGGGAAGGGCGGGGCCCTACCTCGCATGGATGGGCGGTGAGGAGAGGGCGGTGAGGAGAGGGCGGGGCCCTACCTCCTGTGCATGAGTGAGGAGGAGAGGGAGGGAGTGACAAGGGTGGAGTGGACATGACAGAACTTCCTCTGAAAGCACAGCTTCTGGCCTAGGAGGCTGTGTGCTGGCAACTTGCCTGTCAATCAGATGGCTTCCCCTGCTCATGGCAGATTCCCCCAGGAATCTCCTCCAGGAAAAGAGCCCAGCAAGAAGGCACACGTGAGAGAACTCCCTTCCATCCCCGCAAGACTAAACATGGTTTAGTCGTCTAGAACAGGAGGGAAAACAGCAAGATGGTGCCAGGCGGCACTGGGCCTGGGTGGTAAGAAGCTTGGAGCCCCACTCAGTGCCCTTGGAAGCCAGACACTGAAAAGTTTACCGTGTCTGCCTGCTACCTGGAGGCTACTTGGTAAGAGAGTCACTGGCAGAAGGCAGGAAGGGGTGAAGAGAAGGAAGCTGCGCCATGTGCCAGTCTCCGCCCAGCAGAGGCAGCGGGCACCGAGTGAAGCTAGCTCAGTTCCGCCAGCCCCGCCAGAGCTGACTCCGCCAGGAGCACAGGCAGAGGTGGCCAGCAGGCCTGTGCCGTTCCATCTACAGAGCCCGAGCAGTCGCGTGCTTTGCGGTGTTGAATGTGGGCAGGCTACACAGCAGTGCGAGACAGCTACGGATGGTGCTGAAGGCATCAGAAAAATGTGTGAATCAAGAAACGGAAGCAGACATGCGCGTGAAGCAAGTACACTTGCTATAAACGCTAATGCTCTAAAAGCCAGACTTAAAACTCAGCGATATTGCATGGGCTGAAAAGCAGCAATTTACAGGAACCGCAATATATCAGCCTGGCATGAATTATTCTTATGAGCATGAGCTGATGGGTTTTATTGTAAAAGGAGAATAGGTCCTTGCTTTACCTTGTATAGGGTTTGTCCCTTCAGAATACATATTTGTGTGTGTGTGTGTGTGTGTGTGTGTGTGTGTGTGTGTACAGAAGAGGGCACTCGAGTGTGCCTGTGAAGGTCCAGGGGTAACTTCGGGAATCCTGGATTGCTCTACCTCCTTATTGCTTTGTTCTGGGATTTCCCAGGCTCCACACCCCTGAGGACCAGAAATGCAAGCAGCTGCCACTTCTGCCTGGCATTTTTGCCTGGGATCTGGGGATCCAAACTCAGGTCCTTTTGCTTGGCAGGCAAAGGCTTTAACTCCCCAGTGATCTCCCTAGTCTTGCGCTCACAAATACTTTCAATCTACCTTTAAAGTGCTTCTTGTGTTCAACCCGTTCTCACGCTGTTCTGTCCCTCCCACCTCAATTACTGGGCAGACTCTCTAATTAGTCCTTCCTGCTCTGGCTGCCTCCCTCCCTGCTGCACCTCACTGGGTGGCTGCAGCATCCTCATGAAACAGACAGAGCCTGCTCTCCAAGGTCGACCCACTCCTTCGCTTTCCACCCCACTCTCCGGATAACTCACAGACCCAAGAGGCGATCTTCGTTACTCTCGACCTGTTCTCCTCCACGCTCTTGAGCATGCCAGGGCTGCATCTCATGACTTTCCCACTCGGCACTGCCTTGCCCGGAAAGATGGCACCCAAAACCTCACTTACCTCCAAGTCTTCTCGCCCCCATCCCAACCCCCAGCTTCCCCGACACTTTCTGCCCCAGTGTTTTTACTAATGCACCCCATTTGTCACACGCCCTCCTCACTGTGGGCAATGTCTCCCGGTGCCACCTCCCTGCCTCCAGGATCGTGCCCGGCACATAGTGGACACGCAGTACAGGCTGAGGGAATGACAGAAATGACAGGGCGCCAAGATCACTAGGAGAAGGGAGGCAGCAGCAGGACAGATGGGGAGGGGGTTCTCGGCTGACAGACACAGGAGGAGAAAGCGAGGGTGGCGGGGATCATTTGTCCCCACATGGAGAAATGCAATCCACGCTGGCAGAAAAAACAAACACATTGAAAGGACAGGAGCTGACCAGGTTACAGGGACTGAGGTCAGGGGAAGCGCCCCAGAGAGAGGCACGAGGTGGGCAGGACGCGAGAGCAGCGAACATTGGTTCAGAGAGCAAGGACTCGGTCCAGCAAAGGAGACCCAGGCTGGCAAGATGGCATGTGGGGCAGTGAGAGGGCTCAGCAGGTAAACGTCCCAAGCCTGACGACCTGAGTTTGACACCCCCTGAAAGCCCCCCAAATTAAAAAAAAAAAAAACTAAAAATATTTTAAAAGAAACTCAATTATGATAGAATGAAGAAATCTAAAGCAAGAAAACTCACCCAGTGGCAACTGCCTGGGTTGTAGGGAGCCGGGGGCAGAAACAGACTGTAATGCCCCTGCCTCATGAGGGGAGCAGAGGGAGAACCCACAAACTCCTTAACTGAGAAACTCTGAGCAGCCATGAAGGACGCTGAGCCAGAGACCAGTCCACTGACTCGAGATCACCTGGCGACCAACAAGTGCCAAACTGCCAAGGCAGGGAGCCGCTGCCAAAGGCGGCAGCAGGGCAGCACACTCTGGATAATCACGCTCACGACACACGCGAGACTCCTGTATCCAGAGACAGGACGAGGGAAGATGTCCCGGCAATGCGGTCCAACGCTGCCACCTAGCGTCAAGACTTGTGTGCGCAATTCTCTGTTCGCCCCACAGGATCCTGGATCTGCAGAAGCCCCCAGCTCGGCGTGCCAGGGGTCGTCCCAGCCCATCCGCTGGCAAGCAGCCTTCTGTAGGACAAGGTGAATGGTGCGGGTCCCTTGTCCAGCCAGCGGCCAGTGCACGCGGCAGCTGTCCCTGCAGCTGAGGCTTCGACCCGGCCACTTGGAAAAGCTTTGTAACTCATAAATGAGTAAACATGAGGCCGACTCAGTGTCTAACTTGGAGCAAGATGAGGCTACTCAGAGACAATGGAAGTCCCTCTAGATAACCAGGAAAGCTAGACAAAATGGTAAGCAATTCGACTCTGCACCTACGTATAAATGATACCGTAAGTGTGCATTTTGGGGTCTTCCTCTTCGATTGAGAACCTAAGCCACTGCTCCTGGGGTCCTTGCCGCTTCTCTTTCCTTTCCAGATCCCAGTACAACTCGATGCTATGATGAGTCACTTTGCCCACAACAGGAGGGTGAGGCTTTGAGGATGGCACAGTTTCTAAGAGAAAGAAGAAAACAGCATTTCAGGACCTTGTACCCAGAATGCAGACGGACTGTGCTGACCACAGCTGCTTAGTGCTGCTTCCTGATCCCTAGGTGTACGGGTCACAGTGAGGGGCACTGAGCAAGCTGAGGGTGCAAAGGATGCTGGCTTGCTGGGCTCCAGCCCACTCCCCCAAGCCTCTGCTGGCCTGCTGGGCTTCCATCCTCTCTCCCAAGATGACTGTACCATATCCCTGAAGCCAAATTCAGGCATGCGCTCTTCCAAAAGGTAAGTTATTGTAGCACAGTGATTAGCTCTTCTTTGGGGGTGAAACTCAAATTGCTGCTATAACACTTCAGTGAACCAGTTCACAGATAAATCCAGGAGATGATGCCATATCCAGTCCAAATATTTATAATCCACATGACAAAGGGTGACGTTTATTCAACATAATTGGCTCTTACGAACTAACCGTCACCACCAGCAAAATGCTGCTCACAACCCGTCGAATAGCACAGCCCCCCTTCCCATGTGACACAGAAAAAGAAGGTTAGATTTCCCAGTATTCATACAGATCCGCAGCAAGGAGCAGCCGCTTTGTCTGCTCAGACTCTTAAGAGGTGACAGCGCTGTGAGAAGCATCTATATAGGACAAAGAAATTCGGACTTCACTGTAGGGGAACACACCCCAAAGTCTGCAGAGTGCATGCTCAAAGTAACGATGTACATCCTTCAAATCAGCCATTTCACCCATGAGGAACCCTTCCCCTCTTAACCAGGGCACTGAGCAGGTAGGGAACCCCCACATCAGCATACTGACCACTCAGCTTTGGCAGCGTAAGGGGCCAAGAACGTTCTGCTAATGGAATGTGTGAACAAAAGAAGATCCGCTTAGGAAACAGGTGAGCAATAGCACATGATCTCACATATTGTACGACCTTTAAAATGACAACATTCCCATATAGATACTTTGAGAAAATTTACACGTGGTGTTATTGATGAGAAATCAAAGTATAGAGAAAAACGTATGAGATCCCATTTTGTGAGCAATAAGGGCCAAGTTGTCCGGTATCTACTTACTGTCTTAGACATGCTTTGTAACTTTTGGTTTTGGTCTCCTACTACAGCACAAGTTTCCGAGGTTTTTCCTGGCTCCGTGTCCTGTGTGCCTTTCAAAACGTCTGCCTGTGTCTCATGCCTTGGGGCATCGGCTACATCACTGATTGACCACATAGGTTATTCAGAAAAGAGTTTGTATTTTTACTGAGCCAACACCCTATGTGCCTGTCTCTGAAGACCCCCAATCTCCCTGGCAGCATACTCACACTGAGGAGCACAGGACTGTCCTGGGCTTGCCCGACCCAGGCCAGCAGGCACAAAGTTGACCGTTTTCTTTCCAAATGGAACAGGAAAGCTTATATCTGAAGATACGGACTGCAGGCTTATGCCTCCTGACTTTATTTTTACAAATGTTTATAAAAGGTGTGGCCCGGTGAGATTGCTTGAGATATCTTCTTGCAAACCTGAGTTTGGTCCCTGGAAGCCCACATGGTGGAAGGACAGAACTGATTCCCAAATGTGACCTCTGACCTCTACCTGTGCATCGCCTTCTCTTCTCAAATACGTTTTTTTAAAAAAGAAAATATAACAGAAGTAGATAAGCCTCTGTACAAAAACATGCTCTAAAATAGTCAAAAAACAGTGTTCTCAAGGTGTTCGTGATGATTAAGACGTCCAAGATTTGACATGTTGCATGCAGTGAAGTCTTTTACAGGAACAAACAGACCAGGTCTCTATGCTTCGACAAACATAAATCTCAGAATGATGAGGAGGAACAGGTCACAAAAAGATACTGTATTATCGCACTGCTTGTGTAAATCCTTGCATCCAGCATCATTCATGAGCACACGACACAAAAGGAAGGAACACTGAGAATGTACACCCCCGCAGAGGCACTAAAAGGGACGAAGGCAGGAAGGTTTTATGTCTTTATGAGAAGAACTAAAACATACCATAAGATGTCATCTATTTGTAATGTTGGGATACTGCTATTTGCAATACTGTGGATAGGCTAGAAATGTTAGTTGTCAGGGAAAGATTCGTAACATTGTTCTTTCTATGAGCCTCATGGTTTGCTCAGAGAACCGGATTCTAAGACGAGCACGCCAGGGGAGGAGCTGACAGGCTGACACAGGCCTCTCTACATCATGAGCATCTCATCCGTCACACCGTGGCACCGTTGTTGAGAAAGGTATTTTACTCTGAACACCATGAAGCCAAACGGCAACAGCACAGAGTAGCCGGGCCCCTGCCACATAAGCAGAGGTTGATTGTGCTGCAATTCCAAGGACACCAGACTGGAACTCACGACTCTAGACACAGGCCAGACCTCAGAAGAGACAAACAACGGGCTCCTGGCAAATGCACAGGAGGAGCAGACAGCATTTCCAGACACTGGAGGATTCCCCGCGCCTCGCCTTCAGTATTCAGTGGTAATTACAGGCGGCTCCCATCAGTGACGTTGGGCACTGATCACAAACCGTCCAACTGCCACCAGACCTGGCCACGCACCCTCCAGCTACTACCTTATGATAAACAGACCCCTCCAGATCTGGCAGAGCTGGGAAAGTCAATCAAGACTCATTCTATTCTAGTCCTGTTTCTAATTAGTGGCCCCATGGCATCTCGCAAGACAGCGCTCCTGTTTGCAGCATGACTGCACGCACATGCAGTGCCTGGACCACGTGACTGCGATGCCCCGCTCCCCCAGCAACAGTGGCCCTGGCACACTGCCCGTCCGTCAATAACAGCCTCCTGGATCTTTTGCTCTCGTAGCAAGCAGCAAGATGCAAATGCCCGCTGAGAACAGAACTACATCTCACGGAAGGTGGCTGATGTCAGACAATGCACAGGTGGTCAGGACATGAGCAGATACCCTTGGCAGGAAGAGTAAATATTTTTAAGTTTCTAGAAAAACAATTAGATGAAATAAAACTTTTGCTTTGCTTTTTCAGGCAATGTAGAGCAACTCTGACCGGCTATTTACACACATACACACACACACACACACACACACACACACACACACACAATATGCCCACATGGGTTGTTTTCAATTAAACAATGGTGTCTGCCAAGCAGGGTGGCACATGCCTACAACCTCAGCACAGAGGATCCTGAGTTTGAATCTAGCCTGCACTGCAGATCTTGTCTAGAACCAGCCAACAACTCTGGATTGTCATTAATCCTACTAATAAAAACAGTTTAGGATGCTTGTTTCAACGTATAAAAAATACACGGCTAGCAGGTCGGTGGCTAAAATGCAAATCATCATGAAAAGGAACAGAGAGGCCTGGGCCTGTTGAGCCCCTGACAGAGCAGAAGCCGCAGGCCCAACCAGGCCGCAGCAGCGGCAGCTACGACTGTGCCCGGGGCTGGCAGACAATCCGCACTTGCTATTCATTCACCTTTGTCCATTTAACAATATTTAACAAAGATTTATTGTCTCCATTAAAGCAATCTGAGGCGCTGAGAAGGTTAGCACTTCGCCCAAGGCCAAGCAGAGGTAACTAGTCCTGAAACACAGAGGGTCTGCCTGAAGACCCCCAAACTCTGTCTGTAGCCTCTCAACGTAGATGCAAAGTTCAGCCCTGGGCTAAAGAACTGTTTGCTGGCTTGCTCTCCAGATTGCTCCAACTGCTCGTTTAAAATCAGGTTTGACCTATGAACGGACATGAACCCCAATGAAAAATTAAAGCAAACAAGAAAAATTCACTTAAAAAAAGAGGAGGAGGAAAGAAAGAGAGAGAGACAGGGAAGCCGGCAAGTGCTCAAGTGAAATGCAAGGATCCTGTGCATGGGAGGTGGCGGCTCAGGCCACCCTGAGGCATGGAGCAGGGAAGGGGGCTGCAGTAGGGGGCAGGGTGGGGTGAGGGGGGACAGCTGGCATGCAGGAAGCAGTTCATGGGAAATCCAAGCCACGCCAAGGACGGCTGTGTGGCAGCACAGGGGCACACATACGCTCTCACAATAGGCTCACAAGCCGCGGACATACCCGCTCTCACACAACAGGCTCACAAGCCACGCCCATCTCTTGGCTTGACCGCCCCCAACTCCTGGTTTCACGCGTTCTTGACCTCAAGCTAAATCACAGCAGCAGCTCTCAAGCCACACGTGCACTTGGTATGTTTCAAGACATCTGAGACCGGGAAAAGGACAGCAGAGGTCACTGAGGCGGAGCCAGATTTCAGGCAGGAGGCGGAGTCTCAGCGGGACACCAGACAAGTTCTATGCCGCGCAGGCCCAGGGTTGCTCGGGATGCAGAGTTGTCAAATGCACACCCAGCATGGCACTGGGGGCTGTCCCTCTGCGGCGGGCTACCTGTCACGGGCAGGAGAAACTACCCAAGTTGGAGCTCAAGCAGGAGCCTTTGCTGTGGTGATTTTCCTGGATTAGGCTCCTGAAATGTGACTGGGTGGCAGGGCAGGGCAGGGTGGGCACTGCCACCTCCCAGTATAAACTCACCTTACTACCAACATGTGGACGGTTTCCTTCATGTACACGCCTGGTCATCTCCAACTTTTATAGCAAAGCTACACTTGTGAGCAGAGATAAGACTCCGTGGATACAGACAGACCTGGCTTATTCTACCCTGGGATCTAAGCCACAGAAGTTAGCACATCTTTCCTCAGGTGACACTGAAAACCTCAAAAGTTGTCCTTTTCGCTAAGATTTAAACCAATATGTTTGTTTACAAACTCGTATTTGTTCCTTATCAATAGAAATGTTCCCTTGGAGATTTTTATAAATTGTATGCAAATTTTATAGCATGTATACAATACATCCACAAATATACATCCATACACTCTATTTAATGCCTTATTTCTTTATTTTAGAGAGACAGGGTCTTGTCTAGCCCAGGCTGGTCTCAAACTCAAACTATGCAGCTGAGAATGACCTGGCCCTTTGATCCTCTACCTCCCCAGGGCTGGGGTCACAGATGACCCCCACCAAGTCTGTCTTATGTAGTTCTGGGGACCAAATTCAGAGCTTCCTGGATGCTTTCTGTATCCTCAATCCCTGAATGCTTTTAAATGTAAAACTTTTGTTTGTTTGTTTTTGCGTGTGAATCTGTTTGTGTTTGTGTATCAGAGGGCACTATGTGTCCCTGCAGAGGCCCAAGGGTGACTTCCGGAATCACCCTGGATTGTTGCTCTAGAGTTTCCCAGGCTCCCCTTCCCAGGACCAGAAGTACAGACCATAGCCATTTCTGCCTAGTGTTTTTACGTGGGATCTGGGATCTGAATTCAGATCCTTCTGCTTGTGAGGCAGAGGCTTAAACCCTGAGCCATCTCTCCAGCCCTTAAATGTAAAACTTTTAAAACTTCATTCTTTAGGTACAAATAACAGTCTTTTCAAAGGTGCTTTTATCTATCCGTAAACCATATTTAATCCTATAATCTCCCATCATAAATTTGGGCTTAATTTTAAACTTTTCTAAAGTTTACCAACAAAAAATAAAAACAAGACCTTATGTTCGATTGTGCACAGTTCCTTCAAATAACAGGTAGGCTTTTCCAACTTTCCTTAAAAGTTTCCCCCAAACAAATGAAAAATGAGCTACAAATATCTCAAAAGGACGATTACATGAGAATTGATGTATGCAATGTACCGTAAAAGCTTTCTGTAAGAAAGTTCTTCTGGAAATATGACAAATAAAACAATTTTATGTCCCTGGTCCCGTTTGTCAAGTGATAAATAACATGAACGTGGAACACTGAAGGGCTTCCTATACTGTCACCACTTGGCCCCCATCAGTCTTCAGAAGATGGATAGCGCACGGCTCCACTCTCGAGTGTGAAAGAAGTCCGCGATAAAAGCGATTGCTTACGAATTACAGGCTCAAGTATAGAAAAGTATAGGGTAAGTAAAGCACTCTGATATTAGACTTGAGCCTCCTGGGTTTCCTAAAAGGATTTCAATAGCGTAATTAAGACACAAACATGTCAATCTTGGAGATTCAAAAGACCTATCAGACTGCAAAATATTCTATGACAACCAGCTGGCCACATCTCAGAGCTACAGTGAAAGCTGATGACCACGTCTTTAAAGCTCTGGTCAAAACTGACGACGAGACTCCAAAACCAGTCCCCGCCATCAGTATCATCCAAAGCGGCAGAGACTAGTGATAAAAAGCAAGAAGGGCACTTACCATCGAAATCTAGACATCATAGGGCACAGGTGTCATTTCCCTGCTCTAAAAAAAAAATTAAAACAGCTGAAAACTTAGTGGAGTCAGATTTCACCGGCCAGGGCCACCCGTGACCCGGACTCTAGTGGCAGATGGGATGTGATGAGTTCTGAGGCGCGCTGAGGGAAGCTGGTGAAAATGGGGGACAGCGCATGGGGCTTGACCAAGTGCTCAGAGTGACCGTAAGTCAGAAACACATTCGACATCAGCAACTGGGGGTCACCGTACATGCAGGATTTTGAAAGTATTGAAGACGTTTGCCGTGAGGCCTTGTTGAAGGAGAAATGCTTCTAATTCTGTGCTATTCTCTGACTTCGCACATGCGCATCAGGCATTCTAGCCATTACACACACTCCCCCCTCCCTCTCTCAGTCCCACTCCCTCTCCTGCCAAAACCTTTGAAGAAGGAATTTTTAAACCAACTAGTCCTACAATTGCACCAACCGTCCCTTAAAAACAAGATAGTGAGCAATGCTAAGCTGTTCCGTTGACTTTTTAAAATGGAGTTCTGTAAGCACATAAAAAGACCATCACATGGGGAAGAGAATGGAGAAATTAAAATGATAAATATGAGATACATAAAGAAATGCTCAAAGTTTAGGATCTAAGACAAAGAAGTAGAATGAATGTTGATTTTTTTAATAAATTCTAATATCAATGAAGCATTGGATTGGGGGGTGGGGTAGGAGATTGGATGGAAAACCTAAAGCCAGTGATTAGTGTTGCCCAAAGCTCAAAGCTGGTATACTCCCAGATGAGAGGTCCTACTATGTGCCAACTACTGTGTCCCACGCACTCAAGCAGAGGTCAGAACTCAGTCATTACAAATCACTCCACCTGGTTTTTCTACTCCTGGAAAAACACACAAATAAGTCCATTCAATGTCAAAAAAAATGTGAGAGCTGAAATGTTGGTGCTGTGGGTAGTTTTAGTGTAAATATCAAGCACATAAAGATAGTATGCAAGAACGTGAAGCCACAAGAAGCATGGAAAATGGTAGACTAATATAAGCATGCTGCACACATGGCGGGAAAACCTAAAGCTGCAGAGATGAGAGAGTCACGATGGCATAAAATATACAGTATCTGCAGACAGAAGAACTGAACAGACTTGAGAAAAGGGGAGATGATAGCTGATTTTTAGATAAATGTTCATGCCATTAGAGCAATGAATAAGGAAAAAAACAGAAAGTGATTGGGTTTTTTTATTTAATAGGAGAAACAATTCAGCTGGAACCTGCTCCACACCTGATGCCGCCTCACTGGCCTGTGTGAACGGGAAAGTGTCTCGTCTGATGAAAATAAACTCAGAATAAGCCAGGGTGATGCGTCCCAGCGCGTGCGCCAGGTGGTCTCAGCTGTCAACCAGGCGCTTGGGATCTCGTCTCTGACACGCCTCGTGAGAACTATTTCGTGAGGACAGACCGTTGAGGAAGGCTGCAGAGAACTGTTTTAATTACCTTGCTGACATGGGAGGACCCGGCCCACGGTGGGCGGGACATTCCCTGGGCAGGCGGATAAGATGGAGGGAGCCGGTCAGCATCCGGCGTCCAGGAAAGCAGCACTAACCCTTGTGGTCACTTTGGATGAGCGCGGCCAGCTCCCTCAGCCTTCCTATAACTCTTCCGTCACGGTGGACCGTAACCGGGACTCGTGAGCCAACAAAACGCCAGCGCTCCCACATGGTTCAGTGTTTACCGTAACGACAAAGCTCAGACACACTCTGCTCAGTCGCTGGCCTTCCGGGAGTCGCCATCCTGCATCCCCTCTGCTCTCCACCGGAGGGTCGCTCACACCCAACCGCTCTACATGTTTGGGGGACATCTCCTCGAGGCGCCCAGGTACAACCAAGATGTCTTCAAGGGAGGACAGAGGACCACAATGAGACAGAGCACCAAGCAAATGCCCTCCAAAGGAGTGCCAGCCGTGAGAGGGAGGCAGGTGCAGAGGATGCCAGCCAGGTCCCTGACAGCCTGGCAGCCTACTCTGCTATCTAGCCACAGCACTTTAATAAATCTAATTGGTGCGCTTATATGTTCTTAACCTCCAAATATCCTTGTCCTTTCAAAATGGGAAACACAAGGTGGCGAGAAATAGATGGTTCAGTGAACCAGGTGCTTGTCCCAGAAATGTAAGGGCTGGAGTTCAGATCCCCAGAACCCACATAAAAGCCAGGCAGACGTGGCAGCGCCAGGAGGCAAAAACGGGGGATCCACAGCTAGTCTAGCTGATTGGTGGGGTCAGCTGGGAGATCCTACCTTGATAATAGGGGATGATCAAAGGAAACACCCCGTGTCGACTTTGGGGCTCCACATACACTTGTGTACACATGCATGTATTGCACACGAGCGCACATTAGGAAGCGTTGGTTCCTTCAGACCGCATGCACAGGCTGCTGAGGAGGAAACTGGGGAAGAAGATTCCTGAACACTCTGATACTCACCTCCTTTCCTCTTTGCAAACTGAAGCCCTGCTTGGAATTCCACAAGGGTGCAGGGAGCAGGCGGGCAGAGACTTTGCAAGGGGTTTCTTTTCTTAATTATGTTAGCTGTGGGTCGCTGCAGGCTCGCTCTAGGCGAGGCGCTGTGCAGGACATTCAGTCTCTGTGCCTAGTCTCCCCCGGGCTTCTTGTTCTCAATTCACAGACAAAGGAGCAAAGCCAGACTCAGAGGCAGAGCCGCCTGCTCAAGGCTGCAAAGCCGGGATGCAGAGGGAAGTCTCAACCTAAATCTCAACGTTAATGCCTGGGCTCTTTCCCCCACAAAGAGCTTCAGGCGTTTCTATGGAAATGAACAATGAGTGAGTGAGTCTGTAAAATGACAGCCAGCTATGAAATCAGATGTGAAAAGTCAAATTGCCAAATATACATTCTTTTGACACAGTATGTCATTCATGTTTAAGTGATATTTAGAGAAACGATTTTACCAGAAGTGACAGGGAAATGTTCAGAATGTGCATGGCTGGCCTTCACACGTCCTTAAGGATGTGCTTCCAGATGGCACCTCGGGGTCCCTGGGAAAGAGACGCAACAACGTGCACCGGCCAGCCGATCAAGCAATGGAAATGGCGGTGTTCCACAGCGGACGAGGCTAACATTGCCAACGGCAGTGATGGGCAGCAGAAATACCCTCCAACTGCCCCAAGGACAAACTGGGAACCTCTCTGGAGAGCAACTCAGCGAGACTCCATGGTAACCTACCAGGCCAGTCGGGGGCGCATGGCAGGACCTACCCAAAGGAGTGTCCCAGCTTCCCAGTGGTTGCCACACAGGCTCAACCCATCTTCCAGCCCACGTGTGTCGTCCCCTAAGACATGGCGCTCCGTCGCCTGACTCTGAGGCTAGTCCAGTGAGAAACACAAGCGCAATTCACCAAAGTGAGCTGAGCCCTGCGGCAAACTCTCCAGTCAGTGAGTAACAATCAGTTGCAGTGTTAGGACCCGTGATTAATTCACACAAATAAAATGGAATAACGCTTAGTGGCCTGCAAACATGGAAACCTGGCAGCTCTCTGGCCATTACAGTGTCAAGCAATGATTCTGCTACACCACGGCCATCGTTCTAAGACTTGCTTCTGCTGCCGTCTCTCTGTCCCTGACCCCGCCTTCTCTGCCTGGAGCTCTTGGTTTTCAGTGTTGCTCTGCGGTGGGCCTTGGCTGCGTACGGAGAATGGACAAAGACAGAACAGTTGGCTTCGGCCCTGGTGAACCCACCGGTCTTCAGGAGACACAAACCTGGAACAGATCCTGCCTCCCGGAGCCTTCACAGCCTTTGGCCATTGAACTGAAAGGAAAGAGGACACGAGTTCATCTGTAGGACGGAGCCCAGGGCGGGCAGAGCGCGCATCCAGCGGGTCAAAAGGCAGCGCAGAGCTGACCCGGAGAGGGCCCAGAGCAGGGAGAGAGCGGGCACACAGTAGCCCAGAGCAGATGCACAGCCCAGAGCTGGCACACGGTGGGCACCACGCGGGTACAGAACAGGCACAGAACGGGCACTGAGCAGACACAGAGAGGACCGAGGGCCCAGAGCAGAAGACTCACGCAGCCACCCAACACCCGTCCTTCCATTTCTGCAGGCAGGAGCATTCTCCGGAACCCCACCCACTGAATCCCACCTTTGCAACATTGTAGAGTAGCCCACCTGACAGAACACGCTCTGGAGAAAGCATCAACATGCCCGCTGCACGTCAATCAAGAGCCACACTGAGAAAGGAGAGCACTGCATTTTTGCCTTTGTCTCACACTCTGGGTTCCTTGTAATGCTCAGCTACATCTCTGCTTCTCCAGCACTATGCTGCAGTAGCTGGATACCAGAAGGAAAGGACGAGGACAAAGTTTGCCCTGGCCATCTCCCCAGACACAGGATTCCCAGTCGGCCACTGGGGATTTACAGAAAAATCAATTATATTTTCACAGACAGTACAGAAAGCACCAAGATCAGGAACTGGATAGTAAGTGATGTTTTTGGCATTTGTATCAAAGTAACACCCTGCAGAATTCCCTGCCTCTCCTGCAGGACCATTTCCGTTATCTGTTTCTGGGCTCCGAGAATGTCTTCTCAGCCAAGATTCATGTTCAGACCCTTTGTGGCTTGCAAGCAGTAACTGAACCTGTTCAGCAAACAAAGCTCAGAGGCAGCTCCTATATCACCTCTGTCCTTCCAGAAAGCCTATGTGTGAAACCGCTTGAAAAGAGATTTACTTGCCGCCTCTGTGCTCGTACAAGAGCACAACTCAGCCCGGACGCAAATAAATCTTATTCCCCCATAAGGTGCCCTCCCCTCTTATTCCTCCATCACGTGCCCTCCCCTCGGCCACCCCTCCTAGCCCTTTCCCCAGCCCTTTTGCTCACAGGACAGCCCCTCTTCTCACTAAAATGCCTTAAGATTCTACTTGGAATTACCTTTGGGCCACTCGTTTGTATTGAATTTTCTCTATATATAGGGTGCAAATACGCAACATTGTTAAAACTTCCTTAGGTAAGGTGGACCGCCATTAACTGAGAACGCAATCACGTGCAGAGAGACTTGTTCTGGAAGGCATGATCCTAGCCTTTTCTTTGACACTATTGAATAGATATTCAGGTATTAGCAGCATTCAGAAACACTTCTTATTTAGAACTTTTTCCCTCCAGTATGAACATATTGTCATGTTCTGGCAGAAAAACAAGGATTTTTGTTGTTTGCTTGGTTTTGTTTTGTTTTTTAAATATGTTTTATTTAATGTGTGTGTGTGTGACAGAGAGAGAGAGAGAGAGAGAACTGCATGTCCCTATGGAGGACCAAGGGTGACTTCGGGAATCATCCTGGATTGCTTCTACCTCTTTTCTGCTTGGCTTAGATTTCCCAGGCTCTGCCCACCAGGGCCAGAAGTGCAGGCAGCCACTTTCTGCCTAGTGTTTTTATGTGGGACCTGGGATCCAAACTCAGGACCTTCTGCTTGCGAGACAGAGTCTTAGCCCTTAAACTAACTCTACAGCCCTGTTTTTTGTTTGGTTTTGTTTGTTTGTTGCTTTTGTTCCTTTAAGGAAAGATCTTGTTTTGTAACCCAGGCTGGCCTTGAACTTGCAGTCCTCCTGCTGCTAGACCCAGGTGTGCAGCACCTGTTGACTGGGAGACAGAGATACTAAGTGAGAAATAAAAAACTCTCTCCCATGTACTCACCTGCCCACTCAGAGATGACCACCAGCAATAGTCTGGGGAATTCTTTTGGGTCATGGCTGATTTCACAGAAGGTGGACCAGCCACCCCAGAACAGCCGCTCTTTCTCCTCAGATCCTGCTCTGGCAAAGAAGAAGAGCCAGGAGCAGGTTCAGATCAGGTGGGAACCAGCAAACAGAGAAACCAGTGTCTCGGTGCCCCCCCACCCCCACGGCATCCTGGGAGACAGGAAAGCTGGACTGATGTGCTCACAGAGGGGCTCATGCTCCCATGAGCCCAAGTCTGTGGTGTGGGGATGGCAGACTGGAAGGCAGGAAGTTCTGAGACTCCTGCTCTCCCCAAAAACGCTGCCCTGGGAGATGCCTCATCAGATAAAGGCACCAGCTGACAACCTGAGTTTGAGCCCCAGACCTAAGTAAAGGCGGAAGGAGAGAACTGATTCCACACACGTGTGGCACAGCACACATTGTGCATTATCACATGCAAATAATAATCTAATTAAAATGTCTAAGAAGGGGTTGGAGAGATGGCTCAGGGGTTAAGACTCTACCTCACAAGCAGAAGGCCCTGAGTTTGGATCCCAGGTCTCACATAAAAGCACTAGGCAGAAATGGTGGCAGCCTACACTTCCATCCCTGGTGGGCAGAGCCTGGGAAATCTAAGAGTCAAGCAAAAAGGAGGTAGAAGTGATCCAGGATGATTCCCGAAGTCACCTTAGTCCTCCACGGGGACACAGTGCCCTCTGATATACACATGCAAAAATAAATAAATAAGTTAATTTTTTAAATGTCTAAGAGATGCATGGGATATCTTGTGGCCCTGCTTCATGGATGCCATTAACAGCCTGCACAGACAGAAGCAGATGCTGACCGAAAGAGATGGACCATCAGCTGCAGGGCTGGGGTCAAAGCTTAGCAAACATCGAAGTCAACAGGTGACTGTATCGTCAGAATGTAGACCAAGAATAGGAGAGGTGGCAACTGTCAGGATGTTCGAGAGCTGCTTATGTACAAAGTTCTACAGAAATGGGAATTCCAAACAGGTTGGACAGAAGAAAGAATTGCTGGAAATACTTGAGGATCAAGTACTCACGGAAATTATTTGTCGGGATGAGAAACTGCAAGGTTGGTGAAATAGAAATCAGCACCGGTAAAGGGGATTATAGAGATAGAGTGCTGGCCTCACATGCAGAAAACTAGATTCAATCCCCCACCCCCTAAAAAGTCGTGTCATGGTGGTGTGTGTCTGTGATTCTTCCAGTACTCGGGGATGAAAGCAGCAAGACTAGCTGTTCATTCTGGACTGTGTCCAGTGCTCAGGACCAGCCTGGCACAGAGATTCTAAGAAAAAAAAAAAAAGGAGGAGAGGGAAAAGAGGAGGGAAACAAAGAAGGTGACGAAAGGGGTCAGGAAGAAAGGAGAATAGAGAAGGAAGGGGAGAGAGGAGATGAAAGGGGGGAGTAGAAAAAGGGGAAATGGGAAAGTGGAGGAGAAGGAAAAGAGGAGAAAGGGAAGGGAGGAAGAAGGGAGGGAAAGAGGGAGGAAAGAAGGGAGAGAGGAAGGAAAGGAAGAAGGGAGAGAGGGAGGGGAGGAAGGGAGAGAGGAAGAAAGGAAGGAAAAGAGGGAAGGAAGGAAAAGAGGGAAGGAAGGAAGGAAGGAAGGAAGGAAGGAAGGAAGGAAGGAAGGAAGGAAAGGAAGGAAGAAAGGAAGGAAGGAAGGAAGGAAGGAAGGAAGGAAGGAAGGAAGGAAGGAAGGAAGGAAAGAGGGAAGGAAGGAAGGAAAGAAGGAAGGAAGGAAGGGAGGAAGGAAATTATATATCTATAGAATTCACCAGGAACAAAAAGCAAAGATTGAGAACAGAACAGAACAGAGGCAGGACCAGTGAGAGATATCAGTGAATAAACATTCTCCCCGTGCACAACTGATGACCTAAACCCAGAGCCCACAGAAAGCTGGCTCCATGGCCACATGTGTGACCCCAACGGACCTACGGCAAGACGAGAGGGAGATGAGAGATCAGTCACAAGCTCGTGAGCCAACCTGGCTGGCGAGCACAGAGCCCCAGAAACCAGCCAGAGCCCGAGTCAGCGAGGTAGACGGCGAGAACCAACCTCTCAACGTTGACCTCTGACCCTCCCAAATGCGCCACAGGACCACACCCAATAATCATCGCCAAATTTTTGGATGTCATCGAAACTCTCAGTGACACCAATGGAAACCAGAACATAGAGCAATAACATCTTCAAAGGAAAGAAAACAATTGTCAGCTGAGAACTGTCCACTCACCAAAAATTCCCTTCAGAAGCCAGTGTGAAAGAAATGCATCCACCAATGAAAAGCAAAGGTATTTTACAGATCTTTGCAAAGTGTATTTGATAGGACACTTGTATCCAAAATGTTGGAAGAATTCTTAAAGTTCAACAGTGAGACGATGACCTAACTGAGTGAAGATCTAAAGAGACTCCTCGGCCACAGAGGTCACACAGGCCAGAGGACCAGCGCGGAGATGCTGGGTGACATTAGGAAACTAGTAACCATGGCGACGTGATGCCACTGTGCATCTGTTAGGATGGATGCCCCCAGAGGCCTGACACCACCAAACACAGAGATGGCTAAGTCACACATGGGCTTCGTCACTCATCACCGAGGAGAATGTGAAAAGGGACAGAAATCGGTGGTTCAAGTCTCTCTGTGGGATTCAGCAAGGGTGGGCCCAGGGGACCCTTGTTGATTCTTTGTGAATGTTTACATATAGTGTTTATTATTCCTAAATGCTCAACCCTGGAAGCCACGGGACTTTCGGAAAGTGAGAGAAAAACCTGTGGAACATCCCAACCATGGTACATCTCACGCGGTCCCCCTAGAGGGTCACGCCATGAGAGGATTGAGAAACGGAAATGCACAGCTGAGCTTCTAGAAGAAGTGGTGTGACAAGGACCCACCATGCCTCCAACCACAGGATACTCTGGAACTGTGGGAACACTGAGCACAGTTGTGGGACACAGCGGTGGAGCCTGGGGGCGTGGCTCAGGGTTACAGCAGCCTTTGCCTTACAAGCAAAAGGCCCTGAGTTCAGATCCCAGGTCCCATGTAAAAATGCTGGGTGGAAACAGGGCAGCCTGTAATTCCAGCCCTGGAAGGTGGAACCTGGGAAACCATATGGAGGTAAAGCAATCCAGGATGATTCCCAGTGTCACTCTGGGCCTCCACAGCCACACACTCAGGTCCCCTCCTATATACATACACACATGAAAACACTTAAGGAGTTGGAGAATTCCAGGACAGAACACAGCATCACCCAATCTATCTGACACCTTCCTCCTGACAGGTGGGAAAAGGGGTTTGCCCTAAGTCACCATGGAAATGAGTGCAACCTCTGAAGGCAAAGAAAGTAGTCATCTACACTCTGCTCCAGGTGGCTTCCCATGGGAACGCAGGTCAGCCATTCTACTATGTGTGCGATTCGTAGGACTAGAGTGGTCGGATAGCTGGCAGACAGTGAGGGGGGGGTCCCCCTGTTGTAGCGGGAGATTCAGACAGCCTAGGGAGGAAGCTAAAATGATCCGTGTCATGAACTGTGGACATGTCAGTATGATCTCATGCTGTTTAATTTGCATATTCAAATATGAGTAGGCGTCTGTGCCTGCGCAGGTTGCTGTGCGTCATGCCCTTGTTAGGCGAGAAGGCAGGAGCAATCACACACCGAGCATCCCAGCCTTGGCTTCTGTTGCAGTCGCCTGCATGGTTGCTGATAAATGACCATCACACAGCTTAAGGGAACAAGGAGTTTACTTTCTTACGACAGTCCAGTTATACAGTTCATAGTCCAGCTTGACGGGAGAGCATGTACCAACCAGGGCCGAGGGAACTGGCCACACCATCACCACATAATGACTGAGAGATGGACAATCCTTACTTTCCAGACCAGCATATTTAGCCAAGCATACACAAGGATGCCAACTCTCTCAACCAGCTCTCTGTGACTTATCCAGGGTCTAATCCCACCCACCATGGGCTGGGTCTTCCCCATCAGCTAGACAATCTCCTTCAGGTTTGCTCTGGGCTCAACTCAACCATCAACTCTCTACAACTGTGCCCAGAGCTCAGACCCTCAAGAGTCAAGTTGATACCTGTGCTTAACTATCACAGCTTCCAATAGTGTCCTCACTTAAGGAGACTGGAATTGCTTGGAGAACAGCTGAACTGCAGGGGGAAACAACATGCAGCAGGACTGCAGCATCTTATACGTGCCAGAGAAGAATCTCTCCAGGGGAATCAGGACTAACTAGTGCTCCCATGGGACTTGGTGAACTGTAGGTTTTAAAAACAGGACACAAGGATGGAGAGAACATGTGGGGAGTGGAGGAGGGGAGTGAATGAACAAGATACATTGTATCCATGTATGAAATTGTCAAGAAATAAATGAAGAGTTAAAAGAAAAGACAGTGGAGAGACCCCTCCATCACCTGATGTTTTAAAAACAAAGTGTGACCTGGAGAGATGGCTCAGGGTTAAGCCTCTGCCTCTCAAGAAGGTCCTGAGTTCAGATCCTGGACCCCACATAAAAAGCCCAAGGGGAATGGCTACGGTCTGTACTTCTGGTCCTGGAAGGCAAAATCTAGAGCAAAGCAAATAGGAGGTAGAAGCAATCTAGGGTGATTCCTGAAGTTACACACAGTGCCCTCTGATACACACACACATAAAATAATAATAATAATAATAATAATAATGATGATGATGATGATGATGATGATGTAAAGACAAAGACTGCTTCAATACTGGCGCTTTGCCAGAGCTCAACTCCGAATTTGTGAGTGTCCTGCAGGGGGAACAGACTTGGACCTACACCAAGGAACCAAGGGCACTTTATTTTTTTTTTTTTTACTTGTGAACATTCTTTTTTTTTTTATTAATACATTTCTTATTATTATTTCAGCTCATACAAACTTAATGGGGGAACCAAGGGCACTTTAAAAAAAAAGGCAAACACATGGGGAAATAGAAAATATGCTATCTTCCCCGGTGAAATAGCAGTGTGCTGTGCGTATGTTCGTTTGCACACAAACATGCGCGCCTGCTCATGTGCCTCGGCACGTGTGTGAGGCCAGCGGGCAGCCCTCTCCCGCTTCCTCGGGGGACCCCAGGGTCAATCAAGCGCTTGTACCGGCGTCCGGCCCGTCAGCAGTGTGAGCGAGGCTGCAGGCACGCAGAAGCGGCCTCCGACAACAGCCCAGGCCGGGGCAGCGTGGTGCTGCTGCTGCTGTTCTCATGCCCGGTGTTAAGGGTGAGGTGAGCTATCAACGTGTCCTTCAGCGCCAGGAGATGGCTCAGTGGTTAAAGCGCTTATCTCACAAGCAGGGAGGACCTGAGTTCAGATCCTGGACCCCACATAAAAATGCCAGGCATGGCGGCCTG
The DNA here is from genome assembly GCA_023101885.1 of Typhlomys cinereus. Taxonomy (NCBI): domain Eukaryota; kingdom Metazoa; phylum Chordata; class Mammalia; order Rodentia; family Platacanthomyidae; genus Typhlomys; species Typhlomys cinereus. The sequence goes on from JALPQD010000195.1 coordinate 3,297,150, forward strand.
CCTGTCGTTCTGGGTGAAGCGTATGTTCTCTCTAGGTAAAACGCCCACTTCCCAGGTGTACTGGGAGGCAGTGAAATTATGGGGCTTCCTTTTCCTGCTCCTCTACCTTGACAGCATAATTAAGTGTGCCCTCCGCTGGGTCTGAGATAACGGTCAGGACTCCCCTGACTGGCGGATGCTTAATCTGGATCCCTGTCTTGGCCTGAGAAGTGCCTCCCACCCGCCCATCATGCTCACGGCCTCAGAAGTATATTCTTTTGAACAGAACTCAATTCGTTTGGGGGATAAATATCACTAGATGAAGCACTGAACTGGCTCCTCTGTGTGCGCGTCCACATCGAACCCTGAAGGTCTGACGCTTCCCATCAACTGGACTTTGACCAAGCTGGCGAGGCTCTCAGCTACCAAACAAGAGCAGCAAGAACGAGCAAGGAAGCTACTGTAAGTTATTCTAACATTGTAGGATGCGTCACAAGATAATTTCTGAACTGAAAGCAGTAATTAAAGAGATAAATGAATAGGTTCTTAGATTATTTGCTAATTTAATAATAAGTCACATGACTATGTGGAGAACAATTTAATTCTTGAAATAAAAATAAAATGAAATCCACAACTGTCACCATTAGGGGAACATAACAGCAGAGGATGAGCAAGTATCCTGGATGTTCTCTACTTTACTTACCTCGGCACAAGAAAATTCTAGATACCCTGGAGTCTGGTTGATTCAGGAAGCAAATGTGAAGTTCCAGTTGATTCAAGAACAATTCCAAGAACACACTTGATGCCAACAAAGAGATGCGCAGCTGAGCTCTTCCAGACCATAAAAACAGGGAGAGTTCTAGCACTTTCCTGAACCTCCACAAGCCTGAAACAAAGCCCTAGGCATGTGGCTACAGGGACGGGATTGGAGGTTAAAGGCAGATGGGGGGAGCGCTCACAGGTGGGGGAGCGCTCACAGGTAAAGGGGAGCACTCACAGGTAAAGGGGAGCCCTCACAGGTAAAGGGGAGCACTCACAAGTGGGGAAGGACCCGCAGGTGGAGGGGAGCCCCCGCAGGTGGAGGGGAGCCCCCGCAGGTGGAGGGGAGCACCCGCAGGCGGAGGGGAGCACCCGCAGGCGGAGGGGAGCACACAGGTGGAGGGGAGCACACAGGTGGAGGGGAGCCCCCGCAGGCGGAGGGGAGCCCCCGCAGGCGGAGGGGAGCCCCCGCAGGCGGAGGGGAGCCCCCAGGCGGAGGGAGCACCCGCAGGTGGAGGGGAGCACCCACAGGTGGAGGGGAGCACGCAGGTGGAGGGGACACCGCAGGTGGGGGGCATGCAGGCGGAGGGGAGCACTCGCAGGCGGAGGGAGCACTCGCAGCGGAGGGGAGCACCCGCAGGTGGAGGGGCGCTCACAGGTGGAGGGGAGCATTCACAGGTGGAGGGGAGCGCTCACAGGTGGAGGGAGCACCCGCAGGTGGAGGGGAGCATCCGCAGGTGGAGGGAGCACACAGGTGAGGGGAGCACGCAGGTGGAGGGGAGCACCCGCAGGTGGAGGGGAGCACCCGCAGGTGGAGGGGAGCGCCCGCAGGTGGAGGGGAGCGCCCGCAGGTGGAGGGAGCGCCCCAGGTGGAGACCCGCAGGTGGAGGGGAGCACACAGGTGGAGGGGAGCACCCGCAGGTGGAGGGGAGCACCCGCAGGTGGAGGGGAGCACCCGCAGGTGGAGGGGAGCACACAGGTGGAGGGGAGCACCCGCAGGTGGAGGGGAGCACCCGCAGGTGGAGGGGAGCGCTCGCAGGTGGAGGGGAGCACCCGCAGGTGGAGGGGAGCACCCGCAGGTGGAGGGGAGCACCCGCAGGTGGAGGGGAGCGCTCGCAGGTGGAGGGGAGCGCTCGCAGGTGGAGGGGAGCACCCGCAGGTGGAGGGGAGCACCCGCAGGTGGAGGGGAGCACCCGCAGGTGGAGGGGAGCACACAGGTGGAGGGGAGCACCCGCAGGTGGAGGGGAGCACACAGGTGGAGGGGAGCACCCGCAGGTGGAGGGGAGCACCCGCAGGTGGAGGGGAGCGCTCGCAGGTGGAGGGGAGCACCCGCAGGTGGAGGGGAGCGCTCACAGGTGGAGGGGAGCACTCGCAGGTGGAGGGGAGCACTCGCAGGGTGTCCTACGAATGCACAAGAGACAGAGGTCATTTACGATCCCAGAGTATGAAACTTCAGAGTGAGAGACGCAGCTTTGGGGTACTAAGTTTGCACACTGCTGTTTTACAGACTGTTCCCGTTGCTCTTCTGTTCAGCGGTGAGACAGAGCTCGCACACAGCTGAAGCGACCGGGCTTGCAGTGCAATAGCGACGACAGCCCATTATGGCAAAAATCACGCAGCTGAGGCAGAGGCAGGAGGCCTGTTCAGACTCCGCAGCCATAGGAGGTAGAGCGCAAGAGCAAAGGGGCAGGGCGGGGCTGCCAAACCTCAAGACCTGACCCCCAACCAACCTCCCCTACCCTGTGACGTGTCTTCCTTCAGCAAGACTCTACCTCAGTCTTTCCAAACATTAACACCAGGAAAGGATGCAAACACTTCCATTTCTGTCCACTTTCAGGGCGCGAGCAATTCTTGGGAAATAGTAATCCTGTGCCCTCTAACAGTCACAACCAAGACTCAGTAACTTGGTGGCAGGAGAGGAAATGTCCTTCCAAACACCTCACCTTCTATAGTTTTAGGGGAGAATGTTAACTTTTACATGGACAGATCATTTATAATTAGGTGTGATAGTCCATAGCTAATTGCCTTGGCTGGAAATTCTAGCTGAATATTCGTATACTCTCCAAGTAATGAAAATGTATCTCCTACTACACAATCTATTTTTCTCATCTGTCTTAACTCTGGCAACCCAAATGTAGACATGAAGAAGCTGACAGCAGAAATGGTTTTCTTGAGCCTGTCTCCAGTGAGGCTGCCTCGGGCCTCACTCCTCAGTGGAGATGCTGACATTTGGAAAGAAAATACCTAATTGTCCTGTAAAGGATGCAGCAGCTGTCGATTCCCCCTTCATTTAAAGCACTTTAAAACTGGGCAGATTTTTGACTTTTATCAAATGCCTTTTCACATTTCATGTTTTGGTTGAATACCGTGAATTATGTTAGCTGGATTCCTCTTGGAAATCAATGACAAAATGGTAAATTAGTACCCTTAGCATAAGGTGATTTGGGGATTAGATGCTGCACACAATACTTGCAGTGCCCCAAATCACTTCCCGAGTGGTGATTTCAAAGATTTCAGGCCTACAGAAGATTTCTCAAAATGCTGTAATGTATCCATGTCACCTGTCTGCTGTGTCCTGAGTACACTGCTTTTCCGTGACCCACAGCCCCATAGCTATGAGAATGCTCCTGGAACCTCCCAGCGACTGTCTCTTGGCCTCCCACTAAGCCAATCCCATCACACAAAAAGTTAACCTGACTTAATGCTACTTAACATGTAGGCCATTCTCGGGACACCCCCACCCCCACCCCCAGTCCAACCTGTCCTGTGTTTGTCCTGATTGGCGAGTTTATGGAGGACTTGGGAAAGAATCCTGGCACGTTCCTTTGATCCACTTGTTCCAGAACAGAGCCCACTTTTGTTGCCTTTCAGGAATCCAGGCAAGTTGTTTAGTAGCGTGCACCGCTGTTCGAGTCAGTCTGAGCGTGCATTCACGACTGCCTGCACACTAAGCACGGCTGAAAGGAGACCGTGCAGGCGTTGCACACTGCACGCTGACTCGTGCCAGGTGACGCGCGCGGTTGGCATGTTCCACTAGTGACTGTCCTTCTCTTCTGCTGCTGTGACAGAACAGTCCGACCCAGGCACCTTCAGAACGGGCTCATCTGAGCTCACAGTTCAGGAGGGATGGAGTCCAGCAAGGAGTGGACAGTGTGCAGCTGTGTGCAGCTGCACACACTGCATCCTCGCTCGGGAAGGAGAGAGGGGAGGATAGGAAGGAGGGAGGGAAAGTGAGAGGAGAGAGCGAGAGACAGAACACAACATAAGGCCAGGCCATCGAACCTCCAGCTTCTGAAGGTTCCACCATCCCAAACAGCGCTGCCAGCTGGGGAACAAGTGATCAAGCCCACGAGCTGCGGGGACATTCACCTCAAGCCATGCCAGGGATGCCAACTTGACCATGGGCTGCAGTGGAGTTTGCCAGACCTTGTCTTCATTTCACGAACGGTCCACTCGAGGCTACTGAAGACCCTCCACGCTGTGCCATTGAGTGTCCACAGCTGCTGCACGTGGCCACTGCCAACTCAGCCTCCGCTCTCTGGCCGCCTCTGCTCGACTACCCAGCCCACTAAGCCATTTCCCCGACTTCTTTTCAATGGCGAGTATGGTTGGAAGTGCAGCCCCTGCGCCCTTCCTTCGTTCCTGCTGGATGTTGTTGCCTGGGGCCTCCTGGCTGCCCTCAGGATTCTTCATGTGACTTCATACTAATCACTGTAATCCAAAGCCAACACACCATTGTCCTTCTGTCCCCTTCATCCTTCTTCCTGAGAATTATTTCCAACAGCACCGACGTCTGCTCTCGATTGTCCAGGCTCAGAGACACACGGAGCAGCATCAAAACCACCTTCACAGACTGGAAAGGTTGGATAAGCCCTGCGACAATCCACCTTTAGATCCTCTGCCAATGAGGACTTTACGGTCATTCTTCAGAATATCAGTCCGTAAAGGTGTAGAGTCTGAAAAATGGTTTGAAAGCTCAAAGTGCCCATGTTTGTTAATTTGAAAAAATGGACCACCTGCTTATATCTGCATTAAATTTTACAATATTCTCACCGTAATGGATCTTATGTTCTGAATATGTATAACATAGATTAGCAGCTAAGTGTTAAATTACCTTTATAGGTCATTTTTAAAATGCTTTAATGTCTCTATTTGATAAAACGCATGTACACTCATGCGCACAGGAGAACACAAGCAGGCCCCTGCATGCCACAGCACACACGCGCTGCAGCACATGCACACGTCAAGATATGTGTGAGGTCAGAGGACAACTTTTAGAGTTGGTTCTCCTCCTCCGCGTGGGTTCTAGGGATCCAATTCCAAATGGCAGGTTTTGCCTTTGCCCCATGAGCCCCATCACGGTTCAACAGCTCATTTCTAGCGTCACGTTCTTGTCTCGTCCCAATCACCTCGTGGTGTCTCTATTTCCTCAGCATTTCATTCTGTGTCTTCATTCAGTGGGAAAATCACGCACACACGGAATCCCACTCCATACTCCTACGGTCTTCTTCATTTCCAGAATATACCACAGCGAATTACTCCACGCGCATTTGTGGAGTTTATCTTCATCCTTTTTATTTCTGAATAGTCACATGGCACAGATTATGTAGACCTCCCTTAGCTTATGCAACCAGAATCCCATGTAAGGGGAATCTTGAACTTGGTTCCAAAAAGAACAGACACAATTATACAATGCCAAGCTGAGTTCTGAGAGAAAAATCTTTTATAAGCTGTCAATGACAAAAAAATTCAATGCAAATTAAAAGAGTGAAACATGTGTAAGCATTAGAGTCTGAAAAGCAGAAGGGCAGACATGCTATGCATGGTGATGTATGCCTGCAATTCTGGCAGGAGGGCGAGGACTCGAGGTCATCCTCAGCTACACAGCATGTTGAAGGACCAGCCTGGGCTACATGAGACCCTGCCTCAAAAACAGAAAAAAAAAAAAAAGTAAAACTAATAAATAGATGGATGAAAACACCTAGTGTCTGTTGCAATCTGGAGAGATCAGAACTCACACAGTGTGTGAATTGCAGTTTTAAACAACTCCCTCGAAGTATCTAACTGAAGATGATTCCGTGCAAACAGCTACACATCAATTTCACTCGTATAGAGAACAATAGAACTAGGACACACACATGTGCCCTCCGAAAGACACGGACCAGATGCTCACACAAGCGCTATTCCCAACAGGCCCACAAGGGAAGCCAGACGGAGTCTACGCACGTGGAGCAGTGACGAAGTTATCAGACATAGAGCGGCAGGAAGCCCACGAGAGGACAGGCTCATCTTAAGACTCCACTGGTGCTGCGAGAACAACCACAGGCAAACAAGCCCATGAGCTGGGCAGAGTTGGGCGGAGCTGGCCTGAGCTGGTCTGAGCTGGCTGAAGACCAGTAGGGATTGTTTTGCAGGAAGGACACACAGGATGGTTGTTCTGGCATTGGTCTGAATTTGGAGTACGCAAGTCGCTGTTTTCATGTTCTTTGACAGTTCATGCGTGTGTAGAATGGATTCTTGTCATTCTCTCCCCGTTACCACACCTCGTGTCCCCTCCTGCCATCCTCCCTCGTCTTCTTCCCAGGAGATTTCTTCCCACATTTCTGTGCGAGTCCCAGTTGTCTGCATTAGCCTGTGTCTGGTCACTTGCTGGCTCACGGTGCTGTAATGTCAGCAGCACACACACAATGTGCGCATTGTTCTGTTTGTGGCCCATTTCAATATAAAGCAGGCTCTAAATTTCAGATATGAAACAAACAAAAAAACCCTGAAAATCTTCAACTCAATTAATTACTGAAAGGCAACCGAGAACTATAATGGAGAAAAAGATGTCTGAGCTGTTAGCTTAAAATTACAGCCTTGTGAAGACTGCATGCAGAAACAAAGATGCTACCTGCAGTCTGTCGCATGTTTCTGTGTTCCCTTTAGCAAAAAAAAAAAAAAAAAAAAGTTTCCATGCACGCAGCGAAAATGAGGATAATACTCTATAAAGACACCACACATATGTACACACACCTCTGTGATCTGAAAAACCTCCCTGAGGGCTGGAGAGATGGCTCAGGGGTAAGACTCTGCCTCACAAGCAGAAGGTCCTGAGTTCCAGTCCTGAGTTTATCAGGTAAAAACGCCAAGGGAAAAGGTGGCAGCCTTCACTTCCAGCCCTGGCGGGGAGAGCCAGAGCTAAGCAATAAGGACGTAGAATAACCCAGGATGATTATAACCCAGGACCGTTCTGATGGCACCCTTGGGCCTCCACGGCGCACACACACTTAAGTGCTCTCGGATTCTCATACAGGTACATGCACACACACGCACGCAAAAAAATATAAAGACATAACCTGCGGCCAAAATATGCGTAAAAAACAGAAGTATATTAGGCGATCAATAACATCATTTTATGGCATTTTATGGTTTTGTCAGCTGTCTACTTTTTAACTAGCTATACTGCTGTCATTCCAAACAAATGCAGTGTCATAAAGTAATTACAACATGCCAAAGTTTTTTGGAGTCACAATCTATTCCTAAATGGGATTTAAATTCATATTAAACCCCCAATTTTTTATTATGTTACATATAAGATGGCAGGTTGTGGTCGCTCTCCTACCTTAAAATCCAGAAAGAACCAAGAAGCCAGGGTAAGAAAATGGTCAAATATCATCTTGCCAGTAAGTATCAGTAAGTATCTTGCCAATAAGTGCCAGCTGTGAGATACACAGGTCAAGATAGACTTGGGTCTGCCCTTCATGAAGCTTACATCTCCAAGAGACTGAAAGCCACCCCCACTCCCGTCATGATGTCTGGCCAATTGGCCAAAGAAGGTTCACATCCCAGGAACAGGAGGATGGCTGTCAGGAAAGGGATAAACCCCGGGAGAGAAACTTCCCTGAAAGGCGCATCCTGCAAGAGCAGAGGCATCCTGCAGAGACACACAGAAGGATCAAAGAAAAAAAGGTCTGCTGTGTTCCCTGAAGCTGGGACCAAGCAGGTGGGCAGCAGGGTCTCGACCAAGCCAGACCCCAGCATTGAGCAGACCGAGAGGAGGAATCAGTGCCACAGTAGCTCAGCCAAGCCCAGACGACATGCCCACTGGCAGGAGCCAAGTCAACCAACCTGCAATTGCTGCAAGTCCAGCAAGAAACGACGTCCACTGTCTGGAGACCGGTCTGGTGCATTCCAGATACCTTTGCCATTTCCTTGTCCTATTTACAAAAGGGCAGGATGGCAGTCGGAGGGGAACGGAACACCTAGAGCAGGTGGGGAGGGGAGTCACAGCGCACTAAGATCTTAGGGCTCCCCACAGAGCTGAGAGCCCGGCGCTGAACAAATGGTGGCTGTTCTCACCCTGACTTCCAGGCTGTGCTTCGTCCCTTCCTTGGGGGTCCTGACCCCAGCCTTTGCTCTCCCAGGACTGGCAGTCTGCCATGACCTAATCCCCAGGAATAGCCAGATAGCCCCTGTCTTCATTGGCCAACACTGCCACCTGCTGCCCAAGGCTGGTCTCTTGGAGGGACCACCGGAGGCGTGTTCACTAGATTACTGCCCCAAACAGGCAAATATGCAATGTAAATGATCAGGAATGCATTTTAGTATGGTAACCTGCAAAGAAGTACCTAACGATCAAAGGCAAACTACCTCTCAGTTTTGAGAAAAGTCTTCCGACCACAAGACCAGATTCCTTCTGTAAAGAAGTTACCAGTGAAAAGCCTTGACCAAGGACAGTGTTGACTTTTCCACCACACCTCGTCATATTGAAATGAACGACTTAACCGACCCCTCCTCTAGATCAGAAGCCCTGGAGAGCCGGAGCTGTGCTTTGCTTCTGGAATCAAACAAATGTAGACGAATGGCCAGTGGAGCCGCTTACAAGAGCCAGAAGCAGCTGCGTGTACCGTGTGTTTATCATAAAACAGGCACTGGACAGCGGCAAGGGTGGACATGCTAAAACAGTGTCATGTGGACTTGACATTATGAAAAGGATCTCCTCCTTCACATCAAGCACGAAAATCAGTTTCGGGTAAATTATCGAGTACCATGAAACCTTTCTAGAACATAACACAGAATATATCTGCAATCTTTGAATAAACCAAAAATGGGCAATCTAGCCCCTCATGGCACTCCAGTGCCACGAGTCTGTTTCTTGTTCCTTGCTCCTCATGACTTCCATGCCTAGGCATTGTGAGTTCTCATGGGCTCCCTAGCCCCTCATGGCATTAGTGCCATGAGCTCTGTTTCATTTCTGCTTCTCATGAAGCTGCCCTAGCTCCTCGTGGCACTCCACGTCTGGAGTCCATGAGTTCCAACCTTTCTTTTCTTTAATAAACTCTACCTTAATCCTCTAAAATAAATAAATAAACCAAAAATATAAACACCAAAATCATGACCTCATAAAGAAAAGATTAGCAAATCTCTCTGTTTGCACAAAGAAACCTGAAGGATGGTAATTTGGGATGGTGAGCTGGCTCAGCAGGTACAGGCGCTTGCTACACAAGCTTGAGAACCTGAGTTCAATCCCTGAAACCTGAACAAGGTGGAAGATGAGAAGCAACTCTGTAAAGCCAACCACTAATTCTCCACAAATGTGCCCTGAGCTCAAGCCCTCAACAGTCAAGTTGACACCTGTGCTTAATCATGACCTCCCCTGATCCGCACCTGTGCACCGTGGCACGAGCGCCAGCATTCACATATCACACACACACATAAATTCTTAGAAAATTAAACATGAAAACGCACGCATGCTCTTCGCTCAACCTGAACTGGTGCCCCGGGCCCCTCCTTCTTCATATACATGTTCCCATTGGGGAACTCCAGGAGCTCCCAGAAATGCTTCAGTAATTAAGCATTTTCCCGCAAAAAGTAGAAAATCTAGAATGAGTGTTGCTCCTAGCGCCCTCCTGGTGGTCCTCTACATAAGCCGAGAGGAAACGAAGCTTGTGGCTGCTCCGTGCACTTGTGCCAGGACGACCACCCTGCTCCTGTAAAAATCTCTTGTGCACAATGCAGTCTGTGGTCTTTGTTCTCACAGGACATGGGGGGTGGGGGTAGTCCCGAAAAACCCCTTCAAGGCAGTCCACTAATGAGTTAGGCAATTCGCTAGAAAGATGGCTCAGGGATTAAAGTCTCTGCCTCAAAAACACAAGGACCTGGGGCTGAAGAGTGGCTCAGAGGTTAAGCCTCTGCCTTGCAGGCGGAAGGTCCTGAGTTCAGATCCTAGACCCCACGTATAGATGCCAGGCAGAAGAGGGGGCGGCCTGTGTTTCTGGTCCTGGTAGGGCGGAGCCTGTGAATCCCGGGGCAGAGTAAACAAGGAGGAGGTGGAGGCGTCCATGGTGGTTCCCGAATCCATCTGTGGTTCTACATACACACATACATACACACATGAGCACACACACATACATGCACAATTGAATAAATAAATTTAAAAAATTTTAAAAAAACACAAGGACCTGAGTTTGGATCCCGGATCTCTTGTAAAAATGCTAGCCCTGGAAGAGGGGGCGGTAAGAGTGTAAGAGCATAAGGATGGGAGGAGCAATGATATGTAAGATACTCTATACTAGTTAGGGCTGAAGCAATCATAATTGGACTTTGCATGCCCTGCGCATTGTCCAACACCCTGTTGACCTCACAAAGTCTAGCATCTGCTAAAGGCACCAAGATCCTTGGAGGCAAAGAATTAGCAGCCACAGCAGTGTTCCTATACCTAAGGGGAACACGGGAAAGGGTTCGGCAAAGGCCACTGGGTCCTTGTACGTCATCGGAGAGGAGGGCCCAGAGGAAAATCAATCATGCACAAGAAAGGACTCTCTGGGAATTGGGTGGGAGGCACTGGGGGATGGGGGGAGAGGGGTGGGAAGGGGAGCAGGGGGCACGGGCAGTCGGGAGGAGGAGGGAGGGAGGGAACTGGTGTACCTAATAAGTTTGTATGAGCTGAAATAAAAAAAAAAAAAATGCTAGCCCTGGAAGACAGAGCCTGGGAAACCCCAGAGCAAAGCGAGGAGGAGGGACAGCAATCCAGAAGTGTCCCCAAAGTCACCCTTTCACCCTTGAGCCTCTACAGGCACACAACTCAAATGGCCTTTTCTTCACACACACACACACACACACACACACACACACACAAAATTAGGCAAAAAACTTGAGTGATTCAAGGACCTAGAAATTATACTGAGACACTACTGCATACCCACCACAATAAGTTTTGAGCAGTTGACATAACAGGTAATCCGAGGAAGGAAAGAAGAACATTATTCACAGCTGGTAGAGTAGAAGCTGACGTCCACTGAGCACATTTCAACAAAGTCTCTTGAAGCCACATGTGCACACTCTTAACACTTCTACCCCACGTATCCTCCATGGAGAAGCAAGCGTGTATACCAGAAGTGCACAACAGTCTACAGAAGCATTATTTACAATAGACCACGTTAATTACAAATGTCCACCGCAAGTGAAGCAACATTGTGGAACGCTAGTCAAGCGGATATTGGAAACTCTCGAATGTGAACCAAACACCCACGTGCACAACCAGGCTGCATCCCACAGTCCTGACTCTGGGCGCAAAGGAAGCTCGAAGACAGAATTCATCTGCTTGATCTAGTCCTGACCTCGAGGTAGGGTTATCTACAATGGAGAACTCATCTCCTTGCATGAACAGAGAAGTTGGTAACTTTAGGGTGCGCTGCTTTGCGGTAATCCCAGCCCAAGGGGAATGAACTTCAGGACCGTCAAAGACATTTAGAGACCGTCCCAGCAAGGCTGCTCTAATACTGTCTAATTATGAGTCCTGGCAGGTAGGCAGTAGTGGAGTGGCCACGGTGCGGTCTCTAAAGGTCTTCAATGGCCAGCCCCCAGAGCTGGGACTGTCAGGCTACTGTACTACTTCCCAGGCCAAATGGGGCCTCTGGGCACGCACGATGGGCGTGCAGACTCTTCCCTCAACCTGAACTAGTTCCACCCCCCTTCTTGTACATGTCCCCCGGCTGGCTCCAGCTCTCCCGGAAATGCTTCAAAAACTAAATATTTTCCCATAAAAAGGAGAAAACTAGATTGACTGTTGCTCCTGGTATCTTCCTGGTTGTCCTCTATATAAACCGGAGGAAACAAAGCTTGGGGCTGCTCCACGCACTAGTGCTGGGACGGCCACTCTGCTCCTGCTGTAAATCTCTAGTGCACAACGTGGCCTGTGGTCTTTGCTCGCTCAGGACTTTGAAGAGGGTCCCTGAACAAACTCCCTTTAGGAATACACCCTATTCTCCCTCTTTCGCCCCACCCCCGCTCCGCCGGTCGGGACGCGTAGGCGAGATCCAGCCGGGCCTCAACGCGCGCTCTAGGACCCCAGGTCAGCCCACGGGGACCCGGCTCCGACTCCCGCCATCCAGCCGGAGCCGCGCGGGGGCCGAGGGACGAGGAGGACCTCCCCCTGCGCCCGGGCCCCGCCCCAGCTGCCCTCGGGTTAAATAGCTCCACGCCGACGCGCCCATCCTCCCTTTTCGCCCCACCCCGCTCCACCAGTCGGGACGCGTAGGCGAGATCCAGCCGGGCCTCACCCCGCTCCCTAGGTAAGTCCCCGTTCAGGCCCCGCCCACCAGTACCCCAGGCCAAATAATTCAGTTTAGTGAAATTGAGAGATCTTAAGAGTTAAAATGACAATGCCAAAGTCAAAGTGCAAATCCATGAGAAGCAACACTCAAGTAAACAAATCTCCCACTGAAGAAATTAATCCCATAATGTTAGACTCCAACAAGAACAAACCCGCGGAAAAAGGCCAAGAAAGCCTGACCCAGGATAACGACTTTCAAAATATGATCATTACCATGTTCAATACTATGAAAGAGGAAATCCGGGAGGAATTACATAATCGAATCAATCACTTTGAAGAGGAACACAACAGACATCTGGAGGAGTTGAGAAAAACAGTGCAAGAAACAAAAAGTGGCATAGAACAGTTAAAACAAACTCAAGCAGAGTTTAAAACTGAGCTAAAAGACAAGTTATCTTCAACCCAGAACGCCACAGAGAGTCTTATTAACAGAACTAATGAAGCAGAAAACAGAATTTCAGACCTTGAAGATAAAGTGGGAGTACTAGCCAGCTCAATGGAAGAGGTTGTTAAAGCCAAAAAGATACTTGAGAGAAATATCCAAGAGATATGGGACACCCTGAAGAAGCCTAACATGCGTATTCATGGAATACCGGAGCAAGAATCTCAAAATACCACCCCTGAGGAAATTTTTCAAACGATCATCAAGGAAAACTTTCCTCATCTAAAGAAAGAGAGGCCCATTCATATACAAGAGGCATTCCGCACCCCAAACAGATACGACCAAACTAGAAGCACACCGCGGCAAATAATAGTTAAAACACTCCACATTCAAGATAAAGAACTGGTGCTGAGAGCTTCAAGGGAGAAAAAACAAGTCACTTTTAAAGGCAAACCTATTAAAATAACAATGACTTCTCAGTCGAAACAGTAAAAGCAAGAAGAGCTTGGAGAGACATACTTCAAGTATTGAATGAGCAAAAATGTCAACCCAGGCTGATTTACCCTGCAAAACTATCAGTCATGATCGAGGGAGAAAGAAAAATTTTCCAGCACAAAGACAACTTTAAGGGATACATGGCCACCAAACCAGGCCTTCAAAAACTGCTAGAAATGATACTCAAGCGTGAAGAAAAAAACAGGCATATCCAGGAGAACAGAAGGCAAATATAACACCATTAAAAGCGAAGCAATATACTTATAAAAGCTACTAAACATAATAAATGTCTGGAATTAACAATAGTTTCTCCATTATAACACTAAATGTTAATGGACTTAATTCACCGATCAAGAGACACAGATTACAAACTTGGATTAAAAATCACAATCCATCAATCTGTTGCCTGCAGGAAACCCATCTCACCACAAAAGATAGGCACGCTCTAAAAATAAAAGGCTGGTCAACAATTCTACAAGCAAATGGAAGCAGAAAACAGGCAGGGGTAGCCATTATGCTATCAGACAAAGTGGATTTCAAACCAAAAAAAATTATAAGAGACACGGATGGATACTACATTTTAGTCAGAGGTACAATTCACCAGGAAGACTTCACAATACTGAACATATATGCACCCAATACGGGCCCCTCCACATTCATTAAGAAAACCCTACAGCGTCTAAAGCAAGAAATCAACCCCCAAACGATAATTCTTGGGGACTTCAACACCGCCCTCTCTACATGGGATAGATCAACAGGTCAAAAGCTTAACAGAGACACTTTGGAACTTAATCAAACCCTGAAAGAAATGGACCTCACAGATCTCTATCGAACTTTTCACCCACGCACCAAAGAATACACATTTTTCTCAGCAGCACACGGAACTTTCTCCAAAATAGATCACATATTGGGCCACAAAATGAATCTACACATGTACAAGAAAGTTGAAATTCTAACCTGTGCCCTATCAGACCACCACGGCCTAAAGCTGGACATCCACAACACAACAAACAAGAGAAAATACACTAACTCCTGGAAACTTAACACTATGATGCTGAATGAGAACTGGATTCAGGAAGAAATTAAAAAGGAAATTCAAGATTTCCTGAAAGTGAATGATAACGAAAATACAACTTACCAAAATCTCTGGGACACAATGAAAGCTGTTCTAAGAGGTAAGTTCATAGCTCTTAATGCCCACGTCAAAAAAATGGAAACATCAGAAATAAACAACTTAACAATGCAGCTTAAAGCTTTAGAGAAACTAGAGCAATCTGATCCCAAAAGCAGTAGAAGAGAAGAGATTAGCAAAATAAGGGGAGAAATATCTGAAATCGAGACTAAGAAAACGATAGAAAAAATCAACAAATCGAAAAGCTGGTTCTTTGAAAAAATCAACAAGATTGATACACCCCTAGCTAAACTAACCAAAAGCAAGAGAGAGAAAACCCAAATTAACAAAATTAGAAATGAACATGGAGTTATCACTACGGATACCCAAGAAATCCAGAGAATTATAACATCATATTTCAAAAACTTATACTCTGTGAAGTTTGACAACACAAAAGAGATGGATGAATTTCTAAGTAAACACAACTTACCTAAATTGAATCAGGAAGTTGTGAATTACTTAAATAGTCCTATAACATATAAGGAAATCGAGGAAGTAATCTCGAATCTTCCCACCAAAAAATGTCCTGGACCAGATGGATTCAGCACAGAGTTCTACAAGACATTTAAGGAGTTAATAACACCAATACTCCTTAAACTGTTCCATCAAATAGCAAAGGAAGGAACACTACCAAATTCCTTCTATGAAGCTAATATCGTTTTAATCCCAAAACCTAATAAAGATTCACTTAAAAAAGAAAACTATAGGCCGATCTCCCTGATGAACACAGATGCAAAGATTCTCAACAAAGTCTTAGCAAATCGGATTCAAAAACATATTAAAAAGATCATTCATGGGGACCAAGTAGGCTTCATCCCCGGCACACAAGGTTGGTTCAACATACGCAAATCAATAAATGTAATTCATCATGTAAACCAGTCCAAAGTCCAAGACCACATGATACTCTCGATAGATGCAGAAAAAGCTTTTGACAAGATCCAACAGCCTTTTATGATCAAAACGCTAGAGACAGTAGGAATGGAAGGAACTTTTATCAATATAATAAAAGCTGTATACAACAAGCCCACAGCAAGGATTATGCTCAATGGGGAACAATTGGAAGCATTCCCACTTCGATCAGGAACAAGACAAGGCTGTCCACTCTCACCACTTCTATTCAATATTGTACTTGAAGTCTTAGCCGAAGCCATAAGACAAGAAAGGGACATAAGAGGGATTCAAATTGGCAAGGAAGAAGTCAAGCTATCTCTATTTGCAGATGACATGATCTTATACCTGAGTGATCCCAAAAACTCCACCAGGAAGCTCCTGGAACTAATTGAGAAGTTCAGCAGGGTGGCAGGATACAAAATAAATGTGCAAAAATCAGAGGCCTTCCTATATGCCCAGAATGAAAGAAGTGAAAAAGCCTTGAGAGAAACCATGCCATTTACTATAACCCCTAAAAAATGAAATACCTTGGTATAAACCTAACTAAGGAGGTAAAAGACCTTTACAATGAAAACTTTAAAACCCTAAAGAAAGAAATTGCAGAAGACACCAGAAGGTGGAAAGACCTCCCTTGTTCCTGGATTGGCAGAATCAACATTGTAAAAATGACCATCCTACCAAAGGCAATATACAGATTCAATGCTATACCAATCAAAATCCCAAAGCAATTCTTCAAAGAAGTTGACCAAACAATCTCAAAGTTCATATGGAGGCACAAAAGACCCAGGATAGCAAAAACAATCCTGAGTAACAAAAACACAGCTGGAGGTATTACCATACCAAACCTAAGTCTATACTACAAATCCATAGTTATAAAGACAGCCTGGTACTGGCTCCAAAATAGACACACAGATCAATGGATAAGGATTGAAGACCCAGATATAAGCCCACAAAGTTACAGCCATTTGGTCTTTGACAAAGGGGCCCAAAGAATCCAATGGAAAAAGAACAGCATCTTCAACAAATGGTGCTGGCAAAACTGGATCTCCACATGCAGAAGATTAAAGCTGGACCCGTACTTGTCACCATGTACAAGACTTAATTCCAAATGGATCAAGGACCTTGATATCAGGCCAGAGACTTTAAAAGCCATAGTTGAAAGGATAGGGAACTCCCTCGAGCTGATTGGGCTAGGCCAACACTTCCTAAACAGACATCCAATGGCACAGTCACTGCTACCAACTCTCAACAGTTGGGATCTTGTGAAATTAAAGAGCTTCTGTTCAGATAAAGAGATTGTCGCACGAGCTCAAAGGCAACCCACAGAATGGGAGAAAATCTTCACTAACCACATATCTGACAGAGCTCTACTGTCCAGAGTGCACAAAGAACTTAGAAAATTAAACTCCAAGGAAAACACTGGCCCAATTAAAAAATGGGCCCTGGAACTTCAAAGAAACTTTACCAGGGATGAAATTAAAATGTCTAACAATTATCTTAAAAAATGCTCCACTTCCTTCGCCATCAGGGAAATGCAAATCAAAACTTCCCTGAGATATCATCTCACCCCGGTCAGGATGGCAAAAATCCACAGTACAAACAACGACAAATGCTGGAGAGGATGTGGGGAGAGGGGAACTCTCCTACATTGTTGGTGGGAATGCAGGCTCCTACAGCCACTCTGGCGAGCCGTCTGGAGATTCTTGAAGAAATTAAAGATTGAAATGCCATATGACCCTGCTATCCCACTTTTGGGAATAACCCCCCAAGCAGCAGAGGTTCGCCTCGATAGCACAAGCTCGACCATGTTCATAGCAGCACTGTTTACAATAGCAAAGTCATGGAATCAACCTAAATGTCCAACAGTTGACGAGTGGATAAGGAAACTGTGGTACATCTATACAATGGAGTACTACTCAGCCATCAAAAATGATGAATTACTGGAATTTGCTGGGAAATGGATGTCATTAGAAAGAATTATATTAAGTGAAGTATCCCAAACCCAGAAAATTAAGCGCCGTATGTACTCCCTAATAGGTGGCTCCTAGTACCAAACTCGCCCAGCCCACATTGGGACACTCAAAAGTAAACCTATGTAACACAGTAATTGCAAGGATTATGAACAAGAGAGATGGGTTAGGAGGGCCACACCAGAAACAAGGAGAGAGGAGACCATGTTACAGCAGAGAAAATAGGCCTCCATCAAGGTCTGCAAGTAAGTAATGAGAAACCTGGTTAAGTTCACAGATGTTCTTTCCTGATCTCACCAGAAGGGGAGGGCATATAGTCTAGCAGATAAAAAGTAATCATTTTGCAAATGGGTAATGGACCCCGCCCTCAGTGAGGTTTCCTACTCTTATTACATCTACCCTTGAATGTGCTATTACAACAAGACTCCAGTTTAACAGCTTTTTGTCTCTGGCCAGGGGGTGACATACAGTGCCCAGCAGAATGGAGTGAAGGGAATTGCAGGAGCAGCAAAACTGCAAAAGAAAATCAACAAACCACAATCCAGAACTTCAGAGACTCTATATCAATCACATAGAACTAGGACAGCCTAATCTCTCCCCATCCTGGAGCTCAGGGACATTTGCGGAAGAGGGGGCGGTAAGATTGTAAGAGCAAAAGGATGGGAGGAGCAACGATTTGCAAGATTCTCAACAATAGTTGGGGCCAAAGCAATCATAATGGAACTTTGCATGCCCTGCGCAATGTCCAGCGCACTGTTGCCCTCATAAAGTCTAGCATCTGTTAAGGGCACCGAGACCCCTGGAGGCAAGGGATTGACAGCCATAGTAGTAATCTTATGCTTAAGGGGAACAAGAGAAAGGGCTTATGGAAATGCCACTGGGTCCTTATATGTCATCGGAGAGGAGGACCCAGTGGAGAGTTAGGCGCACACAATAAAGGACTCTCTGGGAATTGGGGGGGAGACACTGGGGGAAGGGGAGGGGGGAGGGAGGGAACTGGTAAAAAATTTTAAAATGTATAATTAAATTTTTAATAAAAAAAAAAAAAAAGGAATACACCCTATTAATCTGGAGGAATGAACTCTAATCCTTTTCAGTGATAATGAGGCAGGATTAGAGCAGCTATGCTGGGATGGGTCTCTCAAGGTCTTTGGAATTCCTGAAGGTCATCCCCCACTGCTGGAATTTCCCCGAAGGAACACTCCTGCTGAGGAACTGACTCCAATCCTCCCAGAGATAAGATGGCCAACTTCCCAATGAAGATTATGGAGATGACCTCTCCATATCAAACAAACAACTTGACGTCCAGCCCATGTGGGCCTAAGAGTGACTGGGTTGGGCCCCAATAGGAGTAAACTTAACCAATGAGAAAAAGCCAGTTTCCCAGGCTTGTCTAGGTGTATAAATATGCCTGGCCCTGGTAGCCATCTTGGCACCCTAGCCCCTCATGGCGCTCCACGTCTCAGTCCATGACTTCCAACCTTTCTCTCCTGTAAAAAACTCTGCCCTAATTCTCTACACGTGTTCTGGTTTCAATCTTCAACTCCAGAACACAAGAACCCTACAACATTGGGACTGTCTTTTCCTGTCCCTGCATCAAAAAGGTCCCAACTTCTACCAACCCTCTGTGTTTGGGGTACAAAGAACAACTGGGTTGGGCCCCAGTATGAACCGACCAATGAGATGTAGAGGACCAAAAGTTCCAATCAAGTTTGCATGGGGAAAAGTGGCTCCCCCCTCACAACACCCCAACCCTTCCTCGCACTATAAATAACTCTGACCCTAGCTGACATCTTATGCTATCCTGCCCTTGTGGATTCCACACCTGGAGTCCATGAGTTTTCTAGGATTCTCTTGTCCCTCTCAGATTCATGTCCATGAGTTCTGTTCTTTCTCCCCTCTAATAAACTCTGCCTTAGGGGCTAGAGCGATGACTCAGGGATTAAGATTCTCAGAAGGTCCTGAGTTCGGATCCCAGGTCCCACATAAAACACCAGGCAGAAATGGCAGTAGCCTGTGCTTCCAGTCCTGGTGGGTGGAGCCTGGGAAATCCCAGAGTAAAGCAAGAAGGAAGTAGAAAACAATCCAAGATGATTCCCAAAGTCACCCTTGGGCCTCCATAGGGACAGACAGTGCCTCTGATGCGCACGCGCATGCCTCCCCTCTCCCAAACGGAAACAATGAGATTCGCTGTAGGGGGAAAAAAAAAACATGTTCTGGTTTCAATCCCGAATACAAGAACCTGGACACACAAAGACCCCAGAGGGACCCCATACCATTTTGGTGAGCAGATCCAGGAAATCAAACCCCATAACAGCAGGACAAATTAGGGATGAGAAACAAGTGGTGGAGAAACTGTGGTTGCATAGCACATCGCTGAGTTCTTTCTGCTGTTGTGTTGGGGTCTTCACAGTGAGGGGGGTCGTGTGTTTGTGCATGTGCTCAAGACCTATTAATACAAGTGAATTCACAGAAGCTCCAGACCAGACCAGAAAGAGTCAGCAGATTATTATCAAGTTCTCAGTATGACTGTATTCTGTACTTATGCAAGAACTTTGGGAAAATCTGAGCAAAGACATATGGAATTTCTTTGTATTATGTCTTGTAACTGCATGTGGATTTACATTTGTGTCAAAAAAAAGTCAAACATAAAATGTACTAGCAGAGTTAAATGTCATGGAAAATAATCTCACATTCTTGCATCACTTGCAAGAGAATAGACTAACTTGAGACCTTTTATAGCCTATATGTGCACATTTAAGTTAATCAGATGGCCACTGAATTATAAGCAAAAACTTGAGCTTCAAAATGCCTAGAAAAGTAAAAATATCCCACAAGTCAAAGGCATGCGAGAAACTCGGATTCTAACATCCAAGTAGGAGAAGCAGAAAGGACAGGGTAAGATACAAACATGTGTGCACATGTGCACAGTGCAAGATACAGACATGTATGCATGCATGCATAGTGTAAGATGCAGACATGTGTGCATGTATGCACATGCATCAGACAATAGGACAGGCATAAAGCACAGTGTAAGATACAGACATTCGTGCACATGTACACACACATCAGACAACAGGATCTGAACATGCCAGAATACATCACAAATGCCAGCGATGAAGTAGACGGTGCTGAGTTAAAATTTTATCTATGCTGCTAATGGCAGTCACAACTAAAATGGGAAGGTGTATAATGGTTTAAAGTAAGAAGCATTAAAATGTTGTGTGATCCACAGCACAAAGGCTAACCATGGTTATCATGGAGAAATTCGTCATTTGTGAAACCAGAAACATGCCTAAATAAAGGACAATGTTTCATTCTGGTGAAAGTTCAAATCAGGGTCTGAGAGACGGTGCAATAGGTAATGGTTCTCACTGCACAAGTGCAATGACCTGAGTTCAATCCCTGGAACCCATGTAAAGGTTCCATGGAGAGAATCAACTCCAACGCTGGTCCTCTGACCTCTGTACAGCTGTGTCCAATACACATCACATGCACAGACACACACGATAACAAATTTTTAAAGGCCAAACCATGGGCTGAGAAAATGCCTCACAAATGGAAGGCACTGGTTCAGATCCTCAGATTTACATAAAAATGCTGGATAGAAATGGCAGATGCCTGCACTTCTGGCCCTCAAAAGGTGGAGCCTGGAAAAACCCAGAACAGAGCAACAAGGAGATAGAGCAATCCAGGGTGATTCCCAAAGTCCTTAGGTCTCCACAGGCACACGCACTTAAGTGCCCTCTGGTATACACAAAATACACAAACACACACACATGCATGCATGCTGTAGTAGTTACTCTCCTCTGTTGCTGTGAGACACCACTAAGGCTCAAACAACTTAAGAGGAGAAAAGGTAGATTTATTCAGTTTACAGTTCCAGAGGAGAGATACGGTCCTTCATGGTGGGAAAGGCATTGGCTGCAGAAGCTAGAGGCGCCTAAGCCACTGCAGACATCACGGAGGCTGAGAGCTGCTGCAAGCTCAGGAGCAGACCACTCGCTCAGGCAGGACAGGGCTAACAAATCTCAAAACCCACCCCTTGTGAATGCCTTTCTCCAGCCCTTGCTAAAGGTGCCAGGACTTTCCCAAGCAACTAAAGATTCAAACATATGAGCCTGTGGTGGACAACTCATATTTCTTACAGTTCTTTTTTTTAATTTTTTTTATTTATTCAATTGTGCATGTATGGTGTGTGCATGTGTGCATGTAGAACCACAGATGAATTCGGGAACCACCATGGACCGCCTCTACCTCGTTTACTCTGCCCTGGGATTCACAGGCTCCACCTTACCAGGACCAGAAACGTAGGCTGCCCCCGCTTCTACCCAGTGTCTATACAGCATCTATACGTGGGGTCTAGGATCCGAACTCAGGACCTTCTGCCTGCAAGGCTGAGGCCTAACCCCTGAGCCACCACTCCAGCCCCTACAGCTCACATTTCAAACTTTGACACATGCAAAAAAAAAAATCACAAAGAAACATTTTTGGGGGGAGGAGGGGGGAGGGAGAGAACTGGTAAAAAAAATTTAAATGTATAATTACATTTTTAATAAAAAAAACATTTTTAATCATGTGCATACAAAAAAAGAAAAGCTGACAGAACATGAGATTTTAAAAAAAAATCAACAGTATTTAGTGTATTTCTCAGTAAACTGATAAATGTAAAATAATTATGTGGAATATGTAGATTAAGAAGATTCATGGATTTATATAAAATGAAACTCTCACAGCTGCACAAATATATCTTAAAGACATGTGAGACAACTTTAAAGTGAACCACGCACCTATGTATTAAATAACACAGTTCAACAAAACAAAATAACACTGATCATAATTGCTGATAGCACAATTTAGCTAAAATGGAAAAAAGGCTAATTAGAAAATGGCTCAGAAATTGAGCACTATATGTCTAAAACCTTCTAAACCTTGCGGCTCAGACAAAATTGTAAGAAAAATTTATTACTTTTGTCCTCAGCTCTGCACATCAAAACTGAAGTGCAGTCAAGTGTGTTCCTAAAGGAACAGTCATAAATGTGTACATTACATCCTCATAAATATGTACATTACAAAAGGAAACATTTAGGGAAAAAAGTAAATAAAGCAGCAACCAATAAACCATAAAAGCAAGCAAGATAAACTCAAAAAAAGGAAAGCAAAATAAACAAATGTAATGACAAGAACCACCACAGAATCAGCCAAGCTGAAATGTGGTTTTTATAAAGCATAATAAAATTCACAAACCTTTAAGCAAGACTTATTAGAAAAAAGAGCGTTCAAACACCCAGGGGCTGGGGAGATGACTCAGCAGATAACGCGCTTGCTCGAGAATGAGGACCAGAGTTCAAATTCCCAGCATCAGGGAAAAGCAAGGCGTGGTCGCAAGTACCCTAATTCCTGCGCTAGGGCAGAGTGGGGTGCGCGGAGACAGCCGAGCTTGCTGGCTGCCCATCTAGCTATGGTTCAGCGAAAGTCACTGTCTCCAGGAGCAACTTGGGGGGAGGGGACATCTGAAGCAGGGCACCTGGTGTCTCCTCTGGCCTCCACCCAGGTGCCCACACCTGTACGTGCGCCTACACACACCACGAGCGCACGCACAGGAAATATGAAAACATTGCACAAAAAAGCCCGCATTGTGGTCACGAAGACTTGAAAAGACAGCACGCAATGAAGAGCTTCATGCTATCTGACTTCAAAAGTATAGACTAAAAATAAATTTGTAGGGGAAAAAGTATCAAAATCAACTCAAAAACTGGGACAAAAATCTTAAATACACTATGAATATTGATTTGCTACTCAAAAAAAAAGCTCCTACACAGAAATTTCTAAGCCCAAGTAACTTTACCAAAAATTTACATGTCCAGGAAATAACACCCACTCCCCAATCATGGTAGACCACACCTGGGATCCCAGCACTCAGGAATGTAGGATTACCAGTTTGGAGGCCACTTGGGCTATGTGACAAGACCTTAACTCGAGAAGAGAAGAAGAGAAGAGAAGAAGAGAAGAGAGAGAAGAGAAGAGAAGAAGAGGAGAAGAGAAGAGAAGAAGAGGAGAGGAGAAGAGGAGAGGAGAGGAGGAGAGGAGAAGAGGAGAGAAGAGGAGAGAAGAGGAGAGGAGAGAAGAGGAGAGAAGAGGAGAGAAGAGAGAGAGAGAAGAGAGAGAAGAGGAGAGAGAGAAGAGAGATGAGAAGAGAGATGAGAAGAGATGAGAAGAGATGAGAAGAGAGGAAAGGAAAAGGAAAGGAAAAGGAAAGAAAAGAATTCCACTAACACTCAAAGAATAAAGTTCCAAGTCCCAATTTTATTGCATAAAATTAAAATAAAAATAGCCTTAATATAAAAACCAAGCAAGAATGTAGAATGTCTCCCACGGACTCCCATGTCTGACCACTTGGTTCACAGATGCTGTTATTTGGAAGGTTAAGGAGACTTTAGGAGGCGGAGTCTTGCTGCAGGAAGCATGTCTCTGGGGTGGACCTTAAGGTTTGGTAAACCCAATCTGCTTCTTTCTCTTTGTCCCTGTCTCTGTTTCTCTGTCTCTCTCTCGCTCCCTTACTCTTGCTCCTTCTCAAGTATGGTTGCAGTGTAGCTGTCTCCTGTTCCTGTCACTGCACCTTCTCTTCTTTCCACACCATACTGTCCCCTCTCTGGACCCATAGGCCAGATAGCAAACCATCTCTCTCTTAAGCAGTATCCCTGGTGCAAGAGCAGGAGAAGTGTAACTCAACACATGTCAATAACCAAATGGATGGAAATTTAAGTGTATTAAGCAGCAATCGTTGCACTCTGGAGAGTGAGGCGAGGCAGACAGATACAGAGTTCAGGCCCATCTTCTGTCTAGTGACTCTAGGCCACCCTGGGGAGTACACAGGGACCCTGTCTCAAAGAAACAACACAAACTCTAGAGCTCTAAGGTCCATAAATGAGATGAAATGGGCCAGCTCCTTCCAAGACACCAAGTAGCTTGAACCCTCCCGTATCTCTCCAAGGAACGGAAAGCAGCCTGCAGCGCGGCGGTGTCTGCAGCGCGGTGGTGTTTTGCACTTTCAAACATGACCATGTGAGCCCAGTTTGCTGCTGGACACTTGTTGGAATGAGGTGGAAACGTGGCACATTGCAACTAGACTGTGAACGTTCCCAGCAAATTTGTTCGTCATTTTCCAAAATGGACCTAGCGCAGGGAGAGGCCACCAAGGCCACCACCTTGGGTGCGACCTTCAGGCTGTGGGTCCTGGCAATGTGCAGCAGCCAGGAAGTTACCCCAGCTCCTGCTTTAGGCACATCTGTGCTAAGCAGAGTGCCATGTCTTCCACTGTCTATCCGTCCCATAGCCCTTACCACGCATGCATACAGGTTCTTTTTTGCCCTCCGACTGTTTCCTGCGCAGGGATTTTTCCATTTTATAATGCAGCAGCTTCCAGTTCCCCAATTTTTACAATACCCATTTGCCACTATTTGGATCCCAGTGATTCAAAATGCAATTCCTAAGACCCCCTAGAGTAAAATCCTTCTGGAGTTTTAGAGCTTGAACTGACCCAAAGAGATTAGTAATAAGCAGAACAAGATGTTAACATAACACTGGAGAAAAATCATGCGACTTTGGAAAAGCCCAAAGACGATGTGCATGGAGAGCTAAGGGAAGCTAAGGGACTGAAGAGTCGCATTGAAGACTGACCCAGGTGACTCAGGCCTCTTGAGAATTCCAGCAAGGTTCGTGGGAAATAATAAACCGGCTCCAGAATTGTGAAAAGGACCAAGAATAGCCAAGATCAAGGGAGAGAAGCAAAGAAAGTGACATGTATTTATGATTAGTGATTGAGATCATGAAATGAGCAGCAAAATTAGCCACTGCCATGTGGAATTTCTAAAATACCATGAAGAACAATAGTCCTCAAGCAGGAGGGGACCCCTGCGGCATCGCTGGGCCGAGCCCTCAGTCACTGACACCTGCACCTGTAGAAGGGGAGCCCCACGCAGGGAAAGAAGGGGAGCCCTATGCAAAGGAAAGAAGACTGTTTTTCCTGCACCCTTCTAAAACCTCAGTTCCCTCTGAGGTCATACTACTGCAAACATGCCTGATCTCTCTAAATCTCACTTTCCCCAACTTACGCAAATTAGCAAGAGAAAAGCATGCAAACTTAGTTGAATATTTTGCAGCAGACATCACAAGGAAATGGAGGCCTGGCAGCAATGACAATTTTTTCGGTTTGGTTTTGGAGGCAGGATCTCACGCAGCCAGGGTTGGTCTTGAACTCCTGGCTCTCCTGCTTCCACCACCCACGTGCTAGGATTACAGTGTTTCCACTGCAGGCTTGATGAGGGGCGGGGGGTTGCTACGAGGGTGACAGACCACGAGGCTGCGTCCAACACGAGAGGTGCCCGCTTCGCAGCAAGACCTGCTGGGTCAGTCTCGCTCCCAGTGACTGTCTTCAGAGGACAGACCACACACCTCTCATGCGAGGAAAGGGGAGCAGGAAGGTCAGAATGCTTCCCGGCGCCCATGAAATTCCTTAGCGCACCAACTCCAGGGGCCAAGTGGGAGTCAAATGCCGGAGCCATCATCCCGCAGAGAATCACTCTCCACATTTACTGCTACTTTATGTCCCTAAGGTGCCCTGTTAGGTACAAATTCTATTCCTTGGCACAGCTGGTATCCTACAGTGTATGTAACCATGTTCTGTTTATCCACTCATGAATTGGGCTGCTTCCGTTTTGGGGTTATTAGTAATGATACAAGTGGGGAGGTTTAACAACGTTGTTACCAGTACACGTGATCAAAAAGTTTATCCCAGACTTACACAGCAGGCTATGCCCCGAACCCACAGCAAATGTTCTTTTCTTGGTGAAGCTGTGAGAAGGGGACCCACTTTATGTTGATTCCGCAGAGCTCACGTTCCACACAGGAGTAACACAGCCTCACCAGGTCTGACTGAACCACGTGGAACATTTGTGCCTTGAGTGCCATGAATCGGAGGAGCAGATCTGCGCACCACAGGGTGCAAGCGGTCATCAGGCATCATGTAGACCCGCCTTTGCGAGCTTCCACTCTAACCTTTCTGACCAGCTTGTTTTACAAGTTAAGGCTGAAGAGAACAAGCAGTAATGTGATGACTCATCTATAAACTTGCAAAGCAAGAAATCAATGAGCTCACTGACACCCCCACACAAGCCAAGTGGGCCTGCATTGCTTTCAAGCTTTACTTGTCCACTCTGATCTGCACATATGCCTGTTGTTTGGATTTCCCTTTGAAAGTGTTGGTAGCATCTTACTGGTTATTTTCTTAATAAGCTAAATATCGGGGCTAGAGATGACTCAGGGGTCAAGCTTCTGCCTCATAAGAACCGGAGTTCAGATCCCAGATCCCCCCTAAAATCTCTGGGCAGAAATGGCAGCAGTCTGCACTTCCAACTATGGAAGGCAGAGCCTGGGAAACCCCAGAGCAAAGCGATAAGGAAGTAGAACAATCCAAGGTGATTCCTGAAGTCACCCTTGGGTTGCCACAGGCACATATGCTCAAGTGCCCTCTTCTGCGCACGCCCACCTACACCCACACCCACACCCACACCCACACCTACACACAAACGTTGAATAGTAACATTCATTTTCTTGTATGGTTGCTGTAATCATACCAGTTTTTGAAAGACTGTCCTTTAACAAAGGCCAAGTAACACCCATGTCCTAGTTAATTCAGCGCCTTGCCAAGAGGTCCTAAGAGGAGCAGCTCACCAGCCTCTGGGACACCCACCAGGACAGGCGCAGGCAGCCTGCAGGATTGCTAAAGGAATCCTTTTCTGAACACGCCTGGTCAGCACACATCGCCAGCTGACCTGGGTGTACATGAGACAGACGCCCACGCCCTCCTCAGCCTGCCCCTGGTTTTGCTGCTGCCGTTTCCTTCCTGACTTCCTTACGAGACCGGAAGGTGAGCTGGACGTTCCATCTCAGGTCAACCTGACCTCACTTCTGACCACTCTCCTGCACCCTCCTCTACGTGCACGCCTGGACAGGAAGGTTGCTCGCTCCAGCCAGCAACCTGGAGGTTCATGCACCTCCACTTGGGGGGGTGGGAGAGGATCCAGATTCCAGATCCTTTCAAGTTCAGACACAGCCAAGCGAACGCTTATTCTTCCGCATTTCTTTTATGATAAGGGAGAATTTAGTGTTGTCCCTTCGTGATGAAAATGTAGCTAAGAGGTGCTGTATGGATGGCTGGGGACATGACTCAGTGGTAGAGCCCTTGTCTAGCATGACTCAGGGCCTGAGGTCAATACCCCGCATGAAAAGGAAAGAGGACGCCAGTGTCGCTGTGCTGGGGGGGTGTGGGCGGGGGTCCCTCCATGCTCAGGTTTCCTGTGCTGCCCACAGTTACCTGGCTACTACTCCATGGCTCTGTGAGCTTGCCAGCCATGGCGCTTTGCTCCTGACTTGGGGGAGGAGCTACGGTCTAGCTGAGGGTGGGAGTGTTAGCAAGCCAAGGCCACCTGCTGTGGAGACAACAGGAAAGGATGCCCACGCGGAGCCCTGGCAGATGGACGATTTCTCTGCACGCCGAGCACACATCACTCTTCTCAGTCTGCCCCTGGGTTTTCTGAAAGTCACTGCGAGCCACAGGAGGAGATGGTTTTGTTTTCTGGTGGGGAGGAAACAACATCCATCAGAGGAGTCCGATGGTTCATCTAGTGCCAGAAACCCTTGCAGGTAAGGGGTGTGTCTCTGTAGAGGCTCCTGGGATACTCACTACCCTGTCTTCCACCCGAAAATGTCCTTAGATCCTCAGAGATCTCATCACTTGGCTGGTGGGTTCAGACTGGCATTCTACTTATTCCCTTCTGGACTTGTTTCTGCCACGTGCTTTCGGGGTCACGTGCGCGGTCATCACAGCCAGCCCTGGGAGGTGCTGTGCACACATCTTACTTCTTGACAGGGACCCTCATAAGGAAGGCTTCCCCATCCCATCAATTTGGGAGAAGCAGGAGGAAGGCCGCAGATCCAAGCCAGAGTGGACGCACAAGGAGCCAGGCTCCCTCACTCCTGTGTTTGTCCTCGTGTCTCCTGACCGGGCTGCTTTTGGCTCCGCCACAGTGTCGTGGTTAATTTGTGTTCATCTAAAATTAGCTCAATGCAAACAGATGCCAGCTGAAAGTAACAGGGGCAACTCGGAGAAAGTTTTAGCAGAAACAGCTGTGGCTGGGCAGCCAGGCTGGTTGACGGTGACGTCATCTGTAATGGAGATCATCTGACAGGCGAGCGAGGGGCGCTCACAGCACCGGGACTGGGGACAGCTGTGGGTCCCTCGAGCATTCCCCTGCTTGGCAAGCCCTGGAGGGCTGAGTTAGGCACCGTGCACAAGGAGCACAGTGGAAACGTAAGCACACGGTCAGAGGCACCAGCAGCTCTAGAAACATCTGTCTGTCAGAAGCACCACCTCAGGACGCCAGGCGGAAGTTGCACAGGATCCTGGGAGATCCTGTCTGCATCTTTTCCCTTTTTGGGACTCCAAACCAAACTGAGCTCGTGGTCAGCAGACGATTGCGTCGTCTTTCCATTACATTAAGCTTTCTGGTTCCTTCTGGTGCAGGAGGAAGGGGGGGGAGTCCAGCTGTGTAACCCAGGCTGGCTGGAGCTGCAGAGCGGCCTGGCAAGGACTGGCATGACAGACACCTATCACTCTGCCTGGCTCTTGGAAGTTAAGAAGGTGCGCGTGTGCAGCCTCCCCTTGGACCTTGAAGTTTAGCAACAGTTACCACGTAGCCAAGGGCTCGAGTTGCTCCCCAGGATATTCACCTCAGTAGCGCTTGTCACCGCATCACCTTAAATTGTAAATTAGCCAGATGACAAAGGCAGTTAATTCAAGTTGTTAATGATTTCAGGGAAGAGTTGTCTTTCCCTGACATTTAAACACAGAAAAGTACATCGGCAGTGACAACACGTGAGAAAGCAGCAAGCGACACTGACCCCAAGCTAAGGGAAGGGTGGGGGTGAAGGTTTTCATTCGCGGCTCATTTCTCACCGGAAAAGTCATGCCCTACATTCTGGTGCCCACGTCAGGCCCTCAGAATGGCAGAGTAAACAGGTTTCATTTCACATGCAAATAATTGGCAGGGAGTGACATCTACAAGCCTGAGTGATTGGCAGGGAGTGGCATCTACAAGCCTGAGTGATTGGCAGGGAGTGGCATGTACAGCCTGAGTGACCCTGATCTCGGTAAGGAAGATCCACTATACCTACTAGGGGCACGGAGGCAGGGAGGCACACACAGACACATACATACACATACACATACACCAGTCACATATGGAGGGATATACATACACATACACACACACACACACGCTACACACACCCTTGTTTATTCCACCTTACTCCATGGTAAGGACATGGTGAAACGTTTTCATAAACAATTTGACAGAGACATAGATGGAAAGTACATTTCCTGTCCACTGCTCTGACGTTGCTTCTTTTCTCATCCTTGCAGAGAACCACACTGTGTACGGCGACTGACAAGTGCACACTGTGGACCAGGGAGGAAACGAGTAGGAGTCTGGGCCCTGGAAGTGACGGGAGCACTACAGGAGGAGGAGGAGGAGGAGAGGGAGGAGTAAGAGGAAAGGAGAGGAGAAGGGGGGGGTAAAGAGGAGAGGGAAGAGGAATGGGGGAGGAGGAGGAAGAAGGGAGGCAGAGGGGGAGAAAGAAAGTATGGAAGGGAGAAGGAAAAAAGAGGAGAAAGAGGAAGAGAAAGAGGGGAAGATGAGGGGAGAAGGAGGGGGGAAAGGGAAGGAGAGAAAGGAGGAGGAGAGAAGGAGAAAGAGGGGAAAAGGGGGGAGGAGGAGGGGAGGAGACAGGGAGGAGGAGGAGAGGGGGAGGAAGAAGAGAGGGGAAGGAGGAGGAGAGGGGAAGGAGGAGGAGAGGGGAAGGAGGAGGAGAGGGGAAGGAGGAGGGGAGGAGGAGAGGGAGGAGGAGGAGGAGGAGAGAGGGAGGAGGAGCGGAGCCAACTCAGGTGTCAGAGACTTGGGCTCTTTCACTCTCACTCACCAAGGCGAGCAGAGGCTGTGGAAGAAACAGCTCCTGTGCCCGTCACTGCTGAAGTTTAACAACTGCTCCGAGCACTGAGGAAAGCCAAGGCTGCAGAGCTTGGATACTAAGAAACCCCCAAGGCCCCAGGGGCTGAAGACTGGGGGGGGGGGAGAAGGGAGGAACTATTAGGAGATAACGGAATGTTTAGGATATGGGTTTGTGGGGAGGTGGGTTTGTAGGGAAGTCTTAAGTCACCTGAATCGTGCCTGTGAAGAAGTCTGAGGACCCCCAGTCCCTCCCTCTTCCTCTTCTGTCCCTGGCCACAAGGTGAGTGGCTTGCTCAACACGGGCTGTGTCATTGGCGTCCTGCACACCAAAGCAATGATTCTACCACTACCATCTAGAGCAGGAGGTTAGAGCTCCTGGGAAGCTGCGCCTCTCTGTTTGCTATGCTGATGGAAAGCTGATTAAAGCAGTAGTTTAACAATGAAAACACTACCTCTGACACAACAATTCCACACACTTGCACAAGTGCAAATGGCTGGATTCAAAGTTATTCATCGCTACTTTCTCTCTGCTTTTTTAAAAAAATAGCTGTACCACTTTTCCATTGCCACTATAACCAGTGACCACAATACAAACCTCAGGACACGGAGGTAGCTCAAGGTAAGATGCTTGCTTGCAAAGCTGTGACTCGAGTGTAACCCCAGATGCCTACGTGGTGGAAGGAAGACCGTGGCCCACAGCATGCATGCCCCCCCCTCTCTTGCCTGTAAATAAAATGCGAAAACAAACAAAAACAACACAAACTTTTTGACTTACTGTTTGGAAGGTCAGGAAGCAAACGTGGGTGGTACAGAATTCAAGGCCCCTCCCAGCAGGTGCTAGAGACTGCGTGCTCCGGTGTCTTTTCATTCCTGGGCTGCCTCCCCCCTCCTGGCTCTGCTTCCACAGTCACGCCCTGCCGCGCTGCCTCCCCTCATGAAGCCCCTTACAATTGATCGCATTGTGTCCACCTGGGTGCTGGGCCGACCTCCCCATCTGGCTGTTCTTAGTCATGACGTCCCTTGGCAGGTAAGCAAATCCGTGCACAGGTGTGCGGGGTTAGGCTGTGGATTACCTTCGAGTCTGTAGCAAACAATGAGATTGAGACGCACCTCGCCAGCTGTTGATGGCTGAATAAACGATGATAATTTCAGACGTGAGAAAACTCATTTATGCAATAAAGAGAAAGTTCTCCAAAACTGTGTGCTGTGAAAAGAGCCAGGGCACAGGACGAGAGGGAACGCGGCGCCGGCAATCTCTTTCCTACGCCGCATTTCACCATCTCTGATGCGTAGTCACGGAGGTGGCCCGCAACACAGGACACAGGTGTTGGCGCTGTAAACGCGAGGCCTGCAGCCACTCTTCTAGTGACTATGAGTTTTGAAACTTATAACTATAGTACTGATCCAAAAAGTGAAGCAATAACGTCTAGAAAGTGTTACAAGAAATCAAAGTGGAGAAGGAGTTAGAGATGCGAGAGATCTGCGTGGGTAGGAGTCCAAAAGGCCAGGTCTCAGCCAAGAATGCAAGATGGGCTAGGGACAATACAGCTCGGTGGCATAGCACACAGTCCTCCAGCATGCAAGAGGCTGTACGTTCAATGCCCAGCAAGACACACACACACACACACACACACACACACACACACACACACACACACCCCATAGGTCATGTCAGATTCCAGTGCTGTACAGCTCATTACTCCCCAAACATTCATCATCTTACAAGTTTTGTGGAGCAGATAACCACATGGAAATGTGACGAAAAACTTGAACAGACACTTCATGAATGGATGGTCAAGGAGCCTGTAAAACATATGAACGGGTGCTTTGTGTCAACAGTTACAGAGGAGACTGCAGCGAGACAGACCTGCTTCGAGAAGAAGCATTGCCAAGGATGGAGAGGGAGAACAGAGACAGACGGGGAGGAAGGATGGAAGGTGATGAGCAGGGTTGGAGAGGGAGGACAGAGAGGGAGGATGGGGAGGAAGGACGGAGAGGGAAGGTGAAGAGCAGGGATGGAAAGAGAGGATGGAGGAGGAGGACGGTGGGCAACGATGGAGGAGGAGGATGGGGAGTGAGGATGGAGAGGGAGGATGGGGAACAAGTGGAACTCTGCCACATGCTGCTGATACAACATTTTTCCACACTGGTAGCATCTATTAAACCTGCACATGACTTGGCAGAATATTCCACTCAGCAGGGCATTCCACTCCTAAGTAAATTTCCAACAGAAATGTTCACAGTGTGTCCCAAAAGACATGTGGGGACTGCTCACAGCAGCGTTATTTAGAGTTCTCCAAAATGGAAACAAGAGAATAGACAGCAATGAAACAACAAGCAAGCGAACTGTAGACCTGCATGACACCAGACACCGGGGAACAGAGAGCCACGCGCGTGCACGTACCAGCCTGACTGAACAGCGCAGGACGAAAGGTTCAGAAAGACAGAGCTCAGTGGCGAACACTGGCCGCACGTGTGTAAGACCCCCCTCCATCTCTGGCAAAGAGGGGGGGGAGCTAAAAGAAAAAAAAGACACACTCTTTTCATGGTTTGAATAAGGTCCCAAAGGAGGTGACTGCAGCTCCCTGTCCTAGAAATCCAAGAAGGTCACCTTGATGGAGGCGCCAGATAGCCGGAGTGGGCTGGGCGAAGGAAGCTCGCGTCTCCCGGTGACACGGGGAGACGCGCTGGTGGGACGCAGTGCTCTGCCGGCTCACTTTGAGCGGGAACATGGGTGTGCTCGATGCAAACGCGCATCCAGCTCTGACCTGCTCGTTGCACAGCACCGTGTACTTCCAACAGATTCACGGGGGGGGGGGGGGGGGGGGGCAGCGTGCTTGCTCAGCAACTCCATCTTCCACAGGGAACTGACGCGCTCTACGACCGAGGGCTTATCCACCAGCTGCACGCTCTTGACCAAGTTGGTAGGTCATTTTCTTTATTGTCTGTCTTTTGCATTTCCTGGAATCCAGGATGTCATGCACACAAGGCCAGCTGCCTGGCTAGTCTCTGAGGTGGTGTTAGGAATGCGGTTCTCTGGCTGGAGAGATGGCAGAGGATCCTGAGTTTGGATCCCGGGGCCCACGTGAAAACGCCAGGTGCAAACAGTGACCATCTGCACTTTTGGCCCCGGTGGGCAGAGCTTGGGAAATCCCGGAGCGAAGCAAAGGGAGCTAGAAGCAGTCAAGGATGATTCCTAAAGTCACCCTTGGACTCCACAGGGACACACAGTGACCCCCACCCCCCACAAAATAAATAAACCTTTTTAAAAAGAGAGAGCATGCTCCTTCCCCCCAACTCCTTCATTCACACACAGTAATGTGTGATGCACCAAAGCGAGGCTCTTGGTCTGAGGGCACAGTTCTGTGGGTACGGCGCTTGCCTAGCATGCTGTATGGGAAGCTGAGAGCACCCACAAACACCTACACAAAACCTGGCGATGCACACCTGTGATCCCAGCACGCGGAAGGTAGCGGCAGGACCACCAGAAGCCCAAGGCTACGCCTTGGCTTCAAGGCTAGC
The DNA here is from genome assembly GCA_023101885.1 of Typhlomys cinereus. NCBI lineage: Eukaryota > Metazoa > Chordata > Mammalia > Rodentia > Platacanthomyidae > Typhlomys > Typhlomys cinereus. Next base: position 3,330,982 of record JALPQD010000195.1, read on the forward strand.
AGAAGTGAAGCTGGGAGAGCTGGCGCCCAGGGCTGGCTTCCATCCAGCCTCTTGGGAGGAAAGGTCCTCTCGGATCCCCAGGCTCCCTGCTCCCTTTTGCCCCGACCTCTGTCACCCGGCCCTGTGAGCACACACAGGCACAGAGCCTCAGCCCGTGTGGTTTACCAAATAGTGTGCACACCTGGATTTACTGAGTCACCCGGGCCATCCTTGGGTGGCGCAGGTTACGCGAGGGCCCCTCCTCGAATCTGGTTGGCTGCTCCACGAGAGACAAGTTAGAACAGCATCTCCAAAAGACAGAGAGGAGCCTGGGTAGGAAGAAGACACCCTGGCAGGGTCCAACTGCACAAACCAAGCCTCGGCCACAGCGTGTTCCGGTGCCTTCTGCCACTAACTGGACAAGCCCATGAGGTCTGCAGCGACTTCCAGTATTTTGATGGAGATTTTGAGCCAGGACTCTTTAATGTTATAACTTGGAATCTTTTCAAAGCTTCATTTGAATTATATAAGCACTTAACTAATATGATTTAAAGCATAACCTAATTGAAATAATTCATATTCTTTAGCGGCTAAGACTACTTAAGAAAAAAAATGGTTACAGAGATATGCTAAATGATTCCTGGGCTCAGATAAGAAATGACTTTTAAATCCCCACTTGTCTCCTAGATAATTAACAAGAAGATCTCCATGGTAATGCCAAAATTTCTGTTAGCTTTTTTGACCTGCTTCAAAAAATCATTTTGATCATTTCCTAATCACATCAGATAACAGATAAGACTCTCAAGACATTTATGTAAGTTGGAAAAAGAAAATGGAACCTTATTTGTAATTGACTTGACATTTATAAGCACTGGGTTTACATGAACTTTGCCCAAAGCACACTCCACAAGTTGTACGAGTGAAACAGCCTTCTTTCTTTTCTTTGCAATATTTATTTATTTGAGAGTGGAAGGGGGTGGGGGGCGCGGCGTGTGCGGGCATGCAGATACAAGTCAGGACACAAAAGATGGCTTATCTCCTTCCTCCTCCTGGGTTCCAGGGATGGGTCTTGGGTTACCAGGTTTGCAGTTTGCGTGGAGAAGCCTTTACCCGAGGAGTCAGCTGACTGACTGAACCTTCATTTTTAGTGCATTACTCCTGTGGAAATAAATCTAGGCACCAGCTGCCGCTTGCGATGCCACCCACTTCGATAATGTCTGCTCAGGGCATACTCACTCCTTGGCACCTGGGACAAAGCAATAATTGAGGTGGCAGAGCTTTGCCCTCATTACCACTCTGCATGGTGGAGAAAGGAGTTTTTATTATTAGTATTAACAAAATAATTACGAACTATGATCACTTCTCACAGCGGCAGCACTGTGGGCTTCGGGAGAAGGGTGAACTCTTTTTGCTTCCGTTACATTTAGGAAAGACCTTTGGTAACTGAGACATTAAAATCTAACAAATGCAGATTCTGAAGGACCTCCTCCCCCGCCCCCTCCTCCCTGCTAGAGGGAACATTACCCCCAGGCCCTGGGCCCAGTTATATTGACCGAATTGACAGAAAGGGTCTTGGGAGGGGTCTGCTGAATTTACCGGTGTGTTAGAGGAACTGAATCAGCTTATGTCTGAGTTCTAAAAGTTCAGGAGTGTGAAGAGGCAGCTAGACCACAGCAAGACCTTCGGAGCACTGGACAGGCGAGAGGAACTGCCCAGGCCAATGAGGCCTACAGAAGCGTTTAAGTGAGATGCTATTGGCCCCTGCAGGGAGGGGCCGCTGAGGCGCCCTGCAAGTGGCGCGAGCTGGCACGCTGTCAGCGGGGCTGAAGAAGCAGGGTGGGGAGTGAGTGGGATCAGGGATGACTGGAACTTCAGGCTGGAGTAGCCGGAAGACACAGAAAATTCATGGGAGGTACAGACTTGGGGATTAGGCAGTTGTAGAGCAGCCATGCTGGGCCGTCTTCTGATCTTCGAAGGTCGTCCCCCACCACTGCTGGGATCACCCCGAAGGAACACACCCTATTGATCTGGAGGAACTGACTCCAATCCCACAGAGATTAAGTCGCCCAACTCGCCCTCAGTCCTCCTGTAGGAACTCATGTGGAGATTAGTTGTAGATAAACTCTGTGGGGGGTCCACAAGATTAACTGGGTTGAGCCCCAAAATATAACAGATCAACGAGATGCGGAGGATCAAAAGCTCCAATCAGGTTTGGAGAAACTGGAGTTAACCAATGAGGAAAAGCCATTACCATCCTCCCCACCCCCACCCGCCCCACCCCTAGGCCTGTAAAACCCCTGACCCTGGCAGTCATCTTTCGCCCCCCTGCCCCTCATGGATTCTGTGTCTGGAGTCTGTGAGTTCTTAGCAACTCTCTTTCCCCTTGTGGATTCACGTCTACAAGTTACTTTTTCTCCTCTAATAAACTGCTTTAATCCTCTTTGTGTGTTCTGGTTTCAATCTTTGACTCCTGAACCCAAAAATCATGGACGCATAAGACCCCAGAAAACCTGCACATTTTGGCGAGCATAGGCAAGAGATCAAAACTGTGTTGGAGGAGACGAGTCACTCGCCGTGCGCTTCGGCCCCTTGCTCGCCACACTGATTTCCATCTCTGTTTAGTGGTGTTGCTGGACACAGAGCTTCCTGTGGCCCAGGCTGGCCTTGAACTCACTATGTAGCTGCGGATGATCTTGAACTTCTCACCCACCTCAGGAGGGCTAGGAAGTCAGCGTGGACGTCCACACCTGGTTTCCTTACAATGTTTCTGGAGTCTGGCCTACCCCAGGGCCAGTTACGCATCTGCATATGAAAATAATAGGTCCATATGTGCATGAAGGGGGTTGGGGAGATGCTCAGGGGTGCCTTTGGGTCTGCAGCACCTGTGTGAAAACCGGGGTGGCAGCTTGCCTCTGTAACCCCAGAGAGGCAGATCGCTAGCTCAGTCAAAATGGTGAGACCAGGCTGGGTGAGAGACTCTTTCTCAAAGCCTAGGGTGAATGTCCACTGAGGACACCTGAAACTGACTTCTGGCCTCTACAGGTGCGTGCACCTGCACAACTCGCACATACAGGATGTTAACAAGAAATAGAATCCTATACTATCCGTGTACATCAGAACATTGTATTTGTAACTGACCTGGGACTTCAGGGAGGAGTGGGAGTGGAGTAAGGTGAGGGTTTATCTCCATGCTGCTTTGCTTAATAAATATCCAGGTTTACTCTGACCCATGTCTGATTATTTGGAATGCATTTGTTTAGATTTGGGCTAAACCTTCCCAGCCACACCCTGACAATGTCACTATCACTCTACAAGAAATAAGGGAAGGGAGAATACTATTGGATTGAAAGGAATTTGAGAGACATCGCCCAAGTTATTTCACACAAGGGTTCTCTTTCTAACACTGAAATCTGTTTAGGAAGGAAGCAAGAGGCAAATGTGCGCACCATGTGGTCAGACCATCCTCAGCACCCTGAATCTGTGAGCCCAGACCACTGTCAACATCCCAGGCTTTGAGCTCATTTAACTTACCCTTCCCCTAGGGAATCATTTCTTGGCTCATTGACTTCCTACTACTCTGTAAAACAGTGGAAGTCCTGCCATCTTTGCTTAGCGCCAGAGTGTAAGCCAGCTGTGGGGGCTGAAAAACCTGAGCTTATTGGATTTTAATGATTCAGTTAACAAAGGTCATTTGTAAAAGTAATAGAAAGCTAACTGGAGGGTGATTCCTCTTGGTTTTTTAGTGTTGCCTGTAGAGGAATGGCTAATTCTTAAAAGTAATTAAGAAGGATTCTTTCCGTTAATCAATTTACTGGTTGGTGCCCCATACAACCGATCTTATGGGATGCTAGCTGAAAGCCCTCAGTAATAAAAGGTACCACGTAAACCCCAGGCTGGAAATATGTCCTGTAATATGACAATTGTTAATATAGCAGTGCTAATGGGACCACTGCAATATTTATAATTACAATTACTTGTTCCTATCACATCCTTAGTGTTTCCACTAGTTTTAGAACAATGAAATAGTTTGTCTCAGGTGAAATCTGATTGGGAAAGGACCTTACGGAATATGAGATCTTGTCCTTTTAAATATTTGCTAACCCCAGATGACTTAATACGGAGCTCACCAACGGCATTTCTTAGACAGTGAAAGCAATTCCTGAGGTACACAGTGACTTTTAATTATTTCAAATGAAGTTAACACATGCATTTGAAAGACCATAAAAAGGGACTAAATGTAGTTTTTCCCCTGAGTAAGTGGCTTAGTTGTGTTTTTTTCCACCTCAAATCCAGCGAGAGGAGATACAAGCTGTGTACGGCTCAGTATGTGATAATTACTTGTTCAGCTTAACACACCTTTCCTGCCTGCCCAGGCTCCTGCCGGCATCAGGCTTATTCCTGCTGTTTATAGGCCCCTCTATTTTCTCCCAGTTCCTCAGTCAACTTCTGTTTTCTTCCTCTCCTCCCTACTCCTTCTTTATTATTATAAAATCTGGGCTGGAGAGATGGCTCAAGGTTAAGACTCTGCCTTGCCAGCAGAAGGCCCTGAGTTTGGATCCCAGGTCCCAGGTAAAAACATCAGGTGGAAACAGCTGGGGTCTGCACTTCTAGCCATGGTGGGCAGAGCCTGGGAAATCCGAGTGAAGCAAAAAAATCATCCTGGAAGAAGTCACCTTTGGTCCTCCACAGGAACACACAGTGCCCTCTGATACACACACACAAATAAATAAAATCTAAAAAAAAAAAAAACCCACTTCCTTCTCCTGCAAACCTCGCAGGTTTACTAAACCTCACACACAGGCAGCTCTCTCAGAATTGCTTTGCCTCCTCTGTCCACTTAGTCTGTCTCTTGGAGGCTTCTATGCATCTCTCCTTCCTCAGTTTCAAACCCAGTGAGTTTTCTGTGGTTCTTGAGGGTATCTCACTTAGCTATCCTGGGATGGTCCAAACTAACATTGTCCCCAGTTCCTGTATAGAACATACACACCAGGAACCCCAAAAGAATGAAAGAATAAAAGCTGTAAGAACCGAAGATTTTGACATTTATAGTTAACTAACCTTTAAACCACAATACAAAGTGGATGTTTTAAAGATATAGTTCATTGACTGGGCTTGTAGGACAGTGTGTAGAACACTTGCCTAGCATGTACTGAACCCTAGGTTCTAAGCCTCACTTGGATGGTCCAGGCTTGGAATGGACTTGGGATGACTTAGACTTGGAATCTCAGCACTGGAGAGGCAGAGGCAGGAGGGTTGGAAATTCAAGGACCTTTCTATACTGTGAATTCTAGGCCAGCCTGGAATATGTAAGATAATGTCTTAAACCAAAAAAGGTATGTTTCACTTCAAAGCATTTCTTGTCTACAGAGAACGTCTTTTAGCAGGTTTGCTAAAATGTGCATTCCAGTGCATTTTAAATACAGATGAAGGATATGATGTAAAAATCCGATCAACCCAGCAGCTATAGCTCCTGCTTGTAGGCTTTCTGTTCAGCAAAGAAATGAAAAGACAGGAAAAAAAATCTTGAAAATGGATGACCTTTTAAAACCAGGCTTTCTCCTAAAGAAACATGGATTTGGACTCAGTACTTTATTGCTGAAGTTGTGCAAGACGACTTTGAATTTTAACGACAAATGGAATCCCAGTAAAACACACGCTGTCCTTACAAAAAGGGGCAATAAAACTTTGAGCCGAGATGAAGGCAGAGGTCAAAGTCCCTGGAAAGGGGAGGGGAAGAAAAGCCACCAGAGTGCTGAGTTCCAGATCCTGATTGATCTAGCAACTGCAAACACACACCTGAGGCCCTGCATCAAAAACCACGAAAGACTAGTCTGTAATCCCGGAACTCGGGAGGCCGAGGTAAGTAGACTGCCACAAGTTCGAGGCCAGCCTCAGCTACACAGATTTATCCAGCACTAGAAAAAAGACATTAAAGTAGGGAAACAAATTGTAAACACTTTTGCGACTCTCATCTCACTGAACGTCTCATAGTAAGTCCTGCATGCGAGACCTTGCCCGCAACACACATCGCAGACTGCAGCGGGAGGGAGACGCGATCTCATAAATGCGGCGCCCACCTCGTTGCAGGGGCCAATGCAGCCGCTTCAGAACCGGGGGGCTATTGCGATTAGTGAACCGCGCTGCCCACCAAACTGCAAAGGCGATGGCGGCGACAGCGCCAAGCGCACAGTCCGGCGGACGCGCGCACCTTCGTCCCGTCCCGAGCTCGCCCGCCCTCGGTCTCCGCCCGCAGCCGAGCCCCGGGTTCGCGGCCCAGGGGGGCCGACACGCCGGCTCAGCCCTGACGCTCTGGGGAGCACGGCGCGAGGGAGCCGCGGCCGGTCGCTTACTCTGGGGCTCCATGGTCAGCTGCTCCCGGCCCCACAGGGACGAGCCCCGGCGGCGCCGCCCTCTAACGCCTCTCCTCCGTAGCAAGCGTCGCTCGGTTGCCGTGGCAACCGGGGGCGGGGCGAGGCGGAACTGCGAGGACGGTGAGAGGGAGGGACCAAAAACCTGCCGGGACCGCGTAGGCCAGTGCGGGCCCGCGCGTCGCGGGGACTCGCAGCGCGGGTGGCGGCCGGGTCTTGAGAGGAGGACGGCGCCGGGCGTTCTGGTGGGACAGCCCCGCCTCCACGGCGACCCCGGGGACCGTGACCCGAGCTCGGCGCTGGCTGCTGCGGCCCCGCCGTCCGCGTCTGTCGGGACCGCGCGAGCGCCGGCGACACGGCCGCCCCTCCGAGGCGCCCGCCCGGCCTGGCCTGGGCGGCGGCGGCGGCGGCGGCGACCACGGCTGCAGGTAACGGCGGGGCCCGGGCGGCGCGGGACGCCGAGGCGGGGCGGGGAGGCCGGGCGCTTACGGCCGCGCACCTGTTGCGGCCCTCTGGGCCCGGACGACCCCACCCGACCCCGAGACGCCCGGCGAGGGCGCCCCCTGCTCGGGCTGGAGGACCCAAGGTGGGGTCCCCTGCTCTAGGACATCACCCCAGGCCGGACCCCGACCCAGAGACACGCGGGAGATGACACCCCAGCTCCATCCGAGCCCCCAGTTCGGGCTTGGAGCCCCCCGCACCCGGACCACCTCGACCTGAAAAGACCAGGGAGAGGGCGCCCCCCGATCCACCCGGAGCCCCCTGCACGTAGCCCACCCAGAGACACCCGGGAGAGGGTGCCCCAGCCCGAGATAGGAGATGAGCATTTGCACCATGGTGGGCTCCTGTGCACCGGACGTCCACCGGGTCAGGGTCGGGAACCCCGGATCTGAGACACAGAGTGCGGGGTCCTCGAAAGAGGGGATCCTTCGCACCCAGGCGTCGCCCCAGGTCTTGGGGAGGCCGCAGGATTGCAGTTGCTCGGCCCAGCCTTGCTGGGTCATCCCGACGATCACGTTGCAGGCCGTGGGACTCGTGTCGGATCTTTCCGGTTGGCTTAGCGTCGGTGTTTGCGTTTTCAGCCCTCTCGGTTTTCCGTGGATTTGCTGAGTCAGCCCACACGCGTGTGTGACCAAACTTTGTAGAGTTAAACAAATGTAGCATTATTCCACACTGTCGCCCTTAAGACTCTGTTCCCAAGATAGGTGTCAGTTTGCTTTAGGGAGGGTTATGGGATCACCGTGAAGCTTTATCTGGCGTGTCGTTAAAATTCAAACCACACGAGGAGTGTCAAGGTTTAGGAGGGGGAAAAAAAGCCGGAAGAAAGAAAAAAGAGGCGGAATGGATTGATTAACTTCCCCGACAAGCTAGACAGAGGTAGAAGGCGCAGCCTTCTGATTCAGGATCATAAGTGATTACTCATCTTTGCCGGTGAAAAGATTTCCACCGTGAGGATAACACGGGCAGGAAGGGGTATGACTTTCCACCTGGAAAGGGAATTATTCAAAGGTTAGTTGAACCTGATGGAACTGGTTGTTTATGATATTCTGCCAAATTAACTTCCCTCTTGGTCTACCTGTGGACATTTCTAAACATGATAGTCATGTGTGGGCGTTATCGTGCCTGATTTAGTAAACTTCACATTTCCTGAGCTGAAGTATTTAAAGTATTTTTCTGTCCTATAGTGTTTCTCCAGCTCAAGTTTTGTAAATGAGTTCTGGTCGTGACGTGCTCACCGGGGATATGAACACGGTGGGACTGATGAGTCATGGAATTAAAAAAGGTGTCAAAGGAAAGAAAAAGAATTGGCACTGTTAAAACACACACAAAAGGGAGTAAGGTTCAAATTTTCAAATAGTAAAAGAATAGATCCTGTATTTAAAAAAGAAAAAAAAAAAAACATTTCTAAGTGTCATGCAAGGCGGTAAAGTTACTCCATGTGGTTACACACAGATCTTAAGGTTGGAAAATGGGACATGAATTAATGAAGTACTTTGCAATGATTCAGAATCTTCTTGACCTTGAGGAAGTGTCATTCACTAAACAAAGGAACCTTGAGAAGTGGCATTTGATTTCAGGGAATGTTACTCCTGTGGAAGAAAGGACCGGCAAGAGCATAGCCAATGTTCAGTTTCTCCTCGTTGCTCCAGCTCCTGGCACAGCCAACCCGGTTCAATGAGAAGACCCGCAGCGTTCCATACCGAGTTATGCTGTAGTTAGCATTGGAGAAAATCTCCAAGGTCAGAAAGTTTCTAATCAGTTCAGAGTTGGAGGGGAGAGGCCTAGAGGCCTTGTTATTTTTGGAGATTTTCTATTAATGTGTTTACTTCCTTTCCCTGTTGTGTTCTGTATGTTATTGGCAGTCAAAGGAAGCACAGAAAAAGTACTATGGGGTGTTTTTCTTAAGTTTCCAAGTTCCATCTGTGTGCAGAACAGTTAGGCTACTGTTGACTTAGCTGCTGCTTGACTGACTATAGTAGCAAACTGGGGCTGGTTTCCGAGGGATAGCAGGGTAGCCGTGAAGAGCCACGCAGCCTTTCTTAACACAAAAAGGATAGGAAAAATTTGAGCAATCAAGTGAGTTCTGTGTCCTGTACAACTTGGACAGGATTTACCTTCTGTGTTTGTTGCTTTGGGGAATTTTTGTTCACTTTTGTTTTTACTTTTGCTCCCAGAGTTAGGGTACTCACTCTTCTTGGCTGCTTTCTGAAGCCTTTAAGGAATTCACTCGAAGGTGGCACACAGATTTCTGTGTTCCATAGACTCTGCAGTGTCCCCCGAACCCCACTCTGCCCTTGTTCTGTCCCTGCCAGAGCGTCCGCTGCTTCCGTCACCTGCAGGTTCCGTTCATGCAGACCAGAGGGCCCACCTCTCCTCTCCTGGAGACACCGCCGTTTAGTGCCCAGCTCTGCCCTGTTTTGTGTTATGTTTATGGATCCTATGCCTATGAGTAAACGTTTTTGGTTCTGATTCCACCGTGGGCTATGGTGTGTGCCTAATCCCTGCAGATGACAGCAGAGGGGACAGAGCGGCTGGTTGATGTCTACAGTGCCACCGTGGGGACGTCAGGAGCTGTCCTTTGCTCATGAGTCATCTTTAGTGATGGGGCAGAGACATGGCTCAGCAGACAGAGACGGTCCTCAACAAGCCTGTGACCCGAGCTCATTTCCCAGAAAGCACATGGGAGGAGGAGAGGACAGAGTCAGACAGAGTTGTCTGACCTCTGACCTCCACACGTACCTGGTGGCACATGTGCATGCCTATTTTGCACGCGCACATGCACACACACACACACAATAAATAACTTTTTTAAAAAACCTGCATTGGCAAGATAGCACAGCCTCAGCCAGGACTTCAGGCCGGTGGGGCTTGAACTCAGACCTGCACGGCGGCGGACATGTCAGCGTGCCCTGTGGACGGCACGCATCCAGGAGAGAGTCCAGGCAGCAGGACCTTAGGGTAAGAGTCAGACAGAGGTAGGGGAGTACCCATATGGGCCGCCCAAGGAAGGGCCTCTCTGTCCGCCACAGAGCCGTGAGTAGATGATACAGAGGGAATCCCAGGACCCATGGAAACAAAGGACAGGGCCGTAGGAGGGAGCAGACTGGCCCACATAGTGATGGGTGGGTGTAGGAGGGAAGGGAGGGAGGAAAGGAGGAGAGGACAAGGGAGGCAAAAATGTAAGTTTAATAAATTTGTTGAATACATATTAAAAAATAAAATAAAAAACCCGCAGTGGTTATTAGAGAGCTGTGATGTCAGACTGTCAGGGCGCTTGCCTGCCAGGCCCAAGCCCTGGCGGGTTCCCTGGCAGCGCACACAACCCTGTAATCTCGGCTCTCGGGATAAAGGCAGGAGGTTGAGAACTTCAGGGTCATCCTTGACCACTGAGGGAGTTCAAGGCCAGCCAGCAGCCAAGCCGCACAAGGCCCTGTCTCAAAAAACAATTTTGATTGTAGATATGAATGACAGATACCTTCCATTGCAAAGAGCTCCTTAAGTGTAAGCTTTGGAGGGGAGTTGTTGGGGTCTTATTAAAACAGTATCTTTGTAGCCCAGGCTGGACTGGGACTCGATGAGTAGGCCAGGATAGCTTCGAAATCTTAAATGCAAACTTTTTAAATGTAAAGGGAAATGTTGGCTTAGAACGAAGACTTGAACAGTCAGCAGCGTGTTGGGCTCTGGGTTGCTTTGCGTAAAGGCTGACTAGGAGTGCCCGGGTGGGTGTGCTCCCCAAGGGGGGAAGGCTTCCTTGTCCAGGGACAGAAGGCAAGAGGGAGCAGCTGGGCAGGTGGTTATGGCTGAGGTACAGAGGCTCTCCGCCGAGGAGTGGGAGGAAGTGAAGCCGAGGGGAGAGGGCGGGATCCTGAGGACCGTGGCTTTTCCTGAACGGGTAATAGATTTGGGTTCTGTGAGTGGTATGACCAGTTTTGAATTTGAGAAGGATCAAAGATGGGTGGAGAAAGAAACAAGGGAGAAGGTGTTTGATTGTTTAAAGTGAGAAATGAGAAGATAATGTTGGTAGAGAAGTGATGGTAGTGGTAATGTGGTAGGTTTGATGGTGCCCTGCTGCTGTTGGTGATGATGATAGTGATGGTGGTGGTGGTGGTAACAGTGGTGGTGGTGGTGATGGCGGTGGTGGTGATGAGGTGGGGGCAGCAGATCTGGCAGTCCTAGGGACACAGGGGTGAAGAAGAGGGAGAAGCCCAGGATGACACGGGTGTCAGAACACCATGTATGTTCAGTTGGCACAGAAGCAGTAGCTGGACACGTGGACGTGGAACCAAAAAGAGACGAGTGGGAGGAAGCAGAGCTGAACAAAGCAGCACAGTGAGAACAGGACGCTTTGGAGCGGAAGGGGACCAGCCCTGGCACACACGTGTGTGACACTCGGGCACACGTGCTGCATTGCAGGGACATGGCTGGTGGGAGAAACCAGGGACTCAGATGAGCGGCCAGAAGAGTATCGTGCAGATCTGGGAAGAGTGAGGAATGTCCCTGCTGCTGAGCCTCGCGGTCTGCGGGTGTGTGAGGAAGGATTCGGCCTCCCCCCACTGCGGAACGCACAGCCGGCTTCCTTCATGCGTGAGGGCAGAAAACCACCCGCTGCGCTGCCCACTGAGAAAGAGCGGCTTGTGGTGTATGGTTTTCACGGTCTCCGTTTGGGACGGTCACGGGGAGTGTGGCTTCAGAAGTTACACTGATAGCGCCTCTAGGGGGCTGTGTGTGTGTGTGTGTGTGTGTTTGTTTGTCTTCAACAGAGAGGATCAGGGCAAGGTGTGGCAGGTAGTACCTGCCGGGAACCCCAGCACACAGGTGGTTTAGGCGGGAGGTAAGGTAGGGGCTAGCCTGGGTTACATAGTGAGCCTTTGTCTCCTTACAGGAATGAAGGAACAAACTAGTGACATTTTAAAAAGCAGCGGAAAGTTCATGATGTGAATGCCAGAGGGTGGCCTGGAGAACTGGTTCAGGGGTTAAAGCCTTTGTCTCCCAAGCAAAAGGACCCGAGTTCAGATCCCACATCCCACATGAAATCCAGGGTGGAAATGATGGCAAGCCACACTTCTAGTCCCAGAAGGCAGTCTGGGAAACGCCAGAGCAAAGCAGTAAGGAGACAGAGCAGTGCAAGGTTTTCCTGGAAGTCATCCCTGACCTCCACGGGCATACACTAATTCACACGTGCCACGCGTGCGCGCGCACACACACACATAAATAAATATGAGAAGAAAGGAGCTCATGACTTCTTTGGGGAGACTGACAAGTGCGTTCCCCACATCCCAGCTTTCCTGAGTCGACGCATCAGTTTCAATAGCTAAGGAACTACCGTAGTATTTTAACACACAATATTAGCTCTGCCTTTACTAACACTAAATTAGCCTGTGAAGATTATACAATCAAATATAAAGTAATATTGAAAAGCTCTGAAAAAAATCATTTGAATGTCTACTAAAACCCTTGACGTTAACATTTCACTGTGAGAGCTTGATAAATAAGTGCCAGGAGTCCTCTGAATCTAAAGATGTTTATGTTGCCAGTAGGATGTGGATTATTAGAAATTAATTGTGAAGAATTAAATATTCCAGCTCTATTTGAGATGAAGCATTATTTACTAAAAAATGAATTTTTTTTAGTTTTTTCAAAAATACTGATGAACTTGGCTTGCTTACTTAAAATCAAAGTCAACATTTTAGAAATCTAGAAATAAGATTTTAAGATTACGTTTTGAATTCTGAACCTGACGTTTTCCAGAAAGATTTTAAGTAGTACATTCCCTTTGTATTTTGGGGAAGTCTGGACCTATAAAAACACAGACAAAGAAAGACATAGAGGCTTGCTATGTACCCCAGGCTGGCCTTGAACTTCCGGTGCTCTGTCTTAGCGCTGGAGTCACAAGCCTGTGTCCCCGCCCACCAGCGCAAATCCCTCCCAAAAGCCTTCTAGTGGTAACTCCATTGTGCGCCTTAAGGCATATGACACCTGAGAGACAAAGTTAACAGGCTAAGCACTTGTTAGAATCATGTTTTTCAAATCTTTAAGGAAGATGCACACAAGGGTCTGTACCTTTCCCATGTGGCCGAGAGTTTTTTAGCCATGGTGTAGTCTGAGGCCTTTTCTTTATGGAAGTTAGGCAGGGACGCCATGACGTGGCTCAGCCTGCGCTTTCCATTTAGCCAGGGTGGGGCAGGGGTCACACTGGCTGACTCACATCACCTGCTGTCCTGCATCCAGGCTGCTAGGAGCTGAGTAAATCAAACACACCTCCCAAGGCGTACATTTCCTCACTTGTAGAGTAGAAGTAGTAATGTGTCCTCCATCCGGGTCCTGTGGGTTCAAAGCAAATCAACCTTCTGAAGTGCTTTGTGCTTGATGTGACTTCTGGTAGGAATAAGCCAGCACACATCAAGTACTGATTGGTACAATCTCATTAGTTCAGCTTTAGTAGTGTGGAACCCTATTCTCAGCGCTGGTCTGCAGACGGCGCCAGTCCCCAGCCGGCCTAGTGCAGGGAGGTGAGCTGGTGCTTGGTCTGTCTCTTTGGCAAGGCTTGCCAGTGGGCAGAGCAGCACGCTCACTTAGATTCTGGTTCTCGGTCGTTGGCTGGTCACAGATCTACACTGTGCATAGGATTGAAGGCAGAGGTGCAGAACCACTTGCTAAACAAGCCGAAGGATCAGAGTTCAGGTCTCCAGACGCCTCGTACAATGTCAGGCCAGGAAGGTGGAGCCTCGGAACCCCTAGAACAAGCGGGCTGGTCAGACCAGCCCATAGCCAGGCTCTGGGTATAACTAACCTGGGTCTCTACCTCAAAAGAATAAGATAGAAGAGCGCTCAAGCATGACTCCCAATATCAGCCTTGAGCCTCTCTCCGTACTTATTTACACGCTAACATTGTACATGTGCACCCCCCCCCACACATATGCCCACACTTATTTGGAACATGCAAATGTGAGCACACCTCCCTCCACACCATGAAAGTGGAAAAAACTAAAAGACTTGTGAAATATTAGACCCCAGATCCCAGTCTCCTGTGTGAAGACCATTGTTACTCGCTTGTGCTCCCTTCCTTCTCTCCTGAAATAATATTATAATCATGGATTATGAGTTTGTCCTTAGTGGGGACTGCGGAGTGACTCGGTTGGTAGAATGCCTGCTGCCCAAGTCTACGGGCCTGAGTGGAGACCCCCCCATACACAAAGTTGAGCTCGGGGCACACGCCGTAAGCTCAGCACGAGAATGCAGAGGCAGAGAAAACTCTAGAGCTTGCTGTTAGTTAGTTCGCCAGTAGTGCTCCAGCCTCGGTGGTCGACAGTCTCAGATGCCCAGTGTGAGCCCCTGAGCTCTAGACTCGTGTACACACACACACACAAAGTGTATTACTTGTTCGTTTAGCAAATATTTGTTGGCCAGATTGTCTGTGCCAAGCCCAGCATTTATTTTGCAGGAGTTTAAAGATGGCTCAGAAATGAGCCTCGCCTTCAGGAAGTCTGTCATAAAGCACAGCAAGAGGGAAGAACATAAACATTGGAGCCAGTCTGTTAAGCACACACAGTGAGTGTTGACAGCAGTTACTGTACTGGCTCCGAGGTCCCTCCCGCACACAGGCTCCTCTCACTAACCTGCCTTCCCTCAGGACAAAGCGACTTTCTTTTCCCCGTGTTCCTGGTTTCCAGGTTCACGTTCACATGTAATGAATCCAAGGTTTTCTGGCAGTGCACATCCGTGTGGTATCACACAGCTTCACTGCACACACCGTCCGCACTCTGCGCCGTACATGCCACACAAGACCAGTCATTGCCCCAAACACCCCCCTCAGATTTGAGACGGTTGTATGTTGTGAATCGCAGTGTTTCTGATACAGAAAGTTTTTTACTTTGTTAAAGACAGAAAGCAAGAAAGAGTTTGCATATTTTTCTGTCATTATTGTTTAGGGTGTATCAAATTTGTGCCAGAGTCTATCTCTCCTGTTGTGTCCCGGCCACACTCTGTAGTTACTTGGCTGTAAGAGTCTTTGCACGTCAGGCACAAAGAGTTTTTGTTCTGCCCTCCTTCAGCCTCGCTGGGCTGGGAACCCCCGCAGATCAGAGGCCAGCCCTGCCTGGCTGCACAGCCGTGACATGCTCACAGTGCAGGCCCGTCGTAGCACCGAGGCCTAGGCTGCATCAGTGGGGATCTGAAATGTCGACACAAGATGAGAATATTTACTAGAACAGGAGTGGTGCCCGTGACATGCAGCCCCCTGGGAGAGGCAGAGGTAAAGGGCCCCCAAGGAGGGTTTCAAGACAGCTTAGGGATTAAAGTGCTTGCCGCACAAGCAGAGGGACAGAGTTCAGGTCCCCAGATCCCAGGGAAAATGTTGGGTTGTGGCGGCCCACCTGTAATTCCAGTCCCAAAAGGCCGAACAGGAAACCTCCAGAGCAAACTGCTAGCCAGACCCGCCCTAGAGATGAACTCTAACCACGTGGTAGGTGGAGTCCATCTGGACCGGATCATCCGCCGTGTCTGGGCTGAAGGTCCTCATCACGTCCGTAAGTATCCTGCCTTTCATGTGTGCATCGAGTTGTAGAGATGAGGACGCTGTGGAAACCACAATTTATATCAGCCGAGGATTAGAGGGCTGAAGAAAATCAAGGGGCAGTGGATGCAGCTTGGTGGTAGAGAGCGTATGCAGGTTGCAGAAGGCCTTAGCTTTAGTCCCAGCACTGGAGACAAAAATTAAAGGTAGCTTTACATAGTTTGATCAGGCAACTGAAGGAATTGACTGAGACCTGAACCCAGTTTGTGGCTTCGAGGCGGATGCTGGAGCTCAGTTGCAGACACGCAAAGTTTGAAATGCTATTAAATATGTAGGTGTGGGCCAATGAAAAGTCAGTTGAATCTGAAAACTTGAATTTAGGGGATAAATCGTTGGGACATAAAAGTGGGAGGAGGTCAGACAGAACCATTGCCGTGTTAAAGAGGGAAAAAGCAAGAGAGCTTAGCAACTGACTGCTTCGAAGTCGCCAGGTCTCTGTAGCGCTGAAATCCTGTGTCAGGAAAGGTAGCAAGCGTGAGAGTATGCGTGCACTGACGGAGCTCGGAAAGTGCAGGCAGGGCGCAGAGCTTGCAGCGGCTGCCCCGGAGCCTCGAGTCTTGCTTCCTGACTCCTTCAGACCTTGCTGTCCTTTTCCAGAAGTGTCCGATCAGACCCCACATGCCCGAGCGGCCGAGGCCCAGCTCCAGCTCATTCTCACTGGCGTCTGTTACTGACACGTGGTCTTTGCCTGGTGCCTAATGAAAAGTGGGTGGAGCTGACTCCAAAGGGCAGTGCCCCACCAGTTGTGCGGTGGATGGGGTGATTAGAAAGGGGGTGAATGGCTGCCTTTGAGGTTGAAACTTCTTGTAGTAGAATGTACCGAGCACAGAACGATTTTTGAATTTTATTTTGAGTGACACATAACCCATCATGTTTTATTTCTTTTTCTTTTTTGAGACTGGGTCACATGTATCCCAGGCTGTTCCCAGTTCCCTGTGTAGGCGAGGGTGGCCCCCACCTGCCTGGGGTTGCAGCCTGTGCCTGGTTTACATAGCACCAGGGCTTGAACTCAGGACTTTGTGCGTGCCAGGCAAGTGTTCTGCCAACTGTGCTCTTTCCCAGCCTCCATGTTTGCTTCAGGTTGACCCCATGAAACCCACCAGAGCAGGACCTGAGTCCCGGGTAGATTGGCATCCCTCTGGGGAAAAGCATTGGGCACGTGCTGGTGCAGGCGCACCCCCAATCTGGCTACTTTTGATGCCTTTCAGAGGTAAGATGTTTTGGTTGTCTTGGGGTGGTAGGTCCGTTTTAAAGAGCGATGTGTGAAGAGAGACTGGGGACCCCCCTGGGGTGGGTGTGGCCTACACTGCCTGCAGCTCAGCTCTTCCTTCTCCACATCTGGAGCCTAAGGCATGCGGCACCAAGAAGCCACTCTTGACTAGTCACACAGGTGTCTCGAGTCTGGACAGCATAGCTTGGCCCAGAGTCTCCTTGTCTTACGTTGGCAGCCTTTTGTGGACTCCGTGAACAGGAAGGAAAGAGGGCTTCGCAGGGTGAATGCACTGGGCCGGGTGGCGTGGGCACTGACCTCCCGACCCTGGGACAGGCAGGCTGGTGGGCAGCGGTCTGCTTTCAACCTTTCCCTGTTCAGGGACATCTGGGCACATCATTCCGTTGTGGTAAGGGGTGTGCCAGGGAGTCATGAGGAGAGATTCTGTTGTGAGTCTGTGTTACCTAGAAGGACGCAGGACAAGCCGCTCGAGAACGCAGTGGCTGGCATTGTTTGCGGACACTGCCTCCAGGCCTGCTCCGCCGAGCGAGCACTCGGGCCCTCGGTGTTCACTGGGGTGCTGGCTGGGGTGCAGTCATGTGGAGCGCCACTCATAGCTCGCTCAGGCTGGAAGCTGGTGGTCCGCTCTCAAACCTGGCAGCTCAAAAGCACACTTGCAACACTTGTGAGTCGCCACAGTGAGGTCAGGTCAGGCGCGGAGGTGGGTCAGAAATGGCTGTTAGGGGCTCAGGGGAGCCCTGGGTCACTTGGGCTCTATATCGCTTCCCTCATGTGGATTTCTGGTTAGTCTGTGTGCAGAATCGTCAGCCTGGCTATGGTGGGAATCTTGGGAAGTTTTGGAAATGAACAAAAATATGGGGACTTGAAAGCGATGCTTTCTTGAGGCAAAATGCCCCAATGTCCTTGAGGTGGCAAAGACAGACAGGTGAGCAGGGGTCCGGGGAGGGCTTCCAGCTGGAACAGAGGCCGGGCGGCTGGATGTAGGACAGCTTCGGTGTCCCATGCCGGTAGCTCTGAATCAGGGGCCTTCTGACCTCACTCTGTGCAGTGTCCCCGTCCTGGGATCTCAAGCCTTGTGCTTCCTGCAGCTTCTCTGTGTGTTGGGGTTCAGGGGTGGGGTCATCGTCTCCCACCACATCGTCAAGAAGAGTCCTGAAGTTGAGTCCAGATTGTATTTTCTTGTTTGTATTGTGCCTGGTTTTAATTCCATTTCATTTTGATTGAAATTTACAGAAATCACCTTGTACAGAAAAACCTTTCTACGTCATATGGTGACTGAGTTTCTAGACCCCTTAAAATGCCCTTATGCCCCTCCGTGTATGGCAGTGCCTAGTTATTAGTCTGAGTGCTGAAGGCACTGTCTCCCTGATCCTCGCCGGACCAGTCAGGAGGGGTGAGCGGCCAGCCCAATCCCACCAACATCAACCGCATGCGTAGTCTTTCAATGACAGTTTATTGGGAGATTCGCTAGTGATCTATTCTTTTGAACTTGAGTTTTGTGTCTTGTTGATTTTCGGCTATTTCATAAGAGGGACTGTTCTCAGCCACCCAGCAGCCCCCAGCACCTTTCTCTGGAAATCCCAGGAGTGAGAACCGGAAGCCTTCTCCCCTGACACGCAGGGAATGTGTTGCTGATATAAATCGGGCCCTTCCAAAGGCGATTTCTCTTCATTTAAATTAAGCGTTGTCTGTTCAGCTCTTTGGCCTGGCATGTTGGCTCCGTGCCTGGGAATCTCAAGAAATAAGCTGGAGGCATCTGATTTAACTAAACAAAAAGCCTCTGGCCAGCAAAAGCTAGCGATGACCTCAGATGGGCAGAAATCACAGACCTGCTTCCTTCACTTGAATTCTGACTTCTAATGGGCACAAGCAGAGGTAAAATAGTTTCTTAAGCGTGTTCTGCTGACGTGGGGATCTGTCCTGAGAGACTGCTGTGCTCCATGGGCGTGCTCCGTGGGGCGCTCCCCAGCATGCTAGCCAGATCTCACAGTTTTCCCTTTTATAGAGTTGTATCTCTTTTGTCCTAGGATTAGGTGGCCACGTGACTGATTAGCCTCACAATTCCTGTCGCTTCGCCTGCTGCTTTCCATTCACAGGCCGCAGAGATGGGAGGCCTGGATGGAGGTCAGGGGGAGAGCAGGGCCCACTGTGGATCAGTTTCCCGCTTCCCCGCTTTCCCGGGGAAGCCAGCCCGCCAGCCATCAGAGCAGCCTGCGTACTCCGGCCACGGCTGGCTGCGTGCGTTCTGCTTTTGCTGTTCTTAACCGCTTGAGGTGTACCCGATTTTCCGCTTGTTTTCTGTTTGTTTTTCAGTGTGGTGTATTGAAAGTCATGTAATTGAGAAGAGGATTGACGTGGTGGCCTGGAGGGTAATCCAGCCAGGAGGGACACAGGTTTAAGGAATTAGCTTGCTGGAACTTTGGTCCGAGTGGACGCCCTGGGGGCATCGGCTTCGCCCGTCGCCCTGAGGTGCTGATCCGTCCATCAGCAGCGGCGCTGCGCGATGTCAGCTGCCTGACGTCACCGCCGGGACAAGATGGAAGAGATGGACGAGGAGGAGCTGGACCATCCAAACTCCTCCCCGGAAAAGCGCTATTTCCCGGAATCCCTGGACTCCAGCGACGGGGATGAGGAGGGAGCCCTGGCCTGTGAGGACCTGGAGCTGAACCCCTTTGACGGGCTGCCCTACTCCTCGCGCTACTACAAGCTCCTGAGGGAGAGAGAGGCGCTTCCCATCTGGAAGGAGAAGTACGCCTTCATGGAGAACCTGCTTCAGAACCAGGTCGTGGTGGTTTCGGGGGACGCGAAGTGCGGCAAGAGCTCTCAGGTGAGCCCCGCCGCCCTGGCCTCGCGGCGCTTCTCAGAGTCGTTGGCAAGTAACCGAGAGCGCGAGTGCCGTAAGTCAGTCGTTTCAGGACAGCCTGCACGTGGAAATTGTTGTGGGTCCTACCAAATCCCCTGCAGATCAAGCTGCTTGCGCTCTCCTCTCGAAAGAGAGACGCTGGGCGTGGGGATCAGGCCTGATGCTTTCACGCCAGTAGACTTGGGACGCGAGGCTGCGCTTGTAGGCAAAGCTGGCTGAGCACAGGAAATCCATATGTGCCGTAGTCAGAAATAACTGAGGGCCGCAAGGTGGCATAGAGGGTGCAGGTGCTTGCCGCGAAGCCTGCTGACTGAGTTCAGCCCCAGAACTGTAGACACAGTGCAGCGGCTCTCCTCCCAAAGTGGAAAGCGGTCATGTATTCTGGAGCCAAATCTGAGCCGTCAAGTTGAATCCTGTTCTGCTGTAACCAGAGTCTCTGGAGGCTTTATAGTCACAGAACAAAGGAAACTGAAGTACATTGGTGGGAGCACCAGGTGGGTGGGTTCTGGGAGGAGGAGAGACCGCCCACATAGGCTGACATGCTGTCTCATGACATTGTTCTCTGACTGTAGAAGCCACGGGTCTGCTTGTACATCCTGAAGGACTTGCCTACTTGTCATGAGCCTGTTAGGGCACATTCAGAGCTGGGTAATAAGTGGCAATTAAGATGGCTAGAGATGGTCCAATATAACCTGGCTGTGGACGTGCAACATTCCAGATCTCTCCGTGGAGGCCGTAATCAGTCACTTGGCCTTGCTAGTGCAGCAGCTTCTTCCAGGAGCTTCATGGGCACAACCTGCATGGTGGAAGGAGAGACTTGGCTTCCAAGAGTTGTTTTTTGACCTCCATATGTGCCTCCCACACACACATACACACGCACGCACACATGCCCGCGCACACCCACAAATGCACGGGTGTGCACTCAATAATTAAAACTAATGGAACGTCATGTGTACTGTGTCTGGGAGTAGACACAGGGTTAGAAAGATTAGGTTTAGGAATACAAACTTTTCACTAATTTGAGCACAGAGGGACAGATGGGGGGCTGTGATATACATAAAGCTGTATTTGGGGGTGTTGTGTCGTGAGCCTCCAAGGTGGTTAGGATACTTACTGTACAGCTTGTTTTTTACCATCCCCTTACGATCAGAGGGATCTGTGCTTTACGTGCAGATGCTTGCCGTGAAATCATTAGAATGAACCGCGGAGCTCCTGTGGCATAACCTGTCGCTTTTCAGATGGCAAGAGTGGCCTGCAAGGACTCCGTACGGCATCTCCTGCCTCCCCTGCGCTGAGCTCAGATGACGAGGAGCCCGTCCTCCTCAGCCGCCTCCTCCAAGTCCTCTGACCGTGGGCCTCACTGGGCCGCGCCTTTGGAGTGAAAGGGTGCTGGGTGGTCCCAGCTGCTGACCCCGAGCCCGATCATGATGGTTCCCTGAGTCATCGGTGTTAGTTGATTTCCATGAGAACCGAGTGAATGTGATTTTCCCAGTTTCCATGGGAAAATGGTGAATTTTTAGAATTTCAAGTGTTTTTATTTGTATTTTATGTTATTTATCTCGGTGGGGGATGTGTGCCATGCAGTGTCAAAGGACGACTTGTGGGAGTTGGTTCTCCTCTGCCGCCTTCAACCTGATGGCAGATGCCTTTCCCAGGGAGCTCTCGCCCCTCTAGATGCATGTCTGTGAGCTCTGTTTTTTCTCTCCTCTAATAAACTCTTCCTTAATCCTCAAAAAAAATCTCCTTTACTCTGAAGCAGCCGCTTCTGTCCTGGTGACCTTGCCATTGTCAAGGGCTGGGGAGTGCTCCCATAGGCTCCTCCATTGCATTGTCCTGGGGCTGGGGAGTGCTCCTGTAGACTCCTCCATTGCATTATCCTGGGGCTGGGGAGTGCTCCTGTAGGCTCCTCCATTGCATTGTCCTGGGGCTGGGGAGTGCTCCTGTAGACTCCTCCGTTGCATTGTCCGGGCTGGTGAGTGCTCCTGTAGACTCCTCCATTGCATTGTCCGGGCTGGTGAGTGCTCCCATAGGCTCCTCCATTGCATTGTCCTGGGGCTGGGGAGTGCTTCCGTAGGCTCTTCCACTGCATTGTCCTGAGACTGGTGAGTGCTCCCGTAGGCTCCTCCATTGCATCGTCAGGGCTGGGGAGTGCTCCCGTAGGCTCCTCCATTGAATTGTCAGGGCTGGGGAGTGCTCCCATAGTACTCCTCCATTGCATTGTCAGGGCTGGGGAGTGCTCCCGTAGGCTCTTCCACTGCATTGTCCTGAGACTGGTGAGTGCTCCCGTAGGCTCCTCCATTGCATCATCAGGGCTGGGGAGTGCTCCCGTAAGCTCCTCCATTGCATTGTCCTGGGGCTGGGAAGTGCTCCGTAGCCTCCTCCACGTTAGCATGGCGGCAGGAAGGAGCTCTGGGCCGCCTTGCTCAGGAGGCACGGCCTCTGCTGAAGGGCTATGGACAGCTTGGTGGGCGCCTGCGGCTCTTCCTTAGCACTTGGCAGAGGCTGTGCCCTTAGACACGCTCTCTGTCAGCTCATGCCCTGCTCCTGGGACCTCTCCCTTCCTGTTGGACGGTAGCCAAACGAGTGTTTTTCTAATTCTGACTTTCTTTCATTACTTGGAATTCTCTTTTTAATATATTTATTTGAGAGCATGAGAGAGAGAGTGCAGGCGAAGGTCAGAGAGCAACCTCAGGAAGGCGGAGGTCTCTCTCCCCAGTGGGCTGTGGGAATTGAACTCTGGTCAGCAGGCGGCTCAGGGCTCCTGGCCTGCTGAGGCATCTCACTTGCTAATACTTGGAATTCTTGAAGGCTCGCCTTTCTTTCTTCCTTTTTTTCTCCATCCATCCATCCATCCATCCATCCATCCATCCATCCGTTCATTTTTGAAGCTGGGTATGTCACTAGCCCAGGCTAACCGTCAAGTGTTTATGTCAATCCCCCTGCCTCAGCCTCCTAGCCGGGCTATGGGCGTGAGCCAGCAGGTCAGCGCGGCTCTCTGCTCTCTCATCGAGTCAGTGGAGACCCATTCCGGCCCGCGCCTTATAGTTGCTGATAGACCTGCTGCTCTGTTGCGTAGGTTGTCCTGGTGCAGCCGGTAGAAGCGGCTCATGTGACCGTGTCCTTGTGACTCGCACGCAGACCCTGATTTTGAACAGCTGTTTGGTTTGGTTTTGAGCTAGAGTCTCCTGTACCCAGACTTGCCGAGGAGCTTGGGAGGCGCTCGTGCTGTGAGCCAGGGGTCTCAGCTGTGTGGACGGCTGGTCGTATCCCATTGGAACTGCAGGGACGTTGGCATTCCTGCCGGAGGGTCCCGAGGAGTCTGAAGAACATGCAGGTGTCCATCGAGCCCAGGGCTTTGGGATGGGGCATGCGCACAGAGCAGGAGCTGTGCTCGGCCCCCCGACCCCAAGATCGTCTTTTCTTCATGTTTTATGAGGAAGTTTTTGCACGTGGGCTCTGGGGATCGACCTCTGCTGGAGGTCGCCGGCGTGGCTGCTGGCACTGCCGCCCTCTGGAGCTGCCTCATCTGCCGACGTTGTGCATACGTGAATTCACTAATCTTCAAACAGCATAGGTTCACAGTGTGTTTCACTCCTGTTTTAGTTCCACTTTTAAGTCAGCCAGTAACATTTTCACAGCTTCACCTGTCTGCACCAGTCATTAGCGTGCACAATGTGAACTGCTCAGAGACCTACCAAGAAGTGCGCTGTGGTCGCTGGGCGAAGTCTTTAGGACGTGAACCTTCTGCGGGCAAGAAGGCCCCTGGGACTTTCATCTGTGTCTTGCGGTGGAGCTCACCTTCTGTCCTTTTTTCTTGCCCAAGGTTCCTCAGTGGTGTGCCGAATATTGCCTTTCCATCCACTACCAGCACGGGGGTGTGATTTGCACCCAGGTCCACAAGCAGACCGCCGTCCAGCTGGCCCTGCGGGTGGCAGATGAGATGGACGTTAACATTGGCCATGAAGTTGGCTACGTGATCCCCTTTGAGAACTGCTGCACCAGCGAAACCATCCTGAGGTTGGTGTTGGATGCTTCGTCTCAGCCATGTGACTCCAGGCTTGGGCTCTACAGTCCCCAGAATGCTCTGACCCTGCCCTGCCGGCTATGTGCCGGCTGCGTGCGCAGTGCCCTGTGGTATGATTGGCTGCCCTGTCTCTACCCTCTATAGCCATCCTCTGTCTCCAGCCCGTCTCCACCCTTTGTCTTCAGCTTGCCACACACCTGCGTTTTTTCCTGGGGCATCTGCAGACATTCCTAGTCTGCACTTCCTCTGGGATTGACTGCAATGTTCAGCAAAAAGATTGACTTGTTTGGGTGTGTATGCGTGCATGTGTGTGTGCGTAGGTATACATGTGTGTACACACGTGCATGCCTCTGTGTGTGTAGGTCTCTTGTATGCTACGCAGCACTCCACCACTGAGGTGCAACCTCAACTACAACTTTTTTTAAAAATAACTTTATCATTTCAAAAAAATTTAAAGTAGGGGTGGATTTCTCTGTCTTTGGTCAGCATCAAGGGTAACATCTGTTCTTGTCAACTGCAATGTGTTAGTTTGATCCCAAGACTTTTTATCTTTGAAGCTTACAGAGTCCCACTTCCCTGGGGGATCACATCATTGCCTGAACGTCCGTGTCAGCCCTGTGCCTCCGCACGTCTGTCGCTTGCTACCTGCTTATCTCTGGGCTTGAGCAAGAGCCAGTGCCAGGCAGGCTGCCCCTGCCCGGGTGCTGGCACTAGAAGCCCCGGGCTTCTGTGGCGCCTGCCTCAGCCCTTCCCTTCTGTTCTCCAGGTGCCGTCTTCAATATTCAGATCCCAGGGAACCTTCTGGGTGAAGTGTCATCTTGTGTTTGTGCTGCTTCTGCTGTGGTCTCCTTCGCACAAAGGTTTCCAATGTTTAATGCACATTAGAGCAGAGAAGCGCAAGTGGGACTTGGGCTGGGTTGGAGAAGTGTGTGAGACAGTGTTCCCACAGTCCTGCTCCGTCACCCTCAAAGGTGGCGATGGTGTCTCTCCCACAGTGCAGAGAAGTGCCAGCTGCCCTTCAGGATCTCAGTGCCAGCATCCGCAGTATGCCAGTGCACTATGGCATACCCCTTGGGAAGCTGCGAGCAGGCGGGGGTGGCTTTCCCCCCTCCCCCAAATCCCCAGAGTCTCACGTGCTGCTGCAGGGAGGGTGTTGGCTGCCACAGCAGGACAGAGTACCGTGCCCAGCGTTGGTCCCGTAGCACTGCGGACTGGATGTGCCCGAAGCTGTGATGCCCGTGACTGCTGCGGTTGGAGCCACGTGTCTTGTGGAGATTCTAGGTTGGGAGCATAGACTTAGCTGCTGCTGTGATGTACTTGCAAACAGCGTGATGACCCCCTGGGTTTGTACGCGCCCGCGGCTTGCCTGCCTGCGCGAAGTGCCCCCCCCCCTCACAGCTCGAGTGCAGCCTGCTGGGCAGTGAGGCCCTTGGGCCACAGCCCTGCGCTCTGTGTTTTCAGTCATTGTTTTTTCCTAAGGCAGCAGTTAAGAGGTCTCTCGGGTGAGCCAAGGCTAGACTCTGGGTCCTCCTGTTGTAGCCCATCACTCCCCCCCCTGCTTCTTTTTCCCGTTTTGAATTGTCGTGGTGTTGATTACATGGCAGCTCTGCCTCGGTTCTAAGGCTTTGCATGGGTTTTCATATCATCAAGCTGTTGCAGTTCGCCTGCAACATTGCTGATAAATCACCACCAAACGGCTTAGGGGAACAAGGGTTTATTTCCTTACAACAGTCTAGTCACAGTTCTCAGTCCAGCTTGACGGGAGAGCAGCACCAACACCAGGGCCGAGGGAGCTGGCCACACCATGTCCACATGGCTGAGAGAGGGACGATCCTTACTTGCCAGACAAAAGGATGCCAACTCTCAATCAGCTGTCTGTATTTTATCCCAGGGCCTAGTCCCACCCATCATGGATGGGCCTTCCCCATCAGCTAGACAATCTCCTGCAGGTTTGCTCTGGCCTTAGCCACTAATTCTCTACAAATGTGCCCACAGCTCAAACCTCAACTGTCAAGTTGACACCTGTGCCTAACTATGACAAAAGCCATCTAGACATTAGAAGCCCTGGAAAGGACTTTTGGAAATAGTCATCTTTAAAAGGAAAGATTAGTTTTTATGTTAATGAGCTGTGGACTCTGTCAGTGTTGTAAGAGTTTATCAAAACGTTCCTTGGGTTTTATACCTTGGTGGGATTGTTTGTGACGAAAACCCAAGCACTGGATTCTGACAGCACGAGGCTTTGGTTTGCTCTTCTGTTTTGTTTTGCATACGTATAGATGCAAAATGTGTGTAGATGTATGGTGTGTGTGT
The DNA here is from genome assembly GCA_023101885.1 of Typhlomys cinereus. Classification (NCBI taxonomy): domain Eukaryota; kingdom Metazoa; phylum Chordata; class Mammalia; order Rodentia; family Platacanthomyidae; genus Typhlomys; species Typhlomys cinereus. Next base: position 3,356,830 of record JALPQD010000195.1, read on the forward strand.
TGGGGGGGGCACTGTATGTCTCTGTGGAGGACCGAGGTAACTTTGGGATTCATCCTGGATTGCTTCTACCTTCTTCTTGCTTTGTTCTGATTTTCCAGGCTCTGTCCACCAGCGGGATGCCACAGCTTCTGCTGGCATTTTTTTCGTGGGACCTGGGATCTGAACTCAGTACTGTCTGCTTATAAGGCAGAGTCTTAACCCCTGAGCCATCTCTCCAGCTCTATTTTCTTTCTTTTCCTTTTTCTTTTTGTGTTGTGTTGAGTGTGTGTATGTGTGTATGTATTAGAAGGCACTGTGTGTCCCTGTGAACAACCAAGGGTGACTTCAGGAATCATCCTGGATTGATTGTACCTCCTTTTTGCTTCACTCTGGGATTTCCCAGACTCTGCCCACCAAAGCCAGAAGTGCAGGCCACTGCTATTTTTGCCTGGCATTTTTACATGGGGCCTGAGATCCGAACTCAGGACCTTCTGCTTGCGAGACAGTGTCTTACCCCTGAGTCAGCTCCCCAGCCCAGGTTGCTTTGTTGACATTTCCTTTCTGTAGTGGCCAAGGCCACCCTGTGGCGGCTGCGCAGCTCTGCCGGCACCTCCCCTCTCTCCTGTTGTTGTCCTGGGACACTTCACTTTGTTTCTTCACCTGACGGCCTTCTAGCCCAGTGCTATGCAGAGTATGAGTGTCAGGAAAGAGCCCATACATGGTCCAAAAGTGCCCCCCACCCCCCGAAAAGAGCCCAGTGCCTGGATTTCCTCCTGGAACCCTGTTCTCTGAAGAGGAGGCCACAAAGTGTCTCCAGCACTTGCTGACTGGGCCCCTCACACGGTCAGGTACCAGAGCTCTGTGTCCAGGCACCTCGTCCATACAGCTGGCTGACCCAGGCATCTGCTCTGGGCAGCTGTTGGACCAGGTTGGTAGGAGATGCGACCGAGGCGAAGTGGACACGGCAGCCATCGTTTGTAATTTAATTTGTGTTTCTGTCCTCATAACCGTTACTAGAAACCAACCTTCTTTCCTAGAGAATTCTGCTAGCTGTAATTTGGAGCGTGCAATTAAATCAGAAAAAAATCCGTGTCATGGCGCTGAGCAGTGATTGGAATCAGGGTCTGGCGCATGCGAGGCACATGCTGCTCCACCGGCGAAACAGCCAGCGGCCCTTGCGTGAGGACGAGGGGCCGTTGCTGGCTGTAGACCACGGTGCTCTGGCTCAGCTCTGTCTTCTTTTCCTCCCCAACTTAGTATCCAGCCTCTGGGCCACACAAGAGGTGCTTGGCAACGCCATCGTTAGCTTCCCTCTGGTCTTTCTTTTGTTTTTCTTTATGATGTATGTAATAATTTAGTTCTTTAAGCTTTTTTTCTGGTCTTTTTTTAATGCTTTAGTGTGCCTGCATGCGTGTGTGTGTGTGTGTATGTGTGTGTGTGTGTGTGTGTGTGTGTGTGTGTCTGTCTGTCAGAGGATTCTGTCCCTGTGAAAGCCCAGGGATCATCCTGGATTGCTTCTACCTCCTCTTTTCTTCGCTCGGGGATTTCCCAGGCTCTGCCCACCAACGCTGGAAGTGCAGACTCCCAGCCAATTCTATCTATCTGCTGTTTTTTTATGTGGGACCGAGGATCTGAATCCAGGACCTTCTGCTTGCAAGGCAGAGTCATAAACTCTGAGGTATCTCTCCAGCCCTCTGGTCTTTTTTAAACAGTAGAGATCTAAATATCATGCACTCCATCTCGTACTACATACCAAGATGACCTGTACAGTGACAGAACAGTTAGTAATGCATCTCTGTTCTGTGGAGGGAAAATGGAAGGTTTGTGAATCTGCACGTGCTTTGTCAGGCTTGCCTGCTGAGTCTGGCAAAGTTTAAGTGGGTCACCCTCTTCTCTTTAACCGAGCCTCTTTCTGAGTATGTGCACACACATAGCACGTGTGCCACTTCTCCTTTGTGGAAGTTGTGCCCTCCTGGAAGACCACCGAGCGCCTGCCTGGGCTTCCTGGGAGAGGCACAGCTTGCGTGCGCGATGTGACGGAAACAGCAAATTCCAGCATCACTTGCCTGACGTGAGCCCCGGGTCCCTGACGTCATCATCGCAGCAAAGGACGGCCAGGCCTAGGCTTGGGTGCATCCCATGCACCCTGCATAAAATGCAGCCTGGCCTCTTCAAGGTCGTTCCTAGGGTTGATCCAGAGGAGGACCTGCTGTTCGCCACCGCTCCTTCGAAAAGTCTGCATGAAAAGGGGCGGAGAATAAAAGTGTCCATCTCATGAGAGCAAGAGGACGAGGGGCAGCCTTCCTACCCTACAGAGACTGCAGCCGCCCACCCTAAGAGACTGCAGCCCCCCACCCTAGGAGACTGCAGCCCCCCACCCTAGGAGACTGCAGCCCCCCACCCTAGGAGACTGCAGCCCTCTCACCCTAGGAGACTGCAGCCCGCCCACCCTAGGAGACTGCAGCCCCCTACCTTAGGAGACGGCAGCCCCCCCCACCCTAGGAGACTGCAGCCCCCCCACCCTAGGAGACTGCAGCCCCCCACCCTAGGAGACTGCAGCCCCCCACCCTAGGAGACTGCAGCCCCCTACCTTAGGAGACGGCAGCCCCCCCCACCCTAGGAGACTGCAGCCCCCCACCCTAGGAGACTGCAGCCCCCCACCCTAGGAGAACTGCAGCCCCCTACCTTAGGAGACGGCAAGCCCCCCCCACCCTAGGAGACTGCAGGCCCCCCACCCTAGGAGACTGTAGCCCCCCACCCTAGGAGACTGCAGCCCCCCACCCTAGGAGACTGTAGCCCCCCACCCTAGGAGACTGCAGCCCCCACCCTAGGAGACTGCAGCCCCCCACCCTAGGAGACTGCAGCCGCCCACCCTAGGAGACTGCAGCCGCCCACCCTAGGAGACTGCAGCCGCCCACCCTAGGAGATGGTTTTCCTTCATAAATATGAGGGGTGATGTCTGCCTGCCAGATTTTTCCTCCATAAATATGAGGGGTGATGTCTGCCTAAGGTCAGGTAAGAGGTATACATATGAGAACTTTTAATTTTTTTATTTGCAAACTGGGTTTAGGTGTTTGTCCTGATTCCCTTCCTATCCATCTCCCTCCTCTCCCACCCTCCGCATCCACATACCCTTCTTCCCCCTCCCATCTCATCCATCCTGCTCTGTTCTACCCTCTCCCCTCCTGTCCCTCTGCTTGTATCACAGGACCCCTTTGGGGACCTATGTTGCTAAGGGAGTCAGATTTCTGTTGAACTTTCTTGGCTCTTCAGCGGGTTAAGTCGTAAGTGGGGAGGTTCCTCTTCCGCTGTCCAGAACCTCCCCCTGGGACAAGCTAGTCCCTGATGGAATGTCGATAAGTCGCCATCGATGGAGCTGGTGGTAGAAATGCTGGCCGCAGCGCCCTTCCGGCAGGCTGTCCTGCCGGGGCTGGAGCGGGCTGGTCAGGAGTCCCGCCTGCAGGCCTTGCAGTCCTTCCGCGTCTCTCTCGGTGTAGGGTAAGATTCTGAGGGACTGTTTGCTGAGTGTCCCAGGTTCTCTTTTCCTTTCTTTCTTGAAAGAGTCTTGAGTGTTGAGATCCCCAGTACCACTCAAGTTTGATGGCATCTGGAAGGTTCCTGGGGCTCAGCGTGGGGACTACTCAGAATAAGATCAATTGCAGAGAACTCCAGAGCAAGCATGTGGCTGGGGTGATGTGCAGTTAGTGGGGTATAAGCTTCCACAGTCCTCTGCCTGCGAGGCCACGCGGAATTCACTGAACCTAAGGGTGCTCCACCAGGGAGGTTGGCTTGAGGCTCTGCACCTGGCATCTCGCGGGGGGGGGGCTGTCTCCATGGCAGCCTTGTCCCATACCTGAACTTCCAAATGCCGAGGGTGCAGCAGGCCTCTCCGAGGGTGCAGCAGGCCTCTCCGAGGGTGCAGCAGGCCTCTCTGAGGGTGCAGCAGGCCTCTCTGAGGGTGCAGCAGGCCTCTCTGAGGGTGCAGCAGGCCTCTCCGAGGGTGCAGCAGGCCCTCTGAGGGTGCAGCAGGCCTCTCCGAGGGTGCAGCAGGCCTCTGCGAGGGTCACGGCTTAGAGTGGCAGTGTGTAAGGACACCTTGAATGGGTGGGAGACTTACAAAATCACCTTCTTCAGGCAATAATGAGCAGGAATATTTGTTTTGGTGCCAAGTGATAACCAGGTGCCCATTTTTCTTTTTAAAAATCTCCCAGTTACTATTGTAAAATTCATCCAGATCACTAAGAAGGGAGGTTGAGTCAGGCGGATGGCAAGTTCAAGGTCAGCCTGAGACCCTGTCTCGTAAGAAAGCAAAACAGATCCCTGAGGATTTGTCCCGTCCCCACACCTTCGACCAGCTTGCACAATACCCCAAATCAGTGCTTAGTTCAGACGCTTCTATCTGAACAACATTTCAAGCTTCCCAACACTTACACCTTGGGGACATGCCTGCCACCATGCATCCCCGGTGGTAAGTCCCCTGCACGGTGCACCGTGACTTGAGCGGGCCAGTTACCGGTCGTCTGTCCTTGGAAACTAGGTGATTCTTCAGACTCCCGCTGGTGAAAGAGGAAGAGATTCCCCAGCCAGAGCGCTATGCGATTCCTCCTTTGGTTTGCGTGTGTGTAAAGCTGAGGGCAAATGTTACGTGCAGCTCCCGTTACTATTTGTCAGAAGCATCTTCTTGTTTGTCTAAGTTCATACGAGGTGTGATGTACGCAACAGCCATTTGCTAATAAGCAGTTGTTTTACGGGCCTGTGGACAGGCAGACTTCTGTAACTCCTCGGCGTCAGTGACTGTCCAGCGGCGTTTAGTGCTGCTTATGCGCATTTTGGTGATTATGGAGTCTGTCAGCGCAAAGGACTCTCGCCTCCAGGAAAGACCGAGGTAGTCAGCGTGTCCGCGGCTTTGCCCACAGCTTCCCTGACCGCACTCTCCTCGCAGGTACAGCACTGACGACATGCTCCAGAGGGAGATGATGTCCAGCCCTTTCCTGGGCAGCTATGGCGTCATCATCCTGGACGACGTCCACGAGGGCAGCATCGCTACGGACGTGTTGCTCGGCCTCCTGAAGGACGTGCTGCTGGCCAGACCCGAGCTGAAGCTGGTCATCAGCTCCTCGCCGCTGCTCCTGAGCCGACTCAGCGCCTACTACGGAGACCTGCCGCTCATAGAAGTGAGCAGCAAGCACGCCGTGGAGCTGGTGCACCTCAGCGGGGCCCACGCGGACCCATGCCGGTCCGTCGCACGCCTCATCGCTGAGATCCACCACTCTGGCGAGGAGGGCGACATCGCCGTCTTTCTGGCCTGTGAGCGGGTGAGTCGTAGCGTGGCTAGCGGAGTGGGGAGCCCTGCTCCGTCACAGCTCTTCCTTTTACACTTAGGGGCGCAGATAAGCCAAATCAGAGCCGCCTCAACCTCTGCCAGCAGCGCCAGCCAGCGGGCAGCCCCTCCAGGAGCGTGCGGGAGGGCTCTCCAGAGGCCGCCTCCCCAGGGCGCAGCTGGATGGAGCCGCCCGGTGCACAGCTGTTCCCTGGGGCCCGTGTGCCAGGTCACCTAGGCAGAGCGGACACATGCGGGCACATGCTTGCCCCTGCCTCCTGGCAGCGCCACGCACACTTGCCTGGGGCTGCGCAGAGATTCCCCCACAGAAACTTGGAATTTATGGCTCCCTCAGGCTGTCTCCTGGACAGCTTCTTTCTCAAGAGTCCAGCGAGAACGTGCTTAGCAGCCACTCGCAAGCCTGTCTTGTAGAGAGCATCTTTCTGTCCTGTCACTTCGTACAGCAGTGTCATGAGGCTACTTTGTTTTTACTGAAGCTACTCCAACCCTCCTTTGTCCTGTGGACAAAGTCAAGGCCTCCAGGGCCGCCAGAAGTAGACTGTCCTGGGATTAAGGGCTGTCTGCAGCAGCACTTCCCGCCTCAGGGTAAAAGCACTAGTTTCTAGGCCATAGGGTGTGGTGGTTTTCAGTGCCGAGAAACCAGGAGATGCCCAGCACAGGCCCAGCCAGCAGCTAAAGGAATGGGGTGTCCATGTTGTCAGTCTGAACTCCCCCCTTGTTTCTGATGGCTGCTTCTAGAACAGCTCTGGAAGGTGCAGAGGGAAGGCTGCCCGCCTGGCTTTGGAAACTCCAGGCTGTGGCTTGTGGCTTGAACTGCTGTTTCCTTAATAATTGAGTCTCAGCTGCAGATGCGGTTTATAGGTTGTTTGTATGCAGACCATGGAGGATCTCTTGCTACTAATCATCCTTCAGTGTTCTGTTATCACACCCTAATCCTACGCGATTTAAGATGTTCAGAAATGCCTTAAGGAGAGTAGCAAAGTGATTAAGTAAGCAGAGAATGCAGGAAAACAGGTTCTCACTGGCGGGCGAAGCCAAGGAACAGAGCTATAGGGAAGTTAGAAAGCTAAAGCCATGATGTAGTTGGAGGTGGGAAAGTTTCACTCTGGGGATGAGCAGTCATCATTTTTGAAGTAAATAAACTGCCTTCCAGCTGGAGCCAGACTCAGGTGCGTGTTGGTAACCCCAGTACTTGCCAAGCTGAAAGCAGAGATTGGCGAGGCGGAGGCCAGCCTGGGCCACCCAGTGAGCCCTGCCTTAAGACAAAACATTCCAGAGTGGGTGTTTTAGAAAATAAAGGTCCTAACAGTTGGGTGGAGGTGGGCCTGAAGACTCGATTTGTGTGTACGTGTGTGTGTGTGTGTGTGTGTGTGTGTGTGTGTGTGTGTAAACCTAGGGTGACTTTTGGAAATCCTCCTGGATTACTTCTACCTCTTGTTTGCTCTGGGATTCCCCACACTCCGCCTCCAGAGCCGGAAGCGCAGGCTGCAGCCGTTTCTGGCTGGTGTTTTTACTTAGGATCTGGGATCTAAACTCAGGTCCTTCTGCCTTCCAGGCAGTCTTAACCCTTGAGCCATCTCTCCACCTTGAGTGTCTTGTAAGTTGCGTGTTAGCGGCAGTGACCTAGGAACTGCTCGGCCCAGAGAAGACTCGGTGTCACCACAGCAGGTAATGGAGCCCGTGCAGTTTGCTGCATGCAGAAGGCTCTGGCCTCCCGGAGGCAGCCTGGAAATGCCGTCCTCTGTCTTGAGGCCACAGTGCCAGCAGATGCCAGGGGGCTTTGGGCCTGTAGAATGGGAAGTGCAGCGGCTGGGGCCTGGTTGGCCCCGTGCTCCCCACAGGTGGGCTCCTCGTTCTGAGGCACAGCAAGCAGCCCGGCCCTGTGTGTGTCACGCATGGCTGCCTGGGATCCTGTGTGTCACGCTGTGGCTGCCAGGGTCCTGTGTGTCACGCGTGGCTGCCTGGGTCCTGTGTGTCACGCGTGGCTGCCAGGGTCCTGTGTGTCACGCGTGGCTGCCAGGGTCCTGTGTGTCACGTGTGGCTGCCTGGGTCCTGTGTGTCACGCGTGGCTGCCAGGGTCCTGTGTGTCACGCGTGGCTGCCAGGGTCCTGTGTGTCACGCGTGGCTGCCAGGGTCCTGTGTGTCACGCGTGGCTGCCAGGGTCCTGTGTGTCACATGTGGCTGCCTGGGTCCTGCCTTCTGTCCAGATCATCCCTGGAAGCCAGCTCTGCCACGGGTGTTTCCCTTCCTCCGCTACTCGCCAGCGTGCGGGTCTGACGCCATTGGTTTTCCTCCAGACGCTCTGCTCTTGCTGGGAGTCCCTGCGCCTCGCCGCTAATGGTCTCTTCAAGTCCAGCGCTGCTCGAATAGCCCTGATGGCTCCATCAACTTTCCACAGGGCTTCAGTACCCAGGGGAACAGACAAGGCACCTTGCAGAATGGTGTTGATGGTCATTTTGCAAGATTTTCATTTCAAGTGCAGAAACATTCACATATGTTTCAGCGACTCCTGCTGTGGATTCTCCACAGTGTTTGTTCCTCCAGGGTCAGCGGCTGACCCCGTGAACGTGTGGCCTTCTGAAGCCTCCTAACCTGAGGCTAAGTGCGAAACATGACGCAGGGGCTCAGTGAGCTCTGTGCGTGTGCAGCGCTAAGCTCCCACACCATGGGCGTGCCTGCTTGGAGTTCTGGGAGTCCTGTGCGTCTCCCTCATCTTGGAGGCTTCATTGCCCGCTGTCTCCTGCGGCGGGTGTTCCTGTGCTCCGAGCTGCAAGTGGTCACAGGGGGTTTGCAGGTGTCCAGGCACCGGCTACCTGAAGGACGGTCCAGGAGCAGGAGGACCGGGTGCAGCGTTTACCTGTGTCTACTGCATCTGGGGTCTATATGTACACGCACACACACACACACACACACACCCCGGATGCAGCATTTACCTGTGCTGCTGTGTCTAGGGTCTGTATGTGTACACACACACACACACACACACACACACACACACACACCCCGGATGCAGCATTTACCTGTGCTGCTGTGCCTAGGGTCTATATGTACACACACACACACACACACACACACACACACCCCAGATGCAGCATTACCTGTGCTGCTGTGCCTAGGGTCTATATGTACACACAGAGACACATGCACGTGCACACACACACACACATATACTATACATACAGCTTCTTAGGAAGATATTCCAGATACAGGGTGTTCGAATGCTTGTCACACAAGAGCTCAGTGGCAGCAACTTCTCTGCCCCAGTAACTGCTTTTCTGCTACTTTGAGCATGACTAGGACAGAATGAATGGATTGTGTTTGCCTGTGCGCCTTTATGATGTCATTTTTTAGGTGTGTGTTTTTGTTTGTTTGTTTTTTGAGATGGAGTCCTACACTGTAGCCCAGGCTGGCCTAGAAGTTACAGTGCAGTCCATGGTGGCCTTGAACCCAGAGTCCCCTGCCTCCACGAGCCCTGAGTCCTGGAAACACCTGACAGCCGTGTAATCTGACCGTGCTAAGACAGCACAGAGCTGGGGAGTGCTGTCCAGTGACGGGCATGGGATTGTTTATCTGCGACTGTCAGAGGGATGCACGTTGCATCAAGCTGCATAAAGGCCGAAAGAGAGGCTGGCGTGTCAGGAAGACTATTTTCAACAAAAAAGTGAAATTGTTTATGAGCCGCATTTGACTCCCCCAAAGAGACGCTCATATCCCACTCTCCACGTCTCCTTGTGGTTTTAAAAAAAGGTTTAACAAAGGAAGACGTTTATTTAAAAGGAAACCGGTATACCAGGGCTCATGCAGCGATTAGGTCCATCAAGTGTGAACCCTAAACTACAGTGTCACCGAATTTAAAGGCAAAGGGGTGGGAAAGGGGGCCATGTAGCCCCGACGGGTGGATGTGAAAATGCAAGCAAACATCCCCTTGTCTAAAGACAGGTGCAGGCGACAGTGAGGTATTTCCTCCCCAGCCTCGACTAAATTCTGTTGCTTCAGTCTGTTCTCATGGTTGGTGACATTCTTCCCTTCAGGATATTGAGAAGACCCATGACATCCTCTGTCAAGAAGGATCTAGCTTCAACCCAGACCTCGGAGAGCTGGTGGTGGTTCCTCTGTACCCTGAAGAGAAGTGCTCGCTGTTCAAGCCTGCGGAGGAGCCGGAGAGGAGGTGCCCCGTGACTCAGCGGCGGGTGGTGCTGACCAGTAGCTCCGGGGAGCCCCTCATCTGGAGCACCACGGTCAGATTTGTCATCGATGTCGGCGTGGAGAGGAGAGAGGTACTTGTAACCCCGAGGTTGGAGGGCCTGTCGCTCGTCACAGGACCACCCTCCTGGGTTCCTCCTGGGGGCCGGACCAGAAAGTGAGCTGAGAGCCGTGATTCTGCGGAGAGCGATCAAGTCTCCCTGCATCCTCTCCCTCATGGATTGTGATCTGGAAGGAGACAGGTACCAGGAAGGTTTTGAGAAAAGACACGTCCTTGGCACAAAGGCGTGGCTTCCTTGTCTGCCCACCTTCCTTCTTCCGTCCTTCTCTTTGCTGGGCATCGAACCAAGGGCCTCATCAAGCGTTCCACACTGCGCTTTACCCCAGCCATACGTTTCCTTAGCTAAGCGTCTCCTGTGTACATCTACTGGGTATTCTGCCTGTTTATCAAAACAATTATGGAAATTTACTAGAAATTAGGAGAAATTTGTTAGAAGTTAGTGTCAAGTTGCATGAACTGGCTTTAGTAAGTTCTGGATTGAAATCGACATAACATTTTAAATTGCTTTTTTAAGAAATAAGGTATTATAAATGAAATTCACATAAAATAGTTTTAGTATCTCCTTTAAGCAAGAATATGCAGAATAAAAACAAGGTTCCTCCAGCTGTGAAGACACTGGACGAATGTGTTCCGAGAGGAAAGGAGGGGAGGGGAGGGGAGGGGAGGGCAGGGGAGGGGAGGGCAGGGGAGGGGAGGGCAGGGGAGGGGAGGGTAGGGGAGGGAGAGGATGAGGTTCCTCCAGGCGGCTCAGCCCGTCACACAGGCACAGCAGCTTTGCCCCAGAGGACACTGGGCTTTCGGACGCCCTGTCCCCCTGTGCAGAGGAGTCCCAGTGCCCACACAGGTTTCCTTGGAAACAGTTGGACTAGTCTTCTTTCTGGAACAGCATCTGCTGTGTGTCCCGGGCTGGTCTTGAACTTCCAGTCCTCCCGCCCCGGCCTCCTGAGTGCTGGGCTCTCCGGTATAACCACCAAACCCATCTAGTTCATCTTGACAGAACGCATCCATTCTTAGAACACAGGACCGTCACCTGCCCCTTTAAGCCACGGGAAGAGTTAGTGCTGTGGGGAGGAGGGCGTCCTGCCTGGAAAGGCTGTGAGGGTATGCAGGGGGCTGCACGCTCAGCCTGCATGCGACCCCGCTGGACGGTAATGCTTCCTCGGTGTATCCCTGTGTGCCAGGAGAAGTGGGAGGCGTAGTTCTGGGGTGCGTGGTGGGAGCAGTCTTGTGACTCATCTCTAAATTTCCATCTCAGTGTGTGAAACACAGGACAGACGCACCTAACGGACATTCCACTGTGGTGCTGTGTGCCAGTCACCTCAGGTTGAGGGGGGCTGTGTCCAGCTCTCGGGGTGCTAACGCTTTGTCTTTCCCTTAAAGGTGTACAACCCCAGAATCAGAGCCAACTCCCTCGTCCTGCAGCCCATCAGCCAAAGCCAAGCGGAGGTCCGCAAGCAGCTGCTGGGGTCGTCCCCCTCAGGTAGTGGGGCTGCCACAGTGGGTGGCGGGAAGACCCCCAGCTGCAGCGCAGCGCACTGAAGCCATTGTTGTTTCTTTTAGGAAAACTTTTCTGTCTGTACACTGAAGAATTCGCCTCCAAAGACATGCAGCCGCTCAAGCCAGCGGAAATGCAGGAGGCCAACCTGACCAGCATGGTGCTCTTCATGAAGAGGGTGGACCTCGCGGGGCTGGGCCGCTGCGACCTCATGAACAGGCCAGGTAGCGCCGCGCTCGGGCCTTCGTCGTACTCCTGCCCTCTGCGGGCAGGGGAAGCCAGCCGGGGGCTCGGCACTCGGCCCTCACTGGGCAGGGAATGGGGGGCTCGGCACTCGGCCCTCACTGGGCAGGATCAGTCAGCCTAGGGATGGGTTTCTGGCCTGTGCCTTTTCACAGTAGAGGCAAATTTTTTTCTGACGAAAACTTAAAAGCACCTCCCCCCTAACAAACCCCAGGGGACGTCTTACTTTATCTTTTCTTTCCGTGTGATGCGAGCGTGTGCTTCTGGGGTGGAGCCGGAGGCCAGTGTCGGTCTTTTGTTACCTCCAACCTGCCTTTGACTCAGCCACTGACTACACGTCTATCCATTGACCCTCAAATTCCCCATCACTGACTGGTTGGACTGGTTGGCAGTGAGCCCCAGGGTCCCCTTCACTGGTTGGCCGACTGGCTGGCAGTGAGCCCCAGTAACTCTCTGTGCTCCTCCTGGCACTGGGACGACGGGCACACCTGGCCCTGCCCAGCTGCTTCCTGCGTGCTGGCGTTCTGAACTAAGGCCTCATGCTGGTGCAGTAAATACTTTACCCAGAGTTGTCTCTGCAGCCCCAGGCGGATCCTGTCTGTGACTTGGACACAGGGGCCAGGGGACTGGCCGGTCGAGGAGGAGGAAGGGACAGTGGAGCACTGGAGTACATGGGTGGGACAGAAGGTAGCGGCCACCTCCAGGGCTCGGTGCCTTCCCTGCGATCACACCAGCTCCTAGAGGACGCCCACTCTGCTCTCTCCCCGCGTTGACTTGGTCGCACCCATGCGAGAGGCATTGTTCCCAGTGCACACACCGCCTGGGAAGACAGGGCACACTAGATTCTCCCTAGCGTGCCAGGTCTGGTGGTTGTCCTCAAAGCCACCAGAACCATAAGAGAAAGGTCAGCGAAGCCCCGTGACGGAGCCACCAGCTCCTGCGTGCTGAAGAGGAGCCGACTTCCTGGCATCCCTGGTTCTCGGCGGCTCTCCTGGGGGGCAGTGGTTGAGGGCCTGGCAGCTTAGGGCGAGTGTCAGCTGCCAGCGTCCCTTGCTGCTGAGGAAGGTCTAGAGCACAGTCTTGTATACTTCTGGCCTCTCAAAGCTCTGCTTCTCTATCTGTGTGCTGACCTCATGGGAGACAACAAATGTGGAAACTGAGGCTCACGTCAAGCGAGAACATGACACTCGCCCGATGTTGGTTGTAGTCCTAGCCACACTGCTGCTGCGTCTCCTTAAAACAGGCCGGAACACCCCCCCCATGTCTCAGTCCCATGGAACCACGTTGAATCTCCTGCCTTCCCCTCCTGAAAGGGCCTCCATTCTCCCTTCCCCAGTGCTAGCCCGTGCTCCTCGTGTTGGGCTCCTTGGCGCATGGCTGGCAGAGGCCTGGAAGCAGAGGAGCACCTCGGGGCTTTATCTCCACGTGCCCTCCCAGAGGTCCCGCACCAGGCTGTCAGAGGCTGTGCCCGCTTCCCTGGCTGCTTTGCTTGCTGGCTGGAATCTTGGCTTTGGTGGGGCCACGTCAGTCCCTGGGTGCCCCGGCTCTTGCTGGAGAGAATCAACTGCCCCTCACATGCTACCTCTGAGTCCCCTGGCTTTATGTGAAAGGAACTTGCTTGAGTTTTTGTACCCTTTAGCGGGCCGAGGGTGTTTACCAAAGACGTAAATAGTCCATTGCACTGGGTGCTGAAGCTCTTACATCACTGGTCACCTTGCATAAGGCCTTTCTTTCTTTTAGTATGTGTGTGCGTGTGTGCGTGCGTGCGTGCGCGTGTGCAGAAGAGGGCACTGTGCATGCCTGTGGAGGCCCAGAGTGAAACAAGGAATCCTCCTGGATTGCTTCTACCTTATTGCTTTGCTCTGGGGTTTCCCAGGCTTCGCCTTTCTGGGCCGGAACTGCAAGCTGCTGCCATTTCTGCCCAGTGTTTTTATATGGGATGAGGGATCTGAACTCACGTCCCTTTGTTTGCAAGGTAAAGGCTTTAACCCCTGAGCCACCTCTCCTTCAAAATAAAGTGGCACTTGGTGCTGGGTTGATCTGGCCCCAAGGAAGGAGTCTGGGAACAAGGTGCCTTGTGCCGTTGTCCTTTCTCATGGGTGACCTCTGACCTTCAGCTGGCCCGGCCTTGCCGGTGATGGAGCTGCACTGACCCTTGCAGAAATCTCTGGAGGTTTCGTCACTTCTGCTTCAGGCACGTTTTGGTAGCACTGGTGATTGAGCCAGAGCAAGTCAGGCTGCGCCAGCCCCACACGTTTCCTGGTGCGCAGCTCTGCCAGCCCTGCCGCCCCTGGCGTCTCGCTGCTTAGAAAGGGGGTGTCCAGTGGACTGAATACGAGGGCAAAGAGAAGCAGGCTCGCAGGAAGTTTCCGAGGGAAATGAGAGAAGCCAGGCTGGGGACAGCTACCAGGAAGTCCCTGGCCGGCCGCGGCATCTGCTGTCTCTCAAGGCTGAACGCGGTAACTGGAGGGCAGAGTGACACTGCGCAGCTGCTCTCAGCAGTGCTGGGGACGAGCAGCCGCGATGCCGTGTTCAGTTCCACATACAGTTGAAGTGCACAAGCCCAACCGACCGCTACCTTTTGGAGGTTCACGAAGCGTGTGAAAGTGAATTTGGCATAATGAGGCCATAGGGAGGTCATTGAGTTCCCTTGTCATGCACCTCTTTAAAAAAAAAAAAGTCAGGTTTTCTTCCTCTTTGGCTGCCTGGTGTCTGACCTCCACGCCAGCACCATGACCACTGCCCATCTGGGTCAGGGAGTCAGATCCGGCTGACCGCCGCAGAGGACACAGATGGGCTGAGATCGCTCTTGTCCTTGGGGGCCAGGCTGCCTGGCAGGACTCTGCAGAGACCCGTCCAGAAGGCCCCGGCTGCGCCGAATGCCCTCTTTGCTCTCAGGACTCATTTTTCTGGTGGCAGGACCCCTAGAAAAGACAGGTTAGAAACAATCCAGGATGATTTCCAAAGTTACCCTGGGCCCTCCACAAGGACACACAGTGCCCTCTGATGTGCACATGCACACACGCACACACACGCGCACACACACACACACACAAATAAATAAATAAATAAATAAATAAATAAATAAATAAATAAATAAATAAATAAATAGGACCTGGGGCCCTTTACCAAAAAAAAAGGAAGGAAGAAGGTAGGGAGGAAAGAAAAAGAAAAATGAACCAACTATACTCAGATTGCCAGGCATAGCTAGTGACATTAGACAAGGACCTGAAGGGGAACCCGGGGGCTGGGGGAGTGGCGGGTTGGGGAGTTGGGAGGGAGGAGCAAGCCAAGACTGGACTCTTGGCTGCAAGTCCCGGTGGAAGCGGGGAGTCCACCCTATAGACTCCAGAGGAGCAACAGGCTCACGAGTTAGTGAACAGTGAACGTCTCCTGACAGCACAGCCGTCACTGGGCCGTCTGTGGGAGGTGTGTGCGTGTGTGTGAAGTCCCGAAGCACCGCGCGGTCTGGAAGCTTCCATCCTGCACCTCAGCCCCAGCAGACTTTTGCGGGGCCTTCTGCCTCGGGCCGGGGTCCCACTGCCCTCACAGCAGCCACCGCTGTGTTCGCACTGGCCAGACGTTGTTGTTGCTCATGGACCAGCCTTATACTGTCCTGGGGGTGAAAGGGGAAAAGTGCACCAAGGGCAGCTCCCAGGGGAGTCTGTGGGAGAGGTTTAGAAGCCTCGACTCGTTTTATAGATAGTGAAAACAAATTGGGGGAGGGCGCAGAATGAAAACGTTTTTAATACGAACACAGTAGATGTAATTGGTTCAGAGTTATGATCCATCAGTTTTGTGTGTGGACCCCTTAAAGTGGTTGGATTCGGTAAGCGCCTGGCTTACATCATCCCAGCAACCTCCTCCCTGATCTCTCATCTCAGATGTCACCCAAATGCCCTGGGGTGGGCAGCTTAGATAGCAGCCAGCCCACTGAGCCCCCTGCTGAGGTCCCCCGTAGCGGCAGCAAGATGCTTCGCCTTGGCTGTTAAATGGGGAAGAGCTACTGTTGAATCAGGAGCTGTGGAGGGGCTCCCGAGTGCCGTGTGCGCAGCTGTGCTGTGGAAATGGGGCCTGGGCAGGTGCAGGTTCCAGACTGTGGCCCAAACAGCCTGCGGCCCAAACAGCCTGGCTTCTGTTCTCTCACCCCTCCCGAAGTCCCAAGCCTGTAAAGCCCACGCCTGCAAACCAGCTCACCTCTCCATTCAGATTCTTCCCTCAGGCGAGGCCTGATCCTGAACTAAATCCCCGACAGGAAGCTTCTTGCCCCTTTAGCCCTCCCAAGTGATCAGTCACCTCGTGTGTAAATGTGTATGCCAACGGGCCTGGTGCGCGTGCAGCTGCCTGCCCTCCTCCCCAGAGCTGGCTCGCCCCTGCCTTGTCTGAGCGCCGGTGAGATTTTGGATGGTTCCTGTTACAGGCACATTGTGCTGTGGCCCTTCCCAGACCACCGTAAGCAGAAGCCCATCTGTGCTGGGCCTGGGCCTGGGCCTGTTTGTTTCTGTGTGTCTCGAATGCCCCAGGCTGCCCACACACTCACCGCCCCGCCCACACACTCACCGCCCCGCCCACACACTCACCGCCCCGCCCCCACCCCACCCCCCCACACCGCCATGCCCAGCTCCTATGCACAACAGCAGAATTTGAGCTGCTCTCTGCCAGGGCTTTATGATGTTCAATCAGCCCTGGAAACACCCCAGGGAGAGGGTCTGACTTGTGCGAGGAGCCCACCTCAAGCTAGTCAGCAGTGCCTGGGTTCATGGGGCTGTGAGTGGCCATGTCACACAAGACCATGCTTCGCTGAGTTCAGAAAGGGGAGGCACTGTTCTTAGAAGAGGGATGGTTGCTGGTAAGAGTGTCCCGGGACTGTCCCTCACCCAGAAAGACCGACATTGGGATGCCCATGGGAACTTCTGCTGCGAGCGCAGCAGCTGGACGCTAAGCACTAGACTGGGAGCAAGTGGGCGGCTGTGTCCTGACCAGAAGCTGCCAACAGATGGGAACATTCTTGGGAAGCTACTTGCTCCGTGGTCATTTTAAAGCACTCCCTCACCCAGCCCTTTTCTCCTTCCCTCCCTTCCTGCTTTCCCCCCTCCTCTCTTCCTGCCTCACCTTTCCTCCCTCTTTCCCCTCCCATCTCCTCTCCTCTCTTCCCTGACTCCTCTCTCCTCCCTTCCCTTCTGACCTATAGATTATTTTGGAGTCACTAGTGCGAAACCTTTTTTTACAATTTTTTTATTATTTATTCAATTGTGCGTGTGTGTATGTGTGTGTATGTAAGTGTGTGTGTGTAGAACCACAGACGAATTCAGGAACCACCATGGACTGGTCTGGGATCCGAACTCAGGACCTTCCACCTGCAAGGCAGAGGCTTAACCCCTGAGCCACCTCTTCAGCCCCGCGAAACTACTTAACTACAGTAATAAGTCCTGTCTGTTGAGAATTGGTCATCTGTGGCTTAGGAGTGGGAGGAACCTTCATCTAACTTTACAAAGAAGCCAGAAGTGAGGTTGCTTGGCTGTCAGAACAGTTACAGGGACTGGGGGGTGTCATTTGTGAAGAGTTGGCATGGGTGGCGCCCCATTTGGGAGGCAGCTGACGGGGTGTCCTGAGGAAGGGCAGCAGTCTCCAGAAGAACATGAGCAGAGGAGTCGTGCGTGGAGATACATTATTTCTTCTTGCCCGCTCATCCTTCTGAAGTCCAAGGCTGGTAACTTGCCTAGATGGGAGGGTCTAGAAGGAAGTGGTGACTGGCTGTTCTCTGCTGGTTTCCTTACACACCTTGGGCCACCCCTGGCCTCAAGCTAGTGACAGTGCTGGATACTGCCATCCCGTTAGTGCCCTGTCCATGGTGGGGCTGGACACTCGAGGATCCTGGCTCCCTCCATTGCAATGCCAGTGGACAGAAAGACAGAGAGGTGCCCCTCCATCAAACCCTCCCTGTTCCTCTGCCCTGACTGTAAGAGGATCCAGGGCATGTGCCTCGAGGAGAAGGCTTGGCTGTGACTTTGGGGCCTGCTTACTGAGACTCCGTGTTCTCTTCTGGGCCTGGAAATACTGTCTGTCTCAGATGGGGAGGCGTGGTCCTCTGCTAAGCTTACTCCTGGGAACGGCCACAATGACAACTCTGTACAGACATGTTGATGTGAGTTCACCTAACAGCAGCAAACAGTAGGGCAAAGGCTAGAGCAGTCCCCGAGCACCCCAGTGGACAGACATCCTGGGAAGAGGTCGGTCTAGGATTCCTCCCATCTCACAGGAGACACAGGTGGTCATGGCTAGGGGTGCGCACTGGACCCGCACTCTCGCTGGCTCTGTCCTTCCTGCTGTGCCTCAGGAGGAAAACTCGGTCCACTGGAGCTTGCTGTCGGGGTTCTGCGGGGAAAGCACGCAGTGAAGACACAGGTGACTGTAGCCTTCAAGCGCCTGGAGTGGCGGCAGCGGGGCGGCATGAGAGCGTGCAAGGCATGGGGCGGCAGGAGTGTTAATACGATGGCTGCCTTCAGAATCAAGCCATCTCGTCCTGCTCACCGGGAGAAGCCCCTCGCTAAAGGCCTGTGTGCCTTAGTCTAGCACTCGTGGCAAGGCGTGCACACACGTGGCGATGCTCTGGAGAATCCTGGAGGCACAGGCCAAGGCTGCTGACAGGCCACCCGTCGGTGTCCTAGCGTGTTGGAGTGGCAAGAGTGGTCACATTGGGCGGCGTTCATTAACTCGCTCCTCCTGGAGAGAAGTCTCTTCTGTTGGAGGACTGGGACGACAGTCACAAAGTCACTTCTGTTCCTGACCCTACAGCCCACTCGACTCCAGGGCATTAAAAACCAGCAACCAGGATGGGGGTGCTGACCTGTGGCTAAAGCATTTGACAAGCAATAGGACCTGAGTTTGGATCTCCAGATTCCGTGTACAGATATGGGCAGATATGATAGTAGCTTGTCATTCCAGCCCTGAAAGACAGAGCCTGGGAAACTCCAGAGCAAAGCAGTAAGGTTGGAAGCACATCCAGAATGATTCCTCCACAAGCATGCACACTCAGGTGCCCACTTACACCCCCCACAAATATATACCCTGCCGCATGCAAACACACACACACACACTCAACGCTTACACCCTCAACACGCATATCCCGTAGACAGTGAGTCCCCGGTGCTCTTTGGAGACAGAGCCTGGCCGTCAGTCGTCAGCAGTCTTGTACCTTACACTGCAGCCGGAGCTGCTCCCTGCAGCGCATCTGTATGTGCTGCACTTCTGCCCCCATCTTCCCCGCTCTCCCTGCTGCTGCTGCACATACTTGCCGGGCACATCAGCTCTTCCCTCCAGGCCACCCAAGGCTCGGCTGGACCTCTGGGACGGCTTTTTAAGTAGCCCGTCAGTTTCCTTGCTTGGCCTGCAACTCTCAAGGTCTTAGGTTTGCCAGTACGGTTAGTCAAAGCATGAAGTGGGCAGCCATGGTCCTCCACTTAGTTTTAATTGCAGGTGGATGCATCTGCGTGTGTGTGTGTGTGTTTGCGCGCGCACACCTACAGAGGACAGATGTCAGTTTGTTTCCTCTTTCATGCTACGCCTTTTTCTGAGACCAGGTCTACTGCAGTGACGACCAGTGAGCCCAGGAATCCTGTCTCTGCCCCCCAGTCCTGGGCCGTGGAGCTCAGCACTGTGCTCAGCTTCATATCTGGTTCTAGGGCCCAGACTCAGGCCCCCGTGCGTGTGGGGCAGGAACTTCCATCAGCTGAGTTACTGTCCAGCTCCAGGTTTTAAATTTTGATTGGAAAGCTCAAGTAATAGGTAATCCAGTGTGCCCAGTGGGGTTAAAGCTGCGCTTCAGTCTCAGGGGCTGCTGTGTGTGTGTGTGTGGCGGGGGGGAGGGGGGGTAGCTCTCTGCACACTTCCTGGGGTGGCTTCTTCCTGCTTTGTCCCCACCGTCACCCAGTAAGCCATTTCCCCAGAAACTTTTCATTTATTTGTCTTTCTCAGCCCCGGAAAGCTTGATGCAGGCACTGGAGGACTTGGACTACCTGGCAGCGCTGGACAACGACGGGAATCTCTCTGAATTCGGAATCATCATGTCGGAGTTTCCCCTGGACCCACAGCTCTCCAAGTCTATCTTAGCATCCTGTGAATTTGACTGCGTAGATGAAATGCTAACCATCGCTGCCATGGTAACAGGTAGTCTTTGATCACTGCTGTGAATCCGTGGGATATAGATTTAAGTGAGATCCACAGCAAAGATGAGTTCATTCAACCTCTCCCAGTACTAATGAACGCGTGACAGATTGAAAGGGAAAAATTGTAAATTACAGCCTCAGTGTAAACAACCAAGATCCAGTTGATTGTCTGGCATGTGCAGGTGTGGCTTTTTTTCCCCTGTAAGAGTTGGTGCAGATGAAGACAGCAGTCACAAGCAGGGGTCTTCCCCAAAGAACTGTGTGTGGATGTTCTGTCCTGCCAGCTGCTCTTGTCCTGGCTCCCATGAGCTCACAGCTGCTCACAGTCCTGCCCGCTGCAGACCAAGAGCTGGGCTGCACCAGCTGCTCCCAGGGTGCCCCGGGGCCTCTTCCTTCCGCGGAGTGTGAGCTGGTGCTCTGCGCTGTTGGTACATTAGCATGTGCAAAAGAGGAGGGGTGAATTTGCTGAGTAACCAGCAGAGCTGCTGAGTCAGCCCTGGCCTGACCCCGCAGGTGACCCCTCCCCCACGGAGATACTGATCATGTGACCTTTTGCATTTTCCAGCTCCTAGTTGCTTTTCCCATGTGTCTCGTGGGGCCAGGGAGGCTGCTGTGACTTGTTGGAAAATGTTTCTGCACCCTGAAGGCGATCACTTCACTCTCATCAACGTTTACAAGGCCTACCAAGACACAGTTCTGAACTCTGCCAGTGAGCGTAAGTGGACAGGACTCTCCCCCTCTGCGCACGGAGTCCCCTTCTCCACTGGCCACTTGAACAGAATGGCCGACACCCCACGCATGTCCACTGCCTCTGTCCAGGGGCAGGCATTCATCCTCCCACCAGGGAGTTGGTCCCCTGGGCTTCCATCTCTGGCGCTTTGGAACTGTGACCAGCCAGCCTTCAGCACAAACCCGTGTGGGGCCCAGGGCATGGCCAGCCCGGGGGAAGGCAAGGAAGACCCCTCCAGGTACCCAGAGTGTCGGAGCTGTGTCCTGTCAGCCACTCTCTGCACACAGGACACAGCCCTGAGCCCCAGAGCCCTCTGGGGCTGTGTTGAGGGGGAGGGAGAGGCGCTGCCAGCTTAGCCAGCCTCAGCAGAGGCCGCCCAGAGGGCAGAAGCTCTGCATGTGTCTGGCGCCAGGGACTGGGCGAACTAGCAGCTCGGAGAGACAGGACAGAGCGGTGTGGGGAGGCCGGGGCTCCGAAGGCAGCCAAAGCATCTTAACTCGGGTTTCAAAAGATGGTATGAAAAATATCTGAAATGCCGTGGAAAACAAGAGCAATTTGAAAGGCAGCAGGCAATCAGCAGGGAGCAAGTGTTTCTGCATGAGAAGGAAAGGTTGGCACCAATGCCAGACAGCATGCAGGATTGGGTGGCAGTGAGTGGGCAGGACCTGGAGACCAGGGTCTGTGCACTAGTTTAGCATGTGCATTCTTGAGTCAAGATTCGTACTTAGGGGTGGCAAGGGTACTTGACACTGACGTGTGCATTTAGACTTGGCGGGTGTGGCCAGAAGGGATAGACAGCTAACTTCAGGGTGCTTACCTTCGCCACTGGCAAGATCCTGCCCTCACCAAAGATCTTTTCAAGGTAGCTTTTCTGTAGCTTGATTAAATTCACAGCAGTGTACATCCTTGCTGTTCACTGGAGACAAAAATATCTTCACATATTCTTCTGCCACAGGGCAACAGCCACAGGACAAGGGCATTTAGCACTTGGGAGCACACATCCCCGCGATGGTGTGGCCCACCTGTCCCCCTTCTGGTGGTGCCGGGGTTGGCTGAGCCCACAGCGGCCAGAGCTTCGCCTTAACTGCCTTCCCACCACTTTCTCGTGCCTTCTCCTTGGTTGAATGTGTTGGGCCCTGTGCAGACCCAGACCAGGCATTTCTAAGTGGGCGCTCGCTCTCCTCCCTCGCAGACTGTGTGGAAAAGTGGTGTCAGGAGCACTTCCTCAACTCCTCGGCGCTCAGCATGGCGGACGCTATCCGAGCCGAGCTCTTAGACATCATCAGACGCATCGAGCTTCCCTACGCAGAGCCTGCATTTGGCTCCAAGGAGAACAGCCTGAACATCAAGAAGGCGTTGCTGTCCGGTTACTTCATGCAGGTGAGCGGCTGGAGCCCCGTCGCTGGGCACCCTGGTCCCCAGATCCCACATACACAGAACAGGCATAACTGCCTCGGAGTGCACCCCAGATTCCACGTGCACAGGACACCCAGGCATCGACCTTACTAGAGGGACAGTTTCACTCACTGGCCTTAACTTTAGAGAAAGAGACATTAAGACCTGGTAACTACACCTGGTTCTCAAGGAAACAAAGGGCCAAAGGCTCTTGACATATCCCATCAGTCTTCATCTCTGATTACCACTGCGCCACTGCCCCACCGGACACTGTACACTGCACGGACGCCCAACCACAGAAGCCCGTCTCCTCCTCTGCTTGCCATGCAGGCAGCTGACGGATGCGCTCAGGCGCGGGCATGCCCTTCGCATCACCGTATGAGAAGTGCTGTGTTTACACACATGAAGCAGTTTTAATAGAGAAAAAGTTGACATTTGGCTGTGAATTTCTTCATGAATTTGTCCACATTGCAGGGTGTGACGAGAATTGTGAACTTCATTTCTGTATGTGATGCCTGCAGTACACCTGGTGACTTGTAGCTTTATTTCTCCATCATTTACTTTGTAGCTTTAGTACAACGCCCAGAAAATTGAGTTTAGCTAACATCAGGAACTCAAGGTTTGAGGCAGAACATTCACCGTATCCCTTCTCTATCTAGAGAGAGAAAGCTCGGGTATCAAGTTTTAATGAAGTGTAAAGTCCTCGGATGGTTTTCTGAGTCACACTCTTGCCTTTCGTCTTTCAGATGGCGCGGGACGTGGACGGGTCAGGGAACTACCTGATGCTCACGCACAAGCAGGTCGCGCAGCTGCACCCGCTGTCCAGCTATTCCATCGCCAGGAAGATGCCCGAGTGGGTTCTCTTCCATCAGTTCAGCATATCCGAGAACAACTACATCAGGGTCGTCTCTGCGGTCCCTCCTGAACTGTAAGTGGAGTGAGAACAAGAGCCAACTTCTAGAACAGAGGGGCCACTGCCCGGCGTAGTGAGGAACGGGGAGCAGGAAAGTTAAGGTTGACACCACGCAGGCCTGGAGGCTGCGGGCTTTGGTCACGTGGAGGGAGGGTTTGGGTTTATCCAAGATCAAGCGCAGTGCCCGTCAACTGGACTTGAAGCAAGGGCGTTCTGTGTACCTTAAAGATCTCTGTCGCTGCTAGTGGAGGCTGGAGCCTCATCTCCTGGACATTGCAGATTCTGGGCCCTTTCGAAGGCACCACCTCTGCTTGGGCAAAGGGACGGCCAAGGCAGCACCCAAGAGGGACTCAGTATCCACACAGGTGGACGTGGAATGGAAGCAGGCAGATGACACGAGGCAAGGCTACTCTGCAAAGCTCCCAGGACACGTTCTGGTCCTCCTTGCTAGCGATGGTGGGCTGCACTCACTGGACGGCCTCGCCCTAGAGGGGCCAACAGCCTAGAAGTACGTTTGGCCTAGTTGCGGAGAAACAGGAAGGTATTCTACAAAAGCTGACAGAGACACTGACAGGGAAGCTCGAGGCCTGTGTGCCACTCTGGGGCCGGGAGGACCCAGACATGGTGTCTCCGTGCCGTGCCCACCCGCTCCTAACTGCTTTGCTTTTCCACGTGAACAGGTTTATGCAGCTGGCGCCGCAGTACTATTTCAGTAACCTGCCTCCCAGTGAGAGTAAAGACATCTTACAGCAAGCCACGGCCCAGAGGGCCCCCACGGCCACCGCGAAGGACCAGGCCGTGCGTGACCAGGGCCCGGATGCTGCTGAGCAGAGGTGCAGCATTCAGTGACTGCTCACCGTCCGCCATGAGCTGCGACACGGACGGACACACGCCCCACCAACAGACAGTTCACATCGAATTTTAAAATAACAATGGTTTTTATTGAGTTCTTAAATTACTACTCCATGTTTTTCTTCTTATTGGAAGTTTTCAGTCAACTAATCATCTGACCAAAATTGAAAAAAAAAAAAGCGTTAAGTATTTTTTAAATGTGTCACAGACACATGGCGCAGAACCCTACTTTTTGTAGAGGACTTCAATCGAAATAAAGTCTTGAGTTTTTCAGTAAATCACCCCTGTGTAGTTTTCTGTACACAGACCGCGGCTGTCCAGAGAGGCCTAGACAGACAGGTGCTCCTTCAGCTTGTCCATGATCTCACCCATCTTGTCACCTGGAATGAGCATCACTGTGCGCAGGGGCTTCATGGGAACGTCGTCAAAAGACCATCGGCCTCCTAGGCGGGTGTCGCTCTCCTCTTGCACCGAGTAGCTGAACGCCAGGACTGCCTTCTACAGCCAAATAGGAGCCAGAGTCAGATGTGCACAACCCAACTTATCTCAGCAAAGGACGCTGCGCACAGCCCACGCGCAAATAGTAACGCTGAAGAAAGCAAGTCTCAGATAAAGTCCAGATGAAACACTTTAAGGAGACACTGTGACATGTCCACCAGATCTGAACTCATGTACAAGACAGGGAGTCTGTCAGTCCCAAGTCGCATGCGCACATGCCCTCACTGGACTAAGATGATCTTGTGACAGGAGTGGCTGCTGAGAACAGACTCAAATGCCGGTCTTTCCGTTCTCCTGTTAGCATAAGGCTATTTACATGCCAGACCCTTTGAAACATCCATACGCACGTCCCTGAAATGCTCTACATTTCTAAAAATCCATTTTCCTTAGAGAACAAAGCAGAGCTGAATCTACACTGTTTCAGTCATTGAGTCTTAAAAAATAGTTACCATTCAAGGCTGGAAAACTGTCCCTCAGACTAACTTCAAAAATTTTTAAATTTACTTATTTACTTATTTTCCACGTGTATGTATCAGAGGGCGCTGTGTGTCCCTGTGGAGGACCAAGGGTGACTTCGGGAATCATCCCGGATTGCTTCTACCTCCTCCTTGCTTTGCTCTGGGATTTTCCAAACTCAGGGCTGGAAGTGCAGCCCACTGCCATTTCCACCTGGCATTTTTATGTGGGACTTGGGATCCAAACCCAGGACCTTCTTGAGAGGCAGAGTCTTAACTAGCTCCTGAGCCATCTCTCCAGTAACTTCAAGAGTTTTGAAGAGAGCAGCGAGAAGGAATACTGGAGTGTTCATCACTGGCATCAATCTAGAAAAAAATGTCACCCGGTGGGGACAGCCATACCTAAGGGCAGGCGCAGCGTGACTTTCCACAGACCCCCACTCCACCCCCATAAAGTGGAATGAACAGAATCAGAACATGCCACAGTCGTGGTGGTCTTGAGCCAGACAATCCCAATGACCACCTGAAGCCCCACCATGAGCTGTGAGCCGCGGGCAGTGAGGGCAGCGAGTCACTACAGCTGGAAACCACACTGGCATGAGTCGAGAATAAGCTGGATCACGTTCAGGAAAATTCTTTGGCATCTAAACACCAGCTGGAACAGGCTGTCCTTACCTCATAGAAAAATTCTTCCTCTGCATTTGCAAACATTAAGGCCGCCTGCTTCTTGCCGTCCCGTTGCTTCTTGGAGCCAGGCTTCCCTGCTTCCACAAAGGTCTTGCTAATCAGCAGGTAGAAGCAGCACTTCCCACAGGGCTTGTTGGTTTTGTGTGCCTCTTCTAGCTCTTTCCTGCAAGGGCACACATTGTTTACCTGCTGGCTCAAACCATCCCGAGCAGTCAGCGCCGCATACGGGTCCTGGCGAGCTCTGCTCCAGCAGCCTGAAGACAGCTCGGCTGCACCTGCTGATGCCTCCGCTTTCGCTCGAGAATGACGGCCAGGCAGGGAGCAGATGAGCCAGTCACTCAACTGCTTGGTGCGAAGTTGAAAATAACTAACCTGATTTTATTTAGAACATTTGGCTGCAAAGCACACAACCTGCCTGGTGTGCGACAGCATCCCCATCACTGGGCCGGGGTTCAAACTACACATAGAAAAATCTTCAATTTATGATAATTCAATAGCAGTGAGATTTTTTTCCCTTTTGAAACTGACAAAACCTGTGCCTCTGGCTGCTCTGAATGTAAAGAATCCAGAACAATCCACCAGCTCTGACAAAGTCAGGAGAGCGCAGACAAGTTTACCCTTGGAGGGGGAAGGACCCGCTGCTAGGGTGAAGTCCAGCCCCACAGCTGAGGGAACCAGTGCTAGGAGTGTGGACACTCAGTCTGTGTTCAGCTTGTTTTAAAACCCAGGCAATATAATCCTTATTTAATTTGCAGTTCTTAAGTTAAAATATTTTCACACTGCATTAATAACGAACCTAAGAAGTGGGGGAGAGTGCCGGGGCTGCGGCTTAAGTGGCTGTAACACACCCCATGGAATTTAGGGGCGTGGTGCTTCAGTGGCCCTGCATTTTACTCACGTTACAGAAATCTACAACTGAGAAATGGGGCAAAAAGTCTAGGACATTCATCAACTTTTATACCATTTACACCTTTGCGTTCTTGTCAGTAATTCAAACGCCAGGAGCTGATCCCTAGAAACAAGCGCACACCCCGCTCAGAATCCACTCGGGGTCACCTACTGGAGCTGCTGGTGCATGGGCAGGGCGACCTGCGGGGGGACGTTGATGAAGCGCTCGCTCAGCAGGAAGCCCACCGGCCTGGCGCTGTCGTTCAGCAGCTTGTCCAGCTGCTCCACCTCGCTGCCCTCACAGTGCTTCTCGCAGAAGCTCAGCACCAGCTCTTTAATTTGCTCAGCACACGGGGTGCCCTAGAAAGCAAAGGGAGACTTGCTCGGTATCTCACAGCCTTCAAACCCTGGGCTCTTCAGTGCTGACGGCTTGAATGTTCTCTAAAGCAACTGGCCCTGCTAAGTCACCGTCTCACGCCGGTGCTAAGATGGGGTGAGCCGTGAACACGCTGCCACAGCGAGGCCACTGTCTCAAGACCGTCGGGAGCTAACTGCAAAGTTCATTTTGAAGTTGCAGATTTTAAAGCATCCCTCAAGTGAGTGATCAGCTGGCAGTTTTTCTTAGAACTCTTCAGCGAGCCAGAAAAAGGAGACAATCAAAACTCAAGCAAAGTTAAGCGCCCTCCTCCGACGTGAAAGCAGCAAAGCCAGTATTCAAGCGACACTAGCAGAGATGCTGCAGACAGTGAAGAGCTCACAGCAGCAACGTCAGAGTTCTCAAGACTGAAAAGCCAGGAGCCGGGAGGAGTAGTCAGAGCCAGACCAGGTACGAATAACTCCAACAAAACAGGGGTGCTGAAAAGGAATCCGAAAGAGCACCCGTCCTACTATTAATACAGTCAGGCGCATTAAACACAAGTGGCTTGGGCCTGAGGCATAACCCTGCTGACCCCACTCAACGAGACTCACCTTTCTTTCCGTTAAGTTTAGCAGGCTTATGAAGCCAAATACCTCGTCTTCATCCACATCATCGTCGCTGTCTTCAGAAGCACCTGTTTGCTGGTTAACAAGGAAAGAGATTGCAATGTCACATGGGGTGGCACGAGTCATGCTACTCTGGAAGAGACATAAATCCAGGAGATTAAAACCTTCTGTGGCCCTGCTGCGCATCTCCCCTGAGCCATCCAGGGTCTGCTTTGCCCAAGATCACAATGACGCCATCACCATCCGCCTCCAGCAAGCTCCCCTTGCTGAAGAGCAGGCGCCATGTCCAGGCATCAAACAGTTCCCACCCCAGCCCCACAGCCCTGCCCTCGCCCAAGCCTCTGCACCTGGGACCATCTGAGCACCCCATAAAGGCCACTGAGAGCCTGGCCACTTGCCCACCTCTAGCGTCTCTGAACTCGAACATGGACAACTTGCTCTCCTCCCACCTCCTCCCTCTGCAGCCCTAGGAAGTGCTTGCTGTGCTAGAGTCCAAACCTTCCCAGCCCCAGACTCCAGCTCTCAGAGCACGTCTGTCTGCCGAGGACACCAGTGTAAGTCTGGAGCCGCGTGGCTGACGACCACTGGGCGAGGAACAACCCCAAGGATCCAACCAGCTCCTCATTCACATCTGCCAGGTCTCCAAAGATGTGGTCAGTCACCGCTCATCCGACAGCAGGAGCCTGCTTGTCCTACCCTGCTGATAGCGGGGGCTACACAGGACTTACTTCCGTTTTTCACACTTAATGCATTTGCTAACAAAGATACCAATGACTCTAACAATCACCACCTGAATTTCAGTGGAGTGAGAGCCGCATTGGAGAACTTAAGAAAGGGAGAGGCGGCCACGGTCTTTGGAGACAGGTGGGGCCTGAAGGTGACGCAGCTAAAGGTTTTTTGTTTTTCACAAGAGGCTTAGAGAGAAGGTTCTGGCATTGACTGTTGGCACTGATGGCTCGTCTGTGCCACACACTGTGCTGGGCACTCAGCAACTCACTTCATTCACAGGCCCACCCTGCAAGACAGGTACCTGGGTTGTCCTTGTTTGCAGAGGTGGAGATGGAACTGGGTGAGGTCGCAGGGAATGACTGCAACTTCCACACGGCCCCAAAGACACAAAGACACATACAGCACATTCTCTCCTGACACAAGACTCAGACGCCGCATTCCCTGGGGGCTCTGCTCATCTTCAAGAGGGTCTGCCTACCCTCTGCGCACTACCTACCCTCAGGGGCGCTACACCGTCCCCAGACACTGCTGGGGGAAGGGGGAGTTACACACCCTCTCTGACACTGCCCATCTTTGGGAGGGCTCGATGCACCCTTCCTTGACTAGACCTTCCCAACTCCAGGAAAACCCCTGTACACAGAGCAAGCAGATTAGAGATGACAGTCCCCCCACGTTGCTTGCTCTCGGGGCCAAACAAACGCATGATGTGTTGAAGTGTCCTCGTGGAAGCTGGGAGTCTCGGGCCCTGGCCGGGAGCAGAGCCATCCTGAAGCGAGTCCCCAGCAAGCCGCTGAGCCCCCCGCTAACGTGCACAGAGCACCAGCACAGGTGAGCTGCTCCCACGGAACTCCATGCAAACTGCACATCTGCAAGCAGGTGTCTGTTCTCAGTCTGTATGCCGTGGGCTGTTACGCAGCGACCGACAGGTGACCAGAACCCCAGGAGGGGAGCAGCAGACAGGACTCCCAGAGCTCTGCACCTGACAACGGCGACAACTTCCTCCTGCAATGCTCTGATGCTGCTTCGTGATATCTACTCCTCCTCTTCCTCCTCACCCATGGCCACTTACTTTGCGTTTCTGAATACTTTTGGTGTTACCAAGGCCCCTGCCCTCCCGACTTCTTCTATGAACAGTCGTCTGCTGAAAACCGCAAGTCGCCCAAGCAGCAGCCGCTGCTCAGTATCTCCCCTGCACAGTCCCATCCCCATCCCAGCCTGCATTCCAGACTCCAGCCAGAGACCTGGGCTCTGTCCAGCCAGAGACCTGGGCGTCATCCAGAGCCGTATCTCACCACTTCCCACCGCTGCACTTAACACCACTGGCCAGCGCAGTGACATCGCTGGAGCAACGTCACTGCGGCGGCTCTTCTCTTCAGAGCAGCTGACAGGAAAGGAGCTCGAGCAGTCAGAACAAACACAACCACCCTATTTACCTTAATCACACTCCCAATGTGGCTCTGCTGAATCAAGAGATCTGTGAGCTCTGCGGTGTTCACAGGAGCCTTTAGGAAAAGCTAAAGAAGGAAGAAAAATTAAAGTCAAGGCATAATTTGCAACAAAGCTTCAAGTCCTTTATTTAAATAAAAAAATAAAATTTAATAATTCTGACCAAGATGGCCTAAAAAACAATCCAAAAGGAAAAGCAATCCCAGGAGAGTGGGACATTAGAAATCTCAGGAGCAACCGTTGTGGCAGTGAGTAGGAGAAGGCAGCAAGTGAACGGGAGCCGGAAGATGAACACGAGGCCAAGACGTGGTAACGGCACCACGGAAGGTGATGCAGTCCCAGCACCACGCTGCTCAAGCCAAGGAAACAGCAGAGGCAGCAAGACGGGCCGTGAGGCACCCGGCGGTGCCGCTGTTTCTGTGATGTAAGAGCTGTTCTGCTCCAGCTGAGACTCCGTCAGGAGGGGAGGGGGGCGGAGGCTGGCAAGCAGCCTGGGGAAGAGGAGAAAAGCTCTGTGGACCAAGCGCAGAGGGGTGCAGTGGAGCCGAGGGCCGGCAGCTGAACGCAGAAGGCAAATTCAGTACCTGCTGCAGCAACTTCTTAATTCCGTCATAGTCGTTGTGAGAGATGGAATAAGCTTCAAAGTCAATATTCACTTCCTGCAAAGAGCATGCAAAGCAGTCACTGTACCCAACATACTAGGATGACTCTGGTATTCTTTTAGGTCTGTTTTCTACTAGCCATCTGCGGACAATAGAGGGCTGGGGAAGAGACGGCGGCGTGGGAACGATTGGAACCCCAGGGCCCGGGAAGCTGAGGGGACCACAGATTGGAAACCAGCACCGACTTGAGCAAGGCCCATTTCAGAAAAAGAGCTAGGAAAATGTTACCTAAATAACTACAAATGTCTAGGCTTCAAAACAGGTAAACATACAGCCAGGTTTGTTATTCTAAGAGGAAAATGTTGGTTTCCAGAACTTAAGACGGTTTTTTTTCCCCTCAAAGCTATTGTTTCATTACATTTTGCTGCAAGGAAATAAATACCCGACCAAAGCAAGGCCTCCAAGTCACAGCTCACTGAGGCAAGAAAGTCACAGGCACAGGGAGTTGAGAGAATCTGTGTGGATTAATGCAATCCAGACGCTCCTTCACATACCCTGAGGCCAACCTTAACCCAGAATGTCCTCTCAGGTTCCCATGGGAGATCTACCTCCCAGGTGTCAGCTCAACAATAAACAATAATCATAACAGTTGCTGTAAGATTTCAGTGGCTCACTAGTCTTAATCTCACTTTAGAAAAAGAAAATAAAGCTAATAGTCCAGACAGAGATCATGCAGCCTGGGCTAGAACAACTGCAGAATCAATGGTAAGTGCCTTCACACGGAAAGAAAAGTAAAGGGCTGAGGGCCGGGTGAGAAAAGGGGAAGGATGAAGATTAACACTCAGGTCTGGGCTTTGAACAAGAGGTTATTTTGGGGACTGTATACATAAGTGGTCACGAATAGGAAGTTCACATCCTGGTTTGGACAGTCCAGCCTGAGACTGCTTAGGATCTAATCTGAAACAGTCGCTCAGTTCTAAATCAGTCGGTACCAAGCAGCAATAAAGTCTGAAGATAGAACCAGGTCTGCGAGACCAAGGCAGCAGGCCAGAGCCGCTGCAGGGCAGGGAAGGAGGTGAAGGTGGCTGCTCGCTGCTTGGCCCAGTAAAGACGTCGGGGTCCGGCGGGGACCCGAGCAGCGCCACTGAGGACGGTGGGCGTGGCACACTTGGAAAAACAATCGCCGTGGCGACTAGTGTGGGTCGCCGCGGGTGGAAACTCAGGAATAAGTGGCCACGTCGGGCTTGTGCTTCCGGACCGTGGCGACGCGGGGCCTCCCCACGCGCGCCCCTGCACGTGGAGCCACCTCCCCACGCGCGCCCTGCACGCGGAGCCTCCCCACGCGCGCCCCTGCACGCGGGGCCTCCCCACGCGCGCCCCTGCACGCGGGGCCTCCCCACGCGCGCCCCTGCACGCGGGGCCTCCCCACGCGCGCCCCTGCACGCGGAGCCTCCTCCCCACGCGCGCCCTGCACGCGGGGCCTCCCCACGCGCGCCCCTGCACGCGGAGCCTCCTCCCCACGCGCGCCCCTGCACGCGGCTTCGGCTGCCAGAAACACGTCGATTCCCCCCAAAGTAAACCAGGTCGGGCCACGTGTGGGCTCACCTCGTCCACCACCTCCTCTTCTTCCTCGTCTTCGTCGCTGTCGTCCTCGTCTTCGTCGCTGTCGCTCTCCTCCTCCCCTTCCTCCTCCTCCTCCTCGGGCTGGACCTGGGCTCCGGGCGGCCGCGGGGCCCCGTCGCCCACCGCTCGCCTTTTAGCGCGGGACGCCATGTTGCTGCCACACTGCGCCTGCGCGCGACCCTCGGCTGCCCTTCCGGACCGTCCCATGCGGACGCGGGGGGGTGAAACGCCACGAAGACCTCGCCGCGGAGCCCCGCAGCCCCGAGCCTGCCCTGCTCGGCACAGCCTCATGTCTCGAGTCGTCTCCATCGCGGTGGCTTCTTCTGGCCTCCTCCTCCTCTCCCCAGCCTCCTTCCCTCCCTCGTTCCCTCCAGGCTCCGCCCCTCGCGCGATGGTTCGGCCCATCCCGCTGCACGTCTTCCGCCGGCGCCAGGCTGAGGCTCGGAGCCGAGCGAGCCGGGACCTCGCGGCCCGGGGTCGCTCCCCTCCTCCTGGCTCAGCCGCCCACGCGGGAACCGCGAGGTCCCGCCGCCTCCCCCCCCCAGGGCGCCGAGCCTCTTAGCCCGATCGGGCCTCGCCACCCCGCGAGGTAGGTGTCGCTGCCCGCCGCACCAGCGAGGGTCCGTGGACGTCACGCGGACCCCGGGGTTTTAACACCCGCCCGGGCACGGGGAACAGTGCGTTGGCGCAGGCCAGTAGGCAGCGGAGGAACTGCGGCCCCTCTCCACCCTGCAGCTTTTGTGATGGAATGTCGGGCGTTCTGGAAGTCGCGGTAGCTTGCAAATGGCAGTTTGCGGACTACGCCCACCGGTGCTGGGTGCAGACATGGCCTTTTGGTTTTGCAGCTGGCAATCTGTCACTCCTGCCACTGCAGAGACTTGCAGGCCCGTCTCCAGCCAGGCTCTGCAGCAGCTGGAATCTTCCTTAAGACTGCCCGCCCTCTGTCGGCCTCCTCGTCTTTACGTGAAATGCTCACTTAACCTTCCCATATCGTGGTGTGAGGACCACCGCTTCGAATGCCTGGTGCTTAGTACACGGTCACTGTGCATTTATTGTCCTACCTGACAGGATTAAACAGGACACACTATAAAAGTTTAGAGTTTCGGGGCTGGAGAGGTGGCTCAGGGGTTAAGCCTCTGCCTTGCAGGGGGAAGGTCCTGAGTTCGGATCCCAGATCCCACGTATAGACGCCGGCGGAAGCGGGGGCGGCCTGCGCTTCTGGTCCTGGTAGGGCGGAGCCTGTGAATCCCGGGGCGGAGTAAACAGGAGGAGGTGGAGGCGTCCATGGTGGTTCGCGAGTTCGTCCGTGGTTCAACACACACACACACACACACACACACACACACACACGCGCGCGCGCGCGCGTGCACATGCACACATGTACACACGCACAATTGAATAAATAAATAAAATATTAAAAAAAAAAGTTGAGTTTCAAAGAAGGAAGACATGTTCAACCTGGTCTTGGTCATTTCAAACTAGGCTGGGTCGGGATGGTTTCAAGGAGAGTTCTGTCACTAAGTCCCGAGAACTTTCCGGTTGAGTCTGCCATCCAGTCCTGGTTACTGTTAAAAGCAGTGTTGTTGCTCCAGGATCATTTCTGCCTAACCTGCGGTGACCTGCAAGATCCCCTTCACTCTTTCCGGACGCCTGAAGTGTAATGTGGATCCCATCATTGATCCCTGACTTAAACCTTCCAAGGGACACACCCTCCTCACCTGACTTCCAAAGTCCAACCTGTGTGTCACATTTCAGCCATACCTAACATTGTCTCCTGGAAACCCTCTCTACCCCTTCCTGACACTCAAAAGGTCTCTTCTTACTGCGCTTTTCATTTAGACGGTGTCTGGTGTAGAATGCAAGACCTGGAATCAAATCCTAACTCAAAATGTTACCTCCCGGGAGAGAGCTCCCTGAGACTGGAGAGGAGAGGTACAAAGCTGTCGACACCCTAATTGTTACCACATCATCGTACTTGTTAGTACTTGACATTATCACACCTCAGGGTAAATACTACTGACCTGATTTCCCTGAACAAGCTTCTAGGCTCAGGAGATTTGGCATCACTGCTTGATATCTAAGTAGAAAGATGTGAAAGATTACCTCCTGGTCTTTGAAAGCATTACTTGGGTTCTGGAAGAACTTAATTCTTTAGCAGAATGCCAAGTTTTAGTTGCTACTAAATGTGCTGGATTCCTTGACCTTCTTTAAAAAATGCATACATTAGAGCTTGACCAGAGAAGCAGAACCGGGTCTATTTTAGGTTTATTACAAAGAACTCACATAACTGGGGGCGGGTAAGGCAAGGTGGAACCCACAGTAAGAACCAGCAGTGGGCAGGCCTTTGGGACACACCATACAAGCTGAAGCTGTGTCCTTGGGTAGACTCTTCCTGCTCAGGGGACACCTATCTCTGCTCTTACTCAGGCCTTTGAGATGATTGAGTCACACCCACCCAGACTGTCATAGTTATGCAGAGGTGTCAACTTGATAGCATAGAGAACTAGTGGTTGAGTTAAGCCCAGAGCAAATCTGCAGGAGATTGTTTAGCTGATGGGGAAGGTCCAGCCCGTGGTGGGTGGGATTAGGCCCTGGAATAAAATACAGAGAACTGGTTGAGAGAGTTGGTATTCTTGTGTACACTTGACCAGACATGCTGGTCTGGCAAGTAAGGATGGTCTCTACCGTTAAGTAGAGATGGTGTGGCCAGTTCCCTCGGCCCTGGTGTTGGTGAGAGCTCTCCTGCTAAGATGTACTGAGAACTGTAACCTGGACAATCATAAGAGAAAGTAAACCCCTTGTTCCCTTAAGCCATTTGATGGTGATTTATCAGCAACCCTGCAGGCTGACTACTAAACAGATTAACTGGATTTAAGTCCCTGTTCTTAAAATATTGATGCCGAGTTCATCATCTCTCCAAAACACCTTCACAGCAAATTGTAAAAAACACCTGGGAGCTGTTCATTGGCATTCCAGATGTTCCCTGGCTTCCTGAGAGCACCTTAAGTAGGAATTATTTACTTTGTTGGCTCATAGTTTCAGATCTTGACAAGGTAGAACAAGGCACATCAGCCAGGAAGTGTAGGGAGTGCTGCGGCTTCTCAGTTTCATCTTGTATTATACCTGCCCCCTCCTGTGTCCTACAGGGCGGGTCTTCATCCCTAGTAAATCTTGTCTGGAAACCCCCACAGGCACAGGAGAGGAATGCATTACTCACCTACCAGACGCGTCTCTCTTTAAAAAAAACAAAAAACTTCATTGTGTATGTGTGTCAGAGGACATTGTGTGTCCCTGTGGAGGACCAAGGGTGACCTCAGTAATCATCCTGGACAGCTTCTATCTCCTTGCTTCACTCTGGGATTTCTCAGGCTCCGCCCTAGTGAGGTGTAAGGACTCAGTGGCATAGAGCTCCCGTTAGTGTGGAAACACTACCATGACTGTTAATCCCTTGCCTCTAAGGATCCCACTACCTATGATCCATGCTAGACTTTGGAGGGGTTGTTGACTCTAAGGATCCTAGTGCCTTTGATCCATGCTAGACTTTGGGGGGTCGTTGACATGTCAGTCATTGTGCAGGTCATGCAAAGTCCGATTATAGCTGCTGCAGCCCTAACTTGTGTGGAGTATCTTGCATAACATTGGTCCTCCCCATCTTTAGGCTCTTATAATCTTGCTGCCCCCTCTTCTGCAAGGTTTCCTGAGCTTTAGGATGGGGAGAGATTTGGCTGTTCTGGTTCCAGTTGATTAATGTAGAGTCTTTGGTGTTCTGAATTATAGCTTGTTGTTGATTTCAGTTTTACTGTTCCTGCACTGCCCTTGGCTCAATCCTGATTGGTATTGAAGGTTCCCTCCTAACCAAAGATAAAAGGTTGTTTAAATAAAGATCTTACTATAAGAGGAGACTCAAAGGTAGATAGGAGTAGGACACCGCAGTGAGGGGGGCATTCAGTGTCCCATTTGCAGGATGGTGACCATCTATCTGCCAGTCCCTATACCCTCCCTGATTGGTGAGATCAAACCTCTTCAGTCACAAATGACCAGGAAGAGAAGTGAGAGTGAGCTACACCAGATATCTTGCTACTTACACACAATACTTGATGGTGACCTATTTCCTCTACTGAAGCATGGTCCCCTCTTCTCCTTTTTTTCGGGGGGGGGGGTCCTTTTCCTTCCCTCCTGTTCACAATCTCCTCAATTACAGTGAATATTACAGAGATTCATTTCTGAATATGTCACTAAGTAGGTTTGGTACTAGGCTCCACCTATTAGGGAGTACATATGGTGTCTAACTTTCTGTGTCTGGGATAATTCACTCAATATAACTTTTTCTGATTCCAGGATGAACGTTTTTAAAAATTCTTTTTTAAAATTTGTGTGCGTGTGTGTGCGCGCGCACATACACATGCCTGTGCAAGTCAGGGAATAACTTAATTTACAGGAGTTAGTTCTCTTTGGACCACGTAGGCTTTAGGGATGAGGTCAGGTTTGTCAGACCTGGCAGCAGGGGCCTCACACGCTGAGCATCTTGCCAACTCTGTGATAAACATTTCGTATCATTCTTTGTACACATTTTTTAAAATTTATTTATTCAATTGTGCATGTGTGCGCATGTGTGTATGTATGTATGTATGTGTGTGTGTGTATGTGTGTGTGTGTAGAACCATGGGCGAATTTGGGAGCCACCATGGACGCCTCCACCTCCTCCTTGTTTACTCTGCCCCGGGATTCATAAGCTCCGCCCTACCAGGACCAGAAACGCAGGCCGCCCCCGTCCCCCCCCCCCCCGCTTCCACCAGGCGTCTCTATGTGGGGTCTAGGATCCGAACTCAGGACCTTCCGCCTGCAAGGCAGAAGCTTAACCTCTGAACCTCCTCTCCAGCCCCATCTGTGTACACATTTTTTGTTGTTGCTTTGTCTTTATTCTTAGAATCGAAATTATAGGAAGGAAGGATATGAATCCGTGTTGACATCTTACCTGATAATATATTGTCTTCTGACTTTTGACAACATATATAAAGATTGGGAGATGGCAAAGTCGCTGTGGCTATTTCCTTAAGTGCTTTTAAGTATCTTAGTATATTGAAGCTTTAAAATATTTTTTATTTTGTTTACTTATTTTGAGACAGGGTCTCATGTAACATAGACTAGCCTGGAACTTCCGGTCATCCTGCCTCTATCTCTGGAGTACTGGATCTGCAGGTGAACACTACCACAACATACATCTACCACAGCATACACTGCCACAACTACACTACCACTACTACATTACCACAGCATACACTACCACAACATACACCTACCACAGCATACACTACCACAACTACATTACCACAGCATACACTACCACAACATACACCTACCACAGCATACGCTGCCACAACTACACTACCACAACTACATTACCACAGCATACACTACCACAGCTACATTACCACAGCATACACTACCACAACATACACCTACCACAGCATATGCTGCCACAACTACACTACCGCAACCTACACTACCACAGCATACACTACCACAGCATACACTACCACAGCTACATTACCACAGCATACACTACCACAACTACACTACCACAACCTACACTACCACATCATACACTACCACAACTACATTACCACAACCTACACTACCACAGCATACACTACCACAGCATACACTACCACAGCATACACTACCACAACTACATTACCACAACCTACACTACCACATCATACACTACCACAACTACATTACCACAACCTACACTACCACAGCATACACTACCACAGCATACACTACCACAACTACATTACCACAACCTACACTACCACAGCATACACTACCACAACTACATTACCACAGCACACACTACCACAGCATACACTACCACAGCATACGCTGCCACAACTACACTACTGCAACCTACACTACCACAGCACACACTACCACAGCACACACTACCACAGCATACACTACCACAGCATACACTACCACAGCACACACTACCACAACTACATTACCACAACCTACACTACCACAGCACACACTACCACAACTACATTACCACAACCTACACTACCACAGCATACACTACCACAACTACATTACCACAACCTACACTACCACAGCACACACTACCACAACTACATTACCACAACCTACACTACCACAGCATACACTACCACAACTACATTACCACAGCATACACTACCACAGCATACACTACCACAGCACACACTACCACAACTACATTACCACAGCATACACTACCACAGCTACATTACCACAGCATACACTACCACAACATACACCTACCACAGCATACGCTGCCACAACTACACTACTGCAACCTACACTACCACAGCATACACTACCACAACCTACACTATCACAGCATACACTACCACAGCATACACTACCACAGCATACACTACCACAGCATACACTACCACAGCATACACTACCACAACTACATTACCACAACCTACACTACCACATCATACACTACCACAACTACATTACCACAACCTACACTACCACAGCATACACTACCACAGCATACACTACCACAGCATACACTACCACAGCATACACTACCACAACTACATTACCACAACCTACACTACCACAGCATACACTACCACAACTACATTACCACAGCACACACTACCACAGCATACACTACCACAGCATACGCTGCCACAACTACACTACTGCAACCTACACTACCACAGCATACACTACCACATCATACACTACCACAACCTACACTACCACAGCATACACTACCAAAACTACATTACCACAGCACACACTACCACAGCATACACTACCACAGCATACGCTGCCACAACTACACTACTGCAACCTACACTACCACAGCACACACTACCACAGCACACACTACCACAGCATACACTACCACAGCATACACTACCACAGCACACACTACCACAACTACATTACCACAACCTACACTACCACAGCACACACTACCACAACTACATTACCACAACCTACACTACCACAGCATACACTACCACAGCATACACTACCAGAGCATACACTACCACAGTATACACTACCACAGCACACACTACCACAACTACATTACCACAGCATACACTACCACAGCATACACTACCACAGCACACACTACCACAACTACATTACCACAGCATACACTACCACAGCACAAACTACCACAGCACACACTACCACAGCACACACTACCACAGCATACATTACCACAGCATACACTACCACAGCATACACTACCACAGCATACACTACCACAGCACACACTACCACAGCACACACTACCACAGCATACATTACCGCAGCACACACTACCACAGCACACACTACCACAGCACACACTACCACAGCACACACTACCACAGCATACATTACCACAGCATACACTACCACAACTACATTACCACAACCTACACTACCACACACACACACTACCACACACTACAACCACATACACTTACCACACCTACACACACAGCATACACTACCACAACTACATTACCACAGCATACACTACCACAATACACTACAACGCACACACTACCACAGCATACACTACCACAGCACACACTACCACAACTACACTACCACAGCATACACTACCACAGCACACACTACCACAGCACACACTACCACAACTACATTACCACAGCATACACTACCACAGCATACACTACCACAGCATACACTACCACAGCATACACTACCACAACTACATTACCACAGCACACACTACCACAGCACACACTACCACAGCATACATTACCACAGCACACACTACCACAGCATACACTACCACAGCATACACTACCACAACTACATTACCACAACCTACACTACCACAGCACACACTACCACAACTACATTACCACAGCATACACTACCACAACATTACCACAGCATACACTACCACAGCGTACACTACCACAACCTACACTACCACAGCATACACTACCACAACTACATTACCACAACCTACACTACCACAATTACACTAACACAACCTACACTTTCACAACTAATTTTCCGTGTGCTGGGATTGAACCCAGGGCTTCGTGCACGCACAGCAAGCACCGTACAAAGGAGCCATTTCCCCCGTCCTGGAATAATTATTCATTTGCCTCCTCAAAATGAAGCTGTTCATTTCTGTGTTTGCTGCTGCTATGCCACAGAACTGCCTGACTCTCACTAATGTCTCTTTGCTGTCCCAGCAGCTATCAGCAGCTAACACGCTCTCCCCTGGCCTTATCAGTGACAGGCGTCTTCAGAAAGAACAAGCCTGTTACCGCAGAGTCCCTGGAAGGACACTTTGGGGCACACGACTGATTGCCGCCTCCAGCCGTCCCCCTCCACCGTTCCGAGGAGAAGTGTGAGATCCAATTACCCGGCTCCTTGGGCTCAGTGCCTCTCCAGCGGACTGCCGGGCACGATGAAGGTTCTCCTACTGAAAGATGCCAAGGGGGTTGACAGTGGGCAGGATCCGTATGTCCAGGTATGTGGCCTGAGTCTCCTTTCTTGACCCTAAACTGGAGCTTCCTTGCGAAGGGTGTGGAGGAGGCTGGAGTGGGGACGGAGGACCCTGAAACTCAGTGAAGCTTCACGAGCGTCGATACACATCACGTGTCCCTAGTCCAAGTAGAGGTGACCGCGACGCCTGATCTTTGCTTGTTTTCAAAATAGCACTGGCCAGTGCACAGTGACCTTCTTCCATTTGCAGGAATTAGGATCTTGTGGGCTGGAAGCCACACTGATTCCTGTTCTCTCCTTTGAGTTCCTGTCTCTTCCCAGCTTGTCGGAGAAGGTAAGGCCTCGTGTCTGAGCCCAAGCTAGGCTGCATTCAGTGGGGTCCTTGCCCTGCTGAGCCACGCGCGCGTTCACTAGTCTACATTTTATCGCTGAACATGACACAGAGGGGTGCACTTCCTGCCTGGCCGCTGGGGACTTCCCACGGGATTCCCTCCTGAGCCTCTTCCTGCTCCTCTAGGAAGTCACCCTACTTGGAGATGGGACCTGGGGAGCAGGGTCTGCAAGAGCACCCCCGTGGGCTCTCACACTCAGGCTCCCGTCACTCATGCGGTTTGGTCCACCCTGGTCAGACTCAGCAGACCGTCCAGTTTCAGATCGATGGATCTGGACTCGGTGGTTGAGCTCACAGGAGCCGCACAAGGCATGTTCGCTGCGTAGCAGAAGACAAACACACACACTCAGCTTCTCTCCCCTGATGTGTGCGTCAGTCCAGTGCCTGGCTCGGGATAAATGCCCAGCAGATCACGTCACTATCGTTATCCTGGAAGCCCAGGCTACCCGCTGGGTTTCACCTCCTGGCTAGTCCAGCTGTATTTCAGATGCTGATCAAGACTCTGCTCCTGTGTGCGCCCAGCCCTCCTGGGTAGTCGTGTGTGCGCCCAGCCCTCCTGGGTAGTCGTGTGTGCGCCCAGCCCTCCTGGGTAGTCGTGTGTGCGCCCAGCCCTCCTGGGTAGACGTGTGTGCGCCCCAGCCCTTCTGATTAGATCTCTGTGCCCCAGCCCTCCTGACTAGCCCCGGGTGTCCCCCCGCCCTCCTGACTAGCCCTGGGTGCGCCCTGTGCCGGCCCAGCTGGCCAGGCCGCCCCTGTGCTCCTCTGTAGTCACTTCATCACGGGGTTGCACGTCGTGTCTGCCTCTCCCAGCTGCACCTTTGAGACAGAAGAACTGAGACCAGACGGGCTCGGCTGTATGTCCACAAGGCCTCAAGGAGTTCAAAGCCCACAGTCGGTCCTGGAGAATTGTTGTGGGGATATTGGGATAGAAGGAGCAGTTTGGCCTTATTGGTGGGATGAATCTGGGACCCTGGGCCTAATCGTGATGTAAGATGTCCTCGTTGTTTCTGATGTGCAGCTGTCTCACCCTGAAGGTTTCGGGGGGCTCATTTTTACCAGCCCCAGGGCAGTGGAAGCCGTGAAGTTGTGTTTGGAGAAGGAGGGGAAGACTGAAGGTGAGCTTTGCCCGCTTCCCCCTCCCCCATCATTCCATCTTCTCCAAGACGCTCCATTCCAAGCCACTGCAGAGGACAGGTGCCCCTAGGAATGGAGACAGGATTGCCCCTGAGCCCCGGAGAGGACAGGGTGCCCCTAGGAACGGAGACAGGATTGCCCCTGAGCCCCGGAGAGGACAGGTGCCCCTAGGAACGGAGACAGGATTGCCCCTGAGCCCCGGAGAGGACAGGTGCCCCTAGGAACGGAGACAGGATTGCCCCTGAGCCCCGGAGAGGACAGGTGCCCCTAGGAACGGAGACAGGATTGCCCCTGAGCCCCGGAGAGGACAGGTGCCCCTAGGAACGGAGACAGGATTGCCCCTGAGCCCCGGAGAGGACAGGTGCCCCTAGGAACGGAGACAGGATTGCCCCTGAGCCCCGGAGAGGACAGGGTGCCCCTAGGAACGGAGACAGGATTGCCCCTGAGCCCTGAAGGGGCTTTCAAGTGCTCTCCTGAGCAAAGTGCCAGTTTCTGCTCTGAGCATAGGAGGAATCTCACCTTCCTCAGTGGACAAGGAAAACTTTGACAATGAAGAAATGCACTGCGTGCCCGTTGGGCCCTTAGCAACCATCCGTGACTCTCGCCTCCCTCTCCCGCTCCATCATAGCAGTCTGAAAAGGGGCTGCCCAATTCCTGGCCCTCACGCCCCGGACTGACCAACCACCAAGCTGTCGCTAATAGAGTGTGTTGTACACGAGGCCACGTGCGAAATACTGAGCATCCATTTTCTCATTTGGCCCACGTGTCCATAGAACTGCAATCCCACCTGACAGACCAAAACACAAGCTGACACTTGTTTTTCCAGAAGGTGGTGGCAGCAGGGACAGGCAGGAGTTAATGCAGGGGCTGCCTGACCCTGGGCTCATGCACCGTAGGCTGGGCTCATGCACCGTAGGCTGGGCTCGTGCACCGCGGGCCTGGGCTCGTGCACCGCGGGCCTGGGCTCGTGCACCGCGGGCCTGGGCTCGTGCACCGCGGGCCTGGGCTCGTGCACCGCGGGCCGGGCTCGTGCACTCTGGCCCTGAGTTCATGAAGCTACTCTGACTTTCATGATCTTGGCCTCTCTGCTCTTCCTTTGACTTCCCCCTGAGCAGGTCCACAGTTACTCTATTTCTCTCTAGCACATGTCGGATGTCCACTCTGTGCCCACAGTGTCCTCAGCCCACCCTTGCATGACAGATGTGAACAGCAGTTCCACTTGAGAATGAGTCCGAAGGGCAGCGTATAGAAACCCCCCCCCAGACCACAAGTCACGAGGTCTTAGCCACAGGTTGTGGTCCGTTCCTCAGAGGCTGAGTCCGAACGCCTGCCGGGCCGAGTGGGCAGTGAGGAGCATCGTCCCTGAGCAGGCAGCCGGCTCGCTTCATGGCCCAGGTGCACGTGCCTGCGGCTGAAGAGAAGGGTGGGCGCTGCTCCCAAAGGGGAGCACCGTGAGAATTCAGAGGCAGAACTGCCATCGTTTGCAGAGTGGAGACGAGGAGGGCAGTCTGTCACCCTCTCCTACGGGCCTGGAGTGCTGGGTCCTACGGCCACGTTTCCCTTGTGTGTTGGAAGTGAAGGTAATGTGCACGCAGAAACCCGAAGTGGCTGGGATCAGGGCATGGACGTGCTCAGCCTGTGCAAGGCCTGGGCTCCAGCCGTGTAAAAAGAGAGGAACGAGGGGAGAGTGGAACTTACCATATTTCACAGTTTCAGAGTCTTTCCCATATATTTTTAAATTGTTTAGTTTTGACCCTCACACTTGCGTATGATGGGAGAGATGCAGGGTGCACTTGTAAAGAGCCTCCCAGGGGAGTGGTCTTCCTCCTCACCTTCATGCT
This sequence comes from Typhlomys cinereus, assembly GCA_023101885.1. Lineage (NCBI taxonomy): Eukaryota > Metazoa > Chordata > Mammalia > Rodentia > Platacanthomyidae > Typhlomys > Typhlomys cinereus. The sequence continues at coordinate 3,399,978 of JALPQD010000195.1, forward strand.
GCTGCTCTGGCTGCCCCAGAGTGGCCGCGATCCCAGCCGGGCTCATCGCCACTCTCCCCTGCTCTGTTATGTCGGAGTCAGCGGTAAGAACGAAGGCAACATTCATTCGGGTGCTGTTGGGGTTCCCCGGAGGGGCACAAAGGGAAAATGCAGCACTGAATTTAGAGACATTTGGGCTCACACTAAATTTTAGGAGGAAGACCCAATGTGTCTGTGTCTGTCCTCTAAAACTGTTCTGGAACTCCAAGATTTTATGATATATTTATGTGCCACACTTTGTTTATTTATACATATGGCTTCAGTGAAGCCTTTCTTTGTCACAAAATGGGAGCAGTCTCCACTGAATTGTGTTTGCAAATGAAAGTGAACTTTATTATTTCTACTTTGACCTAAATGAGTCATTTCTTCTGAGATTACAGTGTGTTGACTACTTTCACATTTATATCCCAAAACATTGCTTTATTAAATGTTTGCTTTGCCTTTTTAAGTCACCATGAAGACTTACTTTAATGTCACCATGCAAATTAGTCTTCAAGTTATATTTATTTTCTAGTATACATGAAAAAATGCTTCCAATGCCAACTAAGAGACAGTTACTTCAAGAAGCTATTCTAAGCAATCTACTAAAGTGACTTCAGACACTTTGCCTGCAAAAGTCACAAGCAGCTTGGAAATGGAGCGCAGGTGGAGATGCAATCTTTACACTGGGTTGTTAACAGCCGCCTTTGCCCACGAAGGCCTGAGGCTGGACAACAGGCAGCCTGGGCAGCAAGAACGGCTCCTTGGGAATGTGCCGCTCACATGTCACACGCGGCTTTGTGTTTTGCAGTCTGGGAGACGTCTCTGAAAGACAAGTGGAACGCCAAGTCAGTGTACGTGGTTGGAAATGCGACGGCTTCTCTAGGTAAGGGGTCAAGGTGAAATGAGGAGATGCTGGAGGAGGGAGAAAGAAAGAGACAGAGACAACGCGTGGAGCAAATCTTGAGGTCAGAGGGTAACTCCAGCAGCTATTTCTCCCCTTCCACCATTGGCTCCCCTGGGCCTTTTTTTTTTTTTTTTTTAATGCTTTAATTCCGTTTGGATTTGAGGTTTGTTTGTTGGCTTTACTGACTTACACAGACCGAGCCACATAGGATCTTCCTGCTTCCGCTTACCAGCCCTAGGACTGCAGGTGCGGGCTGCCTGGGCCAGTTGCTTAAGTCAGTTCTGAAATATTTTTTGCTTACAAAATTTACAGAGAATAATTTTTAGATATGTAATGCTTTTTTTTTATAAGGATGCAATAAGACATGTTCAAATAGTGTCCTGTGGCTTTAAAACTTGGTTCACATCCAAGTATCTGATCAGTATGCATTCAAATCTGTCCACATAACTGTGTGTATCAATACAAACTTTGGCTTATGAATCTTATAGGAAGGTACTTAATGTCAGTAAGTTAATATGCTTAAGAAATGGCTAAAATGGCAAATTTTATGTATTTATACTGTTACTTTTTAAAAATCTAAATTTTCAAGTAATGTTATTTTATTGCCTAGTTTTCTTAATACTCTTTACACTTTTCAAGCAGCCTCATATTTGTTATGTTTTATTTACTTATTTATTTTAATACTTTTTTTATTATTTCCGCTCATACAAACTTAATAGGTAGACCAGTTCCCTCTCTCTCCTCCTCCTCCCCCATATTTGTTATGTTTTAAAATATAAAAGATGAAACATAAATTAACCCTAATAGCATTTTGGGTACTCTAGACAGTGTTTGGCAACGTGAGTATGCCAGCCGGTTCCGCAGCACTTCAGTTTATTCAGGTTTAACCATCAGGAAAGTTCACAGCGTGGAAACTTGAGGAGCTTCAAGCTTGCTTTCCAGAGAGCACTGGAGGGGGAGAAGGCAAGGCGGGGTCTGCCGGGCTGAGGACAGCGCCTCGGGCCTGTCTGCTGGATAACCTGGCCCTGTGCCCCGAAGTGCAGCTCCACAGAGGGGTGCCAAGGGATCCGCCGCCACACCTCCCTCCAAAGCCAGTAAAGAACTCCCTTCTATTTGCCCATGGGTCTTTTTTCCTGGACAGTAAGAGAAAAGATTCCAGTCAATTTCTGACTTCCATGCCCGGATTCAGCTATCTGATGTACATCAGATGTGTGAATTTTCCTACTTGGCTTTACACACAGAGTTGAGCCGCTGCACCCCAACATCGTTGGGCTGCTCAGAAGGAAAGGAAGAGTTGCTTAGCTGAGCACCAACCTGCAGCACCATAGAGCCCATCTGGTAACAGCACAGGTACAGCCTGGGCTTGCGTGCTGCGGAAGGGAAGACTCGCACCCAGGATCACATGCAGCAGGATGGAGCATTATGCTCCTCCCTACACTTACAATTTGGAATGTACCAGCTGCTTAATTCTGGAATTTTCCATTTAGCATTCTCAGACCACGGGGGACCCTGGGTAGCTGAAAGTGAGGAAAGTGAAACCACAAACTGGGGAGGGGGAGGGGGGCGTGGCGCTGCGTTAGCCAGCCTCGCGGCTTGTTCCTGGAGGTTTACGTTCTGTGGCCCCTTAGCCTTTCCAGTGTCGGGGGACGGAGGCCCAGCCTGGCTGAGCCCTGCCGTGCAAGAAGCACACCGGTCCTGAGCAGTTTACACGTGCCACTTCCTCCCCGGCTTAGTGCCACTTTTAGTGATCAATAGGTTAAAAGTTGAAGTGTCCACATTGGTGTCCTGTTAACACAGGAACCAGTCCTGTGGCTCCTAAACGGAACAGCCACAGCCCCTTTCTCCCTCGGGAAGTCTCCTGCCTGTTGCAGCCAGTGGAGGGGGTTCCCTGGCGCCCTCTGCGGAGAGGCCACATTCACTGTCTGCAGAAGAGCGAGGAGCCTGGTCTGTCTGCCCACCGCGCATGACCAGGAGCCGTGCCAGCGGGGCCAAATCAGCACAGCCCACGCTAGCGGTGTCTGCAGTGCGGTGGCAGCTCACCGTGACATCTCCGTCCAGCCTGGCCATGTCCACCCCGACCCTTCTGATGGGGTCTGACCTTGTCCCCCTGACAAAATGAGGACCCATCGGAAGAGACTTCTGCAAAGCGCGGTCCCCAGTGCTCACGCTGTCCTGGCCGACGAGCAGCAGCGAGCGGCTGACCAGAGCCCGGCAGACCGCTGAGCCGGCGCTTTCAGCTCTCGCAGATAAGCTGGTGGGCTTCAGAGAAGTTAGTTAGGCAAAGCCCTTGCGAAGGGCCAGGGGGCACTCGCTGCCCAGTGGAGGGCTGCGATCTTCCTGCCCTAGCTTCCAGAGACGTCTCTGTGATTTGGAAAGCAATGTCTATGGATTTGAACTCTTAAAATAACCCCAGAGCCAAAGGACTCGAATAGCCGTTGGAAGAAATGCATTTCTTCCTGTCTTGCAGTGAGCGAGCTCGGCCTGGACGCAGAAGGAGAACAGAGCGGGAACGCGGAGAGGCTCGCCGAGTACATTTGCTCCCGTGAGTAGACCAGGCCAGCGGAGCACGTCGTGCCAGCGTTGAGTCCCTGCCTCTCCCAAAACATGCCGCAGGCAAAGAGCCGACTCCCCCACGCTCTTGGGCCTCATGACCGGGGTGGGCATGCTCACACTTGGGTGGGGTTTGCTTCAAGCCAAGCAAAGGCCCTCAGGCTTCCATAGAGCAGCTGAGGTTTTTAACTGAGGGTAGAGGCTGCACGTGCACCTGCAGGTCAGTCCCTCCTCTGCCTGGCATCCCTGTCCTCTCCTCTGCGTCTCACCCGTCTCGCCCACATGGTCCTCACGCCATGTCACACAGCCACACCATGTCACATCCTCTTGCTGCGCGTTCTGGAAGAGGAAGTCAGGGCCTCGCTGCTCCAGACAGGTGGCAAACGTCACGTGGCTTAGAGCCAGCTGTGCTAGGCCTTGCCAGCCCTGCGTCAGAACTAGCAGAGCGGACAGCGGTGGGCGCCAGTGATGGACACGCTAGCTGTGTCTGCAGTGCAAGCCAGTGATGGGCAGCTGTGGGCGCCAGTGATGGACACACTAGCTGTGTCTGCAGTGCAAGCCAGTGATGGGCAGCTGTGGGCGCCAGTGATGGGCAGCTGTGGGCGCCAGTGATGGACAGCTGTGGAGTCAGTGATGGGCAGCTGTGGGAGCCAGTGATGGACAGCTGTGGAGTCAGTGACGGACAGCTGTGGGAGCCAGTGACGGACAGCTGTGGAGTCAGTGACGGGCAGCTGTGGAGTCAGTGACGGGCAGCTGTGGAGTCAGTGACGGGCAGCTGTGGGAGCCAGTGACGGGCAGCTGTGGGCGCCAGTGACGGGCAGCTGTGGGCGCCAGTGACGGGCAGCTGTGGGCGCCAGTGACGGACAGCTGTGGGCGCCAGTGACGGGCAGCTGTGGAGTCAGTGACGGGCAGCTGTGGAGTCAGTGACGGGCAGCTGTGGGAGCCAGTGATGGGCAGCTGTGGAGTCAGTGATGGGCAGCTGTGGAGTCAGTGATGGGCAGCTGTGGGCACCAGTGATGGACAGCTGTGGAGTCAGTGATGGACAGCTGTGGGAGCCAGTGATGGACAGCTGTGGAGTCAGTGATGGACAGCTGTGGGCGCCAGTGATGGGCAGCTGTGGGAGCCAGTGATGGGCAGCTGTGGAGTCAGTGATGGGCAGCTGTGGGAGCCAGTGATGGGTAGCTGTGGAGTCAGTGATGGACAGCTGTGGAGTCAGTGATGGACAGCTGTGGAGTCAGTGATGGGCAGCTGTGGGCGCCAGTGATGGACAGCTGTGGAGCCAGTGATGGGCAGCTGTGGGAGCCAGTGATGGACAGCTGTGGAGCCAGTGATGGGCAGCTGTGGAGTCAGTGATGGGCAGCTGTGGAGTCAGTGATGGGCAGCTGTGGAGTCAGTGACGGGCAGCTGTGGGAGCCAGTGACGGGCAGCTGTGGAGTCAGTGACGGACAGCTGTGGAGTCAGTGACGGGCAGCTGTGGGAGCCAGTGACGGGCAGCTGTGGAGTCAGTGATGGACAGCTGTGGGAGCCAGTGATGGGCAGCTGTGGAGTCAGTGATGGACAGCTGTGGAGTCAGTGATGGGCAGCTGTGGGAGCCAGTGATGGGCAGCTGTGGGCGCCAGTGATGGACAGCTGTGGGAGTCAGTGATGGACAGCTGTGGGCGCCAGTGATGGGCAGCTGTGGGCGCCAGTGATGGACGACTGTGGAGTCAGTGATGGGCGGCTGTGGGAGCCAGTGATGGGCGGCTGTGGGAGCCAGTGATGGACAGCTGTGGGAGAGGACCGGGACTCCATACACAGGCCCTGGGCGTGGCTCCGGCTGGTGGGATGTGCCGACTCTTTCTACAATGGCTTGAGTGTCTGCTGGATGGGAAGGTCGAGACCGCTGGGCGCTGAGCGCTGAGGCTTTCTCTAAGGTGGTTCGAGGCATCTTTTCCTCTCGCCACCTTCAGCAGGTCTCCCATGACATCTAAGGCTGTTGTGGGAACGCTAGCAGACAAGAAAGAACATCAGACTTCAAGAGTGAAGTTTATCCATCTGGCCAGGACTAGGGGACTTTGGTCTAAAAAAACCCAAGTGCCCATTTCAGGTTAGCTTAAGTCTTAGAGTGTGTGTGTGTGTGTGTGTGTGTGTGTGTGTGTGTGTGTGTACATCAGAGGGCACTGGTGTCCCTGTGGAGGACCAAGGGTGACTTTGGGTGTCATCCTGGATTGCTTCTTCCTCCTTCTTGCTTCATCTGGGATTTCCCAGGCTCCACTCACCAGGGCCAGAAGTACAGGCCACTACCTTTTTCTGCCTGGTGTTTTTAGGTGGGTTCTGGGATCTAAACTTAGGATCTTCTGCTTTCGAGGCAGAGGCTTAACCCTTGAGCCATTTCTCCAGCCCAGGTGTTAGGTTTTATACTTTTTAGTCACAATGTGGTTAACAGAGCATTTCAGCAATACTGATCCATTGCAGATTTACAGAGACTCATCGGTTAAAGTGTGTTGGTTACAGACAAACAGGTCAGGAAGTCTGCAGTGCAGCAGGTCATTACAGAAGCGGATGAGCCGAGCTGCTGCAGAGTCCAATCAGGCTCCGCCTGGCCCTCCTGGGGGCTGCAGGAGGAGATAAGCAGGTCAGGGCTTTTCTTGGCTTCTCACGGAGGAGGAGTTGTCGTGGCCTTGCAGGCTACCAAGGGACCGGCCCTGCTGCTTCCTAAAGCCCGCGGAGGAGCTTGGGGCGCATGAGCTTGCTGGAGGCAGTGGTCAGGACCAGCTTCTTAAGGTGGTGCTGCCTTTTGTATATTGTACTTGTTTATTGAGTGATCTATTTATTTAGAGAGTGTGTGTGTATCAGAGGGCACTGTATGTCCCTGTGAAGGCGCAAGGATGACTTTGGAAATCATCCTGGATTGTTTCTACCTCCTTGCTTGGCTCTGGGATTTTCCAGGCTCCTTCCACCAGGGCCAGAAATGCGGCTTCCCCCCCCCCCCAAAACCTGGCATTTTTTATGTGGGACCTGGGATCTGAACCTTCTGCTTGCAAGACAGTCTTAACCCCTGAGCCATTTCTTCAGCACCCTGGTGCTACCTTTTGCAAGCCACAAACTTATCCTGAGATCCTCTGGGTTTCTAGAGCTTGTCCTAGAAAAGCTATGTCCTGCACTATGGGCTAGGGCTCCCTGGCGCACAGCAGGTCCCGGCGCACAGTAGGCCTTGGCGTACAGCAGGCCCTGACACGCAGTAGGCCCTGACACAGCAGCCTGCTGGAGCGTTCGGAAGCAGACAGGAACAGCAGAGGCTCCACTGGATCAGCCCCGGGATTCAATAGCACGTCCTCAATCCCTGCCCCTACTGACAGGCCTAGCCATCTGCTCCTCTAGAGGTCAGGCGTAGGGCTGAGAATGCCAGCCCTCTGCCCATGGGGCCCCTCCCACTACCATCCTCCACCCTGAAGCCAGAATCACCAGAAACCACCCAATAAGCATCAGTTCCCATAAAGCTCTGAAGTGCCTATTATGGATAGGAAAAGGTATCTCGTAGTGTCACTCGAGAAACCCCGAAGGTTCAGAAGCTGTGTGCCAGAGCAGGGCCTGTTCTACCACACCAGCATGGCAAGGGCTCCAAAAGGTCACGCTGACTTTTCTTTGTAGGACACTTTTTAAAAGCTGAACATTTACTCTGGTATGTGTAGGAAGCAGGCTGATTCTAGTTGGTGTTTACTTCTTTACTGTGAAGCAGGCATTGCCGTCAGCACCCGCAGCTGTAACCCACTTAATGTGATTCTCTGCATAGACGAGGCTGCTCCCTTCCTGAACCGCTCCTCTGGTGGAAGTAATCACGTGGTACAGGTAGAAGACAGAGCCTTTAAAAGCAGGCGGAGAGAAGCCAAGGCCGCTGTGCGGCCATCTTGCGCAGGCCTTCTGGGTTCGTAGAGTCCTGTGACTTCCCAGGCCTTCCGGGCTCCTCTGGGCCTTGGTTCTGACCATCTAGTGCTCGCCGACTGCACCGCCCAACCCTGACATAGACTACAGGGTGCTGGGACCTGTCGTAGGTGCGTGTCCTCCAGCGAGGCGTGGTCTTCATCCTCATCCTCACTGCCTGCGGTGTCTGTGCCTCAAGTCGCCTCCTCATTGGTGGCAGTCCACAGGGTCAGCCTGTGAGAGCAGCTGAGAGCAGGGTCTTTGGCTGCCACAACTCACTATTGTGTCTGCCTCACCCCTTGTCTCGGTGGTCTTGGGTTGAAAACCAGGCAGCTTTATGCTTGGGCTGAAGATGATCCACACATATAAGCTCATCGCGAAAAGAAAGGGTGCTGGGTTATTGTGTTTGTTTCATTTTGAGACCAAGTCTCGCTCGTTCCGTAGCCCAAACTGGACTTGAGGCCAAGCTGACAGCTCGTGGGGACCCTCCTGTCCGTTTCCAGACTGTAGCTTTGGAGCTACAACATCCAGCTGCTGCGGGCTGCTTGCAGCGTTGGTGAGGAAAGGGAGTTCAGCAGGTCTCCCTTCTGGCTCGGGATTCCATGGTGGCACACGCAGTGTTTCTTGTCTGAGCTGAGTGCATGTGCAAGCGCTGAGTGTCTGCAGCAGGTCTGGGGTCCTACATGGGAAGGCTCAGAAGGTGACAGAGACAAGGCCCCGCCCTCAGGAGCCCCGCGTGCCCTCGCGCTGGAGCCCCTCTCTTGCTGCTGGCTCCCTAGCTACCCCAGGAGAACGTGTCCTCTAGCTCCTGGTGGGATGAGAACACAGCACCGGAACTGGCCTTGAGAACGTGCCACCGGGGTTGGCATCTGTAGCGCTTGAACACTTCATCAGGGAAAGAGCGGCCGGCCTGCCATCTGCAGTGAACAGTCTCCCAGCCCCGTTTCTTTAAAGAAAACATCCTCCAGCATGTAATCTTCACGTGGGCTTCAGAGTGGCCAGCGGCTGTCCTGTTGCCTGGTTACTGCTTCAAGCAGCTGGCGCTGAATGGGGAGAACGCGCTCCATCCCCCGGACTGCAGCCACCAAAGATGCATTCAGAGGGGCCCCTGGAGGGAGGAAGTGCACAGCTTGCTCGTGTCCAAGACCCATTCACATCTCTCTCATCTGACAGCAGATGGGCAAGAGGTGGTTCTAAAAAAGTGTTCTGTTCCTGCAGTGGGGGAGGTTCTGGCATTGTTTGGGTATTTGTTACAAATCACTGTTCAGCACATGCTGGCATGCTGCTGCACAGAGCCCAGGGCTGCATACTGCGCTTGCTAGCAATGAGGAGTCTCTGCAAATCTCTGATCTTTTGAGCAGAAGGGTGCGGGTTTTGACAAAGGCGGCAACCAGACACGCGCAGCATCTAAAGCTCCTGTATCCCCCCGAGGGCGGCCTGGCTGTCACCCTGTCGTCTGAGCTTCAGCCTCACAATCTAATTTTAATATTTGGTATATTAAAGAGCAAATGGGGGGTAGGCTTTTGTAGGTTATCCCTTGCTGCCTGGAACAGAAGGGCCCTAATTCCTTTCCTGTAGCCCCTGAATCTGCCAGGCTCAATGGGGGCTTCCAAGTGCGCGTTCTCTTATCATCTCTGTGTGGTTTGCTCTGTTGGGCCGTGTGCTTGTCTCGGTGCTTCTAAATCCTCACTGCATGAAAGACTTAGTGCCATCCTAGTCAGAATGCTCGCCCTCTCGGGTAAAGTTAAAACAAGATAAAGAATTCTCCCAGCCAGGGACATGCGCGCATAGCCACCAGCTAGCGGAGCGTAATGAATTTTGTGTAAGGTGGGACGCTTGACGCCGAGGGAAGAGACACCGCCATCTTCCTGGAGAGCCGTGGTGGGCATCCTCTGGGCTCCTCGCCGGGCTGCTGGCGTGGCTGGGAGACAAGTGCGCAGCTTGTTCCTGCTGGAGCAGCGGCCGTGGCTGGGGGCCTGTCCCTGCGGCGCCCTGGCTCGGGCGCAGCTCCTGCCTGGCGCCATCAGCCTGACCCTTACCTCTCTGGCTTAGCGACAGGTGGGAAGCCTGCATCCCCCTAGCCGTAAGCCAGGGAGCCTTGCTGGAGAACTGAAGCGGCCAGTGGAACAGCATCTGGGGGTCAATCTTCCAGACACTTCCCCTCGAATTTCTCTTGGATCCTTAGCGATCCTCAGGGTCAGTACAGGCCAGTAGTTGTCTTTGCCCTTTCGTTGTGCAGGAAGCAGAGATGAGTCTAGAGCCCATCCTCTGGGGGCGGCCCTCCCTGTCCCTGATCACAGTGTCACCCCGAGCTTTGATAAGACTGGGTTACATATTCACAGGAGGGTCTTCACCGCTGCCCCTTCTCTTTCCCTGTGGAACCATCAAAGGAGACATCCTGCCCCAAGTGCTGAAGGACAGAGGTGAGCGGCCCCTCCCCCTCCCCCTGGCCAGAGGGCACATCCAGACTGAGATGTAATTGGGGTCCTCCATGTTCAGCCTCTCCTGAGGGTGGTCTGGACCTCCCTTCCTGGTTCCCTGTGTGGGATTCATGCAGGGGCCACAGACCATGTGGACGTGCTCACACAAACATGAAACCTGAAGGCATCGTGGGTAACATCAAAGCTGTGGTTTCTGGGCCTTTCTCGAATCAACTTCCTCCTCTGTGGGGGCCACCTCACAATGTTCCACAAGGTCGGGGGCTGGCTGGGGCCCTTGCCCTGGGTTGGAGCTGGCTCTGGAAGTGTTGTGCTGTACTGAGGGTCTCCAGCGCTGTGCATAGAGCGCAGAGGCTTTACCCAGTTTCCATGCAGTGAAGTCTGTCTTCGGTTATGACTGTGCCCAGGGATTCCCATGGAAAGCATGAATGTCTACCAGACAGTCCCACACCCTGGAATCCAAGAAAACCTGGAGAGCTACTATTCCAAGCAGGTACATAGGGGTCCAGGGAGCGCCCTGGTGGGTCCAGGGGTGAGCGTGGGTTGGGGACATGGTCTTACAGGCATGGGTTCTGCATGGGGTCCCAATGTCCCCAGTCACATGACTGAGCACGTTTGTGAAGCAGGAGCAGCCACCCAGTTTCGCTGTGAGGATCATAGGAGATGACTGTGTACCGGGAGGTGGAAGGTGTCACATGTACACCGGCCGCCGTGGGGAGAGGGGCACCTGGAGTGTGGGGGGTTCTGGCAGGGGTGTGCCATGGATTCCACTCACCATTTCTGCTCAGAAGCCACTTTCCCTTGGCTTCTGAGTGCCTTACCTGTCCCAGGGACCCTATTAGGGTCCCCCAAATAGGAGAGGCAGACCGGGGATAGGAGCCAGCTGTGCCATCCGACCTCTGCGGCTCCACTGTCTACTTTGGTCAGACACAGACCGGGGCCAGCAGAGTTTTCAAGGGCAGCATGAGTCTTCTCCAGCCACAGTCTGCTTTGTAAACGCATCTTCCCAGATTGCTGGGCAGCAAGAGAATCTCACAGACACACCTGCTGCAAACCTGCAGGGCAGCAAGGGCCGAAGCCTCAGCTCGTGTGGCCAGGGCCAGCTCTCCTCCTCCTCCTCCTCCCTGCAGGACTAGCTCTCCTCCTCCTCCTCCTCCTCCTCCCTGCAGGGCCAGCTCTCCTCCTCCTCCTCCTCCTCCCTGCAGGGCCAGCTCTCTCCTCCTCCTCCTCCTCCTCCCTGCAGGGCCAGCTCTCCTCCTCCTCCTCCCTGCAGGACTAGTTCTCCTCCTCCTCCTCCTCCCTGCAGGACTAGTTCTCCTCCTCCTCCCTGCAGGACTAGCTCTCCTCCTCCTCCCTGCAGGACTAGTTCTCCTCCTCCTCCTCCTCCCTGCAGGACTAGCTCTCCTCCCCTCCTCCTCCTCCTCCCTGCAGGACTAGCTCTCCTCCTCCTCCTCCTCCTCCTCCCTCCCTGCAGGACTAGCTCTCGCTCCTCTCCTCCTCCCCTCTGCAGACTAGCTCCCTCCTCCTCCTCCTCCTCCCTGCAGGACTAGCTCTCCTCCTCCTCCTCCTCCTCCTCCCTGCAGGACTAGCTCTCCTCCTCCTCCTCCTCCTCCTCCTCCCTGCAGGACTAGCTCTCCTCTCCTCCTCCTCCTCCTCCCTGCAGGGCCAGCTCTCCTCCTCCTCCTCCCCTCCTCCCGCAGACTACTCTCCTCCGCCTCCTCCCTGCAGAACCTAGCTCTCCCTCCTCCTCCTCCTCCTCCCTGCAGGACTAGCCTCCTCCTCCTCCTCCTCCCTGCAGGACTAGCTCTCCTCCTCCTCCTCCTCCCTGCAGGGCCAGCTCTCCTCCTCTCCTCCTCCTCCTCCCCTGCAGGACTAGGCTCCTCCTCCTCCGCCCCGCCTCCCTGCAGGCTAGCTATCCATCCTCCGCCTCCTCCCTCCCCCCCCTCCCTGCAGACTAGCTCTCCTCCTCCTCCCTGCGACTAGCTCTCCTCCGCCTCCCGGCAGGACTAGCTTCCTCCTCCTCCTCCTCCTCCCTGCAGGACTTCTCTTCCTTCCTCCTCCGCCTCCCTGCAGGACTACTCTCCGCCCTCCCCTCCTCTCCTCCCTTCCGGACTAGCTCTCCTCCTCCTCCTCCTCCCTGCAGGACTAGCTCTCCTCCTCCTTTTCTTCCCTGCAGGGCGTCCCAGCCAGCATTGCCTTTTTCAGCCCCTCTGGCCTTAAGTACAGCCTTGAGTACATTCGGGAGTTGTCCAGGGACCGCTTTGATCAAATTAAGGTAAGGTATCCTGTGCGCACTGCTGTCTCCTGCAGTGTGCATGTTTGGTCAACACTCCACCAGGTGGCTCTGCAGAACGACAGGCCGCTGCGTCCTCACTGGTGCTGCACAAGGTCCTGATCTCCTCTGAATCTCTCCCTTCATCTAACTGGAAGGTCGATCTCTCTTTTTGTCCTTCATAGCCATGGCTGGCTTTTCTGTGTTATATTAGCCTCGGGGCTGGATGAGACCCCCAAGTCCTGCGGGGCGTGACTGGTACTGGCCTCTCTCCTTCCTTCATCCTGCTAAGCATTTCCAGATAGTTATCCGTTCCAGAACATTTCTCTGTTCCATGCGTTTGATTGAAGGGTTTATGCTCACAGTTATCAGGTGCTGTGTTGGTCACGGGTCTAAGTCACCACAGCCCTGGGGCATCTGCAGCAAAGTCTCTTAAACCAGCTTCACTGGGACTGAGGGGGTCGCGGGGTGTTTGACCACACCCCAGGGCTCAATGCCCCAGGCAAGATCAAGGTATCTCACAGGCACATTCACCTGGGAATCTAAACTGCTTTTCCAGTTTTGTAAATTGTTATTTTTGTATGCATGTGTATGTGTGCAATGAGGGCGCCGTATGTGCCTGTGGAGGCCCAAGGTGATTTCAGGGGTTCCATCTCCTTTTCTTTTGCTCTGGAGTTCCCCAGGCTCCACCTTCCAGAACCATTTCCACCCGCGTTTCTAGGTAGGATCTAAGATCCTAACTCAGGTCCCTTTCTTTGCTGGCGAGGCAGAGCCTTCAGCCTTGAGCCATCTCTCCAGCTCCTGCTTGTCCAGTTTTAACATGATGGTGGGGCCTGCTCCAACCAGCCAGCTGTCTGCCTTTGGAACCAAGGAGATGGGCTGCAGGCTTGAGCCACGGTGATAGTCACGGCGGGCCCTGCAGCTGCCAGGCAGTGTGGTTAGAGACAGCCCTTGCGGTCAGTTCGTGGTCGTCTCGACCACGCTGCATGGGCTGTCCAGCCGAGGCGGCCGTCAGTACGGAGCACTCCAACAACCCAGTCACCTGCCGAGTTCCTGCGAGGCCCGTGCGTGAGCGCTGGGGACAGGAAGCAGCGCCTGAACCCCACAGTGCAGAGATGAGCTGCAGGTGCTGAGCATGGGTACTGAGAGGGCACGCCCACGGGGGCACCTAGGGAGGGCACGCCCACGGGGGCACAGAGAGGGCACGCCCACGGGGGCACTTAGAGAGGGCATGCCCACGGGGGCACCTAGGGAGGGCACGCCCACGGGGGCACCTAGGGAGGGCACGCCCACGGGGGCAGGGAGGGCACGCCCACGGGGGCACAGAGAGAGCATGCCCACGGGGGCACCTAGAGAGGGCACGCCCACGGGGGCACCTAGAGAGGGCACGCCCACGGGGGCACCTAGAGAGGGCACGCCCACGGGGGCACCTAGGGAGGGCACGCCCACGGGGGCACCTAGGGAGGGCACGCCCACGGGGGCACCTAGGGAGGGCACGCCCATGGGGGCACCTAGGGAGGGCACCCCGGGGCACTTAGGGAGGGCACGCCCACGGGGGCACTTAGGGAGGGCACGCCCACGGGGGCACAGAGAGGGCACGCCCACGGGGGCACCTAGGGAGGGCACGCCCACGGGGGCACCTAGGGAGGGCACGCCCACGGGGGCACCTAGAGAGGGCACGCCCACGGGGGCACCTAGGGAGGGCACGCCCACGGGGGCACCTAGGAGGGCACGCCCACGGGGCACCTAGGGAGGGCACGCCCACGGGGGCACTTAGGGAGGGCACGCCCACGGGGGCACTTAGAGAGGGCACGCCCACGGGGGCACCTAGGGAGGGCACGCCCACGGGGGCACCTAGGGAGGGCACGCCCACGGGGGCACCTAGGGAGGGCACGCCCACGGGGGGCACGCCCACGGGGCACCTAGGGAGGGCACGCCCACGGGGGGCACGCCCACGGGTCACCTAGGGAGGGCACGCCCACGGGGGCACTTAGGGAGGGCACGCCCACGGGGGGCACGCCCACGGGGGCACCTAGGGAGGGCACGCCCACGGGGGGCACGCCCACGGGGGCACTTAGAGAGGGCACGCCCACGGGGGCACTTAGAGAGGGCACGCCCACGGGGGCACTTAGAGAGGGCACGCCTACGGGGACACAGAGAGGGCACGCCCACGGGGGCACTTAGGGAGGGCACGTCCACGCTGGCTGCTGCGGGCGGGCCTAGAGACCCAGCCCTCCTGAGTCTGTCCAGCGGTGGCGGCGTAGCCCCGCAGACAGTCCCGAGGGTAGTGCAGCTGCTCAGCGCACCACACACAGGGGCTTTGGGGCTGCTGGGGCCTTGGGCTCTGCCACTGTCCACACCCTTCTCCCATTTGTAAGCCAGAAACTTGTCACTTTTATGACAGTCCTGATTCTAGATACAGGTCAGATTATGTCAGATTATGATTTATAGACATTTCTCCTATTTTGTAGGTTGTCTTCACTTTTTTGATGATATAGTCTAAAAATGTGTGTGTGTGTGTGTGTACACATCACAGCACACACGTGGAGGTCAGAGGACAACCTTTGAGAGCTCCAGGCATCTTCACTTATATGGCGAACGTCTCCCTCGCTAGACGTCTTGCCGTCTGTGATGCAACACAAGTTTGTTATGATTTTTGACCAGTTTAGGTAGTTTTTCTTTCCTTACTTGTGCTTTGGGCATAGTAGCTAAGAAACCACAGACAACCAGTGTTGAAGGGTTTCAGTGGCCTGGTGCAGGCCACATGGAGGTTTCTGATCTGTTTTGAGTTAAATTTTGTGTCTGGTGTGAGGTAAGGATCCAGTTTGTTACGGTGGTTGGCTTGTTTCTGCTTTTCCTCGGGATGCCTGGGCGGTAGGCACTGTGGACAGCACCCTTCCTCTTCTAGTTCTGACGCCGAGGCGGAGCACAGGCTCCACCTCCAAGGCGACACAGACAGCTCTGGCATCACCCCACCCAGCCTCCCAGCTCCTGGCGGGAGGGCCGAAGGGAAAAGCCCACCAGGGCGGCTACGATCCCAGTGCTGGGGCAGAGGAGAGGGAAGCTCTCTCTGCGGCAACTGAAGGGTTTCTCTTTTAACTCCCACACCTCCCCGGCAGGTAAGGCTGACCATAGATGGAAACAGCATTTGTATGAACTGGTAGAGGCAAATTTGGGACAAAAACGTGTAATTCAAAGAAAGGCCCTGGATGTGGCCACGAACGCCGTGTCAGGAAGAGATACCGCAGAAGTTCTTGCCACAGAAGGTGAATCTGGACTAAGAGTGACAGTGTGGGCAGCAGCCGCTGGGCACACCCATGCCTGGGCCAGCCAGCTGGCTGCCCATCACCCTGTCTAGTCCTCCCAGCAGCCTAGTGGAGAGCCTGGGGTACAGACAACAAGGGGGTGCTCAGGCATCTGTCCTGGGTTTCTGGGATATGCTCCCCAGCTCCTGACTGCTCTGTGCTCTGGACAGCTAGCTCTGCCCCGGCTCACCAGACTCCAGCAACTCGCACCCAGAACCCCAGGAAGAGAGACGGAACTATCTGTGGCTGGAGCTCTGACAGGCCAGATGCCTGTCCTGGGCCTTTGGTGCCTGCCTACACCTGCATCCTGGGGAGACAGCCCCACACAAGCCCCTACTGGGCGCTGGGGAGACAGCCCCGCACAAGCCCCTACTGGGCGCTGGGGAGACAGCCCCGCACAAGCCCCTACTGGGCTCTGAAACTCTCTTTTTTCTTTACAGTTTGTGGCCATCGGCCCCACGACAACGCGCGCTCTGGCGGCCAAGGGCCTGCCTGTGAGCTGCACGGCACAGAGCCCCACACCTCAGGCCCTGGCCGCCGGCATCAGAAAGGCCCTGCAGCTGGGCAGCTGCTGCTGAGTGCCAGCGGCTGCCAGCTCCATCCCCATGGGAGCAGAGGCCAGGCTGGGGCTGCTTCCTCCTCACAGGGGGCGCTGCTGCTGGCGCCCACACTCAGACCTGCTCTTAGGAAGCTGCTACTGTCAGACTCCAACCTGAAGCTGCGGCACTGGTACCCGGGTGACCCACTGGTGCCACTGCCTCTGTGAAGTCCACCTGGAGCTGGGCGCAGGGCTCTCTGGCTCCCAGGCCCTGCGAGCGCTTCCTGTGCCCAGCAGAAGATCAATAAACTCACTGCTGGCTTGGGCTCCCGACCCGTCGTTATTCCCTGTGGTTCTCAGTGGAAAGCTGCGCTCAGAGGAAGCACACGCCTCGGCCACCGCAGACGCAGTGTGAATGATCAGCGTGCACTGGTGTAAGGCAGGCTATTCATTCTACAAAGTGACCACGCACCGGGCGGGCTTGGCAACACAGCCCTGCAATGCCTGCACTTGAGGGGGAGGCCAGATGATGGCGAACTGAAGGCCCGTCAGGATTGCGTAGTGAGACCATGTTTAAAAAATATATATGGGCTGGAGGGATGGCTCAGGGGTTAAGATTCTGCCTCACAAACAGAAGGTCCTGAGTTCAGATCCCAGGTGCCACATTTTAAAAAAACAGGCAGAAATGGTGGCAGCCTGCGCTTCCAGCCCTGGTGGGTAGAGCCAGGGAAATTTCAGAGTGAAGCACAGAAGAGGTAGAAGCCATCCAGGATGATTCCTGAGGTCACCCTTGGTCCTCCACAGGGACACACAGAACCCCCCCCCCCACACATTAAATTGAAATAAATATATATGAAAAGAAAACTACGGGCATTTGACTTGTTTGCTGTGGACAATGACTAACGCCAGGTCTCGTGTTCAAAATGTGATTGTGTCCTTCACAGCTGCTCTCACAGCTGGAGCCTGGAGGTCAGGAGTGATGGAAGAACGCAGCCCTGTGGAAAAGCTTGGAGAAATTTCCCAAACTTTGTTTCTTTTCTTCTTTTTCTTTTTGCCTTTGTAGGCGTGGGTGCCTATGTATGGGCAGAAGAGGGCACTGTGTGCCTGTGGAGGCCTAAGGATGGCTTCTGAAAGTATAGGCTGCCACCATTTCCACCCAGGGTTTTGATCTGGGATCTGGGATCCAAGCTCAGGTCCTCCTGCTTGCAAGGCAAGGCTTTAACACCTATGCTATGTTTCTACTTTTAATCCTGACCCGGAATTTGAGCTGGGTTAAAAAAAGCCAGATTTATCTCTTAATAGCTGTCATAGTTAGGCACAGATATCAACTTGACAGTTGGGGGTTTTAGCTCTGAGCACATTTAGGGAGAATTAGTGGGTGGGTTAAGCCCAGAGTGAACCTGCAGGAAATTGTCTAGCTGACAAAAAGGCCCAGCCCATGGTGGGTGGGATCAGGGCCTGGGATAAAATAGAGCTGGTTGAACGAGTTGGCATTCTTGCATACACTTGGTCAGACATGCTGGTCTGGGAAATAAGGATCGTCCCTCTCTCAGCCATTATGTAGAGAGGGTTGTGGCCAGTTCCCTTGGCCCTGGTGTTGGCGTGAGCTCTCCTGTCAAGATGGACTGAGAATTGTAACCGGAAAATCTGTGTGGAAGGGAAGAGACACTGCAGAGACTGAGCTGCGGAGGAAGGGCGAGGGTGGAGTCACTCCCCACATACAATCCCTGGCATCAGTGACCCTGGAGGACTAGTCAGTCCATGTTCTGGAGGCATCAGCTCCGGGTGACTTAGAGGAAAGCCCAGCACGGGGAAGGTTGGCTTCCGGCTCCAGAAAGACCAGAGGCCACACACACACACACACACACACACACACACACACACACATATATGCATGCACACGCATGCAAACATGCACACACACAAACATGCACACATATGCACGCATGCACACACGCACACACCTGCAAGCATGGCGCTGGCCCCCCATAGGATTCCCCTTCTTTTTTTTTTATTTTTTTTATTATTATTATTTATTCAACTGTGCGCATGTGCGTGTGTATGTGGGCTCTCGTGTGTGTGTGTGTGTGTGTGTGTGTGTGTCTATGTGTAGAACCACGGACGAATTCATGAACCACCATGGACGCCTCCACCTCCTTCCGCCCCGGGATTCACAGGCTCCGCCCTACCAGGACCAGAAGCGCAGGTAGCCCCCGCTTCCGCCTGGCGTCTATATGTGGGATCTGGGATCCGAACTCAGGACCTTCCACCTGCAAGGCGGAGGCTTAACCCCTGAGCCACCTCTCCAGCCCGATTCCCCTTCTTTCTCACAGGTTTAAAGGGCCCTCTTGCTATTGGCTAGACACCCTTTTCATAATGTAAAAAAATGGGAAGAAGAAAAGTGAAAAAGTCCAAAACAAATTAACATTCCCCAAGTCAGGCCACCCAGAAAAAAGAACCTGACCTGAACTAGGAGCAGACTGTCAGGGCGGAACCGCAGGCCCAGCCCTGAGCCCGTGATGCTGGGCGCCGTCCCATGTTTTGGAGCAGCAGGTGGGCGGGCCCGAGCATTCAGAAACAAACTGAGCCGCTTGCCAGTCAGCTGGGGCAAGCAATCCTCAGGGTCACACTTGGGCATGTAATTCCTGAGGCCGAAGGGAGACAAGTTCTCATGCTGCTGAGAAAGGTGGTCCTGGGGTCTTCAAAGGCAGCTCCCAAGGGTTTACCAGCACCTGCCGGTAGGCACACTTCGGGGCGGGTAAGAAAGGCTCGTGTGCTTATAAAAGGGCCCACGCTGCGCCTGGGAGGGAGACGAGGACACAGCGAGGCAGGAGGCTCGGAGTTCGGCCAAGCCAGGCCATGCTCTCTGCCTTTGCCTGGCGTCTGATGCTGCTGCTCTGCTGGCTGGCCGCCCCCCAGCCCACCCAGCCGGAGAGACTCTTCCACAGCCGGGACCGTTCAGACCTGGAGCCATCGCCACTGAACAGAGCCAAGCCCATCAGCGACCTCCTTTCGGCTCAGGTGAGAGACCTGCTACGCACACACAATGCACAACCACACGTGCACACTCACACGTGCTCAAGCCAG
This sequence comes from Typhlomys cinereus, assembly GCA_023101885.1. NCBI lineage: Eukaryota > Metazoa > Chordata > Mammalia > Rodentia > Platacanthomyidae > Typhlomys > Typhlomys cinereus. Next base: position 3,418,993 of record JALPQD010000195.1, read on the forward strand.
GCCGTGGTGTCAGGCCTGCACGGTTCAAGTCTATGCTCAGCCTGCGGGTTGGTTTCGCGGGGCTGGGAGTGGAGCCTGGGCCGTGGCCGCGCCAAGCCAAGTGTTCTCCCCCCCCTCCGCTGAGCTGCACCCCAGCCCCAGGTTAACCCCCACCCCTCAATCAGCCTGTAGGTGGCGACCAATAACGCTTGGTGCAGGCAGACAGCTGACTTAAACGTCAATCAAGGGCCTAAGGGAGCGTGCGGCGTGGCCAGAGGCATTGGCTGTCCTCTGCCAGGCTCAGCGCGTGCAGAGGACGATTCTAGGAGAGCCCTGGACAGGGCTGAGATCCTCCACAGAGCCTTCCAGGTGGCGTCCACCACGATGAGGTCTCCTGGAGGTCTCCTCCTCCAGAGTTGTGGGTCGGACAGCGAGTGGGCTGCAGCAAGCCTCTGGTCTGCGCTGGACTTTACGGTGGTCACCAGGCAGTCCAAACATGACCAAGATGTCCTGAACCCCAGCTTCAGGATGCCCGAGGTGGAGGGCAGGGAGAGGGAGCGGGGGCCAGGCTTGGATGCCAAGGCCACCTGCTGCGGCCAGCCCCCCCCCTGCTCCCACCTGCTGGAAGCAGCCCCAGGCTCTTCAGTGGCAGCTTCCTGGGCTTCTCCACGGCCCCTCAACAACCAGCCCTCAGCCGTCCACCTCGGCTTACCTCGCCCCCATGGCATGGCCCGTCCCATCAGCCGCCCCCTCAGCCTGTCTCCTGCACAGGCCACATGGCATTGATGACATCACGCCAGCAGTCAGCTCGTAGGCTCACCTCCAGCCCACGGCCACGCACGCTCTCTCCAGGCCCCTCGTCTCTGTGGCAGTGTTGGGGCGAGGCAAGGGACAGCCCCCTCCCGCCGACACACACACCACTTTAGCGTGCGGGGGAAACCCTGGCAGGAGGCAACTCCATGAATTCGGCCCTCTTCTCTCCTACAGAGATTCCTATCGAGATATGGCTGGGCAGAGGTGCCTTCGGCCTGGGGTCACAGTTCCAGGGGGTCCGCAAAGGCCCCTGTGGGCTCCGCCCTGGCCCGGGCTGTGCGCAGGTTCCAGAGGGCAAACAGACTGCCAGCCAGTGGGCAGCTGGACTCGCCCACACTGCTGACGATGAACAGACCTCGCTGTGGCGTCCCTGACACACGGCTGCCACCCCAGGCCGCCCCGACGGCCCCACCCGCCCCGTTGACCCCAGCAAGTCCCTGGTCCAGGGTCCGAGCCAGGCGCTTTCTTCAAATGCTGCTGCCCAAGGCCAGCAGGTGGCAGGAGGATGCCGCGGGCGGGGGCGCCACCAGGGCCTTCTCCAAGACGACGCTGACCTGGAGGCTGGTGGGGGAGGCCTACAGCAGCCAGCTCTCTGTGGACGAGCAGAGATACATCTTCAGACTGGCCTTCAGGATGTGGAGCGAGGTGACGCCCCTCGACTTCCGGGAGGACCTCTCTGCCCCGGGGGCCATGGTGGACATTAAGCTGGGCTTTGGGAGAGGTAAGATGCGACTGTAGATGCTGCTGTCCTAAGAGCTGACCAGAGCCCAGGGTAGCCATGGCAACGAAGCCAGTCCCACCGCTTTCCTGGGTCCAGTGCACACGTCTGGCAGTTGGGTTCATTTGCCAGAAGGCCAGTGTGCCCGTCACAGCCTGACACCCGCTGCACTCTGGTCCTGTGGAGAAGCTGCCAGCGTGGTCTTGTGACCCGTGTAAGGAGCCAGGCAGGGGGCACAGGCTGCTACCACCCCCTCCGCCCTGGTGGACTGCTGCAGTCCCTCTGTGAAGGGCACCCCCACTTCTCCGGGTTAACACCCAGGGCACAGTTAGGAAAGCTGGGGAGACCCCCCTGGGAGTGACCCAACTCCAGTGCTTCCTCTTCTGTCAGCACTTTCATGTCACCTGAGTCCCCCCCACACCTCCTCCTTCCCTCAGTACCCGGCTGTTCCCATAGCTGCGGAGAGTCGTCATAGCTGCAGGGTCCACAGAGCCCACAGCTCGGTGCTCCTCTGTGGAGTTGCCGCACTGCTCGTGGCCGCCCCAGCTCCTGGAGGGTACCCCTCACTCGCTGCCCACTCTCTTCCCCAGGCCGGCACCTGGGCTGCCCTCGGGTGTTTGATGGGAGTGGGCAGGAGTTTGCACATGCCTGGCGCCTGGGCGATGTTCACTTTGACGACGACGAGCACTTCACTCCTCTGGCCAGTGACACGGGCATCAGCCTTCTCAAAGTAAGTGGCTCGGGGCGCGCTGCCAGGCCGGGGAGGGAAAGGGCAGGAGGCACAAACCAAAGCCAGCACCCTTCCTTGCTGTCCTTGTGGCGAGCTGGCCTGTTTCCGGGCCAGCCCTCGGCAATGTGACCTGTCCTATGGACCAGCAGGCTTGGGCCTGGACTGACGCCTGTGGCTTGCGCTGCTCTCCTAGGTGGCTGTCCACGAAATCGGCCACGTCCTGGGCTTGCCTCACACCTACAGAGCAGGCTCCATCATGCAGCCCAACTACAGCTCTCAGGAGCCTGCGTTCGAGTTGGACTGGGCAGACAGGAAAGCAATCCAAAGGCTGTATGGTAAGACGGGAGAAGGGCACGTCGTGCCAGCCTGCTGGGGCTTCCCACCCCCAGAGCAGTGAGCCTGACAAGCCCACCCCTGCTCACTGGAGGTCCCCAGAGGGGCTGTCCTGGAGGTCCACGTGCATGCTCCTGAAGTGGGCGCAACAGTGGGCATAACGCTTGCTGCCTGATTCGTCGTGTCCTCCACCCACCTGCCTTATGCACCGGCAAGGACGACACATGGTTCCCCGGCAACACGGGGATTCCCCAGGTGCCACGGAGCCGGAGGAACCCCCACCACTGCAGAAGCCACTACGGTTCTACCAAGTTCTAGACGGAGGTCTTTGCAGACCCACAAGCCCAATCGCATCTGCTTTGTCAAAGCACTGGTGTCTGTTCAGTGAAGATGACCGCCTCTCAGCAGAGGCCCCAAGCGAGGCAAGCTGGCCTCCTAGGGGTGGCTGTCCCCACCGGCTCTGGGAGCCCAGCAAGCAGCTCTCGAGCCAAGGCGGCTGCAGGCAAACTGGGCTCTCTGCTCCGCGGCTCGGCCTGCCACCCGCCCAGCCTACGGCATCGCTCTGGATGGCGTCAACAGGAAATCCTACTTCTATAGCTGTGTGCGGTCCAAACCTGCACTGTGTGACAAATGGCTGGGTTTCTTCTTGTCTCCAGGTTCCTGTGCAGGGTCGTTCAACACTGTGTTCGACTGGATCCGCAAGGAGAGGAACCAGTATGGGGAGGCGAGGGTGACATTCAACACCTATTTCTTCCGGCAACAGCTGGTACTGGCTGTACGAAAACCGCAACAACAGGACCCGCTACGGGGACCCGCTCCAGATCCTCACTGGCTGGCGTGGAATCCCCCCGCAAAACATAGACGCCTTCGTCCACATTTGGACATGGAAGAGAGATGAGCGGTATTTCTTCAAAGGTATGTTTTTTCAGTGTGTGTGTGAGAGAGAAGGGGGGATACTGTGTAGGCCTGTAAAGACCAAGGGCGACTTTGGGGAGTTACCCTGGATCGCTTCTACCTCCTTTTTGCTTTGCTCTGGGATCTCCCAGGCTCCACCTTCCAGGGCTGGACGTGCAAGCTTGTTTCCGCCTGGTATTTTTATGTGGGACCTGGGACCAGAACTCAGGGCCTTTTGCTCACAAGGCAGCGTCTTAATCTGAGCCATCTCTACAGCCCAGCAGAGCTTTTTGAAACACATTATTTGGGTGCTAGAGCTGAAACAATGGCTCAGTTGCTGCGCAGGTGGTGAGTACAGCACACAGCTCACTGGACTGCTCACTCTGTTGTTGGCCAGTAAGGACTGTCCAAAATCGTCTTGTCCTGTTTCGGACTTTGGAGCAAAATGCAGCAAAGAGGCAAGACATGCCACACAGTAGAGCGGGGTGGAGTTTGGATCCTGGGCTGTCTGAATGTGGACTGGTCACCTCAGCTTTTACTCTGTGCTTATCTGCAAAAATGGGGGCAGTGGTAGACTAGGGGGTTCTGAATACTGGGGCAATGTACTACAGTAACCAGAAGCAGGGTTCTTCTGTAGAGGGTTAATACATGACGACGATTCAGGCTGACCCCTAGGCCACTGAACATGCAAGATCGTCAGATGGAAAAAAGGGGAGAAACCCTGATGCTGGATGTGAAGACCACGGCTTCCTCCTGGAAAAATCAGAACACCACACAAGGCTGTCTGAGGCCTGTACCAGAAGCGGCCCTTAGGAATAATGTGACAAGACAATCTCAGAGGATAGTGGATCTCAGGGGGGAATCTAGGAACCTCACAAGACAGTGGGCTTTGGTTGTCTCTCAGGAAACCAGTACTGGAGATTTGACAGTGAGAAGGACGAGGCCTACACAGAGGACAGAGGAAGCAGCTACCCGAAGCTCATCTCGGAAGGCTTCCCTGGCGTCCCCAGCCCCCTGGACACAGCCTTTTATTACCGAAGGCAGCAGCTGATTTACTTCTTCAAGGGGTCCTTTGTGAGTACGCTGCGTCCCTAGTTCTTGGTCACAGGTTGCTCCGGTGTCGTCAGACGGGCTGTGGCAGATCAGTGGACGGAAAATTGCTTAGAATGAGTCTAAAGCACTTGGCCTTGAGTCAGACATAATTACACACGGCTTGAAGTTAACCTAAAAATTAATGATCCTCAGAAAGAACCATGTTCCTTATGTTTGATCTGCTCCACATCCACAGGTATTTGCATTTGACGTGAACAGAAACCAAGTCCTTCCTTCCTATCCCAGGAGGATGACTCAGGTCTTCCCGGCAATACTACCACAGAACCACCCCTTCGAAAACATCGACTCGGCTTACTACTCCTACGCACACAACTGCATCTTCTTTTTCAAAGGCAACGCGTACTGGAAAGCAGTTAGTGACAGAGACAAGCAGCGCGACCCTGGGCTTCCTCTGCACGGCTTGTTTCCAAAGCAGTCCATTTCAGAGACATGGCTCGACATCTGCGACGTGCACAGCTCCACCCTGAGCATGTAGGACAGCAGCAGAGTCGGACGAGACTCCAAGAACCCAAGAGGAGAGCCGGGCCACTCTGGAGAAACAGAGCACACCCTCACGGCCAAGGCCGGCCCGGCTCCCCAAGCTAACAGCCTCCTTGAGCCTTTCTCAGGGAAAGGGCCCTTCGCATGCAGCAACGCCACCCCAAGGCATCTCTTTCCCCTCCACTCGGTGAGCTCTGCAGCTGTGTCCCGGGTCATGCCTTCAAGTCAGGCTGGGCCACGCTGACACGAAGGGACTGCCTGGGAAAGGCCACAGAGTTCAAGCCAACTGCATCACGATGCATGTCAAGATGCTTTGCTAGTACCTGATATGAACCAACGGTCCCCGCACGTAGTTTTAACCTTCTGGTCTCAGGTGGTGGACAGACAGGACTGTGCACACCTGCAGCTAGAAGGGGCCAGAGCCTGTGTGACCGGCCTCCCACCCACAGCTCGGCCGACTGCTCCCAAGGCTCACGGCTGCAGAGCCTCTGCCTGGTTCTTTCCAAGCGCTCGGGCTCTGGGGCCAGACCGGCACGCCGGGAGTAGCTGGACAGGCTTCTCCTCCTCAGCCTATCTAGGACAACGTTCTCGCATGCCTGGAATGAGGGTGATGAAACCCGGGCAGCGAAGTATTAGCTGGAAAAGCTCAGTGATGGGGCCCCGGACCCCTCCTGCTAAAGAGCTGAAACATGCATTTTAGAAGCTGTGCCTTAAACCCATGCCAGCCAATCACAAATCCACCTTCAAGGATTTTATTTCTCCTGCGGAACATTTTGCATTATTGCTATGACAAGGGAAGGTGGCCATCACTGGTATTTTCTTGCTTAAAAATAACTTTCCTCCTGACCAAGGACTGTCCCTGAAGCGAGCGTAGGAGACGAGAGCCGGTGAACATCCAGTGCAGCTGGCTTCACGGGAAGCACTTTCTGCAGTCATCAGCTCGGTCTCCGTGTCACTGCCAAGGACAGCGCTACCGAGCATGTCTGCTGCAGACAGACAACAGAGGTCTTGAAAGGAAACGACGCCACCTGCACCAAATGTGTAGGTAGCCAAAGCTCGCAGGGCTTCAACACGTCCTCTCAGCAAACAGATGCGAGCCCGTCTGAAGGGCGATGCACACACCCAGCAGAGGAACTGAACAAGCTGCTAGGGAACGGTGACGGACAGATGCTGGCTCACGAGAAAGCAGTGTCAGAAAATTCAGATTAAATCAGTTTATCCTATGCAACTGTGCCACGTGGCTGAGATGGTTCACTGTCTTTTCCGAAACCGAGTTTAGTTACGGCTTGGTACCTGGGAGGCCTGGAGAAGAGCAGGTGTGAACATATGCAGTTGGACAAGCCTTATGGCAACAGTACTGGACAGCTGGGCTGACACGGGATGTCATGATCTGTTCTCACAAAGCCGATTAATTGCAAGGAGTTTGAATTCCAACACAGTGAAGAACGCAAAACGGAAAACACACAGATATTTTAAATAAATAGCTTATTTATTCAAAATAGTTTTCTTACTTTATTCACAGTTTCAAGTTTAAATGGAAAAAGTAGAACCCATTCTTTATCAGTGGCATATAAAGTCAGAACATGCGTTAGACACAGAACCACACAATCCTGTCTTCCAAAAATCTTGCTTTGTAGCTTTAAAAGGTACATTTTGTGCGATCAGGAGGAAGCATCGATGGACAAGGAGTTTCTGCTGCCTCCTGGAACCCGTAAGTCATCTGGATAAAAGTCCTCCTGAACCAAGTAACATTTCATCCAAATACTCTCATGTATACTTTAACGTATGCAAAGTGTAACTGCATCACAGGTCTGCTCCCTTAGGTCAGGTACCGTGAGCTTCTGGCGGAATGACCACGGGAAGCTCATCAAAGGAAGCAGGAGACCCCACGCCGCACCGCAGCGGGAATGAGCTGCGCTGCAGACCTGTTTAAGGGCATTTCCTCGCCTTTAATGAGTCGCAGCACCAGGTGGACAGGGCAGCTCAGGTGGAAAGGCACTGACGATGAGCGCAACGTGCTCCTCTGGTGGTCACTGCACGGAGCTGCCCCCACCCGAGAGCTGCTCCAGCAGGCAGGTGATGACGTGAACTCTTTCCACGAGAGTCGCGCCTTTGTTGCTAGTAGCTCTCAAAAGCTGGGAGTAAATCTGCTTGTTGGTTCTGAGGACAGCGTCATCTTCCGTGGTACTGCACGAGTCAGGAGGAAGGCGAGAGGTCAGGTGAGGGCGGGCAAGGAGCCAGAGCCTCCCAGGTCAGCTGCCAGGCCACTGGACGTCTGCCCACAGTTCCTTTCATGTCACGGAAACCTAAGCGCCTGCTAAAGACCAGAACCTACACCTGACAGGAAACCAGACTGAGAACCTGCCTTGGGGCAGGGGTAGAGGGCACTGAGAATACACACGGGGAAGTGGCAGATGATACGTGCTGGCAAGAAAACGGGAGACCAGTGAGGGGAGACGAGAGGCACGAGGAAGCGGAGTGGGCAGTGCTCCACCTGTTGGCCCAGCCGGAAGCCCCTCGGAGAACACGCACTGGCACTCAGACACCAGCGCCACACGGGCTGTGGGAGGGGCTCTGGAGCGCGACCCGCTGAAGGTCTAAACACATTGGTGATTCATGGGTGACTCAAGCCCCCACCTACTAATACTGGAGGGACAGGTGGCTAAAGACTGTCTCCGGCTTCCAAGTACTGACTCACTTCAGAAGGGCTCGAGTTGTGGCCTGTCTGATACGTTACTCTCATAGTTGATGACTGTGAACTGCAGAGTGTCAACTGCACGGCAGTAGTTACAGCATCTCTCCTGTGAGTGTGTATGGTTTGTGGGTGTGCACACACGTGCAGAAACCACAGGCCAATGTCAGGTGCCTCCTTCTTCAGTTGCTCTCTGTGGTTGTGCGTGTGTGTCTGGAGCCCCAAGGTGACATCAGGACCCCTCTGGATTGCTCTTCCACCGTTTCCCAAGTTCTACCTTCTAGGACTGGAACTGCATGCAGGCTACCACCACATCCATCTGGCATTTCTTCCTGGGATCTGAACTCAGATCCTTGTGAGACAATGGCTTTAACCTGAATCACGTCCGCAGCTCAATTAGCACAGCTGGTCAACCAGTGAGCTCCTGGGGTTCCCCAGTCATCTCTGGCACTGGGACTGCAGCGTGCGCTCCCTGCTCAGTGCAGCCTCCCTTTGTCTCCAAGGGAAGACAATCCTCTGCCCAGGGAGATGACCACGCCTAGACGGGGTATTCTCACTTGCATGCCCCTGACTTAGCAGCCGCGACTGTCCTGTTGGCCACAATCAAGACTCACACCCCTTCTAACGGCTGACAGGCCTTGATGCACCCTGACAGACGTAACCACGAGCTGAAAGGAAGATACTGCGCTCACACACAGGACTGTCTGGATTAGGAAACTTGCTGGACACTGAAATTATGACCCGGCCACTAGTAATTACTCACACCGCTGATTTGTGACAAATGCACACTGCCACCTTGTGGACACCAATAAATTAAAAAGTTTACCAGCCATTCAGCAGGAAAACATGGACCCAGAGAACACACCCAGCACGCCTGCTGAGAACCAGAAGATGCCAGTGGTCCACAGGGCTGAATGAATGCAGCGGCCTGAAGCGGAGGCTTCATCCAATACAAGCTCTCCTGACTCAAAGCACAGAGCCCGACATTGCGGTGAAGCCCAAGGAACTGCGAGTCCTGGTTCACCTGGCTCTCCCTTCCCCAAAAGGCGCGAAGAGTCCTGTGAGCCCTGCCTCCAGAACGCGGGGATAGTTAGCCCTTTACTCGGAGTGGGCGCTGACACACCAGGGATGGCTGGAGCTGGCTAATACTCAACCCCATATATCCTTACCTTTGGTAAGATTTGGTTTATACATTAGGGACAGATTACAAGTAACCACTGCTGATCCACTGCCAATTTCAGCAACTTCAGCATACAGGGTTTTGAGGGGTTTTTCTCTTTGTTTTTGAGAACTTTACCTTCCACTTGAAATTCATACTGAAATTGTCGGCAACACTATTTTTGTACTCAGGAGCCAGATGGCATGGGATTTCACCATGCTTTGCAGAATGGTACACGAAACCGAGTAGCGTTTCCTTCCACTTAATACTTCAGTACTGCACTGGACCATGGCTAGCTAGACCCTCGGAGAGTAAACTACACTGGCATGTACCACACTGACATCTACTACGGTACTAGAACTCGATCCCATGACATATCGCAATAACTACGGCAACCGAGAAACATCAACTGCAACTCGACTCAAGTTACAACAATGAACAGCGGAATACCTAATGGAAAGGTACAGACACTTCCCAGACAAAGCTGCTGCTTCTGCCTCCAGGAGAGTCCGATTCTTTCTGAGCAAGCCAACAGCAGCACATGGCAAGAAACAGACCAGAACCAGACTCGAGGTGGCATCTGGAGTGATCCCGTAGGGGTTTTAAATGAGCAGTTAGTATGAGGCTCTAAAAAAAAATTCAGATACTACGGAAGACTAAAATGTTCACTTTCAGCAGAGGTGGTGGAACCTGAATGCATTTGTCAATGCAACACTGACTGACACACATCTAAAAGCATGAAAAAGACAAAAGTTATCTACACCCTAAGGTTAAAAACTGATACAGGAAGATAAAGCAGTAACAACACACCAATGATTGTTTTCTATCTAGTGTCCACGTTTCACAACGTGGTGAGACTGCTCGTGTTCACTTTGGCGTAACAATGCCGTGGTAACAGCTCCAGCACAACACCCACCGGCAGGGGGGCTGGGCACTCGGGCTGCAGCGCTACTTTACCCTCCCTCATAACCTGGCTTTGGAGACATGCTCTGCTGCCAACTTTTCAGGGGGCGCTTGGACCTGAATGCCCACGCTGGTACCACCACACCAAATGCTAAGACAATCTCAGTGTTAGTCTCGGTGTTAGTACGGTTTGGCTCCTCGCAGAACACGCACGGCGAAGGGGAGAACATCGCCTGTGCCGTGTGGCTTACCTCGACCTCTTCCTCGTGGAGGACAGCAGCTTGATGGACTGCAGGAGCAGGAAGGACAGGCGGGATTCAAATATGCTGAGCAGTTTGTTCACTTCTTCTCGGTTGAGACAGGGCGAAGAGTCCGCAGCTGGGGCGGCTGCACCTCCCTGAGGCTGAGCACGACACAAGTCCCTTCATGGGGCTCCCAGCACGTTCAGTGCTGGCCCAGCGGATGCACCACCCGCACCCAGGAAATCACAAATGGAGAACACACCTGAGGTCACTGTGCCATACAAAAGCTCACACACCCAAGAAGCACCAGGGGTAAATGAAACTGACCCTGAACAAAATGACTGCAATGTGACTCTAGCAGCAGCGTGGAAGCGGCCACGGAGGGTCTGACCCAGCCGGGCGAGACGCTAAGGGGCGGCAGCACACACACTGGAGCACCCACGAGTTAGCAACTTCTTCCATGCAGTGTGCTATCAACACACCGCCAAGTGCTCTTAAGCAATTTGGTGGACAGAGTCCAGGCTTTCTCTCTTGAAAAACAGATCAGGGGCTGGCAAGGTCGCTCCATGGAATGGTGCCTGATCACAGACTTGGTGACCTGAGTTTGATCTCCGTAAGTCCTCGAGGGAAAGGAAAGCTGTCCTGTGACTTCTGCCAGGCCCCACAGCATGCATGTGTTAAGAGCTCCCTCATCAACGTTAAAACAAAGGAAAGCAAACAAACAAAAAAACCCTAGAGACTTTATAACTTCCTAATGAATGCCGTTTTTTAAAAATTTAAACTTTATTTTGTGTGTATCAGAGGGCACTGTGTGCCCCTGTGGAAGACCAAGGGAATCATCCTGTATTGTTTCTCCCTCCTTTGTGCTTTGCTCTGGCATTTCCCAGGCTCTGCCCACTAGGGCCAGAAGTGCAAGCTACTACCATTTCTGGCTGGTGTTTTTGTGGGACCTAGGAATCTGAACTCAGGACCTTTATGCCCATGAATGTCTTCTAAACTATGCCTCACTAAGGAACATACTTAAAAAACCTTTGAAACATAAAAGACTGCACCTGTAAATTAAGCGGCTTAGTAATTCTGCCTCCAAACTCACCACGAACCCCCAAAGGTTCCTGTGTGGACATGCGCAGCATGAGTGGTAAAGAGGGTCACTGGAGCCTCCCTGGCAAACAGGCCAATGCTGTCTCTAGAGTGTCGCATGACAGTAGAGACCAAGTTCCCAAAGGAAAAGCTGGCCTAAGTTTAGGTCTACAAGAATGATGAGCAGACTAGAGCGGCCATGCTGTGGACAGCTTCGAAATCGCAGGAGCGCTCCTGGACCATCTTTAATCCCCTTCCTACTACTTGAGGCCCACCTCGTCTGATGTAACACCCATCTTTATGTCCGTCAGGAAAATCCTTCAGGAATGTCCTTATAGACCACGATCTCCCACTGAGCTGAAGACCGGGGCACCTTCAGCAGCTGACACTCACAGCAGAGCTGTCCCCGCGTGCTGTAACCTGCCCTCCTGAAGTTCCCACCAGTGCATCTGAAAATGTCTCGTGTTTCCTTTCGCTCCACACGATGCAGCAGGAATAGCTACCGTGTTGGGACATGGTCATTAGGGACTTAAGCTGTTCCACGGCCGCCTCATGCTCGTACTGGCTCCAGGAAAAACTCTTCCCTTTGAGGCGAGAGCTTTGCAGCAATGGATTAGTTCTTGCAAGAACAGGTTGCTATAAAAAGAAACCTCTTCGTGTCTTGGTCCATCCTGCATATGGTTAGTTCCGTTCTCACATCACCATGCTGGCACGGCTACGGCTCCCTCACAGGACAGTGCAGCCATGCTATTTGCCCTTGCTAGTTTTCATAATTATGGATCAAATTAACTTCTTTAAAACTTGGCAGCCTGCACTACCCTGTCACAACACACAAACGGACTTAAGATGCTTATAAATCATTATCAAAGAAACGTCCCTATGCTCCCTGTGTTCATTTGCCTTTTAGCACAAGACAAAAAAAACTGATTTTCTGCACTTACCTGGTCACATTCTTCCATGAGCTCCTTGTGGATGAGCTGGAACGCATGCTCAGTGCTCACCATGATCGCAAGAGCCCCAGATAAGGTTTTGAACTTTCCAACGTTGCTGTTCTGACCTAAAGGAGTAAATACACAAAGATCTTCCGATGACCAGAAACACAGAACCTTACCCACTGTTAATATGACTGATCTCAAATGCTGTAGGGCACCTTGCAAAAATAAATCCAACCTGTTTCCTAATTTTCCCTTGAAAAAATACTCAACCTACATGAAGCACTACTATAATAATTCTAACTTACTGCTTTATTGAGGAAGGAAAATTGGAAATGGGGGGTACAGTGCAGGTTCAGAAGTCAGTTCTCTGCTTCTGTCACACGTGAGCCTCAGGGACCGAACTCATGTGGACTCACCACACAGGACCTGACTTGGGCGGCTAGATTTGTACCAACTGCCCTTACCCCATGAGCCACCCCAGCCCCAGTGCAGCACAGTGACAATAATGTTTCTATGTAATGTTTCTACATAATGGTTCTGTGTAATGTTTGTACGTTCATGTTTCTGTATAATGTCTGTAATGCTTCTATGCCTCACCACTTAGCTTCCTAAGGAGCAGAAACCAGAACCTGAAGCACTGGGTTCAAGGGTTCAGAGGACACCCCACTACTGCCCTTGGTGTGAAGCTGGGATAGGCGCCTGGCACTCGTGCCGCTGTCCCGCTGTACGCAAAGATGCCTTCCTACGAAAGTGGTGAGTGTCAGTTACCGGACACTCCACAGCTCCTCTGTCCCGCTCTCTGCTTCTATCAGCGTGGCCTAGGGAAAGAAGACGCTACCACAGGTCCAGCCTCGTCCTTGGCTCCCAGGGGCCACTGAAAGGCCTTGCAATGACGACACATGTACCAGCTACTCTGTGCGGCTGGGAGACACCAGTGAGGCCCCAGCAACTTAAGGGGAGAGAAGGAGATTTGTTCAGCTTACGGTTCCAGAGGGAAACGGCACAACTGGCTGGCAGACGCTGGAAGTCGCCTAAGTCACTGTAGACACCATGGAAGCTGAGAGCTGCTGCAAGCTCCAGAGCAGACTCACCAGCTCAACTAAGCAGGGCGGTGCTGACCAACCTCAAGGTCCACTCTTTGAAACTGCCTTCCTCCAGCAAGGCTCCGCCCTTAAAGGTGCCATGACCTTCCCACACAACTAAAGACCCAAGCATGTGAGCCTGTGGAGGACACTCGACATCTCAAACCATGACAACATGACACTGTGGGGTTTCTGGCCACACTGGATGATCTGAAATGTGATTCACCATGGTAACAATGCATCCTCTGAAGAGGCAGCAGGCTACGGTCAGCCAGCTGGTCAGCCAGCCGTGCAGCAGTGACCACGGGCACATGACCAAATGCAATAAAACTCTGGACCCGACAGCATGGTTGAGCCTCCCAGTTGGTGGTCACCAGATACAGTTATACGTCACTGCTGGGGGGGGAGGGGGGACCGCTACCTGTGACTACGAAGAGAACAAGGGGAAGCATCTAGAGCTCTCCAGCCTACCCCACACCACCTCCCTTGACTAACTGGATGAGCAGCTCTCTGCTGGAAAAAGCCTCAAACTCTGCGTGTGCTTCCAGGAACCGAGTCCACAAGGATGGACCTCGACCATCCACCTGCTGCTGCCCTCTTCCTTTACGGCACAACCCTGCCCCCTAGGCCAGTGGACAATTGTGAGTCCAAGACACATGCGGCACCTGGGCAAGTGCTCAGTGTGCAGAGCTGACCAGGGAGGTGCCCGCGACACGCCGTAGGGAGAGAAGCAGGTGTGCTAGAAAGTACAATGCAATGACAGGTGTCTACACCACAGTACTTAATGTGGCTTGCAAACCCACAAACCTAACAGAATTCCTAAAGTATTCTATTACTGTCTTAAGGCATCTATCATATTGAAATATCATTTAAAGAAATAACTACACTAACCATCTTGCAGAATCTGTCTGTGGTGTCTATTCTTATAAAATATATGTGCTCACCCTAAAGAATTCAAGCAAATCAGAAAACCCCAAGATCACATGAAAGATCACCAGGGCCTACCCCAGACACAAGTGCTCTTCATCCAGGAGCCCCACACCTGTCACCCATGACCACTTACGAAACAACCAATCCGACTGTGTTTCTGAGTTAGCGTATGCTTCAGGTCCAGCAGTCCACAGTGAGAACAGGGTTTCTCCCAGCAGACTCCGCCAGAGTTGCTACACAGACTACACCATACATATTCCACGCTTAGGCTGAGAGTCCTTTAACCCAAGTGCCCAGGACCAGAAATATTCCCGACCTGAGGCTGAACATCCTGGTTCCCAAAGCAGAAGGCAGGAAGCTCTAACATCTGGAGCTCCACTGAAGTAAAACTTGAATTGGTAAGATGAAAGCGCATGAGCTGAGGGAGCTGCCGCGCTTCAAATGGTTGCTTCTTACTTTTCTACTGCAGTCCTTGACATCTCCGTGGAGAGGGGAGCTGACGGGCAGGAGGTTCCCAAGGAACTCCGAGAAAAGTGTCAAGCTGTCATTGGGTCCACTTACTCCTGCCAAGCAGATGCTGTCATGAAGCGCCCGTCCACCTTCCAATGCCCACTCCACTGGGCTCTGCAGAGGGCTACGCCACCTGCACCGCGAAGCTGCCAGGCGTCAGCACCGTTTAGAGGCAGTCAGTGAGGATGTAACTCCCACACCTCCGAGCTCTAGATGCTCATTACATCTCTGATCCATCTTAAAACTTCATTTCTCGAAGTTTTAAGATGCTTCAAGAAGTATGGCAGCGTCTCATGACTGCCACAGAGTCAAGAATCCAACGTTCCTTATATCCAAGACTGTCCTCTAGACACATATATACCCACATATATACCCAAGGAGTGCAACTTACTGGTCATCTGAAATTCTGCAAACGCCACTCTTTCCAACTGCACGCGGAGCAGCTCGCAGGGCGCATCTTTGAGCAGCTGAAAGAGCCTGGCGGCCTTGCCGTAGTGCAGATCCGCCAGCATCCGGTGCTGCTTCCTGAGGTGCTCGTCACCCACCTGGTGCCAAAAGAACCACCATCAAAACCTCCCACTGGGCTCACTGGACACCTACATCTCCTGACAGCTCCATGTGCTTTTCATTTACTTTTCTTCAATAGCTTTACCTCTTACGTTTAGTTGTTTGAGGTCTTAGATTCTTCTCCTCACCCCCACAGCTGGAATGGAACCCAGGACTTCACGCAGACTAGGCAAGCAGTCCACTAATGACGACGTCCGTAGCCCCAACTCTCAGTTTTTGCCTATAGTGTGATGCATGAGCCCAACTCTACCCTTTTATGTACAGACACCACTGTCTCAGCAGCATCTACTGAACAGACTTCTTGCCCTTAGCTGCCCAAGGTGCAGGGGCTTGCTTCCCTTGGCCGTGCGGGCTGCGTGCAGGGACTTGCTTCCCTTGGCCCGTGCGGGCTGCGTGGGTGATTTCCTGAATATGTACATTCCGTTTTACAATCAAAAGTAGGAGGCTTGTGTTTTAAAATCTGCATAAAACCATTACTGTACGAAGTCTACGTTAATTCAACATAAATAACACATGAGGAGCCATGTAATTTTCAAACTAGGACTCAACAGACGATACAGAGAAACACATGGAGCAGGTAGCAGGCAACACACCCGCAACTCAAGTTTTCTCAAGTGGAGAACTGGCCAGCTTAGAACATAGGGTGACGTAAGAAACGTGCCCAGTGCTTTTAAACAGAAGTGGTCTGGGCTACTTGGGGGTGCCGCACCTGGTTGCGCAGGCAGCTGTGGTACATGGACGCCAGCCGGTGGTGGATGGTGGCGGCACGATACTGACAGAGCGGCTGTCGAGCTGATGCTGAGTCCATGTCACAGTGTTTGAGGGACTTCATCATAGCCTCGCTCACTTCCTTTTCAATCTATTTATTTTTAAGGGGAAAGAAAAAAAATTAACCAGTTCATGATCTTAGTGTAAGAATTTGCACAGCACCTAAGTGCTGCTCTCTAAAGCAGAGACGATGCTCGGCTCAGCAGTAAAGCCACGAAGACAGCTGCAATCCAGCGACTCACCTGCTCCTGGGCTTTCCTGGACAGGGGCGCATAGTCTTGCAGTAGCGTTGCCATGGTAAAATACGTAGTGGACAGTTCCCAATTCACAGAGTCCCAAACAACAGGATGAATGTCTCGGGTCCCCAGGGACCTCAGAGCTTTCAAGTAGTAATCAACAGCCTGCAGGGAGGAAAAGCATCAGTCCGAGACTCAGCTGAACACCAGAGATGCACACTTCAAAACTCACAGATGCCAATTTAATTTGGGGAGAATTTACAGAGGGAAAACAGTATGAGGAAAGAAATCAGTGAACACACTTCGGTGAAGAGATTTCTTTTGAAGTGAACCTGTAAGACCCCACATAGCGTTTCTAGGGAGCAAGCCCCTCACTGATCCATGAGTTGCATCGCTTTCCCTTTCTGAATGAAAATCAGTCATATAACTAGTAAATGTAAAGTATAATCTGAGACTTGTTTACTATAAAAAGTAACTGCAGTCCTTTGCCAGCCTCGACTTCAAACATCTGACTATTGTAGCTGCACAGCGACACTTTACACCCTGTTGTACACATTTACTCTCATGTTTCTGTGCATCAACTTAAGATAGAAACACGAGGCCGCGCTATTTTTAAGTTAACAGGGCATGAGCATTACTCATGACCATCACTTAAATAGTCTCAAAGACAGCATTTATCAAAATTCCATTTTTTCAGCACTGGATGCTACACAGCCCACTCCCTAAAAAGGCATTTTTGGTAATTAATGGGAACTCAAACTCGATCTCATCGAAGTGCAGGCCAGCCTGAACGGGATGAACCCTGCCCAGCTTCCCGAGCACTGGGTTGTAACAGGGTAACAGGCAGCTCAGTCTCGAGCTTCAAATCCAGTCTAAACCAAGTTTTCCCTTCCCCTGCATGTACCAATATTCTGTTCAGGGTGGTCTGCCCTGCTTTCTGGCTTGGTTTATTTACAGGGCTCTCGATGGTCTCGATCTGTTGGGGTAAATAACCTCACATCTGCTGAGTGTGCACTGACCATCTGAGTGTGCGCGCACTGACCATCTGCTGAGCGCGCACTGACCATCTGCTGAGCGCGCACTGACCATCTGTGTGCACTGACCATCTGCTGAGTGTGCACTGACCACCTGCTGTGTGCACTGACCACCTGCTGAGCGTGCACTGACCACCTGCTGAGCGTGCACTGACCACCTGCTGTGTGCACTGACCACCTGCTGAGCGCGCACTGACCATCTGCTGAGTGTGCACTGACCATCTGTGTGTGCACTGACCATCTGCTGAGTGTGCACTGATCATCTGAGTGTGCACTGATCATCTGTGTGTGCACTGACCATCTGCTGAGCGCGCACTGACCACCTGCTGAGCGCGCACTGACCACCTGCTGAGCGCGCACTGACCATCTGCTGAGCGCGCACTGATCCTCTGAGTGTGCACTGATCCTCTGAGTGTGCACTGATCCTCTGAGTGTGCATTGATCCTCTGAGTGTGCACGGATCCTCTGAGTGTGCACGGATCCTGAGTGTGCACTGATCATCTGTGTGTGCACTGACCATCTGCTGAGCGTGCACTGATCATCTGAGTGTGCATTGATCCTCTGAGTGTGCACTGATCCTGAGTGTGCACGGATCCTGAGTGTGCACTGATCATCTGTGTGTGCACTGACCATCTGCTGAGTGTGCACTGACCATCTGCTGAGTGTGCACTCACCATCTGCTGAGTGCACTCACCATCTGCTGAGTGTGCACTGACCATCTGCTGAGTGTGCACTGACCATCTGCTGAGTGTGCACTGACCATCTGAGTGTGCACTGACCTGTGTGTGCACTGATCATCTGTGTGTGCACTGATCATCTGTGTGTGCACTGATCATCTGTGTGTGCACTGACCACCTGCTGAGTGTGCACTGACCATCTGCTGAGTGTGCACTGACCATCTGCTGTGTGTGCACTGACCATCTGCTGAGTGTGCACTAACCATCTGTGTGTGCACTGACCATCTGCTGAGCGCGCACTGACCATCTGCTGAGAGCGCACTGACCATGTCCCTGAATGTGGCCCGCTCTCCTGGCATTCTGGTTCTTGTCTCTCCAGATCGGGCTCCCCCCACTAGACACTCTCTCCATCCACACAACAGACACAGGTTTGTCAACGATCCCACGTGCCTCTGCTGCTGAGCATGGCGCAGGCACCATCACTTGTTCTCTCTCTAGTGCAGCCGGCCAAGCAGACCGCGGCAGCCATGCACGGCTGAGGCCGGCAGAAGGCAACGTGTTACCTTGTTGTAATACAAGCCCTCTTCCGGTGAAAATTCCCGCTTGAACTCATCCTCGGCGCCACAGTGCGCCTGTGCACAGATCCGCATGAGCCTTCCCGTGTTGCACAGCAGAAGCGCGGCATTTGTAGCGTCATCAATCGACTCAAAGTTGTGAATTCCCTTTTCAAAACAAGAAAAGCTTTTTTTCCACAACTGTTGCTCTGCAGCAGACACAGATCTGCTCACTTCACAAGGAAAGAAAGAAAACAGCCGCGTAAGCAGGTGTCAGTGTGAGCCTCGCTGTCAAGTGACTCAGGGGCGTTGGCAGTGACGAGGGGCAGGGAAGGCCAGCCCGGGCCCACCGCGCACGCTCTCTGATCACACCTCACACGGAGACTCTCCGTGTCAGGCTGCCAGGCTAATCCCCACTCCCTCAAGGCCGCTGTATTAGTGCTGGTTATTAGAGTAATCAGGGTACGCGAAGTTGAATGTGAGGCTCCGGTCCAATACATTAGTGTCCTTTACAGGAGGTGAGACAAGGCTGCGCCCAAAGAAAGGGGACACTAAGGTGGCTGTGTGAAGCCAAGGAAGGAGTCTCTGTGGCCTTCAACTTCCAGCCTGAGAAGCTGGCCGTGGTCGGCTTCTGGTAAGTTCCCAGCTGACTGACAGGCTTCATCACGGCCTTTCTCAACACTGGGCGAGAGGGAGCAAAGCACCACCCTGCGAACACGCAGAGGCCCGAGAGCAGCGAGCTCGTGGTCTGTGCCTCCTCCCCCGACCACTTCCCCTGCTCTCCCACTGACGGACACTCCACGTGTCCCCACAGCACACTGAGCACCTCACCACCGGAGAATTTGGGGACCTTCTGTAACCCCAGCGCCAAGCGCATCCACGGCTCGGCCGGGTGCGCAGTCCCCGTGCAGTCTCCCTGCCAACACAGCCTCCACGCTGCACCTCGCATCTCCCACGCTCTGTGCAGCCGCCAGCCCTGCAGAGCTCACGCGCTTCTAGCGACCGCCAGGACGTCAGAGCCCAAAGGTCAGCTCTTTAGGACTGGGGTTTCCCACACAGGCACCTCAACCTGAACTCAGCAACCCGAGTTACATCTCCGACCTGCTCAACGCACACACGTGCGCGCCTGCCTCGCGTGCACGCGGTCCGCTGTGGCTGCTGTGGACCTGCACTTCAGCTCCTCCCTCATGTTACTCGCTCCGCCTCCAGAGCACTGCTTTCCCTGCTTCATCTGGTGCTAAGGGGCTTCACTTCACGACCGCCCTGCTCAACTCCACCACCTCCCCCAAAGTCTTCCAAGAACTCTGCAACCTCTCCTTCTGAACTGCATTGATAAACATCTGCATTTCCCAGAGATCTGTGTTTCCGTCAGATTTTCCAAGTGGGAGGCACTAGGTACCCGTCTAACCCTGAGCCTGGCCCCCAGCTGACTGTCTAAGCAGTTTCTGCACTGACCAGACAGATGGCCTGAAGGACAGAATTCAGGATGGAAAACACTAAGTGATGGCTCCTCAGGACAGTCATGTGCTTTCTCCCCTAATTTATTTCTTGAGAATTGAACAGAAGATTCTCTACCAGAGCTTCTCACAACAGCACAGCATCTGGGGACATGACCTTGGCTTGCTAGACAATCAGCAGCTCTGACACAAGCTGAACAAACAGGAGGAGTCAAGGAGACACTCACCTACTCTCTCGCTCTGTAACGCAGCAGCCTGGTTCATATAAAACACACCGATTTCATTCCTAATGTTTCCCATCCTCTTCAACACTTGCACATAGTGGTCTGGATTTTGACTTTTCAAGTCACTAAATTGCAAGATTTCATTAGCAGCCTCGTAACATTTGCAACTAACTGAAAGTTGACTTTCTAAATCTGTAGACAAATCAGTTGCCCATGCAAATCCTTAAAGGAAGAAAAAAAAAAAAACAAAAGAAAATATCAGTATAAGTTATAAGAGCCCTTCTCTCTTAAAAATTTAAGTGAGTGTGGTATTACAAAGTCAAAGCAAAAAAACACAACATACTGAGTCACTAGATACAAAAATATTTTACTGTCACATCAAGAATGTCTGTACTAATGACACTGTATTTTTTAATTGTGTGTATGTGTGTGTGTGTCAGAGGGCACTGTGTGTCCCGTGGAGGACCAAGGGTGACTTCAGGAATCATCCTGAATTGCTTCTACCTCCTTTTTGCTTTGCTCTGCGATTTCCCAGGCTCACCCATCAGGGCCGAAAGTGCAGACCACCAGTGTTTCCACCGGTGTTTTCACGTGAGACCTGGAATCCCAACTCAAAACCTTCCTGCTGGTAAGGAAGAGTCTTAACCACTGAGCCATCTCTCCAGCCCAAAGCTGCATTTTTATCTACCCGATGTTTCTCTCACTCAGCCCTCTCCAGGTCTGTTTGTGCAGACTCAGCTGATGACTCCTGCATGTAATCTTTGTGCTCACACGGCAGCTCTGGGCTGAGGTCCTGGTGCTGTGGTTAGGACAGCCAGTGACTATGAGCTGACTTTATGTCGACCTCCCACATCCCAGAGTGTAATCAACCTGCTCACCATCTATCGCACCTTCCATGACTTGCACACCTGGCTGCAAGCTTATCCACAGGACCTCACTAAGAGTGCAAAGGTAGCACAGCCATGCATAGACCTCACCTACCTTTAGTAATTGTAAAATATCTGGAAGCTGTTTAACAAAAACATAGGATTCAGGCTCAATTTTAAAACTAAGAAAACGAACAGTCAAGACTAACACTTCTGCCATTTCTGTGGACACAATAAACACGCTCGCTGGGCTGGGCAGGTAAGCGCGTGAACGGAGGTGTCGCTGCATACCCTGGCAGCTGGACTCCCGGTGGAGGCTGTGCAGGATCTCCTGGTCTTCTTTGGTCTGGTAATTAAACTCTTCGAGGTGTGCCGCTCTGTTGTTTGCGTTCTGGGCCAGCATGAGCTGGATGTCACCGCAGAGCGTCAGATATTGTGACAGAAACAGCAGCACTTCAGACAGCATGTTGGTGCAGAGGCAGCAGTAAGTATCTATTTGGAAATCAGGAGAGGGACATTAAAAACGGATGACAAAATTACCATCTGAAAGCTTAGTGCCACCACGTGGAGGCGTGTCCGTGCTTTTCACACGGAGATGCAAGCGCTGAGCAGATATGGAAATATGCCATGCGCAGAAGAAAAGGTTCCCCTCGACACAGACTCCCTCCCGCCCCTCCCAGGCCTTCTGGACGTGCTCAGTGTGGTGGCTTACCGTGGCTCTGCAAAGCCAGCTTAATGTAGCGCAGCGCTCTTCCGTATTTCTGAAGACTCATAGCGGCATCAGACAGAATGTAGTAGGCCTTCGATGACTTCAGAATCAGCTGAAGTTTCATTTTATGTTGCCAAGAGCCAGGGATCATTCCAGACTGACTGCAACAGTTACCCTTTTGCAGGGAGCCCACTGTGAGGGACAGGGAAAGAGAAGCACGTGGTATCTGCATCTGGCTCTCGCCGTTAAATAAAAGCCCCTAGAGCACAGGATCTGCATGTCCAAGCCCTCCACTTCCTTGCAGTGTCTTCCAGGGCACCTCACTCAGTAAGCTCAAGGCTGACACGCACCTCCCTTCTTGAATCTGAGGTGACCTGCTACGAGAGGAACTTCCACCGCCAGGCTTCAGTCCAGCTGCAGTCTGTCCTCAAACACCAGGGCAGCATCTCACCACCGGCGGCCCCTAGGCAGCCCAGCCATTGCCCAAGCTACGTGTTTTCCATCACTCCATCCATCCACAGCCACCATCAGCACCAAACCCAAGTCACTACTTGCTGCTGCAAAGATCCTTTCCCTCTCCTAAATCACTATCTTGGATGGAAAGGTATTTATTTGCTCTTCGAAGCCCAAGTGTCATAGTTAGATATGAGTGTCAACTTGACAGTTGAGGGTTTGCGCTCTGTGCACATTTGTGGAGAATTAGTGGTTGGGTTAAGCTCAGGGAAAACCTGCAGGAGATTGTCTAGCTGACAGGGAAGGCCCAGTCCATGGTGGGTGGGATTAGGCCCTGGAATAAAAGACAGAGAGCTGGTTGAAAAAGCCGGCATCCTTGTGCACACTTGGCCAGACATGCTGGTCTGACAAGTAAGGATCGTCCTTTCTCAGCCGTTATGGGTGATGGTGTGGCCAGTTCCCTGGGCCCTGGTGCTGGTGCCTGCTCTCCTGTCAAGATGGACTATGAACTATAACCAGATTATCCTAAGAAATAAGTCTCTGTTCCTTTAAGCCATTTGATGGTGATTTATCAGCAACCATGTAGGCGAACTGCTACACCAGGTTTGAAGCTAATGGTCTGGTCCTTTTTCTTTCTTCTTTCCTCATTTTTTGGTAAATCATTTACTGATTTATGTATATGTGGAAGTCAAAGGACAACTGTGAGATGTGGTTCTCTTCCTCCATCATGTGGGCTTTTGGGATTGTTCTCTCCCTCCATCATGTGGGCTTTGGGATTCAACTTTTGCTGGTGTCAGCATCTTTACTTGCTGAGCCACCTCCCCAGTCCCTGATTATTAATTCTATAGTCCTAACACTCAACCCATTTCCCAAGGCAGCAATCCCCAAGATTCTACTGGCTCAAGGCATTCATTTCTAAATACGGGCAAGGGGAAAACATGGATATCATAATTCTTGTTAGACAAGTCACAATCACAGGAAACGCCAGTCCACCCATGTCTCACCACACGACTGCCTTTCCTTGGTTCCTTCCTGCAGGGACTGGCCAGCATGTCCCTCCAGTCTCATCTGCACATCAGCTCAACTCACTTTTGTCCAGAAACAAGGCCATCTGCTTCTCGAGTCCCTCAGGCCCCCCCCTCGAGGACTCATCTTCGTACTTTAAGGGGATGGGTGTGCTGGGGTCGGCTGCTGGAAGGTCACTTTCTTTTTTGATGCTGCTATCTACAGACTTTAAACCCTTGAAAAAAAATTATGACATATAATCCACTAGGAGTAAGCTGAAACTAAATATAAAACAACATTTCTATTTGCAGAAACCTAATTTGAAAGATTTGGAAATTTTCATTTGGTTGTCACTTTAGGCAAAAAAGAAAAGCAAATCACAATATGGCACATTCAAAACAAAGTTAGATACCAACAAATTGCTATTTGTAGAGCAAGTATGAACTTTTCTGAAAAAATCAGATCAGTTTAGACTTACCTCCAGAACATAGCTAAGGACAAGTCGACAGCGTTCCTCTGTGTCATGGCAAACTGGAAATGCACAACTGGGCTTCAGAAAGAAACATGCACAATTATTAACATGCTATTAGCAGAAAGAACCCAATTATGGAAATTATGAACACTCCACAAACCAGTAACCCAGAAACACGCTTTGTATTCAGCTTGCTCAAGTATTTTCTGTGACTGATTCTGTACTGTTCTTGCTTGCAGACTAAACTGTAAGCATCAACAAAAATCCTGTTTAGAAAATAGATCTTCCAGGGCTGGAGAGGTGGCTCAGGGGTTAAGCCTCTGCCTTGCAGGCAGAAGGTCCTGAGTTCGGATCCTAGACCCCACGTATAGACGCCAGGCGGAAGCGGGGGCGGCCTGCATTTCTGGTCCTGGTAGGGCGGAGCCTGTGAATCCCGGGGCAGAGTAAACAAGGAGGAGGTGGAGGTGTCCATGGTGGTTCCTGAATTCGCCGTGGTTCTACACACACGCACACACACACGCATAATTGAATAAATAATAAAAAAAAAAAAAAAAGAAAATAGATCTTCCATACTTAAGTAGTTGGAATTCTAAAAATAGCTACTATGACAAAAAAGGAAGCAAAGTATTAATATTTTGGGTAAATGCATCCCACAGCAAATAGGTCAGCAGAACTCCTACCTAGCACTGATAGTAGTAGCATAGTTACTAGTGTCATCCATCTAGCAAAAGGTTAACTAGTACCACTCACCATCATTCAAAGTCTCTTTGCTAATTTATTTACTTAACTAAATTGCAAAGCCAAGTTACCAGTCTCAGCTACTAAGATGTATCACACAGGAAGGCGTTCCATGTGCTGTCTCAGGGGCTGGAGTTACTAGTCCTTCACAGGGAAAAGCAAGCAGATGGCTGAGGATGGTCAACAACAAAATGAGTAAGAGGAGAAGCAGGGGCTGTGCATGCCACCTACCTGTCCTTCAAGCCACCTACCTGCTCTTCATACTACTTAACGGTTCTTCATTCTACTACCTGTCCTTCATGCTACCTACCTAGCCTTCAAGCCACCCACCCAGTACAGACAACGCAAAGCTAAGACAGGTTCCCATGAACACTACAAGGTGCCATCTATGAACGTGTGACATCATTCCACATGACCTGTGATCATTATCCAGCTTTCCTGTGAGTCCAGGGCCCTGTGCTAATGCAGTTCCCCGAGCACACAACTTCGGCCATCAAGGATTTAACTAGAAAAATGAGCTCAAGTGGAAAGTAAACAAGATTTAGACAGCTGATGACTTCTACTGTAGTCATCCAGTCAGATATTTCTGAGCAACCATTATGTGACATGGGAAGCAGAGCTACTTACATGCAGGAAACCCACTCAGGGGAAGGGAGAACATGCACAGAGCTATGAGAGTAACAGCTCTGGAGAGGGGTAAAAACAACAGGTTTCAGCTGTAGTGTTTGGGGAAGGTCCTCAAGTAGGCAAAGCTTAGAAAACATGAGGCCTAGAAAGGTACAGGAAGGACGCTCCAAGCAGAAGCAACAGCAAAAGCAAAGAACCTTGGATGACCCTGATACTTTATGAAAAGAAATCAAAGACAGTTCATCTCAAGGTTAAACTTAAGAGCTTAAATTCACATTTGTTAATATGAATCTATTTCAGTGCAGAGAACAGCCAGGATGCTTCTGCCTGACCTGGACCTAAGCACGGAGAGGCAGTATTTGGGAAAGTACTGCTGGCAACAGACTAACAGAGGAATGGTCAACGTTACTTGTGCCAAAAGAAACCCAAAGGGCAGTGTCCTAAAGAATGACAGCAGATTCCACTTGCCCCAACCAGGGAAGAGATATGGACCAGGGTCACTGCTGAATTACTTTCTGTCATGGTTAGGCACAGGTGTCAACTTGACAGTTGAGGGTTTGAGCTCTGGGGACATTTGTGGAGAAGTAGTGGTTGAGCTGAGCCCAGAGTGAACCTGCAGGAGATTGTCTAGTTGATGGGAAAGACCCAGCCCATGGTGGGTGGGATTAGGCCCTGGAGAAATCACAGAGAGCTGGTTGAGAGAGTTGGCATCCTTGTGTACACTTGGCCAGACATGCTGGTCTGGCAAGTAAGGATCGTCTCTCTCTCTCAGGCACTATGTAGAAATGGTATGGCCAGTTCCCTTGGCCCTGGTGTTGGTGCGTACTCTCCCGGCAAGCTGGACAGACTGTAACTGGACCATCAGTAAGAAAATAAACCCCTTGTTCCCTTAAGCTGTCTGATGGTCATTTATCAGCAACCAAGCAGGCGAGCTGCAGCACTGTCTTACACACAAAGAGAACAGATGCACTATCTCCATACAGTGATGAAGTGTCTCCTCTTTAGCCAGATTCTGTGTTCATCAAGTACCCTACATTAATTCCGGAGCTAGATAGAAGCATGGAGGTGAAGAGACATAACTGACTAAACACTGGTCACAGAAAGGAAAATACCACCCAAAAAGTCAAATCAGGACGTCTGCTTGATCCACCTGCCCAGCAGAGCCTCGCATGACACATGTCAGTAAGCAGAGGCCTAAGAACAAGTCCAGGACTCAAACAGCAGTCAAGTACTGGATCCTGCGCTGTGAAGGATTTGCTGAGCACTGCCCATCTTGCGAGGCCAACTATATTCAGACAATCACTGCACTGGTGGCACAATGGCGAGCACAGTTACCCTTCCAGAATTCTGTTTTCCCACTGATACAACTTTAACACTAACTGAAAGATGCTTACCCTGATTTGATGAATGGATTTGTATTTTTCTGGCACTGACAATTCCCCGACAGATTTGATTACGGCCACTGCCTTGTTGTCATCTGGAGGATCGGGGCTGCCGCCATAGGGTCCGTTCTCGTCGCTGTCCTGTGTCTCTTCCTCTTCCTCACTGTAGCTCTCGTCAGAATTCTCATTTAAAGGGGATTCTGGACTTTCTTCTTTTTTAGGCTCATCCAGTTGAAAAAGCTCTGAAAGCATGTAATTGGCCGAGGCAATAATCTTACAAAGAGAAAAGAGGATGTGTAAGCGACCGTCGTCAGGACCGCGTCACGGTCTGAGGCAAGCCTTCCACCAGCACCTCGACACCCTTCAGGTCTCTAGACACGCAGCACACACACCAACGTTCACTACTCAGATACAGGGAACCCGGGCAACTTCTTACTTCTAGAAATTACCACGACCTGGGCCTGTTCTTGAACAAGTGTCCAATGTGCTTCACCAGAGATACTTTCATGTGTAAACTGTCATGCTGAATAAAGTGCTAACGTAGTCCCTCCATATCAAGTAACAAACTAGAATTTCTCCGTATTAACTAGGACTCTGTTTGCCTTTAAAAGGCAACTATTTTCTACATAATCTATACAGTGAGAGAAACCTCAAGGCATGATGAACCTCCCACTCTAAGTTATCAATCCTTAACCACACTCGGGCAGTCTCAGGAGCAATCTCAGATCCTTAAGGGAAGCTCAGCACACACTCCCCACCCCCACTGCAGTCAGCAACTGCACACAGGGCAGACACTGCTTCCACCTGCTTGAGACAAAGGTCTCAGGATGCACAGTTGGCCTCTCACCTCTCATGTATTTACTGCCAAGCCTGACGACCCAAGTTTAACACCCAGAAACCACATGGTGGAGGAGAGAGTCGACTCCTGAAGGCTGTGCTCTGGGTCCACACACGTACGTACACACACACGTGCATGAGGATAAGTATGAAACTCACAGCTGCACAGAGCTGCACAGCTTCCCACTGTACAGTGCAGGGCGGCAAGAGAAATGTGTGTGAGCCGTACTTGTCACCAGAAATTTTCTAGAACCTATGCTGAAAACGTGAAATCTGGTAAAAATAAACTATTAGAATTAATCTCAAATCTTCAAAATCCAGGACGGGTTTTTTCTGTCTTCAAGATTCACTGTATTTTATGCCTAGAGGCATCGCGCTCATAAGTGCTCAGTCAGAGCTGCAGAGGCAGCCTGACGACATTACTGCCTGGGCTTCGATTCTCTACCGACACAGGAACCTCGCTAAGGGACAAGCAGGTGGTCTTACTTGGGGGTGTCTGCTCCTGTCCAGCAACTTAACACAGTTAAGCAGCAATGTCCGAATCGTCCCATAGTGTTTCTTATTTTGATTCTTCTTCATCATCATGTTACAAGCAACCCTGAAAGAGACAGTTTCCACCATCAGCCAGACTGCCAGCACCACTTCCTGTAGACTCAGGATTACTCCTGTAAGCCTCGGCATCCTCGCGTCAAGGCAGCAGGTAAGGTCCACTCACAGTCGATGAGCTGAGCTTCATGCCTGGAAGCCTCACGTGGGAGGAGGGGAGATGACTTCAAAAGTTGTCCCCTGACCTCTGCCCGCGCACTACGGCATGCAAGTTCTAAGTAAGTATTTTTTAAAGGAACAGCAACTAAAGATTATTTTACCCGCTTGCTCCCAAAAATTTGTACTGTTTTTAAACACAGCTAAGTATCTGATACCATGTGTTCACGTGTGTGACGGCGCCTGCGCCGGGCTGCAGGCCGTGCACTCCACGAGCACTCACTTGTACAGGAGAATGGCCACCGGCATGGTGAATGGGTTCTGGTACTTGTCTTCAGTTTCTTCACAGAGAGTCGTCAGGTCGTAGAGCTTCACTATGTCGCTGCCACTTGCTGTAGGGAGAACAAACACCTCACTCTACAGCAGTCGACAGATGACAGACACCGACCGTGATCTGAACACCTACTTACCTTTGAAGAGCCAGTAGGTGTGCCCTTCCTTGGTGCAGTTAGACTTCAGAAATGACAAAATATTCTGTGCGATATCTTTTATAACTTTAGTAGAAAAATTAGAGTTTTCCAAATTGGGAATCTCTTCTGTCTTTATCATTTCATATTTCTGTAAACAAAAAAAAAGGCAGTTTAAGAGAAACCCTAAAGTAACAGCTATATTTAATTAAAGACCAACCAGGCTGGAGAGATGGCTCAGGGGTCACAACTTGGTCTTGCAAGCAGAAGGTCCTGAGTTCAGATCCCAGGTCCTACGTAAAAATGCCAGGCGAAAAAGGCAGCCTGCACTTCCTGCCCTGGTAGGCAGAGGCTGGGAAGTCCCAGAGTGAAGCACAAAGGAAGTAGAAGCAATCCAGGATGATTCCTGAAGTCACCCTTGGCCCTCCACAGAGACACCCAGTGCCCTCTGATACATACACGCCCACAAAATAAAATATTTAAAGAACCACCAAACACATGAATCCTTTGAGCAGAAGCCTATATGCAGCATTAGAACAACTTCCTGCTCCCAAATCCCAAAGGGACCTGACTTGTTCCTGTCAGCAACAATAGCTCACTGCTCACTCTCAAGAGTGTGACTACTGGGTCTAGAGCCGGCGGCACAACTTTGATCTCCTTTCTGCTCTACCCACACTTCCTTCTTCACCTAATGTTTTCACACAGGAAGAACTAAATACAGGAAGACTTTTCCAAGCAAGCTTTTCACAACTACGTATTTCTAGCCCAGCCCTTCAGAGAAGAGATGGTCTCAAGGGAGAACCCGCCTTTCAATGCGTCTCCAGAAGACACTTCTGGAGCTGCAGATGGTGCAGTGTGGCAGGACCCGTGGACAGCTGCACGGGTGGCTCTGCACACGCACGAGTCCGCCGAGCCGTCCTCAGAGCCGCCGATCCGCATGCAGCAGGCAAAACCAGCCTGATGTTTCCCAGTGACTGATCTATATGGACTGTCCTGAAACATCCCTCGCTGTACTTTCTGAAGTTCTCTAAGGCTGGAAATGCCAGCGTAACCAGGACCTAAAGCCAAACATGGCTGCTTACAACTGCTTCTCATCTTCAGTTCCTCAGGACACGCCTCTCCAGCTCACGCTACCCTTCTTCTCCTTCCACCTGGTGAGGAAAGGCTTCGCCTGTGACGCTTAGACGATGTGCTGGTGAACTCCATCAGCACCTACAGACTCAGCGTCGAGTTCCCCTCTGGCCCATCTTCCCCAGCAGCGGCACCCTGACACTCCCTAGACATTCTGTATGGACAGATGTTTGTACAATAAAGACATGTTCACTGTACAGACTTCACGAAGGTCATTATCACAGGTGCTTAGCATCAGTGTGAAACTTCTGTGGATACAAATGTCTTAGCGTGTTTATGGGCCCTTGATAATTAATTTAAAATTATGTCGCTGAAATTACCAACTTAAGTGTTCCAAATACTCAAAGTTTAGATTATCCACATCTGTCTTTCCTGCTGAAAGTGCACCTTTTGAGGGCCTTGAAACTGCATCAATCAGCTAGTGAGAAATTAGAAAACTCAGCTGCATCTTACCTGAACAATCCCGTTTACATGAAAACACATCACGAGCTCTGGTACGTTGCATATCAAGTTGTCCAACCAATAATCAATTCCAGTGAGCACGTTAATTGGTTTGTTGTTATCCCTAAAAATACACATTTCAAGCGTTACTTGGCTTAATGAAGATGTTCAACAACGACCCATTAGATGCACTTCCTCACTTACACATTTTACTCTTCTCAACCTCAGAGAAAAATGCTACGTGCTTTCTGATCACAAGCGTCAGACACAGGAGCTGAATGGTCACACCATGTCTAAACCTCCAAAGCTTCGACTTCTAACTGGCCTGGCTAAATTCTAGGAGGAACAGAAGGCAGAGCCAACATCCTGAGACAATGGCCAGCACGCATGGTGATGCCAAGTCAGAATCCACTGCTAATGGGAGCACGCCCCCGAGAATGAAGGAAATGCTCATACTACTAATGCAGAATTGGTGGAGTATCTTGAGTGAATAACCTAAGTCTAAGTCAGTCTGACAGATCCTGGTTCAGTCTACTCAGCTTCAGGACTGCAGTGAACGCTTAGCTCTCGGGCCTCACAATCTGCTTATCTGTTCCTCTCTTACTGCGGCCACGTTCATCAGAAGGCAGAAAAAAAAATCCTGCAAGGAAGGCCAAGCAGCTAAGAAAAAGCCAACGGACACTTGTTTAAACAGCAGGCCCAGGGGACATCACGCGGGTTTACCTGAGCCGTAAGCTAACTGCGGGGTATCTGCCTCCACCAAATATAGGCATGTTAGATCCAACCAGCATATGGATGTCTTCGAAAGTCCAGAGATATTTCGAACGAAGTCATTTTTAAGACCCTTTGATTGAAAACAGGGAAAGATCATAATAATAAACAGGAGAGCCACCATTTCCCCCACAATCCAAGAAAGAACAGAAAACAGAAAAGGCCAAGGAGATAAGTCGAGTCCCAAGAGCTGGAAGACAGATGTTTAGAGAGCAATCGTCAGAGATTTTTCCTGTCCATTCCAACTAGACTAGTTTTTACACGATGAAGCAGACAGGTCTAGTTCTCAACCGTCCCGTGGAAAGCGTACCTGACTGTTCTCCCCGTCATTGAACAAGGTAGTCAGGTTTTGCTCTTTGGGTGCTGAGGCCACATGCCCTACCATGCATGAGGGCTCAAGAGGCTCAGTGCCCTGTGGAAAGTGCAAGAGAAGGAGTGACTATGCCGCCAGCGCGTCTCAGATCTGACCTGCGATTAAAGATGGTCACGTAATATCACAGACCTACTGTGTCTGTCATCCTGACTGCTCGATGCGACTCACGACACTCAAGGCTGGTGCCCGAGTCGCCGCTGAATCACACCTGCTGAAGAAACTAACGACATTCAGATCTCACCTAAAGGAGATGCAATAAAGAACTTTCAAAGATTCAGCTTTTGTTTCTTTCAGCCCAGCCTACATTTACTGAATGTGAAACTCCCACACATGCCAGCTACAGTTTGAACCAATCGTCATTCTACCTCGTCTCCAGCTGAGAACGTCCTACAGAAAGCTGCACAGCCTCCCAGACCCTGGAACCCACCGAAGGCTTTCCAGAGTCAGGGTGCACATGGAGCTTGCCATACGCATGCTTTCAAAGAAATACAATGTTTATTGAAACACCCCCCTCAAAGTTTTTTTCTAAGTGGTATTAGAGTAGAAAAAAATCTACCTCAATTCTATATAATCAAAGATTTTTCATATTTTATTCAACCTCAAAACACTTTCGTTAACATAGTTTGAAATACATTCTTGAAAAATCTGGATAGCGGTAAACTCAATGTATGATGCCATTTTCCAACTCAGGCAGCTGCCACTAGGCAATATAGCTTCCACCTTCAGTGTCAGTCTCTATCACAGGCCTCGAGCTGTGCACATCCCATTCAGGCTGCCAAGTTTAGAAGTCCTATTTTTACTCCTTATCTGTGTGCCAAAAGGCTCAGCCCTTGCCGACACGGTTATGTATAAAATAGGAAGAACGTCACTTGGAATCCTAAGAGAACTTCAGACCTTTTTCATTACGTTTATGCAGATAAATTATCAGTTCATGGGCCACTTCTCAGAGCTGTATTTGCCAGGCAGCTGCTGTAAGGAACAGGGAAAAAGTCTAGACTTGGAGTTACATGGCCTCAAAGGTTTGGCTCCAAGTCCATATGACAGGCAAATAAATACCTCTATTATTAACAAAGGCCTTGACTTTACTGTAGAAGAAGCATTTGTGATGATGGATATAAACAAAGATCTGTCTAAATGTCTGAAAGTAGGCCAGCTGTCTAGAAGCACAAAAGTGTGACTGTGCTGTCGGGTGACACACTAGTGGGCACAGCACATGACCTGGACTTCCAGTGTGGGAATGAAATGCACGTCAGTGTCTGCCGGCAGTGTGGCCCAAGAAAAGCAGCTTTTGCTCACTTACCTGCCAGAGGATGACATAATTATCTGCGCACATGCAGCTCCTGACTGAGAATTTACAAACTCATCTATCGAAGAGCACAGCATGAAAGATACTAAGTAAATGTCAACCTTCTTCCCAGTTATGTGAGTCTACAGAATCTGAAAAGTTTTAAGATGTTTCTTTTTCTTCTTCAAAGCAGAGCAAATACACATTAAAGAAAAGTGAGAAAAGAACCCTGAGAGCGGAAGGGGCTCCAAGGCTTCCCAGGAACCCCCGAATCAAGGTGAGGACACAGCTAAGGCCGGGGGGAGGGCGAAGAGGGCAGCAGCCGAGCAGCATTTCTGCGCTGTGGGCTTTTCTGGCGGGTCAGGATACGGAAAGGAATGCCGAGCCGTCTCTGGAGACGTCACTTGGGAGGCGGCATAGTCACGGGCGCAGTGACAGCCCTGCCTCCCCAGCAAATGTAAAACTTAAGGCTTTACGCTCGAGCCCAGGTCATGTTATCCCTGGTCACCTAACCCTGCTTCTCCCACACAACTCCTCCTCCGCCAGGCTCCCACTGGCTCTGCATCCTTCTGCGCATGGCTAAATCCCACCTGGGTCACTGTTACTGACACGTGTCTGGGTGGCTGGCGGAGCAAGTCGACACACCAGTGGGCACAGCACTGGGGAGAGGAGGGCCTCTTCTCCCGTCCAGACTCAGCCACTGTTAGTCTCTGAGGGGGGTGTGAGGCCTCTTGAGATTGCTCTCCTTCAATGCTGTAGTGTTCATATGCCAAGTCTCCACGTCTTGTGTCTGTCTTGTGGACGTAGACACAGCCATAGTGGACGCTAATACATGCCTAAGGCATTAACTACTTCTGCTAGTTTTCTCTCTTTTGGAAAATAACTTCAAATTCATTACAGGAAGGTTTCTGTATTTTAAAACCCATTAGAACTAAACCCAAGTTCATTCTCTATAAGCTTGTGATTTGTTAGGACTGAAGCAATCCGGATGAACAGTGTGTGGAAACAGGCGTCCAGGAAAAATGAAAGTGACCAAGTTAATGGTCTTACTTCCATGTTCTCTGGGTTTAATTCATGTATTGTTTTAAAAACAGGCATGCTTCCACTTCACATCTACAGAGCTATTTCACTCTGTGGTCAATATAGTAAGGAAAAAAAAAACAACCAGTAAGAAAAACACCAAAAGCATAAAAGACAAGGCAGACAACAGAGCTGCTCTCCCCCTTTCCAAAAGCTTTGAAATCTAGACAACAGGTAGATCTGCACTAGGAGCCTCGCCCAGAAAAATCTTAAGGGACCAGCGATGTAATCAGATTTAATTTAAAACATGCCTATCGGTCTTTATTGTTAGACACTACAGTGCTCTGCTGCTATGCTATTAGTATCTCTAACTTTAAGCAGACTGCTTGGAAATATGAGTCACTTCATAAAAATTCTAACTAGGAAAAGCTAACTATCTTAGCGTCTGAAATCTGTGAAGAGCTAAAAGCTCTTCTCCTGTGAAAGGTAACAACAGACGCCTCCTCATTCTTACTTGTGTTCTTTCAGTAAGATCTCGGGTGTTTCACAGCTGGGCTCAAGAATAAACACACAAGCACTAACAGACCTGACTGGAAGCACTGGGGTCTTCAGAAAGCGAAGTCGGCATTTCAAAGGGAGCAGGCCACGAAGCCCCTTCAGAATCATGGGTCCGATGGGAGCCGGTCGGTTCCTGCTCTTCTGCAGCAGACGGGACGGGCTGAGCAGCTCCGTCACCATTGATGCTGAGCAAACCAGAAATGGGAAAAGGTACATTGTCAGGACTTTCAACAGTCCACCCATCCACACAAACCAGACCTACAACCAAGTGTGCACTGTGCATCCAAACAAACCAGACCCTAAGACTAAGTACACACTGTGCACAAAATGAAGATTTAAAACGCTAACTACTGAGACAGAACCTAAATCATTAACTTTACCGGATATAAAGTATGCTTCGAGTCAGAACCTCAGTTTTTTAGGATAAAATGAGTGGCCAAGCACCTGTAATACAAGAACTTGGAGAGGATGGCCTTCTGGTACCAGTGTTCTTTGCTCTTTTTCTTCCTCTGCCACTTCTGGTCTATCAGTCTTTGGTAAAATTCTTTCAACCACGTCCAGTCACCGGTCTGAATAACGTAAGAAATTATTAAACACATGCACATGAAATCTGAACATGTTCCCTTGCTCCAGTGTGGATCCTGTGTGTCCCCAAAGGTTCATGTGAGGAACACTGACACCCCCACGGGACTAGCAGAGGTAGAACTTTTAGGAGTTGGGGGGTACTGGGACTTTGGCCCTCTTTTTCTCTTTGCTTCTGGCCACCAGGAGAACAGCTATCACGTCACACATTCTTGCCGACTCTTGCAGCCTTGACATGCTACCTGGCCACCGTCCCAGGGAAATAGATATAATTGATGGGACAGTGAAACCATGATAAACCTTTCCTCGTTCATGTTATCTTAGCATTTTGTCACTGTGGACAAAAAGCTGACTCTCACATACCTAATACTCCTTCACAGACATACACATCATCTTTCTACATGTCATCTTTCTACACCTCATCCACCTCCTGTAAGACAGCTCCATCTTCCTCTTCAAAGCTGGGTGGAGTGGTCACCCGCTCCTGCGGTATCATCTTTGTTGCCTGAAGCATGTCCTGCCTGCATGCTTTACTGAAAGCATCTGTGCACTTATAACAACCAAACTGTGGGCGAAGGGGCATAGGCTTTGATGTCCTCGCTGTCACACCACAAGATCTTATTCAGTGTCCGGTGAGCACACGTGGACTGAATTACAATATTCTTTTCAAGGGGAAACTATTTCAAATGCCAACTTTATAACTGTAACTTATTTTCTTTTACCAAAGCAGAACTAGGCCTAGTGGCTAAAGAAGGAGGATTTCAACTTTAAAGTCAGTCTGGGCAATTAAACAAGACATTGGTCCAAAATTAAAAAAAAAAAAAAAAAGGGCTGTAGATACGGCTCAGGCAGAACGTTTACTTAACATGTGTGAGGCCTCAGGGTCAATCCCCAGTACCGTATACAAATGAACGAAAACACTCTGCAGAACAGTCTTCAGAAACCACCATGGACCGGCCCAGCCATCAACGACTTGTTAGTCCGTGAGAAGTAAATGCAAAAATGCGAAATCTTTTTTTCCCCCACATTATGGCTATTTATTACACTTATTTTTTATATTTATTCTCGCTTTCCTAGTCAGGTTTTCACAAGTACAAGCGCCAAGTTATAGGTTCCCTTTCCTGTCTATTCCTTGAGGTGGGTTCACTGGGTAACCCAGGCTGACTTCATCCACATGACCCTCCCTGCCTGCGCCTCCGGAAAGATGGGGTCACAGGTGTGCACCACCACGTCCAGCCTCATCCATTGCACTGTTAAAAAACTGACCTTTTAATGCCTGGTGCACAGGGCGATGAATGGTCAGCCTCTTAGCAAAGAAGTTAAAATGTCGGTTTGAAACCATCCATCCCCATCACAATGGAGCCAAACGGCATCACGACAGCACAGAAAGAGCCTCAACGTGCCCCCGCCACACGCTTCCTCCCTCAGAGAGGGCAGACACGTCACAATTTCAACTGAGTCCTTAAGTTTCAGGGGTTTCTTGTTTTTGTTTTTTACATTGTCTTCATCATTATTCTCCTTTTTTTTTTTAAATGAAAGGTTGTTTTTCATTTTTCACTGCTGTGGTACCTATCAACCCATCTACTTAGGCGATTCCTCAAAACTAAGTCGCAAGGCTTTCCTGGGGTTTCTCGGGAGGGGCTACCTGAGACGACCTCATGAAGAGTTCCTGGATGTCCAACTCGTCCAGCAAAAGGGTCCTTCCTATGCGGTGGACGGCCATGCTTACGTGGGACTTGCTGTACGGGATCTTCAGGAGCTTTTTGATGTTCTTCAAAATTAAGAAGTTTTTGAAAGACACTTTTAGTGAAATCTAGAATCTTTCAAATTCATAACTTCATACAATTTGAAGCTTAATAGATCTTATTTCCTGAAGATTATACAAGCCGGACTTAACACAAAAGCTCCATTCAACCAATCATATGAAAGTCAGACTTTTATAAAATCATACTATGTAAATATACAGACCTTTAGAAGTTGAATCATACATGTAAATGTATGCGATACTTTTGTAAAGAATTCCCTTTCACTGGGAGAAGTGCAGATCAAACTGCTGCACTTGACAGGCTTTTGTAATACCAGAAAAACTATTGATGAAGGATCAATAGAATACTAGTAAATCATTTGTAGTTATCAATCAGCAGCATATGCAAAATAACTTCAACTGCAGTTCTATTAAGCCCAACATTAAGGTAAATGTTTTTATTACGACCACTGGTTCTGCAGTTATTTCCTTCTCTCTGAAGATGATACAGTTAATACCTCAAAAACGAACAAAAGCATCTAGTAAATCAGCTACTACCTTATTTCAGTATCAGCTTCAAGACAAAACATGATATAAAAAGCCTAGCAGAAAAAACCTAGCACTCAACTTACTTCGGAGTCGGAGACAACATCCACGTCGTTGCCCACGGAGTCGATGAAGTCGTACGCCATGCCAAAACTACCAGAAGAAAGGAGGCCCCGGTTACCTGCTGCTCGCTGTACCCACAGCCCACCGATGCTGAACCCAGGTGCGTGCCCGTACAGGATTCTGAAGGCAGCACGCACCGGCACACCTTATATCCACACCATGACTTGATAAGTTAGCAGTAAACTGTTAGCAGTAACTACTGTTGTCAGGAAAAACTCAAACACCTCTAAGATAAAACCATTCAAAACCTTCTCTTTTACATGAGATAAAAAAACAAAACTATAAGTTATGATTTTATGCTATTTGCTATACAACACCATCCTTTAAAAGAAAAGTCAATGAGCACCCAGTTTATGCCATGTAACTATGCAGGGTTCGTCTATAATGCACCTCATGTTAAGCGCTGACGTCACTCTTGTCCAACTGGTCCCTGGCAGAGTCAGGACACTCACCTGGGATTGCATACCTTGCTCCAGGCAAGAATTGAACCTGTTTCAACTGACAATAGTAATGATGCTTAAAGGAGATTGTCAGAATTGTGTGAGAAAAACAGAACACTTGAACAATATTTATACACTCCATGTAATTATCTTTTAAATCATCTCGCAAAAATCTGGTATCATAATGAAATCATTTTTCTAAGAAAAAAAATATGGGTTGGTTATATCCAACTTTTTGTCAATATAATGTTTGTGAATATAATGTTACACTGGGACAATTTCCAAAGTACTAGTGTGTTTCTGTGTTTGTGGCACTTGCTATTTAAGACACCAGAAAGTATTTTAGGCTCAGTCACTCAGGGGAATTTTTACAGACAGACACACACGGAGTAAATGGCCTGTAAGGACTTGACACTAGAGCATTTTCTCTGTAAAACCCCAGGACACTTTCTCTACAGCAACCACCACCACCAGAGCTTCCAGTGTCAAGCCAAGGGAGTAGGTTATCCACCGCACGGGGTTCCCTGACCAGGTCTACTCAGCCTAGATGCTCTACCACCACTTGACGCGAGCACCACAGGCAGTGGTGGTCTCTCCTCATGTGCCATCTGGATTCTCTGTTCACATATTAAAGGGTAGGGAAAAGTTACTAGAACAGCTGACTAGCTGTCAACTATTCATCTGCTATAACTTAAAAAGATCATTACATTCTACCTTTATATTGTGGTATATCCTGATGGGGGGGAGTGGACTTTGAACAACAAATAAAATCTTTTCTAAAACAAACAAGATCCAAACTCTAGGGCCGGAGCTGTAGTTCAGCGTTACAACATTTGCACAGTATGCATGAGGTTCTAGGTTCAAGCCCAGTGCTGTCAGAATAGCACAAAACAAATGTGATGAAGCTGACGGGGCGCACTGATGTGCACATGAAACTGAAGTGAGAAGCAATTGAGAGCCGCGTCGGTAGAGGGACAAGAAAAAGCACGGATTAAAATTTACCTTGAAAACGGCTTGCTTTTCTTGCTATTGCCAAGAATGGTGGTTCCCGCAGGCCCCAGCTTGGCACTCTCTCGTAACCAGTTGGCAGGTGGGAGTTTCAAGTCTGTTTTCTCTTCCAGGCGGGCAAACGCTGTTCGAGGAGGGGCGGAGGAGTATTTCACCACAGCACGGCTCTTCACTTCATTGCCTCCCAGAAATAAAGCTGACCCCTAGTTAACACACAGGATGAAAGGTGAAACGTAAAGATGAGTGCGGGAACACAAATCTGGCCTTTATAAAAAGGAACCAAGAACCCAAAGCATCAGACTTCACAAGGACCACTTACTAAAATAAATTCAAGCTTAAATTGCCACGTTCATCAGCTCTCCATCGCATAACTTCAAAGACAAAAAAAGGGTGACTCAAGACTGGCGACGCTTATGGCTTTCAGCTGGAACGAGGCCAACGAGTCTGCTTTTGAAAACATGCTAGCGAGATGCGCACACCTGTGCAGCCAGCACACCCCAGGCACACAGGAGACTCACAAGATCCAGGGCCAGCCTGGTCCGCAGAACCAGTTCCAGGCTAGTCGGGGCCACGCGGCCCGGCTGTGCCTCAAACAGTGTGACAGCGTGGATTCTGATAAAATGCAGACGTGGAAACCACGGGCACTCAACAGTGCCACGCACCACACGCAGAACTAATAAATCTGCATGTTAAAAGAACTAGTTCAGCCTGGAGACGTGGCGATGAGACGCCCGGGCCGCTTCCCCGAGAGCCGGCACAGCAGAGCAGTGGCTCGAGGCTCACGCGCGAATGCGCTCACGGCCGCGCTGCGCGCCGCGTCCGGCCCACTCTCGCAACCCGTTTCCAAGGCGTCCCCTCCGGCCCGGCACACGCCCTGCGCCCTTCCAGAATTAGCTGAGTCCCCTCCTCGCGCAGGCCCCCCCGGCGGCCTCGCTCCCCGCCCGCTCCGCGGGGCCGCGCCGCGCTCGAGCCGATGGTTTACACGCGTCCCAGGGGTGCAGATCGCTCCCGCGCCCGTCCGTCACCCTCCTTCGGGGGAACCAGGGCGGCGGTGCATCGGCGCCTTGCAAGCAAAGCCCCCAGAACCGAGGCGCGGGGAAGGTTCCAGAAGCTTCGGAGAACCGTGACATCGCTCTCCGACGCGGCGGGGCCGCAGAGCCCCCGGAGCCCGGGCAGGTCCCGCCCCGCCGGGTCCCGCCCCGCCGCCGACTCACCTGGGCAGAAGGTTCCTCGGACTCCGCCTGGGACAGGAGACTGAGCCCCCGTCGAGCGGCCGCGCCGGGCGGCGAGGCCTCGGCTCCCACGTCCTTGGCGTCCCCCATCGCTCCGGCGCAGCTGGCGCGAACAGAAGCGCGAGCCGAGCGGCGGGCGACGGGAACCCGGGCCGGAGCCGCGGCTGCTCAGTCCCGCGAGCGGCAGACGCGCCCGCACACCGCACTTCCGGCCCTGGACAGGAAGGGCTCGAGGTGACGCGCTGAAATCTCGCGAGTTTTGGCCCCGCAGCTTGGCCCCGCCCCCTGCTGCGGCTCCTCCTCCGCGGCCCGGGGCGTGAGCTGCAGCGCGCCTGCGCCTGGCTGATCCCGTCCAGGCCACCAGGTCTCGCGATAGCAGACGCCCAGGCTCCGCCCCTCGCACACCGCTGGGCTTTGTTGGCAAATAGTCAGGACTTCTTCTGTCCGAGCCGCAGTGGTCGGGGGCGGGAAGCGCCGCTTCAGCGCCCCCGGTGGCACCAGCGTCGTCCGACGGTGTCGCGTCCTCCCGGGCCTTCAGCGTCCAGCTGCCGCCCGGGGCTTCGCGAAGCCCACGTGCGCGGGAAACGCCCTGAGCTGGCGCTTCTGGTCTGGGGGCCAGAGAGTTTGCATTTCGCGTGAGCGCCAGCTGTGCCTGTGCTAGGCAGAGAAGTAGCAGGAGCCCCTGCTCTTTTCGTTGGCTTGCTCGTTTTGTTTTTGTTTTTTTAGACAGGGTCTAAGGTTGCCAAGTTGCAGAGCGTGACCCTGACCTTCTGATTCTCCTGCGCCGAATCTCTTGCGTGCTGATGTCCTTGCCGTGCTGGGGACGGGACCCAGGGCTGCTTCCTGCGCGCCAGGGGAATCATTTCTCTGGGCTACATCCGGCTGCGCTTTCTTATTTTCCACCTCTGCTCCTGACACCAGACGACCGCAGCCACATCCCTCAGTAAACATATTTTTCTGTGATAGTTTTGTTTGGTGACGAGGTATTTGTTTGTTTCTACCTTTGCAATTATTTGACAGTCTTAATTTGTAGTTTTCATTCGGATCTGAGAACTCAGTCATCAGCACCTTCAGGAATCCTTGTGAATGAACAAGCCCACGTTACTAATCATTTTCAAGTGAAGACATGAATTAAATTTTCCATAGAATATTTCTTAGACATTTACTTAAAGTATTTTAAATTGCATATTGCATTCAGCTTTTTTGGTGTTGCGAGTTATTGGCTGAGAAGTTGAACAAAACATAAATAACACAAAAGGATTAAACTCATTTTGGGTACATAAACTGCAAACCGTCCTCATTTTCAAAATCATTCAAGAACATTCAAATTGTACATCATATGTTAAATGATGATCTAATATTTTTAAAGGAAACATATCCTCAATTTAAAAGTTTCTATTTCTGAATATGTAAAAGAGGATCTCTGCAAAAATAAATGATTAAACATTTTTCTTTAATTTTTTTCCATTTTTTGTTTCAAGTATTAATTTAGCCTTTTATAGTTATAAGTTAGATTCTAACAAACTTAGAATTGTTTTGTTGTATAATGCTACATCTGTAAGACAAAGTGATTGATTGCTCAGGGTCTTCTCTCTCTGGGACTCAAACAGTAGCCATTCTTGAGTAGCGAGCAGCTGGACTTTGTGGATGCTTCCACCAGCCCACTCAAGAACACAGAAGCAAGAACTAGATGCACAGGGGGTCGCAACACCTTAGGGTACAGCCCAGGGGACCGGCCTCCCAGAAACACTTGTGGAGCGAGGGCTGGCAGGGGCGCGGCTCCAGCAGCCACACACAGGCTGGGACTAATTCAGTCAGGAAAGGAGGGTGAACCCCGGGGCCTGGAGAAACAGGGCACATCTGGGTTACATAAAGTTTATACATTCCTCTGGCTCTGAGGGCCCATTATTATTTTTTTTCCATAATCAAAGCCATGCTGTGCGTTTAAAAAAAAAAAGTTATTATCATTACTTCTCATGTAAGTGATTGAAATATAATGTGAGAAAACATGGCTCGTTCCTTCCACAATTTGAATGTTAAGATGTGAATTTATGTTCCCTCTTGTGTTGTACTGGATTCTGTCTGCCCTCCACCCCCTCGAGATGGATTCTGCTGTTTTCACCGCCTGCTCTGCATTCCGGGCAGTTACTCTGGCTTGTTTCCTGCCCGCTCACTGCCCTGAGGGGTCCCCCCCACACACACACACACTTGGAACAAATTTGCTGAATGAATGGATGGCCGGCCTGCCATGTGCTTCGCCAGCAGCTGGCTCCAGAATGCCACACCACAAAGTCTTCCTGTCTCACCTGGCTCATCCCTGCCCATTTCCAGATTCATCTCTGCTACTGTTACAACGCGTCTCCCCTGCTACCTCCCAGTCCTTCCCCCTCCGGCTCTGTCGGCTTGTATGGCTTTATCCTGAGCTTGTCACATTTCAGAGAAATCACACTGGTCTCTGCTTCCCCAGCTGCCTGTGAGCCCCTCAAAGGCGGGATCCTGTCTGATCATCTCTGTTTCACCAACACTAGGCACAGTACCAGCCAACAGAACTGCTTTAGCCCTTAGGCAATGTCGGGAAAGTGACTAGAGCTGACAGGCTTTTAACATGCTTTTCAAAACCTTAGAGACATAAATACAATGTTGT
This sequence comes from Typhlomys cinereus, assembly GCA_023101885.1. NCBI lineage: Eukaryota > Metazoa > Chordata > Mammalia > Rodentia > Platacanthomyidae > Typhlomys > Typhlomys cinereus. The sequence continues at coordinate 3,461,259 of JALPQD010000195.1, forward strand.
TGACTCCAAAATATTTTTAATACGCAAAAATCAGGGCCAAAAATGTTGGAGGAAGTGGCTCTGAAATATCACATTGCTGGTGCTATTAATGTTTAAAGTTAGTATTGATGTGCAATCTTTTCCAATATCCAACTGTTTGCAGGTTAGACTTTCTCATTCACAAAATTTCCCCCAACATGCAAGACAATCTCAGAGGTATCCCAGGCGCTCACAAATCCACTTAACTATTGTAGTAACATTTGTACTATTTTTGAAAGCAAAATCAGAAATCCTTTAGGAAACTTTCGTAGCAAGATAAGAAGGGCAGATGGGACTGGGGTGTACCGCTGACTGTAAGGGTGCCAGTGTACCCACAGTTTCTCTACAGCTGTTCTGGGAAGGATGGCCAACCATGAGGAATTTCTGTAGGCCGGGAACGTTTGGGCTGTGGTTTTCAGCTTGCCACACGCAGCCTCCTTAGTGATCTAGTGTCCTTACCTGCTGAACATCAGAGAACTCTGAGTTCCTGGCTACTGACTCTGCCTAGAACTGGAAGAGAAATCAACAATTGTCTGGGCCATCTCTTCCTTCTCACAAGAAAGCGGCGAATAGGGCTGACTCACAGAAGGGCACATCACTAGTTAATAACAAAGCCAGGGCCAGTGCTTGGGTCTTCTACTAAGGCAAGTTTTTCAAAAGCTAAACTGCACCATGATAAGTTGCCTGTGAACTGATGAAGAATCTCATGTAATCAACCCCAATTAAACCCAGCAGGTCGTTCAACAGAAAGACATCAAAGTAGGGAAGGGCGTGTGTTGGGATGAAGAAAGTTTCAGCTGGAGAAGAAAGGCAGATGGCACAGGGCAAAGGGGTGGAAATGATTGAATTCAGTGTATGCATGTATAAAACTCTCAGAGTAAAACGTTATTTAAAAAACTGCGAGTAGGGGCTGGAGAGGTGGCTCAGGGGTTAAGCCTCTGCCTTGCAGGTGGAAGGTCCTGAGTTCGGATCCTAGACCTCACGTATAGACACCGGGCAGAAGCGGGGGCGGCTTGCGTTTCTGGTCCTGGTAGGGCAGAGCCTGTGAATCCCGGGGCAGAGTAAACAAGGAGGAGGTGGAGGCGGTCCATGGTAGTTTCTGAATTCGCCCGTGGTTCTATACACACACACACGCACACACACGCACGCACGCGCGCGCACACGCATGCACACACATGCATACACGCACAATTGAATAAAAAAAAAAACTGCGAGTAAAGGCTGCTGGGACTTCTGTTTTATTATTGTTCTGAGAAAGGGTTTCCCCGCCTGGCTGGGGCTGACCTTGAACTGCTAATCTTGGCTCATCTGTCCTGTGCTGGGGTAACACACGTGGTCCACCAAGCCCAGCTGAGACTTTGATTTAAGAGCAGTGATCTATTTAAAGAGCAGAGCCCCAGCCACAGCCAGATTCTCAGTCAGTATCTCTGCAGGTAGCTGCCAAGAAATCTACATTTTGAAGAAAAAAAAATTAGGCAGAGTTTATTAGAGGAAAGAAGGAACCACCAAAAACTCACAGACTCCATACAGGGAGTCCCATGAGGGTCAAGGGAGCCCCAGAATCCACATTTCTAGAGAGACTGCTAATTTCCCAGTGTCTAGACTGCAGACCACGTCAGAGGATATTGTTCTCCAGAGGATGTTGTTCCCCTGGTATAGGAAGAAATGGGGCATCTTTTTGACTAACTTACAAAATAAGGGCAAAGCTAAGGTTTGCCAATCTTAATAGGCAGGATAGCACCAGTACTTTTCCTTGGGCTAGGGTCAGCGACTGGGTCAGGCAAGGTAGACGGGGCTCACCCCCAAACGAATGATCCTCAAGGGTCAGCCGGTCTGCCAGGGTGCCTGGTAAAACACAGGACACTAACTTGAATTTGAACTTCAGCTGAAGAGACAAAAAAAAAAAAATGTTTATTAGCATGAGAATGTACCAAATCCTTATCAGAAGTGCACCCCTAGCAGTGTTCGGAGTATATGCCTGTCATGGTTAGATAGCAGTGCCAACTTGGCAGCTAGTGAAGAATTAGTAACTGAGTTAGGCATGGTGTAAGCCTGAAGGAGATTGTGTAATTGACAGGGAAGACCCAGCCCATGATGGGTGGGACTAGTCCCAAAGCAGGGGAGTAGATGGAGTTGGTTACGGTAGTTGGCACACTTGGTCAGACATGCCAGTATAACAAGTAAGGATTGTCAGCCATCCTGCGGATATATAGATGTGGTGTGGCCACTTCCCTCGTTCCTAGTATTGGTGTGGACTCTCCTGCCAAGCCGGATTAAGAACTGTAACCAGACAATTGTAAGCCAAAATAAAACCTCTCGTTCCCCCTGTGTGGCTGTGAATGTGTTAGCAGCATGCAGAATAATTACAATAGATTTTGGTACCAGAGAAATGGGGTGTTGCTGATGAATCTGCAATGTGGACTTTGTGTGTTTTCAACCTTTTTTTTTTTTGGAGAACTATGGAAATATTTGAAGATATTGAGACTGGGTGCACTATAAAAACTGTTGAGTAGAGTTTAGTTGGCCATTTGGAAGATAGCAATGCTGAGAGACTTGTGAATTATGATGAAAGGAACAAGGACTTTGTGAATGTTGAATTTAAACATGGTGGCCTGGTTTGCTTGTTTGAGGAGAGCTATGTTGGCAGCCTTGAAGTTTTGGACAAGGAAAGGGCAGACAGCAGAACAGTTGTGGCTGTGGAAGAAATGAATATTATTGAAGTAAAACTTAGTGCTTTGCACCGGATGGTGGGAGAAATGGAAACCAATGCACAAAGAGTTTGAAAAACCCAGATCTCTTCAGGGGATGCAAACTTAAGATGAAGCAGTTTCTTGCCCTTCAAAAGTTTTGGCTTGGACTGGAGAGGTGGCTCAGGGGTTAAGACTCTGCAAGCAAGAAAAAGAACCCAAGTTCGGATCCCAGGTCTTACGTAAAAACACCAAGAGGAAATGGTAGCCACCTGAACTTCCAGCCCTGGTAGGCAGAGCCGGGGAACTCCCAGAGCAAAGTAAAAAGGAGGTAGAAGCAATCCAAGCAATCTCTTGATCCTCCACAGGGACGCATAGTGCCCTCTGGTACACAGGCACCCAGACACACAGACACACAGACACTCAGACACTCAGACAGAGACACACACACACACAGACACACACACACACACACACACACACACACACACACACACACACACACACACACTTCACTGCCTAGTAAAGGACTTTTCCAGGGTCAGCTTATGGAAGTTGATGCAGCTGTGGTTCAAGTGAACCATGCGACATTTCGGCCTCGATGCACAACCTGGCATCATTGGCCAGGTGCTAGTGACTTTGCTGCTTGATTTAGGGGTTCATGGAGAGTGACTGAGACTTGTCACTATGTGGTAGGTTTGGAGTTCATGAAAAGGAAGACAAAGTTCAGAACTGCAGTAACAAACCTAGGATGTTGTTGGAAGTGCCAGAACCATGGGATGTGCACGAAGACGGCTGCGAGAGCAGATCAGAGACAGTCCAGGGAAAAGCGGCTTATGCAACTTTGAGTGGCAAAGAGAGACTGGGATTTCTCAGAATCTCTGAGCACTATGACTACATGATGAGCAGCAGAAGGTGGAAGTTAAATTACGGGATGTGATACTTTGCCAGACTTTGGTGTTTAAATTTCCATTTTATTATTTATTTTATTATTTTCCCATGCGTGTGTGTGTGTGTGTGTGTGTGTGTGTGTGTGTGTGTGTATCAGAGGGCACTGTGTGTACCTGTGTAGGTCCACGGGTGACTTTGGGAATCATCTCGGATTGCTCTACCTCCTTTTGGTTTTGCTCACGGTTTTCCCAGGTTTTGCTTTCCAAAGCCAGAACTGCAGTCTGCCACGATTTCTGCAGTGTTTTTACATGGGATCTGGGATCTGAACTCAGGTCCTTCTACTTGTGAGACAAAGGCTTAACCCCTGAACCAGCTCTCCCTCCCAAACTCCATTTTAATGTGTTTTATCTGTAAGGAAGTACTCAATTTGATTTGAGTTGACTGAACCTTATGGTTAAGAGATTTTGAATTTTTTTTTTAAAAAAGAGGCTTTGAACTTTTAAAATGTAACTGAACTTTAAATGATCTACATTTTAAGAATTGTACTTTGAGAAATTTTCATCATGGACTTAGAGAATTAATAAAATTTAATGTATTTCTTAAGACAAATGGAGCATTCATGGAAACAAGGACTGAAAAAGGCTAAAGGTTAAAAGTAGTGTGTTGTCATGTCAAGTTGGCAACGGGTAGAGTGTCATAGTCAGATCCTGGGGTCAGCTTGGTACCTGAAGGATCTGAGTTCTGGACACATTTTAGTTCTGGACACATTTGTAAGGAGTTAATGATTGAGTTAGGCCCCAGGTGAGCCTGCAAAAGATTGTCTAGTGAATGGGGAAGGCCCAGCTCGTGGTGGGTAGGACTCGTTCCTGGACAGCTATTTAGATGGAAAGAACTAGTTGAAGAAGTTGGCATCTTTTGGTCACTTGGCCAGACATGTGAGCTGGCAGGTAGGGATTGTCCCTCTCTCAGCCATTCTGTGGAGATGGTGTGGGCCCTGGTGTTGGCGTGGACTCTCCTGCCAAGCTGAACTAAAACCAGACTATTGTAAGAGAAAATAAAACCTCTTGTTCCTTTAAGCCACTTAGTCATGAATTTGCCAGCACTGGGCTCGCGATGAGGCTGACAAAAAGCCTCCGCCAGGATCATTCAGCAGGAGTTGCAGCAAGCGAGAGAGACTGAGACCCGTGTACCGGCTCTTAAAGATTTTGGTCCGGAATGGCAAACGCTCCCACCACTCACTTCGTTTTAACCCAATAAGTCCCGTGACCACGGGTAGTGGGGCAGGGAAGGCGAAGGCTGTCCTGAGGAGGACATGGGGTATCTTGCGGCCGCTTGGACTCTGCCACTAGCATATGGTGACCTGGGTGGGTTGCTGGATGCCTCTCCCAGGGTTAAATATGGCGACAAAGCCAGGCCTTTATGGGAATCTTTTCTGCAGCTTTGTAATGAGGTAAGGGGTGGCCTTGACCTATGTCAGGGGAAACCTAAGGTCACAGGTCATCAGTGACATCACTCAGGGGCGTGGCCAAGCTGCAGAACCAGTTAGGACATGTTTCTCAACTGGTGTGTGCTGACGTGTCACTGTCATTAAGCTGTTACTTAGAGGAAGTTTCACGAAAACAGACTTTAATTTGTCCCTTCACGATGGAAGCGGCGAGTTAGTGCCGAGTGAGAAGCCATTTGGCTTTTGGAAGAACTGTGTCCCAAGGAGGAAACCATTTTGAAGGTAGATGTGTAGAAATCTTTCTAACATGTGGTTATGTTGCCAAAAATGATGTGGAGAACTCCTGTCTGCACACCTGACTAGGGGAGCCAAGTTCCTGACCTCTGAGAGGTCCCCCTATTGGGCCTTGGGGATTTGGACACACTGCGGTGTTGTTAGGTCACCGAGCAGCTGTGGTTCAGGGCGCTGGTGCTGGAGGTGGGACAGAACCGCAGAGTCACACAGGCAGCAGCAAGCTCATGCGGCCCTGAGCCAGACACTCGCAAGGGTGTTTGAAAAATTAATCTGAAACCATTTTTTTTGGAGGGGGGGGAGTCCTCGTGGGTCACAGTCAAAGACTGAAACCAGAGGGCATGGAGATGTCAGAGCAGGCTTTATTGAAAACAAGAGAAAAGGGAAGAAACTCTCAGACATTTCACCCAAGAGGGGGAAGGGGGAAGCCATAGTCTCTCCTTGAGGTGGGAGAGCATTACGAGACAGAGGAGCTACCTTGAAGTTAGGATGGAGAGAGGACAGAGCTGCCATGACATGACGGGGGAGGGGGTAGGAGAGAGAGGATGGTGGGGCTACAGCCTGTTATAGCCTCGGGCATTGCTAAGGAGTGGCCCAGGAGTTCCTGGGAAGTGAGGTAGTAAAGACCAGAAGGATGTGTCTTCCCACAGGACCGGACATACCTAAGGACACTAGCTGTCCAATAGAATGATTCTACTATATACAACCACACTTCATTTTGTTCTTGGACTCTGCTAGTTGGCCAGCCAGATGGGCTGGACTGATCTTCCTGTTCTGCCAGCGTCCTGTTTACTCCCATGCACGCCTGCGGGATCCGGTCTTCACAGACATCCAGCAGGTCATTCCCACTCTTTGTAATGCAGCCTGCTTTGAATTTCGTCCATGAGAACACCTGGCCTTTCTTCCTCGTGTGTGACCAAACACATTGCAGCGTAACTACTGAATAAACATCTTTGACCTGGTCCTTGACTCTGGGCGACTGTTTTGTAAGCAGGGTGAGTGGCGTGGGAGAGACAGCTCAGGCAGGCAGATGTCTACATGTAAGCACCAGGGACCTGTGTGTGCACCCTCAGCACCCACATAGAAAAGTGGGTGTCAGCAGCTTTGGGGGCTGGCGATGCAGTCCCTGGAGCTCACTGGCCAATCAGCCTAACCAAACAGATGGACTGCAGGTTCAATGAGAGACCTTGTCTCAAGAAATAAAGATGGAGGGCTGGAGAGATGATTCAGAGGTTAAGTCTCTGTCTTGCAAGCAAAAGGTCCTGAGTTCAGATCCCAAGTCCCATGTAAAGACTCTAGGTGGAAATGGTGGTGGCCTGCACTTCCAGCTCTGGTGAGCAAAGCCTGGGAAATTCATAGAGAAGCAAAAAGGAGATAGACACAATCCAGGATGATTCCCGAAGTCACCCTTGGTCCTCCATAGGATCACACAGTGCCTTCTGATACACACACACACACACACACACACACAGAGTAAATAAAGAAAAAAATATATAAAAGAATAAAAATGGAGAGTGATTGAAGAAAGACACTTACCAATGACCTCTGACCTCTGCATGCAAGCATATTCATGTGTTTGTGTGTACCTGAATGCACAAGTGCACACACTCACACTAACAATTACACACACCACACATATATAACAGTCCATGCACACACATGTGCACACATACAAACACATGCACAAGAAGGGGATGTTTGGCTGGTAAAGGTTCCTGTCTCCAACACTGATGATCTCAGTTCAATTCCCAGAGCTCATGTGGTGGAGAAGAACCACGCTGCGGTTGGCCTGCATGATTGCTGATAAATGACTTTCAAATGGCTTAAGGGAACAAAGGGTTTATTTTCTTTTTTTTTTTTTCTTTTTTATTTCAGCTCATACAAACTTATTAGGTACAACAGTTCCCTCCCTCCCTCCTCCTCCCCCCGTACCCCTTTATATTTTCTTATAATGGTACAGTTATAGTTCCTAGTCCATCTCGACGGAGAGCAGGCATCAACACCAGGGCCAAGGGAACTGGCCACATCATCACCACATAATGGCTGAGAGAGGGACGATCCTTACTTGCCAGACCATATGTCTGGCCTGCAGATTTGGTCTGGGCTTAATCACTAATTCTCCACAAATGTTCCCAGAGCTCAAACTCTCAACTGTCTCAAGTTGACACCTGTGACTATGACAAACTGACTCACACATATGCTGTGACCTCCACATGTGTGCCCAGGCACATGTATACATGTGTGCACATATGCACACATATGATAAGTGTAAAAAATGAAGATTGGATGATCATCAAAGAAGAGAGGCTTCTAAGTAGCCTGGCTTTCCGTTAAAAACCTTTGGGTAAACTTGCGGATACAATTGAAACAGCAGTTTGATTTAGTAAACCCCGAGGCATGCTATTCTTTCAAGTAGGTCTGCTCTGCTATTGAGGTGGATTAAATGATGGCAGCCATGAAAACCAAGTTTTGAAATAACTGAGCTTGGAAAGAGACCTCGGACTTTTTTTTTTTTTTTTGTCAGTTTTCAACCAATACTCTTTAAAATGGAAGGAGCTTGCTTATTCAACCACTTTGCTATCTTTCAAAAATATGAATTAATCAGAACCAGTTTGCAGTCAGTAAGCAAAAATGCTTTCGGTTTGTATGCGGGGTGTGTGGGAATGCATGTGTGGGAATGGTTACCTGTGTGTGGGTGCAGGTGTGTGTACACGCATGTGGATGCTCCAGGCTGACGTGATGTTTTCGTCAATCGCTCTCCACCTTATGCATTGAGGCGGGGCCTCTCACTAAGCCCAGAACATTTCCACTCTGGCTAGTCTACTAGCCAGCTGCCGCCTGAAACCCCCTGTCTCCGTCCTGTACGGGCTGGAATTCTAGTCGTGCCCCACCGGGCCTTATTTAGAAAGACTATTTTAGATGCACTGAAATGCTAGCAGTCTTGAAGTCAAGAACAATTAGCAAGTTAATGAGCTACACTTTGCTTTGCGCTTTAATTTGACAAGAGCAGACAATTTTGAAATACAAGACAATGCAAGCCTGGTGTGCAATTCACCAGTGTAATGACAAGATGGCTTTGGTCACTGCCTGGTACCTTACTTATTAGCTGGTAATTACCTAATTGCTATTCTGCAGATTAATAGCAGAGTCTAAGCAGAGTATTTGAAAGTATTTGGAAAGCTTTATGACTACCTTTGAAGGAGTCTGAAGATCTTGGATTCTTTCAGAATACAAGGACAGGTTGTCGTGTGTGTGTGTGTGTGTGTGTGTGTGTGTGTGTGTGTGTGTGTGTGTATGTGTGTGTGTGTGTGTGTATGTGTGTGTGTGTGAGACTGTGAGCATGTGTGGTTTATGCACATGTGTGGATATGCTCTACTGAGGCCAGAAGAGAGTTATCCTGCTCTATCACTCTCTATCCGGTTTCCTTGAGTCGGGGTCTCCAAGGAATCTGGAGCTGGGTTGGCATCCAGCAAGTCCTCCTGTCTCTGCCTGCCAAGAGCTGGGGTTAAGAAGCCTGTGCAGCCACGCCCAGTGCTTTATGTGGATTATCGCGGATCCAAACCCAGGTCCTCATGCTTGCGCAACAAGGGTTCTTACCCACTGAGCCACCTCCCCAGTTCCCTAGGTCTCACTTTCATAGCGAGTGTCCTTCAAATTTTAGTTCCTGAGCCTGATTAACACCCTCAGTATAGATTCATTGGGATGGTTTCAGAGTCGAACATCTGCTTCCGGGCCCGCCGGCTGGTGCCCAACTGTGGTTATTCACACCGCACGTGCATGAGCAAGGAAGAAGGAATCCTCTAGTGACCCTTCTGATCAATTGGGCAGCGGGGTCCTGCTGTGGCCCCTCTGCCTCTCCAGCTAGGGCGTGGCCGCTGCAGCCTGGTATGATTTCTGCTGGTACGCACTCGTGGAGGCTTAGATGGAGGGAACAGAAGGCAAATGCAGCCTTGTACACAGCATCGAGCATCAGAGCCGCTGCCTGGTCCTTTCTGCTTTGCAGCTCCCATCACGTTTGTTCCCTCTTTTCACCCCGGGGCTGGAGACGTGCCTTTTCTGTCCTCAGTCCGCCACAGTCATGAGTTTCCTACTGGCATGATCCCTTGCCTCCCAACTCTACCCAGGGCTGGAACCTTGGGCGTTACCCGCGTACCCCAGCTTTTTACATATTTATTTACATTTTTTCTCTGCAGGAAATGGAGCCAGAATCCACAGATGTCATTATCCATCTGCGCATTTTTGTTTACTACCCAGAAGGCAAAAGCGTTGAATTTTAAGTCTTGGATGCTTTATTCTTTCTATCACAAGTGACTTCCGAAGCTACGACCATTCACATTTACCCCGACTCACAGTGCCAGTCAAAGCTAGCTTCCCGGAGGGCTGTGAGATGCTGGTACAAAAGGCATTTTGCAAGCACAGAAGGGAAAAACATCATTTATATTCATTGGCTGATGTGGCATTTCTCTCTGGAATCTTCCTCTTGTCTGTCAACACTGAGAGAAAGGACTGACCTCATCTACATTACAAATACCCTCCTTTCAACAGATCTGGATGTAGGTAAAACACACACACACACACACTCAAAAATACACACATACACAAACACACACACACATGCATGTACCCATATAGTTGTATATGTAACATACCTATACACACATTATACACACACATATGCATGTACACATGTAGTTGTGCATGTATGCACCTGCACACATACATCTGTACACACACACACACATCAAGAAAAACCTGCAATCTTTCATTGGAGAGTCTGGTACTTGATTATCCATTCATTGATTGAGCCGAATCAATGTGGCTATTATGAATAGCTTTGAAAAAAAAAAAAGAAACAAGTAATCAATACAATGCTTTGCAGATCTCATGAAAACCAAAGTTGCCAGGAGTGGAAGAAAGCCACATCGTTGTTGACTGGCACTTTCTGATCGCCAAGAATCGCTGCCCACCTCTGTCTGTCCTAGCATCCTTTTGAGTATCAGGTAAAACCTTTGGAATGCATTAGCAGACCACTAGCTTCCACCAACCCCAAAGTTAGGAATGTTATTTTCTGACATTTAAATCTATAGCAAACCCCCCTTCTTTGCTGTAACCTGCCTACCTGACACTCCCACCTGTAGGTAACGCATTGATTTATGACTTTCATGTTCTATGATTACAGAAGCTATGTAACTGTTTCCATGTTGAAATAGATCATTCCAGGCAACCTGAATCTGTTCCCAGCCCTGGTTATTTCCCTTTGCCTTTGAGGTGGAGGCTGTGTGTCATGTGAACACCCGGCTTCTTCAAGTGTTTATTTTGCCCTCTTAGTGATTCTTGGGAGAGTCGCTAGTGACAGGGACAGGACACCCTGAGGGGTCACTTGGATCGTGACTGTTCTGGTTTGGGGATGGTCTGCACTTGTCCTCGCCATCTCAGGAAGGTGCTCAGAGTGAAGAAATGTCTGTCAAGATGGCCTCCATGAGCTGGAGGAAGTTCTACAGGGCGCGCCTGCTCATCGTGAGGTATGGAAGAGGGGAGTGCAGAGAGGGTTTAGTTGGTAAAGTGCTCGCCACGCAAGCACAGGATTCCCCAGCAGCCACACTAGAAAACCTTAGCGCAGCAGTTTGTGTCTGCAGTTCCAACCCCGGGAGGTGGAGACAGGAGGGTCCCTGGAGCGAACTGGCTAGTAGCCAAGTCAGTGTCCTCAGGTTCAATGAGAGACCCTGTAAGAAAGAAAGAGAGAGAGAGAGAGAGAGAGAGAGAGAGAGGGAGGGAGGGAGGGAGGAAAGAGAGAGAGAGAAAGAGAAAGAGAGAGAAAAAGAAAGAAAGAAAGAAAGAAAGAAAGAAAGAAAGAAGAAAGATAAGAAAGAAAGAAGAAAGAGAAGAGAGAGGGAGGGTGGAAAGAGAGAGAGAAAGAGAGAGAGAAAGAAAGAAGAGAAAGAAAGAAAGAGAGAAGAGGGAGAGGAGGAAGGAAGGGTAGGGAAGGTGATGGAGTAATGAAAGAATGATATATAGGAAATATCTAAAGAAAGACATATAGAAAGTAAATAAAGATAGCAATAAAGAAATAAAGAAAGCAGAAAGCAGATATGGAGTGATGTAGTGAGTGGGGAGGAAAAGGAGAGTTAGTGTAGTTCGGGTTATTAGGTATTTAATCTGAGTACTATCTGTATTAATTGCAGAAGATAGGAAAAGGAATGCTTTAAGTGATTTATGTGTGAAGGTATTTATTAAAGGCAAGGAGAGATAAACCAAACTAAATACGAGGAGCGAGAAATAAAGACAAGAAAGAAAGAATAAATAAATACATAAATAAAAGAAAAAGTAACAAATATGGAGGGAATCGGTTAGAATAGTATTTAAGGGAGTGATGGGGATTAAATTAGTAGGGGATGTAAACTTGGGTATAGGACGAAGAGGGTGTTATCGTGGGATACAAGTGTATGGAGGTGTATGGGAAAGGGATTAAAGTAAATAATGAATAAAAAAGAAACGCAAGGAAAGATGATGGAATTACGAAAAGAATAAATAAAAAAATGGAGCGTAACTGAGGAAGCATCTGATGTCAACCTCTGGTCTCCCAATGCAACGTTGTGGTGTGCTTGTGCGGCCCACACCCCCACACACTTCCACACACATTACATGTGCGTACATTTGCGCCGACAATAGAATGTTAAAAGAGGCATCAAAAGAAGTGTCCATGTCCTCATTGCAGGGGGCGGTGCAGTTTGGTTCACACGGAATCCAGCTGCAGCCAGTGCCTCCATTTGGGAATGTTGTTGGACATGGAGCAATGCATGACAGGACATAGGGTACCATGACCAAGGGTTTGGGGATCTGTCTAAGCCAGTGGGGACTGGAGTGCTTGGAGGACAGGAAAGTAGGGGGTCCTGCAGAAGAAACCCACGTTCCGGAGCCCTTCCCCCATACAACTGTCTAGCACCCCCGCAGCAGCCACTGCTGCCTTCTCTATGTCTTCAAGTCTCTTCAAAAGGGAGCCTAAGCAGAGAGAACAGTAAAACCATCCTAAATGTCTGACACCATCCTCTTCCTCACGGGCACCGTCCAGGGATTTGTCCCTTCCTCCCAGATGAGTACCAAGTTAGTTTGCCCTTAGCTATGTTTAATGATTTCTGGCTATACTTTCTGTCCTGTCAATCACTGCCATCTGTCACCCGTGGGTCCTCCGGAGGAAAACCCCACGTCTCTAGAGAGCCCCAAGTAGCTTTGAGAGGAGTGTGCAGACTGACCAACAAGGCCACCTGTGTGCTGAATTTTATTCTCTCTAGTGGTTTCCTGAGCCCGACGCACAATGCTGGATGGAAGTTGATCAGTAAGTCATGGCTCCCACTCCAGAATCTATGTCTAGGCCAAAATCGTGCATGCGGGTGGTTGCAAGCATTGAAGGAAGGAAAGATGCAGGTATGTTGTGCTTGCTGGTCTGTCATGAAGGCTGATGAGGAGGAGGAGGAACAAGGGGTGCTGCAGAGGTTGAGGTCCTGGAGAGAGACTGAGAGTCTGGGGACATGGGGACAACCAGCATGTCAGTGGGAGACAGGAGAGGGCAAAGGGCTTGGCGAGAGGCTCCAGGCACTGGTTTCCTTAGGTTACCTGGAGACGTTTCCAGCATAGTAACTGGATAAGTGAGGAAAACCAACCCAGAATTGAAGACGCGTGACCGTTAAGAACAAAGTCTATCTAAGCTTGATGGTGCACGCATGAAGTCATGTAAGCATGATGGTGCACACATGAAGTCATGTAAGCACGATGGTGCACGCATGAAGTCATGTAAGCATGATGGTGCACGCATGAAGTCATGTAAGCATGATGGTGCACACATGAAGTCTATGTAAGGATGATGTTGCACGCGTGAAGTCTATGTAAGCATGATAGTGCACGCGTGAAGTCTATGTAAGCATGATGGTGCATGCGTGAAGTCTATCTAAGCATCATGGTGCACGCGTGAAGTCTAAGCATGATGGTGCACGCATGAAGTCTATCTAAGCATGATGGTGCACGTGTGAAGTCTCTCCAGCATGATGGTGCACGCGTGAAGTCTATCTAAGCATGATGGCGCACGCTTGTAATCACAGCACTCAGGGAGCCGAGGCAAGGGGAGCATGAACTTAAGGCCAGCCTCGGCTACATAACAAAGACCATATGTTGTAAAAGAAAGGAACACATGGCAAGAACAGCAAAATTCTAGGTCACAACTAGAAAGCAGACAGAAACGAAGGAGGAGTCAATGATAATGAGGCCTCAGTGGTCACTAAAGGAAACCCAGGCTGCTTCTCCACATGCTGCGCTCTTGGCAACACATTTTACCAAACAGGGACTTCGTCTGTGACTCATCACGTTGAGTTGCACCACAGCCACGAAGTATCATGGTCTTGCTTCTGCCGGCGAAGCAAATAAATACCAGGACAGCATGGCTGACATCCCTTCGCTGACAAAGGATGGCAAAGCAGACAGCTCGCACTTTGCAGGAAACAGAACACTAGCTCGATAGTCAAAAGAATAAGGTTTTTGTTACAAGCTCAAACGTGGTTATTGAAGCGCTTTCAGACAGTAACGGGATGTGAGAGGCGAAGTCAACCCACTGATTTTCTATCCAAAGAACTTAAGTTAGTATCTCGATACCAGCCTAAGGGATGGGGAACAGGTTTTCAGTACAGAATGACCCCAATACCTCAGCCCACCCCCTTCCCCCTTCATCAGGGTGAGCAATGAGTTTGAAGGTCACATTTGAATCTACTATCCGTTCACTACTCTCTGAGCCTAGCGGCCCTCGTCTTCGTGGGAACAGCTCTGAGTACTTGCAAGAGACCTTCAAGATTGGTCTGTCCCAACACATCATTGACCCCCCAAAGCCTAGCATGGACTAAAGGCACCAGGATCCTTAGAAACTAGGAATTAACAGCCACAATAGTGTTCCTATACTGAAGGGGAACACAAGAAAGAGTTCTAGGAAATGCCACTGAGTCCTTACACCTCATCAGAGAGGAGGACCCAGAGGAAAGTTTGCCATGCACATTAAAGGATGCTCCAGGGATGGGGAGGGGGGAAAGAGGCACAAGGAGATAGAGAGGGCAGGGAAGAAAGGGGAAAAGACGGGAGGGAGCAAGGGGATCCAGGGAGGGAGGGGACTGGTGTACCTACTAAGTTTGTATGAGCGGAAATAAATAAATTATAATAAATAAATAAATAAATATTAGGTGACTTTATCTTAAAAAAAAAAAAAGATCGGTCTGTTGACTGTTAACATTCTCTTATACCAGGACCAAATGGAGGGGTTCATCAGACCCTCACTTGATATCCTCGCCCACCCGCCTCTACCTCCCAGCCAATTGTGTTTAATTCTGCCACACTGCACGGGACCTTGTGGTTCCAGGAGGTATTTGAGTATGGGAAGGTTGGAAGTTTAATTGAAGTAGATTGGGGGGCCACCGGGAGGGGACGACTCCATCTACACATCCATGTTGGGGTGAGACTTTCCAGTACTACAGCTGCATGGGGGGGGGTCACTCGTGCTCTATAGTAAGCCCACGATATAGTGGATCATTGGTACCCCATCTTGAAGGGGTAGACATTTGTCGCATCTCCCCAGGAAAAGGTCCCCATAAAAGATTGCGGTCGATATTAAGAGTCAATTCTCCTTGGAACTTAGATTTCAGCGGGATCCAGGAGATCACCTTGATAGCAAATATAACCATTGTTCTCAACTGCATATGAAATGAGCATAGGTCTGGGGACCATCGTAATGGAGACTCATCTAGTGTGTGTCTAATTGAAGCTCTTAGATTCAGTTCACTTTAATAAAATCCATTCTAGCCTCCTTTGATACATGTTCAAGCAGCCGTCCATTTGGAAACTATCAACCACGATATTTACCCTCCTGCCATCTGGGGAAGGGGCATGCCAGGTCTTCCGAGGGACAAGGCCTGGAAGCAGGCTCGAGCCATCCAGGAAAGGTCTCTGGAGTGCTGCCCCTGGGATGGCTGTCTCGTCTCCCTGGGGCGGGAACATGGCCCGGAGGGGACATGTGGGTGGGGCTCGGGGCAGGTTCTTCCTGGCTTAGTCTGAGGAACAACCCAAGCTTTGCCCACGACAAGAACTTTCCCAGGGGAGTCATGTGAGCGGAGAGTTAAAATGAGAATGGAGGGACTGGGGGGTGCAGTTGTTGGGAGGAGGGGCACAGTCAGCAAGGCACTTGTCTTCTAAGCACAGGGTTTGAATTTAACCCCTGGAACCTATGTTTGTTTACTTTTTAAAAACTAGCCATGGTGGCATGATTGTAATCCCAGCACCCATTCTTCTGAACGAGTCTCACAGTTACCCCTCCATTTGATCCACTGATCCACTAGTGCCCACTGTCTTACCCTCCGTCTTTCCAGTCCACACTGGAGGAGGTGGAGCCATGGGCATGGGGAATCCTAAGGCTCGCTGGCCAGCTAGACTAGCCCATGTGCCAAGCTGCAGGCTATTGAGAGAAAGAGAGAGAGAGAGAGAGAGAGAGAGAGAGATTAAGCTGAGCAGATGTTTCGATGGTTAAAGTATTTGTCGTGTAAGCAGAAGGATCCTCAGAGTCCACATAAAATGCCAGGTGAGGTTGGCAGCCTGGATGTAATTGCAACCTTGGAAGGCAGAGCTTGGGAATCTCTAGAGCAAGTTGGCTAGCTAAACCATCCTTGTTGACAAGCTCTGGGTTTGATTAGAGACCCTGTCTTTAAAGAGTTAAGAAATTAACTAAATATTTTACCCTTCTACTTTCTACCTAATACCTTCAGCAATGAAGAGGAGGGAGCAAATGAAGATGATTTTACATGTCATCCTTGGTTCCCAAAACACGCATGCACCACATGCATATGTGTGCCAGTACACATGCAAACATACATATTCACATGCATGCTTACTCTCCCCTCCCCCCCCCCACATGAACGTGAATGTGGAAAAAGAAAAGATGGAAGCCATCTGGGGAATGACCCTGCACACGTGCTCACACATGCATATGAACACACACACACACACACACACCACACACAACACACACACACACGAATGAGACCTAGCCAGCTTGCGTATGCCTTGTATTGCAATTACCAGACTTGCCAGACACAAATAACCTGCAACAACCACACGGATCGCAGACGAATCTGTCACCGTTGCCAGAGATCTTCGGGTGCCTGTGAGTTGAAATGAGATCTGCACGCTTCCCATTTCACTGTGTGTATTTGTAAATATAACTCGCCGGCATCTTTCATGCTTCAGTTAATTTAGTTGACATCTAATTTAGTTGACATATAAAAATAAAATCAATTTTCAGACAAAATACCCATAAAATAAGTGAAATGGCATAATAGGCTTCAAGAAATTAACATGTAATATATTTCAGCTTCTCTTCTGAAGCAATTTCATCTAGCATAGCAGTCAAAGTAGATGTAATTTTTAAAAACAAATCCCTGTCAGTTATACAATAGCAAATGTTGCTACTATCTATTCAAGAATTTATTGCTTGGAGTAGTTGGTGGTGAAAAATGAAAATTTTTGTTGAGGTTCCTTTGAAAATGTCACCAAGATTAACTACGAATACTTCGTGCCTTGATGTTCAGGCTGCAATTAAACTGTGACCATGATTATTACTTTGGATAGAAACAGTGCCATATTTTCACTGGGTGAGTTCTTTTTTAATTAATGTTAAGTTCTACTCTGGTTATTACCCCATTTGCTTATATCTCCTGTCATTTTCCAGTCATCTGCTCAAATCCTGCTTTTAACTGATAATGCATATCGATTTCAGTTTTGCTTCTAATTCACATTTTTATCTCCGTAGTTGCTGTGTCGACTTGATCATTTTATTTTTACAAATAGTTGTCACAATTTGTTTATTTAGCCAGATGATTAAATCTGGCTTCTAAAGAGAGTTTCTTTCAGAAAATGGTCCCTGAAGGTTAGGCTAGTGCTTGGTATTTTTAATATGTCCAAAGGCCAGGTCTCCTCCAGGAAACTAGAAATTCAATTCTAAATTCTTAGAAGTGGTTCTGTGATTTTTCTACCCGTGGTTCTATCGAGCTCTATATTCCTGTAGGTGGTGCAAATCGACTCCGTTTCAAATGGAAGTGTGATCTAAAACTGTGATGTAACTGTCGTCACGGGAAGAATAATGTTTGAACTGTGTCCTCTACTGCAAGATGAGGTCTCTCTTTTTCTGAAGGAATCGCGACTCATCCTTGCGACATCTGCTTAGCTTTTGTGTCATCCCACGGGTCCCATCTGATGACTACTATACAGGAGAGGTGAGAGGAGCTGGAGGGAGGGGGACGGAACTCCAGGGGGACCTGAAGAGCATCATGCGTCTGTGCAAGAATCGTCATCCGCACCCGCGCTTCTGCTCCATAATGTGACGGCACATCTTCAGTTGGAGCAGCTTATACTTCACAGGATGGATCAAACGCCAGGCTTTGTCCTGTGTGTGTGTGTGTACGCACATGTGAGTATGCTTGGGGGTGCATATGTGTGCACACGTGTGCATGCCACGGCATGTATGGAGCTCAGAGAATGACCTTTGAGTATCAGTCCTCACCTTTTCACCTCGTTCCAAGCAGTCTCTTCGTTTGTCATACTGCAGGTTAGCTGACTTCTGTTGCTGCGTCCCGTTCCCTGTGGGCACGCCAGGACGGCAGACATGTGTGCTACTTGGTCTGGCTTTTAAGCACGTTCTAGGGATCTGAATTCCACTGAGTCATCTCCCCAGCCCACTTAAAAAAATTAAAAATTAGACTTGCTTTCACTTGCAGGAGTCCGGAAACCTCACACAAGCACATAAAATAGGCACATCGGGATAGTCAGTGCAGCATATCTTTTGAATTAATTGGAGCCACACATGGGCATGGTGGGTGGACGGGCAAGATGACTCAGTGCGGGAGACAGCTCTGGGCAAGCTGCCCAAGATGGAGGCGTCTGTGGTCTCTGTGTATTCCCTCCTCCCTGTCCGCAAGATACGGCTCAATAGGGTGCCCTCCTTGTGACGTTGCCACAAGGATTAAAGGAGCCTGAAGGGGGAGGGAGGAAGGGAAGCTGGATGAATACCCAACATGCTTGTAAAAGTAGAAAAAGAAAAAAGGAGTCTGTAGGTGACGCGTCAGAGCCTGCCTGTCACAGGGGAAGTGCGTGTAAATGTTACCACTGCGCGTTAAGGAGCAAAGTCGTCCTGAAAGGACCACGCAAAGCCTGCTTTTCGCAACACCTCCCGGGGATCTCCCGTCCCGTGTGCCAGAAACAAGCACACACAGCCTCTCTGTTTCTCTTCCATGGACCATCACCATTTTAAATGCCATCCTATTTTTAAAACCATTTAAGCCATTTAAGCGCATAATTTAGGAACATTAAGGAATCCGCAGTGTTACAAAATCATCCACTATTATCCTTCTCCAGAAGCGTTTATCTCCCACACTGGAACCCCGCCTGAACCCTGACTCCCTGAGCTCCTCCTCCCAGCTCCTGAGAGCCAACCACCCTCCACTTTCTGTCCCCACAGTCATGGGTATCCCGAGACCCTCATGAAAGTGCAACTAGACAACAAAAGCCCTTTTGTGACAGGAATGTTCCAACCAGTGTGTTTTCAATGGTTAAACTGTTTGCAGCCTGTGTCAGATTTCATTGAGTGTGTATGAGTGTGTGTGTGGTTTATGCATGTGTGCTGGTGTGTATGTGTGTGTGAGTGTGTGCACATGCTGACGTGTGTATGAAGTGTGTGTATGTGTGCATGCATGTGTGTGAGTGTGCTGGTGTGTGTGTGGTATGTATGTGGTGTGTGGTATATGCATATGTGCTGGTGTGAGTGTGTGTGTGTGTGCACATGCTGACATGTGTATGTGAGTGTGTATGTGTGCATGCATGTGTGTGAGTGTGCTGGTGTGTGTGTGGTATGTGTGTGGTGTGTGATATATGCATATGTGCTGGTGTGAGTGTGTGTGTGTGTGTGTGTGTGTGCATGTGTGTGTGTCCTCACCTGCACTTGCACATGTGGAGGCCAGAGGTTGACATCACGTGTCTCACTGAACCTGGACTTTCCACTAGACCACTGGCCAACAAGTCCTCTGATCTGTGTCTGTATCCGCACCCCCCAACCCGCCCCACTGTAACCAAGGCTCCAGGTTTGCTCCATCACTTGAGTACTAGGAATCTGAATTCAGGTCCTCACACCTTACAACAAGCATTTTGCTGACTGAGATCACCCCCAGCCCCGCCAATTCCTTTTAAAAGCTAAATAATATTCATTGTGTAGATATTATTTTGTCTGTCCATTCATCCATCCATGGGCACTTGGTGTCTTCTGTCTTAGGCTGCTGTGAATAATACTCCTATAAGAGTGGGTAGTCATGTATGAGTTAAGTTCTTTGGGGCCACTATTTCTTGGTTTTTTTTTTTCAGATTTTTTTCCTCCTTTGAGTTATCTTTATTTTTTTAAATTTTTAAATTAAAATTTATTTTTGTTCTTTTAGAGTTTCATACATGAATACAGTGAATTTATGCATTTTCTCATTTTTTTCCTTTTATCTCTTGACTCAGATAAAGATGTCACGGTAATCAACTCATACAACCAACAAAACCAAAGCAAGTCAGACTGCTAAAGTTCTTTCCTATGCCGTCTTCCCTTTGGTCCTCTTAGTTCTTGCAGCTTTGCATCTTCAAAAATTTCTTTTCTAGAAGATTCCCAGAAGGAGAGATAAAAGAAGCACGCGCTTGGCATCAGCTTTCTCTTGGTGTTTCTTTTTCCTGTGCTGGAGGCTGAATCCAGAGCCCAACACATGTCAAGTAAGTGCTCTACCACTGTGTGTATGTGTGTATGAGTGTGTGTGTGTCTGTGTGTGTGTGTGTGTGTCTTTTCCTGTTGCTATGATAAAATATCCCAAAGAAACGAGGTGAGGAAGAAAGGTTCATTTCAGCTCCTGCTTCAAGTTTTAGCCCGTCATGGCGGGTAAGTCAAGGCAGCAGAATCTTTTATTTATTTATTTATTTATTTATTTTTATTATTCATTCAATTGTGTGTGTGTGCGTGTGTGTGCATGTATGTGTGTGTGTGTAGAACCACGGACGAATTCGGGAACCACCATGGACGCCCCCACCTCCTCCTTGTTTACTCTGCCCCGGGATTCACAGGCTCCGCCCTACCAGGGCCAGAAACGCAGGCCGCCCCCGCTTCCGCCGGGCGTCTATACGTGGGGTCCAGGATCCGAACTCAGGACCTTCCGCCTGCAAGGCAGAGGCTTAACCCCTGAGCCACCTCTCCAGCCCCAAGGCAGCAGGATCTTGAAGCAGCGGGCCCCGCGGCATGCAGAGTCGGAGCGGAGAGCAAGACCTGTGGCGGCCAATGCGTGATGCTCGCTGCTGCTCAGCTGCTTTCTCACGCAGCCCGGGACCCTCTGCCCCGGGACCAGCCCCGCCCACGATGGAGGTGGGTCTTCCCACTTCAGTGACCGTAATCCAGATAAACCTTACACCGCTCGGGGGTTAAAGCCTTTACCCCCCAAGCACAAGGACCTGAGTCTGGATCCCCAAATCCCAGGCACTTCTGGCAGAGCCTGGGAAAACCTAGAGCAAAGCAGTGAGGAGGAAGAAAAATCCAGGACGATTCTGATGTCACCCTTGGGATTCCACAGGCACACAAACCTAAGCGTCCTCTTGCGTACACACACACACACACACACACACACACACACACACACACTACACCTCCCTGAGAGACGATTAGTACAGATTGGAGGCGGCAGGGGAAAGGGTGGGAAAGTGCTTTCCTCAGCTTGGGAAAGGCTACTCAAAACTGAGTGGGAGACACACACACACACACACACACACACACACACACACACACACACACCCCAAAACAAAACAAAACAAAAACCCAGGAAAGTAGGAAAAAAAAGATTTGCAGTGGAAAAGGAAGGGGATGGGTTGGGCAATAAGGGATGAAAATGACAGATTCGTTGTATTCATATATGAAATTCCAAAAGAACAAAAGTGAATTGAAAAAAGGTAACCCCTTATGGGCATTTCCAGCCTAACCTTGATTTGGAGCGTGTCTCTCAGGTGTGCCCAGAGCCCTGGCTCCTGACTGTCAAGTAGAAAATTAATACCATCATGGAAGGGTTGGGGAACGGGAGAAAACATGCATTGGCTGTGTAGGGATGGAGGGGAGGGCGTGCGGCGAGCAGAAGGTGGGAAGAGCTGGAGACGCGGCCTGAACAAAGATGGGACCCACCGCTGAGTACACGGGCATGCTCCAGGCTGCTCCAGGCTCACTTTTAGCGCATGGTTGGTTCAGTGTCGTTGAGACCACTAAAGTGATCCTGAAGTATCAGCACGGTCTACTTTGGGTTTTTCAAGGGTCGCGGGGCTCCAATGGATCAGTTGGGAAGACAGTGTGGACGCAGACTCTAGGGAGGAGGTGGCCGTCCAGTTGGTAAGTAGAGGTGATTATTACCCCGCAGGTGTAGTGGGACCTGATAGAGGGGCAGTGGAATGACACCTGTGTCTTCGGCACATGGGATCTGACAGATGTTAGTGACATAGGAGGAAATAGAAAACTCTGGAAAATAACTAGGACTGAGAACAAGCGAGAACGAGAGCTCCTCAGTCAGTTGGCCTAGGCCTGCGATCCCAGCACTTGGTGCTGGAGAAAGGAAGATTGGGACCCTTAGCTTCGTGGTGAGTTTAAGACCAGGCTGGGGCCTGCATGAGACTGTTTTTAAAAGCAAAAGCAAAAACAAAAGCAAATAGAACAGGGCCAGCTAGATAGCTCAGTAGAGAAGAGGCTTGCCCAAATCTGATGGTCTGAGTTCAGTTCCCAGAAAACCACATGGTAGAAAGAAGTGACTTCTGAAAGATGTCATCTGACATCTACCCTATGTGCTATGGTATTCTCTCTCTCTCTTTCTCTCTCTTCTTCTCCTTCTCCCTCTCTCTCTCTCTCTTCTCCCTCAAGTAAAGAAATAAAATATTTGAAAAAATAATTATTAAGACAAAATAACAACTGACAACAACAACATAAAGAAATGCTGGATTGGTCCGTCAAGAGAAGAATGAGACCAGAGACAAAGCTGAGGCCACTGCCTTGCTGGGGATGCAATGAGAGCGGGTACTTTAGGCTCCTGCTGCCTTATTTCAACCATCAGGAGCCAGAAGATGAGGAAGGAAGAACTGGAGTTGTGATTCTGGAAAATACGTTAAGGCTTTGCTGGTCCACGAAAGGTCCGATTGACAAAATCCTCATTCCGGTCTTAAGAGAATAAGGTAGGAGGAGGCGGCTCTAAAGAAGGGGAACTTGAGGAGGTTGGACAAATGGCTGTTTTTCAAACTCAAAATCGCTGTTTCTAAGGGAAGTCAGCCATATGCATCGTCCAAGGAGAGGGGGCTTACATTGAGTTAGACTGCAGCACTAGAAAGAGATCTCTCAACACCAGGCAGAGATCTCTCAACGCTAGGCAGAGATCTCTCAACACCAGGCAGAGATCTCTCAACGCTAGGCAGAGATCTCTCAACGCTAGGCAGAGATTTCTCAATGCTAGGCAGAGATCTCTCAACCCTAGGCAGAGATCTATGGATTTAGATCTATGGATCTTAGATGAGGACTTGACCTCATCTTAGATGGGACATGGACCAGGATGACCCTAAATGAAGGTGGCCATTGGCTTTAGAAGACCCAACCAGTCAAGGGTTGTGTTCTGAACAGTGCTGCTTGGTACCTGTCAATCCATCATTCCTACTCTCCTAGCCCCAGCTGCAGCCCTTCCTGCCTCCTCTTGATGGCTTCAAGGAGAAAGCCTTTCATGAAGGACCTGCTCAGGGAAGCACGGCAAGTCAAGGGACCATATGCATGGCAAAGCTCTGTCACCATGCCTAGCACTAAAGGGCTAAAGGTTCTAGTCAAAACTGGAACAGGGAAGAGGTGGGGGCGAAGGAGTAGAGACACCCGAGAGATGGAAGCAGAGCAGAGAGTAGGCAGAGAAAAAACATCCTTGCCTTCCTCCAGCTTTGCTCCATCTCCTAAGGGTCAGAAGGCAAAGGAGCCTTGGCCTACACAGCCTGTGGAGCTCAGTCGTTGTACAGGACCAAGAAGGATGGAAGGGACCAAGAAGGATGGAATGGACCAAGAAGGATGGAAGGGACCAAGAAGGATGGAAGGGACCAAGAAGGATGGAAGGGACCAAGAAGGATGGAAGGGACCAAGAAGGATGGAAGGGACCAAGAAGGATGGAAGGGACCAAGAAGGATGGAATGGACCAAGCCAAGGGTCATTGGAGACCCGTCCTATCTCAGTCACCTTTCTGACTGTATAGCACAATACCTGACAGAAGCACCTTGGAAGGCTCCTTCTGGCTCGCAGCCTGGGGGGACGGTCCTTCGTGGTGGGGAAGGCATGAGGCAGCTGTCACATCGCATCCACAGTCAGGAAGCAGAGAGATGAATGCTGGTACTCAGCTCACTGTCTCCTTATTGAGTCCACGACTCTACTCCATGGAACGGTGCTGTCCATACTGAGGGTGGATCTTCCCACTTCAATTCACCCAATCTAGAAACTTCCTCACAGACGTGCCCAGACGTTTGTCTCCCAGGTGATTTCAAATCCTATCATGTTGACAGTCTTAGCCACCATAGCTCCTGAACTGTTGGCTGTATTGCTGCTGCTGCTGCTGCTGCTGGCTGAAGGCCACCTTCTCCTGAGCCCAGCCTGTGTCTCAGGCCCTAGCCCGCCTACCCCATGCTCACTGGTCTGCTAGGAAGGCTCTCAGACTCCCACATTCAGAACCAGCACAGAAACTTCTCCCAAGGCCAAACAGAAATGGCTTTTGGATTACCCACCATTTGGTCGGATTATCTGCACAGCTGCCTCTGTCCATTACCGGGAGGCCCAGAAGCGCGAGGGCTGTCCTTGGCGTGCTGGATGACCTTGGGCAGAGCTGCTTGCTCGAAGACCTTTGTCTGACATTCCTTCCCTTGCGATCAGTGTAGCTCGATACTTGGCCTGTGACTGAAACCCACAGAGCCTTTGCCGCTCACCATCCTCCTCCTCAGTAGACCTGGCTTCATTAGTAGAGCTGTGACGAGCGTGTCTCTGTCTCAGAGTCTCCCAGCTTGGTGCCCCAGGCTCCTTTTCCGCAGGGCCGCTCAGTCTTCCCAGTCACAGGACACCTGGTATGCGCGCTTGCGCATTCGAGGGTGGATGTATGCTCACACGTGTGCGTGTTGCCGGCCTGGGGGAGACATCGAGTATCCTCAGTTACTCTCCACCTCATCTGCTTGATGTGGGGTCTCTCACAGAACTGAGGAACCACCAGAGTGACCAGACTGGGTAGCCAATGAGCTCTGGGACTCCTCCTATCACCACTCCTCCTCCCTGCGCCTCGCTCCCCACAATACTGGAGGCGCAGACATGCGCTGCTATGCGCGTACTGGGCACCCCACCTCGGGCCCCAGTGCCTTCACCCCAGCCCCGATCTTTGCTTTTTAAAATCTTCATTCTCTTGCCTCACCTGTCGGTCACACTCCGAAAGGAGAAACGGTCCTGCTGGGGGGTTGGGGGGGGGACACATGCCTGTGAACACAGAGGACATCTCACCTGGACAAGGAGGAGGTAAGCGGCTGGGGCCGCCTGTGCCAGCTGGAGGCCACAACTAAAAGCACAGGAGCAAGGCGGGCATCACCATGGAGGTCCCAGAGGAACAGGCAGTGTCTTGAGTCAAGTTCAAGCCCAGAGTGCATGGCTGGGGTTGGAGTCAGGCATATGGAGAATCCGCTGAGGACCGGGGGGCTAAGATTCCATCCCTCCACCCACCTCTATGGGGGCTCAGGTTCCCAGCAGGCTTTGCCTTCTTCCCTAGCACCCCCCTTAGTCCTTAAGGGAAATTTGCCCGCTCATGAATTGAGAAGTCCAGGAGTGCATCTGGTACAAATCCTGCCCATGTGTTCAGGGCCTGAGGGCCCTTCAGAGCCATGTCTTCCTGCGCCCTTTCCGAGGGTGGTCTTGAAGTGCTGGCCTCATGCCGAGGCGCAGAGGTAAGAAGGGCGCAGGGGACACACCAGCTGGTGTGGGCTGAGGCGCTCAACAGGGTTCCAAGGCAGAGCTGGTTCTGCCCCAATCAGATCACGAGCCCATTCTTGATCCAAGCGTGCTTCCCAGGGGAGTGTGACGCCGTGACTGGGCAGTGTTGGAGCAAGGCCACTGTCGCCTCCGCTAAATGACACAGAATGATAGCGGGGGCCATTGCTGGGAGGAGGAGGAGGAATGTCAGAGAGGAGCAAGCCCTAGGTGCCCCTCGATACGTGCGTTGCCCCCTGCCTCCAACCACCTTCTGACTGCTTTATATTGAGATCTGGTCCTTGTGTCATTCCTAGCCGGAAGAGTCAGTGGCGTGGTCTGTTTACTGTAACAGTTAGTTCTGCACACGCTCCACAAGGCTCTCAGTGCTGGAGAGAATATATATGCAATGTATCTCCACGCACCACCATCCACTTTTGGGTCTGATTCCCCAGAGCAAAAACTTGGAAAGCGTCTCTATTGTATTAGAAGAATCCGTAAAGCTACGTCAGCAGGTCGTGGGCCTTCGTGCTCAGAGATCTTATCGGGGCTGTGCTGTAGCCCAGCTTTCTGGACTTCAAGGCCACCTCCTTTGGAGTCTGGGGCGTGGCCAAGTGCTGTGTCTCAGCAGGTCGGATCCTTCACATGATTTCACTTTCCATAAATCAAGGTAATAAAAGCGGACCCCCAGGGAGCTGACAGAAGAAGGTCTCCCCCTGCCTCAAGGGTCCAGTGACAATGGTTGAGCTCACGTGCATGTGCATGCATGCATGCATGTGTGTGCATGCGTTTGTGCATGCGTGTGTGTGTCCATATGTGTGTGTGCATGGCCATACATCTGTGTGTATGTGCATGTCCATGCATGTGTGTGTGTGTGTGTGTGTGTGTGTGTGTGTGTGTGTGTGTACCACATACCTCTTCAGGATCTAATACAATTCGGATGGCTGGATGGCTGTGGGACCCTCGTGGGACCTACGCAACTTCATGGTTTGAGACCTCAGGCTGCCTCAGTACCAATCATTTATTCATTGGAACTAGTCACACACCAGAGTCTTGAGTGACTGCATGCATTGGTCAAAACTTACTCGGTTTGCTATGCCCCTTTTTAAAAAAAAATCTTTGAAGGTTACTTCTGACTGCAGTAGCAGTATATATTCATTATAGAAATTTAGAAAAGACTATGCAGAAAAAGAAATTGTACAATATTTATGTACTTTTCATTAACAACTGTATAAAAGACCATTTTATACATGTATTTACCTTTCTCTAGTATATTTTTCTGAGCGTCTTCCATATTTTCATGGCATTAGGTTTGTTTGCATTTATACCATGCTTCAAGTTTTCCCCGATAAATGTTGTAACAAGCATAACTTGGGGACAACCCACAAATACACAATAGCTATTTTCTTGTGGTGAGTTCTTAGAGGTGGCATTGCTGGATCGTAGGAGTTGAATATTCCGAAGGCCTTGTGGGAGCCATCACTACCAAATCACTCCTTGTGACAAAGGCAGTGTCTTAGCCCTTGGCCCTCATGCCTGGGTCGTCCCTGGTGCTGGGTCCTTCCTGGTACTGGGTTGTCCCTGGTACTGGGTCGTCCCTGGTGCCGGGTCCTTCCTGGTGCTGGGTCCTTCCTGGTGCCGGGTTGTTCCTCGTGCTGGGTTGACAGCACCACTGAATCCTGAGTGGCTGGTGCTCACGGCTGCCTGGAGGACTCGCCTCTGAGGGCCACCTTAGTAGACGAGATTCTTCATTTCTTACAATTGACCTGTCTTCAAGGGGACCATTTTCCCACTGTTTGTCCTAACATCTCTTTTAATACTGAGGCGACTGTGGTCCCCGCTTGTATGTGGTGTGTGGATACATGTGCGGGTACACATGTATGCAAGTAGGTATATGTGTAAATGTGCATGCATGCATATGGAAGCCAAGGGTCAACCAGCATCAACTCACGGGTACCTTGTACCTCTTTTGGAGACAGGTTTGCTCCTGGGCTCACCAAGTAGGCCAGGCTGGCTGGCCTGCAAGCCCCAGGAATTGCACATCTCTGACTCCTGAGTGCCGGGGCTACAGGCGCACGCTCCAACTCCACTTATTTCAATGATTTTGAGGATGGAACGCAGGTCCACATGCTTGCAAGACAAGCATGCAAGCTACACCATCGCCCGATCCCTGGTTCTGACACGAGACTCTGCTGACTGATGACGGGACCCTCTCCAGAATCTCCCAGGCAGGGGCTGGACACCCCTTCCTCGAAGCAGGCTCTTCTCCCTAGAGACTTTGCCATTTGGCGTTATTCCAGCCAGGGGAGTTATTTCACCTTGACAATGGTCTGGTCTCCAGCATGGCACAGGGATACCCTGGGAAGTGCTTCTGTGGACAGCTTTCTGTTTTTTGTTTTAAACAGAGGGCAGGCAGTTCTTTGCATTCTTTGTGGGCCTTTCAGATGCCAGCAGTAATTGGCCAAAGGTGGCGATGCTTGCAGGAGCAGCCCTAGGCTAGCCAGGCAAGACAGTTACAGTCGCTCTGGCCAATGGAAGCGAAAGTTAATTTGCTCTGAGGCCCTAATTGGCTGATGGCGTAATTACGCGCCTACTATTTTAAGGTTGTGTTTCCAGCCCCCGCTTGGCAGGCTTTCTTGAGACATCTCTTTTTTCAAGGAGGCTCACAATCAACTCATCCGCGGACCCACAAGGACAGGCGCTGCCGGTACAGTCAACATGTTTCAAAGAAAAGTACATTTTCATTAGTTAGCTTCAAAGCGGTAATTATATGTTCAGAGCACACAGTAAAATTTTATTTCTAAATATTTGGCAGTAGAAAGCTGAAGGCTGTGTGTGTGTGTGTGTGTGTGTGTGTCCCAATAACATGTGTGTGTTTTAAATAAACCCAGTATCTACTCCCTTAAAGAAGCAGGATATATAATCTCATAGACTTGGAAATTTAATTTTTTAGAAACAGGATTGTTTCTGGATACCACTAACATCAAAAAGAATGTGTAAAGGAGGCTCTAAAAATGCTATCAAAGCAATTGCAAAGCAAATGAGGTGCCTCTGATTCCCCCCCTCTTGTCTTCTTGCTAAGGACGGTGGTATCAGGACAACTGACAACTCTTCTCCACGAAGGGTCAGAAGCTGAGGCGGCGTCTTCGCCTGAGATTCTGCTGAACTTGGATTCTCCCCCTGATCCGATTCTCAGTTTATAATCACAGTTATCACAGAACCATTAAAAGCCTATTAACTTGAATTCCCACAATTCCTTGAGGGCAGGGGGAGAGAGAGAGAGAGAGAGAGAACTTTGAATATAAATGTAACACAACACTCAAAAGGAGAGGATGTCTTTTAATGACGCCAGTGAGGGTCGCTGTCTTCTGGACATCCCCACCCTAGCGGATGGCTAGATGCGAGACTAACACCAAGTGTTTGCACAAGGGGATGTTATGAAAAAGGACTTTTCTTTCAGGAAAGAGGCTGGCGTAGTGGTGGGGGGCAGTGGCGGCACCCCTCCGTGGGGGCAGGAGGGGAAGGAGACAGGGTTGCTGGTTAGCTTGGCTGGACAAACACGGCTGGCTGACAGGTTCACCTGAAAAGAACACTCAGCCCTATTCGGCGGAGGCAAAAAAAAAAAAAACCAACAGAAATTCAAGCTATTGTCATGTGAGAAATTGGATTTCATGTCTCTCCACCCTCCAGTACCTTAGCCGGCATTTCCCCTAACAAGGCTGTTACAGCTCGGCCCTGTAAGACAGCGGGTCGTCAGCTGTCTTGTGACTTCAGATAAAATAGAGAGTTCCTATCTCCGCACAGAACAACCAGATACATCAAATTTCTTTTTGAAAATCTTAGGGCAGTGCTGTCCCCCACTATGCCGGCTGCTCAGGGGAGTGGAGGGCCCCCTCTCAGAAGCAGTTCCCTTGCGTCCCCCCATCCCTCATGCCTGTGGGTTCAGACCCTCAGCGTGTGGGACTCACCAGAGGGCTGCCCACCCTTTCTCTGCTATTGGAAGCAGCTGACGCCCATCAGTGCCCTCACTTGAAAGACTGCTTCCCGCCTGCCTCGTCCACATCCACTGCCCAGCTGGATCCCGCACCCTGCACGGAGAAAGCGAATAACCGACTCTCCCCGGACCTGGTTATTGACTAAGTGCTTAATTGGGCGCGCGACCCTTATGCGGTCCTTCTCGACCGGTGAGAGTGAATGGAGCGTAGCGTGGCAAAATCATGAATCTGGCTGACTCTCGTGCCTTTGCCACAGTGGAATCAATGGGGCGCATTCTAAATTAAACATTAACACAGCCACACAGCGGCATGTTTATGTAACTGTGCAAAGAAACGGCGCTCTAGGGAGACGCGTCGCTGCTTCCTGACTTTCTCGATGGGCACCCTGAAGGGTGGCTATGGTATAGTCCAGGGAGGTCTGGAGCCCTGGTAAGCGCCATGCGGACCTACGCTTAGGCTTCTGACTCTGGCGTCTGAATCCTTCAGTGTCTAATCTGTTCTCCAGTCGAGGCAGCAGGCATCGACTGGTTTCTTGGAGATTCTTGGCAGGCGGAAGGTCCACGTGCCCAAAGGCATCCACAACCTTTAGCACCGAGAACGCAAACAGATGGGAAAGATGTGCCCTTCCTCCCTCCCTGGGATAGAGGGTCTCAGACTTGAAGTGCTCGCGGACCATCTGGGAACCTTGTTGAAATGCAGATTCTGGCTCAGAAGGTGTGGAGAGCAGTCAGAGATCTTTCAGGCAGGTCAGCCAGAAGTAGCTGCTCTAAACAGGGCGACTCTGGAGCTGGCAGGGCCCGTGGGAGGTTCCCTCCCCCACCAGCACAGAATCAACAAAACACAGCTGATATTTTGGTGACAGGGCACTTTGGACGTCAGAGGGGAAGTAGGAAGTCACAAAGAAGCGGCAGGCCTGAGACACTCCGTCTGGGGTCTGGGGCACCGATGTGGGCTTGTTTAACGCTGGTATCCCTGAATTAAATAAGTTGGTGACTCAGGCAGGCAACATGGCAAGACTCCTACCTTCTTTAGTTCCTGTCTGCCTTTGAAGCACACTCGCCAAACTGCCCTGGATGTGAGGAGCAAAGGAAGAAAGGACACATTCGTGGCCGTCCACTCGAGTAACTGAGTCGATGAACTCAGTCCGTATCCCCAGCTGCGGAGAAAGCCGGAGCTCAGCCCGTGTGCTTTTCATGACTTGGCTCTTCTTGTCTTTGTTACAAGGCTCTTTTATTAGCTTGCGAGCTCCCGCCAAGTTAAAGAAGTCTCCATTATGTTTTGTAGCACAGGAAAAAGAGGATTCTTAAAAGTTCTCCTCTTCCTTCAAGGGAGCCTGCCCTTCTCCGCCTCGCTTATCTCTGTGGAGTGGAAATGAACTTCTAGTCGTGTTCCCAGCCGCTGTTTATTTTCTCTGCAGCTGAAAAATAGACATTTATTTTGCTGCTTTGCTTTTACAATTCCAGAGGCTGCTGTTTTCCATCTTGAGCTCTTTGTTCTGAACCACATGTGTAAGGATTCTGATGTTGTGGAGAGCTATCCCATTCACGTTAGGAAGACAAGAGCAACCATCTTTGCTGGACGCATGTCTGTCTCCCTAATGCTTGGAAGATGGAAACAGGAGGGATGGGAGTTCAGGTCATGCATAGCAACTTTGGCCAGTCTGGATTATATCAGACCCTGCCACAAAACAGACAGATGACAGACAGTCAGACAGACACACAGACAGACAAAAACAAACAGCAGCTATCTATCTTCCTGGGAGGTTAAGTAGTAGCACAGCATCTTCATGCAAACCCATCAAGCGCCATCACGGAAGGGGATACACCACAGCCTCTTGCCCATGAAGAAACAGCTGTCCAGCTATGTATTTCCATCTGCCCTTTGCTTTCAGAATTTAAAGAAGAATGAATTCAGGCGCAATGTCCAACACACTATTGACCTCACAAAGTCTAGCATCTGCCAAAGGCACCAAGATCCTTGGAGGCAAGGGATTGGCAGCCACAGTAGTGTTCCTATGCTTAAGGGGAACACAGGAAAGGGTTCAGGGAAATGCCACTGGGTCCTTGTACATCATCAGAGAGGAGGGCTCAGAGGAGAGTCAGGCATGCACAAGAAAGGACTCTCTGGGAATTGGGGTGGGAGGCACTGGGAGATGGGGAGGGAGGGGTTAGGGGAGGGGGAGCAGGGGGTTCGGGGGGAGGAGGAGGGAGGGAGGGAATTGGTGTACCTATTAAGTTTGTATGAGCTGAAATAATAATAAAAAATGTATATAAAAATAACAAGAAAAAAATAAAAATAAAGAAGAATGAATTCAATGTGCCTCCTGTATCTTAGGGCAAACCTATCTCTCTCCCTACAAAAAATAAAGATGGTTTTCATGCTGAAGACATGGCTCAGTGCGCGCATTGCATTGCTGCACACGCATGAGGACCTGTGTCCCAGCTCCCCAGCGCCCACGTCAGAGCCACGCATGGCAGCCTGCACCTATAACTGGCCCTATGACTGCATTGCTGGGGGTGAGGCAGAGAAAGGAGGAATCCAGTTTAATGAACTCTGGTGAACTCCAGATTCAGTGAGAGACCCTGTCTTCAAAATATAAGGTGGAGTGTGAAAGAGGAAAGATGCTTGAAGTTGTCCTCGTACGTGCACATACACACATATACTGCAAACGTGTTTACACACACAAAGGTGTTTTTCTTCAAAATACTCAACTGTTTGTTGTGACATGTTCTTTATTTTTGTGCCTGTATATGTGTGCCTGTAGACCTATTTATGTGCGTGCATGTATTTTTGCAGATGCACATGTGTGTGCATGTAATACATATGCATGAGCATGTGTGTATGCACATGTGTATAGAGTTGAAGGGCAACCTTGTGTGCCATTCTTAGAAATGCCACCCACCTTAATTTGCAGCTGGGTCTCTCATGGGTCCAGAGCTCACCCATTAGGTGTGACTAGCAGGCACTGAACTAGGCATTTCTACCTATGTCCATTCCTATGTAAGCATGCTGCAATACCTGACTTTTTTTTCTTTAAATGTGGGCTCTGGGGAGTCTTTAGGTCTTCATGTTTGCACAGCAAGCACTTTACCTGCTGAGGCCCATTTCCCCTTCCCCCCACAACTTACCTGTTCTTGCATCTCTGCCTCCCACTGATGTTAGCTAGCTGGTTAATGCCGCAGAGGTCAAGGTGCCTACCTACAGCTCTCAGGATTGCCTGGGCAACTTGCCCCTCTCCTCCCTCCTCCAGCCTTTGCTGCGACCCCTGCGTGACCTTCTCTGAGGTGGTCAACCCACCGGGCCTGCCTGGGTTTCTTGAGTTCAGCTCCCCTGGACACCGGGTCTCCAGTCACCGCCCCTCTGCGTGGGCTGCTCTCAGCTCCTTCCCCGAGCTCGCTGACGTCATTCTTCATTTCTTTATCGCCTTCCAGATTCCTTCAGGTTCCCCTGCCAGATACTGCCAGGGAACCTGTACTTCTCGACTACACCCAGTGCTGCATTGACTGTAACATATGCTACGTTCCAGCACTTCTTGGAGTGACCAGTTCTCCAAATTACTAGACACAACATTTTCTAGAGAGCTTTTCAGAAGTATAGAGTTCCAGACATGGTGGCTGATGTCTATAAAATAATAATAGCACCGTGGAAGTAGAGGTCAGTTATTCCAGGTTGTCCTTAACTCCATGGTGAGATGGAAGACAGCGTGGGCCGCCCAAGAACCTGTCTTAGTTAGAATATCTAAAATGCAAGCACTACCAAGACAGTGTCACATAGAACTCGAACTCAGAGTTTTAACCTTGTCAAATTTAATGAACTTTCTAGTTGATCAACTTGTCTGTCAATCCTAAGAGACTCTTATTTGGGTCTAAATATTTAGCTTGGTTCTGAGCTTAGGAGGGAATTGCAGCTGATTTTCCAGACAGTCTTGAATGTCGGGTAAAATTCACAACACACAAACATAGGAATGTACTTCTATCACTGATCCCCATCCTTCCTGAGCTGTCACACGAATGTGCCATGTTCACTGCAGCCTCCATGCATGTCATGTCACACTGGACAGGCGCTATCAAGTCACTTCAATTTACTCGCTCTTGGCAGAGTAAGTGATGTGAAAACATGCTCTATAGTTGAGATGTCTGAGAATTTCTCTGAGGGCCAACATTTTCTGTGTAGATGATTTGCTGTCTCCAATTGCCCTCTTTTTAAAAATTTTTTATTACTTATTCAATTGTGCATGTGTGCATGTGTGTGTGCATGTGTGTGTGTGTGTATGAATGTGTGTGTATAGAATCACGGGCAAAAACCTGCTTCTGCCGGGCATCTATATGTAGGGTGTAGGATCCGAACTCGGGACCTTCCACATGCAAGGCAGAGGCTTAACCCCTGTGCCACCTCTCCAGCCCCCTCCAATTGCCCTCTTTATTTCTCTCTTTTGACACAGAGTCAAGCTAAATAACCCTGGAAGACTTCAAACTCATTTTATGTAGCTCAGGCTGACATCAAACTCACAGTAGTTTTCCTATCTCAGCCTCCCAAAGTCAAGATTACAAGTGTGTACTGCCGTGCTTGCCAAAGGCATGCTTAAATCTCCAGGATTTTGGTCATCAACTGCAATTGGGAGTTTTATTTGGTAGAACAACAAATGATCACAAGCCTGTGTGTGCAGAACCTGTGCTTTGTGGGCACAACGGAAGGGCAGACATGCACACGCATGGGTGGAAACAGTCCTGAAATACCAGCAAATCATTCATTAAAACAGGCAGAAACACCCTGTGCTAGAAGGCAGGCAAGTTGCATGCATAAAAACCCCTTTAGATGTGGGGTATCTAAAACTCAAAATCCACAAAAAGTTTTCATGAAGTAGAAAAACAGGCTGTTAAGTTACTGCTAGGCAAGGGTTAAACAGGCGTTAGAAAGCTACTGGTAAGCAAGGGTATAAAAGGAAAGTCCACTCCTGGAACCTGCGCCTGCGTTACTCACTAGCCGTCGAGAGTCATAGAGAGGTCTGAAAAGTCTGTGGCCAACCTGTTCAGTGGTTGCTAAACAACCATTGTGTCTGCTTCTGAAAGTCTCTCTCTGCTTGCTCCACTGTCCTGCCTTGGTATAAAATAGAAATGCACACTACTCTTGCCGTTGGAGCTTCGTGGAAAATGAACTCAGCTCCAGACCACGGGTGAAATGGAAGCTGCTTTCTTCACCCTAACTGGTGAATAAGAAATCATTGCAAAGTAATTTCCACTACAGAGTCTCTGGAGCAGCTGCTGGGTTGGCACCACACTTCCTAGCGTGGGAGGCACCTGGGCAGCTGGAGACAGTCTCACGTTACAGTATCCCTAGCAGCGGTTGTTACTCCCGTGGCAGGACTGCCCGTCAGGGCTTGGCTCCGGGGCACTCAGCACAGCTTTCGCTCATTTCTTCTCTCCCCAGAGTGCAGCTTTTGTGCCACGCCGTGACTGTGCGCCTCCAACATCACTCCCATGGTGAGCGGCCGGCAGGACCGGCGCGGGATAAGGTCTCCTACCACAGCAACTGTTCTTAGAACCTGTTGGGGGAGAAGATTTGGGGAAGTGACGGATGGAGGTGGAAGACACGATTTCTTGGCAGGAGAGCTGGGTAGGTTCTCAGGTTTCTGGAGCAAGGGCATAGCTTGCGTGGCTTCTGGAGTCACCTCCATTGGCTGGGTGGCCCTCGTCTCCTCACTTGTCAGTGTTGAGGGCTGTCTTGGAGAAGAAATAAAATAAAAACATGGGACAGAGTTCAGCTTGGCACAGTGCCATGACTATGACCTCCTTGTGGGCTCCGAGTCATGCTAGGCAAGTGAGAGGGTCTGTGAGTGGGTCTCATGGTTAGGTCTGTGCTGGGACACAGAGACCTATGGGAGAGATGGCAGCCCATTGGGCGTTGGTACAGTAGCATTGCTGATTGGGCATGGGCAACCCTAGCCTGACACTCAGTTGACTTCTCTGAAAATGAAGAGGTTGGGATATTTGGTTACCATGCAGACAGCAGATCAATTTTTGGTTCCAGGAAGATGAAAAATGTTCACCGTGATCCCAGGATTATCCTGTCTTCAATGCCTCTGATAAGTTCTCGGGGTGTCTTCAGCTGGTATCTGAGTGCTAGAACTCTGCCCGTGCTTTGGGGAGCCTTGGATGCAAGTCATCGGTGGAAAGAATCCTTGGGGGGCTTAGAATCCTCTGTCCATTGTGATGTGCTCTCCCATTCTGTGATTGCCCGGGCATTCCCCTCCCTCCTGCCTGGGTATCAATGGAGAAGAAAAGATCGGGAACGACATGGCAGAGTGATTCCACGCGCACGTCAATGTCCTGAGTCCATGGATTGGTGAGGGAGCAATTCAGTGCTCAGCTCCCGGGAGAATGGCCAAAGGGAGACGCTTCAAGCCATCGCTGGACAAAGATGGGGCATGGGTGAGTTGGAGCCCTTGGAGGCTTTCTCAGGCTATGTGGTTGGAGTCCAGGGTCTACGACGAGGCAGATCCTCTTGTGTTCTTAGGGCAGGACAACCTTTGATGGGCACCATCCCTTGTTCTTCGAATCTGCATTAGACCAAGGTGTCATACGCGGGTAATCCCAGTATTTGTAAGGAAGGAGCAATAGCTATAGGCATTCCTAGGCTACTTAGCTAGACCCTCCCTGTCAGAAAGAGAAACAGAGACAGAGACAGAGAGTAAAAGAGAGAGAAAGAAGGGAGAAAGAAAGAGAAAGGGGAGAGGAGTCTTAGGACCCTCGGTTCTCTTTCTGTGTGTCCATCCTTACTGCAGGTATAGTTCATCTCGGGGCGTTGAGTCCCACACCTCAGGCAGGAAGACAAGAGGGAGATTAAAGGATAGTGGAACACGGGGTTCCTGACTGTCACAGTTACTCTTTCCTGTTGCTGTGAGAGAACACTTAAAGTCAAACAACTTATGGAAGAAAGGGAGATCTATTCAACTTACAGTTCCAGAGGGGAAACAGATATAGTCTTTCAAGGTGGCGGAAACAGTAAAACTTGCTGGCTGAGGCAGGCAGGCTAAGTCACAGCAGATCTCCACATGGCTGGAGCATCTCTTCTCTTCCAGTCTGTATTCCGTTCTGTGGCTTTTTTTTAAAATTTTTTTTATTTTATTATTTATTCAATTGTGAGTGTGTGTGCGTGTATGTATGTATGTGTCTGTGTGTGTAGAACCACGGACGAATTCGGGAACCACCATGGACGCTTCCACCTCCTCCTTGTTTACTCTGTCCTGGGATTCACAGGCTCCGCCCTACCAGGACCAGAAGCGCAGGCCGCCCCCGCTTCCGCCCGGCGTCTATACGTGGGGTCTAGGATCCGAACTCAGGGCCTTCCGCCTCAAAGGCAGAGGCTTAACCTCTGAGCCACCTCTCCAGCTTTTATCTGGTCCATTACTTTTATCTGGTTCATTTCCTCTCCAGCTTTTATCTGGTCCATTACTGGGAGGTTCCTATAAGATCTATGCAGGTTCTGATGGGATCTAGGGCTGGTCTTGTATTATCAGATAATCTCTTCAGATGGTCTCAGTGATCTTAGTTAATACCAGGTGTGTCAAGTTGACACCCAGGATTAACTATCACACTGACCACTTAGGTTTCTCCTTTTTCACCAGGAAATCAATAACTTGCCCTATCTTGTGAGCTTTTATTTCTGATTCATTGGGTCCAATGACTGATGTAGCTGCAAGGGAATCTGGAAAGATTTTTTTTTTAAACCAACAGCATTGGCATTTCAAAAGAAGTCAAGTTCTATTATGAGAGCTAAAGTGAGAATTTACATGTCATAGGTGGAAGTTTTGTGTCACCACAATCACAAACCACATAGGGCAGACAGGTATCTGGATGTCAGATGGAAGGTTACACTATCTCCTGACACCTCAAGCTTAATTTGAGACTGTGGCCTGAGCCTTTTCTGCTGTCAGTACTTAAGAGCATCAAAAGAATAGTGCTGATCATGAAGTTTCCCACAGGGACTTTGGACGAGTTGGGAAAATTAAAGCAACCCTTGGCTTTGAGGCAGCAGCAGCCCATTTGCAAGGACAGTAATTGTCCCATTAGATGGGACCAGTCATTTTGCAGTTGACCTTGCTGGTGATCATCTGCTGTTGCCAGGCAGGAAGACTCCCCACCCCCAACCTGCTTTCACTTTCCTACTTAATCTTTCAACCCTTGAGTGATTGAAGGCAGTGAAAAATTCACCACCAACTAGTTAAAAAGCTGTATTTCATGGTTACAACAGCTAACAGAAGGGTTTATTTCACAGCTATCATGTCATAGCCATTAAGTATATATTTTAACAGAGCAAAATTAAAATGCCAGAGCCATTTTTTTAACAGCGATTTAGCCCATAGACTTGCAGAATACAAATGAACTCAAGTCAGTTCCATTGGACTGACGTGAGCTGTCATTTGAAGCAGTCTCCTCGCCGGCCCGAGTTCCCAGCTTCTCCTGAGGGTGCAGCTGGACGCGGGAAAGCAAAGGAGTGTGAGGACTTGGAGCCCCCGAGGGATTGTTTAGTACCGATGGGGGATGCTCTCCTCCCGTGACGCACCCTGATGCAGCTCTCCTCCCGGGACGCACCCTGATGCAGCTCTCCTCCCTTGACGCACCCTGATGCAGCTCTCCTCCCGGGACGCACCCTGATGCAGCTCTCCTCCCGGGACGCACCCTGATGTATGGTCCGTGTTCCAGCAAGTGCTCAAGCACATGCCATCAAAGGCAACGCAAATGAGAAAATAGGAGGGGACTGGCCCAGAAGAAGGGCTGTGATGGCAAGAGGATTGGGATCAGATTAGGGATTAAAGCATAAAATATCATAAATTTACCATATACGTGTGTAAGATGCTAAAATTTTTTTTAAAAAAAAGAATAATTGTTTCTGGACCAGGGAGATGGCTCAGTCTGTGACATGCTTGCCGTTATGAAGACTTCTGTTGAGCCCCAGACCCGGGTAAAAAACCAAGTGTGGCAGCGTGCACTTAGAACTCAGCACGGGGAAGCAGGGACAAGTGGACCCCTGGGGCTCACTGTCAATCAGCTTAACTGTGATGTTTAATCAAGGCCAAGTGAGAGACTGTCCCCCAAAACAAGGCAGGAGACTTTTTGTTCTAAGGAACAAACCCAAGGTTGGCCTCTGCCTCCCCCAATAATAATAATAATAATAATAATAATAATAGTCATAGTAACAATTTTTAAAAAGAAAAGCTAATTTCGTTGCATGAAGCTCCGCAGTCTGGGTCCCAGGCACATGAGGCTCCTCCTCCTCCTCCCTCGCTGAGTCCTTTGGTTGTCTCAATTTCTTCTCCCAGTGATCCCTACTTCAAAGCTCAGTTTTGGGGGGCGGCTCTTTAAGAATAGCTCCAATTCATGCGCTTGGGATAAGTTCCTGAAGGTGTCTACTGCTCTGACAGTGGATGGGGTGCTCTGCAGTAGACGGGTGCCCTACAGTAGACGGAGTGCCGTACAGTAGATGGGGTGCCTTGCAGTAGACGGGGTGCCTTGCAGTAGACGGGGTGCCCTACAGTAGACGGGGTGCTCTGATAGTAGACGGGGTGCCCTACAGTAGACGGGGTGCCCTATGGTAGATGGGTGCTCTACGGTACACAGGGTGCCCTATAGTAGATGAGGTGCTCTGATAGTAGATGGGGTGCTGTACAGTAGGCGGGGTGCTCTGCAGTAGACGGGGTGCTCTAACTGCTGAGACTATGACTCTCGCCATCCTCTCTGGACGTCCTGAACGCTGTCTTTGGAAGGTCACCCCTCAAAGCCACCCCCCCCTTCTTCTGCAGCCCTCTCAGCCCATCTCACTCCAATTCAGAGCAATTCTAAGGGCTACGCAGGCCAGGGTGCCCCAGGGGATCCCCTGAGGTCTTTCAGGGATACGCTTCTTCCATTTGGGCTGTTTCCTTTCTTCTCCTCTGTGGGAACATCTGGGACCCGTGCAAACAGGCCTCCTTGTCCCTGTGTTGCTTTCATGCTCTGCTCCTTCTAGACTTTTCTGTTGTCTACTGTCCATGTTCTCCTTGGAGAGTCAGTGGGACTTACCCCCCCATACCCACACAACTCCCCTGGGCACACCTGCCCTCTGGAGACTGGCCCGACTCCGTGAGGATGGCTTGGCTGCCTCGTACCAAACATCAGTTCTGTTGCATTTTGCCTGCATAGCTGCTACTAAATTATGACCAAACAGCTCAAGGGAACAAGATGTTGATTTCCTCTTACAATGCCTGCTTAGAGTTCTTTGTCCAGCTCGGCAGGAGAGCTCACACCAACACCAGGGTCAACGGAACTGGCCACACCATCTCCACATAACCGCTGAGAAAGGGGAAGATCTTTACTTGCCAGACCAGCCTGTCTAGCCAAGTAGGCAGAAAGTTATCCGCTTTCTCAACCAATTCCCTTCATCTTATTCACTGCTCCGGGACAGTCCCGCCCACCTTGGGCTGGGCCTTCCTCATCCACTAGACAATCTTCTGCAGGTTGGCTCCGGGCTTAGCTCAACCACGAATTCTCCACAAATGTGCCCAGAGTTCAAACCTTCGCTGTTGAGCTGACGCCTGTGCCTAACTGTAAGAAGCTCCTGGCCAGCGGAAGCTCTCAGGCAACACAGTCCTGCCCTCTCCCTGAGGGCCTTGTGCCAGGATGCTGGCTCCCTTCCAGGCTGCCCAGAGCCCTGCCCTTGCCACCTTATCTTGCTCTTATCTTTCTGGGCTTTGCTGGACAACTCTGACACTCAGTGCGCAGATCCAGCTGCGGCTGGTTCCAACCATGGTCTGTGCTGCGCTTCTAGTTTCCTCACGTCGGAATCATACAGAAGACACCCGAATCCATCACCACAGCTATGCTGAAAGTGTCCCAGAGCCCACGTTTGTGTCAGGAAATAGTCGGGAAGCTGCCATCCATCTACAAGGTTCGGGAGAAGGTAAGTTGGAGCATGGGCCCCGGGACCCGGTGACCGTACCCAGATCCCTGCGAGAGGCCCAAATGCTCTGCAGAGGAGCTGCAAGTTCTGCCCCCCCGGACAGTTCAGGAGGAATTCTGGGCTGCAGAGGTGTGTGTGTTCTGGGAGGTGGGGTGGGAGGTGAATGACAGACCAGCAGCCACACTCCTCATGGGCCTCTGCACAAGCTCTGGGTTTCTGGGCTTCCAGGCTCTGGGCACACTTCGGGGATCCAGGCTTCTGGGACCCCAGTATTAGTCTGACAAGAAGGAGACAACCGTCTCCATAGTGTCAAAAGTGATCTTTCCAGATACAGCCTTTGAGCCTGCAAGTGCCCCTCCCTCGCTTTCAAGTGTCAAAGGAGACCTTTTCTGATTTCAGAGAGTTGGCAACAGGTTGACTTGGAAGCCCTCGCGCCAGCATGTCCAGCCTCATCCCTTGGGCTGATCAGGCGGTGGCCGATGGTCTCTCCCAGAGGTCCCTTTGCCCTGTCCCTCCACCCCCGCATCCTGCAGTGTGACCTGCACTGACCCTCTCTCTCCTCGCTCTCCCCCAGCAAGCAGACAGCAAGGGCTTCCCCTTCTCTGCGCACGACAATCGCCACTGCTTTGCGAACTGCGGGTGCTACTTTGATTGCGTGAGTACTTTCAAGTATGGTTGGAGGCTGGTAGCTGCTTGGTAGAGCAGCTGCCCAGCGGGTGTAAGACCAGGTTCCATGTCCAGCCAGTCAACCAACAACGGGGAAAACAGGGAGCAGCGCAGGAGCTCTTGGTTTTCAGAGGTGGGAGAATATTCAAGAACACCGGGACCTCGAGACTGCAGATGTGGCAAGATGGCCGAGCAGGTGAAGACGCTCGCGAGCCAGCCGGCCTGGTGAACACAGAGGCAAACAACACAGAAGCCCTGTCTCGATCATCACGCGTGCACACATCCACATCCACAGGGACACACATGGATATCCATGGACACTCATGGACACACACGGACACAGACACACACAGAGACACACACAAGACACACGTAGACACAGACACACAGATACAGACACACACACAAGACATACACAGACACACATGGGGCTAGAGAGGTTGCTCAGGGGTTAAGCCTCTGCCTTGCAGGCGGAAGGTCCTGAGTTCAGATCCTAGACCCCACGTATAGACACTGGATGGAAGCAGGGGCGGCCTGCATTTCTGGTCCTGGTAGGGCGGAGCCTGTGAATCCCGGGGCAGAGTAAACAAGGAGGAGGTGGGGGCGTCCATGGTGGTTCCCGAATTCACCTGTGGTTCTACACACACACACACACACACACACACACACACACATGCACACGCACGGACACACAATTGAATAAATAATAATAAAAAAATGTAAAAAAGACATAACAGACACACAGATATAGACACACACAAGACACACACAAAACACACATAGACACAGACACACAGATACAGACACAGATACAGACACACAAAACACACATAGACACAGACACGCGGACATACACAGACACAACACACACACACACACACACACTCCTCTCTCCTCTCTCAGTACACACACACACGTATGTCTCTTTCTCTCTCTCTCTCCCTCTCACACCCTCATGTAATATAGAATTATAAATGATAAAGTTTTCACACTTATTTTCCCTCCCCATAGCCTGTCTTGAGGATTCACTAGTCATGGTCTGGTGGCAAAATGACAGCGTTCTTGAGGTTCCCAAGCACATGCGCCTCAGTGGATGGATACACTGTTCATTATAAAAACTGACTGTATGTCTGTGTCTTGGGGGGGACCTCAGAAGAACACCGGGAAGTGGCCAACTTTCTCTGTGTTCTGGAAGAGTCTGCATAGTCTTTGAATTTTCAGTTGAGTGACGGTTGACAGCACTCTCTGTGGCACTGTGTGTGTAGGGGATGCAGCTCAGTCCCCCAGTGGTAAAAAGTTCCCTTGTGTACACCAAAGCTCTGAGGTGGGATTCCAGCAGTGGTTTCTATATCTTTAGAGCATTTTATTACCCCAACTAATTTTTCTTTTTTGAGATTTAAAAAATAGAAGTTTATTTAGAGTTGAGAGCCTGGTGGCCAAGGAGCTATAGTTTAGCCCTAAGGTACGAGAATATTAGAACAGAAGAGATAGCTTAAGGTCAGAGAGAACAGGGGCAGAGAGGGTCACCATGATGACATGGTGGGAGAAGGAAGAGAAAAGGGGCGGGGGGGGGGAGAGTGGCGAGACCCACTGGCGTGGAGAACAGCAGTGTCACTCCAGCTGCCACCTATTCAAACATTCTACCTCCTTCTGTGCGGATTTTGCTGATGTGTTGCCTAAAATTATCTCATTTAAAATTTAATGCTATAATTCACCTCTTTAAGTACTTCTATTTTCCCGCTCTTGAAATTTTTTCATTTTTGTTAATGAATTTAAATTTATGAACATTTTCAGACATTGCCTGATTACCATTTGCTTCCAAACAGTCTTCATTCAATTCTTAATTGCCCTTTTAACTGAAAAATATTCAGAAGAATTTTTTATTTCCTTATGTAGTTAGAATTTTTTAAAAGTTAGCATTTTAATAATGTTTTTTAATTTTTATTATTGCAATAAATTTATTATTTGAAAGAAAGAGGGGAGAGAGGAGAGAGAGAAAAGAGAGAAGAAAGAAAGAAGAGAGGTTGAGAGAACATATCATATGTATGCCATGGTGCCCGGATAGAGGTCAAAGGAAACTTCTGGAAGTCAGTTCTTTCCTTTCACTGTGTGGCTTCCAGGGTTTGAACTCAGGCGCCTAGGTTGTCAATAGATACTTTTACCTGCTGAGCTATCCTGCAAGCTCCAGAATGTTTTTTTGGTTACTATCTATTTGCTACTTAAATATACTTTTTAGGTTACAGTAAGATATGATATGAGTTTGATTTATTAAATTATAGAGGTTTTTTAAATCTCTTCTCTGTATCATTCTAATTTTGGTATACGTGCTGTTGAAGTGAGCACTAAAGATTTTTTTTGTATGTGACTAATTTTAAAG
Source organism: Typhlomys cinereus (assembly GCA_023101885.1). Lineage (NCBI taxonomy): Eukaryota > Metazoa > Chordata > Mammalia > Rodentia > Platacanthomyidae > Typhlomys > Typhlomys cinereus. The sequence goes on from JALPQD010000195.1 coordinate 3,504,634, forward strand.
CATCTCATTTGTATTAAAAAAGAATACACTGGGGCTGGAGAGATTCTGCCTCATAAGCAGAAGGTCCTGGTTCAGATCCCAGATCCTACGTAAAAACACTAAGCAGGAACGGCAGAGGGTGGCAACTGGAAAATTCCAGAGCCAAGCAAAAGGATATAGAAGCCATTCAAGATGATTTCCAAAGTCACCCTCGGTCCTTTACAGGTTCACACAGTGCCCTCTGACACACACACACACACACACACACACACACACACACACACAAATAAATAAAAATTAAAAAAAGAATACTCTGGCCAGAAAGATGGCTCAGGGGTTAAACCTCTGCCTTGAAAGTAGAAGGTCCTAGGTTCAGATCCCAGGTCCCACATAAAAACGCCAGGCAGAAGTGGCAATGGCTTGCACTTCTGGTCCTGAAAGGTGGAGCCTGGGAAACTTCAGAGGAAGCAAATAGGAGGTAGAAGCAATTCAGGGTGATTCCCGAAGGCACCCTTGGGTCTCCACGGGCATGCAGAGTCAAGGCTGGTTTGAGGGTCCTCTCTGGACTCTGGTCACCTTCCTCGGCCCCTTCTATGGCAGCAGCAGGATGACACCATCCCCGGTTCCCGGTTCAGCAGGGGGCCTCTTGTCATGGTTGTGTAACCGTTAACGGTGCATTTAGACTTAGGCGACATACGTGAGTCACAACAGCTGCTTCTACTGAGACTCTTGTGCTGCAGACTCAACTTTATTAAGGAACTGTCTGGGCTTATATAGGGTCGGGGTCCAATCAGGTGTTGCCATGCCTCTGCTCGGGGAGGGGGAAGCAGCCACCAATCATTTAGCTGTTTACTGGGTGTCCAGGTTAGATGGCCGCTTCCCACTGGTTGTTCATCCTTCCTTCCCATTGGTTGTTCATCCCTCCACCTGTGTGGTTCCTCTATTGGGACATGTCAGGGCATGTCCGACTTGTTCGGGTTTGTCTGTAGCCAGACCGCCTGGATTCGGGAGCCTGGGCCAGGGCCTCCCTGAATTGATAGTGTCACACTCTTGGAGCGCTGATCCCTCGGGACAGTGCCCCTAACCTTGTTGTTCCTCTCCTAGGGCTTGGGACGGAAGAAGACCTCCCCAGACAAAAGGCAACATCTTTCCAGAAATTTCAACCTTTGGGCTTGTGACTTCAAGCCATCGTGTCTGGATGGTTGTTCCAACAACCAGATCTCCTATGTGTATAAGAAGACCGTCCCCATCTGTGATTTCCGGCGTTTTCCGAGATGCTATAGTGAGAAGTGGAAAGCTTTCCAACTTGTTCCAGAGGAAAAGTACTCAGAGCTTTTGAAAAAGGAGCCAAAAGTGAAGTTTGCTATTGACACGAAGACAGTCGATCCACAGGAACCCTAGTTCTTCCAGAAGACTCTAGATGTGTTCTGTAATGTTATTTTATATGACATTTGTAAAGTATGTTTACTATCCAATCTGGCCACCTAATGGTTGAAATACTTTTATGACTTCTGATGAGGATGGAAAACATTTCAATCTTATAAAGCAAAGACAATTGTATGCATGTGAAAATAAACTACTGACACTCGCATGTTTATCTTTAGGGGAGTTTTCAAATGATATACTTCATATGTGATTGGCTTTTCATTTTCAATGTTAAATAGCGTGAAGGTCTCCTTGGTCATTTCATCCCTAACCTTTGTGTTCTCGCTAAAAGTCATTTGAAGACTTGTTTCTGTTCTGCATGTGAACTCTCACGCACGTGGGTAAGTTCACAGAAACTGAGCATCTTGCTTTGTCTCACAGTAGATAAAGCTCTGTCACCAAGTCCTGATATGCAGTCACGCATCTTAGAGTTCTCGCAGCATCTGTATAGATTTAGTTTTGTTCTTAGGAATAGTTTTATCCCCTAGATAGGAATATACTCTGTTTTTCGAAGTTATTTGGGCATTTGGACTGTGAATAACTTTTGGAGCCTTACCAGGGATATGATAGACAAACAGAAAGCACACTTTGTGAGCATGAGATTTTAGAATAAGCTTGTCAGATAAAAATGAAATCTGTTGCAAGTTTGGATGTTAACTCATCAGGAAATTGAACTTGAATCTGTCACGTCTCCCTGTTTATCAAGCTTGTATTTATTATTAAAGTTTGTTTATTCAAGTTATTCTTAAGTTTATAATCTTCTCTAACTACGTTTGCTTTTTTCCATCCTTATTTCTGATATTTTCAAAACCAGTAGCTATTTTGAATTTATTTTTTGTTACATAGAATTTTAGGAACCTTTTAGAAAAATGGTTTGGTTTCTGTGTATGAATCTTATATTTGTTTATCTGACTGAAATTCTAATAAAAATGTAATAAAAATAAGATGACGGTCCTAGTAATTTCTATCTACTTCTTCCCGCATTTTCTTCTTAAAAGTAGTTTATAAGTTAGAAAGGAGAGAGAGAGAGAGAGAGAGAGAGAGAGAGAGAGAGAGAGAGAGAGAGAGAGAGAGAAGAAGATGCACATTTGTTCCCCAGTGCACGGGTTGGGGATCAGAAAACAGTTTTTGGAAGTTGGTTCTTTTTTTCTACCTTATGAACAACCCGGGTTCGAACTCAGGTGAGTAGGTTTGAAAGCAGGTAACTCACCATTGAGCTGTCTCCAGACCCCCTTTCCCTGTATTTTCTTTGTAAACAATCATTTGCAAAAGTGATAATTTGCTATCATTTATGCCTTCCTATTTACAGCATCAGAGAGGATCTTGGTACCATTTTAACATCAGCACAAATAGCAAGTATTTTTTATTTGTTTTGCATGTATAGGCATGGGCATGTATACATGTGTGGGTGTGTAGATGCGTGTATATGTGTGTGTATCAGAGGGCACTGTGTGTGCCTGCGGAGGCCTAAGGGTGACATCAGAAATCATCCTGGATTGTTCTATTTCCTTATTGCTTTGCTCTGGAGTTTCTCAGGCTCTGCCCACCAGGACCAGAAGTGCAGCCACTGCCATTTCTGCCGACATTTACATGAACCCAGGTCCTTTAAACCATGAGCATCTCTCTGGCCCCAGATAGCAAATATTTTGTTTTGTTTCTGAATTGAACAAGGCTGCCTCAAACATGTCACTAAGAACCCCAACTTTGGACTCGTTTTTTAGGTAGGTAAGTTTTATCTGTTTTTTTTTTTTTACTTGTATTCTTCGATAGTTTAACTTCCTCAGCTTTTTAAGTATATACCCATGAGGAAAAAATTCCAGAAAAAAATAAGAATAATTAGCGTAAAAATAATTTTCCTCAGGTCCCTGCTGGAGGAGAGACTCCACTTCCTTCACCCTCCCTCCCTTCCACACATTCTTCTGTTATTAACCTCTTGCGTTGGGTATGCTACATTTTATTCTTTCAGCCCTGTACATTTCTTGCTGTGGTTCAATGAATATGACACTTTGCTATCTCTTGCTTAGGACTGCTGTTGGTCGTCGTCTTTGTTTTACAAATATGAAATCCATCTAGGAGTTTGTATTTTCCTTGGCATTACAGCTTTACCTTCTCTGTAGGGATGGATGCTACGCTGTCTACCCACGTGATAGTGTGAATTTTGCAGATAAGTTGGTTTTCTCCTGTTGAACCTTTCTAGCATCCTTGGACCAATTCTTGTTGCTTATGATGACTTGTTCTTTGAATATATTCAGGATCTGACACACAGGTATTTCACCTTTAACCTCTTTGTTTTGAAAAATACGCAGTCATGGTTTGAGCTTTCTGTCTGCGGTAGATAATTCCGGTGCCAACTTGTCTACTGAAGATGCAGCTCTGGGCACATTTGTAAAACACTAGCACTTAAGCCCTAAGCAAGCCTTAAGCCGTTGTCTGATTGGCTGGGGGGGGGCTCCATGGTGGGCGGGATCATCCTCTGACCAGGTGGATGAAGTGGAGGGAGCTGGTTAAAAAAGTTTGGCACTCTTCGGCACACTTAGACAGACATGCCGTCTGGCAAGGGAAGTTTGCCCCTCTCTCGGCAGTATGGTGTGGGCGGTTCCCTCAGCCCCCGGCACTATTAGTGTGGAAAATCCTGCCAAGCTGCACGGAGAACTGCAGTTGATACCACGAGTCAGAATAAAACCCCTTGTTCCCATGAGCTGCTTGGTCGTGCTCTTTTCGGTCACAGGACAGAGTAACTTGACACCGTCCTTTCGTGCATTGCAAGAGCTGACATTTGCCACCAAAGTTCCTGGAGCAGATCCGTCCTCAGGCGCAGACTTCCTAATGTCTTTTATTGAACTAGCACTTCAGCCCTTCAAGCCATTGTCTGATGGGCCTCTGTGGCACCGTTGTTTCTCCTATAATTCTAATTTTTATCTTTTTTTTTTTTTACTTTAGAGCAAAGCATTTGACATATAAGGATTTTCACCCCCTTGATGTTTTGGTTCAGTTGTTCTCTTGGGCGGTGAGGTTGGGCTCTGTCCTTCACCATTCTGATGGCAGCTCGAGCACCTTTGCTGTTCAGGATGCTGTGTTCATTCGGGCTGTTGCTCTTTGCTTCCGATCTCAATGTCTTTTTTGTATTTACTCATCTTTCCCGCCAACTTATTTTGAATTTTCCAATCTAACTTCAAGGTGCAGATATCACTCAATTATTTTTAGTCTTTCATGTTTTCTGGTAAAGGTAGCTGAATCTGTTTCAAATGTCACTTATATGTATAGTGTATTATACACACACACACACACACACACACACACCATGAGTCTCATTGTTCATTTTTCAGCCTGTAATTGCTTCCCTTACTGCTGTCATGTGTGGGCGTCATGCTTCTGCAGTTGCATGAGAGAGTCATGCTTACCTCTGCTACATGCGTGTGCCATTCTTACCTCTGTCATGTGAGGGAGTCATGCTTAACTCTTACCTCTGTTACATGTGCACATCAGGCTCGTATTTGTTACATGTGGGCATCATGCTTACTACTATTGTGTATGGATGTCATGCTTACATCTGCTACTTGTAGGTATCATGTTTACATTGCAACATGTGGACATCATGCTTATACCTGTTGCATGTGGGTGTCACTCTTGCTTATGTTGCTTGTGGGCATGAGATTTATTATTATTGTATGTGGGGGTCATGCTTACTGTTGCTATGTGTGGGTATCATGCGTATCTCTGCTATGTGTGGGCAACATGCTTACATCATGTGGGCAACATGCTTACATCATGTAACACGTGGGTATCATACTTGTTGTCCTTACATGTGGGGTCACACTTAGGTCTGCCTGACACCACTCACAGTAGCTTCCTCTCCTCTTGCCTTCCGCAGAGCCGCTGTGTGTTTATCTAGCCTGATGTGCACATCTTGCTTCCTGCTGCTCGGCTTCTGTGTCCGAGGTTACCATCACAGTGCATTGCCAGTGCTGTGTATGTTCTCACACTGTCTGCCTGAGGGTGGGTAAGAGGCAAGACACACAGGTGGTCCTGGATATGCTCATCAGCCCCTTGGCCAGAAGGGAGTCCCCAGTCTGTCTGCGGACACCTTCCTGGAACATCGCCCTGACCCTCTGGCCCAAATACGTTCTCTCAGTCATGGTAACAGTTACTCTTCACTATCGCTGTGAGAGAACACCCAAAGTCAAACACCTTAAGGGAGAAAGGGAGATTTATTCAACCTACAGTTCCCGAGGGGAGAACAGACTTTTACGGCAGCAGTGACATGGCTGGTGGCTGAAGCTGTAGGCAGCTAAGTCACCGCAGACATCCACAGGGTAGAGTATTCCTGGGGTCTCTCTTCTCCTTCTGTGGTTCCTTTTATCTGGTCTGCTACTGGGAGGTTTCAATGGGATCTATGGAGGTTCCCATGGGATCTAGGGCTGATCTTTGTATTATCCAGATAATGTCTTCAGGTGGTCTCAGCTGGTCTTGCCAGGTGTGGTCTCAGCTGATCTTAGTTAATACCAGGAGTGTGGAGTTGACACCCAAGAGTAACTATTACAGTCATCCACCCCGAAGTGACCCGCTGGCCCAAGTACCTTCTCTTAGTCATCCGCCCACGCTGCCCTGGACCTAACTCAAGAGCACAGGCCCCAGAGCCTGTGCCCACCCCTCCCCAGATTGACAGCCTCCTGGTCAGCCACCAGCAGCAAGGGTTCATGTGCTGTCGGCCGACCTGACCCGGGCACAGTTTGCTACTCTTCTATCACTCCTTGGAAAGCTGGGAGCCCCCGTCACACTCAGAAGTGACCTCCAAGTAAATACGGTAGGAAACAAGCGAACTGATGGATGCTTCTGAATTCCAGCTGCGGCTCGCCCCCGGCTTGCTGAAGCAGGTTAGCGTGTGTAAGAGAGAGGGGCTCGGCGGACGGTCACACTCAAGGCTTTCTCCTCAAGGTCCACAGGCTTGAAGAGAAAAAGAAGCTGCTTTCTTAATGTGTAAGTCAATATAATTGAGCGCTGCACCTCGCAAGCCGCCTACAAAGTGCCTCCCATGCCGCAGGAGATGCCGCTAGGGGCTTTATGATCAGCGGAACTATCGCCCAGCAAAATCTGATGAAGAAAATAAAGCAGCTGTCAGGTTGCATGTCCCGAGTCCCGAGGGAGTTTGTGGTTTCCACCTCCGCTCCTTTTCTGAGGGGCACCACGTCGGTGCACCTACCTGCTCCTAGCTTCTGGCTTCCTTTATTTTATTTTTAAAAAAGCATTTTGGGTACGAGAGACAGAACATGTAGACATGCATGTCATGGTGTGCAGGTGGAAGCCAGGGGACAACTTTTGAAAGTCAGTTCTCTCTACTGGGTGGGCTCCGGGGCGGGAGCGGGAGCGGGAGCGGGGAGTGTGGGGGGAGATTGAACTCAAGTTGCTGGATTTTTGAGCAGTTGCCTTATTTCTGAGTGATCTTGTTTTCTGGTTTATTTTAATAAGATACAGCCTAATTGCCCACCCCCCCACCCCATGTTCCTGTGATATCTGGTGCTGCTGCTTAGTCGCACCCCAATGTAGGCACACTTGTCTGATTCCAGAAGATCATCTGGAAAGTTCTCTGTACTTAATCTCCTGAGTTCCTGCCCAGCACACAGGGTCTTCCAGCTTTGGCCATGGCCCCGACTCTGTCTCTGCCAAAGAGTCCCTCTCTGCCACAAGTTTTGCCATCTGTTCTTCTCTTCTCCCAGGAAGGCCTCAAAATTAGCACCTTGATATTATAACCAATAATGAAGGTTGATGGTACTAGACATTAGTAGAGGGGTAGAGTGTGGATCTGGGGACCCCCCCAATACGGTAGCCTACTTTGTGCAAATCAGAATCTTCCACAGCTTGATACCTTATCAGTGGTTTGCTGTACACTGATTGTTTGAATGGAGTGTCGTGACAGAGGGATAAACAAGCAGTCAAAGAAACCCCAATGTACTAATCAATTATATGCAGGTGTTTGCAGGAGTCTCTGTCTTAATGAATTAGTCTTGGACTTGTGCCACACTGGTAAAATCACTCCAACACTGTAAGAGTAGCGGATGGCTCAAAAAATATGTTCTGAAGAGATGCTGCCTGGTTCTAGATCTAGAACAATACCAGGAAACTGTGGGTACTTCTTGCACACTTAGGCATATACACAACTAAGGAGCCTCAGATAAATCTATAAAAGTCAGATTTAGAGATCCTTAGTTGAACTCAGAACAAAGGAGCAGAAGGGTCCTTTCCTATAAGGAGCAGCCCCTTAAATACTGCTTGCTGTCTTGGAGCATGGTATGGAAGAAATAGACTCTCGTACATTTTGACATTTGCATTTGTGATGTAAAGACTGCCAGTGTTGTAATCAGCCCGAATGTTACTGATAAATCACCATAAATGGCTTAAGGGAACAAGGCGTTTATTTTCCCTATGATTCCTGGTTACAGTTGTTTGTCCATGTTAGCAGGAGAGCTCACACCAACACCAGGACCAAGGGAACTGGCCAAATCATATCCACATAATGTCTGAGAGAGGGATGATCCTCACTTGCCAGCATGTCTAGCCAAGTATACACAAGGATCCCAACTTCCTGAACCAGCTTCCTATATTTTATTCACCTGTCTAGTTCCCACTATGGGTTGAGCTTTACCCACCAATTAGCCTCCTGCAGGTCTGCTCTGGGCTCACTACCAATTCTCTACAAATGTGGCCAGAGCTCAGAGCCTCAGCTAGCAAGCTGACATCTATGCCTCACTATGACAGTGTGGTGCTACAGGTACAACATGCTCATATGGATGTGCGCATGTGTGTGAGTGCACAACAGGAATGTGTGTGTGTGTGTGTGAGTGCACATGCAGGCGTGTGCATGTGTGTGAGAGTGCACATGCAGTTGTGGGTGTATGTGTGTGTGTGTGTATGTACCCGCATATGCATGTGCATGTGTGTGAATACACATGCAAGTATTTTGCATGCATGAGGGAGGCCAGTGTTGCATCAATGTGGAATGGGAATAAGTGACTCTCGACAGAGTATAAAACAGACATGGAGGTTTATTACAAAGAGAAGCCAGTGCAAGGGACAGACTGAAGAAATGCTAATTTATCTAGAAGTGGAGGCCTGGTGGCCGAGGGATCACAGTTGAGCGAGCATTAGAACAGAGGAGACAGCTTGAAGTCAGAGGGATGGGGAGAGAGTCACGTAGCAGGAGGAGTTGTGAAGTGAGTCCCTGAGGCAGGGGAGCATCTACCTTTTGCGGCATCAGCCACGGCTAAGGCGTTGCTAGGGAGCAGGGCAGTGGAGGGAGGGAGTGAGAAATGTCATAGAAAGATCATTTCCTGTCAAGGCTGTCAGCGTGGGGAGCTCAGGGGTCTAGGGACACGCGTCCAAAGAGGGTTAGCTTGGCTCCTGTGTCTCTTCCGGCCAGGGCGGAGGAGGCCATCAGCCAGAGGTTGGCATTCGGCGTCGTCCTCCATCATCCCCATCGTGCTTGAGACAGGCTCTCGCTGAACCTGAAGCTCATTCGTTCAGGCTAGGCTGCTTTCATAAGTGAGACCCTCACATTTGAGGGGTAGTCCCTTCCTTCGCGGAGCCATCTCCCAGCCCCCACTGTATGATTTCTCATTTAGAGTACCTGGGGGGTTACCCCAGTGGCTTTTGAGATGGATGGCACAGCAATCCAGCAGCAACCTGCATGGATAGGCCAACCCCGGCTGCGCCTCCAGATAAGACATGTATCTGATGGTTCGAGGGTCAGAGGGAGACGACTATGTCCATCTACAGACCTGGCCCCATATTGAGGATCCCCAGGAGAGATGGGTACGGAAAAGGATCTGTGAGCTGAGAATAGGGGTCCTACGTGTCCTGCAGTGCCCAGGGGAGATGGTCTCCTTTAACTCTCCTGTGAGCTTTGGGGGTGCTGTCCAGCTGTGTCATTCTCTAGACAAAGCAGACCACATCTCCTGATCACAGAGGGTCTCCGGGGTCACCGTGTTCAATCCAGGTGTTGTTTGAGGGTGGAAAACGCTGGCTGAGTTTTCGCATTTTCACAAGGATCCATCAAAACAAACGAAAACACCTCGTTTAACACCTAGTATTTAAGTAAACATGCTCCCAAAATAATCCCCCCCAAATATTAAACAAGAAATCAACCCCCTGCCAGAGTCTGACTCATTGAATAAATGGAATGAATAAGATTGTAACACACGCTTCACTAGGGCTGCGTGAAATTGTTGAATTTATTAGGTGTTAGTGTGTGATTTCTACATAGTAACCACAGTAACCTCAAATGCTTTATTTTCTCTCCTAATCAACATGCAACAGATCTGCAAATTCCTGCCTCAGGAAATCAAGAGTGAGAACCGAGTTCTCCTCCTTCCTCCCCCCTCTTCCTGCCCCAAGTAAGATCCAGCAGCTGAGGGTTCTGAGGACCATTGATTCTGCTCTCAAGTGGGGACCGGCAACCTCAGCATCGTCTGTAACAGTCGTCCTATTTGGAAGGGAAAGCAACAGTGCGCGTCATTCACAAGGCGTCCACCTACTTGCAGGACTGTAAGAGATGAGCCTGCGGGATCAGCCTTCTCCACTGAAGAACAAAGCAGTTGTAGCTACTCGGCTGCCGTGAGACAGGACTCATACACGACTTAAGAGACAAAGGGAGATTTCTTTGGCTTACGTTTGCAGAAGGAGATAGAGTTAAAAGGTACAGCAAAGGTGAGGAAGCGTCTGGTTTGGATCACTACAGCCATCAAGGACATAGAGGAAGCAAGACAAACTGACAGAGGCAGAGCTGGACCACCAAAAACTCAAGACCTGCCCCCTGTGACATCCTTTCCTCCAGCAAGGCTCCACCTCCTAGAGTTGCCAGGATCTTCCCAAGGATGTAAACGCATGAGTTTGTTGGGGACCACTCATAATCAAAACACAACAGCTATTCCTCAGATTGAGACGAGAGATGCAGAACTATCTTACATATGACACCATGACTGGCATCAGCCAGAGGTGCAGGATTTAGTCCTCCTCCCACAAGTACCACTAAAAACACCTTAAAAGGTCCCCTCATAATCCCACAGCAGAGATGGTCTTGTTTCTCGGAAGAGTAGCCAGGCATGGTGGTCTGGGCGTGTGAGCTCAGCATTTGAGAGCTGGAGGCAGGACAATCGGGATTTTGAGACCATCTTTGGCTACATGTCAAGTTTCAGGCAACATGGGCTATCCAAGACCCACCCTGTCTCAAGGAAATGAAGACAGAAATATGTTTTACATACTGTAAAATGTAAATTACATCATCCGGAAGCTTCTCCGTTTGATCCAAGATGTTCACGTGGTTGGCACACAGCATTTGGTTTGGTTTGGTTGGTCAGTTAGGAGAGCTTGGATGAGAGCAAGTGCTCTGCCAGCTGAAGGTGGGTTTCCAGCCACCCCTTCCACCCTTAATCTCAGCATAACTAGAGCATCCCAGCCGCCTCATTTTCTTTGGGATGGATGATGTAGTCATGTCATGTTGTGTGCTGTGTACAAATGCTATGTACTCATTTATGTATTCATTATTAACGTGTGTGTGTCACAGCAGGTGTGTGGAGGTCAGAAGACAACTCGTGGGAACTGGTTCTCTCAACCCACCACGGGGTTCCAAGGATTGAACTCACGTCCTCAGGTGTGGTGGCAAGCTCCTTCACCTGCTGGGCCAACGCACCAGCCCGATGCTCATGCGCGTGATCATTTAATGACTTTATTTTTGAGCCTGTGCTTGGTTCTAGCACCGTGCTGGTGTCTGGAACACAAGGGTGAATGACATCCGGCCAGGTCAGATGATCCGTCAGCAAAAGGCAGCTGTTCCTAAGAGTCGAGATTCAAAGCTGAGGGAGCAACTCAGGGAGGATCAACCCGTGACACTTTGGAAGGTCGTGATTATAATTTTATTAAGCTGTGATCATGGGGAGAAGATAAACGCCATAGCGACATGCTTATTATTGGATACACATCACGTTGCAGATGATTATGAGTTGTGCTTCGTGTATAAGTTTGAGTTGGGATACACGTGAGAGAGAGAGCTGAGTTTAATATTTTGTCTCCTGGAGAAGGAATTGATTTTAATTTTTTCTCTGCTAATTAAAGGAAAATTAGCAAAACAAGCTACTTACTCATGTCCTAAATATGTTCCGATTACTAGTGGATAGAAGCAGCCATTTTGGCGTCCCTCGTTTATTTTGCTGAGGACAGGGAAAATGAAAAATTAACTGTAATCCAGAGGCTCCTCCTCCTTACAGTGGGCCACACTGTCACACTCAGCACCATGAGGTTCCTTCGGGACTGCAGTGAGTTCTAGGGCGCTGTGGAGAGGCCAAGTGGGCTGAGTTCAGGGTACCCAGGGAGACAGAGTGAGCCCAGCATATGGCTGGGCACGGTGGCCGAATGGCTCATCTTCATGGTCCACTCGATGATAGGGACTCAACATGGGAGTCCACCTCCAGGTGCGTCTGTAAGGGTGCGTCTCCAGAGAAGACTCACTTACTTCTTATCTTTGGACTTTGGGCAAATCACTTCGAGGCTGGGACTTTTACATCTATCTATAAAGGCTATTTGTAGTTATACGTATGTACAGGGTCTACCTAGTGGGGTTACAGATTACGTGAGGAAGTGGATGTGAAATAGTTTTGAAAGTGCTAGATGCAGATGTCTACGCACAGGAACGGATTGGAGACACAACTCCGTGAGAGGATTTGTGCAGCATGCAAGTGTTACCGGGTTTAATCTCCAGCAATGCAAAGATGAAAAACGACAATCCTCAGAAGATGTCTACACACAGGTGTTCTACCTGGAGAACTCTACCTGGAGTGGCCAGTCAGTGAGGCCTCAGGGTGGCCTGTCTGGGTCCCACTGTTTAGGTAAGTGGATCAGTGGATTGATGCATGTGTCTTCTCAAGACTCTGCTGTTAAATGTTGCCGCCATCAGTCCCCCAGATTTGCAAGCGCCGAGAGCAGATCTTGCTAGTTTGTGGAGAATCAAGGCATATGAGGCGGATGATGAGTCTGGAGAGAACGTGGCCCTGTCCTCCAGTCTTGTCAAGGACGATCTGGCCATCCGCCCCAGTCAGCGTGACCTTCTCCCCTGAGCCCTGTGCATGGCCACGTGTACGTCGTGTGTTTGCAGGAGCATCATCGAGGTCTCCTGCAGCGAGGGCGCGGAGGACAGGGTGGGCCTCCGAGCCACTAGCTTGTCATGGAGCTGAGCGCTCTTCCAGCTCCAGTAACGACTCACCGCACTAATGAACAAGCGAGCGTCTTCGGAATGGCTGACCGCTCGCGCGAAGCTTGCAGACCTGTGCGTTTTTAACCTTCCACTTTTAATAAAATGGCAACCCGGCAAGCAACAGCCATCATTGTGCTTGTCAAAACCGTGTCAGTAAGTAAAGACGCGTCTGAGGAGATGACAGTTCTCCACTCAGGCTGTATTTGTGGGAAAGAACACTTGTGTTTCTCCGGATGTAGATTCCTATCAGGTATTTATTTAATAGCTGTGTTCCCAGGTGGAGAAGGTAATGCAGACAAAGAGATACATGTGCAAGGAAAAGGCCCATGACAATGAGGAAGACTAACAGTTCCGTGGCTGGCTGAGGCGCATATCAGAACAACGCCATCTGGGACAGATGCCACAGGATGTGCGAGGCAAGCAAATTCAGAACACCTTTATAGCTCCACACCAAAGACAGACCCCACGAGCCAGGAAACGAACCCACTGCCTGCATCTCAAGTCCCCATGCACACAAGGACCACTGCAGAGTCAGAGAGCCGTAGTCTGAAATTCCTCTGTAGCAAACTTCCCTTATCCTTTTCCTACATAAGTGCAAAGGTCCTAAGTTGGTTTTAAACATTTGGACAAAACAAAACAGGGAAGGATAACATGGGAGGAGGAGCAAACTTCAGCTTGAAAAGCAGGGAAGCAGGACGCGCTAATGACCCCATGAAGTGCCACCTGCCCCCGCCCGGTGCCCCCTTACTCCTGCTCCCAGTCCTGCACCTGCTTTTACAGTGCAGTTGAACGAGGTAGAGCCCCGTTCATTTATGGGAAAGGCAAAGACCAGCAAATAAAAAGTTTAATTCCCTGATTCCCTGAAGGCCGTGGGACTTAGAAATAAGTGCCCACCATGCCTTCCAACAACGGCCTCTCAAAACAGTGGGAGCAGGCCGCGGTCAGAATGGGACAATGTTAAGTGAAAAGCAGCAGCTTACAGGCACAGTGTGCGTGTGAAGGTCATTTGCTGCGGGAGGAGACGGCACATGATACCTGCTCAGGATGCGGAGGGTTTCGGGAACATCCTTCACCTGTTTGCTACATTTGCAGCTGCTGTTTATTTATTTATTACAACCTGGTTTTTTTTTTTTTTTTTAATCACCTGTTGAAACAGTTAAATGGAGAACACACAGGATGACAGAACAAGCTTCACTCTGGGCTTTCAGCGCGGGCAGACGGGCTAAACCTGCGGCAGTCAGCAAAGCACATGGGCTGGCGCGGGGACCATTCAGTTTTCATGAGCAAAACGACAGATTCCTGCCGATGTTCAAAGTTGCTGCCACTACTTTAAAAACTGGGCTGGGAAGTCAGCTCAGGCTGTGGGAAATTGACCATGCAAATACAAGGGCCTGGGTTAATCCCAGAATTCATTTTTCCCCCTAGCTTTTCCCACCACGCCTGGCATATGTGGGACCTGGGATCCAAACTCAGGACCTTCTGCTTATGAGGCAGAATCTTAACCCCTCAGCCATCTCTCCAGCTCAGAATCCACATTTTTTTTTTTTTTCAAAAGTGAGGCATGGAAGTTCACTGTCATAATCCAGTGTAAAATGAGACAGGAGAGTTCCTAACACTCGCCGGCCAGTCAGTCCCCTCTACTTGATGAGTTCCAGACCAATGAGAGACGCTGGCTCAAAAATCAAGGTGGACAGCACCCGAGGAAGCAAGCTGAGGTTGACTACTACCCCCCCCCCACGTATATACATCCTGCAACGCACATATGCCCCTCCCACAAAAATAGACAAATAAGCAAAGGCCAGTATGGTGGCCCGGAGGTAAAAGTGCTTGCTATAGAGGCCTGCTGACTTGAGAATGATCTCGGAAACCACGAGACACTGGATGTGGCGGCATCAGTAATGCCGGGACTCACTCCCAAGGGAGACCGAGCAGGAGAAGTGCCTGGAAGCTCACGGTCAGCTAGTCTGGCACACGCAGTGGTAAAAACAGGAGAGACCCTGTCTCAGCAGGGTGGAGAGGGGCACCAACTCTTGAAGTTGTCTCCTGGCCTCCATGGACACACACACACACACAGGCATATAGGTGCATATTGGCACACATACATACACACTTATACATATACCACATGCACATACACATGTACATACAAACACACCATACGTACCATGCACACACACACACATGCTCGCACACACAAACACCATTATGTACACGCACAAATATGTATATAAACTCACACATACTATATGCACACATAGTGATACATTGAAAATAAGTTAAATAGAATGAAAGGAACCCTCCCTGGGTCTCCTCCTTTGACTCTCTTTAGGTAACTAGTAGTGTTTAAGGCATTTTTTTTCTTCTGTAGAGATGAAATGGGAATGAGGGGCACTGCACTGTGCAAGTAACTCCTCTCTCGAGAAAGAAAATGACTGGAGGGATTCACGTCAGAGAGCAGTTGCATGGTGGTCCATCTTCGATGTAAGTGGACCAAACCTCTTCCGGGCCAGTCTAGCCCACCTGCTGAAGATGGACCATGGCGAAGTGACAGATGCATCTAAGCAACGAATGTCCCCCGAGGGCAGCTTCCCTGCTTCATCCCGGAGTCTCGTCACTCTGCCTGGCTTCCTTCCAAGCACGGCTCCAACGCTGATCCTTCCAGCTAGCTTGCGCCCTCTCCCCTCCCCTGCCCTCCCCTGCCCTGCCCTCCCCTGCCCTCCCCTGCCCTCCCCTGCCCTCCCCTCCCCTCCCGCTCCGCTCCATCAGCGTAAAACACGGCTCACACAAAGGGACCAGGGGCAAGTTCATCCTGAGCTAAAGCAAGTGACCATGACTCAGGAGCAACAGATTCAGGTTGTCCCGAGTGATGTGGCCCCAAGTGGAAGAGGTTACATGAGCTTTTTAAAATCAATGCCCTTACCACACACGCTGGCGGGGAAAGCAGGCCACCGGCGGCCATGGAGCAGGGAGCTGTCTGCTAACGGTCTTGGGTCCTGACACCGCTCTTGGCATTTCAGCTGGTGGCAGCTGGTGATCCACTCAGCTGACACATTCCAAAGGCTTTGCCTGACATTCCAAAGAGTCCTTAGGTCAGGTGCAAAGGTGGGTTACACAGCGCTAGTAAGGGATCTGAAGGTGGTTTTGACTCGATCCGAAGCATCCGACTCTCCATAATCTTGCAAGTCTTATTAGTCAGTCTGAAAAAAAATCTTCAGTGTAGATGTGCAGCCTTGGGGAGGGAGCTTCAGATCACACCCCTGTCTCTTCCGTCTTATGGATCAGTCGCTCCTGTAGACAGTCATTCACCAGTAAAGTCTAACGAACCTTTGTGAGGACATGTGCAGATGAGTTGGTGACTCTTAAGTGTCCTAAGAGACAAGGCCAAGGTTTCTTTACCTCCTTCCTTCCTTCCTTCCTTCCTTCCTTCCTTCCTTCCCTCCTTCCCTCCTCCTTCTTTCCTTCCTTCCTTCCTTCCTTCCTTCCTTTTCCTCCTTCCTTCTTCCTTCCTTCCCTCCTTCCTTCCCTCCTCCCTCCTTCCCATCCTTTCTCCTCCTTTCTTTCTTCCTTCCTTCCCTCCTTCCCGTCCTTTTCCTTCCTTCCCTCCTTCCCTCCTTCCCTCCTTTTTCCTTCCTTCCCTCCTTCCCTCCTTCCCTCCTTCCCTCCTTCCCTCCTCCTTCCCTCCCTCCTTCCCTCCTTCCCTCCCTCCTTCCTTCCTTCCCTCCTTCTCTCCTTCCCTCCCTCCTTCCTTCCTTCCCTCCTTCCCTCCTTCCCTCCTTCCTTCCCTCCTTCCCTCCTTCGCTCCTTCCCTCTTTCCCTCCTTCCTTCCCTCCTTTCCCCTTCCTCCCTCCCTCCCTCTTCCTTCTCTCCTGCATATCTGGAGATGGTCCTGAACTTCTGATCCTCCTGCTTCCACTTCCCAAGCACTGGGCTTGCAGACATGCCCTGCCGCACTCAGTTTACCCCGTGCTGAAGATCAGACCCAGGCCTTGCTGAGTGCTGGACAGGTGACCGACCACCTGAGCCAAACCTCCAACCCCAAGGCTTTTTCTTCTGGGGCTGCTCTCTGGACAGCTCACAAGCGTGTGAACTCAGTCCAGTGAGCCCAAGCTTGTTCCTAGTCCCGCCTTCCCTCTTCTAAGTCCACATGTGAGCTAAAGATGCACAGTCTGTGTAGTTGCAAGAGCTGAAGCATGAGGGTCCACCTGGATGACCCCCACCCACGTCCCATTTGAGAAGCAGCTCTGATAGCTTCCTTTCTTTCAGTTCCTGCGGCCGATGCTCGGGTCGTCCTTACTTCCAGCTCCCTTCTGTCATCTTCTGGCAAAACCTTCCATTCTGCTGGCTTCACCAGCCCAGAGCAATTCTCCCGAAACACACGCAACTGCACGGTGCCTCCCTCCAAAGATTGAAAACTCCTGTGGCTGGATTAAGTCCAAATGGCCCTTACCGCCTTCCACGTGCTGCCTCCCGTGCCTGCAGTGACCTGCTTGTGGGTGACCTCTCCCTTCCCCAGGGATGCAGCCCTCTGAGCCACCACTGGATTTTGGTACATGCCACTCTCTTTACCTGCAATGCTTTTCCCTATACTCCAAAGAGGTAGGAAACATTCCTGGTCTGTCACCCACCTTCCCTATGTCCTCACATGCCCCAAATCCCAGCAGGACAAGGCTGTTCTCCTTGGGCTCTTGGGCGCCGTTCACATTCTGAGGACAACAGATTGCTCTAGATCAGCGTGAGCTTGTTTCCATATCAGGTTTGGCTAAACTCTGAGAGTTCCTGGTTTAACAGGCATCTCCTGGGAGAGCTACTGAGCAATGATCACATTGTGTCTGGTCTTCCTGAATGTTGGGCTAAGCAAATGCACACACACACACACACACACACACACACACACACACACACACACACACACCCACATATTCACTCATTTTCATGTGGGATGTATGCTTGCATGTGGGTAAGTGCATATGTATACATGTGTGAGTACCTGTGGAGGTCTAAGCACTATCTAACCTCACTGTTTTGAGTACTGTTAAATCAAGAGCTCCTTGGAGTTCGTCTGGCTAGCCAACTTGCTCAGGGGATTCCCAGGCTGTTTTCCAGGGCTGGAATCACAGGCGAGCTACCACACCCACGCGGCAGTATTTTACATGGGATCCGGGATTTGAACTGCAGTTCTTTTGTTTACACAGCAAGCACTTTAACTACTGAACCACCTCCTCAAAACCTCATGTTCTCATAATCCAAAAAGCCTGGATTGAGACCTGAAAGGCACTCAGGTAACTACGGACAGCCGTGGGGCTCCTAAGAGAAGATATTCTGACTGCTCCTTCCTGTCTGCAAAATCTCTGCTGGTGGACCGTATTGCTGTTTCCATGTCTGTTTCCAGGGTTACTGGTGGGCTGAGGACTGTTTTTGTATGTTTATTAGCTCTTTGGCTTTCTCCCGGAAGTCCTTGATGGAATTATCTCAAAAATGCAAAGGGAAACGGGCTTAGGCCACAGGGTTTGGGAGGAAGATTTAGCCTGTTTCAAGGATGCATTCTAGAGGGTTCTAGAACTTTGCCCTTTATCTGCTTCCTGAATGGCTAGGGGCCTCTGCCCTATGCAGCGGCCCACAGTTGGATGGAGCACGCAGGTTGCCACACCTCACGAGAAAGTGCCTGCATGTTCAGCGGTTGCATGTTCAGCGGTTGCATGTTCAGCAGTTGCATGTTCAGCGGTCAGTCTTCAGCACGGCCGTAGTGACCACAGCTCCCTACATCCCTTAGCTTGTCCTCTCCCAGAATCATCGACTGCTGCTGCTCATGACCAGCGCTGTCTGACAGAAGTCACCAGGTTGGCCTCGTGTGTGCCCAGGCTGATGCTATGGTTTGCTCTGAAATGTCTCCCATGGCTCATGCTTTGAACACTCTGCTCCCAGCCTGTGGCCCTATTTTGAAGGGCATGGAGCCTTGGGGAGGTGGAGCCTAATTGTTGGCTGTAGGTCTCTAGGCTCTGTTTTTTTTAAATATTTAAATATCTATCATCTATCTATCTATCTATCTATCTATCATCTATCTATCTATCTTTTTTATTATATTTATTCAATTGTGCATGTAGTGCGTGTGTGTGCATGTGTGTATGTATGTGTGTGTGTGTAGAACCACAGACGAATTCAGGAACCACCATGGACGCCTCCACCTCATCCTTGTTTACTCTGCCCCGGGATTCCCAGGCTCCGCCCTACCAGGACCAGAAACGCAGGCCGCCCCCGCTTCTGCCTGGCGTCTATACACGTGCGGTCTAGGATCCGAACTCAGGACCTTTCTCCTGCAAGGCAGAGGCTTAACCCCTGAGCCACCTCTCCAGCCCCATATCTTATGTATCTTAGTGGTGTGTGTGTGTGTGTGTGTGTGTGTGTGTGTGTGTGTGTGTATTGGAGGCACTGAGTGTCTCTGTAGAGGACCAAGGATGATTTCAGGAATCATCCTGGATTGCTTCTACCTCCTTTTTGCCTCACTCTGGGATTTTCCAGGCTCCATCTACTAGGGTCAGAAGTGCAAGCTGCTACCATTTCCACCTGGCATTTTTTACTTGGGACCTGAGATCTGAACTCAGGACCTTCTGCTTGTGAGGCAGAGTCTTAAACCCCTGAGCCATCTCTTTGGGCCTAGGCTCTGGGTTGTGAAGATATTACCTGCCCCTGGTTCCAGTTCAGCGCTCTGTCCCCTGATCTTAGCCTATGTGAAGAAACTCTTCCTCACAAACTGAACAAGCTGAACTGCTCGCTCCACAATGGCTTCCCTGCCATGATGGCCTATAATCTTCCTGATGCCATGAGCCAGAACGAATTCTTCCTTCCTTCAAGTTCTTTCTTTGGTCACAACAACACAAAAGTAACTAAGGTGGTGATTGGTTTTTATTTGGACAAAATATGGGGAGACTTAACCAACTAGTGATGGAGTAACCAAAGAGTCACAAAGAAATTGTAGACTTGAGGGGCAGTGGAGAGACGCTTGAAGGTAGCATGATAGACATCTGTGAGTTCCTTCTAATAACAAGGTGCATAGTCCACCAGAGAGATTTAGCAACCCCAAGTTTTCCCTGCCTTCCTGCATTGGAACGAGCCTCTACTTCCTAAGATAATTTGTGTGAGTTTTGACCTTTGAAATGAAGAATCAGTATCATGTATGAGATAAGTAGAGTGGCTCCCTATATCCACAGAGAATTAATTCACATGACACCCCCCCCCACCAAGGATCCAAAGTATATAAATTCTCAGGTCCTGTCCATAAAACTAGTTTGATATTTGTCTAGAACCTGGGCATAGCTTCTTATATGCCTTTTTACTTTGATTTTTTTTTCTTTTAATTGACACTCTAAATAATGGCACAGATCTGCAGGACACAGTTCTTGTTTTCAATGTATTCTATGTATTCAATTTCTTTGAAAGGTATTTTACTTAATTATTTATGAGATAGAAGGAAACATGCCATGGAGCATGGGTGGGGTCAGAGGGCAACTTTTGGAAGTCAGTTCTCTCCTTCCACTACGTGACTTCTGGGGATTGAACTCAGGTCACCAGGTCTGCACGCAGGAACCTTTCCCACTGAACATCTCACAGGCCCTGCATATTTAACTCCTGATGCTCTAGATCATAGAACAGCTGGATCTCTCTCTCTCTCTCTCTCTCTCTCTCTCTCTCTCTCTCTCTCTCTCTCTCTCTCCCCTCTTCATTCAGCCTTGAAGCAAAGCCACTGTATTCTGAAGAAGGCCAAGTCAGCCCACGAAAAGAACCTATACCTACTGGGAGAAACTGAGTCCCCAGCTAATCAATGGCCCGAGAGAAGCCTTCAGATACATCAAGACCTTGGTCTGCGACTTTTCCACCTGAAGCTTCATATATTGATTCCTGTCAACTCAGTGAATGCATGTTCAGCACCATTCACTTTGGAGGTAACGTTACCTGAGTCCCAGTCCTTGGAAGAAAATGATACTGACTATTGGTAAAAGAATTTTGCCAAACTCAAGTGCCTTTGATGCTCTTCAGAGGAATCTTCTAGAAAATGTTTGTTACAGTTAGATACAGATGTCAAGTTGACAGCTGAGGGCTTGCTCTCTGGACACATCTATAGAGAATTAGTAGTTAAGCCCAGAGCGAACCTATAGGTGATTGTCTAGTGGATGGGGAAGGCCCAGCCCATGGTGAGTGGAACTAGTCCCCAGACAGATGAATAAAATGGAGGGAGCTGAGAAAGAGGAAATCCTTGTGTATACTTCATGCTGGTCTGGCAAGCAAGGATTGCCTCTCTCTTTTAAATGGCTGATATGGTGATAGCAGTTTCCTGGGCCCTTTGGTGATGGTGTATGTCCTTCTGCCAACCATACTAAAATCTGTAACCAGGTATCACAAAAGAAAATAAACCCTTTTTCCCTTAAACATTTTGGTCATGATTTTATCAGCAACATATAGAATAACTGCAACAATGTTGCAAACCACTAAGAGTAACTGCAACAATGTTGCAAAACACCAAGATTGTCCAGACCAAGGCCTTGTGTTAGACTATAGCTTGGGATGATGCCTTAACTTCTGAGTCTAAAAAGTACACAGTGTCTGTACAGATGTGTGCCACAAGAGGGCAGGTGTACATGCTGGAATAGGGTTCTGGAAACTTAACCCAAGTGCTTCTATCAAAAGAATTCACCAAGGGTTTTGTATCATCCCCATTACTGCCCACGGACCCGCTTTGGCTTCAAAGAGAAACTGCATTTCAAAACCCTGGCATCTAGGGAAGCCTTCTTGAATGTTCCCCAACAGTTAATTTAACAATGCCATATTTGTATGGATTTGAAAATATATTTGTACAATGAAAACACCTACGATTTCATTACCAAGAAAAATGGAGCTGCTATTTTTAAATGTCAGTGGGGTAAACATTTCCTGACTGGGTGTCGCTGCATGAATGCAGATGTGCTATTTACTCAATCTCATTTACGGCATAATGGGATCAAATAATGCTTCATTATTCCATAATGAACAAAGGAATATGCGATTTTGAAAAAAAAAGAAGCAATTACACTTATTTTTCTTTCACCTCGGCCCCCCCTTTGCATTCTGACATTAAAATGAACTAATTTGCTGGATAATTTAAAGTCGTTGCTTCCCATTCTCTGAGAAAGATGAAATGAGCTTCTCAGAACTTGAGGTTTTTCTGATGACAGACTGTTTTCTCAAAGTGTTTCCTAGAGACCTCTGCAGACTTTCTCTGGGGTGCATGCACCCCACGTGTTCAGCACTCACTCTGCCGATGTGGTCTAGGTCCACAGTGGGGTTAACACAGCTATGACATAGAGCACGTGACAAGATCAAAGTCCGGTGGCAGCTGCCTTACAATGTGCTCCACATCTGTTCGGAGCTGCAAAGCCAAGGCACTGAAACTTGCATGTGATGGTTTCTCTGGACTGTCTTGACAGGGACTAGAACCACACAGGACACAAGGCTCTGAGCATGTCTGTGAAGATTGGGCTCAGTGAACTACGAAAACTCACCCTGACTATACCTGCTACTATTCTACGGGCTGCAGTTCTGAACTAAATAGAAAAGAGAAAGTGAGCCAAATACTAGAGTTCATCTCTCTCTGCTTCCTGATTGTGGATGCAACGCTACCAGCTCCCCACCTTCCTGCCTCCATAGCATCCCTCCATGAGGACCACATGGGCATCAGAAGAATCGCTTCCTCCTCTAAGTTGTCTTTGCCAGGCATTTTGTCACGACAGCAAGAAAGTAACTAACAAAGTTACTTTGTAAGTCATGTGACTTTGGACACCTCGGTGTCTTTTCTTAACCTTCACTTTCTCATCTGAACAGTGTGGATCACAGCTCTGTTTTTCCAGGGGGATATCACGAGGATGGAATGGAATTATGAATGGGAAGCTGCACACTCTATGCCTGGCATAAAACTTGCAGACCTCCTCACGGCTTCCACCTGAGGTCACGCGTGTCCTGTGGAAGATCCACAGGGCCTGGGACACGGAAGACAATACTGGGAATGTAGCAGCCAACTATTATTACATTTGCTGCCTTTGTTTCTGTCCTGTGAAAAATCTCAAAATGATTTTGAAGGCAATGCCATTAGAAGAACACTTAGTCTCTGTCAGCAGTTGCAGAAAAATGCAAAACCTCGCTAGATGCTTCTGGGAGATTCCTCTGTTCACACTTCCTCACCGTGTCTGGCTGAGTGGTGTCTCTTTTCCAGTGTGTTGTCGCCAGGACAAGCTTTGTGGCGAATCAGCCTTCCCTTGACTCTCCGGGTCCGTATCATCCACAGTCACATGCTGAGCGTCTGCATTAAAGCAGCAAAATGGGCTGGAGAGGTGGCTCAGGGGTTAAGCCTCCGACTTGCAGGCAGAAGGTCCTGAGTTCGGATCCCAGATCCCACGTATAGACGCCAGGCGGAAGCAGAGGCGGCCTGCGCTTCTGGTCCTGGTAGGGCGGAGCCTGTGAATCCCAGGGCAGAAGGAGGTGGAGGCGTCCATGGTGGTTCGTGAATTCGCCCGTGGTTCTACACATACACAGACACACACACGCACACGCACACACACGCATATGCGCACAATTGAATAAATAATAATAATAAAAAATTTAAAGCAGCAAAATGCTCATTTTCTGTTCTCACCGAAGGTCTGTCTGCACAGCTGCCATGAACCTACATCAGTCACAGATAAGACGTAATAAGACATTAAGCATGCTTCTGAATCTGAGGTAGAGGGCTGGACACCAGCTGGTCCAGCTCATGTGGGGACCCCGAGTGGACCTCTTGCAAGCTCTGCCGCCTTCCAGCAGTTCACAGAAGTCAGATGTTTTATAGGGGGCAACTCTACCATGCATGCCTATAAAACAGCACACTTGAATGTTCTTTCTCCTTCAACGTGACAAATGGTCCCAAATACATTTTACTATTAGCTTTGCTTCAGGCGCCAGTAACGCCCATGACATTTAACCCTTGAGAATAAGCACACTACACTTGGATAGGAATAAATCATTTGTGTTAACCTGGACAAGGCTGGTATGTATGTGTGTGTGTGTGTGTGTGTGTGTGTGTAAGCTACAGGTCAACCCCAGGTGTTTTTGCCTCAAGAACCATCTATACCATTTTTTGGAGATGTGTCTGTCTCTCACTAGCCTGGAACTCACAAAGGGGGCAAGACTGACTCACCATCAAGTCCCAAGGTTCCTCCCATCTCCACCTCTAGCAGCGGGTTTATGAGTCATCATATGTGCCACCATGCCCAGATTTTTTTAATGAAGATTCTGGGGATGGAACTTGGTTTTCATCATGATAGGCAAGTAATTTTCCAGCCCATCCGTCTCCCCAGCCTTGGACAAGCCTCTTAAGTTTCCATTTGAACCAACTTTGAAGAATTGCTGGTGTTAGCATTCCGGGAGTTTCTACCCATTCTGTTCCCAAATCCCACCAGGAGGGTGGTGGCCCCAGCCGAGCTCTGCAGGGTCCTGAGCTCACTTCTGCAGTTCACGAAGACTCTCTTGCCATCTCAAGACCCTCATACTGACCCATACTGACCCGGACCATTTCTTAAGAATACGGCATGAACAGCATTTCCTGGAAATGCACAGTGTAATAGCCCATAATAAGACACTCACATATTTGTCAAATAAAAGACAATAAATTATCATCTATTTTTGACACACAATATTCAGTTTAATCTTTCTTAACAAAATTAAGATCAGGGTTGTTTTGAGGTTGTGCAAAATGCAATGCTTAAATCGAAAATGACATTTTAAATTAAAGACATGCTTTCAAAGAACTTAAGTTAATAGGTTTTTTTCTTCCTGAATGACTTAAAGCATGACTTAAATATTCTAACAGGCCAATGGTTTATTGATCAGAAAAACTTGGGTATTAAATTACCAGCTGAACATTGCTCTAGGATCCCCATTTGTCTTTCGATTATAGGGTGATTAATCTGATAAATAGCCAGGACCACTTCATATCTGGAGCATCCTGGAACACATCTGATGCCCTTCTAACCCGGATGTGTTCTGCAGAAGCGGATCTGTCCCCACAGTTAAGCTTTTACTCTTCCTTCCAAGTGTCCACACACCCCACTCTCAGCTTTGTGCAAATGTCTCACGCACGTGCACTTTTTTCCTCATGCCTTTTTTCTTTGCCAATCTCTTTTTCTGATGGAGAGACAAAGTTCAGCAAATCCTGTTGACTCTGGAGCGTCGGAAGAAGGAAGTGAGCTCATCCCGGGCTCAAACTGGGCAGCTCATCCAGACTGATCTACTCTCTCATTTGGGATCCCACCACTCGCCGCCAAGCAGCCCTTCCTTCCCTTCCACTCTCCCCTCTTTCCTCTCAGTTCAATTGCTTGGATCCCAAGTAGCCTGCTTGGGAAGCCGCTGGTGGTCGTACTGGAGTGAAGGAGGACCAGAAGAAGTCTCACGGGCTTGGTCTGCAGAACCAAGAGCCGGATCGTGTGGGTGGGTTTGTGCTGACTTAATCACTCTCCACCTTCTGGTTCTGTGCTCCAGCTGCTGTCCTCCTCAGAAGCCCTGACTGCTACTACCATCCTGCCTCGCTCCTGACTGCCCTCTGCATGGTGGCCTTTGGCACCTGGGAGAAGGCAGTGGCTGGGCATCATCCTGATGCCACCCTCCCCACCAATCAGACAATGTCCTGCAGGCTTGTGCAGGCTTAACTCAACGACTAATTCTTCACAACTGTGCCCAGAGCCTTCCGCTGCCAAGTTGACACCTGTATCCAATGATGATGGTGGGATCCTCTTCCTCCCAGGCCCTTCTCCTCTGTGCAGCCTGGTTCCCCAGCTTTACTGGAAGATTTTATAAGATCTGTAGGGTTCGGCTGCTGCCTTCATGCCTCTTAGAAAGACAGCTGCAGACCTGTACATCTTAGGAGTATTTGGGGGACGATTATTTTTTTGAAATCGTTCTTTCACAATTTCATAAATATCTACTCCCCATTCTCATCTCCGATTCCCCTCCCTCTCCTGCCCAACCTCTTTTTCCCAAGGACTCTCCCTGCGTTTGTGCCTTTTTTCTTTGTGGATTATTGCGTCTAATAGGGTTGCCTGCATGACTGTGACTGGGAGGCTATTTACTAAGCAAGAGCCACTTACCACTGGCTACACTGCTGGGGAATATGACTCCCACCCGCAGAAGCATTAGCTGTCTATAGCTCTTCGGGGAAGGGTGGGGTCCCATGAGCAGCTCCCCATCCATGCTGGAATGTATCAGTCTGGTGCAAGTCTTACATAGGTAACGACCGGTGCTGTGTTCATAAGTTCAATAGCCATGTCGTGTCCAGAGGAGAGCATTGTACCGCGTTCAGGGTCATTTCTCAAGCCCAGTGAAGATTATCCTACAAGAACAAGCTGCGGAGAGTGGGAAGCGTGAGAGACCCAGGCTGAGGGCAGATGGCTTCTCTGATTGGCCACCACCCAGCACGACTGGTAATGCCCTATCCACCTACCCAAGCGCCGCTGACCTCTCACAGGTGTTGAGAACCAAATCTTCCCGTTTGGTTGGGACTCCCAAATAGCTTGCCAACAAGTTCACCTAATGCTGGGTCCTGCCTGCCTCAGCTCGGCTCAGGGGAGGAAGCGTCTTTTGAACATTCAAAGGACCATCTGTGCCTTTAGCTATCATTGGTCTAGCTGTTGAACCTCAAGGTGATTCTGGGAAATTACCCCACTGGACGAGCAAGCTTTCCTTCCATACTGGGATGAATTCAGGGAGGCCCTGAGTCTGTGAAGACTTGTACAATTGGGAGAAGGGAGCCGGGCCTGCGAATCCTACTGAGAATCAAAAGGTTCTGCAGAGAACTTAAAATGCGGAGACACATGGGGGACATGCCTGCAACCCCAGCACTTGGTAGACTGCGGTAGGAGGGTGAGGGGCTACAGAGTGAACTAGGGGCCCCCTGAACTACACGAGATCCTCTCCCAAAACAAAGTAAACAAAAGACAAGAAGGAAACTTCCCAGACAGCTACATGTTAGTCTCGAAGATCCTCACCTGTGCATCGACTACTGTGGCATAAGAGAATCCCAGTCATATGTCCTCAGGCCTCCAGAGGCAGCACACAGAGTACTGATTTGTGGATTCATGCTGCACAGGCTGCCGTTCCAAATAATCTACATCCAATCTTTCTTTAATATGTTGCTAAATCCCTGGGTACATATTTGCTGATACAACACTCGCGCGAAGCCACCAAGAGTTGGGAGGGATATAAAGAGCTTTTCTTACAGCCATGTCAGCCCTTATCAGATCCCTGCTGATCAGGGGGTACATAGGGCGTGGTGGCTTAGGAAGCCACACAATCTTCTCTCCCACTGTGAAGTCAGCCAATCCCAGGAATGGTTTCACATTACAGACTCTTCTTTCTCTTTATTTACTTACTATTTATGCAGTTTGTGTATGTGCATTGTATTCAGGTGCACGTGTATGTGTGTTCACATGCACGAGTGCACACATGTGTGTGTACCTATGTGTGCATGTAGTGACCAAAGGGTGACCTTGGCTATTATTACTCAAGTATAGCCCACCCCCCCTTTTTTGAGACGGGGTCGCTCAGTGACCTGGAGATCACCAAATAGACGACATCATTGGGCAGCAAGATGCAGGGGTCTTTGCCTCCTCTGGACTGAAATGATAATTGTGTATCAACCCCCATGATTGGGTTTTTAATGTGGACACTAGGGCAGAGGGAACTTTGGGGTCCATAGAAGCGGACAGGCAGGAGAGCAGGAGGGAGTGGATGGATTGATGAAGGGAAGGGAGAGAAATGGGAAGGAGGGGGAATAGAGGGAAACAGGGATAAGTACTCAGTATGCTTGTAACGCTAGAAAAATAAAATAATAATCCCACTCGGATCCTCAGCCTGCAAGGCAAATACTTTCCTGACTGCGCAGTTTTCCCAAAACACTCTTCCCACTGTATTACAGGTGTTTCTAAACAGCCAATGTGAGCAGTCGCTTCCAATATTGCCAGATTACATGTAATGGTGGTGAAGGCAGTATCAAAACTCATAGGTTGGGTTGGTTCCTTTGGCTCAGAAGGTAAAGGTGCCTGCCTGAAAATCTAGAGACCCGAGTTCAGTTCCTGGAGCCCACATAGTAGAGAGAACTGACTCCTGAAAGTTGTCTTCTTACCTCCATCTGTGTGTTGCAGCATGTGTTGCCGCCTTCTCTCATTTCTTCTCTCTCGCAAAACAAACAGAACAAAACGGAAACGCCCTGATGTGTTGTAAAGACATGCAGAGGACCAGCCATTGTCAAAAAGATGCTCAACGTCCCATTCATCCCACGGAAGCCACAATGAGCTCTCACCACGCAGGCATCTACGGGGTGGTGCTACACTGAGAGAAAACCCGCAAAGTGTGGGTGCAGATGTGGAGAAGCCCCATGTGCTATTGGTGGGAAGTGAAGTCGCCTCCAGAGAAGCCAGTCAAACAGCTCCTACAGGAGTCAAAGTAAAGCTGCTGCGAACCTCTCCGCTCACTATAAAGCGTCCTTTTGGGTAAATATCCTGAAGATATTCACGCAGCCTTTTCCACAGCAGCTTTATCCACAACAACCAAAAGGGAGAAGAAATCAAACTGTGGTGGACAGAAATTGCAGAGTATCATTCAGCCTAAAGGAGAGGGAGATTTTGACACCTACTAAACATGGATGAAGCTTGAGAGCATCATGTTAAATGAAGCACAATGCGAGAAAGAGAGAGAGAGAGAGAGAGAGAGAGAGAGAGAGAGAGAGAGAGACGTTCTAGATGCTTCTACTTATGTAAGTCCTTAGATGGGAAGTAGAATGGTGGGTGGTCACTGGGTCTCTGGGAGAAGTGGGCTGTAAGGGGCTTCAGTTTAATGGGGAAAGAGATTTGATTTTGCAAAATGAGAAGGTTCTGGAGACTGGTTGCACAGCAATAGAATGTTACTGAAGACTACATTTAAAAATTGCTGAGGGGGGGCTGGGGATGGAGCTCAGCAACACACACACACACACACACACACACACACACACACACACACAGTGAAGAAGAAAAATCATTTTTATCACACACAAAAAAACTTTGCGCTTTTGCCTCTTTGCAATCAGGGCCCTTGGCTGCCAGGCGGTATCTGGACTGAAGTGCGTAGCGAGTCCCCCCCCCCCCTTGCCTGATCCGTATCTCCGGTGGTCTGAGCAGATCAGACAAGCAGAGGCCCAGCACATCTTCGACGAATGCCAGAGTGAAGGAGGGAGAGAGGAAGGGAGGAAGTGGAGAAGGAATGAGCAGAAGCCACCAGAGATGAATTTCAAACAGACAGTAACTAAACAGAAACAAACCGTTCAGCTTCCCTGGCAATCAAAGAAAAGCCCATTAAAGCCACGGCGAGTTTTCATTGCTCACCATGAAATGAGAAGAGATTGTATTGTCATAAGTTAAATACCTAATGCTGGTGGTCATTAGTTGAGCTGGATGACTTCAGACAGAATCGATAACATGTTTTCATGCGTGTGCGAGTGCGTGTGTGTATGTGTGCATGCATAGGGTACATGTGCAAGTATGCATACATGTGTGAGGAGACTAGAGGACAACCTATTCTGTCATTCCCTTCTGTCCGTCCCTTCTCTGCCTGCCTCCTTTTTAAGATAGGGTGTCTCAGTGTCTTGGAAGCCATTAAGGAGGCCCGTTTGGCCGGAGAGCAAGTAAACAAGCCTGAGAGATCTACCTTCTCCACCTCCCCAGGGATTGCAAGTGTGCGCTGCCAGGCTTGGCTTTATTTATTTTTTAATACAGGTTCTGAAGAGCAAATCTAGGTTGTCACACTTGTAGAGAACATTGCAACCGACCATCCCCTGCAGTCCCAACTGGTGGTACGTTTCTACATAGAATGTGACAGGCGGATCCACAGCTCTTTTAAAGTTCCTCTTTTCTGACCAACCCCAAATCATCCCAGGGGACTGACAAAAATAAAGATTGTGTGTCTATTATGGAATGATTTATAACAGCTCAGTATCTTGAACTTAACATCTGGCAAAATAAAAGATGTTTAGGTGCAAGGAAAAATTTAAAGCCACTGAAAATCACATTTGGGGAATACATGTCATGACATAGGCATATCGGGACTACACGGTAAGTCAGTTTTGTAAAAATCAAATAAAAAACAAAGAATATGACCCGTGACTTCTGGATGAGCTGGTTATTATGGGTTTTCTGCACCTTCTAAATATTCTCTAATGAGCATTAGCTATTTTTATAATTAGGAAGCTGTGTAGTTACTTTTCTTTTTGTGGCTGCGAAATGACACTCAGGCAGAGAGGCAGGAAGGGAGATTTGCTTGGCTTATGGTTCCAGAGGAGAAATATTTGTGGTAGGAATGTATTGCAGAACGCATGGCTAGAGGCAGAAGCTAGAAGCTAGTTCAGGTCACTGCAGCCAACATGGAAGTAGAGAGAACAAGAGCAGAGAGAGGAAGCAGGGCTGGGTTGCCAGACCTCAATGCCCACCCCTGGGACACCCCTTCCTCCAGCAAAGCTCCGCCTCTCAAAGGTGCCAGGATCTTCTCAAATATTACCATCGGTAGGGGACCACTCGTATTCAAACATGACAGAATCACGTGACTTGAAGAAAGGGAAAACATGGTTCCCAAGGGAGCATCCAAAACGTCACAGGCCCCGTCCTGGTCGAGCAGACGGCCCTAGCTGAGGTGCTGGGGATATCTGCCCTGGCACCAGTGAGGGATGGATCCCGGGAGAGCACTGTTTACACACCTTGAAGGCGTCTTTGTCTCAGCCTTTTTCTCATCCACGATTGGAGGTGAAACATTATGCTCCTTCTTGTGTTTGTTTATTTGTTTGAGACATTGTTAGTCCAGGCTGACCCCAAAGTCATGCATCAAACTCCTGAGTGTTGGGGTTACCCCCCTGCAGCTCTTTGTTCTTCCCCAGTGTCCCACATCTTGGGTCCTCTGGTCTGGGCTGTCTCAACTCAGCCAACGTAGGGCACCCTCCAAACTTACCCCTAAATACCTCAGAGAGGACAGGTGTTTACAGACGCTGTCATCGCTTGGCTTGGGGAACTCCAGCTTGGGGACGAGGGGCTGTAAGGGGCAGGACACAAACCGCTGCCCACGCAGGCTGGATGCCTTGCCTGCCCGCAGAGTGGGGCAGAAATGAGCCCTGAGGGGCAGGGGTGCACCTGGTCCCGGCCTTCCTGCTCCCAGGAGTGGCCGTAGCTGCCGCTGTCCCACATTCTCGCTCCCCATTGGAGCACAGGACCCGCTGGCCGGCTGAGACAGAGCTGGGAGAGGAGCCTGTTGGCAGAGCCACGCCGTGTCCCATGAGGGAAATCATCTTCGTGTGCGCATTAGACCTTCCGGTAGCTGATTGAATTTATAATGGAAAACATTTACGACCAGAATAGAATGCTGCATCTTCCACTTTGTTTTTATATAGTTTTTTCCTCTCCTGATTATAAAAGACCTACGTGCTTTCAGAAATTTTACCCAATGCCATGAACAAATCAGAAATGCAACTCGTAACTAGTAAAAGCAAGACAAATTCAATTTCTTTCCAATATCATGCTTGCCTGCCAATAAGCCCACAAACATTGTCTAGAAAGCTACTGCAGGTAAGGGGACAATATGGCTAAGGAGCCACACAGACCCCTGTCTGATTGTAGATTCACAAGGGGACAGACAGGCTGTTCCTGTACATTTGTAAACATGTGCACATGAGTGTGTACGTATACACATATAGGTGT
The DNA here is from genome assembly GCA_023101885.1 of Typhlomys cinereus. Classification (NCBI taxonomy): domain Eukaryota; kingdom Metazoa; phylum Chordata; class Mammalia; order Rodentia; family Platacanthomyidae; genus Typhlomys; species Typhlomys cinereus. Next base: position 3,536,044 of record JALPQD010000195.1, read on the forward strand.
ATCTTTATGTGCACAAAATGATTGAGACATATATGTGAGCACATACATGTGTGTATTTATACCTAGACATGCACTATGCTTATCCAGACAGCTATGGGAGTGCACATGCACATGCTATGTCCTGATGTAAGCCACGTGTTTACTCAGACATATATGTGAGTATGCACTTATGTGTGTTTATCCCTAGATGCCGCTATGTTTGCTTTCTTGTGAGTACATATGAACAGACAGCTGGGAGGCAAGGGATGGTAGACCCAGAAATCCTCAGGGCTCTGAGTGGGAGCCCCAGAACAGAGTCAGGTGAATTGGCTTCAGAGGCATGCTGGGAAATGACAGGTGACAAGCCAGAGCACCTACCCCCAGGGAGCATGCTGTGGCAGGACCAGACTCCGAAGAACTGCTTGAAAAGCATCGTGTACACTGCGCTGGTGCGGAGTGCCAGCTGACGAGCCGCCTGGCGCTCTGGCAGCACCACAGGGCTTCACGCGGCCAGGAGCTGCTGCAGTAGATGCCCAACTGCATGGGGAAGAAGCTTCAAGTTGCAGTCGGTCGTGGGAAGGAGACGCAACAGCATCAGGAGGCAAGGATGCCGAGCATAGCACATCCGCAGCAGGGAAGAGAGAGAGCTAAGTAAAGCCCACCGCAGCAGCTCAACCCGCTCAGCTTGCTTCTCAAACGGCACAAAGGACAGTGGGCCCCAGTGGGCGGGTTTCCAAAGCCATCGAGTCCAGAGGCCCCGCCCCCAAGGTTGGAGCTAGGAACAACCAGCACGGGGAAGTTGGGAAAGGCCCAAGTGGACCCCTGACCGCAGAATGAAACCGAACAGGGGATTGAAATAAAGCGTGGGAAACAAACCCAAGGAAACGGGAAGGAAACACTCGGGGATCATGCTGCGTGGGGACTCGCTCGTCTCTCTCTTTTAGCACATTACTAAAGCCCTGCTGGCTTGGACCCTTCACCAAAGCTTCCGCAAAACACAACCAGGAAAGGTCAAAGACAAAGTCCAAACTGGAAAAAAAAGGAGAAAATGATGGCAGAAAACATAAGCAAAAGTTGTAGTTTTCATATACAAAGAGCTCTGTCCATCAATAAAAAGGTGCATTTAGCATTTACCTCTTCCTCCCACATAGAAACATGGATTGAAGACAGAAAAGTCTCGCACACATGTTAACATAAGTCAACACCAAAGGCCAATAAACAGGAAAAACATTCGCCTTTGGTGGAAATCAAACACGCATGAAGTACAACCATCACATGCCTTTATTTATTTATTTTCATTTATTTATTTTCGCTGATGAAATTGGCATGGATTTAAGTGCTGAGGTATTAAAATGTTGACGAGTGTCAGGAAACAGGTGGGACTATAAATTGGTACAATTTTTCTGGAAGGCAATTTGGCAGAATCCATCAAATGCTTTAAAAAAATATGCCTACGTGGTAATTTTGCTCCAAGAATCTATCTTCCGGAAATCAATGTGCATGTGTAAAGACTGGGTGAAGGATATTAGCCTCAGCATTATTTACAGTAGAGTTAAACTGAAAACCGTGTAGCTGTCTAACGGGATGAAATGTGACAGAGTACTAGACAGCCATTAAAATCTACCTCCTGAGGAACTCCAGGGAATTGAGTGAACGGTCAGGACATGTGACTAAACTGGGGGAAAGAGGCTTAGGTGAATGAAACACTCAGCCGGGGAGACCAGAGACATGGACTGCACTTGTGTAGAAATTTCATAGACCACTGTGATTGGACTCACACCATGAGTCAGAAGGAGCAGATGGATAAGGCCATGAACAGCACGCGGATCAATGGTCATCCACAGGGAAAAAATAAAGCGAGACCATCGCAATGCACCACTACGTTCCAACCCTGAGTTTCAGACGGGAGCACGAACCGGGAAAAGACAAATGAAAACTTCTAGAAGAAAAATATAGGCTGATAGCCATATGACCTCCAAACCCAAGAATATCTTCGACAACGAAGAGGATGTTCCAGGACTAAAAAAATAAAATAAATTATTAACCACTACAGCTAGAATTTTTAAGAAGTGAGAATATTAGAGGCTGGAGCCTCAAATGCTACCTATGGTAGCTGCAGAAGAGCAGGAAGTGAGTTCAATGTATACAGAGGAGGGAAAATCATCTCGGAACATTGCAGACAGCTTCAACCTCAACATGCCTAGAAATCGCAGGCAGGATTTGAACACAGGGTTTGGCTAAAAAGGCCCAGAGTCTACAGTTTTAATAAGGTCTCAATGTAGTCAGTGCTGTTAGTTCACAGGCCATGTGCTTTTGTGTGTGTGCCTGTGTGCATGTGCGTGTGTGTGTGTGTGTGTGTGTGTGTGTGTGTGTGTGTGTTTGTGCCAGAGAGCACTTGAGTGTGTGTGCTTGTGGAGACCCAAGGGTGACATGGGGACCATCCTGGATAACTCCTCCCCCTATTGCTTTGCTTTGGGTTTTGCCAGGCTCCACTTTCCAGGACTGTAATTGCAGGTAGTCATCACATCTGCCCGGCAAAAACTTTGACCATGAGCCGTCTCTGCCCAGGGTGTACTTTGGATAGAAAGGACATGGAGGACTCCTGCAGATACATAAAAGTGAACAGAACCTCAGAATAAGGTTGCTGGGTGGCCCGAACGGGCCATCCTCAGGGAAGAGAAACCAAAGGGGTAGCAAATATACACTAGTTAGGACAGTGGTATGGTCCATCTTTATTGGTGCCTCGATTGCATTTAGAATCATGCTGGAGATACGCATCTCAGTGTGTTTGGGAGCGTTTAACTGAGGGGGGAAGACCACCCAGAACAGACTGAGATCCCAGGCTGGATACAAAGGGAGGAAGGAGAAAAGCAGCATGTGTAGCAGTCTCATCTCTCTGCCTCCTGGTCAGTGCCAAGGACCTCACCGCCCCGCCACCCTGTCTTTCCCGCCACGATGGACTGCATGCCTCTGGACCGTGAGTCTAAGGAAACCCTTCCTCCCTTAACTTGCTTCTTGTCAAGCATTTTGTCCCAGTCATGAGAAAAGTAATTAATAGAGAAAAATCGATTCCAAAAGTGGGGTTGTTCATGCAATCAACTTTGACCATGTCATCCTTTGGAAGTTATGTGTGTGAGAAAATGGAAAATTTTGAAGCACAAGAGTTTCCTACAGTGTTACAAGAAGTGCTTGCTGGGTCTTTCTGGTGGAAATTTGGAAGACTGGAACACAGATAGAAACGACAACAGTGAACACCAAGATGACGAGACCCGAGACGACAAGGATTTCTCCAGAAATTGTATCAGAAGCCATTGGGTTCATAGTCTGGCAAGACAAATTAAAAACGAGCTGTGTTTTGATATTTGAGTGAGTCTGAATTAAAAAGTAAGAGAATAAGTTGCCAGATGAAGGAAATTCAAGGCAGCAGAATGTTCAGCCTGAGTTGTGGCCGTTGCTCATCGCAGTTCTCCTTGTTCATCATGAGATCTTGAACAAGAAGACATGGGAAATGTGTAGATTAGCAAGGGGCGTGCATGAGCCAGTTGTGGACAGAGGGAAGGCAGATCTGGGGCTGTGGAAGCGCTCGATGCTTTTAGAGCGACCGTTTGTGCTGTGTCGTGGGCTGGTTCCCTGAGGGTAAGACCCATCTCATGGAGACTCTGACTTTTAAAAATTCCAATTAATCTGTGAGGAGAGAATGAGCTGAGAATGTCACCAGCTTAGGGGCCGTGTTCACCCAGGTTCAGCCTCAAAGAAGGCGCACAGAGCCCGCTGCAGCCATGGTCCGAGGGCGAGGCTGCGTCTCCATCAGGCAGCAGGACGTGGCAGCACCAGCCACGGGTGCTGCAAACATGGAAAACGCAAGCACTGTGGAGGCCATAGAGGCTTGCACCAAAGTTCCAGAGAATCACAGATGCCGGAAATGTAGGCCAGGTTCACGTTTCCCAAGAGGAAGCTCCAAGAGGCTGACGCCAAAGCCGCCATGGAGACTGCAGGATGCTGAGGATGCTCGGGCTTGGGGACGTGGGATGCTGGGGCTGGGGGACATGTGATGCTCGGGCTGGGGGGCGTGTGATGCTCGGGCTGGGGGGCGTGTGATACTCGGGCTGGGGGCGTGCAAGCAGAAGTGCAGCACGGAGCGGATCTGGCCCATGAGACCGGCCACGTGTGCTGCAGGCAGCAGAGCTCAGGTGTGGGCTACTCACACTCACGCAGGCACAGATTTGGTGTCCTTGCTCGGTTTAGCTTGGCTTTAGCCTGATCTCGTTTTGCTATCCTCCTGTTCTTCTCCTCAATGAGAATATGTACTCTGCGCCATTATATCTTGGAAGTACGTTAGTTTATAATATGGGCTTTAAATTTGCCTGTTTAGACATTCAGCATGATGAGTTTTGACAAACACACAGCCCTGAAGAAAGTACCGAGTGTGGGTCGCTTCGTGCCACTGTGCTGAAATACCAGCCATGAGCGACTTGGGTCTCATGGTTCAGAGACTTCAGTCATGGTCTCCTGGTGCCCTTGCCTTTGGGACCATATGCAGTGTGGAAGAAATCATGGCAGGAACGTGTGGTAGAGCAGACACCTCATGGAGAGAGAGAGAGAGAGAGAGAGAGAGAGAGAGAGAGAGAGAGAGAGAGAGAGAGAGAGGTAGAAGAAGTTAGAAGAAGAAGAAGAAGAAGGAGAAGGAGAAGGAGAAGGAGAAGGAGAAGGAGAAGGAGAAGGAGAAGGAGAAGGAGAAGGAGAAGGAGAAGGAGAAGGAGGGAAGGGAAAGAAGAGGAAGAAAAGTATTGGGTAAAAGACGAAGCTTTCCAGTTAACCCATCCAGAGACCTGCCTCCTCCAACCACATCCTGGTTTCTACCACCCAATAATTGCATCAAATGATAAACCCACCGACAAGTTAATATACTGATGAGGTCAGTTTGCAGGAGCCAATCTCTTCCCAAAGCTCCTCAGCTGCCTTTCGAGCTTCTTTTGAGGGGAAGTGGGGGTAGGGGAGCACATATACCCAAACTGTAACACTCAGTCCTGCAGAGATGTAGACCGTTTGGACCCCAGAGTCCCTTCTGAGGTATGAAGCTTTGGGTAGCTGATCATGTGGCAGTGCCAACTGGACTCACACACGCTCCGCCTCCTTTATTATGGACTTGTTTCCAGTCTATTTTTCCTGCTCTTGAATCTATTTTCTCATGAGCTCCAAGGGTTTGTAATAAAAGGCTGTTTTCCTTCATGGCTGCTTCTATGTCCAGCACAGTATCTTGCACCTGGTGGGTGCTCGTGACATCATTATTTCATGAATGGAGGATGCAACCATGGGTCCTGAGATTTGATATTTCCCTGTGACTCAACCTTGTGTGGAAAGGCACGGGCTTAACTTTGACAGGTCAAATAGGGAACTGGGTTGTGGATAAAACAAGGAGCTGGTTCCTCAGTCATTATCCAGTAAATATACACAGCACCTACTATGTGCCAGCGCTGTACTAGGTACAAGCAGCAACTATCCACATGTCCACAGGCGTAACCATACTCTTGGGAGTCGCATGGAATCAGATGTCCTTATAAAATAATGTGTTTCTCTCTCAACGACAGTAAAGGCAATGCAAACTTCACACGCCGAGCTCAATGGCTCTGCTGTGTTCTTTGCGCTGAGCAAACACCATGTTCCCTTGGAAGCGCTGCTCAGGAAAGAGAAGCTTTCTTATGGGCCGTCAAGGTTAGAGCCCGCCTGAAAACCACTGTGTTTATAACGATTCTTCTGAAATAAACACGGCGAGGCAGGGGAGAGCAAAGCCACCGGGCTGCTTCCTTTCATCATCTCTGACTTTAAAATGACAAAATAGACTTCTCAGAAACCAATCGCCTCTGCACATCCTGAGGAATCCAACCAGGGAACACTTGTTGGAGAACACTGGAAGTCACAAAACCTGCCTTGGCTCATTCTTCGGCGGCTTTATAGCTTGGAAGGAAGCGCACAGCTTTATAAATATTTCCCATTATGGAACTTTTTGGTAAGCGTCTCAAGTAATTTCAGATCTCAGCTAGGTTTGTTCTCCCCGCTGCCCAATATAATATCTTCCAGAGCCGAGGCACCGAAGTGACGGGAGCAGAGAGAAATTAAGACCATTTCCCGGCATTCCAAAAGCATTTGCATGTGAATGCAGGTCACCTGCTGTGTGATGAGTCTGGTCTGTAAGACAGCCAAAAGCACCGAAGTTCCCATCCAGGCAGGCGCTTCATCCCTACCTCGTGGAGAAGGTTGCTACAAAAAAAAGTGATAATATTCTCGCAAGTCGGTGACTAATGAGAACACGTACAGCACATTCGAGAGCGCTCAAATGTGTAATTATCGTGAGGGTTTCACAGACACATAAATATAATGATCTTCGGCTAAGTAAATTGCTAGCTACCAATGAAATAAATAGGGTCCCTTCAGAATTTGAAATAATTTGGGATAGGAGGGGTGGGAAATGATTCCCCTTAGCTGTTATCTCTGGAAAGGAGGGGAGAAATCTAGCTGCCAACTCTGGCGCGTGTATGCTATTCTTCACACCCCGTAGAGTTTGTCAGGAGCGCTTGGTCCCCGCTGACTGCCAGCCCCTCATTTTGATAAGCCACAGCGCAGCACGGCTCGGTGCTGGGTAGGAGCAGCTAATATTGTTTACTGCGGCAGGCATCTCAACCATAATATTTTTCTAAGAAACACTGATGTGTTTAAAGGTCAGGTTGATACCGATTTGACGGAGTAACATAGATTCATCTTTCTGGGAGTAAAATGGCGTGCATGACTTGGTTTAAAGGTTAAACTGTTTTCTGTGCACGGGGTAGGTCACAGTTAGATTTCAATACACAAAGTATAATTACCTGTTGGGACAGGCAGGCAGAAGCGGACGAGAACTGGGCTTTTCACGGGGATGTTTGAAAACTAGGAAATCTATGTCTTGTCATTTCTGAATGTATTTCACTGCAGGGAAAGAAAAACAGTCCTGCCCGCTGCTCTTAAGAGTCTTGGGCTGGGGGGTGGCTCAGTGGTTAGAGCCCCTTCCATGCGAACCAAAGGACCTGAGTCCCCAGACCCGAAGTCAAATGCTCGTGGGTAGGACTGCCCGCGTGTAATTCTCACCTTCTTGAAAGGCAGAGATTGGGGATTCCCAGAGGAAGCTGGCTAGCCGGGCAAGTTCTGGGCAAGCGCTCTGGTTTGATAAGCGACAGCGGAAAAAAAAATAAGGCAGAAGAGCTGCGGAGGATGATTCCCGCCTCTCGGCCCTTGGGACTCTACACACAGGCATGCGTGTGCATACACGTGCATACATACTTGCACACACACAGGACCCGTACATTCTCCCTCTCTCTCTCTCCGCCCCACTAGTCATGGGGTCATTCTCACTGCTGTCCTGGCAAAGCACAGGCCCTTCTAAACTCCCACTAGGAGGCAGGGGCCAGGCGAGCCCCACATCCCCAGCTGGACTTCTGCTCCCAGAATTCCTTACCCATCTTTTTTTGACAGGTGAAGAAGCTGAAACTGAAGGGGATGTGGGGGGCAAGAGGAGGGGCAGCGAAAGTCAGAGAGAGGCAGTGGGGAGCAGAAGGGATGGGGCAGCCCCCTCAAAGGCCGCTCTGCCCCATTTCTCCTGGGTCCTGCAGCGTCTAGCGGTCTTCCTGCTGCTGGCGTATCACGGCCTCATGTCTCCTGAGAGAGGCAAGAGCAGGAACAACGGAAGGTCCCAGAGTTCAGCCACCGGCCCTAGAATGTTCCATGGACACATTCCATCCAGGCTTGTTCAGTGGCTGTGTGCAGAGCGCTACCCTCCCACGTGTGCATACACACTTGCACATGCAAGTGTGATCAGAGCACCCGGAAGACATCCGAAGGGTTCGTGGGGGGCCATCACCTGCCCCCAGATGTCCTGGGGCTGCAACTCACCTTCCGGATGCAAAGCTGAGGCTGGAGACTGCCAGCTGACAACGTAGGGATGGGACCCAGCCCCCTATCCGCCCCCAGGACTGAGCAGTGGGGAGTGACTGGAGGCAGTGAGCATCATCACCAAGCGTCATCACCTTCCAGCATTTTCCAAACTTGCCCGGCAGGCTGGCGGGCGCTGTGGTGCACAAGTGATAATTCAACCAGAAACAAGTGTCGCGATTCACATTACTGCTAATGTCTGGCCCCCAGCAGGGACGAACAATTACAGACTCCTGAGTTATCTTCTGGGCCCGCGCCTTGGACAAACCAGCAGTCGTGGCTTCCTTCGGCCAACCCTCTTACTAACAGGCCGGGAGAGAGTGGGCGTTCTGACACTCTCCAGGTGTCTCCAGGGACTCACCTGGTGTCCTCCCTTCCTGGCTGTGCGTCTTAGCAAGTGGCAGGAATCTCTTTGTGAATCGTTGTCCTGGTTTCTGTGGCAACATACTGGCCTGGGAGCCGCTGCGCAGATTAAATATGACTGTCAACTACAAGCTCCTTGCGTGTCACGTACACGTGGTTACCAGCTGAGCGTTCAGTCCCAAGTATGAGAATGGAGGCTGAGACGGAGCACGCGCGGGTATCTCAGGTCTTCACCGCCCTCCTCTTCTGTTCCAGCCCGAGGTTAGTCAGTCCATTGCTGGGACAGAGCTCCTGGGCACAGCTCCTCACCGGAAGCCTCTGTGCTGAACTTCCGCTGCGTGGAGGCTTCGTTCCAGGCTCTGTCATTCCTGAGCAGAGCGTCGTGGCGAAAGCAGTTGGAAGAGCAGCAGCTGGTGACTCACCGTGAGAGGAGGGAGATGCAGAGAGAGGGGGAAGGGAAGAGAGAGAGGAGAAAGAGTAGAGAGAGGAGAGAAAGAGGGAGAGAGAGGAGGGAAAGAGGGAGAGAGAGGAGAGAAGAGAGAGGAGAGGGGAGGGGAGGGGAAGGGAGGAGGGAAAGATGAAGAGAGAGGAGAGAAGAGAGAGAAAAGAGAGAGAGGAGAAAGAGTAGAGAGAGGAGAGAAGAGGAAGAGAGAGAGGAGAGGAGATAGGGAGGGAGGGAGGGAGAGTCCTTCTCTCTGCTGCCCGGTGGAATTGACCCATGCCGCGCTCAACCCGTGACCGCCTCACAGTCTCGCTGAACTGAAGGTTCACGTTCCTTGCAGAGACGGGCTGACCTCGGGTGGAGTGGGGACAATTTAACAAATGAAATGAAAGGAAGCAGCTACTGCACGCTGATTCCACGTCCCTTATCTAGAGTCAACCTCAGTCGGACATCCCATGCTTATTTTTCTGGCAACCTTAACTGGGGGCCACCTTCTTATCCCAAGCAGGTGAGTCGGGGGCCCTTGGCTGCTGGGGGCTCTGTCTGGTGGTGGTGGGGTGTTGCAAGGTTTCTCTTCCTCGGGGTTCTGGTGTTCCAGAGCCAAGACTGAAACCAGAACACGTGGAGAGGTTTGAGCAGGGACTGTGTTGAAATGAGAGGAGTTGGGGGAGCCTCTTGGATGTTTGGTCGGGACAGCGTTAGAGCAGAGGAGACAGCTTATGTCAGAGGGAGCAGCTGGACAGGGTAGAGTCGCCATGGTGTGACTGCATGCAGGAAAGCAGGGGAGGAAGGGAGAGAGGAAGAAAGGGGGGAGGGAGAGAGAGAGAGAGAGAGACAGAGGGAGACACAGAGAGAGGGAGAGACAGAGAGAGACAGAGACAGAGACAGAGACAGAGAGAGAGAGAGAGAGAGAAAGAGGGAGAGAGAGAATCTTTTCTAGTCCACGAGCTGCTAATGAGTGTCCCAGAGTTACTAGGGAAGTGGGTGAAGGCTGGAGGGGTGGTGAGTGTGGCTCCCACCAGACTGGACAATCTTAACTGCACTAGCGATCCAACGGAAATTACATCATTCCTGGGAGTGGGGGGAAATTAAAAAAAAAAGAGATGCCAAGCAGATGCTCCAAAATGGGGTGTTTCCAGGCTTGTGGTTCTGCCCAGTCAGATGTGGGGTGCCCAGGATGCCTGACCGGTCTCAGGACAGGCCAGATTCAGGTTCAAGCACAGGTGGGGTACAGTTAGTGCAGGTAGGGCACAGTTAGGACAGGAGGGTATATTTAAGGCAAGTGAAGTACAGTTAGGACAGGTGGGGCACAGTTAGGACAGGTGGGGTATATTTAAGGCAGGTGAAGTACAGTTAGGACAGGTGGGGCACAGTTAGGACAGGTGGGGCACAGTTAGGAAGCCTTGGGCTTTCTGCTATCTTCTGCTTGTCTGATGCCAGGACGGCTCAGCTTTTGGTGGGGGACAAAGACCACTCTTCTGCTAAGTACCTAGCTGGGAGCGAGGCTCATTTGGGTTTTGTTTCCAAATCAGCTGGACTTCAGTCCGGATTCTTGCAGTGTGCTAGGGAATTTGGGGCTGGGCCAAATGGAAAGTCTTGGGGTGAGGGGCTGGCGGAAGCTTCACAATCCCGTTCCCCCTGGCTTGGCATCTCAGGGTCCTGTGGATCAGGACAGGGCTGGGGGAGGAGGAATCTCACAGTCCAGGTTCCTCTGAGGAAGGTCCGATTTCAGAAGCCATGGGCGACATTTTCCTTCTCCCCTTCCTCAGCCCTTTGAAGCTCCGTGTTACCCTACGAGGCTTCCCCTTATTCGTTTCGCGGGAGGAACTCAAGAGGACTCCCTTTAACTCTCTAGGGAATGGTTCTTCCAGAAGGTGAGCAGGTGGTGGATCCGTGGGCTACAGAGGTGATGGTTTAGATCCACAGGGAAGTCACCAAACTTCTGGAAAAATCTACCACCTTCACATTTCACTGATCTGTCAACAGCTGGTCAGCTGGCCCAAAGATACCATTTTCATTTGGGTTCGACGGTAGGAAAATTCCAAGTCTACTTGGGGTGCGGCATTTCACATCTAGAAAAGGCCCAGTTTGATTCAAGTAAACTGGGACGCAATTTCGAGCCTTCCCAATGGGGAAATAGGGCCCAGTTACTCTTTTGGAGCAGGTTTGATTTTCTATAATGAATCTGTGGGGTCTCTTGAAACCTTCCAACAAAAAATCAGTAAAATCTACTGATTAGCAAAACACAGAGTTAAGAGAGACATCAAGGGGCACAGAAGTGCATGTTTTGAATCTATTTTCTCAGCATAAAAGTTAGGCCAGCTCAGCATTCAGTCATCAGACCTGGGTTCCGCTGGCTGGGGGAGTGGAAACTTCATTGCACTCCCGATGGACTAATGGTTCCCTTCCTGAACTGGCTGCTGAGAGCGTGCAAACCCATGAGACTGGAGAGGTGGCTCAGGGGTTAAGTCTCTGCCTCTAAAGCAGAAGGACCTGAGTTCGGATCTTGCATCTCATGTGAAAACAGGCAGCAGCCTGCACTTGCAGCCCTAGAGAACAGAGTCTGGGAAATTCCAAAGTGAAGCAGTGAGGAGGAAAAGCAATACGGGGTGATTTCTGAAGTCATCCTTGGGCTTCCACAGGCAGACAGAAAGAGGCCGGCCTCCTCTGTGTCACCCAGACAAGCCTGTTGCAGGCCTGCTCAGAGCAGAAGTGTAGTGCTAACCTAGGTGGTGATCTCAGCGCGTGCATATCTCGGTTCTTGTAGGTCTTACCACCGATGCAGAAATAGCTCATTTTCAACATCCTGTGATTCTGAGAGTCAGAAGTCCTTATCGATGGGTGGGACTGGCTGTATTGTGTGTCTACTGAAAGCTAGTGGGTGGATGGGGGGTGAGGCGTGAGGGTTTGGGGGGGTCCATTGCCTGATCCACTCCAGCTCTGCGGCCACCCACTCACTCCCATAGTTCCTTTCTCTGACTTCAAGCCGACCGTCCGGGTCCAATCTTCGTCCCTCTTCCTGTGACTCCCCCACCTCACCTCTGTTTCTGTGTCTCTCCTGATCCAGACCTTCTCTCATGTAAAGGATCCAGTGTGATCAGCCTGGGCCTCCCTCGGTGATCCAAGACCCCCGCCCAGCATCCTCATCATGAATCACAGCTGTCGAGGAATCACAGCTGTCGAGGAATCACAGCTGTCGAGGAATCACAGCTGTCGAGGAATCACAGCTGTCGTCAATTACAGCTGTCAAGGAATCACAGCTGTCAAGGAATCACAGCTGTCAAGGAATCACAGCTGTCAATCACAGCTATCAATTACAGCTGTCAAGCTCCCCTTCGTCATGGACTCAAACACGCACAGTCAGGTTCTGGGCACGAGGACGTGGCTGTGGCCAGGGAGCCATTATTCATCCCGCAGTGACTCTCTTCTTCTCTCGAACCTTCCTTGAATTCCTGGGGTAACCCCTGCTCCCCGCCCCCCATTCCATTAGTAGTTCCGAGTGATTGCTCTCTTCAGATTGCTAGTGTTTTGATCAGGATCTTGTCGTGTAACATCACAGATGAGATTTCTATCCTTGTTCAATCAACATTTTGAAGCAATAACAATGCACCACACACCGTTCCAGGATGTTGGACTTCATCAGCAAAGTCATCAGACGAAGTCCCTGCCCTGCGGAGGTTTCATTCTGGCCCACAATAAATGTGCGTGTCATGAAGGGAAGCGATGCACCATGCAGAAGAGTAATTAGAAGATGAGGAGAGTGGCAGGTATCTGAGGAGCGTCATTGCAGTGCAGGCTGAGGGGAGAGTAACTCACCTGGGAGTCTAACAAATTGCCATGCAAAGGCCCGGAGGCAGGAGGACTCTAAGTCAGCAGCAGAACAAGTGCGTGGAAACTAGGCTGAGCCAGGGTGCAGAGGGATGGCTCAGGGGTGGAGGCCTCTGCCTCGCAAGCAGGATCTGAGTTCAGATCTCCATATCCCATGTGAAAATGCTGGGTGGAAATGGTGACAAGCCTGGAATACTCTCTCGGGAGACAGAGCCTAGGAAACCTCAGAGCAAAGCAACAAAGAGTGAGCACATGTGTGCATGCGTGCGTGCATGTGTGTGCATACATACACACTCACAGTCACGCAGCCACCCCCACACTCACACACACACACACTCACACACTCACAGTCACACACACCTCACACTCACACACAGTCATACACACTCACAGTCACACCTCACACACAGTCACACTCACACACATCACATTCACACTCACGCTCACACACTCACACACATATACTCACACACACACATAGTCACACACTCTTACACACACACACTCAAGTCACACACCTCACATACACACTCACACACACTCACACATATACTCACACATACACATACTCATTCACCTACACAGTCACACAGTCACACACACTCACACATATACTCACACATACACATACTCACACATTCACACACACAGTCACATACACACACAGACACACACACACACACATACACATACACACATAGGCTTGAGCACTTGCGCTGTTGGCAGCGTCTGACTTCTACCTTTGGCAGGTGTCTCTGGGACATAGGACAGCTAAACACAAAGGACTCAAGAGCCACAGCAGAGACTGGCGGGGCAGCCGGAGACCACAGACCATCAGCCAGCTGTGTTCATCGGTCCATACTCTCCTGTGGGTTTTGATATCAACGGCACCATAAAACAAGACCTGGAACTTTCCCTCTGTTTATTTTGGAGGGAGAATGGTTTATAGAAGGGAGAGGTGATCTGTTTATAATTCAAAGGTCTGGTAAAACTCACCTGCCACAGCGCCCAAGCCAGGCACATTCCTGGAGAACATTGGGCCCTGACCCCAGGGACAGAGGGGCCCTCCTCCCCCGACTTTCTGATTTTGCCTGTTATATCTATTTCTGCACAATTGCCCGCGCAGGTTGTTTTCTGTCCTGGGAAGAATGCTTTGCACATCGACGCGTTGCTTTGATTTTGGAGCACTTGTCCCTGTACCTTCCCTTGGCACGAACCCTGATAGTTTGCAGGGGATTTCCCCTCTCTTTTGCCTCTTCTTCAGCGATCTTGCAAGACAATTTAACTTTATTTCTGTTTCCTCCTGAGTTCTCTCTGTCCTTTCGTTCTGTTTATTTCTTGCTGGCTTGATAACATCTTCCTGGCCGCACACTCATCCTGCCCGAGTCAGCTCGCTCACGTGTAATCCTCCCGCAGGCTTGTCCTGACCTAGCGTTTTCTCCAGTGAGGGATTTGGATACATAACACATGCGTCTCTAAAAGTTAGACATTTGCCTGAGTGTCACAGAAACCAAGTGGTTCTCAAGCAGGCTGGAAGATGGCTGTTTTCCTAAGCGCTGAGGTACAACCGGCGTCTCAGAGCACAGGTTTGTAGGCAAGAAGGAACAATCCTGCCTTCGATGCGGGGACCTCATTCTGAGCTCTAGTGTGCTGGACGGTTGCTCGTTAGGACTTAATTACAGCTGCCCCTTGGTGGGAATATTGGTGAGCTCGGCACTGCTCAGACATGATCTTGCAGTTCTTGCTGATCTGAGATGGCAACGACCTGTCTTTCCTGTTAGGCATCTGCCGTTCTCAGGAAGGCTGGGGAGGAGGTTTTTGGAGACCGGTCGATAGCGAAGGAAGGAGAACAGGCACCTACCTGCCAGCTGATCTCTGAGGCTGCTGGGTGCGCAGGGACGGCAGGTGCAGGTGCAAGATGCAGGCTGAGATTCCTTTGGGAAACACTGACTTCGGTTGACTCAGGGAATCAAAGCTCGGGGAGAAGCAGACAGTGGCCAGGCCGCGCCTCAGTGGGGCGCCGCGGGGTGTGCGCACAGATGACGAAGGCTCCCAGCCTCCACCCATTGTCCTCGGCTTGGGCAGCGCCAGGTTATCTCTCTGTGGGGTGCACACACACAGACACCGAGGGTCCAGGTGGTTATCAATTGCTATTGGAGGGAGACTTTGTAAGACAAACCCACATAGCCTGGGGCTGCTTACTTTCTGGATTTGACTCCCAGATATGAAAGATAGAACTAGATGGAAGGTAAAGTTTGTGGGGTAGGAGTTGAGCCCTGGTGAAGACCAACTATAAACCTGGGTCTAGAGGCACAGCTCCCCCGCTGCCTGGGAGGCCCACACAGGAGAATCATAAGCTCCAGACCTGCCTGGGCTATAGGGTGAGTTTCAAGTCAATCTGAGATAACTTAGGGAGACCCTGTCTCAAAATAAAAGTAAAGAGGCGTTGGGCATAGAGCTCACAGACAGAACAGTTGCCTAACATGTGCTAATACAAGGCTTTAAGGTTCAGTCTCCAGTACAGAAGGAAGGAAGGAAGGAAGGAAGGAAGGAAGGAAGGAAGGAAGGAAGGAAGGAAGAAAGAAAGAAGAAAGAAAGAAAGAAGAAGGGAAGGAAAGAAAGGAAGAAAGAAAGAAAGAAGGAGGGAGAAAGAAGGGAGGGAAGGGGAGAAAGGAAAGAAGGAAGAAAGAATGGAAGGAAGGGAGGGAGGAAGGAAGGAAAGAAGGAATGAAGGAAGGAGGGAGGCAGGGAAGGGAAAGAGAAAGAAGGGAGGAGGGAAGGAAGCAAGGAAGGGAGGAAGGGAAGGAGGAAGGAACAAAGGAAAGAAAGAAGGGAAGAAGGGAGCAAGGGAGGAAGGGAGAAAGAAAGGGAAGCCAACTGTGTTCGGTCTTTCTAACCTGACTCTTCAATCCCCACGACCACGAGTGAAGAGGGTTCTATGGGCCACACTCAAACCCTCCGTCCACATCGCCGGGTCGTCCATCCCTCCAGAGCAGCACAGACCCCTCCCTGCCAACATCGCTTTTCTCAGAGCCATAGGTGGGGAACAATCTATTCTCTTAAAATTATCCGAAGACAACTGTAGAGCAACATTTAAACCATGATGCAGAACAACTTTTCAAGCACGTTTATAACTTACAATGTGTATGCATGTGTGCACACGTTAATGTCATGTGTGTACACTTTAATGTCATGTGTGTACATGTTTATGTTGTGTGTGCATGTTTATGTCACATGTACATGTTTTTGTCATGTGTGTGGCATGTCACATTATGGTCTTATAAAACCATTTCCAATGATTAAGGGGAATTAAACCATATTTCTTCATCAGATAGCATGTTTCTGATAAGAGCTTGTTCTGTATGATGTGCTGCTTCCAACGCATTTCCATGGACGTGGCCCCCTTGAGCGGTCACGAAGCTATCACAGCGTGAGGATGTTGTGACATTTCCTTCCATCGGAAGGGATTGGCTAATGCGGAAAACTTTCAGCCAATGTGATCAGCAATTCACCATCAGCCTGGCTGTGGTGGATTGTCCGGATTGCATGATTGATGTGGGAAGACCCAGCCCACCATGGGCAGGACCACGCCCAGCCCGGGGATCCAATGAGCCCCAGCAAGCGTGCGTGCATGCATCCATCACTTTCTACTCTCCACTGTGGCCTGTGCTGCGACTGGTTCCCTTAACCGTCGGCTGCTGTGCCTTCAATGACACGCTGGGCTGTGAACATGACATCATAACCCGATGAAACCTTTTCCCTCTCTAAGTGGCTTGGGTCAGGTATTTTGTCACCACAGTGTGTCACGAACACTTAACTAGCCTAAGGCAGCCTAATCTCTCCCCATCCTGAAGCTCAGGGAAATTTGCGGAAGAGGGGGAGGTAAGAGTGTAAGAGCACAAGGATGGGAGGAGCAATGATATGCAAGATACTCCACACAAGTTAGGGACTAAGCAATCATAATTGGACTTTACATGCCCAGCGCAATGTCCAACACACTATTGTCCCCACAAAGTCTAGCATTTGCTAAAAGCACCAAGATCCTTGGAGGCAAGGGATTGACAGCCAAAATAGTGTTCCTATGCTTAAGGGGAACACAGGAAAGGGTTCAGGGAAATGCCTCTGGGTCCTTGTATGTCATTGGAGAGGAGGGCCCAGAGGACAGTCAGGCATGCACATTAAAGGATTCTCCAGGGATTGGGGGAGGGGAGGCACTGGGGGGTGGGGGGGAAGGGTGAGGGTAGGGCAAGCAGAGGGGTGGGGGGAGGAGGAGGGAGGGAGGGAACCAGTGTACCTATTATGTTTGTATGAGCAGAGATAATAAAAAATGTTAAAAAAGAAAACTTAACTAGCCTAATAACAGAGATGACCACAGTATCTCTTGCAGTTTGACCACCCACCCCATGAGACAGACAACATTAATATGTCTCTGACATTGATCCCCACAAATTAATGCTACTGTGCTACAGCACTACTACCTGTTCCCCACCCTTTTCCTCTAAATAAGCTGGAACATGGAGCCAGGCGAGGCTGAGACTGCCTGAGGCACACAAGACATGCATCCCCATGTCATCCTGAGATATGACGGTGGAGAGTTATGGCTTCATTGTTCCAATTTAGACAAACAAAAGGACCCCGGAAGATGACAAGAACAGTGCAATTGTTATAACCAGACTTAACACATCAGTCAAAACAATGTCTTCCTTAGTCAATATGACCATGATAATGGTCCAAGGTCTGACATCATGATGTGGGTTTTTTACAAAACAAAATCATACAGTAGCTTTCCACATGAGTATATATAAGAAACATAAAAATTTCCAAAGGAAATGCCAGGTAGCTGAGTTTTTCTCTAAATGAGAGGCTTTACACACTATATGAGGAATGCAAGGATAGTTCAAGACTGAAAAATCTGTTCAGGCCCATCACTCACACCAAGACCCCAGGACTTTTACCCTGTGCCAGGTAAATGTGGAACCAGCTCTTCATGCCCCCCCCACTGCCCACTCCAAGGCCCCGGGATGTGACTCCTGTGCTTGGTAAATGTGCACATGGGCCACGTGGAACGAGCTCCCACCTCTGTGCTTCCAGAACTTAACAGAATCCAGAGAAATCACAAGCCAGGCACCTAAGGACCAACTCCATACAACTGAGGGTCCCAAAAAGACCAACAGGGAGAATCTTTGAGTTTAACCCTAAGTAACCTATTTCATGTTCCTTTTAACCTCAATCAACAATCACCACAGTTCAAGATTTCTGTACAGCATGCCCTAAGACCATACGCCCACAACTTTGGTCTTAACCATTTACCCTCACACCTCTAAGAACCTAAAAGCTGCCATATCACACTTATCACCAAACCCTGACTACTACCTATCCTTTTGTTTTTAAATAATCTTAAGGGTGCTCTGATACTGAACCCCAATTTCACCTAGCAAACCTAGATATCCAATCTTAAACATTTCAGTTAAAACTAGACTAAAACTCTGTCGCCCTTTTAACCAGAGTGGGCCTTACACACTCCTTCAGGACTATAATAACCTTACCCACAAAACAGCACCAACCAACCCTAGACTGACCCCCTAACACCCAAACAGACAGTCACAACAACTGTCCAAGTGTGGTAATTCCATCTGAATCAAAAGAATAGAAACCACATACCCAAGAAAGATACTGGAGACCCACACAAATGCCCAAGTCACACTCTAAGTCCATGAGATACAACAAAAACCAAGACAAAAATTCCCTACAAAAAATGTTGACCCCATGATGATGGATTCCAACCAAAATAACTTCTTGGATATTAGCCAAGAATCCAACAACCAAGATAATGATTTTTAAAGCTTGGTTATTAATATAACCACATCAAATGAAAGACGAAATCCAAGAAGAGTTAAATAACTGCATAGGCAAATATGAACAGGAAAATAACAGGTACCTGGATGAAAAAGGCAGTGAAAGAACAAAACTAAGCATAAAACAGTTGAAAATCTCAGGCAGAGATTGAACTTGAAATTAAAAATAAGCTAATTACAATCCAAAACTCAACAGAGTCTCACCAACAGAGGTAACAAAGCAGAAAATAGAATATCAGAATTAGAAGACAGGATGGCAGAGCCAATTTGCTCAATTAAAGAGTTTGAAAAAGTTTAAAAAATTCTTTAGAGGAATATTCAAGAGCTATGGGACACCTTGAAGAAGTTAAATGTGTACATTCATGGAATCCTAGAACAAGAAATCCAAAAAGCCACACTGGAAGAGAGTTTTCATATTATCATCAAAGAAAATTTCCCACATTGTATTAGTCAGAGTTTGCTGAAGAAACAGAATTTCTAGAATGTTATATATATATATATATAAAGTTTATTAAATTAACTTACAATAAAAAATAGTGTCCTTCAAAGTAGCCATCTGTAACTGCTTCATTCTTGTTCAGAATGTTCCACAAAGCCGAAAGATCCCAAGAAGATCTCAAGCCTTTACTCTGGAGGGTCGAAGACTCTGGGTTCCAATGTCGGTGAAGAACAGCTGAGCTGCTAGAGACGTAGGGAGCCTAGAGACCAGGCTCCAAGTGGAAAGGATGAAGCTCCAAGTCAGCCAAGGAGGGAGGTAGCAGCAGCAGCAGCAACAAAGAAGCCACGATGCTCTAAAAGTGAATCATGCTCGCAGAGTGGACTCCATAGCAAGTCGACACATGATAAGAGAAGAGCAAGTCCCTCTTTCTTGCACTTCATATTATCTGGTCCAACACTGGAAAGTACCACCCACTAATGGGCTGGGTTCTCCACAACAATCAATCAAGTACCTACAGACTTGTTCAGGGGCCTGTTCCAACCATTAACTTTCCAACCGTGCCCCCAAATAGTCTGCAACTGTCAAGTTGACACTAAAATATAACCATAACACATA
Source organism: Typhlomys cinereus (assembly GCA_023101885.1). Lineage (NCBI taxonomy): Eukaryota > Metazoa > Chordata > Mammalia > Rodentia > Platacanthomyidae > Typhlomys > Typhlomys cinereus. The sequence continues at coordinate 3,555,524 of JALPQD010000195.1, forward strand.
TCTAAGGAACAAGATCCCCATTCTGGTACAAGAGGCATATCACACACCAATCAGATATGACCAAAATAGGGGCTGGAGAGGTGGCTCAGGGGTTAAGCCTCCGCCTTGCAGGCGGAAGGTCCTGAGTTCGGATCCCAGATCCCACGTATAGACGCCAGGCGGAAGCGGGGGCGGCCTGCGCTTCTGGTCCTGGTGGGCGGAGCCTGTGAATCCCGGGGCAGAAGGAGGTGGAGGCGTCCATGGTGGTTCGCGAATTCGTCCGTGGTTCTACACACACACACACAGACGCACACACGCACATGCACACAGTTGAATAAATAATAATAAAAAAATTAAAAAAAAAGATATGACCAAAATATTATCGCCATAGCAAATAATAGTCAGACACTACAGATACAAGGCAAAGAGAATGTGCTGAGAGCTTCAAGAGAGAAAAACCGAGTCACATTTAAAGGTAAACCTATTACAACCACAGCTGATTTTTCAGTAGAAACAGTAACAGTAAAGGCCAAAAGAGTTTGGAGAGAGGTATTTTAAGTCATGAATGAACACAAATGTCAACCCAGGCTGATATACCCATCAAAACTATCAGTCATGATTGACGGTGAAAGAAAAATTTCCTATCATAAGGATAAGCTGAAGGCCTACTTGACCACCAAACCAGGCCTACAGAAGATACTAGAAAAGATACTCAAGTTTGAAGAAAAGGACAAATATATCCAAGAGGGCAGAAGGGAAAAACAATACCAAAACAGCTACTAAGTAAAGAAATACAAATATTAAAAACTACAAAACTCAGAAAATGATAGGAATCAGCAAACATTTCTCAATTATAACCCGAAACATCAATGGAAGTAACTCTCCAATCAAAAGACATAGGCTACAAACTTGGACTAAAGATTACAGCCTTCAATTTTCTGCCTTCAGGAAATACACCTCCGCATGAGCAATAGGCACTTTCTCAGAGCAAAAGACTGCTCAAAGGTACTCCAAGCTAACGGAACAAGGAAGTAAGTGGGTAGCAATCTAGTATCTGAGGAAATAGACAAACCAAAAGAAATCATAAGAGACACAGGAGGATACTATGTACTAGTCAAAGGAACAATTCATCAGAAAGACTTCACAGTACTGAACATATACACATTTAATACAGGCCCACCGTCAGTCATTAAACAAACACTACGATGTCTAAAACAGCAATAACCCCTAAAGAATAGTAATAGAAGACTTCAACACTCACTCTCTCCACTAGGTAGGTTAACAGGCTGAAAGCTGAACAGAGACAGCAGAACCTGGTCCTCTTCTTCTTGTGACTCTCTAGACCCCAAGCCTGTTGGCACGTTGTTGTTGGCCACGAGAAATGAACGTCTGCTGGGTCTGTTCCCAGACTCAGGTATTGGTTCACAGCAGCTCAGCTGAGCTGTGTTGCTCTTCCCTCCTCTGTGTGAGCCGGTGAAACTGTGCAGGAGTTACTCAGTCTCCAGTTAGGGTGGGAGAGAGGAATTTACTCACTGGTGGTCCGAAGCAGAGATGACTCTCTCCAAGGGCCCCCGTACTGAGTTCAGCTTGTACTTTCATTTTATACTAAAGCAGGGCAGAGGTGGAGCAAGAGAAGCAGGACTTTGCAGAAGCAGAAGCAAAGGTTACTGAGTGTCAGCAGGGCAGGCTGACGGCAGAGGGCCCAGGACTTGGGTGGGAGGTGATGGGGGTGGGAGGTGATGGGGGTGGGAGGTGATGGGGGTGGGAGGTGATGGGGGTGGGAGGTGATGGGGGTGGGAGGTGATGGGGTGGGAGGTGATGGGGGTGGGAGGTCAGGAGGGTGGGAGGTGATGGGGGTTGGAGGTGATGGGGGTGGTGTCTCTGCAATGTCTTTACTTGACTGCCTTTGGGGTTTCAGTAATTTTCCATCTTAACTTATATTTAGCAGTAATTTAACAGTTTACATTTTTCTTCCTCAAAATTTGCTTCCTACATATCAAGGAAAGCTTTTGGTTTAGCATTGGGCTCTGCGCATGTAAGTAACTCAGCTCCTGGCTGTTGGACAAATTGTTTCATTTGTACTAGTGAGGAGAAGAACCAATTTCTTGGGCTTCTCTGATCGCTTTCCTGTTCCCCACCAGGTATCCCGATAGCAAACATCTCCCAGTAGCTTAATGTCATAAGATTAGCGAGAAGATGTCCAAGTGCTGTTCTGCAGACATAATTAGTTCCTGGAGTGGACAAGAGCTCCCTGGAATGCAAGCCTATCTCGTGATAACATTTAAATTTGGAAGCTTAATTATCCAGTGAGAAACTGTCGCTTTAGCACTTTCGTCCATTTGGCTATATGGTGACATTATTAAAATGCTTTCCTGGTTTCTATGCAAATCACCTTATAAAAAATCCAATTTATCTCCTAGCAACCCAAAGTGAGATAAGCATTGAAAACAATGTTTTTGAGAAGCTTCCCGGCACCTACCCCCAGCTCCCAGAAGTTTATTTGTTGGTTATCCATCAGAGTGAGCAAATGGGCCCATTTGTAAAGTCACTTTTTAGAGTCTCCTGAAGAAGTCACGAACCGCATGGACCTTCAGTGCGGATCTGCGGGCATCGCTCAGTTGAGCGAAGTACTGAACTTTGGATGTTTTACGTGCTTTAGAGGCTCCGGCCATCCATTCTTGCCTCTGAGAGGCACCTTCTCCTCTTAGGGATATTTCCTGCCCCAAAGAACTGTCTAGGATCTCATCTTCTGGAGCCTTCATTCCTAATCCTGCCAATGTGTGCAAATTCATGCATTAGATGTGAGGCTAAGAAGCAGCAAGGGATGTCACGGGTGTAAAAGCGCCTTCTATGTGGACCACACAGAGGTAACAGACACAGTTCTTCTTAGGGAGGACCTAAGTTACGATGTGGGCTGCAGGGCTGTCTATGAGGGGGACCATTCACTGCCCCCTGCAGTGTTGAGCATGAAGCGTAAGGTGGAGGGAACAGGGCAGGTCGACTTCCTCGTTCAGTAGCCTTGTGGGAGGGCCCTCGAAGCTGCCTCCTCCTTCCGGCTGCTCCAAGATGCCACTGAGGCAGGGAAACAGCAGGAACGGCACTTGGATTGGGCTACACACACACACACACACACACACACACACACACACACACACACACACACACTGATGCCCCTTGACAGCCTAGGACCTCGCCCGCACATACCATGTACACATGTCTGTCTACTGATGCACTGGACCGCCTAGGACCTCGCCTGCACATATTACACACACATCCTTCTCCTAAAAATGCATCCAGCAATCTGGTGACAACCTAAGACACTCCCCCCAGCTCCCTCTCCCTCCCCCCCGCATAATGCCTCCCATACCCCACTTTACAAGAGGGAGTAGTTTTCTCCACACTGACAACCATTGAGTTTGGACAGTGTCTAGTTAAATACTAGACAGATAGGTAGGCGGCCAAGGGGTCAGGGCTTCATGCACACTCTGGCAAGCTGTGCCTTCTGAGTGAACGACTAGGGAGAATCTCTTATCTTCCTTCTTTTGCCTCGATCTCACTGGGATGCATAGGGCGGAAATTAGATGTTCCATGGGAAGGGACATGCACAGTGAGCAAAAGCTCACATAATTGAAGTCTGATGACCAAAACAGAGAACCACCCAACTCATGTCTCTTAGTTAAGCGGCCCTTCCTTCTTTAGTCCTCCTAAAAGCAGCACCAGACAATGATGTGGGGCCGGAGAGTTCTCAGCCACCAACTGCTGTTTACTTCTGATCTGTATTAGCATGTTACTTAGAATAGTTTCCTTGTTCCTTAAGATTCTGAATGTAGACACCAACCATTGGTAACACTACCCCGCCCTTGATCCCAGCTCCCCCACCGCAGAACGAGGAGGAGGCCGGAGGAAGGCCTCAAGAGCGGAAGAAGATACAGGAACTGGGCTGGTGGGAAACCGTCCCCCACCTGCTGCTGCAGAACTCAGGTGGTCCCTGGGCACAGCTCCTTCTGCCCTTGGCCCTCCTTTCTACTTCCTGGCTACGGGGAGGTGAGCAGCCTCATCTGTTACAGAAAACTGGCCAGTGGACATTCCGAGAGCCGGAGAGCCCAGGCTTCTTATGACTGGCTCAGAAGGGCCCCGACCCACAGTTGCATGCAGCATTTGAAGACAATTAAACATTATCTTACATCTGTCTTGTGACTGGCAGATGTTTAAATATTTAGCCTACGTGCCTAAAATCATGTGTCAGGTTTTACAGCCAGAAGCAGATACGCAGTAGTAGAAGCAACAAGGGAATTAGCTTTGGCTTTGCAGACAGTTGTTTTCACATCTGTCCTAGCAGATGAGGGGACATGCCCCCTTTAAACGAACGGCTGCTTTTCCTCAGGTTACATCTTGCAACCCATCCCAGTAGAGGGGGTGCGCTGTGGAGTTCTGTGTGCCTCTGGCTTTTCTGTCTCAGCCTCTACCATGTGCTCTCTCCACCATGGTGTTCTGCCTTCAGCTCAGGCTCTAAAGCAATTGGCCAGCTGGGAAAAGAGACCTCTGAAACCGTGAGCCAAACAAACCTTCCTTCCTTTTAAGTTGTTTCTCTCGGGCATCTTGTCAGGGGGAAGGAAGGCTGACTGACACCTCTCAGATACTTCCCCAGATGGACAGAACAGTAGCGCTCTGCTCCAAATTATCAAGATTTTAAGACACGAGAAATGTTTAAAATGTGGACAGAGAATCGCCACCTGGGCTTTTCCCCTTCCAAACAACAGAATCGGCACTAAGGGGTTTCTCCTCTGCTAGGCACAGGTACCAGTTTGATATGTGAGGTAGTCCTGCTGTGAAGGCAGAAGGTTGCATCAGCCCTTTGGACCGAGGGCAAGCAGAGGATTGTCTCCTGCTGCTCTGTGGACTTCAGTCCTGCAGGATCCACCCCTGCCCCCCAACTTGGCTCCTCGGCACAGTCTTGCACGAACTGCTGGAAGAAGCGGCAGCTTTTCATGGTTTGAGGGAATTTGAGGACAGGAAAGAAAGGCCAGCGTCTGGGACTCTCACAGAGCCGCCGAGGTGAAGAAATGGTACATTGGGTGTGAGCCCATCTTGGGGATGTCTGTATTTATCAAAGCCACAGTCGTTGGTCACGATGTGCATCCGTCTGTCTGCCTCTGTGACTGGGAGTTGCTATGTGGCTCTGCTTGGCCTCAGACTCACAATCTTCTTGCCTTGTGATTGTGGTCAGGACGCAAAATGTCTCAGACAGGCTCACGCGTTTGAACGCTTGGTCTTTGGCTGGTGGTGCTGTGTCGAGAGGTAACACAGAGCCTAGCTGGGCCTCTGGGGTGGGCTTTGAAGCTGGTATCTGTCATGGTTTGAAACGTGAGTGGGTCCCCACAGGCTCATGTGCTTGAATCTTTAGTTGTCTGGGAAGGTCATGGCACCCTGAGGAGGTGGAGCCTGTTGGAGGAAGGCAGTCATCAGGGGGGGCTTGAGGTCGGTTAGCCCCGCCCTGCTCGAGTTAGTGAGTCTGTTCTTCCTGTTTTGCAGCTCTCAGCCTCCATAATGGACATGACTTAAGCTGTCTCCAACTTCTGCTGCCCACCGTGCCTTTTCCACCATAATGGACTGCATCTCCCCCTCGGAACTGGAAACTGGATACGTCTCCCTTTCTTTCTTAAGTTGCTTGAGTTTGAGTGTCGTCTTACAGCAGCGGAGAAGAGTAACCCACACGATATCACTTCTGACTCCTTCCTTGCTGTCTCTAGATCAGTGGAGATGTGAACAAGCACAACACACGCTCCTGCCATCCCAGCTGCCACACCCTCCCCACACGAGGGACTGACGGCATACTCAAACCACGAGCCAAAATAAACTCCTCCTCCCATAGGTTACTTCTGCCAGATATCTCATTGCAGTGAGAGAAAGTAATTAATACACCCAGCTGCCCGATTGCTGGGATTACATGTGTGGACACGGAGTCCAACTTCACTTTTTAACATAACCCTGTCTTCTGGGCATTCTTCGTCTCCCACAGAGAGCTGTGGTCTCCTGCCACAAGCTACCATAGGGAAAGGAACCTCTCCCAGGGTCCACGGATTTACTGTGTTGTGACAGACCGGGGTTTTCCAAAAACACATCCAGTTTCAAACATCGAGAAGACACGGCACAGAGAATGGGTGGGACCCACGGAGCCAAACCCACAGGCTTCAAGCTGCCTCACTGCGATTCACACCCAAGTGGCTGAGCAGTGCGTTTGCTGACACGCAAGTGCCTTTCCCAGGAACGAAGTGGTCTCAGGCTAACAGAGCTCAATTCCCTGTCATCCTCAGGTGCGCATCTGTGTTTGACCCCAGCTGCGGACCCGGGTGTTCTCAGCAGCTCCGAGTCAGCGCTTATCTGCAGCCAAGTCTGGCTCCAGGCTGCCCCAGCCCAAGCAGATCTGTTTCCCATGAGAAGGGAAGTGTATTAGTCAGGGTTCTCTGAAGAAACAGATTCTACAGAATGTAATATATAAAAATAAGTTCATTAAAATGACTCAAATAAAAAACAGTGTCCTTCAAAATAGCTGCCTGCAGCTGCCTCGCTCTTGACCAGAATGTTCCACAAAAGCCAAAAGATCCCGAGAAGGTCTCAAGCCTTTGCTCCTCTGGAGGGTCGAAGACGCTGGGTTCCAATGTCGGTGAAGAACAGCTGGGCTCTAATGTCGCAATGACACGGACAAGCAGTGAGGCTAAGACCATGCCGGGGGGGACCGGCAGAGGGAGAACCTAAACGAAGGAGAAGGGGAAGAGGGGACGAAAAGATCCAAAAATGGAGAAAAGCTCAGTGCAAGCAAAGGTGGGGAATCCGACGGAGCACAGTGCGGCGCGAAAAAACCTATGTAATGAAAGAGAGGAGAAACAAGAGAGAAAAAATACAAATGAAGGGAGCAAAGACGACAAAAACATAGAGAAAGAAGGCGGGCAAAAAAGATGGATGGAACACTAAAAAAAGGGGTTGCGAGGGGAAGTAAACAGTGTGTAGCAAATAAGAGAAAAGCAAAAGAAGAAGAAGCGGTCAGGTCATGAGCAAAGAAAAAACGGGTAGACCAGCACACAGAGATCACAGAACAAGAAGTAAGAAAAAGAATGCGGAGAGACGGCGGGAACGAGGAAGCAAGAGGGCCAGAAGGAGGAATGGGGCCACGTAGGGAAGAATTACATAGCTGAAGGTTGACGGGGATAAAAGGGAGCAAAACAAACGATAGAGAAGGAAGGGAAGACAAGGGAGAGGGGAAGAAGGAGTAAAGAGACGAAACAACAAGAAGAAAGAAAAAAAGATGGAAGCGAGGCCAAAGGCGATCAGTAGAAAATTGCCAAAATCGAAGGAAAAAGAAGACACGACATATGAGGCTCCAAAGGCAGCGGGAACAGCAACAATGTGGTGGAAAAGGTGAAGCTCCAAGTCAGCCAAGGATGGAGGCAGCAGCAGCAGCAGCAACCAAGAAGACCAGGCGCTCTAAGGGCGAACAACGTGCACGCAGAGTGGACTCCACAGCATCGACACTGGATAAGGGAGCAAGTCCCTCTCCCTTGCACTTCCTACTATCTGGCCCACCACTGGAAAGCACCACCCACTATGGTCTGGATCCTCCACAACAATCAGTCAAGTACCTGCAGGCTTGTTCAGGAGTCATTCCAACCATTAATCCTACACAGCTGCCCCCAAACAGTCTACAACTGTCAAGTTGACACCGAAATGCAACCATAACAGGAAAGCAAGTGCCCTTCCTCCACTCCCTTCCTATCCTCTCTCTCTCTTTTTCTTTCCCTCTGTGGTGTGTATACACAAGAGGACATTTGAGTATGTGTGCCTGTGGAGGCCCAATGGTGATACTGGAATCATTCTTGGTCGTTCTACCTCCTTATTGCTTTGCTCGGGGGTTTCTCAGGCTCCGCCTCCAGGGCCAGAAGTTCAGGCCTCGAGTGAATCTACCCGACATTTTAAATTGGGATCTGGGGATCCGAACTCAGGTCCCTCTGCTTGTAAAGCAAAGATTTAACCTCAAGCCATCTCCCCAGCCCCTTTCACCCTGGCTTATGGCTTTCCTGTGAGCTGGTGAGTCCAGTATCCGTAGTGATTTTTCTAGAACCTCCTGGGCTGCCACCTTCTGCAGATCCCTCCCCTGTCTCCACCAGAGCAGGGTAGCCTTCCAAAAACCAGAGTGCATGTTCCAGTACTCGCTGCCCCATGCCCCAGTGGCTTTCTGTAGTACTAGATTGTTCTTCTTTTAATATATTTTTTATTATTATTTATCAATTGTGTGTGTGTATGTATGTGTGTATGTATTGTGTGTGTGCACATGTGTGTGTATATTGTGTGTGTGTGTATATGTAGAACCACAGGCAAATTCAGGAACCACCATGGACGCCTCCACCTCCTCCTTGCTTATTCTGCCCCAGGATTCACAGGCTCGCCTTACCAGGACCAGAAACGCAGGCTGCCCCTGCTTCCATCCAGTGTCTGTACGTGAGGTCTAGGATCTGAACTCAGGACTTTCCGCCTGCAAGGCAGAGGCTTAACTCCTGAGCAACCTCTCCAGCCCCGAATGTTCTTTTTTTCTTTTTTAATTTTTTTTTATTTATTCAATTGTGCGTGTGTGCGTATGTATGTGTGCGCGCGCGTGTGTGTCTGTGTGTGTGTAGAACTACGGACGAATTCGGGAACCACCATGGACGCCTCCACTTCTTCCGCCCCGGGATTCACAGGCTCCGCCCTACCAGGGCCAGAAGCGCAGGCCGCCCCCGCTTCCACCTGGCGTCTATACGTGGGATCTGGGATCCAAACTCAGGACCTTCCGCCTGCAAGGCAGAGGCTTAACCCCTGAGCCACCTCTCCAGCCCCCGAATGTTCTTTTTAAAAGTGTTTTTTTCCTTTTTGTTGAGACAAGGTCTCACTCTGTACCATGAGCTGACCTTGAACCCAGGCTGGCCAGACACATGACAGTTCTCAGCTCCCTGAATGCTGGTAGAGGAATGAACTGCTTTGTGCTGTGTCTCATTACTGTGTCTGGCTGCTCACTAGGTTCTGAACCCCCCATGCCAGTATCTGCCTCAGGACCTTGACACCTGCTCACGCCTCTGTCTGGCCCTCTCCCAACACACCACACAGAGTTCTGAGAGAAAAGCCTCCTGGCCCAGTCTTCTCTGGAAGCTTCCTGTGGTGTTTCACTCCTGGCGCAGCCACATGTGCAAGGATCCTGCCTCTTTTTCAGTGACCCCCGACTCAGGAGCATCCTTGGGTGCTGTGGGTCTCGGTCGACAGGACTAAGCACCTGCCGGATACCTACTGAGAAGCCTGGTTCTCCGCCAGTGACCCGGAGGACGCTGGGTCAGCTCCACTCTGGCTGAATCCCTGGGTTTACCATCAGCTGCCTGAAGGCAGGATTAATCTCTGATACTCTGAGCCACAGAGAATCCCTTGAACACCGAGGGTCGGGGAACTGAAAGGGAAGGAAGGCATGAAGCTAACTAAAGTGTCCGAGGGGGAGACAGTATCTTTTAGCTCTCCATTTGGTCTTCTGAGCAGCAACTTATCGAAACCTTTTCTTTGAATTTATCCAGGCTCACTTAAAGGAAGATGTAAGTTTCCCTGAACTGCCATAAAAGCCACCCAGCTATATGTGGCTGACGGGTTCTAAGTACCTTACTGATTGATGGTCCCTGTGCCGGGTTGGGGGGGCGGTGAGAGGGGGGAGGACAGGGAGGATGTCCAGAGTGTGAAAGGCTAACTACTTCAGACCTGAGGACCCCTGAGAAGCAAGTAACGCCAGCCCCTTTGCAGCCAGCGCCAGCAGGGGCTCTGCGCTGGCCAGAGAGGACCCTACTTCTCTTGGCCTCATGCTTCCACTTCAGGTGACCCCCACAGATGAGCAAATGGTCCATCATGGGCCATTGTAACCTTCCATCACCCTGACTCGGTGACTGGCTCAGAGATGATTACATGACACCAGCAGGCCAGTCAAATCCATTCTTGGGATTGCACTGGGAGGAAAGAACCCTTTGTACTCTGGGTTGGGGTTTCAGAACAACTGTGGTTGGTACACGTGACGCCAACTGGGGAAGGTAAGACTTCAAGACAGAGAGATGGTTTGCACCTCCTTCCTCCCCCTGTTCACATGGGCGCTGGCCCCCAGGCAATTCCACAGGCAGGAGTATCAGGGATGATGCAAGAATGAAGAAAAAAACATATACGGAGAAGCTGTGATCAGGTGGGCTGCTGGCTCAGTGCCGATGGCCCAAGCTTGTCCGCTCCACAGAGAAGCCCATGACAGTCCATCCGTGGAGATAAGAATGAAGACACCGCGACCTTCACAGTGACCTCCAGGAAGCACAGCCTCTGCTCTGCACGAGACCCTTGTCAGAGGAAGGAGGCGGACACAGCTGCTGGCTCCAGCTTTGCTGGCTCAGACCCTAAGGGCATGGCCTTGCTCCACTGGGTTTCGCAAGGCCCGGCTAAACGTCTCTCATAATCCTGCCTCACTGCAGCCGTTCTCCACACGGGGGACTCCTCCCTACTGAGAAGGGGGAGCCCCTGGCCAGTACATCCTCAGCTGGGCTGCACAGTTGTCTGTGCGAAGCCAAGCTAGATGCTTCCCTAGCTGCCCATCTCTGTGCAGCTAAAACCGGCAGAAGTGAGAAGAAAGGAATGGCTGGTGTTGCTCTGCACACTGCTAGTAAAGTTCACGCCAAGCGGTGTAGGGGAGCCAGGGGTCTTATTCTAACTTATACTTCCTGGTTATGGTTCCTCGTCCAGTTTGGCACCAACACCAGGAGTTGAGAACCGGCCACGCCATATCCAGGTATCTACAGGACGGCTGAGAGAGGGACAATCCTCAATTGTCAGACCATGTTGGCCAAGTCTACAGAAGGAGGCCAACTTCCTTAACCAGCTCCCTCCATCTTATTCACCTGCCCAGGGATTAGCCCCGCCCACCATGGGCTGGGACTTCCCCATCAATCAGACAATCTCCGCAGGCCTGCTCAGAGTTTAACTCAACTACTAATTCTTCACAACTGTGCCCAGGTCTTAGAGCCTCCAACTGTCAAGTTGACACCAGTATCTAGCTATGAAAATTGGTAATCCCAGACAAGACCTTGGATGACCACAGGGTGAGATACCTGTCACTGGGCCCTGGAGATCTGTTCCTAAAGTTTGCATGGGTGGGTCAGGGTCCATGTGTTCATCTTCACACGGTGTGTTCAGCTCTTCAAAACTCACCAAAGTAGGAAGTGTTGAAGGAATCGTCCTGTTCTAGTTCAAGACCTGCACTTTCACACAAACGATATCTACATGTTAGGTGATCTCTGGCAAAGTCAAACATAGGATCTGGGCACATCTATAATCCCAGCATGTGGAAGTGGAGGCAGGAGGGCCAAAAGTTCAAGACCAGCCTTGACTGAACAGCAAGTCTCAGGTCAGCTTAGGGTACAGGAAACCTTGCCTCAAAACACAGATAGTAAGTAAATAAATAACTAAATAATACAGTAAACACTATTAAAATAAGTATGCTAAAATAACTTTGGTTATAATTTTTATGTGACAGAAAGTTGGCAACAGAGCAAAGGCGACCAAATTTAATTATTATTATGTAAGTATGAACATTTTCCTGACGGCTCCCATGATGAAATAGACATAATTCATAAGTGATGTGCTTATTCTATAAAATATATACTTCTTGGTTTTATTTCAGTAAAATTACTAATTATGCCATTGTAATAAAGATTTCCATATAATTTACATGTCATATAGAACCATGCCAAATTAGACAACATTTCCTGAATTATGACAGTACTTAATTTTTTATTAGCTTCAAATTGAGGAAATTTTGCTCTAGGAAGCAGTAGTTACTGGAGTCAACAATAAAACCTCCTCAAACAAGACTTAGGTTCCAAAGTGGGCCATGAGTTCTGCACATGCACATTCTCTAGAGCGGTGGAGTTGTGATAAACTATTAATAGAAGTATAGTAATTTTAGCATATAACTAGCAATTACTTGGCAATTTTAGCCATCTTTAAGCAGTACCTGGATTGGGCTAATATGTATTAATTTCTTCTTTCAAAAGTGTGTGGTTGTGTTTTACACGTGGGTGTGTGTACATGTATGTGCAGGCATGTACACAAGAGGACACTTGAATGTGTGCGCTTGTGGAGGCCCAAGGGTGGCATCCAGATCATTCTGGATTGTTCTTCCACCTTATTTCTTTGCCTTGGTTTTCCCATGGGGTTCCTTTTAGGACTAGAATTATAGGGTGATGCTTTATCCACCCAGCATTTTTACATGGGATCTGGGGTTCAGGACGCGGGTCCTTCTTGCTTGTGGGACAAAGGCTTTCATTCTTGAGCTGTCTCTCCTGTTTTTTCAAAATTTTCAAGTCGGACTGGTAAATCAAGACTGGGTCGCATGGCATGGATCCTACCCCACCCTCATGCCCCCAACTTAGAAGAATAAGACCCTCCCATGTCTTTTGGATTAGAAAGCCACCTCTCCACGCCTCTATCAAGCCGCCTGGAGTGATGCTAATCTCTCCTAAACGCTCCTCCGCTTCCGGGCCTCGTCACAGCTGCCTGTGACCACAAGTCTAAATAATCTCAACTTCCTTTCTACATACCTGCAATAACTTCTAAAGAAATTATTGTAAAGAAAACCAGGTATATCTATCAGTTACCTATTTTTCTTCCTCTCGCCCAATGAAGACTCTTCCTTGATCCATTAACCAGAAAAGATTCTCTGTAGAAATGGATTTGGGGGATCATGTTCAATGCTAGTCTTCAGTGCCATCTGCTGTTTTTGTCTCCTGACCTGATTTCTTCACGCGTTACTGGAATAATGCATCCTCTGTGTGCTCCCCTAGCCTCTGAACACTCGCCATCTTTAAAATTTCAAAACAGACTTTCTGGATCCTTAAAACTTGAGGTGCCCATACTTATATGCCATTAATCTTACCAAGTGGCTAATAATAGAGACCAAAGAATGACAGGTACTTCAAAATTGACATTAGTTTCATTTTCTGTCCATTCAACCTTTTCTGGGGGGAGGGTCTTCCACGGTTTTACTTAACTCGTCTCAATGTTAGGTTTAGTCTAATGTCTGAGCAGCTCACTGAGAGTGGGGTGTAAGGTCAACTTTGCAGACTGTTCCCCTAACACATCCCCCCTCAGGACTGACACCCCTTCCTTGAGGTGTGATGAAGGACGCCACATCCTGGGCCAAGTCCAGCTCCAACAATTCAAACTCTGACGCACACTCATGATGGATGCGGGACACGATACGTTTGCTCTTCTGCCGTGGGATATGAAGCCCTTTCTAGAGGGTCATCCCTCCATCCCAAAAAGACAGCAGTGTAACATGAAATAGCAAGTCTTCAGCCCTGCTCTACCGATGAGAAATTACACTTGCCAACTTGAGCCACAGAGACGTTTCCAGAAACATGCTGCTGTCCCCGGAGGGTGACATCGGGGACAGGAGCTCACCAGGAAGAGGAGTGTGAAAGCCATATTACTTGGGAGTGTTGGCCACAGCCGCCATTTTGCAAGCACCCACCGTAGATAGTCATTTTGCAAAGACCACATCTCCAGTCTCCACTGGCCTATGTCCCACTAATCCTGGGCCTTCCTTAGCAATGCCTGAGACTGTGAAAGATTGCCACCCACCCACCCAGTAGCTCTCTCTCTGCCCTTAAGCTCAGGGGTCTCTGTCCACTCGTCCCTCTCTTCTTCCTCCTCTCATGCTGTCCGCAGTGGCTTCTCCCCATTCTCTCTGACCCTAAGGTCTCTCTTCTGTTCTACCTCTCTCCCACCTCAAGGCTGAACTGTGCCTTGCTTGGCCCCAGGCCCTTGGCTCTAAACAAATTCCTCAGTCTCTCCTCATGCCGTTTCCTCTCAGTTCACTGATGCCTGCATGGTGCCCACACATGGACAGAGTCACCCTTCATCCTTTCCCCAGCATACCTAACGGGGAACAGATTCATGAAAGGGCCTTGAGCAGGGCTGCAGAGATTGGTTTCCTGGTCCCAGGTCACACACGCACACACACACGCACACGCACACGGACAGTCTGTTCCTTGCTGTGTGTGAAGGAGCACAACCCCTTACTAAGCAGACATCGGCTTCCTTGTGTACGTTGCACAGTGCCAGGGGAGGGAGGAAAATCCAGGTCTGCTCCAAGTTCGGTATTTGAGGCTTACATGTAATCTCAGAAAACACAAGCTACAAGAGAACAGAGAAACAAAGATTTAATTACATAGTGCATACACAAGAGCTCCCAGGTGGTTAGATTTGGGGACCGTGATGATACAGGTATCAACTTGACTAGCTGAAGGCATCTTTGTAAGAGCTAGGTAGTAAGGCAAGCCCTGAGCAGCTGCAGAAGGATTGTCTAATTGATGTGGGAGACCCACCCTGAGTGGGTGGGAACAGTCCCGAGGCAGGTAAGATAAGACGGTGGGAGCCTGCTCTGTAAGTTGGTGGCTGTCAGTGTGGCCGAGGACCAACTTGCTATCTGGAGGTGAGGTTTGCCCTGGTCCCTCGGCGTTTCCGGTGGCAGGTCACATGACCCGTTCCCCGGGCTGCTGTTGGTGTGAGCTCTGGACCCATGCAAAAGCCCAAGTAGAACCCCTTGCTCTCCTAATCTCTTTGGTTGTGACTGTATCGCAACACACAGACCAGGGATTACCATAAATCCATCTTACTATGGGGGGGGAAGGATGAGAAGAGGGAACTAAAAACTTTGTTTAGGAGGAGACAAATGCCTTTTTGTGGGGGGGGATAGCCATGTTCCCAGTATAACAGATAAGAAAGGTGTTGCAGTTTCAGAGACAGCATCTGCTTGGGTTTGGGCTGACTTGACTTCTCGAAATGCAACCCTTATTTCTCTAGGATGGAGCTTGTGACCCTGGCCGTCTTTGCCTGTGTGACCTAGCCATTTTCGGGACTCACGCCGGCTTCGGCTTGAAGTCATTTCTGCATCTGTGGCCTTTTCCAGGGACCGCTTCGGAAGCGAAGTTGTCTGATATGGGAGAGGGCAGGGGAAAGGAGACCTCGCTGGTTGGGCAGGAGGCTGTGAATCTGTCCCCTGCTCCCCGGCTCTGGGAGGGCTTCAGCCCTGACAGGGGGTGGGACGGGGTTAGTGAGCCGGTGAAGGTTCTAGATTCCCGCCACAATAGGAGGCAGCTGGCAAGCCTTCCGAGCAAGAGAATCAGAATCTCAGGTGGAGCCGAGCGTGAGCCATTTGTGAAAACTCCCGGGTGATCCAATCCAGCACCAGGTGGCTCTGAGTGCCGGACTCTCTCTTTCGATTAGACGCCCAGGTCGCCTTTCCACCCCCAATGCAGCAGAGAGATGAGGTCTCACCCCATCTCATTGTTTCAGATTTGCCTCTCTCACTCGGAACAGCCTTCCTGGATCTCAGTTTTCGCAGGAGCCCAGAAGACTGCCGGTTTGTTCTTACCACAGTCCCAATAAACATCCTCGAACCCTGAACTCCCCCAGAGACCGGCAAGAAGATAGATAACAATTGCTTTTTTTGTTTTCCCCCAAAATGTCAGTTGCTTTTCTTATTACAAAAAAAAAAAAAAAAAAAAAAAAAAGGACAACGGTTTATCATAAACATTCAAACATAGGGAAGGTGAGAAAACCCGGCACAGGGCAGTCCTCACAGATCTATTGTTTCGTTTTCATTTCCATTTAGAAATAAAATACAAGCGCACTCGGCCCTTCCTCAAGGTAAGGAGGTCGAATCCCTGGGATCGGAAAAAACATTCTCCTCAACTGCGGGCAGCAGCCCATTAGCTTTCGACTTCCAAACTTTCACCAAAGCTGTCCTTTTCACCTGAGAGATCTCTACTTAACGGTAGTTGATTACCTCGGGCCGAGGCAACTGGTATTAAGTACAACCTGCTGCCATCCATCCTTCTCTAACAATGCAGTCAGAGCCCTGGTTCTCCTCCGGGGCCCCCACCTGCGAAGCCACCCCAGGCGGGCGCCAACCCCTCTTTTGGAGAGTTAGGAATTCCAGTGAGTTAACTCACTTTCCCACAAAGGTTTGTTCTTAGCTCTACATTGTGATTTGGTTGAATGGGATTCGGAACTAGAAGAGAGTTTTACAAAACGTTATTGGCGCAACGGTGGGGACATCTGGGACGATATTGAAATTCTGTACGTTCTGTAGGCGGCCAGGCGAGAATGGGGACGTGTATCGAGGAAGGATCGAGGTGACAGGCTCGTCCACGGTCGAGGGAACTGATGCGTCCACAAGGACTGAGGCGGCAACGCTGTTTCTTTGCCCGGGGAGATGAGTCACTTTGGAAGGACTGTCAGCCAGAGGCGCGAAGACAGACCATGCGTCGCCTCCTACAGCCTGAGTCGCTCCCTCGTCCTTTAGGGACCTGGCCTCAGGCCAACCAGGACTCCGGCTGCAATGCAGAAGAATTCCAGGCCTAGCTAGCTGGCGTCAGAGCTGGCAATTCTTACGAAGGACACAGAGAACGAAAGATGCTCAAGAAGATAGAAAACGTGTGTGGGGCTTCCTAAAGACTCCAGAGACAAGACACGCACTGGCGTGGGCTCCCCAGGCAGAGTCGCAGTTCATCTGCTCAGCATGAGCATTTACTGTTTCCGGTGGCTCCCTTGTACATCTGAAAAGATTGCATAAAAACACCCTCACTTCCCCCCATCCCCATTTCATAAGTGAGATTATGCCGTATCTCTGGAACCGTCTTGGATGAGTTTTTAATCTGACAATTAAAACAGAAGCCCCTAGTGCTGCTCAAGGCTGGACCACATGTCGTCCCCGAACAGTGGGGTTTCTTGTGAGAACCCAGATAATTGCAGATTTACCCTGGGGAGGGAGAGAGGCCTGAAGCGTTGTTGTTAGCCATGCTGAAATTCCCGATCTTTCCTGCTGCCCCGAGTCTGCCAACCTGATTCCTGTGGGCTCTTTTCCTATCTTGTGACCCTCCCCTCTCCGTTTTTTTTGGTCTTTCTAGCGCCTGTCTCCTGGATCGGTTCAAGCACATGGAGTGGTGAGAGAGAGAAATGTTGCAGGGCAAGAAGCCGACCGTTCTCTGACTTGAGTGCTGTTTCAAAAGATGTCGGCACCAGACGAGGGTGGGTGTCCTCACTGGGCTTGCGTGGTCACAGATCCCCTGAATGAACCTTTTCACTTTCACACCTGTTCTGCTTTCCCACATCAGCCCAGAGGAAGTTTCATGAAATGTGCTACATTCAGTTCCAGTGAATCCTAAAAGGTCTGTCTCCATACACTGCTTCCTTGATGGGATTCCTTCCACTTACCTAGCTGCCTGAGGGAGGATGATTGTGGTGAGTTTTGAGCTCATCTGGTCTGCACAGAGAGAGACCCTGCCCAAAGAAACTAGCAGGAGCTGGAGAGATGACCATTTGATAGGTGCTTGAAGTGACAACCTGAGAACCTGAGATCTTCAGCACTCGTGTTAAATTAAGTGGGGTGGGCTGGAGAGATAACTTGGGATTAGGACTCTGTCTCAAGCAGAAGGTCCTAAATTCAGATACCAGGTCCTGGTAAAACAGCAGGTGGGGTGGGGGAGGGAGACCACCAGTCATAAATGGCCCTGCCTGCACTTCCAGCCCTGGTGGGCGGAGCCCAGGAAATGCCAGAGCAAAGCAAAAAGGAGGTAGAACAATCCAGGATGATTCCCAAAGTCACCTTTGGTCTCCACAGGGACACATATTGCCCTCTGATACACACACACACACACACACATAAACAAATTTAAATAAATAACACAGCTAAGTGCAGCAGTTTGCAGCTGTATCCCAGGATGGGGGAGGCAGGCAGGCTCTTGCTGGACCAGCCAGTTGAACTAGTGAGCTCCAGGTTCTACCAGAGACCCTGGCTTCAAAAACGGCAAGGTTAATACAGTTGAGGAAGACACGGTGTCAACTTTGACTTCCATGTGTATACGCAACCAGGACACACACACGCAGACACGCGCGTTTGTACATTGTACGCCAAAACAAGAAGGCCCATCTACATATAGAGGTGAGGTTCAAGTTCACTGAATTTCCTGAATATTCATCATTTCAAAAACGTAGTTGTTTTTACTTTTGATTAACAAGGTCGTTTTGCTTCGGCAGCACAGCTGACTCTGGACTTTCCATCCAGCTTTGTGACTGGCCTCATGTTTGAGGGGCCCTTTATTTACTAGGCTGAGTGGTCTGTCATGTTTTGAATGCAAATGGCTCCCACCAGGCCACTTCCCATCCTCCGAGCCCCTGCCTGGCGTTTGGAAGTGGGGGGCGTAGGGGGGAGTCAGCTCAAGTCACTACCTGGCTCTCAGATTTTGAAAAGAAGCTGGGATCAAGATTCAGACGCATCCCCCGTGGGAATTCCAGGGCCGGTATTTTATAGATCTGTTCTAATCAAGTGCAATTGCGGGGTGATTCAGAGGAGCCGGTCTCTCTTTCCATCTGAATGATCCGGAATTTCAGGCTGCGAACCGCGGTGCAGGCGACAGACCCGGCTGAGGGTGACTCACGGCCGTCATCCATCGAACAAACACCTAGCGGAAGTCTTCCCATCCGAGGCCGTGATTTCTTGCCACTTGTGATGATTAAACCTGGTCACTGAGCGCTCCCAATGTAGCATGAGGTGAACCACGCAAGAAGCAAACAACCCATTCGCACACCACCGTTGGCGATGAAAGCGAGATCCACCGCATTAGCTCCTGGTGTTTTTTCAAATGTATTTAATGCTGCTTTTAAACTTCCGTTCTTTGCCACTTTGTACTTAAGCAGTGAATCTATGTGCTTTCTCCTTTCACCCATGTCATCTCCCCGCCTCTCTTACTCCAGTTTTCTCTTTCCAGCCAGCCTCTCCTACTTTCACATCTGTGACATCTCGCCGCGCTTCATCTGGGATGCCTGAGCCGGCAGGTGCCTGGTACTTGCTGGGCGTGGATACCCGGGAGGCAGAGATGGCGTCACGAGCTCCTTCTCCTGACTGACATTCGCCTTCAGCGTCTCCCAGGAGGGCGAGGGTTCGCTGATCTTCCCTCGTCGGTGTGAAGTAGGGCGGTCGATATTTGCGCAGTTTTTTTGGAGGTGGTAGTCACTGCAGTGAGTTTTCTTGGTGTAGCAGCCCTGTCCTGCCCAGAGCGTGTTGTCTGTAGGGTCTCCTCCACTCTCAGGCTTCCTACCTTCTTACCCCCCCCCTGCCCCTGTATGTTTCTTTGGGTTCAGGTGGTCTCGAAGTCCTGTTGAAGACTGAGCACTCATGGTCATCACTGAAGCACTACAGTCACTGAGCACTAGCACTCACAGTCCCTGAGCACTCATAGTCATCACCGAGCACTCTCCAGTCCTGAAGCACTCATAGCACTGAAGCACTCACAGTCACGGAGCACTCACGTCCTGAGCATGAGCCCTCACAGAGCACACAGTCACTGAGCACTCACGTCACTGAGCACTCACAGTCACTGAGCACTCTACAGTCACTGAGCACTCACGTCACTGAGTCTTCAACAGCACTGAGCACTCACAGCATCACCAAGTACTCTACATCACGTGAGCACTCACAGTCCGAGCAGTCACAGTCACTGAGGCACTACAGTCACTGAGCATTTCTACATCACACTGAGCACTCACATCACTGAGCACTCCACAGTCACTGAGCACTCTAATAGTCACTGAAGCACTCACAGTCATGAGCACTCACAGTACTGTGGGAGTCCTCACATCCACTGAGGACCCCTTACATCGTCACTGAGCACTCACATCACTGACACTCACATCACTCACTCACATCACTGCACTCTACTGTCATCATTAGCCTCACATCATCGAGCACTCATCACGAATCAGTCTCCGAGCACTCGACAGTCACATGAGCACTCACAGTCACTGAGCACTCACAGTCACTAGACCTCACATGAGCACTCATAATCACTGAGCACTCACAGTCAATCCTTCACATCCCTAGCACTCAGTCTCACCATACTACGTCACTGAGCACTCACCGTATCCGAGCACTCACAGTCACTGAGGCAGCACAGCACTGAGCACTCTATAGGTCACTGGCACTCAAGTCACTGAGCACTCACAGTCACTGAGCATCACAGTCAGACAATTATAGTACCTGAGCACTACAAGTCACTGATCACTCACAGCACTGAGCACTCACAGTCACTGAGCACCCATCCTAAGCCCAGTCACTCTACGTCATCACGTCACGTCACAGTCACGCAGCACTCACATCACTGGAGCACTCTATAGTCACTGAGCACTCACAGTCACTGAGCACTCACAGTCACTAAGCACTCAAAGTCACTGAGCACTCTATATCATCAACTGAGTCACTCTACAGTACTGAGCGCACTCACAGTCACCCGAGACACTCACAGTCACCCGGCACTCACAGTCACTGAGCACTCACAGTCCACTGGCACTCACAGTCCATCACCAAGTGACTCTACGTCACTGAGCCTCCGTCACGGCACTCACGTAGAGCACTCACAGTCACCGCACCATTCACTAGCATTAGTCACTGAGCACTCACAGTCACTGAGCATTCTACAGTCATCACTGAGGCACTCACAGTCACTGGGCACTCTATAGTCATGAGACTACTGCACACGATCACAGTCATGCAGCATCACAGTCACTGGGCACTCACAGTCACTGGGCACTACAGCTACCAAGTCACTATGGCACTCCACATGAGATTCACAGTCACAGCACAAGTCATCTAACTCATAGTCCTGAGCACTCACAGTCACAACATCACAGACGAGCACTCATCATGGCATCAGTCATAGCACTCACAGTCACTGGGAGCACTCTATCGGTCATGGCCTCACAGTCACTAAGCACTCACATCATGCTCAAGTCACTGAGATCACCAGTCAATGGGCAACTCATCAGTAACGGGCACTAAGCATGGCACTCACAGTCACGGGCACAACTAGTTCACTGGGCACTCACAGTCACTAAGCACTCACAGTCACTGAGCACCTCACGTCACTGAGCA